>CM029396.1:27293974-29793974 GCA_017139565.1 Luffa aegyptiaca | reverse complement strand
AGGTCCCACTGGTAGCTCGTAAAGAGACTTGACGCCATTAAGTATAAATTGTAAATTGAAAGTGTTCAATTTATTTGGGGAATCGTATAATGTATATTGATGCATTCTAATATAAAGTTTATGAAACTTTATAATATATTTTTTGAATTAATTAATTCTTGAGAGAAAGTATTTGAAAGAGTTCAAATAAATTTAATATGAATTGGATTCATATTAATTTTAATTTTAATAAAATCCCTAAGATTAAATATATGATATTTAATTGGATAAATTAATTAATTATGAAATTAATTATTTATTTATTAAAATTAGAGACCTTTTCCTATTAGGAAAGAAAATATTTGAAAGAGTTCAAATAAATTGAATATGAATTGGATTCATATTAATTTTAATTTTAATAAAATCCCTAAGATTAAATATATGATATTTAATTGGGAAATTAATTAATTATGGAATTAATTAATTATTTATTAAAATTAGAGACTTTTTCCTATTAGGAAAAGGTCTCCCTTTTCCTATTAGGAAAAAGGTCTTGGCCTTTACTATATATAGGACCCCTGGGGTGGGGTGAAAGGCATCCCATTCATTCTCCTACTCTCAGAGAATTCTCCCAAAGGCTCCCACAAGTCTCCTGCCTCTAGAAGTCTCAGAGTCATACCGGTGTAGCCATAGTGGTGGTGTTCGCACTAGTTCGTGATTAATTCACAAGCAGTTGGTGAATTTAATCCGAGTCGTCAACGAGAGTAAGTAATTTGTTACTTTATAAATTAGATTTAGATCTAATATTTTTGTATGCTTAGCCTTAATATATATTTAGAATAGTTCTAATATTATTGGCAATGTATTGGTATTTTAGATTAAACAAAATTAATTACGAATCGGTCCCAATCACGCTTCCGCTTTACGTCATTACGGAATTCCAATCCTTCAAACAATACATGTTATTGGATAATATGTACATAGTTCCCAAAATAAAAAGAAATTTGATTTCTATTTCTTGTTTGCTTGAACAAGGATATTCAGTGTCCTTTTCTGTAAATGTAGCTTTCATCACTAAAAGGGGTGCTGATATCTGTTCAACAAAAATGGAGAACAATTTATATGTTTTAAGACCAATAGAGTCTAGGGCTATTTTGAACAATGAAATGTTTAAAACAGCAGGGACTCAACCAAAAAGGCAAAAGGTTTCTCAAAGTACCCATCCTTGGCACTTGAGACTTGGCCACATAAATCTCAATAGGATTGAGAAATTGGTTAAGAACGGATTTCTAAGCTAGTTAGAAGATGGTACTTTACCTCCATGTAAGTCATGTCTCGAAGGTAAAATGACCAAATGACCTTTTACTGGAAAAGGTTATCGTGCCAAGGAGCCCTTAGAGCTCATACATACGAATCTCTGTGGTCCAATGAATGTAAAAGCTCGAAGAGGGTATGAATATTTCATCTCTTTTATAGATGATTATTCAAGGTATGGTTATTTATACCTAATGAGTCATAAGTCTGAAGCTCTTGAAAAGTTCAAGGAGTATAAGGCTGAAGTTGAAAACTTGTTAGGTAAGACCATTAAAACACTCCGATCTGATCGAGGTGGAGAGTATATGGACTTAGAATTCCAAAACTATTTGATAGAACATGGAATCACGTCCCAACTCTCAGCACCAGGTACACCTCAACAGAATGGTGTATCTGAAAGGAGAAATAGAACCTTGTTGGACAGGGTTCGATCTATGTGATGACCGCAAAGTGCACGGGCCACAAGTAATATAAAACGGTAGGTAATACCGAGTATCGAATCCTCAGGGAATTTGAATTGAATCCATTAATTACCAAGAACTATCATGTTTAATTTTATTAAGAATTCCAACTCGAATAATTAAGCAAAAATTAAAAAGACTAACAAAAGAAACATGCAAATAAAAGGAAATTTTCCTATCAAGGGGACTCAACCTAGGGTGTTAATTAGCCTTTTGGATATGTAGCTTAAGTAAATGGATGTATGTAACTATTAATCTTCAATTTCATAAATCTAGAAGTAATTTTAAGTGGACTTCTCTTTCAAGTTCCTCCACATCTCATACTAACATAACTAATTTATGTGTCCATTTCCTTAGTTAATTATAGTATGGCATTAAGCAACTTCATCTTAAATTTCTAACAATTCTCTTTCACTTTTCGTGTTCCAAGCAATCATTAGCCATGCAATTAGGATCTAATCTAACTTCTCTTTGTCGAGTATCAATTTAGATCAACAAATCAATCAATTCGTGATTAAGGGATTAGAAGTAGTAAGCACAAATTGCATAGATGAAATATGAAGAAATTCATTACATAACCCAAGTAATTAAGCTACAATATCCAATTAGCTAAATTAAAGACCCTAGGTCTCAAGATCTACTCACAAATGGGAATAATTTTAGCCCAACGATCTTGAATCATGGTCCTAACTCAACAATAATATGAAATGACAAAGAAAACAAGAAGAATTAACCGTTGTGTTGATCCAAAGCTCCCGTCACGATCATCTCGAGCCTCGAGCCTTGGAATCCCGATCAATTCCACCTTTCTTCTCACATTCTTTCTCACTTTTTCTCTCTATTGAGCTAGGGGAGAACCCCCCAAGATGGGATGATTTGAACCATTGGGAGGAGGCCTTTAAATAGGAGAAGAGGCGGAACTTTTCTTGCTGCACAAGTCGACAGTGTTGCGACGCTGTGACGTCAGACTTTTCTTGCCGCTTACCCTACCTAGCGTCGCGACGCTAGGCCTTCTAGAAGCCATACACGCGGATTTTGCCTTCAATCTTCATTTCTTTTGGGCTTTTGGGCCTCCACTTCAAATGTTCTTTTTTCTTTTCTTCTTTTATGGTCCAAAGACTTCTTTTTGATCCAAAAATTAGTAAAATTCTCGGTTTTGCCTCACGAGCTCAGTTTTCTGAAATTTAAACATAAAATGGCATCAAAGCACAAAAATCAAGCACAAAACTAGTTAAAAATAATAGGAAATTGATAGCATTTATGTATGCTATCACTATGATGAGCTATGCTCAAATGTCTAGTTCTTTTTAGGGTTATGCAGTAGAGACTGCAGTATATATTTTGAATGTAGTTCCCTCAAAGAGTGTTTCTGAAACACCATTTGAGCTCTGGAGAGGGCGTAATGCTAGTTTACGTCATTTCAGAATTTGGGGCTGCCCTACACATGTGCTAGTGGCAAACCCAAAGAAATTGGATTCACGTTCAAAATTATGCCTATTCATAGGCTACCCAAAAGAAACAAGAGGTGGACACTTCTTCGATCCACAAGAAAATAAAGTGTTTGTGTCGACAAATGCTACTTTCTTGGAAGAAGACCACGTCAGAGAATATAAGCCACGCAGTAAGATATTGTTAAGTGAAGTTTCTGATGAAGCTACAAATTCATCACCAAGAGTTGTTGATGAGCCCAGTACATCTGGTCAAGTCCATTCTTCTCAAGAGATGAGAATGCCTCGATGTTGTGGGAGGGTTGTTATTCAGCTTGAATGCTATTTGGGTTTAGCAGAAACTCCAGCTGTCATACCTGATGATGGAGTTCAGGATCCATTGACCTTTAGACAGGCAATGAATGACGTGGACAAAGACTAGTGGGTCAAAGTTATGGACCTAGAGATGGAGTCTATGTACTTCAATCAAGTCTGGGATCTTGTAGACCAACCTGAAAGGGTTAAACGTATAGGGTGAAAATGGATCTACAAGAGGAAGCGAGACGCAGCTGGGAAAGTACAGACTGAGTATGTAGCTGTAGTTTGTAGAAGTATAAAGCAAGGATGCATAGCAGACTCCACCATGGAGGCTGAGTATGTAGCTGCTTGTGAAGCAGCTAAGGAAGCTGTTTGGCTAAGGAAGTTCTTGACTGATTTGGAAGTTGTTCCAAACATGAACTTGCCCATTACTCTATACTGTGACAACAGTGGGGCTGTAGCCAATTCAAAGGAACCTCGCAGCCACAAACGAGGTAAACATATTGAGAGGAAGTATCATCTGATTCGAGAGATTGTGCAAAAAGGAGATGTGGTCGTGACCAAGATCGCTTCAGAGCACAACATTGCTAATCCGTTTACGAAGGCCCTCTCGGCTAAAGTGTTCGAGGGTCATCTAGAAAGTCTAGGTCTGCGAGACATGTATATAGCGTAATCTAGGGCAAGTGGGAGATGTGTAATGGGTGTAAGGATGCCCTAGTTTATTGTATTTTGTATATTTACTTTTCATGTAATGTACAACATACATTTGCCATTTCCAGCTTTGGATTATTTTGTATATACTTTCCCATTAACTTGAGTTTTAGTTTAAGTGGGAGTTTGTTGGGTTTTATGCCCTAAAACTCGTAGATAGTAAATGTACATTTGACCAAACATTAATAAAAGTGATGTATTATTCAATGTTTGTATTATATCTTGTCTTATTAACCCTAGTCAAATAAACTAAACATCCAAGGCTAATAGAATGAGGCTTGAACTAGTATGTAGGGACATACGGGGATCGATGTTCAAGTTTTAGCCTAAAGGGTCTGTAGTATAGGGATAAGGCTGGGTACCTTATCCTGGTGACACTATGGATACGACCCGCTTTGTATTTTGATACAAACGTAATGATCCAACGCGTTCGTGTAGTTGACATGCGAGTGGGGGTATCCTGTGCAATGAGTTTGCACAAAGACCGGACCGCGAAATAGTTAACCACTAACTGTAACACCGTTAGTTAGTTCGGTTTCTATTTCACTAGGATGACCTAGGCAACTTGGCCTTAATCCTGAGTGGATTATGGACTCCTGTCCATGAGGGATTGTCCTTTGATTTGTACGGGTGAGAGTGGCCTATTCGCCGACTTAATAAGCCTACCATTTTGGGGACAAGACCGATTGGGGAGCTGGGAACATAGTCTTACAAGATGGAATTCACTCCTTCCCAACTTTAGGGCAAGTAGAGGTGTGTTCCCTTAAGTGGTGTCTCCGGGTCTTGAACAATGGGCCCTACCCTCTCTATGGCACGAGAGGGACTTCTGTTTGTTGGTTGGACCTCAAACAGGTTGTTCATTAGAGGAGCACTGGTACTTAAGGAAGAAGAGGTAGCCCAGGGGTAAAACGGTAATTTGACCTAGCTGGGGTACGAACACACGTGAAGGGCTAACTTGCTCTTGACGGTCGATATCCGTGGACACAGAAATATATCTGCAGTGAGAAGAGTGCAGCTGTGGCTCTTTAGTGGAGTGAACCACAGTTAACGAACATTGATTAACTTGGTTAATGAGTTTAGCCAATTAATCTCATATCGTTGGAGCTTCTGATCTGTAGGTCCATAAGGTCCCACCGGTAGCTCACTAGGGGCGTTGAGGTAAAATTCTAAGGGAGAGTTGAATACTCGAAGGTGTTCGAATATTAAGCTCACATATGAATTTGATTCATATTAAAACTATAGGTTATAATTAATGCACATTTGATGTACATTAATACTATAGTTTAATTGAGAGAGATATAGTTAAATATGTGATATTTAATCATAATATTAATTAATTGTTGAATTGATTAATATTTCGTTTAATTTAATTTAATTTAATTTGATTTAATTAAATTATTTTCAAACTTTGGGTCAGGTGGGAAAGTTTATGTAAAATATGGTTCACATAAATGACAATTAATTTAAATGTTAAATTAATTATAACTAATATTAATTTATTATTAATTAATATTGATATTTATCAATCAGTTAAAATAACTAATAGATATTTCCCTTCCCACTACTCAGTACACGTTGGGAGCGAGGGTTTTAAGGGAGTTGGGTCAGTTTTTGCGAAAAAATAACCCATAATACTCTCTAACTTCTCAATCCTAATTAAGGATTCTCTCTCAACTCATTCAGATCAATCGTACTTTTTGCTCTCTAGCAAGACAGAGGCTCTCTTCTCCCTAGAATTTCCCAGAAATTTACCTTGCTCCCACAAGCAATTAGCGATTTTCCCTGTGAGGATACCGGTGCTACTGCGTGGTAGTGTTCGTGATTAATTTGCAGCATTAAGAGTAGATCTTGTTGCTGGAATTTGTCATCGTTGCAGAAGTTTCATTGGCGAATCGATCAAGAACACCTTCTAAAGTAAGTTCTCTTGATCTATGACCATTAGGGTCCCTTCTAGATTAGATCTAGAAGTTTATAATAATTTCTAGCATGTTTTATTCATGAAATTCAGTGGTTTTATCTTGATTTTACTGCTGCAATTTTTAATTCCAACGTACCGGTATTTTAATCTTAAATTAAATCAGAGTTAAAGGTTCTGTACGTTTCCGCTGCGCAAGGGCTTTTATCCCTTCAAGAATAATCTAGGGCAATTGGGAGAAGTGTAATGAGTATTGTGAATACCCTAGTTTATTGTATTTACCTGTATTTGTACTTTTCATGTATTATACAGTATTAATACAAACCATTATTCCTACTTCAATGATTATTCATTCGATTTTGATTGATGATGTACATTGCCCACTAGAGTTTCAGTTCAAGTGGGAGTTGTTTGGTTTTATGCCCTAACACTCGTAGATAGTAAATGAAACAAATTAATCGATCTCAATGAAGCGTTATTTGAGTGATTCAGCAATTTGGTTATTGAATAATCGAGTTTGTATTAATAAACCCTAAATCCAATAAACTAAGATCCCAGGTTGTTTAAATGAAACTTGGACTAGTATGTGGGGACATATGGGGATCAGTGTTCAAGTAACAACCTAAATGGTCTATAGTATAGGGATAAGGCTTGGTATCTTATCCTGGTGACACTATGTGATATGACTCACTTTGTATTCGATATAGATGCAATGATCCAAAGCATCCATGTAGGAGACATGCGAATGAGGGTATCCTATGCAATGAGTTTGCATAAGACCGGACCGCGAAATAGTAACCACTAGATGTAACACCGTTAACTAGTTTAGGTTTCTATTTCAATAGGATGACCTAGGTAACTCAATCTCAATCCCGAGTCTTTTATGAACCCCTATGAGGAGGGATTGTCCTTAGATTTGTATGGGTGAGAGTGGCATGTTCGCCGACTCAATAATCCTACCATTTCCCGGGCAAGACCGAGTGAGGGCTGGGAACATAACAGTACAAGATGGAATTCACTCCTTCCCCTATTGGGGTAAGTAGACGTGTGTTCCCTTAAGGGCTGATTCCGAGGCTTGAACAAAGGCGCGCCGTCCTCTCCTGGCCCGAGCAGAACTCATGTTTAGTGGTTGGACCCTAAACAACTTGTTCATTAGAGTGATTAGTGGTACTTAAGGATCTAGAGGAAACCCAGGGGTAAAATGGTAATTTGACCCAGCTGGCGTTACCAACACTTGTGAAGGATTGACTTATCGGTATTGGTCAATATCCGTGGACACAGAAATATATCTGTAGTGAGAAGAGTGCAGCTGTGGTTCTATAGTGGAGTGAACCACAGTTCACGAATATTGATTAACTTGGTTAATGAGTTTAGCTAATTAATCTCATATCGTTGGAGCTTCTGATCTGTAGGTCCATTAGGTCCCACCGGTAGCTCATATAAGGTGTTGAGGTAAAATTTCTAATGGAAATAATATAATATATGAAGATACATTATAATATAAAGTTTATAATTTTATTAAACTTTATAATGTAAATTTATTTTGAATATTGATTCAAAATTAATTTAAGGGAAAATTGAATATTCGAAGGAGTTTGAATATTAAATTTAAAATATGAATTGGATTCATATTCAAACTATAGGTTAAAACTAATGCGCACTTGATGCACATTAAACTATAGGTTAAATGAGAGAGATATAATTGAATATGTGATATTCAATTTAATGATGAATTGATTAAAGAGTTAATTAATTATTTATTTTAATTTAATTTAATTATATTGGATTTAATTAAATTATTTTAAAACTATAGGTTATGTGAGGGATATTCGTTTAAATATGATTTAAATGAATAAGATTATTTAATTAGGTAAATTCGATTTAATTGATTAATTGTTAATGTAAATAAATTAATTTAAGTTTAATTTATTAAATTAGATTTTTATTTTATCAGTTAACATACCTGATAAAATACGTGGTATGACCACGTTTAGTTTTTCCCCTCCATAACCTTCTGCTACACGATAGGAAGAAGGATCCTATTCAGGCGTGATCATAGTTCACTTGAAGACTTACTTTCTCTCTCGTTTTGGCTCTGCAATTTTCCAGAAGAAAAATTATTTTCCTCTCCTATTCCCTTCAGAGAAAAGAATAGGCTCCCATAAGCAACCATGATCAAATTCCCTGTGAGAATACCGGTGAAGGCTTTTGGTTGTGTTCTTGGAGCAAGAATACATAACGTGATTTTGACGGGAGCATAGTGCTGAGAAGGGTCTCCATCATGTAAGTTCTCTTAATCTCTAAATTGTTTTGACAATTAATACATGCTTAGACCTCTATTTACAGTAGATTAATTAGATTAAATCTCTGTATGTTTTTTCCAATCGTATTGCTATTTTGATTGTTTATTAAAATGAGTTGGTCCTCTGAAATTTTTCCGCTGCGTAGGGCTTTTATCCCTTCAGGTTACAAATATAAAAAACATTCTAAAGTTCTCTAGTGAGCATAGTATCTCAAATGCTTCAGAAACGCATATTCCAACTAAGAAAATCACAAAATCAATGAAACTTAAATCATTTTCTCTAAAAACATGCTTAACTCTAATTTTTCTCAAATTCATAAGTACAATACTTTTAATCGTGAAAAAAAATTAAGGGAAAAATACACTTTTGGTCCTTGAGGTTTGGGTTAAGTGACACTTTGGTCCCTGAGTTTTCAAACTCAACAAAAATACCCCTGAGGTTTGAGATAAGGAGCACTTTGGTCCCTGCCGTCAAATTTTCTGTTAACTTTTAACGGTTGTTGACGTGGCACTATTATTTTAATATAAAAAATTATTTTTTTTTTATTTTTTAAATAAAAAATATTAAAAAAATAAAATATTAATATTTAATTATTTTTTTTATTCTTTCTCTCTTTCTCTCTCATCTTCTTCTTCTCCATCTTCCTTCTTCTCCATCTTCTCCCTCCTCCTTCTTCTTCTTCCTAAGTCCGGCGACCGGCGGCCACCACTCGCAACCGCCGCCGCCGGCCGCCGGCGACTGAATTTTTTTTTTTCTTCTTTCTCCTTTCTTCTTCTTCCCTTCTTTCTTCTTCTCTTCTTTTTCTTCAATGTTTTTTTTAAAAAAAAATAAAAAATGAGAAAAGGGAGGCCGGCGACAGCGGCGAGTGGTGGCCGCCGGTCGCCGGACTTAGGAAGAAGAAGAAGGAGGAGGGAGAAGATGGAGAAGAAGGAAGATGGAGAAGAAGAAGATGAGAGAGAAAGAGAGAAAGAATAAAATAATAATTAAATATTAATATTTTATTTTTTTAATATTTTTTATTTAAAAAATAAAAAAAATAATTTTTTATATTAAAATAATAGTGCCACGTCAGCAACCGTTAAAAGTTAACAGAAAATTTGACGGCAGGGACCAAAGTGCTCCTTATCTCAAACCTCAGGGGTATTTTTGTTGAGTTTGAAAACTCAGGGACCAAAGTGTCACTTAACCCAAACCTCAGGGACCAAAAGTGTATTTTTCCCAAAAATTAATAAAACAACCACTCATAACTACTTTTGATAAGACGCATTCAGGTCATAGGTCGTCTCGATCTCCGTTTGACCTGAAACATTAATTAAATCAACCTATGAGTTCTTACTTAATGAAATGCTCCCAACAAGACTAAATCTGAAAGCTTAAAGTTCCCTAAAAAATTAAACATTTATGCTGGAAAACCGTTAATGAAATGCTCCCAACAAGACTAAATCTGAAAAATAGAGGATTGAATATTTCAATGGAATGCCCTGTTTGTAAAAATTTTGTGGAATCTACTGACCACACATTGTTTTGTTGTCTTCGAGTAAGAGAAATATGGAGAATTACAATAAATGAAGTGTACCTGGAGGAAGACTTTCAAGATAGCTGCCTGGATAGTTGGATGAAAATCTTTGCCAACTTACCTATGGAAAAACTGGAATTAGTTGCAGTCACAAGTTGGGCCATTTGGAATGATAGGAACAAAGTAATTCATGGAGAAACAATTCCCCCTGAGAACATTCGAAGTAAATGGAGCTTGGATTACCTGAATATTTTTCTGGAAAAAAACTCCAAATCCGAACAAGTTGAGAATAAAAATCAACAAAGAAGCTCTTGCCCAACAGATCAAAGATGGAAGCCCCCAGATGGAAATTGCTGGAAGATAAACGTCGATGCTGCATAGAAATCTTCACCTCCTTCAACGAGATTAGGGATCATCTGTAGGAACTCGACTGGAGATATGGTAGGTGCTTCATCATCCTTCATCGAGTTGGATTTTAATCCATCTATTGCTGAACTAAAAGCCATCTGATGCGTGTTGGGACTGAATGTGGATGTTAGAAAGGATGTTAGATAAAGAATAAGAATAATTTCAGCCAACCAAGTGCAAGTATACACTATCGCAGGCAGTAATAAAATCTCTGGAAGTATTCCAAAGGTATTGATCCCACAGAGACTAAGTTGGAAACACAGATTTGAAGAAGAAACTTGATACGAATCGGGGTGTCTTAATCAAGCTACATGAACCCAAGATGGTTACAAACTTTAGAGTTAGCTAATTGGAAGATGAATCTCGGATTTAAGGAGCTTTTATTGTAATTTTCAATTTTAAAGTTGTATTTTTAATGTTTTAAGTTACTTTTCAGCTAGTGGTCATTATAACATTGATGGGGATGAAAGTTACAACCTTTCATATGCCCATAGGTTGTGTTTGAAGGCTATAAATAGCCATCTATGTTGTTGCTTCCAAAGAAGATTTGTTTTGATGGAATTTCAATGAAAATTAAGTCTTTTTAGCCTAAAGGCCATGAGCAACTTTGCAAATCTTGTGTTTAGATTTGCATGCTAGGATCATTCATGTAACGCTGATCAAACTACTTGTGGAGTGATTCGAATCCTGAGTTTAGAAACAAGTTTTCTCTACTCTTGATCTTGATAATCAAGGTAAATCTGTTCTATCTTCTTCCTTGGAATGAAATCATCTTGATTTGGGGGTTTTAGCATTTGAGATATGGGGATTTGCATATCCATAAGGGTTCTTAGATCCAATTGGCTCGGGCTGTCATATCATTTTGGTATTAGAGCCTAGGTTGCATCTTTGTGGCCTACTTTAGAATTGATTATATCTTCCATTCCAATTGTTCATTGTTTTGTTTTTTTTGTTTCATGTTCTGTCCATTCTGTTCGTTTCTTTCATTTCATCCATTGTTCTTCATCTTTTGATTCTAATCTCATTCCCATCTTAAAGATCACGTTGAGATCTTGAATAGAAAAAAAAAAAGAAAACAAAATCCAGAAGTTGTTCATGTTGAGTTCTTGAATTGTTCATGCCCATTTGTATTCAATCAGTATCAATTTGCACGAATTTTTTGATCTTCAAATCAATGTGCAATTAATTTTTTTTGTGGTTGTCCAAATTCCTAACTGCAGAATTTAATGCATCTAATGTCTATTCAAAGTCATTTAGAAAGTTTGAATTTGAACATTTCCCCTTCAGTGAAAAGTTAGTTCTGCATGTTAACTTTCAAAGTTAAGAAGGGCATTTACTCAAAATCCTAATGTAACACATTCGTTTTTGGAATTCCATCTCAGTGTGCAGTTTTACCCGAAAAATTCCAGATTTGCTTCATACATTGTTCTTTTCAGATTTGATGGAATTTGTCCTTAAAATTTGTTTCCTTTGCTTCATATAGTCTAATTCCATCATATTTAGGGCTTTCTCTTTATTTGTGTGGCATTTATCTCTGAATTCCGTAGAAGGCATCTTGTCTTTGTGTCCTTCCTTGTTTGACTCTTTCTTTGTTTAGTTTGTTGTTGTTTCATAGTTATCTTTTCTTGGCTTTTTTGTAAAGCTCACTATTACAAGAATCGCTTGAACCATATATTAGCCTACCCAATATCATCATTTAGTCACTTTCCCAAAATAGCCTACCTTCCTGTGATAAACACGAGTGTTCCGAGTGAAAATCAGTGAGTTGAGTGTGTGAGGTTCATTTCTACTTTTCAGCCATGTTTTGCCAAAGAAGAAGACATCGTGAAACCTACAAGCTTGATCCTCAATTTTGGAAAGGTGTTCGAGATAATTTGGTCGAGTTACGAGAAGCCATGAATGACTATATTGAAATATGCAATGAGATGAACTTAAGAGACCAAGCCAAGAAGGCTCAAGCTGCACAATCCAACCAAATTGTTAGAGGCTGTTTAGCATCTCAAGATGATGGTGACCAACAAATGCAAAATGAAGGTGATCATCAAAATCTAGAAGAGAAAGAGACATTGAGGTTATTATGGAAAACAACGACATATGTGAAGTATGCGTTCAGAATGAGGAGGAAATAAAATCTCAAGAGAAAAGTGAGGTGAGTCAAGAGAGTGGGAAAATCAAGGAAAGTGTGAAAAGTAAGAAAAGAGAGAAAAGAGAGGAAAGTGTGAAAAGTGAAACAATGAAGAAAAAGGAGGAAACTATAAAAGAAATGAGTGACTGTGAAAAGAAGTGTTTAAGTGAAAAAAATTGTGAGAGCGAGGTTTGTTTTCCAAGTGTTTTTGATGATTCAATCAATACACGTTGGATAATCAAGTTTGACATTTGTTATCAACAACAATGGGAGAGGAACGTTCTATGCAAAATGTCCACATTTGATCCAAGAGAAGACATTTCGATCCAATTTTTTGAACAAGCGCAAGAAGATAATTACAAAGCTGCTTTGCAAGGAGAGCGTTTAGATTTTAGGACGAATCCTTTCGAAAAGGGGGAAGATGATAGGAATCATGGTGTTCCAAGTTCCCTTATTTTGAAGACACATTTACTATTTTAAGTCATCAACTTTTGTTTGTACTTTATGAACTTTTGGGCTTCCAAAACGTGGTTTCAAGGTTAGATTCATTAGTGAGGAGTTACTTTGTAGGCCAATTATGGTCATGAATGCTTTGTAGGTTTTACTTTGGGGATTTGAAAGGTTGGGGGTTTCATTCACACCAAGGCTATAAAAAGCCACATTCTAGCATGTAAAAGTCAGATTAAGATGAATGAAATATGATCTCTCATATTTGAGACTTTTCTTCGAAATCCCTTTTCTAGGATTCTTGCAATTCTTGTGATAGATTGCATGTTGAGCCATTCAATCCGGCCTTGATCAAGTTTGATTGTGGAAGTCAATCTATAACAAGATTTCCAATCTTGCTTCTAGATCATTGATCATAAGAGGTAATCAATTTCTAGCCTTTTCTCTTGGTTGGTTCTAATTTGTGTAAGGAGGTGTTAATCTCTTTGTTTCAAGGGTTCTTGCTCCACAAAAGTTTGGATCTTTGGGCTGAGAATTAGGGTTGCCTTATCATTTTGGTATTAGAGCTTTAGGCTCTAGATCGGATATATGTTTCCGTTGTTGCGTTTCTTTTCTTGTTCTTCATTCTGAATTTTTTTGTTCTCACTGTTCATGTTCTTGCAATCTGTCCAGAAATATAAAATTGAAAAAAAGTGTCACTTCCGTTTATCTTTTCGTATTTTTGTCTTCTGCAATCTTATGGATCTTAATCTAAACTTAAACTTTGTCTTCTATGACAACTTGAGATTCAGTTTGCTTCATGTAGAAAATTTATCATTTTGAAAATAGATTCTGGAAAATCCGAGAAGGTCGAGATTGTTCAATTTCTTTACTTCTTGTTGTTCTTTGGTATAAAAGAGTGTTAGATCTGAATTGGCTGATGATCAACCTCCCACTTGTGTTAGGATCAGACTGTTGGTATCCATTGGCTTTAGTTACATGTTGAATTTGTCAAATTAATTAGCCACTTGCCATAAATTTGGGAGTTACAAACTTTTCAAATTCAATTTTCCAGCCAATAATTCAATGCCCATGATCTCTATTGATTATAACTTCTCTTTATTGTGAAGGTTGATTTAAATTCCATAAGTCCTCATTTTAACCTTTGGATATTAATATATGGAGAGTTACATTTAGAGTTTGATTTCCCTTTGTCCTTTGCTGTCTTTCTTTACTTGTTTCTTATTTGGTATTCGTTTGGCTCCATACTTAAGCTATTTTGATTGTGTTCTATGTGTGCTATCTATCACTTCAATGCAAACTTTGCTCATTGGCTCATGTGAGTGAGATTGAGAGTTTGTTGAGAGTGTATTTGTCTTTGAGTGAAGACGCGTGAGGGAGTGCTTGTGAGGTCCATTTTCCTTGTCACTTTGCATTGTTTTGCAGCATGTTTCAAACAAGGAGTTCAAAAAAATCCATGTTTCGTGAAGCACAAAAATGTTGTGAGAAACACGTCCGTGTTGATCCATTTTGGAAGGATTTTCGTGAAAATATGGATGAAATTCATAAATCCGTGAAGTACATGTCCGAATTATGTCACGAATTGAATTTGCGGGACCAAGAATGAGAGAGACAAATCGAAAAATCCCTTCAAGAAGAAGAAGATTGTTCCATGCCTCAAGATGATGTTTCAAATGATAATGTTGTTATTGATGACGTGGTGACCAGCAAAGAAAATGTGCAAATACCAGTTGATCTATGTTCATTTGAACCCAAACCTAAGGAAAGTGAAAAAGAGAAACAGTTTGAGAAAGAAACATGTGAGACTTATATCGAGATTAAAGAGGAAGAGAGTTCATTTCTTAGTGTTTGTGAGAAGAATATTGTCTTGTATTAAAAAAGACACATACAAGAACTTGTATCCGAAAGGACTTGCTTTCTAACGGGTGCACTTAGACCAAGTGTACCTACTTTTTCTAATGAGTTCTTCCAGGAAATTAAAATGCTTGTTGAAAAGCAAGATTCAAAGATTGCTTCAAAAACTAGACAAAGCCAAGCACGAGGGAACTTTAATGCCAAAGAGGAACAAATGAAGCGACGTTTGTATTTTGCTTCATCATCCATTCATGCCCGAGAGTCAAAAGTGACGAACTCGAAGAGAGCAAGATTGCGAGATGCAAAAGATTTCAAGTTTGCACTACAAGGGGATCCTTGGATTCGAGGACGAATCCTCTTGAAAAAGGGGAGGATGATACGAACCGAGGTGTCTTAATCAAGCTACATGAACCCAAGATGCTTACAAACTTTAGAGTTAGCTAATTGGAAGATGAGTCTCGGATTTAAGGAGCTTTTATTGTAATTTTCAGTTTTAAAGTTGTATTTTTAATGTTTAAGTTACTTTTTCAGCTAGTGGTCATTATAGCATTGATGAGGATGAAAGTTACAACCTTTCATATGCCCATAGGTTGTGTTTGAAGGCTATCAATGGCCATCTATGTTGTTGCTTCCAAAGAAGATTTGTTTTGATGGAATTTCAATGAAAATTAAGTCTTTTGAGCCTAAAGGCCATGTGGAACTTTGCATATCTTGTGTTTAGATTTGGGATCATTTGAGTAGCGCTGATCAAACACCTTGTGGAGTGATTCGAATCCTGAGTTTAGAAACGAGTTTTCTCTACTCTTGATCTTGATCATCAAGCTAAATCCGTTCTATCTTCTTCTTTGGGATGAAATCATCATGATTTGGGGGTTTTAGCATTTGAGATCTGGGGATTTGCATATCCATAAGGGTTCTTAGATCCAATTGGCTCAGACTGTCATATCATTTTTGGTATCAGGAAGTTGAGATTCGGTTTGCTTCATATAGAAAATCCGTCATTTTGATAATATATATCCTGGAAAACCGAGAAAAACCAGATTGTGAAATTTTTGTATTTCTTGTTGTTCTTTGTTTCAAAAGGGTGTTAGATCTGAATTGGGTGATGATTAAACTTCCACTTGTGTTAGGATCTGACTATTGGTATCCATTGGCTTCAGTTACATGTTGAATTTCTCAAATTAATTAGCCACTTGCCATAAAGTCGGGGGTTACAATTTTTTCACATTCAATTTTCCAACCACTTGCTATTCAATGCCCATGATCTCTATTGGTTGTAACTTCTCTTTATTATGAAGGCTGATTTAAATTCCATAAGTCTTCATTTTAACCTTTGGATATTAATACATGGAGACTTACATTTAGAGTTTGATTTAAATTTCACTTTTGCTTTCTTTCTTAACTTGTTTCTTATTTGGTATTCGTTTGACTCCATCCTTAAGCTATTTTGATTGTGTTCTATGTGTGCTATCTATCACTTCAATGCAAACTTTGCTCATTGGCTCATGTGAGTGAGATTGAGAGTTTGTTGAGAGTGTATTTGTCTTTGAGTTAAAACACGAGAGGGAGTGCTTGTGAGGTCCATTTTCCTTGTCACTTTGCATTGTTTTGCATCATGTTTCAAACAAGGAGTTCAAGCAAATCCATGTTTCATCAAACACAAAAACATTGTGAGAAACACGTTCGTGATGATCCATTTTGGAAGGCTTTTCGTGAAAATATGGATGAAATACATAAATCCATAAAGTACATGTCTGAATTATCTCACGAGTTGAATTTGCGGGATCAAGCAAGAGAGGCACAAATCACAAAATCCATTCAAGAAGAGGAAGATTGTCCCATGCCTAAAGATGATGTTTCAAATGATGAAGTTGTTATTGATGACGTGGTGACCAGCAAAGAAAATGTGCAAATACTAGTTGATCTATGTTCATTTGAGCCAAAACGTAAGGAAAGTGAAAAAGAGAAAGAGTTTGAGAAAGAAACATGTGAGACTTATATCGAGATTAAAGAGGAAGAGAGTTCATTTCTTAGAGTTTATGAGAAGAATATTGTCTTGTATTCAAAAAGACACATACAAGAACTTGTATCCGAAAGAACTTGTTTTCTGACGGGTGCACTTAAACCAAGTGTACCTACTTTTTGTAATGAGTTCTTGCAGGAAATTAAAATGCTTGTTGAAAGGCAAGATTCAAATTTTGCTTCAAAAACGAGACAAATCCAAGCTCGAGGGAACTTTAATACCAAAGGGCAACACATGAAGCGACGTTTGTATTTTAATTCATCATCCATTCATGCACGACAGTCAAAAGTGACGAACTCGAAGAGATCAAGAATGCGAGATGCAAAAGATTTCAAGTTTGCTTTACAAGGGGATCCTTGGATTCGAGGACGAATCCTCTTGAAGAAGGGGAGGATGATACGAACCGAGGTGTCTTAATCAAGCTACAAGAACCCAAGATGCTTACAAACTTTAGAGTTAGCTTTTTGGAAGATGAATCTCGGATTTAAGGAGCTTTTATTGTAATTTTCAGTTTTAAAGTTGTATTTTTAATATTTTAAGTTACTTTTTACCCTTTTCACCATCGTAGAAGGAATTAATTTGGCGAAATCCTTGGAAAGGAAAGATGTGGTAATTGAATTTGATTGCATACAAGCTATCAAATTGATTTTGAAGAAAAATGAAATCTGGGGAGAAGTGGATGTTGGGTTTTATGCCCTAAAACTCGTAGATAGTAAATGAAACAAATTAATCGATCTTAATAAAGCGTTATTTGAGTGATTCAGTAATTTGGTTATTGAATAATAAAGTTTGCATTAATAAACCCTAAATCCAATAAACTAAGATCCAAGGTTGTTTAAATGAAACTTGGACTAGTATGTGGGGACATACGGGGATCGGTGTCTGGTGCGTCGTCAGCTGAATGGATGGAATGTGAGTTAAGATGAATAATAATAATAAAGAATAATTCAGCTAACACTTAGTACAAGTATACACTGTCGCATGTAGTAATAAAAAAAACCTTAGAAGTATTCCAAGGGTATCGATCCCACGAGGACTAAACTGGAAATTCAGATTTGATGAAGAAACTGCTCAAATGATTGCTTTTGAAAAAGGTAACCAAAGAAAATAAATTGATTGATTGGGTTTTTGAAAAGATAAATAAAACATGCAAATAACTAAAAGAATAACAATAAGAAATAAACGAGGTATTCAATATGGATTCATCCTTAAGGTAATAACCATAGTCATGCAATATCTAACTTAAGCGTATTCAATGCATTGGGTCAGATTTAACTCCTATTTGGCCCTTGCTCCCAAGAATCGTTGGAAGGCTAAGCGAGTACCGTTATGTACGTTTCTGTGACTCGACTCCGACATAGATAATTCACGAATGCAACCTATAACCCTATAGTCGATATAGGGTGCCTTAGGCAGCTTGCCCTATACTGCCGAACAATCTCTTTCGAGCTTTTTCTCCTATATCACCTTTATGAGAACCGATATCGTTTGTCCCTTTCGAGATCAAACTCACATAGCAAGCAAAGTCTAAGTAATCAAATTAAACTCAACAAGATTAGAGTGATAATCAATAAAGAATGAAATGCATTGAACACAACTTAAGCAAATAAAGCACTTTCAAGCCATTAAACCCTAAGGGAATTCACCACATTGAACCCCTCAATAGGATTTAGCTACTCATGATGGGATAAAAAGCAAATGAACAAATTTTCATTGAAATAAGAATGTAAATATTACAGAATAATGAAAAGATTCAAGAGCTGGAAATAAAGGAGATAGCTAAATATTATGGGTTTTTCTATTTACTCAATCCTTCTAGAGTTCGCTAGGACACTCCACTCTCTCACTTTTACAAGGTGGGAATGGGTGAAACTCTCTACAAACCACAAGGTTTGATGTCTAACTCAGGTTAGAATTCAGTCATCTAAGAAGGACCTCGGGCATCCATACTCATAGGCGTCGAGCCAGGGTTCTGTCACCACCATTTTCTTCCAATGAGTTCTGCTTGAATTTGACTTCGAATCTCGAGCTTATATAGTGTAGAAAATGGTTGAAGAGCTGCGAAATAGGTACTGGAAGGTTGCCCAGTCAGTTTCGGGGTCAAAACAGCTAGTTAGGTGCGAAGAAGACTCGTCAACAACGACCCGCGGACGACTCGGAACGGTTTCAAATTTTTCTAGAAATGTGGTCGCATTTCATTTTTGCCTTCCCAGAAATGCGATCGCATTTCTGGGGAATTCCAGCTTTTCCTCTGTTTTTTTGCACAGCAACAAACTAAGTCAAATTCTCTTAAAATCAAGTCTTTTTAAGCACAAAATAAGTTAAATTTGACAAAAGTGATTCTCAACACCCTAACTTATCAAAGTAAGCATATTTTGAGCTTGGGAATAGTAAATTGATCACAACATACAACTTTTAACCAAGAAATGAGCTAAATATAAGGGTAAAATAGGTATATTTTTGACCCTTAGCATACCCCAAAACTTAACTCATTGCTTGTGCTCAAGCAATTGCCATTTAAAATGTTAGAGATCAACTTTTTAATTGAAAATCAGAATGTAAGAGCTCAATATTAATTGCGAATGAAAATGTTGGAGTTCATGTATAGTAATCAATCATGGTACTAGTATCAACTTTTCCTTTCAAATCAAGTGACATGGAATCAAGTAAACATGTTTTTCAAGATCGTTTTCTAAAAAGTTTGCCTTTCAGGAGAGGGTTCTACTCTAGTGCCAGTCACAACGTCTGAGTTTCCTAGGTATGAAGATTTCTATTGTTCTTTTTCAAAGCAAAACTCTCTTTAATCCATCCTAACCAATGTGCTTAAACTACCTAACTTCTATTCATAAAGCCTAGTGTAGTCCTTTCAGTCATGAAAAACAATCTTGAGGAAAAATGAGCATACATGAATGACTAGACCTTTTCTATCTCCCCCAAACTTATTTGACTGCTGGTCCTCTTTTTATTCAACTTTTTTTTCTCCCAAGATTATCCTTGCTGTCATCTTTACCTTCGTTCTAGCTTATCGACACTTTGTGGTGAAGATATCTAGCTACAAGCAAAGTTCACAAGCTCGGAATGAAACTCACTTCCCTAGGTAAACCTTTCATGCAGTGGCAAACCATGGGTGTCATGAATGCCCCTGGTTACTCAGTAAACCCTAGGAAGGAGGAGTACCTCTCGGTTTTTCTCTTTTTTTTTTCCTTTTTTTTTTTCAAATGCTGAGCACATCTTCTTTTCCAGCAGTACAAATTTACAAAAGATATTTACATAGTCAAGCATAAAAGCACCCCCCCCCCCCCAAACTTAAAGGTAGACAATGTCCTCATTGGCTTGTTTTTTAGGCATGGGCTTAACATAAGGCTTTTGTTTTCAAAACATCAAGGCTAAACTCTCCTAGAGTGTTAGAAAGGTTAAACACGAGGAAGTTTAGACTCTAAGACAATTTTGTAAAGAAAAAGACTAATGGAAAGCCTATGACTAGAAAACAGTTCAGTTGTGACGGTGGCACTTTTGAGATAGAACAAAGCTCTAGTTTTCATCATCAAGGGCTTAAAAGAAAACTCCTTTGAAAACATGTTTTTCTTCCAAAACATTTTAAAGAAATTTTTTCTTAAAGTTGATTTTTCCTCAAAAAAAAAGTTCATAGGTTAAGCTCAAAAACAACATGCAGATTTTTTCAAGACAAGATAAAAACCCAAGTTTATTTATCCTAAACTATCTACAAGCTATCTAAACTACCCTACGATCAAAACTATTAACAACTAAACATTAAAAACAATAAAAACAGAATGCAAACATGCTAAAACTAAAAAAATCAGCAAGCAACAAAAACAGTAAACAGTATTATTCACAAAAAATTTCAGTAAAAAAGGATCAGAAAACTCCCCTATTCCTCATCCGAGGAATTCTCTTTCTCTTCATCATCATTCTCTTCATCTTCCTCTTCATCAGAATCCTTCTCTTCTTCAGGCAGCAGCGACTGCGGGAAATTTGGAAAGACCGGAGCAATAATTGGAGCAATCGAGAGATAGAACTCTCTAATAGCTTCATCCCTCTCCTTTGCATTTACCCAATACGTCTTCAGGTTCTCCCTGATTTGATCTAGTTGGCGGTAGGCAATGGCTAGGGCTTCAGATGATGGCAAAGGCCCTGTGAAAGGAGTGCGCTGGGATGGAGAAGCTTCATTCGGCCCTGCTGGAGGAGTAGCCTGAGATGTAGAGGCTTTGTCTTTCCTCTGGATACTGTTCTGCTGGAGCTTCCCGATCAAGGACAGGTCGATGGTCGGCTTGTAGAAGTGACACTCCTCGTCCTTGCCTGGAACGATCTTCACCCTTTGGCAAAGCTGGGTGATGAGTAATCCAAAGAAAAGCTTGCCTGCTCGCTTTCTTCCACATGCTAAAATCTCGTCCCTGATAATGCTCCCTACGTTGATTTCCAACCCCTTCATAAGGCAATAGAGTAGCATCACTCTATCCACTGAAATCGTGTTGTCGTGGGTGGTTGGCATCAAGCAGTTTTTGATGAAGTGAAGCCAAACTGTCGATTCTGGCTTTAGGTCGCTTGACACTAACGACTTCACTTTTGTCTGCGATTCTTTCCATTGGAACCCCTTGTTGGCCACAAGTTTAAGAGCTTCTTTCATCTGCTTGGTCGAAGGGTTCCTTATCACCTCATTCCCTCTCGGATTCAAGGGTGTCTTGATCCTGTACACCCTATTAATGTTGACTGAGGAGAAACTGACCATCTTCCCCCTCACAACCGCCATGCTAATACTCTCCTCCCTCAGGCCAGTGTAAAACTCACGAACTAAAGGCACAACAGCCTCTTGAGGGTGAGCACAGAAGTCCTGCCATTTGTATTGAGATATGATCCTGCTCACGAACTCTGGCAGTGCTCCAGCTCTATTAGAGAATCCCTTTTCATTGAGGAAATCTCTCTTTCTCATGATCTCCATTCGTTCCTGAAAATTAACATCTCTAAATACCTCAGGGAATGGATTTTTAGGAGATGTAGCCTTGGGTGATTTGCCCTTTTGCTTGGCGGGTGAGGTAGTAGGAGGAACTGCAGGAGAGTCGTCCATGGACCTCGTCCTTGGCCTCTTGGCAAAGATTGGATCATTCTTGTTCTTCGTCCTCTTCTCAGCCTTAATCTCTCTCTTCCTCTTTTTTCTTAACGCTGCAGAGATAGGAACTTGGTCGCCATCTAGTTTCCTAATCTCTGAATCAGATTCTGTATCAGAGTCCGTGGAGGTCTCGGCCTCCTCATCTTCTTTTTCCTCTTCTTCCCTCTTCTATCCCGAAAAGGTGCTATCAGCAGCTGGTGGGTCATTCGTGAATAGAGGCTCAAAAACCTCTTCAGCTGGCTGATCAATGGTGGCCTCGGCTAGGCCTTCTTCAGAATGCGGCCCAGATACGGTCGCATTCTGTCCTTCATCCTCTACTTCTCTTTCTTTTTCTTTCTCTAAATTTTCTTCTCTTAGCCCCTGTTGGGCTTCTTCTTCTACTCTTCCTTGCAGTGCTTCAGCTTCACTCTGAGCCTTGTGGAGTGGCTCAAAAGCTGCGGAAGTCTTCAGCTTCCTTCCTTCTTTTTTCATCTTCTTTCAGCTCTTCTCTTCTCTTTTTCTCTTCCTCAAGGAGTTGCAAATCCATGGCTGCCCTCCTGAGGTTTTCTTCATACTTTCTTTCTTCCTCAGCTTCTAAGGCCCTCTCGGCCTCTTGTTCTTCTTCTCTCCTTCTTTTCTCTTCTTCACGGTCTCTTTCCTTTGCAAGCTCGTCTTCCTCAACAATTTTCTGATTTTCCATCTCTCTCTCATCCTCAATCTCTTTCAAAGCAACCTGTTCAGCCTTGTACCCTTCAGCAATCGCAAGAGCCTTTGCCACTGCTTGGCGAATTATTCCTTCGAATACATCCGGAGGCATCCTTGCGGTTTTGAAGGGCTTGACCTCAAGCGGTTTTTCAGGCACATTTTTCTTAGGGCTCCTCTTTCTTGCGCTGTAAGTAACAACGGGACTGATCCTACAAGATAGAGAAGGGTTCGTTGAAGGTTCGGAAACCTTACCCATTGAAGCTTCTCCTTGTCGCAACGTCATCGCGACGCGGAGCGGCCGACGTCCTTTCCTAAGGGTCTCTTTCGAGGTGAGAGGTTTGGAGTCGCCACCAATCATCTTGGGGTGTGATTGGTCACCCATTTTAAAGAACAACCGGTTTTTGAAAACCAAAGATTAGGCTCGAGAGTCGATTGAGTGTAGGGAAGGTGTTAGCACCCCTACAACACCCATTTAAAAAACGGTTACCACATTTTATTTTTAAATTACCCTTTTATAACATGAAACGGTCCTTTATTTTGAAGAAAAGAAAAAAAAAATAAACAAATGTCACACTTGATCTTACCTTAGCTTTAAAAATTAAAGTAAGGTTTTGATGTAGTGAGTGGAGTTATACCCAATAATTGTTTGTCATGTTGAAATCTTCTTTTAATTAAAAGAAAATTTGTCACCTCAAGAATTTGAGAAGTTATCTCAACTTCGTCATAGGTTGTACATGAGTTATTTTGTCTCACATCTATTATCTCACATTTCAAAAATAAAATGTGAACTAATATTCATGAGTGGTATGACACCATTCAATGGAAAAAATATTTTTTCATTTTTAAACCAAATTCAATTAGAAATTCATTCGGAATTACTAAAGTAAAACCATCTTGAAATTCATTTGGAAAATCCAATTGAAATTGATTTGGAAATATCTAAGTTAATCAAATTTAAATTTGGATTGCCAAAATAATCGATAGTTAAACTTTAGGCTAATTTCCAGGCAGGGTGTTCCCTTTCGGTCAGCTTAAGTACCCGTTCTTAGACAAAATTAGCTTTAAAGTTTTCATAATCGATCTATTTTAGCCTTTCAAAATATTAGATAATGATTTTGAAATTTGATTTAACCTTCAAAATTGATTTCCAATTTAGTTTAAAATTGAAATTTATTTTCAATATAAAGCCAAAAGACATTGACTTGAAAAATTCCAAATTAAAACAAATTTAAGGCTCAAATTAGAAATTCTAAAATAAAACCAAACTGAAATTGATTTGGAGACTTCAATGTAAATTCAATTTGAAATGAAATTTATTCAAGAAATGACACAATAAAGATAATTTGAAATTGATTTAGGAAATCAAATTGAAAATGAATCAATTTAAAAAAAAAAAGGAATTGAATTGGAAATCTCAATTAAACCAAATTCAAATTAATTTCTAAAATTACCAATTAAACCAAAATGAAATTGAATAAGAATTCCAAATTAAACTAAATTGAAATCGAATCAATTTAAAACCAAGATAAAATTGAATTTGAAATCCAAATTAAATCAAATTCAAATTGAAAATTATAAATTAAACCAAATTGAAATCGAGTAAATTTAAAACCAAAATGACATTGAATTTGAAATCCAAATTAAATCAAATTGACATTGATTTTTTAAAACTTCAACATGAAATTGAATTGAATATCCAAATTGAGTATTAAAATGGAATTGAAATCAATACTTCAAATTAAAATTAAATTGGAATTAAATTGGATCTCTAAATTAAAGCGAATTATGAAATTCCAATTAGAACTTTTAATTTAAAACCAAGTTGAAATTGATTTAAGAAAATCTCAATTAAAGTTAATTTGAAATCGATTTGAATTCCAACTTAAAATCAAAGTAAAAAAAAAACATTAAATAAATAAACAATTTGAAATAAGTTTTTAATCAAATAAAAGAGAAATGATTAGCAAATATGAAGAAAAGGAAAAATGCATAAATAAATAAAAGAGTGGGACCCACCATTTTCTCTTTCCTCCCCTCATCTTCTTCTTCTTCACGATTTTTTCTTTCTTCTCCAACTCTATCTTCTTCCAACTACTTCTTCTCCTCATCCTCCACATTTAATTCATGGATGTAGATCATCTCGCTGGAAATTGCTCGTGGGTCGTCGAAGGTTGTCGGAGTTGGAGCTTTTCGCCGGATTTCGTGGGTACGCAGCAATTGGGTTTGGGCGTCACTTTCGTTCGTTGGAGCCGCCGGTGTCGGTTGCCCGTCATCGGCGTTTGGCTGCAAAGGTCGCCCGAGTTAGTGCTGGACAGACAAACTTTTGGGTCTTCTTACAATGAACTCGGATGCACGTGGTACTAATTTGTAGAGTTGCCGGCATGGGTTTGCTGCGAGGTTGCGAGGGTCGCCGGAAAGGGGTGTTCAGTTCTGCTACTTTGGCGATGTGTGTGAGAGGTACCGGAGCTAGGTGGTAGGATGTAGGATGAAAGAAGAAGAAAATGGTGGAGGATTTTGTTCACAAGAGGGATGATGTTTGGAGTGAGAAAGTGAGCTTTGGAGAGAGAAAGTGGGGCTTTTAAGTCAAAGATAACTTTTGCCCAAAAGAATTGATGAATTTTGACCTTCAAAAACTTCTCCTCCTAGTCTTTTTCATAATTTACTCTCTTCACTTTTTCTTTTCCTTCTTCCTTGGTTCCCCCCGTCCCTTGTTAATGACCTCCTTTTTTATAAGCCATCCACACACTCTAAATAGTAAATTGAAGAATGAAAAATCGTGGAAATGTGGGAGAGAGGATTGAGATTATTGGGGAGAAAGATATGGTAGTGGGGTAGAATGAGAAAAATAAGGATAGGAAAAAACGTTAAAAAAAAAAAGTGGTTGGGAGATTTCATTTAATGGGCTTTTATTTTTATATATTTTTATATTTTTTAACAAATGGCAAATATAAAATAAAAAAAAAATATTAATCATGATATATATACACATAAAAAATGATAAGTTAAAAGCATAATATAAACCAAAAAATCAAGCCGGACCAAATACGGTGTCTACACTCCTTTCCGAGAGCTTCCAGCTGCCTTGGCGTCTTCTTTTACATCTTGTCGATTCCCTTCCTCTTCAAGGACAGCACGTCTCTGAGCACCCATCTCCCGGATCATTGCAAACCATTCCCGCGAACGTTTTCTGAACTGTTGAGTGGCGGGCTTTTGGGTTTGGCGGATAGCAGTGGCGCGCGTAAACCACCTTGGCGTAGACGAACTTGGCATCTCCCTCGAACTAGCCGGCATTGCGGAAGAAGATGGAGTTGGAGCGTTGGATGCTTGGTTCAAGACCGCCGGTGAGAATCCCATGGGTCTCGTTCTTCTTGTGCCGTGCATGGGCGTTTCAGGGTTCTCCTCTTTCCGTCGCACGTTTGCTTCAGCTTCGTGGGTTGCTTGAGCACTCTGAGATCGAGTGTTCTTGCGTGATGATGAGGGTTTTGGAGTGTTCTTTATCTTCTTGACCGTGGGTCTTTCGGTTTCACGATGGAGAATATGGAGAGTTGAGGGTTTGACTTGAATGCAAAGGGTTTAGTGTTTGGTGAAGAGAAAAAGAACTTAAGTCAAGCTATTTATACTTTTCTAATTAGGTCACGTGCAGGTCAAACGATTTTCGTGACTCAATTTTTATTCGGACAAATGCGATCGCATTCCCAAATACACTGGGGAGAAATGCGGTAGCATTTCACCCAGTTTTTCTGCCTTCACTTTTTTTTTCCTGACTTTTCATTTTTCTTTTGCTTTCTTCTCTTCTCTGAAACACTCATAAACAAGTTAGAAAGCTCATATGCTTAATCATGATTTTTTTAAAAAAAAAATAATTAAGGAAACGTTATGATCAATTCAACTTCCAGGTAAGTCCCCAGGTAGAGGTGTTCCCTACGGTCAGCTTAAATACCTCAGCCTAGGCAGGACTTGCCTTAGACAAAGTTCCCTCTTGATTCAAAATCATTTTTTCAAAACAGTTTTATTTTCAAACACAAGACAAGGCTCAAAATACTATGGACTTTTCAAAACTCCCAAGTAAATCCCTGGGAAAAGGTGTTCCCAATGGTCATCTTAAGTACCTTTTCCTAGATAGGATTTTCCTAGACAGAGTCTTTACTCTTGTCCAGATATTTTAGGGCTCTTGTCTAGACTATTATTCTATAGATCCAGATAATATACAAAATGAATTCTTTCAAGGTATAGAAGTCATACCAAATCAATCACGGAGACATGGGCTTCCTCATCCTCGAAGCCTCTCCCCCAATATGGTTTTATCTTTTGTTGCTTCCAGGTCTAACTGATCTCTTCAACTTCAATCTTTTTCCCACCTTTTTCTTCTGGTTTTTCATTTCCAAGTATATCCTCCAATGTTTCTTTTTTCATTATTTCCTGCAAAGTGGATTGAAAGAATTCATCAATTTCATCGATCATCGTACATTCCTCGAAATCTCCAGGGTACTTCATTGCATTCATCACATTAAACATGACTTGTTGATCGTTAACCCTCATGGTCAATTCTCCTTTCTGCACATCTATTAAGGTTCTGCCATTGGCTAGGAACGGTCGTCCTAAGATGATTGGCACGTCCTTGTCAGCTTCACAGTCTAAAATGATGAAATCTGTAGGGAAAACAAACTTGTCAACTTTAACCAATATGTCTTCAATCTTTCCAATGGGATGCATAAGCGATCGGTCTGCCAACTGTAAGGTCACAGTCGTTGGTCGTGCTTCACCTATCCCTAACTGTTTCAAAACCGAATATGACATTAAGTTGATGCTTGCTCCTAAATCGCACAGAGCTCTGCCTACATCCCTACCTCCGATAGAGCATGGAATGGTGAAGCTTCCTGGATCTTTAAGCTTGGGAGGAATCTCGTTCTTCACCAGTGCACTGGAACATTCCGTGAGTGCAACCGTTTCGTATTCTCCCAACCTTCTCTTTTTTGATAGGATATCTTTTAGGAACTTCACATATGTAGGCATTTGTTCAAGTGCCTCTACTAATGGTATGTTGATGTGCAACTGCTTCAATACATCTAAAAATTTCTTGAATTGTACATCTTGCGAGGCATGTTTGAATCTCTGAGGGTACGGAGGAGGTGGTCTGTAATCTGGATCTATCACAAATTTTTTAGGTTTTGCGGTCGCATTTCCTTGCTTTTTCTCCAACTTTGATTTTTCTTCTTTTTCTACCAAGGCTTCAGGCTCCTTGGTCTTTTCTACTTTTTCTTCTTTATTCTCTGAAATCTCTGTGGTAATGTCTGACTTCTTTTCACAAATCTTTTCTCGAGCTTCAACTGGGATCTCTGCTTCTTGACTTACTGGATATTTTGGTCCATCGTATTCTAATCCACTCCTTAAGGTCACTGCCTTACACTGTTCCTTGTCTTCTCTGTGAGGGATCTCGGTTTTGCTAGGCAACGTCCCTTGAGGTCTATTCTTAATCTCCTGAGCAATTTGTCCAAGCTGAACTTCCAAATTCCTTACTGCAGCATCGTTCCTTGCCATGTACTCCTTCATAAGAGTCTCTAGATTTGACTCTTGGCTCTGCACTGGAACTTGTTGGAAGTTTTTCTTCAGTTGTTGTGTAGGTTTCTTTCCAAATTGATGAGTGTTGGAATTACTTGACCCGGCTTGTCTTCCCCAAGAAAAATTCGGGTGTTGTCTCCATCCTGGGTTGTACGTGGCCGAATGAGGATTCCATCTATTCTGGTTCTGATTTCCTTGTGGACCTACATAAAAAACAGATGCTGGATTCAGTGGACAATTATCAGCGATGTGTTCCTCCCCACATATCTCACAACAGAGAGAAGAGACAACATTGGCAGGGGCTATATTGGCTTGATTGTTCATGGACATGCCCATCATCATGCTATGGTGGCCTTGATGTGGGCTTGCATCGTAGAGTTAGTCTCTGTTTCCACTACTTTCACTAGATTTTTCAAAATGGTTGTTGGTTCATTTTCTCCCCAATGTCGATTGTTGGTGGCTATGGTATCTAGAATAACATGCGCCTCATTAGCAGACTTCTTCAGAAAAGATCTGTTCGCAGATGCGTTTACTAGTGTCTTTGAAGCTTGATCTAACCCCCTATAAAAATGCTCCAAAATAATGCAAGCAGGCAATCCATGGTGTGGACACTTCCGAACTAGCCTTTGGATTCTTTCCCAAGTTGCATCCGAAGGTTCATTGTAAGATTGTCTGAAAACTATAATCTCTGCTCTGTACTTGGCATTTTTATTGGAGGGAAAAAACTTCTCCAAGAATTTCTCAGCCAAATCATTCCAAGAGGTGATGGAGTTTGGAGAAAATGAATCCAACCAAGCTTCAGCATCTCCCTGCAAAGAGAACGGAAAAAGTTTTAACTTCAAAGTATCTTCCGGCTCTCCTGTTACTTTAAAAGAATTGCAAACTCTGAAAAATAGCTTAATATGCTTGTGTGGATCTTCGTTTGGAAGTCCAGAGAATTGGCCCATTGTATTTAACATCTGGAACATCACTGGTTTAAGTTCAAATTGTGGAGCATCAATCGGTGGCTCAAAAATTCCTGGATTCAATGTCTGAAAAACTGGTAAAGCGTAGTCCCTCATTGCTCGGTTGCGATCTTCAGCAATGTAGATCGGGTTTTCTTGTTGTGGCACCGGTGGAACTGGAGGAACAGGAGGAATTATCCTGCCATTCTGCTCCCTTCCACGATCTTGTGGATCAACTTGAGGATCGACTCCAGGAGGTTCCATTGAAAACTCTTGAATGTAAGATGCTTCTTAACGAAATTCCCGTGCGCTCAACTCTTGTTGCTCCTTTTTCTTTCGTCTCTGTTCCTTCTTTCGACGACGAAAGGTTCTTTCTATCTCTGGATCAATGTCAAGGAGTGAACACCCTTTGTTCATGCACTAACTCCAACTTGCAAAAGAAAAACAAATGCAAACCGAAGTCAAATTCCCTTTGAGACAGAAATGCGGTCGCAATCTGATCGCAATTTCAAAAACAAATCTGGTTTCACTTTTGGTCCCGACAACGACGTCAAAAACTTGGTGTGTCATCAGCTGAATGGATGGAATGTGAGTTAAGATGAATAATAATAATAAAGAATAATTCAACTAACACTTAGTGCAAGTATACACTGTCGCACGTAGTAATAAAAAAAAAACCTTAGAAGTATTCCAAGGGTATCGATCCCACGAGGACTAAACTGGAAATTCATATTTGATGAAGAAACTGCTCAAATGATTGCTTTTGAAAAAGGTAACCAAAGAAAATAAATTGATTGATTGGGTTTTTGAAAAGATAAATAAAACATGCAAATAACTAAAAGAATAACAATAAGAAATAAACGAGGTATTCAACATGGGTTCATCCTTAAGGTAATAACCATAGTCATGCAATATCTAACTTAAGCGTATTCAATGCATTGGGTCAGATTTAACTCCGATTTGGCCCTTGCTCCCAAGAACCGTTAGAAGGCTAAGCGAGTACCGTTATGCACATTTCTGTGACTCGACTCCGACATAGATAATTGACGAATGCAACCTGTAACCCTATAGTCGATATAGGGTGCCTTAGGCAGCTTGCCCTATACTGCCGAACAATCTCTTTCGAGCTTTTTCTCATATATCACCTTTATGAGAATCGATATCGTTTGTCCCTTTCGAGATCAAACTCACATAGCATGCAAAGTCTAAGTGATAAAATTAAACTTAGCAAGATTAGAGTGATAATCAATAAAGAATGACATGCATTGAACACAACTTAAGCAAATAAAGCACTTTCAAGCCATTAAACCCTAAGGGAATTCACCACATTGAACCCCTCAACGGGATTTAGCTACTCATGATGGGATAAAAAGCAAATGAACACATTTTCATTGAAATAAGAATGTAAATAATACAGAATAATGAAAAGATTCAAGAGTTGGAAATAAAGGAGATAGCTAAATATTATGGGTTTGTCTATTTACTCAATACTTCTAGAGTTCGCTAAGACACTCCACTCTCTCACTTTTACAAGGTGGGAATGGGTGAAACTCTCTACAAACCACAGGGTTTGATGTCTAACTCAAGTTAGAATTCAGTCATCTAATAAAGACCTCGGGCATCCCTACTCATAGCCGTCGATAGATGGTTCTATCACCACCCTTTTCTTCCAATGAGTTCTGCTTGAATTTGACTTCGAATCTCGAGCTTATATAGTGTAGAAAATGGTTGAGGAGCTGCGAAATAGGTGCTGGAAGGTTGCCCAGTCAGTTTCGGGGTCAAAACAGCCAGTTAGGTGCGAAGAAGACTCGTCAACAACGACCAGCGGACGACTCGGAACGGCTTCAGATTTTTCCAGAAATGCGGTCGCATTTCATTTTTGCCTTCCCAGAAATGCAGTCGCATTTCTGGGGAATTCCAGCTTTTCCTCTGTTTTTCTGCACAGCAACAAACTAAGTCAAATTCTCTTAAAATCAAGTCTTTTTAAGCACAAATAAGTTAAATTTGACAAAAGTGATTCTCAACACCCTAACTTATCAAAGTAAGCATATTTTGAGCTCGGGAATTGTAAATTGATCACAACATACAACTTTTAACCAAGAAATGAGCTAAATATAAGGGTAAAATAGGTATATTTTTTAACCTTATCAGTGTCCAAGTAACAACCTAAATGGTCTATAGTATAGGGATAAAGTTGGGTACCTTATCCTGGTGACACTATGTCATACGACCCACCTTGTATTCGATACAGATGCAATGATCCAAAGCATCCATGAAGGAGACATGCGGGTGGAGGTATCTTATGCAATGAGTTTGCATAAGACTGGACCACAAAATAGTAACCACTAGATGTAACGTCGTAGACTAGTTTAGGTTTCTATTTCAATAGGATGACCTAGGTAACGCCGTTGACTAGTTTATGAACCCCTTTCAGGAGGGATTGTCCTTAGATTTGTATGGGTGAGAGTGGTCTGCTAGCCGACTCAGTAATCCTACCATTTCAGGGGCAAGACCAAATGGGGGCTGGGAACATAACAGTATAAGATGGAATTCACTCCTTCCCCTATTGGGGTAAGTAGATGTGTGTTCCCTTAAGGGCTGATTCCGGGACTTGAACAAAGGCACGCCGTCCTCTCCTGGCCCGAGAGGAACTCCTGTTTAGTGGTTGGACCCTAAACAACTTGTTCATTAGAGGGATCAGTGGTACTTAAGGAACCAGAGGTAACCCAGGGGTAATACGATAATTTGACTCAGCTAGTGTTACGAACAAACGTGAAGGATTGACTTATTGCATTGGTTGATATCCGTGGACACAGAAATATTCTACAGTGAGAAGAGTGCAGCTGTGGGTCTTTAGTGGAGTGACCCACAGTGAACGAATGTTGACTAACTTGGTTAATAAGTTTAGTCAATTAGTCTCGTATCGTTGGAGCTTCTGATCTGTAGGTCCTTTAGGTCCCATTGCTAGCTCGTAAAGAGACTTGAGGCAATTAAGTATAAATTGAAAGTGTTCAATTTATTTAGGGGAATCATATAATGTATATTGATACATTATAATATAAAGATTATGAAACTTTATAATATAATTTTGAATTAATTTCAAAATTAATTCTTGAGAGAAAATATTTGAAAGAGTTCAAATAATTAATATGAATTGGATTCATATTGATATAAATAATTTAATAAAACCCGTAAGATTAAATATGTGATATTTAATTAGGTAATTAATTAATTATGGAATTAATTAATTATTTATTAAAATTAGATATGAATAAGATAATAGATTTGATCTTATACATGACCTTTTCCTATTAGGCAACGGTCTTGGCCTTTTCCTATAAATAGGACCCCTAGGGTGGGGTGAAAGGCATCCCATTCATTTTCCTACTCTCAGAGAATTCCCCTGGAGGCTCCCTCTAGACTCCCACCAGTCTCCTACCTCTAGAAGTCTCAGAGTCATACCGGTGTAGCCATAGTGGTGGTGTTCGAAGTAGTTTGTGATTATTTCACAAGCAGTTGGTGAATTTAACCTGAGTCGTCAATGAGAGTAAGTAATTTGTTACTATATAAATTAGATTTAGATCTATTTTTTTTGTATGCTTAGCCTTAATATAAATTTAGAATAGTTCTAAGATTATTGCCAATGTATTGGTATTTTAGATTAAACAAAATTAATTACGAATCGGTTTCAACTGCCTAGTTTATATTTTGAATGTAGTTCCCTCAAAGAGTGTTTCTGAAACACCATTTGAGCTCTGGAGAGGGCGTAAAGCTATTTTACGTCTGTAGACCGTATTTAATCCGGCTCGATTTTTAATAAAGTTTATGATTTCTCCATGTTAAATTTTGGGAAATTTAATCCCGAATTTGGGGGCCTTGACCGAAATGTACTTTATAGTAATGTAATTCATTAGTTTTTTTAAGTTATTTTTATTATTATTATTATTTTTTAGTATTGTTTATCTTTTTTTCCTTTTTTTTCTATTTTATTTTATTATTCTTTGTTCTATTTATTTATTTATTTTATCTTATTTCATTTTATTATTATTATTCTATTTATTTATTTATTTTCTATTTTTATTTTTAGTTTTGATTTGTTTTATTTTTATTTATTTTATATTTTATTTTCATTCTATCATTATTTTTTTTTATTTATATTATTTTTTTCTTTTTATTTTTCATTTATTTTCTCTCATCTTCTTCCCACGTTTCTTCTTCCTCCACTTCTTCATTTCCCTATTTTAAAGTCATTTCCATGGCTTTCTCCCCCATCTTCTCACCCATTTTCTTCCCCAAATTAGTAAAGTCTTCAACTATAAAAGAAGGCAGATGGAGGATGAAAGGGGGACAATAAAGAGAAGAAAGTGAAGGAGTGAGATTGAGTTTGAGAGTGAAGAAATTTGGAGAAAGAACTTAGAGAGAGAAAGTGAAAAAATAGAGGAGAAGAAGAAATAAGGAGTTTGAGAGCAAAAGAGTTGAGGAAGTTTAAGAGAGACTTTCTGTTAGGAAGAGATCTGGAGAGTTTTGCTGCCGCCGCCACTGTTTCGCCGCCGTCACAGTCGGAGATCCAACGTCGTGTTGAAAGCCCACCGCCGCATCAAAGACCCACTGTCGCGTCTCAGACTCACCACCGCATCAAAGCTACCCGCCGCCGCGTCGAAGACCCTCTGCCGTGTCGAATATTTGCCGCCATTGTCGAAGGTAGATACCGCCGCTCATATCTGTAAAACAAAAAAAAAAGAGAAAAAGAAGGGAGATGGATGCAAGTCGTGGGGAAGAAGGAGAAAATAAAGCATTAAAAGGGGTGGGCCCCACAACTTTAAATCTATTTATTTAATGATTGCCTTTTTGTCTTTCTCCTCCTTTTAAACCATGCTTTATTCATTTCTATTTTTTTTTTTTTTTTTTACATTTCTACTAAAAAGAATTAAAACATAAGACATTTTTGTGTCAATTAATTTTTTTTTCCTCAAAAATCATTCTTATGTGTATATGCATGCATTTGTTTTTCTTTTCTTCCTTTCTTTTATGTTTTTCCCCCTTTTTACTCTTTTCCTTCATTTTGATTTTGCAATTTCCAATTAAAATTCTCATCCTAATTAATTGGCTTGAACTTTGAAATTCATGTTAGATTTAAATTCAAAATCTCAAGTTAATTTCAATTTATTGTTCTTTTTCTTTCCTTTCATGAATTTCAATTATCTATTTCAAATTATCTTTTAATTTAACATTGCCTAAGCAAATCTTAAATTGAATTTTAATTTGGAAGGTTCATATGATTTTCATATTAGATTTTGATTTGTATGCTCAAACTAATGTAAAGTTGAATTTAATTTGGAATTCCGAATTAAATTTCCCAACACTTTCCAAACTAATCTCAAGTTATTTTTTTAAAGCAAAATGGTAAGTGAGAGGAAAGTTGAAAGAAAGAACCTTGATTATGGAAACTTTTAGCCTAAAGTTTTGAAATTAACCTAAGGTTTTATTTTGAAATTAACTTCAATTTGCTTTTAAATTAATTTCTTATTCAATTTTTTTTTCAAAATTTAATTTCACTTCATAAAGCCAATTGAATTTGATTTGAAAATTTGAATTGGAGGTCAATTTTGTTTTGGTTTTAAATTAAGTTTTCAAAAGCTTTCAAAACATTAAATCATGTTCTTCCTTATCGAACTGTTTTACCACTCGTAATTGTTAATTTACATTTTGCCGTTAAAGTGTAACTTAACAAATATGAGACAAAATAATTCATGTAGAGCATATGACGGAGTTGAAATAATTTTCAAATTCTTGAGATGGAGGATTTCTTTTAATTAAGAAAATTTTACATGATAATAAAGTCATGGGTTAACCCCACTCACAAAATTAAATCCTTACTTTATTTAAAGATAAGGTGAAATTAGTGAGACATTTAATTTTCAATTTTCAATTTTTTTTCAAATTTTATTTTTTTTAATTTTTGTTAAGACATGGACCTTTGATTAATGAATTTGAGTAATAAAATAAAATGTTTTCAAACTGGTGTTGTAGGGTGCTAATACCTTCCCTACAGACAGCTGACCTCCGAACCTAATTTTGGTTTCTAAGACCAGTTTATTTTTTTTTTTATACGGGTGACCAATCACACCCCAAGATGATTGGTGGCGACTCCAAACCTTTAACCTCGAAAGAGATCCTTGGGAAAGGACGTCGGCCGCTTCGCGTCGCGATGACCTTGCGACAGCTTGGCAACTCCACTGGAGATTTTTCTTAAGAGGGTCAAGGCCGTTTTCATTTTTTTTTTATTATTAGATTCATTTTGTTATTTATTTATTTATTATGTGGTCCATCTTATTTTCTGCATAGTTGTTGTTAGAGTGACTTGTGTGAACATATTTTGTGCTTTAATGAATGCATTGTTAATTCATATTATATTGTCATGCATATCACACACAACCACAACCCTATACCCGCGCTTTACCTTTAGGATTAGGATCGAGGATGTAGTAGTGTCGACCTTCGAAGGGACTGATCTGTTGTTAGGATGCCAATAAATTAATACAGAATTTATCACATATATGTATCAATCCAAGTATAAATTAACACAATCAAGTAGTACCTAGTGAGTTCTAGGGTCGAATCCACAGGGAAAGGTGATTTAAAAATCTTTAATAACTTGCTGATTTGAACTCAAAGACGCGTGGTATTATGAAAGTTTAAAGAAGAGATTTGATAGGAGTGAAAAATAAACATGCAGAAAAGTGAAACATGTGCTAAGAGTTAAAAGAAGTTTTTAATGAGAATACTGTCGAGGCTGTTGCGGTAGCAACCTCAGGCGTTTATAAGTAACTTTGTAACACATACCATGACTAATTGATCCATTAATGTCTAAGTGAGAAAAAATCATAAGATTCCCTTCCAGTACTACTTCTGCGTTTGGCGTAGAACTAACAACTGTTTTGTTTGGATAGTTCATGCGTAGGCTTAGTTCTCTAGCAACTTACAAGAGACTGCGTTAGTCTTAACATAGTCAAAGCTCATTCATGCACTATCTTATAGCGGTAGTATTTATCTAATGCTACCAAGACTACATGCAATGTGCTAGCTTGTTCTACTTAGATATTTCCACACCTGTCAGGGATTTATCATGCTGCTACCTTATCCGGCTGGCCAGGTGGGAGTTAGTAATGAAAATAGTATCGCATCTAAGTAGAAGGCATGAATGTTTCATTAAATCAAAGTATGCGCTTACAAAATAAACTTATCACCGCATGGGTGCCTGCGCTAAGCCTTGAAAAAGAAAATTAGCTCATGCGAGCAAGGAAAGACACTACGTAATACAACTTGCGCTCAATACAAGCCTTTCCTCCGCAGTAACCTTCTGTGATTTCTTTTTCTCCTTTCTTTTCTTGATCCTTTCCTCGTTCCCCCTCCCTCACTTCTAGAGCAGGTGGATGCTTTTTATAGGCAAGGGAAACTGACTTCACCAAGGAACTAGGAAACGTGCCCCAGTTATCTTCTGTCGACTTGTGTATTAGCTGTGTTAGTACAGTCTTTTCACCCATCTTTTGATCGTTTTGGAATGTGTGCCTGCGCTGAAGAAAACTTGGGCAACAAACAACTGCATTTTTAATGCGTTAGCACCTTACAATTTTATAATTTCGTACCGCATTTTTAAATATAGCCTTCCGTAGGAAACCATCGCATTTTCCTTCATGACTGCGTTGTAATAATGCATCAATATATCTTTTAGCCTTATTTTAGTCTAAGTTTAAAGGAGAATAACTTGCTTTTTTGCAAGTTATCAGAGACATAATTGCCCTCGTGCAGACGCATGGAAAATCCTCACTCAAGTTTGTTCATTTGTTATTTTATAACATTTGGATTAATTTGGGGACCTTTTTATCCGTTAGAGTTAGAATTTCTCTACCTCACTTCATACTCATGTCATCACTTTGTATTGTCATCATTAGTTTGAATAAAATGGTTAATCATGGAAAATAGGTTTCAAAGTCCACTCTTCTTAGTGTCGCTTATTTTTTTTTTGTTATTTCATTTCTTCTTTACAAAAAATTAAACTTTGTAAAAAAAAAAAATTCTTTTAAAGGATTTATGTTTTTGTCAAGAACAAATATTCTTTGAAAACTAAAGTTTAGACTTTGTAAAAAAAGTTTTTTTTAAAAGGGTTTAAGTTTTTGTCAGAATAAAAATTCTTTGAAAACTAAAGTTTAGACTTTGTTTGAAAAAGCTTTCTTCTAAAGAGTTCAAGTTCGGTCAAGACACAAAAAAATCTTTGAAAAGTAAAAGTTCAAATTTTGTTTAAAGGAAAATTATCTTTCAAGTAAAGAGTTTAAGTTTTTATTTATTTATTTTTTAAAAAAAATCCTTTTTTTTTAGCTTAATTTTTGTTTTGAAAGAGGGTTTTCTAATAAAGAGTTAAATTTTGTCAAGACAAAGAGGTTATTTTTAAAAAAAAAAAAAAAAGGATTAAAGAGTTCAATTTTTGTTTTAAGAAAAGGGGTTTTTAAGAAATTTAAGTCTTGTCAAAACAAGAAACTTTCTTTAGAAAGGGAAAGCTTGTTTTCTTTCAAAAAAAAAAAAAAAAAAAAGTCTTTCTATTTTGTTTAAGTGGAAAAGTTATTCCTACATTCTTTTCATTTTAGATTTTTATTTCTCCTTTTTCTCTTCTTTTCAATCTTTGTTTTTCCTAAAAAGGAGTCTATCCCAAGGAGTGTTTTTTTTTCCTTTTCTTTTTGATTGTTTTTTTTAATTGTTTTTTTTTTCTTTTCTTATTCCATTTGAAGTCGAATTTAATGTTCAGTTTAGTCATGCATCATGTTTTGGAATTAGTAGTGTCGACCTTCGAGGGGATTGTGAATGCTCCCGTGTAGGCGCATGAACTCCCATTTTTCATATCATTAAAGTAGTTTTCTCACACTTTTAAATTCATTTCTTCATGGCATTATCTTACCTTTTTAGATGAAGTAATGTCAACCTTCGAGGGGATTGCGAATTCTCCCATGTAGGCACATGAAAAATCTATTTTAATTTAAAGCGGTAGTTAATTATTATTTCCTTACATTTTCTTTTCCTCCAAAAAGGGAACAAAATGAATGCCAACGTACCCATAGAATCGATACGGTCATCTTCCTCTGAATATGATGAGCTGAGTACTGTGCTACAATGGGCAGAGCAGACACAACTAAAACATGGGGATAGTCTGCCTTATAAAAGCCTCATGTCATCATCCTTCTCAAGTCAAGTTCAAGTCATTCCTAATGAGTTAGAGGAGCTGAAGGCCATTTGGAAAGGTTTAACTCCGGAAAAAAAATTTATGTTCTCAAAGAGATACGACCATATTGCAGACCTCATGTATATTCCGATTAACCGGTTCACCATCCAGGCTTTATTAGAATTCTAGGACCCGACCTATAGGTGTTTCATATTCAAAAATTTTGACTTGGTACCGACCATTGAGGAGTACCACACGATGCTGAATATTGAAGAAAAAGGTGGAGAGATGATTTATTGTTTCAACCCACAACTAACTGTGAAGAGAGCTTTATCCAGATTTCTAGCTGTACACCTGAAAGAAGTGCAAAAAAACGTGAAAGTGAAAGAGGTTGAAGAGTCTATATCTGTAGATTATCTAACAGAACTCACTCACAGACACATAAATGAAGAAAAGGGCCTGGTTCTGTTAGCTTTATACATCTACGGGATGGTCTTGTATCCCAGAGCAAAAGGATATGTGGATGACGATGTCTTGAAGCTCTTCTTCAACATTGAGCAAGGGGTGGATCCAGCCATACCTAACGGTTCGGGCGCTCAATTATTGTAAGTCCAACAAAGGTGGGAAGTTGAGATGTTGTGTTCCCTTATTATATATTTGGGTGCATAACTATTTTAAGTTCCCAGAAGATTTTGGCTGTCCAAAAATAAACTTCAACAGCACCTGGAATCTAACAAGGAGTACAATTGCAAACCCCAAATGAATCAGAATTTCCAGTCTCGTAGACAACAGCAAGCAGTCACTCCAGGTCAGCAAAATAATCGACCGCCTTATAAGCAAGCCCAATTTGATCCGATTCCGATGACATATACTGAGCTTTTGCCTCAGTTAATCCAGAACCAGCAGTTGGCACCCAAGCCTATTGCTCCACTGCAACCCCCTTATCCAAGATGGTATGATCCTAATGCAAGGTGTGATTACCATGCAGGTGCTATTGGGCATTCTACAGAGAATTGCATTGCTTTGAAGTATAGGGTGCAAGAGCTCATTAAGGTTGGATGGTTAAACTTTAAAAAAGAGGAGGGGCCCAATGTTGATAATAATCCTTTACCAAATCATCAGGTGAATGAAATAGATCAGTGTCAAGATATTATCAAGAAGACAGATGTTGTAGAGATCATGACTCCCAAGGAGAAGCTTTTGGAGATTCTCCTCGTTAACGGATATGTATCAATTGAGTATGCACATCAGGACTTTGTTCATGAGGAATACAATGATAATCTGACTTGCCTATTTCATGCTGGGGCAAAGGGACATTCTTTGGAACAATGTCATCATTTTCATAAAAGGGTCCAAGAACTGGTGGATTCAAAATTTCTTGTGGTTGCCCAAGCTCATCACTAGGATAATGAAATAGGTGCCGTGGAAGAATTGCTGCCTAAAGAAAATTTGAATCCATCTTTCAAACTGAAGCCACTCATGATCTATTACCGTGAGAAGACTACTACTCATGATCCAAAGTCGATCACCATTCAGGTGCCGGCTCCTTTCAAGTATAAGAGTTCCAAGGCAGTACCATTGAGTTATGAGTACAAAGTAACTATTAATTCAAAAACGCCACCATTTCCAGCTGACAACATTTCCGAAACAGGAGGCGTAATACGGAGTGGGAAATGCTACACTCCAGATCAGTTATTGAAGTGCTCAAAGAATACCATAGAAGAGAAAAATGAGAAAGTTGATAGTAATACAGATAACAATGTCAAGCCCAAAGAAACAATAGTGATGAAGAAATCAAGGGGCAGACAGATTGTGTCCGAAGAAGAAACTCAAGAATTTCTAAAGTTGGTTAAACAAAGTGAATACAAAGTAGTGGAACAGCTAGCTCAGACGCCTGCTAAGATTTCCATATTATCTTTGTTGTTATCCTCTGATTCGCATCGAGACACGATATTGGAAGCTTTGAATCAAGCATATGTTTCCAAGGACATCACTTCAGATGGTCTAGATAATATCGTGGGGAACATAAGAAAAGGGATAGAAATTATTTTGCAAGTTTTTAACGTCGTCATGCTCGATGGGATTCCGCATCTTCCTGTCAGGACACATAAAAATTCTCGTATTTCTTCGGGCCCTTCTTTCTAGAATCTACATAATCTGCCAACAGAAGCAGGCTCACCCGTTTCTCATGGGACCCAGAAGATGCATTTATTATTTTAGATTTTTTAATATAAGGAAAGAAATAAGAAAAATCAAAAGAAAAAAACTCAATTGATAGAGACTCGGACTCGTGAGATATACAGGAAGATGAATCAAATAAAGAAAAACCAAAAGACAAAATAAACTTAGACTCGTCAGCTTGAAACTCTATCACCTGGAATTCCTCAATTTCGAGCTTAGATTCTTCCTCAAACTCACATATATGATCTTCGAATGGAAAATAAAAATCAAGCTTAGCATCATTGTCCACAAGAAATTCTCCCTCTAGCTTGGTGATCTCATGGCACTAACGCTTCTGATACTCATAGCTCTTTTCCAACTTAGTTATTCTGAATGCCAACTGCGCAGCTTGGTCAAACAGACTCTGAAATGAAGCTCTAACTTCCTACTGAAACTCAAGGGAACTATTAGTAATTTCAAAAATTAAATCTTCAAGAGATTTACCTGAACTAGGAGCCTCGTAATAATAATACGGTGGCTCATCCTCTGTCTCATGCCACTGAAAATTAGTAATAGCGCTGACTACCTCTTCAAGAGACATATTCGAGGGGTTATGATACTGATTTTGAAAATAATAAGTCATAAAGACCGACTCAAAATAAAAAAAAAAAAAAAAAAAAAAAGAAAATATCACAATAAGTCCAAGAAAGACAGATTACACTTGGCTCCCCGGCTACGACGCCAATTTCATGGGGCCGTAGGAGGGTGTCGAATTCTCCAACGTCCGTGCCAAATAAATTTATGTTCCACAACCCCTAAAGCTAGCTTGTAGCAGTAGTGGCCGGGGTCGAACACAGGGAGCACGATTGTTAATTCGTCTAAATCAGGTTTATTGCGATGACAGGACAAAAAAGGGGGGTTGGATATGGATAGGATAAAGCGAGGGAAACTAAAATGCTGAAAATTAAAGTGCAGAAAAAGGTAAAAATAGGAAAATAAAAGGCGGGTAGGCTAATCGTACCTTGGAGATCACTGCAATCGGAATTACTCCGTGCTTGTTTATTTAAGTTCAATCATCGACTTTCTACATATTAATTTTACTGAATTATTATGAGCTCGGAGTTCTTCTTGGCTTTTCGGATAAACCCCACCTACACAGCCTGTGTTTAATTAATTAAATTACCCGATAACCCCACATAATAACTTAATTAATTATTTATTTTAATTGCGTCCACTACCCCTCATGCTTAGACCGATAAATTCTCAATCTAAATCTAATTAATTAAATTAGTAATCCGATAAATCCTCAAAACTACTAATCAATTAACCGCATTATCATGCAAGGCCCAAAATTGTCTAATTAAATTAGGAATTGAAATTCTCTACTTTAATTAAATCAATTTCTCCTATGTTCTTAGGTCTATCGGAAGTCTACTGTAGGCTGCCATCAAACTAGCGATGGATCCGCCTCAACTTAGTGGCTATCAAAAAATAACTAATAGATCATGCTCGTATTCAATTTAAGAGGCGCCAATTCTTAAACTAACATACAAAAAAGATGGTTTAAACAAGAATCATAGGATGCAACATAAGAATATTCAGAAAAATCCAAAGAACAGAACATAAATCTCATGAAAACTTAAATAAACTTACAACTGAGGTTCCGATTACAGCAATCCAAGCTTAGACGACCATAGATGAGCCTAATCTAAGCCCCCAAGGCTTGATTAACATACCTAAAACTGATCTAAACTTGGGGGAACTGAAAAGTAGAGAGAAAAACGAGAAGAACGGCGAAAGAATCACTAAAAACGGAGTTTGGATGACCTAGATACGGAAAAAAAAAATTTAAAACGTAGTCGTAACGTTGAGACGCTAGGAAATTTGTCTTTCGCGCATTTTCGTGCTAGCGTCGAGATGCCAAGGCCAGCGCCTTGATGCCAGCTCTCTGGAATACACAATTTGAATGCTCTTTTGGTCCTTTTGGCTCCAATCTTGAGGCTCGAATGCTCCAATCACGTCCTTTAGCTCCACGTCATCTCGGGGACTCTTAATTAGCCCAAAAACTTCCTAAAACTCCCGAATTAGTGCCTAATTGAAAAATTGGCTTAATTATCCTCTTTTGCTCAAAATCCTACAAAATAAACAATGAAACCATAAAACCCAAACTAACAAGATTAAATTAAAGGTGATGCGAGCACCGCAAGCGCACGGGTCGTCATGTAATATAGTGATTTTGAGTATAGAGTATCGTCTCAATAGGGATTGGATTTATTCACTAAATTATCGTAAATAATCTTACTTAGCTTTATTTAGAGAACAAAATCTAATGCCGAAAAGAATAACAAAAGCTAATCTAAAAAGCAAAAGATAAATGGAGACACAATTTGGAGGGATAATTCTTAGAGTGATGATTCCATTAATTGGACCTTTAATTGCTTAATCAATTACCTAACTTGGATTAATTAATCATTCAGTTCATAAGTCTAGAAACCTAATTTCAAGGACTCTCCTGTCGGTCCCCTCCTATTCTCATGCCTTTTAATAAAGAATCTCCTTTCGGTTTCCTCTTTATTTACTTAGCATGGCATTACGATCCTTCAATACAACCTCTAACGTTATTTATTCTATCCCGTGTCACTCGGGTAAATAAACGTTAGTCATGCATTCAGATCTAGTCTAAGCTTCTCTCCGTCGAGTTTCCACTTAGTAACAATTCAGTTAATAAGTGATCAGGTGATTAAAAGCATTAATGACAAAATGCATAAATGAACGATAATGACAATTAAACCAAATCAATTCATCAGTGAAGCAAAGGTTCAACAAACTAAATCAATCTCATAGAATTCAGGAACTAACTACTCATAATCACTAAAATCCAATAATTCCTAATCTCAACTATTATAGAAACTAAAAGTAAAGGAAAAGGGAAGAGAATGCTCATAAAAGTGTCGATCTCCTCGATCCCATGGCGACCTCCATCGATCCTGAGCTCCATCTTCAACAAAGCTCCAAAACTCTCCCAAAACCCTCCAATTTTAGTGTGGACTCTAGAATGGGGTGAAAACCCACAAATTGGATCCCCAAACTTGGTTGGAAAATGGAGTATTTATAACTGTCCAGAAGGGGTAGCGTCGCGACGCTGTTACGTCAACAGTCTTCGGCTCCAAGTTGTCACAGCGTCCTTCTGCACGCAGCTGCCAAGCGTCGAGATGCCGAAGGCTAGTGTCTCGATGCTAGACCTCGGTCTTAAATGAATGGCCCATTTGTATCTCAATTTTTGGGCCTCCAACTTTCTTTTCTTGGGCTTTTGGGCTTGGATCTTCAATGTAATTCTTCAAATTACTCCAAAAGCTTCCATATTCATCCAAAATCTCTCAAAACTCCGATTTTGCTTCCTTGGCTAGGTTTTCTGAAATTTAACAATAAAATAGCATCAAAGCACACAATTCAAGCACAAAACTAGCTAAAAATAATAGGAAATTGATAGCATATATGCATGCTATCAAAAGGTAATTAAATAGCACATTTCAGGTGCTACCAAGCGTACAGACTAGTTGAGCTATGCTCTTGTTGGCACCTTGATGCGCAATTTGCTTACCGCAAGTGTACGAGCCAAGTTATAATATAGTGATTTGTTAGATCGAATGTCGTCCTCTAGATTGGGTTTCTAATCAAATTAAGCACCACAAATACTTATGTCCAATTTTATCTAGGGAACAAACTTTAGTGAGAATGAATGAAATAAGACACAAAGCTTAAAATATGGAAATCAAATGATCGAAAACTCTTAGGGAGTTGATTTCACCAATTGGGATTATGAATTAATTAATGGATGATTTAACATGCTATGTTTCATAAATCTAGGAATAACTCAATTTATATTTCTCCCAAGCACAAATAATTCTCTCACATGCAATGAATTCAATATCCCTATCTAAACTCATTAACATGCAAGGCCTTCAGTCTAATCCTTTTTAACGATTTCTAAGATTATCTTAAATCTTCCGATCTTAAGACTATCCTAGTTATGCATAACGAGATCTAAGCTAAACCCCCTCTCTCGAGTAAATTTTAGACAAAACATCATTCAATTTATGACCAATAAATTGAAAGCATTAAGGAAAGTCTATGCACAAATGAAATCAAAACATACATAAAAAATTAATCCATAATGCCCAAAGGGCTACATCAATCCCTAAGATAATAAACTTAGGTACTCATACACTGCGTTACAATATAATCTAAGTCTAAAATAGCCATTAAAAACAACTAAAGTTAAGAGAGAAAGGAGATTAAACACTAATGTCGCCGAAACCGAACGTCCCTACCACGATCACCACGAGCCTAGCCTTGAATCTCGCTCCTCAACTTGCTTCAACTCCCACAGAAGGTCTTTAGTCGAATTTAGGGCTAAAATTGCATCAAATGAACTCCCCTTGGCCAGCCCTAATTGCAGTCTATTTATAGAGAATCTGTCGATAGCGTCGAGACGCTATAGGCAACGTTGAGACGCTATAGGCAGCGTCGCGATGTTGTCGCATTACCGCCCATTCTGTTTATGGAATACTCGAGAGCGTCGAGAAGCTAGACGCTGTGACCTTTGCCGCTTGAATCAGATAAGGAAAATCTCAGCGTCGAGATGCCCAGAGAAAAAACGTCGAGACGCTTGCTCTCGGATGAGCTTATTTTAGAAGCCTCCAACTTGATTCTTTTTGGTTCTTTGGCCTCTTTTTGTGTCCTGAACACCCGATTAACTCCAATAAATGACTCGTACAAATATAACATTAAAATGCATAAATTTGGTCAATTTAATTTCAAAGACTAACCAAAATAGATAGGGAAAAATAGCTTGCAATGCTCGCGATCACACCTTTATCAAGAATATGTTTACTTATTATAGCCCTCATTTCATCCTAAGAGAAAAATGAAAATAATAATAAAGGGAAAAAGGAAAAGGATCCATCATTCTCAAATTAAATTATAAACGTGACAAATAAAATGTATGTATATGAGAAGACCAGTGAATGTTCTGTAAACTTTTTATCACCTCATAAATAAATGTAAACATTTTCATACTTTATAACACCTTCTCATGATAGTTGTCAAGAAGAGCTTTACTCAAGTGACATAAAACTTCGTACTCTGGCCAAGTGAGTATAGTTTAACGGTAATTGGCATGTACCCTCAACTAAGAGGTCAGAGATTCGAATCTTCTCACCTCCAAATGTTGTTGAAGTCAAAAAAAAAAAAAATTGTACTCTGAAACAAACTTCAAACATTAAAGGCTAAAATAGGGTTTTTAAAAGTTTAGGGGTATAATTTATTTTTTAATAATTTAACTTAGTTGACGAACAAAAAAAGAGAAAATTATCGAATCTTAAACTCATTTTATCGTCTTATTTTAATTTCCAATTTTAACCAATTATTTTCACTTTTTTTTTGCCACGACCAATTTCACTAATTTTAAGACGTTTTATTAAAAAAGGAAATGTCGAAGAAATCCATTTTGAATCAATGGAATGGTACATAGAACATGTCAACATGCCTCTGTCTAGGTAGGACCAGTTGAAACGTTCAAAATATAGCCAAATCAAACAAACCCTATACTTTTATAGGTTTTTATTTTATTATCTATATAATATTAACAATATATTTTATTTTTTTTTAAAAAAAATATTTGTGTTTTTTTAAGTCAAAGTGAGTATAGTTCAGCGGTAATTGACATGTACCCTCAATCAAAAGGTCAAAGGTTCGAGTTCCCCCACCCCAAGTATTTGTCTACCATTTTAGTCATTGTACTTTTAAATATCCAATTTTGGTCCCTTATAGTGAGTTTATTATTAATTTTTCTAAAAAAAAAGGTAGGCCCCATTTGGTTCGTGATTTGAAAATTGTTTGTTGACATAAAGAATCCAAGAGATTAAAATAAAAACAAATTTTTTATTTCCATCATATCTGAAAACACATTTTGTTCCAATTTAAAAACTTTAAATTTGAATTCAAAATTTGAAAATTGTATTTGGTTATAAATTTGAAAATGCAAGAAAAATTGATGTGTTTGATAAAATTCATTTTCAAGACAATGTCAATTTAATATGATTATTTCTTATTAGCAATCTTGATAAAGGAATATTTTACCTACATACACACATATATATGCATTTAAATGATGTACTGTTAAATGAACCTAATGACAAAAGTTTTTTTTTTTTTTTTTTTTATTTTGCCAAAGCGAGCTTAGCTCAGCGGTAATTGGCATGTATCCTCGACCATGAGGTCAGAGGTTCGAATCCCCCCACCCCCAAATATGTACTCAAAAAAAAAAAAAAAAGTTTTTTTTTTTTTTTTTCCTTTCTTCTTCTTGAAATACAAGTGGTGCAATTTCTTAAAAAAAAGAATAAATTCTTTCGAACAAAAGAACGGAGAAAGTTTTTATTTTTTTCGTAAGGGAAAGGAAAATAAATATTTTTTGATAAAATGAAGGAAAATAAATTCTTCTTTTTGTTGAGAGTTCTTTTTGTTGTGATTTGGAGTAAATCGGTTCCTGATTTTCTTTAAAAAAAAAAAAGAAAAAGAAAAATCTAAATTTCATTAATGAAAGAAAAAAAAAACATTTACTTGATTTTTATTCATTTTTAAAGAGATATCAGGAATCAATGTCGTTGTTGGAATTGATTCTTAAAAAAAATTGTTGGAATTGAAATTATAATTAAAAAAGAAGGATACAAGATAATTGTATTGTATGAAGCTTTTGATTTGCAGAGTGGATGAGTACATCAAAATTGACAGGATTATGTAAAAATAACAACCAAAACATCACTATCAACCATATACTCTTTACATGGTGGTAATTTTGTATTTGTTTCTTTAGAATCAGGAATAATTTGGATATTAAAAATAGAATATGTTGTCGGTGTATAATGCAATATTATTTGACGGAAAAAAAAGATGTATCCCATGTTTTCATTATTTTGAAAACAAAATTTAAAAACAATGAAAACAACATTTTATTGTTTTTGAAAACGAACCAGTTTTTGAGTTGTTTTCGAAATTTGTTTTTAAAAATAGGTATACGAAACACATTTTCATTATTTTTCTTGTATTTTTCATTTTCGAAAACATAAAAACGAAAACGGATCGCGTACCAAACGTGGCCTTAGTCTCTATTAGCATTCCTTCTATATATTTTAGAAATATGTCCACATTGTGTCTTTTCTTGTATGAAAATTATTAGTATTATTTAATTAATTTTGATAAAAATTAACTTTAAACTTGCGATAGAGGTCAATTTTAAACTTTATTGAAATTACAGCGACTAAAATTGGACATTTGAAAGTATAGAGACTCCAATGTAGGGGCGGAGCTATGAAGAGGCAAGGGCCCCCAACTTAAAATGATTTTGCTCGTTGGTTTCTATCCCCGTCTGTGAGAAGGTGCCCCTTCTGCCCGGTCTTGAGTTTGTTCTACACACGTTACATTTCTTTCTTTTACTTTCCGTTATTTTCAGTTTTTTCTTTTTTTCTTTTTTTTTTTTTTTGAATAGTTCAGTTTTTTTAGGCAGCCCCCTCTACCCGATCTAGAGTTTGAATCGTACACACTTCACATTTGATTTTCTTTCCCGTTATTTTCTAGGTTTTTTTTCTTTTTCTTCTTTTGAATAGTTCAGTGTTTTTAGGCAACAGTGATTTTCAGTTTTGAATTTAAAAAAATGGGGGTATTCGAACCTCTGACTTCTCGGTCGAGGGTACATGCCAATTACCACTGAGCTAAGCTCGCTTTAGCACTTTTTATAGAACATTGTAAACTAATAATCATAATTTTCACTTAAGAAAAGACACCATTGTTAATATGCTTTCAAGATTTATAAAACGAAAGCTAATAGAGACTAAATTTGTTCTGAAAAAGTTAACCATAGACTAATTTGAAGATTATTAAAAGTACGATTATATTTGGACATTTAGAATTATTGAGAATAAAATAGAATAAATTCCAAAGTACAATGACCAAAATGGTATTTTAAGCTAAAAAGAATATGAAATGAGTTTATAAGTTTCTTTTTAAAAAATTAGGAAAAAAATAAATTATACCCCTAAACTTTGGGGTCAATTAAAACTCCAAACTAATAATTGTATCAATTTAAATCCTAAACCTTCATAATTGAATTTTATGTCTAATGAAACTATAAACTTTCAATTTTGTGTTTAGTAAGCATATGGATTTTGAAAAATGTCAAATAACACCTATCATACACAAAATTGAAAATTCAAGAACTTATTGGACACAAAATTGAAAATTTAGGATTCTATTAGACACATTTTTAAGTTTAGGAACCATAGACACAAACCCGAAAGTTAAGGGACTAAACTTGTAATTTAACCTAATCGATATTGGGTAATTAAAATATTGTATCAATGCTTCTAAAGTTGTTTATATGAACTTGTGCTCCTCTTACACAAAATCCTAGATCCGCCACTGCTAAAATGGAATAAAACCCAAAGTACAGTGACCAAAATGGTATTTTAACCTTGATTTTTTTAAATTTTTTTATATCAAGGATCTATTTAATATGAAATTGAAAGTTTAAGACTTATTGGACATATAAATGATTACATACGTTCATGCAAAATAAATAAATATATATGTGTATATATACACACATGCTTGTTCAAATAATTCTACATAATATATTTCTAAAAAAAAAAAAAAATCTATGTTGTAAATACATTCTATATGTAGATATCAATTTTTAACCATTCAACCCCATCATTTTATGGTTCTTCCCCCATGACTCTCCATCTCCTTAAGAATAGCTATGAGACTCTCCCTCCCTCTTATTTTAAGTCTTTTAAAGTTGTAAGCATCCCTATTACATTAGTATAAATAGGGAGTTGTATGAAGTGTTGAACACATAATTGAATGGGAATCAATTTGCTCTCTCTTTTCTCCCTACTTTGCTCTCTTCATTTCTTATTTGTATTAGTCTTGTTGTTCTTCACGTTTTATAAAACGTAGAGTTTGTTTTCCTTTGCATTATTAGCTGCAAATATTTTTGGTACGTTTCACATATTGTTGGTTGATTTTGCAAGCGCACGGGCCACAAGTAATATAAAACGGTAAGTATTTACTGAGTATCGAATCCTCATGGAGTAGTTTAAATTCAGACAAAATAACAAGCTAAACACTAAAAATACTTATAAACAAACATTATCTAGGGACCACAACGCAATGAAAGACGAGGTTGAAAACTAAACAAAGCAATAAAACAATAAACACTAAAAATGTTGAGTTTATTAGGTTGCTTGGAGTATAGTTATGAAGATCGATGAGACATTTTTTTTTTTTTGAACTATTCTATTTGTTTTAAGCATTGTGAATCATTTAGCCAAAAATTGACCAATTTTTAAATTTTTCTAAATCTTTCTAGCACATATTGAGGACTTAGCTTTTCCTTATAAAGCTTTGAAAGCTTAGGACCATCTTATGGGTTCCATACGCTCGTTGTCAGTTTGATAGGCTAGATCTAACTAGATGGTAATTTTGAACATGATTGCTTGTAATGCCTTGATTAGGAAGAAGAAAAAGAATATATGCTCGTTTATTATGCTACATATAAAGAGAATTCTCATGTGCTTTAAAGCAATATTTTGAAATGAAAAGTGCTCGCAATATGCTTAATATCAAAGGTAAAAAGAGCTACCCCCGTTGTGATCAATTAGGCCGTCGAAAGGTTAAACTCGGGAAATGTAGCCTTGTAATGGGTGTGTGAAAGCTAGTTCCACCTTAAAATGCAAGAATTAAGAAAACACAGGTTGCTTCAGGGCACTTAGTAATGTATTACTCGTTTGACTTTTTGGATTGCTTAATGGTTGGGTTCTTTGGCCAGTGTAGGGGGAAGATGAGTTGACGGTTTCATATGGTTATCTCGGGCTAGTAAAGGCACCTTAGGAAAGCTTCTCACACACACACGCAAGAGAAATCCATGAAAAATTTGGAGTTGTTTAATTATTGCTTAAATGTGTTAACATGCCTCAAATAAATTGAATAATTCTTTTGGATGTTAAGATTGGAGCAATATGAATTGCAACTGAATTAATCTCAACAATTCTTGTTTTTATTGCATATTTGCCCGAGGACTAGCAAGATTTAGGTTGGGGGTTATTTGTTAGCATCAAATGCTTGTAGAGTAATCTTCTCATATTTTTGTCATCTTCATTGAATTCCTTGCAAAAAATGATTTTAAATTAGTATAATATGTGTATAGGTCATTGACAGAGGTTTTGAGCCAATTCGGAGCTTAAATGAGTGAAACTGGAGAAAATTGAGCTATTTTCCCGAGCCCCAGCATCTAGACACTGTGGATAGCGTCTCAACGCTATTAAGACCTCAAATCCAAGCCAAAAAGCCGAGGAGGAAGCGTTAAGACACCACAAAAGACACCAGAAAACGCCATCCACCCGTGGATGCTAGGCACTTCTTCAGCCAATAATCTTTGCATGCAAATCTGATTTTTTCCATATTTAAGGGGTAGCGTCTCGACGGTTCTCCTATGTATTTAAGGGAATTTGCGATTTTAGGTCAAAGGTATCTTAGTTTTTCCCCTCTTAGCCAATTTTTTCCCATTCTCTTTGTACTTCTTTGCATTCTACTGTAATGTAGGCTAGTTTTCTTGTATTTTGGGATGGCTAATCAAGCCAACGAGCTTAGTTGGAGCATTCCAATGACCGGCTAAGTTTAGATCATCACAATTGGGGACTTCTAATGTAAACTTGACATACTCTTGAGACCTTTGTTTGTAATTTCAATAGATTATTGTTGATTGTGATTTAAATTTCCGTTGTTAATCCCAATTACATTGATAAAATAACTTGACTTGATGTAACTGCATGGCTAAATTTGTTAGCGACAGGTTTATTATGTAATTGTGTTAAAAGGCGCGTTATCCCAGTTAATTCAATTGCATGATATAGATCTAGGAATTTAAACTTAGAATTGTATAAATCCAGGTTGTGTTCCTAGTTTATATGAATCTGTCTAACGATCCAATTCACTAAATGCAATTAGGTTCTATTTAATGAGACATCATTGGTTAGAAATCTAATTAGGTTTCGACTTCGATGTGTTGGTCGGGTTCGAAAGGTTAGGGTCCAAAACTCATTGGTTTCAATGGTAGTTAGACGGTTAATGATAATTCTATCAATTTGAGAGTCTGTGATTGAGTTGCCAAACGCAAGTTAGAATAACCAATTGTGCCATACCGAGGTGAGATTAGTCAACTTATCTTTACTTTTCCGTTATTTTAATTTATTGCAATTTTATGTTTTTAGTCAATCCATCATTTAAAACCTCATTTGGTTACTAATCGAGAAATCTAATTAAATTAATTAATTACACTGCTCCCTGTGATCGACCCCGACCGCTATTGCTACAAGTTAGCTCTAGAGGTTGAAGATTATAAATTTGTTTGATACGACTTTCGACAAGTCATCCATAAGTAATCCATGTATCTTATAAAGATTGTGAGATCCCCTCATCTTTTCGATGTGGGATCCTCAACAAATGCCAATAAACTTATACTGCAGACAGTATCAAATTTTCGACATTGATATTAAAACTTGAAAAATAGTTGGACAAAGAGAATTAGTTAGAAGATTCAAGAATGTTTGCTCGAGAAGCAAAGGAAAAAAGAATGATGGTTGTGGTATCTATTACTCGAGTTCATTCTTTATCATTATTATTATTTTTTGAAGAAGAAGAAGAAGAAAAGGAGAAAAGCTAAAATAATGAAAAATATTTTGAAATGGTGTAATAAACAAACAAAAGAAATGATAGGGCAGAATGATAAGGTAGGGTCTTTGAGGGCAGATTGGTTTGTGACTGGATTTTGAATGGACAGACAGGTCAGCACTTTTTTTTTTTTTTTGTGTGTTTTATATTAATTTATAATATAATCTTTCTTGAGGGGGCAACAAAGGTGTCCACTAATTCACATGGATCGTATTTTGCTGTTATCTCATTGACGTGGCGCTTACTCATCACCTTTGGAACGCACCCATGTCGGCTTTTCACACTATCCAATCCACGTGTAATACACTCACACATCTTACCTTACATGCATGGTGTATACAATTATTCCACAAAATGTTTGTATACCTCAATTTGGATATAGCTAAATTGGGTAAAAATATTATACCATTCCGAAATACTAGGGATTTGAATTCTTAACCCTTCAGTTAATATAAATATATATACATACATATAATAAAAAAGTCTAGATTTATTCAATGTATGCGTGATTTGGATTTAATTTTACCACAATCCTTTAATTTCTTTTGAAAAACCTCTTTGGTTAGAACCTTCTTAGGATGTGTAACAAGAGAAAATTGAAACCAATTATATAAAGGACACTTTGTAATTTAATTTTGTTCCTCACGTTTTCAACTTTAGTGAAAGTTGCCCATTGATTTTTCTTTTCTTTCTTCTTCTTTTTTCTAATAAATTAAAAAATCCGAGGTAAAATTGAAAATTTTAGAATATTTAAAAAAATTAGAAACTAACTACATCTATCAAGGACATGTATATAATTATTTTAATTATCATTGTTTTTATTACTATTAAATATGAGTTTAATGATAATGAAAATAAACAAGAAAACTGGATGAAAGACCCAAACCTTACACCACTCAATCAATTTGATGAAGATAACTCAATGATAATGAGCATATACGTTGGACAAGGAAGTTAGAGACTCGAATATGATCCATTCCAAAATATTATTGAACTCAAAGAAAAAGAAATCAATTTGGTTTAATCCGAAGGTTGGATGGTTAGTTGTGGATTACCTTAAATCAATGATCAAAAAAGAAAATAAATATGCTTTTGTACTCGAGATTCTAAATACACACCACAACTACAGGTGGGTAGGTCTTCCCTTAGAATATCTGTAGATTGCAACTCTAGTTAAGAATCGTAAAATTTCAAGAATCACAAGATTTAGGTCGAAAGAACAGAGTGAAGCTCAATTTATTAATCAAAGTCAAATATTTACAATGTATAGGTTGGCTTTATTTATGAATTTTGTCACTTAATCCTAACTAGTAATAGGAGTTTAATATGTTAACCTGAACATAACTTAAGACATATACCCATCAAAAAGTTGGAGGTTCAAATTTTCCACTTCAAGTATTGTTGAAAAGAAAGAGCTTAGTTAGGGAAAGTAACTGTATGGTTAAATTAAAATAACCATTTTGAAATTTGACTTAACGACATAGGAATTTAAAAATGGCTAATATGTATTTTTGGATGATTTTACCTTTTTCGTTTTTTCATCTCTACCCTTCGACCTAATTGTAATTAAGTTGTTGGCCTTTTTACGTTATAAAACAATCAAAATTAAACCTCTTTTTATCTGCACAATTCTTTTTAAGTCTTGTTTTAAGATTTGAATACATTTTCAAATCACGTTTTCTAAATTTAATCATATTCTCTTGTCTTCCTCACCTTAACATCAATGCCTCTCTCTATTAAAGTTCAAGTTATCTAGCTTTCCATTAACTCATTCTGTAAGATTTTTGTTGTTTTCTTTTCCATTAGTTTTCTATGATTGTCCTTATTCATTTTTTTTAAAAAAATTTCAAACATGAACTATCGAGAATTCTATTTGATTCGCATGAATAGAAAAAAGACAAAAAAAAAAAACGAAGCATTTTTCCTTCAAGTTCAACAAAAGTTTCGAGAAGCCTACATTTTCTTTTTTTAACAAATAAGGAAAACAGAGAGAAGGGAGAAGAAATTGTTCTGTATTATTCTAGAAAATGGTCAAGTTCACTCTAATATTACAGTGACACTAGCAGCCTAAATAACAACAATAGGCAACAAGTGTAAGCTTCCAATTGAAGGTAGGGGTGAGCATCACAAACCGAAAAACCAAGCCGACCGAACAAAACCGACCGAACCGACGTTGGTCGGTCGGTTTTTCTAACTGTGTCGGTCGGAGTCGATTTTTTCATAGGAAAAGCCGACCATTCGATCGGTCGGTGAGCCAAAAAAGGCTTAAACCAACCAAACCGACCGGTTTCGTAATTATTTATTTAAAATAAAAAAGCCTGCAGATATTGACAGCTTAATTTTGAAAGGAGGAAAAAGCCCACTTGCATCAATCTTGTCACCTTTTATATAGGTAATAATTACCTATTTTATAGGTCATCATTACTTTTTTGAAAAAAAAATTATTTTTTTATTTTCTCTTTCTTCATCACATCTCTTCTCACGTTTTCCTCCCTTCTCTTTACTAGACTTTCCCCTCTTTCTCTTCTTCTCACTCTCATCTCATTTCCTCTCTTTTTCTCTTCCTCTTTCTTTCTCTTCTTCCCACTCTGATCTCCTTTCCTCTGTCTTCTTCATTTTTTTTCTTTGATCTTTTCGTCGGAACCGCCTCTTTGCCGGAGTTCTTCGCCGCCACGAAGGTTGTTTGTTCCTCTTTCGCCGAAACCTTATGTCTTCTCTTCACCTTATTTTCATCTCTTTGTTGGTTTCTAACACACTTTTTTATCTTTCTCTTGCAACGCCTTCTCTCATTCTATTTTCTTCTCATAAGCTCCCGGTTAACTTAAAAAACCGACCGAAACCGACCGATGTTTAGGTATGGTCGGTCGGTCGGTTTTATGTTCATCCCCAAGACCGACTACGGCCAACCGAACAAAACCGACTTGTTGGTGGTCGGTGTCGGTTTGAGCCCAAAACCGACGCCAACCGACCGATGATCACACCTAATTGAAGGAGTGCACGACAGTCTAGCGGAAGCGATTTGGATCGAAAGCACTCTAATTTCTTTAATTTTGCCTTAGAAAAGACATGCTATAAGTAAACCAAAAGCAGGGGGTTCAAGAACACCAACCTTTTGGATGCAATTTGTCCAATCCGTGGGCAGTTTCTTTACATGATCTTGTTGAGGACTGTTGGGTTTTATGCCCTAAAACTCGTAGATAGTGGATGTAAACAAATTTTATACTTGTGTTTAATAAAGTGTTATTTAGTTTCTGCAATAAAATGTTATTGTTAAATATTGCACTATTTGACCCAAATCTAATAAACTAAGATCCAAGGTTGTTTGTATGTAACTTGAACTAGTATGTGGGGACATACGAGGATCGATGTTCAAAGCAACAACCTAAAAGGTCTATAGTACAAGGATAAGGCTGGGTACTTTATCCTGGTAACACTATGTGATACGACCCGCTTTGTATTTGATACAGAAGTATTGATCCAAAGCGTCCATGTAGTAGACATGCGAGTGGGGGTATCCTATGCAATGAGTTTGCACAAGACCGGACCGCGAAATAGTAACCGCTAGCTATAACACCGCTAACTAGTTAGGTTTCTATTTCACTAGGATGACCTAGGCAACTTAGTCTGAATCCTGAGTGGATTATGGACTCTTGTTCACGAGGGATTGTCCTTTGATTTGTATGGGTGAGAGTGGCCAGTACGCCGACTCAATAAGCCTACCATTTTGGGGACAAGACCGAGTGGGGAGCTGGAAACATAATCACACAAGATAAAATTCACTTCTTCCCGACTTTTGAGGAAGTAGATGAGTGTTCCCTTAAGTGGTGTCTCCGGGTCTTGAACAAAGGGCCCTACCCTCTCATTGGCCCGAGAGGGGTTTCTGTTTGATGGTTGGACCACAAACAGGTTGTTCGTTAGAGGAGCACTGGTACTTAAGGAGGTAGAGGTAACTCAGGGGTAAAACGGTAATTCGACCCAGTTGGAGTTACGAACACTCGTGAAGGACTAACTTGCCGTTATTGGTCGATATCTGTGGACACAGAAATATTCTGCAGTGAGAAGAGTGCAGTTGTGGGTCTTTAGTGGAGTGACCCACAGTTAACGAATGGAGACTAACTTGGTTAATGAGTTTAAGCTGATTAGTCTCATATCGTTGGAGCTTCTGATCTGTAGGTCCATTAGGTTCCACTGGTAGCTCGTAAAAAGACTTGAAGCAATTAAATATAAATTGAAAATGTTCAATTTATCTGGGGAATTGAATAATGTATGTTGTGCATTATAATATAAATTTTATGAAAATTTATAAATATAATTTTTGAATTAATTTTAAAAATTAATTCTTGAGAGAAAATATTTGAAAGAGTTCAAATAAATTTTAATATGAATTGGATTCATATTAATTTTAATTTTAATAAAATCCCTAAGATTAAATATAGGATATTTAATTGGGTAATTAATTAATTATGAAATTAATTAATTATTTATTAAAATTAGATATTGTTCAGATAATAGATTTGAACTTATTAATAGACCTTTTCCAATTAGGAAAAGGTCTTAGCCTTTACCTATATATAGGACCCCTGGGATGGGGTGAAAGGCATCCCATTGTCTCTCCTTCTCTCAAAGATCTCTCCCAAAAGACTCCCACAAGTCTCCTGCTTCAAGAAGTCTTAGAGATATACCGGTGTAGCCGATTGGTGGTGTTCGCACAAGAAGGTTGCTGCATTTTCGATCTCATTAGCAAGAAAAAGTGAATCGATCAAGGCTTTCTACAAAAGTTTTCTATGAAATCCTTGATCACTAGGATTAATATAGTTAATCATTTAGCATGTTTATAGCCTACATACAACCCATTAAATATAGATTTATTGCTGTAATATTTTGCAAATTGTAATGGTATTTCAATTAGAATCTATGACTCTGAGTAGGTTCGGTAATTCTTTCCGCTGCATAGGGCTTTTATCCCTTCAAGGACAACCACTGAAGCCTTTGCCACTATCCTCCGGCCTTAGAATGAGTTGTGGGATTCAAATTGTGATAGAATTAGGGAGGAAATGGAATTTAGAGAGAGTTTGGACTCTTGAGATTTCTAGATAGAAATTAATCACCAAAATCAACAACAAATATTTCAAACTCTTCTTCAGCTTTTTAAAGAAGAAGAAAACAGCCACCAAACCGTTGGATTGTTGCCAACAAACTTCTTCATGAAGAAGACACCAAGGTGGTCTTTTCGTTAGCGATGAAGCGAGTTTGTCGAGTCCTCGTTGTCAAATAAAATTTATAACTCCGACTCTATACCACTTTGCAGTAGTTAGTGGCCGGGTCGTCCACAGGGAAAGAGAGTTCTTTGTTAATTCTTGGGATTTCACTAAACAGGGGGGGTTTTGGTATGTCACTGACCGAAGTAATTTAAAATGCAAGGAAAAGAGGAAAATCGCCGGAAAGAAATAAATAGCATGCAAATAAATTGAAGCGAAGTAAAAATTAGAAGAAAACAGACAAAAGACGAGACTGTCAAATTGGTTACTCTTTAGAATACTTTGTGCAATTTAGTTTCATCGTTTGCTTTAGAAATATTCTGTGAATTAATTTAAATTACCCGGAATGCTTATTGGCTTTTTAGATAACCCACCTACTCAACATGTGCTTAATTAATTAGATTATCCGATAGCCCACGAACAACCTAATTAATTAATTATTATAAATTGCGCCCGCCGCCTCTCATACTTAGACCGATAAATCGTCAGCCTAAATCTAATTAGCCAAATTAACAACCCGATAAATCCTCTAAATTGCTAATTGGTTAATGGCATGAAGTGCAAGGCCTAGAATTAGTTAACTAAATTAGGATTTAATTTCTCTAACTAAATTAACCTAACTTCTCTTAGTTTCTTAGGCCTATCGGAAGTCTATGCTAGGCAACCGTCAAACTAGCGATGGATCAGCCTCAACCTAGTGGCTATCTAAAAATAACAAATAGACCACGCTCATATTCAATTTAAGGGATGTTAAGACTCAAATCGGTATACAAACGTGATGGTTTAAACGAGAAACTAAGATGCAATTCATATTAAATTCACAAAACAGAAGGTATGATTCCACAAACTCAATTCAATAGAACAAAGCATCTAAAGATACACCAATCCAACAATCCTAAGGGGTTTAGCCCCTCATGTTACAAGGTAAATCAAGAAAGAAACTAGAAAACATAGCAAAATAATGAAAAGCATGGAAAGAAATCAATTATGAACTCAAAGGAATGGAAAAATACAAAGAGTAATCGTCCAAAACGGCTGGAAAAAACGACCTAGTGGCTAAAAAGAATGAAGGGTTTATTTTTATAATGAACGCCAGTGCTGAGACGTCGGCCCTTCCGCCTGCGAGCTAAGAAACGGGGCAGCGTCTCGACATCGCCATTATGGCGTCGAGACGCTTACTCTCGGGTTTGTCCAAAATTTGCAAAATCTTGATTGATCCTTTTGGCTCAAAAGTTGATATCCAAGTGTTCCGGTTGATGCCGTTGGCTTCACGTCATCTCGGGGACTCCAAAATGGCTCGAAAACACCTTAAAAATCCCGAGTTAGCGTCGAAATGAAATATAGGCCTAATTGTCCTCTTGTGCTCGAATCCCTGTAAAATAAACATTTAAACCATCAAATGCACACTAACAAGATCAAATTAGAAGTAATAAGATAGCACGTTTTCGGTGCTATCAAATACCCCCAACTTGAATCTTGCTAGTCCTCGAGTAAGGCTAAAAGAAATTAATATCGATGCAAACAAATGAATTTTTATGACTTAATCCTCAAAGCTAAAGAATCAATAAGAATTCAATCAAGAGACATGCACGTGAGACCCAACTGAGAGATAAATCAAAATTTTTCAGAGAACATCTTGCATTAGAGACTTCTAGCCTACCTAGAACGGACTCTACTAACCCGGGATTGGTTTATCAAGCTCTCATTCAATCTTCCCCTTACACTGGCACTAAGGACTCGCTAAAGAGAGAAAATGGAACAAATTAGACTGCTACTTTCTACCTAGGCGCCTAAAATTTAGGAGCTCCTCACTTTTACATTCTTTTAAGGCGGGGCACTAGCTTTCACACTATAATGTAGGGACCCATAACCCGAGTTTTATCCTTAGTTGGCCTAACTGATCACCCATAACCTATCAGGGTGTGACGGGATGGGGCGAAAGTTCCGACCAAATGAGATTTATATTCCACGACACTACAACTATTTTGTAGAAATAGTGGTCGGGGTCGAAATAGGGAAGGGGAATCTAGTGAATGCAGTCTTTCGTGTTCACACAACAGGGGGGTTTTGAAACGACAAATCGAAGAAATAAATAAAATTCAGAATTTAAATGAAACTAAGTAGGACAAACATGCAATATAGAAGGATAAAATAAAATTCAATTTAAACAAGGATCGCAGGATTAAGAGTACTATGCTTGAATGTTTTACTACTTGGCTTCCTAGTTTTCCTAATAATTATTCCATGCTATTAATGTGAACCCGGTATAGCTTCTCGGTTACTTAGAGGACCCCCCTACACTAACCTATGTTTAATTAATTAATTAACCCAGAACCCTGTAGCTAACATAATTAATTAATTTGATTGATTGCCCGCTACCCCGCATGCAGAGCCCAATGACCACTGATGCGAGCGGTGGACTGAAGGTGGATGTTGGAAAAGATGGTAAATAATGAATAAGAATGAATTCAGTCAACCAAGTGCAAGTATACACTATCGCAAGTAGTAATAAAAACTCTGGAAATATTTCAAAGGTATTGATCCCACAGAGACTAAAGTAAACACAAATTTGAAGAAGAAACTGCTATTAAATTGCTTAATAAAGGTAACCAAAGAAAATAGTTGATGTTGAGTTTTGAAAAATAAATAAACAAACAAGTAAAGAAATAACAATAATAATAAAGCGAGGTGTCCAGTAAAGCTTCAACCCTAAGGAAAATAACTCTAGTAATGGCTTACTCAACCTAAGTCTAATTATGCATTGGGTCAGGTTTAACTCTTATTTGGCCTTGCTGCCAAGAACCGTTAGAAGGCTAAGCGAGTACCGTTATGCACATTTCTGTGACTCAACTCCGACATAGATTATTCATGCATGCAACCTATAACCCTATAGTTGTTATAAGTGACCATCTCTTATAACACCGAATACACTCTATCGAGCCCTTTCTCCTATATAACCTTTATGAGAACCGATATTGTTTGACCCTTTCAGTATCAAACTCACATAGCATGTAAAGTCTAAGTGATCAAGTTAAACTCAGTAAGGTTAGAATGATAATCAATAATGGATGACATGCAATAAATAGATCTTAGGCAAATAAGAACTTTCAAGCCATTTAAACCATAAGGGAGTTCACTATACTGAACCCCTCAATGAAATTTAGCTACGCATGTTGGAATATACTGCAAATGAACAACTTTTCATTGAAATAATGAATAAAGAATACAGAATAATGAAAAGAAACAAGTGATGGAAAAACATTGTATAGTAGCTAAAACTATGGTTTTTCACTTTTATCCAATCCTTCTAGAGTTCTCACGACACTCTACTCTCCTTTTACAAGGTGGAAATAGGGTGAAATCTCTACAAACCCTCGGGTTTGATGTCTAACTAAGGTTAGAATTTAGTCTTCTAGCAAGGACCTCGGACATCCCTACTCATGAGCGTCTACTAGGGTTCTGTCACCACCCTCTTCTTCCTAGTGAGTTCTGCTTGAATTTGCCTTCGAATCGTGGCCCTTTATAGCATGATGAGTAGTTAAGGAGTAACGAAAATGGTGCTAGCAGGTGGCCCAATTAGTTTTGGAGTCAAAACAGTCGATTAGGTGTGCAAAACACTCATTCAAAACGACCTGCGACGAACTCAGAACTGTCTACCTCTGTCAGAAATGCAGACACATTTCTGGAATTTTTCCAGATTCCTCTGTTTTCTGCAAAACACCAAAACTAAGTCAAATTCACACCAAAATGGGTTCTTTTAAGCACAAATATGCATAATTTGACACACATGACTCTCAACATCCTAACTTATCAACTTTAGCACTTTTTAAGCTCGGGATTAGTGTTTTTGATATAAAACATACAAGTTTGACAAGAAAATGAACTAAATATAAGGACAAAATAGGTATATTTTTTGCCCTTATCAACCACAAAGCCATATCTAACTAATCTAAAATAAGCAACACGAGACCTCACGATTGCTTACATTACATTAGCCACTTTAAACTAATGGGTCTGGAATTGCATTAATTAAATATAAACGGAATTTAAATTCAATTAACACAACCTTTATCATGCATCTTAGGCTTATCAAGAAGCTACACTCAATAGTGATGGACTTGCCTTGGTCTAGTGGCTATCTCAAAATAACTAATAGAATCCACAAAAAATAATTTCCTAGAGTCGTCAATTCTAAGACATTAATCCCATGCATTGGTTTAAACGAGATACATGAAAAGCTCATAAAAACAACAAGGAACAATAAGTAATAACCAGAAAACTCAGCCAAGCAACATAATATTCAAAGCATCAACCCAATCCAACGATTCCAAGTAATTTAGCTACTCATAGAGAATGAAAAAAAACAATTGAATCCAAAAGAATGCATACAAATTGACCCTAAGAGGTATACACAGCAAAGAGAAATGAAAAAGGGCGAAAACAATCGTAAAAACTTAAAAATTCTAACCTAACAGCAGACTAAACCGAAGCCCTATATTTATAGAAAACGTTGCAGCTTGGTGTCTCGACACTACGGACTTTGTTCTCCGTGCCAATTTTGCGTTGGCGTCGAGACGCTAGGGACAGCGTCAGCGTCTCGACGCCGTCCCCTGTTGCTCGACCAATACCGCAAGTGCACGGGTCGCAAGTAATATAAAACGGAAATATTCCGAGTATCGAATCCACACGGAGGCGAAGCGAAAATTAAGCAAAGCAAAAACTCCTTGAACACTAGAGGTACTTGGGAAAAATAATATTTAGGGACCTAAGCATGCAATTAAAATGAATTTAAAAAATTAAAGTGATTAAAGAAATCAATTTGATCAATCACGAAATAAAATATGGAGAAAGAGCTTTTTAAATGGGAAGTGAGGTCTTGAAACTCAATTAATAGCTAAATAATTATTACAATTATCCTATCTCATTGCCCAACTAATTATACTCCTAGAATCTCCGTTAATCACATAGGTTCTCCTGTCGGTCTCCCCTAATTGTAATTAATCCATTTTAACAACCTAAATGTCCTTAGCGCCATTAAAAATCGTTAATTAATACGCTCTGATTCATTTTAGGAATCTAAGTTTAATCAACTAATCTCGTTGTCACTACGGGCAATTAAACTAGTTGCATGGATGGTGATCTATCCTAACTTCTCTCCGTCGAGTCTCCATTAAGAATCGAATCAATACAGCACTTGCCAGATTGCATACAACATTACGAGCATCCATACAAATAAATAGTAAACAGGGCAAGAGATAGGCAATTATAACAAAATTTTACTATAATTTCATTTAAGACCCCAAATTGGGGTTTAGCTATACATGCTAAAATATTAACAAAATTTACAATAGAAAGCATAAATATGAGCACAATAAAAGGGAAGGAATTGACCGTCGAAGACCCCGTCGCTGGCGCTTGGAGTCCCTCCGAGTAGACCTTGAGCCTCCTAGAGTGCTCCCCAAAATTCCCCAAAATTTCCCACTAAAGAACTCTCAAAAAGGATAAAAGCCTTGAGAGAAGGCTCCAAAGGAGCAAATGAGAGAAAGGAATGAAGGAATGGAATGGTGATTGATGATAAAAAATGGCTCCAAGGGGTGCTATTTATAGGCCCGAAAATTGGACAGCGTCGCTAATGACATGCAAAAATGTTATCATTTTCCTATTAATTTTAGTTAGTTTTGTGCATGAATTGTGAGCTTTAATGTATTTTTATGTTAATTTTGTAGAAAACCGAGTTCGAGAAGCAAAACTGAGATTTTAAGAGAATTTGGGTGAATGTGGAGACTTTTTGGGCAATTTCAGGAATAATCATTGATGGTCCAAGCCCTAAGGTCCAAGAAAAAATGACATTTGAAGTGGAGGCCCAAAAAGCCCAAGAGAAAGAAGAAAGGAGGCAAAAATCCGTGTTCAAGGCTTCTAGAAGGCCTAGCGTCTCGACGCTAGGACCAGAGCGTCTCGACGCTAGGCAAGGAGTGAAGAAAATTCCAGAATCGCGGTAGCGTCATGACGCTGCGACAACTTCTACTCCAAGAAAACCTGACGTCAACGCTGTGACGTAGCGTCTCGACGTTGTGCGTCTTGGGCAGCAAGAAAGGTCCGTTTCTGCTCCTATAAATAGCCCCCTTCCCAAAGGTGAAAATCATCCCATTTTTGGGGAGCTCTCCCCTAGCTCAATAGAGAGAAAAAGTGAGAAGCATTGTGAGGAAAAAGGAGGAATTGAGCGAGATTCCAAGGCTCGAGATTCGAGATGCTCGTGACGGGAGCTTGGGATCAACTTATCGGTTATTTCTTCCTTACTTCTTTGTAATTTCTTATTTTAATTTGAGTTAGGCCTATGGATCAAGATCATTTTGGCAAAATTATTTCCATGTGTGAGTAGATCTTGAGACCTAGGGTCGTTATTCTAGTTAATTGGATATTGTAGCACAATTACTTAGATATGTAATGAATTTCTTCATATTTCATCTATGCAATTTATGCTTAATGCCTTTAATCCCTTGATCACGGATTGGTTGATTTGTTGGTCTAAATTGATACTCGACAGAGAGAAATTAGATTAGATCCTAATTGCTTGGCTAACGATTGCTTGGAGCACGAGAGTGAAAGAGAATTGTTAGAAATTGATTATGAAGTTGCTTAATGCCATACTATGATTAACTAAGCAGATGGACACATGAATTAGTTATGTTAGTATGAGATGTGGAGGAGCTTGAAAGAGAAATCCGCTTATAATTATTTCTAGATTTATGAAATTGAAGATTATTAGTTACATGCATCCATATATTTGAGCTACATATCCAAAAAGCTAGATAACACCCTAGGTCAAGCCCCCTTAATTGAATATTTCCATTTTGTTATTGCATGTTTATTTTTTATTAGTTTCTTTAATTTTCGCTTTATCATTCGAGTTGGAATTCTAAATAAAATTGAACATGATGGTTCTTGGTACTTAATGGATATAATTCAAATTCCCTGAGGATTCGATACTCGCCTTTGCGGTCATCAGTCGCGACGCTATTGGCACAGCGTCGCGACGCTGTGACGTCATCAACTTGCCGGCCAAGAAATGGGACAGCGTCGACGCTGTCCCTACAGCATCTCGACGCTAGGCGAATTCCATAACTTTCAGGCGTGTTTTTGGACTTGAATTTGGGCCTCTCTTCATTTCTTTTGGGCCTCTTTCTCATGGTTGACTTCTTTGGACTCCCCCTTTACCCATGTATGGAATTTGGGCTTGAATGGCTCCTTTTTTGGGCATTTTTTCACCAAAATCCATATTTTGCTCCTAAAGACCAAATAACAAAATATATTAAATATCTTCAATAAAAACACATTTAAAGCACTAAAAAGCTTAATATTTTAGGGCTAAAATAGCGATATTTCTGCCCGCTATCACACCCCCAAACTTAAGCTTTTGCTAGTCCCGAGCAAAATAAATTCGAAAGATGCATGAAATAGAATCGCTCAAGCCTCAATGATTTTGGAACTTTTAAGATAGAATGGAAAACATGCAAGTGGAATAAGCAAGCATCGCATACTCATGAAGAAATCTTAAAATGGTTTGAACTTAAGATTAATGAATAGCATGCTCAAGACTTTTCTACTAATTCTTTTACTAACCTAGATTAGTCTTATGGCTTTCTCCATTTGTTTTCTCCCTACACTGGCTAAGAGCCCCTAATAGGTCGGAGTTCTTCTATCATGCAAAAAAAAGAAACTAGGGCGCCTGACATTTTCTTTTTTCATGGGGGAGCTAAACTCACAAATGATTTTTTCTTTTCTTTTTCTTTTGCTACTCCCCCAAACTTGCATTTTAATATCTAATGGTACTAGCTTTCACACTACGATGCAGGGACCCTTAACCCGAATTTTATTCTCTGGTTGGCCTAACTGATCACACCGCAGGTAGCTCTTTTTACCCCTAGGCTTTTCTTTTGTGCATGCAAAAATTTTCTTTTCTTTTTCAACAGATTTTTCTTTTCTCTCATTTTCTTTTGTTGCTTTTGCTTTTCTCTCAGCAGGTATAGCATTTTTTTCTACCTAGCTCTTTAGAACAATCAGACATGAACTTCCTAGTATTAGAAACTAAGCCTATCGGGGTGACAACAAACTTTAAAAATCATAATAAGAATCTGGATTTTCAAAGACGTCATTAGATAAGTCTATCGCATGCTTTAGACATCAAAACTAAGTATCAAAAAATTTTAAAATTTCACAATTTCTGCTATGCTCCCAGATTCAACAACATATAAACCATTTTCTCCCAAAACTTCTAAAATCACATCCTTGGCTATCATGGCTATCTACTCATCCATCCAATAGAATTTAAATATGCTCAACACAGCGAAAGTCTCTCCCCCAAACTTAAATTAAACATTGTCCCTAATGTCTATAGACAATAAAGCAAAAAGAAGGATACTGAGACTTCCCTGAGTTAGGAGCAATTCATCCTCTTCCTTTGGTTCCAGAAAAATGGGATTCATGGAGTTTTGGGATTTGCTAAGGTGATCCTGCAAAACAAAATTGGATCACGAAGCAAAGAAAATTATTTACCGCAAAAACAACTACCTAACCTTTAATCCTTAGGTTGCCTCCCAAGCAGCACTTTCTTTAACGTCTTTAGCTAGACGAGGCTCGGCACGATCACGGAGGCTCAAAATAAAAGTTTTCATCATCCTCCGGGCTCGGTAGAAAATCTCGCATCGAATTGCACACTGCAAACATGGGAGAAAAAAAACTTTCCCCTGGCCCATCATCACTAAAGAGATTGTTATAATAACATTTCAGAAAATATGTAGCAGCATCAAATCTCTTTTCTAAGTCTCTATTCACAAAACAATTGTTTACTGAGTCATCCAGCGTTATGATATCTACCGGTCTAGGATCTAAAGGTGGCCTATCAACCATGTCAATCCATTCATCAGATTCAAAATCTACATGCTCAGAAGATTTCTCAGACTCAGAATTAAAAAATGATTCAACTAAGCTATCATATGACTCACTATCAGAAGAATTAAAGAATATAAGCTCCTCTGGGTCAGATTCTATACTATCTACATCATCAGGACCCGAATCAACACTATTCACACTTTCAGGGTCTGACTCTATGTACTCATCTGGATCAGACTCAATAGATTCAGCATTATCATGATCAGACTCAAAATTATCATCTATCAAGTAGTCATCTCCATGCAAATTATGCACATTATCAGACAAACCATGCTCATTCTCATAATCAGGCAATTCAATCTCATTATCAAAATTATCAATTTCAGGCAATTCCAATTCATTCTCAAAAGAAGGCAAGTCATCAATTGCAGACATTTCATTCTCAAAAGCAGGCAAGTCTAATTCATTTTCAAAATCAGGCAGATCTACATCAATTAGCTCATTCTCAAACAGAGGATCATAAAAAAATGCATTCGGATTAAAATTCTCATCATCCATAGGCGCCTCTCCTAATCCTAGACCAAGATTATATTCTACCTCCTCATCATCGTCAGTCAAATATTCTGGACTTATAGAAAAACAAGTATGCAAACTACATACAGACTCTTCTTGGCCAAAAATATTAAAAACGACTTTTTAATCATCAATATTCAAGGTAAGCTTACCAGTTTGCACACTAATCTCAGCCTTACCAGTTGCTAAGAAAGGTTTGCCTAAGATGATAGGTACCTCTTTGTCTTCCTGCGTGTCGAGTACAATAAAATCTACAGGGAAGATAAATTTGTTGACTTTCACCAGCATGTCCTCCACAACACCCATCGGGTGGGTAATCGATCTATCAGCAAGCTGGAGGGTGACATCGGTGTCTTTCATTCCTATCAAACCAATCTTCCTGTACACAGAATAGGGCATCAAATTTATACTAGCATCTAGATCACACAAGGCCCTACTAAAAGATACTTCTCCTATAGTACAGGGAACATTACAACTCCCTAGGTCTTTTTATTTAGAAGGAATCTTTCCAGAAACTATGGTACTACTACTCTCAGATAATTTAAAAACTTCTTTTTTCAAACTTTTCTTCCTAAAAAGCATTTCCTTCATGAATTTTCCATAATTAGGCATATTATACAACGCGTCAACTAAGGGAATGTTCATAGACAATTTTCTAAACATCTCTAGGAATTTCTGAAACTGCTCATCTAATTTAACATTTTTAAAGCACTGAGGAAAAGGTAACTCCCTGTAATCAAAGGTTGGACATTCGCCCCTTCGCTTGGGCGGGCTAATGTGCGAGCCTTTGTCATGATGGTTGCATGGAACCACTTCTTCCTCGTTCAGTTTCTCTTCATGCCTGTCATTCTGCTTTTCTTTTTGTTTCTTTCCTACAAAAGAGTTAGAAAAATCACAATTCGAATCAACAGAGTTAGGAGGATGTTGGGACCTTTCAGAGGAGGCTTTTTGTGCCTCAGCCCTTCCATCTTCATCCATGCTCTTTTCTTCTTTCTTCTTCTTTGAACTGATCTCCAACTGTCTACCACTTCTCAATGTCAGCATCTTGCACAGCTCTTGAGGATTGGGTTCAGTGTCACTTGGAAACTTTCCTTTTTGAAGGGCGTTCACCGTTGAAGCGATCTGACCAATCTGAACTTCCATATTCTTCAGAGCTGTGTTGTGGTTATTAACTGCTGTCTGGAGATTCACATTTAACACTTTTTGTTCTTTGATAAACATGGCCACCATCTCCTCCACGTTGCTCTTTTTTTTTGGCGAACTTGATGTTGCAAATCCTGGCGGTGGCTGCAAAACATTCTTCGTGTTCGAGTACGAAAAGTTCTCGTGATTGCTCAGACAGGGATGGTAAAAGTTCGGTATTCCTTGAGTGAATGGTCTGTTTCCCACATACTGAACTTCTTCCACATCTTGACTCTCTTTCTTTGAATATCCTTCAGCTAAGGCGGAAATGGACTTGACCACCTCAGATGAAGTCAGCTTGTTCAGGGCGTTTATCAAAGATGTCATCTATGCCTTCAACGAACTTGACTCATCTAATTCATAAATTCCAACCTTCTTAGAAACTATCCCCCTCTCAGTCGGCCACTGATAGTTGGGCGCTGTCATTTCCTCTAGAAGATCTTTGGCTTCCGTCACTGTCTTGGAAAGAAAACTCCCACCAGCTGATGTGTCTAAAACTGTCTTCGTGGATGGATTCAGTCCATTGTAAAATAACTGCACCTGGAGCCAATCTGGGTATCCATGCTGCGGGCATCGCCTAAGCATCTCCTTATATCTCTCCCATGCCTCGTACAACTACTCCTCGTCAAGCTGTCTAAACGTTTCGATCTCAGTCCGGAGCTTCGTAGTCTTGGCAGGCGGGAAAAATTTCGTTAGGAAAGCCTGGGCAAGCTCGTCCCATGTGCTGATACTATCCGTCTCGACTGATTCGAGCCAATCTTTTGCCTTATCTTGCAGAGACAATGGGAATAACCTCAATCTTATAGAGTCGGTCGAAACTCCATTCATCTTTACCGTCCCGCATATCTCCAAGAATGATTGCAGATGTGAGTGTGGATCCTCCGAATGATGTCCCTTAAAAGAATTATCGCGCGCCATCTGAATCAGTCCTGTCTTCAACTCAAAATTGTTAGCTTGGATTGGGGCGTAAACGATTCCGGAATTCTCGGTTGGGAGAACTGGCTGTAAAAAGTCTCTGATTGCCTTGGGAGCTTCATCTTGATGGGCCATTGCTTCCGTTAGTCTTTTCTTTCTACGAATAGATCTGAGTGTCTTGGTAATTTCAAGATCTAAAGGAAACAATTCAACCACCTTATGTCTTCGCATGCAACACTCCCAAACAATCAAAAGAACCAAACAAAAACAAAACATAAAATATTCACAAAAATAAAATATTCACAACCTAAATTACTATTTATCCCTTTCTTTTTAATGTCAAGAAAAACTTGATTTGCTTAAAAATCAAGCCTCCCCGGCAACGGCGCCAAAAACTTGTTGCTCGACCAATACCGCAAGTGCACGGGTCGCAAGTAATATAAAACAGAAATATTCCGAGTATTGAATCCACACGGAGGCGAAGCGAAAATTAAGCAAAGCAAAAACTCCTTGAACACTAGAGGTACTTGGGAAAAATAATATTTAGGGACCTAAGCATGCAATTAAAATGAATTTAAAAAATTAAAGCGATTAAAGAAATCAATTTGATCAATCACGAAATAAAATATGGAGAAAGTGCTTTTTAAATGGGAAGTGGGGTCTTGAAACTCAATTAATAGCTAAATAATTATTACAATTATCCTATCTCATTGCCCAACTAATTATACTCCTAGAATCTCCGTTAATCACATAGGTTCTCCTATCGGTCTCCCCTAATTGTAATTAATCCATTTTAACAACCTAAGTGTCCTTAGTGCCACTAAAAATCGTTAATTAATACGCTCTGATTCATTTTAGGAATCTAAGTTTAATCAACTAATCCCGTTGTCACTCCGGGCAATTAAACTAGTTGCATGGATTATGATCTATCCTAACTTCTCTCCGTCGAGTCTTCATTAAGAATCAAATCAATACACAACTTGCCAGATTGCATACAGCATTACGAGCATCATTACAAATAACTAGTAAACAGGGCAAGAGATAGGCAATTATAACAACATTTAACTATAATTTCATTTCAAGACCCCAAATTGGGGTTTAGCTATACATAGCTAAAATGTTCACAAAATTTACAATAGAAAGCATAAATATGAGCACAATAAAAGGGAAGGAATTGACCGTCGAAGATCCCGTCGCTGGCGCTTGGAGTCCCTCCGAGCAGACCTTAAGCCTCCTAGAGTGCTCCCCAAAATTCCCCAAAATTTTCTACTAAAGAACTCTCAAAAAGGCTAAAAGCCTTGAGAGAAGGCTCCAAAGGAGCCAAGGAGAGAAAGGAATGAAGGAATGGAATGGTGATTGATGATAAAAAATGGCTCCAAGGGGCGCTAATTATAGGCCCGAAATTTGGACAGCGTCGCGACGCTATTGGCACAGGGTCGCGACGCTGTGACGTCATCGACTTGCCGACCAAGAAATGGGACAGCGACGCTATCCCTACAACGTCGCGACACTAGGCGAATTCCAGAACTTTCAGGCGCGTTTTTGGGCTTGAATTTGGGTCTCTCTTCATTTCTTTTGGGCCTCTTTCTCATGGTTGACTTCTTTGGACTCCCCCTTGACCCATGTATGGAATTTGGGCTTGAATGGCTCCTTTTTTGGGCATTTTTTCACCAAAATCCATATTTTGCTCCTAAAGATCAAATAACAAAATATATTTAATATCTTCAATAAAAACACATTTAAAGCACTAAAAAGCTTCATATTTTAGGGTTAAAATAGCAACATTTCTGCCCGCTATCATCCCCAATCTGATCCTTGCTGCCTTTTTTCTCGATTTTATCTCGATCTTTCTCGGTACGGGGCTTCAACCTTCAATTCTTGGTGTAGTTCTTTAGACGCGCTTCAATCCACTTGGGTCTTTTCACCTCCTCGCCGTCCAAGAACATCGAGATGGCTCCAAAACTCCATAATTGGCGTGAAATAACACCAATTTGTGCAGTTGGCTCCCGATATCATCTATGCTCGAAGTACCTGCAAATAAGATAATTGAAGCATAAAATCCCTCTAACAAGCTTAGATTAGAGGTAATAAAATAGCACGAATGAGCAATCAGGGTGTCAACAAAAATCTAAGCCTAATAAACCTCTCCTAAGCATTCGACTCCTATTCTAAAGTAAGAAAGAAACTCAACCAATCAAGATATTTCATAGAAAAATTTTAAAAAGGCTCCCTTTTGGGGCACTCACGATTACAACTCATTCAAAGCAAACCTATTGATGCAAAAGCTAAATCCTAGGAAATCATTGTCATGCTAAAGACATCTAAAAGCATCCAATTTTCAAGTCAAACAATAAAAGCATACGACTGGCCCGACGATCAGGTGCTCAGTGCCCAACAGACAGAAAGCAAAGCGTACCCCACCCCCAACCTAATTTTTACATTGTCCTCAATGTAATAATAGACACGAATAACAAAGGGCAATAAATAGAAAAAGGGAGAAAGGATACTCCCTTGAATTAAAGCTCAAGGTTGAAAGGTGTTCGAATCTGTCTTTTTAAAGTCGCTTACCTATGAATTCAAGAACAACAAACTTAATGAGAAAATACAAAGCAGAAGCAAAACTATAGAAAGAAAGGAAAAACAGAAAGCAATAAATTTTTTCTTTGGGTAGCTCCCAGAAATGCAATTTTTAACGTCGCTTGCCCGACGAGACTCTCTTCTCTTTTCTTTGTTCAAGGTGGTCTCTCTCCTCGAGACCATACAATATTCTTTTTTGAAATTTTCCTTCTCAAAAGGCGGGGAACCTGCAAAGAAAAATCAGAAGAAGCAGAGGGCTGACAAACAACACTATCAACCCTGACCTTAGAAGACAAACAAACAATCACACTAGCGAGTTTCTCAGTAATAGAAACATGGTGTTCGTCGACTACATCATACACATCACCATCAATTATTGAGGTCCGAACAGTAGAAGAATGAGTCTCATTATCAGAAATCATGAAAGACTTAGCATTACTAGATTGATCAAACATTGGATCTGAGTCTAACATGTAATATTCTAAGGACGAGACTTGAGGACTAACAGCATCATCAAAAACTTTAAACTTAAAAGGTCTATCTTGAAATCCTACAGAAACTACTCACTCATCCACATCTATCACTACTCTGGTCGACTTCATAAATGGAAGACCCAAGAGTAATGATGCAGATGAAGTAGAGGATGCATGAGTAGGCATATCTAAGACATAGAAATTAGCAGGGAATACTAAGTCCTCAACCTTAACAAGAACATTCTCCACTATGCCTAAAGGTTTAATGCAAGATCTGTCAGCTAACTAAATTAAAATTCCTGATTTCTTAATATTTATCAAACCTAACTCCCTATACAAAGCAAAAAGCATAACATTAATTGAGGCACATAGATCTGACATGGCATGTTTTATTTTAGTGGAACCGATCATACACGAAAGTAAAACATGCTTGGATCTATGCATTTTTCAAGAAGATCATCAGAAAGTAACATACTCACATTTTCACTTACCTCCTCCTTCCCTGAGGACTTAACCTTACCTTGATACCAAGCTTTTAGAAACTCGGTATATGATGGAATTTGTGCTACTGCCTCGAGAAGGGGGATGTTTACTTGTAACTTCCTAAACACCTCTAATTCATCATGTGCATCAAAGGAGACAGGATTAGCATTATGTTTGAAGGAAGTGGGAAAAGTACTTACCTCATCATCTTTATTGACAGAAAATTTTTTATCCAAAGAAAAATTATGATCATAAGAAGAAGAAAAGAAAGATCCTGGTGGAAAAATAGGTTGGGCTACTCCACTCCATAAGGCACTGACGTTTGCCTTAGGATTAACCTCTGGTTGTGCAGGGATTTTTCTTGAGTTTTTGTTTTCCAGCTTGCAGATTTGCGTGGCCATCTGAGTCATCTGACTCTGATTGAATATCAGTATAGTTGGTAGAATAGTCGCAGATTTAAATCAATCCAAGTATAAACTGATTAAATCAAGTAGTACCTGATGAGTTCAGGGTCGAATCCACAGGGAAATGGAACAAAAAATTATATATTCACTGATTTAATCTCTCCACATGCTAGGTAAGTAAAGAAAATTGAGTGGTGTAGTTTAAAAAAAATAGATGTATTGCGGAAAGAAAATAATATAATTTGAGGAAAGGACTTAAATGCGAAAAATATCAAGGCTATTGCGGTGGCAACCTCATGCGTTCATAAGAGACTTGTAGCGCTAATTTTTTATTAATTGATCCATTAATGCTTAAGTAAGAGAAGAAATCATTAAGTTTTCCTTCCGGTGCTCCTTATGCATTTTAACAATAAACTAGCAAATGACTCTGTGCCTAGTTTTATGCGTGAAGTTCAGTTCTCGTAATACTTACAAGGGATTGCGTTAGTCATAATGCAATCAAAGCTCAAACATGCAATATCTTTTAGTGGTAATAATTAAATGTTACCAAGACTACATGACATGCGCTAGCTTGTTCTACTTAGAGAGATCCATATGCATTACCTGTCAAGGATTTATCATACTGATACCGCATCCAGCTGGCCAAGCGGGACTTAGCAATAAAAGAATTAACACAACTAAGTAGAAAGCAAACAATGTTTCTATTAAACCAAAAATATGCGCTTACAAGTGATGCTTATCGCCGCATGAGGCGCTTGCGCTAAGCCTTGATGAGAAGATTTAGCTCATGAAAGCAAAACAGATAAACTTGAAAAGATACATTACACACAAGTGTATTCCCCTTTACAGATTTCTGCAGCTCCTCTCTAAGGTTCTTCTTCTCTCTTTTTTTTCACACCCCTTCCTTTGAATAAGTGAGTTCTATTTATAGGTGAGGGAAGCAAACTTCTTCAAGTCACCAACGGTCAACTTGCAAGTCCACTTGCGCTAGTTGTGTTAGCGCTTAATCATCATTTAGGCCACTTGCGCCCTTTTTTAAACCTCCTTTATCGCCTACTTGTTCTGGCTGCGCCGGCGCTTGTCTTTTCACCCATCTTTTTCTGTCTTTTGATCATCTTGGAAAGTGTGCCTGCGCTGAAAAGATACTTAAAATGTCTAGATTAGTTGCGTTAGCGCTCTGTGTTTATAATTTCTTATCGCATACATGAATATAGCCTTCCGCTTATATCAAAGCACTTTCCCTTTTCTTTATGCGCTAAGATAACGCATTGGAGGCTCTTTTTGCCTTCTTTTAGCCTAAATTTAGAGAGCAAATAACTTGCATTTCGCAAGCAATCAGACTCCCTAGGTTCTGAATTGTGTTCCTGGTTTCCTTTTGGAACTGCAAAGAACTGTCAGCAACCTCTTTAACAATCATCTAAAGACTTACCTGAAGAGGAACATGTGGCTTGATTCTGCTTGAAGACTTGGGGCTTTTGATTCCCATAGCTGAAGTTTGGATGGTCACACCACCCTGGATTGTAGGTGTTTCCGTATGGATTGTAGGGCCTTTGGTTCCCATTGTTCCCAGCATAGCCTCCTATGGCATTAACTTCACTACTTTCTTGAAGTTGGGGACATTCATCAGTAGTGTTGGAGGTCATCGAACATAACCCACAAGCTTTTACCTGTGGCTTAGCTAAATCAGAAAGTTCAGAGTTCATCTAACTTACCTCACTTTTTGAAGCAGCCTAAACAGGTGTTGCAAGCTCTCTCGTGCCAAATTGTTGTGAGTTTTCTGCCATGCTTGAAATGAGTGCTCGGGCCTCAGTGGTCGTCTTATTCACTAGTGCACCACCACTAGCAGCCTCGACCATACTCCTATCCATAGGGAGAAGTCCTTCATAAAAATATTGAATCAGGAGCTGGTCCGAAATCTGATGGTGTGGGAAACTAGCGCATAATGACTTGAATCTCTCCCAGTACTTGTACAGAGTCTCCACGGAGATCTAGGTAATGCCATAGATCTCCTTCCTCAGATTTGCTGCTCGGCTCGCAGGAAAGAACTTTTCCAGGAAAAGTCTCTTCATCACATTCCAGGTAGTCACTGAGCCAGATGGTAGATAGTACAACCAGTCCTTGGCTTGATCTTTTAGAGAGAATCTAAACGCCTCAGGTTGATAGCCTCCTCTGCGACTCCGTGTGGCCTCATACCAAAGCAGACGATGTGGAATAACTTCAGATGCTTATGTTGAACCTCTCCTGCACTACCACGAAAGATAGAAAGTAAGTGGATCAAACCGAATTTAAGTTCGAAGGTTCCTACCGTTTCAGGGTAGGTGATACAAAGGGGCTACTGATTCAAATCAGGCGTTGGCCATCTGTCTGAGCGTCTGGTTTCCCATCTCAGGAAAGTGAATAGGCTCTCTACTCTCGCTCTCTTTGCTCTCGACTCGTCTCCTCAAGAGTCGCTCTGATGACCGATTTTACCGCAAGCACACGGGTCGTCACAAGTAATATAGTGATTATGAGTATTAGAGTATCGTCCCCACAAGGATTGGATTTATTCAATTAATTACCATGAATAATTATGCGATACTTTATTTAGAGAACAAAATCTAATGCCGAAAAGATAAACTAACAAGCTAATCTAGAAAGCAAAAGATAAATGAAGACACAATTTGGAGGGATAATTCTAGAGTGGTTGATTTCATCAATTGGACCTTTAATGCTTAATCAATTAACTAATATGGATTAACTAATCATCTGATTCATAAGTCTAGAAGCCTAATTTCAAGGACTCTCCTGTCGGTTTCCTCCTATCTCATACCTTTCAATAAAGAATCTCCTTTCGGTTTCCTCTTTATTTACTTAGCATGACATTACGACCCTTCAATACAACCTCCAACATTATTTATCTTATCCCGTGTCACTCGGGTAAATAATCGTTAGTCATGCATTCAGTTCTAGTCTAAGCTTCTCTCCGTCGAGTTTCCACTTAGTAACGATTCATTTAATCAGTGATCAGTTTATTAAAAGCATTAAGGATAAAATGCACAAATGAACAATAATGACAATTAAACCAAATCAATTCATTAATTCAGCAAAGGTTCAACAACTAAATCAATCTCATAGAATTTAGGAATTAACTACTCATAATCACTAAAATCCAATAATTCCTAATCACAACAATTCTAGAAACTAAAAGTTAAAAGAAAAGGAAGAGAAATACTCATAAAAGTGTTGATCTCCTCGATCCCGCGCCGACCTCCATCGATCCCGAGCTCCAAAGATCTTCAACAAAACTCCAAAACTCTCCCAAAAATCCCCAATTTTAGTGCGGACTCTAGAATGGGGTGAAAACCCACAAATTGGCTCCCAAACTTGGATGAAAATGGCTCTATTTATAGGCTCCCAGCAGGCGCAGTGTCGGGATGCTCTGACGTCACTTCTGTCTTGGGCTCCAAGTCGTCGCAGCGTCGCGACGCTACATGGATAGCGTCGCAACGCTACCCACTCTATGGATCTTTCTGCATAGCTGCCTAGCGTCGGGACGCTTGAGGCTTAGCGTCTCGACGCTAGGCCTTGGATCTTCTAGGATGGCCCGATTTTGACTCAATTTTTGGGCCTCCAACGTTCTTTTAGTCCAAATGCTTCATGTAATGGATCTTGGGCTTTTTTCTTGACCCAACTTGATACTCTAAGGCTTGGAATACATGAATTTGGGCTTCTAACTCATTCTTCTTGGGCTTTTGGACTTGGGTCTTCAATGGACTTCTCCAAAATGCTTCAAAAAGCCCCAAAATCATCCAAAACCTCTCAAAATTCCGGTTTTGCTTCCTTGGCTCAATTTTATGAAATTTAAAAATAAAATAGCATTAAAGTACACAATTCAAGCATAAAACTAGCTAAAAATAATAGAAAATTGATAGCATTTATGCATGCTATCACGCTTCTCCCGTGTGATCTCAAGATTACATCTTAAATTCTTATTCTGAACGGAACGAGTGATCATACAAAGAAAAAGCAGAGGAGAAAAAATGGAAAAACCCAAAAATTAAAAAGAAAACAAACGTCTTTCCCCGGCAACAATGCCAATTTGACGGAGGGAGTTTGTCCAGTCCTCGTTGTCAAATAAAATTTAGAGAATTTGTAGTGGGTGGCAAATTGGACCAAATTAATAGCAAATATAGCAAAATGTAAAACAAATTGCAAATATAGCAAAATCTATCAGAGTATATTACTGATAGACACTGATAGACTCTGGTTAATTAGAATCTATCTGATAGATTTCGATTATCAGAGTTTATCAACGATAGACTCTGATTAATCAGAAACTAGGAGTTTACTTATAGACTCCGATTATTTAGAGTCTATCAGTGTCTATCGCTGATAAACTCTGGTTAAATAAAATCTATCAGTGACTATCATTGATAGACTTTGATTAATCAAAGTCTATCAGTGACAGTCACCAATAGATTTTGATTAATCAAAGTCTATCAATGATAGTCACTGATATACTGCAAATAATCAGAGTCTATCAGTGATAGACACGGATAGAATCTGACAACAGCCTTTTGGTCTTGTACAATTAATTTTGTTATATTTGCAATTAGTTTGCAACTGTGTTATATTTGCTATTAATTTGGTCCACTTTTCCATCTATGCAACTCCCCTAAAATTTATAACTCCTGTTTTATGTTATTTTGCAGTAGGTAGTGGAATTAAAAGTTTTAAAATATTAAAGAGAAATTTGAAATTAATTAAGACAAAAGTGGAATAAAGTAAATACTAAATAGTCTTAATTAGTGCAAATTAATGATCGGTTCTCCCAATATTTTAGGCCCCGTTTGATAACCATTTGGTTTTTGGTTTTTGGTTTTTGAAAATTAAGCTTGAAAACATTAGTTCCACCTATAAGTTTCTTGGTTTTGTTATCTACTTTCTTCCCATGTATTCAAAAACCAAGTCAAGTTTTGAAAACTAAAAAAAAGTAGTTTTCAAAAAGTAGTTTTTGTTTTTGAAATTTGGCTAGGAATTCAAATGTGTCCTTAATAAAGATGAAATCATCCTAAGAAAATTAGGAGACAACTAGCTTAATTTTCAAAAACCAAAAACCAAAAACCAAATGGTTATCAAACGGGGCCTTAATTTTTTGACATGAGTTTTAGGGTGTATTTAGTCTAATTTTTCAAGTGTTTAATTTTAAAAAAAAATCATTTTCAAATTTTTTTTTGTGTTTGGCAACTACTAAAAATAACTTATTAAAAAATTAGATTGAGAAATAAACCATTTTGAGAGAAACACTTGAAACCAATTTTTTTAAAAAGAGTTTTTAGTATATAATAACTTGAGAATAAAAACACTTCTGAATAAATGTAACCAAACATATAGATGTTTAAATTCTAATAGGTTTTTATAAAAAATGTTTAAAATAAAATGCATTCTTGAAAAACATTTAAACTAAAAGACATTTCAAATGGATCCTTAGTGAAAAATTACTAACTAGGTATTTTCTTTTAATCAAATTAAAAGACCAGAGTAGAATTAAAACGGTTGATGCACAAATTTGAATACAAAGAAGGTACATGATTTGCACGTGCACAAATGGTGAATTTTTTTTAACAACAGAAGAAGTGGCTTGCAAAATAAGAATAATTGCACACCAACGTGGTGCTTGCCAAACCAACTTTGATCCCTTAAGTTAGATAAGAATTTTAGGAGTGTAACAAGGATTTAGAGCACAAAAATGATATTAGCTTTTACAATTTAAAAATTAGGTATTTATATGATGACTTGACCTAGATTTTCCTTTATCTTCTTAGGAATTGAACTAAGAGATCATCGAATTGGACTTGGAGGGGCTTGTTGGACTATAGGCTACTCCAATGAACTTGAATAGAGGGCGTGAGCGCCCTTGGTTTGCCTGGACCTTGGGTTGTGGTAAGCTATTGGCTTTTAGCCCAATAGCTCATTAAGAATGAACTAACTGAATTGATATGGCTGACTTGGATCGGCTTGACTCAACTCAGTCGAGTCGACTCAGCTTAACAAGTCCCATAGCTCCTTGACAGTGAATTAATTGAATTGAGTTAGGCTGCCTTGGTTCAACTAGACTCAACTAACTCAAATCCACTCAACTCGACTTGGCTCGGTCTACACAAGTTCTAACTTGGGGCTGTTTCTATCTCCATTCTTTGCGTTTGGATTCATTCTTTAGTATCGGGTAATTTGTTGGTATAAATTTACCTATAACAAAAATATTTAATCTATTGAAGAAAATTAAATCTTACTGCATAGATTAGAGATACTTTTGTACAAAAATGGTCTGTTTTAAATATTGGAAGGAAAAAGATTATAAAATGGAAATATTTGTCTTCCTTCTCGAACATGGGCTTGCACATGTTAAAATAATAAAGAAAAAGCTTAATTTTAGCCCATTTCATGTGGAAGGGATTAGTTCTTTTCTCCATCAATTTTGGACTCAATTAAAAAAATGTTTCATGAAAGATACGGGGAATCAAATTATTGATTATCATGATGATGTTTATATCTATGCCCCAATTGTTCTATTTTAATTAGAAGACGACTAAAGTTCTATGTGACATTATAGATGATATCTGGTTCTATTGATCTAGTTGTTGAATTATTATTATTATTTTTTTTTTTTTTTTTGAAGATTACTACATTAGGTAGAATATCAACATCAAACTATTCTGGATTGAGATGACATATGCTATGATTGCTTAAATTAAAGATATTAATTAATAATTTTTTTAAAAAAATACTAATTAATAATGGTTTTAATTTTTTTTATTAAAGGTTTTACGAAAAATTGAAGTATAATATAGTCTAACAAATAAAATTGTAGTATATATCTTAGGTTCTAAGAAGTATTAATTCAGCATTTATACATATCTAGTAAAATTAGTATGCCCCCAAAAAGTCAAAATATTTAAATCATTATTGAAACTAATTTCAATTGACTAGTTTGAATTAATATCTTTAATTAATTTATATGTTTATCTTTATATAGGTTGTAGTAGAATAAGAAAAATCAAGATCAGAAAAGGGAAAAGAAACTAAATTCTTGCTCCTAAACTTGACAAAATGTAATGATTTTCAACATTAAATTTTTAACTTCTTCGAATTTGGACGCTAACCTTGGTTGTTATTTTTAGCTTCTATTCCATTTTTTTGTTTATTGACTCACTAGTTTAACCAAAAACCAATGCAAAAGTCTTCAAAACTCACGATTTTCAATGAAAATTATGCTATGCACAATAGTAAATTTGACCAATGTCTGAAATTGACCATTAAATAACTTTGTCGAGATCAAAAATCACAAATTAGTAAAAAAAATCCAATTATAATGTGGTAATTGTCTTTGAAATCTATCGATTTCATGTAAGACGTATGTTATCTACTTCATTTAATGCACAAGAGAATACTTCATTTTTGACAAATATTCAAATGAAAACAAATCAAGAAGTGAAAATTGCAAGACTTTCAAGTTTACTGTAAATATTGCATCTCTTATTCAAGTTTAAAATAAAGATTGCAAAACATATCAAATGTGATAAGAATTAAGATGCAATTTGATGGAATAAGAAGTATAAGGTGAAAATTAGTACATCTTACCAAGTTAAGGGGTAAAAAATGATTTTTCCATTGAAAAATGATGGTTGGAATAGACTTTATATTAAAAAGATGCAAAAGTGAATGTATGAAAAAAAGAAAAAGATTAGATTTTTAATCTCTTCAAATTACAATATATAGCATAAACCGTTATTGAGTTATGACTTATATTTAATGCAAGCAAAGCTACCATAAAAATTATTTCTTATACAAGTGGTAGTAAAATAAAAAAGAAAAATTTGTTTAGGAAACGACAATTGAATTTGATTTGATGCTAAAATAAAATAAAAATATACTTTAATAGAATGTGGTTATAACAAGATCTTTTTTTTTTTTTTTTTTTTTTTTTTTTTTTTTTTTTTTGGAGAAGATAACAAGATCTGCTTTACAATTTATTTTTAGTAAAAATATAATAGAAATAGATCACGTTGGCATTGTCAACAAGCTTGAGGTCTGAATTATTAGCACAAGGCTCCAATATGAATGCATGTTGGAGTATAAAATTTGCAAAGGTCCAACTATATAAAACAACTCAGATATCAGTTATCAATGCATGTTGGAATATAAAACTTGCGAAGGCCTTACTAGATATAATTAAACAACTCAGATATGAATTATCAATGCATGTTGTTATACAAAATTGTCAAAAATAAAATAAGGAGAGACCCATAATTATTTTCCCCCCCTTTTTTAGTACAATTAATTGTTGGGATAAACACTATATTTTATTAGAAACAAAATAATAATCATGCACAATCATAGGACACCCAAGAATTTAATGTGGAAAAACTTCTCAAGACAAGGAGTAAAAAACCATGGACCAAAGTAAAAAAAAAAACTCCACTATTATCAATAATGGGTTACATCGATTTCTCCCTAGAAACAACTAGAGGCATACAATAATGAGTATCTCAAGATAACAATCTTGGTAACAAACAACAAGAGAACAAATAAGAAAGATCTCACCCAAGTGGAAACCAACTACCCACAACAATTTAACTGTAGGTAGCACCAAAAGAAATATCCACCATTCAGTTTGAAGATCCTCGTGTTAGGAACACGTTGTCAAAATTTTAGCTCAATCGGACCACATGTCAACCTCCTAAAGGCTAAAATACGACACTCTACGAATGTTTTTTTTTCTCCTTTTCTTTTCTATTTTCTTTCACTGTCGTCACTCTCTCATGCGTACAGAGCATCCGATGACTTCAAAAAGAAAAAAGTTAAAACTGAGTGAAAAATACACTTTTGGTCCCTGAGGTTTGAGTTAGGTTTCATTTGTGTTCCTGAGTTTTCAAACTCGAAAATATAGCCCTTGAGGTTTGGATTCCGTTTCATTTTAGTCACTCCATCCATTTTTCCGTTAGAAATTAATGGAATGCTGATGTGGCGCCTATTTTTTTATTTAAAAAATATTTTAAAATTATTAAAATAAAAATAATATTAAATTTATTTTTAAAATTATTATTTTATTATTTCATTTCTCTCTTCCCCTTCTTCTTCTTCTTCTTCAAGCCCTGCTGATAGCTCACAAAATGAGTTATTTTCCCAGTATTTATTTGCTATTCTTTGAGATTAATTTGGCCGAAATCATACACTTTTATGTTTCTTTTGTATGAATCAATTATTGGGATGAATTGGAGCTTTTTGAAGTTGTTCGAGTGTTCGGGACCTAAAAAGAGGCAAAGGAATTGAAGAAAAATCAAAGAAAGAGTTGCATCAGCCATTTGACCTAAGAGCATAGCGTCGAGACGCTAGCTTGTGGCGTTGAGACGCTGCTGCAATTGATTTCCCAACCTTTATTCTCGAGAGAACGGCATCGTGACGCTGTGCTAGAGCGTCTCCCTAATTTATCAAAGGTGGCAAAGGCATCGACGTTGGCCTGTTTTCACTATAAAAGGAAAGCGATCTTGGCCGAGAAAGGAGAGTTCTTTTGGAGAGATTTTAGTTCAATTCCGACTAGAGACCTCTTGTGAGAGCTTGCGCAAGGAGAAGGAGCGAGATTCAAAGCTAGAACGGGTGGAGATCATGACAGGGACGTGCGATTTGGATGACATCACTACAACAAATTATACTTTTGATGTCAGACAAAAAAAACGCGCAGGACTTTTAATGTCGGACGAAAAAACGCACGGGCCTTTTAATGTCGGACGGGTGAAAACGCGTGTGTTTTAAAATTTTTCGGGCTTTTAATGTCGGGCAGCCCGACATTAAAAGCGTTCATTTAATGTCGGTTTTTAAAAGCCTATTTTTAGCTGTCTTCCTCATTTTAGCGGTCCACATAAAAAGCATCATCCCCCCTTTCAACTTTCTCTCTGAAAGTAGGGTTTTTGCTTGCGGTCGTTGTTCGAAGCCCTCGCAACCGGTTCCCAAATCTCCAAGATGGTAACGCTTTCTTTCTTGTAGTGATCTTGTTTTTTGTATTCTTGCTTTCGATTCGTTTTGTATTACACTTCCGATTGATTTTTATTTTGGACGGTTTTATGATGTGAGTTTTCTTAATCATTCGCAACCTTCTCACAAGACCTTCAGAATCAAGAAGTTGGCGAAGAAGATGAGACAGAACGACAGGCCTATTCTTGTGTATAGTATTTTGAATCGTGAAATTGGTTTAGTAGAATTTTCACTGGAGGGTTATTCCTTCTTCTCTGTTGAATTGTTTTTGCTTTCAAGAAATGGGAGATTCTGTGCTTTCGGCGTGAAGAGTCCTCAGCGGAAAATTTTGAGTCCAAGTCTGTGGAAGAAAAATTGGCAGAAGACCTGATGCCAACCCCCGAAGTCAGTCAACCCAGTGAGAAGAGAAAAGATTGGGTGTCTAGTTTATATACCAGGTAAATATCATCATTTGAATGAACTTTATGCTCTTCAATTTTAAAGGAAATTTATTTCTTCAGTCTCCTAAAGGCTAGCTCTGTATCTTGTTTACTTAAATTCCTGAGTGATATATGTATGTTCCTATGAATGAAATAGGGAATTAAAACTTTGAAAGAAAATTGGATGAGGTAAATAAGACTACTGTGTCACACCTAGAGAAATAAAACAAGGACCAAGTGTACTTATTCTATGTAATCACTCAATTTAACTACTTTAGTCCCTCTGTGAACATTTGATAAAACATATGTAACTACTTCAGTTTTTCATATAGTTGATCAAACTTTGCACTAACCCATAATAATCAAAACAGCTGACCAAAGGACATGACCGAGAAAACAGGTTGTTGCTTGTTTTGGATATGGCTCTTTCGAGTTATTTTCTTTCTTCATTTTAGTTTGTTAACGTTTTATTTTACTTTGCATTATGTTAAAAGGCAGCAGAATATCTATTTTCTCTCAACTCTATAGTATTCAAAAGTGGTCTTAGTGTGGGAGTTGGAGGATTTGCTTGAACAATTGTCTCATAAATGTGACAACTTCACTTGATTGTGTATAGTATTTTGTAGATTTCTTACTTATATTTTAAATTTGAAGATTTACATTCGACGATTTTAAAGAGAGTGCCTCTCAGGTTCTTCTTTCTTGTAAGCTCTCTCTCTGCTGAATCCATTTTCTCTGTATATGAGAATTAAAATCTTTATTTTAACAATCCCAGGTTAAAATTCCTTATAATATTCTCAGGTTATTTAATCATTCGTGCTTTCCTCTTAGGTTTGGTGCTTCGAGATCTGTTTTCTCTGTTACTTCTATTTGATGAATGATTTCAAGATCCATTTTTGGTTGTCACTAGGATTCGGTGGATTGAATAATTCAGAGAATTATTGTGAAGCGTAATTATAGTAAATTTGTTTTAGTTAGATTTAAGTTGATGAATGAGCTACGCCATGTATTGAGATTTGCTCACTTGATATTATGTTGTAGATAATTGTTAAATTTGTTGTTACTGTTTGATATGATTGTTTTTTATTACATCTTCCATTCTTAGAAACTCGGTCAGAGTACGGAGTAGCTCATGGAAGGTTGTTACAGAATAACAAGCATTGGATCAGTGAGGATATTGGCAAAAGAGGTAATTCGAATTCATCTTTGTCTGACTCTCTCACATCTCCAGTGCTAATGGACGCAAGAATATCAGAATTAGGGCTCAAATTGAGGCCTCATTATTTTGTACTGTATGTTTTTGTTATTTGCTTGGGTGATTCAGTCGAAGCTCAGCTAATTTCTGTAATTCTTCAGTGTTCTTCTATTTTTCTTGTTCTTTCTCTAATTGGAGCCATTTCAGCCATTGGTATGTACTTTAACCACTGCTGCCAAATAATTTGATATTTGATCGAACTGGGTTTGTTATTTCATTTGCAATTTCGATTCCTTTTGAAATAATCGAAGAAGATGCTTTGGAGGAGGTTGATCCAGAGGTCACTTTGATGTTTTTCAGGGGATTAATCTTGTAAATTTGGCTGTTTATAGAAAATTATCTTACAATTGGAAGGAATTGAAGCTGAAATTGATAGCTAGACAAATTTTTAGGTGCATATCCCTAATTGAATTGCTCTCTTGACTATGAGTAGATAGTTTTGGTCATTCGGTGCTTTGTGAACTTATTGAACATTAAGATTAATTATTTATGGAGTTTTAATCTTCTTCTCGGCTTCAGTAGTGCTTGAAATTGTTATGTCATTGTTTTCTGTATCTAGAGGATTGTTGCTTCGAGATATAATCATCTAGAGGATTCTTTTGAAGTTATCATCTAGGACCTTATTTGAAGTGTAGTTAAAAATATTAATGCCGACTGTTCTTAATTACTAGTTTTTTTAAACATATTTCTACATGAAAATGGAGGAAACATGAACTTGTATAGATGATGATGGTATATAAAAATATGACTTTTTGGATTCTGGGTGTAAAAGCATCTGAAATATGAAAGGAAGTTGACTATTGTTGTTGTGTTGTTTGAACAGTCATGCATTACAAGAGAATGACTGCAAGTGCTCGACTTTTCAATACATAATTAAGGGACTTAATGAAAATGTACTGGACTGGAATATCTTTGTCAAAATTTTTTTGTCAACTTGCATCACTGATACATCTATGTAAAAAATATGAATCTTAAACATCAAAATGATTTTTGTTTTCATGTTGTGCATATCTTTAAAGAAGGAGAATGTTTCAGTTGCTGGTGTCTGATAATTCTACAATAAGCATCCTTGACACAACTCACTTCTTGGGAATGAATGAGGAAGAAGCCAAAAATTGTAAGCTTCTTTTATTAACTAAGCACTTCTTATTTTCTTTCAACTTTTGTGTTTCTGCATTGTACTTTCTTTTATAGGAAATCAAAACTTCTCATGCAAATCTATATTTTCTTTCAACTTTTGTTTTCTACATTGTACAATAAGTATCCATGAACTGCAAATCTATTTGTAGGTTTAGCCTTTTTATTATCTGCAGGTTATCTGTGAATTTGATTTGGAATTAGATGAATTTTATCTTTAGACTTTGTTTTCACGTATTATCAGGAGTTCACAGATACTTTGATCAAGGAGGAAGAATTATCTGAAAGTCAAGAGGATGCCTTTAAGTTAGGTTGGAGATGTTGTTGGTTATTAGCTTTACTTTACTCGTACGTCTTGGAGTTTTAGTTTTAGTCTAAGGATTTGATTGGAGATGTGTGTCGATTGTATTTTACTTACTTTTTTGCTTTGTATAAGGTTTGAAATTCTTGTTAAGCGAGAACTGTTGCAGATGATGAAATGGATATTCTCGAAAAGGAGCTCGAAGAGGAACTTGGCCGGGAAGAGCGTAGAAGGAGTTGTGTACTTATTTTGTTTAATAATTTTACTTTTTCTTTGTAAATTTGTTCATGGATGTGATTTGTGGATAGACGGAAAGTTTCATGTATTATATACACTATTATATTTTATTAATTAAATCCATGTTAGTTGAGTTAGTTGTTGTGTAAAAATACTTTCGAGATTTTATTTTGTGTATATGTTGAAATTTTATTTTGTTTAGAGGTTTTTACAAATTGAAGAAATAGTATTATTGGTTAGCAACGTGTGCAACCAACAATTTTTTTTTAAATTTTAATATCGCATATTTAGTGTCGGACGCTTTTAATGTCGCACATCTAATGTCGGACACTTTTAATATAACAACTTTTAATGTTGGACAATGACCGACATAAAAAACTGACCGACATTAAAAGTGATTTTTAATGTTGGACAAAGAGTGGTTGACTGACATAAAAAGTGCACTTTTAATGTCGGGCACTGACCGACATTAAAAGTCATTTTTAATGTCGGTCAAAGCTTGTTGAATGACATTAAAAGGACCCTTTTAATGTCAGGCAATGACCGACATTAAAAGGGTACTTTTAATGTCGGACAGAGCTTTTAATGTCGGTCAATGACCGACATTAAAAGCGACCGACATTAAAACTTTTAATGTCGGTGTTTTTAATGTCGGTCAGTGACCGACATTAAAGACTTTTAATGTCGGGCATTGCCCGACATTAAAAGCCAAATTTGTCGTAGTGCATTCGAGTTTTTCCCTTCTTTCCTTATCTTTTGTTAGTTTACGACTTTTGTTTCTAGCTTATATTGTAACGAGGATTTCATGAGTAGCTAGATCTTTAATTCTTAGGGATTGATGTAGCCTTTTGGGCATTGTGGATTAATTCTTGGATGTATGTTTTGAATTCATTTATGCATATTCTAGTCTTAATGCTTTTGATTCATTGGTCGTAAATTGAATGTTATTTTCTCTAAGTCTTGCTCAGGAGAGGGAATTTATTTTAGAACTTGTTTTGCATAACTAAGATAATCTTAAGATTGTGAGAACTAGGATAGTATTAGAAATCGTTAAAAAGGATTAGACTTAAGACCTTGCATGATAATAAATCTAGATAGGGATATTGGAATTATTGCATGTATGAGAATTAGTTATGCTCGGGAGAGATAACCATGATATTAGTTTGTCCTAAGATTTTTGAATCTTTGCATATTAACCTTTCAAGTAATTAATTTACAACTTCAATCGGTGAAATCAACTCCCTAAGAGTTATTTCCATTTGAATTTCCATCTTTTAGCTTTCTTTAGTTTTAATTGATTATTCTCATCACATTTCTTTCTCTAAATAAAACTGGACAAGAGTATTTGTGGTAATTAATTGACTAAAACATCAATCCAGAGGACGACACTCGTTAATCACGAAATCAATATATTAAAACTTGACTCGTACACTTGCGGTAAACTATTTTGCACATCATGTATATTATACACTTACCAAAGAGCTGAAAGTTAGTGGTGATGGCTGAATTTTACATGCAAAATTAGATGAAGAATTCATCTTGTACAGAATACTCTCTCTCTCAAAAGTTGTATGCTAGAAACTCCAAAACCCATATTCTTTCCTCCTAAATTCATCACGATTCGGGTCCCACAACCCGTTCTACTGTCGGAGAATAGCAAGGAAGATCTCGGTGGTCGTCCACGACTCGATCGTGCGGAGAATCATCCAACAAAGCACTCCAATTTGAGCTCCAAAGGTTAGTATAACCGAGCCTCTGTTTTTCGTGTTTTGGAGCATGATTTTCCTTAATGAAATTAATGAAATCAAGAACCTAAGATCTGTAATCGCTTCCTCTAGTGTATCGTACACTCCTTCAATTGGTATCAGAGCGTGGTTAGGGCACTTGATTTCCATTAATTTCGAGTTTGGTGGGTGAATTTCAATTGTTGAATGTGTTTGGTTGCTAAAGTGGATGAACTCGGTTTTGGCATCAATTTCTTCTTCAATTCGTTGGTTTAAATTGTAATTGCCTACATGTTTATGGGCATTAATGAGTGCTTGAGAGTCTGTACAAATTTGGGAGTCAATAGAGTCGGATTTAGGCTGTAACTGATCGAAGAATGGAAGATACACGCTGGCCGAAAAAACAGAGCACGCGAGAACTAGGCTACTGGATGAACAGCGTCGAGATGCTGCTGAAGAAATTCAAATTGTTTGAGTTTTGGCGGTGGTTCGGTTCAGATGGTTAAGTCTCGGTTCGGTTCACCGTTTCCCGCCCGGTTCAGTCAATTCAAGCCCAGTTCAGCCCATTTTTCAAGCCCATTGGTCCGGTTCAAGCACATTTTGGATGGTTCAAGATTGTTTGAGGTGTTCGGGGTCGATTCGGGAGCTGTCCAAGGCGGTTCAACCATTTATTTAATTATTAATGTAATAATTTAGCCTAGTTTAGTTTGTTTGGATGCCAAAACCGGTCCACTTTAGTGTGTTTAATTATTTATGCAATAGGAATGTATGTTATAATTAAAAATAGAACTGAATATGCGTAATGTATGCCATATAGATTTAACATCCCACCATAGGAAAGCATGTTTCATGCATTAGTAATTAATTATAAGGGTTATAATAAAAGGAATACATGTTAGGTTTCATGATAGATGCATGCTGGATTGTTTTAACTTTTTCGTTTATGAATGTTTTAAATATAAGCTGTAACGCCTCAGGTTTCTCAACCTCTAGCCTAGCGGCGCTACTACCTACTCTAGACTCTTAAGCATTTAGGACAACTCTTTTTAAACCGAATGTACCGAAAATTTCGGCAGCATAACGGCATAAAACTGGTTATCCCAAAATTTTACATTACCTGATAAAAGACAATTAGCACTTCTAAACAGGCAACCAGCCAAGCACCACCAAACTACAGCCAGAATCACAAGCCTAGCTCCTCTAGACGAGACAAACCTTATGGCAACATAAAATAACCAAAAACCATGCAGCGGAACCATAAAGACATTTTATTAAAGAGAGCTAGTCCACTAGCTAACAAGTTATAAAACTTAACCAAAACAAACAAGTCTAGATTATAAACTTAACCATTCTCAGGTGATTCCCTCACCATCACAGAACTACAAACCAAAACAGCTCAATCTACCTACTAAAGCATTACGAAACATAACAACAAAAAGCAACTCTCTAGGAATATTTCCTCGCAGTTCTCCTCCTCGCCACCATGGTCTGGATCATTCTCGATACCTGCAACATCTAAAATGTTGGGAGGAAGGTGGGGAAGGGTGTATCAGTACAACCGCGGTACTGGTAAGTAGCTCACACAAGCTAGATTACAGGCATCAAACAATTTCAAACAACATGCTTCTCACACGCATACGTCATGCTTCCAAAAGCAGTAAAAATCAACATGCTTATTAAGCAATAAACCAACAAAATGCTCACGAGCACCCAAAACCACATCATGCATATGCATCCCACACTATGCACCCAGACTATACTAGACCACACATGATTTATGCGTCATGCTCCGCACCTAACACATGAATTACGCGTCATGCTGCGCAAACCAATCGCATGCATTACGCGCCATGCTACGCAAAACCTTACACGTGCATTACGCGCCACGCTACGCAAAACCTTTCGCATGCATTATGCACCATGCTACACAACCACTCGCATGCATTACGCGCCATGCTACGCTAAACCAAACACGTGAATTATGTGCCACGCTGCGCACCTACACATGAGTTACGCGTCATGAAACACTACCGCTAGACTTATGCTACACTTCCCGTGACACAAGCTAGCCTAACCAACATGCTTGAACCCAAACACAACATGCTTAAACAACAATCACAACTCACAGTCATTTTTCATGCTTATCACACAAGCACACATGCTTATCCCAAGCACTGAACAAGATAAGCTCATCTCAAGCATCTCAGAACAAGTACAAACATCAGAACATGCTTTCACAAGAATAAAGATAAAACATAAACAAACATCATGCTTCACACAGTCAAACAAGATCGAGCAAGTAGAAACTACTTACCAAAACACTCTTCCAAATACCAACGAGGCAACACTTTCACCAAGCTCCACAAGCACCTCGAACTACAACAAAAAACGCTACCATCAAAGACTAAACTAAGAAAGAACAACCTAACAAGCTACTAGGGGCCAAAACAACTTTACCCAGCTCATTTCTTTGCTGGACAGCTTTAAACGTACCCCAAACTGAAAACCCAAAACCTTTAGACCATGGGCAACCATGTCTAAGGCACAACGGGCAATGGGTGTTCGCCAAACGACTCAAGATAAGGCTTTTCAGCCGCTGGACAGCAAGTAAACGACTCTCATAAAGTGTATTAGGAACTCCTAAGGACCGGGCATGCTACTAAACTAAGACAATTAATGGAGATCTAATCTAACATGCTTTTTAAGCCACGAACAGCAAGGAAAAGCTCATTTAAACCTTGCTATAAGAACCTATAAGGGTCGGGAAACACACTTAAGGCAACGAGACTTAATGGGCATTTGAAAAACTACAAGCTTCTAGCAAAAACAGCATGATAACTCACTTAAATGCATGCTCTAGGACCTTTAAGGGTTGGGGCAACACCTAAGAACCTAGCTATGCAATGGGTAGCGACACCACATGCTTTGAATGCTAAGACAACTATGTTGGGATTGGTGTCCTAAAACTCGTAGATAGTGAATCTTAAACGGATTATATACTTATTCGATAAAGGCGTTATCGAGATTAATTCAGTAAAGTTATTACTGAATAAAGTAAATTGCACATATAATTACCCAAATCCAATAAACTAAGATCCATGGCTATAGGATGAACTCTTGAGCTTTATGTAGAGACATAAAAGTGGATCAAGCTCGAGTAATAGCCAAAACGGTCTATAGTATAGGAATAGGGTTGGGTACCTTATTTTGGGGACACTATGAGACGCGGTCCACTTTATAGATGGTATAGACGATGTGATCCTAAATCGTCCATGTAGAGACATGCGAGTGGGGGCGTCTTATGCAATGAGTTTGCATAAGACCAGGACCAAGAAATAAGTCGCTCTCGCTTTATAACACCGTTTACTGACGAGACTGACTATTTCATGTGATAACCTAGGTAACTCGATCTTAATCCTGAGCTAACTATGAACTCCTGTTTATTCGGGCTTATCCTTAGATCTGCATAGGTGAGAGTGGCTCAATATCGCCGACTCAATAAGCCTCCCATTTCAGGGATAGGAACGGGTAGATAGTTGGGGACATAGTCGTGCAAGAAGGAATTCACTCCTACCCGAATTAGGGATAGTAGAGAGGTTGTTCCCTTAAGTGCTAACTCCGGGGCTTGAACAAAGGGATCCCTCCCTCTCATTGGCCCGAGAGGGACTCGGTTTATTGGTTGGACCATAAACCAATTGTTCATTAGAGGATCAGTGGGACTTAAGGAACTAGAAGTACTATAGGGGTAAAACGGCTTATTGACCTAGCTATAGCTACGAACAACCTGTGAAGGATCGACTTACTAATCATGGTTAAATCAAGTGGACGGAAATATATCTATAGTGAGGGGAGTGCAACTATCGGGCTATAGTGGAGTGTCCCGATAGTTAACGAATGTTGGCTAGCTTGGCAATGAGATTAGTCGGTTAGCCTCGAATCGTTGGAGCCCATGATCTATAGGTCCATTAGGTCCCCCTACTAGCTCATATCGGAATTAAGCCTAGAACAAAAGATAGGAAGCTTTGAATCGTTCAAAATCGGGAAAAAAAGGGTATTATCATAAATTGTGTTTGACACAATAATTTAATTATGAATTAAATTAGAAAATGAGAGATGAAGTATTTAAAAGTGTTTTGAATACTATATATATGTATTAGGAATCATATATATGGAATTGCACAAGATAACAAAGATTAATTAGATTAATCATATCAAAATTAATTTGAAAATTTTCAAATTAATTACCAAGCAATCAATTTCAATTTAGAATTGAAATTGGGGATAATTTGCAAGCTTGAAATTTGATTTCAATTTGAATTTAGTGGATTTAGTTGGAAATCCATTTAATGCATGATCATTCAAAGTGGAAAGACAACTCATTCATGCATTGTTGCATGTCTTGTGTAATGTACACCTAGAATCCACTTGAGCTTGCAAATACACCATGTGTCTTGTATCTTGAGGCCTGGCTTTGCATGGAGAATGTCTTTAAAAGGAGTTTGAATCAGATTCAAACATAAGAGAGCCAATTCCTTAATGTTATGCTGCTGGAATTTGGACTCAAAGTTCTCTCATCTCTCATTCTTCTCCATTGCTTGATGCTTCAAGCATTCCCTTCCCATTCCCTATCTTATATAGACTCCCACAAGTCGTTCTTGGCCCGGAGTATAGTAGGGAAGACTCTAGAGGTTGTCCAAGGAGCATAGGAGAGGCAAACACCACAAGGAGATCAACATAAGTGAGCTACAAAGGTTGGTGTTTTCTAAACTCTCTATTCTATCTTTTCTAGAACATGCATGCTTTAGGAGTAAAATTGAATGTCTTAAGTGCTTTCGATCTTCAATTGCTTCCGCATGTGTAATATGTACACCTTCAATTGGTATCAGAGCATGATTAGAGCACTTAATTCGTTTTAATTTTGCTTTGGTGGGTACCATTTTGAAATTGAATTTTCTGTGTGCTAAAATGGAAGTGTTCTGGTTTGGCAATTTTTTGAGCATTCAAACCTTCATGAAATTGTAATTGCTCGGATATGTAAGAGCGTTAATGTGTGTACTATAGTCTGTAATTTTTATAGAGTCATTAGAGTCCATATAGGCTATAAAATCAAAGAAAAACCGGAGAAGACGCAGCAGAAAATGAAAATTCCAGCAAGCTGTTTTTTAATTCCAGCAGCAGATTTTTTTTTTCTTCTTCTATTCCAGAATTTTGGTCCGGTTCAGCTGCTGTTTTTTGGTCCGGCTCGGTCTGTTGCAGCCTCATTTCACTCATTGCAAGGCCGGTTCATTGCTTGGATGAGAGGTTCGGGATGGTTCGTGAAGCTCGGGCGTGCTGCAAGTTTATTTATTAATTATTATTGTAATAATTAGTGAAATTGCTTGTGTTTTTTTTTTTTAAAAAAATTGCCAAACTATTCCATTTTAGCTTGATTTAATTACTTTATGCATTGTGAATGTATGATTTAATTAAATGGATGTATGTGCATTATGAGCATGCCATATAGTTTTAAAACCCCACCATAGGAAAGCATGTTCATGCATTTGTTTAATTTTAATAAGTGTTATTGATTAATTCAAATGCATGAGGGAAATTTCATGTTTTATTAATATAAGAGTTGTATTAATTTAGGGAGATTCATGCTTGAATGGTTAATTAAAATTGATTAATTCTTATAATAGTTATAATTATTAAATGATAAAATTAACCAAGCATGAACATGAAATTTCATTAGTTTGATTATAATTGTTATACTCAAATTAGGCTTGTTATGGATTTGTTTTATAATTGTTATAAAAGCGATAGAAATCTAAAATCTATAACAAGATAAAGAGCATGCTCACTTAGGTTAATGAACCTTCAACAATTCGATCAACTTGCATAGTTTAGGTCGATATCTTGTAAAACAACGGTTACGAGAGAACTCACCCGACAAAATGCTGTCTAAGGCTGGAGGTATTTAAGTTGACGGTTTACTGAACACCTCCTACCTGGGCATTGAGTCGGTTCTTGAGTTAAGTTAACTCGAGTTTTATGAGCATGCGTGAGCGGTGTGAGGTTTTAAAGTGTTATCACCTAGACATCGTAGTATAAAGAGTTATACAAACCTAGACATAGGTTGTTTCTAAAGGGTGCTTTTCTTATAACTTAAATGATTGATTGTTATATGCTTTAAAACACCATTAGAAAGCATGTTATAGGGTTTATTCATTAATAGTTATAAGAGTTATAAAAGTTGATGAATAGAAACCGTAAAATCTATAACAAAGAGTTGCATGCTAACATAGGATCTTAGGATCTTATGATTCTTTAAATGGTTTAAAATGAAATAGACCTAAGATCGCCTTTTTGTAATAGGATTAGAAATATGTCTTACTTAGTTTTTTAAAATAGTTTTGAAATTCGAGTAAGTAGGACATAAGACCTTGGTTATAAGGGAACTCTTCCGGCAAATGGTTCGGAACCTGAGTTGAATTAACCATAGTCTTACTAGCATGCAATGTCACTAGGTTATTAAAAGTGTTTAATCACCTAGACATTTAGTGTAAAGACCTTGTTTAATAAGGCATAGACTTAGATAGATTCATTTAGCCGGAATTTACCTAAGTAATAAGACCCTAAAACTTTACAACACTTTAGTGGGAGGAAAAGTATAGAAACGTAATATTCATATTAAGTTTCTACTCTCACGTCTCCCTGAGTTCACACCGTGAGATCCATGCTTGGCCTCGAGGCGCCCTGGGAGCGTCCCCCTACGGATGGTGTTTGCATGGGTTAATATCAAGGTGAATGGGGAAAGTGTTCATAGTAAGTGGGAGAAGGAAACGTGTCAAACGTATCTTGCGGTCTCCATCATTAGGTTGCACCGTGAGATTCCTATGCGCTGCCTTCGAGTCGCCCTGGGAGCGATCACCCTACGGAGGGCTTGCGCATGGGATTCGGAACAACGCAAACTCCAGAAATGGATAGGGTTTCCTAGGGCCATTCCCAACATTAGCTCTTCCCTACGGTGGCATTGTTGGGGCCGTCCTCTGCGATCTGAAAATGATGGGTAACACTTACAAGATGGTCTTGACCGAATTAACGTTAGCTAATAACTATTGGAGTAAGAGTTATTCTGGGAATAGTATTTGGCCGAGATTGTCTCGATTCAGAGGAGGAGTAGCTGACTGCCCTACGGTAGCGGCTATTCTAAACCCCTGAAGTATCGTTGCAAAATAAATCAATTGTATATATGAGTCGATGATTGCTTTTGCTAAATCTGATTGGATAAATGTGATTAATGGGTTTAGTGCATGTTTCTAATAGAGATTAATTTGTTTGTTTCAGCAATATGTCGAAAAACGTATGTGCTTTGTCAAATGCCAAATTAAACAGTTTAGTACATACGACTAAGAATACTTGCTTAAACGCTAAACACGTGGCAAAGAATTTAGGTTTGGTCTCAACTGAGGAATGTCCTCAAACTAACTGCATAGCCAAGAAAAACATGATCCACGACTCTAAATGTGATTTATTAGTCTAGGAAACGTGTTTAGTGGAAAACGACGATTCTGCCTGGATACTCGATTCAGGTGCCACTAATCACGTATGTTCTTCATTTCAAGGAATGAGTTCCTGGCAACAGCTAATAGCTGGAGAGATGACTCTTAAAGTTGGAACAGGAGAAGTCATCTCGGCTATTGCAGTGGGAGATGTAAAATTATTCTTCACCAAGGAACGTTACATGATATTAGATAATGTACACATAGTTCCGAAAATTAAAAGAAATTTGATTTCTTTATCTTGTTTATTAGAACAAGGTTACTCAATTTCTTTTTCTGTTAATGAAGCGTTCATAACTAAAAGAGGTATTGATGTTTGCTCTGCAAACTTGAAGAATAAATTGTATGTTTTGAGACCAATTGAGTCTAAAGCTATTTTAAATCATGAGATGTTTAAAACCGCTGAGACTCAACCTAAAAAGCGAAGAGTTTCTCAAGATACCTATCTCTGGCACTTGAGGTTAGGCCATATCAACCTCAATAGGATTGGGAGATTGGTCAAGAGTGGACTTCTAAACAAGTTAGAAGACGACTCGTTGCCTCCTTGTGAGTCATGCCTTGAGGGCAAGATGACAAAACGACCTTTTACCGAAAAAGGTTATCGTGCCAAAGAGCCCCTAGAGCTCATTCATTCGGACCTCTGTGGACCAATGAACATTAGAGCTCGAGGAGGGTACGAATATTTCATCAGTTTCATTGATGATTATTCGAGGTATGGCTATCTCTACCTGTTGCATCATAAGTCCGAAACTTTTGAAAAGTTCAAAGAGTACAAGGCCGAGGTTGAGAACCTATTAGGTAAGACGATAAAAACACTTCGATCCGATCGAGGTGGAGAGTACATGGACTCATGTTTTCAAGACTATTTGATAGAGCATGGAATTACGTCCCAACTCTCAGCCCCTGGTACACCTCAGCAAAACGGTGTATCAGAAAGGAGAAACAAAACCTTGTTGGACATGGTTCGTTCGATGATGAGTTATGCTCAGTTGCCTAACTCGTTTTGGGGTTATGCAGTAGAGACTGCAGTTTATATTTTGAACGTAGTTCCCTCAAAGAGTGTTTCTGAAACACCGTTTGAGCTCTGGAAAGGACGTAAAGCTAGTTTACGACATTTCAGAATTTGGGGATGCCCTGCATACGTGCTAGAAGCAAATCCAAAGAAATTAGAACCTCGTCCTAAATTTTGCCTATTTGTAGGCTATCCCAAAGAAACGAGAGGTGGATACTTCTTCGATCCAGAGGAAAATAAAGTACTTGTATCGACAAATGCTACATTCCTAGAAGAAGACCACCTCAGAGATCACAAGCCACGAAGTAAAGTCGTTTTAAGTGAACTATCAAACGAAGCTACAGAAAGATCAACAAGAGTTGTTGATGATGCTGGCACCTCGAGTCAATCGCGTCCTTCTCAAGAAATAAGAGAACCTCGACGTAGTGGGAGGGTTGTTAGACAACCTGATCGCTTTTTGGGTTTAACTGAAACTCCAGTCGTCATACCTGATGACGGAATCGAGGATCCATTAACCTTTAAACAGGCAATGGATGATGTTGACAAGAACGAGTGGATTAAAGCCATGGACTTGGAAATCGAGTCCATGCATTTTAATTCAGTATGGGATCTTGTAGATCAACCTGAAGGGGTTAGACCTATAGGGTGTAAATGGATTTACAAGAGAAAACGAGACGCTGCTGGAAAGGTACAGACCTTTAAGGCACGACTTGTGGCAAAGGGTTTTACCCAGCGGGAAGGGATTGACTATGAAGAAACCTTCTCCCCTGTTGCCATGTTAAAGTCGATCCGGATACTTTTGTCCATTGCCACGTTTTATGATTATGAAATATGGCAAATGGATGTCAAGACTGCCTTTCTGAACGGTTATCTTGAAGAAAGTATCTACATGTCTCAGCCAGAGGGGTTCATAGCTCATGATCAAGAGCAAAAAGTTTGCAAGCTTAAACGATCCATTTATGGATTAAAACAAGCATCTAGATCCTGGAATATGAGATATGATACTGCGATCAAATCTTATGGCTTTGAACAAAACGTTGATGAGACATGCGAGTGGGGGCGTCCTATGCAATGAGTTTGCATAAGACCAGGACCAAGAAATAAGTCGCTCTCGCTTTATAACACCGTTTACTGACGATACTGACTATTTCATGTGATGACCTAGGTAACTCGATCTTAATCCTGAGCTAACTATGAACTCCTGTTTATTCAGGCTTATCCTTAGATCTGCATAGGTGAGAGTGGCTCAATATCGCTGACTCAATAAGCCTCCCATTTCAGGGATAGGAACGGGTAGATAGCTGGGGACATAGTCGTGCAAGAAGGAATTCACTCCTACCCGAATTAGGGATAGTAGAGAGGTTGTTCCCTTAAGTGCTGACTCCGGGGCTTGAACAAAGGGATCCCTCCCTCTCATTGGCCCGAGAGGGACTCGGTTTATTGGTTGGACCATAAACCAATTGTTCATTAGAGGATCAGTGGGACTTAAGGAACTAGAAGTACTATAGGGGTAAAACGGCTTATTGACCTAGCTATAGCTACGAACAACCTGTGAAGGATCGACTTACTAATCATGGTTAAATCAAGTGGACGGAAATATATCTATAGTGAGGGGAGTGCAACTATCGGGCTATAGTGGAGTGTCCCGATAGTTAACGAATGTTGGCTAGCTTGGCAATGAGATTAGTCGGTTAGCCTCGAATCGTTGGAGCCCATGATCTATAGGTCCATTAGGTCCCCCTACTAGCTCATATCGGAATTAAGCCTAGAACAAAAGATAGGAAGCTTTGAATCATTCAAAATCGGGAAAAAAAGGGTATTATCATAAATTGTGTTTGACACAATAATTTAATTATGAATTAAATTAGAAAATGAGAGATGAAGTATTTGACAACAGCTCAAAGCCCCGTCTCCTCCACGTTTCAGCCTTAGGAATCGTGGGTAAGCCTTTTTCCCTTCCTTTTCCATATAGGTTAAGGCCGATCTAAGGTTTTTCTTGGTTTAGTGTTGATAGATCTCGCATGCCTAGAGATTCGGAGTCCCGTCGACCTCGTTTCAGCCGATTCTGCCTCTGTCCAGCAACGTTCTTGGTTGTTGTTGGCGTCGTTTGGCGTTTCTGGTAAGTCTAATCCCTTACCCAAGCTTGTATGGTGTTAGGATTAGAATACCCATTCTTGTTAAGTGGTTTTAATGGAACGCCCATTAGTATTAGGTGCTGGAAAATTAAGTTTGGTTTGATTTTCTGATCTGCAGCGCCGTCTAAGTGTTCGAGTAAGTTCGAAACGCTTCGACTTGGATACCCACTGCCCAAAGAGCGTTCTAGGTCGCTGGTTGTGGTTTGTTAAACCCGTCTAGCGCGAAAGCGAGTCCGTTTGGTAAGGTTTCTTCGCTGTCCCTTGTTCGATAGCGTTTTAGTTAGGTTGCTCGTTAGTTTGAAGGTGTACATATCACACATGCGGAAGCAATGGCGAAGACGGCACGGCTTGGCGTGTCGACGGCAGCGGCGGCGGCAAGGGTCTGGTCGGCGGCGGCGGCTGCAAGATCAGTTGGGGGGGTGCTGCACGATAAAGAGAGAAAGAGATGAGAAAGGTTAGGGCTTTTTCTTCTTCTTTTCGTTTTCTTTAAAATTCCTTTTCTTTTTCCAAATAACCTTAAGCCCAAAAATAGGAATTCACTCAACTAAAACCCATTATTCAGCGTATAACTAAATCATAGCGCTGAGATTCCTCAACTGAACACAAACCACGCTTAACAAACTTTAGGGAGGGATTTTTATTTAATAACGTTAAATTCCCAAACACCTTGGTTTAAAATTAAACCCCTAAGTTCAAGCCAAAATAGAGTTTATATTTTTCTTTCAACTCTAAACTCGGGATTTAAATACACCCAAAGCGCACGGGGCGTTACATAAGCGTTATATTAATAAACGAAAACGAACTAGCATGCAACATGAAACCACCTTAGCATAGATGAATGTTATAGGTTATTATAAATTTTTAAAATACGAGATAGACGTTAAAACCTATAACAAAGATAAATGCATGCTCACTTAGGGTTAACGGAATCCAATCATGAACAATTCGCATAGAATAGGTCGATATCTTGTAAAGCTAAGGTTACAAGAGAACTCACCCAACGAGATGCTGTCTAAGGGTGGAGATATTTAAGATGACAGTTTATGGAACACCTCCTACCTGGGCATCGAGCCGGTACTTGAGTTAGGTTAACCCGGTTTTATGAGCATGCGTGAGAGATGTGAGGTTTTATCACACCTAGAGATCATAGCATAATAGTTATGCCGTTAGAAATCGCCTAGACGTAGGTTGTTTCAAAATATTTATGCTTTGTGAATGGTGATTTATTTTATAACTTGAATTTTGATTGTTATATGCTTTCATCACCATTAGAAGCATGATATAGGATTATTTCACTAAAAGTTATAATAATTATAAGGTTAATGAATAGAAACCGTCAACCTATAACAAAGAGTTGCATGCTAACATAAGATCTTAGGTAACACGAATTAATTTTTAAAACATTTAAAATCAATTAGACCTAAGATCACTGTTTTCTAATAGGATTAGAATAATGTCCTACTTAGTGTTTTTAATAGAGTTAAAATATGTTAAGTAGGATATAAGGCTTTGGTTATAAGGGAACTTTCCCAATAATCTGGTACCTGAGTTGAATTAACCACAATCTTATTAGCATGCAATGTCGTTAAGAAATTAAAAGGGTTTAATTCGCCTAGACGTTAGATACAGACCTTATTTAGTTATATATAAGGCATAAACTTAGATAGATTTGTTTAGCCGGAATTTACCTAAGTAAAATCACCCTAATATACATAGGACACTTCAGTGGGAGGAAAAGTATAAAAACGAGATGCTCAAAACAAGTTTTTACTCTCACGTTCCCCTGTGTTCACACCGTGAGATCCATGCTCAGCTTTGTGTCGCCCTGGAAGCGACCTCCCATTTGGAGAGTGTTTGCATGGGTCAATACCACGTGTCAACGCATCCTGCGGTCTCCTCCTCTAGGTCGCATCAGGAGATACTTATGATCCGCCTGCGTGTCGTCTTAGTGCGACCATCCCATTTGGAGGGCTTGATCATAAGGTTTGGAACACCGCGAACTCCAGAAATGGATACAGTCACTTAGGGTAATCACCAACAGTTGTCTTTCCTATCGATAGCCAGTTGGTGTGTCTCTCTGAGATCTAAAAGTGGGAGGGTTACACTAACAGGATTGAGATCCTTGACCAAACGAAAGGTATCTAATGTAATATAGGCATGTGAGATGTTCTGATATTAAGGATTGGCTGAGATAAGTCTCAATTCAGAGGAGGAGTAGCTGATCACCCATTTGGTGACTGTTGCTCTAAACCTCTGAAGTATCGTTGCGAAAGAATTATGTTTCATAGGGTGCTTAACTACTTTTGCTAAATTTGATTGGATTAATTAATGAGTTAAGTATTAGATAACCGATTTGAATTTATTTGTTTATTTTTCAGCAATAGGTTCTATAGGCCTCGTCTATACGCCAAATTAGTTATTGGCATAAAAACATACAACTAAACAAACTTAAACACTGAAGTCGTGGTAAGTAATTTGAAAACGGTCTTAAAAGGAGGAATGTCCCCAACGTGTTATATCTAATTCATTCTCGAAATGCTCGTAATAACTATGACTTAGAAAACTGCCTAGCTAATAAGAACATGATCCAAGACTCGAAATATGAATTATTCAACTTGAGAATTTGCTTAGTAGGAATAGTGATTGTACGTGAATATTTGTCTCGAGTTCCTGGCACTAGATGTGAACTAGTTAAGATGACTCTTAGAGTTGAAATAGAAGAGTTTATATCAGCTAAGGCAGTGGGAGACATAAAGTTATTCTTTTCTCAGGAACGTTCCATATTGTTTAATATATGGTTCTTAAGATTAAAAGAAATATTGATTTCTATATCTTGTTTTTTAGAACAAGGCAATTATGTTACCTTTTGTGTTTGAACCGTTCATTTCAAAAGGATGCCAATGTTTGTTCTGCAAACATAAAGAATAACATATATGTTTTAAGACTGATAGAGTCTAGAGCGGTTTTAAATTATGAGATATTTAAATCCCTAAGACTCAACTAAAAGGCAACATGTTTCTCAAAAGTACCTATGTTTGGCTCTTGAGGTTTGGGCATATTAAATTTCAATAGGATTGAAGATTGGCCTAAAATCTTCTAAACAGGTTAGAAGACGACTCAGTACCTCGAAGTCATGCTTTAAAGTAAAGCTGACTAAATGACCTTTTACATGTAAAAGTTTATCGTGCCAAAGAAACCTTAAAAGCTAACACATTCTGATTTTTGAATCATAGAATGTTAAAGCTCAAACAGGGGATGAACAATTCATTATTTTCAATTGAAGATTATTATTCAAGGTACACTATCTCTACCTAATACGTCGTAAGTCCGAACTCTTGAAATTGTAACGACCCGACTTCTTAAATAAACCTTTTCAGGACCGTTACGATAATGCATGCTTTGGAGGCCATTTTAAATAAAAACATTTTAAAACTTAAACACTAATTGGAGCAAAAACTTCAAAACAAAACTTTTATTCGGGATCCCTAATTTTAAAGGTTTTAAATATGCTTAAATAATTTCTAAAATATAAATGTACATGGCCTCTAGAAAATTTCTCAAAACAAATTTACAATTCAAATAAAGTAAAACATAGTTATTAAAGCAAAAGAAAAATAAAATATGAAATTCATGTCCTCTCATGGCTACCTAACGAATTCTCATCAATCGCCTTTCAGTTGCCCTTGCCTTTACCTGAAAAAAAAAATATTTTTGAAAAGAATGAGTATTTAAAATACTCAGTAAGTGACCCTACTATTGAGGTTGGGTCACGCTTTAAAACATTTTAAAAATCAACAAAAAATATCTTTTTGGTGGCTCTAAACTTTATTTTAAACTTATTAATGAGAGAGAATATACATCAATTTCATGCATATCCTAGACACATCAATTTCATGTGTCTCCTACGGAGGCCGTCAATTTCACGAAACCTCAAGGTCATCAATTTCACAAACCTCGAGTTAGGTACATCAATTTCATGTCCCTAAGTCCTATATAGGCATCTCTGAATGTACATCAATTTCATGTATAGTTAAAACTCATAAATAATTTAAACTCATTCCTTTAATGGAATTTTGAGAGACCACCAGCTCAATTATTTCAGATATCAACCAATACAAGCAATAATAATAAAGTTCATGCTTTCAACAATTTTCATAAACGCATACGTAAATAAAATAATAGATTTTTCATGCACAATTTTCATGCTTTTAACAATAATAATAAATTTTGTGAACAACTCATAAGCACGAAAATTTTAGAAAATCAAACACGCGCACCCAATTAAAAATTCAACAGTAACGTCACTTACCTTAGCTTAATAATCTTACAAAATCTAAATAAATTCCTTAGCTTCAAGACCTTTAACCAAGTCAAAGTTGAGCAATGCTTGCTGAATGGAGTTCCAAAATCACTCTTACTTCCTAATCCGACCCTTAATCGATATGGGTACCTTGAAATCAATAACCAAACTAATGGGTAATCAAATAAACATCAAAATCAACCTAAACCTTGCTGAAAATTACATACCCGGTGCCAAAATCGCTGGAAATTAAAGGAACTTAAAGACCCACTGCTCAATCTGGCCGAAAACGTTTGATGGAGAAAAATACAATCAAAATTGTTGGTAAACTTTAGAGACCCACGCCGCTGCTCGCAAAACATGCTGCTCGCGCCCCCTAACTTCTGCTGCAAGCGGGAAAATCAGTCTGAACTCACCGAATAACGCCCACGCTGCACCTCACGGCCCACTGCGCAAAACGGGAAGCAACCCGCCGCTGAATCATGAACAAACAAGCTGCTGCCGAACCGCCTGTGCACACCATCGTCGAACTGCTGCTAAATCGAGATGCCGCCGTTGGAGTACGCCGGAGAGACGCGCCGTGAGGTCCGCTGCTGGCCGGAGTTGCTGACTGTCGCACCTCCCACGCGACTTCCAAAGAAAGAAGGTGTCGCCGCCTTGCTTGCCGAAAATTGAAAGGGGAGACGCTGCCACCCTTACCTGCTAGAGACCGACGCCGAAGCTGCTTCACCGCCAGTGAAAAGGAAGAATAAAAATCGAGAAGGGGAGGGGCTGCACGGCTTCGGTTGAGCAAGTAAGAAGCAATAAGAAGAATGGAAATTTAGATGGCTTGGCAGGTGGCTTGGCTAAAACAATCTTGGGTTGCGTGCACTCATTTAAAAGAAGCTCTTTAGGGTTTGGCTAGGCTCTAATGTTCACTTAATTACAAAAATGCCCTCCCAGCATTAATTCATAAAATTCTACCAATTTTTCAAATCTTTTAAATTTCCCTCCAACTCCAATTTGCACAACTTAATACAAATGAACTCCAAAACTAATGAAATTTGAAATTTTCCTTAAATTACAGATGTTACAGAAATATTCAAGAAGTATAAGGCCGAGGTTAAGAACCAAGATTAGGTAAACCGATAGGGACACTTCGATACGATCGAGGTGAAGAGTATATGGACTTGAAATTCCAGGTCTATTTGATAGAACATAGAATTACGTCCTAGCTCTCAACACCTAGTACTTTAGAGTAGAGTGATGTATCGGTAAGGAGAAACAGAACCTTGTTTGACATGGTTCGTTCGATAAAGAGTTGCCTTAGCTTGTTTTCAGGAACATGCAAGTGTTGACTGCCCTTTAAAAATGCGAATATGGTTCTCTCAAGAGAATGTTTCTGAAACATTGTTTGAACTCTGAAAAGAGCATAAAGTAAGTTTATGTTGTTTCAGAATTTAGGAATGTCCTGTATATGCTCAAGACAAACCCTAAAGGAACTGGAACCTTATTCGAAAGTGTGTCTATTTGTGGGTTATTCCAAAGAAACGAGTTATGGGTACTTCTTTGTTCAAAAGAAAGTATTTGTATGAACAAATGTTGCTTTCTTAAAAGAAGGCCACGTTAAAAATCACAAACCACGTAGTAAGACAGTGTTAAAGTAAGTTATCTTGTGAAGCTACAAAATGAATCAATAAAGAGTTGTTGATTAAACTGATCAGACAACAAAGAGTTTGTTGATGAAGCCAATCTTTCAACAAAGGGTTGTTGATCGAGCTGGGACATTAAGTTAGTCCCGTCCTTCTCAATTGTTGAAAGAGCCTCAATGCTGGGGGGGTTGTTAATCAACTTAATGAATATTATATGAGTTTAACTGAACCTCTAATAGTCATACCTATTCATAGTATCGAGGATCCCCTGATTTTAATCAGGTAATGGATGACGTGGATAAATACAATTGAGTCAAAACTATGAACCTTGAAATGGAGTATGTGTACTTCAATTTAGTCTGGTGCTGACCAGAAGAGTCCATAGTCCATGATCTAGAGCAAAAGGTGATATGGATTCAATCAATAATCCATTGCATGTACCTGAAGGACCAATCACAAGGAGCAAGGCAAAGAAGATACAAGAGGCTTTCACATTACATGTTCAAAGGCTAGCAAATGCACAACAAGAGGCGAAGAATTTTGAACCCAAATTTTTGTATAATGTTAGTTCAGCAAGTCAAGAAGAGAATGGAGTCAAGATGGCAAGGGAAAAGTCGTGTAATTTGGAAGATGGCACGGGGGACGAAAAAATTGTGCATAATTTTTGAAGAGGTGGCTGTCCAGCTTGCATCTGTTGGGATTTTGTGAAGTCAAACCTTGTCAAACGTGGTCATTATGTTGAACGCCTCCCATAGTAGATATTTAAGACAATTTAAAGCAATTCTATCTTTTTAGTTTGGAGTTATGACCGCTAGTTTTACGTGCAATTAAGTTTCAATTTCCTAGGTGTTATTTTCTACAATTTGCAATTAATTGTATTTGAATGACTTTTGAGTTTCTTGGTCTGTCCACGACCATTTGGCCTTTAAAATGGCTTTTAAAGCTCTTGAAAAGACAAATTATCAATATTAAGAAACTTGTGCTTATTCAACCCTTTGGTGTTGTCTTTTATTTCAAATCTTGTTTTAGGTTTGATGTTCAATCGATTCATTGGATTAGTTTTGTTCAATCTAATTCTGGAGTGAGTCGTCTTAGGATCTAAGAGTGACCATCATAGGTTCTAAGTTTGATCTAAGAGTTATTCATCTTCTAACTAAGCTCTTGGTTGGAATCATTCGGTAAGTTCGTCTTATTTGTGTTCGTTTACAAGGATCCTAGAAGGACCTCTAGCTTTGTAAACCTAGCATATTTGGCTCTTATCAAAAGGTTTGCGACCATAACCGATCCATATGTATGGATTGGACTGAAGCTTTCGATCCTGGAATATAAGGTTTAATGCACGATTAAATCTTATAGTTTTGACCAGAATATTCATGAGCCTTCTGTTGGTAGAAGAATATAAATAGTTTAGTAGCTTTCTTTGTTTAGTATGTGATTAATATCCTATTCATTTGGAATGATATAGTTAATCAAAACTGACATTAGAAATGAGCTAGCAGCCTAGTTCCAAATAATAGATTTGGAAAGGCTCTGTATGTTCTTAGAATCCAAAACGTTCGGAATAGCAAGAACAGATCGCTAGCTCTGTCTCAAATATCTTATATGGACAAAAGTGTTAGCGAGATATAAGATTCGAATTCCAGGAATGGTTTGTTACCTATCCGACATAGAATTCATTAGTCACACAGGATCAGTGTCCTGAGACGCCTCAGAAGGTTGAGAATTTGAGACGGATTCCCCGTGCCTCGAGAAACAGTTGTCAGGCTTGGCATATGGTATGCAGTAGGGATTGTCAGCAGATACCAATTCAGTCCTGGGTAAGGCCTCTCGATTGTAATAAAAAAGGTCCTCAAGTATCTTAGGAGAATGAGGAATTATAGGCTCATGTATGGTGCTGAGGATCTGATCCTTACAGGATACATTGTTTCTTATTAGTACGCCGATGAGGGTCGAGCAAATCTACATCGGCATCAAAATTCTCCCTCAATAGGGAGCTATAGAAGGGCGTAGCATCAAGTAAGGATGCATTACAGACTTTATCTTGAAGGCTAAGTAAGTTGCTACTAATGAAGCAAGCTCAGAAGTCTGTAGGACTTAGGAAGTTCATTTGGAAAGTTGTTCCAAATATGAGGCGAGTGTATAGAACGCAAACGTACATCTCATCTAAGAGATCATGTACAGAGGGGATGTGATTTTCACGAGGATAGCCTCAAAGTAAAATATTGTTGATCCATTTACGAACGCCCTCTCGGCTAATAGTGTTCGAGAGACAACTAGATGGTCTAGGTCTACGAGTAATGTACAAAGGATAATCTAGGGCAAGTGGGAGATATGTAATGGGTATACGAGATGCCCTAGTTTATTGTATTTTACATGTATTGGTACTTGTTAATACAAACCCACTATGGTTCTGGATTGTTGTACAACCCACTAGAGTTTTAGTCCAAGTGGGAGTTTGTTGGGTTTTTTGTCCTAAAACTCGTGGATAGGAAATGTAAAAAAGTCAATAGATATCGATAAAGCGTTATCGAGGTTATTCGATTTCTGGTTGTCAAATAGTTGGGTTTAATTATGTATCAATTAACCCAAATCCAATAAACTAGAATCCTTGGCTATGATATGAACACTTGAACTTTATGTAGTGACATATGAATGGATCAAGTTCAAGTAATAGCCTAAACGGTCTATAGTTTAGGGATAAGACTGGGTACCTTATCTTAGGAAAAACTATGTGACACGACACACTTTGTTTTAGTACAAACGAAGTGATCCCAAGTCGTTCATGTAGAGACATGTGAGTGGGAGCGTCCTATACAAAAGAGTTTGTATAAGACCAGACCGCGAAATAAGTCACTTTCACTTTATAACGCCGTTTACTATGAAACTGACTATTTCAAAGCGATGACCTAGGTAACTTGATTTTAATCCAGAGCTAACTATGAACTCCTGTTTATTTGGGATTATCCTTTGATTTGCATGGGTGAGAGTGGCTCAACATCGTCGACGCAATAAGTTCCTACCATTTTGGGGATAAGACCAGGTAGATAGATGGGGACATAGTCTTGCAAGATGGAATTCACTCCTACCCAACTTTAGGGATAGTAGAGAGGTTGTTCCCTTAAGTGCTGACTGCGGGACGTGAACAAAGGTGCACCGCCCTCTCATTGGCCCGAGAGGTTTTAGGTTTAGTGGTGAGACCACAAACCAATTGTTCATTAGGGACTCAGTGGAGGCTTAAGGAACAATAAGTGCTATAGGGGTAAAACGGACTTTAGACCTAGCTATAGTCACGAACAACCTGTGAAGGATCGACTTACTAATCATGGTTATATCGGGTGGACAAAAATATATCTACAGTGAGGGGAGTGCAACTATGGGCTATAGTGGAGTGTCCCGTTAGTTAACGAATGTTGGTTAACTTGGATTGAAAGAGTTCAACCAGTTAATCTCGGATCGTTGGAACCTATGATCTGTAGGTCCATTAGGTCCCCCTACTAGCTCTAACGGACTAAACCTTAGAACAATAGTGATGAACGAATTTGAAAGCGTTCAAATTCAATTTTGGGAGATGTCGTTAATTATATTCGATATAATTTAACGTATAAGTTTAATTGTGTATTAAACCATATATTGAGAGAGTTATTGTTATTTAAATATGATTTAAATATAAGGCACGTGAATAGGGATTCACGTTCGAGATATTCAGTTTAATTCAAATTTATCGGGACTTGAGAGGAATTGGGATTAGTGGAATTATTTAATTTGATATTATGATATTAAATTAAATAATTAATTATAATTAGATTAAAGTATTTTAAATTAATTATTCGTTAAATTTTGGAATTAATTTGAATTACAAATTTGAAATTCAATTTTTTGAATTTGAAGGCATGAAAAGTTCATGCATATTTCATGGGGTTGAAACCTTGGTTGGTGACAAATCCTTCCCAATTCTCACATTTCCTTCATGTATATATTTACACTTACCAAAGAGCTAAAAGTTAGTGGTGATGGCTGAATTTTACATGCAAAATTATATGAAGAATTCATCGTGTACAGAATACCCTCTCTCTCAAAAGTTGTATGCTTGAAACTCCAAAACCCATATTCTTTCCTCCTAGATTAATCACGATTTAGGTCCCACCACCGTTCTAAGGCCGGAGAATAGCTGAGAATCGTCCAACAAAACACTCCAATTTGAGCTCCAAAGGTTAGTATAACCAAGCCTCTATTTTTCGTGTTTTGGAGCATGATTTTCCTTAATGAAATTAATGAAATCAAGAGCCTAAGATCCGTAATCGCTTCCGCTAGTGTATCGTACACTTCTGAAAATGGTTCGAATTCATGGCTAGAAGCATTGAGGGTAGAGTCATTGGCATGCAATTTATGAGTCATATGCATTACTTTATTTTGCTCGGGACTAGAAAAACTCTAAGTTTGGCGGTATTTGATAGCATGCAAATGCTATCTATTTCCTAGTTATTTTGGCTAGTTTTGTGCGTTGATTATGAGCTTTAATGTCTTTTTATATTGAATTCGTAGAAATCCGAGCTTGTGAAGAAAAACCAGGAATTTTACTAAATTTTGGATCAATTTGAAGGCTTTAGACCATAAATGAAGAAAAGAAAAGAATACAATTGAAGGAGAGGCCCAAAAGCCCAAAAGAATGAAGAAGTGAAGGCCATTATGCACGTCCAAAGAAGGCTTCTAGAAGAACCAGCGTCGAGACGCTGTCCTTAGAGCATCTCGACACTGGTTGAAGTATGCGACAAGAAAGTGACGTCACAACGTACGTCAGCGTCACGACGCTATTCGACGAGGGTAGCAAGACACCTCCGATTCTTCCTCTATAAATTGGCCTCTTTTCATTGGTGAAGGCAATTCCAATTTGGGAGGGTTCTCCCCTAGCTCAATAGAGATTAAAAAATAAGTGAGTAGAAATGAGAGAAGAAAGGGGGAATTGATCGGGATTCCAAGGCTCGAGACTCGAGATGATCGTGACAAGAGCATTGGATCAACGCAATGGTTATTTCTTCTTTATGTCTCTGTAATTTCTTATTATTGTTGAGTTAGGACCATGGATCAAGATTGTTGGGCTAAAATTATTCCAATTTATGAGTAGATCTTGAGACCAGTCGTTAATTTAGCTAATTGGAATATGTAGCTTAATTTTTTTGATATTGTAATGAATTTCCTCATATTTCATCTATGCAATTTGTGCTCAATGCTTTTAATCCCTTGATCACGGTTGATTGATTTGTTGATCTAAATTGATACTCGACAGAGAGAAGTTAGATTAGATCCCAATTGCATGGCTAACGAGTGCTTGGAACACGAAAGTGAATAAGAATTGTTAGAAATTTTTGATGAAGTTGGTTAATGTCATACTATATATATATTTTTTTTGACAATATGTGGGGAGGGGGATTCAAACCACAGACCTTGTGGTTATCAGTACATCTTTATGCCAGTTGAGCTAAGCTCTTGTTGGCAATTCCATACTATAATTAACTAAGGAAATGGACACATAAATTAGTTATGTTAGTATGAGATGTGGAGGAACTTGAGAGAGAAATCCACTTAAACTACTTCTAGATTTATGAAATTGAAGACTAGTAATTGCAAGCATCCATTGAATTGATCTACAAACCCAAAAAAGCTAATTAACACCCTAGGTTGAGTTCCCTTGATAGGAATTTTCCAATTATTTGCATGTTTCTTTTCTACTTGTAGTTTCATTAATTTTCATTTGATCACTTGAGTTGAAATTTTAAATAAAATTGAGCATGATAGTTCTTGGTAATTAATGGACTTAATTCAAATTCCCTGAGGATTCAATACTTGATAATACCTACCGTTTTATATTACTTGTGACCCATGCGCTTGCAGATTGCACCCAACACTCCACAACTCAAATTGTGTTTCAGAAACACTCTTGGATGGAACGTTGTTCAAAATATAAACAGCAGTCAAAATTGCATGTCCCAGAACGAGTCAGGCAACTGAGCATAGCTCATCATAAAACGAACCATATCTAATAGGGTTCTATTTCTCCTTTCTGATACACCATTCTGTTGAGGTTTACCAGGTGCTGAGAGTTGGAAAGTTATTCCGTGTTCTATCAAATAGTCCTCGAACTCGTAATCCATATACTCTCCTCCTCGATCAGATCGAAGTGTTTTTATGTTTTTACCTAATAAGTTCTCAACCTCTGCCTTATACCCCTTGAACTTTTCAAGGGCTTCGGACTTAAGATTCATCAGGTAAAGATATCCATACCTCGAATAATCATCAATAAACCTGATGAAATATTCGTACCCTCCTCGTGCTCTAAAATTCATCTGACCATAGAGGTCTGAATGTATAAGCTCTAGAGGTTCTTCGGCCCTGTAACCTTTTCCGGTAAAAGATCGTTTAGTCATCTTGCCTTCAAGGCATGACTCACAGGGAGGTAATGAATCGTCTTCTAACTCGCTTAGAATTCCACTCCTAACCAATCTCCCAATCCTATTGAGATTAATATGACCTAACCTCAGGTGCCAAAGATAGGTATTCTCTTTAGGAGAAATCCTTTGCCTTTTATTACTTTGAGTGGTTGCAGTCTTGAACATTTCAGTATTATTAACTACTATACTCTCAATAGGTCTTAAAACATATAAATTATTTTCCATTATCGCTGAACAAACACTAATTCCCTTTCTGGAAATGAAAACTTCATTTAATGAGAAAGATATGGAATAAGTTTGTCCAAGCAAACAAGATACATAAATCAAATTTCTTTTGATCTTAGGAACTGACGGACGACTTGTCGAGGGTCGTGTCAAGTAAATTTGTAATCAACAACCTAACTTGTAGCAGTAGTGGTCGGGGTCGATCACAAGGAGCAGCATAATTGATTAATTTAATTAGATTAGTAACCAAAAAGGGGGTTTTGAAAGATGGATTGGTGACGGGACTTGTCGAAGGTCCGAATCAAAGCAAATTTATAATCCACGAGCACTAAACTACTTGCAGTAGTAGTGGCCGGGGTCGATCACAGGGAGTGACGGTTGGTTATTTGTTTTCTAATTAGATTGAGTTATGAAAGCAGTAAATGGGGGGATTGGAAAATTGGATAAGTGAACGTGCAAGGAATTTAAAATACAAGAATTTAAACATGCAAGAATTTAAATTGCAGGAAATCATAAAAAGGCAAAGAAATTAATTGAATTAGGCGACATCGATTGGAGTGATTATTGGGGTTGAATGTTTTACTTTGATCATTGAATCTCTACCTATTAAAGGCTAGTTTGAATTGCTCAATTGCCCAATCGATCTAATTTGAACCCAGAAAAGACCCAAAGGCCACCTAAGCCATCTAACCCGATCATACAACGTCCATCGAATTAGACACTAATTGGTTAATTAATCAATTCAATTGGACTATCAAATTAAACAATCAACCAATTGCCTTAAGTCTAGTGGATTGATTAGGACATTAGAAATAATTAGGCCTAGATTACTTCTAACGCTATTTTGGATTCTAAACCTATCGTGTCAAGCAACAAAGTCAGAGTATGCTCTTGGGACCCGTGGCCACAAATCAGTCTATGCGCTAACTATTAAACCAATGTTCCATTAGCTACTTGGAAATCAATTTCTTAGCAAGTTATTAACATACGAGCTGCGAGTTAAGGCATCAATCTAACCTACTGCGCATGCTAATTAACAAACTGAATCCAAAATACTATAGCAACATGAATTTAAATAGATATTCAGAACATGAAACTCACAAAGAAGTACATTCTATAACCCAAAAATCATCCAATCGGTGTCAACGGGTTTAGCCGGCGGTTAGGCCAACTAAAACTCGCGACCCAACGCTACAATAACAAGAAAATACAAAGGAGATCAAAAGGAAAACTTACACCTCAAGTTCTGGAAGTGCAAGGCAGAGAGAATCGAGAGGAAGACTAAAATAAAACCCTAAAACTTCTTACATTCGGCGGAACAAAAACAAAGGTATTTATAGAAAAATTCGTCGTGGCGTCGAGACGTTGGGCATGGCGTCTCGACGCCGTGCCATATGGGCCTAAGGCTGGAAACGAGCCAGCATCTTGACGCTGGCCTATTTTCAACGTGCTTCGACTTCAATTTTCGTCGTTTCTTGCTCGATTTAGGTCTCGAACCTTTGACTCCTTGGAACTATTCTTCGGGCTCGTCACGATCCTCACGGTCTTCTCACCTTCTCGAGATCCATAGCCCTCAAGTAAGCTCGAAAACTGTCTAAATTGCCCGAATTAACTCCAATTCGTGTAGTTCGTCCCTTGCCCTGAATGCACAAATTATCTACAAAATAGGCAAATAAAGCGTAAAGTGCACCCTAACAAGTCTAGATTATTAACAAATAAATAGGACTAATTTGGTCCTATCAATTGGTTAAAAACATAAAATTGCAATAAATTAAAATAACGAAAAAGTAAAGATAAGTTAGCTAATCTCACCTCGGTATCGCACAATTGGTTATTCTAACTTCGATTTGGCAACTCAATCATTGACTCTCAAATTAATAGAATTGTTATTAATTACTCAACCATCATTGGAACCAATGATTAAGATCTCTAACCTTTCCGACTTGACCAATAAATCAAAGTTCGAATCTAATTAGAATTCATTAACATGAACCTAACCGCGTTAAGTGAATTGGATCGTTAAGTAGACTTGCATAAACTAGGAACAACCTGGGTTTTTACAATTCTAAGCTCAAATTCCTAAATCTATCATGCAATTATATTAATTGGGATAACACTCCATTCAACACAATCACACAATAAATCTATCACTAACCAATTTAGTTATGCAATTGCTTTAAGTCAAGCAAATAGTTTGTCAAGCTATTCTATCAAAGCAATCGTAATTAAGAACGGGAATTCAACGCATAACCAACAATAATTCATCCAAATCGTAAACAGGGTCTCAAGAGTATGCCAAACTTACATTAGAAGTCCCCAATTGCGACAATCTAAACTTAGTTGGTCATTGGAATGCTCCAACTAAGCTCCTCGGCTTGATTAACCATCCCAAAATACAATAAAACTAACTAAAATTACAAGAGAATGCAAAGAAGTACAGAAAGGGGAAGAAATTGGCTAAGAGGAAGAAAAACCAAGAGAGAATGACCTAAAACTGAAAAAATTTTCTTTTATATCCAGTCGTAGCTTCGAGACGCTATGTCACAGCGTCGCAGCGCTGCCCCTTCAGAATAGGAAAGTTGCTCTCGGGTCTGCCTAGCGTCGAGACGCTAGGATTGTAGTGCCTCGACGTTGTTGCTTCAGCTTGACTCCCAAGTTATTTTCCTTATTTGAACAGCGTCCCGAAGCTGGAAAGGGGGAGTCTCGACGCTGAGAAGGTTCCATGGGCAGAATGGTCATTTTACACTCCGGTTTCACTCGTTTAAGCCCCAAATTGCTTCCAAAGCTCTAGTGAGGACCTATACACATATTATACTCATTTGAAAGCATTTTTCACAAGGAATTCAACTAAGAGAAGCAAATTGGGAGATTCTAAATGCATAACAAATTGGACCGATCAAAGTACCCCCAACCTAAACCTTGCTAGTCCTCGAGTAAGAATGAGATTATTACGCAATGCAATATTCATGACTAAATTTCTCAAAGATAAGCATGATCAACATTTTCATCAAGAGAATTAAATGCAAATCTAGCATAGTTGGAGACAAAATAAAATTAATCAAATTCTTTCTCATACATAAATGCGAACTAGTCTTCCCTATAGATGTTTTGAAAAGTTCGAGAAGGACTTATAAAATTCCTATTCCATCTTCCCCCTACACTGGACAAAGGCATAATTCATTAAAGGAAAGGGACAAACTAAACTTGTTTAAGAATGCAAAAGGGGGCCTTAAGCTTGCATATATATATGATTTTTTAAGGGCACTAGCTTTCACACAACTAATGCAGGACCACATTTCTCGAGTTTAACCCTTGGACGACCTAACTGATCACATTAGAGGTAGCTCTTTTTACCCCGACAAGCAAATGAAAAACAAACTTATATTTTTCTTCTTTTTCTCGCATTATTTTTCTCAATAAAGTAAATGATGATTTTTTTTAACATGGCAAATATTCTTTTTCTCACTCCCCCAAGCATGAAACAAGCTATTTTGCAAAAGTTTCCTCTAAACATTCTACCTATCCTATCGAGGTGACAACGGAGGTGTGGATCCTATCAAGCAATCTAAAACCAACAAAACTACGCTAGGAAGGATATATGCTCAATTTAGTCAAGAAAAATTTTGAAGAATTTTAATGAAGTCTCTGAAGATGCTAGAATACATGCAATTCAACTATAGGAAAAATGTATACTCATGATTTTCTCATCCTAGGAATCTCATAACCAATTTTAAGGCAAGGCATACAATCTCATATTTTAAAGCTCAAAATTTTAAAATTGCACAAAATAATAGGTCTGATGCTCAAGTGCATGGCCTTAATCCAACAAAGCATAAAGCAATCATAAAACATGCATATGTTCCCACCCCCAAGCTAAACATTACATTGTCCTCAATGTAAACTAAGCATGCAACCTAAAGGACAAAATGTAAAAAGGGAATAGAAAACCTCCCCTGAAGTTTTTGTTGGGATGGGAACGCGCCATAATTCTCGGAGTGCTACGTAATTCCCTTAGTAGGGCATTCTAAGTGTGCGAGGACAGGAGGAGGGATGTGTGTGCGCTCACTGAATATCTTTAACCTGTGTCCAATGACTTTAAGGGATTTGTTTGAATTCAAGTCTCTAATATCAACTGCACCATGAGGATAAACATGAGTAATAATGAAAGGACCAAGCCATTTGGAGAGAAACTTACCTGCTCGGAGCTTAAGGTGGGAGTTAAAGAGGAGAACTTTCTGACCAACACTGAATTGTTTCCTGGCAATCATGTTGTCGTGGAACAACTTAGTCTTTTCCTTGTAAACTCGGGAGTTCTCATATGCATCTAATCTCATCTTTTCTACTTCCTGCAACTCTAGAAGCCTCTGCTCTCCTGCTTTTTCCATGTCTAGGTTGTTGTTGGGTTCCTAGAGTGAGTAAAAATAAGGTGAAAATTAGACTCTAGAACACTATGCAAGCATACACAATCCGCAACAAGTAATAAGTATTTATCGAATCCAAGGTTTGAATTAGCTCTCACTTTATCTATTTTGTATAACTTTTCAATGGTTTCAAAGGTGGTTAAAATGATTGATTTTTATAGAATGCTGTAGCCAAAGAAATGACGGAACAAAAAGTAACAAATAAAGCAGACAGATTAAAAACAGGCGCTGGTCAGGATTTAGTAATTGTTCTAAAAGATGTTCTAGCAATAATATTGATCAGGCAAAACTCTTGCAGTCTTATTAGCAGGATCCTCCCAGAACTCTAGATTTTTTAGAATGTGTTTCAACTCCAATGACGCACTACCGATCAAGCACTAGGCAACTGGCTATCCCTATCTCAGTCACTGGCGTTCACCAATACACAATTATCTAGTGTGATTAAATGCCACATACTCCCCAAATCATCCCTGAAACTACGAAGTGATATTCATACCGACTGACCAAGCGGGCACAAAATATAAATAAGCACAACAAATAATCAAGATGCATCAAATCAACATATATCGCATAGAGATTAAGCACGACAATTACATATTTCCTAACCAACACCTAAGTGAATTTAGTTCATAGAGCTCATGGCAACACACGTTACAATATGAGTAAGTGCATCCATAATTACAAAATAATACAAGAAAATACTAATTCCCTTGAACAACTTCGTAATTGATGGTCTTCTGAAGGTCTCAAATCTTTCTCCTCTATTCGGCTCCCAATTATGGAAATGAGAAATGATCTCTTCCCTAAGAGTGGAATGCATTTGACTTGAACGGCTCTTCCCTTTTATAGAATGAAGACGTGCTTGAATTAGGTTGACCTAGACACGTGGATGACTCTCCTTGCTTCTTAAATCCGAGAATAACTTAACTAATTTTTGTTCATTAAATTTGCTAACGAGCTGTGACGTGGCAGTTTTGCTCCCTGCTTTGCTGCAGCGCAGATTTTGCTCCCTCAAGTCGCTCAACAATATATTCTGCACAAAATAACTTCCAAAGCATATTCTTCCAAATGGGTTAAAACATATAACATATAACTAAAAGCAACCCTATTTAGCACAAAAGACACACAAATCAATATAGAAATAAGGTCTAAATAACTCCCTTTTGGAGAGTTATCAGTTGCATTGCTTGACTGCCCAGAATGCCCGGTGCTCTATCTCCACGGAGAGATGGCATGCCTTGCCGTAAACCAACCTGTAGGGAGACATCCCTATAGATTTTTATAGGTCGTGCGATATGCCCACAGAGCATCATCTAACCTTAGACTCCAGTCTTTCCGTCAAGGATTTACAACTTTCTCAAGGATGGACTTGACTTCCCAATTTGAGAGTTCAACCTGATCGTTTGACTGGGGGTGATAAGCTGTGGCAACCTGATGTTGAACTCCATATTTCTTCAAAAGGGCATCAACAGACCAATTACAAAAGTGAGTGCCCTGATCGCTGATGATGGCTCGTGGAGTTCCATACTTGCTTAAAATGTTAGTTTTCAAGAAACCTACAACAGTCTTAGAGTCGTCAGCTCTAGTGGCTTTGGCTTCCACCCATTTCGAAACATAATCCACTGCCAAGATAATATAAAATCATATCTACGAGTCAATGCTCCTACTCTCTGGGATCTATCACAAGCTCTATAGTAATCATGAGCATCCCTAAACAATGTAGCCTAATAAAGACCTGAATCCAAAATCGTCCTAGTAGTTCTTTTAGGGCCAAAATGCCCTCCACATGCATGTTCATGATAAAATTCTAAGACATACTGAATCTCATTATCAGGTATACATCTCCTAATAACTTGATCCGAACAGTACCTCCACAAATTAGGCATATCCCATACATAAAACCTAGACTCACTTATCAATTTATCTTTCCTGAATTTACTATAGTCATTAGGTATGCTCCTAGTAACTAAATAATTAACAATGTCAGCGTACCAGGGGGTGTTATCTTGCATTCTGAATAAGTATTCATCATTAAAAGGTAAATCATCCTCCTGTTGGGTTTTATGCCCTAAAACTCGTAGATAGTAAATGAAACAAATTAATCGATCTCAATAAAGCGTTATTTGAGTGATTCAGTAATTTGGTTATTGAATAATCGAGTTTGCATTAATAAACCCTAAATCCAATAAACTAAGATCCAAGGTTGTTTAAATGAAACTTGGACTAGTATGTAGGGTCATACGGGGATCAGTGTTCAAGTAACAACCTAAATGGTCTATAGTATAGGGATAAGGTTGGGTACCTTATCCTGGTGACACTATGTGATACGACCCACCTTGTATCCGATACAGATGCAATGATCCAAAGCATCCATGTAGGAGACATGCGGGTGGGGGTATCCTATGGAATGAGTTTGCATAAGACCGGACCGCAAAATAGTAACCACTAGATGTAACGTCGTTAACTAGTTTAGGTTTCTATTTCAATAGGATGACCTAGGTAACTCAATCTCAATCCTGAGTCTATTATCAACTCCTTTTCAGGAGGGATTGTCCTTAGATTTGAATGAGTGAGAGTGGCCAGCTCGTCGACTCAATATTCCTACCATTTCAGGGGTAAGACCGAATAAGGGCTGAGAACATAACAGTACAAGATGGAATTCACTTCATCCCCTATTGGGGCAAGTAGATGCGTGTTCCCTTAAGGGCGAATTTCGGGGCTTGAACAAAAGCGCAGTGTCCTCTCCTGGCCTGAGAGGAGTTTCTGTTTAGTGGTTGGACCCTAAACAGGTTGTTCATTAGAGGGATCAGTGGTACTTAAGGATCCAGAGGTAACCCAGGGGTAAAACGGTAATTTGATCCAGCTGGTGTTACGAACACACATGAAGGATTGACTTACTGCATTGGTCGATATCCGTGGACACAAAAATATTCTACAGTGAGAAGAGTGCAGCTGTGGGTCTTTAGTGGAGTGACCCACAGTTAACGAATGTTGATTGACTCGGTTAATGATTTCTGCGTCATGCTCCGCAACTACATGATTTCCGCGTCATTCTCCACTACACACGAATTTTGCGCCATGTGCTGCGCTACTCACATGATTTCCGCGTCATGCTCCGCTACACATGAATTCCGCGCTATGTGTTGCGCCACTCATACGTGATTTCCGCGTCACGCTCCGCACTCACACCCACGTGATTTCTGCGTCACGCTCCGCTACACATGAATTACGCACCATGTGCTGTGCCTCTCACCCGACTCATGCTACACATTTCCCATGCAACATGCAAGCCAGACTCAAATGCTTAACTCAACATCGCATCATGCTTAACACCCAAACACTCAACATGCTTAAACACCTTAAACGTATACAATTCAAGCAACACAAAAGGTACAATTCATGCTTTATACAAGCACTTTAAAGAACGTAGCACAACAGTTCACATATTTGTCATTTCATACGTAGCACAAATATAAGGAAAGCAGATAAACAAACGATCATGCTTCATGCAGTCAAACAAGCTTAGTTAGTAGAAACTACTTACCTATAGCGCTGCTAAGCAACTCCAACAAGCCTAAAGCAGCCAAGACAAGCTCCTAAATTACAAAGGTAGCTAAAAGGGGTTAGAATTTACCTAAAGACCTTAAGACATGTTTGAAAAGCCAAATCCCACTTACTAGGCCTATTTCCTTGTTAAACGGCCTTCAAACATTCCTCATAATGAAAACCCAAAAGCTTTAGCCCATGGGCAACCATGTGTAAGGCACTACGGGTCATGGGTATATGCTGAACGACCATTACTAAGGCTTTTCAGCCGCTGGACAGCAAGTGATTTAAACACAAGAAGGACGTTTTATGAACTCTTAAAGCTTGGATAATGCGACAAAGGCTTAGATAATTAATGAGAACCTATTTGGCATGCTTTTAAGCCACAGACAGCAAGCACATGACTCATTAATTCATGGTTTAAGAACCTATAAAGGTTGGGCAACACTAACTAGGCAACAATACTTGATGGGCATTGACGCTACATGCTTTTGAACCACATACAGCAACAACGATCCATTTTAAAGCATATTCTAGGACCTATAACGACTGGGAAACACTTAAGGGCCTAGGTAACAAATGGGTAATGATCTAAATCATACTTCTACGGCCAGAATAACTAATGGGCAATTAACTTGAGACTAACAAGCTAGGGGCAGCGAAGAAACTTACCAAACGGACCCGTTTTCACTCTAGACGGGTTAGTCTAACCTCGAACAACATGTTAGAACGCTCCTTGGGCAGTGGGTATTCAAGTTGAAGAGTATCGAACTCAATCGAACACTTAGGCGGCGCTGCAGATCAGAAAATCAATGCTAACATTAAAATTCCAGCACCTAAAATGAATAGGTAAATTAATCTAAACACCCCTAACCATGGGTAAATGCCTAGACTCACCGGAATTGCTTAAACAACGCCGAGGTACCCACGATTTGAGAAAAGACGGCGCTGTAGAACAGAAATACCAACACAAACTCAATTTCCAGCACCGACGATGGCGCGGAGAGAGAACTCAAGCGAAGGGTGGTGCTTCGAGCTGACCACGACGACGCCGATTGCTTCACAGAGCCAACCCAACAAGAGGGGAGAGAGAGGCGAAGAGACGGGGAGAGAGAGAACTCCCACGGCGGTGAACGAGATTGCTGCGACGGATCGACTCAAACAGCAGCGGCGCGATGAGGAAGGCTGGCGGCAGGAGGGCGGGCGGTATTGAAGTAAAACGGCAAGGGGGGGTCTTCCCACACAAGGGAGAAAAGATGGAGAAAGAGAGAGAGAGCTTCTAGGGTTTTTTTTTCTTTTTTTTTTCTATTTCCTTTTCTCTTTTCTTTAATCCCTTTAATCAAAAGCCCAATAATAGTATTCTAAGAATAGGACTCCAACTAAACCCCTTTGATTAGCATAAACTTTTCAACACTTAACTTTTCTCGTAACCAACATTGGCTTTAAAAATATATCAAGCCTAAGGGAGAGATTTAATTTATGTAACGCTCATATCCCGAGAATAAATTTCCAATGCCTTGGTATTAAATTATAAATACATATCAAAAGCCCAAATAATAAATATATTTTAATTCGACTTTATCCATGGAATTTAAATAACACCCAAAAAGCACGGGCCGTTACATTCTGTCTAGGCTGGGGGTACTTAAGTTGACGGTTACGGAACACCTCCTACCTGGGAACTGACCCGGAACCTGGGTTGAATTAATCATAGTTTAATGTTAGCATGCAATGTCACTAGGTAATTAAAAGGGTTAAATTCACCTAGACATTAGAGTAAAGACCTCTATATAAGAGTTATATACAGACATAGACTTAGATAGATTCATTTAGCCAGAATTTACCTAAGTAATAGACCCTTAAATTATAAAAATACTTAGTGGGAGGAAATATATCAAAACAAGATTTTCATACCTCAAGTTTTGCTCTCACGTCCTCAACAGTTCACATCGTGAGGTCCATGCTTGGCCTCGAGTCACCCTGGGAGTGACCCCCTACGGATCGTGTTTGCATGGATCAATATCAAGGTGAATGAGGGAGTATTTCATAGTAAGTGGGAGCAGGACACGTGTCAACGTATCCTACGGTCTCCTCCATTAGGTTGCACTGTGAGATTCCCATGATCTGCCTGCGAGTCGCCCTGGGAGCGATCACCCTACGGAGGGCTTGATCATGGGAGTCGGAACAACGCAAACTCCAAAAATGGATAGGGTTTCTTAGGTCCATTTCCAACTTTGACTTTCCCTATGGTAGCATTGTTCGGACCGATCTCTGAAATCTGAAAATAGAGGGTCACTTACGGGAAATTGTTAAGGTGTTAATAATTTCCTGACCGAAACGGTAGCGAAGAACTATTGGAATATGTGTTATTCTCGGAATAGGGATTAGCTGAGATTGTCTCAATTCAGGGGAGGAGTAGCTGACTGCCTTACGGTAGCTGTTGCTCTAAACCTCTGAAGTATCGTTACAAAATGAATGTCTTTTCTATGGGTCGATCATTACTTTTGCTAAATTGATTGGATTAAAATAATTATATTATTTTGTGTAATGGGTTAATGCAACAGTACTAATTAAATTAATTTGTTTGTTTCAGCATGAATCGTTCATTGTATGCCTTTAATAACGCCGTATGAAATAAAACTGGTATCGCTAATACAACTAAGGAAATGCACATAAACACTAATTGTGTGGATTTGGTCTTAACTGAGGATAGTCCTCAGGCCCTTATGTCTAATTCATCTGAATTGTTCATGATGAATATGACATAGACTGCTTAGCACACCTCAATGAAAATAAATGTGATTTATTGGTCATTGAAACGTGTATAGTAGAAAATGATGATTCAACCTGGATCCTTGATTCAGATGCCACTCATCACGTATGCTCTTCCTTTGAGGGAATGAGCTCCTTGCAACAATTAGATGCTGGGGAAATGACTCTCAGAGTTGGGACTGGGGAGTTCATTTCAGCTAAAGCAGTGGGAGACATTAAAATGTTCTTCTCCAGGGAACGTTATATGTTATTAGATAATGTATATATAGTTCCTAAAATAAAAAAGAAATTTTATTTTTGTTTCTTGTTTGCTTGAACAAGGATATTCAGTGTCCTTTTCTGTAAATGAAGCTCTCATTACTAAAAGGGGTGCAGATATCTGTTCTGCAAACTTGGAAAACAATTTATATGTTTTAAGACCAATAGAGTCTAGGGCTAGTTTGAACAATGAGATGTTTAAAACAGCTGAGACTCAACCTAAAAGGCAAAAGGTTTCTCAAAGTACCTATCTTTGGCACTTGAGACTTGGCCACATAAATCTCATTAGGATTGGGAGATTGGTTAAGAACGGACTTCTAAGTCAGTTAGAAGATGGTACTTTACCTCCGTGTGAGTCATGTCTCGAAGGTGAGATGACCAAACTGTTGGGTTTTATGCCCTAAAACTCGTAGATAGTAAATGAAACAAATTAATCGATCTCAATAAAGCGTTATTTGAGTGATTCAGTAATTTGGTTTTTTTTTTTTTTGAATAATCAAGTTTGCATTAATAAATGCTAAATCCAATAAACTAAGATCCAAGGTTGTTTAAATGAAACTTGGACTAGTATGTAGGGACATACGGGGATCAGTGTTCAAGTAACAACCTAAATGGTCTATAGTATAAGGATAAAGCTGGGTACCTTATCCTGGTGACACTATGTGATACGGCCGACCTTGTATCCGATAAAGATGCAATGATCCAAAGCATCCATGTAGGAGACATGCGGGTGGGGGTATCCTATGCAATGAGTTTGCATAAGACTGGACCGCAAAATAGTAACCACTAGATGTAACGCTGTTAACTAGTTTAGGTTTCTATTTCAATAGGATGACCTAGGCAACTCAATAAGGAGGGATTGTCCTTAGATTTGTATGGGTTAGAGTGGCTTGCTCGCCGACTCAATATTCCTACCATTTCAGGGGCAAGACCGAATGGGGGCTGGGAACATAACAGTATAAGATGGAATTCACTCCTTCCCCTATTGGGGCAAGTAGATGTGTGTTCCCTTAAGGGCTGATTCTGGGGCTTGAACAAAAGCGCGCTATCCTCTCCTGGCCCGAGAGGAATTTCAGTTTAGTGGTTGGACCCTAAACAGGTTGTTCATTAGAAGGATCAGTGGTACTTAAGGATCCAGAGGTAACCCAGGGGTAAAACGGTAATTTGACCCAACTGGTGTTACGAACACACGTGAAGGATTGACTTACTGCATTAGTCTATATCCGTGGACACAGAAATATTCTACAATGAGAAGAGTGCAGCTGTGGGTCTTTAGTGGAGTGACCCACAGTTAACGAATGTTGATTGACTCGGTTAATGAGTTTAGCTGATCAATCTCGTATCGTTGGAGCTTCTGATCTGTAGGTCCATTAGGTCCACCTGCTAGCTCATATCGAGTTCTAAGATAACATAGTCTTGATTATTAAAAGGAATGTAAGTTAATTGTATTTTGATGCAATTAATATAATGTATGGAGATACATTATAGTATAAGTTTAATTCGTGAATTAAAATTTATAATTAATTTTGGATATGATTCAAAATTAATTAAAGAGAGAATTATGAATTTAATTAAATATGTGATATTTGATTAATTCATGAATTAATTAATTGGGAATTAATTAATTTAATTTAGTTTTGTTAAATGTGATTTAATCAAATTAATACTATAGTTTATATTAATGTACATTATGATGCACATTAAAACTATAGGTTAAATGAGAGAGATAAAATTGAATATGATTCAATTATAAAATTAATTAAATATTTTATATTTAATTAATGTGGATTCAATTAATGAGATTAATTGAATGGCAAATTTAATTCAATTGAATATGATTCAAATTGAATTAAATACCTTATGTTGTAATTGGTTTAATTAATATTGATTTAATTAAATTAATTATAATTATTTAATTAATTAAATGATAAATGATAATTATTATTTAATTAATAGACGGCCTGGATCGCGTTGATTATGATCAACGGTAGAGATTAAGTAGGGAATAACTCCCACCCCACTTATCGTAAAGTTGGGAGGGAGTTTCCCCAACTGTCGATCATTCCTCTCATTCACGCAAAACAGGAAAAAAAAATCTCTCGGTGTTTTTTCTTTTTTCTCTCAAAGATGCAGCAAGAACTTTGCTGAATTTTTCCGTTCCAAGACAAGTTTTGGGTTCCCACAAACCAATCTCAGAGATCCAAGAGCGTAGCGGGTGCTCTCGAGTGGTGGTGTCTATTGGGGATAAAAAACGAGATCCTTGGAGCATTGTGCAGTGTTCTTCAAAATCTAGTAAGTGTTCTTGATCTTAAATCATTTTTCAGCATGCTTAGTCTGTCTTATTTAGAAATTAGTTTCTGAATTTTGTTGCCAACATACCGATTTTTCTAAAATTGAAATTAAAAACGAGATCGTTCTTGATTGCTTCCGCTGCCAAAAGGAATTTTAATCCTTCACAAACGACCTTTTACTGGAAAAGGTTATCGTGCCAAGGAGCCCTTAGAGCTCATACATACGGATCTCTGTGGTCCAATGAATGTTAGGGCTCGAGGAGGGTATGAATAACATCTCCTTCATAGATGATTATTCAAGGTATGGTTATTTATACGTAATGAGTCATAAGTCTGAAGCCCTTGAAAAGTTCAAGGAGTATAAGGCTGAAGTTGAGAACTTATTAGGTAAGACCATTAAAACACTTCGATCTGATCGAGGTGGAGAGTATTTGGACTTAGAATTTCAGAACTATTTAATGGAACATGGAATCACGTCCCAACTCTCAGCACCAGGTACACCTCAGCAGAATGGTGTATCTGAAAGGAGAAACAGAACCTTGTTAGACATTGTTCGATCTATGATGAGCTATGCTCAGTTGCCTAATTCTTTTTAGGGTTATACAGTAGAGACTGCAGTTTATATTTTGAATGTTGTTCCCTCAAAGAGTGTTTCTGAAACACCATTTGAGCTCTGGAAAGGGCGTAAAGCTAGTTTACATCATTTCAGAATTTGGGGCTGCTCTGCACATGTGCTAGTGGCAAACCCAAAGAAATTGGATTCACGTTCAAAATTATGCCTATTTGTAGGCTACCCAAAAGAAACACGAGGTGGATACTTCTTCGATCCACAATAAAATAAAGTGTTTGTATCGACAAATGCTACTTTCTTGGAAGAAGACCACGTTAGAGAACACAAACCACGCAGTAAAATTGTGTTAAGTGAACTTTCTGGGGAAGCTACAAATGAATCAACAAGAGTTGTTGATGAGGCTGGCCTTCAACAAGGGTTGTTGATGAGCCCAGTTCAGAGGCTGGACCTTCAAAAAGAGTTGATGATGAGCCCAGTACATCTGGTCAAGCCCATCCTTCTCAAGAGTTGAGAATGCCTCGACGTAGTGGGAGGGTTGTTATTCAACCTGAACGTTATCTGGGTTTAGCAGAAACTACAGCTGTCATACCTGATGATGGAGTTGAGGATCCATTGACCTTTAGACAGGGAATGAATGATGTGGATCATGACCAGTGGGTCAAAGCTATGGACCTAGAGATGAAGTCTATGTACTTCAATCAAGTCTGGGATCTTGTAGACCTACCTGAAGGGGTAAAACCCATAGGGTGCAAATGGATCTACAAGAGAAAACGAAACGCAGCTGGGAAAGTACAGACTTTTAAAGCTCGACTTGTGGCAAAGGGTTATACCCAAAAGGAAGGGGTGGACTATGAAGAAACCTTCTCTCCAGTTGCCATGTTAAAGTCAATAAGGATACTCTTGTCCATTGCCACGTTTTATGATTATGAGATTCGAAAAATGGATGTCAAGACTGCTTTTCTGAATGACAATCTTGAAGAGAGCATCTTTATGTCTCGACCAGAGGAGTTCATTGCTCAAGGTCAGGAGCAAAAAGTTTGCAAGCTTAAACGATCCATTTATGGGTTGAAGCAAGCTTCCAGATCTTGGAATATAAGGTTTGACACTGTTGTCAAATCTTATGGCTTTGACCAGAACGTTGATGAGCCTTGTGTTTACAAAAGGATTATCAACTGTTCAGTAGCTTTTCTAGTGTTGTATGTAGATGATATTCTACTAATTGGGAATGATGTAGAATATCTAGCTGAAATTAAAACTTGGCTATCAACTGAGTTCCAAATGAAAGATTTGGGTGAAGCTCAATATGTTCTAGGGATTCAAATTATAAGGAATCGTAAGAACAGAACGTTAGTCCTGTCTCAAGCATCGTATATAGACAAGATTGATCGGTTGTCAGTATGCTTAACAAATTAATGTAAATTTGTCGTAGATGTTTATCAATCCAAGTATAAATTGACAAAATCAAGTAATAACTAGTGAGTCTAGGGTCGAATCCACAAGGAAAGGCTATTTGCAAAGTTTTAATAATTTTACTGATCTAAACTCGAAAACGTGTGATATTATATAAATGAATAAATAAGAGAGTTGGTGAGTTTGAAAAATGAATATTGCAGAAAGTAAAACACGCGACAAGAGTAAAAAGAAAAGTATTAAGGAGAATAGTATCAAGGGTGTTGCGGTTGCAACCTCATGTGTTTATAAGAACCTCACAGCGCATACCATGACTAATTGATCCATTAATGCCTAAGTGAGAAAAACATCACAAGTTTCCCTTCTGGTACTCCTTCTGCGTTTGGCATAAAACTATCAAGTGGTTGTTTGGCTAGTTCATGAGTGAGGCTTAGTTCTCTAAAAACTTACAAGGGACTGCGTTAGTCTTAACGAAATCAAAGCTCATTCATGCACTATCTTATAGCGGTAGTATTTTTTTAATGCTATAAATACTACATGTCATGCGCTAACTTGTTCTACTTAGAGACGTTCGCATGCGTTACCTGTTAGGGATTTCGCATACTGCTATCACATCCGGCTGGCCAGGCGAGAGTTAGTAATGAAAATAGTATCGCAACTTACAAAATATACCTATCACTGCATGAGGTGCTTGCACTTAAGCCTTGAAGAAGAAAATTAGCTCATGCGAGCAAAACAATCATGCAATAATACATCACAAACGCAAGTTTACTCTTAATCACAGCTTTCTGTTATTTCTCTTTCTCCTTGATCTTCGTCTCTTCCTCTCGTCCCTCAATTCTTGTATATTATTTTATGAGTTGTTCGTTTCCTTGAGCATGTGGCTTCTATTTATAGGCGAAGGAAACTAACTTCTCCAAGTAACTTTGCTTTAGTCATCGTCAGCCAACTTGCACCTTTTCAACCCACTTGCGTCAGTTGTTAGCATGGTCTTTTCATCCATCTTGTCTGTCTCATGATCGCCTTGGGATGTGTGCCTGCGTTGAGAGAAACTTGGACAACAAACAACTAAATTAGTTGCGTTAGCGCCCTATATTTTTATAATTTCCCACCGCATACATGAATATAGCCTATTGCATAAATTCATTGCATTTTCCTTCCTTCTTGTGTTGAGGTAACGCATCATTGTATCTTTTGGCCTTGTTTTAGCTTAAGTTTAAAGGATAAATAACTTGCTTTTTGCAAGTTATCAAACCCCCAAACTTTAACTATTGCTTCTCCCCAAGCAATGCCTATTATCAACTCTGCGAGGATTACTTAGCTCTTCGACGCCTATGGTCCCAGCATCCTCTTTTCTCTTTTTTTTTGCGCGCATTACTAACTAGGATTAAACTTCTGCCAAATTTTCTTCATTGCTTAAGGAAAGTTCTTTGCGCTTAGATTCTACCTTGCGTTAACTCAGCCAATCTTCTCCTTATGTCCTGGGTGCATAAAAATTTTACTCTTATTTCATATATATTTATATATATATATATATATATATATATATATATATATATATTTAAGTAGAAGGAAATAGACATCAAAACGCATGCTTTCGTTTTGGCTTACCCACATTTGTGATGAAAGGTATCCAACTACGGGCATTACATTTTCTTACTGTCTTATACGCTCATGGGATGCGGTTGCGTCTTCGCGCAGTGGCAAACTATGGGTGTCATAAATGCCCCTGGCTACAAACACATCGCATTCTAGAGGAATGTATGCTTGATTTATTTATGTGCTAACTTATATACTCCCCCAAACTTAAATTGGACAATGTCCACATTGTCCCCCAAACTTACACTGGAGCGCATAGACTTAAGGAGATCAAGGCTGAGTTGCGACAGGGCAAAAATGCGAAGGGATTTTCCTTAAGGTCTGAGGAAATGAAAATAGAGGTTAAACCAAATAAACTAATGCGGGCAAGAAAACTAAGAATGTCAGATGCATGGATTAAAGCAAAGAAGCTAACGTAGAGAATTTCTTAGATAAAGGCGTTATATTAAGGCAGAAAGAAAATTGCGATGAGATAAAACGTCAGACTATATTGATTGAATGCGGGACAAGATTACAAAAATCTGGACGCACTCATCTAAACAAAAAGAAAGCCAGTAAAATATAGAAGTGTTCCGTTACTCCTGCGGGGGCGGTGGAGGTGGTGGTCTGAATTGCCCTGGCGCAGGAGGGGCTCTTGGAGGGCGCACTTGTGATGGACCTGCACGATCAGGTCTTGGCTGCGTAGGTGGTCGCATGAAGAGATTCGGCGTGACAGGCAGACGACCGAAAGACTCAATCCATCGCAGCAGGAAGAGGACCAAGGAATTTACGCGTTGAGACCGCTCGTCTTGCTACGTTCGCAGCAGTTCCTGTTGCTGGCACATCCGCTCCTGTTGCTAGCGCAAGGGCTCTGTAACTTCTTGAATCATCTGCCGCAGCTCGGAAAAGATAAGGCCTATTTCCACATCGAGTTGTGGAACAGCCGCAGTAGTGCTTGTGCTGGCAGATGGCGTTGCTTGCGGCAGGGAGCTCTACGTTGGGCTGTCGTGACCGCGAGGAAGGTCAGGTAAACGAGCCTCGCGGTTGCCTTCTTGGAATTCCTCTCTGGGCTGGATGGAAAAGGTTTGTTGGAAGACCGGTGACGACGACGGTGGTGGTGGTGGTGGTGGTGGCGGCGACAAGGTCGCTTGATTTTGAGTGCAGATAGGGTTTTCTTGTGCTAGCGGATCGAGCTGAGGGGTCCTTGCGGCCAATGGAGGGTTTCTGCCTGCGGGTTGCTTGCATCTCTTCTTCTTTGGTGCTTCGGACGCAGACGCAGGTTCAGTGGTTTGGGATGTGGGGACTTGGCGCTGGGGTACGACTTGCAGGCGGTCGTTGTGGGTGCGCATTATGCGCTTCCACCAATGGTCATCGAAATCCTACCGCATGGGTCGGATTTCTTCGTCTGTTGCGGGCTGAAAGCCTGATGCGCGACAGAGTCTTGTGACGAGGCCAAGGTAAAACATTGTACCCTTGGGTTTTGCGGTAGTCTGTCGCAGGGTGTCGACGAGGATTCGACCCAAGTCGAGGGGGATTCGCTTCATGATGCAGTAGACGAGAACCACCCTTTGGATGCTCAATGTGGCATCATGCGTTGTGGGCATGATGCAATTCTTCACCCAGTGCATCCAGCATGTGGCCTCGAAGTCCAATAGTTGCGACTTCAGGGTCCTCGCAGCTTCATGGCCGTCCCACTTAGCACCTGGTCGGGCCACCACAAGCAGCACTGCGTCGAGAAAGTCGTCATCCAAGTAGGTCAACAATGCGTTGCCTTATGCGTCAGGCATGTCTGATAGTTCGAATATGGAGTTGATGCACGCAGAGGCGAATGCGACGGGGTGGCCACGCACCAATACTTCATTGATTTTGTCCTGCCACTACGGTCGGTCAAAATCGTGGACTAATGCGGGGCGTAGGTGCAGAAGTTTTCGCAAACCGTCTCCCCTCTGCGGTTGGAGATTTGATCTGTCATGGATTGCGGGAGTGTGCAGCTAAATCCCCTCTCTTCTTGGAATTTGCCCTTGTGCTCGCCGACTTTTTCTTTGCCCTTTCGTTTGGATGCGGTGGGGGCCCCTTTTCTTTTCTTGCTTTGGCCTGCCGCAGGCCTCTCAGATGGTTCTTGGATGGTCACCCCTGTTTGTTGGATGTTGCGGCGATGGGTTAGGGGTAGTTCATCCTCAGAATCTGTGGACTCTAAGTCCAGTGCTGCTGCAATGATGGCTAAATTTGCTGCGGCGACTTCTGCGGCAACTTGCTCTTGCGCCATCTTGCTGGCGTGCTCTCTTTCTCAGGCCGCTTCTTCCTTTGTGGCGGCCTTGCGGGCAGTCTCTTCTGCCGCAACTCTTTCTCTTTCTTCTCTTTGGTGAATTGCTTCGCCTTCTTCGCCCAATTCCCCCATCAAGGATTCCCATGCGTTCACTTCCCGCTCAGAAAACTGCGGAAAGGTGGGGTTTGTGGAGGTTGATGGTGGAAGAGGGTTGGAAGTACTCACGGGAGTGGAGGAAGATGAAGGGGTGGTGCTTGAGGCAAGGGTAGCTAAAAAGTCGAGGGGGGAAGAAATTGGACAGAAGGGAAAGGGGATAGAAATGGAATGAGGTTGCGTGGGGCGAGGGTGTTTTGGGCTGGATGGAGTTGCACCGGTTGGAGTCTGAAAGTGGAGGTGTCTAATGGTGCTATATCGAGTACTTCAGTGGCGGTTGCGCCGGAGGTAGACGGTGCAGCGGTGGCCAATGTTTCTATGTTGTCGATGGGCTGTTCTCCATTGATGACTTCCGGTTCTTCTTCCTCCATGCAGTTATCGTTTTGTTGGTTGTCATCGTCTTCATCAGAGGAAATGATGACATCCCTATGGGGCCCTTCCACCTCCGGCGATGATGGAGGTGCATCGTCTGCGTAGTCGGCGATGGAGAGGTTTTGTGAGTTGGACATGGTGGTTCTCGGATACAACAGAGAGAAGCTTCGCGAGAGAGAGAGAAAGCAAGGGTTTAGGGTTTTTGAAAAGGATGAAGGAGATGAAGATTTGAAAGGGAAGGTGCAGCACTCTTTATAGCTAACACAAGGTACTGGTAATGATGCCCTTTCGCTTCCCACGTAGGTAAGTAGGCATGATTATCACGGGGGAATGTGGGTGGTTGCCTTGGGTATTGTGCAATAGCAGGGAGTAGTGCGGCTCATTAAATGTGAAATGATTGTGGTTGCACCTCCAATGCGAGTAATGTACAGATGAATCAAGGCATGCGCTAGGGTTTTCTTCCTAAGGCTACTAGCGCAACAAAGTTCTAACGCAACAAAACTCTATCGCAACAAAATAAAGCATGCAGAAAGAAATAAAATAATCACAACTTCTGACCTGTGGTGCTCTTGCCTTGCGTTAGGTCCTGACGCAGCTGAGAGCACTTTTTGTCCTGGACCTATTTTTGTCTTGTTGCTTTAAGGTGGATCTTTTAGAAGGATAATTTCAACTACCTCGTTCAAGGTCCCATCAATGTATGGTTTTATTCTTTGTCCGTTGACCTTAAAAATTCTCTTTCCATCAGTAGAATGTAGGTCCACAGCCCCATATGGATATATCTTGTGGATAGTGTATGGGCCCGACCAACTTGATTTCAACTTACCTGGAAAAAGACGTAAGCGTGAGTTGAATAATAATACCTCCATACCTTTGTTTTTGTTCTTCTCTGTTGATCTCGGCATTCTCATACGCGCATCTTCTAAACTCCTCTAATTCTGATAGTTGGCACAATCGTTCCTGTCCTGCCGCATCTGGATCAAGGTTAAGGTGTTTTAATGCCCATTGCGCTTTGTATTCCAATTCTAAAGGCAAGTGGCAGACTTTTCCAAACACTAACGCATAAGGAGACATTCCTATGGGTGTTTTGAAAGTCGTGCGATATGCCAATAATGAATCATCCAAATGTTGTGCCCAGTCCTTCCTGTTTGTGCTGACCACTTTCAAGAGAATTCTCTTTATTTCCCTATTTGATACTTTTGCTTGACCATTGCTCTGCGGGTGATAAGTTGTTGCGATATGATGTTTGACATTGTATTTTAGCAACAGCTTAGTCATGATCTTGTTTATGAAATGGGTTCCTTCATCGCTAATAAGTCTTCGTGGCACTCCAAATCTTGTAAAAATATTTTTCTTAAGGAACTTTGCCTTGGTAGCCGCATCACTCTTAACGCAAGAAATTGCCTCCACCCACTTAGTGACATAGTCAACTGCGAGGAGGATGTACTGGTATCCTTGCGATGATGGAAAAGGTTCCATAAAATCGATTCCCCAGACATCAAATGGTTCAATTTCCACTATATAATTCTACGGCATCTCGTTTCTTGCGCTGAGGTTACCAGTGCGTTGGCACTTGTCGCATCAATCCGCATATTTCTTTGCAACCTGTAACAAAGTAGGCCACCAGTAGTCACTCTGCAACACCTTCGCCGCAGTGCGTTGGCCACCAAAATGTCCTCCACATGGAGCTTCATTGCATGCTTCTAAAATCTTCGACGCATCTACACGTCCAACGCATCTTCTAACTATCTGGTTTGGTCCTCTGCGATAAAGGTAGGGGTCATCCCATAAATAAAATTTAAGTTCATGGAAGAATTTTTTACGATGTTGCGCTGATTATTCTTCAAGTAAAACCCCTGCGGCGAGATAGTTTGCGATGTCCGCAAACCAAGGTTCTTCTTCTTCAATCATAAGCAGCTTCGCATCAGGGAATTCCTCTGCGATGGGGATATCTGACGCATCTACTTCCTCAGGATTTTCCAATCGTGATAAATGATCTGCGACCAAGTTCTCACTCCCTTTCTTGTCCTTGATTTCTAAATCAAATTCCTACAACAAGAGAATCCACCTAATCAACCTTGGTTTTGCGTCCTTTTTCGTGGTTAGATATTTGATTGCCGCATGATCTGTATAGACAGTGACTTTAGAGCCAATCAAATAAGCACGGAATTTATCAAAAGCAAAAACAACTGCCAATAATTCCTTATCGGTTGTTGTGTAATTAATTTGTGCTTCATTCAATGTCTTGCTGGCATAATAAATAGGGTGCAATATCTTCTCCTTTTTTTGTGCCAGGACTGCTCCTACTGCCACGTCAGTAGCGTCACACATTAGGACAAATGGTTCTTTCCAATCAGGAGTTGCGAGAACGGGCGCACTGACTAGCGCATGCTTCAGATTATTAAATGCCTTGACACATTCTTCTGAAAATTCAAATCTTCTATTTGTTTCCAACAGTGTGCATAATGGTTTGGTGATATGCGAGAAGTTCTTTATGAATCTGCGGTAGAAACCTACGTGACCCAAGAAACTTCGAATTCCTTTCACAGAGGTGGGAGGTGGCAACTTTTCAATTACATCAATTTTTGCCTTGTCTATTTCAATACCTGTGCGTGATATGCGATGGCCTAGGACGATGCCTTCTTCTACCATAAAATGGCATTTCTCCCAATTTAACACCAGGTTAGTCTCTTCGCATCGCTCCAAAACAAGTTCCAACTGCATTAGGCAATCTGCGAAAGACCTTCCATATACTGAGAAGTCATCCATAAAAACTTCCACTGATTTTTCTAGCAATTCTGAAAAGATTGCTATCATACATCTCTGGAATGTCCTTGGTGCATTGCATAGCCCGAAAGGCATCCTTCTAAACACAAAGGTTCCATATGGGTAGGTGAAAGTTGTCTTTTCTTGGTCCTCTAGCGCAATGGATATTTGATTATATCCTGAGTATCCGTCAAGAAAACAGTAATATGTCTATCCCGCAAGTCGATCTAGCATTTGATCAATGAATGGAAGAGGGAAATGATCCTTCTTCGTGATTGCATTGAGTTTGCGGTAATCCATACTTATGCGCCACCCAGTAGTGGTGCGTGATGGGATCAATTCATTGTTTGCGTTGGCTACCACTGTCATTCCTCCTTTCTTTGGTACACATTGCACCGGACTCACCCATCTGCTGTATGCGATGGGGTAAATCACACTTGGATCGAGCCATTTTATGATCTCTTTACGCACAACCTCCATCATTGTTGGGTTTAATCTTCTCTGTTGCTTAATAAATTCATTTGATTCGTCCAGCAGGCGAATTTTGTGGATGCAATATTTGCGAGACTCCATCCAATGGCCTTCTTGTGCTTTGCGAGGACCTGCATTAGAAGGTGTTCTTGCGGTTGATCAAGCTTTGATGAAATGATAACCGACATGGATTCTTCTTCTCCCAAAAACTTATACTTCAAATGCGTTGGGAGTGGCTTGAGCTCTAGCGCAGGTGGTTGCACTATGGAAGGTAAGGTGGGAATTCTTTCTTTGAGATCCAGCGCATGAATAATTTCTGTGGGTTGCGCCAGGATGCAGCTATCCTCGACTTGTTCTTCCTTTGTCTCCTCTCGCGTAGTGCTAAACGCATTTGATTTTAGCATTTCCAGTGGGGAACATACATCTATACGTGCTACCATGTCGCATTCCTTGTTGTCATCTGGGTATTTTAATGAGGTGAGCACATTAAAAACCACTTTTTGATCATTCATGCGCATGGTAAGCTCTCCTTTTTGCACGTCAATCAATGTTTGGCCAATCGCAAGGAACGGTCTTCCTAGAATAATGGGAACTTCTCTGTCAGCTTCGTAATCAAGTATGATGAAATCAGCAGGAAAAGTAAATTTGTCAACTTTCACCAGAACATCTTCAATTTTTCCTTCGGGATGCACCACTGATCTGTCTGCCAATTGAAGCGTGACAGTGGTTGGTCTTGCTTCTCCAATCCCTAGGCGCTTGTAAACTGATAATGGCATTAAATTTATGCTTGCCTCTAGGTCGCATAAGGCTCTGCCAACATCGATCCCTCCTATTGAACATGGAATAGTAAAACTTTCAGGATCTTTCAATTTAGGTGGGAGCTTGTTGGCAAGTATTGCGCTACATTCACTTGTCAACGCAACAGTCTGAAATTCTTTCCATGGTCTTTTATTCGTCAAGATGTCCTTCAAGAACTTTGCGTACCTAGGCATTTTCTCCAAAGCCTCCACAAGTGGAATGTTGATGTGAAGTTCTCGCAAGACATTTAAAAATTTCTTGAACTGAGCTTCGTCATTCTTCTTTCTTAATCTTTGAGGAAAAGGGTCTGCGGGTTTGTATGCGTCAGGCTCCTTCTCTACGTGTGCCTCTTTCTTTTTGGGTTCTTCTTCAACTGCGTTTTCTTCTCACGCTTGGTTGCTAACTGTTGCGGTTGCAGTTTTAGTCAAATTTTCCTTTGTTGACGCAGGGTCATTCGACTGCAGCTGTCTTCCACTACGGAGAGTCAGAGCATGGTAGTGCTCCTTTCCTTTTGGATCTTCTGTATTGTTTGGTAATGCTCTCGGAGGTCTGTTTTTAAGCTCAGATGCAAGCTGTCCTATCTGCATCTCCAGACTTCATAAGGATGCGGCCTGGATTTGAACCACCGCATCATTTTTTGCCATATATTCCTTCTGACTTGCCATAAATTCTTTCATCATTGTTTGCAACGCATTTGAAGATGATGCTCTTTGGTTTCCGTCGTCTGCGTTGATACTGCACTGAAATTGGCCCTGCGATGATTGTTCATTGTTAGAATTAAATAATCTAGGCGCAGGGTTTACATTACCTTACTGTGGCTGTTTGTTTGCGCCACCATTCCATGAAAAGTTTGGGTGATTTCTCCATCCTGGGTTATATGTGTTTGAAAATGGATTGTTGCGCACAGCTCCTTGCAGTCCAACGTAGAAAACTGATTCTGGGTTCGAAGGACACTGGTCATGCGTGTGTCCCTCTTCGCAGATCTCGCATCCAACTGTGTTGACTTGCACGATCAATGGTGGTGTGCTAGCTGTTAGTGCATCCATTTTGGTGGTCAACGCATCAATCTTTGCGTTGACTGAAGTCAAAGGGTCAACCTTAAAACTTCCCGAGCTGGTTTTAACAGGTCTTCTTCTTCTGTCTTCCGCAGTGCTCCACTCATAATTGTTGCGCACAATCCGATCGAGGATTGCGTGAGCTTCATCATAAGTTTTTCTGAGGAGCGCACCATTAGCAGATGAATCTACTAACACTTGCGAGTTTTTGTTAAGCCCCACGTAGAAGGTTTCTAGCTGAATGCAGAGTGGTAGTCCATGTTGTAGGCACCTTTGCAATAGACTCTTAAAACGTTCCCATGCCTCACTCAGTGTTTCGTCTTCCATCTACGCAAAGGTCATGATTTCCTTCCTTAGTCTTGAGTTTGCGGTGGGTGGAAAGTATTTTTCTAAAAACTTTTCGGCTAAATCATTCCATGTCACAATGGAATTTGCTGGTTGCTGATTTAACCATACTTTCGCCGCATCTCTCAATGAATAGGGAAATAGGATGACTTGCAGCTGCTCATGCATTACTCCTGGGATAATGAATTTATTACAAATGTCCAGGAACGATTTTAGATGAGAGTGTGGATCTTCAGCTGGACTTCCTCCGAATTGTCCTGCAGCAGTCAGCATTTGAAACATGACAGGTTTTAGCTCAAACCTTTTTGTTTCTAGAGTGGGCTGTACTATCCCTGGGTTGAAATTACAGTTTGCAGGGGCTGCATAGTCTCTGATCCCTCTGGCCCTATCTTCGGCCGTTTGGATGGGATTTAGTGGTCTATTTTGTTGGTTGGGTGCTGCCATTTCTCCTGATTGTCTTCAAGCTCTTCGGTTTCTTCTTCTTCTATGATAAGTTCTGTTAATTTCAGGATCAACTTCGAAATCGATTTGGCGAGCAGCACGCATGCAATCTTTGGTTGCCTGGAGAAAAATTACTCAACAGGAAACACGACAAATAATATCAAACGGAGTGTCAGATCAGAAAAATTATTTGGTTGCCTTTCCCCGGCAACGGTTCCAAAAACTTGATCGGTTGTTAGTATGCTTAAAAAATTAATGTAAATTTGTCGTAGATGTTTATCAATCCAAGTATAAATTGACAAAATCAAGTAATACCTAGTGAGTCTAGGGTCGAATCCACATGGAAAGGCTATTTGCAAAGTTTTAATAATTTTTACTGATCTAAACTCGAAAACGTGTGATATTATATAAAAGAATAAATAAGAGAGTTGGTGAGTTTTAAAAATGAATGTTGCAGAAAGTAAAACATGCGACAAGAGTAAAAAGAAAACTATTAAGGAGAATAGTATCAAGGCTGTAGAGATTGCAACCTCATGCGTTTATAAGAACCTCGTAGCGCATACCATGACTAATTGATCCATTAATGCCTAAGTGAGAAAAACATCACAAGTTTCCCTTCCGGTACTCCTTCTGCGTTTGGCATAAAACTATCAAGTGGTTGTTTGGCTAGTTCATGCGTGAGGCTTAGTTCTATAAAAACTTACAAGGGACTGCGTTAGTCTTAATGCAATCAAAGCTCATTCATGCACTATCTTATAGCGGTAGTATTTGTTTAATGCTACCAAGACTACATGTCATGCGCTAACTTGTTCTACTTAGAGATGTCTGCATGCATTACCTGTCAGAGATTTCGCATACTGCTACCGCATCCGACTGGCCAGGCGAGAGTTAGTAATGAAAATAGTATCGCAACTAAGTAGAAGGCAATAATGTTTCATTAAATCAAAGTATGCGATTACAAAATATACCTATCACCGCATGAGGTGCTTGCGCTTAAGCCTTGAAGAAGAAAATTAGCTTATGCGAGCAAAACAATACATCAGCTTTCTGTGATTTCTCTTTCTCATTGATCTTCGTCTTCCTCTCGTCCCTCAATTCTTGTATATTATGTTATGAGTTGTTCGTTTCCTTGAGCAGGTGGCTTCTATTTATAGGCGAAGGAAACTAACTTCTCCAAGTAACTTTGCTTCAGTCATCGTCAGCCAACTTGCACCTTTTCAGCCCACTTGCATCAGTTGTCAGCATGGTCTTTTCATCCATCTTGTCTGTCTCATGATCGTCTTGGGATGTGTGTCTGTGTTGAGAGAAACTTGGACAACAAACAACTTAATTAGTTGCGTTAGCGCCCTATATTTTTATAATTTCCCACCGCATACATGAATATAGCCTATCGCATAAATTCATCGCATTTTCCTTCCTTCTTGCATTGAGGAAATGCATCATTGTATCTTTTGGCCTTGTTTTAGCTTAAGTTTAAAGGATAAATAACTTGCTTTTTGCAAGTTATCAAAGATGTTGTCTAAATATAAGATGCAGAATTCCAAGAGGGGCTTATTACCCTTCCGGCATGGAGTTCATTTGTCTAAGGAACAGTGTCCTAAGACACCTCAAGAAATTGAGGATATGAGACGGATCCCTTATGCTTCAGTAGTGGGCAGCCTCATGTATGCCATGTTGTGTACTAGGCTTGACATATGCTATGCAGTTGGGATAGTTAGTAGATACCAGTCCAATCCAGGGTTAGACCACTAGATTGCAGTGAAAAATATCCTCAAGTATCTTAGGAGAACAAGGGACTATCAGCTTGTGTATGGCACTAAGGATTTGATCCTTACAGGATACACAGACTCTGACTTTCAGACTGATAAAAATTCTAGGAAATCCACATCAGGGTCAGTGTTTACCCTGAACGGGGGAGCTGTAGTCTGGCGTAGCATCAAACAATGATGCATTGCAGACTCCACCATGGAGGTCGAATATGTCGCTGCTTGTGAAGCAGCTAAGGAGGCTGTATGGCTTAGGAAGTTCTTGATGGATTTGGAAGTTGTTCCAAATATGAACTTGCCAATCACCTTTTATTGTGATAATAGTGGTGCAGTGGCAAATTCTAAAGAACCTTGCAGTCACAAGAGAGGCAAGCACATAGAGCGCAAGTATCATCTCATCAGGGAGATCGTGATACGAGGGGACGTGATCGTCACGAAGATAGCTTCAGAGCATAATATTGCTGATCCATTTACGAAGGCTCTCATGGCTAAAGTGTTCGGGGTCATCTAAAGGGTCTAGGTCTGCGAGATATGTACATAGAATAATCTAGGGCAAGTGGGAGAAGTGTAATGGGTATTCAAATGCCCTAGTTTATTGTATTTATCTATATTTGTACTTTTCATGTATTATACAGTATTAATACAAACCATTATTCCTACTTTTATGATTGTTCAATTAATTATGATTAATGATGTACATTACCCACTAGAGTTTTAGTTCAAGTGGGAGTTGTTGGGTTTTATGTCCTAAAACTCGTAGATAGTAAATGAAACAAATTAACCAATCTCAATAAAGAGTTATTTGAGTGATTCAGTAATTTGGTTATTGAATACTTGAGTTTGCATTAATAGACCCTAAATCCAATAAACTAAGATCAAAGGTTGTTTAAATGAAACTTGGACTAGTATGTAGGGACATACGGGGATAAGTGTTCAAGTAACAACCTAAATGGTCTATAGTATAGGGATAAGCTGGGTACCTTATCTTGGTGACACTATGTGATATGCCCACCTTGTATCCGATACAGATGCAATGATTTAAAGCATCCATGTAGAAGACATGCGGGTGGGGGTATCCTATGCAATGAGTTTGCATAAGACCAGACCGCGAAATAGTAACCACTAGATGTAACGTCGTTAACTAGTTTACGTTTCTATTTCAATAGGATGACCTAGGTAACTCAATCTCAATCCTGAGTCTGTTATGAACTCCTTTTTAGGAGGGATTGTCCTTTGATTTGTATGGGTGAGAGTGGCCAGTTCGCCGACTTAATATTCCTACCATTTTAGGGACAAGATCGAATGGGGGCTGGGAACATAACAATACAAGATGAAATTCACTCCTTCCGCTATTGGGGAAAGTAGATGTGTGTTCCCTTAAGGGCTGATTCTGGGGCTTGAACAAAAGCCCGTTGTCCTCTCTTGGCCCGAGAGGAATTTCTGTTTAGTGGTTGGACCCTAAACAGGTTGTTCATTAGAGGGATCAGTGGTACTTAAGGATCCAGAGGTAACCCAGGGGTAAAACGGTAATTTGACCCAGCTGGTGTTACGAACACACGTGAAGGATTGACTTACTGCATTGGTCGATATCCGTGGGCACAGAAATATTATACAGTGAGAAGAGTGCAGCTGTGGGTCTTTAGTGGAGTGACCCACAGTTAACGAATGTTGATTGACTCGGTTAATGAGTTTAGCTGATCAATCTCGTATCGTTGCAGCTTCTGATCTGTAGGTCCATTAGGTCCACTTGCTAGCTCATAACGGGTTCTAAGATAATTTAGTCTTGATATTAAAGGGAATTAATATAATGTATGGAGATACATTATATTATAAAGTTTAATTAAAGAATTAAACTTTATAATTAATTTTTGATATGATTCAAAATTAATTAAAGAGAGAATTATGAATTTAATTAAATATGTGATATTTGATTAATTCATGAATTAATTAATTTAATTTAGTTTGGTTAAATGTGATTTAATCAAATTAATACTATAGTTTAAATTAATGTACATTATGATGCACATTAAAACTATATGTTTAATGAGAGAGATAAATTTGAATATGATTCAATTATAAAATTAATTAAATATTTGATATTTAATTAACGTGGATTCAATTAATGAGATTAATTGAATGACCAATTTAATTCAATTGAATAAGATTCAAATTGAATTCAATACCTTATGTTATAATTGGTTTAATTAATATTGATTTAATTAAATTAATTATAATTATTTAATTAATCAAATGATAAATGATAATTATTATTTAATTAATAGACGGCCTGGACCGCGTTGATTATAATCAACGGTAGAGATTAAGTAGGGAATAACTCCCTCCCCACTTATCGTAAAGTTGGGAGGGAGTTTCCCCAAACTGTCTCTCATTCCTCTCAATCACACAAAATAGAAAAAAAAAAAAAACTGTGTTTTTTTCTCCTTTTTCTCTCAAAGATCCAACAAGAACTTTGCTGAATTTTCTCTTCAAGACAACGAGGATCCCACAATCCTATTCTCATAGCCCAAGAGGATAGTCAGTGTTCACTTGTGGTCGTGTCTTAATCAAAGGAGCATAGTGTAGTGTTTGTTCATCAAATCCAGTACGTTTTCTAGATCTAAATAGGTTTTAGATCTAATTTTACAACATGCTTAATCTATTGGTTATTTAGAAATTGTTTCTGTAATTTGGTTTGCCAACGTATCATTTTTTCTAAAATTGAAATTAAAACGAGATCGTTCTTGATTGCTTCAGCTGCGAAAAGGGATTTCAACCCTTCACCTCCTTCCTTACCAGACAACTGAGATGGTCAGCAACTGAATTTTCGGATCCCTTGAGCACAAACGATTTACCTTTGGTGATTTGTTCATCATAGAGCCACCGCTAGCTGCGTCGATCCACATCCTACTACTAGGAAGCATACCATCATAGAATCCTTGGAACAATAAGTGATCCGGAATCTGATGATCGTGGAAGCTTGAGCACAAACGATCAAATCGCTCCCAATACTCGTACAATGCCTCCTCTGATGCCTTGGTGATACTATAGATCTTTTTCCTAATCTCTGAAGCTCGTGAAGGTGAGAAATATTTTTCAAGGAAAAGTTTCTTCATCTCTTTCCACTTGGTTATAGAACCATGAGGGAGAAGAAAAGGCCACTCTCTTGCCTCACCTTTAAGGGACAAAGGAAACGCCCTTAAAATGATAGAATCTTCGACCATTCCTTGGGTGGAACAAACTAGGTAGAACTCTTTTAAGTGCAAATAAGGGTCATCACATGCACTACCATAAAAGGTAGAAAGTAAGTTTATTAAACTAGCCTGAATATGATAGTTACCTTCAATCTCTGGATAAACAATACACAAAGGCCGCAAACTGAAATCTGGGGCCAACAACTCTTTCATTGTGCGCTCGGCCATCATGGTAGTTGTTGAGGTCCGACACCAACACCGCAAGTGCACGGGCCGCAAGTTATATAAAACGGAAATATTTCGAGTATCGAATCCACAGGGAGGTGAAGCGAAAATTAAGCAAAGCAATAAATTCTTGAACACTAAAAATACTTGGGGGAAATAATATTTAGGGACCAAAACATGAAATTAAAATGAATTTGAAACTAAAGCAATTAAAGATTAAAAATTTATCAATCAAGGAAAAAAATAAAGTATGGAGAAAGAGTTTTTAGTGAGAAGCGGGGTCTTCAAAATCAATTAATAGCTAAATAATTATTACAATTAACCTATCTAATTAATCCATTTTAACAACCTAAGTGTCCTTAGCGCCATTAAAATTCGTTAATTATTACGCTCTGATTCATTTTAGGAATCTAAGTTTAATCAACTAATCTCGTTGTCAAGACGGGCAATTAAACTAGTTGCATGGATTATGATCTATCCTAACTTCTCTCCGTCGAGTCTCCATTAAGAATCGGATCAATATACAACTGGCCAGATTGCATACAGCGTTACGAGCATCTATACAAGTAATTAGTAAAAGAGGGCAAGAGAAAGGCCATTATAATAACATTTAACTATATATTTTCATTTCAAGACCCCAAATTGGGGTTTAGCTACACATGGCTAAAGTATCCACAAAATATACAATGGAAAGCATAAATATGAGCAAAATAAAAGGAAAGGAAATGATCGTCGAAGACCGCGTCGCTAGCGCTTGGAGTCCCTCCGAGCTCGCCTTGAGCCTCCTAGAGTGCTCCCCAAAGCTCCCCAACATTTTCCCACTAAGAACTCTCAAAAAGGCTAAAAAGCCTTGAGAGAAGGCTGAAAAAGAGCCACGGAAGGAAATGAAGGAATGATTGATAATAAAAATGGGCACCAGGGAGGCCTTATATAGGCCCGGAAATAGGACAACATCGCGACGTTATCGGCACAGTGTCGCGACGTTGTGACGTCACCCAACTTGCTGGCCAAGAAATGGGACAGCGTCGTGACGCTGTCCCCACAGCGTCTCGACGCTATGCAGATTCCAGAACAGTCCACGTGGTTTGGGCTTGAAATTTGGGCCTTTCTTCATTTCTTTTTGGATCTTCTTTGCATGGTTGACTTCTTGGGCTCCCCCTTTGACCCATGGATGGAAATTTGGGTTGGATTGCTCATTTTTGGGTCTTTTTCCACCAAAAATCCATAAAGTGCTCCTTAGGACAAAATAATAAATTAAATTAGAATTTCTCAATAAAAACACAATTAAAGCACTAAAAAACTTAATATTTTAGGACTAAAATAGCGACATTTCTGCCCGCTATCAGTAGTAATTAGTTATTGACCGAGGATATGCTAGATATGACTCTGAAGCTCTCTTTCCTCTTCTTGCCTCTCTCCTTAGACGTTGTTTGTTCTTGAAAATATAATGATCAACTAAGAATCCTACAAGATAAAAACTAAAACAAAGAGACAAAACAAAGGCGAAAAATCCAAATTAAAGAAATTAATTGACCGTGCTCCCCGGCAACGATGCCAATTTGACGGACGACTTGTCGAGGGTCGTGTCAAATAAATTTGTAATCCACAACCTCTAAAGCTAACTTGTAGCAGTAGTGGCCGGGGTCGATCACAAGGAACAACGTAATTAATTAATTTAATTAGATTTTTCAATTAGTAACCAAAAAGGGGGTTTTGAAAGATGGATTGGTTAAAAACATAAAATTGCAATAAATTAAAATAACGGAAAAGTAAAGATAAGTTAGCTAATCTCACCTCGGTTTCGTACAATTGGTTATTCTAACTTTGGTTTGGCAACTCAATCATTGACTCTCAAATTAATAGAATTATTATTAATTACTCAACCATCATTGGATACAATGATTAAGATCTCTAACCTTTCCAACTTGACCAAAACATCAAAGTTAGAATCTAATTAGAATTCATTAACATGAACCTAACCGCATTAAGTGAATTGGATCGTTAAGTAGACTTGCATAAACTACGAAAAATCTGGGTTTGTACAATTCTAAGCTCAAATTCCTAAATCTATCATGTAATTATATTAATTGGGATAACACTCCATTCAACACAATCACACAATAAATCTATCACTAACCAATTTAGTTATGCAATTGCTTTAAGTCAAGAAAATAGTTTGTAAAGCTATTCTATCAAAGCAATCGTAATTAAGAACGAGAATTCAACACATAACCAACAATAATTCATCCAAATCGTAAACAGGGTCTCAATAGTATGTCAAACTTACATTAGAAGTCCCCAATTGTGACGATCTAAACTTAGCCGATCATCGGAATGCTCCAACTAAGCTCCTCAGCTTGATTAACCATCCCAAAATACAATAAAACTAACTAAAATTACAAGAGAATGCAAATAAGTACAGAGAGATAGGGGAAGAAATTGGCCAAGAGGAAGAAAAACCAAGAGAGAATGATGTAAAAGTGAAAAAAATTCTTTTATATCCAGTCGCAGCGTCGACACGCTATGTCACAGCGTCACGACGCTGCCCCTTCAGAATAGGAAAGTTGCTCTCGGGTCTGCCTAATGTCAAGACGCTAGGATTGCAGCGTCGAGACGTTGTTGCTTCAGCTTGACTCCCAAGTTCTTTCCTTATTTGCACGGCGTCCCGACGCTGGAAAGGGAGAGTCTCGACGCTGAGAAAGCTCAAAGGATAGATAGGTCATTTTACACTCTGATTTCGCGGTTTAAGCCCCGAATTGCTTCCAAAACTCTAGTGAGGACCTATACACATATTATACTCATTTTAAAGCATTTTTCGCAAGGAATTTAACTAAGATGAGAACATTTGGAGATTCTAAATGCATAACAAATTGGACCGATTAGGAACTATGTATACATTCTCTAATAATATATACTTGCTATTTTGGAAAAATAATTTTACGTTTCCTACTGCTATAGCTGAGACAACCTCTCCAATTCCAACTCTGAGAATCATCTCGCCAACTTCAAGCTGCTCCCAGGAACTTATTTCTTTAAACGAAGAACAAACGTGATTAGTGGCCCCTGAATCGAGTATCCAGACCGAATTATCTAAAGGATTGGAATTCCGTAATTCTGTAAAGCGGAAGTGTGATTGGGACCAATTCCTAATTAATTTTGTTTCATCTAAAATACCAATACATTGGCAATAATCTTAGAACTATTCTAAATTTATACTAAGGCTAAGCATACAAAAATATTATATCTAAATCTACTTTATATAGTAACAAATTACTTACTCTCGTTGACGACTCAGATTAAATTCACCAACTGCTTGTGAAATAATCACGAACTACTGCGAACACCACCACTATGGCTAAACCGGTATGACTCTGAGACTTCTAGAGGTAGGAGACTGGTGGGAGTCTAGAGAGACCCTTCAGGGGAATTCTCTGAGAGTACGAGAATGAACGGGATGCCTTTCACCCCACCCCTGGGGTCCTATTTATAGGAAAAAAGCCAAGATCTTTTCCTTATAGGAAAAGGTCATGAATAAGATCTAATCAAATCTATTATCTTATTCATGTTTAATTTAATTTAATAAATAATTAATTAAATACCCAATTAAATATCATATATTTAATCTTAGGGATTTTATTAAATTATTTATATTAATAAGAATCTAATTCATATTAATTATTTGAACTCTTTCAAATATTTTCTCTCAAGAATTAATTTTGAAATTAATTCAAAATTATATTATAAAGTTTAATAAACTTTATATTATAATGTATCAATATACATTATATGATTCCCTAAATAAATTGAACACTTTCAATTTACAATTTATACTTAATTGCCTCAAGTCTCTTTACGAGCTACCAGTGGGACCTAATCGACCTACAGATCAGAAGCTCCAACGATACGAGACTAATTGGCTAAACTCATCAACCAAGTTAGTCAACATTCGTTAACTGTGGGTCACTCCACTAAAGACCCACAGCTGCACTCTTCTCACTGTAGAATATTTATGTGTCCACGGATACGAGACTAATTGGCTAAACTCATCAACCAAGTTAGTCAACATTCGTTAACTGTGGGTCACTCCACTAAAGACCCACAGCTGCACTCTTCTCACTGTAGAATATTTATGTGTCCACGGATATCGACCAATGCAGTAAGTCAATCCTTCACGTGTGTTCGTGACACCAGTTGGGTAAAATTACCGTTTTACCCCTGGGTTACCTCTAGTTCCTTAAGTACCACTGATCCCTCTAATGAACAAGTTGTTTAGGGTCCAACCACTAAACAGAAGTTCCTCTTGGGCCAGGAGAGGACGACGCGCCTTTGTTCAAGTCCCAGAATCAGCCCTTAAGGGAACACACGTCTACTTACCCCAATAGGGGAAGGAGTGAATTCCATCTTGTACTGTTATGTTTCCAGCCCCCATTCGGTCTTGCCCCTGAAATGGTAGGATTATTGAGTCGGCGAGCAGGCCACTCTCACGCATACAAATCTAAGGACAATCCCTCCTGAAAGGGGTTCATAACAGACTCTTGATTGAGATTGAGTTACCTAGGTCATCCTTTGGAAATAGAAACATAAACTAGTCAACGACGTTACATCTAGTGTTACTATTTCACGATCTGATCTTATGCAAACTCATTGCATAGGATACCCCACCCGCATGTCTCCTGCATGGATGCTTTGGATCATTACATCTGTATCGAAAACAAGGTGGGTCGTATCACATAGTGCCACTAGGATAAAGTACCCAGCCTTATAACTATACTATAGACCTTTTAGGTTGTTACTTGGACACCGATCCTCGTATGTCCCCACATACTAGTCCAAGTTTCATTTAAACAACCTTGGATCTTAGTTTATTGGATTTAGGGTTTATTAATGCAAACTCGATTATTCAATAACCAAATTACTGAATCACTCAAATAACGATTTATTGAGATCGATTAATTTGTTTCATTTACTATCTACGAGTTTTAGGGCATAAAACCCAACACTATCGTTTTCCACTATGCACGTCTCTAAGACTAGTAAGTCTTTGGTTATGTTCTTGTAAGCTAAGTCGTTTCCTTGAGAACGTTCCTTATTTAAGATCATTAAATCCTTTGCCACTTGTTTAGTGTTAGCGTTTTTAGTAGTATGATCTAAACTGTTTAATTTGGCGTTAGACAAAACACATACATAATTCGACATATTGCTGAAATAAACAAATAACTTGTATTAAATATTACACTAAACCCTTTATAATATCCAATCAATTTTAGCAAAAGTAATTAAGCACCCTATAATTCATAATTCTTTTGCAACGATATTTCAAAGGTTTAGAGCAACAACCACCGAGGGGTAATCAACCACTCCTCCTTTGAACCGAGATATTCTCGATCAAACTCTAACACCAGAATAACTTTTTATCATGTTAGCATTTAGTTACCTTTGTTCGGTCAAGAAATTATTAACATTTTTAATAATTTCCCGTAAGTGTGACCTGCCATCTTTAAGATTCAAGAGGTCAGCCCCAACAAGCTACGATCAAGAGAGACAATGTTGGAGCAAAACCTAAGAAACCCTATCCATAACGGAGTTCGTTCTGGTACCCCATACTCAAGCCCTCTGAAGGGATGGTTACACTATTGGCAACACGCAGGCAGAGCATGAGATCTCAGAACGTACCAATGGAGGAGACCGTAGGATGTGTTGACACACTTCCTACTCCCACTTACTATAAACACTCTCTCCATTCACCTTGGTATTGAATCACACAAACACGCAGGCCGAGCATGATTCTCATGGTGTGAACTTTCTGGAGATATGTGGTAATAAAAACTTGATATGATACATCTTGTTTTTATACTTTTCCTCCCACTAAGTATTTTAACGATTAGGGTCTATTTTACTTAGGTAAGTTCCGGCTAAAATGAATCTATCTAAGTCTATGTCTTATTATATAAGGTCTTTACTCTATGTCTAGGTGAATTAAACCACCCTTTTAATTACCAAGGGACATGTGCATACTAATAAAACCGTGCTTAATTCAACTCAGGTACCGGTCCAGGCGTCGGGAGAGTTCCCTTATAACCGAAGTCTTATATCCTACTTAATCATATTTTAATGCTATTTAAAATACTAAGTAGAATGTTCTAATCCTATTAGAAAAGTGATCTTAGGTCTATTAAATTTTAAACTGTTTTAAATTTAATCATTTACTAAGATCCTATGTTAGCATGCAACTCTTTGTTATAGGTTTATGACAGTTTCTATTCATTAACAATTTATAACTATTATAACTTTTAATGAATTAGTCCTATAACATGCTTCTAAAGGTGACGAAAGCGTATAACAATCAAGTATTCAAGTTATATAAAGCACCATTTAGAAGAAACCTATGTCTAGGTGTGTATAACGACTTATACTTACGATGTCAAGGTGATAAACTTATTTAAACCTTACATTGCTCACGCATGTTCATAAAACTCGGGTTAACCTAACTCAAGTACCAGCCTGATGCCCAGGTAGGAGGTGTTCCGTAAACCGTCAACTTAAATACCTCCAGCCTTAGACAGCATCTCATCGGGTGAGTTCTCTTGTAACCTTAGCTTTACAAGATATCAACCTATTCTATGGGAATCATTCGAGTTTGTGGTTAGTGAACATGTAATTATCTTGTTATAGATTTTAACGTCTATCTCGGTTTATAACTCTTTATAAATAACGATAAATCTATAACTATGCTAAGGTGGTTTCATGCTGCATGGTTGTTCATTTTCGTTTATTAATATAACACTTTATACTAATCGAGCTGAACGAATTTAAAACATACAACATGCATCTAAACATGAAACCCTAACCCATGCATTCCATTTTATTATAACACTTATAATAATTACTAATGCATGAATCATGTTTTCCTATGGTGGGATTTTAAATCTATATAGCATACAATATGCATTTGTGTTTCTAATTTAATTTAAACATACATTCGATATGCATAATAAATTAAACACACTAAAATGGACCGATTGTAGCATCCTAATCAAGCAAATAACGAAATTATTACATCAATAATTGAACAATAGTCTCGAACCGCTCCCGAACCATTCAAACCGCCCCGAACCACGTGGATTTTTCTTGAACCGAACCAAAGAAGGCTTGAAATGGTCTGAATCAGTCTAATATGAGCTCAACTGGTCTGTGAAGAGGTGAACCGAACCGAACCGCCGCTGAACCGATCCAATTCACCGTTTGAATCTGGGCGTACCTTTGAAGATGTTCATCAGCGTCTGGAGCAATGCTCTGTTTTCGGCCAACACGAACAACTTGTCTTCTTCCTTCGATTACAGCCTAGTTTCAACTCTATTGACTCCAAAATTTTTACAGACTCAAGCCATTACATATATGCCCATAAACATGTAGGCAATTAAAACTTTAATTCACAAATCAAAGACTAAAATGATGCCAAAATCATAATAAGTCCATTTTAGCTCCCAAACATACATCATATGCAAAAACAACCCACCAAGCTAAAATTAAACGAAATTGAGTGCCCAAATCATGCTCTGATACCCATTGAAAGAGTGTACCAGACACTAGCGGAAGCGATTCAGATCAAAACACTCTAATTTCCTTTAATTTTAGTTAAGAAAATGCATGCATTCATAAAACAAAAACAGAGAGCTTTTGAATACCAACCTTTTTGGACCGAATCAAGCTTCTCCTTTTGTGTTTTCTTCTCACGAACGAGCTTTGGACTCAAAAGAAAGAATGAGTCTTGAAGCTACTGATTTTTTAGAGAGTTTTGACAAGAATTGCATGAATGAATCTTCAGCAAAAAGCACCACCACATCAAGAAGAAGGAGATGATCTTATATATGAGGGAACATAACTTGGTGGATGTTAATTTGTCCTCAACATTTGGTGTCAAATTTATAACAAATGCATGAAACACTTCATGCTCTTACAATGCCACCTTAATTTGAAATTCATAATTTCAATTAAACATTTAAAATGAATTAATTAAATCTATTTTTAATTAATCATAATTATTTAATTTAATATCCAATGCTAAATGTAACGACCCGACAAGAAGGAAGCCAAAATATACAGAAGGTCGCTACTAAATCATAGACATAAATTTTTTTCTTTTAAAAACAACCACAAGCAGAAGAAATAAATAACTTTCATTTACTAAGAGGGCCCAAAACATAATTTAAGTTCGTAAATCTTAAAATGGAACATCTGAAACATAATCCTGAAAAACTCATAGTTCTAAAACATCACATTTAAAACAAGAGTTCGATCCTACGACATCAGAGACTAGAAATAATCAAAGGAATGGAGATGTAAACTGCAGTTGCAATCCCATAGTCAACGAAGTCACAGCTCTCGCCAAGCGCCAGTCATCCTCAAGTACCACCTGAAAAGGAAAGTCATGCAGCATGGGTGAGTATATAAGAATATACTCAGTAAGTAGCCCATTTAGGGGTCGAATCAGATAATCATAAAATCGAGTAGCATGAAACTTAGCTTCCGGGTCATAACGTCATAGGAACCTAACTAGAAACATCAATTCAGGTTGCTAACCACAGGGCCATAATCAAGTGCAGGTAATAATTTCCCTAGGGTGGTTTCCTACCCCAACATGTGCCAACTATGGTGTTGTTTGGGTCAGTCAAGTAAGGCGAGTAAACTAGGGACTAGCTGGCAACCTCTAGCAGCACTACACTTATCCCTATACAACACCCTTGAATCATGAAGTCAAAGTACGGTGGAGCAATCTGGGCATGAAGCATGCCCGAATGCCATCTGGCGCACAATCATGTGCCTAGCTCGACACCATCCTGATGGATTGCACAATAGGATTAGAAATATGTCTGTCTTAGTTTTTTAAAATAGTTTTGAAATTCGAGTAAGTAGGACATAAGACCTTGGTTATAAGGAAACTCTCCCGACAAATGGTTCGGAACCTGAGTTGAATTAACCATAGTCTTACTAGCATGCAATGTCACTAGGTTATTAAAAGTGTTTAATCACCTAGACATTTAGTGTAAAGACCTTGTTTAATAAGGCATAGACTTAGATAGATTCATTTAGCCAGAATTTACCTAAGTAATAAGACCCTAAAACTTTACAACACTTTAGTGGGAGGAAAAGTATAGAAACGAAATATTCATATTAAGTTTTTACTCTCACGTCCCCCTGAGTTCACACCGTGAGATCCATGCTTGGCCTCGAGGTGCCCTGGGAGCGTCCCCCTACGGATGATGTTTGCATGGGTTAATATCAAGGTGAATGGGGAAAGAGTTCATAGTAAGTGGGAGAAGGAAACGTGTCAAACGTATTCTGCGGTCTCCATCATTAGTTTGCACCGCGAGATTCCTATGCGCTGCCTGCGAGTCGCCCTAGGAGCGATCACCCTACGGAGGGCTTGCGCATGGGATTCGGAACAACGCAAACTCCAGAAATGGATAGGGTTTCCTAGGGCCATTCCCAACATTAGCTCTTCCCTACGGTGGCATTGTTGGGGCCGTCCTCTGCGATCTGAAAATGATGGGTAACACTTACAAGATGGTCTTGACCAAATTAACGTTAGCTAATAACTATTGGAGTAAGAGTTATTCTGGGAATAGTATTTGGCCGAGATTGTCTCGATTCAGAGGAGGAGTAGCTGACTGCCCTACGGTAGCGGTTATTCTAAACCCCTGAAGTATTGTTGCAAAATAAACCAATTGTATATATGGGTCGATGATTGCTTTTGCTAAATCTGATTGGATAAATGTGATTAATGGGTTTAGTGCATGTTTCTAATAGAGATTAATTTGTTTGTTTCAGCAATATGTCGAAAAACGTATGTGCTTTGTCAAATGCCAAATTAAACGGTTTAGTACATACGACTAAGAATACTTGCTTAAACGCTAAACACGTGGCAAAGAATTTAGGTTTGGTCTCAACTGAGGAATGTCCTCAAACTAACTGCATAGCCAAGAAAAACATGATCCACGACTCTAAATGCGATTTATTAGTCTTGGAAACGTGTTTAGTGGAAAACGGCGATTCTGCCTGGATACTCGATTTAGGTGCCACTAATCACGTATGTTCTTCATTTCAAGGAATGAGTTCCTGGCAACACCTAATAGCTGGAGAGATGACTCTTAAAGTTGGAACAGGAGAAGTCATCTCGGCTATTGCAGTGGGAGATGTAAAATTATTCTTCACCAAGGAACGTTACATGATATTAGATAATGTATACATAGTTCCGAAAATTAAAAGCAATTTGATTTCTTGTTTATTAGAACAAGGTTACTCAATTTCTTTTTCTGTTAATGAAGCGTTCATAACTAAAAGAGGTATTGATGTTTGCTCTGCAAACTTGAAGAATAAACTGTATGTTTTGAGACCAATTGAGTCTAAAGCTATTTCAAATCATGAGATGTTTAAAACCGCTGAGACTCAACCTAAAAAGCGAAGAGTTTCTCAAGATACCTATCTCTGGCACTTGAAGTTAGGCCATATCAACCTCAATAGGATTGGGAGATTGGTCAAGAGTGGACTTCTAAACAAGTTAGAAGACGACTCGTTGCCTCCTTGTGAGTCATGCCTTGAGGGCAAGATGACAAAACAACCTTTTACCGGAAAAGGTTATCATGCCAAAGAGCCCCTAGAGCTCATTCATTCGGACCTCTGTGGACCAATGAACATTAGACCTTGAGGAGGGTACGAATATTTCATCAGTTTCATTGATGATTATTCGAGGTATGGCTATCTCTACCTAATGCATCATAAGTCCGAGGCTTTTGAAAAGTTCAAAGAGTACAAGGCTGAGGTTGAGAACCTATTAGGTAAGACGATAAAAACACTTCGATCCGATCGAGGTGGAGAGTATATGGACTCAAGTTTTCAAGACTATTTGATAGAGCATGGAATTACGTCCCAACTCTCAGCCCCTGGTACACCTCAGCAAAACGGTGTATCAGAAAGGAGAAACAGAACCTTGTTGGACATGGTTCGTTCGATGATGAGTTATGCTCAGTTGCCTAACTCGTTTTGGGGATATGAAGTAGAGATTGCAGTTTATAATTTGAACGTAGTTCCCTCTAAGAGTGTTTCTGAAACACTGTTTGAGCTCTGGAAAGGACGTAAAGCTAGTTTACGACATTTCAGAATTTGGGGATGCTCTGCATACGTGCTAGAAGCAAATCCAAAGAAATTAGAACCTCGTTCTAAATTTTTCCTATTTGTAGGCTATCCCAAAGAAACGAGAGGTGGATACTTCTTCGATCCAGAGGAAAATAAAGTACTTGTATCGACAAATGCTACATTCCTGGAAGAAGACCACCTCAGAGATCACAAGCCACGAAGTAAAGTCGTTTTAAGTGAACTATCAAACGAAGCTACAGAAACATCAACAAGAGTTGTTGATGATGCTGGCACCTCGAGTCAATCGCGTCCTTCTCAAGAAATAAGAGAACCTCGACGTAGTGGGAGGGTTGTTAGACAACCTGATCGCTATTTGGGTTTAACTAAAACTCCAGTCGTCATACCTGATGACGGAATCAAGGATCCATTAACCTTTAAACAGGCAATGGATGATGGTTACAAGAACGAGTGGATTAAAGCCGTGGACTTGGAAATCGAGTCCATGCATTTTAATTCAGTATGGGATCTTGTAGATCAACCTGAAGGGGTTAGACCCATAGGGTGTAAATGGATCTACAAGAGAAAACGAGACGCTGTTGGAAAGGTACAGACCTTTAAGGCACGACTTGTGGCAAAGGGTTTTACCCAGCGGGAGGGGATTGGCTATGAAGAAACCTTCTCCCCTGTTGCCATGTTAAAGTCGATCCGGATACTTTTGTCCATTGCCACGTTTTACGATTATGAAATATGGCAAATGGATGTCAAGACTGCCTTTCTGAACGGTAATCTTGAAGAAAGTATCTACATGTCTCAGCCAGAGGGGTTCATAGCTCAGGATCAAGAGCAAAAAGTTTGCAAGCTTAAACGATCCATTTATGGATTAAAATAAGCATCTAGATCCTGGAATATGAGATTTGATACTGCGATCAAATCTTATGGCTTTGAACAAAACTTTGATGTTCCTTGTGTTTACAAAAGGATCATCAACAACTCCGTAGCTTTCTTAGTACTGTATGTAGATGATATCCTACTCATCGGGAATGATGTAGGTTATCTAACTGACATTAAACTATGGCTAGCAACTCAATTCCAAATGAAAGATTTGGGTGAGGCACAATTTGTTCTAGGGATCCAAATTGTTCGAAACCGAAAGAACAAAACGCAAGCCCTGTCTCAAGCGTCTTATATCGACAAATTGTTGGTTAGATATAAAATGCAAAATTCCAAGAAAGGACTATTACCTTTTAGGCACTGAATTATTTTGTCTAAGGAACAGTGTCCTCAGACACCTCAAGAAGTTGAGGACATGAGACGTTTTCCCTATGCCTCTGCAGTAGGTAACCTAATGTATGCCATGTTGTGTACAAGGCCTGACATTTGTTATGCAGTAGGGATTGTCAGTAGATATCAATCAAATCCAGGATTCGATCACTGGACAGCCGTTAAAAGTATCCTCAAATATCTAAGGAGAAGGAGGGATTATATGCTCGTGTATGGTTCGAAGGATTTGATCCTTACAGGATACACTGATTCTGACTTTCAAACCGATAAAGATTCGAGGAAATCTACATCGGGGTCAGTATTCACTCTAAATGGAGGAGCAATAGTATGGTGCAGCATCAAGCAAGGATGCATTGCAGACTCGACCATGGAGGCCGAATATGTAGCCGCTTGCGAAGCAGCAAAACAGACAGTATGGCTCAGGAAGTTCCTAACTGACTTAGAAGTCATTCCGAATATGCATCTGCCTATCACCTTGTATTGTGATAATAGCGGCGCAGTTGCAAACTCAAAGGAACCTCGCAGCCATAAGAGAGGCAAGCACATCGAAAGGAAATACCATCTCATTAGGGAGATTGTGCACCGAGGAGACGTGATCGTCACGAAGATAGCGTTGGAGCACAACATTACTGATCCATTCACGAAGGCTCTCACGGCTAAAGTGTTCAAGAGTCATCTAGAAGTTCTAGGTCTACGAGAAATGTATGAGAAATAATCTAGGTCAAGTGGGAGAATTGTAACCGGTATATCGATGCCTCAGTATACTGGGTATTTAGATGCCCTAGTTTATTGTATTTTTACTTTGTTATTAATACAAGTATTTATTCACTCACTGCTGTTATAGATTATAGTACATCCCACTAAACTAGAGTTTTAGTTCAAGTGGGAGATTGTTGGGATTGGTGTCCTAAAACTCGTAGATAGTGAATGTTAAACGAATTATATACTTATTCGATAAAGGCGTTATCGAGACTAATTCAGTAAAGTTATTACTGAATAAAGTAAATTGCACATATAATTACCCAAATCCAATAAACTAAGATCCATGGCTATAGGATGAACACTTGAGCTTTATGTAGAGACATAAAAGTGGATCAAGCTCGAGTAATAGCCAAAACAGTCTATAGTATAGGGATAGGGCAGGATACCATATTCTGGGGACACTATGAGACGCGGCCCGCTTTATAGACGGTATAGACGATGTGATCCTAAATCGTCCATGTAGAGACATGCGAGTGGGGGCGTCCTATGCAATGAGTTTGCATAAGACCAGGACCGAGAAATAAGTCGCTCTCGCTTTATAACACCGTTTACTGATGAGACTGACTATTTCATATGATGACCTAGGTAACTCGATCTTAATCCTGAGCTATCTATGAACTCCTGTTTATTCGGGCTTATCCTTAGATCTGCATAGGTGAGAGTGGCTCAGTATCGCCGACTCAATAAGCCTCCCATTTCAGGGATAGGAACGGGTAGATAGCTGGGGACATAGTCGTGCAAGAAGGAATTCACTCCTACCCGAATTAGGGATAGTAGAGAGGTTGTTCCCTTAAGTGCTGACTCCGGGGCTTGAACAAAGGGATCCCGCCCTCTCATTGGCCCGAGAGGGACTCGGTTTATTGGTTGGACCATAAACCAATTGTTCATTAGAGGATCAGTGGGACTTAAGGAACTAGAAGTACTATAGGGGTAAAACGGGCTTTTGACCTAGCTATAGCTACGAACAACCTGTGAATGATCGACTTACTAATCATGGTTAAATCAAGTGGACAAAAAAATATGTCTATAGTGAAGGGAGTGCAACTATCGGGCTATAGTGGAGTGTCCCGGTAGTTAACGAATGTTGGCTAGCTTGGATAATGAGATTAGTCGGTTAGCCTCGAATCGTTGGAGCCCATGATCTATAGGTCCATTAGGTCCCCTTACTAGCTCATATCGGAACAAAGCCTAGAACAAAAAGATAGGAAGCTTTGAATCGTTCAAAATCGGGAAAACGGGTATTATCGTAAATTGTGTTTGACACAATAATTTAATTATGAATTAAATTAGAAAATAAGAGATGGAGTATGTAAAAGTGTTTTGAATACCATATATATGTATTAGGAATCATATATAATTCATGGCACTAGGTGATAAAGATTAATTGGATTAATCATGTAAAAATTACTTGGAATTGTACAAATTAATTGCCTAGAAATCAATTTCAATTTTGAATTGAAATAGCAATGAATTGCAAGCTGAAAATTGAGAATTTAGATTCAATTTTAAGTGGATTTAGTGGCATTCCCACTCTTGCATGTTGATGCATAGTGGAAAACAACACAACCATGCACTAGTTGCATGTGTTGTGAATTAAACACCTAGAATCCACTTTGAGTTGCAATTTCACCATGTGTCTAGTGTCATGAGGCTTCTCTTTGCATGGAAGATGTCTATATAAGGAGTATGAATCAGATTCAAAGGAAGGACAGCCATTTTCCATATTGTTATGCTGCTGGATTTTGGTCTCAAACTCACTCATCTCCATATATCTCTCTAGTGCTTGAACCTTCAAGCATTCCCTTCCCATTCCCTATCTCTATAGACTCCCACAAGTCGTTCTTGGCCCGGAGAATAGTAGGGAAGACACTAGAGGTGGTGGACACACCGTTCGTGATCAAAGGAATCAAAGGGAGTTGTTGAATCGGTCTCCAAAAGGTTGGTAAAAATTCTGCTCTCTCCTTACGGTATTTGGACAGCATGTTTTCATTTTCTAAAATTGATGTAGTTAAGTGCCTTCGATCCTAAAATTGCTTCTGCATGTGTTATATGAACACCTTCAACGTCAATCTTGCAAACGTTGACTTTTGCAGCGTCGTCCTCTCTTGGGTTAATTTGCAGCATGTGAAATGAATGTGGAGCTTAAATTAACCAATTTTGAATGTGAATGAAGAATGCTTGTTGAAGCTTCTTAGCCTTGGCGCGTGTAATAGGTCCAATTGGAACGTGTGGAGCACCATGATTCTTATCAGCTTGAAAGTGTTTATTTACTTAAGTTTTATTCAATGCATGTCATCCTTTATTGATTATCATTCTGAATCTTGCTAAGTTTAACTTGATCACTTAGACTTTGCATGCTATGTGAGTTTGATCTCGAAAGGGACGAACGATGTCGTTTCTCATAAAGGTGATATAAGAGAAAAGGCTCGAAAGAGTGTATTCGGTGTAATAGGGCGAGCTATAACAACTATAGGGTTATAGATTGAATTTGTGAATTATCTATGTCAGAGTCGAGTCACAGACATGTGCATGACGATACTCGCTTAGCCTTCTAACGGTTCTTGGGAGCAAGGCCAAATAGAAGTTAAATCTGACCCAATGCATTGAATAGACTTAGGTTGAATAAACTATGATTAGAGTTATTTGCCTTTGGGATGAAACTATATTGAACACCTCGTTTTATTTATCATTGTTATCTTTTACTTGTTTATTTTGATTATCTTCTAAAAAATCATCATCAACTATTTCTTTTGTTACCTTATCTAAGCAATCTTTGAACAGTTCTTCTTCAAATCTGTGTTTCCAATTTAGTCCTCGTGGGATCGATACCCTTGGAATACTTCTAAGGTTTTTATTACTACGTGCGATAGTGTATACTTGCACTAGCTTGGCTGAATTTATTCTTCTCCATTATCTATCATCTTTTCTAACCTCCACCTTTCAGCCTGACACGCACCAAGGTGCAACTTTCAGGAACACAAAATCACAAACTTCAAACTCTAAATCCCTGCGCCTGGTGTCTGCATAACTTTTTTGCCTGCTTTGAGCTGTCTTCATCCTCGCTCTAATCTTTTGTACTGCTTAATTAGTAACTTGAATTAACTCAAGTCCCAACAACTTACGTTCCCCAACTTCATCCCAATATACAGGAGATCTACAACTCTTCCCATAAAGGGCTTCAAATGGTGTCTACCAATAGTTGTTTGATAACTATTGTTATAGGCGAATTCCATAAAATGCAGGTGGCTGTCCCAACTGCCTGTAAAATCCATTGCACATGCTCGCAACATGTCCTCTAGCGTCTGATTCAACCTCTCCGTCTGACCATTAGTCTGCGGATGAAAAGCTGTACTGAAATTCAACTGCGAGCCCAAGGCTCTCTTGAAACTTGCCCAGAAGTTAGAGGTAAAACGAGGGTCTCTATCTGAAACAATCTTAACTGGAACCCCGTGCAACCTGACAATTTCTTTCATGTATAACTGAGCCCACTTCTTAACAAAATACGTAGGCTTTCCTGGAAGGAATGTGCTGACTTAGTGAACCTGTCAATAATCACCCATATCACTGTGAATCCTCTGGCTTTTTTGGGCAAACCGACGACGAAGTCCATGGCTACTTCCTCCCATTTCCACTGGGGCACTCCTAGAGGTTGCAACAACCCATTGGCTTCTACCTAGGAGCTTTAACTTAGTGACAAACCAAACACTTGCTCACAAACTTCGCCACATCCCTCTTCATACCACGCCACCAGTAGTACTGCTTCAGGTCTTGGTACATCTTTTTGTTGCCTGGGTGTATCGAAAAAGGAGAGTTGTGAGCTTCAGTCAGAATCTCGTTCTTAAGCTCGTCCCCCTCGAGCACACATAATCGCCCTCGAAAGAGAAGGCCCTCATCTGAGGATAGGGAGAACTCATCCCCCTGACCTGACTCTACCTGGTAGAAAAGGTCACTAAAGTTAGGATCACCTCTCTAGGAGTCTATAATGCGTTGTCTCAATGTCGGCTGCACCGACAGTTGGGCCAACTGTGAGGCAATTTCTCCCACTAGAACAGCTATACCTGCACGTTCCATATCGACCCTTAAGTGAGCTTGATCGATGATTAAAGCTGAAGTATGGGTTGTCTTTCTACTCAGTGCATCTGCAACCACATTCGCCTTTCCTGGGTGATAAAGAATCTCTACATCGTAATCCTTCACGAACTCAAGCTATCTACGCTGCCTCATATTTAGTTCCTTCTGAGTGAAGAAATACTTAAGACTCTTATGGTTCGTGAAGATTTGGATCTTCTCACCATACAAATAGTGTCTCCAAATTTTCAGAGCAAAAACCACTGCCGCTAGCTCCAAATCATGAGTCAGGTAGTTACGCTCATAATTCTTCAATTGGCGAGAAGCATAGGCAATAACCTTCCCGTGCTACATAAGAACACAACCTAAACCTTTCTTGGAAGCATCACTGTAAACAATGAAAGAACCTGATCCATCTGGAACAGTGAGCACAGGTGCTGTTCAAAACTCGCTTCACAAACATTATTCCACACAAATGGACTCCCTTTTCAGGTCAACTGAGTCAGTGGTGTGGCTATCTTGGAAAAGTCATGCACAAAACGGCGATAGTAGCCTGCCAACCCCAAGAAACTTTGCACATCAGTGATAATAGTCTTGCGAGGCCACTTCGTAACTGCTTCAACTTTCGTTGGATCAACAAAAAATCCATCCCTTGACACCACATGACCTAGAAAGGACACCTGCTGAAGCCAAAACTCACACTTAGAGAACTTGGCATACAACTGGTTTTGTCTTAGGGTTGTCAACACTCTCCTGAGGTATGCCTCGTGTTCTTCATCTGACTTGGAGTAAACCAAGATATCATCAATGAACACGATCACAAAGGTATCGAGAAATCCCTTGAACACTTTGTTCATTAAATCCATGAATACTGCAGGTGCATTCGTCAACCCAAAAGACATTACTGTAAACTCGTAGTGCCCATATCCGGATTTGAACGCTGTCTTGGGAATATCTTCATCTCTTATCCTCAACTGCTGGTAGCCTGAACGCAGATCAATCTTTGAGAACACCGACGTTCCTTGCAACTAGTCGAACAAATCATCGATGCGAGGAAGTGGATACTTATTCTTGATCGTCACCTTGTTTAACTCACGGTAATCAATGCATAAGCGCATTGGTCCATCTTTCTTTTTCACAAATAGGACTGGAGCTCCCCAAGGCGAAACACTGTGGCGTATGAAACCCTTATCCAAGAGCTCTTGTATCTGCACCTTGAGTTCCTTCAGCTCTGTTAAAGCCATTCTATAGGGTTCCTTAGAGATAGGGGATGTGTCTAGTTCGAGTTCAATGCTGAAATCCACATCTCGAACCGGAGGCAACCCTGGAAGTGCAGGGATTATAGCCCTAGCGCAGCGGAAACAATCAAAGAACCACACTGTTTTTAATCATGATTAAAATACCAATACGATTCACAAATAACAATTTACAGCAACTAAACAGAAAACAAACATGTTGTAAAAGAGTTATAAAACATTCTTGATCTATTAGAAATAACCCTAAAATTATCCTAATAGATCCTAGTGATCAAGGGATTAGAAAAAAACTTACTTTGTAGGAAGATCTCGATCGGTTTCACCTAATTCCCTTGAATTGATCGCCAAAAACAACGACCTAAATTGATCCCTTTTGCTGGAAATTCTCCCAAGAATGTAAACACCACCAATAGTGTGGCACCGGTATCCTCACAGGAACAATGCTTGAGGTTGTTTGTGGGAACTATGAATTGCTAAGGGATTTCTGGAGAGAAAATTTGTTCTATGTGATTCTTGGAAGGAGAAACGCAGAGAGAGCGTGAGAGAGAGAGAGAATTGCGTAAAAGAGAGTTAGGGTTTCCTAAATCAAAATGAGGAAGTTATTCAACAGATGGACAAACTCCCTCTCCTAAAAACCCTCTCCTTCACACGTGACCGTAGGTTAGTGGGGAGAATAAATCTCTATAAGTTAAGTTAACTGATAGATAATTAAATTAATTAATTTTAATTAAATTAAAATTAAAACAAAATATTAATTAATTCAACAATTAATTAATATTATAATTAAATATCATATATTTAACTATATCACTCTCATATAAACTATAGTATTAATGTACATCAAATGTGCATTAATTATAACCTATAGTTTTAATATGAATCCAATTCATATTTTAATTTAATATTCGAACCCCTTCGAATATTCAATCCTCCTTTCGAAATTTACCTCAACGCCCTTAGTGAGCTACCGGTGGGACCTAATGGACCTACAAATTAGAAGCTCCAACGATATGAGATTAATTGGCTAAACTCATTAACCAAGTTAATCAATGTTAACTGTGGTTCACTCCACTATAGAACCACAGCTGCACTCTTCTCACTACAGATATATTTCTGTGTCCACGGATATCGACCATCAACAGCAAGTCAGCACTTCACGTGTGTTCGTACCCCAGCTAGGTCAAATTACCGTTTTACCCCTGGGCTACCTCTTTATCCTTAAGTACCAATGCTCCTCTAATGAACAACCTGTTTGAGGTCCAACCAACAAACAGAAGTCCCTCTCGTTCCATAGAGAGGGCATGGCCCATTGTTCAAGACCCGAAGACACCACTTAAGGGAACACACCTCTAGTTACCCTAGAGTCGGGAAGGAGTGAATTCCATCTTGTGTGATTATGTTCCCAGCTCCCCACTCGGTCTTTTCCCCAAAATGGTAGGTTTCTTGAGTCGGCATGCAGGCCACTCTCACCCGTACAAATCAAAGGACAATCCCTCACGGACAGGAGTCCATAATCCACTCAGGATTGAGACTAAGTTGCCTAGGTCATCCCAATGAAATCGAAACCGTACTAACTAACGGTGTTACAGTTAGTGGTTAACCATTTTGTGGTCCGGTCTTGTGCAAACTCAATGCACAGGATACCCCCACTCGCATGTCAACTACATGAACGCATTGGATCATAACTTTTGTATCAAAATACAAAGCGGGTCATATCCATAGTGTCACCAGGATAAGGTACCTAGCCTTATCCCTATACTATAGACCCTTTAGGCTAAATCTTGAACATTGATCCCCGTATGTCCCTACATACTAGTTCAAGCCTCATTCTATTAGCCTAAGATGTTTAGTTTATTGGATTAGGGTTAATAAGACAAGATTGCATAATGCAAACATAGATAAATGAATAATACATCATTTTATTAATGTTCGGTCAAAAGGTACATTTACTATCTACGAGTTTTAGGGCATAAAACCCAACAGGAAGCTCTTCAGGAAAAACATCCAAAAACTCATTGACCACTGGCATAGAACCTATTCCCGCTTTTTCACTCTGAGCATCAGTCACGCTGGCTAAAAAGCACCATGCTCCTCGACTCACGAGTTTCCTTGCCTTTAATGCAGATACTATCTTAGGAACAACCTCTGATCTGATCCCTTTGAACTTGAAACTTGCTCCTTCAAGTGGCTTGAATAACACTTCCTTCGGATAACAATCAATGATTGCATGATTCTCGGCCAACCAATCCATGCCCAGGATGACATCAAAATCACTCATCTCAAGCACGATTAGGGACACATCTAACAAATGATCTGACAGTAACACCTGACAGGCTTTAACTTTCTCCCTAGCTAACAACTCTACTCCAGCCGAGGTAGAAACTAACAGGTTAAAACCTAATGGCTCTAATTCTATCCAGGCTTGCTTAACAAATATATTAGATACAAAAGAATGAGAAGAACCTAAATCAAAAAGTACATGAGCGTAGTGTCCAAAGACTAATAGTGTACCTGTCACCACCGCACTGGAGTCACCAGCCTTCTTGCTGGTAGTGGCATGAGCTGAACCCTTCTGGTTGATAGTTCTAGCGTGATTGGAACCGAAGGACCTCCCAGAATCAGAATTTTTGCCTTTAGGGCACTTTGCCGCCATGTACCCTTCCTTTCCACATCTGAAACACAATCTTGTGCCAGCTAAGCATTGACCTTCATGGCGCCCTTCGCACTTTGGACAGAAAGGTTTCTCCTTGCCAGCACTACTCTGGCGCGTGGACCAACGATTCTGAGAATTTCGTTCAGACTTCGAGGAACCTCAATCAAACTTCCTTTTCTGGCCTACATTGGGCTCTAGCTCCTTAACCACCGAGGTAACATTCACAGCTGGCATACCCATAAATGTAGCAGCTCGAAGGGCTGCGGCATAATCGGTTGGGGCAAGGGCCCCTACAACCCGTTGCACATCATCTCTGAGGCCCAGAATGAACCTCTTAGTCTTCTCAGCTTTAGTATCCACCATCTCTGGGGCCAAGCGAGACGATCGCGTGAACTCCAGCTCATACTCCTCCACTGACTTGTCACCCGGCTTCAAAGCCATGAACTCTGCCTCCTTTGTGTACCCGAGGATCGCAGAGTAGTACTTTTGGAAAAATGCCTCCTTGAACTGGAGCCATGTGATAGGACCTGCGGTGGTATCAATGGATCTCTCTACAAACCGCCACCACAACAGCGCATCCTCCCTCAACATAAATACAGCACATGGGACTTGCTGAGTCTCGAGGCACCCCATGTATCAGAAGATCTCCTCCATCGTGGTCGTCCAAGCCTCCGCAGCAGTAGGGTCCACCATCTTCCCGTTGAACGACGGCGGGTCATACTTCTTAAAATCTTTCAAATACCTGGAGCCCTCGGTCGACCCCACCTGATTCTGGTTCTGATTCGCCTGAGGTGCCTGATTGGTAGAGACATTGCTCAGGAGCGCCTACAGAGCTTCCAACGTCAAGGTGACCATTTGTGCCTATGTCGGGTGTGCAGGTTGTGCAGGCATCTCACCCTCTGGTTGATTAACGGCTTGAGGATCCACAAGAGGATCTACTTGACCTGGAGGTACATGACCCCCACCACGACCACGACCACGTCCACGTTCTTGACCACGTGGAGGCACAGTCTAAAAAGAAGAAGGTATCAAATGGTCAAGCTAACATCTTCCAAACTGACCACAAGAAGAATAAGTTCATCATATCCCAGCTAGCTAGATTGAACTAACTTAAGTTTCATGCATAACATAAATCATCATTCATACACTCTTTCCTACTTGGTACTCACATACCTGGCGATGACGAGGCGTGATTACTTGTGCTTGGCTATGGGGAGATCTGATGCTTACGATGTAAGCGAGTCTATAGAACCTATAAACTGGGCTCTGATACCAACTGTAACGACCCGACTAGAAGGAAGCAAAAATATACAGAAGGTCGCTACTAAATCATAGACATAAATTTTTTTTCTTTTAAAAACAACCACAAGCGGAAAAAATCAATAACTTTCATTTACTAACAGGGCCCAAAACATAATTTAAGTTCATAAATCTTAAAATGGAACATCTGAAACATAATCCTTAAAAACTCATAGTTTTAAAACATCACATCTAAAACAAGAGTTCGATCCTACGACATCAGAGACTAGAAATAATCAAAGGAATGGATGTTGGGATTGGTGTCCTAAAACTCGTAGATAGTGAATGTTAAACGAATTATATACTTATTCGATAAAGGCGTTATCGAGACTAATTCAGTAAAGTTATTACTGAATAAAGTAAATTGCACATATAATTACCCAAATCCAATAAACTAAGATCCATGACTATAGGATGAACACTTGAGCTTTATGTAGAGACATAAAAGTGGATCAAGCTTGAGTAATAGCCAAAACGGTCTATAGTATAGGGATAGGGTTGGGTACCTTATTCTGGAGACACTATGAGACGCGGCCCACTTTATAGATGGTATAGACGATGTGATCCTAAATCGTCCATGTAGAGACATGCGAGTGGGGGCGTCCTATGCAATGAGTTTGCATAAGACCAGGACCAAGAAATAAGTCGCTCTCGCTTTATAACACCGTTTACTGACGAGACTGACAATTTCATGTGATGACCTAGGTAACTCGATCTTAATCCTAAGCTAACTATGAACTCCTGTTTAGTCGGGCTTATCCTTAGATCTGCATAGGTGAGAGTGGCTCAGTATCGCCGACTCAATAAGCCTCCCATTTCAGGGATAGGAACGAGTAGATAGCTGGGGACATAGTCGTGCAAGAAGGAATTCACTCCTACCCGAATTAGGGATAGTAGAGAGGTTGTTCCCTTAAGTACTGACTCCGGGGCTTGAACAAAGGGATCCCGCCCTCTCATTGGCCCGAGAGGGACTTGGTTTATTGGTTGGACCATAAACCAATTGTTCATTAGAGGATCAGTGGGACTTAAGGAACTAGAAGTACTATAGGGGTAAAACGGGCTTTTGACCTAGCTATAGCTACGAACAACCTGTGAAGGATCGACTTACTAATCATGGTTAAATCAAGTGGACAAAAAAATATGCCTATAGTGAGGGGAGTGCAACTATCGGGCTATAGTGGAGTGTCCCGGTAGTTAACGAATGTTGGCTAGCTTGGATAATGAGATTAGTCGGTTAGCCTCGAATCGTTGGAGCCCATGATCTATAGGTCCATTAGGTCCCCCTACTAGCTCATATCGGAACAAAGCCTAGAACAAAAAGATAGGAAGCTTTGAATCGTTCAAAATCGGGAAAACGGGTATTATCGTAAATTGTGTTTGACACAATAATTTAATTATGAATTAAATTAGAAAATGAGAGATGGAGTATTTAAAAGTGTTTTGAATACCATATATATGTATTAGGAATCATATATAATTCATGGCACTAGGTGATAAAGATTAATTGGATTAATCATGTAAAAATTACTTGGAATTGTACAAATTAATTGCCTAGAAATCAATTTCAATTTTGAATTGAAATAGGAATGAATTGCAAGCTGAAAATTGAGAATTTAGATTCAATTTTAAGTGGATTTAGTGGCATTCCCACTCTTTCATGTTGATGCATAGTGGAAAACAACACAACCATGCACTAGTTGCATGTGTTGTGAATTAAACACCTAGAATCCACTTTGAGTTGCAATTTCACCATGTGTCTAGTGTCATGAGGCTTCTCTTTGCATGGAAGATGTCTATATAAGGAGTATGAATCAGATTCAAATGAAGGAGAGCCATTTTTCCATATTGTTATGCTGCTGGATTTTGGTCTCAAACTCACTCATCTCCATATATCTCTCTAGTGCTTGAACCTTCAAGCATTCCCTTCCCATTCCCTATCTCTATAGACTCCCACAAGTCGTTCTTGGCCCGGAGAATAGTAGGGAAGACACTAGAGGTGGTGGACACACCGTTCGTGATCAAAGGAATCAAAGGGAGTTGTTGAATCGGTCTCCAAAAGGTTGGTAAAAATTCTGCTCTCTCCTTACGGTATTTGGACAGCATGTTTTCATTTTCTAAAATTGATGTAGTTAAGTGCCTCCGATCCTAAAATTGCTTCCGCATGTGTTATATGAACACCTTCAATGGAGACGTAAACTGCAGCTGCGATCCCATAGCCAACGAAGTCACAGCTCTCGCCAAGCGCCAGTCATCCTCAAGTACCACCTGAAAAGGAAAGTCATGCAGCATGGGTGAGTATATAAGAATATACTCAGTAAGTAACCCACTTAGGGGTCGAATCAGATAATCATAAAATCGACTGTAACGACCCGACTTCTTACAAGTGTCTTATCGGAAACGTTACGACATGCATGCTTTTGAGGCCTTTTTAAATAAAAACATTTTAAAACATAAACACTAATTTTGGTAAAAACACAAAATAAAACTTTTATTCGGGATCCCTGATTTTAAAGATTTTAAATATTCTTAAATAATTTCCAAACTATAAATATGCATTGCCTCTAGGAAATTTCTCAAACAAGTTTACAAATCAAATATAGTAAAACAGAGTTCTTAAAGAGGAATAAAAATAAAATATGAAGTTCATGGTTCCCTCATGGCTGTCTAACGGATTCTCATCCTTCCACCTGCCCTTGCCTTTACCTGAAGGAAAACATTTTAGAAAAGAATGAGTATTTAAAATACTCACTAAGTGACCCTACTGTTGAGGTTGGGTCACGCTTAAACACGTTTTAAAAATCAACAACAAATATCTTTTTGGTGGCTCTAAACTTTATTTTAAACTTATTAATTAGGGGATATACATCAATTTCATGCATATCCTAGACACATCAATTTCATGTGTCTCCTACGGAGGTCATCAAATTCACGAACCTCGACTTAGGTACATCAATTTCATGTCCCTAAGTCATGTGTAGGCATCTCTTTAAGTACATCAATTTCATGTACACTTTCAAAATTTTAGAAGCTTAAAGGCCGAACAAATTCATGCATGATATAAAAAAGTAACTCAAGAGACCACCACTTTTAAAAGAATTCAAATCTCAACATTTGCAAACAATCATAACAAATTTCATACTTACATAATCCATACTTTAACATTTTTTCTTAAACAAATACATATTCAAAACAATTCATACAACACATGAATTTTGGAAAATCAAACACGTGCTTCCAACTAAAAAGTTCAACAATAAAGCCACTTACCTTCCTCAAATGTTCTTAAACAACACTAAATCAATTCCTTAACTCCAAGGCCTCTAACACACAAAACAAAAAGGAATTCTTCAAATTAATTGGAGCTTTACCCAAACAAATCAACGTCCAACCATGAGTCATAAAATTTTAAAGAGATTTAACTCCCAAGCTTACCCAAACAAAATAACGTTTGTTGTCCGTGGTCTCCAACCCGCTCCAACTCACAAATCAAACACAAACACGCTATGGAAACCTTAAAATTGAGAGCTAAAATCAATGGATATTTGATTAGGTAGTGAAATTTACCCAAATAATCTAGAATCTCACTTACCCAATACTAAAATCGCCCGAAAACAATGCCAAAAATCGCTAGTGCACGAACACCTATCGCTAGAAACACGAAGAAGCTGCTGGACACTCCCTACTCGCTGAAAAACTGCTAAAAATCGACACCCACACCTGCTGGAACACGTGCCGCTGACTGGAGAAGACCCGCCGCCAACAAGCCTGCTCACGTCGACCACGAACCGCCGTTGGACCGAGTTGCTTATCGGAGGAGTTGCTGCCGACACCTAAACCACGAAGAGACGCTGCTGCCGCCGCTGAAACCGCGTCGCTGCACCTTGCTGAACCGACACTATCGTCGAGGAGCTCGTCGGAGGGACGCGCGTCATTGCTTGCTGGAGACCCACAAAAACTTGCCGCCTAACCGAGCTTGTTGTCGTGGCCACTTGCCGAAGAAAGGGTCGAAGATGAAGCTGGAAGGGGCTGCACGATCGGGTAAGGATAAGAGAAGGAGAAGATGGAAGCTAGATGGCTCATTCCCTAGGGCTGCATGCAAAACTTAAAAGAAGAAGTCTTGGGCATGGGCTTGGCTCAACAATCTCAATATTTACAAAAATGCCATTCCAGCCCTAATTTTAAAAATACACCAATTTTCAAATCTTTAATTTTCCCTCTTAACCCCAAATTAGAGAGATTAAGATTTACCTTAATTCCGGACGTTACATCGGGTAGCATGAAACTTAGCTTCCGGGTCGTAACGTCATAGGAACCTAACTAGAAACATCAATTCGGGTTGCTAACCCCAGGGCAATAATCGGGTTCAGGTAATGATCTCCCGAGGGTGGTTTCCTGCCCCCAACCTGTGCCAACTATGGTGTTATGTGGGTCAGTCAAGTAAGGAGAGTAAACTAGGGACTAGCTGGCAACCTCAAGCAGCATTACACCTATCCCTACACAACACCCCTGAATCATGAAATCAAAGTACGATGGAGCAATCTGGGCATGAAGCATGCCTGAATGCCATCTGGAGCACAATCATGTGCCAAGTTCGACACCGTCCTGATGGATTGCACGATCCCATGCCAGAAAAGTACGCTCTACCAGTCACTGATAGAGTGCACGATCACGTGCCTGTAGGTAAGTTCCATCAGTATCCTAAGATGGGGAAGGAAACGACCCTAGCTTGACACAAGGCTTAACGATCTGCTAAGTTTACCTGAGGCCCTGAATCGCATCTAAGGCTCCTATTCTAGGTCTTGTCCTCTTCATACGTACGATTATCAAGCGTAACGTATCGAGGGATTTTACTAAGCTTAGCCTAATCAGGGGGGTTCTACTAAGCTTAGCCTCACTTCTGTTGTAGTGCTACCAAAAATTCAACAGCATAATGGCATACATAAGGTAAACCCCAAATTTTTCTATTCACCTGAAAAGCGGATAAAACACTTCTATAATCAACACAACCCAACCACAAACTTCAGGGTACTCCGATCTACCACAACCAAAGCGAGATAGACCTCACATCCACAACTATCATGATATTCAGAGCAACAAATCCATACAATCAAACATGCTTTCAAAATGAACCCAAAAGGTAATAACCCATCCAGAAGTAGTTTTAGATATGCTATAATTAATAAACCACATTCCATGCCCACATTATACTTCGCAATGCAACTCTTAAACTAACTCCTTTAAATCCATAAGCAAACACAAGACTTAAACTAACTCTTACAAGCATGCTAAATTCACAAAGGAAATTAGTTAAAACATGAAACTTGACTTAATCGAATCCATCAATCATGTAATGGGTCTAAAGCTCGAAAATTGAGTCCATTAGCTACTTACCTTAGCTAATTAGTTTACTTGCCAAGACAATAACTCCTTAGCTTCCAAGCCCCTATCCAACTACACAAAGTGGGACAAACATCCTCAAATCAAAAGGAGTTTTATACCAAACGCACACCTACAAGCCAAAGTAAATTTTGGGATGGTGTAACACCCAAAACTCACCTAAAAACAGAAACGAAGCTTGTTGTCCGGGCTAACAATTCCGCTCCAAACGACAATTAAACCTCTACAAGCAAAGGGAACCTTGAAATCAAAGGCGAAAACTAATGGGTAACCTTCCTACACACTTGTATTAACCAAAACTTTAATTATCTCACTTACCCACACTTGAAATCGCCAGAAAAGCGCCCTGAAAGACCCGAAACTACTGTTGTTTGCGCTCCTAAACAACACAGCCGCCAGAACCCACGTTGATAGCCTTTATGAGTCTGAATCTTGTCGGAAAAACAGAGGGGAAGGTCATGAGTGAGACAGAGAACGAAAGGGATGAAAGAAACTGACCTTGAGAATGAAAAATTCAAGAGAAACGAACCCCAAATCGCTGAAACGCCAGCGGTCTGCACAACACCTCCAGCCGCCGCTGCACATCGAAGCCACCATGGATGACCTGCTCACCGGAGGGGTCGCGCCTGACGGAGAAGACGACTGCGAGGAAAGCCACAGCTGGCGACGGAAGAACGAAAAGAAAAAAAACATAGAGGCTGCTGTGGTTTGGAGGTCACGGTAAGGAGGATGAAGGAGAGTTGGGGAAGATAGACCTCTTGGGCTGCGTGCGACCCTATTAAAAAAAAGGCTTAGGGTTTTGCTCCAACTTCAAAATTTTTACAAAAATGCCCACCCATCATCTACTTTAAGCAAAATCATAACTAAAATAAAACCTATTTCTCCACCAATTCCATAAAATTAAACTCAACTAGAGAAAGTAAAATTTACCTTAACGTCGTCATTACACTAAATTAAATAATTTCCCCAATTCCGATCTTTCTCCAAACCGATATGAATTCCTATTCATATTTAAAATACAATATGTATCGAATACATAATATATCGGAAATATTTAAATCATATTTAAAATATCTCCAACTCTCTCAAAAAATATAGATCAATTCACAATTAACCTATTACGTCAATAATATCATACCCAATTGATGTTAACTCCCTAAATAGAATTTGAACGTTTCAAACTCATCCATCACACTTGTTCTAAGGATTATTTCGTACGAGCTAGCAGGGGGACCTAATGGACCTACAGATCATGGGCTCCAACGATGCGAGATTAACCGGTTAAACTCTTTTAATCTAGTTAACCAACATTCGTTAACTATCGGGCTCACTGTAGATATATTTTTGTCCACCCAATATAACCATGATTAGTAAGTCGACCCTTCACAGGTTGTTCATAACTAAAGTTGGGTCAAATGTTTGTTTTACCCCTGAAGTTACATCTTGTTCCTTAAGTCCCTAGTGAGTCCCTAAGGAACAATTGGTTTGTGGTCCCACCACTAAACCTAAAACCTTTCGAGCCAAGGAGAGGGCGGGATCCCTTTGTTCACATCCCGGAGTCAGCACTTAAGGGAACAACCTCTCTACTATTGTTGAGGTCCGACACCAACACCGCAAGTGCACGGGCCGCAAGTAATATAAAACGGAAATATTTCGAGTATCGAATCCACAGGGAGGTGAAGCGAAAATTAAGCAAAGCAATAAATTCTTGAACACTAAAAATACCTGGGGGAAATAATATTTAGGAACCAAAACATGAAATTAAAATGAATTTAAAATTAAGCAATTAAAGATTAAAATTGATCAATCAAGGAAAATAATAAAATATGGAGAAAGAGTTTTTAGTGAGAAGCGAGGTCTTGAAAATCAATTAATAGCTAAATAATTATTACAATTAACCTATCTCATTGCCCAACTAATTATACTTCTAGAATCTCCGTTAGTCATATAGGATCTCCTGTCTATTTCCCCTAATTCTAATTAATCCATTTTAACAACCTAAGTGTCCTTAGCGCCATTAAAATTCGTTAATTATTACACTCTGATTCATTTTAGGAATCTAAGTTTAATCAACTAATCTCGTTGTCACGACGGGCAATTAAACTAGTTGCATGGATTATGATCTATCCTAATTTCTCTCCGTCAAGTTTCTATTAAGAATCAGATCAATATACAACTGGCCAGATTGCATACAGCATTACGAGCATCCATACAAATAATTAGTAAAAGAGGGCAAGAGAAAGGCAATTATAATATCATTTAACTATATATTTTCATTTCAAGACCCCAAATTGGGGTTTAGCTACACATGGCTAAAGTATCCACAAAATATACAATGGAAAGCATAAATATGAGCAAATAAAAGGAAAGGAAATGACCGTCGAAGACTCCGCGCTTGGATTCCCTCCGAGCACGCCTTGAGCCTCCTAGAGTGCTCCTCAAAGCTCCCCAAAATTTTCCCACTAAGAACTCTCAAAAAGGCTAAAAAGCCTTGAGAGAAGGCTCAAAAAGAGCCAAGGAAGGAAAGGTAGGAAAGAATGAAGGAATGATTGATGATCAAAATTGGCACCAAGGGAGGCCTTATATAGGCCCGGAAATAGGACAGCGTCGCGATGCTGTGACGTCACCCAACTTGCTGGCCAAGAAATGCAACGCTGTCCCCACAACGTCTCAACGCTATGCAGATTCCAGAACAGTCCACGCGGTTTGGGCTTGAAATTTGGGCCTTTCTTCATTTCTTTTTGGATCTTCTTATGGATAGTTGACTATTGGGCTCCCCCTTTGACCCATGCTTGGATATTTGGCTTGGAATGCTCATTTTTGGGCCTTTTTCCACCAAAAATCCATAAAGTGCTCCTTAGGACAAAATAATAAATTAAATTATAATTTCTCAATAAAAAAACAATTAAAGAACTAAAAAGCTTAATATTTTAGGACTAAAATAGCGACATTTCTACTCGCTATCAACTATCCCTAAATTGGGTAGGAGTGAATTTCGTCTTGCAATACTATGTCCCCAGCTATCTAGCCGTTCATATCCTTGAAATGGGGGGTTTATTGAGTCGGCGATGATGAGCCACTCTCACCCATGTATATCTAAGGATAAGTTGAATAAACAGGAGTTCATAGCTAGCTCAGGATTAAGATCGAGTTACCTAGGTCATCGCACAAAAATAAGTCAGTTTGAACAGTAAACGACGTTATAAAGGAATTTGACTTATTTCTTGGTATTGGTCTTATGCAAACTCATTTTCATAGGACGACCCCACTCGCATGTCTCTACATGAACGATTCAGAATCACATCGTTTGCACTTATAAAAAGTGGGTCGCGTCTCATAGTGTTCCCAGGTTAAGGTACCCAACCTTATCCTTATACTATAGACCGTTTAGGCTATTACTTGAACTTGATCCACTTTTATGTCACTACATAAAGTTCAAGTATACATATCACATAGTCATGGACGTTAGTTTATTGGATTTGGGTTATTTAACGTGTAATTCACTTATTTAATTACTTAATTGAATGAAAACTCAATAACGACTTTATCGAACAAGTATATTACTATTTGTTTCATTCACTATCTACGAGTTTTAGGGCACCAACCCCAACACTAGGACCTTTGTTAGAGATAATTTAAGCACATTATCCCTAGTTATCATTTCTAATAATCTGGCTAATTCTCAATACTGTCACACCCCCTCTCGGACCACCTGCTAGCTTAGCTCGAAAGATGGCGTGAAGCCAACGGACATTGTCCTCCTCTAACGATACCCGCTGACCCACCTGAACATTGAACCTGATAAACATACTAATCATACATATAAAAAATTCTAGATGAAACAGAACACGATGGAATCCCTGAAAAAAAACTTCCAACAAACACGAGGTGCCGCCCTGACATAACTTGGTTCGGATAATAACCTGATATAGAAGTCACAACCAAAAACATATACAATAGGGTTTATACAACCACGACCTCTAGGACTATATTATCCAATCCTTACAAAACATTTACAATATGAACAGACTCAATATACAACTCCACCCACGTACTGGAGCTTGTTCAGGAACTTTCAGCAGACGTTGGCAGTGTATCAGGCACCGGGAGCTCGATCTCTACCTGAAAGTGGAAAAACATTTTGAAAGAATGAGCTACGAAGCCCAGTGAGTGACTAAGTTTAAAACTCTAAATCCGGAAGTCAAACACGTGATAAACCTTTAAACGTATAAATATGCTCAATCAAAGCGTTTAACATAAACGTGTAATAATAAACGCTTTCCAAAACATCTCGCAAGTTCGTCATTAAAAATCTAGCAAGGCATATTAAGTACATCAAACGTTTTAACTAAAATGACCGATCTACGTTGTGTAGGGCACGCCCAGTACAACCAACGTTTACTAGTCCTACGATGTAGTGGGGCCCGCCCAGCACTCCCATCGTCTTTGTCGTAGTGGGGCCCGCCCAGCACTCACGACAGCATCGTTGTCACGGAGTACACTCAACGTCAACAACGGAATATAACCTGTGTGCACACGGTACCATATAGCCTCGGGCTCAATATCTCAGTCATGTAGTCAATAGAAATCTCAGAAAATCACATGAAAACATTAAAACATGCCTGCTTATCGTTATCTTTCGTAAAACTTAAGCTTACTCAGCTTTCTCGTGAAAAACTGGAAATCGTTTAAAAGTACTTGCTAATCCATACTTTACTTTAAAAGATATCGTTTCAGCTACTTTTCATAAAGTTATTGGCCACGTGCTCGTATATAAACCTCGTTAGAAAATCTGAGCTCAAAACTTATGCTTGAAACCGTTCATAAAAATCATATATCATTCATGGTAAAGCATATAAAACGTCTAAACATGAACGACCGTTGGAAACAATTTTCGAAATTCATTTTGTCACTCACTGTCTTATCTATTTCCCTGGTCTGTAGACTCGACCTATTTCCTCTTGGCCTGTCAAACAACCAAAACCGAGCATTAGAACCATAGATGGTCTCATTCTTCCATGCTCATAAATTCTAGACACTTGAATTAAGAACCACATTCACATTCTACTTTCCAGATTTTCCAGATTCTATACCCTAACTTCCAACACCCATAACTTCCTCAATACTTAACCAACATTAATGAAATACACATCAAACTCTTCATCTTCGAACACTCTACAACTTACCTGAAGAAATGAAAACGAGATTCCCAACCGAGTTGCCCAGAATTTCCCCGAACACAGACAACACAGATTCGAGGTTCTCTGCTACCCTTTATCTATCTCCTGAAATTAAACCTACTTAAAGTCATTTTTGGCTCACGAAATCTTCATGAAAGTTGTAGGAAATTGAATACGATTTCCAACCATACCAAATATAGCTTCTGATTCGACTTGTACACCCCAGAATGCTCAAAACACCAGAGAACACCAGAGATCCTCCTTGTTTGCTCGAAAATCCTGTGCTCTGTTTTCCATTCAAAAATCCATTAACTTCGCATACAATTTAGCTCAAGCTTCCTTCATAAATTTTGTTAGAAAATGAACTAACTTTCAAGAAAATCAAATCTCATCTCTTATTTCCTTCTGTGTAGCTCAAACCGAATAAAAAACCAGAGGTTGACAGTTTTGCACCCAGATTCTGCTATGGCTGGCTTTGCATCAGCTTTTCTTATCTTCTTCAACCTCAAAACCACGAAATTCTTCTTCTTCTTTCTCCTTCACTCTCTCCTTAAAGTGCTCTGAAAGTTTGGGTGGAAAAAGATGAGAAATGGGGCTGATAATGGGTGAAGCGGTGGTGGGTGTCTTGCTGTCCATTTCCATTTTCTTTCTTTTTTTGTTTTTTTTTTTTTTTGTGTCTTTTCTTTTTCCTTTTCTTTTCTTTTCTTTTCTTCTTTATTTCCATTCTTTTCTTTTCTTCTTTCCAATTGGCAAGTCCCAACAACTTAGTCCAACTTCCACTATAGATGACAAGAGAAAATTATCTAAAGAAAGTCTCGGGTTTACAACTTACCTCCCCCTTGTGAAATTTCGTCCTCGAAATTTAGAAGTCTTAGGTTAAGAGTGTTGGGTAACTCCTCCTCATTTGATCTTCTGACTCCCAGGTTTCCTCCTCTACTCCGTGATGTCTCCAAAGAACTTTCACGAGTGGGATCGTTTTGTTTCTCAAAACTTGCGCCTTCCTGTCGAGGATCTGAACCGCTTCCTCCTTATAACTCAAGTCTTCCTTCAGCTCAATTGGTTGCATTTGCAACACATAGGACGGATCTGGAATATATTTCCTCAACATGGACACATGGAAAACATCATGTATTCGAGCGAGTTCCACTGGCAACTCAAGTCTATAGGCTGCTAAGGACCAATATATCTAGGACTCAGCTTACCTTTCCTCCCAAAGCGAAGAACACCTTTCCACGGAGATAACTTTAAGAAAACTCGACCTCCAACTTGGAACTCTAAGTCTCTTCGTCTCTTATCTACATAGCTCTTCTGTCGATCCTGAGCTATTTTCAGGTTCTCCCTAATCAGCTTAATATTGTCTGACGTAACTTGTACCAACTCAGGACCAACTAGCTTTCGCTCTCCCACTTCGTTCCAACACACAGGAGTCCTGCATGGTCTGCCATACAAAGCTTCGAATGGTGCCATGCCGATGCTAGACTGGTAGCTATTATTATAAGCGAACTCCATAAGTGATAAGTGAGTATCCCAACTTCCCTTAAACTGAAGGACACATGCTCTCAACATGTTCTCTAAGGTCTGGATGGTCCTCTCTGACTGACCATCTGTCTGGGGATGGAACGCTATACTGAACTGCAACTTTGTTCCCATTGCTTTCTGCACACTAGGCCAAAACTTAGAAGTAAACCTTGGATCCCTATCTGAAACTATGGACACTGGAACTCCATGTTGACTCACAATCCTGTCGACGTATAGTTTAGCTAGTTGATCTAATGTAGACGTCGCTTTAATCGGTATAAATCGTGCTGTCTTAGTGAGTCTGTCCACTATTACCCATATACCATTATGTCCACTAGAAGTACGAGGTAATCCAAACAGAAAATCCATGGTAATATGCTCCCACTTCCACTCTGGCACCGGCAGTGGATTAAGGAGTCCTCCTGGCCTCTGTCTTACTGGTTTAACCTGTTGGCAGATCAAACATCTGTCGACATATTCAGCTATCTCTTGCTTCATACCAGACCACCAATAAGTTTTCTTCAGAGTTCTATACATCTTGGTGCTTCCTGGATGCATAGCGTAAGCTGAACTATGAGCTTCCTCTAATATAGCACTCTTAAGCTCACTAATACTCGGAACGCATAGTCTTCACTGCTTAACTATGGCTCCGTCTGCTCTCAGCTCAAATTCTGCCTCTGGGCCTTGCCTGGACTTTGCAAGCATTTTCTGTAAGTTACTATCCTCTGGCTGTCTTCTCACAATCTCTACTACTAGAGAAGACCTAACCTGAAATTGAGCTAAAAGACTCCCTCAGCTTCCTGCAGTCATAACTGCCTTGAAACCTCTTAACTCACATAGCAAGCTTGCTCGAATACCACACAAGGCACTCTTCAGAAGTCTCGACTTCCTACTCAACGCATCTGCTACCACGTTAGCCTTACCTGGATGATATTCTATGGTACAGTCATAGTCTTTGATTAGTTCTAGCCATCGCCTCTGCCTCAGATTCAGCTCTTTCTGATCAAAGATGTACTTCAAACTCTTATGATCCGTGAAAATGTGGCACTTCTCACCGAATAAATAATGTCTCCAGATCTTCAGTGCTAGAACTACTACTGCTAGCTCAAGATCATGGGTAGGGTAATTACACTCATGCTTCTTCAACTGCCTTGAAGCATATGCTATTACCTTTACTTCCTGCATCAGCACACAACCTAATCCTTGCCTCGAAGCATCACAATAGATCACATACTCCTTCCCTGTTATAGGAAGTGTCAGAATAGGTGCTGTCACCAATCTCTTTTTCAGCTCCTGGAAACTCTGTTCGCATTTATCCGACCACTCAAACTTAGCATTCTTCCTTGTCAAAGATGTCAAGGGTAATGCTAATCATGAGAAATCCTCAACAAAACGTCTGTAGTACTCGACCTGGCCTAGGAAACTACGAACCTTTGTTGCACTAGCTGGTCTCTCCCAGTTGACAACAGCTTCCACTTTCTGCGGGTCAACACTAACTCCGTCCGCTGAAACTACATGCCCTAAGAACACTACTTGATTCAACCAGAACTCACATTTGCTGAACTTAGCGTATAGCTGTTTATCACGTAGTGTCTGTAGAACAATCCTCAGATGTTCCTCATGGGCTTTCCTGTCAATTGAATAAACTAGAATGTCATCGATGAACACTATCACAAACTGATCTAAATACTGATGGAAGATCCTGTTCATGAGGTCCATGAAAAGTGCTGGCGCATTCGCTAAACCGAATGGCATCACTAAAAACTCATAGTGCACATACCTTGTCCTGAATGCTGTCTTAGGAATTTCTGATTCCCTAACCTTCAACTGGTGGTATCCTGACCTCAGATCAATCTTAGAGAACACCGCTGCCCCCTTAACTGGTCAAACAAGTCATCGATGCGTGGTAGAGGATACTTGTTACGTATCGTGACCTTGTTTAACTGCCTGTAATCAATGCATAATCTCAGGGTACCATCTTTCTTCTTCACAAATAACACTAGAGCTCCCCAAGGTGATACACTAGGCCTGATGTATCCCTTGTCAACTAGTTCTTGCAACTGCACCTTCAGCTCCTTAAGCTCGCTCGGAGCCATTCTGTATGGTGCCTGTGAAATAGGTGTTGATCCTGGAAACAATTCAATAGTGAACTCCACCTCTCTATCAGGTGGCAAACCTGATAGATCAGCTGGAAAAACATCAAGAAATTCGTTCACCACAGGAACATCTTCTGGTTTCAGCTTTTCTTCTTGCACCTCTACCACGTGTGCAAGAAACGCTGTGCAACCCTTCCTCAACAACTTCTCAGCTCTCAGAGCTGAAATCAAACTCGTAGGAATAATCTTCCTCTCACCCCTGAAAACCACTTCAGTCAAACCTGGTTTTCTAAAAGTCACTTCCTTCCTATGGCAATCCATACAAGCATAGTGAGTGAATAAGAAATCCATTCCCAAAATCACATCCAATGCCTGCAACTCTAAGGGAAGAAGATCCACTAACATACAGAGACCTTCTACTACAACCTCACAATCACGCAACACTTCATTGACTAATAAAACGTCGCCAACTGGAGTGCATATGACTAACTCCTCAGATAAAGGCTCTAGCATCCTATTCAGCTTAGTTATAAACATACGAGAAACAAAGGAATGCGTAGCACCTGGATCTAATAAAACACATGCAGGTACATTAAAAATCAAAATTGTAAACCCGAGACTTCTCTAGGATCATTTTCTCTTGTCATCTATTGTGGAAGTTGAACTAAAAGTTGTTGTTATTCATTGTCTAGGAAAAATGGCAAAGTTTTGTGGTTCTTTGTGGTTCATTGTTGGTTGAATGTAAGTTGTTGGGATTTTCTAATTTTAAAGAAGAAAGGAAAGAATGGAAATAAAGAAGAAAAGAAAAGAAAAGGAAAGGAAAAGGAAAAGGAAAAACAAAGAAAAAAAAAGAAAAGAAAAGAAAGTAAGTGGGAAAAGCCAGCAAAAAGTCCACCACCGCTTCACCCTATTTCAGGCAATTTCTCATCTTTTTCCACCCAAACTTTCAGAGCACTTTAAGGAGAAAGTGAAGGACGTAGAAGAAGAAGAATTCGTGGTTTTGAGGTTGAAGAAGATAAGAAAAGCTCATGCAAAGCCAGCCATAGCAGAATCTGGGTGCAAAACTGTCAACCTCTGGTTTTTTATTCGGTTTGAGCTACACAGAAAGAAATAAGAGGTGAAATTTGCTTTTCTTGAAAGTTAGTTCATTTTCTAACAAAATTCATGAAGGAAGCTTGAGCTAAATCGTATGCGAAGTTAATGGATTTTTGAATGGAAAACAGAGCACAAAATTTTCCAGCAAACAAGGAGGATCTCTGGTGTTCTCTGGTGTTTTGAGCATTCTGGGGTGTACAAGTCGAATCAGAAGCTATATTTGGTATGGTTGGAAATCGTATTCAATTTCCTACAACTTTCATGAAGATTTCGTGAGCCAAAAATGACTTTAAGTAGGTTTAATTTCAGGAGATAGATAAAGGGTAGCAGAGAACCTCGAATCTGTGTTGTCTGTGTTCGGGGAAATTCTGGGCAACTCGGTTGGGAATCTCGTTTTCATTTCTTCAGGTAAGTTGTAGAGTGTTCGAAAATGAAGAGTTTGATGTGTATTTCATTAATGTTGGTTAAGTATTGAGGAATTTATGGGTGTTGGAAGTTAGGGTATAGAATCTGGAAAATCTGGAAAGTAGAATGTGAATGTGGTTCTTAATTCAAGTGTCTAGAATTTATGAGCATGGAAGAATGAGATCATCTATGGTTCTAATGCTCGGTTTTGGTTGTTTGACAGGCCAAGAGGAAATAGGTCGAGTCTACAGACCAGGGAACTAGATAAGACAGTGAGTGACAAAATGAATTTCGAAAATTGTTTCCAACGGTTGTTCATGTTTAGACGTTTTATATGCTTTACCATGAATGATATATGATTTTTATGAACGGTTTCAAGCATAAGTTTTGAGCTCAGATTTTCTAACGAGGTTTATATACGAGCATGTGGCTAATGACTTTATGAAAAGTAGCTGAAACGATATCTTTTAAAGTAAAGTATGGATTAGCAAGTACTTTTAAACGATTTCCAGTTTTTCACGAGCAAGCTGAGTAAGCTTAAGTTTTACGAAAGATAACGATAAGCAGGCATGTTTTAATGTTTTCATGTGATTTTCTGAGATTTCTATTGACTACATGGCTGAGATATTGAGCCCGAGGCTATATGGTGAAGGTGTTCATATAACACATGCGGAAGCAATTGAAGATCGAAAGCACTTAAGACATTCAATTTTACTCCTAAAGCATGCATGTTCTAGAAAGGGTAGAAAAGAGAGTAAATGAGTACCAACCTCTTTGATACTCACTTGTAAGGAACTCCTTGTGATATTATCTTTCTCCAACTTCTCTTGGACAACCTTTAGTGTCTTCCCTACTATTCTCTTGAGCCTAGAAAGACTTGTGGGAGTCTATAGAAGAAAGAAATAGGAAGGGAATGCTTGATGGTACAAGCTTTTGGAAGGAGATGAAATGAGAGAGAATTTGAGGGAGAAAATTTGCAGCATAACACTAAATGAAAGCTTGCTACTCTTCAATCTAATTCAAGCCCCTTTTATAGACCTCTCCCATGCAAAGACAAGCTTCATGACACTTAGCCACATGGTCAAGATGCAACTCAAAGTGGATTCTAGGTGTCTACTTCACAACACATGCATCTAATGCATGTTTGTGTTGTTTTCCACTATGCATTATCATGCAAGAGTGGAAATGCCACTATATCCATTATGAATTGAATCCTAATTGTGAATTTTCAGCTTGCAATTCATTTCAATTTCAATTCAAAATTGAAATTGATTTCTAGGCAATTAATTGGGACATTTCCAAGTAATTTTGATATGATTAATCCAATTAATCTTTATCACCTAATGCCATGAATTATATATGATTCCTAATACATATATAGTATTTAAAACACTTTTAAATACCTTATCTCTCAATTCCTAATTTAATTCATAATTAAATCATTGTGTCGAACACATTTTACGATAAAACCCTATTTCCCGTTTTTGAACGATTCAAAAATTCCTATCAATATGTTCTAGGCTTTAATCCGATATGAGCTAGTAGAGGGACCTAATGGACCTATAGATCATGGGCTTCAACGATTCAAGGCTAACCGACTAATCTCATTATCTAAGCTAGCCAACATTCGTTAACTACCGGAACACTCCACTATAGCCCGATAGTTGCACTCCCCTTACTATAGATATATTTCCGTCCACTTGATTTAACCATGTTCAGTAAGTCGTTCCTTCACAGGTTGTTCGTAGCTATAGCTAGGTCAAATAACCGTTTTACCCCTATAGTACTTCTTGTTCCTTAAGTTCCACTAATCCTCTAATGAACAATCGGTTTGTGGTCCAACCATCAAACCTAAGTCCCTCTCGATCCAACGAGAGGGTGGGGCCCCTTGTTCAAGTCCTGGAGTTAGTACTTAAGAGAACAACCTCTCTGCTATCCCTGAATTGGGTAGGAGTGAATTCCGTCTTGCAAAACTATGTCCCCAGCTATCTATTCGATCTCATCCCCAAAATGGTAGGCTTGTTGAGTCGGCGATGCTGGCCACTCTCACCCATGCAGATCAAAGGATAATCTCGTATAGACAGGAGTTCATAGTTAGCTCAGGATTAAGAACGAGTTACCTAGGTCATCTATGAGAAATGGTCAAGTTTCTTCAGTAAACGGTGTTATAAAGAGAAAGTGACTTATTTCGTGGTCCTGTCTTATGCAAACTCATTGCATAGGACGCCCCCACTCGCATGTCTCCACATGAACGACTTAGGATCTCATCGTTTGTACTTAATACAAAGTGGGCTGCGTCCATAGTGTCACCAGGATAAGGCACCCAACCGTATCCTTATACTATAGACTATTTTGACTATAAACTTGAACTTGATCCTACGATATGTCCCTACATATAGTTCGAGTATTCATTTTATAGTCAAGGATCTTAGTTTATTGCATTTAGGTTAATCATTCGCAATTTACATATTCAATAACATCTTTTACTGAATAACCTCAATAACATCTTTATTGAAAATAGAATATGTTTAATGATTTACAAACTACGAGTTTATAGGACATTAAACCCAACAAACTCCCACTTGGACTAGAAACTCTAGTGGGGTACATGAAGTTAGGTGTGAGAAAAGTATAAAGACAATAAACTAGGGCATCATCCATACCCTTACATTTCTCCCACTTGCCCTAGTCAAACAAAGCTCGTAATCCTAGATTAACTAGGTGACCCTCAAAAACTTTAGCCGTGAGGGGTTTTGTAAACGGGTTAGCCATGTTGTGCTCCGAAGCAATCTGCGTGACGATCACATCTCCTCGTTGCACGATCTCCCTAATGAGATGGTATTTGCGCTCAATATGCTTTCCTCGCTTGTGACTTCGAGGTTCCTTAGAGTTTGCAACTGCACCACTGTTATCACAATAGAGGGTGACAGGCAGTTGCATATTTGGAACAATTTCCAACTCTGTTAGGAATTTTCTTAGCCATACTGCCTCTTTTGCTGCTTCACAGGCGGCTACGTACTCTGCTTCCATGGTAGAGTCAGCAATGCAACCTTGCTTAATACTCCTCCATACTATTGCTCCTCCATTTAGAGTAAACACAGATCCCGATGTTGATTTCCTTGAATCTATATCGGTCTGAAAATCTGAGTCAGTGTATCCTGTAAGGATCAGATCCTTAGCTCCATACACGAGCGTATAATCCCTAGTTCTCCTTAGATACTTAAGGATGTTTTTAACGGCAGTCCAATGCGCATGACCAGGATTGGACTGAAATCTGCTGACAATTCCTACGGCATAGCATATGTCGGGTCTGGTACACAACATGGCATACATCAAACTACCAACTGCTGATGCGTAGGGAATTCGTCTCATTTCCTCAACTTCTTGAGGTGTCTTAGGACTTTGTTCCTTTGACAAGTGAACCCCGTGTCTAAAAGGTAATAATCCTTTCTTGGAGTTCTACATCGAATATCGTACCAACATTTTGTCGATATATGATGCTTGAGACAGTGCTAGCGTTTTGTTCTTTCTATTTCTAATGATTTGAATGCCTAGAACAAATTGAGCCTCACCCAAATCTTTCATTTGGAATTGAGTCGCTAGCCATTGTTTTACGTCAGTTAGGAATCCTACATTATTCCCAATAAGTAGGATATCATCTACGTATAGAACTAGAAAAGCTACAGTGGATTTGACGATTTTCTTGTAAACACAAGGTTCGTCAATATTCTGCTCAAAGCCATTCGTTTTGATCGCAGTGTCAAAACGTATATTCCAAGATCTTGATGCTTGTTTCAATCCATAAATGGATCGTTTAAGTTTGCAAACCTTTTGCTCATCACCCTGGACTATGAATCCCTCTGGTTGAGCCATATAGATAGTCTCTTCAAGATTGCCGTTCAAAAAGGCTGTCTTGACATCCATTTTCCATATTTCATAATCATAATATGTGGCAATGGATAAGAGTATTCTAATCGACTTAAGCATGGCAACAGGAGAAAAAGTTTCTTCATAATCCACTCCTTCCTGCTGGGTAAAACCCTTTGCCACAAGTCGAGCCTTAAAGGTTTGAACCTTACCAGCTTGGTCTCGTTTTCTTTTGTAGATCCATTTACAACCAATAGGTTTTACCCCATCCGGCTGTTCTACAAGTTCCCAGACCGAATTGAAGTACATTGACTCCATTTCGAGATCCATGGCTTTGATCCACTGGTCCTTATCAACATCATTCATTGCCTGATTAAAGGACAATGGATCCTCTACACCATCATCAGACATGATGGTTTGAGTTTCTGTTAAACCCATGTAACGGTCAGGTTGAATTATAACCCTCCCACTACGTCGAGGCTCTCTCACTATTTGAGATGGATGTGTTTGATCAACAACTTTTGATGGACCAGTTTGATCTACAACTTTTGTAGATTCTTTTGTAGTTTTTCTTGAAATCTCATCTAATACTAGCTTACTGCGAGGTCGATGATCTTTTATGTGATCTTCCTCAAGGAACGTAGCGTTTGTCGATACAATCACTTTATTATCCTGAGGATCGTAAAATAGACCACCTTTCGTTTCTTTAGGATATCCTACAAATAAGCACAGTTTTGAACGTCGTTCCAACTTCTTTGGGTTTTGTACTAACACGTGTGCCGGGCATCCCCAAATCCTGAAGTGACGTAAACTACCTTTACGCCCTTTCCATAGCTCATAAGGTGTTTCAGAAACACTTTTAGAGGGAACCATGTTCAAAATGTATACGGCAGTCTCAACTGCATATCCCCAGAACGAATCAGGCAACTGAGCATAGCTCATCATTGATCGAACCATGTCTAACAAGGTTCGGTTTCTCCTCTCTGATACACCATTTTGTTGTGGTGTAGCAGGGGCTGAGCGTTGGGACGTAATTCCATGCTCTATCAAATAGTCTTGGAATTGTAGGTCCATATATTCTCCACCTCGATCTGATCGTAGTGTTTTAATCGTTTTACCTAAGTGGTTCTCCACCTCGGTCTTGTACTCTTTGAACTTTTCAAGGGCTTCAGACTTGTGATGCATTAGGTAAAGGTAGCCATACCTTGAATAATAATCAATGAAGCCGACGAAGTATTCATACCCTCCTCGTGCTTTGACATTCATAGGACCACAGAGATCTGAATGCACGAGTTCTAAGGGTTCTTTGGCCCTATAACCTTTTTCTGAAAAAGGTCGTTTGGTCATTTTTCCCTCGAGGCAGGACTCACATGGTGGTAACGAGTCATCTTCTAACTGGTTTAGTAGTCCACTCTTTACCAATCTTTCAATCCTATTGCGATTTATGTGGCCTAATCTCAAGTGCCAAAGATAGGTATTAGGAGAAACTTTTCGCCTTTTGTTTTGAGTTTCTGCTACTTTAAACATTTCCGTATTAAAAATAGCTTTAACTTGAATTGGCCTTAACACGTATAAGTTGCTTTCAAGTTTTGCAGAACATATATGCATACCTCTTTTGTTAACAAACACTTTATTAATATCAAAAGATACTTGGTATTCATGTTCAATCAAACAAGAGATAGAAATTAAGTTCCTTTTTATATCGGGAACGTACAAGACATTTTCTAGTAACAAAAATCTATCTCCAAAAGACAACTTGAGAATTCCTGAAGCTCTGGCTGTGACGACCTCTCCAGTTCCAACTTTGAGAGTTACTTCGCCGTCTTCCAGCATATGCCAGGAACTAATTTCCTGTAAAGAAGAGCATACATGGTTAGTCGCTCCTGAATCTAATATCCAGGCAGAGCTATCTTGCTCAACTAAACATGTTTCGATAACGAGCAAATCATATTTACCTTGTTTTTCCTTTTCAGCCTTCTTTTCCGTAAGGTACTTGGGACAATTGCGTTTCCAATGTCCGTCTACATTACAATGGAAACATTTTCCTTTATCTGCAGCTTTAGTTTTTGCCTTGCTTCCCACTGGAGCTTTTCCTTTCCCTTTATCCTTCTTTTTCTTCATTTGAATACTCTTATTCTTTGAAGTGGAAGGTCCAGACTTGGTTCCTGAGGATGATCCCTTTTGGAACCTTTTGGTTGTGGCAACATTTGCCTCCCCTTCATGTGCTCTCTTTGTGAGACTTTGGTAGGTCTGGAGCTCGTTTAGCAAAGTAGTCAGGTTAAAGTCTATTTTGTTCATGACAGCGTTTGTCCTGAACTGAATGAAGCTCTTCGGAAGAGACTCCATTATGAAACTTACTTGACTACCCTCGTCAATTGTAGCACCGTTTACTTCAGCAATGTTAAACTGAACCATCATGTTCAAAACATGTTCCCTAACTGAAGCACCTTCCTTCATTCGGGAATTGTAAACATTCTTGAGAGCTTCGTGCCTAATTTGTGAGGACGGTTGTCCAAACATACCTTGCAACGAAGTCATGATCTCCCTCGCGGTGACCATCCTCTCGTGCTTTTTTGACAAGACATCTGAGATGCTTGCTAAGATATAGACCCTTGCCTTTTCATTTGCGCGAGTCCATTTCTCATATGCTTCCCGAACAATTCGGGTTGTTGACGAGCCAGGGTTAGGCGGACACTCTTCGGTAAGGACAAATATAAGATCCTCGATTACTAGTATTGTGTTTAGATTAGACTTCCAAGTTCCATAGTTATCCCCGTTAAGCTTATCCGAAGCGAGTAATTGTACTAGTGAGCTAGACATGCTGAAAAATTAAACAAAACTATTAGAAATTGCTTATTAACCATTTTTAGACAAAATCCAATTAGGTTTTAGCAAAAGTAATAATGTACCCAGGATTATTATTTTGCAACAATACTTTAGTGAGTTAGAGCAACCGCTACCGAGGGGCAGTCAATTACTCCTTCACTAAACCAAGACGTTTTTGACTAAATACTAATCCCAGAATAACTCTTATTCCTATAGTGGTTTAGTTATCGTTACGTTTGGTCAGGAATTTACTAACACTTAGTAACCCTTGTAAGTGTGACCCGCCGTTTTAAGATTACAGAGAACGGCCCCAACAATGCTACCGAATGGAAAAGCTAATGTTGGAAATAGTCCTAAGTAATCCTATCCGTCTCAGGAGTTTGCGTTGTTCCGATCTCCATGTTACAACCCTCTGAATGGTTAGTAGCTCCATGGTATACAAGCAGGCGCAACATGGAAATCTCACGGTGCAACCTAACGGAGGAGACCGCAGGATGTGTTGACACACTTCCTTCACTCACTTACTATAAATACTTTCTCCATTCACCTTGTTATTGATTTATGCAAACACCTTCCGAATGGAGTAGTTGAGGTATAATCAACACGAGGCCAAGCATAAATCTCACCTTGTGAACAAAAGGGAGAACGTAAAAGGGAAATGGATTTGATATATCTCTCCCCTCCCACTAAGTATTTTAAACGGTTTTGGGTATACTTATACTTAGGCGAATTCCGGCTAATTGAATAACCCTAAGTCTAAGTTCATATAATCTTACGATGTCTAGGTGATAACGATTAAAACCTCACATCACACACGTGCATGCTCATAAAACTGGGTTAACTTTAACTCAAGAACCGACTCGATGCCCAGGTAGGAGGTGTTCCGTAAACCGTCAACTTAAATACCTCCAGCCTTAGACAGCATCTCGTCGGGTGAGTTCTCTTGTAGCCTATGTTTTACAAGCTTATCGACCTATTTCAATTTAATTGAAATCGATCGAGAGTTGGATCAAATTAACCCTAAGTGAGCATGCACCTTTTTCTTTGTTATAGATTTTAAATTTCTATGTGATTTATAACAATTATAAATCTAAACTATAACAAACTTGCCTTTTGAAAATAACTCTTATAAACAAAATTCTAAGGAAATTTCATGTTTCATGCTAGGTTAATTTTATCTTTTGATTAATATAACTTTTATATCAATTAATCAATTTTAATTAACCATTCAAGCATGAATCTCCCTAAATCAATACAACATTTATATCAATTTAAACATAAAATTTCCCTCATGCATTTGAACTATTAATAACACTTATTAAAAATGCATGAACATGCTTTCCTATGGTGGGATTTTAAACTATATGGCATACTCATAATGCACATACATTTAATCTAATTAAACCATACATTCTCCATGCATAAAAGAAATTAAATCAAAACTAAAATGGAATGGTTTGGCAATTTAAAACAAGCACTTTAACTAATTATTACAATAATAATTAATAAATAAAAGCTTGTAGCAATCCCGAGCTTCACGAACCGACCCAAACCAACCCTCCATGGAGTTAACCGGCCTTCAAAAGTGTGTAAATAAGCTGCAGCAGACCGAACCGGACCCCAACAAAAGCAGCTGAACCGAACCGGACTGGAAAAGAAGAAGAAAAAAAAACTGCTGCTGGAATTTTCCATTTCTGCTGCGTCTACTCCGGTTTTTCTTCGATTTTACAGCCTATATGGACTCTAATGACTCTATAAAAATTACAGACTATAGTACACACATTAACGTTCTTACATATCCGAGCAATTACAATTTCATGAAGGTTTGAATGCTCAAAAAATTGCCAAACCAGAACACTTCCATTTTAGCACACAGAAAATTCAATTTCAAAATGGTACCCACCAAAGCAAAATTAAAACGAATTAAGTGCTCTAATCATGCTCTGATACCAATTGAAGGTGTTCATATAACACATGCGGAAGCAATTGAAGATTGAAAGCACTTAAGACATTCAATTTTACTCCTAAAGCATGCATGTTCTAGAAAGGGTAGAAAAGAGAGTAAATGAGTACCAACCTCTTTGATGCTCACTTGTAAGGAACTCCTTGTGATATTATCTTTCTCCAACTTCTCTTGGACAACCTTTAGTGTCTTCCCTACTATTCTCTTGAGCCTAGACAGACTTGTGGGAGTCTATAGAAGAAAGAAATAGGAAGGGAATGCTTGATGGTACAAGCTTTTGGAAGGAGATGAAATGAGAGAGAATTTGAGGGAGAAAATTTGCAGCATAACACTAAATGAAAGCTTGCTACTCTTGAATCTAATTCAAGCCCCTTTTATAGACCTCTCCCATGCAAAGACAAGCTTCATGAAACTTAGCCACGTGGTCAAGATGCAACTCAAAGTGGATTCTAGGTGTCTACTTCACAACACATGCATCTAATGCATGTTTGTGTTGTTTTCCACTATGCATCATCATGCAAGAGTGGAAATGCCACTAAATCCATTATGAATTGAATCCTAATTGTGAATTTTAAGCTTGCAATTCATTTCAATTTCAATTCAAAATTGAAATTGATTTCTAGGCAATTAATTGGGACATTTCCAAGTAATTTTGATATGATTAATCCAATTAATCTTTATCACCTAATGCCATGAATTATATATGATTCCTAATGAAGGTGTACATATTACACATGCGGAAGCAATTGAAGATCGAAAGGACTTAAGACATTCAATTTTACTCCTAAAGCATGCATGTTCTAGAAAAGACAGAATAGAGAGTTTAGAAAACACCAACCTTTGTAGCTCACTTATAATGAACTCCTTGTGGTGTTTGCCTCTCCTATGCTCCTTGGACAACCTCTAGAGTCTTCCCTACTATACTCCGGGCCAAGAACGACTTGTGGGAGTCTATATAAGATAAGGAATGGGAAGGGAATGCTTGAAGCATCAAGCAATGGAGAAGAATGAGAGATGAGAGAACTTTGAGTCCAAATTCCAGCAGCATAACATTAAGGAATTGGCTCTCTTATGTTTGAATCTGATTCAAACTCCTTTTAAAGACATTCTCCATGCAAAGCCAAGCCTCAAGACACAAGACACATGGTGTATTTGCAAGCTCAAGTGGATTCTAGGTGTACATTACATAAGACATGCAACAATGCATGAATGAGTTGTCTTTCCACTTTGAATGATCATGCATTAAATGGATTTCCAACTAAATCCACTAAATTCAAATTGAAATCAAATTTCAAGCTTGCAAATTATCCCCAATTTCAATTCTAAATTGAAATTGATTGCTTGGTAATTAATTTGAAAATTTTCAAATTAATTTTGATATGATTAATCTAATTAATCTTTGTTATCTTGAGCAATTCCATATATATGATTCCTAATACATATATATAGTATTCAAAACACTTTTAAATACTTGATCTCTCATTTTCTAATTTAATTCATAATTAAATTATTGTGTCAAACACAATTTATGATAATACCCTTTTTTCCCGATTTTGAACGATTCAAAGCTTCCTATCTTTTGTTCTAGGCTTAATTCCGATATGAGCTAGTAGGGGGACCTAATGGACCTATAGATCATGGGCTCCAACGATTCGAGGCTAACCGACTAATCTCATTGCCAAGCTAGCCAACATTCGTTAACTATCGGGACACTCCACTATAGCCCGATAGTTGCACTCCCCTCACTATAGATATATTTCCGTCCACTTGATTTAACCATGATTAATAAGTCGATCCTTCACAGGTTGTTCGTAGCTATAGCTAGGTCAATAAGCCGTTTTACCCCTATAGTACTTCTAGTTCCTTAAGTCCCACTGATCCTCTAATGAACAATTGGTTTATGGTCCAACCAATAAACCGAGTCCCTCTCGGGCCAATGAGAGGGCGGGATCCCTTTGTTCAAGCCCCGGAGTCAGCACTTAAGGGAACAACCTCTCTACTATCCCTAATTCGGGTAGGAGTGAATTCCTTCTTGCACGACTATGTCCCCAGCTATCTACCCGTTCCTATCCCTGAAATAGGAGGCTTATTGAGTCGGCGATACTGAGCCACTCTCACCTATGCAGATCTAAGGATAAGCCCGAATAAACAGGAGTTCATAGTTAGCTCAGGATTAAGATCGAGTTACCTAATTCATCACATGAAATAGTCAGTCTCGTCAGTAAACAGTGTTATAAAGCGAGAGCGACTTATTTCTCGGTCCTGGTCTTATGCAAACTCATTGCATAGGACGCCCCCACTCGCATGTCTCTACATGGACGATTTAGGATCACATCGTCTATATCATCTATAAAGTGGGCCGCATCTCATAGTGTCTCCAGAATAAGGTACCCCACCCTATTCCTATACTATAGACCGTTTTGGCTATTACTCAAGCTTGATCCACTTTTATGTCTCTACATAAAGCTCAAGTGTTCATCCTATAGCCATGGATCTTGGTTTATTGGATTTGGGTTATTATATGTGCAATTTACTTTATTCAGTAATTTTATCGAATAAGTATATAATTCGTTTAACATTCACTATCTACGAGTTTTAGGGCATTAATCCCAACACCTAATACATATATAGTATTTAAAACACTTTTAAATACCTTATCTCTCAATTCCTAATTTAATTCATAATTAAATCATTGTGTCGAACACGTTTTACGATAAAACCCTATTTCCCGTTTTTGAACGATTCAAAAATTCCTATCAATATGTTCTAGGCTTTAATCCGATATGAGCTAGTAGAGGGACCTAATGGACCTATAGATCATGGGCTCCAACGATTCAAGGCTAACCGACTAATCTCATTATCTAAGCTAGCCAACATTCGTTAACTACCGGGACACTCCACTATAGCCCGATAGTTGCACTCCCCTCACTATAGATATATTTCCGTCCACTTGATTTAACCATGTTCAGTAAGTCGTTCCTTCACAGGTTGTTCGTAGCTATAGCTAGGTCAAATAACCGTTTTACCCCTATAGTACTTCTTGTTCCTTAAGTTCCACTAATCCTCTAATGAACAATCGGTTTGTGGTCCAACCATCAAACCTAACTCCCTCTCGATCCAACGAGAGGGTGGGGCCCCTTTTCAAGTCCTGGAGTTAGTACTTAAGAGAACAACCTCTCTGCTATCCCTGAATTGGGTAGGAGTGAATTCCGTCTTGCAAAACTATGTCCCCAGCTATCTATTCGATCTCATCCCCAAAATGGTAGGCTTGTTGAGTCGGCGATGCTGGCCACTCTCACCCATGCAGATCAAAGGATAATCTCATATAGACAGGAGTTCATAGTTAGCTCAGGATTAAGAACGAGTTACCTAGGTCATATATGAGAAATGGTCAGTTTCTTCAGTAAACGGCTCCACTCGCATTGCATAGGACGCCCCCACTCGCATGTCTCCACATGAACGACTTAGGATCTCATCGTTTGTACTTAATACAAAGTGGGCTGCGTCCTTAGTGTCACCAGGATAAGGCACCCAACCGTATCCTTATACTATAGACTATTTTGACTATAAACTTGAACTTGATCCTACGATATGTCCCTACATATAGTTCGAGTATTCATTTTATAGTCAAGGATCTTAGTTTATTGGATTTAGGTTAATCATTCGCAATTTACATATTCAATACTATCTTTTACTGAATAACCTCAATAACATCTTTAATGAAAATAGAATATGTTTAATGATTTACAAACTACGAGTTTATAGGACATTAAACCCAACATATGGTACCGTGTGCACACAGGTTATATTCCGTTGTTGACGTTGAGTGTACTCCGTGACAACGATGCTGTCGTGAGTGCTGGGCGGGCCCCACTACGACAAAGACGATGGGAGTGCTGGGCAGGCCCCACTACATCGTAGGACTAGTAAACGTTGGTTGTACTGGGCGTGCCCTACACAACGTAGATCGGTCATGTTAGTTAAAACGTTTGATGTACTTAATATGCCTTGCTAGATTTTTAATGACGAACTTGCGAGATGTTTTGGAAAGCCTTTATTATTACACGTTTATGTTAAACGCTTTGATTGAGCATATTTATACGTTTAAAGGTTTATCACGTGTTTGACTTCCGGATTTAGAGTTTTAAAGTTAGTCACTCACTGGGCTTCGTAGCTCATTCTTTCAAAATGTTTTTCCACTTTCAGGTAGAGATCGAGCTCCCGGTGCCTGATACACTGCCAATGTCTGCTGAAAGTTCCAGAACAAGCTCCAGTACGTGGGTGGAGTTGTATATTGAGTCTGTTCATATTGTAAATGTTTTGTAAGGATTGGATAATATAGTCCTAGAGGTCGTTGTTGTATAAACCCTAGTTGTATATGTTTTTTGTTGTGACATCTATATCAGGTTATCATCCGAACCAAGTTATGTCAGGGCGGCTTCTCGTGTTTGTTGGAAGTTTTTTTTCAGGGATTCCGCTGTGTTCTGTTTCATGTAGAATGTTTTATATCTATGATTAGTATGTTTATCAGGTTGTACGTTTTAGGAGGGTCAACGGGTATCGTTAGGGGAGGACGATGTTCGTTGGCTTCACGCCATCTTACGAACTAAGCTAGCAGGTGGTCTAGGAGGGGGTGTGACAACTTGGTATTAGAGCAGGTAGCTGCATGGAAAATGAGACATGGTAGTTAGTGCTAAGAAAAATCCAAGAAGTAAATAGTTAGACGTTGGGTCAGTTCAGATAAAACTAGAGGAGTATGGTCCGAGTATTGTTGAGAGTGAGTCCAGTCAGGACTAAAATGTAGGTATAAGTTTAGTATCATGCATCTGAGTGAAGTATCTATAGCATGTCTGATGTGTTGATATGTTAGAGGAGTCATGCCACCACGTACCGGCAGACGACGCAGGCAGAATCAGGACGAAACGCAGGATCCTACCCAAAGTCAATCTGAAAGGGAATCAAGTACCTCGAGAGGTCAGAATGAGGCAAGGAGTGAGCGATTTGCTAGATCTGCACAGGAGATTGGTAGGCCAGAGAGAGCAGGGCCTAGTGATCCAGAAAAGATGTATGGGATTGAACGGTTGAAGAAGTTAGGAGCCACAGTGTTTGAGGGTTCCACAGATCCAGCTGACGCCGAGGTCTGGTTGAATATGCTGGAGAAATGCTTCGACGTGATGAGTTGTCCTGAGGAGCGAAAAGTCAAATTAGCCACATTCCTTTCGCATAAGGAGGCAGAGGGATGGTGGAAGTCCATTATAGCCAGGCGCAGTGATGCACGTACGTTAGACTGGCAGACATTCAGAGGCATATTCGAGGAAAAGTACTATCCCACCACATATTGTGAGGCAAAGAGAGATGAGTTTCTGGAGTTGAAACAAGGGTCACTTTCAGTGGCCGAGTACGAGAGAAAGTATACTGAGCTTTCACGGTATGCTGAAGTGATTGTGGCATCTGAGAGTGACAGGTGTCGCAGGTTTGAGAGAGGGCTACGTTTTGAGATACGTACCCCAGTTACCGCTATTGCCAAGTGGACGGATTTTTCCCAGCTAGTAGAGACTGCTTTACGTGTGGAGCAGAGTATTATAGAGGAAAAGTCGGTTGCGGAGCCTAGTCGTGGAGCTCAAACAGCTAGTGGTTTTCGAGGTCGTGAGCAGCGGAGGTTCACACCTGGAATGAATGTTTCAGGCCGTCAAGACTTCAAACACCGATCTGGTGGCCAGTTGTCGAGGCAGATGAGTTCGGGTAGTGCTTATCAGAGGTAGAGTCAGAGAGCCCCTAGTCAGTCTGCGAGTTCAGTAGCAAGACCGCGAACGGGTCAGGAGTCCGTTGCTAGTGAACCCAGGAGAACCCCATGTGTAAGTTGTGGCAAGAATCATCGGGGTCAATGTCTTGTTGGCGCCTGTGTGTGTTACCAGTGTGGACAACCAGGGATTTCAAGAGGGATTGTCCACAGCTGAGGGCAGCGGTTCAGAGGGACCAGGGAGTTGAGTCCCACACAGTTGAGCAGCCGAGAATCCCAGTAGCCGCAGGAGAGGGAACCAGTGGTGCAAGGCAAAAGGGAGTTGTGGGGAGACCTAGGCAGCAGGGAAAAGTCTATGCCATGACTCAACAGGAAGCAAAGGATGCACCAGACGTGATTACTGGTACAATTTTGATTTGTAATGTACCTGCACGTGTTTTATTAGATCCAGGTGCTACGCATTCCTTTGTTTCTCGTATGTTTATAACTAAGCTGAATAGGATGCTAGAGCCTTTATCTGAGGAGTTAGTCATATGCACTCCAGTTGGCGACGTTTTATTAGTCAATAAAGTGTTGCGTGATTGTGAGGTTGTAGTAGAAGGTCTCTGTATGTTAGTGGATCTTCTTCCCTTAGAGTTGTAGGCATTGGATGTGATTTTGGGAACGGATTTCTTATTCACTCACTATGCTTGTATGGATTGCCATAGGAAGGAAGTGACTTTTAGAAAACCAGGTTTGACTGAAGTGGTTTTCAGGGGTGAGAGGAAGATTATTCCTACGAGTTTGATTTCAGCTCTGAGAGTTGAGAAGTTGTTGAGGTAGGGTTGCACAGCGTTTCTTGCACACGTGGTAGAGGTGCAAGAAGAAAAGCTGAAACCAGAAGATGTTCCTGTGGTGAACGAATTTCTTGATGTTTTTCCAACTGATCTATCGGGTTTGCCAACTGATAGAGAGGTGGAGTTCACTATTGAATTGTTACCAGGAACAACACCTATTTCACAGGCACCATACAGAATGGCTCCGAGCGAGCTTAAGGAGCTAAAGGTGCAGTTACAAGAACTAGTCGACAAGGGATACATCAGGCCTAGCGTATCACCTTGGGGAGCTCGAGTGTTATTCGTGAAGAAGAAAGATGGTACCCTGAGATTATGCATTGATTACAGGCAGTTAAACAAGGTCACGATACGTAACAAGTATCCTCTACCACGCATCGATGACTTGTTTGACCAGTTAAGGGGAGCAGCAGTGTTCTCTAAAATTGATCTGAGGTCAGGATACCACCAGTTGAAGGTTAGGGAATCAGATATTCCTAAGACAGCATTCAGGACGAGGTATGGGCACTATGAGTTTTTAGTAATGCCATTCGGTTTAACAAATGCGCCAACAGTTTTCATGGACCTCATGAACAGGATCTTCCATCAGTATTTAGATCAGTTTGTGATAGTGTTCATCGACCACATTCTAGTTTATTCAATTGACAGGAAAGCCCATGAGGAACATCTGAGGATTGTTCTACAGACACTACGTGATAAACAGCTATACGCTAAGTTCAGCAAATGTGAGTTCTGGTTGAATCAAGTAGTGTTCTTAGGGCATGTAGTTTCAGCAGATGTAGTTAGTGTTGACCCGCAGAAAGTGGAAGCTGTTGTCAACTGGGAGAGACCGGCTACTGCAACAGAGGTTCGTAGTTTCCTAGGCCTGGTCGGGTACTACAGACGTTTTGTTGAGGATTTCTCACAGTTAGCATTACCCTTGACAGCTTTGACAAGGAAGAATGCTAAGTTTGAGTGGTCGGATAAATGCGAACAGAGTTTCCAGGAGCTGAAAAAGAGATTGGTGACAGCACCTATTCTGACACTTCCTGTAACAGGGAAGGAGTATGTGATCTATTGTGATGCTTCGAGGCAAGGATTAGGTTGTGTGCTGATGCAGGAAGGAAAGGTAATAGCATATGCTTCAAGGCAGTTGAAGAAGCATGAGTGTAATTACCCTACCCATGATCTTGAGCTAGTAGCAGTAGTTGTAGCACTGAAGATCTGGAGACATTATTTATTCGGTGAGAAGTGCCACATTTTCACGGATCATAAGAGTCTGAAGTACATCTTTGATCAGAAAGAGCTGAATCTGAGGCAGAGGCGATGGCTAGAACTAATCAAAGACTATGACTGTACCATAGAATATCATCCAGGTAAGGCTAACGTGGTAGCAGATGCGTTGAGTAGGAAGTCGAGACTTCCGACGAGTGCCTTGTGTGGTATTCGAGCAAGCTTGCTAAGTGAGTTAAGAGGTTTCAAGGTAGTTATGACTGCAAAAAGCTCAGGGAGTCTTTTAGCTCAATTTCAAGTTAGGTCTTCTTTAGTAGCAAAGATTGTGAGAAGACAGCCAAAGTCCAGGCAAGGCCCAGGGGCAGAATTTGAGATGAGAGCAGACGGAGCCATAGTTAAGCAGGGAAGACTATGTGTTCCGAGTGTTAGTGATCTTAAGGGTGCTATACTAGAGGAAGCTCATAGTTCAGCTTACGCTATGCATCCAGGAAGCACCAAGATGTACAGAACTCTGAAGAAAACTTATTGGTGGTCTGGTATGAAGCGGGAGATAGTTGAATATGTCGATAGATGTTTGATCTGCCAACAGGTTAAACCAGTAAGACAGAGGCCAGGAGGACTCCTTAATCCACTGCCAGTGCCAGAGTGGAAGTGGGAGCATATTACCATGGATTTTCTGTTTGGATTACCTCGTACTGCTAGTGGACATGATGGTATATGGGTAATAGTGGATAGACTCACTAAGATAGCACGGTTTATACCGATTAAAGCGACGTCTACACTAGATCAGCTAGCTAAGCTATACGTCGACAGGATTGTGAGTCAGCATGGAGTGCCAGTGTCCATAGTTTCAGATAGGGATCCAAGGTTTACCTCTAAGTTTTGGCCTAGTGTGCAGGAAGCAATGGGAACAAAGTTGAAGTTCAGTACAGCATTCCATCCCCAGACAGATGGTCAGTCAGAGAGGACCATCCAGACCTTAGAGGACATGTTGAGAGCATGTGTCCTTCAGTTTAAGGGAAGTTGGGATACCCACTTATCACTTATGGAGTTCGCTTATAATAACAGCTATCAGTCTAGTATCGGCATGGCACCATTCGAGGCTTTGTATGGCAGACCATGTAGGACTCCTGTGTGCTGGAACGAAGTGGGAGAGCGAAAGCTAGTTGGTCCTGAGTTTGTACAAGTTACGTCAGACAATATTAAGCTGATTAGGGAGAATCTGAAAATAACTCAGGATCGACAGAAGAGCTATGCAGATAAGCGACGAAGAGACTTAGAATTCCAGGTTGGAGATCAAGTTTTCTTAAAGTTATCTCTGTGGAGAGGTGTTCTTCGCTTTGGGAGGAAAGGTAAGCTGAGTCCTAGATATATTGGTCCTTACCAAATAATAGAACGAGTTGGGCCAGCAGCCTATAGACTTGAATTGCCAGTGGAACTCGCTCGAATACATGATGTTTTCCATGTGTCCATTTTGAGGAAATATATTCCAGATCCGTCCCATGTGTTGCAAATGCAACCAATTGAGCTGAAGGAAGACTTGAGTTGAGTTATAAGGAGGAAGCGGTTCAGATCCTCGACAGGAAGGAGCAAGTTTTAAGAAACAAAACGATCCCACTCGTGAAAGTTCTTTGGAGACATCACGGAGTAGAGGAGGCAACCTGGGAGTCAGAGGATCAAATGAGGAGGAGTTACCCGACACTTTTCACCTAAGGACTTCTAAATTTCGAGGACGAAATTTCAAAAGGGGGAGGTAAGTTGTAAACCCGAGACTTCTCTAGGATCATTTTCTCTTGTCATCTATTGTGGAAGTTGAACTAAAAGTTGTTATTCATTGTCTAGGAAAAATGGCAAAGTTTTGTGGTTCTTTGTGGTTCATTGTTGGTTGAATGTAAGTTGTTGGGATTTTCTAATTTTAAAAAAGAAAGGAAAGAATGGAAATAAAGAAGAAAATAAAAGAAAATAAAAGGAAAAGGAAAAGGAAAAACAAAGAAAAAAAAAAGAAAAGAAATGAAAGGAAGTGGGAAAAGTCAGCAAAAAGTCCACCACCGCTTCACCCTATTTCAGGCCATTTCTCATCTTTTTCCATCCAAAATTTCAGAGCACTTTAAGGAGAAAGTGAAGGAGGAAGAAGAAGATGAATTTCGTGGTTTTGAGGTTGAAGAAGATAAGAAAAGCTCATGCAAAGCCAGCCATAGCAGAATCTGGGTGCAAAACTGTCAACCTCTAGTTTTTTATTCGGTTTGAGCTACACAGAAGGAAATAGGAGGTGAGATTTGATTTTCTTGAAAGTTAGTTCATTTTCTAACAAAATTCATGAAGGAAGCTTGAGCTAAATCGTATGAGAAGTTAATGGATTTTTTAATGGAAAACAGAGCACAGGATTTTCGAGCAAACCAGGAGGATCTCTGGTGTTCTCTGGTGTTTTGAGCATTCTGGGGTGTACAAGTCGAATCAAAAGCTATATTTGGTATGGTTGGAAATATTATTCAATTTCCTACAACGTTCATGAATATTTTGTGAGCCAAAAAGGACTTTAAGTAGATTTAATTTCAGGAGATAGATAAAGGGTAGCAGAGAACCTCGAATCTATGTTGTCTATGTTCGAGGCAATTCTAGGAAACTCGGTTGGGAATCGCGTTTTCCTTTCTTCAGGTAAGTTGTAGAGTGTTCGACAATGAAGAGTTTGATGTGTATTTCATTACTTTTGGTTAAGTATTGAGGAAGTTATGGGTGTTGGAAGTTAGGGTATAGAATCTGGAAAATCTGGAAAGTAGAATGTGAATGTGGTTCTTAATTCAAGTGTCTAGAATTTATGAGCATGGAAGAATGAGACCATCTATGGTTCTAATGCTCGGTTTTGGTTGTTTGACAGGCCAAGAGGAAATAGGTCGAGTCTACAGACCAGGGAACTAGATAAGACAGTGAGTGACAAAATGAATTTCGAAAATTGTTTCCAACGATTGTTCATGTTTAGACGTTTTATATGTTTTTCCATGAATGATATATGATTTCTATGAATGGTTTCAAGCATAAGTTTTGAGCTCAGATTTTCTAACGAGGTTTATATACGAACACGTGGCTAATGACTTTATGAAAAGTAGCTGAAACGATATCTTTTAAAGTAAAGTATGGATTAGCAAGTATTTTTAAACGATTTCCAGTTTTTCACGAGCAAGCTGAGTAAGCTTAAGTTTTACGAAAGATAACGATAAGCAGGAATGTTTTAATGTTTTCATGTGATTTTCTGAGATTTCTATTGACTACATAACTGAGATATTGAGCCCGAGGCTATATGGTACCGTGTGCACACAGGTTATATTCCGTTGTTGACGTTGAGTGTACTCCGTGACAACGATGTTGTCGTGAGTGCTGGGCGGGCCCCACAACGACAAAGACGATGGGAGTGCTGGGCGGGCCCCACTACATCGTAGGACTAGTAAACGTTGGTTGTACTGGGCGTGCCCTACACAACATAGATCGGTCAAGTTAGTTAAAACGTTTGATGTACTTAATATGCCTTGCTAGATTTTTAATGATGAACTTGCGAGATGTTTTGGAAAGCCTTTATTATTACACGTTTATGTTAAACGCTTTGATTGAGCATATTTATATGTTTAAAGGTTTATCACGTGTTTGACTTCCGGATTTAGAGTTTTAAAGTTAGTCACTCACTGGGCTTCGTAGCTCATTCTTTCAAAATGTTTTTCCACTTTCAGGTAGAGATCGAGCTCCTGGTGCCTGATACACTGCCAACGTCTGCTGAAAGCTCTAGATCAAGCTCCAATACGTCGGTGGAGTTGTATATTGAGTCTGTCTATTATGTAAATGTTTTGTAAGGATTGGATAATTTAGTCCTAGAGGTCGTGGTTGTATAAACCCTAGTTGTATATGTTTTTGGTTGTGATATCTATATCAGGTTATTATCCGAACCAAGTTATGTCAGGGCGGCACCTCGTGTTTGTTGGAAGTTTTTTGTCAGGGATTCCGCTGTGTTCTGTTTCATGTAGAATGTTTTATATCTATGATTAGTATGTTTATCAGGTTGTACGTTTCAGGAGGGTCAACGGGTATCGTTAGAGGAGGACGATGTTCGTTGGCTTCACGCCATCTTCCAGACTAAGCTAGCAGGTGGTCTGGGAGGGGGTGTGACAAAAATCGTACCAGTAATCACGTCTGGTGCATCCTCTGCTTCCTGTTGAGTCATGGCGTAGACTTTTCCCTGCTGCCTAGGTCTCCCCACAACTCCCTTTTGCCTTGCACCAGTGGTTCCCTCTCCTGCGGCTTCTGGGATTCTCGGCTGCTCAACTGTGTGGGACTCAACTCCCTGGTCCCTCTGAACTACTACCCTCAGCTGTGGGCAATCCCTCTTGAAATGCCCTGGTTGTCCACACTGGTAACACACACCAGCGCCAACAAGACACTGACCCCGATGATTCTTGCCACAACTTACACATGGGGTTCTCCTGGATTCACTAGCAACGGACTCCTGACCCGTTCGCGGTCTTGCTACTGAACTCGCAGACTAACTGGGGGCTCTCTGACTCTGCCTCTGATAGGCACTACCCGAACTCATCTGCCTCGATGATTGGCCACCAGTCGACGCTTGAAGTCTTGACGGCATGAAAGATTCACTCCAGGTGTGAACCTCTGTTGCTCACGACCTTGAAAAGCAGTAGCTGTTGGAGCTCCACGACTAGGCTCCACAGCCGACTTTTCCTCTATAATACTCTGCTCCACACGTAAGGCAGTCTCTACTAGCTGGAAAAAATCCGTCCACTTGGCAATAGCGGTAACCGGGGTACGTATCTCAAAACGCAACCCTCTCTCAAACCTGCGACACCTGTCACTCTCAGATGCCACGATCACATCGACATACCGTTAAAGCTCGGTATACTTTCTCTCGTACTCGGGCACTGAAAGTGACCCTTGTTTCAGCTCCAGAAACTCATCTCTCTTTGCCTCACAATATGTGGTGGGATAGTACTTTTCCTCGAATATGCCTCTGAATGTCTGCCAGTCAAACGTACGTGCATCACTGCGCCTGGCTATAATGGACTTCGACCATCCCTCCGCCTCTTTCTGCAAAAGGAATGTGACTAATTTGACTTTTCGCTCCTCAGGACAACTCATCACGTCGAAGCATTTCTCCAACATATTCAACCAGACCTCGGCGTCAGCTGGATCCGTGCAACCCTCAAACATTGCGGCTCTTAACTTCTTCAACCGTTCTATCCCATACATCTTTTTCGGATCACTAGGCCCTGCTCTCTCTGACCTACCGATCTCCTGTGCAGATCTAGCAAATCGCTCACTCTCTGCCTCATTCTGACCTCTCGGGGTACTGGATCCCCTTTCAGATTGACTTTGGGTAGGATCCTGCGTCCCGTCCTGATTCTGCCTGCGTCGTTTGCTAGTACGTGGTGGCATCACTCCTATAACATATCAACACACCAGACATGCTATAGATACTTAACTCAGTTGCATGATACTAAACTTATACCCACATTCTAGTCCTAACTGGACTCACTCTCAACAATACTCAGACCACACTCTGCTAGTTCTATCTGAACTGACCCAACGTCTAACTATTTACTTCCTAGTTTCTTCTTAGCACTAACTACCATGTCTCATTTCCCATGGAGCTAACTGCTCTGATACCAAGTTGTCACACCCCCTCCCGGACCACCTGCTAGCTTAGCCCGAAAGATGGCGCGAGGCCAACGGACATCGTCCTCCTCTAACGATACCCGCTGATCCTTCTGAACGTTGAACCTGATAAACATACTAATCATAGATATAAAACATTCTACATGAAACATAACACAGCGGAATCCCTGAAAAAAAAACTTCCAACAAACACGAGGTGCCACCCTGACATAACTTGGTTCGGATAATAACCTAATATAGATGTCACAACCAAAAACATATACAACTAGGGTTTATACAACCATGACCTCTAAGACTATATTATCTAATCCTTACAAAACATTTACAATATGAACAGACTCAATATACAACTCCACCCACGTACTGGAGCTTGTTCTGGAACTTTCAGCAGACGTTGGCAGTGTATCAGGCACCGGGAGCTCGATCTCTACCTGAAAGTGGAAAAACATTTTGAAAGAATGAGCTACGAAGCCCAGTGAGTGACTAACTTTAAAACTCTAAATCCGGAAGTCAAACACGTGATAAACCTTTAAACATATAAATATGCTCAATCAAATCGTTTAACATAAACGTTTAATAATAAAGGCTTTCCAAAACATCTCGCAAGTTCGTCATTAAAAATCTAGCAAGGCATATTAAGTACATCAAACGTTTTAACTAACATGACCGATCTACGTTGTGTAGGGCACGCCCAATACAACCAATGTTTACTAGTCCTACGATGTAGTGGGGCCCGCCCAGCACTCCCATCGTCTTTGTCGTAGTGGGGCCCGCCCAGCACTCACGACAGCATCGTTGTCACGGAGTACACTCAACGTCAACAACGGAATATAACCTGTGTGCACACGGTACCATATAGCCTCGGGCTCAATATCTCAGTCATGTAGTCAATAGAAATCTCAGAAAATCACATGAAAACATTAAAACATGTCTGCTTATCGTTTTCTTTCGTAAAACTTAAGCTTACTCAGCTTGCTCGTGAAAAACTGGAAATCGTTTAAAAGTACTTGCTAATCCATACTTTACTTTAAAAGATATCATTTCAGCTACTTTTCATAAAGTCATTAGCCACGTGCTCGTATATAAACCTCGTTAGAAAATCTGAGCTCAAAACTTATGCTTGAAACTGTTCATAAAAATCATATATCATTCATGGTAAAGCATATAAAACGTCTAAACATGAACAACCGTTGGAAACAATTTTCGAAATTCATTTTGTCACTCACTGTCTTATCTAGTTCCCTGGTCTGTAGACTCGACCTATTTCCTCTTGGCCTGTCAAACAACCAAAACCGAGCATTAGAACCATAGATGGTCTCATTCTTCCATGCTCATAAATTCTAGACACTTGAATTAAGAACCACATTCACATTCTACTTTCCAGATTTTCCAGATTCTATATCCTAACTTCCAATACTCATAACTTCCTCAATACTTAACCAAAATTAATGAAATACACATCGAACTCTTCATTTTCGAACACTCTACAACTTACCTGAAGAAATGAAAATTATATTCCCAACCGATTTGCCCAGAATTGCCCCGAACATAGACAACACAGATTCGAGGTTCTCTGCTACCCTTTATCTAACTCCTGAAATTAACCCTACTGAAAGTCATTTTTGGCTCATGAAACCTTCATGAAAGTTGTAGGAAATTGAATAAGCTTTCCAACCATACCAAATAGAGCTTCTGATTCAACTTGTACACCCCAGAATGCATGAAAAACCAGAGAACACCAGAGATCCTCCTGGTTTGCTCGAAAATCCTGTGCTCTGTTTTCCATTCAAAAATCCATTAACTTCTCATACGATTTAGCTCAAGCTTCCTTCATGCATTTTGTTAGAAAATGAACTAACTTTCAAGAAAATCAAATCTCACCTCTTATTTCCTTCTGTGTAGCTCAAACCGAATAAAAAACCAGAGATTGACAGTTTTGCACCCAGATTCTGCTATGGCTGGCTTTGCATGAGCTTTTCTTATCTTCTTCAACCTCAAAACCACGAAATTCTTCTTCTTCTTCCTCCTTCACTCCCTCCTTAAAGTGCTCTGAAAGTTTGGGTGGAAAAAGATGAGAAATGGGGCTGATAATGGGTGAAGCGGTGGTGGGTGTCTTACTGTCCATTTCCATTTTCTTTCTTTTTTTGTTTTTTTTTTTTTTGTGTCTTTTCTTTTTCCTTTTCTTTTCTTTTCTTTTCTTCTTTATTTCCATTCTTTTCTTTTCTTCTTTTCAATTGGCAAGTCCCAACAACTTAGTCCAACTTCCACTATAGATGACAAGAGAAAATTATCTAAAAAAAGTCTCGGGTTTACAAATACAATCTATATTTAATTAATTGCGCAGTTAATTAGATTTAGGTTATAATCGAATTAGATGCGTTGATTTGTCCATGATCATGGAATATGACTCTCTAACTTTTCTAGGAGGATGATGGTCTTAGCTAATCAATCATATTTTTAGTTAATCAAGGATTAAAACAACCAAACTTACTTCTGAGTATCTGATTACATGAATCCGATGTGCGATTAGCCACTCTCTTAATTTCCTGCAATTTATTTTTCCTCATTTTTAATCTCTCACATTCCAGTTCCCCCACTAGTTTGGTCATCATAACAACCATGATTAAGAAAAATTAATAATCATGCTCTTTGTGTTCGACCCCGCCACTACTACTACAAGTTAGTTCTAGGAGTCAGTGATTATAAATGTAATTTGATAGGACCGTCGACAGGTACTCACCCAACACACACATACAAGGGGTTCAAGGTTTAGTTTAAATTACTCAATGGCATGATGTATGTTTGCTCATTTCATATCTATGTTCTAGCCAAATGCATTAATGAAATCATTGAGGCTAAAGTAACTATTATGCAACCATTGATTCATATATGTTGTTTTGATTTGTTTTGCTTCGAACTAGTAAAAGCTTAAGTTTGGAGTTAATTGATAGCATGCATATTTATGCTATCTAATTCTTATTCTTCTAGTTAGTTATTGTGCTTAAATCGTTTGCTTAACAGATTTATTTGTGTTAATTTTGTAGAAATTGAAAAAATGGAGCAAAATCGAGAAACTTAGGAGATTTAGATGTTAAACGAATAAGTCCAACGTTCAACCTATCAAGCTACTTAAATTTCACCATGGATGAACTCCAGACCAAAGACCAAGCAAGTGGTTCAACGAATAAATAATTGGAGATAATGACATGGAAAGGAGTGCATATCCAAAATAATCCTAATATTCTATCTAAGCCATTTACAACCACCGGCGGATCCATTTTATTTTTAAATAATTGGAGATAATGACATGGAAACATGGAAAGGAGTGTATATACTAGACCCATTTTTTAAAATCGACTTTTATGATTACAAAAACTTTTATTTTTCATAAATTTAAATTGTAGGCTATATTTTGTTTAAAAAAATTACTTACAAATGTGAAATAATAACAATTTTAATTTGTTCCATAAACTTAGGATAGGTTTGGTTTAACTTTTCAAGTTTTTAATTTTGTAAAAAAATCATTTTGAAAAAAAAATTCTAGTGTTTGACAACCACTAAAAATTGAAAGTTCAAGAATCCATTAGACACAATTATAAAAATTTAAAGATTAAACTTGTAATATAACCTAACAAATAAATAATATTACAATATTTATTTTCATTTCTTCTTTAAATATTATTTTTATATCAAAATAAATGGAAATGGATAAAAATATTTTAATTTTTTTTGTTTTTTTTCTTAAAGTTAATCTCATGATATAAAAATGTATAGAGAAGAATTGCAATGAATTAAATTAATAGTTCAGTTTCATTTATGTAAATTTTGGAATTGAAATTTTGGAATTATTTACTTGTAAATTACTTTTACAAAATTTTAAATGAAGTCCTTTGAACAAAATTTCTCGATCCGTCACTATTTACAACCCCAATACTAACTTTAGCATTGGAGTGAAGGTGGTGCAAAAGTTCTTGTTTTGGGTCATTTGTTCAAACTCTATTTTTCTACCAATTAAATTCACCGTTAAACCAGATTTTGGTGTCAATAACATACATTCTAATATAATGTATTTTAACACTTGCATTTAATTATTAACAATTCATTTTATAACAATTTTATGTTTTAAATAAAGCAAGTTTTTTTTTTTCCTTTTCAAAATTTGATCAACATTTTAATTTGAGAACTTATATTTTAAATAATAGAACATAAATGGTTATTTTTGTGAAATCGATAACTTCTCAATCTATAGAACCTTTGAATATTCTTTCAAAAAAAAAAAAAAAAAAAAAAAAAAGAACCTTGGAATATATGAGAATGTCGAAAAAGAAGAATTGGAAAATTAGTAGTTTCTCAGTTGGACAACTCCTTTGTCTTAAATAAGAAATTATTTGACATAAAAAAAAAGGGAAAATATTTTAAATTTCATAGGAATATTTTGAGAATAAGAATAGAAAAAAATAGAGAAATTGCAATGAGTGACTATTTTAGTTTTCCTATTTGCAATTATAGCACATTTAGAAAAGATTTGCAAATATGACAATTTATTAAAATCACTTTTTGTTCTTTTACCCTTATTTTAAGGCCCCCATCAAATTCTTTCCTCCCCTCCACTGCCTCATTTTTTTCCAGCAGCATCTTCGTGGAATTTACCTCCCCCACCACCGTAACCACGCATCTCCAACAAACCAATTCCAATTCAAACTACTATGATGGTCATTTTTCAGCTTCTTAATTAATTTACCAATTATTTCTAATGTATCGCTTTTCGCCACACCATCATCATCTACTATCAACACCACTTCTATTTTTTCATCTCATTTTCAAATTGCTCCTCAAATTTGTAAGGAAATTCTCTTCCTTAGAAACTTTTTTGCCTGCCTTTAATCGTTGTAACTTTAGCTTCGTATTTTTACAATACACCATAAGCCTTTCACCAACTATCTATCAAAACAACAAGAATCTGGGTTTTATGGTGGTCACGGAACTTGTGTGCTAGGTTTTAAAAATTACATTGTTGATTGAGAGTCGATTGTTCGTAATGATTATTTTTGGATTTTATATTCTAACTACCACAAGAGACTTAAAATTTTTGTTCAATTTATGATTGTAGTATAATAATTTTGGATGAGTTTCTATTTACCGAGATGATTGCAATGGAAAGTACTTTGGTGATAGATTTCAATTAAATTGATTTCTATTAGTAACAATCATTGGTAGACTTCAATTAATTAACAATTAACTGATTTCTATCGGGGATAGAAATTGATAGACTTCAATTAATTGATTTCTATCATCGATAGAAAATGATAGATTTGAATTAAACTAATTTCTATCAGTGATACAAGTCAACAAACTTCAATTAAATTGTTTTATGATAGAAACTGATAAACTTCAATTAAATTGATCTCTATCAGTGATAGAAACTAATAGTCTTGAATTAATTTGATTTCTATCAGTGATAGAAACTGATAACCTTGAATTAAACGGTTTTCTATTAGTGATTATGACTGATAGACTTAAATTAAACTGATGGATAGAAACCGATAGTCTTGAATTAAACTGAACTCATCGCCGTGAATTAAATTATTTTCTATTAGTGACTATTACTGATAGGCTTGAATTAAACATGATAAAAACTGATAGATTATGATTATTAGAGTCTATCAGTGATACACACTGATAGATTCCGATTAATCAAAATTTATCAATTTCTATCACTAATAGACTCCGATTAATTGAAGTTTATCATCAAAGTCTATTAGTATTTATCACTGATAGACTTCGAATAATCGAAGTCTATCAGTGACTATCAATAATAGGGACTGATAGACTATTTGAGATACTAAGGGTATTTTCTAATTTAACGTATTTTTTGCTATTTCCGCAAATAATTTTTTTTTTTTGCTATTTTTGCAATACTTTTGCCGGTTTTTGCTATTTGTGCAAATCCCCAAAAAAAAAATATAATTAAATGATACTGTTGGGGTGTTGGCGACTGTAATCCCTCCTCCATTCAGGCCTCCATTTACGAAGATATAACACTAATCACCTCTTCATTGCAGATGCAGCAAGTCTATTTTAGATTAAAAAAAGAAAAATCAGATTAGGTCATTTTATGTCAAAGTTCAGTAATAATTTTATTTACATTCCATTTAATGAAGATTTTGTTTTAAAAAATTAGATCTTCACGCTTTAAAAACATATTTGATAACTTCATCAAAATTTGAAAGTAAAAAGAAAAAATGATTTTGAAAATCCCCTGAACTGGGTTTTAAGAAATAGAAAACCAAGAAGATAATTTTTACCAATTGAGTTCTATTCAACCTTTCTTTAATTTATTATAACATTTCTTTTTACTTTTTGAATAAAAATGTAGATCTTAAAAAAAAAAATTAATTTTAAAATTATAAAATAATTGTTAGTAAATAAATTTCGTATTTAAAAAAGGAACAATCATGAAATGAAGTATATATTCAGAGTTATTAGGAGGGGAAGTTGAAAGGAAAATGGAGGAAATTACATTATTAATCTTTAACCGAGTGTAGATGCAATGTTGATGATATTTGTGGCCACAAGGCAAAGTAGTCAGACTGTCATCCTCTTGATAATTCAATTTGCATATATTACACCTACGCAACACACACCCAATGAGAAAGGCTTAACAACAACACAATTTCAGACTTTTTAAAACTCAAAAGCAATACTTCTTGATTATATTGAAGACAGTAAAGATATATTTTATTTTTTTAAAAAAAGATAAGTGCTTTTAGTATAAGGATTTTTTTAAAAATGTTTATTACATTATACTAGGATATTAGTATTCAAGGAAGTAAAGTTGTTTTAGCCACTAAACTATGATCCTTAGGATTTTAATGTAGTGAACATTCTAATAAAATGTGCTTAATAATAAATCACTCAAGCTCTATTTGATAATCATTTTATTTTGTACTTTTTGTATTTAAAAATTAAGCTTATAAATCGTTATTGATATGCTTTGATTTAAATTAAAAAATGTGTGTTTTTTGGGTGCTTTTCAGTGAAGCACTTAGCTTGCACTTGGTGCTTTGAACATTTTTGAAAGCAGTTGTATATTACCTCCCAATATGATGATTTTGAAGAGAAAGATAAGCTTTTAGTTACATTAAAAAGTAGTTCCTAACATTATCAAAATATGATTTAGCCTACACGTTGTTAATACAAAATTGGAGAGAATATAAAATTATAATGAAGGAGAAAGAGAAAGAGGGAGATGGTACTGATTGTAATTTTGAGTGGAATTGTGGTCCCACTTTGATGAACTGCCTGATTTGTAGTTGTGGGATGGCAACTTCAACACAAGCTCTTCAGCCAATCTTTTGCTTAAACGTCCACTCCATTTTTCACAATTTTGTAATTCCTAACACATTATTTCATAAAGTCACTCTATCTACATCCACATTATCTTTACTTCCCACCTATTTTTTTATTTTTACCATAAAAAAATTAATTTAATATTACATTATTAAAGTTGTCAAAGTAAAAGAGAGAGAGAAAAAAAAAAAATTCAATACCCCCGAAAAGTCTCCTCCATACTCATCATTCACATCAGCATTCCCTGCAGATTACAAACAAATGGTGACATTTTTCCATCATATCTTTCGTTAATGAATTTGTGGTACATGTTTAGAATTATTTTAGAATGATTCAAATCACTTTCGTCACATCCAAAATCACTAAGAATTCAATGACATGATCCAGATTAAAAAAAATGCAATTATATATTAGTTTATGATTTGAATGAAAATTGAAATGGAGGAATTTGATTTGTAGTTACTGATTGGAGTGGTGTTAGGTCCAATGAGAAAGAGGTCCTCCAAGTCTGTGTGTAGGTGATGTAGTAAGTGGTGATCCTCTGGTAATCGAGAACTGCTACCAGACTCTCCAAAACCATCCTTGAAAATCTTCCTACGAAGTGATTCATGAATAGCTTCCTGCAAACATATTTAATCAAACTCATTTTAGGTTTTCTTTTCCTTTCCTCTTTTTTTTTTTTTTTTTTTTTTTCCAAATTGTTGATTTCATGTAATCTAATCCATCAAAATGAACCCAAAAGAAGTGAAATTAGGTGCCAAACTCTAGCTGTTGGATCCTTTTTCTGTGGCCTCCCTGTATATACGGGGCTTCATGTAGACGATTGGGAGAATTCTTTAGAAAGGGGGTGAGCAAAGAGAGGAGAGAAAATAGATATAAGTAAAACCTCTGAACATGAGTGAGTTGGTCTCTTTATTGATCTTATTGTGATCTTATTATAATGTCTGTCATTAGTATGATGAAAGAAGATTAGATAGTCTTGAGTTTAGAACCAACCATTATAGATTTGGTATTGCTTTACTTTTATCTCTTCATTCTCAATATTATTATTGTCTATATTATTGTTTATTGTACCATTATGCTTGTAAGGGGACGAATTTATGTTATAAGTTAGGGAAGCCCCAAAATGGGCTAGCACTAATCTAATTTCAACTAGTCTTTCAAAGGGTTGCTTCCACAAATAGCAAACTCAACTAAAATAATAGCAAAATTAGCAACATATTAAAGTATTTACAAAAATAGCAAAATTTAACATCCAATTCATCTAAATTACTAAAAAGTCCATCTAACATGATTACCCAACCCATCCAACCCGTTTTTTTTTCTTCTTTCCGTTTCTATCAAGTCTACCATTGGTAGATTCTATCAGTGATGGAATTCTATTAGTTATTTCCGTGTTTTGTTTGGAATTTGTTATTGTTTTCCGTCACTAATAGATTTAGTAAAGTGATTGGTTGTAGTTGTTCAAATTAGGTGATAGAAGATTTCTATCAGTGATATAAAACCTTCTATCACTAATAGAATGATTGATTTCTATCACTGATAGAACTATCAGAGATATAAATCATCTATCACTGATAGAAAACTATAATTTTTTTTTCTAAAACCTATGTCACTGATTTTGTTTTGATTTTTTTTATAGATGTCGAAGCAAAACAACATGGAAATTGAACCGGAAGTTGAAATTTAAAGAAGAGGAGACCTCAACAAAACAAAAAAAAAACAAAAAAAAAAAACAAAAAAACAAAAGATATGTACAAAATTATCACGTAATCAAATACACTTTTGATTTCTATTAGCGATAGATTTCTATCATCTATTACTGGATTTCTATCACTCTGATTCTATCAACGATAGATTTCTATTAATGATAGGTTCTATCAGTGATAGAAATTCATCACGGATAGAAATCAAAACGGGGACAAAACGGGAATTTAAAAAACGATTTAAAAATTTTGCTATATTTAGCATTTTTTATAAAACTTGTTGTATCTGCAATTAACCATTAGAATTTAGCCACCCATTACAATTTTTTTTTTTTCAAATCCAAGCCCAATAATGATTTTTTTCTTTTTAAATAGTTTTCAAGATCCCAAAATCTGACTATGATTTCAAAATACTTTCAAAAGTGGAAAACCAAATAAAGAATTAAATAAACGTAATTTTTAGAAGCGCTTAGTTATATTAAAAAATAAATAAATAAAAAGAATTGTTTGGGATGCACATTTATCTAAACAAAATAAAATGATCTTAATACGTACGGTGGGTTGGGTTAGTTTATTTTGTATGGAAAAGGGTAAAAGATAGTTTAAAAACAAGGGAAATTGCAATGATAGTAAAAAATATTAAGATATTTGTCAATCTAGCATTGGTTTTTGAGATTTGTAAATATAACAAAAAAATTTAAATCTGAATTCCATTTTTTTTTTCTTATTCCAGTTTTACCATTATTGGTAAATCAACTAGGAATATCAGTAGTATATTTGAAATATATATTTTATATTTATTGATATACAAAATATAAAATATATCAGTTAATTGATATACCAAATTTGATATACTTGAAATTACCCTAAGACATAAAAAAAGTCCAAAAAAGTCTTGATTCAATTATGATATATTCAAAATACTACTAAAATGATACACTCATGTTTTACTTCAAATGAATATTAATTATCAACGTTCTTAACTAGTACAGAAGACAAACATTTAGTATATTAGTTAATTAATATACCAAATTTAAAGTAGATCAGTTGACCGATATACCAAATATTGAGTATATCAGTCACACTAAACAAATGAATGGTGTACTTGGTATACAGTATATCAATAACACTATTGATATACTTCTTAAACCTTCAACTTCTAGTGGATTTTTAGGGATTTCTTGGACTTCTCAACTTTAATGTTTAGGTTGGACTCATTACTTTTGCTATATGTGCAACATTAAAAAACTAAAGACATGGTTGCAAATTCCATTTCCATTATTGCTATTCTTGCAACAACTAGCTCTAGAAAAAATAGTTCATAAAATTATATTTAATTTGAAGAACATAGAGCAAATTTGAGAGTAGTATAATCATCCGGCAAAATCATAAGGATATATTCTTATCGGTCAAATTTTGTTGAGTAGACTCAATTTATATTAATTCAAAAAAACTATAAATCAACTGGCCAAGAAAATACATAATCTTTTTTTATAAAACTTAATTAACAGTTGATAGGTTGGAGTGAAAGCGAACTTAGCTCAACGGTGATTGACATGAAAAAACAATTGATAGGCTGAAGACTGAATTCATGGACATTTAGGACGGTATATAGGTTCATTTTATACCTAGTTTGATTTGACTGACAATAAATATATAAACTTTGTTTGGATTCAATCCAATCTAAATAAATTTATAAATTATAGTTCAACCAAAACGTGAATGTTTGTATATTAATTTAGGAAATTTTACATTTAAAACTCAAAACCCTTTCTTCTTTCGTTTTCCTGTCAATTTTGTACAACTCTTTTATTTATGAAAATAAATTTAATTTCAAAAGATAAACTATATTTAAAAAAGAAAATAAAAATTAAAAAATCAAATTGAAAACCCAAGGAATGAAGAAAAAAATTGGACCTGGTTTCGAATAATATCTTCATCATCCGCATGTTCTCCAAAGATACGACAGAACAAGTCTACAACCTCTGGTGGAAAATCGGGCGAGTGATGAGGATGTGGAAATGACAGTTTGTCCTCCATGTCTACGTGGCTCTCTAAACCAAACAAATGCGCAAAGAACTCCTAATTTATGGGTTCTATTATTCTGACTTTTCAGAGTTTTGTTTTCTTGGAATATTTATATCAGCAGCTAATATTAAGGAGCTGATTTGCACGTGGAAATGGATTTAAGAGGGGATATGGAGTAAAAACAGCTTTATTTAAAATGTGGATTAAAATAAAATATTAGGGTATTTATGGCAAAATATTTTTGGGTTATTTATGACCTTAATGTTAATGTTAGACTTGGATATCATTATATTGCTTGAGATTTTTATTGTAAAAATATATATATACATATATTGCTTGAGATTTCATCATAAATATTATTAACTGCGTTCGATTATAACTATTTGGTTTTTTGTTTTTTGTTTTTGAAAATTAAGCCTCTAAACATTACTTCCACCAACAAGTTTCTTTGTTTTGACTTTCTTTCCATGTTTTCAAAAACTAAGTCAAATTTTGAAAACTAAAAAATGTAGGCCCTGTTTGATAACCATTTGGTTTTTGGTTTTTGGTTTTTGAAAATTAAGCTTATACACACATACTTCCACTCATAAGTTTCTTGGTTTTAATATCAATCTTCTACCTTGTTTTCAAAAACCAAGTCCAATTTTGGAAACAAAAAAAAGTAGTTTTCAAAAACTTGTTTTTGTTTTTAAAATTTGGCTAGGAATTCAAATGCAACCTTAACTAGGATGAAAGCCATGGTAGGAAATTTAGGAGAAAGCAAGCACAATTTTCAAAAACTAAAAATAAAAAACCAAATGGTTATCAAACGGGGCCTTAGTTTTTGGTTTTTGGTTTTTGGTTTTTGGTTTTTGAAAATTAAGCTTATATACACATATTTCCACCTATAAGTTTTTTGGTTTTAGTATCAATCTTCTACCTTGTTTCCAAGAACCAAGTCCAATTTTGAAAACAAAAAAAAAGTAGTTTTCAAAAACTTGTTTTTGTTTTTAAAATTTGCCTAGGAGTTCAAATGAAACCTTAACTAGGATGAAAGCCATGGTAGGAAATTTAGGAGAACACAAGCATAATTTTCAAAAACCAAAAACCAAAAACCAAAAACCAAATGGTTATCAAACGGGGTCGTAGTTTTCTTGGAATTTGATTAAAAATGAAAATGTTTCATCAACAAAGATGAAATCAGTTGTAAGGGAATTGAGAAAAAACCTTAATTTTCAAATATCAAAAGGTTATCAAACAAAGCCATGATTTTGGAAATTGTTAAAGGAAGTGGAAGGTAGTTTGGAAAACTATTAGGTCTCGTGGTGTAGAATGTCTTTTGGAAGGGCAATTTACAAAAATGTTAAATATATCTAAAAAAAAAGTAATTTAAAATAAAAATTTGAAAATCACCCATATGTGATGAACTATAGAAGTAATTACAATTACACTCTCAAACTTTCAATTTGATCAATCAATCCATAAGCTAATGATTTCTTACAATTAAGTTCAAAATGTAGAACCACCTAAACTATAAGGAGTGCTATAATCACACCCTTGATTTATGGAATTGCTACAATTTAACTTAATCTTTTTAACTTTATAAAATTAAAAAATATATATAAAATATATGAACCATTAAATTTTTGCATAAAAAAAATTGATGAAAGAAATTTGGGATTGTTGTAACAATCTTACAAATTCTACAACAAATTATACATTTAATGTCAGACAGAAAAAAACACACGGAACTTTTAATGTCGGACGAAAAAAGTGCAGGCCTTTTAATGTCAGACGCGTGTTTTTGCGATTTAATGTCAGTCGAATTTAACCCCATCAGCCCCACTTTATGCTTTCTCTCTCCCTACAAAAAAAAACCCTTATTTCCCTTCTTTGCTCTCTCACCGACGACGATGCCTTTGTTCCTCTAACCAATTTGATTTTCTTCCCCTCACATTCGCAGCTCACTCCCTATTTATCTCTCCCCTACTAACCCATTTTTTGCCGCAAGTTTGTACCCTGACCGACGACACAAGTTCTTCCTCTCACACCAGCGGTGCAAGTTCGTCCTCTCACCATCTCACGTTGTCGTCGGTCGGGGTTCTTTGTGGGGTCGCCGTCGTTAGTCGTGGGTCATTGCCCTGGGTCAGCGTCGCCGTGGGTAGTAGATTTGAGCCAGCGAAGGTCGTGGGCAGTAGATCTGAGGTCATGGAGGTCGTGGGTTGTTGCCATAGGAATATATTCAAAGCTTATGGTCGGAGTTGTTCGAATCTAATCGGTTCTTCGTAGATTTGAGATCTGATTCGTATCTGCTTCGATTTTTCAGATATGGGTACTTCTATTAATTCGGATGTGAAATTTTCAAATTCGATCTATTTTTTTTTTTTTTTACTTTTCATGTGAGTTTCTTAAACTTTTGTTGAGGATTCCAATGTTGAGATGTTTGTTTTCTTTTTCTAACTTAGAAAGCTGAAGATCTGTGACTATTTTATGGCTATAATGAACATTTAAAAAGTTCAAACCAGAGGATATGAAAATCAATAGTGAAGGGTTTGCTATTCAAAGTAAGGTTTTCTACAATCTTCAATTATCATTCTTTTTTTGAAGTTCTATTGTAATAGATTTTGTGTCCTAAAACTTGTTGATGTTGGAGAAAGGGCTTTTGCATTTTCCTTTTCACGATAAAAGAATAATCCTTTGGACAACCCATTTTTTCTTACTCTTTGGAGTACTTGGCTGGGACTGGGAGGACTTATTGGAAGGTTATTAAGATGGTAAGAGTCTTGATGTGGAGTTTAGCATATTTGAGTTCTAATGGGGTGTTTACAACGAAGCATTTTTGTAATTAACCTATATTTTCTATGTTTTCTGAAAGCTTTTATATTTTTCTAAATATGGAAAAGGTACACCAATTTACGTAAGCTAGCATTCAATAGAAAGGTTAAGGTTATTCCTACTGTCCTTTGCTATATCGGTTAATTTTATCTCACAAGATAGTGCATATCCTGGTTACTACACTCAAGGATTTTCTGTGCCTTTATTTGGAGCATAAATATGTGTATTCGCTTGATGTTCTCTTCGAGATCCTTTGTAAACATTTTCCATGTAACATATTGCTCTATTAGCTGTTACAACCTCTCTCTTCCATCTGTCTATCTATATACCTTTATTTTTAGAGGATAAATATGTGTTACCCTTTGACTCTGAAGTGTCGTCTTGCTTGATGCTTCTTTTCTTCAATATTCTTTGTTGTTCATGTAATTTATTTAACTCTTATAGACAGTATGAATTATAAGTTGGTTCGTTGTCATACTTTTTCTTTAACCTTTTCAACGAAAATGGCTCAACATTGCTCAATTGAACACATAGAATATGCTTATAAATAAATACTTTATATATATAAACATAAACCTTATAGATGATGATGGTATATAAATATATGACTTTTCAGATTCTGGATGTGTAAAAGTATCTGAAACATGGAAGGAAGTTTACTATTGTTGTTGTGCTGTTTGAACAGTCATACGTTACAACAGAATGACTGCAAGTGCTCGTCTTTTCAATACATGATTAAGGGGCTTAGTGAAAACATATTGAACTGGAATATCTATGTCAAAACTTTTTGTCAACTTTGCATCACTGCATATTCAGATGAGGATGGTTAATTTAAAGCTACCAAATATGCTTTCTTTTTTATTTTGCTTGCTTGTTAGTACTGTTGTCTGAAACTAGTAAAGATGGATGTTGGTTGCTGCAATCCCCTAACCCCCAGCACAAACTTTCTTTTCTTGGGGTCCTTGTTTGGTTGGGTTCTTTTTGTTCTTTGAGAGCGTGTTTTATTCTTTTTTGGTTTTTTGCCTTTGTGTTTTTAGTTTACTTGGGTGTCTTGTTTTTTCATTCCCTGTGGGAATTTGTATCCTTGAATTTTTTATATCTTCTAATTCTGGTCGCTGGCTTGCCAAACGACGGTGACTCTTGCAAGCCCTCGTCCTCTTCTTCGTCCTCGCAGCAGACTAGTCACGAGGTATTTTGACTTGTTTTAAATTTATTTGCTTGAGTTTTCGCCTCATAATCGTTGGAAGTTACTCAATGGTATTGCAATGACTTGTTGTTTTATTGAAATATCCGTATGTCACGGGCTATTTTAGGTTCGATCTGGCTTTTTGCTAATTAGTTTAGACATCTGTAGTCATCTTCGTCTTATTCTTTTTCTTATGTTTCTCTGTTGATTCTCGTACTTGTGTCGCTCGATGCCTCTAAATCAATTGATGCCACTAGAAAAGGAAGTCATGCTAGATTTATAAATCATTCATGGTGAGTTGTATATGCTGATTTTTTCCTTTTATCACATAGTTGTAGTTGTTTATTGTTCATTACAAGCTTGAAGCTCTCCAAACTGTGAGACGAGGAAGTGGAATGTGTTGTTTTCTTTTTTCCTCTGCCATTTTCTTTGTTTTATATTTTTCTGACGTACATCAATTGTTTTCCTTGTCAGGGGATACTTATTTGTGGTAAGATGACGTTGATAGGCAAAACCTTGTCTATGGCTCCTATGGTCATGTTGAAATTGTTTGGGTTAGAAATTTTATGTGTTTTTAGTGGTTGATTAGTTGTTATGTATTTAAGACTTGAAGTTGTTTGTATTAGTTTGGTGATATTTGTTGAGTTTTGTTGTTTGAGGTAGAAGGAGTTGAGAACTTGAATACTTGAGTCATCTCTTTAAATTGTTTGTCATAGTTCGTTATTTTACTTGAGTTTGGTGGGTGAGTGGTATTGAGAATTACTTGGAGGGGTTGAGAAATGCTTTAATTATGATTTTAAATTTGGTTGTTTTAGTTTATGTTTAGGATTGAGTTTAGGTGGAAGTTGAGAAATAATACTTGAACTAAGTTTTGAAATTGTTGGTGTTAGTTTTATAAGTTTAGTTGAGTTGGGGGTTGAGAAATACTTAGTGATATGCTTTGAAATTGTTTGTTTGTGTTGGTTTATAAGTTTAGTCGAGTTTGGAGGGGGAGGGGGAGGGGGGTTGAGTTGAATATGTCATTTGGTGATGAGTTGAATATTCAGTTTTTAACATTATAGTTTGAATGCATATTTTAAACATTATATACCAACATAAAAATGACGTTGTTATTGCTAATCTGTAAAATTGCTTGTGGAGAACCTCACTCCGAACTGCTTGCTGCGTCAAACAAATTTCTTACCACTCATTAATTACCACCCTTCCCCTAATTTCTTACCACTCCTTGGGATCTTTCTTTTTTATTAGTAGGTGTTAAAAGTTAATAAATTTAAAAATGTTCTCCAATATGTGTAATTCATTTTGCAGGTTACTACTACGATAGTGAAGATTGCAGAAAAGTCATGGGACCATGTATCTGTCAATGGTCAACCACATAATCATGGTTAGCTGTTCATCTTTGTAAAGGCTGACTAGTGAATAAGTCCTAGTTCTTTTAGACGAACTTTTAGAACTCTTTGCTGAGAACTAACTTTTATCATCACATACAACCTTTGTGAAGATATTGAAGATGTTAAAAGATTTAGTTAAAAAAAAAGTTATAAAGCTTATGTTGTTCAATCTTTCTTGTCTGCAAATTGGAATCTCATAGTGTATTTAAATGTTTTCCCCCCCTTTTATTACGTGTTTAAATGATTGTGATCTATAGTTGTTGAAATCCTTTCCAAGTGAGTACTCTTGTCCCTTCTCATGATGATAAATAGGATTTTGGATCCTTGATGAGAGTCTTCTGGGGTAAAGTCAACAAGGAAATATTTATGTATCCTTTCAAATGGAATAGCTGGAACTTTTTTGCCTGTGATATAGATGAGAATCTTATCAAGGAAATTGGTATTTTTTTTTTCCTGTCCTTCCGCCATATGTGTTCTCATTACTGAACATCTATCTCTTTTATTATCCGTGTTGAGAAAAGATTAAGTCAGAGAAATTCTGACTTCTCATTTCTAATTATTCATTAAATTTATTTCTCCCCGATGCTTGTAGGTTGCTTCATATCTTTGGTTATTTTTTTTCCCTTTTGACTGAAGGTTGCTTAATCACTTTGACTTTTGTGCGAAATTGATTCATGTTCTATTTATGTGTGCAAATGTTGCACATTCTTGTAGCTACATCATTGTTATTGTTGCCTCATCTTTTGTGTCCATTACTACATGTATATCAGTTGGGATAATGCCATTGATTTATGCTTGCGTTTGTTGGTTTAGTCAAACTTATATTATTTTTGGCTATAAGTAAGTTGAAGATGTTTTGTGATTGGTTGTCAGTTGTCTTAGTATAATCAGAAATATTGTCGTAGATAGTAATCAATCCAAGCATAAATTGACTTTAATCAAGTAATACCTGGTGAGTCCAGGGTCGATTCCACAGGGAAGGGATATTCACAAAGTCTTTTAACAATATTTACTGATCTAAACTCAAGAACATATGATATTATTTAAAAGAATGAACAAAAGATTTGGTATATTTGAAGAGTGACTGTTTGCATAAAAACAACACATGCGACGAGAATGAAAGGAAAATTTATAAGGAGAATAATCAAGGCTGTTGCGGTTGCAACCTCATGCGTTTATAATAACCTTGTAGCGCATACTTTGATTAATTGATCCATTAATGCGATTTTTAACCCAATGCATCCAGCAAGTTGCTTCAAACTCTAGCAACTGCGACTTCAAGGTTCTCGCAGCTCCGTGCCCATCCCATTTAGCCCCAGGTCTGGCCACCGCAAGAAGGACTGCGCTCAGAAAGTCATCATCCAGGCATTCGAGGAGCCCATTCCCTTCTGCGTTTGGGATGTCTCGCAACTCATAGACGTTGTTGATGTGTGCGGAGGAAAATGCGACTGTGTGGCCCTTAACCAGGACTTCATGGATTTCCTCTTGCCATTGCGCTCGGTCGAAGTCATGGACTAGCGCAGGGGCATAGCTGCGAGGGTTTTGGCAGACGTTTTCCCATTTGCGCTGGGAAATTTGCTCAGTCATTGTTTGCAGTAAGGGGCAGCTGAATCCTCGTTATTCTTGAAATTTGCCCCAACTGCTACTCTCCTTTTCATTGACTACGCCCATTTTGGCTTTGCCTTTGTCTTTTGATGCGGTGGGTGCTTTCCTTTTTTTGCTGGGAGCTGCCGCAGGCTTTTCAGAAGGCTCGCGAATGACTACCCCAGTTGACTGGATGTTGCTGCGACGGGTAAGGGGGAGCTCATCCTCTGAATCTAAAAGTTCAACTTCCATAACTGCCGTAATTGTTGCTAGGTTGGTTGCGATGATGTCTGCGGCGGCCAGGTCCTCTACCTGCTTGCTGGAGCTTTCTCTCTTTCTAGCTGCGATTGCATCTGCGGTGGCTTTTTCTTGCGCTTCCCGTAGATGGATTGCTTCGCCTTCTTCCCCTAATTCTCCCATTAGGGAGTTCCATGCGGCCACTTCTCGCTCAGAAAACTGCGGCGAAGTGGTCTGCGCTATGATTGATGGTGGAGGGGAAATGGTGGAGGGGAAATGTTTGCGGCAGAAGAAGAAGAAGGGACAGAATCTGATGTGAGTGAAGCTGAGGAGTCTGGTGGTGGAAGAAGGAGGGGTATCGAAGGGAATGGTGATGGAAATGGGGTTAGGTTTCGAGGGGTGGTAAGATTTTGTGTGGGTTGAAGGGTGACTGGTTTTATGGTAAAAGAAGAAGTGTCCAAAGGTGCAATATCGAGCACCTCTGGTGGGTTGGTCGTGGATATGGGTGGTTGTTCGAGGTTGATGAGCTCGTTTCCCTCAGTTTCCATGGAATCGCACATTGTCTCCCCTTCGGTTTGGCGCTGGTTTTTCTCACTAGAGGAAGAACTGGTTTCTTTGAGCGGTCCTTCAACCTCTGGTGAGGACGGGGAAGCTTCATTTGCGTATCCGGCAATTGAAAGGTTTTGGGAATCCGACATTGCAAGGGTTCGGTGAAGCTTAGAGAGAGAAACAAGGGTTTAGGGCTTTTGCAAGGATGAAGAAGATGAAGGAAATGAGGAAAAGAAAAAGAAACCGCATCCCTATTTTATAGCTAACGCAAGGTACTGCGCTCTTTGGTTCTGGTGCCCTTTCGCATCCACGTAGGTCGGTTATCATGATTATCATGGGGGGATGTGAGAGGTTGCCTTGGTTATTGTGCAAAGATAGGGATTAGTGCGGTTCATTAAATGAAAACATGATTATGGCTGCGCCTCCAATGCGAGAGAGATACAGATGGATTGGGACATGCGATGGGATTTCCTTCTAAGGCTCTTCGCAACAAAAACTACTGACGCAATGATTCTATCAAAATGCTAACTTATGCGAGTTAATCATGTGATGTGATCTAGACTACCAAAATATTAACACAATAAAATAAACATTCGGGAAGAAACAAATAATTATAACTTCTAACTTGTTGTGCTTCTACCTTGCGCTAGGTCCTGCCGCAATCAGAGAGCACTCTTGTTCTGGACCTATTTTTTCTTGTTGCTTTAAGGCGGATTTTTCAGAAGAATAATCTCAACCACCTCGTCCAAAGTCCCTTCAATGTACGGTTTTACTCTTTGCCCGTTGACTTTGAAAATTCTCTTTCCATCAGTAGAATGTAGGTCCATTGCCCCATGTGGATATATTTTATGGATAGTAAATGGGCCCGACCATCTGGATTTTAGTTTTCCTGGAAAGAGACGTAAGCGAGAATTGAATAATAATACTTTCATACCTGCTCGGAGATCCTTCTTGCATATTCGTCGATCATGCCATTGTTTCTGTTTTTCTTTACTGATCTTGGCATTTTCATATGCACATCTTCTGAATTCTTCCAATTCTGATAGCTGACGCAATCTTTCTTGTCCTGCCACCTCTAGATCAAAATTTAGACGTTTCATTGCCCAATGCGCCTTGTGCTCCAATTCTAAGGGCAAATGACAAGCCTTGCCAAACACCAACGCATATGGAGATGTTCCTATGGGTGTTTTAAAAGCTGTGCGGTATGCCCACAGCACATCATCTAGGTGTTGCGTCCAATCTTTCCTACTTGTGCTGACAACCTTCTCGAGAATTTTCTTAATCTCCCTGTTTGATACTTCAGCTTGCCCATTGCTTTGCGGGTGATAAGTTGTTGCAATATGATGTTTAACATTGTATTTCTGCAACAACCTCTCCATGATCTTATTTATGAAATGGGTCCCTTCATCACTAATCAGCCTGCGTGGCACGCCAAATCTTGTAAAAGTATTCTTTTTAAGAAATTTTGCCACGGTCGCCGCATCGTTCTTAACACATGCGATTGCCTCCACCCACTTTGTGACGTAGTCAACTGCGAGGAGGATATATTGGTATCCTTGCGACGATGGGAAGGGTCCCATGAAATCAATGCCCCAGACATCAAACGGTTCAAGTTCTATTATGTAATTTTGTGGCATCTCGTTCCTTGCACTGATATTGCCAGTGCGTTGGCACTTGTCACAACTATCCACATATTTCTTTGCGTCTTGGAACAAGGTGGGCCACCAATAACCACTTTGTAAAACTTTAGCTGCGGTGCGCTGGCCTCCAAAGTGTCCCCCATATGGGGCTTCATGACGCTCCCAAAATTTTCAACGCATCTCTATGTCCAACGCATCTCCTGATGATCTGGTCAGGTCCCCTGCGATAGATATAAGGGTCATCCCATAAATAAAATTTTAATTCATAAAAGAATTTCTTACGGTGTTGCGCTGAGTATTCCTCAGGTAAGACCCCTGCGACAAGGTAGTTTGCGATGTCCGCAAACCAAGGTTCTTCATCGTTAATCATCAAAAGCTTTTCGTCCGGAAATTCTTCTGAGATAGGGATTCTTGCATCTACCCTTCCAAGATTCTCCAATCGTGACAAATGATCTGCGACCAAATTCTCACTCCCCTTTTTGTCCTTGATCTCTAGGTCAAATTCCTGCAGCAATAGGATCCATCTGATCAACCTAGGTTTCGCATCTTTTTTTGTGATGAGATATTTTACCCGCATGATCTGTGTAGACAATGACTTTGGAGCCAATTAAATAAGCACGAAATTTGTCAAATGCATACACAACCGCTAATAATTCTTTCTTGGTTGTCGTGTAATTTGTTTGTGTTTCATTCAATGTTTTGTTGGCATAATAAATGGGATGTAGAATCTTGTCCTTTTTCTGTGCCAGCACTGCTCCAACTGCCACGTCACTAGCATCGCACATCAAGACTGTAAACCCGAGACTTTCCTTGGATCATTTCCTCTTGTATTGTGGAAGTTGAATTAAAAGTTGTTATTCATTGTTGAATGAAAATGACAAGCTTTTAGTTCAAGTTGTTTTTTTTATAACTTTGGAGTTTATTTAAAGAAAAGAAATGGAATAAAGAAGAAAAGAAAAGGAAAGAAAAGAAATCAAGGAAAATGGAACAAAAGTGAAAAAGGAAATTAAAAGAAAAAGAAAGAAGAAAAAGAAGAAAATGGAAACCCACTTTCGATGCCACTAGTTTAAAAGACTCCACCACCGACAAGATTCCTTTTCAGCCCATCTTCAGTCCATTTTCCCATCTTTTTCCATCCACATTTTTAGAGCACTTGAGGGAGAGAGTGAAGGAAGACGAAGAAGAAGATTTTCGTGGTTTTGAGGTTGAAGAAGATAGGAAAAGCTCATGCAAAGCCAGCCATAGCAGAATCTGGGTTCAACCTGTCAACCCCTGGTTTTTTATTCGGTTTGAGCTACATAGAAGGAATTAAGAGGTGAGGTTTGATTTTCTTGAAAGTTAATCCATTTTCTAACCAATTTCATGAAGGAAGCTTGAGCTAAATCTGATGAGAAGTTTATGGTTTTTGAAATGGAAAACAGAGCATAGGATTTTCGTGCAAACCAGGAGGATCTCTTGTGTTCTCTGGTGTTTTGAGCATTCTGGCGTGTACAAGTTGAATCAGAAGCTCTATTTGGTATGGTTGGAACGCTTATTCAATTTCTTACAACTTTCATGAATATTTCGTGATCCAAAGATGACTTGAAGTAGGTTTATTTTCAGGAGAAAGATAAAGGGCAGCAGAAAACCTCGAATCTGTGTTGTCTGTGTTCGGGGAATTTCTGGACAAATTTGTTGGGAATCCTATTTTCATTTCTTCAGGTAAGTTGTAGGGTGTTAGAAAATGAAGAGTTTGATGTATAGTACATTAATTTTGGTTAAGTATTGAGGAAGTTAGGGGTGTTGGAAGTTAGGGTATAGAATCTGGAAAATCTAGAGAGTAGAATGTGAATGTGATTCTTAATTCAATTGTTTAGAAATTCATGAGCATGGAAAGACAAAACTAATTATGGTTCTGATGCTCGGTTTTGGTTGGTTGATAGGCCAAGAGGAAATAGTTCGGGTCTAGAAACCAGGGAACTAGCTAAGACGGTGAGTGACAAAATGAATTTCGAAAATTGTTTCCAACGGTTGTTCATGTTTAGATGTTTTACATGCTTTTTTATAAATGATACATGGTTTTTATGAATGGTTTCAAGCTTAAGTTATGAGCTTAGATTTTCTAATGAGATTTATAAATGAGCACGTGATTATTGAGTTTTAGAAAAATAGTTGAAACGACATCCTTTTAAGTCAAGCATGTATTAGCAAGAATTATTTAAAGATTTTCGGTTTTTCCACGAGCAAGCTGAATAAGCTTGAGTTTTACGAGAGATAACGATAAGCAGGCATGTTCTAATGTTTTCATGGGATTTTCTGAGATTTCTATTGACTACATGACTGAGATATTGAGCCCGAGGCTATATGGTACCGTGTGCACACAAGTTATATTCCGTTGTTGACGTTGAGTGTACTCCGTGACAACGATGCTGTCGTGAGTGCTGGGCGGGCCCCACTACGACAAAGACGATGGGAGTGCTGGGCGGGCCCCACTACATCGTAGGACTAGTAAACGTTGGTTGTACTGGGCGTGCCCTACATAACGTAGATCGGTCATGTTAGTTAAAATGTTTGATGTACTTGATATGTCTTGCTAGATTTTTAATGACGAACCTGCGATGTTTTAAGAAAGCTTTTATCGTTGCACGTTTATGTTTAACGCCTTGGTGGAGCTGCTTTATGCGTTTAAAGTTGTATCATGTGTTCTGATTTCCGAATGTACGGTTTTAAATTTAGTCACTCACTGGGCTTCATAGCTCACTCTTTTCAAAATGTTTTCCCACTTTTCAGGTAGAGATCGAGCTCCCGGTGCCTGATTCACTGCCAACGTCTGCTGAAAGTTCCAGATCAAGCTCCAGTACGTGGGTGGAGTTGTATATTGAGTCTGTCCATATTGTAATGTTTTGTAAGGGTTGGATAATTTACGGTTTATTTTAAGTTCTAGAGGTCGTGGTTGTATAAACCCCAGTTGAATATGTTTTGGGTTGTGATATCTATATCAGGTTATTTTCCAAACCGAGTTATGTCAGGGCTGCACCTCACGTATGTTAAAAGGTTTCTAGGGATTCCGCTGTGTTGTGTTTCATGTAGAATATTTTATATCTATGATTAGTATGTTTATCAGGTTCAACGTTTCAGGAGGGTGAACGGGTATCGTTAGAGGAGGACGATGTCCGTTGGCTTCACGCCATCTTCCGGGCTATGCTAGCAGGTGGTCCGGGAGGGGGTGTGACAAAGACAAAAGGCTCCTTCCAATCGGGAGTTGCAAGAATGGGTGCACTCACTAGTGCAAGCTTCAAATCCTTGAATGCCTTGACGCATTCCTCTGAAAATTCAAATTTTCTATTTGCTTCCAGCAATGCGCATAGTGGCTTTGTAATATGCGAGAAGTTCCTGATGAATCTGCGATAGAATCCCGCGTGTCCCAAGAAGCTTCGAATTCCCTTAACACAGTTGGTGGTGGCAATTTCTCAATGACATCAATTTTCTCCTTATCGACTTCAATTCCTGCGCTTGATATGCGGTGGCCTAGGACAATGCCTTCTTCCACCACGAAATGACATTTTTCTCAATTTAGTACTAGGCGGGTCTCTTCGCATCTTTTTAACACTTGCTCTAGCTACGTTAGACAGTCTGCGAAGTTCTTCCCATAAACTGAGAAGTCGTCCATAAAAATTTCCACGAATTTTTCTAGTAGATCTGAGAAGATGACCATCATACATCTCTGGAATGTTCCGGGCATTACACAATCCAAAAGGCATCCTTCTGAACGCAAAGGTGCCATATGGGCAGGTGAATGTAGTCTTTTCTCGGTCTTCTGGCGCAATGGTAATTTGATTGTATCCAGAGTATCCATCAAGAAAACAATAATATGCTTATCCCGCAAGACGATCCAGCATCTGATCAATGAATGGAAGAGGGAAATTATCCTTCTTAGTGATTGCGTTCAATTTGCAGTAATCCATGCATATGCGCCATCCTGTAGTGGTGCGAGATGGAATCAACTCATTGTTTGCGTTAGCTACCACTGTCATACCCATTTCCTCTGGCTACCTGGAGAAAAAGTACTCGACAGGGAACACAGTAAATAATATCAACGGAGTGTCAGATCAGAAAAATCAATAAAAAATTTTGTTGCCCTTCCCCGGTAACGGCGCCAAAAACTTGATTGGTTGTCAGTTGTTTTAGTATAATCAGAAATATTGTCGTAGATAATAATCAATCCAAGCATAAATTGACTTTAATCAAGTAATACCGGGTGAGTCCAGGGTCGATTCCACAGGGAAGGGATATTCACAAAGTCTTTTAACAATATTTACTGATCTAAACTCAAGAACGTATGATATTATTTAAAAGAATGAACAAAAGATTTGGTATATTTGAAGAGTGACTGTTTGCATAAAAACAACACATGCGACGAGAATGAAAGGAAAATTTATAAGGAGAATAATCAAGGCTGTTGCGGTTGCAACCTCATGCGTTTATAATAACCTTGTAGCGCATACTTTGATTAATTGATCCATTAATGCCTAAGTGAGAAAATATCATAAGTTTCCCTTCCGGTACTCCTTTGCGTCTGGCATAAAACTATCAAGAGGTTATTTGGCTAGTTCATGCTTTAGGCGTAGTTCTCTAAAACTTACAAGGGACTGCGTTAGTCACAACACAGTCTAAGCTCATGCGTGCACTATCTTTTAGCGGTAGTGTTTTTAACGCTACCAAGACTACATGACATGCGCTAACTTGCTCTACTTAGAGATGTCTACATGCGTTACCTGTCAGGGATTTAGCATGTTGCTACCGCATCCGGCTGGCCAAGCGGGAGTTAGTAATGAAAATAGTATCGCAACTAAATAGAAAGCAATTAATGTTTCATTTAACTCAAAATATGCGCTTACAAAATATACTTATCACCGCATGAGGTGCTTGCGCTAAGCCTTGAAGAAGCAATGACTGACATTAAAAGCTCTGCCCGACATTAAAAGGGCCCTTTTAATCTAGATCAACCACTCATTGTCTGACATTAAAAGTTACTTTTAATGTCGGTCAGTTTTTTATGTCGGTCATTGCCCGACATTAAAAGTTGTGATACTATAAGTGTCCGACATTAAATGTGCGACATTAAAAGTGTTAGTAGTAAATAAAAAAAAAATTGTTGGTTGCACACGTGGCCAACCAACAATATTTCTCCATTTTATCAACCTATGCACAAAATAAAGTCCCAAAAGTATTTTTACACAACTAACTCAACGAACATATACTTAATTAATAAAATATAATAGTGTATATAATACATAAAACTTTACATCCATCAAATTTACAAAGAAAAAGTAAACTTGCTAAACAAAATAAGTACATAACTCTAAAATATTTCAACCTCAAAGTCGACGTCGAGGAGGCAACACTGTCTTGGAAGACGATGGCAATTTGATATTATTTGACGTCATTGAGTTTCTTTCGCTAGGTACATGACCACTATGGTGAAGGTTATGAGTTGACGACGAAGAAGACGAAGTATTCCTCAATAGCCAAATCGGACAAAAACTGAAGATCAGTTTCACATCGACGAGTGGCTTGTGACGCTCGGCGATGACCATGGACATCAAAACACTAACAACGCATTAAAGAGAATATTTAGTCATTACATCCATTATGCAAAATGATAACTTGCAAAAAGCAAGTTATTTATCCTTTAAACTTAGACTAAAACAAGGCCAAAAGAAACAAAGATGTGTTACTTCCGCGCAAAAAGAAAGGAAAATGTTATGATTTCATGCGGCGAGCTATATTCATGTATGCGGCGAGAAATTATAAAATATAGGGCGCTAACGCAAGCTAATTCAGTTGTTTGTTTTAGTTCCTTCTCAGCACAAGCACGCATTCCAAGATGATCAAGAGACAGATAAGATGATGAAAAGACAGCGCTGACACAATTGAAATAGCTAACGCAAGTGGGCAGAAAAAGGGCTGAAAAGGTGAGCAAGTTGACTAAAATGATGATTATCGCAAGTTGATGATTACTTAGAGAAGTCATCTTCCCTCGCCTATAAATAGAAACCATACTCAGATGAAGAGACAGGGAGTCATTTTGTTTTTGATCAAGAGAGAAAAAGGAAGATCAACAGAGAAATCACAGAGATCTGTGATTAGGAGCAATCTTGCGTTTGTAATGTTCTATTTCATGATGTCTTGTTTTGCTAGGATGAGCTGAATTCTTCTTCAAGGCTTAGCGCAAGCACCTCATGCGGTGATAAGTATATTTTGTAAGCGCATATTTTGAGTTAAATGAAACATTAATTGCTTTCTATTTAGTTGCGATACTATTTTCATTACTAACTCCCGCTTGGCCAGTCGGATGCGGTAGCAACATGCTAAATCCCTGACAGGTAACGCATGTAGACATCTCTAAGTAGAGCAAGTTAGCGCATGTCATGTAGTCTTGGTAGCGTTAAAAACACTACCGCTAAAAGATAGTGCACGCATGAGCTTAGACTGTGTTGTGACTAACGCAGTCCCTTGTAAGTTTTAGAGAACTACGCCTAAAGCATGAACTAGCCAAATAACCTCTTGATAGTTTTATGCTAGACGCAAAGGAGTACCGGAAGGGAAACTTATGATATTTTCTCACTTAGGCATTAATGGATCAATTAATCAAAGTATGCGCTACAAGGTTATTATAAACGCATGAGGTTGCAACCGCAACAACCTTGATTATTCTCCTTATAAATTTTCCTTTCATTCTCGTCGCATGTGTTGTTTTTGTGCAAACAGTCACTCTTCAAATATACCAAATCTTTTGTTCATTCTTTTAAATAATATCATACGTTCTTGAGTTTAGATCAGTAAATATTGTTAAAAGACTTTGTGAATATCCCTTCCCTGTGGAATCGACCCTGGACTCACTAGGTATTACTTGATTAAAGTCAATTTATGCTTGGATTGATTATTATCTACGACAATATTTCTGATTATACTAAGACAACTGACAACCAATCAAGTTTTTGGCGCTGTTACCGGGGAAGGGCAACAAAATTTTTTATTGATTTTTCTGATCTGACACTCCGTTGATATTATTTACTGTGTTCCCTGTCGAGTACTTTTTCTCCAGGTAGCCAGAGGTTGTATGCGTGCCGCTCGACGAATCGATTTCGAAGTTGATCCTGAAATTGATAGAACATATCATAGAAGAAGAAGAAATCGAAGAACCCGAAGGCAATAAGGAGAAATGGCAGCACAACCAAACAGACCATTAAATCCCATTCAGATGGCTGATGATAGGGCCAGAGGGATTAGAGACTATGCATCTCCTGCAAATTGTAATTTTAATCCAGGGATAGTTTAGCCCACTCTTGAAACAGAAAGGTTTGAATTAAAACCAGTTATGTTTCAAATGCTGACAGCTGTAGGACAGTTTGGGGGAAGTCCAGCAAAAGATCCTCACTCCCACTTAAAGTCATTTCTGGATATTTGCAATAAATTTATTATCCCAGGTGTAACACATGAGCAATTGCAAGTTATCCTATTTCCTTACTCATTAAGAGATGCGGCGAAAGTGTGGCTTAATCAGCAGCCAGCAAATTCCATCGCAACATGGAATGATTTGGCTGAAAAGTTTCTAGAAAAATACTTTCCACCCACTGCAAACTCCAGATTGCGGAAGGAAATAATGACTTTCACGCAAATGGAAGATGAAACGTTGAGTGAGGCGTGGGAATGTTTCAAGAGCTTACTGCAAAGGTGCCCGCACCATGGACTACCATTATGCATTCAATTAGAGACCTTCTAGGTAGGTCTTAACAAAAACTCACAAGTCTTGGTAGACTCCTCCGCAAATGGTGCACTGCTCAGAAAGACGTATGATGAAGCTCACGCAATCCTTGATCGGATTGCACGCAACAATTACGAGTGGGGCACTGCATAAGATAGAAGGAGACCCATCAAAACTAGCTCGGGAAGCTATGAAGTTGATCCAATAACCTCAGTAAACGCAAAGATTGATGCGTTGACCATGAAGATTTATGCGCTCACAGCCAGTATAACACCTTTGATCGCGCAACTCAACGCAGTTGGGTGCGGAATTTGCGGTGAAGGACACACGCATGACCAATGTCCTTCAAACCCCGAATCAGTTTTCTATGTTGGCTCGCAAGGAGCTACGCGCAACAACCCATTTTCAAACACGTATAATCCAGGATGGAGAAATCACCCGAACTTTTCATGGAATGGTGGCACAAATAAACAGCCACAGCAAGGTAATGTGAATCCTGCGCCCAGATTATATAATTCTAACAATGAACAATCCTCGCAGGGACATTTTCAGCTCACCACAGACGGAGGAAACCAAAGAGCATCATCCTCGAATGCGCTGGAAACTATGATGAAGGAATTGTCTCGACGCTGCACCTTAGCGTCTCGACGCCGACGTGTTTTCTATATATATGTAGTCTCGGTTTAGTCCGCCGTTAGGTTAGAATTTTGGTCTCTTTTACGATTTCTTTGTCTCTTTTACTTTCCAGCACTTTTGTAGACCATTGTTGGTCATATTCTATGGATTATTTTATATTATTTATAGTTATTACTTCACCTATGATTAGCTAAACTCTTTTAGATCGTTTGATTGGATTTATGTCTTGATTCTAAAGGATATTGGCTGAGTTTTCTGGTTTTAACTTTCTGTTCTCGCTGTATTTTCATTGAGTTTTGCATGTAATAGCATTTAAACCAATACATGAGGCTAGTCAATTAAGATTGACGCCCTATGCGATTACCGCTTGTGTATTCTATCAGTTATTTGAGATAGCCACTAGGTTGAGGCAAGCCATTCTCTACGCGAAACGACCCTTGATAGGTCTAGGATGCATGTTAAAGGTTATAGGAATTAGATTTAAATTGCATTTGAATTTAGTTCTTACGATTCCGGACCCACGATCCCTAAGCAGCTAGTTTTAATAGGTGGTTGCAAGATTGCTTGTTAATAAACTAGTTAGATATAAGTAGTAACCATTGTAGAGGTCTCGGATGGTTGCTACATTATGCATAAGGGGTGGCGAGCGATAGAGTCTATATTAATTAATCTTGTTAATTACCGAATTCACGATTAGCGAGTTAATTAGCATAGGTTAGTGTAGGGGGTCCTCCGAGTAACCCAAAAGCCGACCGAACTAATGAAATCAGTTCAGAACAACCATTAGAGAAAACTAGGAAGCCAATGAATTAGAATCAAGCATAATAAATCTCAATCCAACGATCTCCTTTGCATGTTTAGTTTTGTGTCATTTAAAATTTAGCATTAAGTTATTTTATTTTATTTTTCTTGCTTGTCTATCATCATAAAAAATCTCCCCTGTTTTCATAACCACGAAATCCTACACTTATTAGATCCCCCTTCCATGTGTTCGACCCCGACCGGTATTGCTACAAAATTAGTAGTAGTGCCGTGGATTATAAATTTTATTTGACTACTTAGGGAGAATTCAACACCCTCCTGGCGGTCCTGTCAGCAGTGTTAGAACAAAACCATTAAGGAATTCAACTCGAGGAAGGATGATGTTTGTGTTTCTTAATTCAGAAGGAATTGATGCATTGACGGAGAAGTTCATCAGTTTCAAGATGACGAGTGTTGGCATAGAAATTTTGCAAGTATTTTTTCTAAGTTCATGAAATTAGATTAAATCGGGTTCAATTTATACCCAAATTCATTAAGGTAATTGGGCCAGAAGCCCAAATTTCAATCCCAAGCCCATGAATGGGCCCAAAGGCATTTCAAGCCCAAGCACATGAATGGGTCCAAATGCAATCAAGCCCAAGCCCATGAAGGCCTTTTGAAACTCTATAAATAAGAGGTCTTGCCTCTCATTTTGGAGGGACAGAAAGAAAGGAAGAAGAGAAAGCTCTCAGAAGACTCTGAAGATTGAAGCTCCTCCTACAAAACCGAAGATCGAAGCTCAGATCCTCGTTAAATTTAGTTGCAGAACCGAAGAACAAGGCTCCAATCATCTTCAAATCCCGACGCAGAACTGAAGAATGAAGTTCAAATCCTCTTCAAATCTCGCTGCAGAATCGAAGATCGAAGTTCAGATCCTCTTCAAGTCCCGCTGCAGAATCGAAGATCGAAGCTCAGATCCTCTTCAAATCTCGTTACATAATTGAAGATCGAAGCTCAGATCCTCTTCAAATCTCATTGCAGAACCGAAGATCGAAGCTCAGATCCTCTTCAAGTCTTACTGCAGAACTGAAGATCGAAGCTCAGATCATCTACAAATCCTCCTGCAAAACCGAAGACTGAAGCTCAGAACCTCCTGCGAACCTGAAGACTGAAGTCTACCTCAATCCATCCAAAAGAATTAAAATCCTCCTGAAGAACAAACCTTCAGGACTCTGAAGACTAAAGCTTCTTGAAGACTTCCAAAAGATCAAAAGACTCCTTGAAGCTCACGAAGCCCTTGATACAACTTCAATCTCAAGAACAAGCTGCAAAGCCCTTGAGAAAACTCCAATCTCAAGAACAAGCTGCAAAGCCCTTGAGACAACTCCAACCCTCAAGAACAAGCTGCAAAGCCCTTGAGACGAATCCAACCTCAAGAACAAGCTGCAAAGTCCTTGAGACAACTTCAATCTCAAGAACAAGGTACAAAGCCCTTGAGACAACTCCAATCTCAAGAATAAGCTGCAAAACCCTTAAGACGACTCCAAATTCGAGAACAAGCATTTCAGCCCTCGAGTGAAACAAACACACACAAGAGAGAGAATCAGAGGATTATGTATTAGAGATTGTACACTCACATGCATATAACATCAATACAAATCAAGTTTATTCCACATGTTTCATTCCTTTGAATTTACGTGTAAACAAATTGGCACGCACAGTGGGACAATCTCTACCTCTCATTTCCCTCTCATCTCAAAACATAAGTGTAAACATGGCGTTCAAAACTTCTTCAATGGTCGCTGTCATGAACAAATCTTACATGACTTCTACTGTCCATTGTTGCTTCAATAAATTGAGGTTGAAAGAAGTTAAGGCTCCTATCATTGCAGGCGAAGAAACAACTGTTGTTGATCAAACCCAATACCGCAAGTGCACGGGTCGCAAGTAATATAAAACAGAAATATTCCGAGTATCAAATCCACAGGGAGGAGAAGCGAAATTTAAGCGAAGCAATAAATTCTTGAACACTAAAAATACTTGGGCGAAATAATATTTAGGGACCAAAACATGAATTTAAAATGAATTTAAAATTAAAGCGATTAAGGAAATTAAATTGATCAATCAAGAAAAAAAAATATGAAGAAAGAGTTTTTAAATGGGAAGTGGGGCCTTGAAAATCAATTAATAGCTAAATAATTATTACAATTAACCTATCTCATTGCCCAACTAATTATACTCCTAGAATCTCCGTTAGTCACATAGGATCTCCTGTCGGTTTCCCCTAATTCTAATTAATCCATTTTAACAATCTAAGTGTCCTTAGTGCCATTAAAATTCGTTAATTATTACGCTCTGATTCATTTTAGGAATCTAAGTTTAATCAACTAATCTCGTTGTCACAACAGGCAATTAAACTAGTTGCATGGATTATGATCTATCCTAATTTCTCTCCGTCGAGTTTCCATTAAGAATCGGATCAATATACAATTGGCCAGATTGCATACAACATTACAAACATCCATACAAATAATCAGTATGAGAGGGCAAGAGATAGACAATTATATCAACATTTAACTATAATTTCATTTCAAGACCCCAAATTGGGGTTTAGCTATACATAGCTAAAATATTCAAAAAATATACAATGGAAAGCATAATTATGAGCAAAATAAAAGGGAAGGAAATGACCGTCGAAGACCCCGTTGCTGGCGCTTGGAGTCCCTCCGAGCACACCTTGAGCCTCCTAGAGTGCTCCCCAAAAATTTCCCACTAAGAACTCTCCAAAAGGCTAAAAAGCCTTGAGAGAAGGCTCCAAAGGAGCCAAGAAAGAAAGGAAATGAAAGGCTTGAATGATGATTGATGGTAAAAAATGGCACCAAGGGGCGCCTTTTATAGGCCTGGATTTGGGACAGCGTCGCGACGCTGTGACGTCACTCAACTTACTGGCCAAGAAATGAGACAGTGTCTCGACACTATGCGGATTTCAGACCAGGTTGGCGCGGATTGGGCTTGAAATTGGGCCTTCCTTCATTTCTTTTTTGGATCAACTTTAGTTGGTTGACTTCTTGGGCTTCCCCTTAACCCATGCATGGAAAATTGGGCTTGGATAGCTCATTTTGGGCATTTTTTCCACCAAAATCCATAATTTGATCCTAAAGACCAAATAACAAAATATATTAAATATCTTCAATAAAAACACAATTAAAGCGCCTAAAAGCTTAATAATTTAGGACTAAAATAGCGACATTTCTGCCCGCTATCACACCCCCAAACTTAAGCTTTTGCTAGTCCCGAGCAAAATAAATTCGAAAGATGCATGAAATAGAATCACTCAAGCCTCAATGATTTTGGAACTTTTAAGCTAAAATGGAAAACATGCAAGTGGAATAAGCAAGCACCGCATACTCATGAAGAAATCTTAAAATAGTTTGAACTTAAGATTAATGAATAGCATGTCAAGACTTTTCTAATGATTCTTTTACTAACCTACATTAGTCTTATGGCTTTCTCCATTTGTTTTCCCCCTACACTGGCTAAGAGCCCCTAATAGGTCGGAGTTCTTCTATCATGCAAAAAAAAAAAAAGAAACTAGGGCGCCTGACATTTTTCTTTTTTCATGGGGGAGCAAAACTCACAAATATTTTTCATTTTCTTTTTCTTTTGCTACTCCCCCAAACTTGCATTTTGATATCTAATGGTATTAGCTTTCACACTACGGTGCAGGGACCCTTAACCCGAATTTTATTCTCTAGTTGGCCTAACTGATCACACCGCAGGTAGCTCTTTTTACCCCTAGGCTTTTCTTTTGTGCAAGAAAAATCTGTTGAAAAAAAATTTTCTTTTCTTTTTCAACAGATTTTTCTTTTCTCTTTTTTTCTTTTGTTGCTTTTGCTTTTTTCTCAGCAGGCATAGCATTTTTTTTTTCTACCTAGCTCTTTAGAACAATCAATCATCAACTCCTAGTGTTAGAGACTAAGCCTATCGGGGTGACAACAAACTTTAAAAATCATAATAAGAATCTAGATTTTCAAAGATGTCATTAGATAAGTCTATTGCATGTTTTAGACATCAAAACTAAGTATAAAAAAATTTTAAAATTTCACAATTTCTGCTATGCTCCCAGATTCCACAACATATAAACCATTTTCTCCCAAAACTTCTAAAATCACATCCTCGACAATCATGGCTATCTATTCATGCAACCAACAGAATTTAAATATGCTCAACACAGCGAAAGCCTCCCCTACAAACTTAAACTAAACATTGTCCCTAATGTTTATAAACAAGAAAGCATAAAGAGGAATACTGAGACTTCCCTAAGCTAGGAGCAATTCATCTTCTTCCTTTGGTTCTAGAAAAATGGGATTCTTGGAGCTTTGGGATTTGCTAAGGTGATCTCGCAAAACAAAATTGGATCACGAAGCAAGGAAAATTATTTACCACAAAAACAACTACCTAAACTTTAATCCTTGGGTTGCCTCCCAAGCAGCGCTTTCTTTAACGTCTTTAGCTAGACGAGGCTCGGCACGATCACGGAGGCTCGAAATAAAAATTTTCATCATCCTCCGGGCATTGCAGAAAATCACGCACCGAGTTGCACACTGCAAACAGGGGAGAAAAAAACTTTCCCCTGGCCCATCATCACTAAAGAGATTGTTATAATAACATTTCAAAAAATATGTAGTAGCGTCAAATCTCTTTTCTAAGTCTCTACTCTCAAAACAGTTATTAACAGAGTCATCCAGCGTTATGATATCTTCTGGTCTAGGATCTAAGGATGGTCTATCAATTATGCCTATCCATTCATCAGATTCAATATCTACATGCTCAGAAGATTCCTCAGACTTAGTATTAAAAAATGATTCAATTAAGCTATCATATGACTCACTATCAGAAGAATTAAAGAATTCAAGCTCTTCTGGGTCAGATTCTATACTATTATCCACATCATCAGGACCCGAATCAAAATTATTCACACTTTCAGGGTTCGACTCTATATACTCATCTGGATCAGACTCAATAGATTCAGCATTATCATGATCAGACTCAAAATTATCATCTATCAAGTAATCATCTCCATGCAAATCATGCTCATTATCAGGCATATAAAGCTCATTCTCAAAATCATCCATTTCAGGCATTTCTATCTCATTTTCGAAATCAGGAAAATCATCAATTGCAGACATTTCATTCTCAAAAGCAGGTAATTCCAATTCATTTTCAAAGTCAGGCAAATCTACATAAATCAGTTCATTTTCAAATAGAGGGTCATTAAAAAAGGCATTAGGATTAAAAGTATCATCCATAGGAGCTTATCCTAATCCTAAGCCAAGATTATACTCTACCTCGTCATCATCATCAATCAAATATTCTGGACCTATAGAAAAGTAAGTATGCAGACTACAAACAGACTCATCCTGTCCAAAAATACTAAAAACCACCTTTTCATCATCCACATTCAAGGTAAGCTTACCTGTATGCACACTAATCTCAGCCTTACCTGTGGCTAAGAAAGGTTTGCCTAAGATGATGGATACCTCTTTGTCTTCTGTCATGTCGAGCACCACAAAATCTACAGGGAAGATGAATTTGTTAACCTTTACCAACACATCCTCCAGAATACCCATCGATTGGGTAATCGATCTATCAGCCAGCTGGACGGTGATGTCAGTGTCTTTCAGACCTGTCAAACCAATCTTCTTGTACAATGAATAGGGCATCAAATTTATACTAGCACCTAGATCACACAAGGCCTTATCGAAAGATACTTCTCCTATAATGCAGGGAACAGTAAAACTCCCTGTGTCTTTTTGTTTAGAAGGCATCTTTCCTGACACTATGGTACTACTGTTTTCAGACAATCTAAAAACTTCTTTTTTCAAACTTTTCTTCCTAGATAACATTTTGTTCATGAATTTCCCATACTTAGGCATATTATACAAAGCATCTACTAAGGGAATATTCACAGATAATTTTCTGAACATCTCTAGGAATTTCTGAAACTGTTCATCTAATTTAACATTTTTAAAGCGCTGAGGAAAAGGTAACTCCCTGTAGTCAAAGGTAGGACATTCGCCTCTCCGCTTGGGCGAGCTAATGTGCGAGCCTTTATCATGATTGTTGCATGGAACCACTTCTTCCTCGTTCAGCTTCTCTGCATGCCTTTCATTCTGCTTTGATCCTGCAAAAGAGTTAGAAAAATCACAATTAAGAGGGTTAGGAGGATGTTGGGACCTTTCAGAGGAGGCTTTTTGTGCCTCAACCCTTCCATCTTCATCCTTGCTCTTCTCTTCTTTCTTCTTCTCTGAACTGACCTCCAACTGTCTACCACTTCTCAGTGTCACCATCTTGCACTGCTCTCTCGGGTTGGGTTCAGTGTCGCTAGGAAACTTCCCTTTCTGAAGGGCATTTACCGCCGAAGCGATCTGACTTATCTGAACTTCCATATTCTTAAGAGTTGTGTCGTGGTTATTAACTGCTGTCTGAAGATTCACATTTAACACCTTTTGTTCTTTGATAAACATGGCCACCATCTCCTCCAGGTTACTCTTCTTTTCTGGCAAACTGGTTGAAGCAAATCCTGGCGGTGGCTGCAATACGTTCTTGGTGTTCGAGTACGAAAAGTTCTCATGATTGCGCAGACTGGGATGGTAGAAGTTCGGTACTACTTGAGTGAATGCTTTGTTTCCCACATACTGAACTTCTCGACATCGTGATTCTCCTTCTTTGAGTATCATTCAGCTAAGGTGGAGATGGACTTGACCACCTCAGATGAAGTCAGCTTGTTTAGCGTATTTGTCAATGATGCCATCTGTGCCTTCAACGAACTCGATTCATATATTTCATAAATACCAGCCTTCTTAGAAACTACCCCCCGTTCAGTCGGCCACTGGTAACTGGTCGCTGCCATTTCCTCTAGAAGATCCTTGGCTTCCGTCATTGTCTTGGAAAGAAAACTCCCACAAGCTGATGTATCTAGAACTGTCTTGGTAGAAGGATTCAGCCCATTGTAAAATAACTGCACCTGGAGCCAATCTGGATAGCCATGTTGCGGGCACCGCCTAAGCATCTCTTTATATCTCTCCCATGCCTCATAAAGCTGCTCCTCGTCCAACTGCCTGAATGTTCCGATCTCTGTCCGGAGCTTCGTCATCTTGGCAGGCGGGAAAAATTTCGTCAGGAATGCCTGGGCAAGCTCGTCCCATGTGCTGATACTGCCTATCTCGACTGATTCGAGCCAATCTTTAGCTTTATCTTGCAGATAAAATGGGAATAACCTCAATCTTATAGCGTCGACCGGAACTCCATTCATCTTTACGGTCCCGCATATCTCCAAGAATGATCGCAGATGCGAATGTGGATCCTCCGAAGGATGTCCCTTAAATGAATTGTCTTGCGCCATCTGAATCAATCCTGTCTTCAACTCGAAATTATTTGCTTAGATCGGGGCGTAAACGATGCCTGAATTCTCGGTTGGGAGGACTGGCTGTAAAAAGTCTCTGATTGCCTTGGGAGCTTCATCTTGATGGGCCATTGCTTCCGTTAGTCTTTTCTGTCTACGAATATATATGAGTGTTCTGGTAATTTCAAGATCTAAAGGAAACAATTCAACCACCTTATGCCTTCGCATGCAACACTCCCAATCAATCAAAAGAACCAAACAAAAACAAAAATAAAAGAATATTCATAAGAGAAAATATTTACAACCTAAATTACTATTTATCCATTTCTTTTTTATGTCAAGAAAAAAAATACTTTGCTTAAAAATCAGACTTCCCCGGCAACGACACCAAAAACTTGTTGTTGATCGAACCCAATACCGCAAGTGCACGAGTCGCAAGTAATATAAAACGAAAATATTTCGAGTATCGAATCCACAGGGAGGCGAAGCGAAATTTAAGCGAAGCAATAAATTCTTGAACACCAAAAATACTTGGGCGAAATAATATTTAGGGACCAAAACATGAATTTAAAATTAAAGCGATTAAGGAAATTAAATTGATCAATCAAGAAAAAAAAATATGGAGAAAGAGTTTTTAAATGGGAAGTGGGGCCTTGAAAATCAATTAATAGCTAAATAATTATTACAATTAACCTATCTCATTGCCCAACTAATTATACTCCTAGAATCTCCGTTAGTCACATAGGATCTCTTGTCGGTTTCCCCTAATTCTAATTAATCCATTTTAATAACCTAAGTGTCCTTACCGCCATTAAAATTTGTTAATTATTACGCTCTGATTCATTTTAGGAATCTAAGTTTAATCAACTAATCTCGTTGTCACGACGGGCAATTAAACTAGTTGCATGGATTATGATCTATCCTAATTTCTCTCTGTCGAGTTTCCATTAAGAATCGGATCAATATACAATTGGCCAGATTGCATACAGCATTACGAACATCCATACAAATAATCAGTATGAGAGGGAAAGAGATAGACAATTATAACAACATTTAACTATAATTTCATTTCAAGACCCCAAATTGGGATTTAGATGTACATAGCTAAAATATTCACAAAATATACAATCGAAAGCATAATTATGAGCAAAATAAAAGGGAAGGAAATGACCATCGAACAACCCCGTCTCTGGCGCTTGGAGTCCCTCCGAGCACACCTTGAGCCTCCTAGAGTGCTCCCCAAAACTCCCCAAAAATTTCCCACTAAGAACTCTCCAAAAGGCTAAAAAGCCTTGAGAGAAGGCTCCAAAGGAGCCAAGAAAGAAAGGAAATGAAAGGATTGAATGATGATTGATGGTAAAAAATGGCACCAAGGGGCGCCTTTTATAGGCCTGGATTTGGGACAGCGTCGCGACGCTGTGACGTCACTCAACTTGCTGGCCAAGAAATGGGACAGCGTCTCGATGCTATGCGGATTTCAGACCAAGCTGGCGCGGATTGGGCTTGAAATTGGGTCTTCCTTCATTTCTTTTTTGGATCAACTTTAATTGGTTGACTTCTTGGGCTTCCCCATAACCCATGCATGGAAAATTGGGCTTGGATAGCTCATTTTGGACATTTTTTCCACCAAAATCCATAATTTGCTCCTAAAGATCAAATTACAAAGTATATTAAATATCTTCAATAAAAGCACAATTAAAGCCCTAAAAGCTTAATAATTTAGGACTAAAATAGCGACATTTCTGCCCGCTATCAACAACATTGCAGGGGGCATATACCAATGACAAGTTGTTTGTTAAGTATAACCATTTGTTTGAACCTGATTCTGACGTAGCGATTGTTATGATGACTGAGACAAGAACTATGGAAGAAAGAATGGTTGAGATGCAGGAGCACATCAACACCTTGATGAAGGCGATTGACACTACTACAAATTTGACTTTTATTGACGCTTGTATCAAGAAAACGTCAATAAAGGTATCATTTATACTTTAAAATAAATTATTAATAAATAAATAGGTATATTGACGGTTATATTGTGTCAACAAATGATCTCGTTAATGTTGATGGTTAAAAAACGTCAATGAATGTTATTAAACGATTAATTTTCGTAGATTTTCGTCCAACTCCGCCTTTTCACATAGTTGACGGAAAAAAACCATCAATGAAAAGGGTTTTGTTGACGGTTTTTATTGACTCTTATTAGTCGTCAATGAAAACCGCATTCATTGATGGCTAATAAGTATCAATAAACATTACTATATTGACGCACAATAAACGTCAATATTAATGGGGTTTCTTGACGGGTATTAAATGTCAAAAAATTTGAGCTTTTTTAGGATTTTGGATTTAAGTTTAAATTACCCCCAAATTTGAAGTGATTTTAGGAGTTTAAATTGGGTTTTTAATTGGAAAAAAGATAAAGTTGGAAAAAAAAAAAAGAAGAAACACAAGACTCTCCTTTGTTTTATTTATTTGGGTGGATTAAGAAAAATAAAAGAAAAAGGAAAAATAAGAAATAAAGATAAAGAAAAAAAAAACCTAAGCTTCTTCCTCATTCTCTCTTTTTCCCTCTCCATGTCGTAACCCCCTCCCGCTTGCCATTTTCTCGTTCACGCACCCCCCTGTTTTCATCTTCGTGCAGCTAGGTCGCCGCCCCTCACTCGTCGTTTTCGTCTTCGCACAGCAAGGTCGACAACCCCGCGCTTTTTTCTTCGCAGACGGTCGTTACACACGCGTTCACGTCCCTGCGCAAATTTTTTTTTTATAAAGTTGAATGCAGGTAAGAGCGCTAATGGAAAAAACCATTATTAGGTTTTTATCCTTTTCTCCTCTTGGTAGAAACGTTATCATTAAGAAATATCTACGAAATTGCTTGCATTATTTGTTATGAAGGATATTTTTCAAATAAATCATCTCAATGGAATGAAATAGTAAAGTTATCTGATGATTTTTGATAAAGGAACTACCTCAATTATGTTTGAGAACTCCCCTTTTTTTAGGTGAACCCCCACAACAATAATAAGAATAACCCCACTGACCAAATGATAAGACAACCCCAAGAAAGTTAAACAGATTTGTTTGGAAGGATGATCAAAGATCAAGAAGAAAGGAGAACTTGTTCCTAACTTCAAGATTTCGAACTCTTCACAATCTAATTGGTCAGACTAGATTGAAAGTCCTAGCGCAATCTAAACACAAGAACACAAAGAAAGCATGAAAGCTAGAGAGAGACTAAACTCAATATGAAATTTCAATCAAATTCAACTTGTACTTCAAATGACAAATTACATCCCTATTTATACTAATTTAAAAGACACCATGAAAGGACACGACCCTTCATCTATGTGGTCTAAATCTAGCCCCTAACATTTCAAATCCATTCGTGAACCGTCATAAATACTAATTCATGAATTCAAAACATACATAATACATTAAACATGTGAATGAATCTGAATTTTTAGATTCATTGTGTCTTTTGGTTGAATAGGTGTCTTTCCAAGCTTGAATGGATGCAACTCTTGGTCATGGATAGTCACCTTAGCTTGAAAGTAAGTATTTAATGCTTCTTGTAGTCTTTTAGCTCTAGCTCTTGTCATTGGAGCTTGTGGCAAAATGATTGCCTCATGATTGGATTGAATTGGAGTTGACACCCATGGAGCTTCATTCGAGCTTGATTGAGCTGGTTGAGATTGGAATTCTTGTAAATTTCTCTTTTAGTCTCCTTGATTGCTTTTTTTCCCTTATCATTCTCCCCTTCTTCGAGCAGATTCGTCCTCGAATCTAACGCATCCTCGTGCAAAGCGACTTTGTAGTCATCATCTCGATCTCGAAAATGAGTTTGACGGAATCATCTCTTCTAGGATCAAATGTGTATTTTCTTCGTGAAGAATTCCTTCCCCTTCGTCGATCAAACTTTTCAAACTTGACAATCCAACGTGATTTAATTGAGACATCAAAAACACTTTGAAAACAAATCCTGCTCTCATTAGCTTTTTTACTTAAAAACTTTTGTCCACATTCGCTCATTTCTTTTTCATTTTCCTCCTGTTTCTCAATTGCCTCACTATTCACAGTTTCTTCTCTTTTCTCTATGTTCTTACTTTTGACACTTTCTTTGATTTTCTCACTCTCTAGATTCACCTCACTTTTCTCTATTTTCTCATTTTTCACACTTGCCTCGATTTTCTCACTCTCTCGATTCACCTCACTTTTCTCTTGAGATTTTACCTCAACCTCATTCTCAACACATACGTCAACTATGCCCTTGTCTTTTATACTAACCTCGCCATTTATCCCTTCCTCTTCTTGGTTTTGATGATCACCCCCATTTTGAACGTGTTGGTCGCCATCATCTTGAAGTGCTAAAGAATCTCCATTATTTTGATTGGATTGTGCAACTTGAGCCTCCTTGGCTTGGTCTCGTAAATCCATCTCTTTGCATATTTGAATATAATCATTCATGGCTTGACGTAGCTCGGCCAAATTATCTCGAACACCCTTCCAAAATTGTCCATCAATTTTGTAGGTCTCACGACGTCTTCTTCTTTGGCATAACATGGTTGAAAAGAAGAAATGAACCTCACAAGCAACTCCTCACGTTTTTACTCTCTTGGAAGATGAAAGGTCACTCGTGTTTTCACTCAAGAGATGTAGAAATACTCTTGAAGACTTCTAAAATCTCAAACTTATGCAAATCTTATAGTATTCTTATGAGAATCATGCAAGAATAAGTCAACATTGCCAAGAATGTGAAAGTCACAAAAATCTCAAAGTTAGAAAAACAAGTTTGGAAGATGCAATGGACATAAAAAAAATATTTTTTTCTCTTCTTTTTTTTTCCAGCAAGTAAAAGGTACGAAGCAAAGATAAGAAGATGAAGAGTGACAAGAAAAGAAAAATGAGAAAAGATGTAATGATTCAAAGAAGAAAGAAAGATGAGATAGAAAGGAAAAACAAGTAAGGATATAATCTATTTAGAGCCAAAGCTCTGATACCAAATGATAAAGGAACTACCTCAATTATGTTTGAGAACTCCCCTTTTTTTAGGTGAACCCCCACAACAATAATAAGAATAACCCCATTGACCAAATGATAAGACAACCCCAAGAAAGTTAAACAGATTTGCTTGGAAGGATGATCAAAGATCAAGAAGAAATGAGAACTTGTTCCTAACTTCAAGATTTCGAACTCTTCACAATCTAATTGATCAGACTAGATTGAAAGTCCTAGGCATGCATTCTAAACACAAGAACACAAAGAAAGCATGAAAGCTAGAGAGAGACTAAACTCAATCTGAAATTTCAATCAAATTCAACTTGTACTTCAAATGACAAATTACATCCCTATTTATACTAATTTAAAAGACACCATGAAAGGGCATGACCCTTCATCTATGTGGTCTAAATCTAGCCCCTAACCTTTCAAATCCATTCATGAACCGTCATAAATACAAATTCATGAATTCAAAACATACATAATACATTAAACATGTGAATGAATTTGGATTTTTAGATTCATTGTGTCTTTTGGTTGAATAGGTGTCTTTCCAAGCTTGAATGGATGCAACTCTTGGTCATGGATAGTCACCTTAGCTTGGAAGTAAGTATTAATGCCTCTTGTAGTCTTTTAGCTCTAGCTCTTGTCATTGGAGCTTGTGGCAAAATGATTGCCTCATGATTGGATTGAATTGGAGTTGACACCCATGGAGCTTCATTCGAGCTTGATTGAGCTGGTTGAGATTGGAATTCTTGTAAATTTCTCTTTTGGTCTCCTTGATTGCTTTTTTTTCCTTATCAATTTTGGTCAACTTCCTGCATTTTCTCAATGTTTTCTTTGTTATCTAAGATCAAAATTGTATGTGGATTTTCCCACAACTTGTGGATGGAAGTTGCTTGATGATTGTATTCAAGCGAGAAGAAATCGTTCACTATTTTTGTTCCTAAAATACAATACCACGGAAAATAATATGCAAACTCAATTATGTAATCTTCTTATCTTTTTGAGATGTAAATGCTAGATAGATATTCATTTCTTTTGAAATCCATGTAAGTGAATTATGATGTTTTGAGTATAATTGCAGGTAATTATTGAGAGATATGAGAAATGTGAACTTCCTATTATGTAATCTTCGTTCAACCATTTAGAAAATAATGGATGGGAATATGTGATAATGCTTAGTTCAACCATTTAGAAAAAAATTTCTTCTTGTAACTCCCTTTTTGTAGTTTTTGTGAAGAAATCTCGATCATCATCTTAGGTAAAATGTAATTTGTTCTTCTTTTTTCTCTATTCCATTATCATCATCTTAGGTAAAACCCTTCTTTTGAACTTCTACTTTTTTTTTTTGGGTTTGAAGAGTAGATTGATAATCAGACACGTATTTTGTTGATATTCCAGAATCTAACAAATCCCAATAGCTTTTGTTGACTAATTGTTAGATATACATTTTGTTTACAACCAGTATCATTATTCTAGGTGTTACCGGAATTTGTTGAACATTAGTTGAAGTTATGGGCAGTGGGGAATCACCATTGTTTTGTGGGGAAGAGAAAATTCTCATTTGGAGAAAGTTTTTTTTTAATCATCTTGAGCTTGGTTGGATTTCTTCTTGCTCTTCGATACTTAACTATATTATTGATTTGTATCCTATAAAAAGTATCCATCCATTATTGCAGGGCGTTTTGTTATACTTTTAAACTGTGCTATCAATGTTGTGTTTTCTCCCATTTCAAACACTATTTAATGGTTCGATAAAGCCTTTAAAATGGATATGCTCAACACATAAATATATTTTATTGTAGATCTCCATTGCTTTAATCTTGTTAGTCTAAATTAACTTTTGATCTCTCGAATTTCTTATGTGAACATCACTTTTAATTCAAATCACCACTTTACTTTCTTGTACCATTTTTTTTTTTCTGAAATTGATATCCTGTCTCTCAAATGTTTCAACTCTTTGGAATATATTCTTGAAAGTTATATCCTACTTATTGCCAACGGCTGTTTTATACAAATTTATCTAGTAGAAGAATTTAACTCAAGGAGTTAGAAAAGCATGCTTTAACATGTATCATATGAATGAATACACCTCAAAGTGCATGACATGTCTCATTCTGAAAATTGAAGTTAAACTAGCTCTTTGTTAGGAATTTATATAAGTTTGTTAATACCATGTTTGCAACCATTCTGAAAATTTATTGGGGGATGTGTCCTATGTGGTTAGATTGTGAATTTGATTATGATTTAGTTACTGGGTTTTTGATAGTTATGAACTCTTGTTTGGTTGCAGGCAAGGCGCAGTTGATTAATCAGTTCCTTGTGAATAAAAGTTGGTACATTCTTATATTTTGGTTAATCACTTCCGAGTTAGATTGTGAATTTGATTTTGAATTGGTTACTAGGTGTTAATTCTTGAATGAGGTGAGGCTTATGTTCACTAGGAATTGATGTTTGATCATAGCTTTTAAATTCTCTCAGTCTCAGCCTGTATTTTTCTCCTTAATTTTTCGTTTATTAAATTCTGAAAATTTGTAGTACCCAAATCTCTGTACCTTTTTATATTTCTAAAAGTAAACCACAGATGCTGAAACAGAGGTGGTTTGAGATGCTGCAAAATTTGTAGTACCCAAATCTTTGTACCCTTTTGATTTTCTCGGACTTTTTGGGATTTTGGGGCTGCCGGTGAGGTGGTTTTTTCCTGTGGGTTCCTGTTTCGTGGCTTTTTCTTTTCTAGGTTTGGTTATTGTGTTTTTCTTTTAGGTTATTACAAGATTGGTTTTACTTATACTAATCTTCGAGTTTTCTTGCATGGAGGACTTTTGTAAATCATATGTTTTTTTTTAGTACATCAACATTTGAGAATGTGGGATTTGAATCTTTAACCTCTTGGATCGGAGGTACATGCCAATTACCGCTGAGCTATGTTCACTTTGGCGTAAATCATATGTTTTTTTCTTTGGCATTTGGATATGGTTGTTCGATATGTTTATTTAGAATAACAAATATGATTCTTGATTTTTACATTTGGGCTATAGTATGGCATTTGACTTTGAATGTAAGATCTTATCTCTATAAATAGTGGAAATGAATTTAGTTATTTAATATCCTAGTATTAGTTTGAACTAAACTTTAAGAATTTCAAGAGGAGGAATTTGAGGGGGAGAAATGGCAGTTTTTCTTTTAAAATTTGGTCCATTAGATGTCGAAAGTTCATGTTGCTTATTTAGCATTCTGATGACATTGCAGTACAATTTTAATTGTTTCTTTAGTGTTTCGATTGAGGAATCACTTTGCTGGCCTGCATATAATTTTCAGATCACATGGGGAGACAATCCCCAAACTTGGGGTTAATTTCTAATTCATCTGTTGATCATATTTCTTGATTATTTTTTTTCTTTTTCTCCTTTTTGTAGGTTAAGAAGCAACACACACCACTTTTGAAGGTTTGAGATTCTTCCATTATTTTAATTTCATTGGGCTTGTATTTTGTCTATAGTTCTGTGAATGTCTTTTTTAGGAGAAGGGGGAAAGGGTGGTTTGCCCGCCCTCCATAGTGTTATTTTTATAAAATTTTTAGTACTTTGTTTAAATTTTCTCATTGGAATTATATTATTTGCCCTGTTGTGGTCCTAATAAGGTTAGGTTCCTGCCCCATAATTTTTATAAAATTTTCAGTATTTTGTTTAAATTTTTTGGTATTTGTTTTTAATCTTTATAAATGTTCAATTTTTATTATATCTTTGTTTTTCTTTTTTGATATTCTTTGTGCTACTGATATGATGTTTTTGTTATAATTATAAGAGTAAATGATTAAATTACAATAACTGATTGATTGTTAATGAATGTTAAACTCAAGAGAGGTTCATGAGTAAGTAATGAAATTACATATTTTGATTTATGATTGTTTTAGGTAGTTAGGAGTAGAGCATTGAACTCTTAATTCTGTTTTAGGTAGTAAAAGTCTCGAAGTTTAGGTTAGTATTTCCTTCTGTGCCGGTGTCCCGATTTTGCTTGATGGAGGAATTAGCAACCACTATTATAACAATTTATATCGCATAAGTAACATTTACTTTAACAAATTGTCATTAATTTTGTTATGTTTGTAATACTAATATGAAATTATTTTGCTTTTAGATACTTATGCGAGTCTGACCCATCCATCTTAGAGCAATATGCATTTTTACATTCAACATTGATCTCAGTTGGCTCGGGACCTAAGGAGAAACGCCCTCAAGTCCTATGTAACAAGTTAAGGGAGGTCAATGACAAATTATTGATATGTCCTTTTAATCCCAGGTAAGTATGAAAACCAAGTATATGTTAACATTTTGCACATTTGTTTTTGCTATAACTCTATTGTATGATCATTGTGTATATAGATATCATTGGATGTTGTTGGTGATATCAATAAAAACATTCACAATTTATTCAATTGACTCCCTGAGGCATGACTTTCGTGATGATGTAAATAACATAGTTAATACGTGTAAATAGTTATTTTAGCATATGTAAGTTTATTATTTATATTTGTTTAGTATTCTTATTCTTATATTACTGTGTTAGGACTATAAGAATGTTTCATTCTCAGTCTAATTTGTGAAGTCCACCCTTCAAGTGGGTATATGTTACTAGGTAATGACTTTTACTTATTTTTTAGGTCATTTTAATCATATTATACAAATTCTCTTATTACATGTGTTGAACTATATATGTAGTGTGCTCAACAATCGGGATCTACGGAGTGTGGATACTACACTCTTAAATTTATACGAGATATAATATCTCATAGGAGCACAGTGATTACAGATGTGGTACTAATCAATTTAGCCTTGTATTCAACTTAACCTTTTACATTTATTACAATTTTTGTAATGTATTATGTTTACTTATTATTATTTTTTTTTTGTTTGCAGTTGACGAGAGGAACTGCATTTAGTCAATCAGAATTCGATGAGATAAGAGTTGAATTATGTGAATATGTAGTAAAATACATGGGATGATTGTTAATATTATACTTAGTTTTTTTTATTCGTTTTTAGACAACTTGTTAGACACTGTGATATGTTCTTAGTTTGATGAAATTAATATTATGATTTACTTAAGTTGTGTTCTTAGATAACTTTTTGGTTAATGAAATCTATTATCTTATTATGATTTCACGTTTGGTTGAAATTATGATTCATTTGATTCTATATTTCTATATGAACAATAATGTGTTTGTTACGAGATCTGACTCGTACTATTTATACTTGAGTTTTGGTGTTACTTTTATATAATGTATTGAACACGTCATGTTATTGTCAAGTGAAATGAAGGTTGTGTTCTGAGTTTAGAAGTGCATATTTATGTTCTTTCAGGTACTAAAAAAATTTTGGTTAGTTATAATTATGTCGTTATGCTATCGAATTTTTGGTAAATCAGATTTGGTTACAGGGTAAAATTTAGTAATGTCCTCTATATTATGTTGAATTTTGGTGGCATTACAATTAGTAGCTAGCTACTATTGTGTAAATGTAGGTTGCAAAGTAGGGGTAAAAACCAACGTGAGGTTTTTTTTTTTCCAAATATGTATCGTTGACGGTTTAAAACTTCATAACAAACACCATAATTGATATATATTAACCGTCAATAAAAATACACAATTTAACAATTTAATACGGTAACTTGACGACTAATAAACGTTAATAAAATGTTATATTGACAGCTCATAAGCGTCAATAAATGAATATAATGACATTTTCGATCCTATAATTGACAATGAAAAAACGTCAACATAAGTCTATATTGACGGTTTATAAATATCAATAAATATGACAACGTTGACGCTTTATGGATATCATTGACGAATGAAACGTGTCAATAATAAGACTTGTTGATGGCTATTAAGCGTCAACAAAGGTGACTACGTTGACGCTTTATGAATATCTTTGACAGATAAAACGTGTCAATAATGTCTTTGTTGATGGCTTATAAACATCAACAAAGACATATTCGTTGACGTCCTATAAGCGTCAATGAAAACAATAATATTGAAGCTTTAGTTTTATTGATACCACTACTATTGACTTCTAAAAAGCGTCAATGAATGTGATAGTTGATACTTTTTAGCCATCAACAAAGGCCAAATTTGTAGTAGTGTGAAGAAAAAGATTCTCAAATTGAGCACCTAAAAAGTCAGATTGAGAACCAACATATCGCTGAATCAAGTCAAACCCAAGTCATAAAAAATCACGACAAAGGAAAGCAAGATGATCAACCACAATGTTCTGCTTCGATCGCTTCATTATCCATCCAACAACTCCAAGATATGATCACAAACTGTATCAGAGCTCAGTACGGTGGACCTACTCAAGATTCTCTCTTGTATTTCAAACCTTATACTAAGAGGATTGATAACTTGAGAATGCCAATCGGGTATCAGCCACCAAAGTTTCAGCAGTTTGATGGAAAGGGCAATCCTAAAAAACATATTGTCCACTTCGTTGAGACATGCGAGAACGCTGGAACTCAAGGGGACCATCTAGTCAAGCAATTCGTTCGAACACTTAAAGAAAATGTATTTGACTGGTATACTGATCTAGAACCTAAGTCAATAGACGGTTCAGAGGAATTTGAAAGAGAGTTTTTGGATCGCTTCTACAGCACTAGATGAACTGTTAGCATGTTCGAGCTCACCAACACTAAACAACAAAAAGGTGAACTCGTTGTTAACTACATAAATCGTTGGAGAGCCATGAGTCTGGATTGCAAAGATCGCCTCATTGAACTCTCTGCTGTTGAGATGTGCATTCAAGGCATGCATTGGGAACTCCTCTACATCCTTCAAGGTATAAAGCCTCGCACCTTTGAAGAACTAGCAACTCGCGCCCACGATATGGAGCTAAGTATTGCTAGTTGAGAAAACCAAGACCTTCTACTTCCTAACTTGACGATAGAAGGAAAGAACGTCGAATCGACTGTTCACATGAGATTTCAACAGGTAAATTTAATTCGTGGAAATGAACATGATTTTATTGAATTTGTATGTAGAAGTGTTACAGTCTCTAATATTTATCCTATGATGCTTTCTCTCAAATTGTAGAGTCTGATCTGAGGGCTTGTGAGCTTGATCTCAGACGGAGGGAGGTTGAATCTTCAACTTGTATCTTGATGAAGAGACAGTTGATTCTTTGGAGTCTTCTAGTCGTTGGATCTTCTAAGTCTTGAGTTGGCCGAATTCTGAATCTTGGATCTTCTGAATTCTCTGGACTCTCTGACTTCTGACGATTCTGGACTTTGGGAGAATGCTCTGGACTCTACGTTCTCTGACTCTGTCTGAATGCCCAAAATGAATTGTGGCCTCCTCTATTTATAGAGTTTGATGGACCTCATATGAGCTTGGGCTATAATTGAGCTTTAATCCAACCTCTTTTTAATAAGGTTGGATTATTTTAATTTAGTCCAATTTCTTCATTGATCTCGGGTTACATTAGTCTCGAGTCAAATTTCCACGTGGCATAATTTGATTGGGATCGACTTATGTCATTTGATGGATCAATAATAGACAAGTGGCATTGTTTGATTTGCTGAATTTTAATGTCTATTAATTTAATTTAGGGACACATGTAAATTTGTAATTGGTCCCAAATTTTTTTATCATTAATTCAAATTAATGACGTGACAATTTGTGATTGGCCGAAATTTCTCACTCAACAAATGCCCATTTTCGAAATTTATGCACCTATATGCGTGCATGAATTTTGAAAAGTATGATTTGTGAAAAAAAATATATGACGTTTAGTCATAATTTTAATTTGTGTCGATAGGCAAAATTAATCAGAATATTAACTTATAATTCTGAATAATATCTTCTATGCTACCAACATTCTGCCAAATTCTAAGATTTCTTTTTTTAATTGGAAACTTAATTTTAGCCAAAGTTGTAACAATTTTTTTTTCTCTACCTTGGACATGAATTTGGAGGAAGATTGGTACGTTGGACAAAAATTGGAGGCCTTTTGGCTTGCAAATTTTATTAGGCCAAAATTTCTCTCTTGAATCATATAATTTGGAGGAGGCTTTTTTTTTTAACCTTAATAGCAATTGTAGGAAATTCCTTGCCATATTTGATTAGGCCAAAATTTTCTTTGCCAAAAACCAACTTTTCCTTATGTGTTTGACCTAATCCTTTTCTTTATAAATGGGAGAGGTTGTATTGGTCAAGACACAAAGTCATTCAAGCAAGAAGCCAAGGTAAGAAAAATTCTCCTCTTTAATTTCTCTTTTCTTTCTTTCATTTGACTTCAAATTTTCATGTATTTTCTTCTTTGTGTAGGAATTGAGTACGAGCAATAATCTTCCTTCGTGCTTCTTTCTCGTGTCGTTGGTAAGTCAAAATCAATCTTGATTTTTTTTTATAAGCTACTGCCGTAGGTTAAAATCTTCCTCCTTTTTCTTTAAAAAAAAATGTTGCCGCGGCTATACATATTCATACACACATCAAAGTTCATGTAATTGGACGCCAATGTTCTACACATTGGCAACTTGCAATGTTTTTTTTTTTTCAATTAAGTGCATATTCATGCAATTATATTAGTGTTTTAAGTTAAGTGCTCCAGCTTGCAATTTTTTTTCTTCATTCTACAATGCGGCCAATACATAAATGATGCTCCAGCCGCATTTTTTTTCTTAATGTTAATGATAATCAGTTGCGAATTCTAGGGTTGCTGCCGCCATTGTGTTGGATACACATACCCATATATGTGTGTTGGTCACAAGTGTTGACTATTTTTTTCTCTTTCAATTTTATACACATATATCTGCTGCCAGAATAACTTTTTTTTCTTTTCTTTTTTTTTTTTTAAATAAACAATGAAACCTTTTCACCTTCAGATCATGCATTAACATATATAAGTGTCTAGAGTTGCGTTTTTTTTACCAACGTTGCTACAACCTCCTTTTCTTGATTGATTTTTTTTTTTAATTTTGTTGCTTCCCTTTATTTTATTTATTTTTTATTCTAATTTTTTTTTCTTCTTTTGCAGCCATGATTTTTTTTTACTTGCTTTTCCGACGATTTTTTTTTCGCTAATTACCTTCCTTTCTTTGATGGATTCAGAATAAACAAATTGATTGGACAAGCTCCTTAGGCACAACATCAATTTTTGTTCATCATTTTAAAGGTATATACATATTCCAATTTTTTTTTATTGAATATGCATATATTCCATTGGTGTTGATCGGTCGAGTTTATCGAGTCCTCGGATCAAAGCAAATTTATAATCCATGAACACTAAACTACTTGCAGCAGTAGTGGCCGAGGTCGATCACAGGGAGTCACGGTTGGTTATTTATTTTCTATTTATTTCGAGTTGCGAAAGCAGTAAATGGGGAGATTGGAAAATTGGATAAATGAACTTGCAAGGAAATTAAAATACAAGAATTATAATGACAGTAAATTAAAGGGGACAAGGAATATAAATAAGCCGGAACCATAAACAACGAGAAAATTAATTAAATTAGGCCGCACCGATTGGAGTGATTCTTGGGGTTGAATGCTTTACTTTGATCATTGAATCTCTACCTATTAAAGGCTAGTTTGATTTGCTCAATTGCCTAATCGATCTAATCTGAACCCAGAAAAGACCCAAAATCCACCTAAGTCATGTAACAACCCTGCATTTCATGCCTATATCCCAGGGCCATTACCACATGCATTTCCTTTAACTTTCAAATAATGAAGATGAAACAAACATTTAGAATAAAAACGTTCTAAAAAAAAAAACAACGATACTTTTCAGCATGAGATCCCAATTAAAACAGAAACAACTAAAATCCTTTAAACATTTCAATTGAACATCTTGAAAACGGGAACGACATCAAAACATAAAATCACAAAAATGCAAATAAAACGAGTTTCAAACATGTAAAAGCGGAAGTCTATCCTACGGAATTCTATGGCTCATCCAGCAACGTTCCGTCACGCATTCTATACACCCTTGCCTTTACCTGCATTTACATGTTAGGGAAAAGAATGAGTATTTAAGAAAAATACTCAGTAAGTAACATTACTGCTAATCATGCAATGACCAATGTTTCAAAGGTTAAACGAGCTAAGGGCCCAAAGATAATGTCATCTCATTCTAGTTCATTTCATTTCATTCATTCCATAGCATGGGGCTCGTGACCAATTAAAATCACCTACATAATTTGCCAACTCACTAAAGGTGCTCATGTGGGCATTTGGGAGATCTCTACTCCTTCCGATAGTAGAAGGCACCTAGTCGGTGGAGCCAAGTCTCACCCATCAAGACACTAATGTGCGCGTAGCGCTTAAACTGCCATTTCACTGGTGGAGCGTCCATGGGTTTTAGGTCGGAATTTAACTTCCACAGTTAGTAAATGGCACCTAGTCTGCGAAGCCGAGTTCCGCCCATTTAGCTCTTCATTTCAGTCTAATACATCTCAATCCTAGGTGACTATTTGACACGACCCCCTACTAGAGTAGCTAGTCCATTATTTTCCCTTTTTAAGGCCTCTTAGCATTCATTCTAATTTAACCACAACTTAACCAATGAGATCAGTCCCTCCCAGGTTACTGACAGGCTAAACCGACAAGTACCATTCCAACTCAATCAATTGCAAATAACCTACCAGACATTCAATACTTCAGAACTAAGAAACCATCTCTTCCCGCTCTCTACATACATTGCCAGCCAATTTTAATACAACACATTCACGCACTCCCACCTATCTCATAGCATAAATACACAGCAGCTAAACTCTTGAAAACAAAGGCATTCCTATCGTCTCGTAGCACAAGTACACGACATCCATATTCATGAAATCAACAGTGTACACATCATCTCAATCTCCACTCATACATAACGCCATATCACATGCCAGAAACACAACCGCCACATCAACGCATAATTACAGTTTAATTTTCAGCAAGTTAACTCACCTTTAAAGCTCAATACAGAACGAAACAACTTGACCCACGAGTCTTTCTAGCAACTCCACAATTCCTAACAATTTTAATAACAACTTAGATCCCAACACAGTATGACCAAATCAAGTACACCAAAGCTTAAACCAATTGAATGCCTTACCCAACTAATTCTTTATAAGCAAAGCTGGAAAAGCGAACGGTGGCGACGGACAGATTTGAAAAGCGACACACAGATCCGAAAAGCAACGAACAGACTTGAACTGACGGATGAGATCGAGGGTGGCGATGGTCGCTCGTGGCTGCTGCAGCTGAGAGAGAGGGAGAGACGTTAGAAAGAGAAACCGAGAGGGAGAAAGAAACGCAACTGGAACTGAGAGAAAGAGAGAGAGTGGTGACGGTTACCGGCGGCGATGGCGGCGATTCACGACGACGGTGGTAGCGATTCGCGGCGGCGAGAGGAGGCTGAGGGCGACGGCGGTGAGCTGCACGAAAGAGAGAGAGATCTAAACCCAAAGAACAGAACGAGAGAGAGAGAATTTTGAGAGAGAACTCAACGGCGGGCGACAGCATGCGGCGGCGAGCGACGGGTGGAGGGCGGCGACTTGCGTAGACGAGAGAGAGAGGGCTGAGATAGAGAGAGAGTGCGGTGAAGGAGAGAGAGCACGAGGGAGAAGAAGAAATCTCAGATTTCTTTTTTTTTTTTAAAAAAAAAGAAAAATTGGGCTGTTACAAGCCATCTAACCCGATCATACAACGTCCATCGAATTAGACACTAATTGTGTCACACCCCCTTCCAGACCACCTGCTAGCTTAGTTCGGAAGATGGCATGAAGCCAACGAACATCGTCCTCCTCTAATGATACCCGTTGCCCTCTTGAAACATAGAACCTGATAAACATACTAATCTTAGATATAAAACATTCCACATGAAACACAACACAGCGGAATCCCTGAAAACCTTCTAGTATACACGAGGTGCAACCCTGACATAACTCGATTTGGAAAATAACCTGATATAGATTTCACAACCAAAACGTATACAAATGGGGTTTATACAACCACGACCTCTAGGACTAAATTGTCCAATCCATACAAAACATTTACAATATAGACGAACTCAATATACAACTCCACCCACGTACTGGAGCTTGATCTGGAACTTTCAGCAGACGTTGGCAGTGTATCAGGCACCGGGAGCTCGATCTCTACCTGAAAGTGGAAAAACATTTTGAAAGAATGAGCTACGAAGCTCAGTGAGTGACTAACTTTAAAACTGTACATTCGGAATCAGAACACGTGATAAAACATTAAGCGTATAAAGATGTTCAACCAAGGCATTAAACATAAATGTGCAACGATAAAAGCTTTCTTAAAAACATCGCAAGCTCGTCATTAAAAATCTAGCAAGACATATCAAGTACATCAAACATTTTAACTAACATGACCGATCTACGTTGTGTAGGACACGCCCAGTACAACCAACGTTTACTAGTCCTACGATGTATTGGGGCCCGCCCAGCACTCCCTTAGTCTTTATCGTAGTGGGGCCCGCCTAGCACTCACGACAGCATCGTTGTCACGGAGTACACTCAACGTCAACAAAGGAATATAACCTGTGTGCACACAGTACCATATAGCCTCGGGCTCAATATCTCAGTCATGTAGTCAATAGAAATCTCAGAAAAATCACATGAAAACGTTTAAACATGCCTGCTTATCGTTATCTTTCGCAAAACTCAAGCTTACTCAGCTTGCTCGTGGAAAAACCGAAAATCTTTAAATAATTCTTGCTAATACATGCTTGGCTTAAAAGGATGTCGTTTCAACAATTTTTCAAAAACTCAATAATCACATGCTCATTTATAAACCTCATTAAAAAATCTAAGCTCATAACTTAAGCTTGAAACCATTCATAAAAACCATGTATCATTCATAGAAAAGCATGTAAAACATCTAAACATGAACAACCGTTGGAAACAATTTTCGAAATTCATTTTGTCACTCACAGTCTTAGCTAGTTCCCTGGTGTGTAGACCTGACCTATTTCTTCTTGGCCTGTCAAACAACCAAAACCGAGCATTAGAACAATAATTAGCGTTGTCTTTCCATGCTCATGAATTCTAAACACTTGAATAAGAAATCTCACTCCACATTCTACTTTCCAGATTTTCCAGATTCAATACCACACCTTCCAACACCCATATCTTCCTCAATACTTAACCAAAATTAATGTACCATACCACAAACTCTTCATTTTCGAACACTCTACAACTTACCTGAAGAAATGAAAACGAGATTCCCAACCAATTGGCCCAGAAACGCCCCGAACACAGACAAGACAGATTCGAGGTTTTCTGCTACCCTTTATCTTCCTCCTAAAATTAAACCTACTTCAAGTCATTTTTGGCTCACGAATTCTTCATGAACATTGTAGGAAATTGCATAAGATTTCCAAGAGGGCTGAGATAGAGAGAGAGTGGTGAAGGGGAGAGAGCACGAGGGAGAAGAAGAAATCTCAGATTTTTTTTTTTTTTTAAAAAAAAGAAAAATTGGGCTGTTACAAGCCATCTAACCCGATCATACAACGTCCATCGAATTAGACACTAATTGTGTCACACCCCCTCCCAGACCACCTGTTAGCTTAGTCCGGAAGATGGCATGAAGCCAACGAACTTCGTCCTCCTCTAACGATACCCGTTGACCCTCTTGAAACATAGAACCTGATAAACATACTAATCTTAGATATAAAACATTCCACATGAAACACAACACAGCGGAATCCCTGAAAACCTTCTAGTATACACGAGGTGCAGCCCTGACATAACTCGATTTGGAAAATAACCTGATATAGATTTCACAACCAAAACATATACAAATGGGGTTTATACAACCACTACCTCTAGGACAAAATTGTCCAATCCTTACAAAACATTTACAATATAGACGAACTCAATATACAACTCCACCCACGTACTGGAGCTTGATCTGGAACTTTCAGCAGACGTTGGCAGTGTATCAGGCACCGGGAGCTCGATCTCTACCTGAAAGTGGAAAAACATTTTGAAAGAATGAGCTACGAAGCCCAGTGAGTGACTAATTTTTAAAACTGTACATTCGGAAATTAGAACACGTGATAAAACTTTAAGCGTATAAAGATGCTCAACCAAGGCATTAAACATAAACGTGCAACGATAAAAGCTTTCTTAAAAACATCGCAGGCTCGTCATTAAAAATCTAGCAAGACATATCAAGTACATCAAACATTTTAACTAACATGACCGATCTACGTTGTGTAGGGCACGCCCAGTACAACCAACGTTTACCAGTCCTACGATGTAGTGGGGCCCGCCCAGCACTCCCATCGTCTTTGTCGTAGTGGGGCCCGCCTAGCACTCTGATGACATGCAAAAATGTCATCATTTTCCTATTAATTTTAGCTAGTTTTGTGCATGAATTGTGAGCTTTAATGTATTTTTATATTGATTTTATAGAAAACCGAGTTCGAGGAGCAAAACGGAGATTTTAAGAGAATTTGGGTAAATTTGGAGACTTTTTGGGCAATTTTAAGTATAATCATGGAAGATCCAAGCCCTAAGCTCCAAGAAAAGAAAACAATTGAAGTGGGAGGCCCAAAAAGCCCAAAAGTTTGAAGAAAGGAGGCAAAAATCCGCAAAATCGGCTTCTAGAAGGCCTAGCGTCTCGACGCTAGGACTAGAGCGTCTCGACGCTAGGTGATCAGCGAGGAAAAATCCAGAATCGCGGTAGCGTCGCGACGCTGTCTGCGTAGCGTCGCGACGCTACGACAACTTCTGCCCCAAGACAACCTGACGTCACAGCGTCTCGACGCTGTGACGTAGCGTCTCGACGCTACCGACTTGTTCAGCAAGAAATGTCCAGCCCCTTTCCCTATAAAAAGCCCCCTCTCCCAAGGTGAAAATCATCCCATTTTTGGGGAGCTCTCCCCTAGCTCAATAGAGAAGAAAAGAGAGAAGAGTTGTGAGGAAAAAGGAGGAATCGAGCGAGATTCCAAGGCTCGGATTCGAGATGTTCGTAGCAGGAGCATGGGATCAACTTATCGGTTATTTCTTCCTTACTTCTTTGTAATTTCTTATTTTAATTTGAGTTAGGCCCATGGATCAAGATCATTTTGGCAAAATTATTCCCAATTGTGAGTAGATCTTGAGACCTAGGGTCGTTACTCTAGCTAATTGGATATTGTAGCGCAATTACTTGGATTATGTAATGAATTTCTTCATATTTCATCTATGCAATTCATTCTTAATGCTTTTAATCTCTTGATCACGGGTTAATTGATTTGTTGGTCTAAATTGATACTCGACAGAGAGAAATTAGATTAGATCCAAATTGCATGGCTAATAATTGCTTGGAACACGAGAGTGAAAGAGAATTGTTAGAAATTGATAATGAAGTTGCTTAATGCCATACTATGATTAACTAAGGAGATGGACACATAAATTAGTTATGTTAGTATGAGATGCGGAGGAGCTTGAAAGAGAAATCCGCTTATAATCACTTCTAGATTTATGAAATTGAAGATTATTAGTTACATACATCCATGTGATGGAGCTACAAATCCAAGAAAGCTAGTTAACACCCTAGGTCGAGCCCCCTTTGATAGGAAAATTCCTTTTTACTTGCATGTTTCTTTTTGTTAGTTCTTTTTATGTTCGCTTTACCAATTCAAGTTGAAATTCTAAATAAAATTAAAACATGATGGTTCTTGGTACTTAATGGAAATAATTCAAATTCCCTGAGGATTCGATACTCGGAATACTTTCCGTTTTATATTACTTGCGGCCCGTGCACTTTGCGGTCATCAAGTTTTTGGCGTCGTTGCCGGGGACTTTGTAATTTTTCCGTTAATATTGAGAATTAAGTGTTTGATTTTAATTTAGAAATTTTATTTTTGCATTTTAAATTTTTAGTTTAAGAAGTTGTGGCAAAATTTGAGGAGTTATAAGGTGGATAATCTGTTCTTTTGAGATTTAATCAGGGCAGAAGACAAAGCAATCCGAGATTATTTCTTGCCTGAATTTCCATTAAACTATTCTGGAATAGCTTACGAGCCAGTCACTGTCGATAATTTTGAGCTCAAAGCTAGTCTCTTTCAAATGGTGAGAGAGAACGCTTTCAAAGGCCATCCATCAGAAGATCCACACAATCACCTAAGATCATTTTTGAATATCTGTGGAACGGTAAAGATGGGAGGAGTTAGCCCTGACTCAATTCGTTTGCAGTTATTCCCATTTTCTTTACAAGACAAGGCTAGAGATTGGTTAGACTCGTTAACCTCAAACAGCATCCTTGGGTGGAATGATTTAGTCAAAGCTTTCCTTGCAAAATTTTTCCCATTAGAAAAGATTACCAAGCTTAGAGCTGAAATTGGAAAGTTTCAACAATCAGAGGAAGAGCAATTATATGAAGCATGGGAGAGATATAAGGATTTGTTAAGGAAATGCCCACAACATGGATACCCTGATTGGCTTCAAATTCAACTTTTCTACAGTGGGTTAAATAGGAATTTAAAGACAATTCTTGACACCACGGCTGGAGGAAACTTTTTAGCCAAAACTGTCAAGGAGGCACGCTTTGACAAGTTACCAATGGCAACCAGAGTCCAAAATTAAGGAGAAACCATGTGAGAATGAAGAAGTGAATGCTTTAAGGTTGCAAGTCGAAGCTCTAACCAAGGCTCTAAACAAGCTCACAGGATCAGAAATTCCAAGTTCGCCTAAAGCTGAATTAAAAGAGGAGTTTAAACCTGAAGAAAAGAAAAGCCCTTTGGAAGAAATGCTAAGAAACTTCATGAATGAGACTAGAAATTTGAATGAAAATGTTCAAGCCAAAGTAGATATTGTTATTAATAAGATGGAAGCAAAAATGGATCAAATGACAATATTTATGAAGGAAATCCAGCAAGGAAATTCATCCAATATCGTCACCATGGACCCACAAGAACAATGCCTCGCCATATCTCTCAGAAGTGGGAAACAGTTAAGAGAAATGGAAAGAAAAGAAGAAACAAAGCCCATCACTAGAAGGATAGTGGATGAGGAAGATGAACACAAACCAGAGGAAGAGTCAGCACCATCAGTGTCAGATAAGTCTTCTGATTCTATTCCTTTAGTTCTCAATCAGATTCCTTATCCTCAGAGGTTTCAAAAGAAAAAGTTGGATGCTGAATTTTCAAAGTTCCTTGATATTTTTAAACAGCTCCATATTAACATTCCTTTTGCTGATGCTTTGGAACAGATGCCACACTTTGCCAAGTTTATGAAGGAAATATTGTCAAAGAAAAAGAAATTCGAGAACCATGAGACAGTAAATATGACAGCAGAGTGTAGTGCCATCATCCAAAAACATCTACCACCAAAATTAAAAGATCCAGGGAGTTTCACTCTTCCTTGTACTGTTGGTAGTTTGTTTATTAAAAAAGCTTTATGTGACTTGGGGGCAAGTATTAACCTAATGCCTTTCAGTGTTTACAGGAAACTCGGTTTGGGGGAATTAAAATCAACTACAATTGCTCTGCAATTGGCAGATCGTTCAATGACATACCCTAAAGATGTGTTAGAGGATGTTTTGGTCAACGTTGACAAATTCATATTCCCTGCAGACTTCGTAGTGTTAGACATGGAAGAAGACCCTGAAGTCCCAATCATTCTTGGGAGACCATTTTTGGCAACCGCTCATGCTCTAATTGAGGTACAGAAAGGAACCCTGACTCTCAGAGTAGAAGACGACGAGGTAGTGTTCAACCTCTTTAATGCATTAAAACATCCAGAAGAGGTTAGTTCTTGCTTTTCGATTGATTCAGTTGACACTATTATCAATACATGTGTAGAGTCAGAGTCTCCTGTTGATCATTATGAAATAAGCATGCCTGACGTGTTTGGAGATGAATTATTAGATGTTGATCAGGAAAATGCTTTTATTGATAGATCTTTAGGCAGGGAAGAAACTTTATCATTAGGTATTTGTGCTCAAGCTGATGTCCCTTCCCCTGAATTAAAACAATTGCCTGCCCACCTACGTTATGCTTTCTTAGGAGACTCTTCTACTTTTCCCGTTATCATTTCTGCTAATTTAAGTAAAGTAGAAGAGGAAAAATTGTTGGATGTTTTGAAAAAGCATAAATCTGCCTTAGGATGGTCTATTAGTGATATTAAGGGTATTAGTCCTTCAATTGTCATGCATAAAATCTTAATGGAAGATGCCTTTAATCCTACAGTAGAGCACCAAAGGAGATTAAATCCAGCAATGAAGGAAGTGGTAAAAGCCGAGGTGTTAAAATTATTAAATGCAGGAATTATATATGCTATATCTGACAGCCCTTGGGTGAGTCCTGTTCAAGTTGTGCCTAAGAAAGGGGGAATGACTGTTGTTAAGAATGAGAAAGATGAATCCATTTCTACTAGGACAGTCACCGGTTGGCGTGTGTGTATTGATTATAGGAAGTTAAACAAAGCCACCAGAAAAGATCATTTCCCTCTCCCTTTTATTGATCAAATGCTTGATAGGCTAGCTGGGTATCCGTATTATTGTTTTCTGGACGGTTATTCGGGCTACAATCAAGTTGCGATTGCACCTGAGGACCAAGAGAAAACAACATTCACGTGTCCCTATGGTACTTATGCTTTCCGGCGTATGCCATTTGGACTGTGTAATGCTCCAGCTACCTTTCAGCGTTGTATGATGGCCATATTTTCAGACTTTGTAGAAGAGATTATGGAGGTATTTATGGATGATTTTTCTGTTTTCGGTTCGTCATTTGATATCTGTTTACATAATCTCTCTCGTGTTTTACAAAGATGCCAAGAGACTAACCTTGTTTTAAATTGGGAAAGATGCCATTTTATGGTAAAAGAAGGGATAGTTTTAGGCCACAAGGTGTCTGAAAGAGGTTTGGAGGTTGATAAAGCCAAAATTTCCGCTATTGAACAACTTCCTCCGCCCATCAATGTCAAAGGAGTTCGTAGTTTCTTAGGCCATGCAGGGTTTTATAGGCGTTTTATAAAAGATTTTTCAAAAATTGCTAAACCCCTGTGCCATTTGCTTGAAAAGGATGCTCCATTTGTGTTTTCAAAGGATTGTTTGCTAGCTTTTAATCTTTTAAAAGAAAAATTGATTTCCGCACCTATCATTGTTGTGCCTGACTGGAGTCAACCATTTGAAATCATGTGCGATGCTAGTGACTATGCTTTAGGAGCTGTCTTGGGGCAACGTCGAGATAAGTTCTTTAGGGCTATATATTACGCAAGTAGAACTCTAGATAATGCTCAGCAGAATTACACCACTACAGAAAAAGAGATGCTTGCAATTGTGTTTGCTTTCGATAAGTTTAGGCCCTATTTGCTTGGTACGAAGGTGATTGTGCACACTGACCACGCTGCTATCCGTTATCTGAGCAGTAAAAAGGATTCCAAGCCCAGACTCATAAGATGGATTCTGTTATTGCAAGAGTTTGACTATGAGATCAAGGATAGAAAAGGTTGTGAAAATGTGGTAGCAGACCATTTGTCAAGGATAGAGCATGAAAAGAATATCGCAACCTTTCCTATTAAAGAAGTTTTTCCAGATGAAAGATTATACGCTGTTAAAACTTCTCTTCCTTGGTACGCCGATTTTGTAAACTTTCTTGCAGGAAAAGAAATACCACCAAACTTGAATGCTCAGAAAAGAAATAAATTTTTCCACGATGTGAAATCCTACCTGTGGAATGACCCATTTCTCTTTAAGGTATGTTCTGACCAAATAATTCGAAGGTGCATTCCAGCAGAAGAAGTAGGTAAGATTATACATGATTGCCATGCCTCTCCTTATGGTGGTCATTTTGGACCAACTCGTACGGCAGCAAAGGTACTTCAATCTGGTTTTTATTGGCCTACTTTGTTTAAAGATTGTTATACTTTTGTAAAAACATGTGATAGATGCCAAAGGACAGGTAATATTTCTAGACGCCATGAAATGCCCCTAACCCCTATTCTAGAAGTAGAACTTTTTGATGTATGGGGCATGGATTTTATGGGCCCTTTTCCCTCTTCCAATGGATACTCGTACATTTTGGTTGCGGTTGATTATGTTTCTAAATGGGTAGAGGCAGTAGCCACTAAGACTAATGATGCACGTGTCGTGTTACGTTTTCTGCATAAAAATATTTTCACTAGATTTGGCACGCCACGGGCTATAATTAGTGATGAAGGGTCCCATTTTTGCAATAAATTGTTTGAATCATTACTTAAAAAATATGGTGTCAAGCATAAGACTTCTCTTGCTTATCATCCTCAAACTAACGGTCAAGCTGAGATTTCTAACAGGGAGATAAAGCAAATCTTGGAGAAGACAGTCCGCATCAACAGGAAAGACTGGGCATATAAACTAGACGATGCTTTGTGGGCCTATAGGACGGCTTTCAAAACTCCGATCGGTACATCCCCGTATCGATTAGTGTTTGGTAAGGCCTGTCACCTGCCTGTGGAGCTCGAGCACAAAGCATATTGGGCTATCAAGAATTTGAACTTAGACGCAGAGAAGGCTGGGGAACATCGACTACTACAACTTAACGAATTAGAAGAATTCAGGAACCAGGCGTACGAAAACGCTAAGCTCTACAAGGAAAGAACGGCAAGATGGCATGATCGTATAGTTCAGAAACGTTCCTTTGAGCCAGGGCAGCAGGTTCTTCTGTTCAATTCTCGATTACGATTATTCCCAGGAAAATTAAAGTAACGATGGTCTGGTCCGTTCATAGTCAAGGAAGTATCCCCATTTGGACCAATTGAATTGATGGACAGCAGTGGGTTAACTTTTAAGGTCAATGCTCAAAGAGTAAAGCACTATTGTGGATTCGAAGAGCGGAAGGTAGAAAAAGTAATATTAATCGATCCAGGGTGACCGAGCCCCGTCTAGCTCAGGACGTTAAACAAGCGCCTCTTGGGAGGCAACCCAAGCTTTTAAAGTTTTTGTAGATTTCATTTTAGTTTTTTTTTTTTGCGTTGATCCTAATGCTCCTTTGAGATCGATCCTTATGCAGGAAGCTCGTGAATTCGTGCCTAGCTCTCTTCGGACGAAAATTCGAGACGTTTCAGATTCTCTCGTTTTTTCAGGGCAGTATCGATCTCTCTTTATCTAATTAAATGTTCATACATTGGGGACAATGTATATTTTAAGTTTGGGGGGGAGATTTGCTCTGCTTAGGTTTTGCATAAGTAATGCTTATGATTAATCAAATGCATGTTGATGATGATGACGTTTGATGATTTGCTTTTAGTCATGATTCTCTCTTATTGCTGCAAATTTGAAAGCATGTCTAAATTCAATAAAATTAAAAATTTTTTTTTTCTTTGAAATCCCTTGCAAAGTATGATGATTCGCTTGTTTTATTATGATTTTGAAAGCCTAGATGAAAGTTATATGCTTTAGAATTTCGTTGTCACTCCGATAGGTGTAAAGATTGTCTAGATAGCTTTCTTGCGTAATAGTTAGTAATACTGAGCTTTGGGGAAAAAGAAATGCTTTGATTTGCCAAAAAAAAAAAAAACAAAAACAAAAAAAAGCTCCACTTTCTTGAAAGCGTTAGTAACCAGGGGCATTCATGACACCCATCGTTTGCCTTTGCATGAAAGCGCTGGAAATAAATGAGCATGCTTCGGCAACCTGAAAGATGAGGCGCTCGTAGTTGGATGCTTTCATCACCAATGTTGGCAAGCCAGAACGAAGGCGCTACATCTAAAAGGACCATAAAAAAAAAAAAAAAAAAAAAAAAGGGACGCCCCAAGAATTATGGGCACCTCAGTAAGGTAATGCTTGCTAGATAAGTGAGATGGCTAAAAAGGGCGAGCTTTAGTGCTAGTGTAGGGGGAAGATGAATGGAGGAGTGTATAAATGATTTCGGGCTAGTAAAAATTGTGATAAGGCAATTGACGATTCGTTTTTGCAAGGGAGGATAGGATTAGATTTTAAACTTCTTGATGATTGTTCATGCTTACTTATTTGTTCAAATAGTTTGCATTCATGGCTAGAAGCATTGAGGATAGAGTTGTTAACATGCAAGATATGATTCATATGCATTACTTTATTTTGCTCGGGACTAGCAAAACTGTAAGTTTGGGGGTGTGATGACATGCAAAAATGTCATCATTTTCCTATTAATTTTAGCTAGTTTTGTGCATGAATTGTGAGCTTTAATGTATTTTTATATTGATTTTATAGAAAACCGAGTTCGAGGAGCAAAACGGAGATTTTAAGAGAATTTGGGTAAATTTGGAGACTTTTTGGGCAATTTGAAGAATAATCATGGAAGATCCAAGCCCTAAGCTCCAAGAAAAGAAAACAATTGAAGTGGGAGGCCCAAAAAGCCCAAAAGTTTGAAGAAAGGAGGCAAAAATCCGCAAAATCGGCTTCTAGAAGGCCTAGCGTCTCAACGCTAGGACTAGAGCGTCTCGACGCTAGGTGATCAGCGAGGAAAAATCCAGAATCGCGGTAGCGTCGCGACGCTGTCTGCGTAGCGTCACGACGCTACGACAACTTCTGCCCCAAGACAACCTGACGTCACAGCGTCTCGACGCTACCGACTTGTTCAGCAAGAAATGTCCAGCCCCTTTCCCTATAAAAAGCCCCCTCTCCCAAGGTGAAAATCATCCCATTTTTGGGGAGCTCTCCCCTAGCTCAATAGAGAAGAAAAGAGAGAAGAGTTGTGAGGAAAAAGGAGGAATCGAGCGAGATTCCAAGGCTCGGATTCGAGATGTTCGTAGCAGGAGCATGGGATCAACTTATCGGTTATTTCTTCCTTACTTCTTTGTAATTTCTTATTTTAATTTGAGTTAGGCCCATGGATCAAGATCATTTTGGCAAAATTATTCCCAATTGTGAGTAGATCTTGAGACCTAGGGTCGTTACTCTAGCTAATTGGATATTGTAGCGCAATTACTTGGATTATGTAATGAATTTCTTCATATTTCATCTATGCAATTCATTCTTAATGCTTTTAATCTCTTGATCACGGATTAATTGATTTGTTGGTCTAAATTGATACTCGACAGAGAGAAATTAGATTAGATCCAAATTGCATGGCTAATAATTGCTTGGAACACGAGAGTGAAAGAGAATTGTTAGAAATTGATAATGAAGTTGCTTAATGCCATACTATGATTAACTAAGGAGATGGACACATAAATTAGTTATGTTAGTATGAGATGCGGAGGAGCTTGAAAGAGAAATCCGCTTATAATCACTTCTAGATTTATGAAATTGAAGATTATTAGTTACGTACATCCATGTGATGGAGCTACAAATCCAAGAAAGCTAGTTACACCCTAGGTCGAGCCCCCTTTGATAGGAAAATTCCTTTTTACTTGCATGTTTCTTTTTGTTAGTTTTTTTTTATGTTCGCTTTACCAATTCAAGTTGAAATTCTAAATAAAGTTAAAACATGATGGTTCTTGGTACTTAATGGAAATAATTCAAATTCCCTGAGGATTCGATACTCGGAATACTTTCCGTTTTATATTACTTACGGCCCGTGCACTTTGCGGTCATCACACTCACGACAGCATCGTTGTCACGGAGTACACTCAACGTCAACAACGGAATATAACCTGTGTGCACACGGTACCATATAGCCTCGGGCTCAATATCTCAGTCATGTAGTCAATAGAAATCTCAGAAAAATCACATGAAATCGTTTAAACATGCCTGCTTATCGTTATCTTTCGTAAAACTCAAGCTTACTCAGCTTGCTCGTGGAAAAACCGAAAATCTTTAAATAATTCTTGCTAATACATGCTTGGCTTAAAAGGATGTCGTTTCAACCATTTTTCAAAAACTCAATAATCACATGCTCATTTATAATCCTCATTAAAAAATCTAAGCTCATAAATTAAGCTTGAAACCATTCATAAAAACCATGTATCATTCATAGAAAAGCATGTAAAACATCTAAACATGAACAACCGTTGGAAACAATTTTCGAAATTCATTTTGTCACTCACAGTCTTAGCTAGTTCCCTGGTTTGTAGACCTGACCTATTTCTTCTTGGCCTATCAAACAACCAAAACCGAGCATTAGAACCATAATTAGCGTTGTCTTTCCATGCTCATGAATTCTAAACACTTGAATAAGAAAACTCACTCCACATTCTACTTTCCAGATTTTCCAGATTCAATACCACACCTTCCAACACCCATATCTTCCTCAATACTTAACCAAAATTAATGTACCATACCACAAACTCTTCATTTTCTAACACTCTACAACTTACCTGAAGAAATGAAAACGAGATTCCCAACCAATTGGCCCAGAAACGCCCTGAACACAGACAAGACAGATTCGAGGTTTTCTGCTACCCTTTATCTTCCTCCTGAAATGAAACCTACTTCAAGTCATTTTTGGCTCATGAATTCTTCATGAACGTTGTAGGAAATTGCATAAGATTTCCAAGAGGGCTGAGATAGAGAGAGAGTGCGGTGAAGGAGAGAGAGCACAAGGGAGAAGAAGAAATCTTAGATTTCTTTTTTTTTAAAAAAAAAAAAGAAAAATTGGGCTGTTACAAGCCATCTAACCCGATCATACAACGTCCATCGAATTAGACACTAATTGTGTCACACCCCCTCCCAGACCACCTGCTAGCTTAGTCCGGAAGATGGCATGAAGCCAACGAACATCGTCCTCCTCTAACGATACCTGTTGACCCTCTTGAAACATAGAACCTGATAAACATACTAATCTTAGATATAAAACATTCGACATGAAACACAACACAGCGGAATCCCTGAAAACCTTCTAGTATACACGAGGTGCAGCCCTGACATAACTCGATTTGGAAAATAACCTGATATAGATTTCACAACAAAAACGTATACAAATGGGGTTTATACAACTACGACCTCTAGGACAAAATTGTCCAATCCTTACAAAACATTTACAATATAGACGAACTCAATATACAACTCCACCCACGTACTGGAGCTTGATCTGGAACTTTCAGCAGACGTTGGCAGTGTATCAGGCACCGGGAGCTCGATCTCTACCTGAAAGTGGAAAAACATTTTGAAAGAATGAGCTACGAAGCCCAGTGAGTGACTAATTTTTAAAACTGTACATTCGGAAATCAGAACACGTGATAAAACTTTATGCGTATAAAGATTCTCAACCAAGGCATTAAACATAAACGTGCAACGATAAAAGCTTTCTTAAAAACATCGCAGGCTCGTCATTAAAAATCTAGCAAGACATATCAAGTACATCAAACATTTTAACTAACATGACCGATCTACGTTGTGTAGGGCACGCCCAGTACAACCAACGTTTACTAGTCCTACGATGTAGTGGGGCCCGCCCAGCACTCCCATCGTCTTTGTCGTAGTGGAGCCCGCCTAGCACTCACGACAGCATCGTTGTCACGGAGTACACTCAACGTCAACAACGGAATATAACCTGTGTGCACACGGTACCATATAGCCTCGGGCTCAATATCTCAGTCATGTAGTCAATAGAAATCTCAGAAAAATCACATGAAATCGTTTAAACATGCCTGCTTATCGTTATCTTTCGTAAAACTCAAGCATACTCAGCTTGCTCGTGGAAAAACCGAAAATCTTTAAATAATTCTTGCTAATACATGCTTGGCTTAAAAGGATGTCGTTTCAACTATTTTTCAAAAACTCAATAATCACATGCTCATTTATAAACCTCATTAAAAAATCTAAGTTCATAACTTAAGCTTGAAACCATTCATAAAAACCATGTATCATTCATAGAAAAGCATGTAAAACATCTAAACATGAACAACCGTTGGAAACAATTTTCGAAATTCATTTTGTCACTCACTGTCTTAGCTAGTTCCCTGGTTTGTAGACCTGACCTATTTCTTCTTGGCCTATCAAACAACCAAAACCGAGCATTAGAACCATAATTAGCATTGTCTTTCCATGCTCATGAATTCTAAACACTTGAATAAGAAATCTCACTCTACATTCTACTTTCCAGATTTTCCAGATTCAATACCACACCTTCCAACACCCATATCTTCCTCAATACTTAACCAAAATTAATGTACCATACCACAAACTCTTCATTTTCGAACACTCTACAACTTACCTGAAGAAATGAAAACGAGATTCCCAACCAATTGGCTCAGAAACGCCCCGAACACAGACAAGACAGATTTGAGGTTTTCTGCTACCCTTTATCTTCCTCCTGAAATTAAACCTACTTCAAGTCATTTTTGGCTCACGAATTCTTCATGAATGTTGTAGGAAATTGCATAAGATTTCCAAGAGGGCTGAGATAGAGAGAGAGTGCGGCGAAGGAGAGAGAGCACAAGGGAGAAGAAGAAATCTTAGATTTCTTGTTTTTTTTTTAAAAAAAAGAAAAATTGGGCTGTTACAAGCCATCTAACCCGATCATACAATGTCCATCGAATTAGACACTAATTGTGTCACACCCCCTCCCAGACCACCTGCTAGCTTAGTCCGGAAGATGGCATGAAGCCAACGAACATCGTCCTCCTCTAACGATACCCGTTGACCCTCTTGAAACATAGAACCTGATAAACATACTAATCTTAGATATAAAACATTCCACATGAAACAATACACAGCGGAATCCCTGAAAACCTTCTAGTATACACGAGGTGCAGCCCTGACATAACTCGATTTGGAAAATAACCTGATATAGATTTCACAACCAAAACGTATATAAATGGGGTTTATACAACCACGACCTCTAGGGCAAAATTGTCCAATCCTTACAAAACATTTACAATATAGACGAACTCAATATACAACTCCACCCACGTACTGGAGCTTGATCTGGAACTTTCAGCAGACGTTGGCAGTGTATCAGGCACCGGGAGCTCGATCTCTACCTGAAAGTGGAAAAACATTTTGAAAGAATGAGCTACGAAGCCCAGTGAGTGACTAACTTTAAAACTTTACATTCGGAAATTAGAACACGTGATAAAACTTTAAGCGTATAAAGATGCTCAACCAAGGCATTAAACATAAACGTGCAACGATAAAAGCTTTCTTAAAAACATCGCAGGCTCGTCATTAAAAATCTAGCAAGACATATCAAGTACATCAAACATTTTAACTAACATGACCGATCTACGTTGTGTAGGGCACGCCCAGTACAACCAACGTTTACGAGTCCTACGATGTAGTGGGGCCCGCCCAGCACTCCCATCGTCTTTGTCGTAGTGGGGCCCGCCTAGCACTCACGACAGCATCGTTGTCATGGAGTACACTCAACGTCAACAACGGAATATAACCTGTGTGCACACGGTACCATATAGCCTCGGGCTCAATATCTCAGTCATGTAGTCAATAGAAATCTCAGAAAAATCACATGAAATCGTTTAAACATGCCTGCTTATCGTTATCTTTCGTAAAACTCAAGCTTACTCAGCTTGCTCGTGGAAAAACCGAAAATCTTTAAATAATTCTTGCTAATACATGCTTGGCTTAAAAGGATGTCGTTTCAACCATTTTTCAAAAACTCAATAATCACATGCTCATTTATAATCCTCATTAAAAAATCTAAGCTCATAACTTAAGCTTGAAACCATTCATAAAAACCATGTATCATTCATTGAAAAGCATGTAAAACATCTAAACATGAACAACCGTTGGAAACAATTTTCGAAATTCATTTTGTCACTCACAGTCTTAGCTAGTTCCCTGGTTTGTAGACCCGACCTATTTCTTCTTGGCCTATCAAACAACCAAAACCGAGCATTAGAACCATAATTAGCGTTGTCTATCCATGCTCATGAATTCTAAACACTTGAATAAGAAATCTCAATCCACATTTTACTTTCCAGATTTTCCAGATTCAATACCACACCTTCCAACACCCATATCTTCCTCAATACTTAACCAAAATTAATGTACCATACAACAAACTCTTCATTTTCGAACACTCTACAACGTATCTGAAGAAATGAAAACGAGATTCCCAACCAATTGGCTCATAAACGCCCCGAACACAGACAAGACAGATTCGAGGTTTTCTGCTACCCTTTATCTTCCTCCTGAAATTAAACCTACTTCAAGTCATTTTTGGCTCACGAATTCTTCATGAACGTTGCAGGAAATTGAATAAGCTTTCCACCATACCAAATAGAGCTTCTGATTCAACTTGTACACCCCAGAATGCTCAAAACACTAGAGGAAACCAGAGACTCTCCTGCTTTCTCGAAAATCTGTGCTCTGTTTTCCATTCCAAAAACTATTAACTTCTCATACGATTTAGCTCAAGCTTCCTTCATGAAATTTGTTAGAAAATGTATTAACTTTCAAGAAAATTAAACCTCACCTCTTAATTCCTTCTGTGTAGCTCAAACCGAATAAAACACCAGAGGTTGACAGGTTGAACTCAGATTCTGCTATGGCTGGCTTTGCATGAGTTTTTCCTATCTTCTTCAACCTCAAAACCACAAAATTCTTCTTCTTATTCTTCCTTCACTCTCTCCCTCCAGTGCTTTGAAACTTGGATGGAAAATGATGGAAAAATGGCTGGTAATGGGCTGGTAAAGAAGGCTGTCGGTGGTGGGTTTTAAACCACCGCTTGCTCTCTTTTCCTATCTCCTTTCGTTTTTTTTTTTGGTTTTCTTTCCTTTCCCATTTCTTTCTTTTTTCTTCCTTATTTCTATTCTTTTCTTCATTCCTTTTCTTCTTTTAAATTAGGAAATCCCAACAACTTAAATTGAACAATGAAACCACAATAGATGACAAGAGTAAATGATCCAAGGAAAGTCTCGGGTTTACAAATTGGTTAATTAATTAATTCAATTGGACTATCAAATTAAACAATCAACCAATTGCCTTAATTCTAGTGGATTGATTAGGACATTAGAAATAATTAGGCCTAGATTACTTCTAACGTTATTTTGGATTCTAAACCTATCGTGTCAAGCAACAAAGTCAGAGTCTGCTCTTGGGACTCATGCCCATGAATCAGTCTATGCGCTAACTATTAAACCAATGTTCCGTTAGCTACTTGGAAATCAATTTCTTAGCAAGTTACTAACATACGAGCTGCGAGTTAGGGCGTCAATCTAACCTACTGCGCATGCTAATAGTACAAGCTGAATCCAAAATACAATAGCAATATGAATTTAAATAGATATTCAGAACATGAAACTCACAAATAAATACATTCATAACCCAATAATCATCCAATCGGCGTCAACGGGTTTAGACGACAGTTAAGCCGACTAAAACAGCGACCCTATGCTACAATAACAAGAAAATACAAAGGAAATCAATAAGAAAGCTTACACCCCTTAATTCTGGTCTTGAAGGACAGAGAGAACTAAGAGGAAGACCAAAAACAAAACCCTAAAAACTCTCCATAAACGGCGGAAATAAAAGAGGGTATTTATAGAAAAATTGATCCCGGCGTCGAGACGCTGGGCATGGCGTCTCGACGTCGTGCCGTATGGGCCTAGGGTTGGAAACGGGCCAGCGTCTTGACGCCTGGCCTTTTTCCAACGCTCTTTGACTTCAATCTTCTTCGTTTCTTGCTTGATTCAGGTCTCGAACCTTTGACTCCTTGGAACTATTCTTCGGGCTCGTCACGATCCTCACGGTCTTCTCACCTCCTCAAGATCCATGGCCTTCAAGTAAGCTCGAAAACTCTCTAAATTTCCCGAATTAACTTCAATTTGTGTAGTTCGTCCCTGATACCTTGAATGCACAAATAATCTACAAAACAGACATATAAAGCATAAAGTGCACCCTAACAAGTTTAGATTAACAACAAGTAAAGCGTAAAGTGCACCCTAAATTGCCCGAATTAACTCCAATTTATTTCTTTCTTGCTTGAATGTGTAAGCATCTTGCAACAATCGTGTCCAAATTCACTTGCACTTATTTCACTCCTGCTAGACCAGTCCCCTATTTTATTGGGTGATCTGAGTAGCCTGCAGGGGTAGTCACCAGAGTTGCCTTCAGTGATGCACTCCTACTAGACCAGCCCCTATTTTATTGGGTGATCTGAGTAGCCTGCAGTGGTAGTCACTAGATTTGCCTACAGTGATGCACTTCTGCTAGACCAGTCCCCATTTTATTGGGTGATCTAAGTTGGCTGCAGGGGTAGTCACCAGACGTGCCTTTAGTGGTTCACTCCTGCTAGACTGGTCCCCATTTTATTGGATGACCTGAGTAGCCTGCAGGGGTAGTCACCAAACTTGCCTTCAGTGGTTCACTCCTGCTAGACCAGTCCCCATTTTATTGAGTGATCTGAGTAGCCTGCAGGGGTAGTCACCAGACTTGCCTATAGTGATCGTCAACAGATTCATTTGCAGTGACTTATCTCTTGTCTAGACCAGTCACTTTGATGACTGTAGTATCCTATAGGGTTGATAACCGACGTTTTTTTTTCATTTTCACCTCATATTCTTGCTCGCATAAACTAAGATCTGAGGTTGTTTAAATGAAACTTGGACTCGTATGTGAGGACATACGGGGATCGGTGTCCAAGTAACAACCTAAATGGTCTATAGTATAGGGATACGACTGGGTACCTTATCTTGGTGACACTATGTGATACGGGCCACCTTGTATTCGATACAGATGCAATGATCCAAAGCATCCATGTAGGAGACATGCGGGTGGGGGTATCCTATGCAATGAGTTTGCATAAGACCGGGCCGCGAAATAGTAACCACTAGATGTATCGCCGTTAACTAGTTTAGGTTTCTATTTCAATAGGATGACTTAGGTAACTCAATCTCAATCCTGAGTTTGTTATGAACTACTTTTCAGGAGGGATTGTCCTTAGATTTGTATGGGTGAGAGTGGCCAGTTCGCCGTCAATATTCCTACCATTTCAGGGACAAGACCGAATGGGGGCTGGGAACATAACAGTACAAGATGAAATTCACTCCTTCCCCTATTGGGGCAAGTATATGTGTGTTCCCTTAAGGGTTGATTCTGGGGCTTGAACAAAAGTGCGTTGTCTTCTCCTGGCCCGAGAGGAATTTCTGTTTAGTGGTTGGACCCTAAACAGGTTGTTCATTAGAGGGATCAGTGGTACTTAAGGATCTAGAGGTAACCCAGGGGTAAAACGATAATTTGACCCAACTGGTGTTACGAACACACGTGAAGGATTAACTTATTGCATTGGTCGATATCCGTGGACACAAAAATATTCTACAGTGAGAAGAGTGCAGCTGTGGGTCTTTAGTGGAGTGACCCGCAATTAACGAATATTGATTGACTCGGTTAATGAGTTTAGCTGATTGTTGGGTTCCCAGAGTGAGTAAAAAATAAGGTGAAATTAAACTCTAGAACACTTGTGCAAGCATACACAATCCGCAACAAGTAATAAGTATTTTTCGAATCTAAGGTCTGAATTAGCTCTCACTTTATCTATTTTGTGCAACTCTTTAATGGTTTCGAAAGTAGTTAAAATGATTGGTTTTTATAGAATGCTGAAGCAAAAGAAATGACAGAACAGAAAGTAAACAAATAAGCAGACATATTAGAAACAGGCGTTGGTCAGAATTTAGTAATCGTTTTTAAAGATGATCTAGCAATATTATTGATCAGGCAAAACTCTTGCAGTCTTATAAGTAGGATCCTTCCGAACTCTGGATTTTTTAGAATGTGTTTCAACTCCAATGACGCACTACCGATCAAGCACTAGGCAACTGACTATCCCTAGCTCAGTCACTGGCGTTCACCAATACACAATGATCTAGTGTGATTAAATGACACACACTTCCCAAATCATCCCTGAAACTAGGAAGTGGTATTCATACCGACTGGCCAAGCGGGCATAAAATATAAATGAGTACAACAAATAATCAAGATGCATCAAATCAACATATATTGCATAGAGAATTAAGCGCAACAATTACATAATTCCTAACAAACACCTAAAGTAAATTAGTTCATAGCACACATGGTAACACACACTACAATCTGAGTATGTGCATCCATAATTACAAAATAATACAAGAAAATACTAATTCCCTTGATCAACTTCGTAATTGATGGTCTTCTTGAGGTCTCCAATCTTTCTCCTCTTTTTGGCTCCCAATGATGGAAATGAGAAATGATCTCTTCCCCAAAAGTGGAATGTTCCTCCCAAGAAAGGAATGGATTTGACTTGAGACGGCTCCTCCTTTTATAGAGTGATAGCAAGCCCTAATTAGGTCAAATTGTACACGTGGATGGCTCTCCTTGCTTCTTAAATCCGAGAATAGCTCAACAAACTTCGGCTCATTAAAATGGATATCGAGCTGTGACGTGGCAGTTTTGCTCCCTACTTTTCTAGATCACAGATTTTGCTCCCTCAAGTCGCTCAACAATATATTCTGCACAAAATAACTTCCAAAGCATCCATTCTTCCAAATGGGTTAGAACATGCAATAATCATCTAAAAGCAACCCTAATTAGCACAAATGACACACAAAACACTATAGAATTAAGGCCTAAATAACTCCCTTTTGGAGAGTTATCACTAATCAATCTCATATCGTTGGAGCTTCTAATCTGTAGGTTCATTAGGTCCACCTGCTAGCTCATAACGGGTTCTGAGATAATTTAGTATTGATATTAAAGGGAATTAATATAATGTATGGAGATACATTATAGTATAAAGTTTAATTAAAGAATTAAACTTTATAATTAATTTTGGATATGATTCAAAATTAATTAAAGAGAGAATCATGAATTTAATTAAATATGTGATATTTGATTAATTCATGAATTAATTAATTGGGGAATTAATTAATTTAATTTAGTTTGGTTAAATGTGATTTAATCAAATTAATACTATAGTTTATTTTAATGCACATTGTGATGCACATTAAAACTATAGGTTACATGAGAGATTAAAATTGAATATGATTCAATTGTAATATTAATTAAATATTTGATATTTAATTAATGTGGGATCAATTAATTTAAATTAATTGAATGACCTATTTAATTCAATTGAATATGATTTAATTGAATTAAAACTATATGTTATAATTGATTTAATTAAATTAATCATAATTAATTAGATAATTAATTATTATTATTTAAATAATTATTAATTATTATTTGATAATAATAAACGGTCTAGATCATTTGGATTAGATCCAATGGTTGAGATCATGTAGGGTTTAACTCCCTCCCCACTTATCGTGAAGTGGAGAGGGGTTACCCAACTGACCTCTCCATTTTCTCCACACTCACGCAAAATACGGAGAAGAAATCTCTCAGATTTTCTCTCGTTTTTTCTCTCAAGAACAGCAAAGGAGTTGCTGGAAAATTCCCTTCAAAGACGTTTTTTGGGTTCCCACAAACCGGATCTCAAGCCCCAAGAGTCATAGCGGGTGCTTCTTGCATGGTGGTGTCCTTTTGGAGCATTGTGCAGAATTTTTTCAGCCTTGTTCATGTAAGTTTTTCATATCTAAAACTAGTTTAGATTGCATGCTTAATCTTAGGAATTGTTTCTAAATTATTGTCAACGTATCGGTTTTTCTAAAATTGAAATTTAATTCGAGATCGTTTTTTATTGCTTCCGCTGCCATAAGGGATTTCAACCCTTCACCGCTTTCATCTTGGATGGGTTCGAGGTGGAGGCTTCTTTTGTAGAGGATAGAGACACAACCATATGGTAGGCGCTTTTCACAGAGAAATTCCTTTTCTTGTCCGAGCTCCAAACTATTTTGTCCTCTGTGCTTAAGTCACCTAGAGGAATGTTTAGAATTTTGTGGGCCTCCTCAGGACTAAAGTGATCTCACTTTTTCTTCAATCCATTTGTTACTTCCATCGATGAGGCAATGCACCTTACATCCCTTGAGGTCTTCTCCAGTGAGAGTTGGAGTTTTAGGGCCCTTCTTGTTGATCCAAGGGCCTTTAAAATTAGTTTTATATAAAATTAATTTGAAAATTGAATTTCAATTCTAAAGTTAATTTGAAAAATTGAATTGAATTTCAATTTTGAGTTATTTAACTCAAGAGGTTGCACATTGAATGCCACCAAACCCCATGACCCATCTCATGCATTCCTTCTCCATTAGACACCTAACATTGAGCAAAATTGAATTCCATTCATTTTTCTTCTCTCATTTATGAAGAGAGAAGCAATATCTAAGGTGTGGTTGGTTTTTGCTGAAGATAGTTCATACAATTTTGTTTAAACTCTCTAAAAAATAGTAGCTTTAAGACTCATCCTTTTCCCTTTGAGTTCTTGAGCTTTAACTCCTAAATTCTCACGTACCGGTTTCCACAAGTCGTTCTAAGGCCGGAGGATAGCAAGGAAGATCATAGTGGTCGTCCATAGCAAGCTCGTGTTTGATCTCTTCCAACAAAGTGCTTTAATTCGATCCAAAAGGTTGGTAATTTTAAGCTCTCTGTTTTTCGGTTCTTGAGATGCATGTTTTCTTTTCTAAAATTAAAAGAAATTTGAGTGTCTTCGATCCAAATCGCTTCTGCTAGTGTCTCGTACACTCCTTTACTACAACACGCAACACAATACAGACGCGAGCAGCACCCACGAACTTACGGCGCGACAACCCCTCCAACGGACCCGACGACCACACTTGCAACATTCTAGCGACATTCTGGCAACGTTCATGGCATAGGTCATTGATTTCCGACAAGACGGCTTACAACCACGGATTAGTCAAAGAAGAGAAGAAGAACTTGAAAAAAGGAGAGGAGGATGAAATCGTGGGAGAAAGAAGAAGAGGAGAGAGAAGGAAGAGAAATTTGGTAAACATGATAGGCCCCACATGCTTTTTATTTAGAGAAAAAATGATTTTTTAATACTAATTATTCTTATTATTATTTTGTTATTATTATTACTTGGGCAAAATGTACTTTTGGTCCCTGAGGTTTAAGGTTGATGTCTATTTGGTCCCCGAGGTTTCAAAAGATACACTTTAGTCCTTGAAGTTTGGAAAATAGTTTTAAATGGTCCTTGAGTTAATTTGACTGTTAGTTGACTAACGAAGTGGCACATTGAGGTGGACAAGTTTTATTATTTTATATTAATAGATTACATGACTTTTCTCTTCTCTTTTTCCTTCACCAAATCACCATCTTCATCCCCCCATTTTTCTCTCTCTAAAATGTCCATTCCCCCCAAATCTCTCCCTCTCCTCCCCAAATCTCTCTCTCTTCCAAATTTCTCTCTATTCCAAATTTGGGCCAATCCTAATGGGCTCGTTTGATAACGTTCCCGTTTCCTGTTTCTTATTCTCGTTTCTCCTTTTTAAGAAACAGACTTGTTTGATAACTCATCCCTGTTTCTTGTTTCTAAATTTCTAGAAACGTTTCTAAAAAAGAGGCCAAATTTGAGAAACTACAAAAAGTTGTTTCTCAAATTCTGTTTCTGTTTTTTTTTTCTTATCTTTCATGCATGTATCCATCTCTCCCTCCCATTCCTACACAATTCTCTTCTCTTCCTCTATTTTTTTAACCACTTCCTCGACTTTTTTTTTTAATTTTTTTTTTCTTTTTTTCGTTATTGCTTTCTCTTTCATTTTTTATTATTTATGTTATTTCTTACCTTTTACCGTCAACCTTCTCGATGACACACCCCGCCCCAGCTCTCTCTTAACTACCTAGTGACGTGGTGTGCCGACAAAGAATCCTAACTAACTATAGGACTCATGGCCATCTATATGTTCTTAACTACGCTTAGGCTCTCAAGGGACCAAAAATTTGGGCAGAGTTTCCCCTAAAACTTGGCTAAAACACACCTGAAAAGAAACGACATATATGCTTATTTTATAAACTATATCACAACCAGAAACCAGATTAGAGACACAGGCGTCTCAACCACAATATTTAGCCAAACTCTTCGAGATACGAAAATTTACAACCAACTAATCTTTACAACATATAACTTTTACATAACTTCCATCCGAAACATCATATACATACAAAAGGTACTCTAAACACGGACTCGAGTGGCAAGATCGGCTTCTGTAGGCTTGTCGAAACTCAGTCGCTACCTGGTAGAAAAATTTAAAGGAAAAGAATGAGCTAAAAAGCTCAGTGAGTGGTATTTACTTTCTATTACGAAAATAGTTCTTGAAAATATTTAACTCAACTAAACACAATATCGTGAAGAACTCATAGCTCAGAAACCCATAAACATTTAGCTTGCAAAAGGAAATGCAGTAAGAATTCTTTTTAAGCATAACTAAAGAATTAACAAATAACTCACTAACTCCGTACCCTTATCTCTAGTCATACCGGCGTAGAGTTTCTCAATACGCTCGGCAGAGCAAACTCTGTCATACTAAGCAAGGAATACACTCCACAGTTAGTAGAGCAAACCTTTAGTCATACGTGCACGCTGAACAATCTCTCTCAGGCTAACCACCCCCAACACATGGCCCGAAGCCTACATGCACCAGAGTGGATCCCGAGGATATCTATCTATGTACTATGGAAACGCATTCACATAGCACATGGGTAATCACCTAGGGTACATAGAGCTAGCGACTTAAAAACCATTTTCTAGTATGAATCTCTTTATTCAAAACTCATCTAAAATCATTTTCTCTTTAAAATAACATTTCATAAATTCACGCAACATTTACAAATAACAAAAACATTCTAAAATTCTCAAATAAGCGTACTAAGTTTCAAATGCTTCTGAAGCTCAAATTCCAACTAAGGAAACCAAAACATCAATGGAACTTAAATCATTTTCTCTAAAACATGTTTAACTATAGTTTTTCTCAAACTCATAAGTATAGCACTTTTAATAGCGGAAAATAATTATTAAAACAACCACTCACAGTACTATTGATGAGAGAAATTCGGGTCGTAGGCCGTCCCGATCTCCGTTTGACCTGAAATATTTGATTAAATCTACACATGAGTTCCCATTTAACTAGAATAACTAATTTAGCTTAACCATATACTTAAGTTATTCCATGACTTCCAACTTTTCTCTTTTCTTATCTTAAGGTACATTTTGTCTTTTCCCCATTTAAAATAATTACTTTTTGTTTCAAATGAGTCCATGCCAACCTCACACTCTTTTTCCTTTCCCTCTCTCTTCATTTATCACAAAGGTACAACTTCCTCCACCAAATTTATTCCTTCTTTCTCCATCAACTCCCCATATTCACGTTTCCCACACATTTCCTTCCATTATTATTATAACATTTAAATATATCTTTCTTTTTTTTTTTAAACACACACCACTTTTCTCTCTCTTCTCCCATCATCTTCAACCTCCAGCCAAACTCTCGGTTTTCCCTCTTTTCTTTTCTTTTTTCTTTTTTTTCTTTTCTTTTGGTTCCTCCTTCAACAACCAACAATACCTCAACTAATCTTCCTTCTTCTTCTTTTCTTACCCTCAAATATCACAAAACATATATACCCATAACCAAAACCCACAACAAAACTAAGGAATTTCAAGCCAACTTACCAAATCCGTTGAGGGAACTTCGTGGTTGAGCTCTAATCACCAAACATCGGTCCAAGCATCCTCTTCTCTCCTTCTCACGAGCTCAATCTCTCAGTCTCTCCTACGTTTAGTTTTTCTTCTCCTTCTCTCTCTACTTTTCTCTCTCCTCGACGGCCTTTGTTCTCCTCCCTTCTTCTTTCTTTTTTTTTCTCAAACTTTCTCTCTTATCGTGGGTATTCCATACCTTTCTTTTCTTCTTTTATTTTTTTTAAACCCATTAACCGCCTCAGTTTCTAGCTTTTCTTCTTCTTTTTTTTTTTTTTTAACTTTCTCTTACCTTTGTCTTTCTCTCTCTATCCGCGTGGGTCTTCTACTTTTAGCCCATCCTTTCTTTTTTTTTTTTTTTATTAAACCTCATTTGCTGCCTCAACTTCCCATTTGATCTTCTTGTTTGTTTTTTTTTTAAACTTAAATAAAAGGAAAAATCAAATGGGCTGGGCTTTACAGAATATTACCTCCTTTTAGGAATTTCGTCCTCGGAATTCGGTGTCTCCAATCAAGAGAATTGTTGAGGATATTGAGCTCGCATTTGATCTTCACGCTCCCAGGTTGCTTATTCCACTGCATGGTTTCCCCATAGAACCTTAACAAGTGGAATGGTCTTGTTTCGTAGCACCTGCTCTTTCCTATCCAGAATCTTCTTTGGTTCCTCCACGTAAGTTAAATTCTCTTTCAGTTGCACGGGCTGCGACTCTAGTATATGCGATGGGTCTGGTACATACTTGCGTAACATAGAAACATGAAACACATCATGAATCCTGGAAAGTTCCATCGACAATGCCAAACGGTAAGCAACTGGTCCAACACGTTCAAGGATCTCGTATGGACCTATATATCGCGGACTTAACTTTCCTTTTCTCCCGAACCTCAACACACCCTTCCAAGGTGACAACCAAAGGAAGACTTTTTCACCCACCGAAAAGTTTAGATCTTTTCGACGTTTATCAGCATAACTCTTTTGTCGATCCTGAGCCATTTTCAATCTTTCTCTAATCAGTTTCACCTTTTCTGAAGTGATCTGAACAAGCTCAGGTCCCATTAACTTCCTTTCTCCAACTTCATCCCAACAAACTGGAGTTCTGCACTTCCGACCATACAACTCTTCAAATGGCGCCATTCCAATGCTGGAATGGTAACTATTGTTGTACGCGAACTCCATCAAAGATAAATGTGAGTCCCAACTCCCTTTGAACTGCAAGACACAGGCTCGTAACATGTCTTCTAAGGTCTGAATAGTTCTCTTTGACTGACCATCTGTTTGAGGATGAAAAGCTGTACTAAAATGTAATTTAGTACGTAACGTTTGCTGCAAGCTTGGTCAGAATTTAGAAGTAAATCTAGTGTCCCTGTCTGAGATTATCGACACTAGAGCTCCATACAAGCTTACTATCTCATCCACATATAATTTAGCCAACTTGTCAAGCGTATATGTGATTTTGATTGGTAAGAACCGTGCAGTCTTGGTTAATTTGTCAACTATCACCCAAATTCCATCGTGACCAGCCTGTGTACGAGGAAGTCCAAATAAGAAATCCATGGTGATATGCTCCCATTTCCATTCTGGAACCGGAAGTGGGTTTAGAAGTCCACTAGCTTTCTGGCATTCTGGTTTTACTTACTGGCAGATCAAACATTTGGAAACAAACTCTGCAATCTCTCTTTTCATACCAGACCACCAATAATGCTCCCTCAAGGTTCTGTACATTTTCGTGCTCCCTGGATGCATAGCATAAGCTGAACTATGCGCCTCTTCCAGGATCTCATTCCTTAAATCTGGTTGGTTCGGCACACATAAACGATTACAGTTCACCAAAGCTCCATCTTCTCTGAGTGTATAGTCTGCTCGCTAACTACTCATCACCTCCATCTTTATCTTACTTAAAACTGGATCACCATGCTGAGCTTCGATAACTTTATTAATCAAAGTAGGTGATGACATGCAAAAATGTCATCATTTTCCTATTAATTTTAGCTAGTTTTGTGCATGAATTGTGAGCTTTAATGCATTTTTATGTTGATTTTATAGAAAACCGAGTTCGAGAAGCAAAACCAAGAATTTTACCAATTTTGGGTATAAAAAGAAGACTTTGGGCCATAAAAGAAGAAAAGAAAATAGATATTTGAAGTGGTGGCCCAAAAAGCCCAAAAGGAAGAAGAAAGGAGGCCAAAATCCGCATATAGGGCTTCTAGAAGGCCTAGCATCGAGACGCTAGGACCAGAGCGTCGAGACGCTAGGTGATCAGTGAAGAAAATTCCAGAATCGCAGTAGCGTCGCGACGCTGCGACAACTTCTGCTCCAAGAAAACCTGACGTCACAGCATCTCGACACTGTGCGTCTTGGGCAGCAAGAAAGGTCTGTCCAGCACCTATAAAAAGCCCCCTTCTCCATGGATCAAATCATCCCATTTTGGGGAGCTCTCCCCTAGCTCAATAGAGAGAAAAAAGTGAGAAGAATTGTGAGGAAAAAGGAGGAATTGAGCGAGATTCCAAGGCTCGGGATTCGAGATGCTCGTGACGGGAGCTTGGGATCAACTTATCAGTTATTTCTTCCTTACTTCTTTGTAATTTCTTATTTTAATTTGAGTTAGGCCTATGGATCAAGATCATTTTGGCAAAATTATTTCCATTTGTGAGTAGATCTTGAGACCTAGGGTCGTTATTCTAGTTAATTGGATATTGTAGCGCAATTACTTGGATTATGTAATGAATTTCTTCATATTTCATCTATGCAATTCTTGCTTAATGCTTTTAATCTCTTGATCACGGATTAATTGTTATGTTGGTCTAAATTGATACTCGACAGAGAGAAATTAGATTAGATCCTAATTGCATGGCTAACGATTGCTTGGAGCACGAGAGTGAAAGAGAATTGTTAGAAATTGATTATGAAGTCGCTTAATGCCATACTATGATTAACTAAGGAGATGGACACATGAATTAGTTATGTTAGTATGAGATGTGGAGGAGCTTGAAAGAGAATTCAGCTTAAAATTACTTCTAGATTTATGAAATTGAAGATAATTAGTTACATGCATCCATGTAATTGAGCTACAAATCCAAGAAAGCTAGATAACACCCTAGGTCAAGTTCCCTTAATAGGTTATTTCCATTTTGTTGTTGCATGTTTCTTTTTATTAGCTTCTTTAATTTTTTGCTTTATCATTCAAGTTGGAATTCTAAATAAAATTGAACATGATGGTTCTTGGTACTTAATGGATATGATTCAAATTCCCTGAGGATTCGATACTCGATATTACCTACCGTTTTATATTACTTGCGGCCTGTGCACTTTGCGGTCATCAGTAGGTCTTACTTGAAAGTGAGCAAGTAAACCTCCTGAACCATCCACTGCTACTTCAGCATTCAAGCTTTTTAGCTCGCCCAACAAGGAGAAACTAATAGCATTTTGTGAAACTTGTGAACAGATAGGCATTCGACTCAATGCATCAGCTACCACATTAGCTTTCCCTGGATGATAATCAATCGTACAATCATAATCTTTAATCAACTCGAGCCACCTCCTCTGACGTAGGTTTAACTCCTTCTGGTCAAAGATATACTTGAGTCTCTTATGGTCTGTATAAATATGACATTTCTCACCAAACAGGTAATGTCGCCAAACCTTCAATGCCAAAACCACAGCAGCTAACTCCAAATCATGAGTTGGATAATTATGCTCATGCTTCGTTAACTGTCTCGATGCATAAGCTATCACCTTGCCCTTCTGCATCAAAACACACCCAAGACCCTGATGAGAAGCATCGCTATTCACATCATATTCCTCACCAGGCATGGAAAGTGATAGAACTGGAGCTGAAATCAGCCTTTTCTTCAATTCTTGGAAGCTTTGCTCGCATTTCTCCGTCCACACAAACTTCGTATTCTTCTTGGTCAGATTAGTCAATGGAAGTGCTATTTTAGAGAATCCTTCCACAAACCGACGATAATATCCAGCCAAGCCAAGGAAACTACGAACTTCTGTGACAGTAGTAGGTTGCTCCCACCTAGCCACTGCCTCGGTCTTCTGTGGATCAACACATATTCCTTCTGCAGAAATCACATGCCCCAAAAACATCACCTTATCAATCCAGAACTCACACTTGCTGAACTTGGCAAACAATTTCTTATCACGTAATGTTTGCAACACAATTCTGAGGTGCTTAGCATGCTCATCTCGACTACTCGAGTAAATTAGTATGTCATCGATAAACACTATTACAAACTGGTCTAAGAATGGATGAAATATCCTATTCATAAGATCCATAAACGCTGCTAGAGCATTGGTCAACCCAAATGGCATGACCAAAAACTCGTAATGTCCATAACGTGTTCTGAATGCAGTCTTCGGCACGTCTGCTTCTTTTATCTTAAGCTGGTGATATCCTGATCGTAAATCGATCTTGGAGAACACTGCATAACCTCTCAACTGATCAAATAGGTCGTCAATTCGAGGTAAGGGATACTTGTTTCGTATTGTTACCTTGTTCAATCGCCTATAATCAATTCACAATCTCAAAGTACCATCCTTCTTTTTAACGAACAACACCGGTGCACCCCAAGGCGACACACTAGGTGTGATGTAGCCTTTTTCAACCAATTCTTGCAACTGCGCCTTCAACTCCTTTAGCTCTGTAGGTGCCATCCTATAGGGAGCTTCTGAGATCGGTGCAGTGCCTGGTATCAGGTCGATACTAAACTCTATCTCTCTATCATTTGGTAAACCGGATAGATCTTCTTGAAACACATCTGGAAACTCTTACACGACTGGAATATCTTCAAGTTTCAACTTCCCAATTCGCGTATCAACCACGTGCGCCAAGTAAGCTGCATACCCCTTCCTTAACAATTTATTGGCCTTCAGTGACGAGATCATACACGATGGCCAAATCTTTCTTTCACCCTTAAAGGTAACTTCTACCTCACCAGGTCGTTTAAACACAACCTCCTTATGATAGCAATCAACTGATGCATGATGCATAGCTAAGAAATCCATTACCAAGATAATATCAAACTCTTGGATTCCCAATGGTATCAAATCAACAGACAACTGCTTCCCTTCTATCAAATCATACAATTTCTATAAACATTACGTACTACCACTGGTTCCCCCACAGGTGTGGCTATCACTAATTCACCAGGCAATAATTCTAAAGTTTTATCTATCCCAACAGTGAACATATACGAAACAAATGAATGAGTAGCACCCGGATCAAACAATACATGGGCATTTTTATTAAAGATAGTTAACGTACCCATCACAACATCAGTTGACTCTCGTGCCTCCTGCTGTGTCATCGCAAAAGTTTTTCCCTGACCACAGGGTCTGCCAACTTGCCCCTTCTGCTTTGACCCGCTCGAACTGCCTTCCCTGTTTTGACTATCACCACCTGCTGTAGTAGGCTTCGCTTGCGTGCCAGAGGGTCCCTGATCACTAGGAAAAGACGAGGCACCTTGGGACATACTTCCTCCTTGCTGCATATGGGGACACTCTCTCTTCATATGACCTGACTAGCCACAATTATCACAGTCTCGGGTCCCCCATAGACATTGCCCCTGATGATGCTTGCCACAATTTTGACAAGCTACGCCTCTGCTTTCGCTGGATGCTGGTTCCCCTGACTGCGATGCACGCTGACCGCCAGAGGATCGTGAAGATCGGCCCGAACCACTACTAGCAGACTGGCTGAAACTAGAACCTGCTCTCGCTGAACCATGATGCCTCGGTTTAAAACTCCCAAGTCCCCTGACTCCTGGTACAAAACTCCTGTTGCCCCTTCTAAATGATCTGTCCCTTGACACTCCAGTGGAACCCCGTGCTTCTGTCAGACTTTCTTCTACTCTCATGGCAGTTTCCACCAACATTCCAAACTCCTTCCTTTCTGAACTGGCAGTAACATGGGTTCGAATCTCGATTCGTAAACCATCTTCAAATCGCTTACATCTGTCGATCTCATACCTAATCACATTTGTAGCGTACTTGGACAACTCAAGATATTTATCTTCATACTCAGCCACTGTCATCGATCCTTGCACGAGCCTCAGGAATTCATTGCGCTTTGCATCTTGGAAAGATCGTGGATAGTACTTTTCGAAGAAAACCCTCTTAAACTCTTGCAAAACCATTCCTTCAGCATCTGTTCATCTACTCAAGATTGATCTCCACCAATCTCGGGCTGCTCCTTGTAAAAGATACGTAGTTAATGCTACCTTCTTGTCTTCTGGGCACTCCATAACCTTTAACCCAGCTTCAATATTATCCATCCATTGTTCTGCTTCATCGGGATTGGTTGTACCTATAAAAGGTTTTTCCCCCAAGGCTACGAGTCGTTTGATCTTAATATTTTTTTTCTGGATCTTTCTTGAGCATCTTTATCGCCTCTGCTACACCGGGGGTGATGCTAACCATCAGTTCTTGCTTTTCCTCCACACTTCTTTTCCCTCGAGACTCCTCTCGGTCGTGACTTGACCCTCCTACATCACCTTCAACCATTGTATCTATTCTGCAGGTAGTTCTCTGACTTTCGATGTCTTGTAGCCTACGAGTCTTGCCACCCTGAGACAACAACGAACTGCATGACATACTATCACAACAAGAACAACACGACTTCTTAGGTTAAACTTGCAGAATCTATCATGCTCTGATACCAAACTAACACACCCCGCCCCAGCTCTCTCTTAACTACCTAGTGACGTGGTGTGCCGGCAAGAAATCCTAACTAACTATAGGACTCATGGCCATCTATATGTTCTTAACTACGCTTAGGCTCTCAAGGGACCAAAAATTTGGGCAGAGTTTCCCCTAAAACTTGGCTAAAACACACCTGAAAAGAAATGACATATATGCTTATTTTATAAACTATATCATAACCAGAAACCAGATTAGAGACACAGGCGTCTCAACCACAATATTTAGCCCAACACTTCGAGATACGATAATTTACAACCAACTACTCTTTACAACATATAACTTTTGCATAACTTCCATCCAAAACATCATATACATACAAAAGGTACTCTAAACACGGACTCGAGTGGCAAGATCGGCTTCTGTAGGCTTGTCGAAACTCAGTCGCTACCTGGTAGAAAAATTTAAAGGAAAAGAATGAGCTAAAAAGCCCAGTGAGTGGTATTTACTTTCTATTACGAAAATAGTTCTTGAAAATATTTAACTCAACTAAACAAAATATCGTGAAGAACTCATAGCTCAGAAACTCATAAACATTTAGCTTGCAAAAGGAAATGCAGTAAGAATTCTTTTTAAGCATAACTAAAGAATTAACAAATAACTCACTAACTCCGTACCCTTATCTCTAGTCATACCGACATAGAGTTTCTCAATACGCTCGGCAGAGCAAACTCTGTCATACTAAGCAAGGAATACACTCCACACTTAGTAGAGCAAACCTCTAATCATATGTGCACGCTGAACAATCTCTCTCACGCTAACCGCCCCCAACACATGGCCCGAAGCCTACATGCACCGGAGTGGATCCCGAGGATCTCTCTCTATGTACTATGGAAACGCATTCACACAGCACATGGGTAATCACCTAGGGTACATAGAGCTAGGGACTTTAAAACAATTTTCTAGTATGAATCTCTTTATTCAAAACTCATCTAAAATCATTTTCTCTTTAAAATAACATTACATAAATTCACGCAACATTTACAAATAACAAAAACATTCTAAAATTCTCAAATAAGCGTACTAAGTTTCAAATGCTTATGAAGCTCAAATTCCAACTAAGGAAACCATAACATCAATGGAACTTAAATCATTTTCTCTAAAGCATGCTTAACTATAGTTTTTCTCAAACTCATAAGTATAGTACTTTTAATAGCGGAAAATAATTATTAAAACAACCATTCACAGTACTATTGATGAGAGAAATTCGGGTTGTAGGCCGTCCCGATCTCCGTTTGACCTGAAATGTTGGTGGTGTTCGTGGGAGATTTACAGTGAAGAAAGGTTTCTAAGGCTGCTGGATTTTACCACAATTCAAAGGGAATTAGGCAAAAAGATCAAGAATTTCATTTACGGTAGGTATTTCTTGATCTAGGATCATTAGTGTCCAAATCTAGATTAGATCTCGTGCCATTGAGAGGGTAGGGTATATATTGCTGCTTTTAATAAAATGTCAGCATGCTTTATTCGTTTTATAGCATGATTAAAGTAGTTTATATTGCTGTAAAATTTGTTTGCAAATTGTATCGGTATTTTAATCTTAAGAAAATACAGTATGGTTTCATGATTATTTCCACTGTGCAAGGGCTATTATCCCTACACAACCTGTTTGTGGTCCAACCATCAAACAGAAAACCCTCTCGTGCCATTGAGAGGGTAGGGTACTTTGTTCAAGACTCGGAGTCACCACTTAAGGGAACACTCATCTGCTTCCCTAAAGTCGGAAAGGAGTGAATTCCATCTTGCATGATTATGTTCCTAGCTCCTCACTCGGTCTTGTCCCCAAAATGGTAGGCTTATTGAGTCGGCGTATTGGCCACTCTCATCCATACAAATCAAAGGACAATCCCTCATGAGCAGGAGTCCATAATCAACTCAGGATTAAGACTAAGTTGTCTAGGTCGTCCTAGTGAAATAGGAACCTAACTAGTTAACGGTGTTATAACTATTGGTTACTATTTTGCGGTCCGGTCTTATGCAAACTCATTGCATAGGATACCCCCACTCGCATGTCTCCTACACAAACGTGTTGGATCATAATGTTTGTATCAAATGCAAAGTGGGTTGTATCCATAGTGTCACCAGGATAAGGCACCCAGTCTTATCCCTATACTATAGACCCTTTAGGTTGTTTCTTGAAAAGTGATCCCCATATGTCGCTACATATAGTTCAAGACTCATATTACAACCTAGGATGTCTAGTTTATTGGATTAGGGTTATTTTAGGCAAAGACAAACAATAAAATAACTAATAATACTTAATGGAAAAATACATCAATATTATTTCATTAATATTCGGTCAACGGTTACATTCACTATCTACGAGTTTTAGGGCATAAAACCCAACAACTACAGCATATCATATTTCCCTTATTCTTTCCTTGATTTTAGCTCATTATTGTAAATCTTGTACATTTAATTTTGGCTTGTATTTTACCTTGATTGAGGTCATCTTATTTTGTACAAAAGGGCCTATCATTGTATGTTTTGATAATTGAGAAAATATACAGAATATTCACAATTTACATGGTATCAGAGCATACCTAATTTTTCCCCCTCCCATGGCTTCCTCTTATGTTACTGCAACATCCATGTCTTTCCCTCTATTCTTGCTTTCCAATATTTGTAATCTGGTACCTTTCCGTCTCGACTCAACCAATTATGTATCATGGAAATTTCAAGTCTCCTCCATTCTGAAAGCACACTCTCTATTTGGGCATATCGACAACTCTCTTCCTCAACCTCACAAGTTTGTTCAGACTACAACAGGCACAGATACAACAGATACAACAGAGGTTAGTTATGATTACCTTCTCTAGATTTCTCGTGATCAAGCTCTCATTACCTTAATCAACGCGACTTTATCTCCTCCGGCCCTCGCTCATGTCGTTGGTTCAACTTCTGCAAAAGATATGTGGTTGTCATTAGAAAAATGTTATTCTTCAAATACTCGCTCTAATGTTCTTGAATTAAGGTCGACACTTTATACTATCAAAAAAATATCTTAGGAATCTATTGACAAGTATACCTGTGGAATCAAAGCTCTTGTTGATAAGCTTGCTGCAGCATCTGTTTCCATTGAGGATGAAGAAATTTTGGTACACACATTGAATGGCTTACCGAAAGATTTCAGTGCTTTCAGAACTTCCATTCGAACTCGGAGCGACACTCTCTCCCTTGAAAAAATCCTTGCACTCCTTGATGCTGAAGAAAAAATGATGCAAAAGAATCAAAAGCCATAAATTATACCCACGATCATCGCTACGTTCAACCCACCTTCCCAAATGGCACACAATAATCACAGTAATAGTGGGAGAGGGAGGCGACAACAAACCAGAGGACGTGCGTCGACGCATTGTTTCGGTCATGAGAATAGAAATCAAAGCAGCCCTAATTTTCAGCCTTAAGCTCACGGTTTTGGGCCTCAGTTTTTTAATTCTTATGGGCCAACATAAGAAATGCTCATGGACCCAACTCACATATGGCTGGACAAAATACTGGGCGTGGCATCCTTGGATCGGGTTTTAATTCTGGGTGTTCATTTGGATCTGGGTCGATTTTTTGGGTCTGAAAAAATACACTCACCAGAGGCCGAATTTCTTGCCAAATTTGTTCAAAATTTGGACATAATGCACTTGATTGTTACAACTGGATGAATTTTTCTTACCAAGGCCGACATCCTCCAACTCAATTGGCAACAATGGCTGTAAACTCAATGTCCCCAGAGAATTCCTTTGATAATTCTAATAATTTTTGGTTGTCTGACAGTGGGTGCAATGTTCACATGACAAATGACTTGGCCAATCTCAATTTATAGAACAACTACAATGGCGAAGAATCTGTAACAGTGGGTAATGGTCAGCCTTTGAATATCCAAAATACTGGTAGTGGTATTCTTTCTACTCCCTCTCATACCTTTACTCTCTAAAAAATTCTCCATGCTCCTCAACTCGCTGCTAATATTTTATCTATCCATAAATTTTGTCATGATAATAATTGTATTTTTATTTTTAATATTGACTGGTTCCTCATTCAGGATAAAGTCTCCGACAAAATTCTATTAACCGGGGCTAGCATCAATGGTCTTTACCCAATTCCAAGCCCATTTACACTTTCTCCGTCTGGTTTGCACCCTAAAAACTACAATTTTCATGCAAAACAGGAGTGTTCTCTGTGGCATCATCGGGTTGGACATCCTGCTCCTAAAATTTTATGTTATAGTCTATCTTGTCTTGGTTTGTCTTTATCTTCTTCTATGTCTACTCATGATTGTCCTAGTTGTTTAAAGGCTAAAATGTCTAAACTTTCATTTCCTATGTCGCTTTCAACTTCCTTTGCACCACTTGAACTTATGCATAGTGATGTATGGGGTCCTTCTGCAATTACTTCATTCAATGGATATCACTATTATGTCAGCTTTATTGATAATTTTAGCAAATTTACTTGACTCTTTCCTTTGACTTCCAAATCTAATGTCACTACAATACTGAAGGTGTACATATTACACATGCGGAAGCAATTGAAGATCGAAAGCACTTAAGACATTCAATTTTGCTCCTAAAGCATGCATGTTCTATAAAAGACAGAAAAGAGAGTTTAGAGAAAACCAACCTTTGTAGCTCACAAATGAGGTACTCCTTGTGGTGTTTTCCTTCTCCAACTTCTCTTGGACAACCTTTAGAGTCTTCCCTACTATTCTCCGGGCCGAGAACGACTTGTGGGAGTCTATAGTGATAGGGAATGGGAAGGGAATGCTTGAAGGTTCAAGCTCTATGGAGATATGAGATGAGAGAGTGATTGAGGAAGAAATTCAGCAGCATAACATTAAGGTAAATGCTATCTCTCCCTCCAATCTGATTCTTCTTCTACTTATAGAGAGAATCCATGCAAGAAGAAGCCACAAGATGCAAGACACATGGTGGTCTTAAGGGTGAAAGTGGAAGCTAGGTGTTCAAGCAACATTACATGCAAGTATGCATGTTTGTGGTGTAATTCCACTTTGAATCTTCATGCAAGAGTGGAATTACAACATTTTCCACTTACCATGATTCAAAATCAGATTTCAAATATTCATTTATGATATTAATATCAATTCTAAATGTGACATTAAAATATAAGATCATATTTGAACCTTGCCCAATTGATTATAAATGATTAAGCAAGTTAATCACCTTAATATTGTGCATCTTTTATATATGAATCTTAATTCATGTATATAGTATTTAAAACCCTTTTAAATACTTTATCTCTCATTTTCTAATTTAATTCATAATTAAATTATTGTGTCAAACACAACTTTACGATAATACTCTTTTTCCCGACTTTGAACAATTCAAAGAATCCTATCAATTTGTTCTAGGCTATATTCCGATATGAGCTAGTAGGGGGACCTAATAGACCTATAGATCATGGGCTCCAACGATTCGAGACTAACCGACTAATCTCATTATCCAAGCTAGCCAACATTCGTTAACTACCGGGACACTCCACTATAGCCCGATAGTTGCACTCCCCTCACTATAGATATATTTCCGTCCACTTGATTTAACCATGTTCAGTAAGTCGTTCCTTCACAGGTTGTTCGTAGCTATAGCTAGGTCAAATAACCGTTTTACCCCTATAGTACTTCTTGTTCCTTAAGTTCCACTAATCCTCTAATGAACAATCGGTTTGTGGTCCAACCATCAAACCTAAGTCCCTCTCGATCCAACGAGAGGGTGGGGCCCCTTGTTCAAGTCCTGGAGTTAGTACTTAAGAGAACAACCTCTCTGCTATCCCTGAAAAGGGTAGGAGTGAATTCCGTCTTGCGAAACTATGTCCCCAGCTATCTATTCGATTTTATCCCCAAAATGGTAGGCTTGTTGAGTCGGCGATGCTGGCCACTCTCACCCATGCAGATCAAAGGATAATCTCGTATAAACAGGAGTTCATAGCTCGCTCAGGATTAAGAACGAGTTACCTAGATCATCTATGAGAAATAGTCAGTTTCTACGGTAAACGACGTTATAAAGAGAAAGTGACTTATTTCGTGGTCCTGTCTTATGCAAACTCATTGCATAGGACGCCCCCACTCGCATGTCTCCACATGAACGACTTAGGATCTCATCGTTTGTACTTAATACAAAGTGGGCCGCGTCCATAGTGTCACCAGGATAAGGCACCCAACCGTATCCTTATACTATAGACTATTTTGACTATAAACTTGAACTTGATCCTACGATATGTCCCTACATATAGTTCGAGTATTCATTTTATAGTCAAGGATCTTAGTTTATTGGATTTAGGTTAATCATTCGCAATGTATATATTCAATAACATCTTTTACTGAATAACCTCAATAACGTCTTTATTGAAAATAGAATATGTTTAATGATTTACAAACTACGAGTTTATAGGACATTAAACCCAACAAATACTTCACAAATTTGTACCCTCTGTTGAAAATCTTTTATCAAAGAAATTAAAAGTTTTTTTATCTGAAGGTCGTAGTGAATTTACCTGTAGTTCTGTTCGTTTCTTTTTCGAATCCAAAGGCATATTTAATCAAAAACCTTGTCCTTATACTCCTAAACAAAATGGCGTTGCAGAAAGGAAACATAGGCATATTGTTGAAACTACAATGTCATTACTTGTTCATTCTTCTGTTCCCCTTGAATTTTGGCCTTATGCTTTCTCTACAGTAGTTTTTCTTATAAATAGAATGCCTTCTTCATCTCTCAATATGTCTTCTCCGTTTGAAACACTTTATGGTTACACCCCTGATTTGCATCATTTAAAGGTTTTTGGGTGTGCATGTTATCCCCTGTTAAAACCAACCACCGAACATAAACTTGAACCCAAAACATTCCAACATATTTTCATTGGATATCCTCTTGATTTCAAAGGTTACATATGTTACAACCCCCACACAAAGAAATCAATTGTTTCTCGCCATGTTATTTTCCATTAGACTACCTTTCCATTTGCCACATCATCCACCAACCCTAATCCATTTTCCCCTCCAACTACCATTGACCCAATGATAAGGGTAAAAAATATACCTATTTCACCCTTATATTTAGCTCATTTCTTGGCCAAATGTTGTATGTTGTGATCAATTTACTGTTCCCGAGCTTAAAATATGCTTAAATTGATAAGTTAGGGTGTTGAGATTTACTTTTGTCAAATTGTACTCATTTATGCTTAAAAAGACTTGATTTTAAGAGAATTTGACTTAGTTTGTTGCTGTGCAGAAAACAGAGGAAAAGCTGGAATTTCCCCAGAAATGCGACCGCATTTCTAGGAAGGCAAAAATGAAATGCGAACGCATTTCTAGAAAAAATGAAGCCGTTCCGAGTCATCCGCGGGTCGTTGTTGACGAGTCTTCTTCGCATCTAACTGGCTGTTTTGACCCCGAAACTGACTGGGCAACCTTCCAGCACCTATTTCGCAGCTCCTCAACCACTTTCTACACTATATAAGCTCAAGTTTCGAAGTCAAATTCAAGAAGAACTCATTTGGAAGAAGAGGGTGGTGACAGAACCCTAGTTGACGCCTATGACTAGGGATGCCCGAGGTCCTTCTTAGATGACTGAATTCTAATCTGAGTTAGACATCAAACCTTAGGGTTTGTAGGGATTTTCACCCATTCCCACTTGTAAAAGCGAGAGCTTGGAGTGTCTTAGCGAACTCTAGAAGGATTGAGTAAATAGAAAAACCCATAATATTTAGCTATCTCTTTTATTTCCAACTCTTGAATCTTTTCATTATTCTGTATTATTTACATTCTTATTTCAATGGAAATGTATTCATTTGCTCTTTATCTCACCATGAGTAGCTAAATTCTGTTGAGGGGTTCAATATGGTGAATTCCCTTATGGTTTAATGGCTTGAAAGTGTTTTATTTGCTTAAGTTGTGTTCAATGCATGTCAATCTTTATTGATTATCACTCTAATCTTGCTTAGTTTCACTTGATCGCTTAGACTTTGCTTGCTACGTGAGTTTGATCTTGGAAGGGACAAATGATATCAGTTCTCATAAAGGTGTTATAGGAGAAAAAGCTCGAAAGAGATTGTTCGGCGGTATAGGGCAAGCTGCCTAAGGCACCCGATATCGACTATAGGGTTATAGGTTGCATTCGTGAATTATCTATGTCGGAATCGAGTCACAGAAATGTGCATAACGGTACTCGCTTAGCCTTCTAACGGTTCTTGGGAGCAAGGACCAAATAGAAGTTAAATCTGACCTAGTGCATTGAATAGGCTCAAGTTAAATATTGCATGACTATTGTTATTACCTTAGGGATGAATCCATGTTGAATACCTCGTTTATTTCTCATTGTTATTATTTATTCTTTTATTGCTTGCTTTAGTTATTTTTCAAAAACCCAATCAATCAATCTTATTTTCTTTGGTTATTTTATTTTGTTTATCGTCTTATCTCACATCCATCTATTTAGCTGACGACGCACCAAGTTTTTGGCGCCGTTGTCGGGGACCAAAAGTGAAACTAGATTTGTATTAGAAATTGCGATTAGATTGCGACCGCATTTCTGTCTCTAAGGGAATCTAACTTCGGTTTGCATTTGTTTTGCTTTTGCAGGTTGATGTTAGTGCATGAGCAAGGGGTGTCCGCTCCTTAACATTGATCCAGAGATAGAAAGAACAATTCGTCGTCGAAGGAAAGAACAAATACGAAAGAGAAAGGAACAACAAGAGTTGAGCGCACGGGAATGTCTAGAGGAAGCATCTTACATTCAAGAGTTTCAATGGAACCTCCTGGAGTCGATCCTCAAGTTGATCCACAAGATCGTGGAAGAGAGCAGAATGGTGGGAGAATTCCTCCTGTTCCTCCAGTTCCACCGGTGCCACAACAGGAAAATCCAATCTACATTGCTGAAGATCGCAATAGAGCAATAAGGGAATACGCTTTACCAGTTTTCCAGACATTGAATCCAGGAATTTTGGAACCACCGATTCATGCTCCACAGTTTGAACTCAAACCAGTGATGTTCCAGATGTTGAATACAATGGGCCAATTCTCTGGACTTCCAAACGAAGATCCACACAAACATATTAAGCTATTTTTGAGAGTTTGCAATTCTTTTAAAGTAACAAGAGTGCCGGAAGATACTTTGAAATTAAAACTTTTTCCATTTTCGTTGCAGGGAGATGCTGAAGCCTGGTTGGATTCATTTCCTCCAAACTCCATCACCTCTTGGAATGATTTGGCAGAGAAATTCTTGGAGAAGTTTTTTCCCTCCAATAAAAATGCCAAGTACAGACCAGAAATCATTGCTTTCAGACAATCTTACAATGAACCTTTGGTTGCAGCTTGGGAAAGATTCCAAAGGCTGGTTCGGAAGTGTCCACACCATGGATTGCCTGTTTGCATTATTTTGGAGCATTTTTATAGTGGATTAGATCAAGCTTCAAAGGCACTAGTAAACGCATCTGCAAACGGATCTTTTCTAAAGAAGTCTGCTAATGAGGTGCATGCTATTCTAGATACCATAGCCACCAACAATCGACATTGGGGAGAAAATGAACCAACAACCATTTTGAAAAATCCAGTAAAAGCAGTGGAAACAGAGGCTAACTCTACGATGCAAGCCCAGATCAAAGCCATCCATAGCATGATGATGGGCATGACCATAAACAGTCAAGCCAACATAGCCCCTGCCAATGCTGTCTCTTCTCTCTGTTGTGAGATATGTGGTGAGGAACACATCGCTGATAATTGTCTACTAAATCCAACATCTGTTTTTTATGTAGGTCCACAAGGAAATCAGAACCAGAATAGATGGAATCCTTATTCGACCACGTACAACCCAGGATGGAGTCAACATCCAAATTTTTCTTGGGGAGGATAAGTCGGGTCGAGTAATTCCAACACTCTTCAGTTTGGAAAGCAGCCTACACAACAACAACCGCAGAAAAACTTCCAACAAGTTCCAGTGCAGAGTCAAGAGTCAAATCTAGAGTCTCTTATGAAGGAGTACATGACACGAAACGATGTTGCAGTAAGGAATTTGGAACTTCAGCTTGGACAAATTGCTCAGGAGATTAAGAATAGACCGCAAGGGACGTTGCCTAGCAAAACCGAGACCCCACACAGAGAAGAAAAGGAACAATGCAAGGAAGTGACCTTAAGAAGTGGATTAGAATACGATGGACCAAAATATCTAGTCAGTCAAGAAGCAGAGATCCCAGTTAAATCTCGAGAAAAGATTTGTGAAAAGAAGTCAGACATTACCTCGGATAGGTTACAAAATAAAGAAGCTAAAGTAGAAAGGACCAAGAAGCATGAAGCCTTGGTGGAAAAAGAAGAAAAATCAAGGTTGGAGAAAAAACAAGGAAATGCGACCACAAAACCTCAGAAATTTGTGATTGACCTAGATTACAGACCACCTCCTCCGTACCCGCAGAGATTCAAACATGCCTCACAAGCTGTACAGTTCAAGAAGTTTTTAGATGTATTGAAGCAGTTACACATCAGCATACCATTAGTGGAGGCACTTGAACAAATGCCTACCTATGTGAAGTTCCTAAAAGATATTCTGTCAAAAAAGAGAAGGTTGGGAGAATACGAAACGGTTGCACTCACAGAATGTTCCAGTGCACTAGTGAAGAACGAGATTCCTCCCAAGCTTAAAGACCCAGGAAGCTTCACCATTCCATGCTCTACCGGAGGCAGGGATGTAGGCAGAGCTTTGTGCGACTTAGGAGCAAGCATCAACTTAATGCCATATTCGGTTTTTAAACAGTTAGGGATAGGTGAAGCGCGACCAACGACTGTAACCTTACAGTTGGCAAACCGATCACTTACACATCCCATTGGAAAGATTGAAGACGTATTGGTTAAAGTTGACAAGTTTGTTTTCCCTGCAGATTTCATCATTTTAGACTGTGAAGCTGACAAGGATGTGCCGATCATCTTAGGACGACCCTTCCTAGCCACTGGCAAAACCTTAATAGATTTGCAGAAGTGAGAATTGAGCATGAGGGTCAGTGATCAGCAAGTCACGTTTAACGTGATGAATGCAATGAAGTACCCTGGAGATTTCGAGGAATGTTTTATGATCGATGAAATTGATGAACTCTCTCAATCTACTTTGCAGGAAATAATGAAAAAAGAAACTTTGGAGGATATACTTGGAGATGAAGAATCAGAAGAAAAAGGTGGGAAAAAGATTGAAGTTGAAGAAATCAATCAACCCATGAAAAGACAAAGGATCAAACCGTATTGGGGGAGAGGCTTCGAGGATGAGGAAGCCCATGTCTCCGTGATTGATTTGGTATGACTTCTACACCTTGAAAGAATTTATTTTTGTATATTATCTGGATCTATAAAATAATAATCTAGACAAGAGCTCTAAAATATCTGGACAAGAGTAAAGACTCTGTCTAGGAAAATCCTGTCTAAGAAAAGGAATTTAAGATGACCATTGGGAATACCTTTTCCTGGGGATTTACCTGGGAGTTTAGAAAAGTCCAGATTATTTTGTGCCTTGTCTTGTGTTTAAAATAAAAGCAGAAAAATAGTAAGAAGTGTAAGTTTGTTTCGAATAAATGATTTTTTTGATCAAGAGGGAACTTTGTCTGAGGAAAGTCCTGACTAGGCTGAGGTATTTAAGCTGACCATAGGGAACACCTCTACCTGGGGACTTACCTGGAAGTTGAATTGATCAAAACGTTTCCTTAATTCGTTTTAAGAAAATGAAATAAAAAAATATATGTATATATATAATAAATCATGATTAAGCATATGAACTTTCTAAGTTGTTTATGAGTGTTTCAGAGAATAGGAGAAAGCAAAGAGAAAAGTGAAAAGTCAGAAAAAATCAAGGCAGAAACTGGGTGATATGCGATCGCATTTCTCCCCAGTGTATTTGGGAATGCGATCGCATTTGTCTGAAAAAAAGGAAGTCATGAATTTCGTTTGACCTGCACGTGACCTAGTTGGAAAAGTATAAATAGCATACTTTAGTTCTTTTTCTCTTCACCAAACACTAAACCCTTTGCATTCAAGTCAAACCCCTAAAACTCTCCATATTTTCTCATCATGAAACCGAAACCCATATTCAATAAGATGAAGAACACTCCAAAACCCTCATCATCACGCAAGAACACTCGATCTCAGAGTGCTCAAGCAACCCACGAAGCTGAAGCAAACATGCGACGGCAAGAGGAGAACCCCGAAATGCCCATGCAAGGCATGCGAAGGACGAGATCCACGGGATTCACGCCGGCTGTCGTGAACGTCGGACCCAACGCTCAAACTCCATCTTCTTCGGCAATGCCGGCCAGTTCGAGGGAGATGTCGAGTTCATCTACACCACGGAGGTTCAAGCACGCCACTGCCGTCCGCCAAACCCAAAAGCCCGCCACTCAACAGTTCAGAAAACGTTCGCAGGAATGGTTTGCGATGATCCGGGAGATGGGAGCTCAGAGACGTGCTGCCCTTGAAGAAGAAGGAAAAAGGTGAGATGAAGAAGAAGCCGCCAAGGCAGCTGGAAGCTCTCGACAAGAGGGAACTTCAACGGGTAAGCATTCCGAACCTTCAACTAACCCCTTTTTATCTTGCAGGACCAAACCATTCGTTACCTACAACGCAAGAAAGAGGAGCCCGAAGAAGAATGTGCCTGAAAAGCCGCTTGAGATTAAGCCCCTCAAAACTACGAGGATGCCTCCGGACGTATTCGAAGGAATAATTCGCCAAGCAGTGGCAAAGACTCTTGCAATTGCTGAGGGGTACAAGGCTGAACAGGATGCTTTGAAAGAGATTGAGGATGAGAGAGATATGGAAAATCAAAAAATGGTTGAGGAAGACGAGCTTTCAAAGGGAAGAGACCGTGAAGAAGAGAAAAGAAGGAGAGAAGAAGAGCAAGAGGCCGAGAGGGCCTTAGAAGCTGAAGAAGAAAGAAAATATGAGGAAAATCTCAGGAGGGCAGCCATGGATTTGCAACTTCTTGACGAAGAAAAAAAGAGAAGGGAAGAAATAAAAGAAGATGAGAAAAGTAGGAAGGAAGCCGAAGACTTCCTTGTAGCCTTTGAGCCACTCCACAAGGCTCAAAGTGAAGCTGAAACGTTGCAAGGGAGGGTAGAAGAAGAGGCCCAACCGGGGCCAAGAGAAGAAAATTTAGAAAAAGAAAAAGAAAGAGAAGTGGAAGAAGAAGGACAGAATGCGACTGCATCTGGGCCGCATTCTGAAGATGGCCTAATCGAGGCCACCATTGATTAGCCAGCTGAAGAGGTTTTTGAGCCTCTATTCACGAATGACCCACCAGCAGCTGATAGCACCTCTTCGGGAGAGAAGAGGGACGAAGAGGAAAAGGAAGACGAGGAGGCCGAGACCTCCACTAACTCTAATACAGAATCTGATTTAGAGATAAGGGAGCTAGATGGCGACCAAGTCCCTATCTCTGTAGCGTTGAGGAGAAAGAGAAAGAGAGAGATAAAGGCTGAGAGGAGGACAAAGAACAAGAATGACCCGATATTTGTCAAGAGGCCGAGGATGAGGTCCATGGACGCCTCTTCTACAGTTCCTCCTACTATCTCACCCGCCAAGCCAAAGGGAAAATCACCCAAGGCTGCATCTCCCAAAAATCCATTCGCTGAGGTATTTAGAGATGTTAATTTTTAGGAACGGATGGAGATCATGAGAAAGAGAGATTTCCTCAACGAAAAGGGATTCTCTAACAGAGTAGGAGCACTGCCAGAGTTCGTAACAAGAGTTATCTTCCAATACAAGTGGCAGGACTTCTGTGCTCACCCTCAGGAGGTTGTTGTGCCTTTAGTTCGAGAGTTTTACGCTGGCCTGAGGGAGGAGAGTATTAGCATGGCAGTTGTGAGGGGGAAGATGGTCAGTTTCTCCTCAGTCGACATTAATCGGGTGTACAGGATCAAGGCACCCCTGAATCCGAGAGGGAATGAGGTGATAAGGAACCCTTCGCCCAAGCAGATGAAGGAAGCTCTGAAACTTGTGGCCAACAAGGGGGTACAGTGGAAAGATCACAGACGAAAGTGAAGTCGTTAGTGCCAAGCGACCTAAAGCCAGAATCGGCAGTTTGGCTTCACTTCATAAAAAACCGTTTGATGCCAACCACTCACGACAGCACGACTTCAGTGGATAGAGTGATGCTACTCTATTGCCTTATGAAGGGGTTGGAGATCAACATAGGGAGCATTATCAGGGATGAGATTTTAGCCTGTGGGAGAAAGCGAGCAGACAAGCTTTTCTTTGGATCACTCATCACCCAGCTTTGCCCGAGGGTGAAGATCGTTCCTGGAAAGGACGAGGAGCGTCACTTTTTCAAGCCAACCATTGACCTGTCCTTGATCGGGAAGCTCTAGCAGAACAGCATCCATAGGAAAGACAAAGCCTCTACATCTCAAGCTACTCCACCTACAGGGCCGAATGTAGCTTCTCCATCACAGCATACTCCTTTCACAGGGCCTTCACCATCATTAGAAGCCCTAGCTATTGCCTACCGCCAGCTAGATCAAATCAGGAAGAACCTGAAGACGTATTGGGCGTATGCAAAGGAGAGAGACGAAGCCATTAGAGAGTTCTATCTTTCTATCGCCCCGAGTATTGCTCCAGTCTTTCCCAATTTCCCTCAGTCGCTGCTGCCTGAAGAAGAGAAGGATTCTGATGAAGAGGAAGATGAAGAGAATGATGATGAAGATGATGAAGAGAAAGAGAGTTCCTCGGACGAGGACTAGGGGAGTTTTCTGATCCCCTACTGATTTTTTTTGTATATAATTCTGTTTTTGTGCTTGCTGTTTTTTGAGTTTTAGCATGAGTTTAAATTTTGTTTTAGTTGTTTAGTTGCTGTTTGATTGTTTTTAATGTTTAGTTTGTTAATAGTTTTGATCATAGGGTAGTTTAGATAGTTTGTGGATAGTTTAGATTAAATAAACTTGGGTTTTAATCTTGTCTTGAAAAAAATATGCTTGCTGTTTTTTTTTAGCTTTACCTATGAACTTTTTGAGAAAAAAATTGCTTTAATAATGTTTTGGAAGAAAAGCATGTTTTCAAAGGAGTTTTCTTTTAAGCCCTTGATGATGAAAACTAGAGCTTTGTTCTATCTCAAAAGTGCCTCCGTCTCAACTGAATTGTTTTCTAGTCATAGGCTTTCCATTAGTCTTTTTCTTTACATAATTTTCTTAAGTCTAAACTTCCTCGTGTTTAACCTTTCTAACACTCTAGGAGAGTTCAGCCTTGAAGTTTTGAAAAAATAAAAAGCCTCATGTTAAGCCCATGCCTAAAAAACAAGCCAATGAGGACATTGTCTACCTTTAAGTTTTTTTTTTTTTTGGGGGGGGGGGGGTGCTTTATGCTTACTATGTAAATATCTTTTGTAAAATTTGTAAATTTGTACTGCTGGAAAAGAATATGTGCTCAGAAAAAAAAAATGAAAAACGGAGAGTTACACCTCCTTCCTAGGGTTTACTGAGTAACCAGGGGCATTCATGACACCCATGGTTTGCCACTGCATGAAAGATTTACCTAGGGAAGTGAGTATCATTCCGAGCTTGTGAACTTTGCTCGTAGCTAGATATCTTCACCATAAAGTGTCGATAAGCTAGAATGAAGGTAAAGATGACAGCAACGATGCTCTCGAGAGAAAAAGAAGTTGAATAAAAAGAGCACCAGCAGTCAAATAAGTTTGGGGGAGATAGAAAAAGGTCTAGTCATTCATGTATGCTCATTTTTTTCCTCAAGATTGTTTCTCATAACTAAAAGGACTACACTAGGCTCTATGAATAGAAGTTAGGTAGTTTAAGCACATTGGTTAGGATGGATTAGGGAGAGTTTTTCTTTGAAAAAGAACGATAGAAATCTTCATGCCTAGGAAACTCAGACGTTGCGACTGGCACTAGAGTAGAACCTTCTCCTGAAAGGCAAACTTTTTAGAAAACGATCTTGAAGAACATGTTTATTTGATTCCATGTCACTTGGTTTAAAAGGAAAAGTTGATACTAGTACCATGATTGATTACTATGCATGAACTCTAACATTTTGATTCGCAATTAGTATTTGAGCTCTAACATTTTGATTGGCAATTAAAAAGTTGATCTCTAACATTTTGATTGGCAATTGCTTGAGGATAAGTAATGAGTTAAGTTTGGGGGTATGATAAAGGTAAAAAATATACCTATTTTACCCTTATATTTAGCTCATTTCTTGGCCAAATGTTGTATATTATGATCAATTTACTGTTCCCAAGCTCAAATATGCTTAAATTGATAAGTTAGGGTGTTGAGATTTACTTTTGTCAAATTGTACTCATTTATGCTTAAAAAGACTTGATTTTAAGAGAATTTGACTTAGTTTGTTGCTGTGCAGAAAACAGAGGAAAAGCTGGAATTTCCCCAAAAATGCGACAGCATTTCTGGGAAGGCAAAAATGAAATGCGAACGCATTTCTAGAAAAACTGAAGTCGTTCCGAGTCATCCGCGGGTCGTTGTTGACGAGTCTTCTTCGCACCTAACTGGCTGTTTTGACCCCGAAACTGACTGGGAAACCTTCCAGCACCTATTTCGCAGCTCCTCAACCACTTTCTACACTATATAAGCTCAAGATTCGAAGTCAAATTCAAGCAGAACTCATTTGGAAGAAGAGGGTGGTGACAAAACCCTAGTTGACGCCTATGAGTAGGGATGCCCGAGGTCCTTCTTAGATGATTGAATTCTAACCTAAGTTAGACATCAAACCTTAGGGTTTGTAGGGATTTTCACCCATTCCCACTTGTAAAAGCGAGAGAGTGGAGAGTCTTGGTGAACTCTAGAAGGATTGAGTAAATAGAAAAACCCATAATATTTAACTATCTCCTTTATTTCCAGCTCTTGAATCTTTTCATTATTCTGTATTATTTACATTCTTATTTCAATGGAAATGTATTCATTTGCTCTTTATCTCACCATGAGTAGCTAAATTTCGTTGAGGGGTTCAATATGGTGAATTCCCTTATGGTTTAATGGCTTAAAAGTGTTTTATTTGCTTAAGTTGTGTTCAATGCATGTTATTCTTTATTAATTATCACTCTAATCTTGCTGAGTTTAACTTGATCACTTAGACTTTGCATGCTAAGTGAGTTTGATCTCGAAAGGGACAAACGATATCGGTTCTCATAAAGGTGATATGGGAGAAAAAGCTTGAAAGAGATTGTTCGGCGGTATAGGGCAAGCTGCCTAAGGCAGCCTATATCGACTATAGGGTTATAGGTTGCATTCGTGAATTACCTATGTCGGAGTCGAGTCACAGAAATGTGCATAACGGTACTCGCTTAGCCTTCTAACGGTTCTTTGGAGCAAGGGCCAAATAGAAGTTAAATATGACCTAATACATTGAATAGGCTTAAGTTAAATATTGCATGACTATGGTTATTACCTTAGGGATGAATCCATGTTGAATACCTCGTTTATTTCTCATTGTTATTATTTATTCTTTTATTGCTTGTTTTACTTATTTTTCAAAAACCCAATCAATCAATCTTATTTTCTTTGGTTACCTTTTCAAAAGCAATCATTTGAGCAGTTTCTTCATCAAATATGAATTTCCAATTTAGTCCTCGTGGGATCGATACCCTCGGAATACTTCTAAGGTTTTTTATTACTACGTGCGACAGTGTATACTTGCACTAAGTGTTAGCTGAATTATTCTTTATTTTATTTATCATCTTATCTCACATCCATCTATTCAGCTGAACGACGCACCACCCAACTCCCTTACTCACTCTCCTAAATATTTCTCCCAGTACTCCTCAAGCCTCAAACCCTACTCACTTACCCACTGTTGACAATTCTGGTCCATCTACCGTTGATTTGAATGATAATACTACTTGTACTGATCATTGCTCTCAGATTGCAGATAATGAAAACTTAGTACATGAGATTGCAGATAATACTCAAACTACTGTGAGTCCGTTGCCTATTAATACTCACTCCATGCAAACTCGAGCAAAGTCTGGCATTTCCAAGCCAAAGGCCTTTTGATCCACTATGGTATCCTCTGTTCCGACTGATCCTTCATTTTATACTGAAGCCTCTAAATATCCAGAGTGGAGAGCTGCCATGTTTGAGGAGTTTAATGCTCTTCAAGAACAAGGTATGTGGACTCTAGTACCTCGATTGCCTTCTATGGATGATGTATGTTGCAAGTGGGTATTCCGAAGTAAATACCACCCTGATGGCTCTATCGTTCGACATAAGGTCCGTTTAGTTGCAAAAGGTTATCACCAAGTTGAAGGCTTCAATTTTGAAGAAAATTTCAGTCCAGTTGTAAAAAAGCCAACGATTCGGGTAATCCTTGCTCTCGCTGCTCAATATCAAGGACAATTAAATCAGTTGGACGTGAAAAATGCCTTTTTACATGGTCACCTAAAGGAGGAAGTCTATATGTCTCAACTGAAGGATTGGAATTCTGTAATTCCGTAAAGCGGAAGTGTGATTGGGACCGATTCGTAATTAATTTTGTTTAATCTGAAATACCGATACATTGACAATAATCTTAGAACTATTCTAAATTTATATTAAGGCTAAGCATACAAAAATATTAGATCTAAATCTAATTTATATAGTAAAAAATTACTTACTCTCGTTGACGACTCATATTAAATTCACCAACTGCTTGTGAAATAATCACGAACTACTGCGAACACCGCCACTATGGCTACACCGGTATGACTCTGAGACTTCTAGAGGCTGGGGACTGGTGGGAGTCTAGAGGGAGTCTTCGGGGGAATTCTCTGAGAGTAGGAGAATGAATGAGATTGCCTTTCACCCCACCCCAGGGGTCCTATTTATAGGTAAAGGCTAAGACCTTTTCCTAATAGGAAAAGGTCATGAATAAGATCAAATCTATTATCTTATTCATATCTAATTTTAATAAATAATTAATTAATTTCATAATTAATTACCCAATTAAATGTCACATATTTAATCTTAGGGATTTTATTAAATTATTTATATTAATATGAATCCAATTCATATTAATTATTTGATCTCTTTCAAATATTTTCTCTCAAGAATTAATTTTGAAATTAATTCAAAATTATATTATAAAGTTTCATAAACTTTATATTCTAATGTATCAATATACAGATCAGAAGCTCCAACGATACGAAACTAATTGGCTAAACTCATTAACCAAGTTAGTCAACATTCATTAACTGTGGGTCACTCCACTAAAGACCCACAGCTACAGTCTTCTCACTGTAGAATATTTCTGTGTCCACGGATATCGAACAATGTAGTAAGTCAATCCTTCACGTGTGTTCGTAACACCAGTTGGGTCAAATTACCGTTTTACCCCTGGGTTACCTCTGGTTCTTTAAGTACCACTGATCCCTCTAATGAACAAGTTGTTTAGGGTGCAACCACTAAACAGGAGTTACTCTCGGGCCAGGAGAGGACGGCGCGTCTTTGTTCAAGCTCCAGAATCAGCCCTTAAGGGAACACATATTTACTTACCCCAATAGAGGAAGGAGTGAATTCCATCTTGTACTGTTATGTTCCCAGCCCCCATTCGTCTTGCCCCTGAAATGGTAGGATTATTAAGTCGGCGAATTGGCCACTCTCACCCATACAAATCTAAGGACAATCCCTCATGAAAGGAGTTCATAACAGACTCAGGATTGAGATTGAGTTACCTAGGTCATTCTATTGAAATAGAAAGCTAAACTAGTTAACGGCGTTACATCTGGTGGTTACTATTTCGTGGTCCGGTCTTATGAAAACTCATTGCATAGGATACCCCCACCCGCATGTCTCCTACATGGATGTTTTGGATCATTGCATCTGTATCGAATACAAGGTGGGTCGTATCACATAGTGTCACCAAGATAAGGTACCCAACCTTATCCCTTTACTATAGACATTTTAGGTTGTTACTTGGACACCGATCCCCGTATGTCCCCACATAGTAGTCCAAGTTTCATTTAAACAACCTTGGATCTTAGTTTATTGGATTTAGGGTTTATTAATGCAAACTCGATTATTCAATAACCAAATTACTGAATCACTCAAATAACGCTACCTGCAGTGTGATCAGTTAGGCCAACCAAGGGTTAAACTCGAGTTATGGGTCCCTGCATCGTAGTGTGAAAGCTAGTGCCTCGCAAAAAAATTAAAAAAAAAAAGAAAGAAAAAGAGAGAAGAAGAAAAAGAAGAGCGCAAAAAGAAAATGTCTTTTATTTTTCAAGGCACCTGGAAAAGAGAAAAGCAGTCTAATTTGTTCCGTTTGCTCTTTTGTTAGTTCCTAGTGCCAGTGTAGAGGGAAGATAGGTTGAGGGTTATATAATCCAATCTCGGGCTAGTTAGATGAATCCTAGGATAGCTAAGTGTGAGCTTGAGCAAGAAACCTCGTGAAAACTTTTGATTTGTCTCTTTGTTTGGGCCATATGTAAATGATTCTTGATTGCAATAATTTTTTGCATTTTAGACCTTTAGATTTTAGTCTATGAATTTGCAACCAACGAATCCTATACTTTTGTTTTGTGTTCTCTCGAGTATTTGCATTGTTTAAGCCGAATTTCATACTTTTATTTTATTTGCTTGCTCGAGGACTAGCAAGGTTTAGGTTGAGGGTATTTGATGGGACCAAATTGCCCATGATTATTTATCCCTAATCTTGCTAGTTTTACGATAATTATTCCGTTTAAAGATGTGTTTTGTAGGGATTTGGTATCTAATGCTTTAACAAGGCACATAATTCATTTTGGCGTTAATTCGGGGAATTTAGCGCGGTTTTGATCCATCTTGAAGTCCATGGGATGCCGAGACGGTGAAAAGACCTCATTGGAGAGCTCGAGACTCGGAATTAGCACCAAACGAATCAAGTTTTGAAGCAGCCAAGTCTTGAAGACCCGAGAGATTGCGTCGAGACGCCATCTCCCGGCATTGAGACGCCTCGGACGCGAAGAGAAGCAAATTAGCGTCGGTGTCTTGACACCGTCGCGTTTAAATAGGTGTCTGCTACTGTTTTAGGGCAGCAAGCAGAGAGGAAAAGAAAGAAGTCGATTGGGGGTCGTTTTGGCAGCCGTTCTATCGGTTCTAGGGTTGATTCTTTCCCTCTTTCTCTTGTATTTTACATTTTCTAGGTAGATTAGGTTGGTTTCTCGAGCCTTGGGCTTAGACTAGACTTGTCTATGGCTGTCTAAGCATCGTTCGTTGTAGTTGGGACCTCGGGATTGTAAGTACATTTGTATTTTTATGAGATCTATGAGCAATCTGATGTTATTCATTGTGTATTTTGAGATTCTTGAGCTCTATGCATGATTTATTGATTGTTTGTGATTTAGATTTCCCACTTTTAATTATTAGCATGCGTGGTAGGTTAGATTGACGCCCTAACTCGCAGCCCGTATTGTTAATAACTCGCTAAGGAATTAATCGCCAAGTAGCTAATGGAGGGTTAGTTCAATAGTTAACATTAGATCGATTCGTGAGCACGGGTCCCAAGAGCAGACTCTGACTTCGTTGCTGACACGATAGATCTAATAGTCTAAATCGGTGCTTGTGATTAATTGGATGTCTCTCTAGTTAATTGTGAGTGTTCTTGTCTAGAGCAACAATTGATTGATTTATTGACTGTGGCCAGGTTAGCTTATCGATTGATTGCATGTTAGCTCAGCGGGTCCGTGGGTTAGCGCTCTAGGGGCATCTAGTTCTTAATGCAGTTGTTTAATTAATTAACTTGACGGGTTCGTAAGGTTAGTTGATTAGTAGCTAGTAATTGAATCGATGGACGTTGGGATCGAGTCAATTGATTTAGAGTGTCTATAGACAACAAGTGCATAAATTATTATCTGCTAATCGATGAGTAAAAATGTAAATGTACTAATCCTGAGTGTCTTCAACTTCAGCGAGCGGCAAGGTGAGATTGACCAACCGCCCCATTTACTTTTCTGTCATTTACTTTTTCTGTTATTTATTTTTCAGTCATTTAATTTCTTGTCAGTTTATCTTCTTATCAATTGACTTCCTGTCAGTTTATCTTATTAAGAATATTGGCTAACATTGCAATATCAACCCTAATGGTAGATACACAATCGACTTCTAATACACTCTTAACTTTTTTATTAGAGCCTCTAACATCTGACCACTGACAACTATTGGTTGATATTCTTTCTAAAATCTCATAGGCTTCATTAAAGGTTTTTGCCAAAAGGGCCCCTCCCGCGGACGCATCAACCATCCCTTGGGTTACTAAGTTTAACCCATTGTAAAATATTTCCATTTGTATACAATGAGGTAGACCATGGTGGGGACACTTACGCAAAAGCTCCTTAAACCTCTCCCAAGCCTCACTAAAAGTTTCATCTTCGAGTTGCCTAAATCCCACTATTTCACTCCTCAACCTGGCATTCCTAGTTGGTGGAAAATACTTACTAAGAAATTTTTTCGCTAACTCATTCCACCTCCTAATCGATCTTGGAGAAAAAGAATTTAACCACGCCTTTGCTCCATCTCTAAGAGAATACGGGAACAAAGTTAATCTAAGGGCATCTCAAGACACTCCCTAAATTACAAAAGAATCACTAACTCCTAGAAAAGACTTAAGATGTAAATGGGAATCTTCAGATGGTAGACCATGGAATTGACCCACGGTCTGCAACATCTGAAACATTAACGGTTTCATTTTAAAATTTGCTGCCTCAATCTGAGAACGCACAATTCCTAGATTTAACTCATCAAACATCGGGAAAGCATACGCTCGAATGGCTCTGGCCCTATCATTCGCTACCAAAATAGGGTTCTCAGCCTGGTTGTTTTGCTGTCCATTTTTCTCCAGCGGTTGATTTTTCTACAGCACACGATTCCGCTGGGGATCAACTCGATCTTTTGAAATTTCTCAGAGACGCGACACGTTATCCATTGGAATGTTGTTCCTCCGTTGCTCTCTCCGTCTTCTTCTGAATTTCCTTTCGATTTCTAAATCAAGCTTGAATCTCACCCCAGGAGGATCGCTCATGCACCAATCTCACACCTGCAAAAACAAAAAGAAACAGTCAAAAAGTTCACGCACCAAACCACTAAAACACATACACAAGATAAATCAGATAAAAACTTATTCAATTCCCCGGCAACGGCGCCAAAAACTTGTTGCCTTCTAGAGTGGGTTAAAAATATCACAAAAATGATCTCTAGAATACTATGCAAGTGCATATAGTCTGCAACAAGTGATAAGTAATTTATCGTATCCACGAGGTTTTGAATAGCTTTCACTCTACCTATCTTGTGTAACTTTTTAGTGATTTCAAGATTGTTAAAATGATTGGGTTTTGAAATAATGCTGAAACAAAAGAAATGACAGTGCAGAATGTAAACAGATAAAGAAGAAAGATTGGAAATAGGCGTTGGTTAAGATTTCTGTAATTGTTTATAAAGATGCTCTAGCAATAATAAGGATCATGCGATCTCTTGCAGTCTTATCAACAGGATCCTCCCGAAACTTTGGATTTTTTGGAATGTGTTTCAACTCCAATGACGCTCTACCGATCAAGCACTAGGTGGTTGGTTATCCCTAACTCAGTCGCTGGCGTCCACTAGTGTGATTACAAGCCACACACCTCTCAAATCATCCTTGAAACTAAGAGATGGTATTCATACCGGCTGGCCAGGCGGGCACAAAATAAAAATAATCACAACAAGTAATCAAGATGCTCAAATCAATATTATTTGCTAAAGAAATGAAGTACGACAATTACATAAATCCTAACCAGCACCTACGTAAATTTAGTTCATTGAATTAAAAACAACACACGTTACAATCTGAGTACGTGCATCCATAACTACAAGACTTTTACAAGGAAAGATTAATTCCCTTGCAGAAATCCGTAGCTGATGGTCTTCTTGAAGTCTCCCATCGTTCCTCCTCTATTCGGCTTCCAAAGATGTAAAGTGAGTCTCCAACTCGGAATGAATTGACTTGAGACGACTACTTTCTTTTATAGAGTGTAGTCAACCTTAATTAGGTCAAATAATACACGTGGAACACTCTCCCAGCTTCTTAGATCCGAGATTGCTTCTAAAACCGCCACCTCATTAATGAACCACGTGTGGCTCACGTGGCCAGTTTTGCTCTCCGCTTTGCTGGATCATAATATTTGCTCTCTCAAGTCGCTCAACATTAATTTCTCTGCAAAATAACTTCCAAAGTATCAATTCTTCTAAATATGATAAATCTTGTAATATTCACCTAATAACATACCTATTTGACACACCAAACACTATGAAAATAAGGCCTAAATAACTCCCTTTTGGAGAGTTATCAGAGCTCAACTTCTTAGTGTAGATTGGTTTGAGCTACACAATGTTTCAGTTGGATTGTTTGTATCCTGGAGGGAATAGGCTAAAGAAGAACTGTTGCACTGGTGGTTGAAAAATAATTATACACCACATAGGGTTTGAATCTTCTTAAAGAGAGCGAGATTCCGCATCTTAACCTAATTATTTAGGTGTTTATTTCTCAATATTTACTCATTGTTTCTCGGTTATTTGTAATTTCCCCCAATAGCCTATATAAATTTGTGGTCATTTCTCTATGTTGCTTTATGTACTTTATTGAAACGGAAGAGGGGGTGCTCTGTTTTGTGTTTTTCATGGTTATTTTTGGTGTGTTATTCTGACTCATTAAAATGTCAAGAGTGAGAAGTTTGTGTGTTCTTGAGTCTGTTGGCATTTTTGTCCTATTTTCCTTAAACTATATTATATTTAGATCAAATTCAGAGGATGATAAAGGCCTATGAAGCAATATAGCCTGAGTTAAGCAACAATGGAAGCTTGAAAACCTCCATAGAATCTCAAACAGAAACCTTCCTCAAAAGGAAAAGCACACATCATATTGTCCTTGTAGCTTTTGTCGATTTTACCTTTCGGTACAAGCCTTATCCGATTTTCAAATTTTGTTGTAGCCCTTCTCTTGAGAGCTTATCGTGTCTAGGTTCATTTTGTCCCTTATTCTTAGCTTATTCCTTGTGAAACTTGTAGGTTTTAGATAAAAAATCACTATTCCTGAGCTTAAAAAGTTTTGAAGTTGATGATTTATACGTATTTATGCTTAATTGGACCTATTTTGATAAGAATTCCATTGAGGGGTTCGGTTTAGTGAATTCCCTTATGGATTGAATAGCTTGAAAGTGATGGGTTTTATGTCCTAAAACTCGTAGATAGTGAATGTTACTGAGTTATATACTTGTATCAATAAAGCATTATTGAGGTTTATGCAATAAAGTGTTATTGTCATATTAAGTCTAGAATTGCACAATATGACTCAAATCCAATAAGCTAAGATCCAAGGTTATGTATATGTAACTTGAACTAGTATGTGGGGACATACAGGGATCAATGTTCAAGTAACAACTTAAAAGGTCTATAGCACAGGGATAAGGCTGGGAACCTTATTATGGTAACGCTATGTGATATGACTCGCTTTGTATTTGATACAGACGTATTGATCCAAGGCATCCATGTAGGAGACATGCAAGCGGGGGTATCCTATGCAATGAGTTTGCATAAGACCAGACCACGAAATAGTAAACCACTAGATGTAACACCGTTAACTAGTTAGGTTACTGTTTCAGTAGGATGACCTAGGTAACTCAGTCTAAATCCTAAGTGTGTCATGAACTCCTTCTCACGAGGGATTGTCCTTTGATTAGTACGGGTGAGAGTTGCTTGCACGCCGACTCAAGAAGCCTACCTTCTTGGGGACGAGATCAAGTGGGGGGTTGGGGACATGACAACACAAGATAGAATCCACTCCTTCCCATTTCTAAAAGAAGTAGATCAGTGTTCCCTTAAGTGGTGACTCCGGGTCTTGAACAAAGGGATCCCGCCCTCTCACTGGCTCGAGAGGAACTTTTTGTTTATTGGTTGGACCATAAACAAGTTGTTCATTAGAGGAGCACTGATACTTAAGGAGACAGATGTAACATAGAGGTAAATCGGTAATTTGACCAAGCTATTATTACGACACTCGTAAAGATTGACTTACCGGTATTGGTCAATATCCGTGTGTAGGGTTTTATGCCCTAAAACTCATAGATAGTAAATGAAACAAATTAATTGATCTTAATAAAGTGTTATTTGAGTAATTCAGTAATTTGGTTATTGAATAATCGAGTTTGCATAAATAAACCCTAAATCTAATAAACTAAGATCCAAGGTTGTTTAAATGAAACTTGGACTAGTATGTGGGGATATACGGGGATCACTGTCCAAGTAACAACCTAAAAGGTCTATAGTATAGGGATAAGGCTGGGTACCTTATCCTGGTGACACTATGTGATATGACCCACCTTGTATTCGATACAGATGCAATGATCTAAAGCATCCATGTAGGAGATATGTGGGTGGGGGTATCCTATGCAATGAGTTTGCTTAAGATCGGACCGCGAAATAGTAACCACTAGATGTAACGCCGTTAACTAGTTTAGGTTTCTATTTCAATAGGATGACCTAGGTAACTCAATCTCAATCCTGAGTCTGTTATGAACCCCTTTCAGGAGGGATTGTCCTTAGATTTGTATGGGTGAGAGTGGCCAGTTTGCCGACTCAATAATCCTACCATTTCAGGCGCAAGACCGAATGAGGGCTGGGAACATAACAGTACAAGATGAAATTCACTCTTTCCCCTATTGGGGTAAGTAGTTGTGTGTTCCCTTAAGGGTTGATTCCGGGGCTTGAACAAAGGCGCGTCGTCCTCTCATGGCCCGAGAGGAACTCCTGTTTAGTGGTTGGACCCTAAACAACTTGTTCATTAGAGGAATCAGTGGTACTTAAGGAACCAGAGGTAACTCAGGGGTAAAACGATAATTTGACCCAGCTGGTGTTACGAACACACGTGAAGGATTGACTTACTGCATTGGTCGATATGCGTGGACACATAAATATTCTACAGTTAGAAGAGTGCAGCTGTGGGTCTTTAGTGGAGTGACCCACAGTTAACGAATGTTGACTAACATGGTTAATGAGTTTGGCCAATTAGTCTCGTATCGTTGGAGCTTCTGATCTGCAGGTCCATTAGGTCCCACTGGTAGCTCGTAAAGAGACTTGAGGCAATTAAGTATAAATTATAAATTGAAAGTGTTCAATTTATTTGGGGAATCGTATAATGTATATTGATGCATTATAATACATAGTTTATGAAACTTTATAATATAATTTTTGAATTAATTTCAAAAATTAATTCTTGAGAGAAAATATTTGAAAGAGTTCAAATAAACTTAATATGAATTGGATTCATATTAATTTTAATAAAATCCCTAAGATTAAATATATGATATTTAATTGGGTAATTAATTAATTATGGAATTAATTAATTATTTATTAAAATTAGAGACCTTTTCCTATTAGGAAAGAAAATATTTGAAAGAGTTCAAATAAATTTAATATGAATTGGATTCATATTAATTTTAATTTTAATAAAATCCCTAAGATTAAATATATGATATTTAATTGGGAAATTAATTAATTATGGAATTAATTATTTATTTATTAAAATTAGAGACCTTTTCCTATTAGGAAAAAGGTATTGACCTTTACTATATATAGGACCCCTAGGGTGGGGTGAAAGACATCCCATTCATTCTCCTACTCTCAGAGAATTCTCCTCAAGGCTTCTTCTAGACTCCCACCAGTCTCCTGCCTCTAGAAGTCTCAGAGTCATACCAGTGTAGCCATAGTGGTGGTGTTCACACTAGTTCATGATTAATTCACAAGCAGTTGGTGAATTTAATCTGAATTGTCAACGAGAGTAAGTAATTTGTTACTTTATAAATTAGATTTAGATCTAATATTTTTGTATGCTTAGTCTTGATATATATTTAGAATAGTTCTAATATTATTGTCAATGTATTGGTATTTTAGATTAAACAAAATTAATTACGAATCGGTCCCAATCACGCTTCCACTTTACGGAATTCCAACCCTTACACCGTGGACATAGAAACATTCTACAGTGAGAAGAGTGCAACTGTGGGTCTTTAGTGGAGTGATCCACAGTTAATGAATATTGGTTAACTCGATTAATGAGTTTAGTCAGTTAACGTCATATCATTGAAGCTTCTGATCTGTAGGTCCCTTAGGTCTCCCTGCTAGCTCGTAAAGAGTAATTGAGAACAATTTATCTTGAAAAAATTTGAATAGTTCAAATTCATCTTGGGAATCAAGTTATTTGTATGAGATAAAATTAATATAATGTATAGTGATACATTATAATATAAAGTTTAATATGAGGATAAAATTTATTATATTAAGAGAATAATATATTTGAAGGAGTTCAAATATGTATCTAATTAAGTATATAATATTTAATTAGTAAATTAATTAATTATTCAATTTAGTCTAATTAAATGTGGTTTAATTTTTTTTTTAAACAATTAAATGTGATTTAATTAAACTATAATAAGTGAGAGAAATATTAGAATGAGATTCTAATATGTAATTAATTAAATATGATTGATATTTAATTAATTTTGAATTAATTAGCTGTTGAATTTAATTTAGTTAAATGTTATTTAATTAAATTAATAACTATAGATTAATTTTAATGTGAATTAGATTCATATAAAACTATAGGTTATAAGAGAGACTCATATTTGAATATGATTTAAATATTTGGTTCATTAAATATGTGATATTTAATTAATCATAAAATTAATTAATTGTTGGAATTAATTAATTAATTAGTTTAATTGATTTAATTAAGATTAATTTTTTTTGAAAATGTAATTAATATTAATTAAAACTATATATTATGTGAGGGAAGTGCATTTAAGTATGATTTAAGTGCACATATGCATAATTAATTAATATGATTGATTGATTAGCATTTAATTAGTTAATTGAATTAAATTGAATTAATTAATTATTTTTATTAATTAAAATGGTTATATGATAACCAATTGAATGAAAGTGTTAATATCTAAAATACGGAATAAATTTTGGATCTTAGGCACATAAGAAGCTCAATTTGATCAAACATTGCATGTTGTTCATATGGAGAAAAATACAGACAGTTTACCAACTTTGATTCAATGGAGAAATTGTTTGGATTTACTTCTTGTTTTTCTTCACCAATGAGTCACAAACCACCAAAGGATCTTCCTTGCTATCCTCAAGCCTTTGGAACGAATTGTGGGATCCTCAAGTGATGCAATTGAAGAGAAGAAGCTTATGGAGGTGGGTTTGGCGAGTATTCAATTTGGCAGCAATTCACTATCTTTTTCTCTCTAATCTTTCAGCCTTCTTCTTCATTTATATAGAGGGATTAAGGAAGAAGAAAAGTCACACCAATTGACACCAAATCATCTATGAAGATGGTGGGAATTTGGGTGGTTAACATGAGGGGAGTGCATGGGTTTAGTCACCATGCACTCCACCTCCAAAAATTCATGATATATGAATTTAATTATATCAATAATTATCCTAAATTAATTGGATAATTATCTAATTTTTAATAATCTGAAAAATAAAAAATTGAATTTCAATTTTTCAATTTTAAATTAATTCAAAATTAATTTAAAATAATAATTAATTATTAATTTAATAGTTAATATTAAATTAATATTTTGCCACCTATCCCGAACATTTCTAAAATGTTATTTTCAATCATGAATCTCTATTCATGTTTTCGGTATTTAAATCATAATTAAATATTAAATACTCACATACACGGTTTTCACAAAAACCCGACGTATCGACAACGCCTATCACCTTTACTCATTTTTCTCAACATGAACATAAAGTAATTCATATTTTATCCATCATATTGTTCAAAAGGTTAGTCTCAAGCTAGCAAGGGGACCTAATGGACCTACAGATCATGGGCTCCAACGGTATGAGGTAAAACTGGCCAAACTCTTTTAACCTAGCTAACCAACATCCGTTAACTACCGGGACACTCCACTATAGCCTAGTAGTTGAACTCCCCTCACTGTAGATATATTTACGTTCACTCGATATAACCATGATTAGTAATTAAGTCAATCCTTTATAGGTCGTTCGTTACTATAGATAGGTCAAATGTCCGTTTTACCCCTATAGTACATTTTAGTTCCTTAAGTCCACTGGTCCTCCAATGAACAATTTATTTATGGTCCAACCATTAAACAAGATCCCTCTCGGGCCAATGAGAGGATGGGGCCCCTTGTTCAAGCCTTGGATTCAACACTTTAAGGGAACAACCTCTCTACTATCCCTAAATGGGATAGAAGTGAATTCCGTCTTGCTTTACTATGTCCCTAGCCATCCATCTAGTGTTATCCCCAAAATGGTAGGATTATTGAACGGTACTTTTATACCACTCTCACCCATGCAAATCAAAGGACAACTTTAAACAAATAGGAGTTCATAGTAAGCTCAGGATTAAGATCGAGTTACCTAGGTCATCGTATGAAAAAGTCAGTCTTCACAGTAAATGGTGTTATAAAGTAAGAGTGACTTATTTCTTGGTCCTGTCTTGTGTAAACATCTTTTACATAGGATGCCCCTACTTGCATGTTTCTACATGAACGATCTAGGATCACTTCGTTTGCCTCATTCGCAAAGTAGGCTGCATCCATAGTGTTACCAGAACAAGGTACCCAACCTTATTCATTTACTATAGACAATTTAAGTTATATACTTGAACTTGATCCCTGTCTATGTCCAAGATATAGTTCAAGTATCTCATATTATAACCATGGATGTTTCTATTGGATTTTAAGATACAAAATAAACAATTTCTCTGGATAACATCTTTATTTATATAAAGGATAACAAAACTTGAGTTCTAGGGCATAAACCCCAACAAACTCCCACTTGGACTATAACTCAAGTGAGATTACAAGATTGTTAGGTGACTCCGCAATATGTCATATGCTAGAAACTCGTAGTCCTAAATCCTGGAGATGTCCCTCAAACACTTTAGTCTATAGGGGTTTTGTAAATGGATCAGCCATGTTCTGCTCCGAGGCTATCTGGGTGACGATCACGTCTCCTCTCTGTACTATCTCCCGGATGAGATGATATTTGCGTTCAATGTGCTTTCCTCGTTTATGGCTTCGAGGTTCCTTCGAATTTACAACTACTCCACTATTGTCACAATAGAGAGTGACAGGCAAGTGCATGTTAGGAACAACTTCTAACTCATTTAGAAATTTTCTAAGCCACACTGCTTCTTTTGATGCTTCATAGGATGCAACATATTCAGCTTCCATCGTGGAGTCGGCAATACATCCTTGTCCAATACTTCTCCACACTACTGCTCCTCCATTGAGAGTGAACACAGATCCCGACGTAGATCTCCTAGAGTCTATGTCGGTTTGAAAATCTGAGTCAGTGTATCCAGTAAGTATCAAATCCTTAGATCCATACACTAGCGAATAGTCTTTTGTTCTCCTCAGGTATTTGAGGATATTCTTAACTGCAGTCCAATGTGCCTGACCAGGATCAGACTGATATCTGCTGACAATACCTATTACATAACATATGTCGGGACGTGTGCACAACATTGCATACATTATACTTTCGACTGCTGATGCGTAAGGAATTCGTTTCATATCCTCAACTTCTTGAGGTGTTTTTGGACTCTGTTCCTTTGATAGGTGCATTCCATGTCTAAAGGGCAACAATCCCCTTTTGGAATTTTGCATCGAATATCTATTCAGAATTTTATCGATATAGGATGCTTGAGACAGTGCTAGTAATATGTTATTTCGATCTCTAAGTATTTGGATCCCAAGAAAATATTGAGCTTCTCCCAAATCCTTCATTTGGAATTGAGCTCCTAGCCACTGCTTAATGTCAGACAAGACTTCCACTACATTTCCTATAAGCAGGATGTCATCAACATACAGAATTAAGAAAACTAAAGTAGAATCAATGATCCTTTTATATACACAAGGTTCATCTACATTCTGTTCAAAACCATAAGATTTGATTACAGTGTCAAATCTTTTATTCCAGGATCTTGAGGCTTGTTTCAATCCATAGATGGATTTGTTAAGCTTCCAAACTTTTTGTTCTTCTCCCTCGACTATGAACCCTTCTGGTTGGACCATGTAAATGCTCTCGTCAAGATTTCCGTTAAAAAACGCAGTCTTGATATCCATTTGCCAAATTTCATAATTATAGAAAGCGACAATGGAAATGAGTATTCTTATCGATTTTAACATCGGTACTGGTGAGAAGGTTTCATCGAAATTGATTCCTTCTCTTTAGTTATAACCTTTAGCCACCAATCGGGCTTTGAAGGTTTGTATCTTGCCAGTTTGGTCTCGTTTTATCTTATAGATCCACTTGCAACCGATAGGTTGTACATCACTTGGTTGATCTACAAGTTCCCAGACTGAGTTAAAATGCATAGATTCTAATCTCAAGGTTCATGGCTTTGATCCATTGGTCCTTATCCTTATCACCCATTGCTTGTCTATAAGACAATGGATCCTTTACTTCATCATCAGGTATGATGAATTGAGTTTCAGTTAAACCCATGTATCGGTCAGGTTGAATTATAACCCTCCCACTACGATGAGGCATACTCATATCTTGAGATGGTTTCGAAGGACCAACTTCGTTAACAACTTTTGTTTGTTTGTTTGTAGTTTCCCTGGAAATTTCTTTAAGTATTAGATTGTTGCGTGTTTGATAATTTTTCATATGATCTTTCTCAAGAAACGTGGCATTGGTCGAAACAATTACCTAGTTGTCTTAAGGATCATAAAACAGACCTCCTTTTGTTTCTTTAGGGTATCCTATAAAAAGGCAGATTCTTGAACGTCGTTCCAATTTCTTTGGTTTCTGCACCAACACATGTGCTGGACATCCCCAAATTCTGAAGTGTCGTAAACTCCCTTTACGTCCTCTCCATAATTCGTAAGGTGTTTTTGGAACACTTTTAGAGGGAACCATGTTCAGAATATATGTAGTGGTTTCCACTGCAAAACCCCAAAATGAATCAGGCAGTTGGGGTGTACCAGGTGCTGAGAGTTGTGAGGAGGTTCCATGTTCTATCAAGTAGTCTTGGAATTCTAAATCCATGTACTCCACTCCTCGATCAGATCCTAGAGTTTTGATGGATTTACCTAACTTATTTTCAACTTCAGCTTTATACTCTTTGAATTTTTCAAGAGCTTCTGACTTTTGAACCATTAGGTAAATATACCCATATCTTGAATAACCATTAATGAAACTGATGAAATATCCATATCCTCCTCGTGCTTTAACATTCATGGGACCATAGAGGTCAGAATGTATAAGCTCGAGGGTTTCTATGGCTCTTTGACCTTTTTTAGAGAAAGGTCGTTTAGTCATTTTTTCTTCTAGACAGGACTCACATGGTGGTAATGAGTCATCTTCTAACTCGTTTAGGAGTCCACTCTTAACCAACCTTTCAATACGTTTTTGATTTATGTGTCCCAGTCTTAGATGCAAAAAAGGGTATCTTGAGAAACCTTTTGTCTTTTATTTTGGGTCTGTGCTGTTTTGAACATTTTAGTATTGTAAACAACTTTTGTTTCATTTGGTCTTAACACATACATATTGTTTTCAAGTTTAGCAGAACACACATGGAAATTTCTTTTGAATATAAACACTTTGTTGATTTCAAAAGATACATTATAGTTTTGTTCCATTAAACGGGAGATAGATATTAAATTCCTTTTCATACGAGGAGCATACAAAACATCTTTTAACAAAATATATCTATCTCTAGAACAAAGCAACATATCTCCCACTGCTTCGGCTGAGATGACATCTCCCGTCCCTACTTTGAGTGTCACCTTGCCTTCTTCAAGAGTTTTCTAGGAACTAGTTTCCTGTGTAGAAGAACATACATGATTAGTCGTTCCTGAATCTAATATCCATACGAAGTTATCATTTTCTACTAAGCATGATTCAATTACAAGTAAATCGTATTTACCTAGTTTGGCAGCTTCAGCCTTTTCTACTTTCTTCTCAGCAAGATACTTAGGACAGTTTCTTCTCCAGTGACCATCTTGGTTATAGTGGAAGCAAGTTCTTTTATTTGTAATCTTCTTTTTGCCTTTCTTGGTAATGGGAGCTTTCCCCTTTCCCTTGTTCTTCTTTTTCTTCAACTGAGTTCTTTTGTTCTTAAAAGTAGAAGACTCAGACTTATTCCCAGAGTTTGATCCTCTTAGGAACTTCCTACCTGAAACAACATTTGCTTCGTTTTCTTGTCCTTTACTTTTAGTAAGGGACTGGTAGGATTGAAGCTCGTTTAGGAGAGTCGTCAGATTGTACTTAATTTTGTTCATAACTAAATTGGTACGAAATTGTATGAAACTCTTCGGGAGAGATTCCATAATGAAACTGACTTGACTACTTTCATCTATGACAACACCGTTTACTTCAGCTGCATTAAAATGCACCATCATGTTTAACACATGTTCTCGAACAGAAGTTTCGTCTTTCATCCGAGAATTATAAAAGTACTTGAGGGCCTCATGGCGAAGGGATGAGGACGACTGTCCAAACATGGCCTACAGTGAGTCCATTATTTCCCTTGCTGTTTCCATGCCCTCATGCTTTTTAGACAGAACATCGCTTATGCCCGTCAAAATAAAGATCTTTGCCTTATCATTGGCTCTAGTTCATCTGTCATAGGCGTCTCGATTCACTCAAGATCCTGTCGGGCCAGGGTTAGGAGGACATTCTTCCGTTAAGATGAATCGAAGGTCATCAATCACTAATACGGTATTTAAATTCGATTTCCAAATTCCATAGTTGTCACCGTTAAGTTTTTTTTTAAGCTAATAGTTGTACTAATGGGCTAGGCATGCTGAAATAATATAAAATCCTTTATCAGTGAAATGAATATTAAATAAATCCAATTGTAGTTTTAGCAAAAGTAATAATGTACCCATCTCATTAGTTATTTTGCAACGATACTTCAGTGAGTCAGAATAACTGCTACCAAGAGGTAGTCAATTACTCCTTCACTGAACCAAGACATTCTTGACTAAAAAAATCCTATAACCAGAATAACTCTTTATTTCTGTTATCATTTTAGTTATCGCTACTTTGGTCAAGTATAAGCTAACCATTAGTTTATCTTATAAGTGTGACGCTCCATTTTTTAGATTTCTGAGAATGGTTCCAGTAATGCTACCAAATGGAAAAGCTAATGCTGGGAATGACCCTGAGAAATCCTTTATCCTTATAGGGAGTTCACTGTGCTACAATCCCTATGTTACAACCCTCCGAATGGTGTAGCAGCTCCAGGGCGTGCTTAGCAGGCGAACATAGAGACCTCGCGATGTAAACCAATGGAAGAGACCGTAGGATGCGTTGACACGCTTCCTTCTCCCACTTACTGTAAATACTTTCTCCATTCACCTTGATATTGATTTATGCAATCACCGTCTGAATGGAATGGTTACGTTAGTAAGTAACAAGGGTCTATGCATAAATCTCACCGTGTGAATTTTTTATAAGGAGAACGTGAGGAAAACTATGTATTATCTTTTTCTCCCACTTAGTATTTTAACGATATTGGGTAAATTGTTTACTTAGGCATATTCCGGCTAACTGAATATAATCCTAAGTTTAGGTTATAATTAACCTACAATGTCTAGGTGTTTTATAACCTCACATCTCTCACGTGCATGCTCGTAAAATCTAGGTTAACCTAACTCAAGTACCGGCCCGATACCCAGGTAGGAGGTATTCCGTAAACAGTCAACTTAAATACCTCCAACCTTAGATAGCATCGAACTGGGTGAGTTCTCTTGTAACCTTAGCTTTACAAGTTATCTACGTATTCTAAGAGATTGATCAATTTGGTTCGTTTTAAACCTAGGTGAGCATGCATTTATCTTTGTTATATATTTTACGTCTATCTCGTTATATAATTCGATTATAATAGAGATCAACCTATAACATGCTTTCTATTCGACGTTAACGCTTTAAAATCGAGCTAAGGTAATTTCATATTGCATGCTCGTTCATTTTCGTTTAAATTATATAACGATTATAATTAATGATAATTAATCATTCAGCATGCATCTAACATGAAACGTAAATCATGCATACTTATATTATAACTTTTTATATGTAACGGCCCGTCTAAAAGGAAGTTAAAACATATTGAGGATTGCTACTACAAACGCGTACACATAAAACTTTTGAAACTTTAAAGCGGAAGAGACTATAACTAAAAATCTTTTATTTAATAAACTGGGCCCAAAAGCATACGTCGTTTACATTAAAGGAACAGTCAAAAGCGCTTATAGACCATTTTCATAAAATTGAATATTAAAAAAATCTTAAAACATGAAACTAGAAAACTCGGTCCTAGACTCCTAGGGACAGGATTTGCAGCTGCATCCCATAGCCTAGCCAAGTCACTGCCCTCGCCACTCGCCTGATGTCATCAAATATCACCTGAAAAGGAAAGTCATGTAGCATGGGTGAGTATATAAGAATATACTCAGTAAGTAGTCCACTTAAGGGTTAAAACTGATAACATGAGATCTAATAGCATGAAACTTGATTCTGGGTTTTAACATCATAGGGACCTAACTGGTATCTGATAGCGAGCATAGCTAGCTAGTTTTCCGTAATTAATTTAGCTAGTCTTTTATAATTTATTGGCCAAAATGATGCGTTTTTGTTGTATTTGTAGGAAATAAATATTTGAGCTAATTGCGTGTTCGGGACATGAAAAAGGGCTAAAAGATCGAAAAAGGATAAAGTTGGAAGAAGTCAAATTCAGCCCAGCTGATTTAAAAAAAAAAAAAAAAAAACTTCATAGCGTCGCGACGCTGGTGACGCTCTAGGCAAAATTTTCAGATTCGCGGTATCGCGACAGCGTCGCGACGCTGTCCATAGCGTCTCGACGCTACGACGAAAAAATCAGAATATAAGGAAATTTCGGCAAGGTTTTAGGGGACTTCGTTTTGGGACTTTTTTGGAGCGGACAACAGAGGAAAAACAGAGCATTTTGGAGCTGAAGCAAAGGGAGCAAGTTGGAAATCAACCCATTGTTCGTGGGGATCGTGACGGGGACGTTCGGTCTCGGCCTACAACGAGTTTAATTCCTCTTTCCCTCACTTTAGTTAGTTTTTATGGCTGTTTTAGACTATTGCTATATTGTAACGTTGTGTATGAGTAGCTAGGCTTTAACTCTTAGGGATTGATGTAGCCGTTGGGCACGTTATGGATTGATTTACGGTTTTTATGCTATTGATGTCATTTATGCATATATGTGTCCTTAATGCTTTCAATTTACCGGCCATAAATTGATTGATGTTTATGCTTGAATCTAACTCGGGAGAGAGGATTTAAATTAGAAATCAATATGCATAACTAGAATTTAGCTAAAAATCGGGAGATTAAGGTTAATTCTAGAAATTGTTATAAAGGTTAGCCTTATTGTCTTGTATGTTTATTGGATTTAGATAGGGATATCGGGTTCAATTGCATATGGGAGAATCATGTATGCTCGGGAGAGATATGTGTGATTTTAGTTGCCAAGATTTATAAATCATAGTATGTGTTAATTCGTTTATGAATCCATAACTCCAATTGGTGAAATCAAATCCCTAAGACCAATTCTTCCCATTAGATTGTCACTTTTTGCTTAGTTTTGTGGTTGAATCAATTATATTCTCATTCAATTCGATTCCCTAAATAAAATTGGTCAAAAGTATTTTCGGTAATTAAAATTGACTAGACACCAATCCAGAGGACGACATTCGAATTTACATTCACTATATTATAACTTGACCCGTACACTTGCGGTACGCAATTTGCGCATCAGTATCATTTATTCAAGTTTCTAACCCTAGGTCCATAACTGAGTACATGAGACGTTCTGCCTAGGGTGTTTACCTATCCCCAACCTGTGCAAACTAGAGCGTTGTGTGGGTCAGTCGGTTAAAGCAAGTAAACTAGAGGCTAACTGGCAACCTCTAGCAGAACTACACCTATCCCAACACAACACCCCTGAAATATGAACATAAAATACGGTGGAGCAACTGACGCATGACAACATGCCTGGTGCCATCTGGCGCACGAACAACGTGCCTGATCATAGACTCAACACCGTCCTGAACTGAGAGAGCGCACGCTAGCGTGCCTGAAACTTAGCTCTAATAGTCAGCTGATAGAACACATGTAAACGTGCCTGACAACTAGGTTCTATCAGCCCTGAGATGGGGAAGGAATACACTCTAGCTATGTAGGACTTATGGATCTTTTAAGTCTACATGAGGCCCTAAAATGTGATTAAGGTCCCTGTTCTAAGTCTACTCTAAAAAACATCTAGGGTTCTCAAAAGGTCATACTAGGACATGCTTGGAGAACATGTGGTCAATGCTAGCCAGCCAGCTAAGTAAGCACCTGAAGACCCAAAGCATATTCCTAACTTAGTCCCTATAGCCACTGCAATTCTGCCAAAAATTCGGCACCATAACGGCATACATATAGAGAAACCCAAATTTTCTTTTCACCTGGAAACAAAATAATTCACTTCTAAGGTCACAACGAGCTAGATCTCGCATCCAAAACTCAACTACAACTCCAACTGACATGCAACCCATCCTCTAATATCGTAAACAAAAATCCCGAGAAAATCATAAATTAACCAACCTAAACATGCTTATCTAATTCCACAAGCAAAGTCAACACTTAAATCTTGTCCAAACAAGCATTTTAAAAATCAAAGGCAAATAAATCAAAGCATGAAAAGCCAACCAAAGACTACATATCAACTGTCGATCGTGCAGCAGGTAAAAAGCATAATAATCATGCCCAAACAACTCATAACCCATACTTAGTCAATGTAGAGGCAAAATACACACTTCAATTAATCATAAGAGTTTCCATACTTAGTACCACACATGCTTATTTACATCAAGAACAAAACTTAAACTTAAATCCAAATCATGCTAGCTTTGCAACTTTTCAATCACATGGGCCAAGACATAGAATTAAATCCAACGGCTACTTACATAAAGGCAATTTCATCATACTTTACTATTCCATGCAACTTCGTAATCTAATCATGCTTCATTAAATAACATGTTTATTTTCATTCAAAGACCCAACTTCAGGCTTGAATCCAAATCACTCTAACATACTAAATTCCCAATGTAAATGGGTATAAAGCGTTGAACTTAATCCAAATGGCTACTTACCATCTCCAACAATTATGCAATGGTTCTAAAGCATAGAAATTGTATCCAAATAGCTACTTACCTCGCTTAACTAGGTACTTAACTTCAGCCACAAAATTAATCCAGAAAAGAGTCGTTCTCGACCTTAATTAATGATTTGAATCTACAAATCGAGGTTCCAAAAATGGCTAAACGTTCCGGCCAAATATTCTATAAAAAGCCGTATGAATTAGGATAGTTAACAAACCTTAAACTTACTTAATCAAGAATGAAGACATGCTGATCGGGTTCCAAATTTGCTTCAATTTGGTGGTTTGGCCTCCCAAACGCCATGGGTACCTCAAATTGGGACCCAAACATTAGTGGGTATTCAATCAAACACGATAATTAGCCCCAAAAACTTCAAATCTCATTTACCCACAACCTGAATATGCTTGGAGCTGCTGGAACGTGAAGAATCACTATTCGAATCGCTCAAATTGAAGAGGAAATTTAAAATAATTATTAAATAAATAATTAATTATTAATTTAATATTTAATATTAAATTAATTTTTTGCCACCTATCCCGAACATTTTCAAAATGTTATTTTAAACCATGAATCCGTATTCATGTTTTCGGTATTTAAATAATATTTAAATATTAAATACTCACATACACAGTTTTCACAAAAACCCGACGTACCGACAACGTCTATCACCTCTACTCATTTTTCTCAACATGAACTTAAAGTAATTCATATTTTATCCATCATATTGTTCCAAAGTTTAGTCTCAAGCTAGCTAGGGGACCTAATGGACCTATAGATCATGGTACGAGGTTAAACTGGTCAAACTCTTTTAACCTAGCTAACCAACATCCGTTAACTACCAGGACACTCCACTATAGCCTAGTAGTTGAACTCCCCTCACTGTAGATATATTTACGTCCACTCAATATAACCATGATTAGTAAGTCAATCCTTCACAGGTCGTTCGTTACTATAGACAGATCAAATGTCCGTTTTACCACTATAGTACATCTTAGTTCCTTAAGTCCACTGGTCCTCTAATGAACAATTTGTTTATGGTTCAACCATTAAACAAGATCCCTCTCGGGCCAATAAAAGGGTGGGGCCCCTTGTTCAAGCCTTGGATTCAACACTTTAAGGGAACAACCTCTCTACTATCCCTATATCGGGTAAGAGTGAATTTTGTCTTGCTTTACTATGTCCCCAGCCATCCATCTAGTGTTATCCCCAAAATGGTAGGATTATTGAACTGTACTTTTATACCACTCTCACCCATGCACATCAAAGGACAACTTTAAACAAATAGGAGTTCATAGTAAGCTCAGGATTAAGATCGAGTTACCTAGGTCATCATATGAAAAAGTCAGTCTTCACAGTAAACGGTGTTATAAAGAAAGAGTGACTTATTTCTTGTTCATGTCTTGTGTAAACATCTTTTACAAAGGATGCCCCTACTTGCATGTCTCTACACGAACTATCAAGGATCACGTCGTTTGCCTCATTCGCAAGGTAGGTCGCATTCATAATGTTACTAGAACAAGGTACCCAACCTTATTCATTTACTATAGACAATTTAGGTTATATACTTGAACTTGATCCCTGTCTATATCCAAGATATAGTTCAAGTATCTCATATTATAACCATGGATGTTTCTATTGGATTTTAAGATACAAAATAAACAATTTCACTGGATAACATCTTTATTTATATAAAGGATAACAAAACTTGAGTTCTAGAACATAAACCCCAACATTGAATCCCTCATGTTATATACATCTCAGGAAGGAATAGGGGTCTTGGTGATACTCTCTCATTCCTACGGTTTTATTTTAGAATGAATGATTCTAATTCTCTCTCAACTCTTTAATCACTCTCTCACGTTCTCTCTCAATTCAAAAAAAACAGAGAGTAATTTCTCTCTTGTCTTGATCCCAAATTCGAGATTCGGAGTCTCACCACTCCGTTTCCAATCTCAGAGAATAGAGGGGTAGCCTCGTGGTGGTGTCCGTTGAAGAATTCAGAGTCGTCAATGGAGGTATGCTTCTTGTTCTTTTAGATTTATATATAAATTAAATGCTTAGTCTTTAGAATTGTGAATTCTGTTTTTGTTGCCAATGTATGGGTATTTTGTAAAATGAAATTAACTGCGAACGGTGTTGGGATTGGTGCCCTAAAATTCATAGATAGTGAATGTTAAACGAATTATATACTTGATCGATAAAGTCGTTGTCGAGATTCATTCAGTAAAGTCGTTACTGAATAAGTAAATTGCACGTTAAATAACCCAAATCCAATAAACCAAGATCCTTGGCTATAGGATGAACACTTGAGCTTTATGTAGAGACATAAAAGTGGATTAGGCTCGAGTAATAGCCAAAACGGTCTATAGTATAGGGATAGGGCTGGGTACCTTATCCTAGGGACACTATGAGACGCGACCCACTTTGTAGATAGTACAAACGATGTGATCCTAAATCGTCCATGTAGAGACATGCGAGTGGGGGCGTCCTATGCAATGAGTTTGCATAAGACCAGGACCGAGAAATAAGTCACTCTTGCTTTATAATGCCGTTTACTGACAAGACTGACTATTTCATGTGATGACCTACGTAACTCGATCTTAATCCTGAGCTAACTATGAACTCCTGTTTATTCAGACTTATCCTTAGATCTGCATGGGTGAGAGTGGCTCAGCATCGCCGACTCAACAAGCCTCCCATTTCAGGGATAGGAACAGGTAGATAGTTGGGGACATAGTTCTGCAAGAAGGAATTCGCTCATACCCGAATTAGGGATAGTAGAGAGGTTGTTCCCTTAAGTGTTGTATCCGGGGCTTGAAAAAAGGGATCCCGCCCTCTCATTGGCCCGAGAGGGACACGGTTTGTTGGTTGGATCATAAACCAATTGTTCATTAGAGGATCAGTGGGACTTAAGGAACAAGAAGTACTATAGGGGTAAAACAGACATTTGACCCAACTATAGTTACGAACAACCTGTGAAGGATCGACTTACTAATCATGGTTATATGAGGTGGACATAAATATATCTACAGTGAGGGGAGTGCAACTACCTGGCTATAGTGGAGTGTCCCGGTAGTTAACGAATGTTGGTTAGCTAGGTTAATGAGATTAGTCGGTTAACCTCGAATCGTTGGAGCCCATGATCTGTAGGTCCATTAGGTCCCCCTGCTAGCTCATACGGATTATACCTTTGAACATAGTGATAGGAAAGTTTGAATCGTTCAAATACGGTTTAGGGAATTAGTGTTGATTATATATGATATTATCAACACAATAGTTTAATTATGGATTAAACTATTAATTGAGAGAGTAAAGTATTTAAATATAATTTGAATACAAAATATATGAATAGGGATTCATATTAGGTGCATAATGTTAATTTTATATATGATATTAAATTAATATTACATAATTGATTAAATTGTTTAATTAATTATTGTTTTAATTTAAAAATGATTATGAATTGTTTTTAATTAAAATTTGAGATAGAGATTTCAATCTTGAATTTATGGAAATTCAAGATTAGTGGACTGAATTAGGTGATATGAATTAATTTGATTAATGTCATATGATTAGTTGAAATAGTTCAATTAATTGATAATTTGAAAGGCAATTGAGAATTGCATTTTAAATTAAATCCAAGAGTAGAAATTAACTCTTGCATGGATGGAGAAAGTGGAATAACACCTCCCACGTGCAATCTTGCATGTAATCTCCATAGAACACCTTGAATCCACTAAGGCCATTCTCCTCTCCATGTGTCTTACATTGGTGAATCTAAGATGCATGAAAATCCTCTATAAATAGGGGATTAGAAGATGGAGAAGGATGGAATTTTGGAGTAATGTTATGCTGCCAAAATTCACTCTCAACCTCACTCTCTCAATACTCTCTAAATCCTTGTAGTGTTCAAGCATATCCCTTCCAATCCCTATCACCATAGACTCCCACAAGTCGTTCTAAGGCCGGAGGATAGCGGGGAAGACACTAGAGGTGGTCCACACACCGTTCGTGATCAAAGGAATCAAAAGGAGTTGCTGAATCGGTCTCCAAAAGGTTGATACAAATTCTGGTCTCTGTTTATGGTATTTGGAAACATGCTTTCATTTTCTAAAATTGATGTAGTTAAGTGCCTCCGATCCTAAAATTGCTTTCGCATGTGTTATATGAACACCTTCAAACGGTCCAATTGCGCTTCCGCTTTAATGGAATTGGGAATTCCAATCCTTCAGAAAGTTGTTTATTTACCTAAATTCTATTTTATTCATGTCATCCTTTATTGATTATCATTCCAATCTTGTTGAGTTTAACTTGATCACTTAGACTTACCATGCTATGAGAGTTTGGTACCGAAAGAGTCAAACAACATTAGTTCTCATAAAGGTGATATAGGAGAAAAGGCTCGAAAGAGTGTATTCGATGTTATAATGGATGATCGCTTATAACAACTATAGGGTTATAGGTTGCATGCATGAATAATCTTTGTCGGAGTCAAGTCACAGAAATGTGCATAACGGTACTCGCTTAGTCTTCTAACGGTTATTGGGAGCAAGGCCAAACAGGAGTTAAACCTGACCCAATGCATATCTAGACTTAGGTTAAATAAGCTATTATTAGAGTTATTTGCCTTAGGGTTGAAGTTTTACTGAACACCTTGCATTTGTTATTGTTTGTTTACTTTTTACTTGTTTCATTAGTTAGCAAAAAAAATCCTGTCATCAATTTATTTACTTGGTTACCTTTTTAAGCAATTTAAGATCAGTTTCTTCTTCAAATCTGTGTTCAAAATTAGTCACTGTGGGATCGATACTTTTGGAATACTTCAGAGGTTTTTATTACTTCATGCGATAGTGTATACTTGCACTTAGTTGGCTGAATTCATCTTTACTTACTATTTACCATCTTTTCCAACATCCACCTTTAGTCTACAACTCGCATCAAGTTTTTGGTGCCGTTGCCGGGGAACTAAAAGTGAAACCAGTTTTTGTTTGTTGAAATTGCGATTTGATTGCGACGACATTTCTATCTTAAGAGAATCTAACTTCGGTTTGCAGTTCTTTTGCAAGTTGAGGTTGGTGCATGAGCAAAGAGTATCAACTCTTCGAGCTAGATCCTGAGATAGAAAGAACCTTACGTCGTCATCGTATAGAGCAAAGGCGAAAGAAAAGGGAACAACAAGAGTTGAGCACACGGGAACATCTTGAAGAAGCTGGTTATATTCAAGAACTTCCAATGGACCAGCCTGAAGTCGGTCCTCCTGTTGATCAACAGAATTGTGGAATGGACCAAAACGGTGGGAGAATACCTCTAGCACCACCATTTCCACCAGTGCCATAAAATAAAAATCTGATCTATATTGCAGAAGATCGTAATAGAGCAATAAGGGATTATGCCATACTAGTTTTTCAGACTCTAAATCCAGGAATACTTGAGCCACAAATAGAAGCGCCACAGTTTGAGTTGAAGTCTATGATGTTTCAGATTCTCAACACTATGGGCCAGTTTTCAGGACTTCCGAGTGAATATCCGCATAAGCTTATTAAGTCATTTGTAAGAATTTGTAGTTCGTTTAAGGTAACAGGAGTTCCAGAAGATGCATTGAAACTTAAATTTTTTCCTTTTTCATTGCAGGGAGATGCAGTGGCTTGGTTAGATTCATTTCCACCAAACTCCATCACATCCTGGAATGATTTGGCAGAGAAGTTCCAAGAGAAGTTTCTTCCACCCAACAAGAATGCTAAGTATAGAGCAGAGATCATTTCCTTGAGACAATCTTACAATGAGCCTTTAGACGCAACATGGGAGAGATTCCAGAAGCTAGTCCGTAAGTGTCCTCATCATGGGTTGCCTGCCTGCATCATTCTTGAGCATTTTTACAGTGGGTTCGATCAAGCTTCGAAAGCCTTAGTCAATGCGTCTACAAATGGATCTTTCTTGAAAAAGTCCGCGAATGAAGCACATGTCATTCTAGATACAATAGCCACAAATAACAGACATTGGGGAGGGACCGAGACTACCATTTTGAAAAATCCAGTAGAAGTTGTGGACACGGAAGAAAACTCAACCATGCAAGCTCAGATTAATGTTATTCATAACATGATGAAGGGCTTGACTATGGGAAATCAAACAAATATTGCTCTCGCGAATGTTATCTCTTCTCCATGTTGTGATATTTGTAATGAAGAGCATATTACATATAATTGTCCACTAAACCCTGCTTCTGTTTTCTATGTAGGACAATAGGGAAATCAAAACCGTTGGAATCCATATGCAGCTACGTACAACCTAGGTTGGAGGCAACATCCGAATTTCTCTTGGGGAGGACAAGCTAGTATCAGTAATGTTGGTGTAAACCAATTTGAAAAAGTTTCAACAGGATTTAATTCCCAACCTACACAACAGCAGCAGCAGAAAAAGTTTCAACCAGTACAAGTTCAGAACACTAATGAAGAGTCAAATCTAGAGGCTCTAATGAAGGATTACATGACAAGGAATGACGCCACTATTCAGAGTCAAGGAGCCACGATAAGGAACTTGGAAATCCAGATAGGAAAAATGCTTAAGAAATAAAGAATAGACCCCAAGGAACATTGCCTAGCAAGGCTGAAAATCCTCACTGTGAATGCAAGGAACAATGTAAAGCAGTTACTTTGAGGAGCAGATGGGAGTATGACGGACCATAATACCCTATTAATCAAGAAGTTAAGAGAATCCTAGAAGAAGTGTTAGAAATTCTACAGAGAAAGAGCAAAAAGTCAATAGAGAAGTTATTAGGAATAAAGAAGTTTCAGAAAAGACTAAGGAGTCGGAAGCCTTGGAAGAAAAACTTGAAAGTTTGGCTAAAGATAAAGAGCATGAGAATGCAATCGCAAAGGCGACCGTAAAACAAAAAAAAATCATCATTGATCCAGATTATAGACCACCACCACCTTACCCTCAAAGATTCAAATATGCATCACAAGATACGCAGTTGAAGAAGTTATTAGAGATTTTAAAGCAACTTCACATCAACATCTTGTTGGTGGAGGCGCTTGAACAAATGTCGAACTATGTGAAATTCCTGAAAGACATCTTATCTAAGAAGAGACAATTGGGTGAATATGAGACAATTGCATTGACAGAGTGCTCGAGTGCACTAGTTAAGAGCAAGGTTCCCCCTAAATTAAAAGATCTAGGAAGTTTCACTATTCCCTACTCCATAGGAGGAAGGAATGTCAGTAGAGCACTATGTGATCTTGGAGCCAGTATCAACCTGATGTCGTATTCAATCATTAAATAGTTAGGAATTGGGGAAGCAAGACCAACTAGTGTCACTTTGCAGCTAGCAGACCGATCATTGACACTGAAAGTGTTAATATCTAAAATACGAAATAAATTATGAATCTTAGGCACATAACAAGCTCAATTTGATCATTCATTGCATGTTATTCATGAGAAGGAAAACAGAGACAGTTTACCAACCTTTTGTTAATGGAGAAATTGGTTTGATTCTCTTGTTGTTTTTCTTCACCAATCAATCACGAACCACCACTGGATCTTCCTTGCTATCCTCAAGCCTTTGGAACGGATTGTGGGATCCTCAAGTGATTGAATTTAAAGAGAAAAGCTTGAAGAACAAGTTTATGGAGTTGGGTATGGTGAGCTTCAATTTTGGTAGCAATTCACTATCATTTCAGCTATTTCCTTTCAGCCTTCTTCTTCCCTTTTATAGAGGGATCAATGGAGAAAAAAAGCCTCAGGAGTTGCTGGTGCGTCATCAGCTGAATGGATGGAATGTGAGATAAGACGAATAATAATAATAAAGATGAATTCAGCTAACCCTTAGTGCAAGTATACACTATCACACGTAGTAATAAAAAACCTTAGAAGTATTCCAAGGGTATCGATCCCACGAGGACTAAACTAGAAATTCAGATTTGATGAAGAAACTGCTCAAGTGATTGCTTTTGAAAAGGTAACCAAAGAAAATAAGTTGATTGATTGGGTTTTTTTGAAAAGATGAATAAAACATGCAAATAACTAAAAGAATAACAATAATAAATAAACGAGGTATTCAACATGGATTCATCCCAAAGGCAATAACCATAATCATGTAATATTTAACCTAAGCCTATTCAATGCATTGGGTCAGATTTAACTTCTATTTGGCCTTGCTCCCAAGAACCGTTAGAAGGCTAAGCGAGTACCGTTATGCACATTTTTGTGACTCGACTCCGACATAGATATTTCACGAGTGCAACCTATAACCCTGTAGTCAATATAGGGTGCCTTAGGCAGCTTGCCCTATACCTTCGAACAATCTCTTTCGAGCTTTTTCTCCTATATCACCTTTATAAGAACCGATATCGTTTGTCCCTTTCGAGGTCATACTCACCTAGCATGCAAAGTCTAAGTGATCAAGTTAAACTCGGCAAGATTAGAGTGATAATCAATAAAGAATGACATGCATTGAACAGAAACTTAAGCAAATAATACACTTTCAAGCTATTGAACCATAAGGGAATTCACCATATTGAACCCCTCAGCAGAATTTAGCTACTCATGGTGAGATAAAGAGAAAATAAACACATTTTCATTGAAATAAGAATGTAAATAATACAGAATAATGAAACGTAATCAAGAGTTGGAAATAAAGGAGATAGCTAAATATTATGGGTTTTCTATTTACTCAATCCTTCTAGAGTTCACTAAGACACTCAACTCTCTCGCTTTTACAAGTGGGAATGGGTGAAAATCCCTACAAACCCTAAGGTTTGATGTCTAACTCAGGTTAGATTTCAATCATCCAAGAAGGACCTCAGGCATCCCTACTCATAGGCGTCAACTAGGGTTCTGTCACCACCCTCTTCTTCCAAATGAGTTCTGCTTGAATTTGACTTCGAATCTTGAGCTTATATAGTGTAGAAAGTGGTTGAAGAGCTGCGAAATAGGTGCTGGAAGGTTGCCCAGTTAGTTTTGGGGTCAAAACAGCCGGTTAGGTGCGAAGAAGACTCGTCAACAACGACCCACGGATGATTTGAAACGGTCTCAGTTTTTCCAGAAATGCGGTCGCATTTCATTTTGCCTTCCCAGAAATGCGGTCGCATTTCTGGGAAATTCTAGCTTTTCCTCTATTTTTCCTACACAACAACTTAGTCAAATTCTCTAAAAATTAAGTCTTTTTAAGCACAAATGAGCATAATTTGACAAAAGTAAATCTCAACATCCTAACTTATCAACTTAAGCATATTTTGAGCTCGGGAATAGTAAAATCGATCTAAACATGTAACATTTGACCAAGAAATGAGCTAATTATAAGGGTAAAATAGGTATATTTTTTACCCTTATCACACCCCCAAACTTAACTCATTGTTTGTCTTCAAGCAATAGCCAATCAAAATGTTAGAGATCAACTTTTTAATTGCCAATCAAAATGTTAGAGCTCAAATACTAATTGCAAATCAAAATGTTAAGGTTCATGTGTAGTAATCAATCATGGTACTAGTATCAACTTTCAATTTCAAATCAAGTGACATGGAATAAATTAAACATGTTTTTCAAAATCGTTTTCTGAAAAGCTTGCCTTTCAGGAGAGGTTTCTACTCTAGTGCCAGTCACAACATCTGAGTTTCTTAGGCATGAAGATTTCTATTGTTCTTTTCAAAAGAAAAACTCTCCCTAATCCATTCTAACCAATGTGTTTAAACTACCTAACTTCTACTCATAGAGCCTAGTGTAGTCCTTTAGTTAAGAAAAACAATCTTGAGGAAAAAATGAACATACATGAGTGACTAGACCTTTTCTATCTCCCCCAAACTTATTTGACTGTTGATGCTCTTTTTATTCAACTTCTTTTTCTCCCAAGAGTATCCTTGTTGTCATCTTTACCTTCGTTCTATCTTATCGACACTTTGTGGTGAAGATATCTAGCTACGAGCAAAGTTCACAAGCTCGGAATGATACTCACTTCCCTAGGAAAACCTTTCATGCAGTGGCAAACCATGGGTGTCATGAATGCCCCAGGTTACTCAGTAAGCCCTAGGAAGGAGGAGTAACTCTCGGTTTTTCATTTTTTTATTATTATTTTTTTAAATGAACTGAGCACATATTCTTTTTCCAGCAGTACAAATTTACAAAAAGCATGGTATAACATATAAAGCATAAAGCATCCCCCCAAACTTAATTTAGACAATGTTCTCATTGGCTTGTTTTGAGGCACGGGCTTAACATGAGGCTTTTTATTTTTCAAAACTTCAAGGCTAAACTCTCCTAGAGTGTTAGAAAGGTTAAACACGAGGAAGTTTAGATTGAAGAAAATTCTGTAAAGAAAAAGACTAATGGAAAGCCTATGACTAGAAAACAATTCAGTTGTGACGGTGACACTTTTGAGATAGAACAAAGCTCTAGTTTTCATCATCATGGGCTTAAAAGAAAACTCCTTTGAAAACATGCTTTTTCTTCCAAAACATTTTATCAAGTAGTTTTTCTTAAAGTTTATTTTTCTTCCAAAAGTTCATAGGTAAAGCTCAAAAACGACAAGTAGATTTTTTTAAGAAAAGATAAAAAAAAAACCCAAGTTTATCTAATCTAAACTATCAACAAACTCTCTAAACTACCCTATGATCAAAACTATTAACAAACTAAATAATTAAAGCAATCAAAACAGCAACTAAACAACTAAAAACAGCATTTAAACTCATGCTAAAACTAAAAAACAACAAGTAAAAAAAACATCAAACAGTATTATTCACAAAAAAATTCAGTCAAAGGGGATCAGAAAACTCCCCTAGTCCTCGTCCGAGGAACTCTTTCTCTCTCTCTTCATTCTCTTCTTCATCATTTTCATCTTCTTCATCATTAGAATCTTTGTCTTCCTGAGGCAGCAGCGATTGAGGGAAATCTGGAAAGATTGGAGCGATACTCGGGGCAATAGAGAGATAGAACTCTCTAATGGCTTCATCCCGCTCCTTTGCATATGCCCAATATGTTCTCAAGTTTTCCCTGATTTGATCTAGCTGGCGGTAGGCAATGGCTAGGGCCTCTGATGATGGTGAGGGTCCTGTAAAAGAAGTGTGCCGGGATGGAGAAGCTACATTCGGCCCTGATTGAGGAGTAGCCTGAGATGTGGATGCTTTATCTTTCCTCTGGATACTGTTCTGTTGGAGCTTTCCAATCAAGGACAGGTCAATAGTTGACTTGAAGAAGTGACGCTCCTCGTCCTTGCTTGGAACGATTTTCACCCTTTGACAAAGTTGGGTGATGAGTGATCCAAAGAAAAGCTTGCCTGCTCTTTTTCTCCCACAGGCTAAAATCTCATCCCTGAAAATGTTCCCCACGTTGATCTCCAACCCCTTCATAATGCAATAAAGTAACATAACTCTATCCACTGAGATCGTGTTATCGTGGGTGGTTGGCATCAAACGGTTCTTGATGAAGTGAAGCCAAACTGCCGATTCTGGCTTTAGGCCGCTTGGCACCAGAGACTTCACTTTTGTTTGAGACTCTTTCCATTGAACCCCTTATTGGCCACAAGTTTCAATGCATTTTTCATCTGCTTGCCTGAAGGGTTCCTTATCACATCATTCCCTCTCGGATTCAGGGGTGCCTTGATCCTGTACACCCTATTAATGTCGACTGAGGAGAAACTGACCATCTTCCCCCTCACAACCGCCATGCTAATGCTCTCCTCCCTCAGGCCGGCATAAAATTCACGAAGTAGAGGCACGACAGCCTCCTGAGGGTGAGCACAGAAGTCCTGCCATTTGTACTGCGAAATGATCCTGCTCACGAACTCTGGCAGTGCTCCTGCTCTATTAGAGAATCCCTTCTCGTTGAGGAAATCCCTTTTCTTCATGATCTCCATCCGTTCCTGAAAGTTGACATCTTTAAATATCTCAGGAAATGGATTTTTAGGACATGCAGCCTTAGGTGATTTTCCCTTTGGCTTGGCGGGTGAGATGGTGGGAGGAACTACGGGAGAGGCGTCCATGGACCTCGTCCTCGGCCTCTTGGCAAATATCAGGTCATTCTTGTTCTTTGTCCTCTGATAGCGGGCAGAAATGTCGCTATTTTAGGCCCAAATTATTGAGCTTTTTAGTGCTTTAATTGTGTTTTTATTGAGAAATTCTAACTTAATTTATTATTTTGTCCTAAGGAGCACTTTATGGATTTTTGGTGAAAAATGCCCTAAAAAGAGCCATCCAAGCCCAAATTTCTATGCATGGATCAAGGGGAAGCCCAAGCAGTCAAACATGAGGAAGAGGTCCAAAAAGAATTAAAGTTGGCCCAAGAATTGAAGCCCAACCCGCGCCTGAAAGTTCTGGAATTCGCCTAGCGTCGCGACGCTATCCCATTTCTTGGTCGGCAAGTCGATGACATCACAACGTCGCAACGTTGTGCCCATAGCGTCGCGACGCTATCCAATTTTCGGGCCTATAAAAGGCGCCACTTGGTGCCCATTTTATGCATCAATCATCATTCCATTCTTCCATCCTTTCTTTCCTTGGCTCTTTTGGAGCCCTCTCTCAAGGCTTTTAAGCCTTTTTTCGAGTTCTTTAGTGGGAAAATTTTGGGGACTTTTGGGGAGCACTCTAGGAGGCTCAAGGTGTGCTCAGAGGGACTCCAAGCGCCAGCGACGGGGTCTTCGACGGTCATTTCCTTCCCTTTTATTTTGCTCTTAATTATGCTTTCCATTGTATATGTTGTGAATAGTTTAGCTATGTATAGCTAAACCCCAATTTGGGGTCTTGAAATGAAATTATAGTTAAATGTTGTTATAATTGTCTATCTCTTGCCCTGTTTACTAATTATTTGTATGGATGCTCGTAATGTTGTATGCAATCTGGCCAATTGTATATTGATCTGATTCTTAATGGAAACTCGACGGAGAGAAGTTAGGATAGATCATAATCCATGAAACTAGTTTAATTGCCCGTCGTGACAACGAGGTTAGTTGATTAAACTTAGATTCCTAAAATGAATCAGAGCGTATTAATTAACGAATATTAATGGCGCTAAGGACACTTAGGTTGTTAAAATGGATTAATTATAATTAGGGGAAACCGACAGGAGATCCTATGTGACTAACGGAGATTCTAGGAATATGATTAGTTGGGCAACGAGATAGGTTAATTGTAATAATTATTTAGCCAGTAATTGAGTTTCAAGACCCCACTTCCCATTTTAAAACTCTTTCTCCATATTTTTATTTCTTGATTGATCACTTTAATTTCCTTAATCGCATTAATTTTAAAAATCATTTTATTTTCATGTTTGGTCCCTAAATATTATTTCTCCTAAGTATCTTTAGTGTTCAAAGTAATTTTTGCTTTGCTTAATTTTCGTTTCGCCTTCCTGTGGATTCGATACTCGGAATATTTCCATTTTATATTACTTGTGGCCCGTGCACTTGCGGTATTAGTAGCGGTGACTCGCAACATCCTCCTCTCGGCCTTAATCTCTCTCTTTCTCTTTCTCCTCAATGCTGCAGAGATAGAAACTTGGTCGCCATCTAGTTCCCTTATCTCTGAATCGGATTTTGTATCAGAGTCAGTGGAGGTCTCGGCCTCCTTGTCTTCTTTTTCCTCTTCGTCCCTCTTCTCTCTCGAAGAGGTGCTATCAGCTGCTGGTAGGTCATTTGTGAATAGAGGTTCGAAAACCTCTTCAGCAGGCTGAGCTTCAGTGGCCTCGGTTAGGCCTTCCTTAGAATGCGGCCCAGAGCGGTCGCATTGTGTCCTTCTTCTTCTACTTCTCTTTCTTTTTCTAAGTTTTCTTCTCTTGGCCCCGGTTGGAACTCTTCTTCTACCCTCCCTTGCAACAATTCAGCTTCCCTTTGAGCCTTGTGGAGTGGCTCAATGGCTGCAAGGCAGTCTTCAGCTTCCTTTCTTTTTTTTTTTTTCATCTTCTTTTATTTCTTCTCTTCTCTTTTTCTCTTCCTCAAAGAGTTGCAAATCCATGGCTGCCCTCCTGAGGTTTTCCTCAAACTTTCTTTCTTCCTCAGCTTCTAAGGCCCTCTCAGCCTCCTGTTCTTCTTCTCTCCTTCTTTTCTCTTCTTCCTCATCTATTCTCTTTGGAAAGTCATCCTCCTCCATCATCTGCTGATTTTCCATCTCTCTCTCAGCCTCAATATCTTTCAAAGCATCATGTTCAGCCTTGTACTCTTCAGCAATCGCAAGAGCCTTTGCCACAGCTTGGCGAATTATTCCTTCGAATACGTCCGGAGGCATTCTTGTGGTTTTGAGAGGCTCAATTACAAGCGGCTTTTCAGGCACAACTTTCTTCGGGCTCCTCTTTCTTGCACTATAGGTAACGAATGGTTTGGTCCTACAAGATGAAGAGGGGTTAGTTGAAGGTTCAGAATGCTTACCCGATGAAGTTCCCTCTTGTCGAGAGCTTCCAGTTGCCTTGGCGGCTTTTTCTTCAACTTGCCGATTCCCTTCTTCTTCAAGGGCAGCCCGTCTCTGAGCTCCCATCTCCCGGATCATCGCAAACCCCTCATGCGAGCGTTTCTTGAACTGTTGAGCGGCGAGTTTTTGGGTTTGATGGACGGCGGCGGCGCGCGTGAACCTCCGTGGTGTAGACGAACTCGGCATCTCCCTGGACGTGGCCGGCATTGCCGAAGAAGATGGAGTTTAAGCGTTGGGTCCGACGTTCACGATCGCCGATGAGAATCCCGTGGGTCTCGTCCTTCGCGTGCCTTGCATGGGCGTTTCAGATTGCTCTTTTTGTCGTCGCTCCCTTGCTTCAGCTTCGTGGGTTGCTTGAGCACTCTGAGATCGAGTGTTCTTGCGTGATGATGAGGGTTTTTGAGTGTTCTTCATCTTCTTGAATGTGGGTTTTTCGGTGTCAAGATGAGAGAATATGGAGAGTTGAGGTTTTTACTTGAATGCAAAAGACTTGAGTGGTTGGTGAAGAGGATAAGAACATAAGTCAGCTATTTAAACTTTTGCAATTAGGTCAGTGCAGGTCAAACGAATTTCGTGACTCCCCACTTATTTTTGAAAATGCGGTCGCATTCTCAAATACACTGGGGAGAAATGCGATCGTATTTCACCCAGTTCTTCTGCCTTTATTTTTTTTCTGATTTTTTCACTTTCCTTCGCCTCTCTTCTTTGCTGAAACACTCATAAACACGTTAGAAAAGTTCACATGCTTAATCATGATTTATTTATTTTTTCATTTTCTTAAAAAGAATTAAGGGACGTTTTTATCAGTTCAACTTCTAGGTAAGTCCCCAGGTAGATGTGTTCCCAAAGGTCAGCTTACATACCTCAGCCTGGGCAGGACTTTCCTTAGACAAAGTTCCCTCTTGATCAAAAATCCTTTATTCTAAACAAACTTACAATTTTTCCCATTTTAGCACAAAATAATATGGACTTTTCAAAACTCCCAGATAAATCCCCAGGAAAAGGTGTTCCCAATGGTCATCTTAAATACCTTTTCCTAGATAGGATTTTCCTAGACAGAGTCTTTACTCTTGTCCAAATATTTTTGAGGCTTTGTCTAGATTAGTATTTTATTCCACAATAGATCCAGATAACATACAAAATAACTTTTCAAAGTATAGAAATCAGACCAGGTCAATCACAGAGACATGGGCTTCCTCATCCTCAAAACCTTTTCCCCAATATGGTTTGATCCTTTGTCGCTTCATGGGTTGATTGACCTCTTCCACTTTAATCGTTTTCCTACCTTTTTCTTCTGATTCTTTATCTCCAAGTATATCCTCCAAGGTGTCTCTTTTCATTATTTCCTGCAAAGTAGACCGGGAGAGTTCATCAATTTCATCAACCATAGAACATTCCTCGAAATCTCCAGGGCACTTCATTGAATTCATCACGTTAAACGTGACTTGCTGATCATTGACCCTCATGGTCAATTCTCCTTTCGCACATCTATTAAGGTTCTTCCAGTGGCTAGGAACGGTCGTCCTAAGATGATTGGCAAATCTTTGTCAGCTTCACAATCTAAAATGATGAAATCTGCAGGAAAAACAAACTTGTCAACCTTAACCAATGCGTCTTCAATCTTTCCAATGGGATGTGTGAGTGATCTATCTGCCAACTGTAGAGTTACAGTTGTCGGTCGCGCTTCACCAATCCCTAACTGTTTAAAAACCGAGTATGACATTAAGTTGATGCTTGCTCCTAAGTTGCACAAAGCTCTGCCTACATCCCTGCCTCCGATAGAGCATGGGATGGTGAAGCTTCCTGGGTCTTTAAGCTTGGGAGGAATCTCGTTCTTCACTAGTGCATTAGAACATTCCATGAGTGCAACCGTTTTGTATTCCCCCAATCTTCTCATTTTTGACAGAATATCTTTCAAGAACTTCACATAGGTAGGCATTTGTTCAAGTGCCTCCACTAATGGTATGTTGATGTGCAACTGCTTCAATACTTCTACAAACTTCTTGAACTGTACATCTTGTGATGCATGTTTGAATCTTTGCGGGTACGGAAGAGGTGGTATGTAATCTGGGTCTAACACAAAATTTTGAGGTTTTGCGGTCGCATCTCCCTGTCTTTTCTCCAACTTTGATTTTTCTTCTTTTTCCACCAAGGCTTCATGCTCCTTGGTCTTTTCTACTTTTTCTTCTTTATTCTGTAAACTATCCGAGGTAATGTCTGACTTCTTTTCACAAATCTTTTCTCGAGCTTCAACTGGGATCTCTGCTTCTTGATTGACTGGATATTTTGGACCATCGTATTCTAATCCATTTCTTAAGGTCACTACCTTGAATTGTTCCTTTCCTTCTCTGTGCGGGATCTCGGTCTTGCTAGGCAATGTCCCTTGATGTCTATTCTTAATCTCCTGAGCAATTTGTCCAAGCTGAACTTCCAAATTCCTTACTACAGCATCGTTTCTTGCCATGTACTCCTTCATAAGAGTCTCTAGATTTGACTCTTGACTCTGCACTGGAACTTGTTGGAAGTTTTTCTACGACTGTTGTTGTGTAGGCTGCTTTCCAAACTGATGAGTGTTGGAATTACTCGACCCGGCTTGTCCTCCCCAAGAGAAATTTGGATGTTGTCTCCATCCTGGGTTGTACGTGGCCGAATAAGGATTCCATCTATTCTGATTTTGATTTCCTTGTGGACCTACATAAAAAACAGATGCAGGGTTTAGTGGGCAATTATCAGCGATGTGTTCCTCACCACATATCTCACAACAGGGGGAAGAAATAACATTGGCAGGGGCTATGTTGGTGTGATTGCTCATGGTCATGCCCATCATCATGCTATGGATAGCCTTGATCTGGGCTTGCATAGTAGAGTTAACCTCTGTTTCCACTACTTTCACTGGATTTTTCAACATGGTTGTTGGTTCATTTTCTCCCCAATATCGATTGTTGGTGGCTATGGTGTCTAGAATAGCATGCGCCTCATTAGCAGACTTCTTCAGGAAAGATCCGTTTGCAGATGCGTTTACTAGTGCCTTTGAAGCTTGATCTAATCCACTATAAAAATGCTCCAAAATAATGCAAGCAGGCAATCCATGGTGTGGACATTTCCGAACCAGCCTTTGAAATCTTTCCCAAGCTGCTGATAACTTGCAAAAAACAAGTTATTTGTCCTTTAAACTTAAGCTAAAACAAGGCCAAAAAGAAACAAAGATGCGTTGCTTCAGCGCAATAAGAAAGGAAAATGTGATAATTTTATGCGGCGAGCTATATTCATGTATGCGGTGAGAAATTATAAAATATAGGGCACTAATACAACTAATTCAGTTGTTTTCCAAAGTTTCATCTCAGCACAGGCACACATCCCGAGACGATCAAGAGACAGATATGATGGATGAAAGGACAAACGCTGACACAACTGATAAAACTAATGCAAGTGGGCTGAAAAAGGGCTGAAAAGTTACAAGTTGGCTGATGATGACTGAAGCAAGTGGCCAATTAGTTGGAGAAGTTAGTTTCCCTCGCCTATAAATAGAAGCCACCTCCTCAAGAACACATAACTCATATTCAGAAGAATTGAGGGACGAGAGTAGAGGACGAAGATCAAGGAGAAAGAGAAATAACAGAGAACTGTGATTCAGAGTAGACTTGCGTTGGCAATGTATTATTGCGTGATGTATTGTTATACTCGCATTGTTGGGTTTAATGTCCTATAAACTCGTAGTTTGTAAATCTTTAAACATATTCTATTTCCAATAAAGACGTTATTGAGGTTATTCAGTAAAAGATGTTATTGAATATGTAAATTGCAAATGATTAACCTAAATCCAATAAACTAAGATCCTTGGCTATAAAATGAATACTCGAACTATATGTAGGGACATATCATAGGATCAAGTTCAAGTTTATAGTCAAAATAGTCTATAGTATAAGGATAAGGTTGGGTACCTTATCCTGGAGACACTATGGACGCGGCCCACTTTGTATTAAGTACAAACGATGAGATCCTAAATCGTTCATGTGGTGACATGCGAGTGGGGGTGTCCTATGCAATGAGTTTGCATAAGACTGGACCACGAAATAAGTCACTTTCTCTTTATAACGTCGTTTACTGAAGAAACTGACTATTTCTCATAGATGACCTAGGTAACTCGTTCTTAATCCTGAGCTATCTATGAACTTCTATTTATGTGAGATTATCCTTTGATCTGCATGGGTGAGAGTGGCCAGCATCGCCGACTCGACAAGCCTACCATTTTGGGGATAAGATCGAATAGATAGCTGGGGACATAGTTTCGCAAGACGGAATTCACTCCTACCCTTTTCAGGGTTAGTAGATAGGTTGTTCCCTTAAGTACTAACTCCAGGACTTGAACAAGGGGCCCCACCCTCTTGTTAGATCGCGAGGGACTTAGGTTTGATGGTTGGACCGCAAACCGATTGTTCATTAGAGGATTAGTGGAACTTAAGGAACAAGAAGTACTATAGAGGTGAAACGGTTATTTGACCTAGCTATAGCTACGAACAACCTGTGAAGGAACGACTTACTAAACATGGTTAAATCAAGTGGACGGAAATATATCTATAGTGAGGGGAGTGCAACTATCGGGCTATAGTGGAGTGTCCCGATAGTTAACGAATGTTGGCTAGCTTAGATAATGAGATTAGTCGGTTACCCTTGAATCATTGGAGCCCATGATCTATAGGTCCATTAGGTCCCCCTACTAGCTCATATCGGATTAAAGCCTAGAATATTTTGATAGGAAACTTTGAATCGTTCAAAAAAACGGGAAATAGGGTTTTATCGTAAAACATGTTCGACACAATGATTTAATTATGAATTAAATTAGGAATTGAGAGATGAGGTATTTAAAAGTGTTTTAAATACCATATATATGTATTAGGAATCATATATAATTCATGGCATTAGGTGATAAAGATTGATTGGATCAATCATATCAAAATTACATGGAAATGTCCCAATTAATTGCCTAGAAATCAATTTCAATTTTGAATTGAATTTGAAATAAATTGAAAGCTTAAAATTCACAATTAGGATTCAATTCATAGTGGATTTAGTGGTTTTTCCACTCTTGCATAATGATACATAGTGGAAAACAACACAAACATGCATTAGATGCATGTGTTGTGAAGTAAACACCTAAAATCCACTTTGAGTTGCATCTTGACCATGTGGCTAAGTGTCATGAAGCTTGTCTTTGCATGGGAGATGTCTATAAAAGGGGCTTGAATTAGATTCAAGAAGAGCAAGCTTTCATTTAGTGTTATGCTGCAAATTTTCTCCCTCAAATTCTCTCTCATTTCATCTCCTTCCAAAAGCTTGTACCATCAAGCATTCCCTTCCTATTTCTTTCTTCTATAGACTCCCACAAGTCTTTCTAGGCCCAAGAGAATAGTAGGGAAGACTCTAGAGGTTGTCCAAGGAGCATAGGAGAGGCAAAAACCACAAGGAGTTCCACATAAGTGAGCTACAAAGGTTGGTGTTCTCTCAACTCTATATTCTGTCTTTTATAGAACATGCATGCTTTAGGAGCAAAATTGAATGTCTTAAGTGCTTTCGATCTTCAATTGCTTCCGCATGTGTTATATGAACACCTTCAATTGGTATCAGAGCATGATTAGAGCACTTAATTCGTTTTAATTTTGCTTTGGTGGGTACCATTTTGAAATTGAATTTTCTGTGTGCTAAAATGGAAGTGTTCTGGTTTAGCAATTTTTTGAGCATTCAAACCTTCATGAAATTTTAATTGCTCGGATATGTAAGAGCGTTAATGTGTGTACTATAGTCTTTAATTTTTATAGAGTCATTAGAGTCCATATAGGCTGTAAAATCGAAGAAAAACCGGAGAAGACGTAGCAGAAAAGGAAAATTCCAGCAGCAGTTTTTTTTTTGTTCTTCTTTTCCAGTCCGGTTCGGTTCAGCTGCTTTTGTTGGGGTCTGGTTCGGTCTGCTGCAGCTTATTTACACACTTTTGAAGGCCGGTTAACTCCATGGAGGGTTGGTTCGGGTCGGTTCGTGAAGCTCGGGATTGCTACAAGCTTTTATTTATTAATTATTATTGTAATAATTAGTTAAAGTGCTTGTTTTAAATTGCCAAACCATTCCATTTTAGTTTTGATTTAATTTCTTTTATGCATGGAGAATGTATGGTTTAATTAGATTAAATGTATGTGCATTATGAGTATGCCATATAGTTTAAAATCCCACCATAGGAAAGCATGTTCATGCATTTTTAATAAGTGTTATTAATAGTTCAAATGCATGAGGGAAATTTTATGTTTAAATTGATATAAATGTTGTATTGATTTAGGGAGATTCATGCTTGAATGGTTAATTAAAATTGATTAATTGATATAAAAGTTATATTAATCAAAAGATAAAATTAACCTAGCATGAAGCATGAAATTTCCTTAGAATTTTGTTTATAAGAGTTATATTCAAAAGGCAAGTTTGTTATAGTTTAGATTTATATTGTTATAAATCACATAGAAATTTAAAATCTATAACAAAGAAAAAGGTGCATGCTCACTTAGGGTTAATTTGATCCAACTCTCGATCGATTTCAATTAGATTCAAATAGGTCGATAAGCTTGTAAAACATAGGTTACAAGAGAACTCACCCGACGAGATGCTGTCTAAGGCTGGAGGTATTTAAGTTGACGGTTTACGGAACACCTCTTACCTGGGCATCGAGTCGGTTCTTGAGTTAAAGTTAACCCAGTTTTATGAGCATGCACGTGTGTGATGTGAGGTTTTAATCGTTATCACCTAGACATCGTAAGTTTAAATGAACTTAGACTTAGGGTTATTCAATTAGCCGGAATTCGCCTAAGTATAAGTATACCCAAAACCGTTTAAAATACTTAGTGGGAGGGGAGAGATATATCAAATCCATTTCCCTTTCACGTTCTCCCTTGTGTTCACAAGGTAAGATTTATGCTTGGCCTCGTGTTGATTATACCTCAACTGCTCCATTCGGAAGGTGTTTGCATAAATAAATAACAAGGTGAATGGAGAAAGTATTTATAGTAAGTGAGTGAAGGAAGTGTGTCAACACATCCTGCGGTCTCCTCCGTTAGGTTGCACCGTGAGATTTCCATGTTGCGCCTGCTTGTATGCCCTGGAGCTACTAACCATTCGGAGGGTTGTAACATGGAGATCAGAACAACGCAAACTCCAGAGATGGATAGGATTACTTAGGACCATTTCCAACATTAGCTTTTCCATTCGGTAGCATTGTTGGGGTCGTTCTCTGTAATCTTAAAACGGCGGGTCACACTTACAAGGGTTACTAAGTGTTAGTAAATTCCTGACCAAACGTAACGATAACTAAACAACTATAGGAATAAGAGTTATTCTGGGATTAGTATTTAGTCAAGAACGTCTTGGTTTGGTGAAGGAGTAATGACTGCCCCTCGGTAGCGGTTGCTCTAACTCACTAAAGTATCGTTGCAAAATAATAATCCTGGGTACATTATTACTTTTGCTAAAACCTAATTGGATTTTGTCTAAAAATGGTTAATAAGCAATTTCTAATAGTTTTGTTTAATTTTTCAGCATGTCTAGCTCACTAGTACAATTACTCGCTTCGGATTAGCTTAACGGGGATAACTATGGAACTTGGAAGTCTAATCTAAACACAATACTAGTAATCGAGGATCTTAGATTTGTCCTTACCGAAGAGTGTCCGCCTAACCCTGGCTCGTCAACAAACCGAATTGTTCGGGAAGCATATGAAAAATGGACTCACGCAAATGAAAAGGCAAGGGGCTATATCTTAGCAAGCATCTCAGATGTCTTGTCAAAAAAGCACGAGAGGATGGTCACCGCGAGGGAGATCATGACTTCGTTGCAAGGTATGTTTGGACAACCGTCCTCACAAATTAGGCACGAAGTTCTCAAGAATGTTTACAATTCCCTGATGAAGGAAGGTGCTTCAGTTAGGGAACATGTTTTGAACATGATGGTTCAGTTTAACATTGCTGAAGTAAACGGTGCTACAATTGACGAGGGTAGTCAAGTAAGTTTCATAATGGAGTCTCTTCCGAAGAGCTTCATTCAGTTCAGGACAAACGCTGTCATGAACAAAATAGACTTTAACCTGACTACTTTGCTAAACGAGCTCCAGACTTACCAAAGTCTCACTAAGAGGGGACATGAAGGGGAGGAAAATGTTGCTACAACCAAAAGGTTCCAAAGGGATCATCCTCAGGAACCAAGTCTGGACCTTCCACTTCAAAGAATAAGAGTATTCAAATGAAGAAAAAGAAGGATAAAGGGAAAGGAAAAGCTCCAGTGGGAAGCAAGGCAAAAACTAAAGCTGCAGATAAAGGAAAATGTTTCCATTGTAATGTAGACGGACATTGGAAACGCAATTGTCCCAAGTACCTTGCGGAAAAGAAGACTGAAAAGGAAAAACAAGGTAAATATGATTTGCTCGTTATCGAAACATGTTTAGTTAAGCAAGATAGCTCTGCCTGGATATTAGATTCAGGAGCGACTAACCATGTATGCTCTTCTTTACAGGAAATTAGTTCCTGACATATGCTGGAAGACGGCGAAGTAACTCTCAAAGTTGGAACTGGAGAGGTCGTCACAGCCAGAGCTTCAGGAACTCTTAAGTTGTCTTTTGGAGATAGATTTTTGTTACTAGAAAATGTCTTGTACGTTCCCGATATAAAAAGGAACTTAATTTCTATCTCTTGTTTGATTGAACATGAATACCAAGTATCTTTTGATATTAATAAAGTGTTTGTTAACAAAAGAGGTATGCATATATGTTCTGCAAAACTTGAAAGCAACTTATACGTGTTAAGGCCAATTCAAGTTAAAGCTATTTTTAATACGGAAATGTTTAAAGTAGCAGAAACTCAAAACAAAAGGCGAAAAGTTTCTCCTAATACCTATCTTTGGCACTTGAGATTAGGCCACATAAATCGCAATAGGATTGAAAGATTGGTAAAGAGTGGACTACTAAATCAGTTAGAAGATGACTCGTTACCACCATGTGAGTCCTGCCTCGAGGGAAAAATGACTAAACGACCTTTTTCGGAAAAAGGTTATAGGGCCAAAGAACCCTTAGAACTCGTGCATTCGGATCTCTGTGGTCCTATGAATGTCAAAGCACGAGGAGGGTATGAATATTTCGTCAGCTTCATTGATAATTATTCAAGGTATGGCTACCTTTACCTAATGCATCATAAGTCTGAAGCCCTTGAAAAGTTCAAGGAGTACAAGACCGAGGTTGAGAACCACTTAGGTAAAACGATTAAAACACTACGATCAGATCGAGGTGGAGAATATATGGACCTACAATTCCAAGACTATTTGATAGAACATGGAATTACGTCCCAACTCTCAGCCCCTGCTACACCACAACAAAATGGTGTATCAGAGAGGAGAAACCGAACCTTGTTAAACATGGTTCGATCAATGATGAGCTATGCTCAGTTGCCTGATTCGTTCTGGGGATATGAAGTTGAGACTGCCGTATACATTTTGAACATGGTTCCCTCTAAAAGTGTTTCTGAAACACCTTATGAGCTATGGAAAGGGCGTAAAGGTAGTTTACGTCACTTCAGAATTTGGGGATGCCCGGCACACGTGTTAGTACAAAACCCAAAGAAGTTGGAACGACGTTCAAAACTGTGCTTATTTGGAGGATATCCTAAAGAAACGAAAGGTGGTCTATTTTACGATCCTCAGGATAATAAAGTGATTGTATCGACAAACGCTACGTTCCTTGAGGAAGATCACATAAAAGATCATCGACCTCGCAGTAAGCTAGTATTAGATGAGATTTCAAGAAAAACTACAAAAGAATCTACAAAAGTTGTAGATCAAACTGGTCCATCAAAAGTTGTTGATCAAACACATCCATCTCAAATAGTGAGAGAGCCTCGACGTAGTGGGAGGGTTATAATACAACCAGACCGTTACATGGGTTTAACAGAAACTCAAACCATCATGTCTGATGATGGTGTAGAGGATCCATTGTCCTTTAATCAGGCAAATAATGATGTTGATAAGGACCAGTGGATCAAAGCCATGGATCTCGAAATGGAGTCAATGTACTTCAATTCGGTCTGGGAACTTGTAGAACAGCCGGATGGGGTAAAACTTATTGGTTGTAAATGGATCTACAAAAGAAAACGAGACCAAGCTGGTAAGGTTCAAACCTTTAAGGCTCGACTTGTGGCAAAGGGTTTTACCCAGCGGGAAGGAGTGGATTATGAAGAAACTTTTTCCCCTGTTGCCATGCTTAAGTCGATTAGAATACTCTTATCCATTGCCACATAGTATGATTATGAAATATGGCAAATGGATGTCAAAACAGCCTTTTTGAATGACAATCTTGAAGAGACTATCTATATGGCTCAACCAGAGGGATTTATAGTCCAGGGTGAAGAGCAAAAGGTTTGCAAACTTAAACGATTCATTTATGGATTGAAACAAGCATCAAGATCCTGGAATATACGTTTTGACACTGCGATCAAAACGTATGGCTTTGAGCAGAATATTGACGAACCTTTTGTTTACAAGAAAATCGTCAAATCCACTGTAGCTTATCCTACTTATTGGGAATAATGTAGGATTCCTGACTGACGTAAGATAATGGCTAGCGACTCAATTCCAAATGAAAGATTTGGGTGAGGATCAATTTGTTCTAGGCATTCAAATCATTAGAAATAGAAAGAACAAAACGCTAGCACTGTCTCAAGCATCATATATCGACAAAATGTTGGTACGATATTCGATGCAGAACTCCAAGAAAGGATTATTACCTTTTAGACACGGGGTTCACTTGTCAAAGGAACAAAGTCCTAAGACACCTCAAGAAGTTGAGGAAATGAGACGAATTCCCTACGCATCAGCAGTTGGTAGTTTGATGTATGCCATGCTGTGTACCAGACCCGACATATGCTATGCTGTAGGAATTGTCAGCAGATTTCAGTCCAATCCTGGTCATGCGCATTGGATTCCCATTAAAAACATCCTTAAGTATCTAAGGAGAACTAGGGATTATACGCTCGTGTATGGAGCTAAGGATCTGATCCTTACAGGATACACTGACTCAGATTTTCAGACCTATATAGATTAAAGAAAATCAACATCGGGATCTGTGTTTACTCTAAATGGAGGAGCGATAGTATGGAGGAGTATTAAGCAAGGTTGCATTGCTGACTCCACCATGGAAGCAGAGTACGTAGCCGCCTGTGAAGCAGCAAAAGAGGCAGTATGGCTAAGAAAATTCCTAACAGAGTTGGAAATTGTTCCAAATATGCAACTACCTGTCACCCTCTATTGTGACAACAGTGGTGCAGTTGCAAACTCTAAGGAACCTCGAAGTCACAAGCGAGGAAAGCATATTGAGCGCAAATACCATCTCATCAGGGAGATCGTGCAACGAGGAGATGTGATCGTCACGCAGATTGCTTCGGAGCACAACATGGCTAACCCGTTTACAAAACCCCTCACGGCTAAAGTTTTTGAGGGTCACCTAGTTAATCTAGGATTACGAGCTTTATTAGACTAGGGCAAGTGGGAGAAATGTAAGGGTATGGTTGATGCCCTAGTTTATTGTCTTTATACTTCTCTCACACCTAACTTTATGTACCCCACTAGAGTTTCAAGTCCAAGTGGGAGTTTGTTGGGTTTAATGTCTTATAAACTCGTAGTTTGTAAATCATTAAACATATTCTATTTCCAATAAAGACGTTATTGAGGTTATTCAGTAAAAGATGTTATTGAATATGTAAATTGCGAATGATTAACCTAAATCCAATAAACTAAGATCCTTGGCTATAAAATGAATACTCGAACTATATGTAGGGACATATCATAGGATCAAGTTCAAGTTTATAGTCAAAATAGTCTATAGTATAAGGATAAGGTTGGGTACCTTATCCTGGAGACACTATGGACGCGGCCCACTTTGTATTAAGTACAAACGATGAGATCCTAAATCGTTCATGTGGTGACATGCGAGTGGGGGCGTCCTATGCAATGAGTTTGCATAAGACTGGACCACGAAATAAGTCACTTTCTCTTTATAACGTCGTTTACTGAAGAAACTGACTATTTCTCATAGATGACCTAGGTAACTCGTTCTTAATCCTGAGCTATCTATGAACTCCTGTTTATGCGAGATTATCCTTTGATCTGCATGGGTGAGAGTGGCCAGCATCGCCGACTCGACAAGCTTACCATTTTGGGGATAAGATCGAATAGATAGCCGGGGACATAGTTTCGCAAGACGGAATTCACTCCTACCCTTTTCAGGGTTAGTAGATAGGTTGTTCCCTTAAGTACTAACTCCAGGACTTGAACAAGGGGCCCCACCCTCTTGTTAGATCGAGAGGGACTTAGGTTTGATGGTTGGACCGCAAACCGATTGTTCATTAGAGGATTAGTGAAACTTAAGGAACAAGAAGTACTATAGAGGTGAAACGGTTATTTGACCTAGCTATAGCTATGAACAACCTGTGAAGGAACGACTTACTAAACATGGTTAAATCAAGTGGACGGAAATATATCTATAGTGAGGGGAGTGCAACTATCGGGCTATAGTGGAGTGTCCCGATAGTTAACAAATGTTGGCTAGCTTAGATAATGAGATTAGTCGGTTAGCCTTGAATCGTTGGAGCCCATGATCTATAGGTCCATTAGGTGCCCCTACTAGCTCATATCGCATTAAAGCCTAGAATATTTTGATAGGAAACTTTGAATCGTTCAAAAACGGGAAATAGGGTTTTATCGTAAAACATGTTCGACACAATGATTTAATTATGAATTAAATTAGGAATTGAGAGATGAGGTATTTAAAAGTGTTTTAAATACCATATATATGTATTAGGAATCATATATAATTCATGGCATTAGGTGATAAAGATTGATTGGATCAATCATATCAAAATTACTTGGAAATGTCCCAATTAATTGCCTAGAAATCAATTTCAATTTTGAATTGAATTTGAAATGAATTGAAAGCTTAAAATTCACAATTAGGATTCAATTCATAGTGGATTTAGTGGTTTTTCCACTCTTGCATAATGATACATAGTGGAAAACAACACAAACATGCATTAGATGCATGTGTTGTGAAGTAGACACCTAGAATCCACTTTGAGTTGCATCTTGACCATGTGGCTAAGTGTCATGAAGCTTGTCTTTGCATGGGAGATGTTTATAAAAGGGGCTTGAATTAGATTCAAGAAGAGCAAGCTTTCATTTAGTGTTATGCTGCAAATTTTCTCCCTCAAATTCTCTCTCATTTCATCTCCTTCCAAAAGCTTGTACCATCAAGCATTCCCTTCCTATTTCTTTCTTCTATAGACTCCCACAAGTCTTTCCAGACCCAAGAGAATAGTAGGGAAGACTCTAGAGGTTGTCCAAGGAGCATAGGAGAGGCAAACACCACAAAGAGTTCCACATAAGTGAGCTACAAAGGTTGGTGTTCTCTCAACTCTATATTCTGTCTTTTATAGAACATGCATGCTTTAGGAGCAAAATTGAATGTCTTAAGTGCTTTCGATCTTCAATTGCTTCCGCATGTGTTATATGAACACCTTCACGCATGAGCTAATTTTCTTCTTCAAGGCTTAGCGCAAGCACCTCATGCGGTGATAAGTATATTTTGTAAGAGCATATTTTGATTTAAATGAAACATTAATTGCCTTCTACTTAGTTGCGATACTCTTTTCATTACTAACTCCCGCTTGGCCAGTCGGATGCGGTAGCAGTATGCTAAATCCCTGACAGGTAATGCATGCGGACATCTCTAAGTAGAACAAGTTAGCGCATGTCATGTAGTCTTGGTAGCATTAAAACACTACCGCTAAAAGATAGTGCATGCATGAGCTTAGACTGCGTTGTGACTAACGCAATCCCTTGTAAGTATTAGAGAACTAAGCCCCACACATGAACTAGCCAAATAATCAATTGATAGTTTTGTGCCAAACGCAGAATGAGTACTGGAAGGGAAACTTATGATTTTGTCTCACTTAGGCATTAATGGATCAATTAATCAAAGTATGCGCTACAAGGTTCTTATAAACGCATGAGGTTGCAACCGCAACAGCCTTGATACCATTCTCCTTTGTACTTTTCCTTTAACTCTTGTCGCATGTTTTGCTTTTTGCAAGTTTTATTTTATTTTTTACCTAACCAACTCTATTAATTAATTCTCTTATATAATATCATACGTTTTCGAGTTTAGATTAGTAAATATTATTAAATAACCCTTCCATGTGGATTCGACCCTAGACTCACCAGGTATTACTTGATTTTGTCAATTTATACTTAGATTGATTAATATCTACGACAAATCTTTATTAATTTATTAAGCATACTGACAAATAATCAAGTTTTTGGTGCCGTTGCCGGGGAGGGGCAAAAAAATTTTTTTTTTTATATAATTTCTCTGATCTGACACTCCGTTGATATTATTTACTATGTTCCCTGTCGAGTATTTTTTCTCAAGGAAACCAGAAGTTGTATGTGTGCCGCCCGACAAATCGATTTCAAAGTCGATCCTGAAATCGATAGAACATATCATAGAAGAAGAAGAAATCAAAGAGCTCGAAGACAATCAGGAGAAATGGCAGCACCTAACCAACCAAACAGACCATTGAATCCCATCCAAATGGCCGATGATAGGGCCAGAGAGATAAGAGATTATGCAGCCCCTGCGAATTGTAATTTTAATCCAAGGATAGTTCAGCCCACTCTAGAAATAGAAAGGTTTGAATTAAAACCAGTTATGTTTCAAATGCTGACAGTTGCAGGACAGTTTGGAGGAAGTCCAGCAGAAGACCCACACTCTCACCTAAAGTCATTTTCGGACATTTGTAATACATTTATTATTCCAGGAGTAACGCATGAGCAATTGCAAGTCATCTTATTTCCTTATTCATTAAGCGATGCGGCGAAAGTTTCGCTCAATCAGTAGCCAGCCAATTCCATCGCAACATGGAATGATCTGGCCGAGAAATTTTTGGAAAAATACTTTCCACCCACCGCACACTCTAGATTGAGGAAGGAAATAATGACTTTCTCGCAAATGGAAGATGAAACATTGAGTGAGGCGTGCGAGCATTTCAAGAGCTTGCTACAGAGGTGCCTACATCATGGACTACCTCTCTGTATTCAATTAGAAACCTTCTACATGGGACTTAACAAGAACTCGCAAGTCTTGGTAGACTCGTCCGCAAATGGTGCACTGCTCAGAAAAACGTATGACGAAGCTCACGCAATCCTCGATCGGATTGCACGCAATAATTACGAGTGGGGCACTGCGGAAGATAGAAGAATGAGACCCATTAAAAATAGCTCGGGAAGTTTTGAAGTTCATCCAATAACCTCAGTAAACGCAAAGATCGATGCATTGACCACGAAAATGGATGCGCTCACTGCTAGCACGACACCTCTGATTTCGCAACTCAACGCAGTTGGGTCCGGGATCTGCGGGGAAGGACACACGCATGACCAGTGTCCTTCAAACCCAGAATCAGTTTTCTATGTTGGACCGCAAGGAGCTGTGCACAACAACTCATTTTCAAACACTTATAATCCAGGATGGAGAAATCACCCGAACTTTTCATGGAATGGTGGCACAAATAAACAGCCACAACAAGGTAATATAAACCCTGAGCCCAGATTATTTAATTCTAACAATGAATAATCCTCGGAGGGACAGTTTCAATGCAACATCAACACAGACGGTGGAAACCAAAGAGCATCATCCTCGAATGCGTTGGAAACTCTGATGAAAGAGTTTATGGCGAGTCAGAAGGAATATATGGCGAAGAATTATTCAATGGTTCATAGCCAGGTAGCATCTTTGCGCAGTCTGGAGATGCAGGTGGGACAGCTTGCATCAGAGTTAAAGAATAGACTTGCGGGAGCATTACCCAGTAATACAGAAGACCCAAAGGGGAAGGAGCACTGCCATGCAGTGACTCTTCGCAGTGGAAGACAGTTGCAGGCAAATGACCCTACGCAGGAAAACTTGACCAAGACTGCAACCGCAGGAGATAGCAGTCAAACACAAGGAGAGAAAGTAGCTAAAGAAGAAAAAACCAGAGGGAAGGAGGCTCACGGCGAAAAGGAGCCTGACGCATATAAACCTGCAATCCCTTTTCCTCAATGATTGAGGAAGAAAAATGATGAGGCCCAATTTAAGAAATTTTTAAGTGTCTTGCGAGAGCTGCATATCAACATTCCACTTGTGGAAGCATTAGAGAAGATGTCTAGTTACGCAAAGTTCTTGAAAGACATTCTGATGAATAAACGACCGTGGAAAGAGTTTGAAACTGTTGCGCAGACAAGTGAATGCAGCTCAATACTTGCCAATATGCTTCCACCTAAATTGAAAGATCTTGGAAGTTTTACGATTCCTTGTTTAATAGGAGGAATCAATGTTGGCAGAGCATTATGTGACCTTGGCGCAAACATAAATTTAATGTCATTATCTGTCTACAAGCGCCTAGGGATTGGAGAAGCAAGACCAACTACTGTCACACTTCAATTGGCGGACAGATCTGTGGTCCACCCATAAGGAAAAATTGAAGACGTTTTGGTCAAAGTTGACAAATTTATTTTTCCTGCAGATTTTATCATACTCGATTATGAAGCTAATAAAGAAGTTCCCATCATCTTGGGAAGACCATTCCTTGCCACCGGTCAAACATTGATTGACGTGCAAAAAGGAGAATTGACAATGCGTATGAACGATCAGAAAGTGGTTTAAATGTTCTCACTTCATTGAAATCTCCGATGACAACAAAGAATGCAACATGGTAGCTCGCATAGATGTATGCTCCCCGCAAGAAATACTACAATCAAATGTGTTCAGCTCCATGAGAGAGGAGAACAAAGAAGAACAGGTGGAAGAAAATTGCATCCTAGCGCAACATAAAGAAATTATTCATGCGCTAGATCTAAAAGAAAGAAGCCCCGCCTTTCCTTCCATAGCACAACCCCCTGCGCTAGAACTTAAGCCACTCCCAACGCATTTGAAGTACAGGTTTTTAGGAGAAAAAGAATCACTCCGAGTTATCATTTCATCAGAACTTAACCAACCGCAAGGACACCTTTTAATGCAGGTCCTCGCAAAGCACAAGAAGGCCATTGGATGGAGTCTAGCAGATATTAAGGGAATTAGCCCCTCATACTGCATGCATAAGATTCGCTTGCTAGATGAATCCAACGAATTTATTGAGCGACAAAGAAGGCTAAATCCTACAATGATGGAAGTCGTGCGGAAAGAGATTATCAAGTGGCTTGACGCAGGTGTAATATATCCCATCGCAGATAGCAGATGGGTGAGCCCAATGCAATGTGTGCCCAAGAAAGGAGGAATGACAGTGATAACCAACGCAAACAATGAGCTGATTCCATCTCGCACCATTACAAGATGGCGCATGTGCATGGATTACCGCAAGCTGAATGCAATAACGAAGAAGGATCATTTCCCTCTTCCATTTATTGATCAGATGCTGGATCGACTTGCGGGACAAGCATATTATTGTTTTCTTGATGGATACTCAGGGTACAACCAAATAACCATTGTGCCGAAAGACGAAAAAAAGACTACATCCAGCTGCCCATATGGCACCTCTGCGTTTAGGAGGATGCCTTTTGGACTGTGCAATGCGCCGGGAACATTCCAGAGATGTATGATGACCATCTTTTCAGAGTTACTAGAAAAATCTGTGGAAGTTTTTATGGACGATTTCTCAGTATACGGAAAGTCTTTCGCAGACTATCTAACACAGCTAGAACAAGTGTTAGAGAGATGCGAATAGACTAACCTAGTGTTGAATTGGGAGAAATGCCATTTTATGCTGGAAGAAGGAATTGTCTTAGGTCATCGCATATCCAGCGCAGGAATTGAAGTCGACAAGGCGAAAATTGATGTTATTGAAAAGTTGCCACCACCAACCTCTGTAAAAGGAATTCGAAGTTTCTTGGGACACGCAAGATTCTACCGCAGATTCATCAGGAAACTTCTCGCATATTACAAAGTCACTATGCGCATTGCTAGAAACTAATAGAAAATTTGAATTTTCGGAGGAATGCTCCAAGGCATTCAAGGATCTAAAGCTTGCGCTAGTCAGTGCACCCATTCTCGCAACTCCCGATTGGAAGGATCCTTTTGTCTTAATGTGTGATGCTAGTGACGTGGCAGTTGGAGCAGTCCTGGCACAAAAAAAGGAAAAGATTCTGCACCCTATTTATTATGCCAGCAGAACATTGAATGAAGCACAAATCAATTACACGACCGCCGAGAAAGAGTTATTAGCAGTTGTTTATGCTTTTGATAAATTTTGTGCTTATTTAATTGGCTTGTTTGATAAATTTCGTGCTTATTTAATCAGCAATGTAAATCGGGTTTTCTTGTTGTGGCACCGGTGGAACTGGAGGAACAGGAGGAATTCTCCCGCCAGTCTGCTCCCTTCCACGATCTTGTGGATTGTTGGGTTTCCAAAGTGAGTAAAAATAAGATATAAAAAGACATTAGAACTCTGTGCAAGTATACACAGTCCACAGCAAGTAATAAGTATTTATCGAATCCAATGTCTGAATTAGCTTCCACTTTATCTATTTTGTTTAGTTTTTCAATGGTTTCAAGAATGGTTAAAATGATTGGTTTTTATAGAATGCTGACGGAAAAGAAATGACAGAACAGAAAGTAAACAAATAGGCAGACAGATTAGAAACAGACGCTGGTCAGGATTTAGTAATTGTTTTAAAAGATGCTCTAGCAATATTATTGATCATGCAAAACTCTCGCAGTCTTATTAACAGATTCCTCCCGGAACTCCGAATTTTTTAGAATATGTTTCAACTCCAATGAAGCACTACCGAACAAGCACTAGGCAACTGGCTATCCCTAGCTCAGTCACTGGCGTTCACCAATACACAATGATCTAGTGTGATTAACCGCCACACACTCCCTAAATCATCCCTGAAACTAGAGAGAGGTATTCATACCGACTGGCCAGGCGGGCATAAAATAGAAATGAACACAACAATTAATCAAGATGCATCAAATCAATATTTATTACTAGAGATTAAGCACGGCAATTACATGCTCCCTAACCAATGCCTAAAGCTACTTAGTTCATAAAATGCATAGAGACACACGTTACAATCTGAGTAAGCATACCCATATTTAGAAAATAATGCAAGAAAACGTTAATTCCCTTGATCAGCTTGCAAATGATGGTTTCCTTGATGGTCTCCAATCTCTCTCCTCTATTCGGCTCCCAAACGTGGAAATGAGAATGATCTCTTCCCCAAAAGTGGAATGAATTTGACTTGGGCGGCTATCTCCTTTTATAAAGTGATAGGAGGCTTGAATTAGGTTGACCTAGACACGTGGATGGCTCCCCTTGCTCCATAAATCCGAGAATAGCTTAACAGAATTCAGTTTGTTAAATTGGCTAACGAGTTGTGACGTGGCAGTTTTGCTCCCAGCTTTGCTCCAGCACAAATTTTGCTCCCTTAGGTCGCCCAACAACATATTCTGCACAAAATAATTTCCAAAGCTTCCATTATTCCAAATGGGTTAAAACATATAATATCTATCTAAAAGCAACCCTATTAAGCACAAAAGACACGCAAATCAATATAGAAATAAGATCTAAATAACTCCCTTTTGGAGAGTTATCATGGATCTGTTGGGTTTTATGCCCTAAAACTTGTAGATAGTAAATGTACATTTGATCGAACATTAATAAAAGTGATGTATTATTCAATGTTTGTATTATATCTTGTCTTATCAACCCTAATCCAATAAACTAAACATCCAAGGCTAATAGAATGAGGCTTGAACTAGTATGTAGAGACATACGGGGATCAATGTTCAAGTTTTAGCCTAAAGGGTTTGTAGTATAGGGATAAGGCTGGGTACCTTATCCTGGTGACACTATGGATACGGCCCGCTTTGTATAATGATACAAACGTAATGATCCAATGCGTTCATGTAGGTGACATGCGAGTGGGGGTATCCTGTGCAATGAGTTTGCACAAAGACCAGACCGCGAAATAGTTAACCACTAACTCTAACACCGTTAGTTAGCTCGGTTTCTATTTCACTAGGATGACCTAGGCAACTTGGCCTTAATCCTGAGTGGATTATGGACTCCTGTCCATAAGGGATTGTCTTTTGATTTGTACGGGTGAGAGTGGCCTATTCGCCGACTCAATAAGCCTACCATTTTGGGGACGAGACTGAGTGGGGAGTTGGGAACATAGTCTTACAAGATGGAATTCACTCCTTCCCAACTTTAGGGCAAGTAGAGGTGTGTTCCCTTAAGTGGTGTCTCCGGGTCTTGAACAATGGTTGAACCTCAAACAGGTTGTTCATTAGAGGAGCACTGGTACTTAAGGATGAAGAGGTAGCCCGGGGGTAAAACGGTAATTTAACCTAGCTGGGGTACGAACACACGTGAAAGGCTAACTTGCTGTTGATGGTCGATATCCGTGGACATAGAAATATATCTGCAGTGAGAAGAGTGCAGCTATGGTTCTATAGTGGAGTGAACCACAGTTAACGAACATTGATTAATTTGGTTAATGAGTTTAGCCAATTAATCTCACATCGTTGGAGCTTCTGATCTGTAGGTCCATTAGGTCCCACCGGTAGCTCTATAAGGGCGTTGAGGTAAATTTCTAAGGGAGTATTGGATATTCGAAGGGGTTCGAATATTAAGATAAAATATGAATTTGATTCATATTTTAAAAACTATAGGTTATAATTAATGCACATTAGATGTACATTAATACTATAGTTTATTTGGAGAGATATATAATTAAATATGAGATATTTAATTATAATATTAATTAATATATTAATTAATAATTAGTTTTAATTACTTTAATTAAATTTGATTTAATTGAATTTTATTAAAACAATAGGTTATGTGAAATTATTATAAAGGGTTTATATGATTATTAAATTAAATGTTAATTTAATTAATTAAATTAATTTAATATTATTATTAAATTAATTATTCCATCAGTTAAAGTAACTGATGGAATTGTTCGTCCACTAACCTAAGTCTCACGCGTGATAGGGAGAGATTTTAGGGAGTGGTGGTTTTCATCCGTTGAATAACCACTCCCTCAGTATAATCCTTTTCATTCAGTTGGTTACATCGATCAAGCCCTCACACAAAGCTCTCGTTCTCTCCAACTCTCTCAATAATTCTCTGTGATTTTCTCTCAAGAATACAGAGAAGAAAATTCTTCCCATCCCTTAGAAATCATGCTCCCACAAGCCCCTAACGCACATCCTTGAAGAGAATACCGGTGCAATCTTTGGTGGTGGTGTTCGTGATAATTTTCCAGCAAGATCAAGACATTTTCGCTGTTGGAATTTTCTGCAAATAGTGAGGGAAAAGGCGAAATGAATCAAGAACGTCATTCAAAGTAAGTGTTCTTAATCTAGGATCACTAGGATCCATTCCTAGATTAGATCTAGAGGATATTTATCGTGTTTTTGCATGCTTTATAGTTTATAGAGGCTGTACAGCAGCTTTAAATTTGTCTATTGCTGTGTTTTTTTTGCTAACGTACAGTATTTTATTCCGAATTAAAAACTAAGTTAAGGTTCTTGATCGTTTCCGCTGCGAAAGGGTTTTTATCCCTTCAGGATCAACTTGAGGATCGACTCCAGGAGGTTCCATTGGAAACTCTTGAATGTAAGATGCTTCCTCTAGAGATTCCTGAGCGCTCAACTCTTGTTGTTCCTTTTTCTTTCGTCTCTGTTCCTTCCTTCGACGACGAAAGGTTCTTTCTATCTCCGGATCAATGTCAAGGAGTGGATACCCCGTGCCCATGCACTAACTCCAACCTGCAAAAGCAAAAACAAATGCAAATCAAAGTCAAATTCCCTTTTAGACAGAAATGCAGTCGCAATCTGATCGCAATTTCAAAAACAAATCTGGTTTCACTTTTGGTCCCCGGCAACGACGCCAAAAATTTGGTGCATCGTCAGCTGAATGGATGAAATGTGAGATAAGACGAATAATAATAATAATAAAGATGAATTCAGCTAACCCTTAGTGCAAGTATACACTGTCGCACGTAGTAATAAAAAACCTTAGAAGTATTCCAAGGGTATCGATCCCACGAGGACTAAACTGGAAATTCAGATTTGATGAAGAAACTGCTCAAGTGATTGCTTTTGAAAAGGTAACCAAAGAAAATAAGTTGATTGATTGGGTTTTTTTGAAAAGATGAATAAAACATGCAAATAACTAAAAGAATAACAATAAGAAATAAACGAGGTATTCAACATGGATTCATCCCAAAGGCAATAACCATAATCATGTAATATTTAACCTAAGCCTATTCAATGCATTGGGTCAGATTTAACTTCTATTTGGCCTTGCTCCCAAGAACCGTTAGAAGGCTAAGCGAGTACCGTTATGCACATTTCTGTGCCTCGACTCTGACATAGATAATTCACGAGTGCAACCTATAACCCTATAGTCGATACAGGGTGCCTTAGGCAGCTTGCCCTATACCGCCGAACAATCTCTTTCAAGCTTTTTCTCCTATATCACCTTTATGAGAACCGATATCGTTTGTCCCTTTCGAGATCAAACTCACATAGCATGCAAAGCCTAAGTGATCAACTTAAACTCGGCAAGATTAGAGTGATAATCAATAAAGAATGACATGCATTGAACAGAAACTTAAGCAAATAATACACTTTCAAGCTATTGAACCATAAGGGAATTCACCATATTGAACCCCTCAACGGAATTTAGCTACTCATGGTGAAATAAAGAGCAAATGAACAAATTTTCATTGAAATAAGAATGTAAATAATACAGAATAATGAAAAGTAATGAAGAGCTGGAAATAAAGGAGATTGCTAAATATTATGGGTTTTCTATTTACTCAATTCTTCTAGAGTTCGCTAAGACACTCCACTATCTCGCTTTTACAAGTGGGAATGGGTGAAAATCCCTTCAAACCCTAAGGTTTGATGTCTAACTCAGGTTAGAACTCAGTCATCTAAGAAGGACCTCAGGCATCCCTACTCATAGGCGTCAACTAGGGTTATGTCACCACCCTCTTCTTCCAAATGCGTTCTGCTTGAATTTGACTTCGAATCTTGAGCTTATATAGTGTAGAAAGTGGTTGAGGAGCTACGAAATAGGTGCTGGAAGGTTGCCCAGTCAGTTTCAGGGTCAAAACAGCCAGTTAGGTGCGAAGAAGACTCGTCAACAACGACCCGTGGATGACTCGGAACGGTCTCGATTTTTCCAGAAATGCGGTCGCATTTCATTTTGCCTTCCCAGAAATGCGGTCGCATTTCTTGGAAATTCCAGCTTTTCCTCTGTTTTTCCTACACAGCAACAACTTAGTCAAATTCTCTAAAAATCAAGTCTTTTTAAGCACAAATGAGCATAATTTGACAAAAGTAAATCTCAACACCCTAACTTATCAACTTAAGCATATTTTGAGCTTGGGAATAGTAAAATCGATCTAAACATGCAACATTTGACCAAGAAATGAGCTACATATAAGGGTAAAATAGGTATATTTTATACCCTTATCAGTTGCCACCAAATCAGCCATGAAGAAGGTGGGAAATTGAGTGGCTTTCATGAGGGGAGTGCATGGGTTTAGTCATCATGCACTCCACCTCCAAAAATTAAAGATTTTGAATTTTAATTAAATCCATAATTATCTTGATTTAATTAGATAATTATCTAATTTTTAATAATGTGAAAAATCAAAATTGAATTTCAATTTTTCAATTTCAAATTAATTCAAAATTAATTTAAAATAATTATTAATTAAATAATTAATTATTAATTTAATATCTAATATTAAATTAATATTTTGCCACCATTCCCGGACATTTTCGAAATGTTATTTTTCAATCATGAATCCCTTTTCATGTTCTCGATATTTAAATCATATTTAAATATTAAATAACATACAAACTCGGTTTTCACAAAAACCTGACGTACCGACAACGTCTATCACCTCTATTGTTTTCTCTAAACATGAACATAAAGTAATTCACATTTTATCCATCATATTGTTCCAAAGGTTAGTTTCGAGCTAGCTAGGGGACCTAATGGACCTACAGATCATGAGCTCCAACGGTACAAGGTTTATGAAAGAATTGAATCCTTAAGCGGAAGCGAATTGAATCGAGCGTGATTTAATTTCAATTATTTCGAATACGGATACGTTGGGCAAAATTAGAAACTTATTTTCTAAACTAGATTAAGCATGCAATTACAGATCTAAAACAATTTTTACATGTTGGAGACCGGGATTCACTACACGATGCTCCAATAATTGTACAGCGACATCTTCTTCCAACAACACGACCAATCGTGAACACCCGGTATTCTCTGGATCCATGAGGTAGAGATTGTGGGATCTCAATCTTGAAGAGTTGGGAATATTTTCAGCAACAAGGTTGCTGTATTTCTTTGAGAGAAAACCGTGAATGAGAGAAAAAACTCTTCTGTCTTTTTGCGTTAAACTGAGAGTCATACATGAGTTGGGTAACCCCCTCTCCACTTAACGATAAGTGCGGAGGGAGTTAAAACCCTACTCAATCTAGATCGTTGGATCAAATCCAAACGATCTTGGCCGTCTATTAATTAAATAATAATCATCATTTAATTAATTAATTAGTTATAATTAATTTAAATAAAATAATATTAATTAAATCAATTATAACAGAAGGTATTTAATTCAATTTGAATCATATTAAATTGAATTAAATTGGTCATTCAATTAATCTCATTAATTGAATCCACATTAATTAAATATCCAATATTTAATTAATATTACAATTGAATCATATTTAATTTTAATCTCTCTCATTTAACCTACAGTTTTAATGTGCATCATAATGTACATATTAATAAACTATAGTATTAATTTAATTAAATCATATTTAATCAAATTAATTTAAACTAATTTAATTAATTCTCCAATTAATTAATTCTTTAATTAAATATCAAATATTTAATCAATTATCTATTTGAATGAAATTCAAATAATTCTCTCACATACTATAGTTTTAATATGAATCTCTATTCATATTATTTTAACCTATAGTTTAATATGAATCTAATTCATATTTAATATTTGAAAATTTTCAAATATTTAATTCTCTCATTAATTAATTTTGAATCATATCCAAAATTAATTTATAATATAAAGTTTAGTTCACCAATTAAACTTATATTATAATGTATCTTTATACATTATTTTAATTGTATCAAATACAATAAAATTTCCTTAACGAATTTGAACACACTTCAAATTCTATTCAAGACTATTTAACCTCAGAACCCTTTACGAGCTAGCAGGTGGACCTAATGGACCTACAGATCAGAAGCTCCAACGATACGAGACTAATTGGTTAAACTCATTAACCAAGTTAGTCAACATTCGTTAACTGTGGGTCACTCCACTAAAGACCCACAGCTGCACTCTTCTCACTGTAGAATATTTCTGTGTCCACGGATATTGACCAATAACAGTAAGTCAATCCTTCACGAGTGTTCGTAACGCCAGATGGGTCAAATTACCGTTTTACCCCTGGGTTACCTCTGGATCCTTAAGTACCACTGATTCCTCTAATGAACAATCTGTTTATGATCCAATCAATAAACAGCAGTTCCTCTTGGGCCAGGAGAGGATGGTCGCCCTTGTTCAAGACCTGGAATCAGCCCTTAAGGGAACACACATCTGCTTACCCCAATAGGGGAAGGAGTGAATTCCATCTTGTAATGTTATGTTCCCAGCCCCCACTCGATCTTGCCCCTGAAATCGTAGGCTTATTGAGTCGGCAAACTGGCCACTCTCACCCATACAAATCTAAGGACAATCCCTCCTGAAAGGGGCTCATAACATACTCAGGATTGAGATTGAGTTACCTAGGTCATCCTATTGAAATAGAAACCTAACCTAGTTAACGGTGTTACATCTAGTGGTTACTATTTCGCAGTCCGGTCTTATGCAAACTCATTGCACAGGATACCCCCACTCGCATGTCTCCTACATGGATGCTTTGGATCATTGCATCTGTATCGAATACAAAGTGGGTCGTATCACAAAGTGTCACCACGATAAGGTACCCAACCTTATCCCTATACTATAGACCATTTAGGTTGTTACTTGAACATTGATCCCCGTATGTCCCCACATACTAGTTCAAGTTTCATCTAAACAACCTAGGATCTTAGTTTATTGGATTTGGGTCAAATTGTGCAATTTCAGAAACAATAACTCTTTATTGTAAAATCTCAATAACAACGTATTGAGACAAGTAAACAATTTGTCATCATTCACAATCTACGAGTTTTAGGGCATAAAACCCAACAGTTTAACTATCGAAACTCTTTTAACCCAACTAACCAACATCCGTTAACTACCGGGACACTCCACTATAGCCTAGTAGTTGAACTCCCCTCACTGTAGATATATTTCCGTCCACTCGATATAACCATGATTAGTAAGTTAATCCTTCACAGGTCGTTCGTTACTATAGCCAGGTCAAATGTCTGTTTTACCCCTATAGCACATCTTAGTTCCTTAAGGCCACTGGTTCTCTAATGAACAATTTGTTTATGGTCCAACTAATAAACAAAATCCCTCTCGGGCCAATGAGAGGGTGGGGCCCCTTGTTCAAGCCTTGGATTCAGCACTTAAGGGAATAACCTCTCTACTATCCCTGAATTGGGTAGAAGTGAATTCCGTCTTGCTTTACTATGTCCCCAGCTATCCATCTAGTGTTATCCCCAAAATGGTAGGATTATTGAACGGTACTTTTAGACCACTCTTACCCATGCAGATCAAAGGAAAACCCTAAATGAACAGGAGTTCAGAATTAAGATCGAGTTACTTAGGTCATCATATGAAATAGTCAGTCTTAACAGTAAACGGCGTTATAAAGTAAAAGTGACTTATTTCTCGGTCTTGTCTTGTGTAAACATCTTTTACACAAGATGGCCCTACTTGCATGTCTCTACATGAAAGATCCAGGATCACGTCGTTTGCCTCATTCGCAAAGTAGGCCGCATCCATAGTGTTACCAAAATAAAGTACCCAGCCTTACCAATTTACTATAGACAATTTAGGTTATATACTCGAACTTGATCCCTGTCGATATACACGATATAGTTCGAGAATCTCATATTATAACCGTGGATGTTTCTATTGGATTTTAAGATAAAATAAAACAATTTCACTGAATAACATCTTTATTATATAAAGGATAACAAAACTTGAGTTCTAAGACATAAACCCCAACAGACACATCCTATCAGTAAAGTAGAAGATGTGCTAGTCAAAGTGGACAAGTTTGTCTTTCTAGAAGACTTTATTATACTAGATTGTGAAGCAGACAAGGAAGTACCAATCATCCTAGGTCGACCTTTCCTAGCGACGGGTAGGACCTTGATTGATGTAAAGAAAGGAGAATTGACCATGAAGGTCAACGATCAGCAAGTCACATTCAACGTTAAGAATGCGCTCAAATATCCATGTGATTTTGAGGAGTGTTCTGTAGTTGATGAGATTGATAAACTTTCCTTGTCTACTTTGCAGGAATTACTAAAAGGTGAAACGCTGGAAGAATTGCTTGAAGATGAGTGACAGGAGGAAGTGTTTGAGGAAAATATTGAAGAAATAGAGACAATTAAGGAGGAATCGACCGAGATTGGCTCTGCAGTAGCACTAGTGGAAGCATTGAGAAACACCTTAGAGATGAGCCAAGAAGAATTCAAGCCACTACAGCCATCTGTGATTGAATCTCCAGAATTATAACTTAAACCATTACTAGAGCATTTAAAATACAGTTACCTTGGAAAGAATAAAACTCTACCAGTTATTATTTCAGCCCACCTTACTGACGAAGATGAGTTATCTTTGTTGCAGGTCTTATCAAGCCACAAGAAGGCGATAGGATGGACAATTGCAGACATACAGGGAATCAGTCCTCCATTCTGTATGCACAGAATCAATTTAGAGGAAGGTGCCAAAAATTCTATCGAAAGTCAGAGAAGGCTGAATCCTTTAATGAAGAAAGTTGTCAGGAAGGAAGTTCTCAAATGGTTGGACACAGGCATCATGTATCCTATACCAGATAGCAGCTTGGTTAGCCCGACGCAGTGCGTCCCTAAGAAGGGTGGAATGACTGTAGTCAAAAATGAAAACAATGAGCTAATTCCAACAAGAACAGTTACAGGGTGGCGAGTCTGTATCGACTATCGTCGACTAAACAAAGTGACCAGGAAGGATCATTTCCCATTGTCGTTCATAGATCAGATGCTGGACAGATTGGCGGGAAAAGACTATTACTGCTTTCTTGATGGACACTCAGGATATAACCAAATTACGATAGATCCAGATGACCAGGAGAAGACAACATTTACATGTCTATACGGAATGTTTGCTTTTCGTAGGATGCCATTCGGACTCTGTAACGCTCCAGCTACCTTCTAGAGGTGCATGATGGCGATCTTTTCGGATATGGTGGAACGACGTTGGAAGTTTCTATTGATGACTTCTCCGTCTTCGGAGAAACTCTTGCAAGTTGCTTAAGGAATCTAGACTAAGTACTAAAGAGATATGAAGAGATGAACCTAGTATTGAATTGGGAAAAGTGTCATTTTATGGTACGAGTAGGGATAGTCCTTGGACATAAGATCTCTAGAAATGGGATTGAAGTGGACAAGGAAAAAATAGAGCTTATATCCAAGCTTCTTCCTCCCAAGATAGTGCAAGATGTCAGAAGTTTTTTAGGTCATGCAGGTTTTTACTGAAGATTTATCAAAGAATTTTCTAAAATATCTAAACCTTTGTGCAGGTTTCTTGAAGTTGACAGACCTTTCAAGTTTGATGAAGAATGTGAACAAGCTTTTGATATTTTGAAGAAGGCACTTAGTTCAACACCAGTCAAGATTGAGCCAGACTGGACTTAGCCGTTTGAACTAATGTGTGATGCCAGTGCTTTTGCAGTAGGAGTTGTGTTAGGACAAACGAAGGCCAAGATTGTGCAACCAATTTACTATGCAAGCAAGACACCTTAATGAAGCACAATTGAACTACACCGTAACTGAAAAGGAACTACTAGCAGTAGTCTATACTTTTGACAAGTTTAGATCCTACTTAGTAGGAACTAAAGTTGTGGTTCACACTGATCACTCAGCCCTTAAACACTTATTATCAAAGAAAGATGCCAAACCCTGTCTCATCCGCTGGATTTTACTTTTGTAGGAATTTGACATTGAGATCCAGGATAGGAAAGGGACAGAAAACCAAGTTGCAAATCACTTGTCAAGGCTTGGGGAAGAGGCACAAGTGGAGAAGAGGCTGAAAATTCAAGAGTCGTTTGCAGATGAGCAGCTATTGGCAGTAAAAGCAATCGAGATTCCATGGTTTGCGGACTATGTGAATTACTTAGTCAGTGGACTCAAACCTCCTGAAGAAAAAACTCAACAACTGAATAAGTTTTTGAAAGATGTGAAAGAATACTATTGGGTTGAACCTTATTTATACAAGCTTGGACCAGTTCAGATACTTAGAAGGTGTGTGACAGAGGAAGAAGTGTCATATATTCTGGAAGCATGTCATTCAGCTCCATATGGAGGGCACTTCGCAGGTTTAAAAACTGAAACCAAAGTCCTCCAAGGTGGGTACTTTTGGCCTAGTCTTTTTAGAGATGCACACCTATTTGCAAAGAACTGTGACCAATGCCAAAGAACAGGGAACTTGACTGCTAGGAGCGAAATGCCACTAAACTTTATACTTGATGTAGAGATCTTCGACATATGGGGCATAGACTTCATGGACCCATTTCCTCCGTCCTTTGGGAATATCAACATTTTACTTGCAGTTGACTACGTATCTAAATGGATCGAGGTTGTAGCTACATCATCCAATGACGCGAAAGTAGTGAAGAAGTTTTTCATGAAGAATATTTTTACAAGATTTTGGACCCCCTGATTTATTTTAAGTGATGAAGGTATGCATTTCTTGAACAAGATGAAAGCTAATTTTTCTCTAAATATAATATCGGGCGCATAGTAGCAAATGCTTACCATCCCCAAACAAATGGGCAAGCAGAGCTCTCTAACCGAGAGATTAAGGCTGTATTGGAGAAAACAGTGGATCCTTCTCGGAAAGATTGACCACTTCGTCTTGATGAAGCATTATGAGCGCATAGGTTAGTGTACAAGGCACCTTTGGGGATGTCTCCATATAGAATTGTATTTAAAGCATATTGGGCGTTAAAGAAATTTAACTTCAATATAGACAAGGCCGAAATTTAAAGGAAGTTGCAGTTGAATGAGTTGGAAGAACTCCGACATTTCTCTTATGAAAATGCAACGTTATATAAGGAGAAAGTTAAGAGATGGCACGACCGGAGGATAAACCCAAAAGAATTTTGCAAAGGTCAGCAAATGCTACTTTTCAACTCGAGATTGAAATTATTTCCAGGCAAGTTGAAGTCAAGATGGTCAGGACCCTTTAGAATTACAATTTCTTTTTTATTACGGAACTGTGAAACTAGTAGATCACCAAGTTACGCATTTTTAAGTTAATGGGCAAAGAATTAAACCTTATTGGGGAAAGAGTTTAAGGGCTGAAGAAGCCTATGTGTCGGGGATAGATTTGGTATGATCTTTATTCTATAAGCTTTTGTATATTATGTGGATTGATATGTTTAGAAAATAAAATAATAAGAAATTTTTAAAATAAAAAAAGCAAATACAAAATAACATGGGCAAAAGGGAACTCTGTCTAAGAAATATCCTGTCTAGGAAAAGGTACTTAAGATGACCGTAAGGAACACCTTTTCCTGGGGATTTACCTGGGAGTTGAATTGGCCAAGCTATTTTGAATTTTACTTTTTACTTTAAAAAAAATTCCACAAAAAAATAATCATGCTTGAGTGTATGAACATTTTAATAAATTTGTTATTGTTTCAGCTGTTTAAGGAAGGAATAAATCAGGAAAAAAAAAAAAGCAAGAGAAGTAAAATAAAAGGGCAAAGGAGCTGGGAAAAAGCGATCGCATTTTTCCCAGTTCATTTGGAAATGTGATCGCATTTTCCTTATGGCCAAGGACTGTGACATCATTTAAATGACGGTCATGTGACCTAAAATTGGGAAACCTATAAATAGGGCGACTTATGCTTTCTCTTCCACGATCCTTTGATTCAAGTCAACCCAACAACCTCCACACCCTCTCTTGAAGCCGAGAAGACCCACGAAGAAAACACCATGAAAAATACTCCAAGCCACTCGATTCCTCGCAAGATTACTCGTTCTCAGAGTAATCAAGTAACCCACAAGCAGAGCAAGTCGATCAACAACCGTGAGGAAGGCCCCAATCCACGCATGCACGAAGAAGAAACCGAAAGACCCATGGGTTCTTCAAGAACCTAAGTGGAGCGAAGACCCATGCCTCAAACTCCTTCATTAGCAAGAATGTCGACCTCCACAAGCGGAAATCCAAGTGTTTCAAGTCAAACGAAGACCAACCCATCCGATAGCCTCCACTACACACAACAATCGTGGAAAAACCCCTTAAAGAAGCGATCCAAGGAGTGGTTCGCAATGATTCGGGCCATGGGAGCCAAAAGGCATGCTGCCATTGAAGAGGAAGCAAGGCTTTGAGACGCTGAAGAACTATTTCCTATTGCAAGTGAGAGCTCACGGCAAGGTATTTCAACAGGTAAAGGTGCAAGTTCTTTTACCGATTCTAATTCTTGCAAGGATAAGTTGTTTGTAACCTAACGTTAAAAAAAGAGTGCGAAGAAGACGACTAACAAATTTGAAACTGAGAAGCCCCTAGATATTCAACCACTCATTAAGGCGAGAATGTCGATGGATATTTTTTAAAACATGATTCGTTTGGTCGTAGCGCAAGCTCTTGTTATTGCTAAAGGATATAGAGTCGAGCAAGATGCTTTGAATGAGTTGAGGGCTAAAAGAGAAGAGCAACTAAGGGAAATTCAGTGCATGAAGACCGAGGAGGAATTGGGTAAAAATAGAAATGAAAAGGATGAGAAGAAAAAGAAAGAAGATGAGAGGAGAGATAAGGAGGAAAGACAAGAGGCCGAAAGGGCCATAATAAGAAAAGATGAAAGAAAGAAGAAAGAAGAGGCCGAGAGGACCACAAAAGAAGTTGAAGAAATAAGGAGACTGGCTGCTGAGCTACAACTCCTAGAAGAAGAGAAAGCAAGACGAGAAGTCCTTTGGGAGGAAGAAAACCAAAGGAGAGAGGCTAAAGACTTTCTTGCAGCCCTTGAGCCCCTGCACAACGCTCAAAGGGAAGGGGAAGAGCTACAAGTAGAGGAAGAAAAGGCCCCTGAACGTCCAAGAGAAGAGAAAAAAGAAAAAGAAGAAGAAGACGACATAGTGCTGAATGCGACCGCATTTGGGCAGCATTCTGAGAAAGGCAAGGTTGTTGCCTTAGATGACCAGCAGTGTGATGTTGCCCTTGATCCACTGTTTGAATATGATACTAGAGGAACTTCACCTGCTGTAGGGAGTTCTTCTTCAAAAGGAAAAGAAGATGAGAAGAATGATGAAGAAAAGGAGGCTAGTACCTCCAGTGACAGTCAAAGCGCTGAAGTGAAGGAGTTGGATGACGATCAGTTGCCAATTTCTTCAGCTTTAAGGAAAAAGAGGAAGAGAGAGATAAAGGCAGAGCAGAGGACAAAGAACAAAAACGATCCAATTTTTGCAAAGAGGACAATGACTAGGTCTATGGACGCCTCTCCCGCTCCAACCACTACCACACCTGCTAAGCCAAAATCAACACCGCCAAAAAATCCATTTCCAGAAGTCTTCAAATATGTGGATTTCCAAGCAAGAATGGAGGTCATGAAAAATAGAGACTTCCTGAATGAAAAAGGGTTCTCTGAGCGAGCTGGTGCCCTACCTGAATTTGTGACAAAGGTGATAACTCTTGGAAACAAGAGTTATTGGCTATAATTTTAGGCTTGAATCTTTAAGATTTGTTAAGAATGGATGATTGATAGCGAGCATAGCTAGATATTTTTCCCTAATTAATTAAGTTAGTATTTTATATTTAATTGGCCAAAATTATGCATTTTTGTGTTCTATTTGTAGGAATCATGTTTCGGAGTTAAATCGGGAAATTGGAGCTAAATATGTGTTCGGGACATGAAAATTGGCTAAAGAACGAAAAAAGAATCAAAGTTTGAAGATTGAAGATAGGTCCATCCGTAGACCAGCGTCGAGACGCTGCTCTTTGGGCGTTTCGACGCTGACATTCTATATTTGGAGTTTTCATTCTTAAAAAAAAAAAAAAAAATCATAGCGTCCCGACGCTCTCGGCGAATTTTCCAAATCCGCAGTATCGCGACAGCGTCGCGATGCTGTCTATAGCGTCTCGACGCTGTCGGCAGATTTTCTATAAATTCATCATTTTGTGCTACGGATTGGGGAAGTCCAATTAATGAGATTTTAGCCCTAATTTCGACTAGAGACCTTCTGTGGGAGCTGAAGGCAAGGCCGAGGAGCGGGAATCAAGTGAGAAGACGTGGAGATCGTGACGGGGACGTGCGGTGTCGGCGGATTCGAGTTTTCCTTTCTCTTTCCCTTAACTCTTGTAGTTTTTATGGTTTTTCTTTCAATTAGTGTTTGTGGTTTAAAGACTATGAATTGCTAGTTGTTTGTCTTAGGGTTTGATGTAGTTGCTTAAATTGTTGGATTGAATTTTGGGTATGAATGTGTTCTTATTCTATGCATGCAATTTTATGTGTAATGCTTTCAATTACTTGATCACTAATTGAATGATTTAAGTGTTGAATTTAACTCGGGAGAGAGGATTTGGCCTAAGACTTGCTTTGTTCAATTGCATGACTAGAGTAGAAATTCTAAGTTTGTGACGGGATTTAGAATATCTCTAGAAGTATAACAAGGACCGAACCGAATAATGCCTTGCATGTTAATGACCTTAGATAGGGATATCAAGTTAGTTATATGCATGAGAATCAATTATACTCGGGAGAGGTAATCGTGATAAATGTTTCCTTGGCTTGTAGAATAATCAATCCTCAATCTTAATCAACGAAATCAATTCCCTAAGAGTCTTTCCATTTGAGTCTCCACCTTTATTTTATGCTTTTTGTCTTTAGATTTACCTTTTTTTCATTAAGTTTTGCTCCCTAAATAAAATTGGACAAGAGTATTCACGGTACTTAATTTACTATAAAACCAATCCAGAGGACGACACTCGTTTAATCACGAAAACACTATATTATTACTTGACCCGTACACTTGCGGTTAGCAAATTGCGCATAAATGATAATTGTGCTTGAATTTGTGAATTTTGAAGTTATGTTGTGTGGATTTTGTTGGAAAGAAGCTTACTGTAATTAGATGCATAATTGTTTATTTTAGCTAATATGGAGCTGTAATTTGCACCTAAAATGGTATAGCAGCTGAGCTGACATCAGGTAACAGTGGAGCTGAAATTCTTAAGTGGTTGCACTTGTTTTCCACGTGAGAGGCTCATTAATTGAGCTGGCATTCTCAGGTGCTGATGCAAGCTGTTCTCAGCCATTAGTAAAGAATCCATGTGGACAAAGGTGTCCAATCAGCCCTGAATCCCACGTTAGGGCATGCTATTTAAAGATTGAAGGCAAAAAATGGAAGGGACGACTGGAAAAGGAAGAAAATCAACCTTGGAGCGGTTGCTGGGCGAAAAAGAGAAAAAAGACAGAGAGGAGTTGTCGTACAAGTGATAGCGAGCAGAAATGCCGCTATTTTAGTCCTAAATTACTAAGCTTATTAGTGCTTTAATTGTGTTTTTATTGAGAAATTCTAAATTAATTCATTATTTTGTCCTAAGGAGCACTTTGTGGATTTCTGGTGCAAAAAGGACCTAAAATGAGTTATCCAAGCCTAAAATCCTACCATGGGTCAAAGGGGGAGCCCAAGAAGTCAACCATGCAAAGAAGATCCAAAAAGAAATGAAGAAAAGCCCAAATTTCAAGCACAAACCGCGTGGGCTATTCTGGAATCTGCATAGCGTCGAGACGCTGTGGGGACAACATCACAACGCTGTCCCATTTCTTGGCCAGCAAGTTGGGTGACATCACAGCGTCGCAACGGTGTGCTGATAGCGTCGCGACGCTGTCCTATTTCCGGGCCTATATAAGGCCTCCCTTGGTGCCCATTTTTATGATCAATCATTCCATATTATTTCCTTCCTTTACTTCCTTGGCTCCTTTTGAGCCTTCTCTCAAGGCTTTTTAGCCTTTTTGAGAGTTCTTAGTGGGAAAATTTTTGGGAGCTTTGGGGAGCACTCTAGGAGGCTCAAGGCGTGCTCGGAGGGACTCCAAGCGCTAGCGACGGGGTCTTCGACTGTCATTTCCTTTCCTTTTATTTTGCTCATATTTATGCTTTCCATTGTATATTTTGTGGATATTTTAGCCATGTATAGCTAAACCCCAATTGGGGTCTTGAAATGAAAATATATAGTTAAATGTTATTATAATTGTCTTTCTCTTGCCCTCTTTTACTAATTATTTGTATGAATGCTCGTAATGTTGTATGCAATCTGGCCAGTTGTATATTGATCCGATTCTTAATGGAAACGCGACGGAGAGAAATTAGGATAGATCATAATCCATGCAACTAGTTTAATTGCCCGTCGTGACAACGGGATTAGTTGATTAAACTTAGATTCCTAAACTGAATCAGAGCGTAATAATTAGCGAATTTTAATGGCGTTAAGGACACTTAGGTTGTTAAAATGGATTAATTAGAATTTGGGGAAACCGACAGGAGATCCTATGTGACTAACGGAGATTCTAGGAGTATAATTAGTTGGGCAATGAGATAGGTTAATTGTAATAATTATTTAGCTATTGATTGATTTTCAAGACCCCGCTTCTCACTAAAAACTCTTTCTCCATATTTCTTATTTCCTTGATTGATCAATTTCAACCCTTTAATTGCATTAATTTTAAATTCATTTTAATCTCATGTTTTGGTTCCTAAATATTATTTCCCCCAAGTATTTTTAGTGTTCAAGAATTTATTGCTTTGCTTAATTTTTGCTTCACCTCCCTGTGAATTCGATACTCGGAATATTTCCGTTTTATATTACTTGCGACACGTGCACTTGTGGTGTGGTCTTCAACAAGTTTTTGGCGCCGTTGTCAGGGAGGTTTGATTTTTAAGCAAAATAATTTCTTCTGGACATTAAAAAGAAAGGGATAAATAGTAATTTAGGTTGTAAATTTTTTTTTTCTTGTGAATATTATTTTATTTTTGTTTTTGTTTGGTTCTTTTGATTGTTTGGGAGTGTTGCATGCGAAGACATAAGGTGGTTGAATTGTTTCCTTTAGATCTTGAAATTACCAAGACTCTTAGAACCCTTCGTAGAGAGAAAAGACTAACGGAAGTAATGGCCCACCAACAAGATGAAGCTCCCAAGGCAATCAGAGACTTTTTGCAGCCAGTCCTCCCAACCGAGAATTCAGGCATCGTTTACACCCCAATCCAAGCAAATAATTTCGAGTTAAAGACAGGATTGATTCAGATGGCGCGAGACAATTCGTTTAAGGGACTTCCTTCGGAGGACCCACATTCGCATCTGCGATCATTCTTGGAGATATGTGGGGCGGTAAAGATGAATGGAGTTCCGGCCGACGCGATAAGAGTGAGGTTATTCCCATTTTCTCTTCAAGATAAAGCTAAAGATTGGCTCGAATCAGTCGAGGCGGGTAGTATCAACACGTGGGACGAGCTTGCCCAGGCATTCCTGACAAAATTTTTCCCAACTTCCAAGACTATGAAGCTCCGTACAGAGATCGGAACATTCAGGCAATTGGACGAAGAGCAACTTTATGAGGCATGGGAGAGATATAAGGAGATTCTTAGGCAGTGCATGCAACATGGCTATCCAGATTGCAGCCACCGCCAGGATTTGCTTCATCCAGTACGCTAGAAAAGAAAAGCAACCTGGAGGAGATGGTGGCCATGTTTATCAAGGAACAGAAGGTGTTAAATGTGAATCTCCAGACAGCAGTTAATAACCACGACACAGCTCTTAAGAATTTCGAAGTTCAGATAGGTCAGATCGCTTCAGCGGTGAATGCCCTTCAGAAAGGGAAGTTTCCTAGCGACACTGAAACCAATCCTAGAGAGCAGTGCAAGATGGTGACACTGAGAAGTGGTAGACAACTAGAGGTCAGTTTAGAGAAGAAGTTGAAGAGAGAAGAGAAGAGCAAGGACGAAGATGGAAGGGCTGAGGCACAAAAAGCCTCCTCTGAAAGGTCCCAACATCGTCCTAACTCTATTGATTGTGATTTTTCTAACTCTTTTGCAGGATCAAAGAAAGATGAAAGGCATGAAGAAAAGCTGAATGAGGAAGAAGTGGTCCCATGCAACCACCATGATAAAGGATCGCACATTAGCCCACCCAAGAGAAGGGGCGAATGTCCTACCTTTGACTACAGGGAGTTACCTTTTCCTCAGCATTTTAAAAATGTTAAATTAGATGGACAGTTTCAGAAATTCCTAGAGATGTTTAGAAAGTTATCTGTGAACATTCCCTTTAGATGCTTTGTATAATATGCCTAATTATGGGAAGTTCATGAAAGAGATGCTATCGAGGAAGAAAAGTTTGAAAAAAGAGGTTTTTAGGTTGTCTAAAAACAGTAGCACTATAGTTTCAGGAAAGATGCCTTCTAAACAAAAAGACCTAGGGAGTTTTACTGTTCCCTGTATTATAGGAGAAGTATCTTTCGATAGGGCCTTGTGTGACTTAGGTGCTAGTATAAATATAATGCCCTATTCATTGTACAGGAAGATTGGTTTGACAGGTCTGAAAGACACTGACACCACCCTCCAGCTGGCTGATAGATCGATTACCCAACCGATGGGTATTGTGGAGGACGTGTTGGTGAAGGTCAACAAATTCATCTTCCCTGTAGATTTTGTGGTGCTTGACATGCTAGAAGACAAAGAGGTACCTATCATCTTAGGCAGACCTTTCTTAGCCACAGGTAAGGCTGAAATTAGCATGCATACTGGTAAGTTTACCTTGAATGTGGATGATGAAAAGGTTGTTTTCAATATTTTTGGACAAGATGAGTCTGTATGTAGTTTGCATACATGTTTTTCTATAGGTCCAGAATATTTGACTGACGATGATGATGAGGTAGAATATGACTTAGGCTTAGGATTAGAAGTAGCGCCTATGAATGAAGAGAATTTTAATCCTAATGCATTTTTTGATGATCCTCTGTTTGAAAATGAGCTGATTGATATAGATTTGCCTAATTTTGAAAATGAATTAGATTTGCCTACTTTTGAGAATGAAATGTCTGCAATTGATGATTTGCCTGCTTTAGAGAATGAAATAGAAATGCCTGAAATGGATGATTTGTCTGCTTTTGAGAATGAGCTTGAAATGCTTATGTTAGATAATGATTTGAATGGAGAGGATTACTTGATAGATGAAAATTTGGAGTCTGATCACGATAATGTTGAATCTATCGAGTCTGATCCATATGAGTATATAGAGTCGGACCCTGAAAGTGTTAATAATTTTGATTCGGGTCCTAATGATGTGGATAGTAGTATAGAATCTGACCCCGAGGAGCTTCAATTCTTTAATTCTTCTGATGATGAGTCATATGATAGCTTGGTTGAATCATTTTTTAATACTGAGTCTGAGGAATCTTCTGAGCATGTAGATATTGAATATGATGAATGGATTGGCATAGTTGATAGGTCGTCCTTAGATCCTAGACCAGTAGATATCATGACGCTGGATGACTCTGTGAATAACTGTTTTGAGAATAGAGACTTTGATGCTGTTACATATTTTTTGAAATGTTATTATAACAATCTCTTTAGTGATGATGGGCCAGGGGAAAGTTTTTTTTTCTCCCCTGTTTGCAATATGTAATTCGGTGCGAGATTTTCTGCAAGGCCCGGAGGACGATGAAAATTTTTATTTCGAGCCTCCGTGATCGTGTCGAGCCTCGTCTAGCTAAAGACGTTAAAGAAAGTGCTGCTTGGGAGGCAACCCAAGGATTTAAAGTTTAGGTAGTTATTTTTGCGGTAAATAGTTTTCCTTGCTTCGTGATCCAATTTTGTTTTGCAGGTTCACCTTAGCAAATCCCAAAGCTCCAAGAATCCCATTTTTCTGGAACCAAAGGAAGATGATTAATTGCTCCTAGCTTAGGGAAGTCTCAGTATCCCTCTTTATGCTTTATTGTTTATAAACATTAGGGACAATGTTTAGTTTAAGTTTGGGGGGGAGACTTTCGTTGTGTTGAACATATTTAAATTTTGTTGGTTGCATGAATAGATAGTTATGATAGCCGAGGATGTGATTTTACAAGTTTATGGAGAAAATGGTTTATATGTTGTGGAATCTGGGAGCATAGCAGAAATTGTGAAATTTTAAATTTTTTTTATACTTAGTTTTAATGTCTAAAGCATGCAATAGACTTATTTGATGACGTCTTTGAAAATCTAGATTTTTATTATGATTTTTAAAGTTTGTTGTCACCCCGATAGGCTTAGTTTCTAACACTAGGAGTTCATGCTTGATTGTTTTAAAGAACTAGGTAGAAAAAAAAAATTGCTATGTCTGCTGAAAGAAAAAGCAACAAAAGAAAAGAGAGAAAAAGAAAAATCTGTTGAAAAAGAATATTTTTGCTTGCACAAAAGAAAAAGAGACTAGGGGTAAAAAGAGCTACCTGCGGTGTGATCAGTTAGGCCAACTAGAGAATAAAATTCGGGTTAATGGTCCCTGCACCGTAGTGTGAAATCTAGTACCATTAGATTTATAAATGCAAGTTTGGGGGAGTAGCAAAAGAAAAAGAAAGTGAAAAATATTTATGAGTTTTGCTCCCCCATGAAAAAGAAAAAATGTCAGGTGCCCTAGTTTCTTTTTTTTGCATGATAGTAGAACTCCGACCTATTAGGGACTCTTAGCCAGTGTAGGGGGAAAACAAATGGAGAAAGCCATAAGACTGAATCATTAGAAAAGTCTTGAGCATGCTATTCATTAATCTTAAGTTCAAACTCTTTTAGGATTTCTTCATGAGTATGCGGTGCTTGCTTATTCCACTTGCATGTTTTCCATTTTAGCTTAAAAGTTCCAAAATCATTGAGGCCTGAGTGATTCTATTTCATGCATCTTTCGAATTTATTTTGCTCGGGACTAGCAAAAGCTTAAGTTTGGGGGTGTGATAGCGGGCAGAAATGTCGCTATTTTAATCCTAAATTACTAAGCTTTTTAGTGCTTTAATTGTGTTTTTATTGAGAAATTCTAAATTAATTCATTATTTTGTCCTAAGGAGCACTTTGTGGATTTTTGGTGAAAAAAAGCCCTAAAATGAGCCTAAAATCCTACCATGAGTCAAAGGGGGAGCCCAAGAAGTCAACCATGCAAAGAAGATCCAAAAAGAAATGAAGAAAGGCCCAAATTTCAAGCCTAAACCGTGTGGACTGTTTTGGAATCTCCATAGCGTCGAGACGCTGTGGGGACAGCATCGCAACGCTGTCCCATTTCTCGGCCAGCAAGTTGGGTGACGTCACAGCGTCGCGACGCTGTCCTATTTTCGGGCCTATATAAGGCCTCCCTTGGTGCCCATTTTTATGATCAATCATTCCATATTCTTTCCTTCCTTTCCTTCCTTGGCTCCTTTTGAGCCTTCTCTCAAGGCTTTTTAGCCTTTTTGAGAGTTCTTAGTGGGAAAATTTTGGGGAGCTTTGGGGAGCACTCTAGGCGGCTCAAGGCGTGCTCGGAGGGACTCCAAGCGCTAGCGACGGGGTGTTCGACGGTCATTTCCTTTCCTTTTATTTTGCTCATATTTATGCTTTCCATTGTATATTTTGTGGATATTTTAGCCATGTATAGCTAAACCCCAATTTGGGGTCTTGAAATGAAAATATATAGTTAAATGTTATTATAATTGCCTTTCTCTTGCCCTCTTTTACTAATTATTTGTATGGATCCTCGTAATGCTGTATGCAATCTGCCTAGTTGTATATTGATCTGATTCTTAATGGAAACTCGACGGAGAGAAATTAGGATAGATCATAATCCATGCAACTAGTTTAATTGCCCGTCGTGACAACGAGATTAGTTGATTAAACTTAGATTCCTAAAATGAATCAGAGCGTAATAATTAACGAATTTTAATGGTGCTAAGGACACTTAGGTACTGCAACCTAGTTAATAAAATTCTTTTCTTTTTTCCAAGATTACTGACAGGCTAAACCGATATGCTCCATCCCAACTCAGTCAATTACAGAAACAAGAACGACAAACAACACTTCTAAACAGAGAAACCACAAACTTCCCGTCGTCTACTTACAATGCCAGCCAACTGTAAAATACCAAAAACGTGCATTCACATCCATCTCATAACACAAAAACTCACTACAGCCATACTCTTGTAAACAACAGCGTTCAGGTCATTTCAGTCTCAACTCATGCATAGCAATTTCATATGCCAAAAACACAATTGACACACCAAAGCATAATTACATAATAATTCAGGAAGTTATCTTACCTTAAAAACAACTTAGTACAGAATGAAACGGCTTGGCCTACGGGTTTTCCTAGCAATCCCACGATTCCTAACAATTTAACCACAAATTCAGATCCTAACACAGTACGACCAAAACAAGGACAAAGAAGCTTAATCCAACTGAATTCCTTACCCCGTTAGTTCTTTAAAAGCAACGCTGAAAATTTTGGCAACGGTGACGTGTGGATCAGCGACTCGAGGTGACGACGGACAGATCAGCAAGACAGCAGCGGCGCTGGGGCTGCAGACAGTGGCGACGGCTTGTGCTTGCTGCAGTCGAGAGAGAGAGAGAGATAGAGAGAGAGTGAGGCCGAGAGGTTAAAGAATCAAGAGAGTGATAGAGAAACGGAGAGTTACCGGCAACGGCGAAAATCGACGGCGAAGGCTCACGGTGGTGACGGAAGAGGGCATGGCGCGCTTCAAGATCGAACCTTACAATAGAGAGAGAGAGAGAACGTGAGACCGAGAGGGAGAAAGAGACGAGAGAGAGAGAAAAACACGAAACAGAGCTTACCGACGGCGGCGGCGTCGTGGGTAGTTGTCGACAGTGGCGCGCGGCGGTTTGACGACGGCGGCTTGTGAAAATGGAGGGCGACGGCGGTGCTGCAGTTCTACGGTAGAGAGAGAGATAGCTGAGAGAGAGATGAGCGAGCGAGGGGGAGAGGGTTTTCGAGGGAGAGAAGAAAATCTCTTTTTTTAAAAAAAAAAAATGTTGATCGAATTTGGGGGGGGGGGGACGTGGGAGTTTCCCCCCTTTTTCCTCTCTTTTGACCGAGCTAATAAATAATCCCCCCCCTGTTTTTTTATATTCAAGTTGTTACATCATACTAACCTTAAAAGAACTTTCGTCCTCGAAAGTTGCTAGCCTTGGAACAACTCTGGATACCTGGTCATCATTTCATCTTCTCTCTCCCATGTTGCCTCTTCAGACAAATGGTTTCGCCAAAGGACCTTTACGAGAGCTATCTCGGGATTGCGAAGGACCTTTACCTCTCTATCAAGAATTAGCATAGGTTTCTCCTCATAAGTCAAGTTCTCGCTTAGTTGCAAAGGTTCAAAGTCCACTCTATGGGCTAGATTTGCCAAATACTTTCACAGCATGGAGACATGGAAAACGTTGTGAACCGCTGAAAGAGAAGACGACAAGGCTAGACGGTAAGCTATCGGACCAATCCGTTCTAAAATCTCAAACGGGCTGAGGACATGAAAGTATGGTCAAGATAAACTTAAAAGAATTGATAGATACTACTTATACCAACAAGGTGCATCTTCCTTTTCGGTGGCTCAATCATAGGAACTTTGAAGTTAAGCGTGTTTGGCTTGGAGAAGTTCTATGTTGGGTGACCTCCTAGGAATTTTTCTAGGAAGCATGTAAGTGAGGAAAAAGCATGCTAAAAGGACCCCGTGTTGGTTTGTGGGGAAAGTCTTCACTCTTATAAGCAATTTCAGACAAGTATGGTGACATCGCCATGCCGTAGGGAATGTAAGGGAACGCCCGGACCGTCAGGTGCCGAATCCAGACTCCGAATCTTGGGTCTGGGGCGTTACAGTGGGTCACTCCACTAAAGACCCACAACTGCACTCTTCTCACTGTAGAATATTTCTGTGTCCACGGATAACGACCATACCGGTAAGTCAATCATTCACAAATGTTCGTAACGCCAACTGGTCAAATTATCGTTCTACCCTTGGGTTACATCTGGATCCTTAAATACCACTGATCCCTCTAATGAACAAGTTGTTTATGGTCCAACCAATAAACAGAAGATCCTCTCGGGCTAGGAGAGGACGGCGCACCTTTGTTCAAGACCTGGAATCAGCCCTTAAGGGAACACACATCAGTGAATTCCATCTTGTAATGTTATGTTCCCAGACCGCACTCGATCTTGCCCCTAAAATGGTAGGCTTATTGAGTCGACGAACCAGCCACTCTCACCCATACAAATCTAAGGACAATCCCTCATGAAAAGGGGTTCATAACATACTCAGGATTCAGATTGAGTTACCCTATGACATCCTATTGAAATAATAACTTATCTAGTCAACAGTGTTACATCTAGTAGTTAGTATTTTGTGGTCCAGTCTTATGCAAACTCATTGCACAGGATACCCCCACTCGCATGTCTACTACATAGATACTTTGGATCATTGCATCTGTATTAAATACAAAACGGATGATAGCGAGCAGAAATGTCGCTATTTTAGCCCTAAAATATTAAGCTTTTTAGTGTTTTAATTGTGTTTTGATTGAAGATATTTAATATATTTTATTATTTGGTCTCTAGGAGCAATTTATGGATTTTGGTAGAAAAAATGCCCAAAAATGAGTCATTCAAGCCCAATTTCCATACATGGGTCAAAGGGGGAAGCCAAGAAGGTCAACCATCAAGATGAGGCCCAAAAGAAATGAAGGGAGGCCCAAATTCAAGCCCAAAGTCGCACCAGAAAGTTCTGGAATTCGCCTAGCGTCGAGACGCTGTAGGGGCAACGTCGCGACGCTGATCCCATTTCTTGGCCGGCAAGTCGATGACGTCACAGCGTCGCGACACTGTGCCAATAGCGTCGCGACGCTACCCCATTTTCGAGCCTATAAATACCGCCCCTTGGATCCAATTTCAAGCATCAATCATCATTTATTCCATTCTTTCATTGCTTCCTTTGGCTCCTTTGGAGCCTCTCTCAAGGCTTTTTAGCCTTTTTGAGAGTTCTTTAGTGGGAAAACTTTGGGGGGAATTTTGGGAGCATTCTAGGAGGCTCAAGGGAAGCTTGGAGGGACTCCAAGCGTCTGCGAAGGGGTCTTCGACGGTCAATTCCTTCCCTTTTATTGTGCCCTTAATTATGTTTTTCATTGTAAATTTTGTGGATATTTTAGCTATGTATAGCTAAACCCCAATTTGGGGTCTTGAAATGAAATTATAGTTCAAATGTTGTTATAATTGCCTATCTCTTGCCCTTTTTCCTAATTATTTGTATGGATGTGCTTAATGCTGTATGCAATCTGGCCAATTGTGTATTGATCTAACTCTTAATGGAGACTCGACAGAGAGAAGTTAGGATAGATCATAATGCATGCAACTAGTTTAATTGCCCGGCTTGACAACGGGATTAGTTGATTAAAATTAGATTCCTAAAATGAATCAGAGCGTAATAATTGATGATTTTTAATAGTGCAAATGACACTTAGGTTGTTAAAATGAATTAATTACAATTAGGAGAGACCGACAGGAGAACCTATGTGATTAACGGAGATTCTAGGATTATGTTTAGTTGGGCAACGAGATAGGATAATTATAACAATTGTTTAGCTAATAATTGATTTTCAAGACCCCACTTCCCATTAAAAACTCTTTCTCCATATTTTATTTTCCTTGATTGATCAAATTAATTTCTTTAATTGTTTTGATTTTTAAATTCTCTTTAATTGCATGTTTTGGTCCCTAGATATTATTTCTCCCAAAGTACTTTTAGTGTTCAAAGAATTTTTGCTTGCTTAAATTTCGCTTCGCCTCCCTGTGGATTCGATACTTGGAATTCTTCCGTTTTACTATTACTTGTGACGACCCGTGCGCTTGCGGAAAATCGCCCAACAGCGGACCGTATCACATAATGTCTCCCAACCTTATTTCTATATTATAGACCTTTTAGGTTGTTACTTGAACACTGATCCCCATATGTCCCCACATACTAGTTCAAGTTTCATTTAAACAACCTTAGATCTTACTTTATTGGATTTAGGGTTAATTAATGTAAACTCGAATATTCAATAACAAATTACTGAATCACTCAAAAAACACTTTATTGAGATTAATTAATTTGTTTCATTTACTATTCACGAGTTTTAGGGCATAAAATCCAACAAACATGCAATTCAAGCTTGCAAATGAAGACACCAAATGGGGAATTGGATTACTCATGGATTAAGGTGTCATAACCTTAATTTTGGCATGAATTTTGCCATGGAAAAATAACCTCTTGATTTTAATTAATTAAAACAAATTGAAATCAATTCCAAATAATTAATTAAATTATTTTAATTAATTATATTTATTTAATTTAATATCTAATATCAACATTCATTAACTGCCAGGTGACTCCACTATAGACCTACAGCTGCACTCTCCTCACTATAGATATATTTTTGTCCACTCAATATAACCATGATTAATAAGTTGATCCTTCACAGGTTGTTCGTAATTACAGTTGGGTCAAAATTACCGTTTTACCCCATAATTACCTCTTGTTTCTTAAGTCTCACTGATCCTCTAATGAACAATTACTTTTTGGTCCAACCATCAAACTGAGTCCCTCTAGGGCCAATGAGAGGGTGGACCCCTTGTTCAAGACCTGGATTCAACACTTAAGGGAACAACCTATCTACTATCCCTGAAACGGGTAGGAGTGAATTCCTTCTTGCAGGACTGTCCCCAACTATCTACCCGGTCTTAACCCCAAAATGGTAGGCTTGTTGAGTCGGCGAACTCAGGCCACTCTCACCCATGCACATCAAAGGATAATCTCGAATAAACAGGAGTTCATGTTAGCTCATGATTAAGATCGAGTTACCTAGGTTATCACATGAAATAATAGTAAGTTATAACAGTAAACGACGTTATAAAGTAAAAGTGACTTATTTCGCGGTCCTGGTCTTACGCAAACTCATTGCATAGGACGCCCCCACTCACATGTCTCCACATGGACGATTTAGGATCACATCATTTGTATCATAGTATAGGGTCGCGTCCGTAGTGTCCCCAGGATAAGGTACCCAACCCTATCCCTATACTATAGATCGTTTTAGCTGTTACTTGAACTTGATCCACTTTTATGTCTCCATATCTAGTTCAAGTCTACATCACTACAAGATTTCTAGGATATGCCAATGGAAAAAACCGTTGGGAGAACTCGGAAAACTGTTGGAGTAGCGAATGCCAACGGTTTTTTTAATCGTCGGGCTGATCGTCGAGAAAACCGAGTCGGGGCAGCTAATGCCAACGGTTTTCAAAAAGCCGTTGGGATATCCGAGGAAATTCCAACGATTTTAAAACCGTTGGAATATCCCTGAAACCCCAACGGTTTTCAAAAGCGTTGGCATTTTGCTATATACCAACGGTTTTGGGTACCGTTGGGAAACACCACAACTACCAACGGTTTTCCAACCGTTGGCATTTCTGATAATTGCCTACGGTTCCTTAACCGTTGGGTTTGCTTTTATATCCCAACGGTTGACATTGCTTAGTTTTGGCAACGGTTTTTCTAAAACCGTTGGCGTTTTTCCTTCAACTTTCCAACTTCGCTTTGTATATTTGCCAACGACCTAAAACCGTTGGCTTTTCCTTTTTGTTTTTTTTTTTTTTTGATATTTGTATATTACAAAAACACTTGTTGAACTGACATCCTGGATAAAATGATAGTAATGTACGAATGAACTTCTAAATTCAACAAAAAATTGTTTCTTTATTGAGCTTAAAGTTAACAAAGTATCCAAAAGTTGATAAACAAGATAAATTAACAAAGACTAGTACAAAGTTTACAAGAGAAGTTAACAAAGTCAAAGTCGTCTAAAGTGACTGAACTGGGCTTCAAAAGTAAACCTTAAAACGTTCCCATCTTCATGTTATCTCCTTTAAAAGTAAAGTTCGACCTGGCATCCTGAATAAAAATAAAGTTTTCAGAATTCATAAGCATATAGGATAAGTATGACAAATTAAAAAAAAAATCTAAAAAAATCAAAGCTTTAAAAGCATAACATCAACATTAATACCATGAACATATAAACGACCAACTTTTTGCTAAGTAACCTAAGGTTAAGAAGCATGAACTCGAAACTACCTAGAAGTAACTCATCCTTCAACTCGAAACATAGGTTGTATGATAAGCAAGCAAATGAACTAAAAGTCTTCCTTCCATACCCAAAGTTTCAAAAATAATACCTAAGTCAAAGTCCAACATAAAAACAACCCACCCCCCATGCTCATAAACCTTCAAACAAAACCAAACAATGAATGAACCATCAACGAAATCAAAAGAACAAAGTCTTTATAAGCATGTTCCATCAAAACGAACACTGCAAAATGATCTCTAATCCCCCTTCCTAGCTACCAAAGTCCAAAACATATGAATGAATTAGTTCAACATGCCAAACTAATAAAACTCAAACTCAAACTACTTAGAAAAGAAACCCATCCCTCAACTTTCAAAGGTTGAACAAATAAGCAAGCAAAAGAACTAAAACAATCAAGTGTAACACCAAACTTATAACCGAAAAACGTAAGAACTAACAAACTATTAAGTAAATCATTCATCAACTAACAAAACCAAACGTAACTAGTTGAAATGCATAACGAAACAATCTTGTTTTTCCTTATCCAAAGTTCCACACATAAGAACTAGTTCAAAAAATCAAATCTAAATTTCCAAGACATACCCCATCCCCACATTAGAAAACCTTCAAACAAAGCATAATAAGTGAACTAGAAAAGTTGCCCTCACATGCTCAAAACTTTGAAAGAATAACTTCAACAAGTATACAACGAACATAAACGACCATTTTTTTTTTGCTAAATAACCTAAGGTTAAAAAACATGAACTCAAAACTACCTAGAAGTAACTCATCCTTCGACTTTCAAAAATTATATGATAAGCAAGCAAATGAACTAAAAGTCTTCCTTCCATACCCAAAGTTTCAAAAATAATACCTAAGTCAAAGTCCAACATAAAAACAACCCACCCCCCATGCTCATAAACCTTCAAACAAAACCAAACAATGAATGAATCATCAACGAAATCAAAAGAACCAAATCTTTATAAGCATGTTCCATCAAAACGAAGACTGCAAAATGATCTCTAATCCCTCTTCCTATCTACCAAAGTCCAAAACATATGAATGAATTAGTTCAACATGCCAAACTAATAAAACTCAAACTCTAACTACTTAGAAAAGTAACTCATCCTCAACTTTCAAAGGTTAATAAAATAAGCAAGCAAAAGAACTAAAACAATCAAGTGTAACACCAAACTTATAATGACCAAACAACGTAACTAATGGACATGCATAATGACCCAATCTTCTTTTTCCTTATCCAAAGTGATCTAATCAAAACATGAACTAGTCTCCCTTCATTACCCAAAGTTCCGAACATATGAACTAGTTCAACAGGCAAAGCTAATCAAACACACCCTTATGTGCTCATAAACCTTCAAACAAAACAAATAAACAAAACAATCAATACCCAACGGCTACCATAACTGCAGGATAGCCCATACAACTATTACTATTACCTATAAATAGTTACCTACATAAGTATAGTGCTACCATAACTGCAGGATAGCAACAACACAAGTCTCTATTATAGACAATACTTGACAATGACTACATAATGTAAATTAGTAATTTCATACCTAGTTAGATGGTCCTCGGGACTGCATGAGTTGATTAACCAAGTCTCTAAGACTGGCTAACTCAGAGGAATTGTCAGTCGTTCGAGTATCCACCTCTGACAATCTCTCTGTCGTCTGATTAAGTTTCTCTTCCGTCACATTTAATTTCTCTTCCGTTGCACTTAATTTCTCTTCCGTTGCACTTAATTTCTCTTGCGTTGCACTTAATTTCTCTTCCGTGGCACTTAATTTTTCTTCTGTCGCACTTAATTTTTCGTTTGTCTGATCCAACTGTTCTTTTGTTGCATGCAACTGTTCTTGGGTCTCACTCAAGACTGCACTTAGTTCATGCTCTCGTCTTAATGAAGTTGCATCAGATGAGGAGGTACACTTTCTCGACTTCGGCTTTGGTCCCCAACCAAGCCCTTTAATTTGATCTGATCGACTACCCAAAATAGTCTCGCATATGTCATCTTGTTTAGGCGGTTGGGTCCCATCTGGGATGGGTGTCTGTTGCAATGCCACCATTTGATCCTACAAAAAAAAATCAAATAAGTAATGAAGTAGATACTTTCATTAGAATACTTTATAAGTTGAAAACTTACATGAGCTTCAATTGCGGCTTGACTAACCCACCCCTTCCTTCCTTGTATCTGGTCTTATGAAATAAGTCAATAGGACCCAAATTCTCACCTTCTCTAGTTTTCTGTAGTTCAAATTTCACACATATTAGTAATATTAGGAAAAAATAGTTTACCCTTAAGATTATTTTCGAACTTACATTCTTCTGTTGTATGTGAAGAAATGATTTTGACCCAGTGTAGTGGTTGAAAGGAAGTTTGGCACGATTCTGTTTATTCTTCTCACCCATGTTCTAGCACAAAAGATTATTAGTAAGTATATTTATACTATTTGACATGTCATGAATTAGAAATTTTGTAATTAACGTACCTTCCACTTGGGGTCCTCCCATCTATTGCACAGAATATGCCAATCAGCTATGTCAACCACTCGAGGATGTGGGTGTGCACGTCCCTCCTCTGGAGTGGAATATTGTCGATAGTGTTTGACCCACTCTGCCCGGTACTCTTTACAAATGGTTTGCATCTCGTGATCAATGAATTCGTGTACCACCTTCTTAGATAAATCAAATATGAAATGATTCTGAAGAAGAAAGTTAAAGATGTTACTGTTAGGTTAACTACTCAATTATATAATAAACATGATCAACCGAAATTTAAACTTACCAAAAGACATTGTTTAAGATGATCCCTTGCGTCCTTCGGTACAACTTTCCACGTTGCATAACGTACAGAGAATGATTCTCTGACAATTTTACCAATGGCACCGCTGAATTTTACTGCATTGTCACACACTGGCTTTCTCAACTCGTCGGTGATCTCGATAGTTATCTTCCCATGGATTCGAACGTATCTGTCCAGCTCAATATTCCTAGAAAATCCTCTCGTTCTACGTGCAGACGTATCTGAAAAAATGAAGTAAACTAGTAAGTAGTTTCATTTTGTAAAAGAAAAACAAATGTACAACATAATTAGTTTAACCTGATGTCTCGCCAGTGGAAGATACTGTGGCGACATGACTGCCTTCACCCTCAGCAAAAAATCGATCTGCATTGCGCTCCTCAGTCGGACCCACCATGATTTGTCTACAATGACATATGAAACACAAAAACAATATAAGGAAGATAATTAGTTAAAAAAAAACTAAAATACAAAATGAAGCACATAGGTACATAATCAATCGCTATCGTGATTTGAATCAGAGCTTTCGTTCGAGCTTGAGGTAGTCTCAGTAGATGTTTCTACATCCTCTTCCTCGTCGTTTATGAAATCGTCTTTATTATGGGGTTGACTTATTTGTTCTTCCACCACCATAGGATCAACATCATCTCTGCATAGTGTGTTTTCTTCAATGGATTCGTCAACTCTGAGTCTTCTCTCAACTTCCAACAACTCAAGTTGGTCATTTCCATGATCTTCTACCTCTGGAACGTCCCATAAGCGCTTATTTTGTACAACTTGCACTACCTTCCAATTAGGACCATGTTTCGGGTCGTTAAGGAAAAACACTTGTTTTCCTTGTATAGCAAGGATGAACGGATCATCAACATACCAATAGTGAGATGTGTTAATCGATGTCAAACATTTCAAACTAACGGCATTGATGCATACAAAAAAAACATTAATGGCCTTCACCTAAAAAATTCAAGGGAGAACACTGGAATGGATCATTCAAGAGTGGAGCAAATCTTAAAGAACATGATGACTTGAGATTACATACTATTAGACAGAACTCCTAAGGCTAAACTCATCTTAATTTATATTTTTTTTTGGTAAGACTATTATTATTGTTGTTATTTTTTCTTTGTGGGAAGAACAGTCATTCTAATACTCCACTAATCTAAGCAACTTCAACTCAAAATCCTTACATACTCGAACAGTCATCCTATTATTGTTGTTAGGATTAATTCTTTTGATACAACGAGACAATTAAAAGATAACCTCGTTTTTCATCACAATCATCTCTATCATCAACTTCATATAAAGAAGAAATAATTGTTCTCTATCTTACTTCGTTCTAGGGCTCTGAGATTAAAATCCAAAAGAGGAGCAAGGACTAAAAATAACTAAATGGTGATCTTGAAGCTCGTCTAATCCAGATACTAGCACAAGAGGAGGATTATACCAATAATCTTAACCACAAAAGTTGAGCTTCTTCATTACCTTGGCATAAGCTAATGGGACAGTGGCGGGCTGTCTCAGTCTACGCTTTGATTTCTTGGACTGCATTGAATTTAGAAAAAGAAATGGTTAATTTTAAGTAGCTAAATTTTGCATTTTCTATCTTGGGTAAATGAAGAAGATTATCATAACGACAAAAGGTTGAATTGCAGTGTAGGATTCTGTAAAGCTGGCATTCACCGTAGTAGCTGAATTGTGAGGCGCAAAAACGCACAAGACGAAATAGAAGATTAAACAAAAACAACAAAAAATTCATCCGCACTCCACCAGATACAGTTCATCCAACTTCAAAGAAGTAAAAAAAATAAACAGCAAAACAAGAGAAAAGCAAAAGACGAAATAGAAAAAGCAAACTCGGTCTTCTTGAAGTAGCAAATCATCAAAACCTGACACACAAACCTCAAAAAAAATTCTGGCAACGGAAATCACAACGAGATCCATAGACATTGTATAGCAGTTCCATAGACCAGGCACTCAGAATCTCAACAGTCCATCGGAGAAGAACATATACAGGATAAGTGCAGATGTAGAGCAAATTTACCTCGAAAATGTGAAGAGGAACTTCGGCGGGAGAGAAATGCACAAAAAATGAAGCAAAGGCAGTAAGAATTTTTAGAAGTTGGAAGACGGTGGAAGAAGAAGAAGAAGAAGAAAAATGGAGAATGGAGCGAAAATGGAAGAAACGGAGGGAAAGAAATCGTGAAAATGGGAGAAAGGAAGGGAGGGAAATCGAATTTTAATGAAATCTACCCACGGTTTAACTCAACTGTCGGGTTATAAGGGTTTTTCGCAGACGGTTTGACTAGGCCGTTGGGAATAAGAAAAGTAAATCGACGGTTCGATTAGACCGTTGGTAAATTAATGAATCGGTTCGCTGGAATCCAAACAACCGCCGACAGTTTAACCAAACCGTTGCCATAGAGTAAAATATCCCATCGAATTAAATAAACCGTAGGTCTTTCCGACCCTCTGCCAACGGTTTAAATAAACCGTTGGCTATACAAACGAACCAAACCATTTGGGATTTTCTAAATAGATGTCTACGGTTTTATTCAACCGTTGGCCTTTCCTATACATATACCAACGGTTTAAATAAACCGTTAGCTATACAAACGAACCAAATAAATCAATCATTTAGGAATTTCTAAATATATGCCTACGGTTATATTCAACCGTTGGCCTTTCCTATACATATTCCAACGAGTGAGATAAACCGTTGGCTATATGAACGAACTAGATGAATCAAGATTTCAACACTTTGCGATTTTCTAAATATATGCCTACGGTCTTATTAAACCGTTGGGAGTTCTTGTATATTTGCCAACGGTATTTGGATCCGTTGGCATTTCCTATACATATGCCCACAGTTTTATAAAACCGTTGGCAGTACCTATACATACTCCAACGGTTTAGAAACCGTTGGCAATACCTATATCTGCCCACGACTTTCTTTGCGTCGGGAAAAAAACCGTCACGAAATCTTTAAATTCTTGTAGTGCATGTTATAGTCAGGGGTTCTTAGTTTATTGGATTTTGGTTATATAATGTGCAGTTCACTTATTATTCAATAACAACTTTATTGAATAAATCTCAATAACAACTTTATTAAACAAGTATACAATTTATTACATTCATTATCTACGGGTTTTAGGGCAACCCAACAACTAGGATAAGGTACCCAACCTTATCCCTATACTATATAGACATTTTAGGTCATTACTTGAACATTAACACTTTCTTGAACAAGTATACTATTTGTTACATTCACTATCTACGAGTTTTAGGGCATAAAACCTAACATGGTTGACTTTCGATTTGTCGGCCAATACTATAGTCAAAATTCATAATACCCTTTTTGGTTTCGGAAGCTTCGAATTGACCTATAACAATATTATAGTTAGAATTCATCATTTTTTCGCACATATTAACATAAAGACAAGCAAATTTTAGGGAAATAAGTGTGCAACAATTTGATGCTATCACTACTTTATCTCATTCTTCTACAACGGTTATCGAGTATTGAACATTGGCTACCACCGCCAGTGAAATTGTTGGGATTTCACAATTGTTACATAAGTTCTAAATCTCCTTTCAACCATCGGAACTTTTTTTTTTTTTTTTTTTTTTTTGGTGACAATCAAGTTTTTATCCATATAGCTTCCAATTTTTTCTTTCATGAGCGTATGAAGCAAATTGAGCTAGATTGTTATTTTGTACGTGACAAGATTGTTGATGGAATGATTGAACGCTTACCGGTCCGATCCCATCTCCAATTCAATGATGTTTTCATGAAGGTCTTGCCCAGTTCTTTTTTCTTTTTCCACTCTTATCCAAGATAGGTGTGCTCAATATCCATGACCCATCTTGAGTGGGAGTTTTAGCCTATTTAATATCTCTATTAGATTATTATGGGTTTAATAAATTGCATTCTATATAGATATTATTAGTCCAAGATATGTTTTGGTTACATACAGATTTGTCTCTATTTTTAGTTTTTTCAGTGACTATATAAACCACTCAATGTTAATATGATAATTGAAGCTAAATAATTCTAATATTTCATTTTCCAAATCCCATTTAGGGATTTTTTAAATAAATACGATATAAGAAGAAGAGTTTCAAAATTGAGAGACAGTCTCAAAATTTTCGTTATTTTAAATCATTTGTTTTAAAAAAGATCAACATTTTAAAATTCCTTTTCATAGATATACATATGTCTACCACGAACCTAAATCCCTAACGTTGATGTACTCAAAATAATAATACTAATGATGTTTCAAACAACTCGCGCCTTGAACTATAATGAAGAAATCGCATGTAATAGAATTATATCTAATTCAAATATTATCATAAAGATCACAAATAACCAAAAGTATTTGACTATAAATACCATAATATTTTAATCGACATTTTAGATACACCTTTTATTACTCAATATCCCCTCTTAAATCCATTTCCATTTGCAAATCAGCAGATTAATATCAGTCTGTAATATAAATATTCGAAGAAGAAGGGCCTCAAAAGTGAGAGCAGAAGCCATAAGTTAGGAGTTTGTTTGCATTTGGTTGGTTTAGAGTGAGACGTAGACATGGGAGATCAATGGCCATTTCCACGTTCTCATCACCCACCCGAGTTCCAACCAGAAGTTGTGGATTGGTATCATAATATTTTTGGGGAACATGCCCGTGTTGGAGATATTACTCGCAACCAGGTTCTACTTCTCTTCATCCTTTACATTTTGCTTTCATAATTTTGATTTTTTTTAAATTACTTTTCATGGAAATATGATTTCAAAATATAATATAGCCATACAATTGGGGTTGGGGATGAGAAAAGAAAGAAAAAGAAAAAAAAAAAGGTTTTTGAACTTTATGGATTCTCAAGAGATGTAAAATTTGATAAATTGATCACTTTTTTATTGTGTTAAGCTGTAATTATTCTACTAATTAAAATATATATTTGATTGAATTGTATATGGATATAAAGTTTGATTTATAGTATTTTAAAATTAATTTGAGTCAACATAGATTTATTAACAAAATGTATATCCTTTTACTAGAGATTTCAGGTGATGATTGTTCTACTCTCAAAAGTGTTCTATGTACTTAAACTCACCCAACCCACCGTATAATTAAGATTATTCTATTCTTTTTAATTAAAAAAAACGTCCCCAAAAATTATGAGGTTTGATTTCAATATTATATACTCCATAAATTTTGAAAAGTTTCATTTTAACCTATGAACTATGTGTGCAGAAAATTGTCAAAACTAACCTAAAAAAGTTTTTGGGTTTTCAAAATTGACCTCCTCTTCTAAAACATGTTATTTTTAACCCATTTTCCACCAATTCAATTAACTTTAGTGGGGACTCACATTGTGAAATGTCAATTTTGTCATTCTTCATTGAAAAAATGAACTTATTTCCAACCAACCAATTTTTATCATCTTTCATTTTCTCCTTTGTTCTTTGTTTTGAAGAATTTTTTTATTTTCAATTATTCAATGAGATAGAAAATTGAAACATTGTTAGATAGAAACAAACAAGATCATTCCATTGTTTTTAAAAAATTTAAATACATTTCATTTTTTTAAAAAATTGATTGGATCAAATCTAAAAAAAATAAAATAAAATAAACATGAATCCTGACTGGGATTCATACGTTTTTTGGTCGGGATTCACACATTTTCCGACGGGGATCTATTGGTCAGGACAACCAAGATTTTCTGGTCGAAATTCGACTAAGAAATTTTCCAAAAAGTCGTTTTTTTTTCCTTCATTTGATCTTTCTTTCTTTTCTCTTTAGCGTTTATTCCTTCATTCTTGCAAGAAATTTTAAAGATACCTATTTTTTTTGCAAAATATATATTTCTTTTTATCAAACTCACATTTCTTCTTTTTTTTTTTTTAAACTCATAATTCGTTAATGTTGGGCAAAAAAAGAATAAAAAGAAAGAAGGAAGAAAGGAAAAAAATAATATGAAAAAAGAAAGAAAGAAAAATTTAACGAAGAAATTTCTTGGTTGGACCAATCAGGAAATCAAACAAGAAATTTTAGAAACACCTATTTTTTGTTAAATATATATATTCTTTTTATCAATCTCACATTATTTTAAAACAATATTGATGTTGGACACACAAGAACCAAAAAGTGGAGGAAGAAAGAAAAAAATATTAATAATATTAAACACAATTTTTTGACCAAGAAATTCCGATCAGAATTTAGTTAAAAAATTTTGAAGTCAAATTTTTTTTGTAAATTTTTTATGACCAATTTCATCATGTTTTTAAAACTATATTCATATTGGACACAAAAATACATAAGGAAGTGAGGAAGAAAGAAGAATAATAATAAGAATGAAAGAAAAATAATATTTTTTAAAAAAAAAAACTCAAAAGGCGGAAGTTGCCTTTTGTCCCAATCAGCCCGGCCAGGAGCATGACCAGGACAAAAGCAGTAAGCTGCTTTTTTTTCTTCGTTTCTTCCTTCCTTCTTCCTTTTTCTTATGATTTCTTTTAAATTTGAACTTTTTAAAGAAATCAATACTTTGATATATATAATTAGAGCAGTTTTGATGGATGGGAAAGCTTCACACAATGATTGGCAACAAGAAATACCCATTTTTTTCCAAAACTTTTGGAAAGAAAAACCTATTATTCTCAAAATTGTTCTAAAATCAAAAATCCATTTTTTTCTCAACCAAAATGCATTTGTTGGAATCCTCCAACAACAAAGAACCAAGATGGTTGTTGGGTTTTCAAAAAAACCAACAAGAAAGAAAAGGAAAAAAAATGGCACTGCTTTGTTTCTCGATTACTTTCTGGTCGGGATCGGAACCGGGAAACATTGTCTTCTCCGGCGCCGACGACTTTTTTCTACTCCGGCAACTATTCCAAGCGCTTTTTCCCTTGGAAAACCTCTCTCCCTCTCCGAAAACTCTCCAAAAAGCCATAAATCCTAAAAAAAACCCTCTCCCTCTACGAAAAACTAAACATAAAAACCCACACGCTACGAAAAACTTCAATCAAACCCTGTTGTTCGAAAACTCATTCTTCCTCAAGCTTCAATCAAACTCCAATGTATTTCAACACAAAAACCCACAAGTTACACAAGAACCAACAAACATTCAAATGAGTCACGGAATAGGCAACAGTTGAATTTTTTTTTTTTTTTTTTTTTTTTTTTTTTTTTTTTTTTTTTTTTTTTTTTACATTCAAGGGTATTCCGCATCTATATGTAACACCAACAAGGTTAATAAAACAAATTTTTAAAAAGGAGGTTAATTCCGAAACCCAAAAACCTATTTGGGCTAATTTTGCCCATTTCCCAAATGTGTGCCTCAATGCTAGGTTTTTTGGTGCCTAGCTATACACCATATTTTCTAGCTGTATTTTGTTGATATTGCAGGATTGTCTCGATGATTAGACTCTACAAGTCAGAACAAGTGGAAAACCAAGAGAAAAATATTTAATAAATAAATATCATTTTGAAAAGAAAAAAGTGTTACCAAACAAGCAATAATTGCCACTAAAATGAGTTAAATTTCATCAAATGTTTGTAGGAAGCTGTTCACGAATCACATCACAGGAGGACTTTCAACGATGGATTTGGACATGTTGGTAGCACTTCTCATCTAGCCGAGGATGAGTACTTTGCTAGAAATTTACAGCATATGGAGGGATATTTTCAGGACCTGTTTGTCACTGCATCTAACAGAACTGGAATCAGTTAGTACAAAATTCCTGCAATAGAATTTTCATTAAATGAAAAAAATAAATAAACTTGTTTTTTAAATGATAATATATACGTGTTTATATTTAGAAAAAATGAAATGAGTTTATAACCTAACATATTATATTTATCAAATAAAAAATTATAGCCTCTTCACCATATAACTTTTTTTTTTCTATTTTTTGGTCTTTTAATATTTTGACTTTGACCCTTTTCGCACCACAAAATAATTAGCAAAGTAAGTCATTGAAAAATGACACAATTTGGTTGTAACCTGCAGGGGATTTTGAAGTGAATGATAATTATGGAGGAGACTTTTCAGGGGTATTGAGCCATATTTTATTTTCACATAGCAAACTGTCATTAATGCCAAATTAAAATATTTTATATCTCCAAATTCATTTTATTACGATAAAAACCATACAGGTTGGAACTCGAGATAACATTGATCCAGATAGAATGTCATATGAAGTGAGTCTTGTTTGACCATTGAATTAGGATCATCATAATATGTGAATTATATATTCAAAGTATGAGAATCTTTACTTTTTATTTTTTTTTAATGATGATATCGTGGGTATTATGCAATGTGTTAGCAATTGCAAAATTTGGAGGAATCGATTGGAAGTGTGAGTAAAGGCTTGTCCGAAGACCTTATGTCTAAGTTGCCATCTCACAAATACAAACCAGGCGGTTCATCAAAGTGGTGGCGCAAATCCACTAAAAAACACAATGAGTACAATTCTCTCTTTTTCTTCCATTATTCATTTATATTGTCTCTTATTTTTGTCAAGTTTATTGTCATTGTTTTTTGACAACATGTGGAGTGAGAGACTGAACATCTGATTTCTTGATTGCGGGTACAATTTTATGTCAATTGGACTATGTTTTTGTTGACGTCAAAATCTTTTATATGCTTCAAAAGGGCAAAATTGTAACGTGTCATTTCTAATTTGAGGGCAAATTTGAAAAATAAAAGTAGGTGTCACTTCACGTCTTTGGTCAAATTTCTAATGTAATTTTAAAACAATAAAAACAGAGGTTTAATTAGAAAATCTTCTATAATGTAAGAATATCAGAAACTATGGTTTGGCCTATAATTTTTTTAGCTTATACTTCTAAATTTATAGTTGATTTAATTCTCTCATTTTGGTTCTGTGTTGCTTAGGTGTGATATATGCAAATTGAAATATCAAGTAGATGACATTGTAACTACTCTGCCCTGTGCCCACAAATATCATCAACATTGCATCTACACTTGGCTAAAGGATAATAAAGTAATTACATCCTCCATTTTCCATCTCCTTTTTTAACCTTTAAGATCGCTAATTTTCTATCTTGATGATTGTGAATACTTCGTTTGATGATAGTTTGTTTTAAATTTTTAATTTCTTTGTTAAGAAATTTTCTTTTTTTAACAATGCTTTTGAACAAATTTTTTAGATTTAAATTTTGAATTGGAAAAAGAAACAAACATATATTACAATTAGTAAACGATATTAATTTTTTAAACGAATTATATAAAACTCAATTGGTAAATGCCATGTTATTAATTTTCTGTTTTTAAGACTCTTTCCCTAATCATAAAAATTAAAAAAAAGGGGTAAAGAACATGAAATTTTCCTCTTTTTTTTTTTTTTTTTTTAGAAAAAAAACTTCCGAAATTTAGTTAAGATATAAAAAATGTATTTGAGGCATGAAGATCTATTTTTTTTAAAAGAAAAACAAAAATTTCATTAAATGGGATGATGTAAGTTGAATTATTAATAAAGTGAAAATGGTTAATAAATGGGCTCACCTGTGATTTATTTTTGTTTTTGTTTTAATATAAATCAGGATTGCTGCGTCTGTAAGGCAGAGGTGGTTATACCTTGATGAATGAAGGAATGCATGGAGGAGGAATTACAGTTGCCAACACTCCAACACTCCAACACTCAAACGAATTCCTTTTTTTTTTTTTTTTTCTCTTTTTCTTATCCTCAAAATAATCACAATAATTTCAAAACAATTTCTGGATGCAATAATTTCAAAACAATTTCTTGATGCAATAATTTCATATTTACGATAAAGGATCAATCTAGTTGAGAAACTACTGATTCTTCCTTCCTTTTTCTCCCTCGAGATTTTCATATATTTAAGAGTTCTATGGTACGAGAAGTCAACCAATAAATAAAAATATCAAGAAAAATAAAAGATTTCAACATATTTGATAAATTGTGCACCGTTTATTGATTAACCTCAATATTTTTAAATAAATTTATTTTATGATCTTGTAGAAATACTAGTTTGAACTACATGTGTTGCACGTGTTATAATATTTTTTAAAATATTTAATTAGAAAATTTGAAACACAACTTTATAATGTACCAAAATATATAAAATGAATAAGTACTACACATGAATTTATAATTATTGCAAAAATTGATCATATTTAGATGTATGGAACCAAATTGAACCAAAATTAAAAGTATAGGAAACCTACATTTTAATAGAAGTGGTTTATAACCAATATCATGGATATAAATCATACTTGATACAATATCAAAATTTTAAAGTTTTTTCTTTACTGTACATTTAAATTCTCGATATTATTTGGATGCATAAGTTATCATATTTATTATGGGGCAGTTGCAAAAATAGAAATGAAATTTGCAACCATGTCATCAGTTTTTTAATGTTGCAAATGTAGCAAAAAAAGAAAAATGGTCCCAACCTAAACATTAAAGTTGAAAAGTAAAAAAAAAACCCTAAAAAACACGTTGGAAGTGGGAAGTTTAAAGAGTATATCAATTACATCATTCAGTTATTTAGTGTGACTGATATACTAAATATTTGATATACTAAATATATGACAGATTAGATGTATATTTCATGAACATAATATCCTTCATTCATGAAGTATACACATGAGCCTTCATTAATTTAGATGCCTTTGATACTGCATTAATAAAGAATTAGATATTAGCTTTATTTTGGAACAATATGTATGATAAGAGATTTAAACCTCTAACCTTTTGGTTGGATGTGTATGTCTTTTGCTTGTCGTGTTCATGTTGGCAAATATATCATCGATATACTATATATCATTTTAATTATTAGACGACTGATACACTAATGATATACTTGAAATTACATTTTTAGTTAGTATTGATATACTGGATACTGCTGTTACACCAATGATATATTTAAAATTGCATCTTATTGATATACTTATAACAAATCTTGCATTCCACGACCTTCATAATACAACAACTATTAAAAATATATATCAATGATTTTTTTTCAAAAAATAACAAGTCTATCATTGATGTATTTTACTACTCCTAATCGGGTATATCAATCTTATTAATTATTTGAGTAATAACAAATGAGGTAGTTAATTCATAACAAATATAAAAGACAAACATTTCGTTTAAAATATGTAAATAACACAACATAATTCAGTAAAGAAAAAAATGAAACATAAGAAAAGCAATTTGTCAAGTATATCATTGGTATATCAACTGTACCAGACGGAAAAAAAAAAGGTTTAATTTATTTTAATGATTTCCAAGAAAATCTTTGATTTGAATTATTTCCTTTTAGGAGATAAATTTGAATTATCCTTTTCCTTTTTAAAAAAGGAAATAGTATTTTAGGGTTCTAATTAGGGTTCTTTTTAAAAAGACTTTTTCTTTAGCCCTAATTCTTTTTACGCTCTGCATAAAAAAAAAAACAGAGAAGAAGAACACATTCTGCACTTTCCTTCCCAGAGAAAAGTAGTAAGTTTTTCTTCCCTTCTATGCTTTTCTTTTGTTTTCTTTTCTTTTTGATCAATTGAATTTTGTTTTTGAAAATTTTTAGTATGAAGTTTTATTTGCCCTATTTGGGATGAAATTGGTTTTCAAACCGTTCGCCCTAAAAAGTTTTAGGTTTTTGTTTTGGCCTAAATTTTTTATCAAAGTTTTTCCTCTTAGAGTTTTTGTTTGGAAATCAAAGATTTGATGAAAATGAATTTTTCCAGAATTTTCCAGCCTTGAATTTCTTTAATTTTGGGGTTGTTTTGTGTTTAAAGAATGAACTAGAGCGTAATAATTAACGAATTTTAATGGCGCTAAGGACACTTAGGTTGTTAAAATGGATTAATTATAATTAGGGGTAACCGACAGGAGAACCTATGTGACTAACGGAGATTCTAGGAGTATAATTAGTTGGGCAACGAGATAGGTTAATTGTAATAATTATTTAGCTATTAATTGATTTTCAAGACCCCACTTCCCATCTAAAAAACTCTTTCTCCATATTTTTATTTCTTGATTGATCAATTTACTTTCCTTAACCGCTTTAATTTTTAAATCCCTTTTATTGCATGTTTTGGTCGCTAAATATTATTTCGCCCAAGTATTTTTTGTGTTCAAGGAATTTTTGCTTCGCTTAATTTTCACTTCGCCTCCCTGTGGATTCGATACTCGGAATATTTCCATTTTATATTAATTGTGGCCCGTGCACTTGCGGTATTGGCCCATAACAGCTGCGCCGAGTATTCGTCAGGCATGACTCTTGCGGCGAGATAATTTGCTATGTCTGCAAACCATGACTCTTCTTCTTCAATTTTTAGCAGCTTTTCATCTGGGGATTCTTTTACGATAGGAATATCAGGCGCATCCACATTTTCAGGGTTTTCAAGCCTCAATAGGTGATTTGCCACTTGGTTTTCACTTCCCTTTTTGTCCTTTATTTCCAAATCAAATTCTTGCAGTAAGAGAATCCATCTAATCAGCCTTGGTTTTGCGTCCTTTTTAGTGATTAGGTATTTGATTGTCGCATGATCAGTGTATACAGTAACCTTGGAGCCAATCAAATAAGCACAGAATTTATCGAAAGCATAAACAACCGCCAATAATTCCTTCTCGGTTGTTGTGTAATTATTCTGTGCCTCATTTAATGTCTTGCTGGCATAATAAATGGGGTGAAGTGACTTCTCCTTTTTTTGTGCTAAAACTGCACCTACTACCACATCGCTTGCGTCACACATCAGGACAAATGATTCTATCCAGTCAGGGGTTGTGAGAATGGGCGCAGTGACTAACACATGCTTCAAGTCATTAAACGCCTTAACGCATTCTTCTGAAAATTCAAATCTTCTGTTTGCCTCCAACAATGCGCACTGTGGCTTGGTGATATGCGAGAAGTTTCTTATGAAGCGGCGGTAAAAACCTACGTGACCTAGGATACTGCGAATTCACTTCACCGAAGTGGGTGGTGGTAGCTTTTCTATCACATCTATCTTTGCCTTGTCTACCTCGATACTTGCTTTTGATATGCGGTGGCCCAAGACTATTCCTTCCTCGGCCATAAAATGGCATTTTTCCCAATTTAACACTAAGTTGGTCTCTTCGCATCGCTCCAAAACACGTTCCAATTGCGTCAGGCAATCTGCGTAAGACTTTCCATAAACGGAGAAATCATCCATGAAGACTTCTACTGATTTTTCCAGCAAATCTGAGAAAATAGCCATCATGCATCTTTGAAATGTCCCTGGCGCATTGCAAAATCCAAAGGGCATTCTTCTAAACGCAAAGGTTCCATAGGGGCAAGTGAAAGTTGTCTTCTCCTGATCTTCTGGCGCAATGGATATTTGATTATATCCTGAATATCCATAAAGAAAACAGTAGTACGCTTGTCCCGCAAGCCTATCTAGCATTTGATCAATGAAGGGAAGAGGGAAATGATCCTTTTTGGTGATTGCGTTGAGCTTGCGATAGTCCATACACACACACCATCCTATGATGGTGCGTGATGGGATTAACTCATTCTTTGCGTTGGTGACTATTGTCATTCCACCCTTTTTTGGCACGCATTGCACAGAATTTACCCATCTACTGTCTGCGATAGGGTAAATTACTTCTGCGTCGAGCCATTTGATGATTTCCTTACGCACAACTTCCATCATAGTAGGGTTTAATCTTCTCTTACTGATAAGTCCAATTTGTTATACACTTAGAATCTCCCAATTTTCTTATCTTATTTGAATTCCTTGCGAAAAATGCTTTAAAATGAGTATAATATGTCTATAGGTCCTCGTCGGAGCTTTGGAAGTAATTCAGGGCTTTAACGAGCAAAATCGGAGCGTAAAATGGCTATTCTGCCCTTGGAGCCGTCACAGCGTCGAGATGCTACCGTCAGAGCGTCAGGACGCTGTGCAAATTAGGAAAAGATCCTGAAGTTCGCGCGCGAGGCGAGAGCGTCGAGAGGCTGCGGCCCTAGCGTCGCAACGCTAGGGCAAACCCGAGACTTTTTCCTATTCTGTAGGAGGCAACGTCGCGACGCTGTCTGTACCGCTTCTCCCACCACCAGATTCTTCGACTACCCTAGCCTCAAACACCACCCCATCATCTTCCTCCACTCCTGCAGCCATTCCCGAGTCCCTCCCACCATCAACCTCCACAAACCCCACTTTACCGCAGTTTTCTGAGCGGAAAGTGGCCGCATGGGACTCCCTACTGGGGGAGTTGGGCGAAGAAGGCGAAGCAACTCGCCAAAGAGAAGAAAGAGAAAAAGCAACGGCAGAAGAAGCTACCGGCAAGGCCGCTACAGAAGAAGAAACGGCTAGAGAAAAAGAACGCGCCAGCAAGGCGGTGCAAGATCAAGCTGCGGAAGAAATCGTCGCAGTAAATCTGGCAGCAATTGCGACAGCCCTGGGCTCACCAACGCAAGAATCAGAGTCCACGGATTTAGAAGATGGCCTACCCCTAACCCATCGCCGCAACATCCAATCTGCTGGGGTAACCATCCAAGAGCCCTCAGAAAGACCTGTGGCAGGCCCAAGCAAAAAGAGAAAGGGGGCCCCTATCGCATCAAAAGGAAAAGAGAAAGTGGGAGAAGAGAAGGGCAACTTTGCAGAAGAACGAGGGTTCAGCTGCAAGCTCCTGCAGACTATGACGGACCAAATCTCCTGCCGCAAATGGGAGTTAGTCTGCGAGAACTTTCCCAACTACACCCCTGTGCTGGTCCGAGATTTCTACAGAGCGTAGTGGCACGAAGAAATAAATGAAGTGTTGGTTCGTGGCCACACAGTCGTTTTTGCCTCTGCGTGCATCAACTCAGTGTTTGAGTTACCAGACATGCCAGATGAAGAGGGCAATGCGCTGTTGACTTGCCTGGACGACGATTTCCTGAATGCAGTACTAACTGCGGTGGCCAGACCAGGTGCTCAGTGGGATGGGCATGGTGCTGCGAGGACCCTACGGGCGCAGCTGTTAGATTTTGAGGCCACGACTTGGATGCACTGGATAAAGAACCTCATCATGCCCACATCGCATGATGCCACGTTAAGCATCCCAAGGGTGGTCTTGGTCTACTGTATCATGAAGAGGATCCCGGTTGACTTGGGCAGAATCATTTTAGAAGCCCTGCGCCAGACTGCTGCAAAACGTAAGGGCGCAATGTTCTGTCCTGGCCTCGTCAGCCGCCTCTGCCGTGCATCCGCCTTTTGCAAGCATCAGACGAAGAAATTCAACCCTTGCGGAAGGATTTTGATGATCAATGCTTTTGCAGGCAGAAGCTCAACGCCAAGACCCTGCATCTCCGCACTAAGACCCTGCATCCCAGGCAGCCGGAACTGCCCCTGCGCCTGAAGCACCAAAGAAGAAGAGGTGCAAACAAACTGCGGGTCGCCGTCCTCCGCTGGCCGCAAGGACTACTTAGCCAGATCCACCGGCGCAGGAAAACACTGTCTGCGCCCAAAATCAAGAATCCTTGCCGCCACCACAGCCACCGTCGTCGCCGCCTGTCATCCAGCCACTTCCTTCCATCCAGCACGAAAAGGCCTTGAATCAAGAAGAAGTCTACGAGGCCCCATTGCCTAACCCTCTCCTCAGCCAAGAAATCCCCGCGCCAAACTCCCAGCCGCAGGCCACACCATCTGCCAACACATCTCATGCTGCGCCTGTTCCACAACTTGATGTGGAAACAACCCTTATCTTCTCAGAGTTAAGGCAGATGGTCCATGAAGTCGCGGAGCCCCTGCGCAAGCAACAAGAGGTGTTGTGTCAGCAGCAGGAAGCGATGCGCAAGCAACAAGAGAAATTATCTCAACGTGTCAACGCCTTAGTCCTCTTCCTGCTGCGTTGGACTGATTCTTTTGGTCGACTGCCAGTCATGCCAAATCTATTCGTTCGGCCACTTGCGCAACCAAGGCCTGATGGCACAGGCACATCTCAAACACGCTCACCAATGGCTCCACCTGCGCCACGACCACTGTCGCTGCCGCCTCCACCGCCTCCATAGCAGTAAAGAAATATTTCTCTTTTGTCTTGTCTTTTGTTTTAATTTTTTTTTATCAGTACATGATTGCGCCCATCTTTTGTAATGACATTTTGTCCTGCATTCATTAATATAGTTTGCCATTTTAGCATCACAAATTTTCTTTTGCCTTAGTATAAAGCCTTAATCTAAAAAAAATTCTTTGCATTAGCTCCTTCGTTTTGCCCCGCGCATCTAAAAATTCTTAGTTTCCTTGGCCGCATTAGTTAATAGGACTCACCCCTGTTTTTATTTCCTCAGATCTTAAGAAAAATCCCTTCGCATTTTCGACCCTGTCGCATCTCAACCTTAATCTCCTTAAGTCTACGCGCTCCAATTTAAGTTTGGGGGACAATGGGGACATTGTCCATTTTAAGCTTGGGGGAGTGTGATAGTTAGCGCACAAATAAAATACTCATGCGTTCCTCTGGCATGAGATGCGTTTGTAGCCAAGGGCATTCATGACACCCATAGTTTGCCACTGCGCGAAGACGCATCGGCATCCCATGAGCGTATAAGACAGTAAAAAAATGTAATGCCCATAGTTGGATACCTTTCATCATAAATGTGGGTAAGCCAAAACGAAAGCATATGTTTTGATGTCTATTGCCTACTTAATATATATATATATATATATAGATAATATGTGCGCCTAGGACATGAGAAGAAATGGCTGAGTTAGCGCAATGTAGAATCTAAGTGTAAGGAACTTTCCTTAAGCAATGAGGAAATTTAGCAAAGGTCTAATCCTGTTTAGAAATGAGCAAAAGAAAAATAGAAAAGATGATGTAAGGATCAATGGCGCTGAGAGCTAAGTTACCCTCGCAAAGTTGATAATAGGCATTGCTTGGGGACAAACAATAGTTTAAGTTTGGGGGTTTGATAACTTGCCAAAAACAAGTTATTTCTCCTTTAAACTTAAGGTAAAATAAGGCTAAAAGATATATTGATGCGTTATTACAACGCAATAAGGAAGGAACTTGCGATAGTTATGTACGAAAGACTATATTCATGGATGCGGTACGAAATTATAAAAATATAGGGTGCTAACGCATTAAAAATGCAGTTGTTTGTTGCCCAAGTTTTCTTCAACGCAGGCACACATCCCAAGACGATCATGAAAGGAAAAGATGGATGAAAAGACCATGCTGACACAAAGCTGACACACAAGTGGGCGGAAGATAACTGAAGCACGTTTTCTAGTTCCTTGGTGAAGTCAGTTTCCCTTGCCTATATAAAGCATCCACTTGCTCGAAGAAAACGGAGCGGAGAAGGGAGAGGGAAGACGAGAATCAAAGAAGCAAGGAGAAAGAGAAATCACAGAAAGTTGCGGCAGAGGGTAGACTTGCATTCATATTAACTATGTATTACACAGTGTATTCATTTGCTCGCATGAGCTAAATTTTCTTCATCAAGGCTTAGCGCAAGCACCCATGCGGTGATAAGTCTATTTTGTAATTGCATACTTTGATTTAATGAAACATTATTGCCTTCTACTTAGATGTGATACTATTTTCATTACTAACTTCCATGATAAATCCCTGACAGGTAACGCATGTGGAAATATTTAAGTAGAACAAGTACGCGCATTGCATGTAGTCTTTGTAGCATTAGATAAATACTACTGCTATAAGATAGTGCATGAATGAGCTTTAACTGTGTTAAAACTAACGCAGTCCCTTGTAAGTTGCTAGAGAACTAAGCCTATGCAAGAACTAGCCAAACTAACAGTTGATAGTTTTATGCCAAACGCAGAAGTAGTACCGAAAGGGAATCTTATGATTTTTTCTGACTTAGGCATTAATGGATCAATTAGTCATGGTATGCCCAACAAAGTTACTTATAAATGCATGAGGTTGCTACCGCAATAGCCTTGATAATATTCTCATCAAATTTCTGTTAACTCTCAACGCATGTTTTACTTTCCTGCATATTTATTTTTCACTCGCATCAAATCTATTCTTTGAATTTTCATAATATCACGCGCTTGTGAGTTCAGATCAACAAAGTTATTAAAGATTTTTCAAAATAGCCTTTCCTCGTGGATTTGACCCTAGACTCACTAGGTACTACTTGATTGTGTTAATTTATACTTGGATTAATACATATCTGCGATAAGTTCTGTATTAATTTATTGACATATTGACAACCGATCATCCAGCTTCTGTGTTTTTTGTAGGTAATCAGAGGAATAACCCTTATTCTAACTTTTATAATCCAGGTTGGCGCAACCACCCCAACTTTGCATGGGGAGGACAAGGAAGTAATCCGCAAGCACAACAAAAGGTGAACTCGACTGGATTTGCTAAATCGCAGGTATTACCCCAGCAAAATAAGCAAGTTTTGCCCCAACAAAATTCGGAGAGTTCTCTTGAGGCAATGATGAAAGAATATATGGCTCATACAGATGCCGCAATTCAAAGTAATCAAGCTTCAATGAGAGCCCTAGAATTGCAAGTGGGCCAGCTAGCTAATGAGCTAAAGGCAAGGCCTCAAGGGAAACTTCCGTCAGATACTGAACACCCTAGAAGGGAAAGTAAGGAGCAGGTACAGGCAGTGACTCTAAGGAGTGGTAAGCCATTAGAAGAAAGAAAAGAGCCTAGTAAACCCCAGGATGTAGAGAAGAGTAGTGATAAAAATGATGTTGTTGAAAAAGAGTTGGAGTCTGGTAAAGGTGTTGGAGGCAGCAATAACAATGCTGGAGCATCTGGTTCTGTTCCAGATATGGAACCACCTTATGTGTCGCCCCCACCTTATGTACCACCTCTACCGTTTCCACGAAGGCAAAGGCCTAAGAATCAGGATGATCAATTTAAGAAGTTTTTAGAGATTCTTAAGCAATTGCATATAAATATCCCTTTAGTAGAAGCTATAGAGCAAATGCCTAATTATACTAAATTTCTTATGGATATTTTAACTAAAAAGAATAGATTAGGTGAGTTTGAAACTGTGTCTCTTACTGAGGAATGTAGTGCTATTCTTAAGAATGGGCTACCAACCAAGGCTAAGGATCCAGGGTCATTTACTATACATATGTCAATAGGTGGGAAAGAGTTAGGTAGAGCACTTTGTGATTTAGGCGCAAGCATTAACCTTATGCCTCTTTCGCTCTATCGAAAGCTAGGTATTAGTGAAGCTAGGCCTACCACAGTCACACTCCAATTAGCTGACAGGTCTATCACATATCCAGAAGGTAAAATTGAGGATGTCTTAGTGAAAGTAGATAAATTCATATTTCCTGCTGCTTTTATTATCTTGGATTGTGAGGCAGATAGAGATGTCCCAATTATTCTTGGTCGTCCATTTTTGGCTACTGGTAGGACATTGATAGATGTTCAAAAAGGGGAATTAACAATGCGGGTTTATAATGAGGAAGTGAAGTTTAATGTTTTTAAGGCCACGAAGTATCCAGACGAAATGGAAGATTGTTCTTTCATTAGGATTCTGGAGAACACAATTGTTGAGACAACAATGCAGGATTTGACAAATAAACATTTGGAAGATCATGGAAAAGTTAGTGTAGAGGATTTAGAAGTTTGTTCTTTAGAAAGAAAAAGTGAAAAAGAAGTGTTTAGGTGTGAGGATGTTGTTGAGTCTTTAAATTTAGATGAAAAAAAGCTCCTCTATTAACCCATCCCTGATTGAGGCACCCGCTTTAGATTTGAAGCCTTTGTCGGCTCATCTAAAGTATGTGTATCTTGGGGAGGGTGAGACGTTGCCCATTATTGTTGCATCAGATTTAATGCTGGAGGATGAAGAGGCCTTAATAAAGTTGCTACAGCAATATCGTAAAGCAATAGGTTGGACATTGGCTGACATTCAGGGAATTAGCCCATCTTTCTGTATGCATCAAATCATTCTGGAGGAGGGATCCTTTAGGAGTATTGAGCAACAAAGAAGGCTTAACCCTGTAATGAAAGAGGTTGTTAAAAAGGAGGTGATCAAATGGTTGGATGCTGGGATTATCTATCCAATTGCAGATAGCAATTGGGTAAGCCCCGTTCAATGTGTTCCTAAGAAAGGAGGTGTCACAGTAGTGACTAACAAAGATAATGAGTTAATCCCAACCAGGATAGTAACTGGTTGGAGGGTTTGCATGGATTACAGGAGGCTTAACAAAGCTACCCGTAAGGACCATTTCCCTCTACCATTTATTGACTAGATATTGGACAGATTGGCTGGTCAGGCCTACTACTGTTTCTTAGATGGTTATTCTAGGTACAACCAGATTACCATTGCTCCTGAGGACCAGGAAAAAGCCACTTTCACCTGCCCTTATGGGACGTTTGCTTTTAGACGAATGCTTTTTGGCCTTTGCAATGCTCCAACAACAATTCAGAGGTGTATGCTAGCAATTTTTTCTCATATGATTGAGTCCACTGTTGAGGTATTTATGGACGATTTTTTAGTTTTTGGAGGGTCTTTTCAGAGTTGTTTGGATAATTTAGGTAAGGTATTAAAAAGATGTGAGGATACCCATCTAGTCCTTAATTGGGAGAAATGCCACTACATGGTGAAGGAGGGCATAGTGTTAGGTCATAAGATTTCAAAGAAAGGTCTAGAGGTTGATCGAGCAAAAATAGAGGTGATTGAGAGATTAAAATCGTCGAGTTCAGTAAAAGGGATTCGGAGTTTTTTAGGTCATGCTGGATTCTATAAAAGGTTCATAAAGGATTTTTTAGAAATTAGTAAACCTCTTTGTAACTTATTGTGTACTGATCATGTTTTTGACTTTAATACAGATTGTAAGAAGGCTTTTGAGACTTTAAAGGTTGCTTTAATCTCAGCACCCATTCTTTGTGCACCTGACTGGTGTTTACAATTTGAGGTAATGTGTGATGCGAGTGATGTTGCAGTAGGTGCCATGCTGGGGCAAAAGCAGGGCAAATTCATCCATCCTATATATTATGCAAGCAGGGTTTTGAATGAGGCACAAATCAACTACACGACTACTGAAAAGGAGTTGTTAGCAGTAGTGTTTGCTTTAGAGAAATTCCGTCCATATTTGGTTGGATCCAAAGTCACAGTTTTCATAGATCATGCAGCAATAAGGTACTTAATGTCTAAGAAAGATGCTAAGCCTAGACTGATTCGTTGGGTGTTATTATTGCAGGAATTCGACTTGGAGATAAAGGACAAGAAGGGATCAGAGAATGTCATTGCAGATCATTTGTCTCTTCTTGATCCAACATCATCTTTGCTGAATCAATCTGCCATTTCAAACTCATTTCCAGATGAACAAGTCTTTGCTGTTAAGGTAAAGGTAGTCAGGGACATTCCTTGGTATGCTGATATAGCCAATTTTTTGGTAAAGGGAGTCACTCCTATTGATATGGATTGGAGGCAGATGAAAAAGTTTAAGCATGATGCGAAATTTTTCTAGTGGGACAAGCCATTTATGTATAAGCAATGCTCTGATGGGATTATTCGTAGGTGTGATTCAGGTGATGAAGCGATGGAAATCCTGGAGCAATGTCACTCTTCACCGTATGGAGGCCATTTCAGCGGGCAGAAGACAACTATGAGGATTTTGCAATGTGGATTCTTCTGGCCTTCCTTATTTAAGGATGCCCATTGGTTCTACAAGCAATGTGATGCTTGCCAAAGGAGAGGAAACTTAGGACCTCGAGATGAAATGCCTCTTACTTACATTTTAGAATTAGAATTATTTGATGTATGGGGTATTGATTTTATGGGGTCATTTCCCCTTCTAATGGTAATGTTTTTATCTTATTGGCAGTTGATTACGTGTCCAAGTGGGTGGAGGCCATTGCATGCCATCAGAATGATGCCAAAACGATATCAAGGTTTCTCCAATCGCACATTTTTGCTCGGTTTGGGACACCTAGAGCTCTAGTGAGTGATGAGGGTACACACTTTGTTAATAATGTCTTAACTAAGCTTTTAGCTAAGTATGGAATTAAGCATAGGATAGCTACCCCTTATCACCCACAAGCAAATGGTCAAGCTGAAATTAGTAATAGGGAAATCAAATCAATTTTAGAAAAAGTTGTCCATCCATCTAGGAAAGATTGGTCTTTTCGGTTAAATGAGGCTCTTCGGGCTTATAGGACAACCTATAAGACTCCTCTAGGTATGTCTCCCTACAGGTTAGTGTATGGAAAAACTTGCCATTTACCATTAGAGCTTGAGCATAAAACGTTTTGAGTCTTGAAAAAATTGAATTTTGATCTGAGTCGTGCAGGGGCAATAAGAATGCTACAGCTTAATGAATTAGATGAGTTTCGTCAATTTTCTTATGAAAATGCGAAAATTTATAAAGAAAAAACTAAGCAGTGGCACGATAAGAAAATTAAACCCAAAGAGTTTGTCAAGGGTCAGAGAGTGTTGCTTTATAACTCTAGATTAAAATTGTTTCCTGGGAAACTAAAATCCAAATGGTCTGGCCATTTGTGGTGATTGAAGTTTTTCCTCACGGGGCAATTACTTTGCGAGATGAAAAGGATGGGAGAGTGTTCAAAGTTAATGGTCAGCGTGTGAAACATTATTAGGGTGAGGAGTTCCAGTCGAAATATCCTTCCCTAAAGTTGGTTGATGAATAAGTGAGCGAGAGTTTTACGGGAGCATTTCACATAGCAATATTCTGAGCTCCCAATGTTTGTTGCGATTTTATTTTTCGATGATTTGATTTGATTTTAATTCGAATTATTTTAAATAGATTTGGGTTGTTTGAATTTTATCCGATTTATTCCGATCTTATCTTATTTCTTTTAATTCGTTAGTATTTTTAATTTTCGTAGATTTTATTTTCGGTTATTTATTTATTTGGCCGATTTAATTTTATTAAATTGGATTAGTTAGATTAGATTTTCGTTTCTATTTTCGTTATTCTGTTTAGATTAGTTTTTAAATAAATATTTCCTGATTTATTCGGCTCAAGATAAAATAAGATATGATTTTGGCGGTTTGAATTTGAATTGAAATTTTCCCGTGTGAAAAGATTCTTCTAGAAGGAGATTTTGTTGCTCAGTTTGTTTTATGCAATCTTTTGGTTAGAGCAACTATATCATCAGAATATTATGGGATTGTATTCAGAATTAAATATTTTACCGTTGGAATTTAAATTTTCTGTGGGCAGGTAAAACGCGTGGGCATCTGGTGCTTCCACGTGTCGTGTAGGGGAGATCCAACTGTCTAGTTGTTGGATAGCACATCATGCATTTACCCATCGATTTATTTTTACCATTTTAATTGATTAATTTTCCCATGATTACATGCAAAATAAACGGTAATATTATTTAATTGGAGCAGATCTTTTCGGTTAGGATCATTAGTGCTGGAGCTCTATTTAATCAAATCCACGGTACGTTTTCCTTCACTTCATTTATTCTTTACTTAAGTTTTTCTTTCATTTTTTTCCGTTTCTGTGAGTGAGAGTACGCTGTAAGATTGAAATGGCTAAGACTAGGGGAAGAAGGGAAAGAGACAATGAGGAAGAAGAAGTGCCAGTTACCCCTGAGGCACTGAAGACAAAGGCGAAGAAAAGGAAAACACCAGAAGAAAGGGCAACCAAAAGGCGAAGAAGGCAACAAAGAGCTGAAGCAACAGAGGTGGTGAGGAAAGTGATCGAGGATATCACCGAAGAAGTACCTGAGGAAGAACAGTCGAAGGAATCTAAAGCTGTGGAAGAATAGCCTAAAGAACCCGAAGGAGAGGTTGGAGGAGAGCAGCCGAAGGAACCAGAAGAGGGGAAGAATACAGAACAGGGTAATCAAACAGTTGAAATTCAGAGGAAAGTTCAGGAAAAGCAGGAAGCGGATGCGTGGGAAGAAGGAAATGGACAGGAGGTTCAAGAGCAAGAAGCTCAGGTTGAAGTCATTATGCCGAAAGTTATGCGTCGCCGCCAGCGAAAGAAGAAGGTCGACCGAGTTAAGGTAATTTGGATGGATACTCCTTCTCCGTTGACGACTGATTATGAAAAAGAAAATACAGAAAAAGAAGAGCAAGAGAAAAAGGGGTCCGAGGACCAGGTAAGAGAAGAAACTGAGAAAAAGGCAGAGGAAGAGATTTTGGCGTAGCAAATCGAAGACAAGGGCAAAGAAGTTGCCGAAGCACCAGGAGAGACAGAGGAGATTGGTCTTGAGGAACCAAGGTTGCCATATAATCGTTTCATCAACAATCTTGCCTGAGCAAAGTATATAGAAATGCTGAAAAGAGATTTTGTGTTTGAGAGGGGATTTGGTGATGATTTGCCACATTTCTTGACAGCTGGAATAGCAAATCACGGATGGAGTCAATTCTGCACAAAGCCGGAGCCGGTCAATTCCAATATTGTCAGCGAATTTTATGCAAATATAGATGATCAAGAAGGATTCCAGGTCATAGTACGAGGAGTGGCCGTTGATTGGAGCCCAGGGGCAATAAACTCTCTCTTCAATCTCCAAGACTTTCCGCATGCGGGATTCAATGAGATGGTGAACGCGGATGTCAGGGAGGTTGGTATCGAAGGGGCCCAATGGAGGTTGTCGAAAATGGAAAAGCACACGTTCTAAGCGGCATATCTGAAGAGTGAAGCCAACACATGGTTGGGCTTCGTTAAGCTGCCTTTGCTTCCCACAACTCATGATTCAACGGTGTCTCGAGACCGAGTGCTCCTGGTATTTGCTATTCTTCCTTCTTTGAGTATTGATGTTGGGAAAGTTATTTCAAGTGAAATTTATGATTGCTGGCGGAAGAAGGTAAGGAAATTGTTTTTCCCGAACACAATAACCATGTTGTGTCAACGAGCAGGGGTTCCCATGAATGCAGACAATGTCACTCTAATGGACAAGGGAATAATAGACATGCCGAACCTGGCAAGGCTTCAGAGGACTCAAGAAGCGCGCCAAGGCGGTTTGGTGTGCGACATCCATCAAATGCAAGAGCAGTTGCAAATGCATTCCAGTCGGATGGAGTTTGCAGAAAGGCAATTCCAAACCTTCTGGAATCATGTGAAGCGAATGGATGCCGCGTTGAGGAGGGCCTTACAGTCTAATTTTTCTAAACCATATCCGGCTTTCCTAGTATTCCCTGATGACCTATTGAACCCCTGGATCCCACCGCCGCCAATAAAAAGATAAGGAGATGAGGAAGACCCTGGTCAGGAGGATTGACGAAAAAGTAGAGTTGGGCAAGCATTTATTTTGTTCTTATATATATTTTTGTTTGCTCTCGTATTTCTGACCTACTTTTCTTTTGATATTATGTTTTTGCTTGTTTTTATTTTTCTGTTCTTAGGCCATCGGTTTATTTATTTCATGTAATTTTTTTTCTATGCTTTTAATGAAATTTCCAAGTATTTCTGTTCTATGAGCACTAAGCATTCCTAACTTAACTGATTTTCTTCTGAATTTTTGAAGCTCGGACTAGTTAGCTTAATTAGATCAAGGTGTTCTGATCTCCAGAAACCTTTTGCTTGAACATTTCTTCTAGCCTGGTCATCGCTGCGGCAAGAAGATTCTGAGGTAGTGTTGATTTATTTGATCCACCTTAAGCTTAGTTCTAGTCCCACGCTTAGTTTAAAATTCAGATAGAAAAATTTAAGTTTGGGGGTATAATTTGTGATATTAATGACTCATTGGGGACAATGAATAATTCAAGTTTGGGGGACTTTTTGCCACTCCACTTGTTTTGCACGAACATTCCTCTCCTTCATAATTATTTTTCTAGGTTGTTGAGTAACCAGGGACATTTGTGACACCCACATTTTGTCTTTGCGTCAAAAGATGACCTAGGAAAAATGAAAATGAAAAAAAATGGTGATGAAAAATTACTCCAAAAAAAAAAAAGTATTAGTTGTGAAAATTTTGCTAAGAAAATTCACAGAGCAAAAATTTTGAAGGATGAATGATAATCTAGCAGTTTTTCTGTCTCCTAGGGCTTAGGTGAGCTTCATCATAAAATTTTGTCATTTTAAGAAGCAAGGGATAGAATAACTAATGATTTTTTAGTTTAGCAATGAGTATTTAGCCTAATTGGTGATGAGTTTGAGGCAAGTGTATACTGCACCATAAAGTGGGTCATCCCATGCTTAAGAGCTTATGACTGTAGGGCTGCTTTAAGTCTAAAGAACAAAAATATAAACCCCTTAAAAAGGTGGTTTAAAATGTCTGATAATAGAGCTAGGTTGTGGCAAGTTCTTAGGATTGAGTTAAAGGTGGTGATTATTTGTCCATGCCGGAAGAATTATTTTGCTGCAGCAGCACTTGGTTTTGCAGAATGCTCAGGTAAAGGTTGAAGGTAAAGTTGGATTATCTGTTTTGATTGAGTTGTGCTTTGTCTGATGTTTTGAATTCTCAAGGAAATGTTGGTTAGTATTGCTCGGGATGTGCAATAGTTCAAGTTTAGGGGTATGATAACTCTCCAAAAGGAAATTATTTAGGCCTTAGTTTTATAGTAATTTGTGTGTCATTTGTGCTGAATAGGGTTGCTTTTAGATGAATATTATATGTTTTAACCCATTTGGAACAATGAATGCTTTGGAAGTTACTTTGTGCAGAATATATTGCTGAGCGACTTGAGGGAGCAAAATTTGTGATCCAGCAAAGTAGGGAGCAAAACTGCCACGTCACAGCTCGTTATCCATTTTAATGAGCCGAAGTTCGTTGAGCTATTCTCGGATTTAAGAAGCAAGGAGAGCCATCCACGTGTACAATTTGACCTAATTCGGGCTTGCTATCACTCTATTAAAGGAGGAGCCATCTCAAGTCAAATTCATTCCTTTCTTAGGAGGAACATTCCACTCTTGGAAAGTTCATTTCCACTTTTGGGAGCCGAATATAGAAGGAAAGATTGGAGACTTCAAGAAGACCATCAATTACGGGTTTGACCAAGGGAATTAGTATTTTCATGTAATTTCTTGTAATTATGGATGCACATACTCATATTGTAGCGTGTGTTACCATGAGCTTAATGAACTAAATTTACTTAGGTGTTGTTTAGGAGTAATGTAATTTTCGTGCTTAATTCTCTATGCAATATATGTTGATTTGAGCATCTTGATTAATTGTTGTGCATATTTATATTTTGTGCCCACCTGGCCAGCCAGTATGAAAATCACTTCTTAGTTTCAGGGATGATTTGGGAAGTGTGTGGCATTTAATCACACTAGATCATTGTGTATTGGTGAACGCCAATGACTGAGTTAGGGATAGCCAGTTGCCTAGTGCTTGATCGGTAGTACATCATTGGAGTTGAAACACATTCTAAAAAATCCAGAGTTCCGGGAGGATCCTGCTAATAAGACTGCAAGAGTTTTGCCTAATCAATAATATTGCTAGAGCATCTTTTAAAGCAATTACTAAATCCTGACCAACGTCTGCTTCTAATCTGTCTGCTTCATTTGTTTACTTTATGTTCTGTCATTTTTGTTGCTTCAGCATTATATCAAAATCAATCATTTTAACCACTTTTGAAACAATTAAAGAGTTATACAAAATAGAGAAAGTGAGAGCTATTCAGCCCCGTGGATTCGATAAATACTTATTACTTGCTACGGATTGTGTATGCTTGCATAGTGTTCTAGAGTCTATTTTTACTATATTTTTACCCACTCTAGAAATCCAACAATCACTTTCATAAGTGATTAAACCATTTCCATAAATGATTAATTACTTCCATAAGTGATTAATCATTTCCATAATTGATTAATTCCCAATTAATTAATTCTTTAATTAATTAATCACCAATTAAATATCATAAATTTAATTTCAGACCTTCTATTAGTTAATTAATTAATTACCCAATTAAATATCATATATTTAATTTCAGGCAATCAATTAATTAATTCTATAATATGAATCAAATTCATATTAAAATTTGAACTCCTTCAAATTCTCTTCTATCCTATAAATTTAATATGAATCAAATTCATATTAATATTTGAACTTCTTCAAATATTTATTTCTCTCATAATAATAAAGTTTAATCTCAAATTAGACTTTATATTTTAATGTATCACTATACATTATATTAATTTGTATCTCATACAATTAACTTAGTTCCCAATATGAATTTGAACTATTCAAATTCTCTCAAGATATAATTGTTCCTAACTCTTTACGAGCTAGCAGGGGGACCTAATGGACCTACAGATCAGAAGCTCCAATGATATGAGGTTAACCAATTAAACGCGTTAATTAGGTTAACCAATATTCATTAATTGTGGGTCATTCCACTAAAGACCCACAGCTGAACTCTTCTTACTGTATAACATTTTTGTGTCCACGGATATAGACCTATACTAGTAAGTCAATCTTTCACGAGTGTTCGTAATCACAGCTGGGTCAAATTACCGTTTTACCCCTGTGTTACATTTGTCTCCTTAAGTACCAGCGCTCCTCTAATGACAAACCTGTTTATGGTCCAACCAATAAACAAAAAGTCCCTCTCGGGCCGGCGAGATCCCTTTGTTCAAGTCCCGGAGTCACCACTGAAGGGAACACTCATCTACTTCTCCTAGAAGTGGGAAGGAGTGAATTCCTTCTTGTGTTGTCATATCTCTAGCCTCCCACTCGATCTTGTCCCCAAAAAGGAAGGCATATTGAGTCTTCGTATTTGCCACTCTCACCCATGCTAATCAAAGGACAATCCCTCATGAGAAGGAGTTCATGACACACTCAGGATTAAGATTGAGTTACCTACGTCATCCTATTGAAACAGTAATCTAACTAGTTAACGGTGTTATATCTAGTGGTTTACCATTTCATGGTCCGGTCTTATGCAAACTCATTGCATAGTATACCCCCGCTCGCATATCTACTACATGGACGCTTGGGATCAATACGACTGTATCAAATACAAAGCGAGTCCTATCACATAGTGTTACCAGGATAAGGTACCCAACCTTATCCTTGTACTATAGACCTTTTAGGTTGTTACTTGAACATCGATCCCCGTATGTCCCCACATACTAGTTCAAGTTACATACAAACAACCTTAGATCTTAGTTTATTGGATTTGGGTCAAATTGTGCAATATTTAACAATAACACTTTATTGTAGAAACTCAATAACACTTTATTGAAATAAGTATACAATTTGTTTATATTCACTATCTACGAGTTTTAGGGCATAAAACCCAACAATTATTGAAACAAGAAATTTCTAAAAACGATGTATTCTGGACCTGTGGAGAGAAGCCTCCCTAAGAAGAAATAGAGGAGAGCGTGGTCGAGTAAACGACCTTAAACAATTGCACCCTATACTTTTACTGCTTTTAGTTATTTCAATTCTTAGACAAGTTTATTTTTTTTATCAATTGTTTTTATGTTTGTTTCCTTGTTTTTGTTTGTTCTTTTTGATCGACGGTACCAAAGCGATGCTTCCATGTTTATAGAGAAGCGTGATTCACCACCCATGAGCATAATATTCAGGGAAGTTCTATTCTTTCCCTATGCATTGTCTTAATTCTTCATGATTTATTGCATTGAGGGCAATGTAAATTTTAGGTTGGGGGTGGGGAATTTACTTTACATTCCTGTTGGGCCTTGAGCATCTGAGCGTCAGGCCAACGTTTGTGCTTATTGAAATGTCTTGCATGCTTGTTATGTATATACTTGTTTAAGTGATGATGATTTCCAAAGATTGAGTAAAATTTTTTCGAAAATTTATTGCTTTTGATGAGTTGTGACCGAGAGTGTTAAAAAAACAAGCCTTTTTAATACTTTTCTTGGATATCTCTTGAACTTGTTGAGTATCTATCTTGCTTTAAAGTAGGACTTGAATGCTTAGGAGCGAGTTACTTAGCTCATATTCCTGTTGTCAACCCGATAGGTGTAAGGTTAAGCGAGAAAGTCTAAATTTTTTGCAAAATAGTGTGTGGAGTCTTGCCTAGGAGAGAAAAAGAAAATATGTTTGCAATAAAAAAAATGTGGGAAAATAAGTCAGTGGGGGTGAGTCAAAAGAAAAGAGAAAAAAATCATATGCTCGCCATCTTTACTTTGAGAGAAAAGAAAAAGAGAGCATACTTGCATTGAGCTTAAATGCTTAGGGGTAAAAAGAACTACCTGTAGTGTGGTCAGTTAGGCCAACCAAGAGTAAAACTCGGGTTATGGGTCTATGCACTATAGTGTGAAAGCTAGTGCCCCATCCAAAAGAAATGCAAAAAGAAAAGAAAAAGAGAGAGCAAAAGCAAAAAAGTAAAAAGAAAGAAAAGAAAGAGAAAAAAAAAATAGAGAGAAGAAAAAGGAATTCATTGATCAGGCACCTAAGCAAGAGGAAGCAACCTAGTTTGTTCCATTTGGGCCTTTTAGCATGACCTTAGTGCCAGTGTAGGGGGAAGATAGGATGAGAGTTGAGTAAGGTACTGAGTAAGTGGCTCACAACTGAAGAGCCATCAAACATCATACATCATACATAGCAAATCAGGCTTTACAATAACACTATCATGCCTTATATACCAGGTGAATATTATACATATCGCAAGATGCTCAATTATATAAACGTGCAACTAACCATGCACCTAACACATGAATTCCGCACCATGCCATACACATACAAAACACATGAATTCCGCATCCTACCATGCATCCTCACAACACATGCAATCCGCATCATGCCATGCACACTCGATTTTCTCTGAAGCTCCACGAGCTCGCTCACTCATAGCCCTGACAAAGCTCTCTGAGACTGACTCCTTCGAGTCACGCCGACCCCTGACCATATTACCCAGAGCCTCGACGTTTCTCTACGGCGCTCAGCGTTCGACCTTTGACCATATTACCCAATGCCTCGAACTATGCATCGCCCCCTGGCCATATTACCCAAGGCACCCGATGACTTCACGATCAAACTGTACATCACCCCTTGGTCATATTACCCAAGGCACCCGATGACTTTCACAATGTATAGACTCATCACATCGCCCCTTGGCCATATTACCCAAGGCACCCGATGCTCCTCTTAATCCATTGGTGACATACCACCCCTCAACCATTTTTACCCAAGGCACCTGATATTAACCTAACTTTCCTTTTAGACACACAAGGTCCTCTGACCTCACACTCTCACTAGAATGCATGAATCCTACTCATCATGCTTCTAGACCATGCTTCATGCCAATGAGATGCAACTCATAATGCACATACCAAACATGCTTTCTAAACCATACATTGAGTCATAAAACACGTCAAATGAACTCCACGTTTTTCAATCAATCACTATGAAGCAACATTCTTAGCACAATAGTTTCAACATATAAGCTCAACACAGCAGTCCAACGTATTCAAACTCATCACGATCACATAACACATACATATTTGTACAGTATAAGATAAAACCAGGCAAGTAAAGCACACAACATGCTAGCACACAAGCAAACAGACCCAACAGGTAGATTTCCACTTACCTAAAGTCCTAGCGCGCTCCTAACAACTCAAGGAACGGTCCTAACAACAATTAGCCAAGTTTTAGAGGTCGGAACTCAATCTAAGAACTAACTAGGAATGTGAGTATTGCTTAAAAGAGTTGCTCTCAACCACAAGTTGGTTCCAATCTTATTGGGCACCTAGGAATTGAATGGGACCTGCACCAAAAGTACCCAAAGCTTAGATACTAATTTACGACACATACGTGAGTTCGAAAAGGGTGTAATACTTGCTGCCCCTCACCAAAATTACCAAAAACCACCCTTAAACCTTATTTGAACTCTTTGATATCGCCTTGAACCTAAAACAAATGATACCCAAAGGTTAAGGACTATTCTACAGCATAAAATCGAGCACGAAAATACTATAGCTCGCTGATACTTACCGGAAGCTCGTCGAACAGCTTCAAATCCTTGCTGTTTCATGGTCGTAAGGGCCTAAAATCGCATAGCAAGGTCGATAGAGAGTGGGTAACTTCGAACTGAGACTATTTATGAACGAGCAAGCTACCAAACGGGAGAAGAAGACGGACTTGTAGATGACTGGAAACTCAGATCACGCGCAAAGAAGGCTGAAGGGATGTGACTCAATGCGAATCCTTGTCGAGTTCGAGTGGGTCTATTTGAAAACTACACACTAAAGAAAGTAAGTGCCTGAACTTAGGAGAGAGGTCTTGAAATGAACAAAACTAACCGAAATGCACCAGAATACAGGCTCGCTCGCGGCTGGCCGTTCTCGCGCAGAGTGCTCGGGCTGTAGGGTCGTCGCACGGTGGTAGCGGCACGTCGAGGTGGCTGTGGTTGCACGAAAACGAGGGGGAGAAGGGAATGGTCGACATCGCACGACGGTGGCAACACGTCGAGGAGCTCCTGTTGGGTTGTGGGCTGTGGTGGTGCAAACGAGAGAGTGAGCGAGGGTGTCGCTGCAAAGTTGAAGAACAAGGGGGGCTGAGTGGCTGAAAGAACGAAAAGAAGAAGGGGAAACCTAGGGTTTTTTCCTCATACTTTTTATTTAGGATATTATTCTAATTTTTTTCCCTTAAGGAATCCAATGAAGCCATAATTCTTTTTCTCAATTTAGGGACTCTTGGGCCATAAATAATCTCCATGACTATGGTTTGAAATTCAACGCTAAAACCTTAACCACGATTATAAAAATCAAACCAGTATAATTCAAGCGACGAAATCTAACGTACCTGATAACGCGGGGCGTCACAGCTCGACCCCGGCCGCTATTGTTACAAAATAGTAGTAGTGCCATGGATTATAAATTTTATTTGACCAACACGAGCCTCGACAACTCCGACCCGTCACCCTCCCACTTGGTTGATGTTGGCTACATTATTTTTTTCTATTTATTAAAAGCTTCACTCCCCTCTCTCAATTTGTCTTAGGATCTTTGTGTTGTCTTGACAAACTGTGGCCATAAAAAAAACGCTTTCACCAACAATTAAAAAAAAAACCTTTATATCCTCTAAAGTCAAAATTTCACATTTTTTTTATCTATGATTTTCGATCTATCTTTCCCTAGGGTTCGAGTGAATCTCGATGGTTATGATAAATCTTAACAAATTATAAATTTTGGAAATGTAAAACAATTAATTTGAATTTTAGTTTTTTAAATTTAATTCCAAAACTTGATTTGATTTTACCGAAAATTAAACTCAATTATCTCTCTATATTTGAAAAATATTCAAAATTTCAAAATCGAAAATAATTTATCACAATTGAAATGTAATTAGAATTAATAATTAAATAAAAAATTCAAAATTTCACAACCGGCTCAACCTCCGAAAAATGTTCAACTTCAAATTAATAATTGGCTTTCACTCGACGTTCGAGGATCCAAACAAGCAAAAAATTCACGTTATAGACGTGTCAGAAAAGGGGGTTCATTGATTAGTAAACCTCCGGTGTTGGTAAGGTCGGGACCGTGGTCGTCCGTCTCTGGTTTGCTGATCGATAAGATCTTTGAGATTGACCATCCAGCTGGGTTGGTTTGGCTATTCCTTTCTATCGAAAAGGAGTCAGTTGTCTGCATGAGTCACCTTCTTTTAGGCTTCGTTGGACGACACAACATTCTCGTTCAAATATAGGCCGACCGTACTTGTGATGGTTCCCAAGGATCCAATATGACCACTTAGGTCTACGTTGCCACGATATTGTTCTATGGAAGCGAGCGGGCTGTTAGAAGTTCGGCCCGCTTACTCTCAGCCGTTCGTTAGAAAGAAATCCGTTGACTTCGTTTATGCCCTTATGCAGTAAAGAAACTTAGAAAGGGGGGCCCGCTGTCTAGACTGCATTTCGGCAATGAATAGTCAGACTAGCCAACCGGTACTTCCCTTTTTGTATCGAAGATTCCACACGCAATGTCGGTGACCTGGAAAAGAAAGTTATGAAGGGTTAAAATCCCTTGCGCAGCGGAAACGGTCAGAGATCCAAACCCAATTAAATTTATGATTCGAATACCGATACGAGGGAAATAATTTACAGCAATAAAACCACATAAAAAAACTGTAAATCTAGTCATAAAACATGTTGTTCTTGTAGAATAATCCTAGTGATCATAGGAATAAAGGGTACCTACTACCGTTGTAGATCTTGACCGAAATCATCAAATCTTGCTTCTTGATCTGAAAATACAGCAACTAAAAGGACACTTTCTTTGCTGGAAATTTGATGAACACTACCACGTAGGAGCAACCGGTATGACTAGTAAGGCTTTTTGGTTAAGGTTTCTTGTGGGAGAAGAATTTTACTAAGGAATTGAGAGAGAATATCTCTGGAGTTCTCTCTGGAATATCACACGCAAAGACACGAATGAGAGCATGAGAGAAAAAAAGGCCAAAAACTAAAAACCCTTATCAATAGGGAGAGGGAGCGTTTCTAGGAACTAAAAACTCTTATCAAATTAATTAATTAAATTAATATAATCTAATTTAAATCATATTTAATCAGATTATTCATTTAATAATTATTAAATGAACTTCCCTCTTTTTACCCTATAGTTTTAATATCATTTAATTAAATCAAATTTAATTAAACTAAATTAAAACTTATAATTAATTAATTCAATAATTAATTAATCATAAAATTGAATATCACATATTCAATTATTTTTCTCTCACATATTCTATAGTATTAATGTGCATCCAATGCACATTAATTTTAAGCTATAGTTTTAATATGAATCCAATTCATGTTAAATTTTCCTTAGTAAATTTACCTCGACACCTTATCTGAGCTACCGGTGGGACCTTATGGACCTACAGTTCATAAGCTCCAACGATATGAGATTAATTGACTAAACTCATTAATCAATTAACCAATATTCGTTAACTGTGGTTCACTCCACTATAGAACCACAACTGCACTCTTCTGACTGCAGATATATTTCTGCGTCCACGGATATTGACCAGTAACAGCAAGTCAGTCCTTCACGTGTGTTCGTAACTCCAGTTGGGTCAAATTACCGTTTTACCCCTAGGTTACCTCTATATCCTTAAGTCCCAGTGCTCCTTTAATGAACAACCTGTTTGAGGTCCAACCTACAAACAGAAGTCCCTCTCGTGCCATAGAGAGGGCAGGGCCCTTTGTTCAAATCCCGGAGACACCACCTAAGGGAACACACCTCTACTTACCCTAATATCGGGAAGGAGTGAATTCCATCTTGTGTGATTATGTTCCCAGCTCCCTACTCGGTCTTGTCCCCAAAATGATAGGCTTATTGAGTCGGCGTGTAGGCCACTCTTAACCATACAAATCAAAGGACAATCCCTTGGGAACAGGAGTCCATAATCCACTCAGGATTGAGACTAAGTTGCCTAGGTCATCCTAGTGAAATAGAAAACTATCTAGTCAACGGTGTTATAGCTAGTGGTTAACTATTTCGCGGTCCGGTCTTATGCAAACTCATTGCACAAGATACCCCCACTTGCATGTCCTCTACACGAAAGCGTTGGATCATTGCGTTTGTATCATAATACAAAGCGGGCCATATCCATAGTGTCACCAGAATAAGGTACCCAGTCTTATCCCTATACTATAGACCCTTTAGGATGTAACTTGAACAGCGATCCCTGTATGTCCCCACATACTAGTTCAAGTCTCATACTAACAGCCTAGGATGCTCAGTTTATTGGATTAGGGTTATTTAGGCAGGATACAATACAAACAATAATGAATAATACATGAAATATTATTTTATTAATGTTTGGTCAAACGTTTACATTTACTATCCACGAGTTTTAGGGCATAAAACCCAACAAGTTAGGCACTGGATAGACATGAGACCAGACTAGCCAGCAAAGATACCATCCGAAGGACACGACGATAGACACGCTTTAGATAGAAGGTCGTCAGCTAGACCCAGGGGCGACAAAAGGCGGCTTTGCTCATAAGTTAGCGATCAAGCGCGAAAACCATTCAAGCTTCGAGATGGAGATGGCTCTACTGCAATAGAGGATGAAGGAGAATCTGTAGGCAACTGGTCGTTACTAGAAGATGATAAAGATGCTGGCTGCTCTTTATTATTAGAAGAGCGAGGTGCAAGTGCTGGCTATAATAAGCAGGCGAGCTACTGGCCCTTTCATTCTGATTCACGAATGAATTGGGAAAGCAAACAGAAGTAAGGGTCGAAGAAGGGCAATCACTCATTCTTAAAACCAGCATTCTTAAGACCAAAGAGGCGGGCAGAAAAGGGGAAAGCTCTCCGTTCCTGGTTCTCCTGTAGCTAGATAATTTAATAATTAAATAAAAATGAAAAATAATAATTAAATAAAAAATGTTCAAATTTTCACAATCGAAAATCAATTAGAATTAATAATTCAATAAAAAAATCTTATAATTTTCAAAACCAAAAATCAATTAGAATTAATAATTAAATAAAAAATCTTCAACTCAAATTATTATAATTCATAATTTTATAATTAAATAAAAAGGACAAATAATAATTAAATAAAAAAATCTTCAAATTTTCACAACCGAAAATCAATTAGAATTAATAATTAAATAAAAAATCGTCAACTCAAATTAATATAATTAATAATTTTACATTTGAATAAAAATGACAAATAATAATTAAATAAAAAAATCTTGAAATTTTCACGACTGAAAATCGATTAGAATTAATAATTAAATAAAAAAATCTTCTAATTTTCACAACCGAAAATCAATTAGAATTAATAATTAAATAAAAGGACAAATAAGTAATTTGAAGATTAAAAAGGGACAAAAAAGGAAATCAAAAGTTTCCCCTCTTAAACCCCTTTTATATATACTAGTAAAGAACATGTGTGATGCTCATAAGAGATTATAGTTCTAATTTAAAGTACAAAAATAAAAATAAAAAAATAGATTATTGTTCAAATTTAAAGTTCAAAAATAAAAACAAAAAAATTAAAATACTTGTCTCATGATATTCTCTCATCAATAGTACTCATATGAGAAGAATCTATATATTTGTTTTTAATAAAAATAGAGGGTAACATTCATTGATAGCATAAAGTGACAAATAAGGATTTGAAAACTAATAAAAGAGAACAAAGAAAAGGAGAGAAAAAAAAAATGAAAGCAAAATATATACAAAAATAAAATTAAAAGAGAAAATAAAATAATAAAAAAAAATGTGAAGACAATTAAATGGGGAGGGACCCACTTACCTTTTCTCTCTCTCCCACTCTCCCCTTCTTCTTCTTCTTCACGAAAATGTCCACCTTTTTTTTTCTTTTCCTTCTCTCTTTTTTCCTTTTAAATCTTCCACCTTTCCTCCTCTTTTATCTTAAACCTCACTTAGGAACTTCGTCGGAATCAACGGGCAAGCGGCGACGGCGAGGTGCGGCGGTGGTGCGGCGTGAGCGGTGGCGGCGGTTGTGAACTTAGATCTTTGCAAGTCCTTCTAAAATCTCTATTTCTCCCTCTCAAACTCACTTTCTCTCTAAGCTCTTTCACTCTTCTTCTCTCTTTTTTTGTGTCCCTTTTCTCACTCTACAATTTCTTCCCTTTCTCTCTCTAGGCTTTTTCACTCTTCTTCTCTTGTTTCTTTGTGTGTCCCCCCTCATCCTCCATAAGCTCTCATTATATACTAGAGCTTGGAGGAAGGGGTTGAGAAAAAGGGGAGGAAGTTAGAGAGAGTGGGGGAGTGAGTTGAGAAAGAGGGGGAAAGAATGGGTAGTTAGGAGAAGGAGGGGGAATGGAGAAGAAGGGGGAAAGAATGGGAAGTTGGGAGAAGAAGGGGGAAAGAATGAGAAGTTGGGAGAAGGAGGGGGGAATGGAGAAAGTGGGAAGTAGAAAAAAAAAAAAATAAAAAAAAAAATAATAATCACAATAATAATAATAAATAAAATAAATAAATAAAAATAAAAATAAAAATAAAAATAAAAATAAAAATAAATAAATAAATAAATAAACAAAATAAAGAAATAAATTAAATAAAAACAAAAAGAAAATAAAATGAAATGAAAATAAATCAAAAAACAAATTTTTAATAATTTGCGGGGAGAGAGATTCAAACCAAGGATCTCGTGATCATTGATACAACTATATGCCGATTGAGTTATGCTCTTGTTGGCATACCAAAAACAATTTGACTACCAAATATTGAAAAACTTCAAACATTATTACTAAAAATCAAGCCGGACCAAATACGGTGTCTACAGTTTGCCCCCCGTTGTGTATCCTTGAAGGATTGAAAGGGTAAACAAAGGAAAAAGACAAAGTATTTGGAAGGTGAAGATTTTTCGTTTAAAAAAAGGAAAGGGTTTCATGCTTAAACCAAACATAGCCTAAAATTGGAAAAGGAAAATGGACTTTACTTTGACTAGACTTTCATCTCTAATCAAAGATAAGGTTCGATTTAACCAAAAAGAAAGGAAATGGACCTGACTCTGACCAGGCTTCGACCTCTAAACAAGAATAGGGTTCGATTTAACCAAAAGAAAAGATGAATGGACCTGGCTCAGACCAGGCTTCGACCTCTACTAGCTAGCAGGGTTCGATTTAACCAAAAGAAAAGAGGAATGGACCTGGCTCAGACCAGGCTTCGACCTCTACTAGCTAGCAGGGTTCGATTTAACCAACAAAAATAAAACTTGAAATGGACCTGACTCTGACCAAGCTTCGATCTCTAAACAAGAATAGGGTTCGATTTAACCAAAAGAAAAGGAAATGGACCTGGCTCAGACTAGGCTTCGACCTCTACTGACTAGCAGAGTTCGATTTAACCAAAAGGAAAGGAAATGGACTTGACTCTGACCAGACTTCGACCTCTAAATAAGAATAGGGTTCGATTTAACTAAAAGAAAAGGAAATGGACCTAGCTCAGACCAGGCTTCGACCTCTACTGATTAGCAGAGTTCGATTTAACCAAAAGGAAAGGAAATGGACCTGACTCTGACCAGGCTTCGACCTCTAAACAAGAATAGGGTTCGATTTAACCAAAAGAAAAGATGAATGGACCTGGCTCAGACCAGGCTTCGATCTCTACTGACTAGCAGAGTTCGATTTAACCAACCAAATAAAACAAGAAATGGACCTGACTCCAACCAGGCTTCGACCTCTACTGACTAGCAGGGTTCGATTTAACCAAAAAAATAAGTGAATCATAGACTTGCAAAATCTCAAAATGTAGAGTATGCTTAAATGCATGAGATGCAAATTTACATGCATCATGAAAATGTGCAGGGCACAAGTTTCAAAAACACAAACTTCAAAATTAGCGAGTTTTGAAAACCAGAACTATAAAATAACTCATTTCTTGCGTTTCGCCTTTATAGATTGAGACATAGACGAAGTGAATTAGGATGCTTTGCTGACGATGAACCAAAACGCTTTGAGGTCTTGATTTAAAGACTTCCGAATGTTTCATAGCAAATCGTTTTGTGAGTGGAATTTTCCAATGTTCTTCCCACTAAATCCTCTGCACTTCAGATTCTCTTCTATCGAAGTCTATTGAATAAACGTCATTGCTTTAGATGTCGCAGACATCGAACACTTTCAATTGGTATTGCATTGACAATAAAGGCATTAAGCTATCCACGAATCTAATGAGAGGAAATGAAGATTTATCAGTCAAGAAAGCTTTCAAAGTATATAACAATAGACATCTTCGGATCTTAATTGCCTCTCTTTCTCTTTCTTTTCCTTTTTCTTTTCCTTTTCTTTTTTCCTTTTTCTTTTTCTTTTTCTTTTCCTTTTTCTTTTATTTTCCTTTTTTCTTCTTTTCATTTCCTTTTTTTTTGATGATTTCAACGCTCGAGAGAAATTGTATGTGTCAATCAATGTTGCTCAACCTAAAAGAGATCATGTATGTTAATCAAAGATTGCTCAATCCGAAAGGAAACATATATGCCAATCTTAGATTGCTCAATCATCGGGTATGTCAGGTTTTTTAGAAGTGTCTCATGTGTTAGTTTAGAGAACTATCTATGGTAATTCATAGCGAAAAACATCTTACTTGATTCAACTGCTTCATAACCTTAGCCTTGTAGTGGACAAAAAGATTGGATATAAGAAAATGAATTTGGCTTAGAGACAAACGAGAATGATAGTCGAACAAAGAAAGAAACCAAGTTTCTTTTTCGAAGAAAAATGAATGAAGAAGGCAAACATGGATCACAACTGTCTTTATAAAGAATCTCTTGAACAATAAGAGATTGAACATAATTTTGAACATTCACATAATCAGAATACGATTCAAATGGAAATATGTGCTAAGGTGACCCCATTTCTTTGGACAATCATTATGAGAACAAGGAGTAGCTTTCTCAAAAGATCATCTCATATAACTCGTTCTTTCTTTAAGTTAGCTTGAGATCTTTGATGAAAAACCCTTATTACTGTAATCGCCCTTTTCTTGAATGTGATTCTTCTATGAAAATGTGATTCAGCTTTCTATTCTTGAATGTAGAGAACCGCTCGAGATTGAAAGATTCTTCGTAAGAGGAGTGTGATTCTCTTAACTTGGCCTTTGCCCCAGTCTAAAACAACTTACATAAATGGTGAAATGACTTTGCTATAGAATAGTGGTGAAGACCATTGTCACAATTTAATAATGATGGCTTTGTCCCAATTTAATAATGACGGTTTTGCCCTAGTATAACGATGAAAGCTTTACCCCAGTGTAGCAATGAAGATTCTTGCTCCAAATGATGATTGACAAAGAAAATCTTCAAATCGTTTGGAGGTGTGACCTCTTGATCTACATTGATTGCCACAATCATGCATTTCAAGAATTATCTTGGCCTTGTACATTTCTTTTTCTTTTTTCTTTTTTCTTTTTCATTTCCTGTTTTCTTTTCTTTTTCCTTTTTCTTTTCTTTTTTCTTTTCTTTTTTCTTTTCTTTTTCATAACTTTCTTTTTTTAGGCCAAATATATTTTTTCATGACTGGCAAAATATAATGCAATCACATGTAGAAGATCAAACACCGGTAAGCCATCCTTCGCGACTTCAATAATCACTCCATGTTGTTTCTTTGTCAATGTTCCTCGGTATCATGATAGGGTTATTTCTCAAACAAAACTCAATGAAAGAATTTGAGACTTCGAGATAATTTGTCCAGTTACTAAGTCCAAGTTCCCAAGATTATCATCCTTAGTCTTGGAGTCACCTTCCAAAAGGAGAGAAGACAAAAGCTAGAAATGGTATAGGAAAATTGTAGATTGAAAAAAAGTTGAAATATAGGAATACTCAAAGAACTACCAGTCTTAATTATGAAGCAGTAAATTATAAGAGTCCATCTCTATTTAATTACCATCGAAACTCTCTTGGTGACATGGGGTGGGTAGTTTTGAATTGTTGCCACATGATTAGATGTGACAGGTTTAGCAAAAGGCTCTCAAGTGGGGTAAACAAATATGGAGATTCACTGCAGCTATACATACTGAGTTTAGCGAAATAATGATGAATCGGTAATTCAAGTTGGTTTACCACAAAAATCACGTGTGGTGGGATAGGCTCAAGGTTTTATAGTAAGTAATTTCGAATTCTTACTTCCCGAGGGGGTGTTTTGCCCCAGTGTGATAATTGGAACCTTGTCTAGGGAGGAATGGTAATATGAAACTTTGCACATGAACGACGGTCAAAATAAAGGTTGCATTTGATTGAGAGTATAGTTGATAATAACGAACATACTTTTCATGAGAAGGGTAAAATAGTCAAGAATTGACCAATTTTCCTCAACGATTATAGTGAAAGCATCTATTTTCTTTCCTTTTCTCTTTCTCTTTTTCTTTTCTTTTTTCTTTTTCTTTTTCCTTTTTCTTTTCTTTTTCCTTTTTTGAAAAAGAGCGGAGCGGCTGGACAATTGATAACTTGCAAAAAGCAAGTTATTTGTTCTTTAAACTTAAGCTAAAACAAGGCTGAAAGATCCTAAGATGCATTGTCTCAGCGCAAAAAGAAAGAGAAAAGTGATTGTTATAGGCGGCGAGCTATATTCATGTATGCGGCAAGAAATTATAAAATATAGGGCGCAAACGCAAGCTAATTCAGTTGTTTGTTTTAAGTTTTTCTCAGCGCAGGCACGCATCCGAAGATGATCAAGAGACAGAAAAGATGGATAAAAAGACAGCGCTGACACAACTAACGCAAATAGGCGAAAAAGGGGCTGAAAAGACGCAAGTTGGCTAATAATGATCAAACACAAGTTGCTAAATTACTTGGAGAATTCATCTTCCTCGCCTATAAATAGATGCCAAGAACATTGATTAAAAGGGGGAGATAGAGGGGATCACAAAGAAATCTCAAGAAGCTGCGATTAGAAGCAAACTTATGTGCATAATGTTTCATATCATGATGTCTTATTTTGCTCGCATGAACTATTTTTTCTTCTTCAAGGCTTAGCGCAAGCACCTCATGCGGTGATAAGTATATTTTGTAAGCGCATATTTTGATTTAAATGAAACATTGATTGCTTTCTACTTAGTTGCGATAATCTTTTCATTACTAACTCCCACTTGGCTAGCCGGATGCTGTAGCAGTGTGCTAAATCCCTGACAGGTAATGCATGCGGACATCTCTAAGTAGAACGAGTTAGCGCATGACATGTAGTCTTGGTAGCATGAAAATACTACCGTGAAAAGATAGTGCATGCATGAGCTTTGATTGCGTTGTGACCAACACAGTCCCTTGTAAGTTTTAAGAGAACTAAGCTCCACGCATGAACTAGCCAAACAATCAATTGATAGTTTAATGTCAAACGCATAAGGAGTACCGGATGGGAAACTTTGTGATTTTTCTCACTTAGGCATTAATGGATCAATTAATCAAAGTATGCGCTACAAGATTCCTATAAACGCATGAGGCTGCAACCGCAAAAGTCTTGATACCATTCTCGTTGTGATTTTCCCTCTAACTCTCATTGCATGTTTTGTTTTATGCAAGATATTACTTTTCAATCATATCAACTCTCTTGTTTATTCCTTAAAATAATATTATACGTTTTGAGTTTCAATCAGTAAATATTGTTAAAAACTTTGTGAATATCCCTTCCATGTGGATTCGACCCAAGACTCACTAGGTATTATTTGATTTTGTCAGTTTATACTTGGATTGATTAGAATCTACGATAATCTATTATTAAAATACCAAACACTCTGACAACCAATCAACAATGAAACACCTGAACTTGAGATGTAACATGCATAATTTGCATTTGTGATTGGCGTAAAAATAACAACTATACTAGTAAAAAATGGAGGAAACAAATCCTTCATTAATCACCAAAGTACACAATGAAGAAAAAGAAATATCTCCAAATTGAGAGGGTGGAGATGGTGAGGGATAAACAACTTTTTTTAAACAAAATACTGAGACTGAAATGAAACTTTCCAAAACACTTATTGAATATTCTGCAACTTTGTCTAGCCTCCTTAGGAAAGATAGCCAGACAATCTATGCATAATACTTCCGAACATAGTCTGAATTGACTGGGCTTGATAATTCACGGTCATCCATATTGGTTAAGATTAATGCCCCTCTAGAGAAAGCCTTTTTCACGACAAATGGTCCCTCATAATTTGGAGTCCATTTTCCTCGATGATCCTTTTGAAATGGAAGGATCCTTTTCAGCACCAATCTCCCTCTTTGAATCTTCTTGGGCGAACTTTCTTATCATATGCTCTCATCATCCTTCTTTGATAGAGCTGACCTCTACTCAATGCTGTTAATCTCTTCTCTTCAACGAAATTGAGCTGTTCATAGCGATTCTGGATCCATTTAGCCTCTTCCAATTTAGCTTCCACCAAAACTCTTAATGATGGAATTTCCACCTCAATTGGGAGCACAACCTCCATACCATATACTAAGGAAAAAGGCGTTGCCCCAGTTGATGTACGAATTGACGTGCGATAGCCGTGTAGAGCGAAGGGAAGCATTTCATGCCAATCTTTGTACGTTACAGTCATCTTTTCAACAATTCTTTTTATGTTTTTGTTTGCAGCTTCAACAACCCAATTCATTTTTGGTTTGTAGGGGGTGGAATTGAGATGTTTAATCTTGAATTGCTCACATAGCTCACTCATCATCTTATTGTTCAAGTTTCTGGCATTATCAGAGATTATGGTTTTAGGGAGGCCGTATCGACAAATGATCTCCTTCTTGATGAATTTGATCACGACCCCTTTTGTCACATCACGATAAGAGGCTGACTCCACCCATTTGGTAAAGTAATCTATGGCCACCAAGATAAACCGATGTCCATTTGAAGCTTTAGGATCAATGGGTCCAATCACATCCATTCCCCACATGGAGAAAGGCCACAGAGCAGTTAAAATGTGTAACTCGGATGAAGGATCATGAGTCTTGTCTGCATAAATTTGACATTTATGACATTCTCTTGCATACTTGATGCAGTATGTTTCCATAGTCAACCAATAATAACCAGCTCTCAAAACTTGTCTAGCCATCATATGTCCATTTGCATGGGTACCACACATTCCCTCATGGATTTCTTTCATAATCTGATTAGCTTCTGTGGCGTCCACACATCTTAACAGGACCATGTCATAGTTTCTTTTGTAAAGTATCTCCCCATTTAAGAAAAATTTCACTGCCAATCTTCTCTGAGTTCGCTTGTCATTTTCTGATGCATTAGGAGGATAGGTTCCGCATTTAAGATATTGTTTGATGTCTTGAAACCACGGCTCGTCATCTGACTCCTTCTCAATGTTCATGCAGGAGGCATGAACATCTCGCTTTTCTATTTTAATTGGTTGGACCCCTTCATCGAAATCCACATGGAACATGGCTGCTAGAGTAGCCAATGCATCTACTATCCGATTATTCTCTCTTGGGGAATAATCAAAAGTAATTTGATCAAACTGTTGTGATAATCTTGTTATAAGTTGCTTGTAAGGCAATAATTTAGCATCTCTGGTTTCCCATTCTCCTCTTAGCTGATAAATCACTAGCAAAGAGTCCCCGAAGACTTGGAGCCTTTCAATCTTCATATCTAGAGCAGCTTGAATGCCCATTGAACAAGCTTCATATTTAACCATGTTGTGCGTACAATCAAAACACAACTTAGTAGTGAGAGGGAATAATTCTCCTCGAGGCGATATTAATATTGCGTCTATTCCGTGACCCAATTCATTCGAAGCCCCATCAAAGAACATGGTCCACATATCTGGATTTGATATTTCTTTCTCTGTTGCTATAGTGAGGATATGCTCATCAGGGAAGTCGAACTTCATCGGCTCATAATCCTCTATAGGTTGCTGTGCTAGATAATCAGTTAGAGCACTCCCCTTAACTGACTTTCGAGTCACATATGTGATGTCATACTCGGATAAAAGAACTTGCCACCTTGCAATTCGTCCCGATAAAGATGGCTTCTCAAAGATGTATTTCACAGGATTCATTTTTTAGATAAGCCATGTCGTGTAATACAACATGTATTGCCTTAAGCGACGTGCAGCCCAAGCTAGAGCACAACAAGTCTTTTCCATCGAGTAGTACCTAGTTTCACAACTGGTAAACTTTTTGCTCAAATAGTATATAGCTCGTTCTTTCCTACCAGAGTCATCATGCTGCCCTAGTACACATCCCATTGCACTTTCTGTTACAGTGAGATACAAAATGAGCGGACGTCCAGGCACTGGTGGTACGAGGATCGGTGGGTTTCGTAAATACTGCTTAATTTTATCAAATGCTGTTTGACAATCTTCATTCCAAATGCCATCATTATTTTTGCGATGCAACTTGAAAATAGGCTCACATGTTGTGGTCAATTGCGCTATGAACCTAGCAATATAATTTATCCGACCCAAAAATCCTCTAACTTCTTTCTGTGTTTGCGGAGGCGACATTTCCAGAATTGCTTTGACTTTGTCAGGATCGACCTTGATACCTTCTTGGCTAACCACAAATCCTAACAATTTACCAGAGGTTGCCCCAGATATACATTTGCTCGGATTGAGCTTGAGCTAGAACTTTCTCAATCGATCGAACAACTTGCGGAGAACGGTTGTATGTTCTTCCTCCTCTTTCGACTTGGCAATCATATCATCTACATACACTTCAATCTCCTTGTGCATCAAATCATGAAAAAGCAAGTTATTTGTCCTTTAAACTTAAGCTAAAACAAGGTTGAAGGATCCTAAGATGCGTTATCTCAGCGCAAAAAGAAAGAGAAAAGTGATTGTTATAGGCGGCGAGCTATATTCATGTATGCGGCGAGAAATTATAAAATATAGGGCGCAAACGCAAGCTAATTCAGTTGTTTGTTTTAAGTTCTTCTCAGCGCAGGCACACATCCCAAGATGATCAAGAGACAGAAAAGATGGATGAAAAGACAACGCTGACACAACTGGTGCAAGTAGGCGGAAAAGGGGCTGAAAAGTCGCAACTTGGCTAATGATGATCAACACAAGTTGCTAAATTACTTGGAGAATTCATCTTCCTCGCCTATAAATAGATGCCAAAAACCATTGATAAAAGGGAGAAAGGAAAAGGGGATCACAAAGAAATCTCAAGAAGCTGCGATTAGAAGCAAACTTACGTGCATAATGTTTTATATCATGATGTCTTGTTTTGCTCGCATGAACTAATTTTCTTCTTCAAGGCTTAGCGCAAGCACCTCATGCGGTGATAAGTATATTTCGTAAGCGCATATTTTGATTTAAATGAAACATTGATTGCTTTCTACTTAGTTGCGATAATCTTTTCATTACTAACTCCCGCTTGGCCAGCTGGATGCTGTAGCAGTGTGCTAATTCCCTGACAAGTACTGCATGCGGACATCTCTAAGTAGAACAAGTTAGCGCATGACACGTAGTCTTGGTAGCGTGAACATACTACCGCTAAAAGATAGTGCATGCATGAGCTTTGATTGCGTTGTGACCAACACAATCCCTTGTAAGTTTTAAGAGAACTAAGCCCCACGCATGAACTAGCTAAACAACCAATTGATAGTTTAATGCAAATGCATAAGGAGTACCAGAAGGGAAACTTTGTGATTTTTTCTCACTTAGGCATTAATGGATCAATTAATCAAAGTACGCGCTACAAGATTCTTATAAACGCATGAGGCTGCAACCGCAAAAGCCTTGATACCATTCTCATTGTGATTTTCCTTTAACTCTCATTCCATGTTTTGTTTTATGCAAGAATTTACTTTTCAATCATACCAACTCTCTTGTTTATTCCTTAAAATAATAATATATGTTTTGAGTTTCAATCAGTAAATATTGTTAAAAACTTTGTGAATATCCCTTCCCTGTGGATTCGACCCTGGACTCACTAGGTATTACTTGATTTTGTCAGTTTATACTTGGATTGATTAAAATCTATGACAATTCTTTATTAAAATACCAAACACTTTGACAACCAATCAAGTTTTTTTGGCGCCGTTGCCGGGGAGGGGCAACAAAAGTCTTTCATAATTTTTCTGATCTGACACTCCGTGTGATATTATCTACTGTGTTCCCTGTTGAGTCTTTTTCTCCAGGCAACCAGAGGTTGTATGCGTGCCACCCGACAAATCGATTTCGAAATAGATCCTGAAATTGATAGAACATATCACAGAAGAAGAAGAAATCGAAGAGCCCGAAGACAATCAGAAGAGATGACAGAACCCAACCAACAAAATAGACCATTAAATCCTATTCAAATGGCCGATGATAGGGCCAGAGGAATTAGAGACTACGCAGCCCCTGCAAACTGTAATTTTAATCCAGGGATAGTTCAGCCCACTCTAGAAACAGAAAGGTCTGAATTAAAACCTGTCATATTTCAAATGCTGACAACTGTAGGGCAATTTAGAGGAAGCCCAGCAGAAGACCAACATTCTCACCTCAAATCATTTTTGGATATTTGGAATAAATTTATTATTCCAGGAGTAACGCATGAGCAATTGCAGGTAATTTTATTTCCTTATTCACTTAAAGATGCGGCGAAAGTATGGCTAAATCAGCAACCAGCAAACTCCATCGCAACATGGAATGGTCTGGCCAAAAAATTTATAGAAAAATACTTTCCACCCACCACAAACTCTAGACTGCGGAAGGAAATAATGACTTTCACGCAAATGGAAGATGAAAGGTTGAGTGAGGCATCGGAACGTTTCAAGAGTTTGCTGCAGAGATGCCCGCATCATGGATTACCCCTATGCATTCAATTGGAGACCTTCTATGTAGGTCTTAACAAGAACTCGCAAGTCTTGGTAGACTCATCCGCAAACGGTGCACTACTAAAAAAAAAACTTATGACGAAGCTCACGCAATACTCGATCGGATTGCACGCAACAATTACGAGTGGGGCATTGCGGAAGATAGAAGAAGGAGACCCATTAAAACCAGCTATGGAAGTTTTGAAGTCGATCCAATAACATCGGTCAATGCAAAGATAGATGCACTAACAACAAAAATGGATGCACTTACTGCTAGTACAGCACCACTGATCGCGCAACTCAACGCAGTTGGATGCGGGATTTGCGGAGAAGGACATGCGCATGACCAATGTCCTTCAAACTCAGAATCAGTTTTCTACATTGGACCGCAAGGAGCTGGACGCAACAATCCATTTTCAAGCACATATAATCCAAGATGGAGAAATCACCCGAACTTTTCATGGAATGGTGGCGCGAATAAACAGCCACAACAAGGTAATGTAAATCCTGTGCCCAGATTATTCAACTCTAACAATGAACAATCATCGCAGGGACATTTTCTGCGCAACACAGACGGAGGAAACCAAAGAGCATCATCCTAGAATGCGTTGGAAACAATGATGAAGGAATTCATGGCCAGTCAAAAGGAATATATGGCAAAAAATGATGCGGTGGTTCAGAGTCAAGCCGCATCTTTGCATAGTCTGGAAATACAAGTTGGACAACTTGCGTCAGAATTAAAGAATAGACCTACAGGTGCATTGCTCAGCAATACGGAGGATCCAAAGGGGAAGGAGCACTGCCATGCGGTGACTCTTCGCAGTGGAAGACAATTGCAGTTAAATGATCCTACACCAACGCAGGACAATTTAACTAAAAACGCAGCCGCAGAAGATCATAGCCAGACGCAAGAAGAAAGAGTAACTGAGGATGAAGAATCCAAAAAGAAGGAGGCTCACGCAGAAAATGAGCCTGACGCATATAAGCCCGCAATACCTTTTCCTCAAAGGTTGCGAAAGAAAAATGATGAGGCTCAATTTAAGAAGTTTTTGAATGTCTTGCGAGAGCTGCATATCAACGTCCCACTTGTAGAGGCATTGGAAAAAATGCCTAGTTATGCAAAATTTTTGAAAGACATTCTGATGAATAAACGGCCATGGAAAGAATTTGAAACTGTTGCGTTGACAAGTGAGTGTAGCGCAATACTTGCCAACAAACTTCCCCCAAAGTTGAAGGATCCAAGAAGCTTCACGATTCCTTGTTCAATAGGAGGAATTGATGTTGGCAAAGCACTATGTGACCTGGGCGCAAGCATAAGTTTGATGCCATTGTCTGTTTACAAACGCCTAGGGATCGGAGAAGCAAGACCAACAACCGTTACACTCCAATTGGCGGACAGATCTGTGGTCCACCTAGAAGGAAAAATTGAAGATGTTTTAGTCAAAGTTGACAAGTTTATTTTTCCTGCAGATTTTATCATATTAGATTACGAAGCTGACAGAGAAATCCCCATTATTTTGGGAAGACCATTCCTTGCCACCTGCCAAACACTAATAGACGTGCAAAAAGGAGAACTGACAATACGTATGAATGATCAGAAAGTGGTTTTTAATGTTCTCTCTTCATTAAAATACCCTGACGACAGCAAGGAATGCGGCATGGTAGCCCGCATAGACGTATGTTGTCCGCAGGAGATTCTACACTCAAATGCGTTCATCCCCATGAGAGAAGAAGACAAGGAAGAACAGGTGGAAGAAAATTGCATTCTAGCGCAACATGAAGAAATTATCCATGCGCTAGATCTAAAAGGAAGAATCCCCACCTTACTATCTATAGCGCAACCTCCTGCGCTAGAACTCAAGCCATTGCCAACACATTTGAAGTACAGGTTCTTGGGAGAAAAATTATCACTCCCACTTATCATTTCATCAAAGCTCGATTCATCGCAAGAGCACCTGTTGATGAAAGTCCTCACAAAGCACAAGAAGGCCATTGGATGGAGCCTAGCAGATATTAAGGGAATTAGCCCCGCATATTGTATGCATAAGATTCGATTGCTAGACGAATCTAATGAATTTATTGAACGTCAAAGAAGGCTAAATCCTGTGATGATGGAAGTCGTACGAAAAGAAGTTATTAAATGGCTGGACGCAGATAGCAGATGGGTGAGCCCAATCCAATGCGTGCCCAAGAAAGGAGGCATGCAGTAGTGGCTAACGCAAATAATGAATTGATTCCATCTCGCACCACTACAGGATGGCGCATATGCATGGATTATCGCAAGTTGAACGTAAATACTAAGAAGGATCATTTCCCTCTTCCATTCATTGACCAGATGCTAGATCGACTTGCTGGACAAGCATATTATTGTTTTCTTGATGGATACTCTGGGTATAATCAAATTACCATTGCGCCAGAAGACCAAGAAAAGACTACATTCACATGCCCATATGGCACCTTTGCGTTCAGAAGGATGCCTTTTGGATTGTGTAATGCGCCTAGAACATTCCAGAGCTGTATGATTGTCATCTTCTCAGAGCTACTAGAAAATTCTGTTGAAGTTTTTATGGACGACTTCTCAATCTATGGGAAGTCCTTCGCAGACTGTTTAACGCAACTAGAACAAGTGTTGGTAAGATGCGAAGAAACTCATCTAGTGTTGAATTGGGAGAAATGCCATTTTATGGTGGAAGAAGGCATTGTCCTTGGCCATCGCATATCTAACGCAGGTATTGAAGTTGATAGAGAAAAAATTGATGTCATTAAGAAATTACCACCTCCAACATCTATAAAGGGAATCAGAAGTTTCTTGGGACATGCGGGATTCTATCGTAGGTTTATGACGAATTTCTCACATATTACAAAGCCACTATGCGCATTATTGGAGACAAATAGAAAATTTGAATTTTCAGAAGAATGCGCCAAGGCATTCAAGGAACTGAAGCTTGCACTGGTCAGTGCACCCCTTCTCGCAACTCTCGACTGGAAGGAACCGTTTGTCTTGATGTGCGATGCTAGTGACGTGGCAGTTGGAGCAGTCCTGGCACAAAAAAAGGAAAAGATTCTGCACCCTATTTATTATGCCAGTAGAACATTGAATGAAGCACAAACAAATTACACGACAACCGAGAAGGAATTATTAGCGGTTTTTTATGCGTTTGATAAATTTCGTGCTTGTTTGATTGGCTCCAAAGTCACAGTCTACACAGATCACGCAGCGATAAAATATCTAATTACAAAAAAGGATGCAAAGCCAAGACTGATTAGATGGATCTTATTGCTGCAAGAATTTGATCTCGAGATCAAAGACAAAAAAGGGAGTGAGAATTTGGTCGCAGATCATTTGTCAGGCTTGGAGAATCCAGAGAAGGCAGATGCGCCAATAATCCCTATCGTAGAAGAGTTTCCTCACGAAAAGCTTTTGATGGTTGAAGACGAAGAGCCGTGGTTTGCTGACATTGTAAACTACCTCGCCGCAGGGGTCTTGCCAGAGGAATATTCAGCGCAACACCGTAAGAAATTCTTTCATGAATTGAAATTTTATTTTTGGTATGACCCTTACCTCTATCGCAGGGGACCTGACCAGATCATTAGGAGATGCGTTGGCCATAGAGATGCGTTGAAGATATTGGAGACTTGTCACAAAGCCCCAAATGGAGGACACTTTGGAGGTCAGCGCACCGCGGCTAAAGTATTACAGAGCGGTTATTGGTGGCCCACCTTGTTCCAGGATGCAAAGAAATATGTGGATAGTTGTGATAGGTGCCAATGCACTGGCAATATCAGCACAAGGAATGAGATGCCACAAAACTACATAATAGAAATTGAGCCGTTTGATGTCTGGGGCATTGATTTCATGGGACCTTTCCCATCGTCGCAAGGATACCAATATATCCTCCTCGCAGTTGACTATGTCACAAAGTGGGTAGAGGCAATCGCCTGCGTAAAGAATGATGCGGCGACAGTAGCAAAATTCCTCAGAAAGAATATTTTTACAAGACTTGGTGTGCATGGCAGACTGATTAGTGATGAAGGGACCCATTTCATAAATAAGATCATGCATAAGTTGTTGCAGAAATACAATGTTAAACATCATATCGCAACAGCTTATCACCCACAAAGCAATGGACAAGCTGAATTATCGAATAGGGAAATTAAGAAAATTCCTAAGAAAGTTGTCAGCACAAGCCGAAAAGATTGGGCGCAACATCTAGATGATGCGTTGTGGGCATACCGCACAGCCTTCAAAACATCCATAGGAACATCTCCATATGCGCTGGTGTTCGGAAAGACTTGTCATTTGCCCTTAGAATTGGAACACAAGGCACATTGGGCAGTGAAGCGTCTATTTGATTTAGAACTAGCAAGACAAGCAAGATTGCGTCAACTGTCAGAATTAGAAGAATTCAGAAGAAATGCATATGAAAATGCCAAGATTAGTAAAGAAAAACAGAAACAGTGGCATGATCAAAGAATATGCAAGAAGAATCTCAAAGAAGGTATGAAAGTATTGTTATTTAATTCCCGCTTACGTCTCTTTCCAGGTAAGCTAAAATCCAGATGGTCAGACCCATATACTATCCATAAAATATATCCACATGGGGCAGTGGACCTACATTCTACTAATGGAAAGCAAATTTTCAAGGTCAACAGGCAAAGAGTAAAACCGTACATTGAAGGGACCTTAGACGAGGTAAGTGAAATTATTCTTTTCAAAGATCCACCTTAAAATAAATAAAAAAAAATAGGTCCAGGACAAAAAGTGCTCTAAACTGCGTCAGGACCTAGCGTAAGGTAAGAGCACAGCAGGTTAGTAATTGTAATTATTTATTTCTTTTCGCATATTTATTTTATTGCGCTACAACTTTTGCTAAACTAGATCGCATCACATGATTAACTCGCATTTGTTGTATTAGCATAAAATCATTGCGTTAGTAATTTTTGTCCCAATCCATCTGTATTTCTCTCGCATTGGAGGCGTAGCCATAATCATGTTAGCATTTAATGAGCCGCACTAATCCCTGTCATTTCACATTACCCAAGGCAACCGCTCACATTCCCCCATAATAATCATGATCACCTACCTACGTGGGATGCGAAAGGGCACCAGTATCAAGGATCGCATGCCTTGCGTTGGCTATAAAATAGGGCTTCTATATCTCTTCTTCATTTCCTGCGTCTCCTTCGTGCAAAAAAAAAAAAAAACAAAAACCCTAAACCCTTACCTTCCCCCTTTCGTAAAAAGCTTCTGCCTGATTCTCCAAATCGACCATGTCAGACTCTCAAAATCCATCCCTCGGTGGTTATGCTAACGACGCTCCTCCATCTTCACCGGAGGTGGAAGGACCGCATCGGGACGTCATTATCTCATCAGATGAAGATAGTCGGCAAGACATTGATCACATGGAGGAAGACGAACCGGAAGTCATAGATGGGGAACAAGCCATCGAGAGCTCGGAAGGTCCGCTCATCGCCGATCCATCATCCTCCGGCGGAAACACCACTGAAGTCCTCAACATTACGCCACTAGATACCTCAACCTTCACCATCCAACCCGTCAACCTCCAACCTATACCAAATCTTCTCACCCCTCGCAACCTAACTCCATTCTCTTCTCCCTTCCCGTCGGTTGCCCTCCTTCCACCTCCGAACTCTTCCACTGCCCTGGCCCCAAACACCAACTCTTCCTCTTCCTCCACGACCGCATCCGTTTCCACCTCCCTCCCACTGATAACTCCCGCAGGCCCTTCTATACCACAATTATCAGAGCAGCAGATGGCCGCATGGAACGACCTGCTAGGAGAATTGGGCGAGGAAGGCGAAGAAATTCGCCGAAGAGAAATAAGGGAGCGTGTCACCGCAGATGAAACTGCTCACAAACTCACCGTAGAAACAAGTGCAGAAAAAGATAAAGAAGGATCAAGCAATGCGGAGAACGCAACTGCTGCAGACATCGTCGCAACTAACTTAGCCATCATTGCGACAGCCCTTGACCTTGAATCCTCGGATTCCCAAGATGAAGTGCCCCTAATTCTTCGTCGCAGCCTCCAACCCACAGGGATAATCATCCGAGAGCCATCTGAACAGCCTGCGGCGGCCCCTAGCAGAAAAAGGAAAGCGCCCACCGCAGCCAAAGACAAGGGCAAGCAGAAAATGGGCGCAAGCAAAGAGGCAGAGGCCAAAGATTGGGGGAAATTCCAAGAGGAACGAGGATTTAGTTGCCCCCTATCGCAGACAATGACTGAGCAAATTTCCCAGCGCAAATGGGAAAACGTCTGCCAAAACCCTCGCAGCTACGCTTCTGCGCTAGTCTCTGACTTCTACCGAGCGTAGTGGCAAGACGAACTCGACAAAGTCTTGGTGCGGGGCCACACCATCGCCTTCTCCTCCGCCCACATCAATAATGTCTATGAATTGCGAGACATTTCCAACGCAGAAGGCAATGCACTCCTTGACTCTCTAGATGATGACTTCCTAAGAGCAGTACTGCTTGCGGTGGCCAGACCTGGGGCCAAATGGGATGGCAATGGAGCTGCAAGGACCCTCAAATCGCAACTGCTCGATTTTGAGGCCACACTTTGGATGCACTGGGTAAAAAATCGCATCATGCCCACAACGCATGATGCGACATTGAGCTTGCAGCAAGTAATCCTTGTCTACTGCATAATGAAGGGCACCCCAATCGACCTTGGCCGCATCCTCGTAGACACTTTGCGACAGACTGCTGCAAAACCAAAGGGCGCAAAATTCTGTCTAGGACTGGTCACATCCCTCTACCGTGCATCAAATTTATTGCCTGCATCAGATGAAGAAGTGAGAACAATGCGAAAGGACTTTGATGAGCAATGGTGGGCACGTGTTACAAGCACTCGCAATAGGCGTCTGCAAGGAAGCACGCAGCAGCCAACAGCCCCCGCATCTCAACCCACCAAGACTTCGCCTGTGCCTGAGGCACACAAGAAGAAAAGGCGCAAGCAAACCGCAGACAGGTACCATCGCCCAGCCACACAGACGCCTCAAAATACTACTCCAATGCAGGAAAGCACGGTCTGCGCTCAAAATCAAGGATCCTTGCCTCAATCGCAAGAGGACCTGCGGCCGCCACCACCTCCACGACCGCCACCGCAACCACCAATTGTCCAGCACACGCCTCCTGCGCAGGCCACGGATGAAATGCAACCAGAGGGGAATGCTGAAGGCGCATTACCGAACCCCACTTGCAATGAGGAAGTTCCTGCGCCGAACCCTACGCTGCAAGCCTCTGCGAGTACCACTCAGGCTGGGGCCGATCTCACGATTGATATGGACGCAGCTCTTATCTTCTCGCAGATGCGAAAAATAATTCACGATAGTATAAAGCCCTTGCGACTGCAGCAAGCGAGGATGTGCCAGCAGCAGGAGTTACTGCGCAAGCAACAAGAAGAACTATCGACGCGGGTGAATGCGTTAGTCATCTTCCTGACACGATGGACGGACTCTTTTGGTCGCCTGCTGATAGCGAGCATAGCTAGCTATTTTTCTCTAATTAATTAAGTTAGTCTTTTACAATTATTTGTCCAAATTTATGCATTTTTATGTTTTATTTGTAGGAAGTATGTGTTTGAAGCTTAATTCAGCAATTGGAGTCAAATTGAGTCTTCAATCTAAAAAAAAAAAAATAAAATAAAAAAAATCATAGCGTCGCGATGCTATAGGCAAATTTTCCAAAAATGCGGTATCGCGACAGCGTCGCGACGCTGTCGCCAGATTTTCTATAAATTCATCTTTTCATTCTACGGCCAAGGGGAGTCCAATTGGTTAGATTTTAGCCCTAATTTCGACTAGAGACCTTGGGTGGGAGCGAAAGCAAGGCCAAGGAGCGGGAATCAAGCGAGAAGACGTGGAGATCGTGACGGGGACGTGTCGGTTTCGACGGATTCGAGTTTTCCTTTCTCTTTCCCTTACCTCTTGTAGTTTTTATGGTTTTTCTTTCAATTAGTATTTATGGTTTAAAGACTATGAATTGGTAGTTGTTTGACTTAGAGATTGATGTAATTGTTTTAGTTTTTTGATTGATTTTAGGTATGAATGTGTTTTTATTTTATGCTTGCAATTTTGTTTAATGCTTTCAATTACTTGATCACTAATTGAATGATTTAAGTGTTGAATCTAACTCGGGAGGGAGGATTTGGCTTTAAGACTTACTTTGTTTAATTGCATGACTAGAGTAGAAATTCTAAGTTTGTGACGGGATTTGGAATATCTTTAGAAGCGTAACAAGGACCGAACCGAATAATGCCTTGCATGTTAATGAACTTAGATAGGGATATCAAGTTAGTTTATATGCATGAGAATCAATTATACTCGGGAGAGGTAATCGTGATAAAAGTTTCCTTGGCTTGTAGAATAATTGCACGGCCAATTCATTCCTATTAATCAATCCTCAATCTTAATCAATGAAATCAATTCCCTAAGAGTCTTTCCATTTGAGTCTCCACTTTTATTTTTATGCTTTTAGTCTTTACTTTTATCTTTATCAATGAGTTTTGCTCCCTAAATAAAATTGGACAAAAGTATTCACGATACTTAATTTGCTAGAAAACCAATCCAGAGGACGACACTCATTTTACACGAAAACACTATATTATTACTTGACCCGTACACTTGCGGTTAGCAATTTGCACATCACCTGCCTGTCGCACCCAAGTTGTTTATGCGACCAGCTACAGCGCAAAGACCATCTGATGTAGGCCCTTCACAAATGCGTCCTCCAAGAGTACCTCCTACTCCAAGAGATCCAAGACCACCACCACCACCATCGCAGGAATAAAGAAATCACTTGCTTTCCTTATCATCTTTTGTTTATATTTTAAATGTATGCACTCTTGTGTATAATTTTGTGACGCAATACATCAATATAACTAGCTGTTTATCTCATCGCACTTTTCTCTCTGCCTTAGAATTAAATGACTTTATCTAACAAACTCTTTGCGTTAGCTCATTTGCTTTCAATCTGTGCATCAGACTTTCTCAATTTTCTTAACCGCATTACTTAAATTGGTTTAACCTTTATCTTCCTTTCCTCAGACCTTAAGGAAAATTCCTTCGCAATTTCGCCTTGCAGCAACTCAGCCTTCATCTTCTTCAGTCCATGCGCTTCAATGTAAGTTTGGGGGACAATGGGGACATTGTCCATATAAAGTTTGGGGGAGTCAGCGCATAAATATATAATTTAATAAATAATGTATGCGTTCCCCTAGGTATGCGGCATGTTTGTAGCCAGGGGCATTTATGACACCCGTAGTTTGCCACTGCGTGAAGACAAACGCAACCCATGAGCGTCTAAGGACAGTAAAAAAAATGCAATGCCCGTAGTTGGATACCTTTCATCACAAATGTGGGTAAGCCAAAACGAAAGCATACGTTTTGATGTCCATTACATTGATTGCTTACTTAAAAAAAAAAAAACGGGGGAGTCATATATATAACTTTATGCGCCCAGGACACGCAGGAGAAGATTGGCTGAGTTAACGCAAGGATGAATCTAAGCACAAGGGACTTTCTTTAAGCAATAAAGGAAATTTGACAAAAGTTAAATATGTTTGGTAATGCGCGCAAGAAAAAGAAAAGAGGATGACAAGATCACATGCAATGAAGAGTTGAGTAATTGTCGCAGAGTGGATAATAGGCATTGCTTGAGGACAAGCAATAGTTTAAGTTTGGGGGTTTGATAACTTGCAAAAAGCAAGTTATTTGTCCTTTAAACTTAAGCTAAAACAAGGCTGAAAGTTCCTAAGATGCGTTATCTCAGCGCAAAAAGAAAGAGAAAAATGATTGTTATAGGCGGCGAGCTATATTCATGTATGCGGCAAGAAATTATAAAATATAGGGCGCAAACGCAAGCTAATTCAGTTGTTTGTTTTAAGTTCTTCTCAGCGCAGGCACACATCCCAAGACGATCAAGAGACAGAAAAGATGGATTAAATGACAACGCTGACACAACTGGCGCATGTAGGCGGAAAAGGGGCTGAAAAGTCGCAAGTTGGCTAATGATGATCAACACAAGTTGCTAAATTACTTGGAGAATTCATCTTCCTCGCCTATAAATAGATGCCAAAAACCATTGATAAAAGGCAGAGAGGAAAAGGGGATCACAAAGAAATCTCAAGAAGCTACGATTAGAAGCAAACTTACATGCATAATGTTTTATATCATGATGTCTTGTTTTGCTCGCATGAACTAATTTTCTTCTTCAAGGCTTAGCGCAAGCACCTCATGTGGTGATAAGTATATTTTGTAAGCGTATATTTTGATTTAAATGAAACATTGATTGCTTTCTACTTAGTTGCGATAATCTTTTCATTACTAACTCCCGCTTGGCCAGCCGGTAGCGGTAGCAGTGTGCTAATTCCCTGACAGGTAATGCATGCAGACATCTCTAAGTAGAACAAGTTAGCGCATGACATGTAGTCTTGGTAGCGTGAAAATACTACCGCTAAAAGATAGTGCATGCATGAGCTTTTATTGCGTTGTGAGCAACACAGTCCCTTGTAAGTTTTAAGAGAACTAAGCCCCACGCATGAACTAGCCAAACAACCAATTGATAGTTTAATGCCAAACGCATAAGGAGTACCGGAAGGGAAACTTTGTGATTTTTTCTCACTTAGGCATTAATGGATCAATTAATCAAAGTATGCACTACAAGATTCTTATAAACGCATGAGGCTGCAACCGCAAAAGCCTTGATACCATTCTCATTGTGATTTTCCTTTAACGCTCATTGCATGTTTTGTTTTATGCAAGAATTTACTTTTCAATCATACCAACTCTCTTGTTATTCCTTAAAATAATATTATACGTTTTGAGTTTCAATCAGTAAATATTGTTAAAAACTTTGTGAATATCCCTTCCCTGTGGATTCGACCCTGGGCTCACCAGGTATTACTTGATTTTGTCAGTTTATACTTGGATTGATTAAAATCTACGACAATTCTTTATTAAAATACCAAACACTCTGACAACCAATCATCAGCACTTGACGGTTCTTTTTGTTAGAATCCTCGCAACTGTAGGAAAATTCTAATTTATGCAGACCATGAGTTGCTGGTATGAACTGCTTAAACCAACTTTGTCGCAAGGCCAACAACGGAGCATAATGGACGCAACCCCAAGGGCCTACTAGAGGGACTGTGTGGAAGCTCCCGCATCTATAGATTAAGGCTTTTAGGGGCATCCAATGTGCCTTCCAAATCACATGTTCTAACTTGGAACTCGAAAAGAATCACACCCATGTCTCTTTCCTTGGAAAACTTGAGTTCCATGGGGCCGTGCCAAATTCTGCAATTGTACTCCTTGTTAGATTCCAGGTGCTGCTGAAGTTGATTTTTGGACAGCCAAAATCTTCTGGGAACTTAAAATGGCTGTGCACCCAAATATAGTAAGGGCACACAAAATCTCAACTTCCCGCCTTTGTTGGACTTACAATAATTGAGCGCCCGAACCGTTTCCGCTAGAAGAGGTATGGTTGGATCCACCCCTTGCTCAATGCTGAAGAATAGCTTCAAGACATCACCATCCACATATCCTTTAACTCTAGGATACAAGACCATCCTGTAGATGCACAAAGCTAATGGAACCAGACCCTTTTCTTCATTTATGTGTTTGCGAGCGAGTTCTGTTAGATAATCTGCAGATATAGACTCTTCAACCCCTTTCACTTTCACATTTTTCTGCACTTCCTTCAGGTGTACAGTTAGAAATTTGGATAAAGTTCTTTTTGCAGTTAACTGTGGGTTGAAACAATATATCATTTCTCCACCTTTTTCTTCAATGTTCAGCATCGTGTGGTACTCCTCAATGGTCGGGACCAAGTCAAAATCTTGGAATACAAAACACCTGTAGGTCGGGTCCCAGAATTCTAACAAAGCCTGGATGGTGAATCGATTAACTGGAATATACATGAGGTTTGCAATATGGTCGTATCTCTTTGAGAAGAGAAATTTTCTTTCCGACATTAAACCTTCCCAAATGGCCTTCAACTCCCCTAGCTCATTAGCAATGACTTGAACTTGACTCGAGAAGGATGATGACACGAGGCTTTTATAAGGCAGATTATCCCCATGTTTAGTTGTGTCTGCTCTGCCCATTGTAGCACAGTACTCAGCTCATCATATTCAGAGGAGGATGACCGTATCGACTCTATGGGTACGTTGGCATTCATTTTGTTCCCTTTTTAGAGGAAAAGAAAATGTAAGGAAATAATAATTAACTACCGCTTTAAATTAAAATAGATTTTTCATGCGCCTACACGGGAGCATTCACAATCTCCTTGAAGGTCGACATTACTTCATCTAAAAAAGTAAGATAATGTCATGGAGAAATGGAAAAAATGCGACAAAACTACTTTAATGCTATGAAAAATGAGGACCTTTCATGCGCCTACACGAGAGCATTTGCAATCTCCTCGAAGGTCGACACTACTAATTCCAAAACATGATGCATGAATAAACTAAACATTAAATTCGACTTCAAATGGAATAAGAAAAGAAAAAAAAAAACACAACAAAAAACAACCAAAAAGGGAAGGGAAAAAACGCTCGGGATAAATTCCTTTTTAGGAAAAACAAAGATTGAAAAGAAGATAAAAGGGGAAAAAATGAAAAGAATGAAAAATAGAAAGACTTTTTTTTTTACTCAAATTCATTTCATTTTACTCAAATAGCACCCTACAACACCCGTTTGAAAACATTTTATTTATTACTCAAATTCATTAATCGAAGGTCCACATCTTAACAAAAATAAACAAATAATTTTTTTTTAAAAAAAATGAAAATTGAAAATTAAATGTCTCAGTAATTTCACCTTATCTTTAAATAAAGTAAGGATTTAATCTTGTGAGTGGGGGGAACCCATGACTTTATTATCATGTAGAAATTTCCTAATTAAGGGGAAAAAAAAATTTACCTCAAGAATTTGAAAATTATTTCAACTCCGTCATAGGCTTTACATGAATTATTTTGTCTCTTATTAATTCACATTTTAACGACAGAAATGTAAATTAACAACTTATGAGTGATAAAATCATTCAAAATCATGATTTAATACTTTGAAGCATTTTGAAATTTTAATTTAAAATTAAGACAAAATTGACATCCAATTCAAATTTTCAAGTTAAACTCAATTAAGCATTACAAATCAAAATTCACTCTTGAAAGACAATTGAAATTCAAACTAAAATTCCAAACCAAGGTAAATTGAACTTAATCTCAAAACAAAACCTTAGGCTATTTTCCTTAAATACCCTCTTAAACAAAATTAGCTAAAACTTTCCATAATCAATCCTCTTTTTTAATTTAAGATATTAAGCAGCCAAAATAAATAATGATAAAAAAGAAGATGGGTTGAACCTCATTTAAAAAAAAAAACATTTTGATTTTTGACTTTTGAAATTTGACTTAATCTTCCAAGAATTGAAAATGATTTGCAATTTAATTTAAAAGGGGAAAAAAAAAGTCATCGATTAACTTCCAATTTAATTAAAATTGAAATTACTTTTTAATCTAAAACCATAAGACATTGGTTTGGAATCTCACTTTAACACGAAATTGACATTGATTTTTAAATTCTAAAAACAAAACTCGTTTTGAATTTTGCTTAAAAAATCCAAACTAAATAGATACAACTTGAAATTCATTTGAAAGAAAAAAATCCAAAATCACCTTGAAATTCATTTGAACTTGAAATTAAAACTATTTGAGGGGAAATTGACATCTAATTTGAGATTTCAAATTAAATATGGTAAGCAATTATTAAATTGGCCTTCAAATTAGAATTTAATTGAAATAGATAAGAAGTTCAATTTTAAAGCAAATTTGAACATGATTTAAGAATTTCAAAGTAAAAACCAATTTGAGATAAAACTTCAATTTGAAATCCCAACTACAAGTCAATTGAAATGACAAATAAGGATTTGAAAACTAATAAAAGAGAATAAAGAAAAGGTGAGAAAAAAAAATGAAAGCAAAATATATACCAAAAAATAAAATTAAAAGAGAAAATAAAATAATAATAAAAAAATGTGAAGACAATTAAATGGGAAGGGACCCACTTACCTTTTTTTTCTCTCTCTCTCCCCTTCTTTTTCTTCTTCACGAAAATGTCCAACTTTTTTTTTATTTTCCTTCCCTCTTTTTTCCTTTTAACTCTTCCACCTTTCCTCATCTTTTATCTTAAACCTCACTTAGGAACTTCGTTGGAATCAACGAGCAAGCGGCAACGACGAGGTGCGGCGGTGGTGCGACGTGAGCGGCGGCGGCTGCGGTGAGCGGCGACGGTTGTGAACTTAGATCTTTGAAAATCCTTCTAAAATCTCTAATTCTCCCTCTCAAACTCACTTTCTCTCTAAGCTCTTTCACTCTTCTTCTCTCTTTTTTTGTGTCCCTTTTCTCACTCTACAATTTCTTCCCTTTCTCTCTCTAGGCTCTTTCACTCTTCCTCTCTTGTTTCTTTGTGTGTCCCCCCTCATCCTCCATAAGCTCTAATTATATAGTAGAGCTTGGAGGAAGGGGTTGAGGAAAAGGGGAGGAAGTTAGAGAGAGTGGGGGAGTGAGTTGAGAAAGAGGGAAAAGAATGGGTAGTTGGGAGAAGGAAGGGGGAATGGAGAAGAAGGGGGAAAGAATGGGAAGTTGGGAGGAGGGGGGAATGGAGAACGTGGGAAGTAGAAAAAAAAATAATAAATAAAATAAATAAATAAAAATAAAAATAAAATAAATAAATAAAAAAACAAAATAAAGAAATAAATTAAATAAAAACAAAAAGAAAATGAAATGAAAATGAAAATAAATTAAAAAAACAAATTTTTGATAATATGCGGGAAGAGGGATTCAAACCAAGAATCTCGTGATCATTGATACAACTTTATGCCAGTTGAGCTATGCTCATGTTGGTATACCAAAAACAATTTGACTACCAGATATTGAAAAACTTCAAGCATTATTACTAAAAATCAAGCCGGACCAAATACGGTGTCTACACCGTGAACTCCTAATTAGGATAGGATCGCTTAGGTTAATTACCAACAGTTGTCTTTCCTAATGGTAGCCTGTTGGTCCGTGCCTCTAAGATCTGAAAGTGGGAGGGTTACACTTACGGGGAGGAGTTAATTGGTTAACAAATCCTTGACCAAACAACGGTGGTTAATGTCTAATGGAATATGAGTTATTATGGTATTAGAAATTAACTGAGAAGAGTCTCATTTTAGAGGAGGAACAACTGATCACCCTTCGGTGGTTGTTCTTCTAAACCTCTAAAGCATCGTTGCAAGACACAATCAATAGTTTTATTAGGGTTCTTTGATTGCTTCTTTGCAAAATTCATTGGATGTATGCAATTGTTTGTATTGCTTGTGTGATGGGTTAAGGCAAAGATAACTAATATGGTCAATTGTTTGTTTTTAAGCAATGTCTTCCTCTGTTATTGCCTTGCTTAAAACTGAAGGCGAGAATTTCCCCACATGGAAATCAAATCTAAACACCATACTCGTGGTAGAGGATCTTAGGTTCGTCTTGACGGAGGAATGTCCTCCTGTTCCCCCTCGCATTGCCGCTCAGGCAGTAAAGGATGCCCACGAACGCTGGACGAAGGCCAATGAAAAGGCCCTAGTCTACATATTGGCCAGCTTATCTGAAGTCTTGGCCAAGCATTACGAAAACGTGGAAACTGCCAAGGAGATTATGAATTCCCTGCAGGAGATGTTTGGACTCCCGTCCTATCAGCTCCACCACGATGCCTTGAAGAACGTCTTCAACGCCAAGATGCAAGAAGGTTAGTCTGTCCGGGAACATGTCCTGGATATGATAAACCAGTTCAATATTGCTGAGGCGAATGGCGGGGTAGTCTACGAGCGCAGTCAGGTTGCGTTCATTCTTCATTCGCTTCCTCCTAGCTATATGCAATTTAGGACGAATGCGAGTATGAACAAGATTCAGTTCAACCTGAATACCCTCCTCTCTAAGTTACAGATTTATGAGTCCATGCTTAAGAGCAAGGACAAAAATGTGGTGAAAGGAGAGGCCAATGTGGCCCATTCCAAAAAGAAGTTCCTGAAGGGTTCATCCTCAGGGGTCAAATATGTACCTCAGGCTTCTTCATCGAAGCAAATCCAGAAGAGGAAGGGAGACAAGGGGAAGGCTCCTGCGCATGTTGTGCAAGGTAAGGGCAAGGCCAAGGTCATGGCCGACAAAGGCAGATGCTTCCACTGCAATATGGATGGTCATTGGAAGCGCAACTGTCCCCGTTACCTCGCTGAGAAGAAGAGAGAAAAAGAAGCTAAATTCGATTTACTGGTTTTAGAGCCTTGTCTCGTAGAACATGATGAGTTCACTTGGATATTGGATTCGGGAGCCACTAATCATGTTTGCTCTTCTTTTTAGGGAAATGATTTCCAGTAGCTGACTGTTGGTGAAATGACTCTCAAGGTTGGAACAGGAGAGGTCGTTTCAGCTCGTGCAGTGGGAGCTGCAAAATTATTTTTTAGAAATAAGTATTTAATTTTAGAGAACTTGTATTTGGTTCCTAGAATTAAAAGGAATCTTATTTCTGTTGCTTTACTTGAACAAGATTATTCAATTTCATTCTTGCTTAATGAAGCTTTAATTTCTCGGAATGGAATTTATATTTGTTCAGCTAAACGTGAAAATAATTTATTTGTGTTGAGACCTACCGACGCTAAGGCTATTTTAAGTCATGAAATGTTTAAAACAGCCGAAACTCAAAATAAAAGGCAAAAAGATTTCTCCTGTAAGTAACAATACGTATCTTTGGCACCTTCGTCTCGATCATATTAACATCGATCGGATCGATCGTTTGGTTAAAGATGGACTTCTAACTGATCTAGAGATACATCTTTACCACCCTGTGAATCGTGTCTCGAGGGTAAAATGACCAAGAGGCCTTTTACTGGAAAAGGTTATAGAGCCAAAGAACCACTTGAACTGATACATTCGGATCTTTGTGGTCCAATGAATGTAAAGACTCGAGGTGGTTATGAATATTTCATCTCTTTCATAGATGATTATTCTCGATACGGTTACTTATACCTAGTCGGCCATAAGTCTGAAGCTCTTGAAAAGATTAAAGAGTTTAAGACTGAGGTAGAAAACCTGTTAGGTAAAACGATTAAGACACTTCGATCAGATCGAGGTGGAGACTATATGGATCAAAGATTCCAACACTATATGATAGAACATGAAATCCAATCCCAACTCTCAGCACCTGGTACACCTCAGCAGAATGGTGTATCAGAAAGGAGAAATAGAACCCTGTTAGACATGGTTCGTTCTATGATGAGCTATGCTCAATTGCCTAGCTCGTTTTGGGGGTATGCAGTAGAGACTGCAATACATATTCTTAACAATGTTCCCTCAAAAAGTTTTTCTGAAACTCCTTTTGAGTTATGGAAGGGGCGTAAACCTAGTTTGCGTTACTTTCGTATCTGGGGTTGTCCAGCACATGTGTTAGTGACAAATCCTAAGAAATTGGAACCTCGTACTAGAATATGTCGATTTGTTGGATACCCGAAAGAAACGAGAGGTGGTCTTTTCTACGACCCTCAAGAAAATAAAGTATTTGTATCGACGAATGCAACTTTCTTGGAGGAAGACCACATTCGAGATCATAAACCACGAAGTAAGTTAGTATTAGGAGAAGCTACAGAAGGATCAACAAGGGTTGTTGATGAACCTGGTCCTTCAACAAGAGTTGTTGGAGAAGCCAGTTCTTCTCGCCAATCTAGTCCTCCTCACGTAGTGGGAGAGCTTCGACGCAGTGGGAGGGTTGTGATACAACCTGACCGCTACTTGGGTTTAACGGAAACACAAGTACTCATACCTGATGACGGCGTAGAAGATCCATTATCTTATCGTCAGACAATGAATGATGTAGATAAAGATGAGTGGGCCAAAGCCATGGACCTTGAAATGGAGTCTATGTACTTCAATCAAGTTTGGGAACTTGTAGATCCACTTGAAGGGGTTAAACCCAGTAGGTGTAAATGGATTTATAAGAGGAAAAAAGATGCTGCTGGGAAAGTACAGACTTTCAAAGCAAGACTTGTAGCAAAGGGTTATACCCAAAGAGAAGGGGTGGACTATGAAGAAACCTTTTCTCCAGTTGCTATGCTTAAGTCCATAAGAATTCTCTTATCCATTGCCACGTTTTATGACTATGAAATATGGCAAATGGATGTCAAGACTGCTTTTCTGAATGGCAATCTTGACAAGAGTATTTTTATGTCTCAGCCCGAAGGGTTCATAACCCAAGGTCAGGAGCAAAAGGTTTGTAAGCTGAATCGATCCATTTATGGGTTGAAACAGACCTCTAGGTCTTGGAATATTAGATTTGATACAGCTATCAAATCTTTTGGCTTTGACCAGAATGTTGATGAACCTTGTTTATACAAGAAAATCAACAAGAATAAAGTAGCTTTCCTTGTACTTTATGTGGATGACATCCTACTCATTGGAAATGATGTATAATATCTGTCTGACGTGAAAGAATGGCTAGCGACCCAATTCCAAATGAAAGATTTGGGTGAGGCCCAATATGTTCTTGGAATCCAGATTATTCGGGATCGAAATAACAAAACGCTAGCTCTGTCTCAAACAACGTATATCGACAAGATGTTGGCCCGATATTCGATGAAAAACTCCAAGAAGGGCTTATTGCCTTTCAGGCATGGGGTTCACCTGTCTAAGGAACAGTCACCTAAGACACCTCAAGAAGTTGAGGATATGAGACGGATTCCCTACGCCTCTGCAGTGGGTAGCTTAATATATGCTATGCTCTGCACGAGGCCTGACATCTGTTATGCTGTAGGGATTGTCAGCAGATATCAGTCAAATCCAGGGTTGGACCACTGGACCGCCGTTAAAGGAATCCTCAAGTATCTTAGGAGAACGAGGGACTACATGCTGGTGTTTGGGGCTAAAGAGTTAGTTCTCACTGGATACACCGACTCTGATTTCCAGTCTGACAAGGATTCTAGGAAATCCACGTCGGGGTCAGTGTTCACCCTTAATGGGGGAGCTGTAGTTTTGAGAAGTACAAAGCAAGGATGCATAGCAGACTCCATTATGGAGGCTGAGTATGTAGCTGCTTGTGAAGCAGCTAAGGAAGCTGTTCGGCTAAGAAAGTTCTTGACAGATTTGGAAGTTGTTCCAAATATGAACTTGCCCATTACGTTATACTGTGACAACAGTGGGGCTGTAGCCAATTCAAAGGAACCTCGCAGCCACAAACGAGGTAAACATATAGAGAGGAAGTATCATCTGATTCATGAGATTGTGCAAAGAGGAGATGTGGTCGTGACCAAGATCGCTTCGGAGCACAACATTGCTGATCCGTTTACGAAGGCCCTCTCGGCTAAAGTGTTCGAGGGTCATCTAGAAAGTCTAGGTCTGCGAGATATGTATATAGTGTAATCTAGGGCAAGTGGGAGATGTGTAATGGGTGTAAGGATGCCCTAGTTTATTGTATTTTGTATATTTACTTTTCATGTAATGTACAACGTAGATGTACCATTTCTAGCTTTGGATTATTTTTTATATACTTTCCCATTTAACTTGAGTTTTAGTTCAAGTGGGAGTTTGTTGGCTTTTATGCCCTAAAACTCGTAGATAGTAAATGTACTTTTGACCGAACATTAAAAAAAGTGATGTATTATTCATGTTTGTATTATATCTTGTCTTATTAACCCTAATCCAATAAACTAAACATCCAAGGCTAATAGAATGAGGCTTGAACTAGTATGTAGGGACATACGGGGATCAATATTCAAGTTTTAGCCTAAAGGGTCTGTAGTATAGGGATAAGGCTGGGTACCTTATCCTGGTGACACTATGGATACGACCCGCTTTGTATTTTGATACAAACGCAATGATCCAACGCGTTCGTGTAGTTGACATGCGAGTGGGGGTATCCTGTGCAATGAGTTTGCACAAAGATCGGACCGCAAAATAGTTAACCACTAACTGTAACACCGTTAGTTAGCTCGGTTTCTATTTCACTAGGATGATCTAGGCAACTTGGCCTTAATCCTGAGTGGATTATGGACTCCTGTCCATGAGGGGTTGTCCTTTGATTTGTAGGGTGAGAGTGGCCTGTTCGTCGACTCAATAAGCCTACCATTTTGGGGACAAGACCGAGTGGGGAGTTGGGAACATAGTCTTACAAGATGGAATTCACTCCTTCCCAACATTAGGGTAAGTAGAGGTGTGTTCCCTTAAGTGGTGTCTCCGGGTCTTGAACAATGGGCCCTACCCTCTCTATGGCACGAGAGGGACTTCTGTTTGTTGGTTGGACCTCAAACAGGTTGTTTATTAGAGGAGCACTGGTACTTAAGGACCAAGACGTAGCCCAGGGGTAAAATGGTAATTTGACCTAGCTGGGGTACGAACACACGTGAAGGGCTGACTTGCTGTTGATGGTAAACATCCGTGGACACAAAAATATATCTACAGTGAGAAGAGTGTAGCTGTGGTTCTTTAGTGGAGTGAACCACAGTTAACGAACATTGATTAACTTGGTTAATGAGTTTAGCCAATTAATCTCATATCGTTGGAGCTTCTGATCTATAGGTCCATAAGGTCCCACATGTAGCTCCTTTGGGGCGTTGAGGTAAATTTCTAAGGGGAATTAAATATTTGAAGGGGTTCAAATATTTTATAAAATATGAATATGATTCATATTAAAAACTATAGGTTATAATTAATGCACATATGATGTATATTAATTCTATAGTTTATTTGAGAGAAACTTAATTAAATATATGATATTTAATTGAAATATTAATTAATTGGTGAATTAATTAATATTGATGTTTTAATTTAATTTTAATTAAATTATGATTTAATTAAGTTATGTTGAAACTATGGGTTAAGTGCGATATGTACATGAAAGTGTTTCATGTAATAGTAATTGAATTAAATGATTATTGATATTTTAATTTAATTATTATTAATTAACTGATCAGTTGAGAAACTGATCAGTCAACCACTCCCCTAACCCTACACGCGTGAAGAGGAGAGAATTAAGGGAATGGGGCTTTTTCATCGTTGGTTTAATTTTTCCATCCCTTAATTCAATTTTAGTAAGTTATTCAGAACTCCCTATCTCTCTCTCTCACACAATCTCTCTCTCTCCGTAGCTCTCTGAGTTTTGTTTTCTCCAAGAAACACAGAGACCTAGAATCCTCCCAAAAGCTTAGAGATTTTAGTTGGTTCCCACAAGCCACTCAACTCCAAATCCCAGGAGAATATCAGTGATACTACGTGGTGGTGTTCGTGAGTGACTTGCAGCGTCAAAAGAAGAGTTCTCGCTGTTGGAATTTTCTGTCAAATCGAGTTTTTTGGTGAAACGTATCAAGAACGACCTCAATAGTAAGTAGTTCTTGACATTGGATCAATAGGATCCCCTCTAGATTAGATCTAGAATTTTAATTCATGTTTAGCATGTTTTATAACTATGTTACAGCATGTTTTATTTATTTTTCTGCTGTAAGTTTGTTTGTCGTCGTATTGGTATCCCAATCGGCGTTTAAATCGAAAAAGGTCTTTGACGTCTTCCGCTGCCTAGGGTTATTTATCCCTACAGTTTCAGATACACTTTTTGAGGGAATGTTATTCAAGATATGGGCTGTAGTTAGCACTGCATATCCCCAAAATGAGCTAGGTAACTGAGCATAACTCATCATCGATCGAACCATATCTAATAATGTTCGATTTCTCCTTTCTGATACACCATTTTGCTGAGGTGTACCAGGTGCCGAGAGTTGCGATTGAATTCCATGTTCTATCATATAGTCCTGGAATCTCAAATCCATATACTCTCCTCCTCGATCAGATCGAAGAGTTTTGATTGTCTTACCTATCAGGTTTTCAACCTCTGCCTTATACTCCTTGAATTTTTCAAGGGCATCGGACTTATTATGCATTAGGTAAATATATCGATACCTTGAATAGTCATCTATGAAAGAGATAAAGTATTTGAATCCTCCTCGAGCTTTGACATTCATCGGACCACAAAAGTCAGAATGTATAAGCTCTAAGGGATCTTTGGCACGATAGCCTTTTCTGGTAAAAGGTCTTTTAGTCATTTTGCCTTCAAGGCATGACTCACATGGAGGTAATGAGTTATCTTCTAACTTGTTTAGAATCTCACTCTTGACCAGTCTCTCAATCCTGTTGAGATTTATATGGCCTAGCCTCAGGTGCCAAAGATAGGTATTTTCTTTTGGAGAAGTTTGTTGCCTTTTTCTTTGAGTTTCAGCAGTTTTAAATAACTCGTGATTTAAAATTGCTTTTGTATCGGTTGATCTAATTACATATAAGTTGTTTTCTTGTTTGGCTGAACATATAAGGATTCCATTTTTCAAAATGAACGCTTCATTAGAATCAAAGGAAACAAAATATCCTTGATCAATCAAACAGGAGATAGATATAAGATTTCTTCGAAGTTGAGGTACTATATACAAGTTCTCAAGAAGTAAAAATCTATCTCCAAAAAATAACTTAGCAACTCCCACTGCTGAAGCTGAAACGACATCTCCTGTTCCGACCCTGAGTGTCATTTCACCTACTTCTAGTGGTTGAAAGGAACCATTTCCTTGCAAAGAGAAACAAACGTGATTGGTAGAACCGGAGTCTAGTATTCAGGCATTACGATCATGTTCAGTGAGACAAGTTTCTAAAACCAGTAAATCAAATTTACCTTGTCTTTCTTTCTCCCCCGTTGAGACAAACTGTACTTCGTCTATAGCCTGAATCGTATTTGGGCTAGACTTCCACGTAGCATTATTATTGTCGGTTAACATTTTGTTTTTAAGTAGTGTATTTATAGAGGAAGACATGCTGAAAATTTTAAAACATACGACTGTATTAGTAATCTTAGCCGGTTGTTCGTAACTAGAGCTAGGTCAAAAGTCCATTTTACCCCTAAAGTTACATCTTGTTCCTTAAGTTCCACTGATCCTCTAATGAACAACTAGTTCGCGATACAATCATTGAACCATGTCCCTCTCAGGGTTATGAGAGGGCGGGGCCCCTTTGTTCAAGACTCTGAGTCAGCACTTAAGAGAACAACCTTTACTAACCCTAAAACGGGTAGCAGTGAATTCCATCTTGCAAAGCTATGTCCCCTACTATCCATTTAGTCTTATCCCCAAAATGGTAAGCTTATTTAGTTGGCGATGTTTGGCCACTTTCACCCATGTAAATCAAAGGATAATCCTAAATAAACAGGAGTTCATAGTTAGCTCAGGATTAATATCAAGTTACCTAGGTTATATGTATGAGATGTTCAGTTTCAACAGTAAATGGTGTTGTAAAGTGAAAGTGACTTATCTCCTGGTCCGATCTCTATGCAAACTCTTTGCATAGGACGCCCTCACTCACATGTCTTATACATGAACAATTAGGATCACATTGTCTGTCTCTACAGAACAAAGCGAGCCACGTTAATAGTGTCCTCAGGATTAAGGTACCCAACCTTATCCATATACTATAGATCGTTTAGACTATTTACTTGAACTTGATCCATACTTATGTCACACATAAACTTCAAGTATACATAATATAACCATGGGTTCTTAGTTTGATTGGAGTTGTGGTTATATTTAGGCAATACTAATAATTTTAAAATCAATAACACTTTATTGAATGAAAATAACTCTTTATTATAAATAGTCGTCAAAATGTTACATTTACTATCTACGAGTTTTAGGGTATAAAACCCAACAAATGTATACATAGTTCCAAAGATTAAAAGAAATTTGATTTCTCTATCTTGTTTGCTTGACCAAACTTATTCTGTATCTTTCTCATTAAATGAAGCTTTCATTTCCAGAAAGGGAGTTAATGTTTGTTCAACGTTCTTGGAAAATAATTTGTATGTTTTAAGACCTATCGAGAGTATAGCAGTTAATAACACCGAGATGTTTAAAACTGCTACTACTTAGAGTAATAAAAGGCAAAGGATTTCTCCTAAAGAGAATACCTATCTTTGGCACCTGAAGTTAGGCCATATAAATCTCAATAGGATTGGGAGGCTGGTCAAAAGTGGGATTCTAAGCGAGTTAGAACACAACTCATTACCTTCCTATGAGTCATGCCTTGAAGGCAAGATGATTACACAATCTTTTATCGAAAAAGGTTCTAGGGCCGAAGAACCCCTAGAGCTTATACATTTAGACCTCTGTGGTCCGATGAATGTTAGAGCACGAGGAGGGTATGAATATTTAATCAGTTTTATTGATGATTATTCTAGTTATGGATATCTTTACCTAATGCATCATAAGTCTGAAGCCCTTGAAAAGTTCAAGGAGTACAAGGCTCAGATCGATTAAAACACTTTGATCAGATCGAGGTCGAGAGTATATGGATTTAAAAATCCAGGACTATTTGATAGAACACAGAATGACATCCCAACTCTCAGCACCTGGTACACCTTAGCAAAACGGTGTATCAGAAAGGAGAAATAGAACCTTATTAGATATAATTTGTTCCATGATGAGCTATGCTTAGTTGCCTGACTCGTTTTGGGGTCATACAGTAATGACTGATGTTTATATTTTGAACAACGTTCCATCCAAGAGTGTTTCTGAAACACCATTTGAGTTGTGGAGAAGGCGTAAAACTAGTTTACGTTTCTTTAGAATCTAGGGATGTCCAACACACGTGCTAGTGACTAACCCGAAGAAATTAGAACCCCGTTCAAAATTATGCCTATTTGTAGGCTATCCCAAGGAAACGAGAGGTTGATACTTCTTGGATCCACAAGAGAATAAGGTGTTTGTAGGGACAAATGCCACATTCTTAGAAGAAGATGATAGCGAGCATAGCTAGCTAGTTTTCCCTAATTAATTTAGCTAGTCTTTTATAATTTATTGGCCAAAATTATGCATTTATGTGTTGTATTTGTAGGAAATATAGTTTTGAGCCAATTGGATGTGCGGGATGCGAAAAGAAGTCGAAGAATGAAAAAGAATCAAAGTTGGAAGATGGAAGATAGGCCCATCCGCAGACCAGCGTCGAGATGCTGATCTCTAGGAGTCTCGACGCAGACATTCTATATTCGGAGTTCGCAATTTAAAAAAGAAAAAAAAAGTCACAACGTCGCAACTTCCAGATTCGCAGTATTGCGACAGCGTCGCGACGCTGTCCCAAATTTTTGCCCTATATATATTTTGCGATTAGGTCTGATTTGGGGACTTCTTTTGGGAGATTTTGAGCCGAAAAAAAGAGAAAAAACCCTCTTTGGAAGCTGAAGCAAGTGGTGGAGAGCGGGATTGAAGACTTTGTTCGTGGAGATTTTGACGGGGACGTGCGGTCTCGGCCACCTAGTGTTTAATCTTCTTTCCCTCTTACTTTAGTTAGTTTTAATGACTTTTTTCATGCATAGTTGATCTTGTAAAGCCATGTATGAGTAGCTAAGTTTGTTACTTAGGAATTGATGTAGACTTTTTGGTTTATGGATTTATTTATGGGTTGAATTGTGCAATTGTTTTATGTTTGCATTCTTAATTTAATGCTTTCAATTAATTGGCTATTAGTTGAATGATCTAAGTGTTGAGTCTTGCTCAGGAGAGGGGATTTAGCATAGACTTAATTAAGATTGCATAAGTAAAGTAGAATTTCTAAAATCGTGACGGAATTTAGAGTAACTTTAGAATTGGTCAAAAAGAACTAAATGCCTTGCATATTAAACAACTTAGATAGGGATATCAAGTTAGTTAATTTGCATGAGAATCAATTATACTCGGGAGATGTAGTTGTGATTAAAGGTTCTTAGACTCATAAAACCATTGTGCGTTATAATTCATTCCCTAAAATCAATCCTAAATTAAATTGACGAAATCAATTCCCTAAGTATTCTCTCAATTGAATTTCAAATCTTTAATTTTGCATTACCTTAGTTTCTAAAATTCACTACTTTTTGGTCCCTAAATAAAATTGAACAAGAATATTCATGGTAGTTAATCTAACTTAAAAATCCAATCCAAAGGACGACACTCAATTGCAAAATCACTTTATTATTACTTGACCCGTGCGCTTGAGGTAGGAAAATTCCACATCAAGTTTTTGGCGCCGTTGTTGGGGATTGGCACATTTAGTTAGATTAATATTGTGAAAAAATTGTTTGGTCTTAATTTAGGGTGTATTTTTACTTTCCTAGGTTGATTTCATTTTTTTCCTTATTTGTTTTTGTTGGGATTGGTGTCCTAAAACTCGTAGATAGTGAATGTTAAACGAATTATATACTTATTCGATAAAGGCATTATCGAGATTAATTCAGTAATGTTATTACTGAATAAAGTAAATTGCACATATAATAACCCAAATCCAATAAACTAAGATCCATGGCTATAGGATGAACACTTGAGCTTTATGTAGAGACATAAAAGTGGATCAAGCTTGAGTAATAGCCAAAACGGTCTATAGTATAGGGATAGGGTTGGGTACCTTATCCTGGAGACATTATGAGACGCGACCCACTTTATAGATGGTATAGACGATGTGATCCTAAATCGTCCATGTAGAGACATGCGAGTGGGGGCGTCCTATGCAATGAGTTTGCATAAGACCAGGACCAAGAAATAAGTCGCTCTCGCTTTATAACACCGTTTACTGACGAGACTGACTATTTCATGTGATGACCTAGGTAACTCGATCTTAATCCTGAGCTAACTATGAACTCCTGTTTATTCGGACTTATCCTTAGATCTGCATAGGTGAGAGTGGCTCAGTATCGCCGACTCGATAAGCCTCCCATTTCAGGGATAGGAACGAGTAGATAGCTGGGGACATAGTCGTGCAAGAAGGAATTCACTCCTACCCGAATTAGGGATAGTAGAGAGGTTGTTCCCTTAAGTGCTGACTCCGGGGCTTGAACAAAGGGATCCCGCCCTCTCATTGGCCCGAGAGGGACTCGGTTTATTGGTTGGACCATAAACCAATTGTTCATTAGAGGATCAGTGGGACTTAAGGAACTAGAAGTACTATAGGGGTAAAACGGGCTTTTGACCTAGCTATAGCTACGAACAACCTGTGAATGATCGACTTACTAATCATGGTTAAATTAAGTGGACAAAAAAATATGTCTATAATGAGGGAAGTGCAACTATCGGGCTATAGTGGAGTGTCCCGGTAGTTAACGAATGTTGGCTAGCTTGGATAATGAGATTAGTCGGTTAGCCTCGAATCGTTGGAGCCCATGATCTATAGGTCCATTAGGTCCCTCTACTAGCTCATATCGGAACAAAGCCTAGAACAAAAAGATAGGAAGCTTTGAATCGTTCAAAATCGGGAAAACAGGTATTATCGTAAATTGTGTTTGACACAATAATTTAATTATGAATTAAATTAGAAAATGAGAGATGGAGTATTTAAAAGTGTTTTGAATACCATATATATGTATTAGGAATCATATATAATTCATGGCACTAGGTGATAAAGATTAATTGGATTAATCATGTAAAAATTACTTGGAATTGTAAAAATTAATTGCCTAGAAATCAATTTCAATTTTGAATTGAAATAGGAATGAATTGCAAGCTGAAAATTGAGAATTTAGATTCAATTTTAAGTGGATTTAGTGGCATTCCCACTCTTGCATGTTGATGCATAGTGGAAAACAACACAACCATGCACTAGTTGCATGTGTTGTGAATTAAACACCTAGAATCCACTTTGAGTTGCAATTTCACCATGTGTCTAGTGTCATGAGGCTTCTCTTTGCATGGAAGATGTCTATATAAGGAGTATGAATCAGATTCAAAGGAAGTAGAGCCATTTTCCATATTGTTATGCTGATGGATTTTGGTCTCAAACTCACTCATCTCCATATATCTCTCTAGTGCTTGAACCTTCAAGCATTCCCTTCCCATTCCCTATCTCTATAGACTCCCACAAGTCGTTCTTGGCCAGGAGAATAGTAGGGAAGACACTAGAGGTGGTCCACACACCGTTCGTGATCAAAGAAATCAAAGGGAGTTGTTGAATCGGTCTCCAAAAGGTTGGTAAAAATTCTGCTCTCTCCTTACGGTATTTGGACAGCATGTTTTCATTTTCTAAAATTGATGTAGTTAAGTGCCTCTGATCCTAAAATTGCTTCCACATGTGTTATATGAACACCTTCAATTGGTATCAGAGCATGATTAAGGCACCTAACATGCATTAATTTTAGCTTGGTGGGTAGCTTTTCATATGATGAAACTGTGTAAAAACTAAAGAAAATTGGTTTTGGGATTGATTTTAATTTTCAGTCAATTCGTTGGAATTAATTGTAATTGCCTACATGTTTATGGGCTTTAATGTGTTCATATGGAGTCTGTAAAATTTGAGAGTCAATAGAGTCCATTTAGGCTGTCAATTTGAAGAAATTCGGAGATTGCTCGCTGCTGGCCGAAAATTCCAGCATGCTGTTTTTTAGTTCCAGCTCAAGTACGTTCTTCTCGTAACGGTAAAATGGTCCGGTTCAAGCAATCCAAAGGTGGTTCGGGTCGGTTCGAATGGTTCGGAAGCGGTCCAAGCCCTATTTGAAATTATTATTGTAATAATTTTAGTTTTTATTTTTTCTTGATTAAAAATCCCAAAACCAATTCACTTTAGTAAATTTAATTAATTATGCATTATTGAATGTATGTTTTCATTTTCTAAAATTGATGTAGTTAAGTGCCTCCGATCCTAAAATTGCTTCCACATGTGTTATATGAACACCTTAAGTTTTTCTTCCCTTATTTGTTTTTTTTATTAGCTTAGTATTTTTCTCATGTTTGTGTAATTTTTCCTTTTTTACTTTTTCCATTATTTTTCTTTGTTTTCCTTAATTAGTTAGTATTTTCCTTTTTTAGATTTTATTTTTCCATATTTAGGTTAGTTGTTTTCTTGTCTAGTTTCTTTCCTTAATTGTTTTCTTTCCTTTTTAGGGTAGTTTAGGTTGTGTATGCGAAGGAATAGGAAATTGACTTTAGTACCTTTGGATCCCGAGATCGAGAGAACAATTCATAGGCTTCGAAGGGAGAATAGAGAAAATATTCAAATGGCCGACCCAAATCTACCTAAGGAGCCTAAGCCTAATAGAGACTACTTTCAGCCCGTGTTTCAAGGGCAACAATCGGGGATTGTTTATGCCCCGATCAATGCCAACAACTTTGAGCTAAAGACCGGTCTCATTCAGATGGCTCGAAATTTTGCTTATAGAGGATCGCCCACCGAGGACCCAAATTCTCATCTAAAATCCTTTTTAGACATTGGTGGGACGGTAAAAATAAATGGAGTTTCTGAGGATGCCATCCGCTTACGCTTGTTTCCTTTTTCTTTGCAGGATAAAACACGAGATTGGTTGCAGTCTATTCCCACTGGAAGCATCACCACCTGCGAAGTTTGGTCCAGGCCTTTCTGAAGAAAATTTTCCCTCTTGCAAAGACGGTCAAGCTGAGGACTGAGATTGGGACGTTCCAACAACAATTTGACGAGCAGTTGTTCGAGGCATGGGAGCGTTACAAAGAGCTGTTGAGGAAGTGCCCCCAGCTTTGTATCCTGATTGGTTGCAAATTCAATTATTTTATAATGGTTTAAATCAAAGTACTAAGATTATTGTTGATGCAGCTGCAGGTGGGACTCTGTTGTCCAAAACAGTTGAGAACGCTAGAACTTTGTTGGAGGACATGGCCACCAACAGCTATCAGTGGCCATCTGAGCGTTCTGCACCGAAAAAGATTGTTGCTGGAGTTTTTGAAATCAATAACGTAAGTGCACTTCAGGCCTAAATGTCTTCCCTTGCTAATGCTTTTCTGAAATTTTCAGGTACAAGGAGTGCACAGTCAATTGAATCAGAAGCTGCTTTAGAATCTCAGTCTCAGGAGGAGACCATCGAACAGGTTCAGTACGTATCAAATTTTAATAATAGGGGATATAATAATAATTCTGCACCTACACATTATCACCCTAACAATAGGAACCATGAAAATTTTTCTTATGCTAATAATAAGAATGTTCTTAATCCTCCTGGTTTTGCCCCTCAAACTCAAGAAAATAAAAAATCTTTAGAGGATCTTGTTGGAGCTTTGATTGCAGAGTCTAGTAACAGGACAAACAAATTGGAGGAGACAGTCATTGCCATCAACACCACATCGAACGGCAACAGTGCAGCCATCAAAAACATTGAGACTTAGCTGGGACAGTTGGTAAATGTTGTAAACACCATGAACAAAGGTAAGGCTCCAGCTGAGTAGGAGAAAACCCAGATGGAGTACTGTAAGGCTATTACTGTGCACCAGAAGGAGGTTGAATGGGAGCCTGAGTCTGAGGAGTATGACACGCCTACTGGGGAAGCTGAGGAGGACACATCATCAGATGAAGCTGAAAAGCCTGAACCTCAGCCTCCTATTCCTTCTCCCACGATGATGGTCCTCAAAGAAAAGAAGAGGAAAAAGAAAAAAAAGAATACTCAGGTTCAGTTTGACAAATTTATGAATGCTTTTATGAATCTGAACATTAATATTCCCTTTGCAGAGGCGCTAGAGATGAACCAGTATAACAAGTTCATGAAGGAATGGCTGGCAAAGAAGAGAAACGAAAACAAGGTTGACACAGTCTATCTCTCCTCAACATGCAGCGCCAGAGTTCAGCAAAAGGTACCTGAAAAGGTAGCAGATCCAGGGAGTTTTTCTGTTCCTTGTAGCTTTGGTACTTATTCTTTTAGAGCGTTGTGTGATTTAGGCACTAGCATCAATATTATTCCTTTATCCTTGTGCAAAAAGTTAGATATAGGTGAGATTAAATCTACTCCTGTTAGGCTCCAATTGGCTGATCAGTTTGTAGTTAGACCAGTTGGTATCATAGAAAATGTTTTAATCAGAGTAGGTAGATTTTTCCTCCCTATTGATTTATATGTCATGGATATGATGGAAAATCCTTCAATGCCTGTCATACTAGGAAGACCATTCCTCGCTACTGGGCGAGTTATCATTGATATTGAGTGCAGGGAGCTCACTGTTAGAGTCCATAATGGAAAGGAGATATTTAAAGTTGTGGAAGACTCTAAGGATCGTTCAGAAGCGCTCGTGATGGGCTATAGGAAAGGTGCAAGCAAAAGCACCTTTGATGGATTCAAAGAAAAGAAGCCTCCTTGATGCATGCGCGTTCAATATGTCGAGCTAAAGACGTTAAACAAGCGCTTATGAGAGGCAACCCAAGTGAGTTTAATTTTGTTTCTTTTTGCTTTTGATGTATTGTTTGTTTTTGTTTTGTAGGTTTTGTGATCCCAGATTCTTCTTTGCGTGCACTCTTCCATAAAGAGATCATCGTCATTCCGGGGCAGTATTGTTCACTCCTTCCATTCTTTTATTGTTCTCATACTTGTTTGTGCCTTATTTTCTTGATACATTGAGGACAATGCATGTTTTAAATTTGGGGGTGGAATAGCATGTTTGTGGAGCCCTTAAGCATCTGAGTTCAGGCTATAGTTTTGAACTTTCTTTAAATTGAGCATATGGTTGTTTTCTGGATGCTACTTTTGCATGACTATGATTTCCTAGGATAGGCTTTCTTGTCAATTTTCAAGCTTTCGATGAGTTGTAAGCATGAGTGCCCAAAAAGGGAGACTTTTTAAACTTTTTCTAGGAGATGTCTTGCATGAGTAGAGTATTTGTCTTGGCTAGATTTGAATTTGAATGGTTAGGAGCGAATTATTAGGTTCATATGCTTGTTGTCACCTCGATAGGTGTAGGGAAGAGCTAAAGAGTTAATTTTTTGCAAATTAGCATGTTTGATCTTGCTTAGGAGGAAAGAAGATAATATATGCTTATCATGCTGTTGGGCTCCTAGAGTGAGTAGAAATATAGTATAAAAGACTCTAGAATTCCTGTGCAAGTATACACAGTCGGCAGCAAGTAATATTATCAATCCGAGTCCTGAACTAGCTTCCACTTTACCTATTTTGTGTAACTTTCTAATGGTTTCAAGGTAATAAAAATGATTTGGTTTTGTAAGAATAATGCTGAATCAAATTAAACGACAACACAAAGAATAAACAAATAGGCAGATAGATTAGAGGCAGGCGCTGGTTAAGTTTTGTAATTGTCTTAAAAGATGCTCTAGCAATATTATTGATCATGCAAACTCTCGCAGTATTATTAGCGGATTCCTCCCGGAACTCCGGATCTTTTGGAATGTGTTTCAACCCCAATGAAGTGCAACCGATCAAGCACTAGGCAACTGGCTATCCCTAGCTCAGTCACTGGCGTTCACCAATACACAATGATCGTAGTGTGGTTAATTGCCACACACTCCCTAAATCATCCCTGAAACTAGAGAGAGGTATTCATACCGGCTGGCCAAGCGGGCGTAAAATAGAAACAAGCACAACAATTAACCAAGATGCAATATTCAATAAATATTATTAGAGTTTAAGCACGACAACTACATATTCCTTAACCAACGCCTAAAGCTACTTAGTTCATAATAAGCATGGTAACACGAATTACAATCTGAGTAGGCATGTCCATTATCACAAGATAATAAAGAAAATAATAATCTCCTTAATCAGCTTGCGGATGATGGTGTTCTTGGTAATCTCCAATCTTTCTATACTATTCGGCTTCCAAGGAAAGTTGGAATGAATTTGACTTGGGCGACTTTCTCCTTTTATAGAGGTGGTAGGAAGCTTGAATTAGGTCAACCTGGACACGTGTAAGGCTCTCCTTGCTCCTTTATCCCGAAAATAATTCAACAGAAGTCGGTTCATGAAGTTGGCTAACGAGCTGTGACGTGGCAGTTTTGCCTCCGGGTTTGCTCCAGCATAAAATTCGCTCCCTCCAGTCGCCCAGCAACAGATTCTGCACAAAATGATTTCCAAAGCTTCCATTCTTCCAAATGGGTTAAAACATGTAATATCTATCCACAACCAACCCTAATAAGCACAAAGGACACACAAAACCCTATATAAATGAGGCCTAAATAACTACCTTTTGGGCAGTTATCATACCCCCAAACTTGAACTATTGCGCGTCCCGAGCAATGCTAACTAACTTTCCCTTAAGAATTCAAAACATTAGACAAAGATTAGCTTAATCAAACCAGACAATCCAATACTACCTTTAACCTTTACCTGAGCACTCTGCACAACCGAGCTCTGCTGCAGCAAAATGATTCCTCCGACATGGACAAATAACCACCACTTTCAACTCAATTCTAAGAACTTGCCACAGCTTAGCTCTATTATCAGACATATCAAAACACATTTTTAAGGGGTTTATATTTTTTTTTTTTTGTTTTTCAGACTTAAAGCAGCCCTACAGTCATAAGTTCTTAAGCACGGGATGACCCACTTTATGGTGCAGTATACCCTTGCCTCAAACTCATCACCAATTAGGCTAAATACTCTTTATAAAACTCAAAAATCCTTAGTTATTCCATCTCTTGCCCCTCAGAATGGCAACATTTTATGATGAAGCTCACCTAAGTTCTGGGAGACAGAAAAACTGCTGGATCATCATTCATCCTTCAAAACTTTTGCTCCATGAATTTTCTCAGCAAAATTTTCAACAAATAATTTTTCAGCAAATAATTTATTTTTTATATTTCCTATGTCACCTTTTGACGCGAAGACAAACTATGGGTATCACAAATGTCCCTGGTTACTCAATAACCTAACAAATTATTTAATGAAGGAGAGGAATGCTCGAGCATAATAAGTGGAGTAGCAAAAAGTCCCCCAAACTTGAATTATTCATTGTCCTCAATGAATCATTAAAATTTTAAATGATACCCCCAAACTTAAATTTTTCTATCTGAATTTTTAACCTAAGCGTGGGATTAGAACTTAAGCTGAAAGTGGATCATATAAGTCAACACTACCTCCAGAATTCTTCTTTGCCGCAGCAACAGTCCAGGCTATAAGAAATGCTCAAGCAAAAGGTTTCTGGAGATCAGAATACCGTGATCTAATAAAAATTAACCAGTCCAAGCTTCAAAAATTCAGAAGGAAATTAGTTAAGTTAGAATACTCAGTGCTACAAAACAGAAACATCTGGAAATTTCATTAAAAATATAGAAACAGAAATTACATCAGCAGATATATTTTTTAGAGGCAGAAATATTAAAAAGAAACAAACAAAACATCAACAGAAAAGGAAAGTAGAAAATGCGCGAGCAAACAAAAAGTTAGAACAAAAATCATGCTCGCTCAGGGCCACTTCATCCTTCAGTCCTCCTGGCCCGGTTCATTTTCATCTTCCTCTTCTCCTCCTTCCATTGGTGGGGGCGGAATCCAGGGGTTGAATAAATCTTCAGGGAATGCTGGAAGGGCTGGATATGATTTCGAAAAATTCTCTTGCAGCGCCTTCTTTAGATTGGCATCACGATTTTTAACATAGCTCCAGAAAGTCAGAGCTTGCCGTTCAGCAAACTCCTGCCTGCTGGCCGAAAGTGCGAGTTTTTCTAAAATCGTGTTGATGCCGTGTACCAGCCCTCCCTGACGTACTTCCTGCATACGCTGGAGCCGTGCCAAGTTAGGCGTATCAATTATTCCCTTATCTGGTAATATCATATCATCCTCACTCTCTGGCACCCCTGCCCTTCGGCATAGCATCGTGATAGTGTTGGGGAAAAACAGCTTCCCCACCTTTTTCCGCCAGCAGTCAAGAATCTCAGACGAAATTATTTTTCCTACATCAATACTCATTGAGCGAAGAATAGCAAAGGCAAGCAATACCCTGTCCCGAGACACTGTGGAGTCATGCGTAGTCGGTAGTAAGCGCAACTTAATAAAACCCATCCAGGTGTTGGCCTCGCTTTTCAAATAAGCTGCCTGAAATGTGCGCTTCCGCGTCTGCGACAACCTCCATTGGGCCCCCTCAATGCCAACCTCTCAGATAGCCGCACTTAACTGATCATTAGATGGGGCAACCACCATCTCATTGAAGGCTGCATGCGGAAAATCCTGGAGATCAAACAATTCATTAATAGCTTCTGGGCTCCAATCCACTGGGACTCCTCGAACTATAACCTGAAATTCTTCCTGATCGTCAAGATTTGCGTAAAATTCCCGAACAAAGTTGAAATTCACAGGCTCTGGTTTCGCACAAAATTGGCTCCAACCGAGGTTTTCTATTCCAGTCCTCAAGAACCGTGGCAACTCATTGCCAAATCCTCGTTCGAACAGAAAGTCCCGTTTCAGCATCTCCTGGTATTTTGCTCGAGCAAGGTTGTTGACGAAGCGAATAAAAGGTAACCCTTGTGCCTCAACCTCGTCAGCCGCACCTGATGCCTCGGCAATACCTTTGCCCTTGTCTTCTCCTCGCTTCTGCAAAATCTCTTCCTCAGCCTTCTTTCCTTCTTCTCGCACTCTTTCCTCAGCTTCTTTTTTCTCTCGTTCCTCTCGCTCTGCCTTCTCTTTCTCAGAATCCGACGATGGTGGTGACGGGGTATCAGTCCGAATCACCTGAACGCGCCCAGCCTTCCGCTTGATGCGGCGGCGCTTTGGTGGTTCAGGCATTATGACCTCAACATGAGCCTCCTGCACCGTTTCCTGTTCATCCCCTTCCTCAGGCACAACCGCGGTCTGTTCGTCTCGAACTTCTTCAGCCTGTGTTTCTTGATTCTTCTCAACATTCTCTTTTTGCACCGACTCTTGGACTACTGGTTCTACCTCAGGATTCTGAATTCCTTCTGTATCTGGGTCATTCACTGGTCCTTCTTGGATAGCTTCTTGCTCCACAACCCTCTGCTGCCTTCTTCTCCGTTTGGCTTCTTTCTCTTCTGGCGTTTTCTTCTTCTTGGTTTTAGCTTTCCGAACTTCAGGGGTAACGGGCACCTCCTCCTCCTCACTTTCTCTTTCTTTCCTTGCTCGTGTTTTTGCCATGAAGGATTCAAGGATTTTTCCAGAGAATGAAAGCGAAAAAGAAAAAAAAGAATGCAGAAAGATTGAAACAAGAAGACGAAATAAGAAAAAACTCACCAATGTCTGTGAATAAATAAGGCTCCAGCAGAATGTAATCTTAACCGAAAAGATTTGCTCTGCATTAAATAATATTACCGTTTTAATTGCATGCAACCGGAAAATTTTAAACCCACAACGGTAAAATCGTGAAGTTCAATCGCCCACGGTAAAATACTATGCGTTGTCCTCTATTAAAGCCCTCGGATGATTACTGCGTGACACGTGGCTTCATCAAATGACACTTGCACACTTACCTGCGAAAATTCAAAGAAAATCCCAACGGTAAAACTAATAAATTCTCAACGAAATCCCTTCGTAGTTCAGATGATTCTGCTCCAGCCATAACCTTGCCACAACAACCTTCTGACCCTTTAGAATCTTCGATACGGAATTTTAAATTTCAAAATCAAATTTTCAAATTCAAATTTGAATTAGCCAATTCAACTCAAATCAAATTCTTTTCAAGCGAGGCCGAATAAATTAGAGAAAATCTTTATTAATGAAAATTATAATTCAAATAACTGAAAATAGAATCTAGATAAAATCTAATCTAACTAATTAAAAGATAATCCAAAGATAATTTAAATAAATAATCCGAAAATAAAATAAAATCAAATTCAAAATTGAAATAGATAAAATCTAAACTACCAAAAATGATAAAAATACTTAAAGATAAAATCTAGCAAACCATGCAACATTAAATCTAACCTAATCGAAATTAAAATAAATCAGCGAAAAATCAAATGAATACAAACTTTGGGAGCTCAAAATTCTGCTCTGTGAAATGCTCCCGTAAAAATCCTGCTCTCTCAATCATCAACCAACTTTAGGGAAGGATATTTCATTTGGAACTCCTCTCCCCAATAATGTTTGACACGCTGTCCATTCACTTTGAACATTCTCCCATCCTTCTCGTCTTGCAAAGTCACTGCTCCATGGGAGAAAACCTCAATCACCACAAACGGACCTGACCACTTGGACTTTAGTTTCCCAGGAAACAATTTTAATCTAGAATTATAAAGCAAAACTTTTTGACCTTTGACAAATTCTTTAGGCCTAATTTTCTTGTCATGCCACAACTTAGTCTTTTCTTTATATATTTTCGCATTCTCATAAGAAAACTGGCGAAATTCCTCCAATTCGTTAAGCTGCAGCATTCGCATTGCTCCTGCACTACTCAGATCAAAATTCACTACAAGAAAAATTGCATTACTTGACACTTGAGATTTTATATTAGTTGACATTTTTCTAAAAAAAATGTCAAGAATTTGCATTTTTAACCAAAAAAACGTCAAGAAAAATGTAAAAACACGGAGTTTGATGGAGTTTTTCGGATTTTGTTGCACGCCACAAAATACTTGACACTTTTAAAATGTCGAGAACTATAATAATTTACTTGACATTTAAAAAATATCAAGTTTTATCCCGATTTTCTTGCTACATTTTAAATGTCAAGTATTACTTACCTATAGGTGATAAAATCGTTTATTTAGAAAAAATCGAAAACCCTAATAGCCCTCTCCCTTTACCAAATACCTTCTTCTTTTTTTTTTGGAAAGTAGCAGCCAACCCTCTTTTTTTTTTTTTTTTTTTTTTTTTTTTCATTTCACGATTTCTTCAGTCGCCAATCCCCTCTCCTTCGTGCTTTCGACCAACCGCCCACCTCCACCGTGCGCCACCGTCATCTCCTTCAGCAGGCTCTTTCTTCGGTGACTGTATACAGCAATGGCGGCAGGAGGTGATTGCAGTCCGTGGGTTTCGATTTTGGTGTGGTTTTGGGTGCGTTTCTCTCAGGTTTTTCATCCTCAAGGTTGGGTTTTTGTTATCCCTTTCATTCCCCATCTCTCACTCTCGATTTTAGAAGGTTTTGGGCTCAAGGAAGTTGGTTTTCACGTTTTTTCCAGCGACTGTGCAGAGTGGGGCGTGACAGCAGTGTTTTTGAGTCTTTCGGGGCGTTTTTCCGACGTTTCATGAAGTGGGTAAGTGTTTAGAAGTTGTTTCGTGGTTGATTCTTGAGTTTAATTGATTACCCACTCGCTTTTGCCTTCATTCAGCAAGCTTTTCTCTTTAATTCCGGTGATTCAAGCAGTGAACTGCACGTTCCAGCATCTTCAATCGAGTTTAGCTTTGGGTATCTAACTTTCAGCAAGATTTGGGTTGATTTTGAAGTTTAATCAATTACCCATTGACGTTAGCTTCCTTTTTTAACGTACCCACCACGTTAGGAGGCTTAATTGTCGTTTTGGAGCGGAATTGAGAGCTTGGACAGCAAGCATTGGTTGCTATTTAGGTGAGTTTTCGGGAGTTAAATCATTCCCGAATTGAGTTGACTTCTTATGCCTTCTTGGTTTAATCAAGTTTATGAATTTATGATTATTTTTCCCCTTTATGTTTAATTGTTTAGGGGCTTGGAAGCTAAGGAGTTTATTTCTTGGTCAAGCTAATTATCTATTTAAGGTAAGTAGCTATTGGATTTTAGTTTCAAGCTTAGCCCCATAGCATGTTTGTTGGAATTGATAAATGACTAGTCCGAAGCTTGAGTTAGTTTCTTCTGAGAATTGGGCATGCTAGCATGAGTTAGTTGTAAGGTTTGAAATTTGTCTTTGGATTCCAATGAGTAAGATTGTTCATTTAAAAGCATGTTCTTTGTGTGTAAGGTTGAGTATCTATTATATCATAATTGTGGTTGCTTTTTGGATGGATTAGCACCTTTTTAGATTTGGTTTGGAAGTATGTTTGTTTGGATTGGTTGCTTTGAATGTCTGGCTAATGGTGGATGTGAAGTCTATCTCGCTATGATTATGGTAGTTTGGAGTATCTTGTAGTCTGTGGTTGAACTGTGTTGGTTATAGAAGTGTTTATCTGTTTTTCAGGTGATAAGAAAAATGTTGGGTTCACCTTATGTTCGTCGTTATGCTGCCGAATTTTCTGTAGCACTACGGCGGAAGTAAGGTCAAGCCTTAAGTTGGATATGTGAATCAAAATAAGCATGTTATTTTTAATTATAGTCTCTTCCGCTTTAAAGTTTACAAAGTTTTACGTTCTTATTCATGTAGTAGCGACCCTTTGTATGTTTTTAATTCCTTTTTAGTCGGATCGTTATAATTCATCTAGTGTCTTTTTTCAGCAACAATCCTCTTTTTAAAGAGCACAGTAAGTTTATGCGTGCCACAACAGAGGAAGGCGTAAACATAAACATTTGAGTTGAGAGAAGCTCTGAAACGAGAAATTCTTTCTTTTCAATTCAACAAGAATCTCCTTCTTAATCAGGTTTTTCCTATACCTTTTCTTAGAAGTTTGTAATACTCTTGTTTTTTGGTCTGTGATTTCGTTGATATTTCTTTGATGGGTGTAGTTTTGTTCTTGTTGTTGCCTTGATTATGATTTAGGGTGGAATTTTCCCCTTCTAGAGTAAATCAATACCCTCTGGAATGATTTATATGCAAATAACGAATGTATACTTCTTTTGTAAATTGATTTGTCTATATATCTTGCTTGATATTTGTTTGATGAACTTTCTTATCTATTATTATGAGTTTATGCATATTTCTTTGATAATGGGTTACTTTGTATAATGTGCAGTTTAAAGAAAATGTTGGTAACTCATGTTAGACCCAACTGTTTTACTTATGCCAATATTGTTAGTTAATGCTCAACTCTGAACGCTGAACTTCATAGTTATCTTGCAAGTCTGCTCCATGATCATGTTATGAAACTTTGTTTTACTTGATCACTTTAGAAGACTTTTGGTTTGGAAATCATGGTCTATTGCTTTACACATACCAGCCAAATGGGAGCCTTTACCATGTGTTTCATGAGATGAATCCTACTCTAGCTCTTACATGTGGAAAGTTTGCCATAACATAGCCACTGGTATTGCACATGGATTCGCATATCTCCATTAGCGTAATATAGTAGGTTAATAGTTAAAATTTATGCCTTGTTTGATTTATTACCGAACTCTGGGATTTAGATTTACCATTGGATTCATCTTATTGAAAAGTTTTTGGTTTCTTTGTATTCAAATTTTCCACTCTGTTATTTCATTATTGGTGTAAATCTAGCTTTCTAGATCTTGTGCACGTGTTTTTCATCCTGCTCTTACCTTTCCCTCCCTTAGAAACTTCGTGTTTGGTATCAACTTCAAATTGGACAATGGAAGCTATAGGAATTATATAGCAAAATGTGAGGAGGTATCTATCATGCTCTCAAACAAAAAGGTAAGTCTATAAGGTTGATTTTTTTTTTTTTTTTTAAGATTCTTAAATCTTGTTTGACCCAAAAAATTGTTGATGCTAAATGTATGATATTCCAAAGACTCTACTAGTTGTTAAGAATGAATTACTTTAGATATCTATTGTTTTTCGAAGGTATTCAAATTTGATAAGTTGTTTATGTTTTGTATTTATGTTCAATAAAATTTGATAACTTTAGTTGTTTGTGTTAACTTGATGAGTATGGTTGTTTATGTTCATTTGAGTATATGTTATTCATACTTCTAATCTTAATTATCTTGATTAAATTATTTGCATTTCTTCTTATGTATCAGATTTGATCATGTTGATCAATGGCTTCAAGTAAAATTGCACCATATTCGGTCAACCTTCAAAGAGTTATGTGAGACTTTTTTTTTTCATTTGCTTTTATTTTTGCAAGTGAAATTATTGCACTCGACAAATGTCATAATGTTATGGAAATTATATGTGACCATTTTACACTTACTTTATGGTGTTAATAGGTGTTGGAATTTTAGAATTGTTCATATTGGGTTGATAATTCTTGAAATTTTGGAATTGTTTATAAGATTGATAGTCTGGTGATGTTGAACACATGAACTTTGTTAATGTTATTGGTGAGCCTCATCTACCCTTCCTCCACTAAACTTCTATTTTATACATCAATCAGAATTATTATGTTATTCTTTTTAACATGTTTTCTTTTTTGGCTCAGGACTAGCTCCTGAAATCCCGGAGGATCTTTACCATCTCATCAAGGAAGTTGTTTCAATCCGAAAGCATTTGGAGAGAAACAGGAAAGACAAGGATTCCAAGTTCAGGTTGATTTTAAGGCACAGAAGCACATTAATTATTTAATAGGTAGTTTGTGATTTTGAATATATGGTGAAGATAAGTATTATGTAATTTTGAATATACGGTGGAAATGAGTGTAAAGTTCTTCATTTTGGAATTGTCCAAATGGAGTTGATAGGTCCTGTAATTTTGTAGTTGTTCATGTGGGTCGATAGTTCTTGTAATTTTTGGAATTGTTCATATAGGTTGATAGTTGTAATTTTGGAATTGCTCATATGGAGGTTGGATACTTTTGTAATGTTGAAGATATGAATTTTATTGAAGTTATTGGAAGAAATTTGGTTGATGGATCTTGAATGTGTATTTGTTTATTTGGTTGATCAATATATCAAATTGTTGGAATGCAATGCAGGAGATTCAAGATAATAGGGAACAACTATTATAATTGAAAAAAAAAATTACCAACAAACTTGACATGTAAAATATGTCAACAACTTTTTAAATTGACATTTATAAAATGTCAAGATAAAGTACCATTTGACATGTTAGAGCTGTCAAGTTTTAACTAATATGATATTTAATAACTGTCAAGAAATCTATATACATGACGCTTTATAACTGTCAAAAATTTAATATTCTTGACGTTTCATATATATCAAGTAAAAGATGTCTTGACGCTTCTCGTTTGTCACATTTTCGATACCTTATTCTTGACAGTGGTTCTCTCGACGCTTTTAAAAGCGTCAAGAGTATTAACAGTTGACATTCCAAAAGCGTCAAGTAAGTCAATTTTTCTTGTAGTGATTTAACTTTTTCAAAGCCCAAAACGTTTTATGCTCCAGCTCTAATGGTAAATGACAAGCTTTCCCATATACTAACCGATAGGGAGACATACGTAGAGGAGTCTTATAGGCTGTCCTATAAGCCCAAAGAGCCTCATCCAACCTAAAAGACCAATCCTTTCTAGATGGATGGACTACTTTTTCTAGAATTGATTTAATTTCCCTATTACTTATTTCAGCTTGACCATTAGCCTGTGGGTGATAGGGGGTAGCTATCCTATGCTTGATTCCATACTTAGCTAAAAGCTTAGTTAAGATATTATTAACAAAATGTGTACCCTCATCACTTATTAGAGCTCTAGGTGTCCCAAACCGCGCAAAAATGTGCGATTGGAGAAATTTTGAAACTGTCTTGGCATCACTCTGATGGCATGCAATGGCCTCCACCCACTTGGACACATAATCTACTGCCAATAAGATAAAAACATTGCCATTAGAAGGGGGAAATGACCCCATAAAATCAATACCCCATACATCGAATAATTCGACTTCTAAAATGTAAGTAAGAGGCATTTCATCTCTAGGCCCCAAGTTTCCTCTCCTTTGACAAGCGTTACATTGCTTGTAGAACCAGTGGGAATCTTTAAACAAGGTAGGCCAAAAGAATCCGCAATGCAAAATCCTCATAGCTGTCCTCTGACCGCTGAAATGGCCTCCATACGGCGAAGAGTGACATTGCTCCAGGATTTCCTTTGCTTCAGCACCTGAAACACACCTACGAATAATACCGTCAGAGCATTGCTTATACATAAATGGCTCATCCCAATAGAAAAATTTTGCATCATGCTTAAACTTTTTCTTCTGCCTCCAATCCATGTCAATAGGGGTGACTCCCTTTACCAAAAAGTTGGCAATATCAGCATACCAAGGGACATTCCTGACTACCTTTACCTGAACAGCAAAAAGCTGCTCATCTGGAAAAGAATCGGAAATGGCAGATTGCTCCAGCAAAGATGATGATGGATCAAGACGAGACAAATGATCTGCAATGACATTCTCTGATCCCTTCTTATCCTTTATCTCCAAGTCAAACTCCTGCAATAATAAAACCCAACGAATTAGTTTAGGCTTTGCATCTTTCTTTGACATTAAATACCTTATTGCTGCATGATCCGTGAACACCGTGACTTTGGATCCAACCAAATATGGCCGGAATTTCTCAAAGGCAAACACAACAGCTAACAACTCCTTTTCAGTAGTTGTGTAGTTGACCTGTGCCTCATTTAAAATCCTGCTTGCATAATATATAGGATGGATAAATTTGCCTTGCTTTTGCCCCAGCATTGCACCTACTGCAGCATCACTCGCATCGCACATTACCTCAAACGGTAAATTCCAATTAGGTGCACAAAAAATAGGTGCTGAGATTAAAGCAGCCTTCAATGCCTCAAAAGCCTTCCTACACTCTGCATCAAAGTCAAAAACATGATCAGTGCATAATAAGTTACAAAGAGGTTTACTGATTTTGGAAAAATCCTTTATGAACCTTCTATAAAATCCAGCATGTCCTAAAAAACTCCGAATCCCCTTCACTCAATTCGGTGGTTCTAATCTTTCAATAACCTCAACTTTTGCTCTATCAACTTCTAGAAAATTCTTAGAAATCCTATGACCTAACACTATGCCCTCCTTCACCATGAAGTGGCATTTCTCCCAATTAAGAACTAGATGGGTATCCTCACATCTTTTTAACACCTGACCTAAATTATCTAAACAACTCTGAAAAGACCCTCCAAAAACTGAAAAATCGTCCATAAAGACCTCAACAGTGGACTCAATCATATTAGAAAAAATTGCTAACATACACCGCTGAAATGTTGCTGGAGCATTGCAAAGGCCAAAAGGCATCCGCCTGAAAGCAAACGTCCCATAAGGGCAGGTGAAAGTGGTTTTTTCCTGATCCTCAGGAGCAATAGTAATCTGGTTATACCCAGAATAACCATCCAAGAAACAGTAGTAGGCCTGACCAGCCAATCGATCCAACATCTGGTCAATAAATGGTAGAGGGAAGTGGTCCTTACGGGTGGCTTTGTTAAGCCTCCTGTAATCCATGCAAACCCTCCAACCAGTTACTGTCCTAGTTGGGATCAACTCATTGTCTTTATTGCTTACCACAGTGACACCTCCTTTCTTAGGAACACATTGGACAGGGCTCACCCAATTGCTGTCTGCAATTGGATAAATGATGCTAGCATCCAACCATTTAATCACCTCCTTTTTAACCACTTCTTTCATTGCAGGGTTTAGCCTTCTTTGCTGCTCAATACTCCTAAAGGATCCCTCCTCTAGAGTGATTTTATGCATACAAAAAGATGGGCTAATCCCCTGAATGTCAGCCAATGTCCAACCAATAGCCTTGCGGTATTGCTGCAGCAATTTTATTAAGGCCTCTTCATGCTCCAGCATTAAATCTGATGCAACAATAATGGGCAACGTCTCACCTTCCCCAAGATACACATACTTTAGATGATCCGGCAAGGGCTTCAAATCTAAAGTAGGTGCCTCAATCAGGGATGACTTAATTGGGGGAGCCTTCCTTTGATCTAAATCTAAAGACTCAAAAACATCCTCACACCTAAATAACTCTTTTTCATTTTTTCTTTCTAAAGAACAAACTTCTAAATCCTCTATACTAGCCTTTCCATGATTTTCCAAATGCTTATTAGCCGAATCCTGAATTGTTGTCTCAACAATTGTGCTCTCCAGAATCCTAATGAAAGAGCAATCTTCCATCTCGTCTGGATACTTCATGGCTTTAAACACATTAAATTTTACTTCCTCATTACAGACTCTCATTGTTAATTCCCCTTTTTGAACATCTATTAACGCCCTACCAGTAGCCAAAAAGGGACGTCCTAGAATAATTGGGACATCTTTATCAGCCTCATAGTCTAAAATAATGAAATCAACAGGAAATATGAATTTATCTACCTTTACTAAGACATCCTCAATCTTACCCTCTGGATATGTGATAGACCTATCAGCTAGTTGGAGCGTAACTGTGGTAGGTCTAGCTTCACCAATACCTAACTTCCGATAGACCGAAAGAGGCATAAGGTTAATGCTTGCACCTAAATCACAGAGTGCTCTACCTAACTCTTTTCCACCTATAGACACAGGTATAGTAAATGATCCTGGATCCTTAGCCTTGGTTGGTAGCCCATTTTTAAGAATAGCACTACATTCCTCAGTAAGAGATACAGTTTCAAACTCACCTAACCTCTTCTTTTTAGTTAAAATATCCTTAAGAAATTTAGCATAATTAGGCATTTGCTCTATAGCTTCTACTAAAGGGATATTTATATGCAATTGCTTAAGAATCTCTAAGAACTTTTTAAATTGACCATCCTGATTCCTAGGCTTTTGCCTTTGTGGAAAAGGTAGAGGTGGTACATAAGGTGGGGGCGGCACATAAGGTGGTTCCACATCTGGAACAGAACCAGATGCTCCAACATCTTTATTGCTGCCTCCAGCACCCTGATCAGACTCCAACTCTTTCTCAACAACAACATTATTTCTATCGTAATTATTATCTATATCCTGGGTTTTACTAGGCTCTTTTCTTTCTTCTAGGGGTTTACCACTCCTTAGAGTCACTGCCTTTACCTGCTCCTTACCTTCCCTTCTAGGGTGTTCAGTATCTGAAGGAAGTTTCCCTTGAGGCCTTGCCTTCAGCTCATTAGCTAGCTGACCCACTTGCAATTCCAGGGCTCTCATTGAAGCTTGATTACTTTGAATTGCAGCGTCTGTACGAGCCATAAATTCTTTCATCATTGCCTCAAGAGAATTCTCCGAACTTTGATGGGGCAAAGCCTACTTATTTTGCTGAGGCAATACCTGCGCTTTAGCAAATCCCGGCTGGTCCCCCCCACGCGAAGTTGGGGTGGTTGCGCCAACCTGGATTATAAAAGTTAGAATACGGGTTGTTCCTCTGATTACCTACAAAAAACACAGAAGCTGGATTGCTGGGGCAAAACTCGAAGTTGTGGTTTTCACCACAATAGACACAAGCTTACTCTGCAACCTGGTTCACCACTCCAGCAGTCATCTACAGCCGGCGGCTGTTGATGACTAATCACTGTCACATTCTTAAGAGCGTTAGCAATCATAGCAAGATCAGCCCTAATGGTGGACACACCATCAACCTCTAACACACTCTTAACCTTTGTATTTGTGCCTCTAACATCCGACCACTGACAACTATTAGTAGATATTCTTTCCAAAATTTCATAGGCTTCGTTAAAAGTTTTTGCCAAAAGGGCCCCTTCAGCCGAAGCATCAACCATACCTTGAGTTACTGCATTCAATCCATTGTAAAATGTTTCCATTTGAATACAATGTGGTAGGCCATGGTGCGGACACTTTCGCAAAAGCTCCTTAAACCTCTCCCAAGCCTCACTAAAAGTCTCGTCTTCAAGTTGCCTAAACCCTACTATTTCACTCCGTAATTTAGCATTTCTATTAGGTGGGAAATATTTACTCAAGAATTTTTCAGCTAACTCATCCCATGTCCTAATTGACCCTGGAGCAAAAGAATTTAACCACGCCTTCGCTCCATCCCTAAGAGAATACGGGAACAAAGTTAATCTAAGAGCATCTCTAGGCACTCCTTGAATTACAAAAGAATCACTAACTCCTAGAAAACACCTAAGATGTAAATGAAGGTCTTCAGATGACAAACCATGGAATTGACCTACGCTTTGGTACTTATTCTTTTAGAGCGTTGTGTGATTTAGGCACTAGCATCAATATTATTCCTTTATCCTTGTGCAAAAAGTTAGATATAGGTGAGATTAAATCTACTCTTGTTAGGCTCCAATTGGCTGATCAGTTTGTAGTTAGACCAGTTGGTATCATAGAAAATGTTTTAATCAGAGTAGGTAGATTTTTCCTCCCTATTGATTTATATGTCATGGATATGATGGAAAATCCTTCAATGCCTGTCATACTAGGAAGACCATTCCTCGCTACTGGGCGAGTTATCATTGATATTGAGTGCAGGGAGCTCACTGTTAGAGTCCATAATGGAAAGGAGATATTTAAAGTTGTGGAAGACTCTAAGGATCGTTCAGAAGCACTCGTGATGGGCTATAGGAAAGGTGCAAGCAAAAGCACCTTTGATGGATTCAAAGAAAAGAAGCCTCCTTGATGCATGCGCGTTCAATATGTCGAGCTAAAGACGTTAAACAAGCGCTTATGAGAGGCAACCCAAGTGAGTTTGATTTTGTTTCTTTTTGCTTTTGATGTATTGTTTGTTTTTGTTTTGTAGGTTTTGTGATCCCAGATTCTTCTTTGCTTGCACTCTTCCATAAAGAGATCATCGTCATTCCGGGGCAGTATTGTTCACTCCTTCCATTCTTTTATTGTTCTCATACTTGTTTGTGCCTTATTTTCTTGATACATTGAGGACAATGCATGTTTTAAATTTGGGGGTGGAATAGCATGTTTGTGGAGCCCTTGAGCATCTGAGTTCAGGCTATAGTTTTGATCTTTCTTTGAATTGAGCATATGGTTGTTTTCTGGATGCTACTTTTGCATGACTATGATTTCCTAGGATAGGCTTTCTTGTCAATTTTCAAGCTTTCGATGAGTTGTAAGCATGAGTGCCCAAAAAGGGAGACATTTTAAACTTTTTCTAGGAGATGTCTTGCATGAGTAGAGTATTTGTCTTGGCTAGATTTGAATTTGAATGGTTAGGAGCGAATTATTAGGTTCATATGCTTGTTGTCACCTCGATAGGTGTAGGGAAGAGCTAAAGAGTTAATTTTTTGCAAATTAGCATGTTTGATCTTGCTTAGGAGGAAAGAAAATAATATATGCTTATCATGCTGTTGGGCTCCTAGAGTGAGTAGAAATATAGTATAAAAGACTCTAGAATTCCTGTGCAAGTATACACAGTCGGCAGCAAGTAATATTATCAATCCGAGTCCTGAACTAGCTTCCACTTTACCTATTTTGTGTAACTTTCTAATGGTTTCAAGGTAATAAAAATGATTTGGTTTTGTAAGAATAATGTTGAATCAAATTAAACGACGACACAAAGAATAAACAAATAGGCAGATAGATTAGAGGCAGACGCTGGTTAAGTTTTGTAATTGTCTTAAAAGATGCTCTAGCAATAATATTGATCATGCAAACTCTCGCAGTATTATTAGCGGATTCCTCCCGGAACTCCGGATCTTTTGGAATGTGTTTCAACCCCAATGAAGTGCGACCGATCAAGCACTAGGCAACTGGCTATCCCTAGCTCAGTCACTGGCGTTCACCAATACACAATGATCGTAGTGTGGTTAATTGCCACACACTCCCTAAATCATCCCTGAAACTAGAGAGAGGTATTCATACCGGCTGGCCAAGCGGGCGTAAAATAGAAACAAGCACAACAATTAACCAAGATGCAATAGTCAATAAATATTATTAGAGTTTAAGCACGGCAACTACATATTCCTTAATCAACGCCTAAAGCTACTTAGTTCATAATAAGCATGGTAACACGAATTACAATCTGAGTAGGCATGTCCATTATCACAAGATAATAAAGAAAATAATAATCTCCTTAATCAGCTTGCGGATGATGGTGTTCTTGGTAATCTCCAATCTTTCTATACTATTCGGCTTCCAAGGAAAGTTGGAATGAATTTGACTTGGGCGGCTTTCTCCTTTTATAGAGGTGGTAGGAAGCTTGAATTAGGTCAACCTGGACACGTGTAAGGCTCTCCTTGTTCCTTTATCCCGAAAATAATTCAACAGAAGTCGGTTCATGAAGTTGGCTAACGAGCTGTGACGTGGCAGTTTTGCCTCCGGGTTTGCTCCAGCATAAAATTCGCTCCCTCCAATCGCCCAGCAACAGATTCTGCACAAAATGATTTCCAAAGCTTCCATTCTTCCAAATGGGTTAAAACATGTAATATCTATCCACAACCAACCCTAATAAGCACAAAGGACACACAAAACCCTATATAAATGAGGCCTAAATAACTACCTTTTGGGCAGTTATCATATGCTCATAAAGAAAAATCATTCTTGTTGTTACAACTTGAATGAAAAAAAAAAGAAAGAAAGTCATGACTTATGTGCGCAATGCAATGCTTAATAAAGTTTTGGAAAAAAGAGCTACCCTTGTTATGATCAGTTAGGCAAACCAAAGGGTAAAACTCGGGTTAACGGTCCCTGCAATAGGTGTGTGAAAGCTAGTGCCACATAAAAATGCATGTTGTAATTTTCAATTGTAAGCACCTAAGTATGGAGGAAAACAAACTAATTTGTTCCATTGACTCGTTAGTGAATCCTTAGTTCCAGTGTAGAGGGAAGATGAGTTGAGAGTTAAGTAATCCAATCCCGGGCTAGTAGAGTCTGATCTCGTTAAGTTAGATCTCGCTTGTGCAAGTTAATTTTGAAAAACTTTTGATTTGTCTCTCTCATTGGTCCTTATGTGCATGTCTCTTGATTGCTTGATTATTGACTTTTGAGCCTTGAGGATTGAGTCATGTTTTTTGCATCCATTCTTCCATTGTTTGCTTGATTTTTAGTTTGCTCGAGGACTAGCAAAAGCTTAAGTTTGGGGGTGTTTGATAGCGAGCATAGCTAACTAGTTTTCCCTAATTAATTTAGCTAGTCTTTTATAATTTATTGGCCAAAATTATGCATTTATGTGTTGTATTTGTAGGAAATATATTTTTGAGCCAATTGGTTGTTCGAGATGCGAAAAGAAGCCAAAGAATGAAAAAGAATCAAAGTTGAAAGATTGAAGATAGGCCCATCCGCAGACCAGCATCTCGACGTTGCTCTCTGGGCGACGCTGACATTCTATATTTGGAGTTCGCAATTAAAAAAAAAAAAAAAATTCACAGCGTCGCGACTCTCCCGGTTGAAATTTCCAGATTCGTATCGCGACAGCATTGCGATGCTGTCCCAAATTTTTGCCCTATATATATTTTGCGATTAGGTCATATTTGGGGACTTCTTTTGGGAGATTTTGAGCCGAAAACAGAGAGAAAAAACCCTCTTTGGAAGCTGAAGCAAGTGGTGGAGAGCGGGATTGAAGACTTTGTTCGTGGAGATCGTGACGGGGACGTGCGGTCTCGGCCACCTAGTGTTTAATCTTCTTTCCCTCTTACTTTAGTTAGTTTTAATGACTTTTTCATGTTTAATTGATCTTGTAAAGCCATGTATGAGTAGCTAAGTTTGTTACTTAGGGATTGATGCAGTCTTTTTGGTTTATGGATTGATTTATGGGTTGAATTGTGCAATTGTTTTATGTTTGCATTCTTAATTTAATGCTTTCAATTAATTGGCCATTAGTTGAATGATCTAAGTGTTGAGTCTTGCTCGGGAGAGGGGATTTAGCGTAGACTTAATTAAGATTGCATGACTAAAGTAGAATTTCTAAAATCTTGACGGAATTTAGAGTAACTTTAGAATTGGACAAAAAGAACTAAATGTCTTGCATATTAAACAACTTAGATAGGGATATCAAGTTAGTTAATTTGCATGAGAATCAATTATACTCGTGAGAGGTAGTTGTGATTAAAGGTTGATAGCGAGCATAGCTAGCTAGTTTTCCCTAATTAATTTAGCTAGCCTTTTATAATTTATTGGCCAAAATTATGCATTTTTGTGTTGTATTTGTAGGAAATATAGTTTTGAGCCAAAATTTGCATGAGAATCAATTATACTCGGGAGAGGTAGTTGTGATTAAAGGTTGATAGCGAGCATAGCTAGCTAGTTTTCCCTAATTAGTTTAGCTAGTCTTTTATAATTTATTGGCCAAAATTATGCATTTATGTGTTGTATTTGTACGAAATATAGTTTTGAGCCAATTGGATGTTTGGGATGTGAAAAGAAGTTGAAGAATGAAAAAAGAATCAAAGTTGGAAGATTGAAGATAGGCCCATCCGCAGACCAGCGTCGAGACGCTGCTCTTTGGGCGTTTCGATGCTGACATTCTATATTTGGAGTTTTCAATCTAAAAAAAAAAAAAAAGAAATTATAGCGTCGCGACGCTACGACCAAAATATTCCCTATTTATATTTTTCGATTAGGGGCTTTTTGGGGGACTTCTTTTGGGAGATTTTGAGCCGAAAACAGAGATAAAAAACCCTCTTTGGAAGCTGAAGCAAGGGGTGGAGAGCGGGATTGAAGACTTTGTTCGTGGAGATCGTGACGGGGACGTGCGGTCTCGGCCACCTAGTGTTTAATCTTCTTTCCCTCTTACTTTAGTTAGTTTTTAATGCCTTTTACATGCTTAGTTTATCTTGTAACGCCATGTATGAGTAGCAAAGTTTGTTACTTAGGGATTCAAAAAGTTGATGTGGAATTTTCCTACCGCAAGCGCACGGGTCAAGTAATAATATAGTGTTTTCGTGTAAAACGAGTGTCGTCCTCTGGATTGGTTTTCTAGCAAATTAAGTACCGTGAATACTTTTGTTCAATTTTATTTAGGGAGCAAAACTTAATGAAAAAGATAAATCGAAAGACAAAAAGCATAAAATAAAGGTGGAGACTCAAATGGAAAGACTCTTAGGGAATTGATTTCATTATTTAAGATTGAGGATTGATTAATAGCAATGAATTGATCGTGCAATTATTCTACAAGCGAAGGAAACTTTTGTCACGATTACCTCTCCCGAGTATAATTGATTCTCATGCATATAACTAACTTGATATCCCTATCTAAGTTCATTAACATGCAAGACATTATTCAGTTTAGTCCTTGTTATACTCCTAGAGATATTCCAAATCCCGTCACAAACTTAGAATTTCTACTCTAGTCATGCAATTAAACTAGGTAAGTCTTAGGCCAAATCCTCTCTCTCGAGTTAGATTCAACACTTAAATCATTCAATTAGTGATCAAGTAATTGAAAGCATTACACAAAATTGCATGCATAAAATAACAACACATTCATACCAAAAATCAATCGAACAACTAAAACAACTACATCAAACCCTAAGACAAACAACTAAATTCATAGTCTTTAAACCACAAACACTAATTGCAAGAAAAGCCATAAAAACTACAAGAGTTAAGGGAAAGAGAAAGGAAAACTCAAATCCGTCGAAACCGGCACGTCCCCATCACGATCTCCACGTCTTCTCACTTGATTCTCGCTACTTGGCCTTGCTTTAGCTCCCAGCAAAGGCCTCTAGTCGAAATTAGGGCTAAAATCTAACCAATTGGACTCCACTCGATTGCAAAATCACTTTATTATTACTTGACCCGTGTGCTTGCGGTGGGAAAATTCCACATCAAGTTTTTGGCACCGTTGCCGGGGATAGGCACATTTAGTCAGATTAATATTGTGAAAAAAAATTGTTCGGTCTTAATTTAGGGTGTATTTTTACTTTCCTAGGTTGATTGCATTTTTTCCTTATTTGTTTTTCTTTCCTTATTTGTTTTGCTAGTTTAGAGTTTTCCATGTTTGTGTAATTTTTTCCTTATTTGTTTTTGATATTATTTGTCTTTGTTTTTTTTATTTCCTTTTAGTTAGATTCTTTCCTTGTTGGTGATTTTCTCTTTATTGTAATTTTCCATATTTGCCTTCATTTTCCTTAATTAGTTAGTATTTTCCTTTTCTAGATTATATTTTTCCTTATTTAGATTTGTTGTTTTCTTTTCTTTGTTTCTTTCCTTAATTGTTTTCTTTCCTTTTTAGGGTAGTTTAGGTTGTGTATGCGAAGGAATAGAGAATTGATTTTAGTACCTTTGGATCTCGAGATCGAGAGAAAAATTCATAGGCTTCGAAGGGAGAATAGAGAAAATATTCAAATGGTCGACCCAAATCCACCTAAGGAGCCTAAGCCTATTAGAGACTACTTTTAGCCTGTGTTTCAAGGGCAACAATCGGGAATTGTCTATGCCCCGATCAATGCCAACAACTTTGAGCTAAAGACCGGTCTCATTTAGATGGCTCGAGATTGTGCTTATAGAGGATCGCCCATCGAGGACCCAAATTCTCATCTAAAATCCTTTTTAGACATTTGTGGGACGGTAAAAATAAATGGAGTTTCTGAGGATGCCATTCGCTTACGCTTGTTTCCTTTTTCTTTGCAGGATAAAGCACGAGATTGGTTGCAGTCTATTCCCACTGGAAGCATCACCACCTAGGATGCTTTGGTCCAGACCTTTCTGAAGAAATTTTTCCCTCCTGCAAACATGGTCAAGCTGAGGACCGAGATTGGGACGTTCCAACAACAATTTGACGAGCAGTTGTTCGAGGCATGGGAGCGTTACAAAGAGCTGTTGAGGAAGTACCCCCAGCATGGATATCCTGATTGGTTGCAGATTCAATTATTTTATAATGGTTTAAATCCAAGTACTAAGACTATTGTTGATGCAGCTGCAGGTGGGACTCTGTTGTCCAAAACAGTTGAGAACGCTAGAACTTTGTTGGAGGACATGGCCACTAATAGCTATCAGTGGTCGTCTGAGCGGTCTGCACCAAAAAAGATTGCTGCTAGAGTTTTTGAAATCAATAACATAAGTGCACTTCAAGCCCAGATGTCTTCCCTCACTAATGCTTTTCTGAAATTTTCAGGTACAGGGAGTGCATAGTCAATTGAATCAGCAGCTGCTTTAGCATCTCAGTCTCAGGAGGAGACCATCGAACAGGTTCAGTACATATCAAATTTTAATTCTAGGAGATATAATAATAATTCTACACCTACACATTATCACCCTAACAATAGGAACCATGAAAATTTCTCTTATGCTAATAATAAAAATGTTCTTAATCCTCTTGGTTTTGCCCCTCAAACCCAAGAAAATAAAAAATCTTTTGAGAATCTTGTTGGAACTTTCATTGCAGAGTCTAGTAACAGGACAAACAAGTTGGAGGAGGCAGTCATTGCTATCAATACCACAGTGAACAGCCACAGTGCAGCCATCAAAAACATTGAGACTCAGCTGGGACAGTTGGTAAGTGTTGTAAACACCATGAACAAAAGTAAAGCCCCAGCTGAGCAGGAGAAAACCCAGATGGAGTACTGTAAGGCTATTACTGTGCACCAGGAGGAGGTTGAAGAGGAGCCTGAGTCTGAGGAGTATGACTCACCTACTGGGGAAGCTGAGGAGGACACATCATCAGATGAAGCTGAAAAGCCTGAACCTGAGCCTCCTATTCCTTCTCCCACAACGATGGTCCTCAAAGAAAAGAAGAGGAAAAAGAAAAAGAAGAATAATCAGGTTCAGTTTGACAAATTTATGAATGGTTTTATGAATCTGAACATTAATATTCCCTTTGTAGAGGCGCTAAAGATGCCCCAATATAACAGGTTCATGAAGGAATCGCTGGCAAAGAAGAGAAAGGAAAAGAAGGTTGACACAGTCTATCTCGCCTCAACATGTAGCGCCAGAGTTCAGCAATAGGTACCTGAAAAAGTAGCAGATCTAGGGAGTTTTTCTGTTCCTTGTAGCTTTGGTACTTATTCTTTTAGAGCGTTGTGTGATTTAGGCGCTAGCATTAATATTATTCCTTTATCCTTGTGCAAAAAGTTAGATATGGGTGAGCCTAAATCTACTTCTGTTAGGCTCCAATTGGCTGATCACTCTGTAGTTAAACCAGTTGGCATAATAGAGAATGTTTTAATCAGAGTAGGTAGATTTTTCCTCCCTATTGATTTATATGTCATGGATATATGATGGAAAATCTTTCAATGCCTGTCATACTAGGAAGACCATTCGTCGCTACTGGACGAGTTATTATTGATATTGAGCGCAGGGAGCTCACTATTAGAGTCCATAATGGAAAGGAGATATTTAAAGCAGTGGAAGACTCTAAAGATCGTTCTGAAGCGCTCGTGATGGGCTACAGGAAAGGTGCAAGCAAAAGCACCTCTGGTGGATTCAAAGAAAAGAAGTCTCCTCGATGCATCACGTTCAACACGTCGAGCTAATGACGTTAAACAAGCGCTTGTGGGAGGGAACCCAAGTAAGTTCAGTTGTGTTTTTCTTTTTGCTTTTGATTTATTGTTTGTTTTTTTTTTTTTTTTGTAGGTCTTGGTTCCAGTTTCTCCTTTGCTTGCACGCTTCCATAAAAGAGGACATCGTCATTCCAGGGCAGTATTGTTCACTCCTTCTACTCTTTTATTGTTCTCATGCTTGATTATGCCTTATTTTCTTCATACATTGAGGACAATGCATGTTTTAAGTTTGGGGGTGGAATATCATGTTTGTGGAGCCCTTGAGCATCTGAGTTCGGGCTATAGTTTTGAGCTTTCTTTGAATTGAGCATATGGTTGTTTTCTAGATGCTATTTTTGCATGACTATGATTTCCTAGGATAGGCTTTCTTGTCAATTTTCAAGCTTTCGATGAGTTGTAAGCATGAGTGCCCAAAAAGGGAGACTTTTTAAACTTTTTCTAGAAGATGTCTTGCATGAGTAGAGTATTTGTCTTGGCTAGATTTGGATTTGAATGCTTAAGAGCGAATTATTAGGTTCATATGCTTGTTGTCACCTCGTTAGGTGTAGGGAAGAGCTAAAGAGTTAATTTTTTGCAAATTAGCATGTTTGATCTTGCTTACGAGGAAAGAAAATAATATATGTTTATCATGCTCATAAAGAAAAAAATCATTTTTGTTGTTACAATTGAAAAAAAAAAAAAAGAGAAAGTCATGACTTATGCGCGCAATGCAATGCTTAATAAATTTTTGGCAAAAAGAGCTACCCCTGTTGTGATCAGTTAGGCCAACCAAAGGGTAAAACTCGGGTTAAGGGTCCCTCCAATAGATGTGTGAAAGCTAGTGCCACATAAAAATGCATGTTGTAATTGTCAATTATAAGCACCTAAGTATGGAGGAAAACAAACTAATTTGTTCCATTGACTCGTTAGTGAATCCTTAGCGCCAGTGTAGAGGGAAGATGACTTGAGAGTTTAGTAATCCAACCCCGGGCTAGTAGAGTCTGATTTCCTTAAGTTAGATTTCGATTGTGCATGTTAATTTTGGAAAACTTTTGATTTGTCTCCCTCATTGGTCCTTATGTGCATGTCTCTTGATTACTTGATTATTGACTTTCGAGCCTTGAGGATTGAGTCATGTTTGTTGCATCCATTCTTCCATTGTATGCTTGATTTTTAGTTTGCTCGAGGACTAGCAAAAGCTTAAGTTTGGGGGTGTTTGATAGCGAGCATAGCTAGCTAGTTTTCCCTAATTAATTTAGCTAGTCTTTTATAATTTATTGGCCAAAATTATGCATTTATGTGTTGTATTTGTAGGAAATATAGTTTTGAGCCAATTGGATGTTCAGGATGCGAAAAGAAGCGGAAGAATGAAAAAAGAATCAAAGTTGGAAGATTGAAGATAGGCACATCCGCAGGCCAGCGTCGAGACGCTGCTCTTTGGGTGTTTCGATGCTGACATTCTATATTTGGAGTTTTCAATCTAAAAAAAATAGAAATCGAAATTATAGCGTCGTGACGCTACCCCCACAGCGGGACGCTATGACAAAAATTTTCCCTATTTATATTTTGCGATTAGGGCTTTTTGGGGGACTTCGTTTGGGAGATTTTGAGTCGAAAACAGAGATAAAAAACCCTGTTTAGAAGCTGAAGCAAGGGGTGGAGAGCGGGATTGAAGACTTTGTTCGTGGAGATCGTAACGGGGACGTGCGGTCTCGGCCACCTAGTGTTTAATCTTCTTTCCCTCTTACTTTAGTTAGTTTTTATTGCCTTTTTCATGCTTAGTTTATCTTGTAACGCCATGTATGAGTAGCTAAGTTTATTACTTAGGGATTGATGTAGTCTTTTTAGTTTATGGATTGATTTATGGGTTGAATTGTGCAATATTTTTATGTTTGCATTCTTAATTTAATGCTTTCAATTAATTGACCATTAGTTGAATGATCCAAGTGTTGAGTCTTGCTCGGGAGAGGGGATTTAGCATAGACTTAATTAAGATTGCATGACTAAAGTAGAATTTCTAAAATCGTGACGGAATTTAGAGTAACTTTAGAATTGGTCAAAAAGAACTAAATGCCTTGCATATGAAAGAACTTAGATAGGGATATCAAGTTAGTTAATTTGCATGAGAATCAATTATACTCGGGAGAGGTAGTTGTGATTAAAGGTTCTTAGACTCATAAAACCATCGTGCGATTTAATTCATTCCCTAAAATCAATCCTAGATTAAATTGACGAAATCAATTCCCTAAGTATTCTCTCAATTGAATTTCACATCTTTAATTTGCATTACCTTAGTTTCTCAAATTCACTACTTTTTGGTCCCTAAATAAAATTGAACAAGAATATTCATGGTAGTTAATCTAACTTAAAAAATCCAATCCAGAGGACGACACTCGATTGCAAAATCACTTTATTATTACTTGACCCGTGCACTTGCGGTAGGAAAATTCCACATCAAAGGTTCTTAGACTCATAAAACCATTGTGCGTTATAATTCATTCCCTAAAATCAATCCTAAATTAAATTGACGAAATCAATTCCCTAAGTATTCTCTCAATTGGATTTCACATCTTTAATTTTGCATTACCTTAGTTTCTAAAATTCACTACTTTTTAGTCCCTAAATAAAATTGAACAAGAATATTCATGGTAGTTAATCAAACTTAAAAATCCAATCCAGAGGATGACACTCGATTGCAAAATCACTTTATTATTACTTGACCCGTGCGCTTGCGATAGGAAAATTCCACATCAGAAGACCACATAAGAAATCACAAGTCAGGAAGCAAGATAGTATTAAGCGAGTTATCTAACGAAGCTACAGATACATCAATGAAGGTCGTTGATGAAGTTGGCGCCTCGAGTCAGTCACGACCTTCTCAAGAGATAAGAGAGCCTTGACGTTGTGGTAGGGTTGTTAGATAGCTTGATCGCTATATTGGGTTTAGCTGAAACCCCAACCGTCATACCTGATGACGAGATCGAGGATCCATTAATCTTTAAACAGGTAATGGATGACGTTGACAAGGACGAGTGGATTAAGGCCATGGACCTAGAAATAGAGTCCATGAGCTTTAATTCAGTTTGGGATCTTGTAGATCAACCTGAAGGGGTTAGACCCATAGGGTGTAAATGGATCTACAAGCCAAAACGAGATGTTGCTGGAAAGGTACAGACCTTTAAAGCACGACTTGTGGCAAAAGGTTTTACCCAACGGGAGGGGATTGGTTATGAGGAAACCTTCTCCCCTGTTGCCATATTGAAGTCGATAAGGATACTTCTATCCATTGCCACGTTTTATGATTATGAGATATGTCAAGTGGATGTCAAGAATACCTTTCTGAATGAAAATATTGAAGAAAATATCTTTATGTCTCAGCCAGAAGGGTTCATTGCTCAGGGTCAAGAGCAAAAGGTTTGCAAGCTTAAATGATCCATTTATGGATTGAAACAAACGTCTAGATCCTGGAATATAAGATTTGATACTACGATCAAATCTTATGGCTTTGAACAAAATGTTGATGAACCTTGTGTTTACAAAAGGATCGTCAACAGTTCGATAGCTTTCTTAGTACTGTATGTGGATGATATCCTACTCATCGGGAATGATGTAGGTTATCTTACTGACATTAAACAATGGCTAGCAATGATGTGGAATTTTCCTTACCGCAAGTATACGGGTCAAGTTTTAATATAGTGTTTTCGTGATTAAACGAGTGTCGTCCTCTGGATTGGTTTTCTAGCGAATTCACTACCGTGAATAATGTTGTCCAATTTTATTTAGAGAGCAAAACTTAAGGAAAAAGATAAATCTAAAGACAAATGCATAAAATAAAAGTGGAGATTCAAATGAAAAGACTCTTAGGGAATTGATTTTATTATTTGAGATTGAGGATGTTGGGTTTTATGTCCTAAAACTCGTAGATAGTGAATGTTAACGAATTATACACTTGTATCAATAAAGTGTTATTGAGGTTTATGCAATAAAGTGTTATTGTCGTATTAAGTCTAAAGTTGCACAATATGACCAAAATCCAATAAACTAAGATCCAAGGTTGTTTACATGTAACTTGAACTAGTATGTGGGGACATACGGGGATCAGTGTTCAAGTAACAACCTAAAAGGTCTATAGTACAAGGATAACGTTGGATACCTTATCCTGGTAACACTATGTGATACGACCTGCTTTGTATTTGATACAGATGTATTGATCCAAGGCATCCATGTAGGAGACATGCGAGCGGGGGTATCCTATGCAATGAGTTTGCATAAGACCAGACCATGAAATAGTAAACCACTAGATGTAACACCGTTAACTAGTTAGGTTATTGTTTCAATATGATGACCTGGGTAACTCAATCTTAATTTTGAGTGTGTCATGAACTCCTTCTCACGAGGGATAGTCCTTTGATTAGTACGGGTGAGAGTGGCCTGCACGCTGACTCAATAAGCCTACCTTCTTCGGGACAAGACGGAGTGTGGGGCTGGGGACATGACAACCCAATATGAAATTCACTCCTTCCCAATTCTAGGAGAAGTAGATGAGTGTTTCCTGAAGTTGTGACTCTAGGTCTTGAACAAAGGGATCTCGCCTTCTCACTGGCTCGAGAGGGACTTTTTGTTTACTGGTTGGACCATAAACAGGTTGTTCATTAGAGAAGCACTGGTACTTAAGAAGCCATATGTAACTCAGGGATAAAACGGTAACTTGACCCAGCTATAGTTACGAACACTTGTGAAGGATTGACTTACTGGTATTGGTCAATATCCGTAGACACAAAAACACTCTACAGTGAGTAGGGTGCAGCTGTGGGTCTTTAGTGGAGTGACCCACAATTAATGAATTTTGGTTAACTGGATTAATGAGTTTAGTCAGTTAACCTCATATCATTGAAGCTTTTGATCTGTAGGTCCATTTGGTCCCCCTACTAGCTTGTAAAGAGTAATTGGGAACAATTTATCTTCAAAGAAATTGAATAGTTCAAATTCATCTTGGGAATCAAGTTAATTGTATGAGATACAATTAATATAATGTATAGCGATACATTATAATATAAAGTTTAATTTGTGATTAAACTTTATTAAATGAGAGAATAATATATTTGAAAGAGTTCAAATATATGGCTAATTAAGTATATGATATTTAATTAGAAGATTAATTAATTAATTATGAATTAATTAATTATTCAATTTAGTCTAATTAAATGTGATTTAATTAAACTATAGTATATGAGAGAAATATTAGAATGAGATTCTAATATGTAATTAATTAAATATGGTTGATATTTAATTAATTATAAAGTTAATTAATTTTGAATTAATTAATTATTAAATTTAATTAAATGTGATTTAAATAAATTAAATCCATAGATTAATTTTAATGTGAATTTGATTCATATTAAAACTATAGATTATAAGAGAGATGCACATTTGAATATGATTCAAATGTTTGGTTAATTAAATATGTTTAATTGATCGAAGAATTAATTAACTTTAATTAATTTGATTAAATGTGATTTAATTAATATTAATTAAAACTATATATTATGTGAGTGCAATGCATTTAAATATGATTTAAATGTACATGAAGTAAATTAATTAATACGATTAATTAATTTACATTGAATTAATTAATTAAATTAATTCTATATCATTTAATTAATTAATTTTAAATCAAATGGTTATATGATAATCAGGACCATCGGATTGTTGTGATTTGTCCTCCCTCACATCAAGTAGGACTCACGCTGGAAGGTCTTAAGGGCTATCTCTCATTCTGCAAATTTTGAAGATTCACTCTAACTCTCTCTCAGGTTTTCTCTCAAGATAGAAAATACAGAAAGGTTTTTTTTCCCTCTCTGTTATTGATCCCAACTTCAAGATCAGAGTCCCACCACTTCGTTCCCAACCTCAGAGAATAGCGGGGAAGACAGAATGGTGGTGTCTGTTGAAGAGTTCAGAGTCGTCAACGAAGGTATGCTTCTCCTTTTAGATTCAGATCTAATAGGATTGTATGCTTAGCCTAGGATTTTCTATAGAATAGTTCTCTGAAAATTGCCAATGTATTGGTATTTTGATGAACCAAAATTAAATACAAACGATCCAATTTGTGCTTCCGCTAACGGAATTCGGAATTCCAATCCTTCAGAGGATTAATTAATGAGAATGAATTTAGCAAGAAATTATTTTATAAGTCAAGGAAACTTTTATCACAATTATCTCTCCCGAGCATAATTGATTTTCATGCATACAATAAACCCAATATCTCTATCTAAGTTCATTAGCATGCAAGGTCTTGAGTTTAGTCCTTTTTACAACTGATAATACTCATTTATGTTCGTTAATTGGCCTTAAAAACTTATGTTATTGCTAAGAAAGCAACTACTTTGTGCTTAAAATCTTATCATTTCAAGTCAAATTAGCAAAAGTCTTAGAATCTTGTGGAAAATCTTAGAAATATAGAATTTATGTTTAAAATGTAAAAAACGAGATTATTTTTGTAAGAATTTATCCAAGTTAATGTTTTTGTGCAGAGGATTTTGCAAGGCAAATGCGTCTGCAATTGAAGATTAAAGGACAGAGGAGCAAAGGAGTTGAATTGAAGATTTGCGCCTGCATCTGGTCCTGAAGATGTGGAATATGCGACCAAAATGTGCCTGCAACCTTATAAGCAAAGTAGCCCCAACTGAAGATAGAATTGTCAAGGCAACACACAGAAGAAATTTTGTGTCCGAAATGTGGCCTCAACTGGGCTTTTCAACAGAATACCGAGATTTGCGGGATCTTCATAAAATCATCTGAAAATCCCAAATCTCGTATCAAATATCCAAGGATCGTGGATTTTTACCTTCCAAGGCTCTCTCACACTAATCTCGGTAGTCAACCCTACCTTCTAGGGTCTATATAAGGCGACCAAGATACAAGAAGCAAAGGGAGCTTGGAATTTCGTCCTTAGGATAGATTTTAAGTTTTTCTCTCTTCTCATCTTGTAACCACTCTGAGTTCCTGGTCTTTCATCCTCTCTTGGCTCTTCCATTCGAAAGAAGAAAAAGAGAAAGACTTGTCTCTTCTTGAAAAAGGGCAAGAGCAAGCTAGGTAGAGAGGGGAAGATCCTTAATCGAGTCTAGTCTTTATTTTATGTTTAAGTCTTTTAGTTTCAGCCTTCTTAAGTTTCTATTTTCCTTTCAATTTCGGTTGTAAGTTATAATTCTTGTACTCAAATCTTTTATCTAATATAAATTCAAGTTGTTTGTCTATTTTGTGCTCTCTTTACTTTTTGTCTTGTAGTTTACTTTCATCCATGAGCTAAGATTCTTCTCGGAGGTTCAAATATGTGGATGCCTTGAGTAGAAGAAAGCCCCACCTATGAAAAAGCAATCTTGCTCTCTCTTACTATTGTTTGTTTTTGTTGAGTTTAAGTTTCATTGTTAGCTTAAACTGATCAACTAAGTTAGCATAGTTTGTATTTAACTGATGATCGAAAGGTTGGAGTTGAATGCGCAGGTTCGCAAAAACAATAGTGGAAAAGATCCTAGAAATAGGACTTTGTTTTCTTGCATCCTAGAAATAAGACTAGACCACTAGAGTTTTAAGAGTCATGAGCATTAATTACCTAAGTTTTAGCAAACCCTAGAAATAGATGTCTAGTTGGCTTAGACTTCTAAAGGCACCTTCAGCGGAGCTGAATAGAAGTAGGACTTAACTCACAATCTAGTTGTCAGGGTAATTGTGGGCATAACTGGAGGATGCTATCTGCACCATATCTATGTGGGCAACATAGATAATATTCTTCAGCCGTTTGTAGTGCCTGAGTAAGTTGCGAGTGCAAAGGTGGGTGCAATCTAAAGTTCATAGTTGATACTATTTGAATTTCCCCACTTATCTCATATGTTTTTACCGTTTTCATCTATTTGCTTTTCTCCTTTTTTGTCTTCTATCAAAACCCCATTCAAAATATTTCTTTGGTTACCATCTCTGTGGTTGCAAATTTAGAGGAGGTTCTTGTTTTTATAGAATCTTGTGTTTTTTATTAGTCACCATCTCCCTTAGGTACAATATCTGGAATACTTTCCACTTTATTACTTGATAGTGTATACTTGCACTCGAGCAAGTGTTGCACTTGCAGCTCGCACGACCAAGTTTTTGGCGCCGTTGTCGGGGAGATTTTTGGTAAAACGGTTGAATTACACAATGTTTAGTTTCTATAAAGCAGGAATTGCAATCGGTTTGCGACTGCAAATTCCTCTCTCATAGGACATCAATTCTTTTTGCAGGGATTTCTTTGTAGATTGGATTCGTGTATGCTCAAAAGACCTGAATTCAATTTCTATCCTGAGAAGACTTTCCGAAAGCGTCGGAAGGAGCAAAGAAGGAAGTTAAAGGAACTACGAGAAGTTCAACAACAGGAAACCCCAGAAGAAGTTTTCTGTAGGAAATTGCTATGGAGCCACCTGTTGGAGACCCTATCGGTGCGCAACAAAGAGCACAACCTAACAATATGCAGCAACAAGCTGCAGCAACACATAATCCTATTCTTATTGCAGATGAAAGGGATAGGAGCCATCAGGGATTATGCGGCCGCAACTTTCTACAATCTCAATATAGGAATCGTTGAGCCAGTCATTGATGCCAATCATTTTGAGCTCAAGCCAATCATGTTCCAAATGCCTCAGACCATAGGCCAATTTTCAGGACTTTCTGGTGAAGATCCTCACAAACACACGAAGCAATTTTTTAGAATATTCAATTCGTTCAAGCTTAATGGAGTATCCAATGAAACTTTGTGTTTTAAACTTTTTCCATTTTCCTTATAAGGTAATGCAGAAGCATGGTTAGATTCTTTTCCATCGGATAACATCACCACATGGGATGAGCTTGTTGAAAAATTTCTTTTGAAATATTTTCCACCTACAAAGAATGCACAAATTCGAGGAGAAATTATCACTTTTAAACAAGGACCACAAGAAGGAGTAGACACAACATGGGAGTGAAGGATTGGAATTCCGTAATTCCGTAAAGCGGAAGCGTGATTGGGACCGATTCATAATTAATTTTGTTTAATCTAAAATATCAATACATTGACAATAATTTTAGAACTATTCTAAATTTATATTAAGGCTAAGCATACAAAAATTAGATCTAAATCTAATTTATATAGTAACAAATTACTTACTCTCATTGACGACTCAGATTAAATCACCAACTGCTTGTGAAATAATCATGAACTAGTGCGAACACCACCACTATGGCTACACCGGTATGATTCTGAGACTTCTAGAGGCAGGAGACTGGTGGGAGTCCAGAGGAAGCCTTGAGGGGAATTCTCTGAGAGTAGGAGAATGAATGGGATGCCTTTCACCCTCCCTATATATAGTAAAGGCCAAGACCTTTTTACTAATAGGAAAAGGAACCTTTTCCTAATAGGAAAAAGTCTCTAATTTTAATAAATAATTAATGAATTCCATAATTAATTAATTTCTCAATTAAATATCATATATTTAATCTTAGGGATTTTATTAAAATTAAAATTAATATGAATCCAATTCATATTAAATTTATTTGAACTCTTTAAAATATTTTCTTTCCTAATAGGAAAATGTCTCTCATTTTAATAAATAAATAATTAATTCCATAATTAATTAATTACCCAATTAAATATCATATATTTAATCTTAGGGATTTTATTAAAATTAATATGAATCTAATTCATATTAAATTTATTTGAACTCTTTCAAATATTTTCTCTCAAGAATTAATTTTTGAAATTAATTCAAAAATTATATTATAAAGTGTCATAAACTTTATATTATAATGCATCAATATACATTATACGATTTCCCAAATAAATTGAACACTTTCAATTTATAATTTATACTTAATTGCCTCAAGTCTCTTTACGAGCTACCAGTGGGACCTAATGGACCTATGATCAGAAGCTCCAACGATACGAGACTAATTGGCCAAACTCATTAACCAAGTTAGTCAACATTCGTTAACTGTGGGTCACTCCACTAAATACCCACAGCTGCACTCTTCTCACTGTAGAATATTTCTGTGTCCACAGATATCGACCAATGCAGTATGTCAATCCTTCACGTGTGTTCGTAACACCAGCTGGGTCAAATTACCGTTTTACCTCTTGGTTACCTCTGGTTCCTTAAGTACCACTGATTCCTCTAATGAACAAGTTGTTTAGGGTCCAACCACTAAACAGGAGTTCCTCTCGGGCCAGTAGAGGACGACGCGCCTTTATTCAAGCCCCAGAATCAGCCCTTAAGGGAACACACATCTACTTACCCCAATAGGGGAAGGAGTGAATTCTATCTTGTACTGTTATGTTCCCAGCCCCCATTCGGTCTTGCCCCTGAAATGGTAGGATTATTGAGTCGGCGAACTGGCCACTCTCACGCATACAAATCTAAGGACAATCCCTCCTGAAAGGGGTTCATAAGAGACTCAGGATTGAGATTGAGTTACCTAGGTCATCCTATTGAGATAGAAACCTAAACTAGTTAACGGCGTTACATCTAGTGGTTACTATTTCGCGGTCCGGTCTTATGCAAACTCATTGCATAGGATACCCCCACCCGCATGTCTCCTACATGGATGCTTTGGATCATTGCATCTGTATCGAATACAAGGTGGGTCGTATCACATAGTGTCACCAAGATAAGGTACCCAGCCTTATCCCTCTACTATAGACCTTTTAGGTTGTTACTTGGACACTGATCCCCGTATGTCCCCACATACTAGTCCAAGTTTCATTTAACAACCTTGGATCTTAGTTTATTGGATTTAGGGTTTATTAATGCAAACTCGATTATTCAATAACCAAATTACTGAATTACTCAAATAACACTTTATTGAGATCGATTAGTTTGTTTCATTTACTATCTACGAGTTTTAGGGCATAAAACCCAACAGGGAGCACTTTAAAAAGTTGATAAGAAAATGTCCACACCATGACTTGCCTGCTTGTCTTTTTGTAGAGCATTTTTACAATGGATTGACTCAAGCTTCTAAAGCAGTAGTCAATGCATCAACTAATGGTTCGTTGCTTAGAAAGAATTTCAATGAAACAAATGAGTTCTGGACACAATTGTTGCAAATCACAGTCAATGGGGAGAAGAAGAAACATCATCTAGAAAAAGTGTCAAGGTCCAAGAAGTCAATTATCTCGAGACACTATCAGAGCGAATGTTAACTATGAATGACATGTTTATGAATCTTACTTTAGGAAATCAAGTTCAAGTTGCAACCGTAAACCAAGTTTCAACCCCCATGTGCACTACTTGCAATGAAGAGCACTCATTTGAAGAATGTCCTCAAAATCCAGCTTCAGTATGTTTTGTAGGAGCACATAATAGAATAAATCCTTATTTTAACACATATAATCCAGGATGGAGCAACACCCTAACTTATCTTGGGGAGGACAAAATGTAAGTACATCCAATGCAACCCCTTTCGTTAAGTAGGGAGGACCACCAAGATTCAATGGTCAAGCTCAACTAAAGATTGCACAGCCTTTGCAGCCGCAAATGTAGCAGCAGCCAATGCAAATGCAACCCCAATCAACAACAAACTTGGAAAATCTTATGAGGGAACTAATGACCAAGAATGATGTTATAATTCAAAGTCAAACAGCTTCCTTAAGGAATTTTGAATCTCAAATTGGACAATTAGCTAAGGAAATGAGAAATAGACCAATAGGGACCCTACCAAGCAATACAGAGAATCTGAAAAAAGAAGGCCTAAGCAAGGATAAGGCCTCCATTACCATGATCGATCCCAAGTAGTTCGAATATGAGATTATGTAAATATGTATACTATTTCGGTTGTTTTGTTTTCTTTTGTTTATATTTTCTTTTCTTTTCTCTTTTTAAAATAAAAAATTCAAAAAGATTGTGCAAAATGTTTAGAGTGGTGGAAAAACAAGAAAATCAAGTCTTGCATTTTCATGATTTGCGAAAATTCTATCTTAGTTCTTCTTCAAATTTATAAATTCTTCTTCAAATTTTGACATTTATCCTGTGTGAGCATTCTAAATATTTTGATTAAGTGTGTAGAAGATTGGTATAGGAGAAAGTAATTAGAAAAAGGGCAGGATTTGAGATGTAAATGTGGTCGTAAATCTACCTTGTGCTAAATATGGAAAATTTTCAAGTAGCAATTTGCGCCGCACTTGTGGGCGAAATTCCAGGAAAATCAGAGGGCACACAGTGACGTCATTTAAAATTGCAAAATCAATTAAGGGAAGTTCGAAACGTATAAATAGCAAGGGATTTGACTTAGGTCAAATATCTTTTGAACTCCCTCAATGTCTCTCTCTCGCCCAAAGCACCCGCCAAGCCCCAAGCTTTCTCAAACCACTTGTTTCGACCACCATTGTCGCCGACAAGCACGCCATTCAGTTCAGAAATCACTGGCGATACCTTCTGTCTCAGACCCATGAAGAAAAGCGTTGAAAGATGAAGCCTCTCTTCACTTTTCAGTCGAAGAACCCTGCTTCAGTCCGAAAACCTCCAATGGGTTCTTCTTCTAAGAGGTTGAAGGCGATTTCTTGCCCTTCTCCTCCTTCACGACAGCCAACTACTCGTCAAGCAAGTCGTTCGACCTCTATTCGGTCGAAACCACAAGGTAAAATCCCATGTACATCTACTCGTGCAGGAACACGCTCAAGAGAGTGGGAGAATGAATTGAGAAGAGCTGTTGAGAAAAGTCGTAAAGCTATTGAAGACGCGACCATGGAGGAAGAAGAAGAAGAAGAGGAGGAGGCACCCTTGGTCCTTAAAACGAAAGCAGTATGAATCAAGGAAAGGGAAGAAGTAGAAAAGAAAGTGGGATGAAGTATGTGAGAAGGATAAAGAAGGTTGAAGCTAAGCCATGCACTCAGGTTGCAGTCGCAAATGTGGAACAACCTGAAACTCTAGATGCAGGTCAACCAGAAATTGCGACTGCAAACATGGTCGAAGCAGAGGAATCAGTCTAAGTTTCAGAGGCACTAGCCAAAGAGGATGCGCCCGCATCTGGGGCGCAAGTGCAGGTTCAGACTTCCACAAATCCAGCTGCTGGTCCCTCTAAGCCAGGAGCCAAACGACCATCACGATGGGGCCCAGAGTTGGAACAAACGCCCGAGCAAAAAGATTGGAATAAAGTGGTGGCAGACACTATATGGCTAGCAGAGGCCAAGGCCGCCCAAATCAGAGATGAACTTTGTGCTGAAGAAAGAAGAAAGAAGAAAGAGGCCAAGAAAAAGCAGAGAGAAGAAGAACAAGCTGCACTGGACTTTGCAGCTTCATGTCTTAAAGACTTAGTGGATGCCACTGAAAAAGAAGAAGAAGAAGAAGAACTTGCACCCGCTTTTGAGGGCCCATCTAAAGAAAATGCAAAGGATTTTGCCGCAAACACAGTGCAAACAGGGCAAGAACCAGAGATTATACCAGTTCCTGAGGTGCAATTTAATGAGAAAATCCCTCCACCACCATATGAGGAAGAAAATGTGCTCAAGAACCTGTTGAAGCACCAGAATGAAGCAGTGTTTGAGGACCTGTTCGAGCATGAGCAAGAGAAGGAGCAGTAGGCTCCAATTGACGAAGATGGGGTCCAAGAAATTTCTAAGGACCAAATGCCTAAGAGGGGCAGAGAAGGAGATGATAGTGAGGCTGAAGGGAAGGCTAGGAAGAAAAAAAAGAACAATATTTCCCTTAGGAGGCCGAACTGTCACACCCCCTCCCGGACCACCTGCTAGCTTAGTCCGAAAGATGGTGTGAAGCCAATGGACATCGTCCTCCTCTAACAATACCCATTGACCCTCCTGAAACATTGAACCTGATAAACATACTAATCTTAGATATAAGATATTCTACGTGAAACACAACACAGCGGAATCCCTGGAAACCTTTCAACATACACGAGGTGCCGCCCTGACATAACTCGGTTTGGAAAATAACCTGATATAGATATCACAACCAAAAACATATACAACTGGGGTTTATACAACCACGACCTCTAGGACTAAATTATCCAATCCTTACAAAACATTTACAATATGGACAGACTCAATATACAACTCCACCCACGTACTGGAGCTTGATCTGGATCTTTCAGCAAACGTTGGCAGTGTATCAGGCACCGAGAGCTCGATCTCTACCTGAAAAGTGGGAAAACATTTTGAAAGAATGATCTACGAAGCCCAGTGAGTGACTAAATTTAAAACTGTACATTCGGAAATCAAAACACGTGATAAAACTTTAAACGTATAAAGCTACTCAACCAAGGCGTTAAACATAAACGTGCAATGATAAAAGCTTTCTAAAAAACATTGTAGGTTCGTCATTAAAAATCTAGCAAGGCATATCAAGTACATCAAACGTTTTAACTAACATGACCGATCTACGTTGTGTAGGGCACGCCCAGTACAACCAACGTTTACTAGTCCTACGATGTAGTGGGGCCCGCCCAGCACTCCCATCGTCTTTGTCGTAGTGGGGCCCGCCCAGCACTCGCGACAGCATCGTTGTCACGGAGTACACTCAACGTCAACAACGGAATATAACCTGTGTGCACACGGTACCATATAGCCTCGGGCTCAATATCTCAGTCATGTCGTCAATAGAAATCTTAGAAAATCACATGAAAACATTAGAACATGCCTGCTTATCGTTATCTTTCGTAAAACTCAAGCTTACTCAGCTTGCTCGAGGAAAAAAAACCGAAAATCTTTAAATAATTCTTGCTAATACATGCTTGGCTTAAAAGGATGTCGTTTCAACTATTTTTCAGAAACTCAATAATCACGTGCTCATTTATAAACCTCATTAGAAAATCTACGCTCATAACTTAAGCTTGAAACCATTCATAAAAACCATGTATCATTCGTAGAAAAGCGTGTAAAACGTGTTGGCTTTTTGGCCCTTAGTCTCAAATTAATTAATTTTAATTAATTAATTAATCAATGTTTTGATGATAACAAACCCAATCTTTAATTACTGAAAATTTTAGTGTTTTAATGTTCTCATAGCGTAGAGCTCAGAACAATGATTTCAACGCCTCTTGAATCACCCAAATCGGAGCTAAAATGAAGAAATTATAGCCGAAACAAGCTTTAACGAAAAATACCGGTGGCGATGACGTGGCGGCCAAGTCAGCATCAATGGACCAATCCGAAGCTGACATGTGGACCAATGGGAGAGCAACACATGGATATTTTTGGTTATATATACAATTTTATTTAAAAAAAATTTGTGTGTAACGGTTAAATAATTAAAAAAAAATCAAAAGTCTTAAATGCATTTAATCCTGCTGAGCTAACTGTTGGAAGAATTTTTTTTCAAATATATATTTTTTTCATTTTTTTGTTACCGTTAACACACATATATATATATTATTTTTATATTATTATTATTATTATTATTATTATTATTATTATTATTATTATTATGTTTTGAGAGTTTTTAACCGTTGGAAGTTTTTAAAAATATATATATATATATTTATTTATTTTATTATTATTATTATTTTAAATTTCTTTTTACTTTTAATCTCCACCCTTCATTTTTTCTTTAACTCAAATCCAATGGTCCAAATTAAATTTATCTTTTTACCCATTTTCCCTCTCTTTTTAAACTCATCTTCCTCTCCAAATTTTTCAAAAACAATTTTACATTTTTACAATCCTCCAAGCTCAAAAGTTTCCATTGTTGCTCTCTCCAAGCTCCCAATTTTTCTTTTGATCTTATTCTTGAGAGAGTGTTATTGTATTGTGAGGATACATTTGTTGACTGCTCAAATTTGTAAATCCACTCTATTGAGAGTTATCTTGTATTCTTAAAAAATTCCAACACTTGTAACGGTTTGATCCTAACCCGTGGAAAGGATCGGGTTTGCTCTTGGACCCGTAAAAGGAGCAGTGGTGTAACGGTTGGGCTCTAATCCGTGGAAAGAGTCGAAAGATTTTTATTCAAATTCCCAAGAGGTGCTTGGGGAGTGGAGTAGGTCGAGTTTGACCGAACCACTATAAAAATTACGGTGTCTTCTTCTCTAACTCTTTCCATTTTATTTTTGCAATTAATTTAAGCAATTTATTGCATGCTTTAGTTTGTTCTTATTTGTTGCATAAATTGTAATTTTCTTATTGTTTATAAAAAGTGTATTAATTAGTTTAATTGGGCCCACTTTAGTAAAAAGTTTAATTAAACCCTATTCACCCCCCCTCTAGGGTTGCCATACTGATCCAACAATTGGTATCAGAGCGGGTTGCTCATCTTGAAATAATTTTTTCTTGATAAACTTAATTGTTTTTTAGCTATGGCAACTTTAGGTTTTATCCCTTTTACCGATAGTCAATCTATTACAAAGCCTCCTTTCTTTAATGGTACTAATTATAGTTATTGGAAAAATAGAATGAGATTTTTCTTGCTTTCGATTGATTATGATTTATGGGATATTGTTGAGGAAGGTTTTAAAATTCCAACAAAAGATGTTGATGGTGTTAGCTCTTTAAAACCTAAGGAAGAATGGTCAATAAATGAAAAGAAAGCATGTGCCAAAGCTATTAATTGCTTATTTTGTGCTTTGAATGAAATTGAGTATAATAAAGTGTCTATTTGCAAAACCGCTAAAGAGATATGGGATAAATTCGAAATTACTCATGAAGGAACTAGTCAAGTAAAAGAAACAAAGATTGACATGTTAGTTCATCAATATGAAATGTTTAAAATTGATGAGAATGAAGCTATTTCCGATATGTTTATTAGATTTACTAACATTGTCAATGCTTTAGCAGGACCTGGGAAAAAGTACTCAAATCTTGAGAAGGTAAAGAAGCTATTGTGGTCTTTGCCTAAACAATGGGAGCCTAAAGTCACCGCCATTCAAGAGGCAAAAGATCTCAAATCCTTCTCCATTGATGAACTCATGGGTTCGTTGTTGACACATGAGATGAAGATCAAGAAAAACATGGAGGATGAGAAGAAAAAGAAAGAGAAGAGTATAGCCTTAAAGACCATCTCCTTGGAAGTTGACTCCGAAGATGAGAATGTTCTTGATGAAGAAGATGTTGCCTTTCTTTCACGTAAGTATAAGAACTTCATCAAGAGAAAGAAACAATTCAAGAAGCATCTCTCCAACCAAAAAGAGTCAAAAGGTGAAAAGAGCAAAAAGGATGAGGTAATATGCTATGAATGCAAGAAACCAGATCACATTAGAACCGATTGTCCTCTTCTCAGATCATCCAAGAATCCAAGAAGAAAGCAATGAAGGCTACTTGGGATGATAGCGATGAAAGTGAAAGTGGGAGTGATAATGAAGATGTGGCCAACTTTTGCTTCATGGCTCATAGTGACGAAGAGGATGAACAAGATGATGAGGTAACTCTAGAACCTCTTTCTTATGATGAGTTATTTGAAGCTTTTGAAAATATGCAAAATGATTTAGAAAAGCTTAGTTCTAAGTATGTTATGCTTAAAAAGAAATACGATGTTTTATCTAGTAAAAATAAGTCTTTACGTGAAGAAATTGCTTGCTTAAGAGAGAACGAGCATGATGTTACGCATATTGATGAAATGAATATCTCTTGTGACAAGCATGTTTTTTATTGTGATGAGAAAAATGCCTTGCTTGACAAAGTTAAATTTATTGAGCATGATAGTTGTGAAAAAGATAATTTGATTAAATTACTCAAATAAAAGGAATTTAGTGCTTTGCAAGAACTTGATAAGGCTAAAGAATCTATTAAAAAGTTGACAATAGGTGCTCAAAGATTAGACAAGATAATTGAAGTAGGCAAACCTTTTGGTGATAAAAGAGGTTTAGGCTATATTGATGAATGTTCTACGCCTTCAAGTTCTAAAACTATCTTTGTTAAAGCATCCTCTAATATGCCTAAGCTTAACATGCCTAAAGTTGTGTCTAAGCATGCTAAATCTAATTTTGTGCCTATATGTCATTATTGTGGTGTTGAAGGCCATAATAGACCTAAGTGCTTTAAATTGAAATATGCTTATACTACTTCTCCAAGAAGAAATTTTTGTCAAAGGGCAAAGTTTCACAATGCTCCAAGGAATAATTTCTCCAAGAAAAGTAGAGTGCATAAATTTGTTGTAAGAGATAAATCTTTGCATAATGTTGTTTGTTTCTCATGTGGCAAGTATGGACATACAACTTATCCTTGTTAGTTGTCTAAATCCAATGCCTTGAATGTCTATGCAAAAATGAAATGGATTCCTAAGTTTGTCAATGCTAACCATCTAGGACCCAAACAAGTGTGGGTACCCAAGAATCACACTTGAACATTTGTGTTTGTAGGTTTGTTTCAAAGCCTCCAAGAAAAACAAGTGGTACTTGGATAGTGGTTGCTCGAGGCACATGACGGGAGACCCATCCAAGTTTGTCTCTCTCTCCAAAAAGGATGGATGTCTTGTAACTTTTGGTGACAACAAGAAAGGTAAAATAATTGGTAAGGGTAGTATAGGTAATGAATCCTCTATTTTAATTGAAAATGTACTTTTGGTTGATGGTTTGAAGCATGATTTACTTAGTATTAGTCAATTGTGTGATATAGGCTTTAGAGTTGTATTTGATAAAAAGAATTGTATCATTGAAAATGCTAGTGATAGAAAAGTTATATTTGTTGGAAATAGAGATGAAAATGTTTATACTATTGAATTGAATGATTGTCCTATTAATGATAGATGTTTATCGGCTTTGCATGATGATTCTTGGTTATGGCATAGAAGACTAGGACATGCTAGCATGCTCTTAATTTCAAATGTTTCCAAGAATTCTTTGGTTAGAGGTCTTCCCAAATTTAAATTTGAAAAGGATAAAGTTTGTGATGCTTGTCAAATGGGTAAGCAAACTAAGTCCTCTTTCAAATCTAAAAATGTGATCTCTACAACTAGACCCCTCCAACTATTACACATATTGGACTTATTTGGCCCTTCTAGAATTGCTAGTTTTGGAGGGAACTATTATGCCTTTGTGATAGTTGATGATTTTTCAAGATTTACTTGGGTTTTGATGCTAAAACATAAGGATGATGCTTTGAAAAGTTTTGCTAGTTTTGCAAAAAGAGTTCAAAATGAAAAAGGATTTTTTATTTCTAAAATTAGGAGTGATCATGGAGGAGAATTTGATAGCAATGCTTTTGAAACTTTTTGTGAAGAAAATGGTTTTTCTCATAATTTCTCCGCTCCAAGAACTCCTCAACAAAACGGTGTAGTTGAAAGGAAAAATCGTACTTTGCAAGAATTTGCTAGATCAATGTTGCATGAGTATGGTTTACCTACATACTTTTGGGCGGAAGCCGTTAATACCGCTTGTTATGTTTTAAATAGAGTTTTAATTAGACCTTCTTTGGATAAAACTCCTTATGAACTTTGGCATAACAAAATTCCAAATATTGGGTATTTCAAAGTTTTTGGTTGCAAATGTTTTATTTTGAATAACAAAGAAAAACTTGGAAAATTTGATTATAAGATGGATGTTGGTATTTTCCTTGGTTATTCCTCTACTAGTAAAGCTTATAGAGTTTTCAATAAAAGAACTTTAGTAGTTGAGGAATCTATGCATGTAGTATTTGATGAATCTTGCAATGTTATTTCTAATGAGCCTATTTGTAGTGATGTTTTAGAAGGAAATTTTGGAGATTTACTTGTTAGTGACAAAGGCAAGGAAATTGTTTCAAGTAAGCAAGAGGTGAGCTTAATCGAAAAGAACGAAGATGGTTCTTCATCCATGCCTAAAGAGTGGAGGTATGCTCCTTCCCATCCCAAAGAATTAATTCTTGGTGATCCCGAACAAGGTGTGAAAACTCGTTCCTCTCTTAATATGTTTAATAATCTTGCTTTTGTTTCTCAAATTGAACCAAAAAGTTTTAAAGATGCCGAAAATGATGAATTTTGGATTTTAGCTATGCAAGAAGAATTAAATCAATTTGAAAGGAATAAAGTTTGGGAGTTAGTTCCTAGGCCCTCTAATGCTTCTATAATTGGAACTAAATGGGTCTTTAGAAATAAAATGGATGAAAATGGAAATATCATTAGAATTAAAGCTAGACTTGTAGCTCAAGGTTATTGTCAAGAGGAAGGAATAGATTATGAAGAAACTTTTGCACCCGTTGCTAGATTAGGAGCTATTATAATGTTGCTTGCTTTTGCTTCTTATAAGAATTTCATTTTGTATCAAATGGATGTGAAAGTGTCTTTTTAAATGGTTATATCATGGAGGAAGTTTATGTAGAACAACCTCCGGGCTTTGAAAGTTTTGATTTTCCTAATCATGTTTATAAGTTGAAAAAGGCTCTTTATGGCTTAAAACAAGCTCCAAGAGCTTGGTATGATAGACTTAGTAATTTATTGCTTGAGAATGAATTTAAAATGGGTAAAATTGATACTACTCTTTTTATTAAGATTAAGGATAATGATATGCTTTTAGTACAAATATATGTGGATGATATTATTTTTTGTTCTACTAATCCATCCTTGTGTGAAGAATTTTCTAAGTGTATGCATAGTGAATTTGAGATGAGTATGATGGGAGAACTTAGCTTTTTCCTTGGACTACAAATCAAACAACTCAAAGATGGTGTTTTCATAAGTCAAGAGAAATACACAAGGGATTTGCTCAAAAGGTTCAAATTCAATGAAGGTAAAATTGCAAAAACTCCTATGAGCACATCCACTAAGCTTGACAAGGATGAAAAAGGTAAGTGTGTGGATATAAAATCTTATCGAGGTATGATTGGGTCTTTGCTTTATTTAACCGCTAGTAGACCTGATATCATGTTTAGTGTATGTCTTTGTGCTAGATTTCAATCTTGTCCTAAGGAATCACATTTGCATGCCGTTAAAGAATTTTTAAATATTTGCTTGGTACTATTGATTTAGGCTTATGGTATCCTAGAAATGTTGAATTTAATTTGGTAGGATATTCCGATGCGGATTTTGCGTTTAGTTTACTTGACCGTAAGAGTACTAGTGGGACTTGCCAATTTCTTGGTAGTTCCTTAGTTTCTTGGTTTAGTAAAAAGCAAAATTCGGTTGCCTTATCCACTACGGAAGCGGAATATATTGCGGTTGCTAGTTGTTGTGCTCAAATTCTTTGGATGAAACAAACTCTTTGTGATTTTGGATTAAAGTTTGATAATGTGCCTATATTTTGTGATAATACTAGTGCTATAAATTTGACTAAAAATCCTATTCATCATTCTAGGACTAAGCATATTGATATTAGGCATCACTTTATTAGAGAGCATGTGCAAAATGGAAATATTTCTCTTGAATTTGTAGGCTCTAATAATCAATTAGCGGATATTTTTACCAAGCCTTTAAATGAAGAAAGTTTTTGCAAAAATAGGCTTGAGCTCGGTATTATTCGTTGTGATGCCTCGATTTTATAATCTTACTTGTTAAATCTTTTAGAAGGTTTTTTGATAGGGGGAGATATGAAAATCATGCGTTAATTTTCTTAGGGGGAGTTGTGCAAAATTTATGTTCATATTTTTAAGGGAATCATTTATGTAGTTCTAAATTTTTCTTAATCTTTTTGATGATTCCAAAGGGGGGAGAAGTTTAAGAAAAATATGCTATAAATTTGTTATGATTTTGATTGTACTATTTAGGGGGAGAATTGATTTTTGAGTGAAATTCAAGAATGATCTTTATGGCAATATGTTAGACTTTATATTGAATTGATTACTTGATATATGTACTACCTATGGTTTACATGTATTTCAAGTTATTTTTCTTGTATGGTTTGTCATCATCAAAAAGGGGGAGATTGTTGGCTTTTTGGCCCTTAATCTCAAATTAATTAATTTTAATTAATTAATTAATCAATGTTTTGATGATAACAAACCCAATCTTTAATTACTGAAAATTTTAGTGTTTTAATGTTCTCATAGCGTAGAGCTCGGAACAATGATTTCAACGCCTCTTGAATCACCCAAATCGGAGCTAAAACGAAGAAATTATAGCCGAAACAAGCTTTAACGAAAAATACCGGTGGCGATGACGTGGCGGCCAAGTCAGCATCAATGGACCAATCCGAAGCTGACATGTGGACCAATGGGAGAGCAACACATGGATATTTTTGGTTATATATAATTTTATTTAAAAAAAAAAATTGTGTGTGTAACGGTTAAATAATTAAAAAAAAATCAAAAGTCTAAAATGCATTTAATGCTGCTGAGCTGACCGTTGGAAGAATTTTTTTAAAAAATATATATTTTTTTCATTTTTTTTGTTACCGTTAACACACACATATATATATTATTTTTATATTATTATTATTATTATTATTATTATTGTTATTATGTTTTGAGAGTTTTTAACCGTTGGAAGTTTTTAAAAATATATATATATATATTTATTTATTTTATTATTATTATTATTTTAAATTTGTTTTTACTTTTAATTTCTTTTAATATCTACCTTTCATTTTTTCTTTAACTCAAATCCAATGGTCCAAATTAAATTTATCTTTTTACCCATTTTCCCTCTCTTTTTAAACTCATCTTCATCTCCAAATTTTTCAAAAACAATTTTACATTTTTACAATCCTCCAAGCTCAAAAGTTTCCATTGTTGCTCTCTCCAAGCTCCCAATTTTTCTTTTGATCTTATTCTTGAGAGAGTGTTATTGTATTGTGAGGATACATTTGTTGAGTGCTCAAATTTGTAAATCCACTCTATTGAGAGTTATCTTGTATTCAAAAAAAATTCCAACACTTGTAACCGTTTGATCCTAACCCGTGGAAAGGATCGGGTTTGCTCTTGAACCCGTAAAAGGAGCGGTGGTGTAACGGTTGGGTTCTAATCCGTGGAAAGAGTAGAAAGATTTTTATTCAAATTCCCAAGAGGCGCTTGGGGAGTGGAGTAGGTCGAGTTTGACCAAACTACTATAAAAATTACGGTGTCTTCTTCTCTAAATCTTTCCATTTTATTTTTGCAATTAATTTAAGCAATTTATTGCATGCTTTAGTTTGTTTTTATTTGTTGCATAAATTGAAAATTTCTTATTGTTTATAAAAAGTGTATTAATTAGTTTAATTGGGCCCACTTTAGTAAAAAGTTTAATTAAACCTTATTCACCCCCCTCTAGGGTTGCCATACCGATCCAACAAAACTTCTAAACATGAACAACCGTTGGAAACAATTTTCGAAATTCGTTTTGTCACTCACAGTCTTAGCTAGTTTCCTGGTCTGTAGACTCGACCTATTTCCTCTTGGCCTGTCAAACAACCAAAACCGAGCATTAGAACCATAGATAGTCTTATTCTTCCATGCTCATGAATTCTAAATACTTGAATTTAAAATCACACTTCACATTCTACTTTTCCAGATTTTCCAGATTCTATACCCTAACTTCCAACACCCATAACTTCGTCAATACTTAACCAACATTAATGTGCTATACATCAAACTCTTCATTTTCGAACACTCTACAACTTACCTGAAGAAATGAAAACGAGATGCCCAAAAGATTTGTCCAGAAATGCCCCGAACACAGACGACACAGATTCGAGGTTCTCTGCTACCCTTTATCTATCTCCTGAAATTAAACCTACTTCAAGTCATTTTTAGCTCATGAATTCTTCATGAAAGTTGTAGGAAATTGAATAAGATTTCCAACCTTATGCAATAGAGCTTTTGATTCAACTTGTACACCCCAGAATGCTCGAAAAACCAGAGAAAACCAGAGTTCCTCCTGCTTTGCTCGAAAATCCAATGCTCTATTTTCCATTTCAAAAACCATTAACTTCTCATCATATTTAGCTCAAGCTGCCTTCATAGAATTTGTTAGAGAATGGACTAACTTTCAAGAAAATCAAACCTCACCTCTTAGTTCCTTCTGTGTAGCTCAAACCGAATAAAAAACCAGAGGTTGGCATGTTGAACTCAGATTCGGCTGTGGCTGGCTTTGCATGAGCTTTTCCTATCTTCTTCAACCTCAAAACCTCAAAATTCTTCTTCTTCTTCTTCCTTCACTCTCTCCCTCAAGTGCTCTGAAATTTTGGATGGAAAATGATGAGAAATGTGGCTGAAAATGACTAAAAATGGGTTGGAGTTTAGCTTAGGCGGTGGTGGGTTGTTTGCTGTCCATTCCCATTTTCTTTGCTTTTTTTTTTTTTTTTGTTTTTCATTTCCCTTTTGCTGATTTGTTTTCTTGTTTTTTTCCTTCCATTTTCCTTTTCCTTTTCCTTTTCTTTTCTTTCCTTTCTTTTTTTAACTTAGTAATCCCAACAACTTAAACCAACAATGAAACCACAATAACCACAAAACCTGCCATTGTCCTTCAACAATGAATAACAACAACTTTTAATTCAACTTCCACAATAGATGACAAGAGAAAATGATCCTAGAGAAGTCTCGGGTTTACACGAACACTAGGGGAGCGAATTATGTGCTTCCCCAAACCCAGACACCACCACCACCACCTGCAACGGGAGAACCCTCCATTCCTCAGCCAAAGATGACTCCTACAAAGAAGCCGAGAGTGGAAGTACGAGTGGAGCCCTATCCAGACACTCAAGCTCGTCTGGTCATTATGGAGAAACGGTTTCTAAAGTGTGATAAGGCCTTATCCATCTTGACGGGACCTCTCCCAACCTTCATTGAAAATATCTTGTGCTGGTATGGTTGGGATCGACTGAGGAAGGAGCCAAAAGCAGCTTCTATCCCCTTGGGACGTGAATTCTATGCACAGATTGGGGAAGAAATGGAGACCACAATGCTCCTACGAGGTCGAGTGGTGGAGTTCTCGACAAGACAAATCAATCGGATTTTCCAATTGCCATCCCTTAGATGTCTAGCTGGAAACTTGGCTATTGAAGAGCCTACAACAAAGCAGCTGGCAGAGGCCCTCTCGACGGTGGCCCATGAGAGAGTGAAGTGGCAAGAGTCTAGGACAGGAATAAAGACTCTATTATTTGGAGATTTGAATCCAGAAGCAGCAATTTGGATATATGTGATCAAGAACAGGATCATACCAACAACGCATGACACTACCATCTCTTAGGAACATGTCATGCTATTGTACAACATGCATACGGGATTGGATCTCAACATCAGCAGAATCATATGGATAGAGATCCTCTCCTGTGGGCACAAGAACGTGGGAAGGCTATTCTTCCCAACATTGATCACAATGCTTTGTAAGCTTGCAGGAGTTGATCCAGAAGAGAAAGAAGAAAAAGAAGCCACCCAAACTTCAATTGATCTAAGCTTAATCAAGAAGCTCATTGCTAACTCAAAGCAGAAGGTGACTTCTCCAGAGAAGAAGGCTCAATCAACCCCTCCTGCAGCCCGAGTGTCAGAGCCTCCATAAGATGTCACTACATAAGAAGATGCCACTGCATAAGAAGATGTGGCCGCAAACCGGTCGCAAAATCCATCAAATGCGGCTGCAAATCAGAAACAGTCTTCAACTCCTTAGCCGCAACCTGAAAATAATTTAGTGGCTTTGAGGAGAGACTTGGAGCGTATGAGGAACCAGTACAGAGACTACCTGATTTATGCCAAAGCTTGAGATGGAGTGGTCAGGAGCGTCTTGGAGAATTTGATGGAGGATCTCAATGATTATCTCCCACCATTCCCCGAAATAAACTGGGATCCAACCAAAGGCGATGGAGCAGGCCCTTCCAACGCTTAGGGGAGTTTTTCTTTTCACCCTATTCTTTTATTGATTATTCTTTTATAGGTGATGAAAAGTTGGGCTAATCTATCTTTTATTGTTTTTCGTTTTTTCTTTTGTTTGTTTTGATTAGTTAAGATAGTTCCTTTCAGTTGTTTTTCTTGCATTTTATATTCTTAGATAGGTTGTTTGCCTTTATTTTCGTTTCTTTTGTTTTTAAGTTTTGTCTTGGAAAAATTCTGAAAAAAAAGTATATCTCTTGAAAAAAAAAGTATTCTAAAAGATTTTCGAAAGAGAAGTGTGTTATAGTGGTTATTTTGTTTATGAGCGCCCTTAATGATGATAACTAAAGCTCTCTTGGCTCTTTAAATTCTTTAGTAACCTCGAGTTTTTCAAAGCATAAAACCTAAGTAAGCTTTTCTCTCCCTAATACATTCAAATCCAAACTCACCTTAGGCTTTGACTACCGAACCCTTTAGGAAGTTTAGACTTGATCTTAGCTTGTCAATCCTTTTTAGTCTCTCATATTATGTTCTTCATGTTTAGTCAATGGGGACATTGACTCATTTATGTTTGGGGGGGACAGTTTTTTCTTTTGTACTCTCTAATGTATCATGTTGCCTTTTGCTAGTGTTAAAAAAAAGTAGAAAAATCAAGGAGATACTCCTCCTTCTCGAATAAACCAAGCAACCAGGGGCAGTCGTGACACCCATGATTTCCACTGCATGAAAGGTTAGTTTGGGAAGTGAGTATGCACTACAATCTTAATAGTGAGCTATGCTCGTAGTCAGCTGCTTTCACCACAAAGTGTTAGTATGTTGGAACGAAGGTATAGATGACTATGAGACTCTCATTTTCAAAAAAAAAAAAAAAAAAAAAAAAAGAAAAGAAAAATAAGCTTAGCAGCAAAATAAGTTTGGGGGAAGGAAGTAAAATTTTCTTTTCCATTTTTGAGAGTTAGGATTGTTGGGTTTTATGCCATAAAACTCGTAGATAGTAAATGTAAATTCTTGACTGTTATCAATAAAGCGTTACTGAATGTTATTTTATAAAGAGTTATGGAATTATTAGTTGTTTTGTCTTAAATAACCCTAAATCCAATAAACTAACTGAAGGATTGGAATTTCCCAATTCCATAAAGCGGAAGCGTAATTGGGACCGTTCGTAGTTAATTTTGTTTCCACCAAAATACCAATACATTGACAAAATTTAGAAAACTATTCTAAATCAATTACTAAGGCTAAACATACAACCTTTGAACTAATTCTAAAGGGGAGAAGCAAACATACCGTCGTTGTCGTCTCTAAAATATCAAGAACGCCTTTCTTGATTTCGTAGGGATCAAGCGTCAACAATTGGGACACCACCAATTGATCTTCCCCGCTATGACTCTGAGATTAGGAACGTAGTTGTGGGACTACCTAATCTTGAATGGGAAATCCTCTAGAGAGAAAATTCTTCCTAATGTTCTTGGGTTGAGAGAATATGAGAGGGAGTGTAGAGAGAATGCAAGAGTGCATTCTTGTGGCCTTATGTTGTAGTACCTAAACCCTAGGTTTAGTGTTCTATTTATAGGAGAAAGATCATTAATAAAATATTCATTTAAAATCAATTATTTCCATAACTGATTTAATCTTTTCCATAATTAATCAATTCCATAACCAATCAATTCCATAATTGATTAATCTTTTCTATAAATGATTGATCACTTCCATAACTGCTTAAATCATTTCCATAAATGATTAATTACTTCCATAAGTGATTAATCATTTCCATAATTGATTAATTTCCAATTAATTAATTCTTTAATTAATTAATCACCAATTAAATATCATATATTTAATTTCAGACCTTCTATTAGTTAATTAATTAATTACCCAATTAAATATCATATATTTAATTTCAGATTTTCAATTAATTAGTTCTATAATATGAATCAAATTCATATTAAAATTTGAAGTCCTTCAAATTCTCTTATATCCTATAAATTTAATTTGAATCAAATTCATATTAAAATTTGAAGTCCTTCAAATTCTCTTATATCCTATAAATTTAATTTAAATCAAATTCATATTAATATTTGAACTTCTTCAAATATTTATTTCTCTCATAATAATAAAGTTTAATTTCAAATTAGACTTTATATTTTAATGTATCACTATACATTATATTAATTTGTATCTCATACAATTAACTTAATTCCCAATATAAATTTGAACTATTCAAATTATCTCAAGATATAATTGTTCCTAATTACTCTTTTCGAGCTAGCAGGGGGACCTAATGGACCTACAGATCAGAAGCTCCAATGATATGAGGTTAACTGATTAAACTCATTAATCAGGTTAACCAATATTCATTAAATGTGGGTCATTCCACTAAAGACCAACAGCTGAACTCTTCTCACTGTAGAACATTTTTGTGTCCACGGATATAGACCTATACTGGTAAGTCAATCCTTCACGAGTGTCCGTAATCACAGCTGGGTCAAATTACCGTTTTACCCCTGTCTTACACCTGTCTCCTTAAGTACCAGTGCTCCTCTAATGAAAAATCTATTTATGGTCCAACCATTAAACAGAAAGTCCATCTCGGGCCAATGAGAGGGCGGGATCCCTTTGTTCAAGTCTCGGAGTCACCACTTAAGGGAACACTCATCTACTTCTCCTAGAAGTGGGAAAGAGTGAATTCCTTCTTGTGTTGTCATGTCCCCAGCCTCCTACTCGGTCTTGTCTCCAAAAAGGAAGGCATATTGAGTCAGCGTATTGGCCACTCTCACCCATGCTAATCAAAGGACAATCCCTCACGAGAAGGAGTTCATGACACACTCAGGATTAAGACTGAGTTACCTAGGTCATCCTATTGAAACAATAACCTAACTAGTTAACGGTGTTATATCTAGTGGTTTATTATTTCATGGTCCGGTCTTATGCAAACTCATTGCATAGGATACCCCGCTTGCATGTCTACTACATGGACCCTTTGGATCAATACGTCTGTATCAAATACAAAGCGGGTCGTATCTCATAGTGTTACCAGGATAAGGTACCCAACCTTATCCTTGTACTATAGACCTTGTAGGTTGTCACTTGAACATCGATCCCCGTATGTCCCCACATACTAGTTCAAGTTACATACAAACAACCTTGGATCTTAATTTATTGGATTTGGGTCAAATTGTACAATATTTAACAATAACACTTTATTGTAGAAACTCAATAACACTTTATTCAAACAAGTATACAATTTGTTTACATTCACTATCTACGAGTTTTAGGGCATAAAACCCAACACTAACATCTTAGCCTGTTACATGAGTCTTGAACTATTTGTGGAGACATACGGGGATAAGTGTTAAGATACAACCTAAAGGGTTTATAGTATAGGGATAAGGTTGGGTACCTTATCCTGATAACACTATGGATACGACCCACTTTGTATTTGATACAAACGCAATGATCCAACGCGTTCGTGTAGGGGACACGCAAGTGGGGGTATTCTATGTAATAATGAGTCTGCAAAAGATCACACCGCGAAATAGTAACCACTAGATGTAACTCCGTTGACCAATAAGGTCTCTATTTAACTAGGATGATCTAGGAAACTTAGTCTCAATCTTGAGTGTATTATGAACTCCTGTTCACGAGGGATTGTCCTTTGATTTGTATGGGTGAGAGTGGATAGATCGCCAACTCAATAAGCCTACCATTTTGGGGACAAGACCAAATGGGTGGCTAGGAACATAATCACACAAGATGAAATTCACTCCTTCCCAACTTCAGGGTAAGTAGATGAGTGTTCCCTTAAGTGGTGTCTCCAGGTCTTGAACAAAGGGCTCTACCCTTTCACTGGCACGAGAGGGGTTTCTGTTTATTGGTCGGACCATAAACAGATTGTTCATTAGAGGAGCACTGGTACTTAAGGTGTTAGGCTTTATATCCTAAAACTCGTAGATAGTAAATGTAACAAAGTTAAGTATAATCAATAAAGCATTATTGAAAAGTGATTCAATAAGTGGCTGTTGAATGGTTGTTTAAATTATGCATCAATTAACCTAAATCCAATAAACTAACATCCATGGCTACATGATATGAATACTTTAACTTTATGTAGTGACACAAAAGTGGATCAAGTTCAAGTAATAGCCTAAAAGGTCTATAGTATAGGGATAAGATTGGTACCTTATCCTTGGAAAACTATGTGACACAACCCACTTCGTATATAGTGCAAACAATGTGATCCTGAATTGTTCATATAGAGACATGAGAGTGAGGGCGTCCTATGCAATGAGTTTGCATAAGACTAGCACCGAGAAATAAGTCATGTTCTTTCATAACGCCGTTTACAGTGAAACTGACTGTTTCAAACGATGACCTAAGTAACTCGATCTTAATCCTGAGCTAACTATGAACTCTTGTGTTATTCGGGATTATCATTTGATTTTCATGGGTTAGAGTGGCTCATCATCGCCGACTCAATAAGCCTACCATTCTGGGGATAAGACCGAGTAGATAGCTGAGGACATAGTCCTGCAAGACGGAATTTTCTCCTACCTGATTTAGGGATAGTAGGAGGTTGTTCCCTTAAGTGCTGACTCCGAAACTTGACCAAAGGGATCCTGCCCTCTCATTGGCTCGATAGGTATTAGGTTTAGTGGTCGGACCACAAACCAATTGTTCATTAGGGACTCAGTGGGGACTTAAAGAACTGGATGTAACTTTAGGGGTAAAACGGATATTTGACCCAACTGTTGTTACGAACAACCTATGAAGGGTTGACTTACTTATCATGATTATATCGGGTGGACAGAAATATATCTACAGGGAGGGGAGTGCAACTATCGAGCTATACTGGAGTTTCCCGGTAGTTAACGAATGTTGGTTAACTAGGTTAAATGAGTTTAACCGGTTAATCTCGGATCGTTGGAGCCCATGATCGGTTGGTCCATTAGGTCTCCCTGCTAGCTCATACGAAATAAACCTTAGAACATAGTGATGAGAGAATTTGAAACGTTCAAATTCGAATTAGGGAGTCACCGTTAAATTATGTACGATGTATTTAACGTAATAGTTTAATTATGGTTTAAACTATATTTAGAGATAGTTGGAAATATTTAAATATGATTTAAATATTTATCATACGAATAGGGATTCGTATTAGTACACCGGGATTGAAAGATAGCGAGATTGATGAATAATTCAATATTGGATATTGAATTAATAATTAATTAAATAGTTTAATTAGTTTTAATTTTATTTGAAAATAGTTTTATATAAAATTGATTAAAATAAATTGACTTTAATTTCAATTCTTAAAATTGAATTAAAATTCAATTTTAATCAATTAATAAAATGAAAATTCTTTTCATTCTAGGAGGTGTAGTGGATTAACTTGTAATCCAAAGTTTGCTTCTCAAATTGACACCTCTAATCCAACTAATCCCTTGGTTATTTGCTGTCTCCTTAAGCTTAGCTTGACTCAAGCTGCATGATATTCTCATATATATGCTAAAGATCAAGTTGAGAAAGGGATGATTTTTCTGAGAATTAGCTCCCAAAACCAAAGGTCCTTCAACTCTCTTCTTACTTCATTTTCTTCCTAAATTCTTCACATAAAAGAGTCCCACAACTCGTTCTAAGGTCAGAGGATAGCAAGGAAAGCTTCGGTGGTTGTCCTCATACCGATCGTGATTCCTATAACCCCACAGAGTGCTCAAATTTCTCACCAAAATGTTGGTATCTTACTGCTCTGTTTTTCGCTCTTAGTTTAGGCATGTTTTCATTTGCAAAATTAATGAAATTGAGAGGCTCCCGATCAAAATCCCTTCTGCTAGTGTCTCGTACAATCCTTCATAAGGACATAGAGGTATCCTAGGGGTAAAACGGTAATTTGACCCAACTGGTGTTATGAACACTCGTGAAGGACTAATTTGCTGTTATTGGTCTATATCCATGGACACGAAAATATTTTGCAGTGAGAAGAGTGCAACTATGGTCTATGGTGGAGTGTACCCACAGTTAACAAACATTGATTAATTTGGTTAATGAGTTTAGCCAATTAATCTCATATCATTGGAGCTTTTGATTTGTAGGTCCATTAGGTCCCACTGGTAGCTCGTAAAGGGTAATTGAGGAAATTAAGTCTTGATTGATGAGGGAAATAATATAATGTATAATGATACATTATAAATTTAATTTTGGATATGATTCAAAATTAATTAAATTTTTGAATGAGTTCAAATATTAATATGAATTAGATTCATATTAAAACTATAGGATATGTGGGAAATATTCATTTAAATATGGTTTAAATGAAATGATTAAATTGAATGATTTAATTAATTATTTAATTAAATAAATCCCAATCCTATTACAATTGGGAAGAGTAATTAATTATTCATTAATTAAATATGTCTCTAACCTATTATGAATAGGAAAGGGATATGACACTCTATATAAGCCATAGAATGCCTCCTAATTGATTCATTCCAATCAATTCATTCTCTCTGAATTCAAAGAATTCTCCCTAAAATTGATGCGCAAATTGCTTACCGCAAGTGTACGAACCAAGTTATAATATAGTGATTTATTGGATCAAATGTCGTCCTTTGGATTGGTTTTCTAATCAAATTAAGTACCCCAAATACTTTTGCCCAATTTTATCTAGGGAACCAACTTTAGAGAGAAAGAATGGAAAGCAAACACAAAACTAAAAGTATGGAAATCAAATGATGGAAAACTCTTGGGGAGTTGATTTCACCAATTGGGATTATGAATTAATTCATGGATGATTAACATGCTATGGTTCATAAATCTAGGAATACTTAAATCATATTTATCTCTCCCGAGCATAAATAATTCTCTCACATGCAATGAATTCAATATCCTTATCTAAACTCATTAACATGCAAGGCCTTAAGTCTAATCCTTTTTAGCGATTTCTAAGATTATCTTGAATCTCCTGATCTTAAGACTATCCTAGTTATGCATAACAAGATCTAAGCTAAATCCCCTCTCCTGAGCAAGAATTAGACAAAACATCATCCAATTTATGGCCAATAAATTGAAAGCATTAAGGGAAGTTTATGCATAAATGAACTCATAACATTCATCCAAAAATTAATCCATAATTGCCCAAAGGGCTATATCAATCCCTATGATAATAAACTTAGCTATTCATACACGGCATTACGATATAAACTATGTCTAAGACAGCCATTAAAACAACTAAAGTAAGAGGGAAAGAAGATTAAACGTTAAGTCGTCGAAACCGCACGTCCCCGTCACGATCTCTACGAACCAAGCCTTGAATCCCACTCCTCTCCACTTGCTTCAACTCCCACAAAAGGTTTTTAGTCGAGTTTTAGGCTAAAATTTCATCAAAAGAAGTCGTCTTGGCCAGCCCTAATCGCATTCTATTTATAGAGATTCTGTCAACAGCGTCGAGACGTTATAGGCAGCGTCGCGAAGCTGTCCCAATATCGCCCAATCTGTTTAGGAAAGAATCGAGAGCGTCGGGACGCTATGGTCACGTGACCTTTACCGCCTGTTTTACTTAAGGAAAGTTGCTAGCGTCGAGATGCCCAAAGAGCAGCGTCTCGACGCTAGCTCTCTGATAAGCCTCTTTTGAAGGTGTTCATATAACACATGCGGAAGCAATTGAAGATCGGAAGCACCTAACTACATCAATTTTACTCCTAAAGCATGCATGTTCTAAGAATCCAGAAACAGATAGAGTGAAAGTACCAACCTTTTTGTAGCTCAATTGGTGGACCTTCTTGGATTCTTTTCTTCTCCAATCTTCTTAGGACAACCCTTAGAGTCTTCCCTACTATCCTCCGGGCCAAGAACGACTTGTGGGAGTCTATAAAGATAGGGACTGGGAAGGGAATGCTTGAAGGTTCAAGCACTTGAGAGATATGAGGAGATGAGAGTGTTTGAGTGTAAATTCCAGCAGCATAACAGTATGGAAAATCACTCTCTTGACTTGAATCTGATTGCTACTCTTCTTATAGAGAGTTCCCGTGCAAAGCCAAGCCTCAAGACACAAGACACATGGTGTATTTGCAAGCTGAAGTGGATTCTAGGTGTTCATTTCACAAGACATGCAATAATGCATGAGTGAGTTGTCTTTCCACTTTGAATGATCATGCATAAGTGGGATTCCAACTAAATCCACTAAATTCAAATTGAAATCTGATTTCAAGCTTGCAAATTAACCCCAATTTCAATTCTAAATTGAAATTGATTGCTTGGTAATTAATTTGAAACATTTCAAATTAATATGATATGATTAATCTAATTAATCTTTGTTACCTTGTGCAATTCATTATATATGATTCCTAATACATATATATAGTATTCAAAACACTTTCAAATACTTAATCTCTCATTTTCTAATTGAATTCATAATTAAATATTGTGTCAAACACAATTTACGATAATACCCTTTTTCCCGATTTTGAACGATTCAAAGCTTCCTATCTTTTTGTTCTAGGCTTTATTCCGATATGAGCTAGTAGGGGGACCTAGTGGACCTATAGATCATGGGCTCCAACGATTCGAGGCTAACCGACTAATCTCATTAACCAAGCTTAACCAACATTCGTTAACTACCGGGACACTCCACTATAGCCCGATAGTTGCACTCCCCTCACTATAGATATATTACCGTCCATTTGATTTAACCATGATTATTAAGTCGATCCTTCACAGGTTGTTCGTAACTATAGCTGGGTCAAATGTCCGTTTTACCCCTATAGTACTTCTCGTTCCTTAAGTCCCACTGATCCTCTAATGAACAATTGGTTTATGGTCCAACCAATAAACCGAGTCCCTCTCAGGCCAATGAGAGGGCGGGATCCCTTTGTACAAGCCCCGGAGTCAGCACTTAAGGGAACAACCTCTCTACTATCCCTAATTTGGGTAGGAGTGAATTCCTTCTCGCACGACTATGTCCCCAGCTATCTACCCGTTCCTATCCCTGAAATGGGAGGCTTATTGAGTCGGCGATACTGAGCCACTCTCACCTATGCAGATCTATGGATAAGCCCGAATAAACAGGAGTTTATAGTTAGCTCAGGATTAAGATCGAGTTACCTAGGGCATCACATGAAATAGTCAGTCTCGTCAGTAAACGGTGTTATAAAGCGAGAACAACTTATTTCTCGGTCCTGGTCTTATGCAAACTCATTGCATAGGACGCCCCCACTCGCATGTATCTACATGGACGATTTAGGATCACATCGTCTATACTATCTATAAAGTGGGCCGCGTCTCATAGTGTCCCCAAAATAAGGTACTCAGTCCTATCCCTATACTATAGACCGTTTTGGCTATTACTCGAGCTTGATCCACTTTTATGTCTCTACATAAAGCTCAAGTGTTCATCATATAGCCATGGATCTTAGTTTATTGGATTTGGGTTATTAAAAGTGCAATTTACTTATTCAGTTATGACTTTACTGAATTAATCTTGATAATGACTTTATCGAACAAGTATTTATTTTTTTTTTGTTTAACATTCACTATCTACGAGTTTTAGGGAACCAATCCCAACATCTTTTGTAAGCTTCCAACTTTGATTCTTTTCGGTTCTTTGGCCTCTTTTTGCATCCCGAACACTCGATCAACTCCATTTTTATGATTTAGCTCCAATTATTTATTCCTACAAATAGAACACAAAAATGCATAATTTTGGCCAATTTAATTTCAAAGACTAACTAAAATAATAGGAAAAAATAGCTTGCTATGCTCGCTATCAAAAATGAAGAAGAAGGTTCCCACTACCTTGGCCTCAAATTCCCTAGAGAATACCAGTGTTTGCCTGTGGTAGTGTTCCAAGTAGTTCGTGATTATTTCTCTAGCAATTGGTGAATTTAATCTGAGTCGTCAACGTGAGTAAGTAACTTGTTACTATATAAATTAGAATTAGATTCTATAGATTTTCAGCATGCTTAATCTAGATATTCATTTGATTATGAATGTATGTATGTTGCTAGTGTCTTGGTATTTCATGATTCTAAATTAATTATGAATTGTTCTTGAAACCGCTTCCATTGCGTCGAGACCCCGTTCCCTTCAATTGGTATCAGAGCAAATCATTAAATTATTTAGAACTTTCGAAATTTGCACTGGATTGGAGGGATTGATAGCATTGTGGATGTAATTTTGCGAATGAATGTGTACGCTAATTTTGGCCTTAGAATTTACTGCTTTGATATGTTCACAATTGCAAGGGCCCTTGTGTTTTTGGGCAATTATTATTAAATTTGAGTCTTCTGTAAGTCTGGGTCTAGACTAAGCTCAAAATTCGACGAAGATCGATACCAAATTTAGCAAAAAACGAAAGAACAGTTGCTGATTTTTCCAGATTTCTCCTCCAGACGCAAAAGCGTTGAGTGTTGGGTTTTATGCCCAAAAACTCGTAGATAGTGAATGTAAACAAATTGAATACTTGTTTTAATAAATTGTTATTGAGTTTCTACAATAAAATGTTATCGTTAAATATTGCACAATTTAACCCAAATCCAATAAACTAAGATCCAAGGTTGTTTGTATGTAACTTGAACTAGTATGTGGGGACATACGGGGATCGATGTTCAAGTAATTGTTGGGTCTTATGCCCTAAAACTCGTAGATAGTAAATGTACTTTTGATCGAACATTAATAAAAGTGATGTATTATTCATGTTTGTATTATATCTTGTCTTATTAACCCTAATCCAATAAACTAAACATCCAAGGCTAATAGAATGAGGCTTGAACTAGTATGCAGGGACATACGGGGATCAATGTACAAGTTTTAGCCTAAAGGGTCTGTAGTATAGGGATAAGGCTGGGTACCTTATCCTGGTGACACTATGGATACGGTCGATTTGTATTTTGATACAAACGCAATGATCCAACGCGTTCGTGTAGTTGACATGCGAGTGGGGGTATCCTGTGCAATGAGTTTGCACAAAGACCGGACCGCGAAATAGTTAACCACTACTGTAACAGCGTTAGTTAGCTCAATTTCTATTTCACTAGGATGATCTAGGCAACTTGGCCTTAATCCTGGTGGATTATGGACTCCTGTCCATGAGGGATTGTCCTTTGATTTGTACGCGTGAGAGTGGCCTGTTTGCCGACTCAATAAGCCTACCATTTTGGGGACAAGACCGAGTGGGGAGCTGGGAACATAGTCTTACAAGATGGAATTCACTCCTTCCCAACATTAGGGTAAGTAGAGGTGTGTTCCCTTAAGTGGTGTCTCCAGGTCTTGAACAATGGGCCGTACCCTCTCTATGGCACGAGAGGGACTTCTGTTTGTTGGTTGGACCTTAAACAGATTGTTCATTAGAGGAGCACTGGTACTTAAGGACCAAGAGGTAGCCCAGGGGTAAAACGGTAATTTGACCTAGTTGGGGTACGAACACACTTGAAGGGCTGACTTGCTGTTGATGGTAAACATCCGTGGACACAGAAATATATCTACAGTGAGAAGAGTGCAGTTGTGGTTCTTTAGTGGAGTGAACCACAGTTAACGAACATTGATTAACTTGGTTAATGAGTTTAGCCAATTAATCTCATATCGTTGGAGCTTCTGATCTGTAGGTCCATAAGGTCCCACCAGTAGCTCCTTTGGGGCGTCGAGGTAAATTTCTAAGGGGAATTAAATATTTGAAGGGGTTCAAATATTTTATAAAATATGAGTATGATTCATATTAAAAACTATAGGTTATAATTAATGCACATATGATGTATATTAATTTTATAGTTTATTTGAGGGAAACTTAATTAAATATATGATATTTAATTGAAATATTAATTAATTGATGAATTAATTAATATTGATGTTTTAATTTGATTTTAATTAAATTATGATTTAATTAAGTTATGTTGAAACTATGGGTTAAGTGGGATATGTACATGAAAGTGTTTCATGTAATAGTAATTAAATTAAATGATTATTGATATTTTAATTTAATTATTATTAATTAACTGATCAGTTAAATTAAATGATTATTGATATTTTAATTTAATTATTATTAATTAACTAATCAGTTGAGAAACTGATCAGTCAACCATTCCCCTAACCCTACACGTGAAGAGGAGAGAATTAAGGGAGTGGGGCTTTTTCATCGTTGGTTTAATTTTTCCATCCCTTAATTCAATTTTAGTAAGTTATTCAGAACTCCCTATCTCTCTCTCTCACGCAATCTCTCTCTCTCCGTAGCTCTCTGAGTTTTGTTTTCTCCAAGAAACACAGAGACCTAGAATCCTCCCAAAAGCTTAGAGATTTTAGTTGGTTCCCACAAGCCACTCAACTCCAAATCCCAGGAGAGTATCGGTGATACTACGTGGTGGTGTTCGTGAGTGATTTGTAGCATTAAAAGAAGAGTTCTCGCTACTGGAATTTTCTGTCAAATCGAGTTTTTTGGCGAAAAGTATCAAGAACGACCTCAATAGTAAGTAGTTCTTGACATTGGATCAATAGGATCCCCTCTAGATTAGATCTAGAATTTTAATTCATGTTTAGCATGTTTTATAACTATGTTATAGCATGTTTTATTTATTTTTTTGCTGTAAGTTTGTTTCCCGTCGTATTGGTATCCCAATCGGCGTTTAAATCGAAAAAGGTCTCTGACGTCTTCCGCTGCCTAGGGTTATTTATCCCTACAATTGGTATCAGAGCCCTATCGAATTTTAAACGTTGTTTTTGAGATTTGCGATTGGCTTTGATAGGTGGGATTAATTGTATTGTGAATGTATGGGTTTGCGATAAACCGTTTTGATTTAATTTGGCCTTAGATTTACAGTTTTTTCATTCATTGTATCATGTAAGGGCCCCTGTGTTTTGGGCATTATACTGTAAATCGAGTCTGTAAAGTCCGGGTCTAGATTAGGATTGAAGATCGATGAAAATTGCAGCGGGATTGCATCAATTCTGTGAAGAACAGCCGCGGTTTTGCCCAGAAAACAGCTCCAGCCGCAACAGCGTCGGGACGCTTGGCGTTGCGCGTCCTGACGCTGTCGCGATTTCACGCTATGGATTGTTGAAATCGCTCCAGCGTCTCGACGCTGTCACGATTTCGTGCGGAAGTTGGGATTTACGTGCAGACGTGGGTTGAAACCCTAATTGGTCGGTTCGGTTTGTGTGAAACGGTTGAGCTGGGACCGGTTTGGTCCGGTTCAAACCGGTTTGGGAGCGATTCGAGGTTTTCAAGTCCGGTTCAAAGCGGTTCGGGTCGGTTCGAGAGTTCTAGACCGGTTTTGGAGCTGCAGATTTTTGTAATAGGATAGATTTATTGATTTATTAGTGTAATTTTGCTTTAATCTATCACAGGGGCCAATTAAATCGGTTTATTCGCTATTTAAATGCTTTGTGGATGTCATTTAAATTTAATTCCACCTTAGGTTATAAAGCACGCTCATGCATTATGTATGTTATAATATGATTATGATGTATGGCATAATGCATGGATTTTCATGATTGATTTATATATATTTGAGTTATATAATTATCATGAAAATGGGATAGCATGATGCATGCAATTATATAGTTTTAATATAAGAGTTATATTTAAAAATAAATTGTTTGCAGCATGCTACTGTGATTTACCATTTTTGACATCAATTAATTGTTAATTTATTAAAAATGGAAATCAAGTTGCATTGAGCATGAAACATCCATAGGTTAATATAAAAGTTATATTAATTTTCATGCAATGCAAAGTTGTATAGTTTAAATTTGATTAATTTGAATGTGATTGTTAATTGATTTAAACTATAGTATGCATGATTACAGGGCTAATCATTAAAATTTTGAAATAGTTTAAAATTTATGATTAGAAACCGTCAATCTATAATCAAGATATGCATGCTCACATAGGATCTTAGGTTAAAATGAATTAATTTTAATGAGTTAAAATTAATTAGACCTAAGATCATTTTCTAATAGGATCAGAAATTCTTACTTAGTTTTAAAATAGTTTTAATGAACTAAGTAGGACAAACATTCCTGAGATTATAAGGGAACTCTACCAGTGAAGTTCTGTCTAAGGATTGGAGGTATTTAAGTTGACGGTATACGGAACACCTCCTACCTGGGAACTGATCTGGAACACCGGAGTTGAATTAATCACAGGTTAATGTTAGAATAATGTCGCTAGGTAAATTAAATTGGTTTAATGCACCTAGACATTAGGTCTTATTATAATAGTTATAATAGGACTAGACTTAGATAAATGACTTAGCCGGATTTATCTAGGTCTAATCAAACCCTAAAATACCCGATAGGTTACTTTAGTGGGAGGAAAATTACAAAACTTAATTTAAATTGAGTTTTGCTCCTACGTCCCTGTATGTTCCCATCGTGAGATCCATGCTCGGCTTCGTGTCGTTTTAGCGCGGCCTCCCTTCGAAAAGTGTTTGCATGGGTCAATACCAAGGTGAATGGGAAAGTGACTATAGTAAGTGGGAGCGGGACGCGTGTCAACGTATCCCTCGGTCTCCACCCCTAGGTCACAACGTGAGATTCCTATGATCCGCTTGCGTGTTGCCCTGGAGCAACCATCCCTTCGGAGGGCCTGATCATAGGATTCAGAACACCGTGAACTCCTGATTAGGATAGGATCGCTTAGGCTAATTACCAACAGTTGTCTTTCCTAACGGTAGCCTGTTGGTCCGTGCCTCTGAGATCTGAAAGTGGGAGGGTTACACTTACAGGGAGGAGTTAATTGGTTAACAAATCCTTTACCAAACAACGGTGGTTAATGTCTAATGGAATATGAGTTATTCTAGTATTAGAAATTAACTAAGAGTATCATTTTAGAGGAGGAACAACTGATCACCCTTCGGTGGCTGTTCTTCTAAACCTCTAAAGCATCGTTGCAAGACACAATCAATAGTTTTATTAGGGTTCTTTGATTGCTTGTTTGCAAAATTGATTGGATATATGCAATTGTTTGTATTGCTTGTGTGATGGGTTAAGGCAAAGATAACTAATACGGTCAATTGTTTGTTTTTCAGCAATGTCTTCCTCTGTTATTGCCTTGCTTAAAAATGAAAGATTAACAGGCGATAATTTCCCCATATGGAAATCAAATCTAAACACCATAATCGTGGTAGAGGATCTTAGGTTCGTCTTGACGGAGGAATGTAATTCTGTTCCCCCTCGCACTGCCGCTTAGGCAATAAAGGATGCCCACGAACGATGGACGAAGGCCAATGAAAAGGCCCGAGTCTACATATTGGCCAACTTATCTGAAGTCTTGGTCAAGCGTTACGAAAACGTGGAAACTGCCAGGGAGATTATGAATTCCCTGCAGGAGATGTTTGGACTTCTGTCCTATCAGCTCCACCACGATGCCTTGAAGAACGTCTTCAATTCCAAGATGCAAGAAAATCAGTCTGTCCGGGAACATGTCCTGGATATGATAAACCAGTTCAATATTGCTGAGGCGAATGGCAGGGTAGTCTGTGAGCGCAGTCAGGTTGCGTTCATCCTTCATTTGTTTCCTCTTAGCTATATGCAATTTAGGACGAATGTGAGTATGAACAAGATTCAGTTGAACCTGACTATCCTCCTCTCTGAGTTACAGATTTATGAGTCCATGCTTAAGACCAAGGGCAAAAATGTGGTGAAAGGAGAGGCCAGCTTGGCCCATTCCAAAAAGAAGTTCCTAAAGGGTTCATCCTCAGGGACTAAATTTGTACCTCGGGCTTCTTCATCGAAGCAAATCCATAAGAGGAAGGGAGACAAGGGGAAGGCTCCTGCGCAAGCTGTGCAAGGTAAGGGAAAGGCCAAGGTCGTGGCCGACAAAGGCAGATGCTTCCACTGCAATGTGGATGGTCATTGGAAGTGCAACTGTCACCGTTACCTCGCTGAAAATAAGAGAGAAAAAGAAGGTAAATTCGATTTACTGGTATTAGAGACTTGTCTCGTAGAACATGATGAGTTCGCTTGGATATTGGATTCGGGGAGCCACTAATCATGTTTGCTCTTCTTTTCAGGGAAATGATTTCCAGCATCTGGCTGATGGCGAAATGACTCTCATGGTTGGAACAGGAGAGGTCGTTTCAGCTCGTGCAGTGGGAGCTGCAAAATTATGTTTTAGAAAAAAGTATTTAATTTTAGAGAACTTGTACTTGGTTCCTAGAATTAAAAGGAACCTTATTTCTATTTCAACTTTGTTAGAACAAGAATACTCAATTTTTTTTCTGCTTAATGAAGCTATTGTTTCAAGAAATGGTATTTTTATTTGTTCTGCTCAGCGTGAGAATAATTTGTATGTGTTAAGACCTACCGACGCTAAGGCTATTTTAAGTCATGAAATGTTTAAAACGGCCGAAACACAAAACAAAAGGCAAAAGATTTCTCCTCTAAGTAACTATACGTATCTTTGGCACCTTCGTCTCGGTCATATTAACATCGATCGGATCGATCGTTTGGTTAAAAATGGACTTCTAACTGATTTAGAAGATACATCTTTACCACCCTGTGAATCGTGTCTCGAGGGTAAAATGACCAAGAGGCCTTTTACTGGAAAAGGTTATAGGGCCAAAGAACCACTTGAACTGATACATTCGGATCTTTGTGGTCCAATGAATGTAAAGGCTCGAGGTGGTTATGAATATTTCATCTCTTTCATAGATGATTGTTCTCGATACGGTTACTTATACCTAATAGGCCATAAGTCTGAAGCTCTTGAAAAGTTTACAGAGTTGAAGACTGAGGTAGAAAACCTGTTAGGTAAAACAATTAACACACTTCGATCAGATCGAGGTGGAGAGTATTTGGATCAAAGATTCCAGGACTATATGATAGAACATGGAATCCAGTCCCAACTCTCAGCACCTGGTACACCTCAGCAGAATGGTGTATCAGAAAGGAGAAATAGAACCTTGTTAGACATGGTTCGATCTATGATGAGCTATGCTCAATTGCCTAACTCGTTTTGGGGGTATGTAGTAGAGACTGCAGTACATATTCTTAACAATGTTCCCTCAAAAAGTGCTTCTGAAACTCCTTTTGAGTTATGGAGGGGGCGTAAACCTAGTTTGCGTTACTTCCGTATCTGTGGTTGTCCTGCACACATGCTAGTGACAAATCCTAAGAAATTGGAATCTCGTACTAGAATACGCCAATTTGTTGGATACCCGAAAGAAATGAGAGGTGGTCTTTTCTACGACCCTCAAGAAAATAAAGTATTTGTATCGACAAATGCAACTTTTTTGGAGGAAGACCACATTCGAGATCATAAACCACGAAGTAAGTTAGTATTAGGAGAAGCTACAGAAGGATCAACAAGGGTTGTTGATGAACCTAGTCCTTCAACAAAAGTTGTTGGAGAAGCCAGTTCTTCTCGTCAATCTAGTCCTCCTCACGTAGTGGGAGAGCTTCGACGCAGTGGGAGGGTTGTAATACAACCTAACCGCTATTTGGGTTTAACAGAAACACAAGTAGTCATACCTGATGATGGCATAGAAGATCCATTGTCTTATCGTCAGGCAATGAATGATGTAGATAAAGACGAGTGGGCCAAAGCCATGGATCTTGAGATGAAGTCTATGTACTTCAATCAAGTTTGGGAACTTGTAGATCCACCTGAAGGGGTTAAACCCATTGGGTGTAAATTGATATATAAGAGGAAAAGAGATGCTGCTGGGAAAGTACAGACTTTCAAAGCAAGACTTGTAGCAAAGGGTTATACTAAAAGAGAAGGGGTGGACTATGAAGAAACTTTTTCTTCAGTTGCTATGCTTAAGTCAATAAGAATTCTCTTATCCATTGCCACGTTTTATGACTATGAAATATGGCAAATGGATATCAATACTGCTTTTCTAAATGGCAATCTTGACGAGAGTATTTTTATGTCTCAGCCCGAAGGGTTCATAACCCAAGGTTAGGAGCAAAAGGTTTGTAAGCTGAATCGATCCATTTATGGGTTGAAACAGGCCTCCAGGTCTTGGAATATTAGATTTGATACAGCTATCAAATCTTTTGGCTTTGACCAGAATGTTGATGAACCTTGTGTATAGAAGAAAATCAACAAGAATAAAGTAGCTTTCCTTGTACTTTATGTGGATGACATCCTACTCATTGGGAATGATGTAGGATATCTGTCTGACGTGAAAGAATGGCTAGCGGCCCAATTCCAAATGAAAGATTTGGGTGAGGTCCAATATGTTCTTGTAATCCAGATTATTCGGGATCGAAAGAACAAAACGCTAGCTCTGTCTCAAGCAACGTATATCGACAAGATGTTGGTCCGATATTCGATGCAGAACTACAAGAAGGGCTTATTTCCTTTCAGGCATGGGGTTCACCTGTCTAAGGAACAGTCTCCTAAGACACCTCAAGAAGTTGATGATATAAGACGGATTCCCTACGCCTCTGCAGTGGGTAGCTTAATGTATGTTATGCTCTACACGAGGGCTGACATCTGTTATGCTGTAGGGATTGTCAGCAGATATCAGTCAAATCCAGGGTTAGACCATTGGACCACCGTTAAAGGAATCCTCAAGTATCTTAGGAGAACGAGGGACTACATGCTGGTGTTTGGGGCTAAAGAGTTAGTTCTCACTTGATACACCGACTCTGATTTCCAGTCTGACAAGGATTCTAGGAAATCCACGTCGGGGTCAGTGTTCACCCTTAACAGGGGAGCTGTAGTTTGGAGAAGTATAAAGCAAGGATGCATAGCAGACTCCACTATGGAGGCTAAGTATGTAGTTGCTTGTGAAGCAGCTAAGGAAGTTGTTTGGCTAAGGAAGTTCTTGACAGATTTGGAAGTTGTTCAAAATATGAACTTGCCCATTACGTTATACTATGACAGCAGTGGGGTTGTAGCCAATTCAAAGGAACCTCGCAGCCACAAACGAGGTAAACATATAGCGAGGAAGTATCATCTGATTCGAGAGATTGTGCAAAGAGGAGATATGGTCGTGACCAAGATCGCTTCGGAGCACAACATTGCTGATCCGTTTACGAAGGCCCTCTCGGCTAAAGTGTTTGAGGGTCATCTAGAAAATCTAGGTCTGCGAGATATGTATATAGCGTAATCTAGGGCAAGTGGGAGATGTGTAATGGGTGTAAGGATGCCTTAGTTTATTATATTTTGTATATTTACTTTTTATGTAATGTACAACATACATGTACCATTTCTAGCTTTGGATTTTTTTGTATATACTTTCCCATTTAACTTGAGTTTTAGTTCAAGTGGGAGTTTGTTGGGTTTTATGCCCTAAAACTCGTAGATAGTAAATGTACTTTTGACCGAACATTAATAAAAGTGATGTATTATTCATCTTTGTATTATATCTTGTCTTATGAACCCCAATCCAATAAACAAAACATCCAAGGCTAATAGAACGAGGCTTGAACTAGTATGTAGGGACATACGGGGATCAATGTTCAAGTTTTAACCTAAAGGGTCTGTAGTATAAGGATTAGGCTGGGTACTTTATCCTGGTGACACTATGGATACGACCCGCTTTGTATTTTGATACAAATGCAATGATCTAACGTGTTCATGTAGTTGACATGCGAGTAGGGTTATCCTGTGCAATGAGTTTGCACAAAGACCGGACCGCGAAATAGTTAACCACTAACTGTAACACCGTTAGTTAGCTCGGTTTCTATTTCACTAGGATGACCTAGGCAACTTGACCTTAATCCTGAGTGGATTATTGACTCCTGTCCATGAGAGATTGTCCTTTGATTTGTACAGGTGAGAGTGGCATGTTCGCCGACTCAATAAGCCTACCATTTTGGGGACAAGACCAAGTGGGGAGCTGGGAACATAGTCTTACAAGATGGAATTCACTCCTTCCCAACATTAGGGTAAGTAGAGGTGTGTTCCCTTAAGTGGTGTCTCCAGGTCTTGAACAATGGGCCCTACCCTCTCTATGCACGAGAGGGACTTCTGTTTGTTGGTTGGACCTCAAACAGGTTGTTCATTAGAGGAGCACTGGTACTTAAGGACCAAGAGGTAGCCTAAGGGTAAAACGGTAATTTGACCTAGCTGGGGTACGAACACACGTGAAGGGCTGACTTGCTGTTGATGGTAAACATCCGTGGACACAGAAATATATCTACAGTGAGAAGAGTGCAGCTGTGGTTCTTTAGTGGAGTGAACCACAGTAAACGAACATTGATTAACTTGGTTAATGAGTTTAGCCAATTAATCTCATATCGTTGGAGCTTCTGATCTGTAGGTCCATAAGGTCCCACCGGTAGCTCCTTTGGGGCGTTGAGGTAGATTTCTAATGGGAGTTAAATATTTGAAGGGGTTCAAATATTTTATAAAATATGAATATGATTCATATTAAAAACTATAGGTTATAATTAATGCACATATGATGTATATTAATTCTATAGTTTATTTGAGAGAAACTTAATTAAATATATGATATTTAATTGAAATATTAATTAATTGGTGAATTAATTAATATTGATGTTTTAATTTAATTTTAATTAAATTATGATTTAATTAAGTTATATCGAAACTATGGGTTAAATGGGATATGTACATGAAAGTGTTTCATGTAATAGTAATTAAATTAAATGATTATTGATATTTTAATTTAATTATTATTAATTAACTGATCAGTTGAGAAACTGATCAGTCAACCACTCCCTTAACCCTACACACGTGAAGAGGAGAGAATTAAGGGAGTGGGGCTTTTTCATCGTTGGTTTAATTTTTCCATCCCTTAATTCAATTTTAGTATGTTATTCAAAACTCCCTATCTCTCTCTCTCACGCAATCTCTCTCTCTTCGTAGCTCTCTGAGTTTTGTTTTCTCCAAGAAATACAGAGACCTAGAATCCTCCCAAAAGCTTAGAGAATTTAGTTGGTTCCCACAAGCCACTCAACTCCAAATCCCAGGAGAATATCGGTGATACTACGTGGTGGTGTTCGTGAGTGATTTGCAGCATCAATAAAATAGTTCTCGCTGCTGGAATTTTCTGTCAAATCGAGTTTTTTGGTGAAACGTATCAAGAACAACCTCAATAGTAAGTAGTTCTTGACATTGGATCAATAGGATCCCCTCTAGATTAGATCTAGAATTTTAATTCATGTTTAGCATGTTTCATAACTATGTTACAACATGTTTTATTTCTTTTTCTGCTGTAAGTTTGTTTGCCGTCGTATTGGTATCCCAATCGGCGTTTAAATCGAAAAAGGTCTCTGACGTCTTCCGCTGCCTAGGGTTATTTATCCCTACAATAACAACCTAAAAGGTCTATAGTACAAGGATAAGACTGGGTACCTTATCCTGGTAACACTATGTGATATGGCCCGCTTTGTATTTAATACACACGTATTGATCCAAAGCGTCCATGTAGTAGACATGCTAGTGGGGATATCTTGTGCAATGAGTTTACATAAGACCGAACTAGGAAATAGTAATCGCTAGTTGTAATACCGTTAACTAGTTAGGTTTCTATTTCACTAGGATGACCTTGGCAACTTAGTCTGAATCCTAAGTGGATTATGGATTCCTGTTCACGAGGGATTGTCTTTTGATTTGTATGGGTGAGAGTGGCCAGTACACCGACTCAATAAGCCTACCATTTTGTGGACAATACCCAGTGGGGTGCTGAGAACATAATCACACAAGATGGAATTCACTCCTTCTCGACTTTTGAGGAAGTAGATGAGTGTTCCCTTAAGGGGTGTCTCCGGGTCTTGAATAAAGGGCCCTACCCTCTCACTAGCCAGAGAGGGGTTTCTGTTTGATGGTTGGACCACAAACAAGTTGTTCATTAGAGGAGCACTGGTACTTAAGGAGGTAGAGGTAACTCAGGGGTAAAACGGTAATTTGACCCAACTGGAGTTACGAACACTCATGAAGGACTAACTTGCTTTTATTGGTCGATATCTGTGGACACAGAAATATTCTGCAGTGAAAAGAGTGCTGTTGTGGGTCTTTAGTGGAGTGACCCACAGTTAACGAATGTTGGAGCTTCTGATCTGTAGGTCCATTAGGTCCCACTGGTAGCTCGTAAAGAGACTTGAGACAATTAAGTATAAATTGTAAATTGAAAGCGTTCAATTTATTTAGGGGAATCATATAATGTATATTGATACATTATGACATAAAGTTTATGAACTTTATAATATGATTTTTGAATTAATTTCAAAATTAATTCTTGAGAGAAAATATTTGAAAGAGTTCAAATAATTAATATGAATTGGATTCATATTAATATAAATAATTTAATAAAGTCCCTCAGATTAAATATGTGATATTTAAATTGTGTAATTAATTAATTATTTATTCAAATTAGATATGAATAAGATAATAGATTTGATCTTATTCATGACCTTTTCCTATTAGGAAAAGGTCTTGGCATTTTCCTATAAATAGGACCCCTGGGGTGGGGTGAAAGGCATCCCATTCATTCTACTTCTCTTAGAGATCTCTCCTAAAAGACTCCCACCAGTTTCCTGCCTCCAGTAGTCTAAGAGATATACCGGTGTAACCAATTGGTGGTCTTCGCACAAAAAGGTTCCTGCGTTTTTAATCTCACAAGTAAGAAAAGGCGAATCGATCAAGGCTTCCAACGAAAGTAAGTTTCCTTTGTAAACTTTGATCACTAGGATCATCTCGATTAGATCTAGATTATTATTAAGCATGTTTATAACTCTTTTACAGTACTTTAAACATAGTTTTATTGTTGTATTCTTTTGCAAATTGTATTGGTATTTCGATTAGAATCAAAGACTCTGAGTATGTCCTGTGATATTTTTTTTCGCAGCGTAGGGCTTTTATCCCTTCAATTGGTATCAGAGCCAACTCAGTTGTTCTTAATTTTAAATTGAAATTTGCAATTTGTTTATGGTGGGATTTATGTATTGTGAATGTTATGGTTTGCGTATAAATTGTTTCGATTAAATTGGCCATATATTTACTTTTCTTGAATGGTTCAATGTAAAGGCTCCTGCGTTTTTGGGCATAATTTGTAAATCTATTATGCTTTGTAAGTCCAGGCCTAGAATAGGGTGTTCTATGATGAAGATCGATGAAAATCACTTCCAAAATCGAGGCCAAATGCGAAGAACAGCTGCTGGAATGCCCAGATTTTGCCTCCAGACGCAGTAGCGTCGCGACCCTGTTCATCGGGCGTCGTGACGCTGTCTCGATTTCGCGAAGTGGAGATCTCCGATCGCATAAGCGTAGCGACGCTATCTTCACAGCGTCGTGACGATAACGCGATTTCATGCGCTCCTGCGGCTAGGGTTTCATGAGGTGCGACTGAAGGTTATTTGCGGTCCAGTTCGCTGGTATGGGGTCGGTTTGGCCTGGTCCAGCCCGATTCAAGCTTGTTTTGATGATTTTGAGTTCGGTTCGAGGCAGTTCGTGCGGTCTAGTCTGATTATGAAGCTGCAGAAGGATATTTTTAGGATGAAATAGCTTAAATTATTGTAATTTATGTGCTTTATTTTATCCTAAGGGCCAATTAATTGGTTTATACGCTATCTAAATGCTTTATGGATGTCATTTAGATTTAAAATCCCACCTTAGGTTATAAAGCATGCTCATGCATTTATGTATGTTATAATTAGATTATAATATATGATTGAAATGCATGGTTTATTTTCATGAGATGTTTAATATATAGTTGAGCTATATTAAAATCATGAAAAATGGAATAGCATGATGCATGAAATTACTTAGTTAAATATAAAGAGTTATATTTGATAAGTTGTTTGCAACATGCTACTTTGATTTACCTTGATTGGCAATAATATAATCGTTATAATTATTTAATAAGGAAATCAAAGTTGCATTGAGCATGATACATCCATAGCTTAATATAATTGTTATATTAAATTCATGTAATGCGATTGTTAATTGTTTTAAAACTATAGTGTGCATGATTATAGGGCTAATCATTACAATTTTAATAGTTTAATATTTATGATTAGAAACCGTCAACCTATAATAAAGATTGCATGCAAACATAGGATCATATAGGTAAATGGATTAATTTTAAAATGTTTAAAATTGATTAGACCTAAGATCACGTTAATTCTAATAGGATTAGAATTAAGTCTTCCTTAGTTTTAAAATAGTTTTAATATGACTGAGTAGGACAAACATAACTATTGGTTATAAGGGAACTCTACTGGTGAAGTTCTGTCTAAGGCTGGAGGTACTTAAGATGACGGTTTACGGAACACCTCCTATCTGGGAACTAACCCAGAACTTGAGTTGAATTAACCACAGTTATGTAAGCTTGCAATGTCGCTAGGTTAATTAAAAGAGTTTAATTCACCTAGATCTTTAGAGTAAAGACTTTACATTACTATGGTTAAAAGGGAACTCTCCTGGTTAAGTTCTATCTAAGGCTGAAGGTATTTAAGCTGACGGTTTACGGAACACCCGCTACCTGGGAACAGACCCGGAACTTGAGTTAAAATAACCATAGTCATGTTAGCATACGATGTTGCTAGGTATGTTAAAAGAGTTTAATTCACCTAGAACATTACAGTAAAATTCTCATTACACTAGAACAAATTTGGCTTTTAATGTCGGGCATTGCCCGAGATTAAAGGCCTTTAATGTCGGTCACTGACCGACATTAAAAGTTTTAATGTCGGTCGCTTTTAATGTCGGTCAATGCCCGACAATAAAGGCCCTGTCCGACATTAAAAGTACCCTTTTAATGTTGGTCATAGCCCGACATTAAAAGACTGTCTTATTGTCTGGTCGACCGGCATAGATAGGGCGGTTTTAATGTCGGTCGCTTTTAATGTCGGTCATTGCCCGACATTAAAAGCTCTGTCCGACATTAAAAGTACCCTTTTAATGTCGGTCTTGCCCGACATTAAAAGTGGCGATATCAAAAGCGTGCGACATTAAAAGTTTGCAAATTTTAATTTTCCCATATAATATGTCCGACATTAAAAATCCATTTTTGTATGTTTCAATGACAGGCAATGCCCGTCATCATTTTTATTCAGTATTAAATAAAAAAAATTGTTGGTTGCAAACGTAGCTAACCAACAATATTATTTCTTCCTTCCTGTAAACAAAAATAGAATTTGACTTTATAACTTCCAATACAAATAGCTCAATCCAAACACAATTTTTTTATGTCACAAAACCAACTTGAAATACAAACACTTCCATATATCATTTACAATATAATACTTGGACCATCTGTCCCTCCACAAATTAGATCCAACCAAATATTCCAGAATCAAGGATTTTCAGAAGAGAGAACACATATGAACATTCACTATTGAAAAGTATGTACAGTATTGAAAAGTATGTACAAACAAATCCTCCACTATATATAGACACATTTCAAGCTAATTAATGTATATTCAAGTACACCTAGCCTACACAAATCCTCCAACCAAATTTGCCCATTTTATACGAACCTCATCGATCTTGTCTTGTGTAAATGCATTCTTTGTGTTAAACTACAACAAAACAAAAACAATTACATGACAAAAGAATGAAAAGAAACTTAAATTATAATAACACGTAAGGATAGTGATAATAGTTACAAGTTTAGTTATAGGGGTAGTAGAGTTGTGCATTATTTCTCTTATATATTTTTGCACAAAATACCCACACTCTGTCGAACTTGATTGACGAGGGCACTACAATGAAAAATAACATACTTGAGTATCCATACGAGATTTAGATGTCTATAATATCATGAATGTGAATTTACCTTCACTAGTTTCCAACTAATAGCAAATCGATATTGAGGAAGCGAGTGCTTAGCTTGCCACATTCTCAACCCCCTAAATAATTTAAAACATTAGAACAATTCAAGTTTTATTTTTCCTTTTAAACACTATAAAAATTTGAGACACACTTAAGTATTTATAGTTCCACTAAACTCTTCTTCAACTTTACTGCGCAAAGAATTCAATATATACACAGTGTTTTCCCGAGGCTGGATCGCGATCAACATCCAATGATGACTATGTAGAATCACAATTTTGATCATATTATTATTTATGAATAAGAAAAGTTACAATGGAGTAAATGTCGCTAGTAAGAATTACTTACCCAATGTTAAAGGGAATGAGAGCTAGTTGATCCAAATCAACCATATCTAGTCTGTTAGAGAGATTTCTAGAACGAAGTTCTTGAGACTTCACGTCCGACATTAAAAAGCCCGTGCGTTTTTTTTTTGTCTGACATTAAAGCCTCCGCGCCTATTTTTCTGTCCGACATTAAAACTATAATTTTTTGTAGTGTTATAATAGTTATAATAGGATTAGACTTAAATAAATTGAATTAGTCGGATTTAACTAGGTCAATAAACCCTAAAATACACGGTAGGTCACTTTAGTTGGAGGAAAAATCAAAACTTGATTTAAATCGAGTTTTTACTCCTACGTCCCTATATTCACAACGTGAGATCCATGATCGGCTTTGTATCGTTTAAGTGTGGCCTCCCTTCGGAAAGTGTTTGCATGGGTCAATAACAAGGTGAATGGGGAAGTGCCCATAGTAAGTGGGAGCGGGACACGTGTCAACGTATCCTTCGGTCTCCACCCATAGGTCACACCCTGAGAGTCATATGATCTGCCTGCGTGTTGTCCTAGTACAACCATCCCTTCGGAGGGCCGATCATAGGATTCGTAACACAGTGAACTCCTGAAAAGGATAGGGTCACTTAGGCTAATTACCAACAGTTGTCTTTCCTCACAGTACTCTGTTGGTGCGTGCCTCTGAGATCTGAAAGTGGGAGGATTACACTTACGACGATGAGTTAAGTGTGTTAACAAATCCTTGACCGAATAACGGTGGCTAATGTCTATAAGAATATAAGTTATTTCGGAATTAGAATTAGTTGAGAAGTGTCTCATTTCAAAGGAGGAGTAGTTGATCACCCTTTGGTGGCTGTTGCTCGAAACCTCTGAAACATCGTTGCAAAACTAAATCAATAGTCTTAGGGTTCTATGATTGCTTGTTTTTTTTTTTTTTTTTTTTTGCTAAACTAATTGGATTGTATGCAATTGTTTGTCTTGCTCTTGTAATGGATTAGTGCGATAAATAATCAAGTAATTTGTTATTTCAGCTATTCAATGAATAAATATGTGCATAGTCTTACGCCTATTTAATAAATAACGGTGATTATACAAAAAACTTAAACGATTAATTTGTGGCGAATAATTTAAGATTAGTCTTAATAGAGAAATGTTCTCATGCCCCAAATGTTTAATTCATTAAGAAGTGTTATTAATGAATGTGACATTGAGCCTTGCTCAGCCAAAGAAGACTTGTCCAAAGATAGTAAATTCGATTTACTAGTCTTGGAAGCGTAATTTGTGAAGAATGGTGATTCTACCCGAATACTTGATTCATAGTCACAAATCACGTTGGTTCTTCTGATTAAAAGGAATGAATTCCTGGCAACAGCTTGCTGCTATTGAGATAACTCTCAAAATTTTGAACTAGAGAGGTTGTCTTGGCTGTAGCAATGGGGAACGTTAAGTTATTTTTTCCAATGGGAGCAAATACATATTATTAGATAATGTTTATATAATTCCTAAGATCAAAAGAAATTTGATTTCTGTATCTTATTAGCTGGAACAATGTTACTCTTTACCTTTCCCTGCTAACGTAGTTCATTTCAAGAAAGGGAGTTAACTTTTGTTCAGGTGAACTGAAAAATAACATAAATGTTTTAAGACTAATCAAGAGTAAAGCAGCCATAAACACTTAGTTGCTTGAGACTGCTACTACTCAAAGAAGTGAAAGGCAAAGGTTTTCTCCTAAAGGAAAATACTCTTATTTGGCATTTAAGGTTAAGACATGTTTACCTCAATATGATTTTGGGACATTGGTCAAGAGTATACTTCTAAGCAAGTTAGAAGATGACTCTCTGCTACCTTATAGGTCATGCCTTAAGGGCAATATGACTAATAGATTCTTTTGCTTTAAAAGAACTATAGAGCCAAAGAGCCCTTGGAGCTTGAACATTTGGATCCTTCTGGTTCAATATGTTAAAGCAGTGAGAGGGCATGAATAATCCATCTATATTATAGATAATTATTCAAGGTATGGGTATCTCAACCTTATGCAACTTAAGTCTAAAGCTCTTGAGAAATTCAAAGTGGTTTGAGACTGAAGTTGGAAACTTGTTAGGTGAGATGATTAAAACACTTCGATTTGATCGAGATGTAGAGTATTGAATCCCAACTCTCAAACCCCTGAAACACCTTAGGAAAACAGTGTATTAGATAGGAGAAATATAACCCTATTGGATATGATTCGATTCATTATGAGCTATATGCTCATTTGCCTGACTCGTTTTGGGGTCATGCAGTGTTGACTGCAGTACATATTTCGAACAGCGTTCCATCAAAAGTGTTTCTAAAACATCTTTTGAATTGTAGATAAGGCGTACAAGTAGTTTACGTTATTTTTGGGGAGTCTAACACACTTGCTTGTGGCTAACCCAAAAGAAACTGGAACACTGTTCAACAGTATACCTATTCGTAGGCTACCCCATGAAAACGAGAGATGTGGATACTTCTTCAATCCACAAGAGAATAAAGAATTTGTACAGACAAATGCTATATTCTCAAACGAAGACCGCATGAGAAATAATAAGCCACAAAATAAGATCGTTTTAAGTAAATTAACTGATGAAGCTACAGAAATATGAACAAGAGTTGTTGATGGCATTACATGGGCATAATTGAAGCCCAGATCGTCATACCTGATGATGGCATTGAGGATTCATTGTCTTAGAGCAAGGCAATGAATAACAAATTGGACTAAAGCAATGGACTCAGATTTAAAATATGTGATTTCAGATCCATCTAAGATCTTGTAGATCTATCTAATGGGGTAACACCAATGGATTACAAATGAATCTACAAGAAGAAACAAGACATAAACTTATGGTTAGACTTATGGCAAAGGGTTATACCCAGAGACAGGGGACTGTAAGAAATTCTTATCTTCTGTCGTCATGCTGAAGTCTGTTAGAACTCTTGTCCATTTTGAGTGGATGCCAAGACTACCCTTTTGAATGATAATCTTGAGAAGAGTATCTACACGTCTCAACCAGAGTGGTTCATTTAGCAAGATCAAAAGCAAAAGGTTTTTCAGACCTTAAGTGATCCATTCATGGATTGACCTTAGCAATTCGACCTTGGAATATAAGATTTGATACTATGATCAAATCTTTTGGCTTTGATCAGAACATTGATGAATCTTGTCTTAAAGATTGTCAATAGTTGAGTAGCTTTATTAGGGTTGTATGTGATTGATATCCTAGTCATTGGGAATGATGTAGGTTATCTTACTAACTAGTAAAATGAGAGATGTGGATACTTCTTCAACCCACAAGAGAATAAAGAATTTGTACTGACAAATGCTAAATTCTCAAACGAAGACCGCATGAGAAATAATAAGTTACAAAATAAGATCGTTTTAAGTAAATTAATTGATGAAGCTACAGAAATATGAACAAGAGTTGTTGATAAGTCAACAATGGTTGTTTATGATGCTAGACCTTTAACAAGAGTTGTTGATAAGGCCAATACAACTGGTTAGTTACATCTATCTCAAGAGTTGAGAGTGACTCAATGTAGTGGGAGGGTTGTTCTACAATCTGACCATTACATGGGCTTAATTGAAGCCCAGATCGTCATACCTGATGATGGCATTGAGGATTCATTTTCCTAGAGCAAGACAATGAATGATGTTAACAAGAACCAATTGGACTAAAGCAATGGACCCGAAATTAAAATATGTGATTTTAATTCCATCTAGGATCTTGTAGATCTCTCTAATGGGGTAACACCTATGGATTACAAATGAATATACAAGAAGAAACGACATATAAACTTATGGATAGACATAAGGCAAAGGGTTATACCCAGAGACAGGGGACTGTAAGAACTTCTTATCTCCTGTCGTCATGCTGAAGTCTATTAGAACTCTTGTCCCTTTTGAATGGATGTCAAGACTACCCTTTTGAATGATAATCTTGAGAAGAGTATCTACATGTCTCAACCAAAATGGTTCTTTTAGCAAGATCAAAAGCAAAAGGGCTTTCAAAGCTTAAGTGATCCATTCATGGATTGACCTAAGCAATTCGACCTTGGAATATAAGATTTGATACTGTGATAAAATCTTTTAGCTTTGATTAGAACATTGATGAATCTTGTCTTAAAGATCATCAATAGTTGAGTAGCTTTATTAGTGTTGTATCTGATTGATATCCTAGTCATTGTGATAAAATGAGCTAGCAACTCATTTTCAAATGAAAATTTGGGAGAAGCTAAGTTTGTTCTTCGGATCCAAATTGTTAGGAACCGTAAGAACAAAAAGCTAGCCTTGTCTCAAGTGTCTTATATCTACAAGATGTTAGTTAGATATAAGATGTAGAATTCCAAGAAGGGTTCACTACCTTTCAGTCGTGGAAATCATTTTGTATAAGAAACTGTTTCCTGAGACACCTCAAGAAGTTGAGGACATGAGACAAATGCCCTATGCAATAGGGATTGTCAGTAAGTATCAATCTAATCCAAGATTTGATCACTGGAAAATCGTTAACAATATCCTCAAGTATCTGAGGAGAAAAAGAAACTATATGCTCGTGTATGGGAGTAAGGATTTGATCCTTACAGGATACACTGACATGGTTTTTAAGACTGATAAGGAATTGAGGAAATCTACATCAGTATCCATGGTCAAACTTTACGAAGGAGCTATAGTGTGGCATAATTACAGTCTTGACCATATAAGCCGAAAATATAGCTGCCTGTGAAGCAACGATAGAGACTGTAAAGCTTTGAAAGTTCTTGACTGATTTGGAATGTGTTCCAAATGTGAACTTGCCCATGACACTTTATAGTGATACAGTGGTGCTGTGGAAAATTCAAAAGAACCTTGCAACCCAAGACAAGTAAGCACATTGAATTAAATAGAATATTGTTGATTAATTCACGAAGGCTCTCTCGGCAAGGTATGAGGGTCATCTAAAGGGTCTAGGTCTACGAGTTATGTACAAAGATGAAATCTAGGGCAAGTGGGAGAAATGTAATAGGTATAGTGATACCATTATGTAATGGGTATAGTGATGCCCTAGTTTATTGTATTTGTACATTGTATATGTTTTATACATGTATTTATACACCCACTGCTGAATAGATTATTGTACATCCCACTAAACTAGAATTTTAGTTCAAGTGGGAGTTTGTTGGGTTTTATGCCGTAAAACTCATAGATAGTGAATGTAAACAAATTGAATACTTGTTCTAATAAAGGTTTATTGAGTTTCTGCAATAAAATGTTATTGTTAAATATTGCACAATTTGACCCAAATCTAATAAACTAAGATCCAAGGTTGTTTGTATGTAATTTGAACTAGTATGTGGAGACATACGGGGATCGATGTTCAAGTAACAACCGAAAAGGTCTATAGTACAAGGATAAGACTGAGTACCTTATCCTGGTAACACTATGTGATACGACCCGCTTTGTATTTGATACAGACTTATTAATCCAAAGCGTCCATGTAGTAGACATGCGAGTGGGGGTATCCTATGCAATGAGTTTTCATAAGACCGGACTGCGAAATAGTAACCTCTATCTGTAACACCGTTAACTAGTTAGGTTTCGATTTCACTAGGATGACCTAGGCAACTTAGTCTGAATCCTGAGTGGATTATGGACTCCTGTTCACGAGGGATTGTCTTTTGATTTGTATGGGTGAGAGTGGCCAGTACGCCGACTCAATAAGCCTACCATTTTGGGGACAGGACCGAGTGGGGAGCTGAGAACATAATCACACAAGATGGAATTCACTCCTTCCCGACTTTTGAGGAAGTAAATGAGTGTTCCCTTAAGTGGTGTCTCCGGGTCTTGAACAAAGGGCCCTATCCTCTCACTGGCCCGAGAGGGGTTTCTATTTGATGGTCTGACCACAAACATGTTGTTCAATAATAGAGCACTGGTACTTAAGGAGGTAGAGCTAACTTAGGGGTAAAAAGGTAATTTGACCCAGCTGGAGTTACGAACACTTGTGATGGACTAACTTGCTATTATTGGTCGATATTTGTGGAGACAAAAATATTCTGCAGTGAGAAGAGTGCAGAGTTGGGTCTTTAGTGGAGTGACCCACAGTTAACGAATGTTGACTAACTTGATTAATAAGTTTAGCCAATTAGTCTCGTATCGTTGGAGCTTCTGATCTGTAGGTCCATTAGGTCCTACTGGTAGCTCGTAAAGAGACTTGAGGCAATTAAGTATAAATTGTAAATTGAAAGCGTTCAATTTATTTAGCGGAATCATATAATGTATATTGATATATTATTATATAAATTTTATGAAACTTTATAATATAATTTTTGAATTAATTTCAAAATTAATTCTTGAGAGAAAGTATTTGAAATAGTTCAAATAATTAATATGAATTGGATTCATATTAATAATTTAATAAAGTCCCTAAGATTAAATATGTGATATTTAAATTGGGTAATTAATTAATTATTTATTAAAATTAGATATGAATAAGATAATAGATTTGATCTTATTCATGACCTTTTCCTATAAATAGGACCCTTGGGGTGGGGTGAAAGGCATCCCATTCATTCTACTTCTCTCAGAGATCTCTCCTAAAAGACTCCCACCAGTCTCCTGCCTCCAGTAGTCTCAGAGATATACTGGTGTAACCAATTGGTGGTGTTCACACAAAAAGGTTGCTGCGTTTTCGATCTCACAAGCAAGAAAAGGCGAATCGATCAAGGCTTCCTAAGAAAGTAAGTTTCCTTTGTAAACCTTGATCACTATGATCATCTAGATTAGATCTAGATTAATATTAAGCATATTTATAACTGTTTTACAACACTTTAAATATAGTTTTATTGTTGTATTCTTTTGCAAATTGTATTGGTATTTCAATTAGAATCAAAGACTCTGAGTAGGTCCTGTGATATTTTTTTCCGCTGCGTAAGGCTTTTATCCCTTCATCGAGACGCTGGTTCATCAGCATCTCGACGCTGTCTCAAAATCCCAGCAACGTGTGAAACGCGACGTCGTCTCGACGCTGGTTCCGCAACTTTTAGACGCTGCATCGAGTTCCAGCAGCGGCGGTAGGGTTTTCAGGTGGTGTAGATGGTTCGGTTTGGTTCGGTTCAAGGTTGTTGGCTCTGGTTCGTGATGAATTGGCTTGGTTCGAGTTTTTGGATGCTGGTTCGAGATGGTTCGAGTCGTTTTTTGTCTGATTGTGGAGTGGCAGAAGTCTTATTAGGATAAAATTTTGCTAATTTAATGTAATATATTGCTTTATTTTATCCTAGGGGGCCAAATTATCGGGTCATTTGCTATTTAAATGCTTTATGGATGTCATTTAGAATAAATCCCACCTTAGGTTAAGTATGTTCATGCATTTTAATAAATATTATAATAGTTATAATGTATGATATAATGCATGATGGATGAATTTCATGAGTAATTTAATATAATAGTTATGTTAAATATAAAAAATTAAAAAAGCATATAGCATGACATTACATGGTTTAAATATAAAGTGTTATATTTAATGTCTTGTGAATGCTTGAATGATTTTCATGTTTGGTTTAATGTAAATAAGTTATGTTAATTAAATATGAAAAATTAAAGATGCAATGAACATGAAACATCCATAGATTTAATATAAGTGTTATATTATTCATGCAATACATAATGTATGGTTTATTTATTTAATTTGAATATGATTGTTAATTAAATAAAACCATAGAAAGCTTGATTATAGGGCTAATCATTAAAATTTGAAAATAGTTTTAAAATTAATGGTTAGAAACCATAAACCTATAATAAAGAATTGCATGCCAACATAGGATCATAGTAAAATGAATTAATTTTAAAATGTTTAAAATTAATTAGACCTATGATCACATTAATTCTTATGAGATTAGGATTAAGTCTTAGTTTTAAAATAGTTTTCATATAACTAAGTAGGACAAACATATCCTATGGTTATAAGGGAACTCTCCCGGTGAAGTTCTGTCTAAGGTTGGAGGTATTTAAGCTGACGGTTTATGGAACACCTGCTACCTGGGAACTGACCCAAAACCTAAGTTGAACTCACCATAGTAATAGTTAAGACCTTATTATAAGAGTTTTAATAGGCATAGATTTAGATAGATTGACTTAGCCAGATTTATCTAAGTTAAATAAACCCTAAAACAAATAGAACATTTCAGTGGGAGGAAAAGTATAAAAACGAGATGTTAATATCAAGTTTTTTCTCTTACGTCCCCCTGTGTTCACACAGTGAGATGCATGCTCGGTTTCGTGTCACCCTAGAAGTGGCCTCCCTTCGGAAAGTGTTTTCATGGGTCAATACCAAGGTGAATGGGGAAAATGTTCATAGTAAGTGGGAGAAGGACGTGTGTCAACACATCGTACGGTCTCTTCCATTGGTTTGTTTATGAGATTTCATGCTCCACCTGCGTGTTGTCGTAGTGTGACCATCCCTCTGGAGGGTTGTTGGGTTTCCAGAGTGAGTAAAAATAAGATATAAAAAGACTCTAGAACTCTGTGCAAGTATACACAGTCCGCAGCAAGTAATAAGTATTTATCGAATCCAAGGTCTGAATTAGCTTCCACTTTATTTATTTTGTTTATCTTTTTAATGGTTTCAAAGGTGGTTAAAATGATTGGTTTTTATAGAATGCTGACGCAAAAGAAATGACAGAACAGAAAGTAAACAAATAGGCAAACAGAATAGAAACATGCGCTGGTCATAGAATCAATATTTATTACTAGAGATTAAGCACGACAATTACATGCTCCCTAACCAACGCCTAGAGCTACTTAGTTCATAAAATTCGTGGAAACACACGTTACAATCTGAGTATGAATATCCATATTCACAAAATAATACAAGAAAATATTAATTCCCTTGATCAGCTTGCAAATGATGGTTTCCTTGATGGTCTCCAATCTCTCTCCTCTATTCGGCTCCCAAAATGGAAATGAGAGTGATCTCTTCCCCAAAAGTGGAATGAATTTGACTTGGGCGGCTATCTCCTTTTATAGAGTGATAGGAGGCTTGAATTAGGTTGACCTAGACACGTGGATGGCTCTCCTTGCTCCATAAATCCGAGAATAGCTTAACAGAATTCAGTTTGTTAAATTGGCTAACAAGCTGTGACGTGGAAGTTTTGCTCCCAGCTTTGCTCTAGCACAGATTTTGCTCCCTTAAGTCGCCCAGCAACATATTCTGCACAAAATAATTTCCAAAGCTTCCATTCCTCCAAATGGGTTAGAACATGCAATATCTATCTAAAAGCAATCCTATTAAGCACAAAAGACACACAAATTCCTATAGAATTAAGGTCTAAATAACTCCCTTTGGGAGAGTTATCAAGGGCCTGGGCATGGAGTAGCAGGACAAACTCCAGAAATGGATAGGGTTGACGGGACTTGTCGAAGTTCCGAGTTAAATGAGATTTATAGTTCCACGACACTCAAACTACTACTGTAGTAACAGTGGCTGGGGTCGAACATAGGGAAGGGGATTCTAGTGGAGTGTAGGTTTCTATGTTAGACACAACAGGGGGTTTTGAAAAAGCAGCGAGATGAAATAAAATAAAATACTGAATATAAAAATTGAGTTGAATAAGAAAAACATGCAACAAAGAGATATTAAGATGAAATTCAATGAAGGCAAATGATCGTTGGATTGGGGCTATTATGCTTGAATGGCTTGTTACTTGGTTTCCTAGTTTTCTCTAAAAATCATTCCATGCAGTTTAAATGAGCCCGAGAGTGCTTCTTGGTTACTTGAATGATCCCCCTAACTAATTTGTGTTTAATTAATTAATTAACCTAGAATCCTGCAGCTTATATAATTAATTAAATTTAGATATTTGCCGCTGCCCTGCATGCATAGCCTGATGATCACCAAACTATATCTATCTAATCTAAAATAAACAACCCGAGATCTCATGATTGCTTACATACATTAGCCGCTTTAAACACAAGGGTTTGGAATCACATCAATCAAATAGAATAGAAATTCAGATTCAATCAATACAACTTTTATGATGCATCTTAGGCTTATCAAGAGTCTACACTAAACATGCTAGATTAGTGGACTTGCCTCGACCTAGTGGCTATCTCAAATAATTGATAGAATACACAAAACTAATCTCCTAGAGTCGTCAATTCTAAGATCTTAATAACATGCATTGGTTTAAACAAGATTACATGAAAAGCACATATCAACAGCAAAGAACCTTGAATAGAAACCAGAAAACTCAGCCAAGTATCAATACATTCAAAGCATAATCCCAATCCAACGATTCTAATAGATTTAGCTACTCATAAAGAAAGGTAAACGACAAACAATCCCAAAAGAATACATTAAAAACGACCCTAAAAGGTCTAAACAACTCAGAAAACTAAAAAGAGGCGAGAGGAATGGTAAAAATATGAAAATTCTAACCTAACGGCAGACTAAACCGAGTCCTCGTATTTATAATAAACATCATAGTGTCAAGACGCCAGGGTTCAGAGTCTCGATGCTACAGATTTTTCATCCGTTTCGTAATCGCGTCAATGTCGAGACGTCAGGCCTTAACCAGCCTTGCTGCCTTTTTTCTCGATCTTGTCTCGGTCTTTCTTAGTACGGGGCTTCAACCTTTGACTCTTTGTGCAATTCTTCAGGCCTGCTTCGATCTTCTCGGGTCTCTTCAGCTCCTCGTCGTCCAAGAACTTCGAGATGGCTCAAAAACTTCCTAATTGGCCTGATTAACACCAAATCGTGTGGTTGGCTCCCAATGCTACCTATGCTCAAAATACCTGAAATTAAGACAATTAAAGCATAAAATTCTTCTAACAAGCTTAGATTAGAGGTAATAAAATAACACGAATTAGGTGCTATCAAGGGTTTCTTAGGTTCATGTCTCAACATTGTCTTTCTTAATAATAGCTTGTTGGGGCTGACCTCTGGGATATGAAAATGGAGGGTTACACTTACACGGATGAGTTAAACATGTTAATGATTCCTTGACAGAACAACGGAGGCTAATGTCTATAGGAATATGAGTTATTCTGGAATTAGAGTTAGCTGAGAATTTTCCCAATTTAGAGGAAGAGTAGTTGATTACCCTTCGATGTCTGTTATTCTAAACCTCTGAAGCATCGTTGCAAAAACTAAATCAATAGTTTATGAGGGTATCTATGGTTGCTTGTTTTTGCTAAATTGATTGGATGGTTTGCAATTTGTTTGCTCGTGCAATGGGTTAAGACAAAGATAACTAATGCGGTCAATTGCTTATTTTAATTTCAGCATGTCTTCCTCTATTGTAAAAATAATGGTAATACAACTAGCTTAAACGATAAACTAGTGGTAAATCATTTAGGATTAACCTTAATTGAGGAATGTCCTCACGCCCCCGATGTCTAATTCATTAAGAAATGTTCTTGATGAGTATGACATAGGACTCTGCTTAGCAGAAGAGAACTTCTCCAAGACTGTAATTTTCATTTACTTGTCTTCAAAACGTGATTAGCGAAAAATATTGATTCTCCTTGAATCCCCGATTCACTGGTCACAAATCACGTTTGTTCTTTTAAAAGAATGAATTCCTAGCAACAACTTGTTGTTGATGTGATAACTCTCAAAGTTGAGAACTAGAGAGTTTATCTTGGTTATAGTAGTGAGGAACATTGAGTTATTTTTCCCAATGGGAGGAAATACATATTATTAGATAATGTGTATGTAATTCCTTAGAGCAAAAGAAATTTGATTTTTGTATCTTATTTGCTGAAACAAAGTTACTCTTTAACTTTCTTTGCTAATGCAGTTTTTTCATTTCTAGAAAGGGAGTTGACAATTGTTCAGTCAGACTGAAAAATAACCTACATGTTTTAAGACTAATCGAGAGTAAAGCAGTCATGGGCACTGAGCTGTTTAAGATTGTTACTACTCAAAGTGATATGAGGCAAAGTATTTCTCCTAAAGGAAAATACCTATCTTAGGCACTTAAGGTTAGGCCATATTGATCTCAATATGATTGGGAGCTTTGTCTAGAATGGACTTCTAAGCAAGTTAGAAGATGACTCTCTACTACCTTATAGGTGATGCCTTAAGGGCAATATGACTAATAGGTCTTTTACTGGAAAAGAACTATAGAGCCAAAGAGCCCTTGGAATTTGTATATTTGGATCCTTGTGGTCCAAGATGTTAAAGGAGTAGGAGGGTATCAATAATTCATCTTTGTTATAGATGATTATTGAAGGTATGAGTATCTCTACCTAATGCAACTTAAGTCTGAAGCTCTTGAGAAATTCGAAGGGGATTAAGACTGAAGTTGAAAACTTATTAGGTGAGATAATAAAAGCACTTAGATCTGATCGAGGTGTAGAGTATACAGGACTTGAGATTCGAAGACTATTTGATAGTACATGGGGTCACATCCTAAACCCCAGTTAAGAGAAATAGAATCCTATTGGATATGGTTCGATCCATGTTGAGCTATGCTCGATTGCCTGGCTCATTTTGGGGTCATGTAGTATGACTGAAATCCATATTTTGAACAATGTTCCATCAAAAGGAATTTCTTAAACATCTTTTGAGTTGTGGTGAGAGCGTAGAGGTAGTTTACGTCACTTTAGGCTTTGGGGGTGTCTAGCACACGTGCCAGTGACTAACCCAAAGTAACTGGAATCCCGTTCAAAATTATGTCTATTTGTAGGCTACCCCAAGAAAACGAGAGGTGGATTCTTCTTCGACCCACAAGAGAATAAAGTATTTGTATTGATACATGCTACATTCTTTGAAGAAGACCACATGAGAAATCATAAGTCACGAAGAAAGGTCGTATTAAGTAATAAATCTACAAAAACATCAACAAGGGTTGTTGATAAAACTTGTTGTTCAACAAAAGTTGTTGATAGGGCCAGTTAACCTGGTCAGTCACATGTATCTCAAGAGTTGAGAGTCCTCGATGTTGTGGAGGGTTGTTTTACAGCCTGACCGTTACATGGGTTTAGCTGAAACTCATGTCGTCATATCTGATGATGGCATAAAGGATTCATTGTCCTAGAGATAGGAAATGAATGATGTTGACAAAGACCAATAGATTAAGGTCATGAACTTGGAATTTGAGTCTTTGTATTTCAATTCCATTTGGGATCTTGTAGATCTGCTTGATGGGGTAACACCTATAGGTCGCAAATGGATCTACAATAGAAAACGAGACATAACCTTGTGGTTAGACTTGTGGCAAAGGGTTATACTCAGAGACAGGGATTGTTGACAACGCCCATTTATGTGCGTTATTTAGCCTTAAAAGCTTAGGTAATTGTTTGGAACGTAAGGACTTTATGCCTAAAATCTTATCATTCTAAGTCATTTTAGCAAAAGTGGTAGAAACATGAAGGAAATCTTAAAATTATAGAATTTAAGCCTAATTTGTACAAAAAGAGATTATTTTGTAAAGAATTTATCCAAGTAATGTTTTTGTGCAAGAGTCTTTGCGAGGAGAATGCGCCTGCAAGAGGAGATGAAGGTTAGCGGAGAAAAGAAGTTAAAAGTTGCAAGATTACGCCTGCATCTGGACTTGAGGATTTGAGGAATGTGATCAAGTTGCATATGCAAAGCCATATAAGGAAAGAAGCCCCATTCTGAAGACAGAATTGTCAAAGCAGAACACAGAGTAAATTGCACCCGAGATGCGACCACAACTGGGCTTTCCGACAGAATACTGAGATTCGCGGGATTTGCACTGAATCATCCGAAAATCCCCCAATCCGGCATCAAATCTCCAAGGATCGTGGATTTTTACCTTCCAAGGCTTTTTCACACTGATCTCGGCAATCAACCTCACCTTCCATAGTCTATAAAAGGGGACCAAGGTGCAAGAAGCAAGAAGAGCTCGGTGCTTGGAGTTTTCGTCGTTAGGTTTTATTTTAGTTCTCTCTTCTCACCTTGTAACCACTCTGAGTTCCGGATCCCTCATTCTCTATCGGCATTTTTATTTTAAAGAAGAAGAAGAGAAAGGCTTGTCTCTCCTTGAAAAAGGGCAAGAGCTAGCTAGATAGAGAGAGAGAGATCGTTAGTTGAGTCTTGTCTTTATTTTATGTTTTGTACTCTTTGATTTCTAGTGTTTTCTATTTGTTTTCATTTTCTTTTTGTTGTAAGTTAATCTTTTGTACTCAAGTCATTCTTTAATAGTAATTCATTATTTTTCTCTCAATGTCAAGGTTTTTCATTATGTTTTACAATTTATTTTCAATCATGAGCTAAGCTTCTATTTAGGGGTCAAATATGTGGATTCCTTGAATAGAAGAAAGTCCCGCCTATGCAAAAGCAACCTTGCTCCCTCTAGCATTGTTTGTCTTTGTTGAAATTAAGGTTTAAATGTTAGCTTAAACTGATCACTTAGGTTAGCATAGTTTGCATTTAACTAATGGACGAAAGGTTGGAGTTAAAGGCGTGGGTTCGCAAAGCAATAGTGGAAAAGATCCTAGAAATAAGACTTTGACTTCTTGCATCCTAGAAATAGAACTGGAACCGGGTTTTAAGAGTCGTGAGTATTATTTATCTAAGTTTCAGTTAGCCTTAGAAATAGATCTCTAGCTAGCTTAGTCTTCTAAAGGCACCTACAGTGGAGCTGAATAGGAGTTGGACTTAACTCACAATCTGGTTGTCAGGGGATTGCGGGCGCAAACTGGGATATGCTATTTGCACCATGTCTATGTGGGCAACATAGATAGTGTGTCTCAGTCGTCTGCAATACCTGAGTAAATTGCGGGCGCATAGGTGGAGGTGATCTAAGGCTCAAGGTTGAAACTGTTTGAATTTCCCTTCTTATCTCATTGACATTTTTATCTGTTTTTACGTCATTGTCTCTTTGTCTTAAAACCAAAACCCTAATCAACTATTTTTATTTGGTTACCAACCATGGCCGCAAATTTAGAGGAGGTTCGTATTTTACAAAATCGTTTGTTAACTTAGCTAGTCACCATCTCCCTTGGGTACGATATCTAGAATACTTTCCACTTTATTACTTGATAGTGTATACTTGCACTTAAGCAGGCTATTGTGCATCAGCGTGACCCCAACCGTCAACTGTAAAGAATCCTTATCTCTTGTTGTCATGTTGAAGTCTATTAGAAATCTTGTCCATTTTGAATGGATGTCAAGATTACCCTTTTGAATGGTAATCTTGAGAAGAGTATCTACATGTCTCAACCAGAATGGTTCATTTAGCAAGATCAAAAGCAAAAGGGTTTGCAAGCTTGAGTGATCCATTGATGGATTGACCTAAGCATTTCGATCTTGTAATATAAGATTTGATTCAATGATCAAATCTTTTGACTTTAATCAGAACATCGGTAAGTCTTATGTCTACAAGAAGATCGTCAATAGTTCATTAGCTTTTTTACTATTGTATATGATTGATATTCTACTCCTTGGGACTGGAGTAGGTTATCTTACTGACATTAGAAGTGGCTAGCATCTCATTTCCAAATAAAAGATTTGGGAGAAACTTAGTTTGTTCTGAGGATCCAAATTGTTAGGAGTTGTAAGAACAAAGTGCTAGCTCTGTCTCAAGCATCTTATATCTACAAAATGTTAGTTAGATATGAGATGCAGAATTCCAAGAAGGGTTCATTACCTTTCAGACATAGAATTCTTTAGTCTAAGGAACTGTGTCCTTAGTCACCTCAAGAAGTTGAGGACGTGAGACATATGCCCTATACAGTAGGGATTGTCAGTAAGTATCAATCAAATCCAGGATTTGATCACTGGATGAGTTAAGAATATCCTCAAGTATCTTAGGAGAACGAGGGACTACATGCTGATGTATAGGGCTCTTAGGAGAACGAGGGACTACATGCTGATGTATAGGGCTAAGGATTTGATCTTTACAGGATACACCGACTCTGACTTCCATTCTGACAAGGATTCTAGGAAATCCACTTCAAGGTCAGTGTTCACCCTTAACGAGGAAATATAGTCTGGCGAAGCATCAAACAAGGATGATATGCAGACTCCACTATGGAGGCTGAATATGTAGCTACTTGTGAAGTAGCAAAGGAAGCAGTTTGATTTAGGAAGTTCCTAAGTGATATAGAAGTTGTTCCAAATATGAACTTGCTCAAAATCGCTGATCCATTTACGAAGGCTCTCTCGGCTAAAGTGTTTGAGGGTCATCTTTAAAGTCTAGGTCTACGAGATTCATACATAGTATAATCTAAGGCAAGTGAGAGATGTGTAATGGGTATGAGGATGTCCTAGTTTATTCTATTTGGATGTAATGTACTTCTACATCTAACATCTCTATTGCTCTGGGTTATTTATCCAGATGTACATCCCACTAACTAGAGTTTTAGTTCAAGTTAGAGTCTGTTGGGTTTTATGCCCTAAAACTCGTAGATAGTAAATGTAAATTCTTAACTTTTATCAATAAAGCGTTATTGAGTGTTATTTTATAAAGAGTTATGGAATTATTAGTTGTTTTGTCTTAAATAACCCTAAATCCAATTAACTAACATCCTAGGCTGTTACATGAGTCTTGAACTGTATGTTGAGACATACGAAGATCAATGTTCAAGATACAGCCTAAAGGGTTTATAGTATAGGGATAAGGCTAGGTACCTTATCTTGGTAACACTATGGATACAACCCACTTTGTATATGATACAAACACAATGATCCAACGCATTCGTGTAGGGGACACGCGAGTGGGGGTATCCAATGCAATGAGTTTGAATAAGATCCAACTGCAAAATAGTAACCACTAGATGTAACTCTGTTGACTAGTAAGGTTTTTATTTCACTATGATGATCTAGGCAACTTAGTGTCAATCCTGAGTGTATTATGAACTCCTGATCACGAGGGATTGTCCTTTGATTTGTATGGGTGAGAGTGGCAAGATTGCTGACTCAATAAGCCTACCATTTTGGGGACAAGATCGAGTGGGTGGCTGGGAACATAATCACACAAGATGAAATTCACTCCTTCCTGACTTCAGGGTAAGTAGATGAGTGTTCCCTTAAGTGGTGTCTCCAGGTCTTGAACAAAGAGCCCTACCCTCTCATTGGCACGAGAGGGCTTTCTGTTTATTGGTAGGAGCATAAAGAGGTTGTTCATTAGAGGAGGACTGGTACTTAAGGACAAAGAGGTAACCTAGGAGTAAAACGGTAATTTGACCCAGCTGGTGTTACGAACACTCGTGAAGGATTAACTTGCTGTTATTGGTCTATATCATTGGACACAGAAATATTATGTAGTGAGAAGAGTGCAGTTGTGGGTCTATGGTGGAGTGTACCCACAGTTAACGAACATTGATTAATTTGGTTAATGAGTTTAGCCAATTAATCTCATATCGTTGGAGCTTCTGATATGTAGGTTCATTATGTCCCACTAGTAGCTCATAAAGGGTAATTGAGGAAATTAAGTCTTGATTGATGAGGGAAATAATATAATGTATAATGATACATTATAAATTTAATTTTGGATTTGATTCCAAATTAACTAACTATTTAAATGAGTTCAAATATTAATATGAATTAGATTCATATTAAAACTATAGGATATGTGGGAAATATTCATTTAAATATGGTTTAAATGAAATGATTTCATTAAATGATTTAATTAAATAAATCTCAATCCTATTACAACTGGGAAGAGTAATTAATTATTAATTAATTAAATATGTCCCTAACCTATTATGAATAGGAAAGAGATATGGCACTCTATATAAGCCATAAAATGTCTCCTAGTTGATTCATTCCAATCAATTCATTCTCTCTGAATTCAAAGAATCCTCCCTAAAATCAAGAAGAAGGTTCCCACTACCTTGGCGTCAAATTCCCCGGAGAATACTAGTTTTTCCCTATGGTAGTTTTCCAAGTTGTTCGTGATTATTTCTCAAGCAGTTCTCGAATTTAATCTGAGTCGTCAACGAGAGTAAGTAACTTGTTACTATATAAATTAGAATTAGACTCTATAGTTTTTCAGCATGCTTAATCTAGATATTCATTAGATTATGAATGTATGTATGTTGCCAGTGTATTGGTATTTCATGATTCTAAATTAATTACGAATTGCTCCTGAAACTGCTTCCACTACATCGGGACCCCGTGTTGATGCCCTAAAACTCGTAGATAGTAAATAAAATAAATTAATTAACCTTAATAAAGTGTTATTTGAGTGATTCAGTAACTTGTTATTGAATAATGAAGTTTGCATTAATTAACCTTAAATCTAATAAACTATGTCCCCAGCTATCTACATGGTCTTATCCCCAAAGTGGTAGGCTTATTGAGTCGACGATGATGAGCCACTATCACCCATGCAAATCAAAGGATAATCCCGAATAAACAAGAGTTCATAGTTAGCTCAGCATTAAGATCGAGTTACCTAGGTCATTGCATGAAATAGTCAGTCTCAACAGTAAACAACGTTACAAAGTGAGAGTGGCTTATTTCTCGGTCCTGGTCTTATGTAAACTCATTGCATAGGACACCCCCACTCGCATGTCTCCACATGGACGATTCAGGATCACATCGTCTGTTAGTCTTTGAGTAATTCTTGGCCATTTTAATGCACTTTAATGTTTATTTTGGTAGAAAATTGTTTATTAGAGCTAAAATGAGAATTTGGAGTTGATCGGGTGTTCGGGACACCGAAAGAAGCCAAAGAAGTAAAGAGGAATCAAGTTGGAGGCTTAACAAAGTTTGCATACCTGAGAGCTAGCGTCTCCACGCTGCCCTTGTGGCGTTTCGAAGCTAGAAAGTTTCCTACTTGGGCGGCAACAGAGGCAGCATCGAGACGTTGTCCCTTAGCGTCTCGACGCTGTGACATTTTCCTATTTTGTTTTGGCGCTGCAGAGGACAGCGTAGTGACGATGTCGACAGATTTCTTGTATATTCATCCTTATTTTCTACGGCCAAGAGGAGTCCATTTGGTTAAATTTTAGCCATAATTTCGATTAGAGACATTTGGTGGGAGCTGAAGCATGGCCTAGGAGTGGGAATCAAGCTTTCAAGTTTTATTTGTAGTTCTTTGACTATGAGTAGCTAGCTTGACTGTTGTTGGGTTTCCAGAGTAGGTAAAAATATAGTAAAAATAAACTCTAGAACACTGTGTAAGCATACATAATCCGCAGCAAGTGATAAGTAAATTATCTTATCCATGGGGCTCAACAGCTCTCACTTTATGTATTTTGTATAACTCTTTAATGGTTTCAAAAGTGGTTAAAATGATTGATTTTGATAAGATGTTGAAGCAAAAGAAATGACAGAATAGAAAGTAAACAAATAAAACAGACAGATTGGAAACATGCGTTGGTCAGGATTCAGTAATTGTTTTAAAAGATGCTATAGCGATATTATTCATTAGGCAAAACTCTTGCAGTCTTATTAGCAGGATCCTCCCAGAACTCTGGATCTTTTGGAATGTGTTTCAACTCCAATGACGTTCTACCGATCAAGCACTAGGCAACTGGCTATCCGTAACTCAGTTACTGGCGTTCACCAATACATAATGATCTAGTGTGATCAAATACCACACACTTCTTAAATCATCCCTGAAACTAAGAAGTGGTATTCGTACCAGCTGGCCAAGCGGACACAAAATAAAAATATGCACAACAAATAATCAAGATGCTCAAATCAACATATATTGCATAGAGAAATAAGCACGACAATTACATGACTCCTAACCAACACCTAAATAAATTTAGTTCATAAAGCTCATAACAACACACACTACAATCTGAGTATGTGCATCCATAACCACAAGAAAGTACAAGAAAAGATTAATTCCCTTGGTCAAATCCGTAGTTGATGCAAATGAGAAATGATCTTTCCCAAAAGTGGAATGTCTTTGACTTAAACGACTCTTCCCTTTTATTGAATGAACGCAAGCCCAAATTAAGTCAATCTGTACACGTGGATGGCTCTCCCAACTTCTTAAGTCCAAAAATAGCTCAACTAACTTCAGTTCATTAAAATTTATAACGAGCTTTTACGTGGCAGTTTTGCTCCCTACTTTGCTAGATCACAGATTTTGCTCCCTCAAGTCGCTCCGCAATATATTTTGAACAAAATAACTTCCAAAGCATCCATTCTTCCAAATGGGTTAAAACATATAATATTCATCTAAAAGCAGCCCTATTTAGCACAAAAGACACACAAATTACTATAGAACTAAGGCCTAAATAACTCCCTTTTGGAGAGTTATCATACCCCCAAACTTGAACTAGAGCAATACTAACTAACCTTTCCTTAAGAATTCAAAACATCAGACAAAGCACAACTTAATCAAAACAGATAATCCAACACTACCTTCAACCTTTACCTAAGCATTCAGCAAAATCGAGCTCTGCTGCAGCTGAATAATTCTTCCGGCATGGACAAATAATCACCACCTTTTAACTCAATCCTAAGAATTTGCCACAACCTAGCTCTATTATCAGATATATTAAAACACATTTTTAGAGGGGTTTATATTTTTGTTCTTCAGACTTAAAGCAGCCCTACAATCATAAGCTCTTACGCATGGGATGACCCACTTTATGGTGCAGTATACCCTTGCCTCAAACTCATCACCAACTAGGCTAAATACTCATTGCTAAACTAAAAAATTCTTAGTTATTCCATCCCTTGCTTCTCAGAATGGCGACATTTTATGATGAAGCTCACCTAAGCCCTAGGAGACAGAAAAAACTGTTGGATTACCATTCATCCTTCAAAACTTTTGCTCTATGAATTTCCTAAGCAAATTTTCTGCAATTACTTCTTTTTTTTTTTTTTTTTTTGCTCATAATAATTTTTTTCATTTTTTTCACATTTCCTAGGTCATCTTTTGACGCAAAGACAAACTGTGGGTGTCACAAATTTCCCTGGTTACTCAATAACCTAAAAAGATAATTTATGAAGGAGAGGAATGCTCGAGCAAAACAATTGGAGTAGCAAAAAGTCCCCCAAACTTGAATTATTCATTGTCCCCAATGAAACATTAATATTATAAATTATACCAACAAACTTTAATTTTTCTATCTGAATTTTAAACTAAGCGTGGAATTAGAATTAAGCTTAAGGTGGATCAAATAAATCAACACTACCTCAGAATCTTCTTGCCGTAGCGGTGACCAGGCTAGAAGAAATGCTCAAGCAAAAGGTTTCTGGAGATCAGAATACCTTAATCTAACTAAGCTAACTAGTCCAAGCTTCAAAAATTCAGAAGAAAATAGTTAAGTTAGGAATGCTCAGTGCCATAGAACAGAAACAACTATTGGAATTTTCATTGAAAAGATAGAAAAGAAATTTACATCAGCAGATATATTTTTTAACCAATGAGCAAAAAAAATAAAAACATGAAAACAAAAACAAACAAAATATTGAGGTCAAGATTACGCGAGCAACAAAAATATTTCATAAAAAATAATGCTCGCCCAACTTTTTCTTTTTCAATCCTCCTGACCAGGGTCCTCCTCCTCATCTCCTTCTCTCTCTATCGGTGGTGGTGGGATGCAGGGGTTCAATAGGTCATCAGAGAATACTGGGAAGGCTGGATATGGCTTAGAAAAATTAGACTGTAAGGCCCTCCTCAATGCGACATCCCTTCGCTTCACATAATTCCAGAAGGTTTGGAATTGCCTTTCGGCAAACTCCATCTGGCTGGAATGCATTTGCAGTTGCTCTTGCATTTGATGGATGTCGCACACCAAACTGCCTTGGCGTGCTTCTTGAGTCCTCTGAAGCCTTGCCAAGTTCGGCGTGTCTATTATTCCCTTGTCCATTAGAGTGATATCGTCTACATTCATGGGAACCCCTACTCTTTGGCACATCATAGTTATTGTGTTCGGGAAAAACAGCTTCCCTACCTTCTTCCGCTAGCAATCATAAATTTCACTTGAAATAATTTTTCCAACATCGATACTCAAAGAACGAAGAATAGCAAATACCAGAAGTACTCAGTCTCGAGACACCGTTGAATCATGAGTTGTCGGAAGCAAATGCAGCTTGACGAAGCCCAACCATGTGTTGGCCTCACTCTTCAGATAAGCCGCTTGGAACATGCGCTTTTCCGTTTTCGACAACCTCCATTGGGCCCCTTCGATACCAACCTCCCTAACAGTCGCATTCAATTGATCATTAGATGGGGCTACTACCATCTCATTAAATCCAGCATGCGGAAAATCTTGGAGGTTGAAAAGAGAGTTGATTGCTCCTGGGATCCAATCAACAGCCACTCCTCGGACTATTACTTGGAATCCTTCTTGATCATCTATGTTCGCGATAAATTCTCGAACAACGTTTGAATTTACCGGCTCCGACTTTGCGCAGAATTGACTCCATCCGTGATTTGCTATTTCAGCCCTCAAGAAATGCGGCAGATCATCACGAAATCCCCTCTCAAACAGAAAATCTCTTTTCAGCATCTCTATATACTTGCCGTGTGGTAAATCTTCCTCGCGTGGCCAACAGCTAGATCAACACTGCGTGACACGTGGAAGCACCAAATGTACCACTCGGTTTACCTGCCCACGAAAAAATTAAATACCAAATGGTAGAATAATTTAATTTACAACCGCCCTTTATATTCGGACGAAATACTTGATCTTGCCAACAGATTGCCGAAACAAACCATTGAGCAAAGATTTTCTTCTAGAAGAATCTTTGATATGGAAGATTTCAAATTTAACTTTAAACTGCTAAAATCAAATCTTATTTTTATTTAAAGCCAAATAAATCAGGAAAAATATTTATTAAAACCTAAATCTAAACATAAATAATAACGAAAAATACAAACTAAGATTAAATCTAAACTTAATCAAATTAATTAAGAATAAATTAAATTGATAAACATAAAAATACAAATAAATATACCGGAAATAAAATCTACGGAAATTAAAAATACCAACGAATGACAATAAATTAGATAAGATCGGAATAAAATAAAATTCAAACAAACCAAATCTAATTCAAAATAATCCAAATTAAAATCAAACTAAACAGCGAAAAATAAAATCGCAACAAATCCTGGGAGCTTAAAAATATTGCTATACAACATGCTCCCGCAAAACTCTTGCTCTCTCATTCATCAACCAATTTTAGGGAAGGATATTTCGACTGGAATTCATCACCCCGATAATGTTTCACTCGCTGTCCATTAACTTTGAACACTCTCCCATCCTTTTCATCTTGCAAAGTAATTGCTCCATGAGGAAAAACTTCAATCACACCAAATGACCTAGACCATTTGGATTTCAGTTTTCCAGGAAACAACTTCAATCTAGAGTTATAAAGCAAAACTCTCTGACCTTTGACAAACTCTTTGGGTTTTATTTTCTTATCGTGCCACTGCTTAGTCTTTTCTTTATATATTTTCACATTTTCATAAGAAAATGGACGAAACTCATCTAATTCGTTAAGCTGCAGCATTCTTATTGCCCCTGCCCGACTCATATCAAAATTCAATATTTTCAAAGCCCAAAACGTTTTATGCTCCAACTCTAACGGTAAATGACAAGCCTTTCCATATACTAACCTATAGGGAGACATACCTAGAGGAGTCTTATAGGCTGTCCTATAAGCCCAAAGAGCCTCATCTAACCGAAAAGACCAATCTTTCCTAGAAGGATGGACTACTTTCTCTAGAATGGATTTAATTTCCCTATTACTAATTTTAGCTTGGCCATTTGCTTGCGGGTGATAAGGTGTAGCTATCCTATGCTTAATTCCATACTTAGCTAAAACTTAGCCAAAACATTATTAACAAAATGTGTACCCTCATCACTCACTAGAGTTCTGGTGTCCCAAACCGCGCAAAAATGTGTGATTGAAGAAACCTTGATACCGTTTTAGCATCATTCTGGTGGCATGAAATGGCCTCCACCCACTTGGACACGTAATCAACTGCCAATAAGATAAAAACATTACGATTAGAAGGGGGAAATGGCCCCATAAAATCAATACCCCATACATAGAATAATTCTAATTCTAAAATGTAAGTAAGAGCCATTTCATCTCTAGGCCCTAAATTTCCTCTCGTTTTCCAAGCATCACATTGCTTGTAGAACCACTGGGCATCATTAAATAAGGAAGGTCAGAAGAATCCACATTGCAAAATCCTCATAACTGTCCTTTGACCCCTGAAATGGCCTCCATACGGCGAAGAGTGACATTGTTCCAGGATTTCCTTTGCTTCATCACCTGAAAGACACCTACAAATATTACCATCAGAGCATTGCTTATACATAAATGGCTCATCCCAATAGAAAAATTTTGCATCATGCTTAAACTTTTTCATCTGCCTCTAATCCATATCAATAGGAGTGACTCCTTTTACCAAAACGTTGGCAATATCAGCATACCAAAGGATATCCTTGATCACCTTTACCTCAACAGCAAAGAGTTGTTCATCTGGAAATGAGTCTGTAATGGCAGATTGCTTTAGCAAAGATGATGTTGGATCAAGACGAGACAAATGATCTGCATTGACATTCTCTGATCCTTTCTTATCCTTTATCTCCAAGTTGAATTCCTGCAATAACAACACCCAACGAATCAATCTAGGCTTAGCATCTTTCTTAGACATTAAGTATCTTATTATTGCATGATCTGTGAAAATCGTGACTTTGGATCCCACTAAATAGGGGTGGAACTTCTCAAAGGACAACACAACCGCTAACAACTCATTTTCAGTAGTTGTATAGTTGATTTGTGCCTCATTCAAAACCCTACTCGCATAATAGATAGGATGGATAAACTTGCCCTACTTTTGCCCCAGCATTGCACCTACTGCAACATCACTCGCATCACACATTACCTCAAATGGTAAACCCCAATTAGGTGCACATAGAATGGGGGCTCAGATTAAAGCAGCCTTTAAAGTTTCAAAAGCCTTCCTACAATCTGCATTAAAGTCAAAAACATGATCAATACACAATAAGTTACAAAGAGCTTTACTGATTTTAGAAAAATCCTTTATGAACCTTCTATAAAATCCAGCATGACCTAAAAAACTCTGAATTCCTTTCACTGAACTCGGTGGTTCTAATCTCTCAATAACCTCTATTTTTGCTCTATCAACTTCTAGACCCTTCCTTGAAATCTGATGTCCTAACACTATGCCCTCCTTCACCATGAAGTGACATTTCTCCCAATGAAGAACTATATGGGTATCCTCACATCTCTATAATACCTTACCTAAATTATCCAAACAATTCTGAAAATACCCTCCAAAAACTGAAAAATCATCCATAAATACCTCACCAGTTGACTCAATCATATCAGAAAAAATTGCTAACATACACCTCTGAAATGTTGCTGGAGCATTGTAAAGGTCAAAAGGCATTTGCCTAAAAGCAAACGTCCCATAAGGGCAAGTGAAAGTGGTCTTTTCCTGGTCCTCAAGAGCAATGGTAATCTGATTATACCCAGAATAACCATCTAAGAAACAGTAGTAGGCCTGACTAGCCAACCTATCCAACATTTGGTCAATAAATGGTAGAGGGAAATGGTCCTTACGGGTGGCTTTATTAAGCCTCCTGTAATCCATGCAAACCCTCCAGCCAGTTACTATCCTGGTTGGGATCAATTCATTGTCCTTATTAGTCACTACCGTGACACCTCCTTTCTTAGGAACACGTTGGACAGGGCTCACCCAATTGCTATTTTTAATTAGATAAATAATCCCAGCATCCAACCATTTAATCACCTAATTTTTAACAACCTATTTCATTGCAGGGTTAAGCCTTCTCCGTTGCTCAATACTCCTAAAGGATCCCTCCTCTAGAGTAATTTTATGCATACAGAAAGATGGGCTAATTCCCTAAATGTCAGCCAATGTCCAACCTATTGCTTTGCGATATTGCTGTAGCAACTTTATTAAGGCCTCTTCATCCTCCGGCATTAAATCTGATGCAACAATAATGAACAACGTCTCACCCTCCCCAAGATACACATACTTTAGATGATCCGGCAAGGGCTTCAAATCTAAAGTGGGTACCTCAATTAGGGATGACTTAATAGGAGGAGCCTTCCTTTCATCTAAATCTAAAGACTCAAAAACATCCTCACACCTAGACACTTTTTTTTCACTTTTTCTTTCTAAAGAACAAACTTCTAAATCCTCTACACTAACCTCTCCATGATCTTCCAAATTCTTGTTTGCCAAATCCTGCATTGCTGTCTCAACAATTGTGTTCTCCAGAATCCTAATGAAAGAACAATCTTCCATTTTGTCTGGATACTACATGGTCTTAAAAACATTAAACTTTACTTCCTCATTATAAACCCTCATTGTTAATTCCCCTTTTTGAACATCTATCAATGTCCTACCAGTAGCCAAAAATGGATGCCCAAGAATAATTGGGACATATTTGTCTGCCTCATAATCTAAGATAATTAAATCAATAGGAAATATGAATTTATCTACTTTTACTAAGACATCCTCAATATTTCCCTCTGGATATGTGATAGACCTATCAGCTAATTGGAGTGTGACTGTGGTAGGCCTAGCTTCACCAATACCTAGCTTTCGATAGACTAAAAGAGGCATAAAGTTAATGCTTGCGCCTAAATCACAAAGTGCTCTACCTAACTCTTTTCCACCCATTGAGACAGGAATAGTAAATGACCCTGGATCCTTAGCCTTGGTTGGTAGCCCATTCTTAAGAATGACATTACATTTCTCAGTAAGAGATACAATTTCAAATTCACCTAACCTCTTCTTTTTAGTTAAAATATTCTTAAGAAATTTAGCATAATTAGGCATTTGCTCAATGACTTCTACACTAAAGGGATATTTATATGCAATTGGTTAAGAATTTCTAAAAATTTCTTAAATTGACCATCCGGATTCTTAGGCCTTTGCCTTTGTGGAAAAGGTAGAGGTCGTACATAAGGTGGGGGCGGCACATAAGGTGGTTCCACATCTGGAATAGAACCAGATGCTTCAGCATCATTATTGCTGCCTCCAGCACCTTTACCAGACTCTAACTCTTTTTCAACAACAACATTTCCATTACTACTCTTCTCTATATCCTGTGGTTTACTAGGCTCTTTTCTTTCTTCTAGTGGTTTACCACTTCTTAGAGTCACTACCTATACCTGCTCCTTACCTTCCCTTCTAGGGTGCTCAGTATCTGAAGGAAGTTTCCCTTGAGGCCTTGCCTTTAGCTCATTAGCTAGCTGGCCCACTTGCAATTCCAGAGCTCTCATTGAAGCTTGATTACTTTGAATTGCGGCATCTGTACGAGCCATATATTCTTTCATCATTTCCTCAAGAGAACTCTCCGAATTTTATTGGGGCAAAACTTGCTTATTTTGCTGGGGCAATACCTGTGATTTAGCAAATCCTGACTGGTTCCCCTTTTGCTATGCTTGCACATTACTTCCTTGTCCTCCTCATGCGAAGTTGGGGTGGTTGCGCCAACCTGGATTATAAAAGTTAGAATAAGAGTTATTCCTTTGATTACCTACAAAAAACACAAAAGCTGGATTGTTGGGGCAAAACTCGTAGTTGTGCTCTACACCACAATATACACATGATTCTTCTGCAACATGGTTCACCACTGCAACAGGCTCCACAGCTGGCGGCTGCTGATGACTAACCACTGTCACATTTTTAAGAGCATTAGCTAACATTGCAATATCAGCCCTAATGGTAGACACACCATCAACTTCTAACACTCTTAACTTTTTTATTTGAGCCTCTAACATCTTTCCACTAGCAACTATTGGTTGATATTCTTTCTAAAATTTCATGGGCTTCATTAAAGGTTTTTGCCAAAAGGGCCCGTCCAGCTGAAGCATCTACCATACCTTGGGTTGCTCCATTTAACCCATTGTAAAATGTTTCCATTTGGATACAATGAGGTAAACCATGGGGGGGACACTTTCGCAAAAGCTCCTTAAACCTCTCCCAAGCCTCACTAAAAGTTTCATCTTCGAGTTGCCTAAACCCTACTATCTCACTCCTCAACTTAGCATTCCTAGTTGGTCGAAAATACTTACTGAGAAATTTTTCCGCTAACTCATTCCATGTCATAATTGATCATGGAGCAAAAGAATTTAACCATGCCTTTGCTCCATCTCTACGAGAATACGAGAACAAAGTTAATCTTAGGGCATCTCTAGACACTCCTTGAATTACAAACGAATCACTGACTCCTAGAAAAGACTTAAGATGTAAGTGAGGGTCTTCATATGACAAACCATGGAATAGACCCACGGTTTGCAACATCTGAAACATTACAGGTTTCATTTCAAAATTTGCTGCCTCAATTTGAGGATGTGCAATTCCTTGATTCAACTCATCAAACATTGGAAAAGCATAAGCTCGAATGGCTCTGGCCTTATCGTGCGCTACCAAGATAGGATTCACAGTCTGATTATTTTGTTGTCCATTTTGCTCCGACGGTGGATTTTGCTGCAGCACACGATTCTTTTGGGGGTTCACTGGATCTTCTAGAACTTCCGGGAGACGCGACACGTGAGCCATTGGATTTTGATTTCTACGCTGCTCTCTCCTTCTTCTCCTGAATGTCCTTTCAATTTTTGGATCAAGCTCGAACCTTACCCCAGGCGGATCGCTCATGCACCAACCTCACACCTGCAAAAACAAAAGAAACAATCAAAAAAAGTTCTCGCACCAAACCACTAAAACACATATACAAAACAGATCAGATAAAAACTTATTCAAGTCCCCGACAACGGCGCCAAAAACTTGTTGGGTTTCCAGAGTAGGTAAAAATATAGTAAAAATAAACTCCAGAACACTGTGCAAGCATACACAATCCGCAACAAGTGATAAGTAAATTATCGTATCCACGGGGCTGAACAACTCTCACTTTATCTATTTGGTATAACTCTTTAATGGTTTCAAAAGTGGTTAAAATGATTGATTTTGATAAGATGTTGAAGCAAAATAAATGACAGAACATAAAGTAAACAAATAAAGCAGACAGATTGGAAACAGGCGTTGGTCAGGATTCAGTAATTGTTTTAAAAGATGCTCTAGCAATATTATTGATTAGGCAAAACTCTTGCAGTCTTATTAGCAGGATCCTCTCGGAACTCTGGATTTTTTGGAATGTGTTTCAACTCCAATGACGTTTTACCGATCAAGCACTAGGCAACTGGCTATCCCTAACTTAGTCACTGGCGTTCACCAATACACAATGATCTAGTGTGATTAAATGCCACACACTTCTCAAATCATCCCTGAAACTAAGAAGTGGTATTCATACCGGCTGGCCAGGCGGACACAAAATAAAAATATGCACAACAAATAATCAAGATGCTCAAATCAACATATATTGCATAGAGAAATAAGCACGACAATTACATGACTCCTAACCAACACCTAAATAAATTTATTTCATAAAGCTCATAACAACACACACTACAATCTAAGTATGTGCACCCATAAGCACAAGAAAGTACAATAAAAGATTAATTCCCTTGGTCAAATCCGTAGTTGATGGAAATGAGAAATGATATTTCCCAAAAGTGGAATGCCTTTGACTTGAACGACTTTTCCCTTTTATAGAATGAAGGCAAGCCCAAATTAGGTCAATCTGTACACGTGGATGGCTCTCCCAGCTTCTTAAGTACGAAAATAGCTCAACTAACTTCAGTTCATTAAAATTGATAACGAGCTTTTACGTGGCAGTTTTGCTCCCTACTTTGCTAGATCACAGATTTTGCTCCCTCAAGTCGCTCCGCAATATATTCTGCACAAAATAACTTCCAAAGCATCCATTCTTCCAAATGTTTTAAAACATATAATATTCATCTAAAAGCAACCCTATTTAGCACAAAAGACACACAAATTACTCTAGAACTAAGGCCTAAATAACTCCCTCTTGGAGAGTTATCAATTGTCTTAGGAATTGATGTAGCCCTTTGGGCGTTGATGGATTATTTCTTGGTTATGTATTGCTTTGAATTCATTTATGCATATTCTACTCTTAATGCTTTTGATTCATTGGCCATGAATTAAATAATGTTTTGTCTAAGTCTTGCTCGAGAGGGGGGATTTAGTTTAGATTGTGTTGTGCATAACTAAAATAATCTTGAGATCAAGGGACGAGAGATAGTCTTAGAAATCGTTAAAGGATTAGACTTACAGCCTTGCATGTTAATGAACTAGATAGGGATATTGGGTTTTTTACATGTATGAGAATTAGTTATGCTCGGGAGAGATAGCTATGATAATAGTTTATCCTAGATTTATGAATCTTTGCATGTTCACATATTCTAGCGATTAATCTACAACTCCAATAGGTGAAATCAATTTCCTAAGAGTCTTTCCATTTGAGTCTCCACCTTTATTTTATGCTTTTTGTCTTTAAATTTATCTTTATCATTAATTTTTGCTCCCTAAATAAAATTGGACAAGATTATTCACAGTACTTAATTTGCTAGAAAACCAATCCAGAGGACGACACTCATTTAATCGCTAAAACACTATATTATTGCTTGACTCGTACACTTGCAGTAAGAAAATCGCACATCAAGTTTTTGGCGTCGTTGTCGGGGATTGGCATATTTAGCTAGATTAATATCGTGAAAAAATTGTTCGGTCTTAATTTATGGTGTATTTTTATTTTTTTTAGGTAGATTTCATTTTTTTATTTGTTTTATTTCCATATTTTTTTTCCTTTTTTAGTTTAGTTGATTCATTTTCTATTTTGTTTGCCTTTTTAAATTTTTCTTTCCTTTTATGTTTGAGTCTTAGTCCTTTGTTCTTGTAGGGCTATTATTTGATGTTTGCATCTAATTGAAAGCCTAATTATCATTGATGCTTTAATTGATTTGAATGACTTTTTATAATTTTGGGTGGCACGTTAGGGAATCTGTGCCAGAAGAACCAACACCATATTCCAATTTTTTATCTTCAAGTTATACCCCTTTAAAAGAAAATTCTTCCTTAGAAAGCTTAGTTCAAAATTATATTGAGGAGTCTACAGCAAGAAGTCTAAAATTTGATGAAATTATAAAACGACTTCAGACCCCAAAGGAAGTTAATGAGGTGGGATCCACTTCCATAGGTTGTCTAGTGAGTCATGTGGCCACTGATTCATTGGCACCCATCCAGGAGCTTAATTCTTTCGATATTGCTAAGGTTGAGCATTTAAGGGTGAGTTTCATAAATAGTGGGGAAGAATTGGAGAGTTGTAGCACCTATGAACGAAGAACATGTTTGTGAGGAAGAAAAAGAAAATGAGCTTGTTGTGTCAAAGGAAGTTCCGGAGGTAGAGTTTGAGGTTGAAGAGCCTTCGTCTGTTTTATCTTCTTCATCCTCTGTAGATTATGATTGTTCTTTTTTCTATTCTCACAAGTCAGTTTTTGAGTCAGAGTCTCTTTATTTTGATTTTTCTCCTTTTATGCTTATTTTATTCACAAATTCTAAAAATAATTCTGTTTCACGGGCCCATGAGAAACTAGTAAGTTAGCGATCGTGAGTTTTATTGATTCAAGAAAGAAGGCCCAAAGAAATACGAGAATTTTTATGTGCCTTGACAAACTGCACGAGCACGTCGAGCTAAAGACGTTAAACAAGTGCTTATGGAAGGCAACCCAAGTTACTTTGTTATTGTTTTTATGTCGTTGTTGTTTTTGTTTTGTAGGAGTTCCTGTGTTCTTGTCTGTGCCAAGCATTCATGAAAATGTCATCATTCCAGGGCAGTAACGTTCACCCCTTCCATTCTTTTCTTGTTCTCATGATTATGTATGCTTTAGATTTCTATACATTGAGGACAATGCATGTTCTAAGTTTGGGGGTGGAATCCTTTGTTGAGCCCTTGAGCATCTGAGTTCGAGCTATATATTTTTTGAGCTTATTATGATTATGACATATGGGTATTTCTAGATGTTACTTTTGCATGATGATGATTTCCTAGGATAGGCTTTCTTGTCAATTTTTAAGCTTTTGATGAGTTGTAAGCATGAGTGCCCAAAAAGGGAGACTTTTTAAAATTTTTCTAGGAGATGTCTTGCATTAGAAGAGTATTTTCCTTGGTTTAGAATTGGACTTCAATGCTTAGCATCAAATTATTAGGTTCATATGCTTGTTGTCACCTCGACAGGTGTAGGGAAGAGCTAAAGAGTTAATATTGTGCAAATTAGCATGTTTAATCTTGCCTAGGAGGAAAGAAAAGAATATATGCTTATCATGCTCATAAAGAAAAAAAAAATCATTCTTGTTACAATTGAAAGAAAAAAATAAAGTCATGACTTACGCGCGAAACGCAATGTTTCATAATGTTTTAGGCAAAAAGAGCTACCCCTGTGTTGATCAGTTAGGCCAGCCAAGGTTAAACTCGGGTTATGGGTCCCTGCAATAGGTGTGTGAAAGCTAGTGCCACTTATAAATGCTTGATTCAATTTTAATTTTAAAGCACCTAGGTATGGATAAAAACAAACTAATTAGTCTAGTGGCTCATTAGTAAATCCTTAGTGCCAGTGTAGAGGGAAGATGAGTTGAGAGGGTAATAATCCAATCCCGAGCAAGTAGAGTCTAATCTAATTACGTTAGATCTCTCTTGTGCAAGTTAATTTTGGAAAAATTTTGATTTGTCTCCTTCATTGGGCCTTATGTGCATGTCTCTTGATTACTTGCTTATTGACTTTTGAGCCTTGAGGATTGAGTTGTGTGTTGTTACATCCTTTTACAACCGATGTCTAATTTTTAGTTTACTCGAGGATATCAAAAGCTTAAGTTTGGGGGTGTTTGATAGCGCGCATAGCGAGCTATATTTCCCGATAATTTATAGTTTGTCTTTGAGTAATTCTTGGTCATTTTAATGCACTTTCATGTTTATTTTGTAGGAAATTGTTTATTAGAGCTAAAACAAGAATTTGGAGATGATCAGGTGTTCGGGACGACAAAAGAAGCCAAAGAAGTAAAGATAAATCAAGTTGGAGGCTTAACAAAGTTTGCATACCCAAGAGCTAGCGGCTTGACGCTGCTCTTGTGGCGTCTCGACGCTAGAAAGTTTCCTATTTGGTAGGCAACAGAGGTAGCATTGAGATGTTGTCCCTTAGCGTCTCGACGCTGTGACATTTTCCTATTCTGTTTTGGCGGTGCAGAGGATAGCGTCTCGACGCTGTCGACAGATTTCCTACATATTCATCCTTATTTTCTACAGTCAAGGGAAGTACATTTGGTTAGATTTTAGTCCTAATTTCGATTAGAGACCTTTGGTGGGAGATGAAGCAAGGACTAGGAGTGAGAATCAAGCTTGAAGACGTGGAGATCGTGACGGGGACGTGCGGTTTCAATGGATTCGAGAGTTTATCCCTTTTCTTTTCCTTACCTCTTGTTGTTTTTGTGGCTTTTCTTTCAAGTTTTATTTGTAGTTCTTTCAAATGAAGAGACTGAATCTAAATAAGGAAAAATAATCTAAAAAGGGTAAACTAAAAAGAAAAAATTCTATCTATGGAAAAATTAAACAAATAAGGAAAAACTAATAATGCAAGAAAACAAATAAGGAAAAAAATGCAATCTACCTAAAAATAAAAATAACAAAAAATAAAATACACCCTAAATTAAGACCGGACAATTTTTCTATGATATTAAATTGATTAAATATGCCAATCCTCGGCAACAGCGCCAAAAACTTGATGCGCAATTTGCTAACCGCAAGTGTACGTGCCAAGTTATAATATGGTGAAAATTAATTCGAATGTCGTCCTCTGGATTGGGTTTCTAATCAATTTAATTACCGAAGATAATCTTGTCCAATTTTATTTAGCGAACCAAACAAAGTGACAAATAATGCAAAAATTACCACAAAACAATACAAAGTGTGACAATTAATTGATGGCAAAAGTCTTAGGGAGTTGATTTCACCAATTTGGATTATGGATTGACTAATACATATCTCTCCCGAGCATACATAATCCTTCCACATGCAATGAACCCAATATCCCTATTTAAATTCATAAAACATGCAAGGCATTAAGGATAACCCTTTTTAACGATTTCTAGAATTATCTATTATCTCCCGATCTCAAGATTAACCCTAGTCATGCATACCGATTTCTAAGTTAAATCTTCTCTCCCGAGTTAGATTCAAACACAAACATTAATCAATTTATGGTCGGTAAATTGGAAGCATTAAGAATACGTTATGCATAAATGAAAGCATGAAAAACATCCATAAATCAATCCTAAATTGCCCAATGGCTACATCAATCCCTAAGATTACGAACTTAGTTATTCATACAACGCGTTACGATATAAAATAAGTACAAATCAGCCATTAAAACTAACTAAAATCAAGAGGGAAGAGAGAATAAACGCTAAGTCGCCGAAACCGCACGTCCCTGTCACGATCTCCACGACCCGAGCCTTCGAAATCCGCTTCCTCCACTTGCTTCAGCTCCCACAGAAGGTATTAGTCGGAATTTAGGCCAAAATTGCATCAAGAGTCGTCCCCCAAAATTGCCCTAATCGTATTGTATTTATAGGAAAAATCGTCACAGCGTCGCAACGCTATAAGGGCAGCGTCGCGACGTTATTGCGATACCGCCCATTCTGTTTAGGAATTAACCGAGAGTGTCGAGACGCTGCGGTCACAGCGTCGCGATGCTGTGACCTTTTGCTGCCAGATCAAAGAAGGAAAATAGAGGGTCGAGACGCTCTGAAGTGAGAGTCTCGACGCTAATCCACGGTTTTGCCCTATTCCATAAGCTTCCAACTCGATTCTCTTCGTTTCTTTGGCCTCTTTTCGCATCCTAAACATCCAATTATCTCCAATTTCTCGATTTAACTCCAAAACATGATTCCTACAAATAAAACACAAAAATGCATAATTTTGGCCAATTAAATGTAAAAGACTAGATTAATTAATTAGGAAAAAATAGCTAGCTATGCTCGCTATCACCAATCCGAATAGTTGCGATTTGCACTAGCTCTGAGTTCCCCTTCGTTCTTCCCTTTCGATTTCCCTTTAGCTCTTCCCCTTTGTTTTTTCTCTCATCTTCCCCTCATTTTGCCTTTTCTCTTAAGTCTGGAAAAGTTAGAATTTGCTTCTCCCATCGCCCCTTCGTTTCCCTCTTATACCACGAGCAAGATTCCAGGTATTTGCTTTCTTCTGTCTTCTCCCTCACGAAAGGTTTGTGGGTTTTCATTTGTGCATGATTTCAGAGTTTTTTTTTCTCAGTATTCCATCTCAAATCTTCTAGGTCTCTTCACTTGTAACTTCCTTGATTCAAAGAATGTGGAGTCTTTGGAATGGTTGTTGTAGTTTGCTATGGTTTGTTTTTTTAAAAAAGACAAAATACCATCCAAAATCTTGTTGTTGAAGGAGGGGTGCAATATGTTGAATATATACATTCAATTTCATCCTTTCCCCCTTAATCTACTGTGACTTTCATATGCAATATATTTAATTCATTTTTAAGTTGGAGTTGCCACAAGGTGAGACTTAGTTGCAAGTTATTGTTATGTTGCATTGTCAGTACGATAAACTCACTTGTATCTTATATTTTGGGATCTTAAAATCACATTGTTGGAATTTGATTTTATTTTCAAAACAGGTTTCTATTCATTCTTGGTTGAAATGCTCTAAAAGTGTTTACTACTTATTTCATAAATTTGGACTTGTTGTACAAATATGTAGATTAATTGCTTAATATAGGCCCACAATACCTCTACTGTCATGCGATTTTTCTATTATGTCCATTGCTATATATACAAGTTAGTGAGTCTTGATATCATTGTTCTGAAATTTTCTTAGTAGTTAACACTAGTAGCCAACAAAAAGTCAAATTAGCTATTTTCTTTCAACATTATGACATTATAGAGCCAAAAATGGTTACAACATGCTTTTCTTTTGTAAATTAAAGACAATAAGAATAGGTTGACACAATGTTGCATATAGATTCATAGGAACTACTCTACAACAAATCAACTCATAACCTCCAAGGATCATGCCTCCATTTAGATTAAAATGGTATCTATCTTGGTATATTTCGTACTTATTGCACGAATTAATTATTTTTTTCTTATTTTTCTTTGTGGGGTTTTCTCCATAACATATCTTTATTATGCTTCATGCAATTTCTTGAAGAGCTGCCACATATGGGTTGTTTATTAAGTGACAAGTAGGCCTTATCAGTGTGTAACCTTTCTCTCTTTCTATATCCTCATGTCATTTACTTATATATTTTTTTTTTTGTTAGGAACGTTTCTTATGAAAGTTTGGGAAGCCTTTTATCAACAGAAGTTTGAACCTAATTCTCCCTTCTTCTCCTTAGGAAATGTTGAGAAATTTCAACCAACCAGGTTTGGTTATTTACTTCCTCTCCTTGAGCATATCGTTTCATTTACACTTTTTAATTAGTTTTCATTTAAATGTATTTATCTATATAATTACTTTAATAAATGTTACTACAATTGATACTTTCTGAAGTAGAATTTCAAAATACATCATCAATATAGGTTCCTATAATTTGTGCTTTATGATTTTAGGAAAATATTCATATCAGTCCCTATTTCTATTCATAATATCCATTTTTTGTCCTAAGTGAAGGTTGCCTCATCTTGAATTGTTACTGCAAGGAGCTTCGTTTTCACATTAAGTTCTGTATAATATTATGATAAAAATTCTCATCCCCTCCTTTTTAATATGTTAAATATTAGAATAAAGTGTTTGTTGGGTATTTTCCACTTTTGTGGAGAGAGGCCAAAGGCCCATTAGGGCCAAATTTATTTTAAAGAAAATTTGCAGCCGCCGGTCTTTTATGCACAGTGAGAGAGTGACAGCAGTGTGAGAAAAATAGAAAGAAAAAGGAGAAAAGAAAAGCATTCTTACAGTGCCGTCTTTCAGCCTTTTGGAGGTCGATCCATGGTCCGATTGAGCTGAAATTTTGACAGTGTGTTCCTGACACGAGGGTCTTCACACTGAACGGTGGAGATTTCTTTTGGTGCTTCCTACCGTCAGATTGCAGTGAGTTGTTGGTTTCCACTTGGGTGAGATCTTTCTTATTTGTTATCTTGTCGTTTATTGTTGAGACTGTTGTCTTGAGATATATTTTATTTTATGCCTCTAGTTGTATCTAGAGAGAACTCGTTGTAACCCATTATTGATTATAGTGGAGTTTTTGACTTTGGTCCGTGGTTTTTTTACTCCTCGCCTTGGGGAGGTTTTTCCACGTTAAAATTGTTGGTGTCCTATGATTGTACATGATTAATTTTTTCACTTCTACTTTACTAATTTCCTATTAGGTTCACACAAGAGGGGATAATTGATCATTGGAATGTAGTGTTTTTCTCAACAAAGTGGTATCAGAGAGAGGTTGTGATTAGTTAAGTGCCTTGTGTTTAACATGGAAACTAGTATAGGTAAGATGGTTACTTTGAATGGCTGATAAGGGTAAAAATATACCTATTTTACCCTTATATTTAGCTCATTATCTTGTCAAAGTTGTATGTTTTAGATCAAATTCACTATTCCCGAGCTCAAAAAGTGTTAAAGTTGATGAAATAGGAAGTTGAGAGTCATGCATGTCAAATTATGCTTATTTGTGCTTAAAAGGACCCATTTTGATAAGAATTTGACTTAGTTTGGTGTTTTGCAAAAAAACAGAGGAAATATGGAAAAACCCAGAAATGCGTAGCAAGGAAAAAACCAAATGCAACCGCACTTCTGGGCAAATGAAGGCAGTTCTTAGTCCGTCGCGGGTCGTTTTGAATGAGTGTTGTGCTCACGTAACCGGCTGTTTTGACTCCGAAACTGATTGGGCTACCTACCAGCACCATTTTCGTGACTCCTCAACCACTCCCCACACTATGAAAGGCCTCGATTCGAAGGGAAATTCAAGCAGAACTCACTGGGAAGAAGAGAGTGGGGACAGAACCCTAGTAGACGCCCATGAGTAGGGATGCCCGATTCTTAGAAGACTGAATTCTAACCTTTAGTTAGATATCAAACCCGAGTGTTTGTAGAGATTTTCACCCTATTCCCACTTGTAAAGGAGAGTAGAGTGTCAAGCGAACTCTAGAAGGATTGGATAAAAGAAAAAACCCTAGTTTTAGCTACTGCACCTTATTTTCCAGCACTTGTTACTTTTCATTTCTTTGTATTATTTATTCATTATTTCAATGAAAAGTTGTTCATTTGCATTATATTCCATCATGCGTAGCTAAATTCCATTGAGAGGTTCGATATAGTGAATTCCCTTATGGTTTAAATAGCTTGAAAGTGTTTGTTTACCTAAGTTTTATTCATTGCATGTCACTCTTTACTGAATATCATTCTGAATCTTGCTGAGTTTAACTTGATCACTTAGACTTTGCATGCTATGTGAGTTTGATCCTGAAAGGGACAAGCAATATCGGTTTTCGTAAAGGTGGTATAGGAGAAAGGGCTCAAAAGAGTGTATTTGGTGTTACAGGGGAAGGTCGCCTTATAACAACTATAGGGTTATAGGTTGCATGCGTGAACTATCTATGTCGGAGTCAAGTCACAGAAATGTGCATAACGGTACTCGCTTAGCCTTCTAACGGTTCTTGGGAGCAAGGCCAAATAGAAGTTAAATCTGACCCAATGCATGAATAGACTTTGGTTAAATAGGCCATGATAAGAGTTATTTGCCTTAGGGTTGAAGCTATATTGAATACCTCGGTTATTTATTATTGTTTTTCTTTACTTGTTTATTTCTTTGTTTATTTCTTTGTTTTTCAAAACCCAACATCAATTATTTCTTTTGGTTACCTTTTTGAAAGCAATCTTTGAGCAGTTTCTTCTTCAAATCTGTGTTTCCAATTTAGTCCCTGTGGGATCGATACCTTTGGAATACTTCTAGAGATTTTATTACTACATGCGACAGTGTATACTTGCAGTAGGTTAGCTGAATTATTCTTAATCTTTATTTACCATCTCTTCTAACATCCACATTCAGCCCGCACACGCATCAATGACTCAAATTATCAAGTTTGGAAAAGGAAGATGGAAGATATTTTATATGTGAAGGATTTGTTTCTTCCTATTTTTTCACTAGAGAAGCCTGAAGATTTAACTGACTTAGAATGAGAAATATGTCATAAGAAAGTGTGTGGCATTATTAGACTTTGGGTAGAAGAAAATATTCTAAGTCTTATTGATGAAGAAAATCATGCACGGACACTATTGAATAAGCTTGAATCCTTATATGCCCCGAAAATCAAATTATGCTTGATTCTAATTTGTTGGCTTCCTAGTTTTCTCTAATAATTATTCTAAACTGATTTCATTAGTTCGGTTGGCTTCTGGGTTACTCGGAGGACCCCCCCTACACTAACATGTGCTAATTAACTCGCTAATCGTGAATTTGGCAATTAACAAGATTAATTAATATAAACTCTATCGCTCGCCACCCCTTATGCATAATGTAGCAACCATCCGAGACCTCTGCAACGGTTACTACTTATATCTAACTAGTTTTAGATTAAGCAATTTCACAATCACCTATTTAAACTAGCCGCTTGAGGATCGTGGGTCCGGAATCGTATGAACTAAATCCAAACACAATTTAAATCTAATTCCTACAACCTTTAACATGCATCCTAGGCCTATCAAGGGTCGTCTCGCGTAGAGAGTGGCTTGCCTCAACCTAGTGGCTATCTAAAAATAACTAATAGAATACACAAGCGGTAATCGCATAGGGCGTCAATCCTAATAGACTAGCCTCATGTATTGGTTTAAACGGCATAGCATGCAAAACTCAATGTAATTACAGCAAGAACAGAAAGTAAGAACCAGAAAACTCAGCCAATATTATTTAGAATCAAGACATAAACCCAATCCAACGATCTAAACGAGTTTAGCTATGCATAGATGAAGTAAAAGCAACAAATAACATAAAAGAATCCATAAAATATGACCAAGAATGGTCTACAACAGTGCTGGAATGTAAAAGAGGCAAAGAAATCGTAAAAGGAACCAAAATTCTAACCTAACAGTGGACTAAATCGAGGCTACATATATATAGAAAATAAGGCGGCGTCGAGACGCTGCGAACAATGCACTCGGAAAGAATCGCGTCAGCTTCGAGACGCCAGTCTCACATCTCGACTTCCTACTTTATGTCTCGGCTTTGTCTCGTTTCTTCTCAGTTTGGGGCTTCAATCTTTGGCTTTTTGGTGTAATAATTCAGGCTCACTTCAGCACAATTGGGTCTCTTCACCTTCTCGCCGTCCAAGACATCGAGATGGCTCCAAAACTCCGTAATTGGTCTGAATTAACACCAATTAGCGTGATCGGGTCCCGACATAGCCTAAACTCAATTAACCTATAAATAGGACAAGTAAAGCATAAAATGACTCTAACAAGTTAGATTAGAGGCAATACAATAGGACTATTTAGGTCCTATCAAATACCAAGATGGAACATCTATGTTAGATCACTTGAATGCATTTCAAGGTATTATTAATCAGTTAGCTAGAATGTATATCACGTTTGATGAAGAGATACATGGATTGTGGCTTCTTGGTTCGTTGTCGGATTCATGGGTGACATTTAAAACTTCCTTATCTAACTCAGCCACGAATGGAGTACTAAGTATGAACTTAGTAAAAATTAGTGTCTTGAATGAAGAGATGAGAAGAAAGTCGCAGGGCTCTTCTTCACAGTTAGATGTTCTTGTTATTGAAAGAAGGGGGAGGAGTAAGAGAAAAGGTCCGAAGGATAGAGACAGAAGCGAAAGCATGAGTGGCCGGTTTGCAAATGTTGAGTGTTTTCACTGTGGTGTGAAAGGTCATATAAAGAAGCATTGTCGGAAATTAAAAAGGGAAAATAAAAATGACAAAGGTAAGGAAAAGAAGAATGACGATGGTAATGATGCAGATAGAGTTGTTGTAGCTACCGAAGAGTTTCTTATTTTATTCGATGGTGATGTGATTAATCTTACTACACAACAGAGCAGTTGGGTGATTGACAGTGACGCCTCAATTCATGCTACATCTAGAAGGGATTTCTTTGCATCCTACTCTGGTGATTTTGGGAGTGTTAGGATGGGTAATGATGGATCAGCAAAAGCAGTTGGCATGGGAGATGTGCACCTGGAGACCAAGAATGGTTCTATGCTGATTTTGAAGAATGTGAAACACATCCCTGATACCCATATGAATTTAATCTCCACAGGTAAGCATGATGATGAAGGTTTTTGCAATACTTTATATGACGATAAATGGTAGCTTACCAAAGGCTCTATGGTGGTAGCTAAGGGAGAAAAGTGTTCATCACTGTATTTGATGCAAGCAAAGATTACTGATTGCGATATAAATACAGTGGATAATGATGAGAGTGTTGAGCTTTGGCAAAAGAGATTTAAACTCATTAGTGAGAAAAGTTTGATGATTTTGGCCAAGAAAAACCAGTTGCCTGGTATTAAGAATGCACCTCTAAAAAGATGTGCTCATTGTTTGGCAGGAAAGCAAACCAAAGTTTCTTTTAAGGCATCTCAACATTCAAGGAAGCCAAATATACTTGACTTAGTATATTCTGATATATGTGGTCCTATGAAAACTAAAACACTTGGAGGTGCGTCATATTTTGCGATTTTCATAGATGACCATTCAAGAAAAACATGGTTTTATACCTTGAAGACCAAAGATCAAGTGTTGCAAGTGTATAAACAGTTTCATGCTCTTGTTGAAAGAGAAACTAGTGAAAAGTTGAAGTGTATTAGAACTGATAATGGAGGTGAGTATTGTGGACCTTTTGATGAGTATTGCATAGATCATGGTATTAGGCATCAAAAGACACCTCCTAAGACTCTTCAGTTAAATGGGTTGGCTGAGAGAATGAACAGAACACTAGTTGAAAGGGTGAGATGTTTGCTTTCACAGTCACAGTTACCGATATCATTTTGGGGTGAAGCATTAAGTACAGTTGTACATGTTTTCAATCTCACACCATGTGATCGATTGGCAGTTGAAGTTCAAAACAGAATATGGTCAAAGAAAGATATATTTTATAATCACCTGTGTGTCTTTGGTTGTAAAGCTTTCGTTCATGTTCCTAAAGATGAGAGATGGAAACTTGATGCAAAGACAAGACCATGTGTGTTCTTTGGCTATGGTCAAGATGAGTTTGGTTATAGACTGTATGATCCAGTGCAGAGGAAGCTCATTATAAGTCGAGATGTTGTGTTTATAGAAGGCTAAACCATACAAGATATTGAGAAGACAGTTAAAATAGAGTATGATCACAATGATGATCTGATTGATTTAGATTTAGTTCCTTTGACACAGCTTTCTTCGCAGATTAAAAACGAGGTCCAAAATGATCAGTTTGATGATGCAGTTGAGGTAGAGGGTTATGAACGGGTTGAGGAAAATGATGATGCTTATGAACAGTTCTCAGAGACAAAGGTTCCCACAGATGTTTCACTCAGGAGATCTGTCAGAGATCGACGTCCGTCAACAAGATATTCAGCTAATGAATGTGTTATTGACTGATGGGGGAGAACCTGATAGTTATGAAGAGGCCATAGAAGATGAGCATAAAAGAGAGTTGATTGATGTAATGAAATATGAGATGAAGTCTTTACATGAAAACCATACTTTTGAGCTTGTTAAGTTGCCTAAAGGGAAAACTGCATTGAAAAATAAGTGGGTTTATCGAGTGGAACAAGAAGAACATACCTCAAGACTGCGCTTCAAAGCGAGACTAGTTGTCAAAGGGTTCAGTCAGAACAAAGGTGTTGACTTTGATGAATTTTTTGCTCCTGTTATTAAGATGTCTTCTATACGTGTAGTTATGGGTTTAGCAGCTAGCCTTGACTTAGAGGTTGAACAGATGGATGTTAAGACTGCATTCCTTCATGGAGGCTTAGACAAAGAAATGTATATGGAACAACCAGAGGGTTTTGAGGAGAAAGGCAAGGAAGATCTTGTATGCAAGCTGAAGAAAAATCTTTACAGGTTGAAACAGGCACCAAGAGAGTGGTACAAAACGTTTGAGTAAGTTATGAGGGAGCAAGGATACAATGAGACTACTTCTGATCACTGCATTTTTGTGCAAAAATTTTATAACGATGATTTTATTATATTATTGCTCTATGTTGATGACACTTTGATTGTTGGCAGGAATGTTTCGAGAATTGACATGTTGAAGAAACAATTTAGCAAATCCTTTTCCATGAAGGATTTGGGGCCAGCAAAGAAAATTCTTGGAATTTGAATTGTACGAGACAGAACATCCAAGAAACTGTATATGTCACAAGAGCAATACTTGAAGAAAGTGCTTGAAAGATTCAACATGAGTAAAGCTAAAGTAGTAAGTTCTCCTTTATCCAGTCATTTTAAACTGAGTAGCAAACAAAGTTCGTCTACAAATGAAGAGAAGGAGGAGATGAGAAAAGTCCCATATGCTCCAGCAGTTGGGAGCTTGATGTATGTCATGGTATGTACTAGACTAGATATTGCTCATATTGTTGGTGTTGTTAGTCGTTTTATATGTCCAATCCAGGAAAACAACATTGGGAGGCAGTCAAGTGCATCATGAGATTTTTGGGAGGCACCACCAGTTTTAAGCTCACTTTTGGGAGTGGAAAGCCATTGCTTGTTGGTTACGGTGATTCAGATATGGCAGGTGATCTAGATAATCGAATATCCACTTCTGGCTATTTGATGACGTTTGTCGGTGATGCAGTGTCTTGGCAGTCAAGACTACAGAGGTGTGTTGCACTTTCTACGACTGAAGCAAAATATATTGCAGCAGTAAAAGCTTGCAAAGAGATGTTTTGGATGGAGCGGTTTATAGAAGAGTTTGGCTTCAAGCAACAACGGTATGTGATATTCTGCGATAACTAAAGTGCTATTCATCTTGGTAATAACTCTACATTTCATTCCAGAACTGAACATATAAATGTGAGGTATCATTGGATGAGAGATGCATTGAATGATGGTTTGTTTGAGCTTGAAAAGATACATACTGATCATAATGGATCTGATATGTTGACTAAGAATCTACCAAGAGAAAAGCTTATGTTTTGTCATTCCGCTGCTAGAATGGCAAGTTCCTCCACACAGTGAAAATGGGGAGATTTATTGGCTATTTTCCACTTTTTTGGAGAGAGGCCCAAGGCCCATTAGTGCCAAATTTATTTTAAAGAAAATTTGCAGCCACCGGTCAAATGCACAGTGAGAGAGTGACGGTGATGCACAATTTTCTTACCACAAGTGTACGGGCCAAGTTATAATATAGTGTTTTTGTGTAAAACGAGTGTCGTCCTTTGGATTGGTTTTTAAGTTAAACTATGTACCGTGAATAATTTTGTTCAATTTTATTGAGGGAGTGAAACTTAATTCTAAAGATAAATCTAAAAAAAAAAAGCATAAAATAAAAGTGGAGACTCAAATGGAAAGACTCTTAGGGAATTGATTTCACCTATTGGAGTTGTGGATTAAATGCTAGACTATGTGAATATGCAAAGATTCATAAATCTTGGATAAACTATTATCATAGCTAGCTCTCCCGAGCATAACTAATTCTCATACATGTAATAAACCCAATATCCATATCTATGTTCATTAGCATGCAAAGCCTTAAGTCTAATCCTTTAACGATTTCTAAGACTATCTCTCATCTCCCGATTTCAAGATTATCTTAGTTATGCACAATACGATCTAAACTAAATCCCCTCTCCCGAGCAAGACTTAGAGAAAACATCATTCAATTCATGGCCAATGAATTAAGAGCATTAAAAGTAGAATATGCATAAATGAATTCAAAGCAATACCTAACCAAGAAATAATCCATCAACGTTGGTGTGTCGTCGGCTGAATGGATGGATGTGAGATAAAATGATGAAAAATAATAAAGATAAATTCAGCCAACCCTAGTGCAAGTATACACTGTCGCACGTAGTAATAAAAAAAAACCTTAGAAGTATTCCAAGGGTATCGATCCCATGAGGACTAACTGGAAATTTAGATTTGAAGAAGAAACTGCTCAACTTGATTGCTTAAAGAATAGGTAACCAAAGAAATATGATTGATGATTGATTTTAGAAAAATAGATAAAACAAGCAAATAAATAAAAGAATAACAATAATGAATAAAACGAGGTATTCAACATGGATTCATCCCAAAGACAATAACATTAATCATGGATTATTTAATCTTAAGCCTATTCAATGCATTAGGTCAGATTTAACTTCTATTTGGCCTTGCTCCCAAGAACCGTTAGAAGGTTAAGCGAGTACCGTTATGCACATTTATGTGTCTCGACTCTGACATAGATAATTAACGTATGCAATCTATAACCATATAGTCGATATAGGGTGTCTTAGGCAGCTTGCCCTATACCGCCGAACAATCTCTTTCGAGCTTTTTCTCCTATATCACCTTTATGAGAACCGATATCATCTGTCCCTTTCGAGATCAAACTCACATAGCATGAAAATTCTAAGTTATCAAGATAAACTCAGCAAGATCAGAATGATATTCAATAAAGAATGACATGCATTAAACAAAACTTAAGCAAATAAAACACTTTCAAGCTATTGAACCATAAGGGAATTCACCATATTGAACCCCTCAACGAAATTTAGCTACTCATGGTGAGATAAAGTGCAAATTAATACATTTTCATTGAAAATAAGATGTAAAGATTACAGATAAATGAAAAGTATCAAAAGCTGGAAATAATGGAAGTAGCCAAATATTATGGGTTTTCTATTTATCCAATCCTTCTAGAGTTCGCTTAGACACTCCACTCTCTCGCTTTTACAAGTGGGAATGGGTGAAAATCCCTACAAACCCTAAGGTTTGATGTCTAACTAAGGTTAGAATTTAGTCATCTAAGAAGGACCTCGGGCATCCCTACTCATAGGCGTCCACTAGGGTTCTGTCACCACCCTCTTCTTCCAAATGAGTTCTTCTTGAATTTGACTTCAAATCTCGAGCTTATATAGTGTGGGAAATGGTTGAGGGGCTGTGAAATAGGTGTTGGTAGGTAGCCTAGTCGGTTTCGGGGTCAAAACAGCCGGTTAGGTGCGAAGAAGCTCGTCAACAACGACCCGCGGACGACTCGGAACTGTCTTTATTTTTTCAGAAATGCGGTCGCATTTCATTTTGCCTTCCCAGAAATGCGGTCGCATTTCTGGGAAATTCCAGCTTTTCCTCTGTTTTCCTGCACAGCAATAAACTTAGTCAAATTCTCTTAATTTTAAGTCTTTTTAAGCACAATTGAGCATAATTTGACAAAAGTGAATCTCAACACCCTAACTTATCAACTTTAACATATTTTGGGCTCGGGAATGGTAAAATTAATCTAAACATACAACATTTGACAAAGAAATGAGCTAAATATAAGGGTAAAATAGGTATACTTTTTACCCTTATCAAACGCCCAAAGGGCTATGATAACTCTCCAAAAGGGAGTTATTTAGACCTTATTTCTATATTGATTTGTGTGTCTTTTGTGCTTAATAGGGTTGCTTTTAGATAAATATTGCATGTTCTAACCCATTTGGAGGAATGGAAGCTTTGGAAATTATTTTGTGCAGAAAGTATTGCTGGGCGACTTAAGGGAGCAAAATCTGTGTTGGAGCAAAGTTGAGAGCAAAACTGCCACGTCACAGCTCGTTAGCCAATTTAACAAACTGAATTCTGTTAAGCTATTCTCGGATTTATGGAGCAAGGAGAGCCATCCACGTGTCTAGGTCAACCTAATTCAAGCCTCCTATCACTCTATAAAAGGAGATAGCCGCCCAAGTCAAATTCATTCCTTTTTGGGGAAGGGAATTCCATCCTTGGGTGGAACATTCCACTTTTGGGGAAGAGATCATACTCATTTCCACTTTTGGGAGCCGAATAGAGGAGAAAGATTGGAGACCATCAAGGAAACCATCATTTGCAAGCTGATCAAGGGAATTAACATTTTCTTGTATTATTTTGTGAATATGGATATGCTTACTCAGATTGTAACGTGTGTTTCCATGCATTTTATGAACTAAGTAGCTTTAGGTGTTGGTTAGGGAGCATGTAATTGCCGTGTTTAATTTCTAGTAATAAATATTGATTTGATGCATCTTGATGAATTGTTGTGTTCATTTCTATTTTATGGCCGCATGGCCAGCCGGTATGAATACCTCTCTCTAGTTTCAGGGATGATTTAGGGAGTGTGTGGCATTTAATCACACTAGATCATTGTGTATTGGTGAACGCCAGTGACTGAGCTAGGGATAGCCAGTTGCCTAGTGCTTGATCGGTAGTGCTTCATTGGCGTTGAAACACATTCTAAAAAATCCGGAGTTCGGGGAGGAATCCGCTAATAAGACTGCGAGAGTTTTGCATGATCAATAATATTGCTAGAGCATCTTTTAAAACAATTACTAAATTCTGACCAGCGCCTGTTTCTAATCTGTCTGCCTATTTGTTTACTTTCTGTTCTGTCATTTCTTTTGCTTCAGCATTCTATAAAAACCAATCATTTTAACCACCTTTGAAACCATTAAAAAGCTAAACAAAATAGATAAAGTGAAAGCTAATTCAAACCTTGGATTCAATAAATACTTATTACTTGCTGCGAACTGTGTATACTTGCACAGAGTTCTAGAGTCTTTTTATATCTTATTTTTACTCACTCTGGAAGCCCAACAGGCTACATCAATTCCTAAGACAATCAAACTAGCTACTCATAGTCAAAGAACTACAAATAAAACTTGAAAGAAAAGTCATAAAAACAACAAGAGGTAAGGAAAAGAAAAGAGATAAACTCGAATCTATTGAAACCGCACGTCCCCGTCATGATCTCCACATCTTCAAGCTTGGTTCTCACTCCATGGCCTTGCTTCAGCTCTCACCAAAGGTCTCTAGTCAAAATTAGGGCTAAAATCTAACCAAATGGACTCCCTTTGGCCGTAGCAAATCGCATTGTATTTATAGGAATCTTTCGACAGCTTCGAGATGCTGTTGCGCGTTCCCGCAAGCGTACGGTTGCCACAAGTAATATAAAATGGTAGAGTACCGAGTATCGATTCCACAGGGAAGAGTGAATTCAGACAAGATAATGAACTAAGCACTAAAAATACTAAGATGAATAACTATTCAGGGACCTAATCATGATGAGAGAATCAAACAAAAGTTTTAGCAAACCAATGAAATAAATTGATCAAGCAAAGTGGCAAAGAGGATGACAGAATTGAATGAGAGGCGGGGTCTTGAAATCTGGAATATAGATTACTAGTTATTGTAATTACCTAATCTTGTGTCCGACTAATTATAGACCTAGAATCTCTGTTAATTACATAGGGTCTCCTTTCGGTTTCCCCTAATTATAACTAACTCATTTTAATAACCTAAGTTTCCTTAGCTCTATTAAACGGGGTAATTAATAAGTCCTGATTCATTATTAATCTCTAAGCCTAACCAACTACTCTCGTTGTCACTACGAGCAGTTAAGCCTAATTGAGTGGATTATGACCAGACTTAGTTTCTCTCCGTCGAGTTTCCACTAAGTATCTAATCATTATAAATTTGGTCAGAATCTATAGAGCATTACGAACACCCACACAAATAATCAGTAAATGGACACAAAAATAGGCAATCAAAATAACATTTAACTATATTCCTTCATTCAAGACCCGCAAATCGGGATTTAACTATACATGTATGCCAAAATTTCCCTTCTATACGTAATGGAAAGCATAAATGAACAAATAAAGGAGTTTAGGAGATGAACCGTAGAGGAACCCCTTGCTTGCGCCTTGGATCCTCCTCGTTACAAGCTCCCGAGCACTCCAAAAAATGCCCAATACAAGAATTTCCACTCTCCTCTCAACTTGACCCTCAAAGGTGGCTCAAAGAGCCTTGAAAGGACTAAAAGAATGGAATGGATGATGGCTTGATGATGAAAATGGGGAGAGAGCCGCACCTTATATAGGCCTCAAATTTGAACAGCGTCGCGACGCTGTGACGTACTTTGTTTGGGCTCCAAGACATCCCAATGTCGAGACGCTAAGGGACAGCGTCGAGATGTAGTCCTTCGGCTGGAACATTCCAGATCGCGTCTTGGCTTGGATTTTGGGCTTCCTCTCCATTTTTTAGCCTAATTGACTTCTATGTTGGGTCTTGGCCTTCTCCCACTTGACCCACCATGATCCTCCAAGATTAGTCTTCATTAATTTGGGCTTTTTTTATCCTCTTTTTCTCCAAATTTCCACCAAAACTCCTAGGGACAAAAATTAATCAATTAAATGAATTTATATAATAAAAACACAATAAAGCACATCAAAAGCTATTAAATTTAAGGACAAAATAGCAGCCTTTATGCTTGCTATCAGACGCTATGGACAGCGTCACGACGCTGTCCTTTTACCCCCTATTATGTTTAAGGAAAAATCGAGAGCATCGAGACGCTATAGTCACAACGTCTTGACGCTGTGACCTTTGTCGCCTGAATCAGTTATGGAAACTACTAACGTCGAGATGCCCAGAAAACAGCGTCTCAACGCTAGCTCTCGGATGTGCCTCATTTATAAGCCTCCAACTTTGATTCATTTCCGTTTCCTTAGCCTCTTTTCGTGTCCCGAACACCCGATCAACTCCATTTTCTCGATTTAGCTCCAATAATTAATTCCTACAAATAGAACATTAAAATGCATAATTTTGGCCAATTTAATCTCAAAGACTACCTGAAATAGATAAGGAAAATAGCTTGCTATGCTCGCTATCAAGCACCCCCAAACTTAAGATTTTGCTAGTCCTTGAGCAAACTAAGAATTAAGCATAGGTTGAAAGATAGATGCAACAAACATGACTCGTTTCTCAAGGCTCCAAAGTCAATAGACAAGCAATTAAGATACATGCACACAAGGTCCAATAAAGGAGACAAATCAAAATTTTTTCAAAATTAACTTGTATAAGAGAGATCTAACTTAATTAGATTAGACTCTAATAGCTCGGGTTTGGATTATTCAGCTCTCAACTCATCTTCCCTCTACACTGGCACTAAGGATTCACTAATGAGCCAATGGAACAAATTAGTTTGTTTTCATCCATACCTAAGTGCTTTTAAATTAAAAATTGAATCAAGCAATTAAAAGTGGCACTAGCTTTCACACACTTATTGTAGGGACCCATAACCCGAGTTTAACTCTTGGTTGGCCTAACTGATCACAACAGGGGTAGCTCTTATTGCCTAAGACATTATTAAACATTGCATATTGAGCTCATATGACGTCATTATTTTTCTTTCATAGGTAAAACAAGAATGACAAGAAATTGACAAGAAAGTCTATCCTAGGAAATCATGCTTACAACTCATCAAAAGCTTAAAAATTGACAAGAAAGTCTATCCTAGGAAATCATAATCATGCAAAAATAGAATCCAAAAGCAACCATATGCCATAATCATAATAAGCTAAAAAATTATAGCCTGAACTCAGATGCTCAAGGGCTCAACAAGCAAAGCATTCCACCCCCAAACTTAAAACATGCATTGTCCTCAATGTATAGAAAACTAAAGCCTAAATGAGAACAAGTAAAGAATGGAAGGGGTGAACAATACTGCCCTGGAATGATGATATTCTCATGAAAGCAAGCAAAGACAAGAACATAAGAACACCAACAAAAACAAAAACAACAAAAACATCAAAGACACAAAATCAAAAACAAACTAACTTGGGTTGTCTCCCATAAGCGCTTATTTAACGTCTTTAGCTCCACGTGCTCATGCAAACTATCAAGGCACATAAAAATTCTCATATTTCTTTGGGCTCTTCTTCCTTGAATCGATAAAACTCACTATTGCTAGCAAACATACTAGTTTCTCATGGGCCCCTAAAACAAAATTATTTTTGGTATTTTTGAATAAAATAAGCATAAAAGAAGAAAGATCAAAATAAAGAGACTCAGACTCTAAAACGGACTTGTGAGAATAGAAAACAAACAATCATAATCTACAGAGGATGGAGAAGATAAAACAGACGAAGACTTTTCAACCTCAAACTCTACCTCCTGAACTTCCTCTGGCATTACAAGCTCATTTTCTTTTTCTTCCTCACAAACATGTTCTTGGTAGGTGCTAACACTCTCCAATTCTTCCCAACTATCTAAGCAACTCACCACTGAAGGCTCAATCTTAGCTAAATTTAAAGAATTAAGCTCCTGGATGGGTGCCAATGAATCAATGGCCACATGACTCACTAGACAACCTATGGAAGTGGATCTCACCTCACTAACTTCTTTCGGGGTCTGAAGTCCTTTGATAAGTTCATCCAATTTAGGACTCTGCACTCTAGACTCCTCAATATAATTTTGAACTAAGTTTTCTAAGGAAGAATTTTCTTTTGCAGGGGTATAATTTAAAATGAAAAATTGGAAGATGATGTTGATTCTTCGGGCACAGATTCCCTAACGGGTCACCCAAAATTATAAAAAGCCATTTAAATAAATTAAAGCATTAATGATAATTAGGCTTTCAATTATATGCAATCACTGTTGGGTTTTATACCCTAAAACTCGTATATAGTGAATGTAAACAAATTGAATACTTATTTTAATAAAGTGTTATTGAGTTTCTGCAATAAAATGTTATTGTTAAATACTGCACAATTTGACTCAAATCCAATAACCTAAGATCCAAGGTTGTTTGTATGTAACTTGAACTAGTATGTGGGGACATACAGGGATCGATGTTCAAGTAACAACCTAAAAGGTCTATAGTACAAGGATAAGACTGGGTACCTTATCCTGGTAACACTATGTGATACGGCCCGCTTTGTATTTCATACAGACGTATTAATCCAAAGCGTCCATGTAGTAGACATGCGAGTGGGGGTATCCTATGCAATGAGTTTGTATAAGAGCGGACCGCGAAATAGTAACCGCTAGTTGTAACACCGTTAACTAGTTAGGTTTCTATTTCACTAGGATGACCTAGGCAACTTAGTCTGAATCCTGAGTGCATTATGGACTCCTGTTCACGAGGGATTGTCCTTTGATTTGTATGGGTGAGAGTGGCCAATACGCCGACTGAATAAGCCTACCATTTTGGGGGCAAGACCGAGTGGTGAGCTGAGAACATAATCACACAAGATGGAATTCACTCCTTCCCGACTTTTGAGGAAGTAGATGAGTGTTCCCTTAAGTGGTGTCTTCGAGTCTTGAACAAAGGGTCCTACCCTCTCACTAGCCCGAGAGGGGTTTCTGTTTGATGGTTGGACCACAAATAGGTTGTTCATTAGAGGAGCACTAGTACTTAAGGAGGTAAAGGTAACTCAGTGGTAAAACGGTAATTTGACCCAATTGGAGTTACGAACACTCGTGAAGGACTAACTTTCCGTTGTTGGTCAATATCCGTGGACACAGAAATATTCTGCAATGAGAAGAGTGCAGTTGTGGGTCTTTAGTGGAGTGACCGACAGTTAACGAATGGTGACTAACTTGGTTAATGAGTTCGGCCAATTAGTCTCGTATCGTTGGAGCTTCTGATCTGTAGGTCCATTAGGTCCCACTGGTAGCTCGTAAAGAGACTTGAGGCAATTAAGTATAAATTGTAAATTGAAAGTGTTCAATTTATTTAGGGGAATCCTATGATGTATGTTGATACATTATAATATAAAGTTTATGAAACTTTATAATATAATTTTTGAATTAATTTCAAAAATTAATTCTTAAGAGAAAAATATTTGAAAGAGTTCAAATAATTAAATATGAATTGGATTCATATTAATTTAATTTTTAATAAAATCCCTAAGATTAAATATATGATATTTAATTTGGTAATTAATTAATTATGGAATTAATTATTTATTTATTAAAATTAGATATGAATAAGATAATAGATTTGAACTTATTCATAATTTTTTCCTATTAGGAAAAGGTATTGGCCTTTACCTATATATAGGACCCCTGGGGTGGGGTGAAAGGCATCCCATTCATTCTACTTCTCTTAGATATCTCTCCTAAAAGACTCCCACCAGTCTCCTGCCTCCAGTAGTCTCAGAGATATACCGGTGTAACCAAATGATGGTATTCTTTGTTGTTGCAAAGCAATCAAGAATCATTCTTGATTTTCAGAGACGTCAACAGAGGTTTGCTTCTCTTTTTTTTATTATAAATTTAGATCTAATTTTTGTATGCTTAGCCTTAAGTTTCTATAGAATTTGTTCTATGATTTTTGCCAATGTAATGATATTTTTGGATAAACAAAATTAACTACGAATCGGTCCCAATTACGCTTCCGCTTTAACGGAATTAGGGAATTCCAAATCCTTCAATCACCAAATATTAGCCCAACAAGAACAAAGGACTAAGACTCTCAAACAAAAAAGGAAAATAAAATAGAAAAGGAAAACAAAAACAAATAAGGTAAATAACAATTAAGGGAAAAAAACAAATAAGGAAAAAACTAAAATAGGAAAACAACAAATATGGAAACAAAACAAAAAAAGAAAAAAAATGCAACCACCTAAAAAAAAATACACCCTAAATTAAGACCGAAATTTTTTCCACAATAATAATTTAACTAACTATGCCAATCCCCGGCAACGACGCCAAAAACTTGATGCGCAATTTGCTTACCGCAAGTGTACGGGCCAAGTTATATTATAGTATTTTCGTGTAAAAAGAGTGTTGTCCTCTGGATTGGTTTTTAAGTTAAACTAAGTATCGTGAATACTTTTGTTCAATTTTATTTAGGGAGCGAAACTTAATGCAAAAGATAAATCTGAAGACAAAAAGCATAAAATAAAAGTGGAGACTCAAATGGAAAGACGACTCTTAGGAAATTGATTTTACCTACTGGAGTTGTGGATTAAACGCTAGACTAAATGAACATGCAAAGATTCATAAATCTTGGATAAACTATTATCACAGCTATCTCTCCCGAGAAAAACTAATTCTCATACATGTAATAAACCCAATATCCCTATCTAAGTTCATTAGTATGCAAGACCTTAAGTCTAATCCTTTAACGATTTCTAAGACTATCTCTCATCTCCCAATCTCAAGATTATCTTAGTTATGCACAACACTATCTAAACTAAATCCCCTCTCCCGAGCAAGACTTAGAGAAAACTTCATTCAATTCATGGCCAATGAATCAAAAGCATTAAGAGTAGAATATGCATAAATGAATTCAAAGCAATACATAACCAAGAAATAATCCATCAACTCCCAAAGGGCTACATCAATTCCTAAGACAATCAAGCTAGCTACTCATAGTCAAAGAACTGCAAATAAAACTTGAAAGAAAAGCCATAAATACAACAAGAGGTAAGGAAAAGAAAAGGGATAAACTCGAATTCGTTGAAACCGCACGTCCCCATCATGATCTCCACATCGTCAAGCTTGGTTCTCACTCCATGGCCTTGCTTTAGCTCCTACCAAACGTCTCTAGTCGAAATTAGGGCTAAAATCTAACCAAATGGACTCCCCTTGGCTGTAGCAAATCACATTGTATTTATAGGAATCTGTCGACAGCGTCGAGACGCTATGGACAGTGTCACGACGCTGTCCTTTTACCGCCTATTTTGTTTAAGGAAAAATCGAGAGCGTCCAGACGCTATAGTCACAGCGTCTTGACGCTGTGACCTTTGCCGCCTGAATCAGATATGAAAACTACTAGCTTCAAGACGTCCAGAAAGCAGCGTCGAGGCGCTAGCTCTCGGATGTGCCACATTTATAAGCCTCCAGCTTTGATTTATTTCCGTTTCCTTGGCCTCTTTTCGTGTCTCGAACACCCGATCAACTCCATTTCATCGATTTAGCTCCAAAATTGATTCCTACAAATAGAACATTAAAATGCATAATGTTGACCAATTTAATCTCAAAGACTAACTAAAATAGATAGGGAAAAATAGCTTGCTATGCTCACTATCAGACGGCAGAGTGAGAAAAATAGAAAGAAAAAGGAGAAAAGAAAAGCATTCGTACAGTGTCGTCTTTCAGCCTTTTGGAGCTCGATCCATGGTCCGATCGAGCTGAAATTTTGAGAGCGTGTTCCTGACACGAGGGTCTTCAAATTGAATGGTGGAGATTTCTTTTGGTGCTGCCTACAGTCTTATTGCAGTTGGTAGTTGGTTTCCACTTGGGTGGGTTCTTTCTTATTTGTTCTCTTGTCGTTTGTTGTCAAGATTGTTATCTTGAGATATATTTTATTGTATGCCTCTAGTTGTATCTAGAGAGAACTCGTTGGAACCCATCATTGATTATAGTGGAGTTTTTGACTTCGGTCCGTGGTTTTTTTACTCCTCGCCTTGGGGAGGTTTTTCCACATTAAAATTGTTGGTGTCTTGTGATTGTGCATGATTAATTTTTTCGCTTCTACTTTAATAATTTCCTATTAAGTTCACACAAGAGGGGATAATTGATCATTAGAATATAGTGTTTATCTTAACAGTGTCATAGGGTAAAAAACCATCGCCCCTACTTTTAGTAAGGACATGATGTGTTTGGAAAAAACCATGATGTTTTTCTCTTGGTTTATTGTTATTATTTTTTGTTTTTTTTTTGTGGAAAGAATATTGAGATTTGGTTTCTTGTTTTCATTGTGATCTTGATGCTCTTAGGTGTAAAAAAAGACCCAAGAACTACTTTGTTTTTTCTTACAAAAGAATCGATTTCTCTCTATGTATTCACAAAGCTTGTTACAAAAGATATATAACATGTGCACAAGGAGGAGTCAAAAAGAAAATTCAAGGGAATGGAATAGCCGCACATACACTCCACTATTTTCCTTTTCTTTTGTGATTGGAGGTTATTTGAGAAAAATAGTCGTTGGTCAACCACTTTCCATATTTGCCAAGGATTTTGCATCATTGAGGGTTGAGTTTGTTTGATTTGTTTGCTTATACTAAGATTTCTTCTTATTTTTAGTTTTGTTGGCCATGTTTCTTTTGAAGCTTCCTTTTATGGGCTAGAACATCATGCAAAGCTGAAGGGTGTTTTCAAGGAGTTATGTGCAGCAAAATTTTGTGCTCCTCCCAAATTTGATTTTTATAAGTTATTTTTCGATCAGCAGCTTGGTGGAGTAGTTTTAGCTGTTCTAGCTCATCAGTTGTTTTTCGTGGTCTAGAATGGGAGTTCGTGCTCTTCAGTCTGTTCCCCATTGCAAAATACATTCTAGTTGGAAAGATTTCAAAGGTTCTTTGATTGGTTTGATCACTTCGGGCCCGTTTGATAATGTTCTCGTTTCTTGTTTCTTGTTTCCAATTTTATTAAGAAATCTAAGCATTTAATAACTATGTATGTTTTTTGTTTCTCATTTTTTAGAAACACTCCCAAAATTTGTATAGAACTTTTGGGAACAATTAAAACTAGTTTCTCCTTTTTTGTTCTTGTTTCCAATTTTTTCCAAACATAAAGAAGAATATAAGTTTATTATTATTGAATGTATAGGTGTTAGGATCATGAAATTCTATTTTTCTTTATTAAAAATGAAGAAACGGAAACAAGAAACGAGAACGTTACCAAACGGGCCCTTCAAGTCCGGTAGTTTAAAAGCTTCTTCATGGTGTTCTTTTTCAAAGTCTTTTGATGGGTTTTCTTGAGATGTTTTTCTCTTTTGTTTTCTTTGTTGTTCTTTGTTTCACTACTTCGTGGAGTTTGTATCCTTTGAGCATTAGTCTCTTATATTCAATGAAAATTTTGGTATTTTGTTCAAAAAAAAAAAAACTAAGATTCCTTCTTGATGGCAAATTTGATGAAGTGTCCATGGAGATGCTCTAACTTAGGAGTTGATGTGTCACTCATTTTTTTCTTTCTTTCCTCTATTTAACCTTTTCCTCTTCCTTGGGTGGATTTCAAAGTAACCTTAGTTTCCATTTTCAAATAATAAATCAGTTTTTTAGTCTTGTTTGATTGGCGGGTATTGAAAAACTCATGATATTGCCTATGGATACTACGATATCTGCCTTCTCTTAGAATATTAAGATGTTTTAGTGGTGGCTTTGCTGCACGTGATACTTTGCGGTTAAAAAAGAGCTATTGGACACAAGGATCTCTTCTACATTGATGAGAAGGATGTAGAGTTATATAATGTAAGAGCTATAAGAACTTTAAATGCTTCATTTTATTTGATACTTCAGATCCTTTAACCACTCGTGTTTACACTTCTTTGCAGTTTATTGAGTCACCTTTACCAAAGATAACAATTGATACATCAGTTGTTGCTCACTGGCTGACAGTTGAAAGTGTTCAGCCTGCAGTCGCAGAAAACTTGGCAACTGAAGGTGGTTGTTTCACATATGCAGTGTTATTTGTTTTTCTTTTTTCTTTTTTGTTGTGATGGCAATATAGTCTATGGTGCATTGGTATTCATTTAACCGTAGAACCTACTCCATTGAAATCAGAAGCTATATATAAAGTTATTTGGATTGTTTATAGTCTCATACCTTTTCCTTTTGCAGCTTTCCTCATACCAGAACGATGCCATTTTTTAAAATTCAAGGATGAAGGGGTTTCATATAAGCATATCATTAAATATAGGAATAATTTTTAGAATTGATTCTTAGGCATATTTTGGGCTGGGGAAATCATTTTCTTTGTTATTAGTCTCTGTACAACTTCAAAACATATTTTTACTCTTGGCTTGGTATAAAGTTAGGATGCAGAAGGATTGTTGTTTTCTTTTATCCAGAACGATATCTTAGTATTGATTCAAATTGTTAATTTCAGTGGAAAGTAGACTCTCATGGGGTTTTTTTTAAAAAAGAATCAAACTAATTTTGAGTTAAATGAATAGGAAAAAGCAAATTGCATTCAGAGTTAAATTATGTTGAAAAATGATATGAGCCTAAGATAGCTGAGAAAGATGTTCAAGGAATAACTCCAACCTAGAAAAAAAGAAGATGGATAATAACAAAACAAAAGTTGTTGCTAGGGGGAGGGTGAGAATTGAATGGGTAGGGATGAATTGGAGAAGAGATTTTAGAAGAATTGGGGATGGATCAAATTGTGGTTTGCCTCATGTTTTTGTGCTCATTTGAATTTGTGTTTCTTTGTGGGGTGAGAGGGAAAATGAGGTAGACATTTTGTTTTAGTTTGTGTTTCTAAAAATTTTGTTTCTATTTTTTGGGTTTTATTTTTCTAAATCTAGCTTGATGTGAACCTTGCAATACTATATGCAATATGTTTGAGCTGATTTAGGCACTTCTCAACTCCAATTCCTAGTTCCTTCTCTTGTTCACAAGCACCATGATAACGTTCTTCATGATCTTTGCTTCAACAAGGTTAACTATTTCCTCTATTGTCTTCTTCAATTAATCTATACGTTTATTAGGGTTTCTTTTTTTTTGTTTTTTTTGTTCTAAACCTCTTTAGTTATTCTATTTTGGGATATTGTTATCATTTAGTTGTAGCCACTAAGTTTGATGTTTAGTTAATGTAAGAGCTGGTTTCTTTTTATCCCCTAAAGAGTACAAGCGTCTCTCTCAAAAGTTGAAAAGATATTGCAATTGGCAATGATTAACTTGTGATCATTCTTTAGATAGCTAGAAGACAACCAATTTTTAAAATTCTTTAAATTGCATCAAACTTTCATGAATTGAAATAATATAATATCATGAAGTTTCATTTGAATTTCAGCGACTTTTTCCCCTATTTCTTGCTATTATATTTTGAGATTAAATTAGACTTTGATTCATGAACTTAGAAAAAATAATCACTAGACCCTTCTTCCTGTCCATGCTCAAACCTCTCTCAATAAGGTAATCATTTTTTTCTTTTTCTTCCCCTATAATAATATTATTGCATTACAAATCTAGAAAGTGCCAATAGTGTTTGATTACTTAAATGGACTGTGCTTAGGTATAGGTAATTAATTGCAGTTTTTTTCTTCCTCTATTCAGATTGTCTTTACTGTTTTTACTCCTTGTCTCATGTTTGTCTCCTCTTCAAAGAAACCCCCATCGACGTCCCTTCAATTTCAGGTAGACACCCCTCCCGTATCGAACCAAGTAAAACTCTGATTTTCCCATCTTTCCTCTCGAATTCTCTTAATGTTTTCTTGCCTGGATTTTGTTAGGGTTGATTGTTGTGATACCACTATGTTGTGTCTTTTTTTTTTTTTTTTTTTTTTTTGACAATATGGGGGTGGGGGGATTTGAACCACAGACCTCGTGGTTATCAATACAACTTTATGCCAGTTGAGCTATGCTCTTGTTGGCATAACACTATGTTGTCTAATATAGTTAGAATTAATCGTTTTGTATAATATTTTTTACTGTTTGATTTCCTATGCTTCTATTTTGTGATTGTAACGACCCGACTTCTAAAGAACCTATTTGGAACCGTTACCACATGCACGCTCTGGAAGCCTTTCTAAATAAAACATTTTTAAACATAAACTCAAATTTAAGCAAAATCTCAACACAAAACTTTTATTCGGGATCCCTAATTTTAGAGACACAAAAAAAAAAACATTCTCAAACAACTTTAAAACTAAAGTCAAACATGGCCGGTAACCAATTAAAAAAAAAAAGTTCATAAACTGAAATAATGAAATCCATGAGTTCTACTCTCCCATGGCTGCCTAACAGTTCTCATCATTTGTCTTTTCACACGCCTTGGTCTTTACCTAAAAAAAAAAAACATTCATGGAAAGAATGAGTATTTAAAATACTCAGTAAGTGACCCTACTATTGAGATTGGGTCATGCTTATACATGTTTCTAAAATCAATAACAATCTTATTTTTGGTGGCTCTAAATTATTCTTAAACTTATTAATTACTGGGATATGCATCAATTTCATGCATATCCTAGACACATCAATTTCATGTGTCGCCTATGGAGGGACGTCAATTCCACAAACCTCGACTCAGGTACATCAATTTCATGTCTCTAAGTCCTGTGTAGGCATCTCTTAAAGTATATCAATTTCATGTACACTTTCAAAATTTAAGAAACTCAAAGATCATTTAAACTCATACATATTACGAAATTTTTGAGAAACCACCAACTCAGTAAATTGCAAAACTCAATGTTTGCAAACATTCATAGCAAATTTCAGACTTAAATAATATCATACTTTAACAATTTCACAGAAACATATATGTACCCAAATAACTCATGAAACACACGAAATTTGGAAAATCAAATCTATGCTCCCAATTAAAACTTCAATAGTAAAGCCACTTACCTTGACTTATAGCTCCTTAATTTAAAACACCAATTTAATTCTAGCAAAGCTGACCACGCCTTTAATTGACTAAGCGATTCCTACACCAAAACCAATTTCCATAATTCACCCCAATTATCCTACTAATTTTCCTCACATATCTTAATAACCAAGAAAGCCAAAACGAGATCGAGGCATACCCAAAACTGCAATTAGTGGCTGGACAGCAGTCTGAAATAGCGAAAATCTACGAGTTCAGAGCCAAAAATCTAGTGGGCTGATAGCTAAATTATTTGAGTTAAATTTTATATTAATTTAGTGTTAGTCTTGAGGATGATTTGGCCAATATTATGTCTATTTGGTTTAATTTTGTAGGAATCAAATATTTTGAAGGAAATTGAAGTTTTGATGAATACCGGAGATTTAGGAGAAAAAGAATTACATTGTAACGCCATGCGTTTTGAAATTATGCCATTTTGGATTAATCGAGTTTGAATTCTAATTTGAGAAAGTTAGAATTTTCAATTTAGCCTTAATGGATATCTTGGAAGTTTATTGAGATATTTTTTTTCTATTGTTGTGCTTAAGTGGTTAGTGGGGATCATTTTAATCTAAGAGGTTACGTATGAGTAAATTTGGCGTTTTTTTTTTGCTTAGTGGGCAGTTATTGGAATTACAGGAAATAAAAAAAAGGAAGAAAAAGAGAAGCCTAAGTAAAATTATCTTTTTCCCTCACCTTCACTTTCCCTTCCCATCTTTTCTCTCTCGTGCACATCAGACCCCCCCTTCAATTCTTATTCTTGCTGAAAACCCATGCCGTTGCAGCTCCCTCATCGTTGTCGTCGCCTGCCCTCACCGCTGCCTCCTCGCGCTGCCGCCAGTCTCGTCTCCCTCTCCCTCGATTATTCTTTCTCCGGCAACAAGGAAGTTGTGGGTCTGTGTTCTTTTCCCTCCCTGCCTCGTTTTCTGTCGAAAATCGAACACCCACGGCAAGGCGACTTGTGTTCCTTAGAGTGCTCTTTGTTTCCCTCATTTATCTTCTTCGATTCAGCACCCACAACCCTCGACAAGTAAACCCATGAGCGTGGCAATCCGAATTCGGCGACAGTAGTGTGAGCCAAGCATCCTCTCACGATTCTAGTGACCCATGGTGCGAGACCCACACGGTTCCAATGGCTTTTGCAGGTGATATCCTCCCTCTTCGATGCTTTTTTATCTTGTTTTAGTCACTCACAAGTCCGATTCGACAGATACAAGTTCATCCTATGCAATTTCGGCAAAGAATCATGCTGGATTCTCATTTTCCAGCATTACCCACTCCGAGTTGGGCCTGAAATCACCCCAGTTTGGTGACCCACACCTCGAACAGCCCCAAATTGGAGTACCCATAGCCTATGGAGCTTAGTTTTGCAAGTTGGGCGTAGTCGATCTCCAATCAGCAAGGTTTCAAATCCTTTGGGTGAGTTTTAGTACGTAATATTACTCTTGAGTTCGATTAAGGTGCATTATATTAGTCTAAGGTGGTTTCTAACCCTTGGATTTGAATACCCATTGCCTGAAAGGTTTGGACTTGCAGTTTTTAACCCCTTCGATCACTAGACAGTTCGTATTTAGGAGCTTATCTGGTTCTAAACTTTAAGGATTGATTTTCAAGCTAAGTTCTAACTTCTAGATGTTATACGTGTTGTTTAGGAGCTTATCTGGATCGTTTAGAACCGCTTAAAGGCGTTTTTATAGTATTTTGTAAGTAGTTTCTACTTGGATGAGCCTGTTTGTTTGTTTGAGCTTGTCGTTTGCCTTACTTGCTTGTTATTACATGTTGTGTTTAATATGTATGTAGCTCGCAATGTGATGAACGTGATGCCTTGTTTGATTCTTAAGCATATTGTTTCGTTGGTTCATAAGCATGCTACTTGTTTAATTCATGAGCATGAGGTATTGTTGTATGTTAACTATGCTGCATAAGAGTCGTGTCTGCATAGTGTGTGGTCATTGGGGAGAGGCGGAGCATGACGCGTAAATCATGTGCTTGTTGGGTTTAATGTCCTATAAACTCGTAGTTTGTAAATCATTAAACATATTCTATTTCCAATAAAGACGTTATTGAGGTTATTCAGTAAAAGATGTTATTGAATATGTAAATTGCGCATGATTAACCTAAATCCAATAAACTAAGATCCTTGGCTATAAAATGAATACTCGAACTATATGTAGGGACATATCGAAGGATCAAGTTCAAGTTTATAGTCAAAATAGTCTATAGTATAAGGATACGGTTGGGTGCCTTATCCTGGGGACACTATGGACGCGGCCCACTTTGTATAAAGTACAAAAGATGAGATCCTGAATCGTTCATGTGGAGACATGCGAGTGGGGGCGTCCTATGCAATGAGTTTGCATAAGACTGGAACAGAAAATTAGTCACTTTCTCTTTATAACATCGTTTACTGAAGGAACTGACTATTTCTCAAAGCTGACCTAGGTAACTCGTTCTTAATCCTGAGCTAACTATGAACTCCTGTTTATACGAGATTATCCTGTGACTGCATGGGTGAGAGTGGCCAGCATCGCCGACTCAACAAGCCTACCATTTTGGGGATAAGATCGAATAGATAGCTGGGGACATAGTCTCACAAGACGGAATTCGCTCCTACCCATTTCGGGGATAGTAGATAGGTTGTTTTCTTAAGTACTAACTCCAGGACTTGAACAAGGGGCCCCACCCTCTCGTTGGATCGAGAGGGACTTAGGTTTGATGGTTGGACCACAAACCGATTGTTCATTAGAGGATTAGTGGAACTTAAGGAACAAGAAGTACTATAGGGGTAAAACGATCATTTGACCTAGCTATAGTTACGAACAACCTGTGAAGGAACGACTTACTGAACATGGTTAAATCAAGTGGACGGAAATATATCTATAGTGAGGGGAGTGCAACTATCGGGCTATAGTGGAGTGTCCCGATAGTTAACGAATCTTGGCTAGCTTAGATAATGAGATTAGTCGGTTAGCCTCGAACCATTGGAGCCCATGATCTATATGTCCATTAGGTCCCCTACTAGCTCATATCGGATTAAAGCCTAGAACATATTGATAGGATTCTTTGAATCGTTCAAAATCGGGAAAAAGGGTATTAACGTAAAATTGTGTTTGACACAATAATTTAATTATGAATTAAATTAGAAAATGAGAGATAAGGTATTTAAAAGGGTTTAAATACAATATACATGAATTGAGATTCATATATGTAAAGGATGCACAATATTAAGATGATTAATTTGATTAATCATTTATAATTAATGGGGCAAGCTTCAAGATTGTATTTTATGAGTAATTTCAATTGAGAATTGAAATTGATATCAATTATGCTGAATATAGAATCTGATTTTGAATCAAAAGTTAGTGGAAAAACTTGGAAATCCACTCTTGCATGAAGACTCAAAGTGGAATTACACCACATTCATGCAATGGTGCATGTTGTGTTGCTTGAACACCTAGCTTCCACTTTCTCCATGAAGACCACCATGCGTCTTGCATCTTGAAGCCCCTTCTTGCACGGATTCTCTCTATAAGTAGAGGAAGAATCAGATTGTGCAAATATACAACAATTACCTTAGTGTTATGCTGCTGAATTTCTTCCTCAATCACTCTCTCATCTCATATCTTCATAAAGCTTGAACCTACAAGCATTCCCTTCCCATTCCCTATCACTATAGACTCCCACAAGTCGTTCTTGGCCCGGAGAATAGTAGGGAAGACTCTAGAGGTTGTCCAAGAGAGATTGGAGAAGAAATCATCACAAGGAGGATCACCCAAGTGAGCTACAAAGAGGTTGGTGTTTTCTTTCTTTATGTTCTGTTTTTGTAGAACAAGCATGCTTTAGGAGTAAAATTGATAGAGTTAAGTGCTTTCGATCTTCAATTGCCTCCGCATGTGTTATATGAACACCTTCAGTGCTGGGTGTGTGTGCGGAGCGTGACGCGGAAATCACGTGTGGGTGTGAGTGCGGAGCATGACGCGGAAATCACTTGTGAGTGGCGCTGCGCATGGCGCGTAATAATACATGTGTTGGGTGGGTTTGCAGAGCGTGACGCGGAAATTTCGTGTGGGTTGTGAGTGCGGAGCGTGACGCGAAAATCACGTGTGAGTGTGCGGGTATGGCGCGAAAACCATGTGGGGGTGCATAGCATGATGCGTGGATTCATGTTGTCGTCCCTTTTTTTTTTTTTTGCATGAAGCATGTGCTGGCATGGTTGTTTTCGAGTTTAAGAGCACGTTGGATGGTTTATCGCTTTACAAGCATGATGTGTGTGGATAGCATGTTGTTGTGGTTGTTTGTTGTTTGGTGGCTCACCGGGTGTGAGCTACTTACCAGTACGATGGTTGTACTGATACCCCTCCCCTTTCTTCCCCCCAACATTTTTAGTTTATGCAGGTGTTGGCGAGTGTTATGTGCCTGGTGATGTTGAGGAGGAGGCTCACGAGGAATGACCCTAGTAGCTGAATTTGTATCATTTACTTACCTATTGAGATAGGACTTAGATGTGGATCTAGTCGGTTAGGTGGATTTAGTCTTATGTCTATTTTGTAGTATGTGTAAGCTCTAAATTATTTATTCATCTTTTCTCTTCCAGTTGCGCATAGTTCAATAAAGTGGAGTTGTCTTTAGGAGTTAAGTGCATTTCTATTCTTGTTAAAGTCGTGGTTTGTCATTAGTTATGAATACGAGACCTGACTCGTATTGTGGTTGTGAAATTGGTTTCTGATGTGCTGAGCAAAAGTGGAGTAGAATGGATGGTTAGAGAAGTGTGTGGTTTGGTGTTTAACAGGTGTTAAAAAATTTGGTTTCATCCTATGTATGTCGTTATGCTGCCGAAATTTTCGGAGCTCTCGGTTAGTTTGAATAGGAGTTTAGTAATGTCACTAGGTTAGTTAATAATAAAACTTGGGGCATTACATAAATCGACTGAAGAAATGAGCAAAGGAAGACAAGGTTCAAGGCAACCATCCAACAGGGTAGCATTGAGACGCTATCTTTGGAGCTTCACAACGCTGGCCCCTTCAACAGAATGCGCGCAATCGAGGCAGCGTCGAGACGCTACCTCCACAGCATCTCGACGTTGCGACACTTTCCAGATCTGGTAGGGCACATAACGCGACAGTGTCGCGACGCTGTGTCCTTAGTGTCGCGATGCTGTCGCGGCAGATTGCCCATTATAAATAGAAAACGACACAGCAGACGGAGGGAGCTTCTCTAGAGAGAAAAACACGAATACTGAGAGGGAAATCCAGCCAGAACACCGAGGAGATCGAGGGGAGTTGATTTTTGGAGCTTAGATCGTGAGTATCGTGATGGGAACGTGCGGCAATCACGGCTAACGAGTTTATTCTTTCTCCCTTTATTTCTTGTACTGATTTTATGATATATTGGAAAGATTTTGCTTGTGATTTCGAGACTTTGAGTAGGTAATTTCCGTTTCTTAGGGGCTTGATGTAGCCATTAGATTGTATGGATTAATTTAGGGATTTTTGTCGATGGTTCGTAACGCCTTTTATTTATGCAATTTGAATGCTTAATGCTTATAATCTCTTGATCACGGATTGTATGTTGTTCTATTTGAACTAATTGCTCGGGAGAGGGTAGTTTAGATTAGATTATCAATTGCATGACTTAGGTAGTTCTATAATCGGGAGATTTAGGATTGCTTGAGAAACCGTTATAAGGATTGATCTTTAATGCTTATGCTTGTTGTAGAAATTAGATAGGGATATCAATTTCTTAATTTTGCATAAAGAATTAATTGTGCTCGGGAGAGACTTTTAATAATCAATAATCCTTGGTTTATGAAATCGTTACGTGTTCATTCATATTCAATCACTGAATTAATTCATGCATCGAATAGGTGAAATCAATTCCCTAAGGCTTTTCTCCATTATGTTTCCACCCTTTTAATTGCTTTGAGTAGTTTTTAATTAATCTGCATCTTTCTCGAATCTTTTCTCTAAATAAAATTTGGCGAATATACCTTTAGTAATTAGGTGAGCTAGAAAACCAATCCAGAGGACGACATTCAATTTTTAATCACTATATTATAACTTGGGCCCGTACACTTGCGGTTAGCAATTTGCGTATCAAGTTTTTGGCGCAGTTGCCGGGGATTGGCAATTATTTAGTTTCACTTAATATTTTGGGGAATTTGCTTGGTCTTACTTTAGAGTGTATTTTTATTGTGTTTTTCTTATTTTTATTTTCTCTTTATTTTTGTTGTTTTTGTTTTATTTTTTGTTTTGTTTTTTGGTTTATTTTAGGTTATGATTTTGTATGCGAAAAGATAAGGACGCTCTGTTAGTTCCTTTTGACTTTGAAATTGAAAAGACTTGCAAAAAGAACAGGAAAGAGAAAAGGGAAAGACTTGCAGCAATGGCCAATCCTAATCCACAGAAGGAGCCGAAACCGATACGGGACTATTTCCAACCTACTTTTCCTGAACAACAATCTAGAATAGTCTACGCGTCAATCAATGCGAACAATTTCGAGCTCAAAACTGGCCTCATCCAGATGGCTAGAGATAGTGCATTCCGAGGATTCCCCTCTGAGGACCCTAACTCTCACCTAAAATCTTTTCTTGATATTTGTGGAACTGTGAAGTTAAATGGTGTTACTGAAGATGCCATACGCTTACGATTGTTTCCCTTTTCTTTGCAGGACAAAGCTAGGGACTGGCTCCAATCACTTCCACCTGGAAGTATCACTACGTGGGACGCATTGGTTCAGGCTTTCCTTGCCAAATATTTCCCTCCTACAAAGACAGTCAAGCTGAGGACGGAGATTGGGACATTCCAGCAGCTAGGCGATGAACAACTATTTAAGGCTTGGGAGCTCGCTATAAGGAGTTACTGAGGAAGTGTCCTCAGCATGGATATCCTGATTGGCTGCAAATCCAGTTGTTTTACAATGGCTTAAATCCAAACACTAAAATCTTCATTGATGCAGCTGCAGATGGGACTCTGTTGTCCAAGACTGTGGAGAACGCACGTACACTACTGGAGGATATGGCCACAAATAGCTACCAGTGGCCAACTGAGCGGTCTACACCTAAGAAATTTCAGCTGGGATCTATGAGATTGACAATGTAAGTGCTCTTCAAGCCCAGATGACCTCCCTTGCTAATGCTTTCTTGAAGTTTTCAGGTACAGGGGGTGCACAATCTATTGAGTCAGCTGCTCTTGCATCTCAGTCTCAGGAGGAGACCATTACAGAATAGGTTCATTATGTTGATTGAAATCCTAACTATAGGGGACACCATAATTCTACACCCACACATTACAACCCTAATGTTAGAAATCATGAAAATTTCTCGTATGCTAACAATAAGAATATCTTGAACGCTCCTGGATTTACATCTCAAAAGACTGAAAATAAACCTTCTCTTGAAGATATGGTTGGAGCTGTTATTGCAGAGTCCAGCAACAGAACCAACAAACTGGAAGAAGCAGTGATAGCAATAAATGCCACCGTGACAGGCCACAGTTCAGCAATTAAAAACATAGAAACTCAGTTGGGACAGTTGGTGAATGCTGTAAACACTATGCAGAAAGGTAAAACCTCAACTAAGCCAGAGAAAACTGATAGCGAGCATAGCTAGATAGTTTTCCCTAATTAATTTAGCTAGTCTTTTATAATTTATTGGCCAAAATTATGCATTTATGTGTTGTATTTGTAGGAAATATGTTTTGGAGCTAATTGGATGCTCGTGATGCAAAAAGAGGCTAAAGAAACAAAGTAAATCGAAGTTGGAAGCCCTCAATAGAGACCTTGCCGAGGACCAGCGTCGAGACCCATGGTTTAGGGCATCTCGACGCTAGCATTCCATTTCTGAAACGGCTGCAAAAGGTCACAGTGTCGAGATGCTGTGACCATAGCGTGTCGATGCTGTGAGATTTTCAAATTCGGAATCTGCGATATCGCGGTAGCGTCGCAACGCTACCCCTATATCGTCACGAAGTTGTGCCGAAAATTTCCCCTATTTATACTTTGCGATTAGGTCTGATTTTCGGACTTCTTTTGGATGATTTTGGGGCTGAAAACTCGACTAGAAGGCTGCTGTGAAGGCTGAAGCAAGTGGAGAAAAGTGGGATTTCAAGGCTTTGTTCGTGGAGATCGTGACGGGGATGTGCGATCTCGGCCTACATAGCGTTTACTTCTCTTTTCCCTTTTCTCTAGTAGTTTTTATGGCTTATTTAGACTTAGTTTATATCGTAACGCCGATTATGTGTAACTAAGTTTAATTCTTAGGGATTGATGTAGCCATTGGGCACTTTATGGATTGAATTTATGGATTGTTGTTATTGATTTCATTTATGCATCATGTATGTTTAATGCTTTCAATTTATCGGTCATGAATTGGATGTTGATTGTGTCTAAATCTAACTCGGGAGAGAGGATTTAGCTCAGAACTCATTACGCATAACTAGGATTTAGCTAGAGATCGGGAGATAATAGTTAATTCTAGAAATCGTTAAAAAGAATAACCTTAATGCCTTGCATGTTTAATGAATTTAGATAGGGATATCGGGTTCATTGCATGTGGGAGAATCATGTATGCTCGGGAGAGATATGTGTGATTTTAGTATTCCAAGATTTATGAATCATAGCATGTCATTTATCCATGAATTAATCCATAATCCCAATTGGTGAAATCAAATCCCTAAGACCGTTGTCATCATTAGATTGTCACTTTCGTTTTAGTTTTGTGGTTGATTTTGCATTCATTCTCACTTTGTTTGGCTCCCTAAATAAAATTGGAGAAGACTATTTTCGGTAATTAAAATTGATTAGAAACTCAATCTAGAGGACGACATTCGAATTTCACATTCACTATATTATAACTTGACCCGTACACTTGCGGCTAGCAATTCGTGCATCAAGTTTTTGGCGCCGTTGCCGGGGATTGACATATTTAGTCAATTTAATATCAAAGAAAAATTGTCCGGTCTTAGTTTAGGTGTATTTTATTTTTTATTATTTTTTGTTATTTTTTTTTAGGTAGATTGCATTTTTTTTCCTTTAGTGTTTATCTTTTCCATATTTAGATTTTTCCATAGATAGAATTTTTCTTTTTAGTTTTTCTTTCTTTTTAGATTAGTTTTTCCTTATTTGCTAGTTTGTTTATTTGTTTTTGCCATATTTGTTTTTGCTTTCCTTATTTGTTGATCTTTTTCCTATTGTAGATTATATTTTTCTTTATTTAGAATTAGTATTCCCTTTTCTAGATTCTTTCCTAATTTGTTTTATTTTCTTTTATTTTCCTTTTTAGGTTAGTTTAGTTGGTGCATGCGTAAGGGTAGGGAGTTGGCCTTAGTTCCCTTTGATCCGGAGATAGGGAGAACTTTCAATAAACTTCGAAGGGAAAATCGAGAAAATCCTATCCAAATGGCAAATCCTAACCCCGAGGAGCCTAAGCCTATTAGGGACTACTTTCAGCCGGTCTTTCAGGAGCAACAGTCAGGGATTGTCTATGCCCCGATCAATGCTAACAATTTTGAGCTGAAAATAGGTCTCATACAGATGGCTCGAGACTGTACTTACAGAGGATCGCCCACGGAGGATCAAAATTCTCACCTGAAATCTTTCTTGGACATTTGTGGGACAATAAAGTTAAATGGTGTTTCTGAAGATGCCATTTGCTTACGTTTATTTCCTTTTTCCTTGAAGGATAAAGCTCGTGACTGGTTATAATCGATTCCACCTAGGAGCATTACCACTTGGGATGCTTTGGTCCAAGCATTTTTGAAGAAATTCTTTCCTTCTGCTAAGACGGTCAAGCTGAGGACCGAGATTGGGACGTTCCAGTAGCAGTTTGATGAGCAGCTGTTCGAGGCTTGGGAGCGATTCAAAGAGCTGCTGAGGAAGTGCCCTCAGCATGGCTATCCCGACTGGCTTCAGGTTCAATTATTTTATAATGGTTTAACTCCTAGTAGTAAAACTATTGTTGATGCAGCTGCAGGTGGGACTCTGTTGTCCAAAACCGTTGAGAATGCTAATACTTTGTTGGAGGAAATGACCACCAATAGCTATCAGTGGCCATCTGAGCTGTCGGGACCGAAAAAGATTGTTGTTCGAGTGTTCGAGATTGACAACGTAAGTGCACTTTAGGCCCAGATGTCTTCCCTAGTTAATGCTTTTCTGAAATTTTCAAGTACAGGGAGTGCTCAATCGATCGAGTCTGCAGCTGCCCTTGCATCCCAGACTCAGGAGGAAAATCTTGAGCAGGTTCAGTATGTCTCTAATTTTAATTATAGGGGGTACAATAATAATTCTACACCTACACATTATCACCCTAGTAATAGAAATCATGAGAACTTTTCGTATGCAAATAATAAGAATGTTCTGAATCCTCCTGGCTTTACCCCTCAAAGTCAAGAAAGTAAAAAATCTTTAGAGGATCTTGTTAGAGCTTTTATTGCATAATCAAGTAAAGGTCAAATAAGCTCGAGGAGGTCGTGATTGCCATAAACACCACTGTCAATGGTCATTCTGCAGCCATCAAGAACATAGAGACTCAGCTGGGACAACTGGTAAGTGTTGTCAACACAATGAATAAAGGTAAAGCCCCAGCTGAACAGGAGAAATCTCCATTGGAGTACTGCAAGGCCATCACTGTGCATCACGATGAGGAATTGCACATAGCTGAGGAGGAGGAGACTACAGAACCAGAGGAACTCACTAGAGAAGCTGAGGAGGGCACCACCTGAAACGAAGCTGAAAAGCTTATACCTGAGCCCTTTATCCCTTCTCCTACTGCTTTAGTTCCTAAGTCAAAGAATAGGAGAAAGAAAAATTATAAGGCTCAGTTTGATAAGTTTATTGATGCTTTTACAGGTTTGACTGTTAATATTCCTTTCGCAGATGCACTGGAGCAGATGCCTCACTACAGGAAGTTCATGAAGGAATGACTCAACAAAAAGAAAAAGGAAAAGCAGATGGAGACTGTATACCTCGCATCGATATGTCGTGCTCGTGTCCAACAGAAAGTAACAGAGAAATTGACTGATCCAGGGAGTTTTACTATTCCTTGTAATTTTGGTACTTATTCATGTAGAGCATTATGTGATCTAGGGGCTGGCATAAATATCATTCCTCTATCATTGTGCAAAAAAGCTGAATATAGGAGAGATAAAATCTACTACTGTTAGGCTCCAGTTGGCTGACCAGTCTGTGGTTAGTCCATATGGAATTGTGGAGAATATTTTGATTAAGGTAGGTAGATTTTTCCTTCCTGTTGACTTGTTTGTTTTGGACATTAAAGAAAATCTCGTCATGCCTATCATATTAGGGAGACCATTCCTTGCTACAGGGACAGTTGATAGCGAGCAGAAATGTCGCTATTTTAGTCCCAATTTATTAGGCTTTTTTTTGCTTTAATTGTGTTTCTATTGAAAATATTTGATGTATTTTGTTAATTGGTCTTTAGGAGCAAATTATGGATTTCGGTGATAAAAGTGCCCAAAATGAAGCCATTCAAGCCCAATTTTCATGCTTGGGTCAAGGGGAATCAAAAGAGGACAACTATGAAGAAAAAGCCCAAAAAGAATTGAAGTTGGCCCAAGAAAAGAAGCCCAATCCACAGCTGGAAGTTCTGGAAAACGCCTAGCGTCGAGACGCTGTAAGGACAATGTCGCGACGCTGTCCATTTCTTGGTCGGCAAGTCGATGACGTCACAACGTCACGACGCTGTGTCGTATAGCGTCGCGACGCTACCCCCTTTCCGAGCCTATATAAGGCACCCCTTGGTGCCTCATTTTACGATCAATCACCATATTCTTCCATTCCTTTCTTGCTTTCTTGGCTCCTTTGGGAGCCTCTCTCAAGGCTTTCAAGCCTTTTTGAGAGTTTCTTTAGTGGGAAACTTTTGGGGAATTTTGGGGAGCATTCTAGGAGGCTTAAGGAGTGTTCGGAGGGACTCCAAGCGTTAGCGAGGGGGTCTTCAACGGTCAATTCCTTCCCTTCTATTATGTTCTTAATTATGCTTTCCATTGTAATTATTGTGAATATTTTAGCTATGTATAGCTAAACCCCAATTTGGGGTCTTGAAATGAAATTATAGTTCAAATGTTGTTATAATTGTCTATCTCTAGCCCTTTGTCCTAATTATTTGTATGGATGTGCTTAATGCTTTATGCAATCTGGCCAATTGTGTACTGATCTGATTCTTAATGGAAACTCGACAGAGAGAAGTTAGGATAGATCATAATCCATGCAACTAGTTTAATTGCCCGTCGTGACAACGGGATTAGTTGATTAAACTTAGATTCCTAAAATGAATCCGAGCGTAATAATTAATGATTTTTAATGGCGCTAAGGACACTTAGGTTGTTAAAATGAATTAATTACAATTAGGGGAGGCCGACAGGAGAACCTATGTTATTAACGGAGATTCTAGGAGTATAATTAGTTGGGCGACGAGATAGGACAATTGTAGCAATTGTTTAGCTAATAATTGATTTTCAATACCCCTCTTCCCATTAGAAAACTCTTTCTCCGTATTTTATTTTTATCGATTGATCAAAATTTCTCTTTAATTGTTTTGATTTTTAATTTTCTTTGATTGCATGATATGGTCCCTAAATATTGTTTATCCCAAGTATTTTCAGTGCTCTAGGAATCTTTGCTTGCTTAAAATTCGCTTCGCCTCCCTGTGGATTCAATACTCGGTATACCTACCGTTTTATATTACTTGTGACGACCCATGCGCTTGCGGTGTGAAAGTCGTAAACGGTGAATAGTAGTCGTGTCGTCCGAACAAGAGTCATAATTGATATTGAGCGCAGGGAGCTAATCATTAGAGTCCAACAGGAGAAGGAAACCCTAAAAGCTTTTGAGGACCCTAAGAACACATCAAAGACCATGTTGGTGGGATACAAGAAAGGTGCTAGGAAGAGCACTGTTGATGGAACACCTGACATTAGACCACCTTGATGCCTATTCGGTCAACACATCGAGCTAACGTTAAACAAGCGCTTATGGGAGGCAACCCAAGTAAGTCCAGTTGTGTTTTTCTTTTTGCTTTTGATTTATTATTTGTTTTTGTTTTGTAGGTCTTGGTTCCAGTTTCTTCTTTGCTTGCATGCTTCCATAAAGAGGTCATTGTCATTCCAGGACAGTATTGTTCATTCCTCCTACTCTTTTATTGTTCTCATGCTTGATTATGCTTTATTTTCTTTATACATTGAGGACAATGCATGTTTTAAGTTTGGGGGGTGGAACAGCATGTTTGTGGAGCCCTTGAGCATCTGAGTTCGAGCTATAGTTTTGAGCTTTCTTTGAATTGAGCATATGGTTGTTTTCTGGATGCTATTTTTGCATGACTATGACTTCCTAGGATAGGCTTTCTTGTCAATTTTCTAGCTTTCGATGAGTTGTAAGCATGAGTGCCCAAAAAGTGAGACTTTTTAAACTTTTTCTAGGAGATGTCTTGCATGAGTAGAGTATTTTTATTGGTTGGATTTGGATTTGAATGCTTAGGAGCGAATTATTAGGTTCATATACTTGTTGTCACCTCGATAGGTGTAGGGAAGAGCTAAAGAGTTAATTTTTTTTGCAAATTAGCATGTTTAATCTTGCCTAGGAGGAAAAAAAGAATATATGCTTATCATGCTCATAAAGAAAAAAAATCATTCTTGTTGTTACAATTGAAAGAAAAAGAAAGTCATGATTGATGCGCGCAATGCAATGTTTATTAAAGTTTAGGCAAAAAGAGCTACCCCTGTTGTGAACAGTTAGGCCAACCAAAGAGTAAAACTCGGGTTATGGGTCCCTGCAATAGGTGTGTGAAAGCTAGTGTCACATATAAATGCATGTTGTAATTTTAAATTATAAGCACCTAAGTATGGATGAAAACAAACTAATTTGTTTCATTGACTCGTTAGTGAATCCTTAGTGCCAGTGTAGAGGGAAGATGAGTTGAGAGTTTAGTAATCCAATCCCGGGGTAGTAGAGTCTAATCTAGTTAAGTTAGATCTCGCTTGTGCAAGTTAATATTGGAAAACTTTTGATTTGTCTCCCTCATTGGTCCTTATGTGCATGTCTCTTGATTGCTTGATTATTGACTTTTGAGCCTTGAGGATTGAGTCATGTTTGTTGCATCTATTCTTCCATTGTATGCTTGATTTTTAGTTTGCTCGAGGACTAGCAAAAGCTTAAGTTTGGGAGTGTTTGATAGCGAGCATAGCTAGCTAGTTTTCCCTAATTAATTTAGCTAGTCTTTTATAATTTATTGGCCAAAATTATGCATTTATGTGTTGTATTTGTAGGAAATATGTTTTGGAGCTAATTGGATGCTCTGGATGCAAAAAAAGACTAAAGAAACAAAGGAAATCGAAGTTGGAAGCACTCAATAGAGACCTTGCTGAGGACCAACGTCGAGACCCATGGTTTAGGGCGTCTCGACACTGGCATTACATTTTTGAATAGCTTGCAAAAGGTCACAGCGTCGAGACGCTGTGACCATAACGTCTCGATGTTGTGAGATTTGCAAATCCAGAATCTGCGATATCGCGGTAGAGTCACGATGTTGTGCCAAAAATTTCCCCTATTTATACTTTGCAATTAGGTCTGATTTTGGGACTTTGATTGCTGTATTGTCAGTCTATTCTGAAATATAGTCGTAGATAATAGTCAATCCAAGTATAAATTGACAAAATCAAGTAGTACCTGGTAAATCCAGGGTCGAGTCCACAGGGAAGGGATATTCACAAAGTTTTCAACAATATTTACTGATCTAAACTCGAAACGTATGATACTTATTTTAAAAGAATAAACAAGAGATTTGGTATATTTGAAAAGTAAATACTTGCATAGAACAAAACATGCAACGAGAGTGAAAGGAAAAATATAAAGAAGAATGGTATCAAGGCTGTTGCGGTTGCAACCTCATGCGTTTATAAGAACCTTGTAGAGCATACTTTGATTAATTGATCCATTAATGCCTAAGTGAGAAAAAAAAATCATAAGTTTCCCTTCCAGTACTCCTTCTGCGTTTGGCATAAAAACTATCAATTGGTTATTTGGCTAGTTTATGCGTGAGGCTTAGTTCTCTAAAAACTTACAAGGGACTGCGTTAGTCACCACACAATCAAAGCTCATGCATGCACTATCTTTTAGCGGTAGTATTTCCGTGCTACCAAGACTACATGTCATGCGCTAACTTGTTCTACTTATCACCGCATGAGGTGCTTGCGCTAAGCCTTGAAGAAGAATTTAGCTCATGCGAGCAAAACAAGACATCATGAAATAAAACATTACAAACGCAAGCTTGCTCCTGATCACAGCTTTCTGTGATTTCTCTTTCTCCTTCGTCTTCTTTCTTTTCTCCCCGATCCCATTCGTCCTCTCTTGGAATATGGGGCTTCTATTTATAGGCGAGGGAAGGAGACTTCTCCAAGTTATTAACAACTTGGGTTAATCATCATTAGGCAACTTGCTCACTTTTCAGCCCTTTTTCCATCCACTTGCGATAGTTGCAAAAGTTGTGTCAGCGTTGTCTTGTCATCATCTTATCTTTCTCTTGATCATCTTGGAATGTGGGCCTGCACTGAGAAGGAACTAAAACAAACAACTGAATTAGTTTGCGTTAGTACCCTATATTTTATAATTTCTCACCGCATACATGAATATAGCTCGCCGCATAGAATTATCACATTTTTCATTCTTTTATGCGCTGAATCAACACATCTTTGTTTCTTTTGGCCTTGTTTTAGTCTAAGTTTAAAGGACAAATAACTTGCTTTTTGCAAGTTATCGGACTTCTTTTGGATGATTTTGGGGCCGAAAACTCGACTAGAAGGCTGCAATGAAGGCTGAAGCAAGTGGAGAAAAGTGGGATTTGAAGGCTTTGTTCGTGGAGATCGTGACGGGGACGTGCAATCTCGGCCTACTTAGCGTTTACTTCTCTTTTTCCTTTTCTCTAGTAGTTTCTATGGCTTATTTAGACTTAGTTTATATCGTAACACGGATTATGTGTAACTAAGTTTAATTCTTAGGGATTGATGTAGCCGTTGGGCACTTTATGGATTGAATTTATGGATTGTTGTTATTGATTTCATATATGCATCATGTATGTTTAATGCTTTCAATTTACCGACCATGAATTGGATGTTGATTGTGTCTAAGTCTAACTCGGGAGAGAGGATTTAGCTTAGAACTCATTATGCATAACTAGGATTTAGCTAGAGATCGAGAGGTAATAGTTAATTCTAGAAATCGTTAAAAAGGATAACCTTAATGCCTTGCATGTTTAATGAATTTAGATAGGGATATCGGGTTCATTGCATGTGTTAGAATCATGTATGCTCGAGAGAGATATGTGTGATTCTAGTATTCCAAGATTTATGAATCATAGCATGTCATTTATCCATGAATTAATCCATAATCCCAATTGGTGAAATCAAATCCCTAAGACCGTTGTCATCATTAGATTGTCACTTTCCTTTTAGTTTTGTGTTTGATTTTGCATTCATTCTCACTTTGTTTGGCTCCCTAAATAAAATTGGACAAGACTATTTTCGGTAATTAAAATTGATTAGAAACCCAATCCAGAGGAAGACATTCGAATTTCACATTCACTATATTATAACTTGACCCGTACACTTGCGGTTAGCAATTCGTGCATCAAAAACCCAAATGGAGTATTGCAAGGCCATCACCGTGCATCAAGTGTGGAGGAAGTTCAAGTAGCTGAGGCACAAAAGATTCATGAACCTGAAGTTACTAAGGGAGAAGCTAAAGAGGGTTCATCGTCAAACGAAGCTGAAAAGCTTAATTCTAACCCTCTTATACCCTCTCATACTGTTTTGGTTCCAAAGCCTAAGAAAAAGAAGAAAAAGAATTACTCAACTCAATTTAAGAAGTTTCTTGATATCTTTATGAGTTTAAATATTAATTTACCTTTTGCAGAGGCTTTGGAGCAAATGCCCAGATATGTAAAATTCATGAAGGAATGACTTTCGAGGAAAAAGAAGGAAAAGAAAGTAGACCAGTATATCTAGCTTCTACTTGCAGTGCCCGACTTCAGAAGAATATACCTGACAAATTAGCTGATCCAGGGAGTTTTTCTTTTCCCTGCAACTTTTGTACTCATTCTTTTCGTGCTCTATGCGATTTAGGTGCTAGTATTAACATAATTCCTTTATCTTTATGCAAAAAGCTAAACATATGAGAAATTAAACCTACTACTGTGAAACTCCAGTTAGCTGACCAATCTGTAGTGAGCCCTTATGGAGTAGTGGAAAATGTGTTAATCCAAGTAGGAAAATTTTTTCTGCCTGTTGACTTTTTTGTGATGGATGTAAAGGAAAACCCTTCAGTGCCTGTCATTTTAGGAAGACCATTCCTCGCAACTGGGCGAGTTATCATTGACATAGAGCGCAGGGAGCGATTGTGCGAGTCTTACATGAAAAAGAAGGTTTCAAAGCAGTTGGAGCTTCTAAGGATCATGCTGAAGTAATGATGGTTGGTTACAGAAAAGGTGCAAGCAAGAGCACCTTGATGTGGACTTTTCCTACCGCAAGCGCACGGGTCAAGTAATAATATAGTGAATGTAATTCGAATGTCGTCCTCTGGATTGGATTTTTAAGCAAATCAAGTATTGTGAATTATCTTGCTCAATTTTATTTAGGGATCAAAAAGTGATGAATGGATGGTATCAAAAATAAATCAAAACAAGTAAAAAGTGTGGAAATTCAATTGGGAAAAATACTTAGGGAATTGATTTCGCCGATTAGTCTAGGATTGATTTTAAAGGAGTAAGTTATTATGCACAATGAAATTATGAGCCAAAGACCCTTTAATCACAACTACCTCTCCCGAGTATAATTGATTCTCATGCAAATTAACCAACTTGATATCCCTATCTAAGTTTATTAATATGCAAGGCAATGAGATCTTTTGACCAATTCTAAAGTTAATCTAAAACCGTCACGAATTAGAAAATAAACTTTAGTCATGCAATCTTGAGTATGCCTATATCAAATCCCCTCTCCCGAGCTAGATTCAAAACATAAATCATCCAACTAATGGCCAATTAATTGAAAGCATTAAATCAAGATTACAAACATAATAAACATTGCACAACTTAAACCATAAATCAATCCATAAACTCAATCAACTACATCAATCCCTAAGCTACAAGTTTAGCTACTCATGATTTGTATTACAAGCTCAACTAAACATAATAAAGCCATAAGTCTAACTAGAGAAAAGGAAAGGGAAAAGAAAACTCAATGTAGGCCGAGACCGAACGTCCCCGTCACGATCCCCACGAACGATGGGTTGATTTCCGCTTTCCTCCCTCTTGTTCAGCCTCAATCCTCCGTTTTCTCCTCTGTTTTACGGCTCCAAAAGTATCCAAAAGAGTCCCCCAAAAAGACCTAGCCGAAAAGAACTATAAATACTGATTTTTCGTCGTAGCGTCGAGACGCTATCCAGACAGCGTCTCGACGCTGCCTCTAAAACACGCGCGTCTGGAATGGAAATAATGGTAGCGTCGAGACGTTATTGTCACAGCGTCTCGACGCTGGGACGCTGCCGCCTCTTTTAATTAAGGAAAACCAACGTCGAGACCCTCCAAGAGTGGCGTCTCGACGCTGATGGGCAGAATGCCCTCTCTTGGCTCCTTGTTGCTTGAACTTTCCGGTTCTTTGGCATATTTTCACGTCCTGAACACCCGATTAACTCCAATTCCACGTTTTAGCTCTAATCATCGCTTTCCTACAAAATAAACAATAAAGCACAATAAAATGGCCCAAAAATCATAAAAGACTAGCTAAATTAAATAAGTAAAAGTAGCTAGCTATGCTCGCTATCAAATACCCCCAAACTTAAGCTTTTGCTAGTCCTCGAGCAAACTACAAATCAAACTCACAGTAGAAGAATGGATGCAATAATCATAACTCAATCCTCAAGGCTCAAAAGTCAACAGTCAAGCAAGCAAGAGACATGCACATAAGGACCAATGAGGGAGACAAATTAAAATTTTTCCAAAATTAACTTGCACAAGCGAGATCTAACTCAACAAGATCAGACTCTACTAGCCCGGGATTGGATTATTAAACTCTCAGCTCATCTTCCCTCTACACTGGCACTAAGGTTTCACTAATGAGTTAATGAAACAAATTAGTTTGTTTTCCTCCCAACTTAGGTGCTTATAATTAACAATTAAATGAAGCATGTATATGTGGCACTAGCTTTCACACACCCATTGTAGGGACCCTTAACCTGAGTTTTCTCTGGTTGGCCTAACTGATCACAACAGGGGTAGCTCTTTTTGCCTTAATCTTTATTAACCATTGCATATTGTGCGCATAAGTCATGACTTTTTTCTTTTTCAACAATAACAACAAGAATGTTTTTTCTTTCATGATCATGATAAGCAGGTATTCTTTTCTTTTCTCCTAAGCAAGATCAAACATGCTAATTTGCAAAAAATTAACTCTTTAGCTCTACCCTACACCTATCGAGGTGACAACAAGCATATGAACCCATCAATTCGCTCCTAAGCATTCAAATCCAAATCTAGCCAAGACAAATACTCTACTCATGCAAGCCATCTCCTAGAAAAATTTTAGAAAGTCTCCCTTTTTGGGCACTCATGCTTACAACTCATCACAAGCTTGAAAATTGACAAGAAAGCCTATCCTAGGAAATCATAGTCATGCAAAAATAGCATCCAGAAAACAACCATATGCTCAATTCAAAGAAAGCTCAAAACTATAGCCCGAACTCAGATGCTCAAGGGCTCCACAACCATGCTACTCCACCCCCAAACTTAAAACATGCATTGTCCTCAATGTATAAAGAAAGTAAGGAATAAACAAGCAAGAGAACAATAAAAGAATGAGAGGAGTGAATAATACTGGCCTGAATTGAGGATGACTTCTTCCTTGAAATCTTGAAATCTTGAAAGCAAAGGAGAGACAGAAAACAAGACCTACAACACAAAAACAAACAATGAATCAAAAGCAAATAGAAAAGCACAACTACACTTACTTGGGTTGCCTCCCATAAGCGCTTGTTTAACGTCATTAGCTCAACGTGTTGGCCGTGCTTCAAGGAGGCTTCTTTTCTATGAATCCAACAGTGGTGCTCTTTCTTGCACCTTTCTTGTAGCCCATGAAAAGCACGTCCGAGTGTCCCTTATAGTCTTCAACTGCTTTAAATATTTCTTTGTCATTCCTGACTCTTACAGTGAGCTCCCTGCGCTCAATATCAATAATCACTCGCCCAGTGGCGAGGAATGGTCTTCCTAATATGACAGGCATTAAAGGATTTTCTATCATGTCCATAACATACAAATCAATAGGGAGGAAAAATCTACCTACTCTGATTAAGACATTTTCTACAATGCCAACTAGTCTAACCACAGACTGATCAGCCAATTGGAGCTTTACAGGAGTAGATTTAATCTCACCTATGTCTAACTTTTTGCACAGAGATAGAGGAATGATATTGATGCTAGCACCTAAATCACATAATGCTCTGAAAGAATAAGTACCAAAACTACAAGGAACAGAAAAACTCCCTGGATCTGCTACTTTTTCAGGTACTTTCTGTTGTACTCTGGTGCTGCATGTGGAAGCGAGATATACGGTGTCAACCTTCTTTTCCTTTCGCTTCTTTGCTAACCACTCCTTCATGAACCTGTTATATTGTGGCATCTCTAATGCCTCTGCAAAAGGAATATTAATGTTTAGATTCATAAAAGCATTCATAAATTTATCAAACTGAACCTGATTGTTCTTTTTCTTCTTTTTCTTTTTCTTTTCCTTGGGAACCATTAGTGTGGGAGAAGAAATAGGAGGCTCAAGGTTAGGCTTTTCAGCCTCATCTGCTGATGTGTCCTCCTCAGCTTCCCCTGTGGGCGTTTCATAATCCTCAGACGCAGGCTCCTCTTCAGCTTCCTCCTGATGCACAGTGATTGCCTTACAGTACTCCATCTGAGTTTTCTCCTGTTCAGCTGGGGCCTTACCTTTATTCATGGTACTTACAACACTTACCAACTGTCCCAGCTGAGTCTCAATATTCTTGATGGCAGCACCGTGGCCATTCACCGTGGTGTTGATGGCAAAGACTGCCTCCTCTAATTTCGTTGTCCTGTTACTAGACTCTGCAATGAAAGCTCCAACAAGATCTTCTAACTTTTTATTTTCTTGAGTTTGAGGGGCAAAACCAGGAGGGTTAAGAACATTCTTAGTATTTGCATAAGAGAAATTTTCATGGTTCCTATTGTTAGGGTGATACTGTGTAGGTGTAGAATTATTATTATATCCCCTAAAATTAGAATTTGATACATATTGAACCTGTTCAATGGTCTCCTCCTGAGGTCTAGATGCTAAAGCAGCAGCTGATTCAATTGACTGTGCACTCCCTGTACCTGAAAATTTCATAAAAGCATTAGCAAGGGAGGTCATCTGGGCCTGGAGTGCACTTACTTTATCAACCTCAAACACTCCAGCAGCAATCTTTTTGGGTGTAGACCGCTCAGATGGCCACTGTTAGCTGTTGGTGGCCATATCCTCTAAAAGTATGCGAGCATTTTCCACGGTCTTGGACAACAGAGTCCCACCTGCAGCTGCATCAACAATCGTTTTCGTACTAGAAGTTAAACCATTATAAAACAATTGAACCTGGAGCCAGTCGGGGTAGCCATGCTGAGGGCACTTCCTCAGTAGCTCTTTAAATCGCTCCCAAGCTTCGAACAGCTGCTCATCATATTGTTGTTGGAATGTCCCAATCTCGGTCCTCAGCTTGACCGTCTTTGCAGGAGGGAATAATTTTTTCAGAAAAGCCTGGACCAAAGCATCCCATGTGGTGATGCTCCCAGGGGGAATGGACTGCAACCAATCTCGTGCTTTATCCTGCAAAGAAAAGGGAAATAAACGTAAGCGAATAGCATCCTCAGACACTCCATTAATTTTTACCGTCCCACAAATATCCAAAAATGATTTAAGATGAGAATTTGGATCCTCGGTGGGCGATCCTCTGTATGCACAGTCTCGGGCCATCTGAATGAGACCGGTCTTCAGCTCAAAGTTGTTGGCATTGATCGGGGCATAGACAATCCCCGATTGTTGCCCCTGAAACACGGGCTGGAAGTAATCTCTTATAGGCCTAGGCTCCTCAGGTGGATTTTTGTCAGCCATCTGAATAATTTCTCTATTTTCCCTTCGAAGCCTATGAATTGTTCTTTCAATCTCGGGATCCAACGATATCACTTCTCTACTACTACGCATACAAAAAACAAATCTACCCTAAAAAGGAAAGAAAACAATTATGGAAAGAAACAAAGAAAAGAAAACAACTAATCTAAATATGGAAAAATATAATCTAGAAAAGGAAACACAATAACCTAATATGAAATGCAAAAATAAATATGGCAAAACACAAATAAGGAATCTAACAAATAAAGAAAAACTAATCTACAAAGGAAAGAAAACACTAAAAAGGAAAAAAAATCTATCTATGGAAAAAAAATCAAACAACCTAAACTAGAAAAACAAATATGGAAAGAAAAACAAATAAGGAAAAAAAAATGAAAACAACCTAGAAAAGTAAAAAAAAAATACACCCTAAATTAAGATCAAACAATTTTTTCACAATATCAATCTAGCTAAATGTGCCAATCCCCGGCAACGGCGCCAAAAACTTGATGTGGACTTTTCCTAACGCAAGCGCACGGGTCAAGTAATAATATAGTGAATGTAATTCGAATGTCGTCCTCTGGATTGGATTTTTAAGCAAATCAAGTATTGTGAATTATCTTGCTCAATTTTATTTAGGGATCAAAAAGTGATGAATGGATGATATCAAAAATAAATCAAAACAAGTAAAAAGTGTGGAAATTCAATTGGAAAAAATACTTAGGGAATTGATTTCGCCGATTAGTCTAGGATTGATTTTAAAGGAGTAAGTTATTATGCACAATGAAATTATGAGCCAAAGACCCTTTAATCACAACTACCTCTCCCGAGTATAATTGATTCTCATGCAAATTAACCAACTTGATATCCCTATCTAAGTTTATTAATATGCAAGGCAATGAGATCTTTTGACCAATTCTAAAGTTAATCTAAAATCGTCACGAATTAGAAAATAAACTTTAGTCATGCAATCTTGAGTATGCCTATATCAAATCCCCTCTCCCGAGCTAGATTCAAAACATAAATCATCCAACTAATGGCCAATTAATTGAAAGCATTAAATCAAGATTACAAACATAATAAACATTGCACAACTTAAACCATAAATCAATCCATAAACTCAATCAACTACATCAATCCCTAAGCTACAAGTTTAGCTACTCATGATTTGTATTACAAGCTCAACTAAACATAATAAAGCCATAAGTCTAACTAGAGAAAAGGAAAGGGAAAAGAAAACTCAATGTAGGCCGAGACCGAACGTCCCCGTCACGATCCCCACGAACGATGGGTTGATTTCCGCTTTCCTCCCTCTTGTTCAGCCTCAATCCTCTGTTTTCTCCTCTGTTTTACGGCTCCAAAAGTATCCAAAAGAGTCCCCCAAAAAAACCTAGCCGAAAAGAACTATAAATACTGATTTTTCGTCGTAGCGCCGAGACGCTATCCAGACAGCGTCTCGACGCTGCCTCTAAAACACGCGCGTCTGGAATGGAAATAACGGTAGCGTCGAGACGCTATTGTCACAGCGTCTCGACGCTGGGACGCTGCCGCCTCTTTTAATTAAGGAAAACCAGCGTCGAGACCCTCCAAGAGTGGCGTCTCGACGCTGATGGGCAAAATGCCCTCTCTTGGCTCCTTGTTGCTTGAACTTTCCGGTTCTTTGGCATATTTTCACGTCCCGAACACCCGATTAACTCCAATTCCACGTTTTAGCTCTAATCATCGCTTTCCTACAAAATAAACAATAAAGCACAATAAAATGGCCCAAAAATCATAAAAGACTAGCTAAATTAAATAAGTAAAAGTAGCTAGCTATGCTCGCTATCACACCTCTGGTGGATCCCGTGACAGTAGACCTCCTTGAAGCATACACGGTCATCACGTCGAGCTAAAGACGTTAAACAAGCGCTTTTGGGAGGCAACCCAATTGTTTCTAGTTATTATTTATCTCTTTAATTGATTTAATTTCCTTATTTTCTATTTTCTTACTCTCTCTTTCTTGTTGATGTAGGTGAAAATTTAATTGAATGGAAGAAAGTTGAAAAGAAAAGAAAAGAAAAGAAGAAGTTAAAAAAAAGAAAAAAAAAGAAAAAAAAAAAGCGAAAACTCGCGTGTTTTGGGCCAGTCGAGCGACAGCATCGCGACGCTGTCGCGATTCTGGGCCTAAATCCCAGAATCGCGAAAACACTGGGTTTTTCATGTTTTAGAACCCTAGTCGTCGTTCCCTTCTTCCTCTCTTTTCCTTGAAGTTTTCCTTCATTCCTCATCGTTTTTCCTCGGATTTCTTGCTTAATCTTACGGATTTGGTCTTCCTCATCTCTATTTTTTAGATTTGTGTCGTTTTAGCTCGTGAGTTTGTTGGATTGTTAACGTTTTCTGCCCGATTTGGCCGTGGGTTCGAAGCTTTGCAGCGGTATAACGTGGGTTTCGTGTTTTCAGCGATTGGAGATCGATTACGTCGCGAGTTTTGGGTTTTCTTGGAGATTTGCAATGGGTTTCAGCCGATCTCGCCGTGGGTTTCACTATTTTTCAACGGATTTTTCAACGTTTTTCTGGCGGTTTCTAGTTGTTTTGGTCGTGGGTTTCGAGGTTTTGGTATCACCTTCTTACTCTAAACAATCCTCTGTATTTGGGCTTGGTTTATAACTAGTTTAGAAGTGTGAGTCGTGTTCTTCCACAAGTTTTTCATCCATATTTTCGTTTAGCATATGTTTTTGGAGTGAGATTGGGCGATTCTTGTTCCTGGTTTAAAAGTTTGGCTACTGATTTTTTTTGGGTTTCCATAGTTGTTGCTTTAGTTTTGGAATTAGAACTTGTGGCTGCTGGTTTTAGCATTGTTTGGTCGCTTATTCATTGTCCTTGCTGCTGTTTTTGGTGTTTTGGAGAGAGTTATTTGTTGGGCTTTAGCTGTGTGCATCATTCTTTTGATTGTAGTTTGCTTATTTACATTGTTTAGAGTTTGTGGGGCTGATTTGCTGCTTGATTTTGCATTCTATTTGTGGCGGACGGGCTTAAATTGGAGTTGTTGGTTGTTCTTGTAGTTTAGGGTTGTTTTTTGAAGTGTATTTTATACCTTGATATCTAGCCTCCTTCCCTCTAGTCATCACGAGTAAAAGATCTAGGAGAAACACTACCTCTTCTTCTTCCTCCGTCCCTTTTGACCACCATCTCTTTATTAGTAGGGACACAGAACAACTCTTTGAAACGTATGTAGATCATAGGAATATTATCCTTGAGAGAGGCCTAAGCCCTGACCCTGAGGTACAGCCCAATCTAGTTCATAATATTACCGAGCGGGGTTGGGGCATGTTTGTTCGCCATCCAGAGGCTGGGGTAGTATCCATCGTTAGAGAGTTCTATGCTAACATGGTTGAGGGGTCTTCGTCATCATTCGTTAGGGGACATACCATTCCTTTTGACCCAGCCACCATCAACCGTTTCTATGGATTACCCAACTTTGATAGGGATGGTTACAACACATACATTAGTGACCATTTAGATGTCAGTCAAGTCATACAAACATTATGTAGGCCAAGGGCTGCATGGGCGATGAGCGGAGGGGAGGTAGTGCGTTTCTGGACGACCGACTTTTTATAGACTACAGGGCATGGCACACTTTTCTATGTGCCAAGTTGATGCCCGTGCCACACCTTAGCGACGTTAAAAAGAGTCGTGCCATTTGCCATCGCCACGGGACGCTCTGTGAATGTCGGTCAGATCATCTTTTGCTCCCTGCATCATATTCGACAGAGGAGCACGACAGTAGGGCTCGGGCATCCTTCATTGATCACTGCCTTATGCTGAGCTGCTGGTGTCGTGTGGGACTCCCAGGAGGAGCTGGTCCATCCTGGCGCCCTCATAGATCAGAACTTCATCAGCCGATATCGCGAGCCTGGACCACAGGGTGCACAACCCGCTCTTTCCATTCCTGAGCCGCCAGAGATTCCAAAGCAGCATGAGCAATATGAGTAGGAGGTCCCACCTCCCACAGTCGAGGAGCAGATGCAGTAGATGCGACTTACCATGCAGCATCTTGCGGAGGATCAGCAGCGTATTACGGCGGATCAGTAGCACATTCTCCTGGACAGTACGCAGTTGCAGACCTATTCTATTCAGTATCAGATCGCAGCCCACACTAGACAGCCTATGCCGCCACCTCCATCGCCGTACGAGTCGCCAGAGGACGAGGATGAGTGATGCCCTACTGCCCTCCTATTCGCACGGTTGTTTCTTTCCCCCTGATTCTTATTTTTCATTGTATTTGTTCTCATTTTTCGTATGTATTTCTTATCTATTTTACATTGAGGACAATGTAATTTTTAAGTTTGGGGGTGGATTATTCATTTTTGGTCTGTAATTAATTGTGATATATTTTCTTTGACCATATTTGAGTTGTATCTGGTTTATCATTATGATCATCTTGAATTTATCAGTTTGGATCAATTTTTTTTTTAGTTTCATTGAGATCTGGGTTGAATGTCATATCTGTCTGAGTTGTTTTTTTTTCTTTGAGGGTTGTTGTTATGGTTATGACAGACTATGAGGATACCTAATTTCAGAAAGTAGATGAGTTGCTTCTGTTCAATGATAATGAAAGACGGGATTCAAGATAGTCTGAATTTATTTTGTGAATCTCTTGCACCACTTGAGCACGTAGTCTCCTGTCTTTAGTTTTGCAAGCTTAGAATAAGGTTATGTGATCTAGGTCTTGTTGTCACCTCGAAAGGTTTTAGGGACTAGTTTGATGGTTAATTTGCATGATAGTTAGTAATGTTACACTTAGGAGAAAATTATGTCAGAATTTGCATGTTATAAAAAAAAGAAAAAAAAATTGATGCAATAGGGAAAAAAAAGAATGAATAAATGAAAAAAAATGATGAGCTGAATAAATGAAATTGAATTAAGGTCAAAAGAGCTACCCCTGTTGTGATCAGTTAGGCTAACCAAGAGTAAAACTCGGGTTATGGGTCCCTGCAATAGGTGTGTGAAAGCTAGTGGCCACCATTAATAATGATTGTTTAATTTGAAAAAGCTCAAAGTTTGGGGGTTGTGTACCCCATTTAGACACCCTAGTGGCATATTACCATCTTGAGTGTGGAGAGGCTTGATGATTAGAACTTATGACCAAAGTAGGGGGAAAACGAGAATAGGGTTGCATAAAACTGTTTCGGGCTTGAAAGATTGAGCTATGGAGGACTAGTCACACACACGCGTAAGAGAGGAAACAAATAAATGAGGTTTATATTGATGAATGTGTTTGATCATTATTGTTTTGGTGTAATTATCTGTGATTTGAAATTCCTGAGGCAAGAGTCATTAGCAACATTCCCTCAATTGTTTATGATTGACAGACTATTTTGATTCGTACTTTGCTCGGGACTAGCAAATGCTTAAATTTGGGGGTATTTGATAGCTCAATTATTTGAGTTATATTTTATATTAATCTAGTGTTAGTCTTGAGGATTATTTGGCCAATTTTATGTCTATTTGGTTTAATTTTGTAGGAATCAAATATTTTGAAGGAAATTGAAGTTTTGATGAATACTGGTGATTTGGGAGCAAAAGAATTAAATCGAGTGAAGAAATGAGCAAAGGAAGACAAGGTTCAAGGCCCCCATCCAACAGGGTAGCTTTGAGACGCTATCACTGGAGCGTCAAAACGCTAGCCCCTTCAGCAGAATGCGTGCAATCGAGGTAGTGTCGAGACGCTGCGACACTTTCCAGATCTGTTAGGGCACACAACGCGACAGCGTTGCAACACTGTGTCCTTAGCGTCGCGACGCTGTCGCGGCAGATTGCCCATTATAAATAGAAAACGACACAACAAACGAAGGGAGCTTCTTTGGAGAGAAAAACACGAATACTGAGAGGGAAATCCGACCAGAACACCGAGGAGATCGAGGGGAGTTGATTTTCGGAGCTTAGATCGTGAGGATCGTGACGGAAACGTGCGGCAATCACGGCTAGCAAGTTTATTCTTTTTCCCTTTATTTCTTGTACTGGTTTTATGATGTATTGGATAGATTTTGCTTGTGATTTTGAGACTATGAGTAGGTAATTTCCATTTCTTAGGGGCTTGACGTAGCCATTAGATTGTATGAATTAATTTAGGGATTTTTGTGGACGATTCGTAACACCTTTTATTTATGCAATTTGAATGCTTAATGTTTATAATCTCTTGATCACAGATTGTATGTTGTTTTATCTGAACTAATTGCTCGGGTGAGGGTAGTTTAAATTAGATTATCAATTGCATGACTTAGGTGGTTCTATAATCGGGAGATTTATGATTGCTTGAGAAACAGTTTTAAGGATTGATCTTTAATGCTTATGCTTGTTGTAGAAATTAGATAGGGATATCAATTTCTTAATTTTGCATAAAGAATTAATTGTGCTCGGGAGAGGCTTTTAATAATCAATAATCCTTAGTTTATGAAATCGTTACGTGTCCATTCATATTCAATCACTGAATGAATTCATGCATCTAATAGGTGAAATCAATTCCCTAAGGCTTTTCTCCATTAAGTTTCCACCCTTTTAATTGCTTTGAGTAGTTTTTAATTAATTTGCATCTTTCTCGAATCTTTTCTCTAAATAAAATTGGGCGAATATACCTTTCGTAATTAGGTGAGCTAGAAAACCAATCCAGAGGACGACATTCGATTTTTAATCACTATATTATAACTTGGGCCCGTACACTTTGCTGTTAGTAATTTGCGTATCATGGGCAACGCTGAAATAATTTCAAGCACATATGGGTAATTGCCAAGAACTAAATTCAACTCTAACAGTGGCTAAATCAAGAAGAAACTTACTCAAAACAGCCTCCTAATGTTTCTGGTCGGATAACAAAATCAGTCTAATTTCGATAGTTTCGACTCCAATAACTTGGGAGACCTTAAATCAAAGGCTAAACTTCAATGGGTATTTGATTAGAGAGTGAAATTGACCAAAACAACATTTAATCCAACTTACCCAAGGTTGGAATTATCTAGAAACATTGGAAAATTGCTGGAATCGAACACCACACCGCTGCACACGTCTGAATCGCCGAAAAACGCAATCACAGGTGCTGCCCAACACAGATAATGTTGAAATAGAGAGGGAAATCACAAGGGAAGAGATAACGAGGTCATAGAGAGAGAGATCGAGGCTTCAAGGACGAAAAAAAATACATACCCACACCCAAAAATCGCGATGACAGCCACTACACTGACCCAAAACGCAAATCGCTGCCACTCTGCTGCCGGAAAGTTCAGGCGTCGACGCCTTGCGGCTGGGACGCTCAACGTTGTTGCTCGACGGCGATAACCGACCACTGGCGCTGCTGCTTGTGAAGGAGGCTGCTGGAGAAGATGCTAAAAACTGCCACGCTCACCACGCCTAGACCCGACGCCACTGCCGAAGAAGAAAAATGTCGTCGCACCGCCGAGAACATGTCGGAGACGATGACTTGAGGGAGGTGCTGGCCGACGATGGGACGAGCTTGAAGGAGGAAGCAGACCGTCCAGAGATGGGGGTATACGGGCGGCTGAAATCGTGAAGGAAAAGGAGGGGAAGATGGAGTTGGCTGATTGCCTTGGGCTACGTGCAGGCTAGGGCTTTTATCTTATTTTCTTCAACTTCCACTGAATTGCAAAAATGTCATTCCTGCCCACAATATTTAAATTCCACCAAAATCTATCTTTTAAATTCCTTCTTTAACTCCTAATTAGCAAAAATTGAATCAAATCAACTCAAAACTAAAGAAATTATGTTTTACCTTAAATTACTGACGTTACAGTGATGTTGTTGACTGTGACAATTCATCTCTTTGATGGAATTGACAGAATACGAAGAACTATGTTTTGTTGTTAAGTCATGAACGGAAGTTGCCCTAAGTTAGAAAAGCTTTAGGGACCTTCTCTGAAGGAAAAATGATATTGCATTTTGTTGCTTTACTCTTACCTTTAACCTTGCAAACGCTATTTCTTATGGTTAACCGATTGTTAAAAGCTTTGTAAGTATTCAATTAATATAGATTGTAGAAGAACATGGACAAAAAATAAAAATAACAAATTGAGGTTGATTGGGAGTTGGTACTTGGGTGGACGAATCTGTTTTGTGTCTATTACTTTAATTTGAATTGGTTTATGGAAAGGAAATAATAAAAGAAAGAGAAAACAAGTGGCAGTCTTCTTTTGGAGTTAGCCAAATAGAAGTGAGGAGTTGGATACTGACAAGGCAGGGGATGCCTAATTCAACAACTGTAGTGTAAATTGTTGATGTATGTTGATGCCTTGTTGTATAGTTAAACAACTGGGTATTTTGAGTGTGTTCAGATTCTCTCTCCTTCTTTTGTACCATAATGATATGGGGTCTATGTTTCATTCTTGTTTTTTTTTTTTTATGTCAAGTATCAGTGAAAAACCAATATAACTTGGGACTTTGTCTATGTTGAACTTAACTAATGACCCTTTTGAAGTAAATTTGAAAGTTGTGTAACTTTTGAGCTGATGGTGTCATAATTATTAGTTAATGATGATGATTTAGATACTATAATTACATGATACCAATAAGTGAATATGACAACAAATTTACTTCTAAATTTATTTAGTTTCTTTGAATTAAAATAATGATTTAGTTTATTGATTAATGTAAATACATATTGTTCTTATAAGCATATTTTGTTTCATTTTTTTATAGGTGAACAAAATGATTATACACAAACATCTTTATGGGAGGATACGTCCATCTTAATCTTTTGGACCATGTGTGTACATGTTATTGGAATTTCGTTTTTTGGAAATATGTATTTATTTTTATTTTCCTTTTTACTTTTGGATGATTATATGTGTATTAGTTAGAATACTTTTTTTTAGGAAAAGTTAAAATACTTTGAGATTATGAACTTTTGGTATTATATGTCTATACTCTTTAAAGTCTATTTTGATTTAAATGCACTTAAATATATAAAATGTTTATATAATTAATTTGATTTTACAATAAGATTTTAGGAAATTTGTTACTTATATAAAATGTTATAGAACTTCCTACATACTACTTGAAAATGGTATAAATATATATAAAAAAAAAAAAAAAAAAAAAAAAAAAAAAAAAAAAGAATAATTGTCTTGGGTGGCTAAAATAATTAAGAAAATAGCAGATTTAGCACTTTTAGAAAAAAAATTGCAAATATAGCAATTTTTCTAAATGAACTTTTTTTATTCCGTTTTTACCCCTATTTCCAATTTTTCGTGCGTTTCTTTCTTCTTTAGTTTTCCTTCCTATTTTTTTATTTTTCTTTTCTTCTTCATCTTTTTCTTTCTTCTTTATTTTTTCATTCCTCTTTTTTGATTTTGCTTTTCTTCTTCATCTTTTTCTCTCTTCTTAATTTTTCATTCCTCTTTTTTGATTTTGCTTTTCTTCTTCATCTTCTTCCAGTTCGTTGAAGCTCTACACTACAGCCAAAGCTCGCGCTTCTTCGTTAATCGTTTTAGCTACCAAGAACCGATGTTGTTTATGATTAAAAAGAAAGTGAGATATCATGTCTTTAGCTTTAACTTTTGCTTCCAGATGTTCTATCACTTGATCCATTGGATCAAAGTTCACTCCGGCAGGTAAACAAACCCAATCTTGCAACAAAAACAACAATCTTCATTTCAAAAAGCCAAAACCCCCCCCCCCAAAAAAAAAAAAAAAAAAAAAAAAAACCCTTTTTGAAATCAAACCTAATAAACACAACTTTCACATACATAAACACAACAATTAAAGCCTTTCCAACGAAAACTAATTACTTGTTTCTCTCAATAATCTTTACATGAATCAAATCAAAATCCAAATTAAAAAAAAAAAAAAAAAGAAAAAAAAAAAAAAGAAAAATCAGTACTGGTCTCCCTTCAAGCTTGTGGCCACAGCTAGGGCGATCCACACATCTAATGTTGTTCGAGCTACGCATCTAATAAAGAATCAGAGCCACCACCGACGATCGAACCAATTTTACTATTTCTCATATCTCTGTCGATCATTTTCTTCCTCTATTTCAATCATCTATGATTGCTCTTCATTTGCTCTATAATTTTTTTTCCATTTTTTTCCTCTTCGATTGCTCTCTTGTCTGATATTGAGTAAGAAAAATTATTTTCTATCAATGATAGAGCGTAAAATTATATCACTGGCTAATAGAATCTATCAGCGATAGAATTCTATTGTTGCTCGAGTTCTATCAGCAATAGAATTATATCGCTGGCTGATAGAATTATATCGCTGGTTGATAGAATCTATCAACGATAGATTTCTATTGCTTATAGAGTTCTATCAACGATAGAATTCTATCACTGGCTAATAAAATCTATCAGCGATAGAAACCTATTACTGATAGAACTCTATCGTTGATAGAATTTAAACTATCAGTGATAGAAATCATAGAATGTATTGATAGAAGGAGATATAAAATGATGACAAAAAAAATTTTCAAAAAGTTTAAATTCAATTTTATTAGAGTCTAGAGATTTACCTGTTGCAACACTGCTTGATTCTATCAAATGGTTACTGCAAAGGTGGTTTTATGAGCGAGGTAATGTAGCATCTCGTATGAAGTCTACTTTGACCATTTGGGCATATGTCTATGACATTCTATAAGTGATAGAAGTCTATCACTAATAGACTTTATTCTATCACTAATAGATAGAAATCTATCATTGATAGTTTTTATCAGTGATAGAAATTTATCTTTTAACACTGAAAGAATTATCAGAGATAGAAATCTTCTATCGATTCTATCAGTGATCCTATCACTGACAAATTTTTATCTTTCTATCATTGATAGAAATCTACCAGTGATAGAACAAATCTATCATTGATAGAAATTCTATCACTTTAGGAACTTATTGTGATACTTTGGTAATTTTCAAATACTATTTTTATGTTTTTTTGATTTATGTTTCTTTTTTTTTTCTCAGGTTGATCCTATTAGTAATGTAATTGACGAAGATGACTATTTTATTGTAAAGTTGGATTCGAAATCATGTAGTTGTCGTGTTCGGGATCTTGATGAAATCCCATGTGCTCATGCACTTGCTAGTTCTTCGTGGACGAAATTTGAATACTTATTCTTTTGTCTCAGATTATTTTTCTACTGTCTCAATTATTTCTATCTCCTTTTGTTCGGGCATTTATAAAAATAAATTTGACTTATAGAAATGTACTATAGGTTTCTATCAGTGTTATGTTTCTATCACTGATAGAAACCTACAATGATAGATGATAATATCAATTCATTATACACTTAGAATCTCCCAATTTGCTTATCTTAGTTGAATTCCTTGCGAAAAATGCTTTAAAATGAGTATAATATGTCTATAGGTCCTCGTCGGAGCTTTGGAAGCGATTCGGGGCTTAAACGAACAAATCCGGAGCGTGAAATGACCATTCTGCCCCTGGAGTTTTCGTAGCGTGGAGACGCTGGCATTGAATGGTCGAGACGCTGCTCAAACAAGGAAATTTCGTGAGTGCCAAGCTGAAGCTGTAGCGTCGAGACGCTGCACCCATAGCGTCTTGACGCTAGGTTGATCCGAGAGATTCATTCCATATCTGAAGGCCTAGGGTCGCGACGCTGTGTCCTAGCTGTTGGGTTTTATGCCCTAAAACTCGTAGATAGTAAATGTAACATTTTACCGAACATTAATAAAATAGTTTATTTTGTTTGTATTTAGAAGATCTTGTCTTATTAACCCTAATCCAATAAACTAAACATCCTAGGCTGATAGTATGAGGCTTGAACTAGTATGTAGGGACATACAGGGATCAATGTTCAAGATTCAGCTTAAAGGGTCTATAGTATAGGATTAAGGCTGGGTACCTTATCCTGGTGACACTATGGATACGGCCCGCTTTGTATTATGATACAAACGCAATGATCCAACACGTTCATGTAGTTGACATGCGAGTGGGGGTATCCTTTGCAATAAGTTTGCATAAGACCGGACCACGAAATAGTTAACCACTAACTGTAACACCGTTAGTTGGCTTGGTTTCTATTTCACTAGGATGACCTAGACAACTCGGTCTCAATCCTGAGTGAATTATGGACTCCTGTTCACGAGGGGTTGTCCTTTGATTTGTATGGGTGAGAATGGCCAGCACGCCGACTCAATAAGCCTACCATTTTGGGGACAATACCGAGTGGGGAGCTGGGAACGTAATCACACAAGATGGAATTCACTCCTTCCCGACTCTAGGGTAAGTAGAAGTGTGTTCCCTTAAGTTGTGTCTCCGGGACTTGAACAATGGGCCCAACCCTCTCTATGGCACGAGAGGGACTTCTGTTTGTTGGTTGGACCTCAAACAGGTTGTTCATTAGAGGAGCACTAGGGACTTAAGGACAAAGATGTAAACCAGGGGTAAAACGGTAATTTGACCCAGCTGGGATACGAACACACGTGAAGGACTGACTTGTAGTATTGGTCGATATCCGTGGACACAGAAATATTCTGCAGTGAGAAGAGTGCAGTTGTGGGTCTTTAGTGGAGTGACCCACAGTTAACGAATACAGACTAACTTGGTTAATGAGTTTAAGCCAATTAGTCTCGTATCGTTGGAGCTTCTAATCTGTAGGTCCATTAGGTCTCACTGGTAGCTCGTAAAAAGACTTGAAGCAATTAAATATAAACTGTAAATTGAAAATGTTCAATTTATTTGGGGAATCGTATAATGTATGTTGATACATTATAATATAAAGTTTATGAAACTTTATAATATAATTTTTTAATTAAATTCAAAAATTAATTCTTGAAAGAAAATATTTGAAAGAGTTCAAATAAATTTAATATGAATTGGATTCATATTAATTTAATTTTAATAAAATCCCTAAGATTAAATATATGATATTTAATTGGGTAATTAATTAATTATGGAATTAATTAATTATTTATTAAAATTAGATATTTTTCAGATAATAGATTTGAACTTATTAATAGACATTTTCCTATTGGGAAAATGAGACCTTTTCCTATTAGGAAAAGGTCTTGGCCTTTACCTATATATAGGACCCCTGGGGTGGGGTGAAAGGCATCCCATTGTCTCTTCTTCTCTCAGAGATCTCTCTTAAAAGACTCCCACAAGTCTCCTGCTTCAAGCAGTCTTAGAGATATACCTGTGTAGCCGATTGGTGGTGTTCACACAAGAGGGTTGCTGCGTTTTCAATCTTATTAGCAAGAAAAGGCGAATTGATCACGGCTTTCTACAAAAGTAAGTTTTCTATGAAATCCTTGATCACTAGGATCAATCTAGTTGATCCTTTTAGCATGTTTATAGCCTATGTACAACCCATTAAATATAGATTTATTGTTGTAATATTTTGCAAATTGTATTGGTATTTCAATTAGAATCTATGACTCTGAGTAGGTTCGGTAATACTTTCCGCTGCGTGGGGCTTTTATCCCTTCACTAGCGTCTCGATGCTAGGCAGTTTTCCAAAATTGAAATTTTCCAAATTTAGCTGGAATTTTTCCATGTTTGAAGACCCAATTCAGCACCATTCTACCACGAATTGAAGGCCATGAATCCCTATAAATAGAAGCCTTTGATGTAGGTTTAGAATCATCCTTCAACACACAACTCACTACAACTTTGTAGTCCATCTCTCTCCCCCTTTTCCACCATTCTTCTTAGTTTTAGTTTTTATTGTTTTCTTTGATGTATTCCATGAAGAAGCAAGCTTGCTCTTATTCCATGAGAGGCTAAGCTCTTCATTCATGTAATCGGGAAGTCAAGAGTAAGTTCATATTCTTTTAATGAAATTTCTTGTTTGAATTATCAAAGCATGTTTATATGATTTTAGTTCTTTTTCTATAAATTTAGTTTGTGGTAGGAAAGATTGACAACCTTGACCGCGTCCTCTCTAAATTTACTTGCTAATCTTAGTAGCATATAGGTTCACGATATGTTTATACACATGCATCCCTTGAACTAAAAGATTTAATTAATTGTAATTGTGGTTTGTTGCCCGTTACATGTAAATTAACTCGGCTAGATCCCATTGCGGTTTAGGTTAATTAATCGGCCAATTGATTAAGTTTAAACTAGAATCAAACTTAGCGTTTGCATGTTTGTGATAGTGGATCATGATTCTCGGTTTGTTGCCGGAATACGCCGGGCTTAAACTTGTTTTGACTTATTAGTGAAATTGATGATTTAATTGAGTTGAACTTACCATGACTAACCCGGTTGCATGATCTCTTTAAGGTATTCATTTCTTTCCTTAATTTGATTTTCTTGCTTTTCTTTTACAATATTTTCCTTAATTGATTTTCTTTCCATATTTACTTTCTTTCCATATATTAAACCCCCCCCCCCTTTTTGGTTACCTAAAACAAATAAGGAAATTAAGATTTTTTTTGCTACAAGCCGCCATATTTACTTTCTTTCCCTATGATCGACCTCGGCCGCTACTGCTACAAGTTAGCTTTAGAGGTTGAGGATTATAAATTTATTTGATAAGAGATCTCGACAATCTCTTCTATCGATAGATCTGTAATTTTGGTGCAAAGAATGCAAAATAATCTGAAGTATGTGAACTGAAATCCTTTAAAATTTAATTGATTATTATTAACATATAATTAGAATATGAGGTAAATTAGAGAGTCGAATCTATCAGTAATAGAACAGTGATAAAATTCTATCACAGATAGAATTCTATCACTGATAGAAGCAAAACCAGTGAAGGTTATCAGATACAAGCAATTATTTTTACCTCTATACTTGAAATGATAGAAGCAACTATATATTTCTTCACAACATCACTGATAGATTAGAATCTATCAGTGAATGATAGAATTCTATCACCGATAGAATAATTCTATCACTAATAGATTCTATCGGTGATAGAATTCGATCACTGATAGATTCTATCAGTGACAGGTTTATGACGTTTTTGGTATTTTATACGGGGCTAGGTATTCATCTGGTATGGGTTTTTTAGTAATTTTGACGTGTTGGGTGTTAAATTTTGCTATTTTTGCAAATACTTTAATATTTTGCTAATTTTGCTATTATTTTAGTTGGGTTTGCTATATGTGCAAACAACCCTAAAAAAAAATACAATATTAAAAGTTTTATAATATCGACTACCACAAGGCTAAAAAGGTTATTATATGTTTTCTATAACATTGTTTTACTACTATAAGAAGTCATTAAGCATAAATCCTTAAATCAACTCTTTTCTATAGCCTTGAAAAAACACTATAAAAAGTTAGGCTCCGTTTGGTTGGTGATTAATTTTCATTTTTTTTTTTTCAAAAACAAATAATACAGAAAAAACAACAAAATTTTGTTTGGCTGATTTATTTTCAAAAACTATTTTAAAAAATAACTTAAAAGATGACGTATTTTCGAAAACAACATTTTGTCGTTTTCAACATTTTTCAATTTTATTTTCCAATATTGAAAACATGGGATTCAACCCTAAAACTATGGGATACCACTTTGCATAAAATTAAACGATGCCATTTCGTGGAGAATCAATCCAAAATGCCTCTAATTTGTTCACTCATTCTTCAATCTCCATGGAATTTAGTTGAAAATTGATCACCCTTATGCTTGAATATGGTCGGTTCTCCCACAAATTCGTCAATTCCCAATTGAATTCGGGAATCAGGTTTTTTCCTGGACGAACAGTTGGTGGAAGAAAAATTTGGAACTACAGATTTCTCAGAAAGAAATTGAGGAGTTCAGAGTGGGTTGGTGAATTTTCGTGAAGCCCAAATCATCCGCATAATTTCACCATATTTTTGGTTTAAGATTTGGGCGTTTTTGAGGAGTTCAAGATTTTCAATTCGTGTTGAAATTGCAAGCGGCGAGTCTTTTCCTTCAGCAGCGTCTCTCTCTTCAATTGGGTCATTCCTTTAGCATTCCATGGCGTAATTTTTTTATGAAGTTGATCTCATTTTTTCTTAAGCTTTGTTCAGGGTTTGCAAATTCTTGACTTTGGTATTGGTAATGGGGACTCTTAATCTTGGTTATTGTTGTTTTTCTTTTTGCCTCATTTCTTCTTGTTAATTTTCTTTTGGGTGTAAGCAATTTTAGGTGTTTGCATTTTCACCATCCTTATCAACAACCGGAATCGCCACCACAACAACAACAATAAACTCAGACGCAGTGACCTTGCAAACATGGGCCAACCAACGAGGCTAAGAAGCATCAGATTCTACAATAAAAAGCTTCAAAATGTCAGTTAATTAAAAAAGTACAGGTACAAAAACAAGATATTGAGCTTGATGAAAACCACTCAAGATATTGATATCCAGTGGATTGATTCAATTAATTTTTAACCAAGCAGTGGATCCAACCTTACCTGACGAATCTGTTTACTGCAAAATCACAAGCCTTTTAATTAATTGAGGAAATTTGTAGAAACCATTACTCACATCTCTTGTTTTTGGATGGCTTCAAAATCTCAGGAAACCACTCAATATCTCAGTTTAAAACCACTCAATAACTTGATCATATGGATATCTTGAGCTTATTGAAATGTCTATTTATAATTCTTTCTGCAAGGTAGGAAGGATGATGGGTGAAGGTACTGCTCATTAGCACAGTAATTAGGTGAGTTAGTAATAATCAATAGAAATGATGATTCTAAAGTATAATTTATTATTTCTTTTTGTTAGATTATAATAAATTATAACTCTTGTTATCAGGCTTAATTTAATTGTACATTGTTTACTTTTTGAGATATATATATAGTTAAAAAGTTTTTAAATTGAAACCAAACGTGTTTTCAAATATAGTAAAAATAAGAAATTTGCTTTCGTTTTTTGCTAGATTCTTTATTTTCGAAAATAATTTTTGGATCACGAACCAAACGGGGCAAGGACTTTCAATAACGCAACGAAAAAATTTATAAAAACGTTATTATATGTTTTTTATAGCGTTTTTTCACTGTCATAAAAAAAAATGCTATTATATGTTTTTTATAGCATTTTTTAACTGTTATAAAAAACGCTATTAAAGAACAAACAATGTGAAAAGTTTCCATAACATTAAAATTATGCAATAAAAAATGGACTGTGTATAACCTTTTTTATAGCGTTGAAAAAACTTTATAAAAAGTCGGAGACTTTCAATAACATCGGCTACGATAGCGTTTCAAAAAACGTTATAGAAAATCTACGATAGTGTTTTTTTAACGCTATCGTATGTGATATTTGTTGCCCTTTAGGTTGTATCAATCTCCATATGTCTTCACATACAGCTCAAGACTCATCCATAGTGTCACCTGTTGGGTTTTATGTCCTAAAACTCGTAGATAGTGAATGATTAACGAATTATATACTTGTATCAATAAAGTGTTATTAAGGTTTATGCAATAAAGTGTTATTGTCATTTTAAGTCTAAAATTGCACAATATGACCCAAATCCAATAAACTAAGATCCAAGGTTGTTTACATGAGACTTGGACTAGTATGTGGGGACATACGGGGATCAATATTCAAGTAACAACCTAAAAGGTCTATAGTACAGGGATAAGGCTGGGTACCTTATCCTGGTAACACTATGTGATACGGCCCGCTTTGTATTCGATACAGACGTATTGATCCAAGGCGACCATGTAGGAGACATGCGAGCGGGGGTATCCTATGCAATGAGTTTGCATAAAACCGGACCACGAAATAGTAAACCACTAGATGTAACACCGTTGACTAGTTAGGTTACTGTTTCAATAGGATGACCTAGGTAACTCAATCTTAATCCTGAGTGTGTCATGAACTCCTTCTCACGAGGGATTGTCCTTTGATTAGTACGGGTGAGAGTGGCCAGCACGCCGACTCAATAAGCCTACCTTCTTGGGGACAAGACCGAGTGGGGGGCTGGGGACATGACAATACAAGATGGAATTCACTCCTTCCCCTATTGGGGCAAGTAGATGTGTGTTCCCTTAAGGGCTGATTCCGGGGCTTGAACAAAGGCGTGCCGTCCTCTCCTGGCCCGAGAGGAATTCTTGTTTAGAGGTTGGACCCTAAACAAATTGTTCATTAGAGGGATCAGTGGTACTTAAGGAACCAGAGGTAACCCAGGGGTAAAACGGTAATTTGACCCAGCTGGTGTTACGAACACACGTGAAGGATTGACTTACTGCATTGGTCGATATCCGTGGACACAGAAATATTCTACAGTGAGAAGAGTGCAGCTGTGGGTCTTTAGTGGAGTGACCCACAGTTAACGAATGTTGATTGACTCGGTTAATGAGTTTAGCTGATCAATCTCGTATCGTTGGAGCTTCTGATCTGTAGGTCCATTAGGTCCACCTGCTAGCTCATAACGGGTTCTGAGATAATATAGTCTTGATTATTAAAGGGAATATAAGTTAATTGTATTTTGATGCAATTAATATAATGTATGGAGATACATTATGGTATAAGTTTAATTAATGAATTAAACTTTATAATAAAATTAATTTTGGATATGATTCAAAATTAATTAATGAGAGAATTCTGAATTTAATTAAATATGTGATATTTGATTAATTTATGAATTAATTAATTGGGGAAGTAGTTAATTTAATTTTAATTTGGTTAAATGTGATTTAATCAAATTAATACTATAGTTTATATTAATGTACATTTTGATGCACATTAAAACTATAGGTTAAATGAGAGAGATTAAATTGAATATGATTCAATTATAATATTAATTAAATATTTGATATTTAATTAATGTGGGATCAATTAATTTAGAATTAATTGAATGGCCAATTTAATTTAATTGAATATGATTCAAATTGAATTAAAAACTTTATATTATAATTCATTTAATTAATATTGATTTAATTAAATTAATTAATTAATTAAATATTTATTATTTAATTAGTTAATGCCCGAGATCGTTTTGATTAAGATCTAATGGTCTAGATCTAGTAGGGCAATAACTCCCTCCCCACTTATCGTACAGGGGAGAGGGAGTTCCCAAGAGATCTCTCATTCCTCTCATTCACGAAAAAGACAGAGGGAGAGCGCTCAACTTTTCTCTCTAGTTTTTCTCTCAAAAACACAGCAAGCATATTGCTGAATTTTCCTTTTCCAAGACGATCTTTTGGTTCCCACAAACTAATCTCAGAAATCCAAGAGATATAGCAGGTGAATTCGTGTGGTGGTGTCCATTTGGAGATCAAGAACGAGATCATTGGAGCATTGTGCAGTGTTCTTCGAAATCCGGTAAGTGTTCTTGATCTTGAATCAATTTTAGCATGCTTAATCTAAATTAGTTTAGAAATTGTTTCTAATTTTGATTTGCCAACGTACCGGTTTTTTCTAAAATTGAAAATAAAAAATGAGATCGTTCTTGATTGCTTCCGCTGCCAAAGGGATTTTACCCCTTCAATTGGTATCAGAGCCATCTCGTTAATTGATTTCAATTTTATGAAAATTGCGTTGGTTTTGGTGGGATTATGCATTATGAATGTGGTTTGCTGAAATTTTTTTTTGGTATAATTGGCCTTAGATTTACTGTGTTTTGATTCGATCAAAATTGTAAAGGCCCCTGCGTTTTTGGGCAATTAAATCAGTAAATCGAGTCTTGTAAAGTCCGTGTCTAGATTAGAATTCATTTTGATGAAGATCGGGATGCATTTGGGTGAAAAATCGATTGGAATCGGTGCTGGAATCGAAGAACAGAGGCTGTCCAGAGGTGTAGGGTCGCGACCCTGATCAACAGAGTCCCGATGCTGAAGAGCAGTTGCTGGAAAAATCGGGGCAGAGTCGAGACGCTATGCCTACAGCGTCTCGACGCTGACGGAAGTTTTCGAATTCGCGGAGCGTTGAACGTGTCGTGGGAACGTGCTATGCAGCGGTTACGGAATATTAATTTTTCGCGTTCATTATGTTTTGAACGCGGGTGCTGGAGCAGCTGGTGTGCGCGCTTGAGTAGCACGTGAGAGGTCATGTGTTCGAGTTCCAGCGTGGGCGGTTAATATCAGTTTTTTTTTCCGCGTGCGATTTGTTCAAGGACGGTCCGGTTCACTGGATAATTGGTCCGATTGGTTGTTGTTTGGTCCGGTTTGAAGCGGTTCAAGCTGGTTCGGGCCGGTTCTGGAGCAGTTCAAGGCTCAGAAGGATAATTAAATTGAAATTATTGTAATTTTTGTTTATTTTAATTATCCTAGGGGCCAATATACCGGTTTTTCAGCTATTTATTGCTTTATGAATGTCATTTAGCTAGATCCCACCATAGGTTAAGCATGATTCATGCATTTTTATGTTATAATTGTTATAATATATGATAATTATGCATGAATTTAAATTTCATGAGTTATTTAGTATAATTGTTATATTAAATATATGAAATTGGAAAAGCATGATGCATGACATTAATTAGATAAATATAAAATGTTATATTTTATTAATGTAGCATGCATGCTTAGATTTATTTTCATGAGTATTAATATAATAGTTATATTATGAATGGAAATAAATTTCAATGCTTGTTTTCATGTATGTATTAATATAAAAAGTTATATTATTTAAATGAAAATGGAATAGCATTGAGTATGACAGTAATTAGATTAATATAAGAGTTATATTATATTAATGTCTAATTTCATGTGATTTAATTTCGTTGATGATTAATTAATATGATCGATATTAATTAAATGAAATTGAAATTGCATGAAGCATGACACCACCTTAGATATATATAATCGTTATATTATCGATATTGACATCATAATTATATGGTGTTTAATAACTGGAATTTGATTGTTATTTTTCCAACTATTGTCAAAAAAAAAAAATTGTTATTTTTCCAACACCATAGAAGCATGTTATAGGGCTAAGCATTAAAATTTTATAATAGTTATAAAATTGATTAGAAACCGTCAACCTATAACAAAGAGTTGCATGCAAACATAGGACCTTAGGCTAAAATGAATTAATTTTAAATTGTTTAAAATTAATTAGACCTAAGCTCTTTTTAATTCTAATAGGATTAGAATTATTTTCTTACTTAGGATTAAAATAGTTTTAATGCACTAAGTAGGAAAAACATTGTTATGGTTATAAGGGAACTCTCCCGGTGAAGTTCTGTCTAGGCTGGGGTACTTAAGTTGACGGTTACGGAACACCTCCTACCTGGGAACAGATCCGGAACCTGAGTTGAATTAATCATAGTCTAATGTTAGCATGCAATGTCACTAGGTAATTAAAAGGGTTTAATTCACCTAGACATTAGAGTAAAGCCCTATTTATAAGAGTTATAATAGGCATAGACTTAGATAGATTGACTTAGCCGGGTTTATCTAAGTTTAATAACCCTAAAATACAGTAGGACATTTCAGTGGGAGGAAAAATATAAAAACAAGATTTTTCATATCGAGTTTTTACTCTCACGTCCCCCTGTGTTCACACCGTGAGATCCATGCTCGGCTTCGTGTCGTTTTAGCGCGGCCTCCCTTCGGAAAGTGTTTGCATGGGTCAATACCAAGGTGAATGGGGAGAATGTCTATAGTAAGTGGGAGCGGGACGCGTGTCAACGTATCCTTCGGTCTCCACCCCTAGGTCACAACGTGAGATTCCTATGATCCGCCTGCGTGTTGTCTCGGCGCAACCATCCCTTCGAAGGGCCTAATCATGGGATTCGGAACACCGTGAACTCCTGAATAGGATAGGATCGCTTAGGCTAATTACCAACAGTTGTCTTTCCTAACGGTAGCCTGTTGGTCCGTGCCTCTGAGATCTGAAAGTGGGAGGGTTACACTTACGGGGATGAGTTAAAAGTGTTAACTAATCCTTGACCGAACAACGGTAACTAAATGCTAACGGAATATGAGTTATTCTGGTGTTAGGGTTTGGTTGAGATTGTCTCAATTCAGAGGAGGAGTGGCTGACCACCCTTCGGTGGCTGTTATTCTAAACCTCTGAAGTATCGTTGCAAAAACTAAATCAATAGTTTTATAGGGTTTCTTTGATTGCTTGTTTGTTTTTGCATAATTTGATTGGATTATTTGTAATGGGTTAGTGCGATTAATAATACAAGTAATTTGTTACTTCAGCAATTATATAAAACGATATGTGCATTGTCTTACGCCAATTAATTAATAACGGTTTAAGATACAACTAGCTTAAACGAAACTTGTGGTAAATGATTTTAGATTAGTCTTTAGTGAGGAATGTCCTCAGGTTCAAATGTCTAGTTCATCTTGAATTGTTCATGATGACTATTACATTAACTGCCTAACCAATACCAATGACAATTAATATGATTTATTGGTCATTGAAACGTGCATAGTGGAAAATGAGGATACAGCCTGAATTTTTAATTTAGGTGCCACTTATCACGTTTGTTTTTCCTTTTAAGGAATAAGCTCATGGCAACAGTTGCAATTAGGTGGGATGACTCTCAGATTTTGATCTGGAGAGTATGTCTCGGTTTTGGCAGAGGGACCATTAAGTTATTTTATCCAGTGGGAGATAATACACATTATTAGATAATGTATATGAATTTCCTAAAGATTAACAAAAATGTGATTTTTGTATCGTATATGCTGTAACAATGTTACTCTATACCTTTCTCTGTTAACGCAGTTTTATTTTAAGAAAGGTAGTTGACAGTTGTTCAGCATTGCTGGTAAATAACTTATGTGTTTTAAGACTAATCGAGAGTAAAGCAAGTCATGAGCACTGAGTTGTTTAAGATTGCTTATACTCAGAGAAATAAAGGCAAAGGATATCTCCTAAAGGAAATACCTTTCTTTGGTTCTTAAGGTGTAAGACTATATTTTATCTCAATATGATTGGGAGCTTAGTCTATGAGTATACTTCTAAGTTAGTTAGAAGAAAACTCTTTAATACCAATTAAGTCATGCCTTATGGGCAATATGACTGATAGATCTTTTACTGGAAAAGAGCTATAAAAGCCAAAGAGCCCTTGGAGCTTGTACATTTGGATCCTTGTGGTCCAGTATGTTAAAGCAGGGGGAGGACATGAATAAATCATCTCATTTATAGATGATTATTCAAAGGTATGAGTATCTCTACCTAATGCAATTTCAGTATGAAGCTCTTGAGATATTCGAAGGGGCTTAAGACTGAAGTTGAAAACTTGTTAGGTGAGATAATAAAAACACTTTGATCTGATCAATGTGTTGAGTATAGGGACTTGAGATTCTAGGACTATTTGATAGTTCATGGAATCACATCCTAAATCTCAATTAGGAGTAACAGAACCCTATTGGATATGGTTCAATCCATAGCTATGCTCAATTGCCTGACTCGTTTTGGGGTCATGCAGTGTGACTGCAACGTGTATTTTGAACAACGTTCCATCAAAAGTGTTTCTGAAACACCTTTTATGTTGTGGATTGGACGTAAAGATTGTTTACGTTCCTTTAGATTTTGGGGTGTCCAACACTTGTGCTTGTGACTAACCAAAAATAAATTGGAATGTCGTTCAAAATTATGCCTAAATGTAGGCAATCCCAAAGGATACGAGGAGAATATACTTCTTCAATCCATAAAAGAATAAAGAATTTGTATCGACAAATGCTTCATTCTCACAAGAAGAACATATGAGAAATCATAAGCCATAAAGTAAGATCGGTTTAAGTGAATTAACTAATAAAGCTACGTGAACATTAACAAGAGTTGTTAATGAATCAACAAAAGTTGTTGATAAGTCTGGTTATTCAACAAGAGTTGTTGATAAGGCCAATGTTTTTTGGTCAGTCACATCCATCTCAAGAGTTGAGAATGCCTTGATGTAGTGGGAGGGTTGTTTTATAACCTGACCGTTACATGGGCTTATTTGAAGCTCAAGTCGTCATTCTTAATGATGACATAGAGGATTCATTGTCTTTTACAAAAAAAATGAATGATGTTGATAATGACAAAGAGTTTAAAGCCATGGACCTGGAAATGAAGTCTTTGCATTTTAATTCCATCTAGGATCTTATACATCTGCTTGATGGGTAACACCTATTGGTTACAAGTGGATATACAAGAGGAAACGAGACATTTAAGGTCTCAACCAGAAGGGTCTATTGAGCAAGATCAAAAGCAAAAGGGTTTGCAAGCTTAAGTGGTCCATTCATGGATTGACCTAAGCATTTCGATCTTTGAATGTAAGATTTGATACGGTGATCAAATCTTTTGGCTTTAGTCAGGATATTGATGAGTCTTGTGTCTACAAGTAATCATCAATAATTCAGTAGCTTACTTAGTGTTGTATATGATTGATATCCTAATCATTGGGAATGATGTAGGTTATCTTACTGACATCAAAAGAGGCTAGCGGCTCATTTCCAAATGAAAATAAGGGAGAAGCTGAGCTAGCCTTGTCTCAAGTGTCTTATGTCTACAAGATGTTAGTTAGATATAAGATGCAGAATTCCAACAAGGGTTTTGTCTAAGGAACTGTGTCCTTAGACACCTCAAGAAGTTGAGGATATGAGACATATGCCCTATGCAGTAGGGTTGTTAGTGAGTATTAATCAATTTCAGGATTTGATCTCTGGAGTGCCGTTACGTACATCCTCAAGTATCTTAGGAGAACGAGGTTCTATATGCTCGTGTATGGCGCTAAGGATTTGATCCTTACAGGATATACTGACACAGATGTTTTAACTGATAAAGATTTGAGGTAATCTATATCAGTATATGTGTTCATTCTAAATGGAGGAGCTATAGTACGACTTATATGCAGTCTCGACCATATAGTATGACTTAGGAAGTTCAAGCCTAATTTGGAAGGTGTTCCAAATATGAACTAGCCTATTGCAAGACAAGCAAGCACATTGAATCTAAAGGATATATTGCTGATTCATTCACGAAGGCTCTCTCGGCTAAAGTGTATGAGGGTCATCTGGATGGTCTAGGTCTACGAGTTATGTACAAAGATGTAATCTAGGGCAAGTGGGAGAAGTGTAATGGGTATAATGATACCATTATGTAATGGGTATAGTGATGCCCTAGTTTATTGTATTTGTACATTGTAAATACGTTTTATGTATTATACATGTATTTATACACCCACTGTTGGTATAGATTATTGTACATTCCCACTAAACTAGATTTTTAGTCCAAGTGGGAGTTTGTTGGGTTTTATGTCCTAAAACTCGTAGATAGTGAATGATTAACGAATTATATACTTGTATCAATAAAGTGTTATTGAGGTTTATGCAATAAAGTGTTATTGTCATTTTAAGTCTAAAATTGCACAATATGACCCAAATCCAATAAACTAAGATCCAAGGTTGTTTACATGAGACTTGGACTAGTATGTGGGGACATACGGGGATCAATGTTCAAGTAACAACCTAAAAGGTCTATAGTACAGGGATAAGGCTGGGTACCTTATCCTGGTAACACTATGTGATACGGCCCGCTTTGTATTCGATACAGACGTATTGATCCAAGGCGACCATGTAGGAGACATGCGAGCGGGGGTATCCTATGCAATGAGTTTGCATAAAACCGGACCACGAAATAGTAAACCACTAGATGTAACACCGTTGACTAGTTAGGTTACTGTTTCAATAGGATGACCTAGGTAACTCAATCTTAATCCTGAGTGTGTCATGAACTCCTTCTCACGAGGGATTGTCCTTTGATTAGTACGGGTGAGAGTGGCCAGCACGCCGACTCAATAAGCCTACCTTCTTGGGGACAAGACCGAGTGGGGGGCTGGGGACATGACAATACAAGATGGAATTCACTCTTTCCCCTATTGGGGCAAGTAGATGTGTGTTCCCTTAAGGGCTGATTCCGGGGCTTGAACAAAGACGCGCCGTCCTCTCCTGGCCCGAGAGGAATTCTTGTTTAGAGGTTGGACCCTAAACAAATTGTTCATTAGAGGGATCAGTGGTACTTAAGGAACCAGAGGTAACCCAGGGGTAAAACGGTAATTTGACCCAGCTGGTGTTACGAACACACGTGAAGGATTGACTTACTGCATTGGTCGATATCCGTGGACACAGAAATATTCTACAGTGAGAAGAGTGCAGTTGTGGGTCTTTAGTGGAGTGACCCACAGTTAACGAATGTTGATTGACTCAGTTAATGAGTTTAGCTGATCAATCTCGTATCGTTGGAGCTTCTGATCTGTAGGTCCATTAGGTCCACCTGCTAGCTCATAACGGGTTCTGAGATAATATAGTCTTGATTATTAAAGGGAATATAAGTTAATTGTATTTTGATGCAATTAATATAATGTATGGAGATACATTATGGTATAAGTTTAATTAATGAATTAAACTTTATAATAAAATTAATTTTGGATATGATTCAAAATTAATTAATGAGAGAATTCTGAATTTAATTAAATATGTGATATTTGATTAATTTATGAATTAATTAATTGGGGAAGTAGTTAATTTAATTTTAATTTGGTTAAATGTGATTTAATCAAATTAATACTATAGTTTATATTAATGTACATTTTGATGCACATTAAAACTATAGGTTAAATGAGAGAGATTAAATTGAATATGATTCAATTATAATATTAATTAAATATTTGATATTTAATTAATGTGGGATCAATTAATTTAGAATTAATTGAATGGCCAATTTAATTTAATTGAATATGATTCAAATTGAATTAAAAACTTTATATTATAATTCATTTAATTAATATTGATTTAATTAAATTAATTAATTAATTAAATATTTATTATTTAATTAGTTAATGCCCGAGATCGTTTTGATTAAGATCTAATGGTCTAGATCTAGTAGGGCAATAACTCCCTCCCCACTTATCGTACAGGGGAGAGGGAGTTTCCAAGAGATCTCTCATTCCTCTCATTCACGAAAAAGACAGAGGGAGAGCGCTCAACTTTTCTCTCTAGTTTTTCTCTCAAAAACACAGCAAGCATATTGCTGAATTTTCCTTTTCCAAGACGATCTTTTGGTTCCCACAAACTAATCTCAGAAATCCAAGAGATATAGCAGGTGAATTCGTGTGGTGGTGTCCATTTGGAGATCAAGAACGAGATCATTGGAGCATTGTGCAGTGTTCTTCGAAATCCGGTAAGTGTTCTTGATCTTGAATCAATTTTAGCATGCTTAATCTAAATTAGTTTAGAAATTGTTTCTAATTTTGATTTGCCAACGTACCGGTTTTTTCTAAAATTGAAAATAAAAAATGAGATCGTTCTTGATTGCTTCCGCTGCCAAAGGGATTTTACCCCTTCAATTGGTATCAGAGCCATCTCGTTAATTGATTTCAATTTTATGAAAATTGCGTTGGTTTTGGTGGGATTATGCATTATGAATGTGGTTTGCTGAAATTTTTTTTTGGTATAATTGGCCTTAGATTTACTGTGTTTTGATTCGATCAAAATTGTAAAGGCCCCTGCGTTTTTGGGCAATTAAATCAGTAAATCGAGTCTTGTAAAGTCCGTGTCTAGATTAGAATTCATTTTGATGAAGATCGGGATGCATTTGGGTGAAAAATCGATTGGAATCGGTGCTGGAATCGAAGAACAGAGGCTGTCCAGAGGTGTAGGGTCGCGACCCTGATCAACAGAGTCCCGATGCTGAAGAGCAGTTGCTGGAAAAATCGGGGCAGAGTCGAGACGCTATGCCTACAGCGTCTCGACGCTGACGGAAGTTTTCGAATTCGCGGAGCGTTGAACGTGTCGTGGGAACGTGCTATGCAGCGGTTACGGAATATTAATTTTTCGCGTTCATTATGTTTTGAACGCGGGTGCTGGAGCAGCTGGTGTGCGCGCTTGAGTAGCACGTGAGAGGTCATGTGTTCGAGTTCCAGCGTGGGCGGTTAATATCAGTTTTTTTTTTCCGCGTGCGATTTGTTCAAGGACGGTCCGGTTCACTGGATAATTGGTCCGATTGGTTGTTGTTTGGTCCGGTTTGAAGCGGTTCAAGCTGGTTCGGGCCGGTTCTGGAGCAGTTCAAGGCTCAGAAGGATAATTAAATTGAAATTATTGTAATTTTTGTTTATTTTAATTATCCTAGGGGCCAATATACCGGTTTTTCAGCTATTTATTGCTTTATGAATGTCATTTAGCTAGATCCCACCATAGGTTAAGCATGATTCATGCATTTTTATGTTATAATTGTTATAATATATGATAATTATGCATGAATTTAAATTTCATGAGTTATTTAGTATAATTGTTATATTAAATATATGAAATTGGAAAAGCATGATGCATGACATTAATTAGATAAATATAAAATGTTATATTTTATTAATGTAGCATGCATGCTTAGATTTATTTTCATGAGTATTAATATAATAGTTATATTATGAATGGAAATAAATTTCAATGCTTGTTTTCATGTATGTATTAATATAAAAAGTTATATTATTTAAATGAAAATGGAATAGCATTGAGTATGACAGTAATTAGATTAATATAAGAGTTATATTATATTAATGTCTAATTTCATGTGATTTAATTTCGTTGATGATTAATTAATATGATCGATATTAATTAAATGAAATTGAAATTGCATGAAGCATGACACCACCTTAGATATATATAATCGTTATATTATCGATATTGACATCATAATTATATGGTGTTTAATAACTGGAATTTGATTGTTATTTTTCCAACTATTGTCAAAAAAAAAAAATTGTTATTTTTCCAACACCATAGAAGCATGTTATAGGGCTAAGCATTAAAATTTTATAATAGTTATAAAATTGATTAGAAACCGTCAACCTATAACAAAGAGTTGCATGCAAACATAGGACCTTAGGCTAAAATGAATTAATTTTAAATTGTTTAAAATTAATTAGACCTAAGCTCTTTTTAATTCTAATAGGATTAGAATTATTTTCTTACTTAGGATTAAAATAGTTTTAATGCACTAAGTAGGAAAAACATTGTTATGGTTATAAGGGAACTCTCCCGGTGAAGTTCTGTCTAGGCTGGGGTACTTAAGTTGACGGTTACGGAACACCTCCTACCTGGGAACAGATCCGGAACCTGAGTTGAATTAATCATAGTCTAATGTTAGCATGCAATGTCACTAGGTAATTAAAAGGGTTTAATTCACCTAGACATTAGAGTAAAGCCCTATTTATAAGAGTTATAATAGGCATAGACTTAGATAGATTGACTTAGCCGGGTTTATCTAAGTTTAATAACCCTAAAATACAGTAGGACATTTCAGTGGGAGGAAAAATATAAAAACAAGATTTTTCATATCGAGTTTTTACTCTCACGTCCCCCTGTGTTCACACCGTGAGATCCATGCTCGGCTTCGTGTCGTTTTAGCGCGGCCTCCCTTCGGAAAGTGTTTGCATGGGTCAATACCAAGGTGAATGGGGAGAATGTCTATAGTAAGTGGGAGCGGGACGCGTGTCAACGTATCCTTCGGTCTCCACCCCTAGGTCACAACGTGAGATTCCTATGATCCGCCTGCGTGTTGTCTCGGCGCAACCATCCCTTCGAAGGGCCTAATCATGGGATTCGGAACACCGTGAACTCCTGAATAGGATAGGATCGCTTAGGCTAATTACCAACAGTTGTCTTTCCTAACGGTAGCCTGTTGGTCCGTGCCTCTGAGATCTGAAAGTGGGAGGGTTACACTTACGGGGATGAGTTAAAAGTGTTAACTAATCCTTGACCGAACAACGGTAACTAAATGCTAACGGAATATGAGTTATTCTGGTGTTAGGGTTTGGTTGAGATTGTCTCAATTCAGAGGAGGAGTGGCTGACCACCCTTCGGTGGCTGTTATTCTAAACCTCTGAAGTATCGTTGCAAAAACTAAATCAATAGTTTTATAGGGTTTCTTTGATTGCTTGTTTGTTTTTGCATAATTTGATTGGATTATTTGTAATGGGTTAGTGCGATTAATAATACAAGTAATTTGTTACTTCAGCAATTATATAAAACGATATGTGCATTGTCTTACGCCAATTAATTAATAACGGTTTAAGATACAACTAGCTTAAACGAAACTTGTGGTAAATGATTTTAGATTAGTCTTTAGTGAGGAATGTCCTCAGGTTCAAATGTCTAGTTCATCTTGAATTGTTCATGATGACTATTACATTAACTGCCTAACCAATACCAATGACAATTAATATGATTTATTGGTCATTGAAACGTGCATAGTGGAAAATGAGGATACAGCCTGAATTTTTAATTTAGGTGCCACTTATCACGTTTGTTTTTCCTTTTAAGGAATAAGCTCATGGCAACAGTTGCAATTAGGTGGGATGACTCTCAGATTTTGATCTGGAGAGTATGTCTCGGTTTTGGCAGAGGGACCATTAAGTTATTTTATCCAGTGGGAGATAATACACATTATTAGATAATGTATATGAATTTCCTAAAGATTAACAAAAATGTGATTTTTGTATCGTATATGCTGTAACAATGTTACTCTATACCTTTCTCTGTTAACGCAGTTTTATTTTAAGAAAGGTAGTTGACAGTTGTTCAGCATTGCTGGTAAATAACTTATGTGTTTTAAGACTAATCGAGAGTAAAGCAAGTCATGAGCACTGAGTTGTTTAAGATTGCTTATACTCAGAGAAATAAAGGCAAAGGATATCTCCTAAAGGAAATACCTTTCTTTGGTTCTTAAGGTGTAAGACTATATTTTATCTCAATATGATTGGGAGCTTAGTCTATGAGTATACTTCTAAGTTAGTTAGAAGAAAACTCTTTAATACCAATTAAGTCATGCCTTATGGGCAATATGACTGATAGATCTTTTACTGGAAAAGAGCTATAAAAGCCAAAGAGCCCTTGGAGCTTGTACATTTGGATCCTTGTGGTCCAGTATGTTAAAGCAGGGGGAGGACATGAATAAATCATCTCATTTATAGATGATTATTCAAAGGTATGAGTATCTCTACCTAATGCAATTTCAGTATGAAGCTCTTGAGATATTCGAAGGGGCTTAAGACTGAAGTTGAAAACTTGTTAGGTGAGATAATAAAAACACTTTGATCTGATCAATGTGTTGAGTATAGGGACTTGAGATTCTAGGACTATTTGATAGTTCATGGAATCACATCCTAAATCTCAATTAGGAGTAACAGAACCCTATTGGATATGGTTCAATCCATAGCTATGCTCAATTGCCTGACTCGTTTTGGGGTCATGCAGTGTGACTGCAACGTGTATTTTGAACAACGTTCCATCAAAAGTGTTTCTGAAACACCTTTTATGTTGTGGATTGGACGTAAAGATTGTTTACGTTCCTTTAGATTTTGGGGTGTCCAACACTTGTGCTTGTGACTAACCAAAAATAAATTGGAATGTCGTTCAAAATTATGCCTAAATGTAGGCAATCCCAAAGGATACGAGGAGAATATACTTCTTCAATCCATAAAAGAATAAAGAATTTGTATCGACAAATGCTTCATTCTCACAAGAAGAACATATGAGAAATCATAAGCCATAAAGTAAGATCGGTTTAAGTGAATTAACTAATAAAGCTACGTGAACATTAACAAGAGTTGTTAATGAATCAACAAAAGTTGTTGATAAGTCTGGTTATTCAACAAGAGTTGTTGATAAGGCCAATGTTTTTTGGTCAGTCACATCCATCTCAAGAGTTGAGAATGCCTTGATGTAGTGGGAGGGTTGTTTTATAACCTGACCGTTACATGGGCTTATTTGAAGCTCAAGTCGTCATTCTTAATGATGACATAGAGGATTCATTGTCTTTTACAAAAAAAATGAATGATGTTGATAATGACAAAGAGTTTAAAGCCATGGACCTGGAAATGAAGTCTTTGCATTTTAATTCCATCTAGGATCTTATACATCTGCTTGATGGGTAACACCTATTGGTTACAAGTGGATATACAAGAGGAAACGAGACATTTAAGGTCTCAACCAGAAGGGTCTATTGAGCAAGATCAAAAGCAAAAGGGTTTGCAAGCTTAAGTGGTCCATTCATGGATTGACCTAAGCATTTCGATCTTTGAATGTAAGATTTGATACGGTGATCAAATCTTTTGGCTTTAGTCAGGATATTGATGAGTCTTGTGTCTACAAGTAATCATCAATAATTCAGTAGCTTACTTAGTGTTGTATATGATTGATATCCTAATCATTGGGAATGATGTAGGTTATCTTACTGACATCAAAAGAGGCTAGCGGCTCATTTCCAAATGAAAATAAGGGAGAAGCTGAGCTAGCCTTGTCTCAAGTGTCTTATGTCTACAAGATGTTAGTTAGATATAAGATGCAGAATTCCAACAAGGGTTTTGTCTAAGGAACTGTGTCCTTAGACACCTCAAGAAGTTGAGGATATGAGACATATGCCCTATGCAGTAGGGTTGTTAGTGAGTATTAATCAATTTCAGGATTTGATCTCTGGAGTGCCGTTACGTACATCCTCAAGTATCTTAGGAGAACGAGGTTCTATATGCTCGTGTATGGCGCTAAGGATTTGATCCTTACAGGATATACTGACACAGATGTTTTAACTGATAAAGATTTGAGGTAATCTATATCAGTATCTGTGTTCATTCTAAATGGAGGAGCTATAGTACGACTTATATGCAGTCTCGACCATATAGGCCAATAAGCAGTTGCTTATGAAGCAACGATAGAGACTGTATGACTTAGGAAGTTCAAGCCTAATTTGGAAGGTGTTCCAAATATGAACTAGCCTATTGCAAGACAAGCAAGCACATTGAATCTAAAGGATATATTGCTGATTCATTCACGAAGGCTCTCTCGGCTAAAGTGTATGAGGGTCATCTGGATGGTCTAGGTCTACGAGTTATGTACAAAGATGTAATCTAGGGCAAGTGGGAGAAGTGTAATGGGTATAATGATACCATTATGTAATGGGTATAGTGATGCCCTAGTTTATTGTATTTGTACATTGTAAATACGTTTTATGTATTATACATGTATTTATACACCCACTGTTGGTATAGATTATTGTACATTCCCACTAAACTAGATTTTTAGTCCAAGTGGGAGTTTGTTGGGTTTTATGTCCTAAAACTCGTAGATAGTGAATGATTAACGAATTATATACTTGTATCAATAAAGTGTTATTGAGGTTTATGCAATAAAGTGTTATTGTCATTTTAAGTCTAAAATTGCACAATATGACCCAAATCCAATAAACTAAGATCCAAGGTTGTTTACATGAGACTTGGACTAGTATGTGGGGACATACGGGGATCAATGTTCAAGTAACAACCTAAAAGGTCTATAGTACAGGGATAAGGCTGGGTACCTTATCCTGGTAACACTATGTGATACGGCCCGCTTTGTATTCGATACAGACGTATTGATCCAAGGCGACCATGTAGGAGACATGCGAGCGGGGGTATCCTATGCAATGAGTTTGCATAAGACCGGACCACGAAATAGTAAACCACTAGATGTAACACCGTTGACTAGTTAGGTTACTGTTTCAATAGGATGACCTAGGTAACTCAATCTTAATCCTGAGTGTGTCATGAACTCCTTCTCACGAGGGATTGTCCTTTGATTAGTACGGGTGAGAGTGGCCAGCACGCCGACTCAATAAGCCTACCTTCTTGGGGACAAGACCGAGTGGGGGGCTGGGGACATGACAATACAAGATGGAATTCACTCCTTCCCCTATTGGGGCAAGTAGATGTGTGTTCCCTTAAGGGCTGATTCCGGGGCTTGAACAAAGGCGCGCCGTCCTCTCCTGGCCCGAGAGGAATTCTTGTTTAGAGGTTGGACCCTAAACAAATTGTTCATTAGAGGGATCAGTGGTACTTAAGGAACCAGAGGTAACCCAGGGGTAAAACGGTAATTTGACCCAGCTGGTGTTACGAACACACGTGAAGGATTGACTTACTGCATTGGTCGATATCCGTGGACACAGAAATATTCTACAGTGAGAAGAGTGCAGCTGTGGGTCTTTAGTGGAGTGACCCACAGTTAACGAATGTTGATTGACTCAGTTAATGAGTTTAGCTGATCAATCTCGTATCGTTGGAGCTTCTGATCTGTAGGTCCATTAGGTCCACCTGCTAGCTCATAACGGGTTCTGAGATAATATAGTCTTGATTATTAAAGGGAATATAAGTTAATTGTATTTTGATGCAATTAATATAATGTATGGAGATACATTATGGTATAAGTTTAATTAATGAATTAAACTTTATAATAAAATTAATTTTGGATATGATTCAAAATTAATTAATGAGAGAATTCTGAATTTAATTAAATATGTGATATTTGATTAATTTATGAATTAATTAATTGGGGAAGTAGTTAATTTAATTTTAATTTGGTTAAATGTGATTTAATCAAATTAATACTATAGTTTATATTAATGTACATTTTGATGCACATTAAAACTATAGGTTAAATGAGAGAGATTAAATTGAATATGATTCAATTATAATATTAATTAAATATTTGATATTTAATTAATGTGGGATCAATTAATTTAGAATTAATTGAATGGCCAATTTAATTTAATTGAATATGATTCAAATTGAATTAAAAACTTTATATTATAATTCATTTAATTAATATTGATTTAATTAAATTAATTAATTAATTAAATATTTATTATTTAATTAGTTAATGCCCGAGATCGTTTTGATTAAGATCTAATGGTCTAGATCTAGTAGGGCAATAACTCCCTCCCCACTTATCGTACAGGGGAGAGGGAGTTCCCAAGAGATCTCTCATTCCTCTCATTCACGAAAAAGACAGAGGGAGAGCGCTCAACTTTTCTCTCTAGTTTTTCTCTCAAAAACACAGCAAGCATATTGCTGAATTTTCCTTTTCCAAGACGATCTTTTGGTTCCCACAAACTAATCTCAGAAATCCAAGAGATATAGCAGGTGAATTCGTGTGGTGGTGTCCATTTGGAGATCAAGAACGAGATCATTGGAGCATTGTGCAGTGTTCTTCGAAATCCGGTAAGTGTTCTTGATCTTGAATCAATTTTAGCATGCTTAATCTAGATTAGTGTAGAAATTGTTTCTAATTTTGATTTGCCAACGTACCGGTTTTTTCTAAAATTGAAAATAAAAACGAGATCGTTCTTGATTGCTTCCACTGCCAAAGGGATTTTACCCCTTCATCACCAGGATAAGGTACCTAGCCTTATCCTTATACTACAGACCCTTTAGGCTAAAATTTTAACATGGATCCCCGTATGTCCCTACATACTAGTTCAAGCCTCATTTTATTAGCCTTGGATGTTTAGTTTATTGGATTAAGGTTAATAAGACAAGATATAATACAAACAGAAATAATACATCATCACTTTTATTAATGTTCGGTCAAAAGTACATTTACTATCTACGAGTTTTAGGGCATAAAACCCAACAGTTAGAAAATTACAATCAATATCAACTAAGTTCTACCCACGACACTTAAAAATAAGATTTATGATTAGCTACGACAAGTCTAGAATAGTTTAGTTAAAAATATTTTAAAAAATAGAAACTAAAGAAATGAATAAAAATATAGTGACTGGTAGGTAGGAGTGCAAGCAAAAACCGAAAAACCGACAAACTGAACCGAACCAAACCGATCCAATGGTTTGGTTCGGTTATTTTGAAAAAATATGGACATCTCGGTTTCGTTTTTGGGAAAACCGAAAATTGTCAGTTCGGTTCGGTTTTTCATTCAAAAAACCAATAAAAAACTGAACCGAACCGACTATATATATACCACTTAAAAAAACCCTAACCTTTTGCATCTTGCCTCTCTCCACATCTCACTTTTTTCCTAAATTGGCTAGAAATCTCTTTTTTCTATGTAATTTAAAGTATAAATTATGATATTATTTGTATGTTTATCTTTATTATGTATATTTATTTAAAATCAAATATTTAAAAATTGTTATTTACGGATTAGTTTGAGAAAATTAAGTAATTGTATTGAATAAATTAATTAATTGAAGTTTGTATTGAAAAAATGGGTACAATGGGTCATTGGGCCAAAAATTTAAAAAAAAAAAAAGGGTTAAAATTAGAAGAGAAAATGGGTCATTTAAAAAAAATAAAATAAAAAAGCCCACATTGGGCCCAAAACCGAAAACCGATCCATTGGACAAACCGAACTGAAAGAAAATCGAACCATTGGACATGTCCTATATTGGACATTGGTTCGGTTCAGAGTTTTGTAAAACCGATTGGATCGGTTCGGTTCGCGGTTTGGTCAAAAACCGACAAAACCGAACCGAGTATCACCCCTACTGGTAGGGGTGTGCAAGAAACCGAGAAAACTGAAGAACCAAATTGAATCGATCCAAACCAACTAGTTTTGTTCGGTTATTTTGAGAAAAATGATTTTCTCAACTTAAAATTTTAGAAAACCAAAATATTCGATTCGACCGCTTAACGGTTTATATTTTTAAAAACAATAAAAAAACCGAACAGAATCGAATAGGGAAATCCTAAAAAATGGCCAGAAATTATAGGGTAGTTTAAAAAAAAATGGCCAAACCGTATTTTTTTAATGAAAAATGGCCAAACCGGTTTTTCCAACCTATTTTCGTGGGATACAAAGTACCATTTTTACCCTTCAACCATGCCCCACATCTCTCCTATATTTGTGCAGTCGTATCTGATTATTTTTTTTTAAAAAAAAAAATCTGTAACCTATCATTCCATGAATCAAGGAACTAGTAGTTACAGGATCAACTCTTTCTCTCTCTTCCATCTACAATCTGTTTTCCATAAGATTTTTACTGCGTAAGTTCTCCCTCTTCATTGTTTCTTCGAAAAACATTCGTTTGTTGGCTTTCCAGATTATTTTTACAGCATCAATTCTCTCTATTCATCATCTCTCCGAACAAGGTTGATCGAACACCGTTGGGATGACCATAGGTATGTTTTGAATGAGTGTATTCGCTTTTTAAAAATCACATTGATTTTTTTTGTTCATTAATGTGATTTTTTATCTTTCTTTTGAAAACTAGTGTAAGCTTTCATCTCAGAATAATGGAAAAATTAACTATCTCCCTTTGTATAGCAAAATTTCTGGTAAGCCCTCAGTGCTTAGGCTTTGTGAGGATAGAGATGTTGCATGGCTCTTATTTTCCATATCCAACAACACCACCAATGAATTTAGTATCGTAGTGGATTTTGTCCATTCTGAATCTGGAAATACAAAGTGTATGCAACAAAATCCTGATTATACTTTAATCTGGAAATACAGCGCATATCCAACAAAATCCTTGTCTTCTTTGAAATTGGAGTATCAGTTTATTCATTATTTTCAGATTATACTTCAATTTTGATTTGATGTTTTAGGTGTTCATCTTAAATTTTAGTTGAATCTCTATTTTGCAAGCAACATGCGTGAATTGATTTTTTCTTCTTTGATTTGGTGCATGAAATATATTTTAGATGAACGAAGTTGTTCTTCATTTTTATTGAATCTTAGGGGTGTTTGGGGGAAGGTTTTTGGAAATAGGGGTTTTGGAAATAGGGTGATTGGGAAAATCTGGAGGTTTTGGAAGTCTGTGTTTGGGGTGCTGATTTTTGAAATCTGATTTTGGAAGTCTGTGTTTGGGGTGCTGATTTCTGAAGTCTGATTTCGGAAGTCTATGTTTGGGGTGCTGATTTCTGAAGTCTGAGTTTCTGATTTTTTTTTTTTTTTTTTTTTTTTTATCAATGGTATACAATTGTTCTAAAATTAATAATTTAAAATTATCTTTCCACTAACTCTAGATTTGGGTTTTTAACTCACAATTTTGATAAAAAAATCCAAATTCTAAAGAAGAAAAAATCATTTTCTACCGTTCAATTTTTTCCCACACTTGTTACATTTCCTAGATTTTTGTTTTTTTCAACGTTATACAATTCTTCTAAAATTAATAAATTAAAATGTTCTTTCCATTAATTGTAAATTTGGGATTTTAAGTCACATTTTTTATAAAAAAAATCCAAAGTTTCAAAAAAAAAAAAAATCATTTTCCATTCTTCAAATTTTTTCCACACTTGTTACATTTCCTGTATTTGTTCTGAACATAGATATTGTCAAAACTCACGGTCTAAAAATAAACCAAATTGATTGGAAAATTAATTTTGAAGGTTTGCCACTACATGGTCAAAAACTTTGTTACATTACAAAAAAAAAAAAAAGTTTTACATATATTAATTTGCAAATTGATCATTGTTAAGTTTGTCAATTGACACATTGTTCACACGTAAATTCAAATGAATGAGACACGTGGAATAAACTTTGATTTGAATTAATGTTGTATGCGTGTGAGTATACAATCTCTAGTACATAATCCTTCGATCCTCTCTCTTGTGTGTGAATGTGTTTCACTCGAGGGCTGGAATGCTTGATCTCGAGTCTGAAGCTTCAATGAATTCTTGGAACTTGAAGTTTTCTAAGTTTGAAAGAGTCTTCAGTCTTCAAGAAGTGTTCAGTACGTGGAAACTTATAGATTTCAAAGAGTCTCCAGTCTTCCGTTTTGGGGGAATTTCTCTGAATTCTCTAAGTCTGGTTGAGAGCTCCAAAATTCTGACCCCCTGAAATGGAGGAGAACCCCTCTATTCATAGAGTTCTCGCTGGATAGGCCCTGGTGACTTTCGGGCCTAACAACTTGGGCTTGGGCTTTATTGGTCTTGGGCTCAACCATTTAGTCTTGGGTTTGGTTCATTTTTTACCCAAAACCATATGATCCAAACATTTAAAAGACCCAGATTTGATCCAAATAATTATTATTTTTTAATTAATTGGTCAAATTAAATAATTTGATCAAAATAATTTAATTTTAATTAATTGATGAAATAGAAATTTGGCTCTATAAATTTATAATTGGCCAACCTTGTTTTCAAATTAAATTTGGGACACATGTCGATTTATAATTAATCCCAAATTTAATTAACTTTATTTCGTCATTAATTTTATGTAACGACGTGGCAATTCGTGATTGGTCAAAATTTCTCCATCAACACACATAATTATCTTAACTTAAAATTGATTAAATTCTTTTTTTTTTTTTAATTAACTCTAAGTTCAATAGGTTTTTTTTTTTTTTTTTTTTTATAAACTTTCAAATTAAGCCCAATGTTTAAAAATTAAATACACGCATTTGAATCTTATATTAACTCAACTATAGAAAACATTTTTTTTTTTTAGTTTTCTTTATTTAACTTGAAAATTGATTACGTTGTAATTGACTCAACGTTTGATCTATTGTGTTTTTTTTTTCAAAAAAATAAAACTAAACTTTTGGCACAATTGAATATAATATGTGACTTTACTTTTTATTTTTCTTATTACCTCACTGTTGGGAAATCGAGTTCGTTTTTATTTAATTGCCTCCTATTTGAAAACGCAATGAAAAATTGATTTTGAAGGTTGAATATCCTACCTTATGACTTCAATCATTTGAAATTAACTAAAATGGTTGGAAAATATTTTTAAACAACAAAACTTTATTATTCAACTAAGGAAGTAATAACAAAGAAAGCAAACAGATATTAAATCATGGAAATAATATCATATTAAAGAATAGTTAGTGTGCCAAATGTGAGAAGGAACAGTGCTGACATGACAGTTAAAAATAATAAAATAATATTTTTTTAAATTAAAATAATAATAAACTTAATAATTAAATAAAGTAATAAAAATAATACGGGTTAGTGGGGGTTTGGGAAATAGGGTTTTTCAAAAAAAAAAACAAAAAGAAAAAAGAAAAAAGAAAAAGAAGTGATCTTGGAAAATGGAGAGAGAAAGGGGGAGTGATTTGTGAAGTGGTGGTTTGGGAAATACGGATTTCTAAAAATGGGAGCCCAAACACCAACTTTCAAAAATGGGGTGTTTTCCAAAACCCCCACTTCCAAAAAAGGGGCCCAAACACCCTCTTAGTTGCAACTGGTGAGCTCTTTACTTTTTTTTGAATATACAGTGTTTCAATTTAAGTCCTCCTATTTTTTCTCTAATTTGAATTCAAATCTCTTGTTTTAAATTTTAGTTGTCAGATTTATATTCTATTTAGTTTGAATTTCTGTTATTGATTTGCTGGTTGAATTAATGGGTAAGAAAGCTACTCCCTTGCTTATAGTGTATTTAGTTTATTTTATTTTCTGAATTAAGATTTGGATAGGGGTATTTTCGTCCACTTTGTTGCCAAAAATTTTTTACTAAAAATAGCTTTTGGCTATTTCTTAGATTGCAAACCCGAATGGTTTTTTTTTCAAAACAGCTATTTTAAAATGGTCATTTATCTGGTTGCCCCAATCTAATAAATCATAAAAAAGCAAAAAGACAACCTCCCTAGAAGCCCAACCCATCAAAGTCCATCCCACTCATCTAGAACCCTAATTTTTTTTTACAGAAATTATGTCTGATGACCATCTTCAAGCCCCATTTTTCAAATTTGTCCAAGATAGGAAAATTTTACTGATTTAGATTTTCCATATTTTTTGTGACAATTTTACCCTTTTTGGCTTCATCTCTCCTCAATAATTTCCCACCATATTATCTCTCTTCATTCAATTTGTCTTCATCTCTCCTCAATAATTTCCTACCATATTATCTCTCTTCATTCAATAACATCTCACCTAGATTTTCCTGATTTTGAGGCATTTAGGAAATTTTAATTAATATGTTTTATTTTTTCCTTTTTTCATTGTTCTGAAAAGTGTACCTATTAAAAACTTGTCGTTTTGCATTCCCTTAACCCTAAATCTATCTATTCTCCTCCCTCTCCTTCTTCCCCAAATTTCCATCATCTCTCCACCATCGCCTCTCACTCTCTGACAGCTAACCACCGTCGTCGTCGCTGTGGTCCCATGTATTTGAAATAACCACGGCCAGTCCGCCGCCGGCATTGCCCCCTCCATTTGGGCCCGTCAAATTGATTCAATCTGTCGTGAGTGGCCATTTTCTGCTGTAAGAACGACAAACCCAGGGGCCAAACCGAGTGAATCCGAGTGAAGGTGCTGAACTTGCAAAGGAAGATGCAATCGAGCGGCTGATTAAGCATGAACAGACTCACCATATCATCTATCTGGTTTATTTTTGTCCATTATTATTTTTCTTTATTTTTTAATTTGTTTCTTTAGTTTTCTTGTATTTGTTTCTCCTCCCTATTTTTCTTTTCGATCTGTGGCGTTTTGGTTGTTTTGAAACGGATTCCTTGCAAATTGCTGCACCGATTGCTCGCTACACCTAAACCCTAAACAAATAAGAATATCTTGGTATATGCAAACATAGGTATATGCAATTTTTTTTTACTCTAGCCATAACCTAATATATATAACTCATATACACCGGGATATAATATGCATACAAAACACTAAGGCATATATTCATGGAAACAATCTCAGCAATGATATATATATATATATATATATATATATATATATATATATATATATATATCACCATACAATATATAATCAGTATAATAAAACTATACATCCGTATTTATCAGATATCAAATGTTTGCAATTTTTTTTACTCTAGCCATAACCTAATATATATAATTCTTATACACCGGGATATAATATGCATACAGAACCCTAAGACATATATTCATGGAAACAATCTCATCAATCATATATATATATATATCAACATACAATATATAATCAGTATAATAAAACTATACATCCGTATTTATCAGATATCAAATGTTTGCAATTTTTTTTACTCCATCCATAACCTAATATATATAATTCATATATCCCGGGATATAATATGCATACAAAACACTAAGACATATATTCATGGAAACAATCTCAGCAATCATATATATATATATATATATATATATATATATCACCATACAATATATAATCAGTATAATAAAACTATACATCCGTATTTATTAGATATCAAATGTTTGCAATTTTTTTACTCTAGCCATAACCTAATATATATAATTCATATACGTCGGGATATAATATGCATACAGGACCCTAAGGCATATATTCATGGAAACAATCTCATCAATCATATATATCAACATACAATATATAATCAGTATAATAAAACTATACATCCGTATTTATCAGATATCAAATGTTTGCAATTTTTTTACTCTAGCCATAGCCTAATATATATAATTCATATACACCGGGATATATTATGCATACAGAACACGAAGGCATATATTCATGGAAACAATCTCATCAATCATTTCAAGGAAAAAAAAGGTAATAGGATGGAATGCAAAACGCCAAAAAAGGAAGAAAAAAAAAGATTACACAATTTCCCTAAAGCCTAAAAAAAAAAAGAAAAAAAGAAAAATAATGGATGCAAAACGACATAAAAAATCAGGAAAAAAAAATATTACCCAATTTCACAAAAACGAAAAAAAGGAAAATATTAATGGGAGAGAGAAAATATTCAGCCATTATTGATGAGAGAGATGTTTGACCATTATTGATGGGAGAGACAGAAAACGACCATTATTATGGGAGAGAGAGAAAATGACCATTATTGATGGGGGAGAGAGAAAATATTCAGCAATTATTGAAGATAGATGAAACAAAGGACTCTTTGGTAAAATGACCATGACTTTCATGTAAAAAATGGAGACCAGATTTGAGAATAGAGGACCCATTTTGGGCTATCCATGTAGTTATCTCTTTTTTTTTTTATTCATTCTCTCTCTTTGGGTGGTTTTTCTCTTTTCTCTCTCTTTTCTCATGAATTTCTTCCTCTCTTCTTCATTTTCTCTTCTTTTCTTTGCATCTTCATCTTCCATAACTTCTCTCATCTCCCACATCTCCCTCTCCCTTCCCACTTGTCCATCTTCTCTCACAATCCATGGCAACCACAGTGACAGAGGCATTAGCTATGCACGGCAAAACCCACGGGAGTCCCTCCTCGTTCTTCCTTTCACTCTCTTCCACACATTCTCCTATCGACAACAACAAAACCCACAGTAACTTCCGTCAATCTCGTCAGTGCCCGTATCTCTTAAGCTAGCGATTTTCGATTTACAACCTACGCCCACTATTTTTTTTTCAAAAAAATAGTTAGAAACCGAACCAAATCGAGTAAATTGAAAATGTTTTGGTTCGGTTTTGCACCGAAAAATGCTTTGGTTTGTTCTGTTTAGCCATTTCAAAAATCGAGAGGTTTGGTTCCGTCTTTGGTTTCGGCCAAAACCGGACCGTACTAACCACACCCACCCCTATAGACTGGAACGTAGGAATTAGTATAATCAGTAATTGTTTTGATTATAATTAATGGTTAGTTTATGTAGATGAATGTTTATCCCATGAAATGAAAATATAAAACTCTTTATTATTAATGTTATTCAATGATCACATCATCATCCTCTTAGGAATAAGTTTGAGAGGTTCTTCTTTCTGTAGTGTTACACCAAGCCTTCCATTAAAATCTAGCTTGGATAAATCCTCACCATTAGGAAGGAACCATTCAAAATTATGAATCAAAGTGGCCAAAATTAAAGGCACTTGCACAACAGCCATGGGAATTCCAGGGCAAATTCTTCTTCCTCCTCCAAATGGTAGATATCGAAAATCATAACCTTTAAAATCTACGTCACAACCAACAAATCTATCCGGATTGAATGACAGAGGATCTTCCCATACTGAAGGGTCTCGTCCAATCGCCCAAACATTGACAAAAATGAGAGTATCTTTTGAAATCGAGTATCCCATAAGCTCACAAGCTTCTGGTGCTATGCGTGGAAGAAGAAAAGGTGCAGGTGGATGTAGTCTTAGAGTTTCTTTCACACAATTCCATAGATAATGAAGCTGAGGGATGTCAGATTCATCCACAGTGCTTCCATTTATTACCTCTTTCATCTCCTCTCGAACTTTGTTCATTATGTCTTTGTTCTTCAACAACTCTGCCATTGTCCACTCAACCGTGGTGGTGGTTGTATCCGTGCCTGCAGATAACACCTCCTGCAATTCATTTAAAGTGCGATTATATACTACTAGTATGTCGAATCTGTAATATATATTACTGGGAGGTTATTTAATTTACATACAACAATCAAGTAATAGATTTGGTCATCAGTGAATCCACTTTGAATCAAGCTATCCAAGAAGTCGCGTGCAGCTGGAGCATTTTGGGAATGAATTTTTCTTCTTTCCTGAATGAGAATTTGCCAGGAAGAATTGACTTGGTCCCTGTAGATGGCAGCTTTCTTTCGAAGGCCCTGAAGATCAAAAGCTCTGAGTAAAGGGTAGAAGTCAGCTAAATTAGGGGTCAAACCCAAATCCATCATGTTCTTGAAAGGCCGTTTAATCCCGTTGAATCCGTCGCCAACAAAAGAAAGCAAATCCGTCGAGAAGATGAAGTTGGAAAGAGTGTTGAAAACAGTGGTAAACACGAAGTCTTTGATCTCGACGGGAGATCCCTGTTTGGACTGCAGGAAGTGGAGCATGTCGTTCATCTTGGCCCGTCTGAAAGTAGCCTGTGAGTGCGATTCTATGGCCCTGGCCGTAAACAAATTGGCTCTACAAATGGACCTCAGAGTCTTCCAGCGGCCGTAGCACTCCGGAGAGAAGACGAGAGAGCAGTGATCATGGAGAGGTCTATCGGGAGTCATTTGAAAAATGTATCGAGCCGACAAAAGACGATCTTGGGTCTTGAGAATTGCAGCGGCGGCAGCAGGAGAAGAGGCGACGACAAGGCGCTGAGCTCCAAGCCTCAGGGAGACGAGAGGGCCATAGATTTGGGCAAATCGAGTCATTGAAATGTGAGCACTTTGGCCAATTTGGAGGAGATTTCCCAAAATCGGCCATGGCCTTGGACCTGGAGGATTTGGGGCTTGTTTTGAACATGGAGAATTGATGTGTCTGAGAATAATGAAAACCAGAGGTACAACTAAAAGAGCAGGAAGAAGAAACGAATATGAGACTGAGAGAATATCCATTTCCATCTTTTTCAATCTGGAGTAGGTATGTGTGGCTTACAATTATTTCTTTCTTCTTTTCAAAAAAAAAAAAAAAAAAATAGCTATTTCTTTCTCGCTTAAATAAAACTAGTCCTTTAGCCTTTCGAAAAATAAAAATAAAATAAAACTAGTCCTTTGGTGTTAAAATAATAATAATAAGGTTTAAATCCTATTTTAGTCCCTAAACTTTCAACTTTGTTCTATTTTGGTCCTTATACTTTTCAATTGTCTATTTCAGCCCTTAAACTTAAAAAAAATGTTCATTTTGGTCCTTACCGTTAAACTTCTGTTAATTAATTAACGGACTGATGATATGGTTGCTTTATAGGCATGAGTTGGTGCTGATATAGATTTATATAATATAAAAACAATGCCAAACAAGCGGGTCGGGTTAAATGGGAGTGTGTTTGGGTAAAAGTATTGTCTTTTTCAAACAGAGCCGAAGATTGAATCACTCTCTGCACTTTGTTTGGTCTATCCTCTATCGTTTTCTTTTATATACCAGAGATTTGAATGTCGTTGATTAATATTCTTCTCTTCTTCTTGTTGGATCATGAATGGCTTCGTCCACTCAAATCATTTCCTGCTCCGTTCCTTTCTTCCCCAAAATCCATATTGCCATTTCTCCTGAATCCCCCGTGGAAATTGTCTAAGCCATCATGTTCAAGCTCTTGACAAAATAAAATCCACCATTCTTTTGAAGTCATGGGTTAGTCCAAGAGGTTCACAGTGCATTGACTTGAAAAACCCACGGAAAAACAACTTTGAACATGTTAATTTCTTCTCTGGTTTTGAAAAAAACTGAACTGCATTAAACACAATTTAAAGAATATCTCCTCGATAATTGCAAAGAAGAATCAACAGAGAGCCAAAACAAACCGTCTTTCTGCAGAAGGAGACTCAAAAAAATTCAGACCCAAATAAAGTCATTGGGTGTTTTGATTCTAGTTCTTTATCGATTTTTTTCTTTAGATCGGTGTCAAATGGAATTGGTAAAAAAAGCCTTCAAATCTTGGATACTAAAAACTCCTTGGTCTAAATCAGAATATAAATTTGCCAATTATTTGTTTTATGGGTTTAATTCTAGTTTGAAAAAATTGGATAAAATTCGTAGTTACTTTTCAGAAGATGAGTTTGGTAGACGGCAAACAGTGATTGCTCATTTGCAGAACCTGAAGACATCCGTTCCCACGGAAGATAGGGAGAAGTTGAGATTTGAGTGATATGGAAGATAGAGAAGATAAGGTTCAGGTTAGGGAAGAAAGAAGAAATAGAGGAAAGGGAAGAGTTCGTTAGAGGATCCACGACAACTACGGTGGCCTATGAAATTTGATTCCAGGTTGGAGCCTTTGGGGGAGAGAGAGGGAAGACAGAAGGGTGGAGACTTTTTCAATAGCTTTATTATTTTTTTATATTATAGAAATCCGTATCAGCACCAACTCATACCTTTCACAGCCATCTCATCAATCAATCTGTTAGTTTTTAACAGTCATTTCACAGCAGGGACCAACATAATTATTTTTTTAAAGTTTAAGGACTAAAATAGATGTTTTAAAAGTATAAGGACCAAAATGGAACAAAATTAAAAGTTTGACGACCAAAATAGGATTTAAACCTAATAATAATAATAAAACTAGTTCTTTGATCAAAATATAATAATAAAACTAGTCCTTCAACATGTGCAACCACGTGATATTTCCAAATTTGTTTCCATATACATTTAAAATTATGGGAAAAAATCATTTTTAACCTTAAACGTAGCCGGTCGTATCAATTTTAATCTTTTAACCTCAAACTTGCATAAGTGTTACAAACAAACTTGCATAAGTGTTACAATGTAGATCTTCGATTAATTTTCCATTTAAATCACCATTAAAACATATAATTGACGTTTTCAAAAAAAAAATGTGGTTGACAATTTCCTCATTATTTTATAAAAAAAAAAAAAAATTCACATTGCATCTAAGTTACGTTGGTTTCTTGCAAGAAATTTATTGGAAAAACTCTTTATTTTAAGAAATCAAATACTTCAATTTGATTCTTCTCATTGCTATTTAGTCTAAAACAAGGGAAAAATACACTTTTAGTCCATGAGGTTTGAGTTAGGTTTCATTTTGGTACCTAAGTTTTCAAACTCAACAATTTAGCCCCTGAGGTTTGGTTTTAGTTTCATTTTGGTCCCTCCATCCATTTTTCCATTAAAAACTAACGGACCGATGATGTCGCACTATTTTTTATTTAAAATAATTATTTTTAAAATTTTTTAATTATTAAAATAATAAAAATATTATTATTTTTAATTATTTTTATTTCTTTTTATTCCTTCTCTCTTCCTCCTCCTTCTTCCTCCTTCTTCCTCTTCTACTACTTCTTCTTCAACACACCTTCAATCCATGGCCCGCGGGAGCCGCCGTTGGTGACCTTTTTTTTTTTTTTCTCTCCTTCTCTTCTCCTTCCCTTTTCCCTTTTTCTTCGTCTTCTCCGAACAAGCCTTCAAAACCCACTTCGTCTCTTCTCCGAACAAGCCTTCAAAAACCCACTTCGTCTTCGTTCACCGTGGGTGCCGTCTGGACTATTGCTGCACTGTTGTGGGTCAGTGGGTTTGCGTGGGTTTGTGAGTTCCAGATTTGAAGTTCGTGGGTCTCGATTTAGAGGAAAAGATGAAGGCAAGCGTGTGAAGAAGTTCGTGGGTCTCGATCTGGAGGAAATGATGAAGACCGGTGGTGAGAGAGTTCCAGATCTGTGCGGCCTGGGTTGAAATCGCCGACGATGAGAGAGTTCCAGATTTGTTCGGCACCCACGAATTTCTTCACCGGCGGTTGAAATTAGCGGGCTGGGTTGAAACCTCGAGTGAGGGACGGTGAGAGAGTTCCATTCCACGCATGGTGAGAGAGGGAGGGACGATGAAGGAGTGAAAGAGAGGGACGACGGTGAGAGAGAGAGGAATAGTGAGAGAAAGAAAGAGAGGGATGGTGAGAGAGGAGGAGATGGTGAAGGAGAGAGAAAGAGTGAAGAAGAAAGAAAGAGAAAGAAAAAAAAAGTCGTCAACCACCGCCAACCGGTGTGCTTCAAGAAGAAAAAGAGCTGGTGTCCCTAGAGAAGAAGAAGGAGAAAAAGAAGAGAGAGAGAAAGGAAATAAAAATTTAAAAATAATAATTTTTATTATTTTAATATATTTTTATTTTATAAAATCAAAAAATAATTTTTTTAATAAAAAATAATGTCACGTCAGCAAACTGTTAGTTTTTAACGAAAAAATGGATGGAGGGATTAAAATGAAACGAAATCAAAACCTCAGGGACTAAATTGTCGAGTTTGAAAACTCAGGGACCAAAATGAAACCTAACCCAAACCTCAGGGACTAAAAGTGTATTTTTCCCCTAAAACAAAATCACAAAGTTATTAGCGACAAAAAAAATCAAAATTATGAGGAAGAAAAACATGAATTTGTTTTTCTTTGGTTTCCTACACTTCTAATGCTCTAATTAGCAGCAAATTAAAAAAATAATAAAAAACTCACTCAAACATTTGAAGGAAAAAAACTAAAAAATTCTTTCAAATTTGAGAGCAAGCGTTCCAACCCTCGAGTGACACACACACAAGAGAGAGAATCAAAGGATTATGTATTAGAGATTGTACTACTACACCCACAAAATCAATACAAATACAAATTTATTCCACATGTCTCATTCATTTGAATCTACGTGTGAACTGCAGGGATTAAAGCCCTAGCGCAGCGGAAACGATCAGAGATCCTAATCAGTTTAAATGCCGATTGGGAAACCAATACGACGACAAAAAGAGGAAAAATTACAGCAAGAAAAGAAATATAAAACATGTTGTAACATGGATATAAAACATGCATAAACTAAAAGAAAAATCTAGATCTAATATAGATAGGATCCTAATGATCCAAGGATTCAAGAAACCTTACCCTTGAAGAGTTTCTTGATCGTTTCACCAAGTTTTTCCCCGAGATCCTCTTAAAAACAGCAGCAAAAGGAACGATATCTCGCTGGAAATCAGTATTGAACACCACCACTTGATTGCACCGGTATTCTCGAAAAGGAACACGCATTGGAAGCTTGTGGGAGCAAAAAACTCTAAGGATTCACTAGAGGATTTTCTTTCTGTAGATCACAGAGAGGGAAAAAACGAGAGAGCAAGAGAGAGGGAGAGTTTGCGTGAGTCTCTTGATGATCCAACCCCCAAATCACATAACCCCTTTACCTATCGTTCAGCAGTGTAAAATTAGGGCAACTACACGCATAACTTCAGGTAACTACTCAGTCAGTTACCTGATATTTTTAATTAATTATAAATTTAAAATTCAAAGTTTAAATTATAATTAATCAATATTAATTAAAACAGCATTAATTTAAATCTTATTTAAATTAATATCCCTCTTTAACCTATAGTTTAATTAAATCAAATTTAATTAAACTAAATCAATTAATTAATTCAAAATTAATTAATTAAAAAAATAATAAAATTGAACATCATATATTCAATTATTATTCTCTCTCATAAAACTATAGTATTAATATACATCCAATGCACATTAATTATAACCTATAGTTTTAATATGAATCAAATTCATATTTTAGCTTAATATTCGAACACCTTCGAATATTCAATCCTTCCTTAGAATTTTACCTCAACGCCCTAAATGAGCTACCGGTGGGACCTAATGGACCTACAGATCAGAAGCTCCAACGATATGAGATTAGATGGCTAAACTCATTAACCAAGTTAATCAATATTCGTTAACCGCGGTTCACTCCACTAAAGAACCACGGCTGCACTCTTCTCACTGCAGATATATTTCTGTGTCCACGGATATTGACCGTCAACAGCAAGTTAGCCCTTCACGTGTGTTCGTACCCCAGCTAGGTCAAATTACCGTTTTACCCCTGGGCTACCTCTTGGTCCTTAAGTACCAGTGCTCCTCTAATGAACAACCTGTTTGAGGTCCAACCAACAAACAGAAATCCCTCTCGTGCCATAAAGAGGGTAGGGCCCATTGTTCAAGACCCGGAGACACCACTTAAGAGAACACACCTCTACTTACCCTAAAATCGGGAAGGAGTGAATTCCATCTTGTAAGACTACGTTCCCAGCTCCCCACTCGGTCTTGTCCCCAAAATGGTAGGCTTATTGAGTCGGCGAACATGTCACTCTCACCCGTACAAATCAAAGGACAATCCCTCATGGACAGGAGTCCATAATCCACTCAGGATTAAGGCCAAGTTGCCTAGGTCATCCTAGTGAAATAGAAACCGAGCTAACTAACGGTGTTACAGTTAGTGGTTAACTATTTCGCGGTCCGGTCTTTGTGCAAACTCATTGCACAGGATACCCCCACTTGCATGTCAACTACATGAACGCGTTGGATCACTACATTTGTATCAATATACAAAGCGGGTCGTATCCATAGTGTCACCAAGACAAGGTACCCAGCCTTATGCAAGTTCAACTACTAGGCTATAGTGGAGTGTCCCGATAGTTAACGGATGTTGGTTAACTAGGTTAAAAGAGTTTAGTCGATTAAACCTCGTACCATTTGAGCCCATGATCTGTAGGTCCATTAGGTCCCCTTGCTAGCTCTAGACTAACCTTTGGAACACTATGATGGATAGAATTAGAATTAGTTCAAATTCGATTTAGGGAAATGGTTGGATATGTTTGACGTTACCGATACGTCGGGTTTTGTATAAACCTAGTTGAGAGAGATTTAATATTTAAATATGATTTAAATATCGAACACATAAATAGGGATTCATGGTTGAAAAATAAAATTTTGGAAATGTTTGGGATTGATGGCAAAATATTAATTTAATATTAAAAATTAAATTAATTAATAATTATTTTAAATTAATTTTGAATTAATTTAAAATTTAAAAATTAAAATTAGATTTTACATATTTCATATTATTAATATTAAATAATTAAAATTAAAATTCAAGATAATTTTGAATTTATAAAATTCAAAATTAAAATGAATTTTTGGAGGTGGAGTACATGGTGACTAAACCCATGCACTCCCCTCACTTAAGCCACCAAATTATCCACTTCAGGTGGGGTAATTTGGTGTCAATCCCTGGTGGTTTTCTTTAGCTTTCATCCCTCTATAAAAGGGAATGAAGATGTTGAAGAAATTAGATGATCTTCCTTAGTGAATTGCTGCCAAAATCTCTCCACACCAAAAACCTCCATTCAAGCTTGTTCTTCAAGTTTTCCCTTCAAATTCCATCACTAGAGGATCCTACAATCCGTTCCAAAGGCTTGAGGATAGCAAGGAAAAAACCTCCATTCAAGCTTGTTCTTCAAGTTTTCCCTTCAAATTCCATCAATAGAGGATCCTACAATCTGTTCCAAAGGCTTGAGGATAGCAAAGAAGATCAAGTGGTGGTTCGTGATAGCTTGGAGAAGAAAAACAACCAAAGGGTTCAACCAATTTAGAGAATTAAAGAGGTTGGTAAACACTGCCCTGTTTTTCTTCCTTAGAACAACATGCATAGTTTGATTAAATTGAGCTTATTAAGTGCCTAAGATCCAAAATTGCTTCCGTATATTAGATATTAACACTTTCAAAAGAGAGTTGGAAGTATTTAAATGTGATTTAAATATTGTTAATATGTATGTGATACAATATTTCGGTTTGAATATGAATAAGGATTCACATTCGAACAATCGATTTTGAGATAACAGGATTAGTACAATTATATATAATTTTTTATTTAAATTAATTATGAGAATTAATTTTGATTTATCAAAATTCAAGGTGTTGAGTTTTCATGAAATGCATTTTCATGCAAATCTCAAGTTGGACACCTCAATTGTTGACTAACCCATTCCCACCTTAACTTGTCTTCAACCTTATAAGCTCGATGGCTTTTGCTGAGACAAGGATATATATGAATTTGATCGAAAATTTGGAAAAGAACAGAAGATGAATTCTCTCTCTAAAAACCATTTTTTCTCTCCCAACGGTAGCTTGTAGTGTCAAGCTTTTCCTCTCTAAATTCATCATGTAAAGGCTCCCAAAAGAACCGCGTGAAGAAACATCCAAAGAACCGCTCGAATTTAGAGCACCAAGAGGTAAGTAGTTCCTTTGTTTTCAAGTTAATTTTCAGCATGCTTTCTAAGGAGAAATTAATGAAATTAAATACCTAAGATCTTGAAACACTTCCGCTCGAGTGATCTACACTCCTACAATTGGTACCAGAGCGTGGTTTGGACGTTTAATTTGCATTAATTTCAAGTATGGTGGGTGAATTTCATGTGATGAATGAGTTGTGGGCTAAATGTGGATAAATTCAATTTTGACATTAATTTAAGCTTTCAATTGTTGAAATTTGTTGTAATTGCCTACATGTTTATGGGTGATAAAGGTAAAAAATATACCTATTTTACCCTTATATTTAGCTCATTTCATTGTCAAAAGTTCCATGTTTAGATCAATTTTACTGTTCCCGAGCTCAAAATATGTCAAAGTTGATGAATTAGGGAGTTGAGAGTCACATTTGTCAAATTATGCTTATTTGTGCTTAAAAAGACTCAATTTGATATGAATTTGACCCATTTTGGTGTTGTGCAGGAAAACAGAGGAAAGATGGAAAATACCCAGAAATGCGACCGCATTTCTGGGAAGGCTAAAATCAAATGCAACCGTATTTCTGGAAAAACAGAGGTCGTTCCGAGTCCGTCGCTGGTCGTTTTGAACGAGACTTTTGCGCACCTAACCGGCTGTTTTGACCTCGAAAATGACTGGGCTACCTACCAGCACCTATTTCGTGGCTCATCAACCACTTCCCACACTATATAAGCTCGAGATTCGAAAGTCAAATTCAAGCAGAACTCATTGGGAAGAAGAGGGTGGTGATAGAACCCTAGTAGACGCCCATGAGTAGGGATGTCTGAGGTCCTTCTTAGAACACTGAATTCTAACATTAGTTAGACATCAAACCTTAGGGTTTGTAGGGATTTTCACTCATTCCCACTTGTAAAAGAGAGAGAGTGGAGTGTCAAGCGAACTCTAAAATGATTGGATAAAACAAAAAAACCCTAGTATTTAGCTACTGCCATTATTTCCAACACTTGGCACTTTTCATTCTTTTGTATTATTTACATTTTATTTTCAATGGAAAGTTGTTCATTTGCTCTTTATCCCACCATGCTTAACTAAATTCCGTTGAGGGGTTCAATATGGTGAATTCTCTTATGGTTCAATAGCTTGAAAGTGTTTATTCGCTTAAGTTACTATTCAATGCATGTCATTCTTTATTGATTATCATTCTGATCGTGCTGAGTTTAAATTGATCACTTAGACTTTGCATGCTATGTGAGTTTGATCTCGAAAGGGACAGACGATATCAGTTCTCATAAAGGTGATATAGGAGAAAAAACTCGAAAGAGATTGTTCGGTGGTATAGGGCAAGCTGCCTAAGGCACCCTATATCAACTATAAGGTTATAGATTGCATTCGTGAATTATCTATGTCGGAGTCGAGTCAGATAAATGTGCATAACAATACTTGCTTAGCCTTCCAACGGTTCTTGGGAGGAAGGCCAAATAGAAGTTTGATTAGACTTAAGTTGAATAATCTATTATTAAGGTTTATCTGCCTTTGGGATGAAACTATATTGAATACCTCGTTTTATTTATTGTTGTTATTCCTTTATTTATTTACTTATTTATTTATCTTTCAAAAATCAATCATCAATTATTTCTTTGGTTACCTAATTTAAGCAATCATTTGAGCAGTTTCTTCTTCAAATCTGTGTTTCCAATTTAGTCCTCGTGGGATCGATACCCTTGGAATACTTCTAAGGTTTTTTATTATTACGTGCGATAGTGTATACTTACACTAAGGTTGGATGAATTTATCATTATTATTATCTATCATCTATTTCTCACATCCACATTTTAGCCTCTACCGCACCAATGGGCATTAATGTGTTGCAAAGAGTTTGTATAAATTTGAGAGTCAATAGACAAGAAATTAGGATGTAATCAATCAAAGAAGATGAAGAACTAGTGCTGGTCGAGAAGCAGAGTAGTGTTCCAGACGCATCAATGTCGAGACGCTGATAAACAAATTCAAACACCGTGCAATTTTGGTGCACTACAAGAAAAATTGACTTACTTGACGCTTTTGGAATGTCAACTGTTAATACTCTTGACGCTTTTAAAAGCGTCGAGAGAACCACTGTCAAGAATAAGGTATAGAAAATTTGACAAACGAGAAGCGTCAAGACAACTTTTACTTGATATATATGAAACGTCAAGAATATTAAATTTTTGACACTTATAAAGCGTCATGTATATAGATTTCTTGACAGTTATTAAATATCATATTTGTTAAAACTTGACAGTTCTAGCATGTCAAATGGTACTTTATCTCGACATTTCAGAAATGTCAATTTAAAAAGTTGTTGACACATTTTACATGTCAAGTTTGTTGGTAATTTTTTTTTTCAATTATAATAGTTGTTCCCTATTGTCTTGAATATCCTGCATTGCATTCCAACAATTTGATATATTGATCAACCAAATAAACAAATACACATTCAAGATCGATCAACCAAATTTCTTCCAATAACTTCAATAAAAATTCATATCTTCAACATTACAAAAGTATCCAACCTCCATATGAGCAATTCCAAAATTACAACTATCAATCCATATGAACAATTCCAAAAATTATAAGACCTATCGACCCACATGAACAATTACAAAATTACAGGACCTATCAACTCCATTTGGACAATTCCAAAATGAAGAACTTTACACTCATTTTCTCCGTATATTCAAAATTACATAATACCTATCTCCACCATATATTCAAAATCACAAAGTACCTATTAAATAATTAATGTGCTTCCGTGCCTTAAAATCAACCTGAACTTGGAATCCTTGTCTTTCCTGTTTCTCTCCAAATGCTTTCGGATTGAAACAGCTTCCTTGATGAGATGGTAAAGATCCTCCGGGATTTCAGGAGCTAGTCCTGAGCCAAAAAAGAAAACATGTTAAAAAGAATAACATATTAATTCTGATTGATGTATAAAATAGAAGTTCAGTGGAGGAAGGGTAGATGAGGCTCACCAATAACATTAACAAAGTTCATGTGTTCAACATCACCAAACTATCAATCTTATAAACAATTCCAAAATTTCAAGAATTATCAACCCAATATGAACAATTCTAAAATTCCAACACCTATTAACACCATAAAGTAAGTGTAAAATGGTCACATATAACTTCCATAACATTATGACATTTGTCGAGTGCAATAATTTCACTTGCAAAAATAAAAGCAAATGAAAAAAAAAGTCTCACATAACTCTTTGAAGGTTGATCGAATATGGTGCAATTTGTACTTGAAGCAATTGATCAACATGATCAAATCTGATACATAAGAAGAAATGCAAATAATTTAATCAAGACAATTAAGATTAGAAGTATGAATAACATATACTCAAATGAACATAAACACCCATACTCATCAAGTTAACACAAACAACTAAAGTTATCAAATTTTATTGAACATAAATACAAAACTTAAACAACTTATCAAATTTGCAGACCTTCGAAAAACAATAGATATCTAAAGTAATTCATTCTTAACAACCAGTAGAATCTTTGGAACATCATACATTTAGCATCAACAATTTTTTGGATCCAATATCCAACTTATGGCTTGAATCCAAATCACCCTAACATACTAAATTGTCATTTTAAAAGGGTCTAAAGTGTTGAACTTAGTCCGAATGACTACTTACCTTAGCTAAACAAATTCTTGATTAGCATGCTTTTTAAACAACTCTTCTAAGGTGTAGATAATAAATAGGTATCAATTAGCATGCTTTTTAAACCATAACCAACAAGCAAAACCCATTTATTTTACATTTTAAGGACCTATAAAGGTTGGGCAACACTTTAAAAGCCTAAACAACTAATGGGTATCGATTAAAACATGATTTTAAGGCTTAACACCTAACATGCAACTCAACTTAAGGCTAACAAGCTTAAGGACAGCGATGAAACTCACCCAAACGGAATTTAATAAGTCTACCTGAGGCCCTAAAGCGTAGTTGAGATCCCTATTCTAAGCCTTCCCTCGAAGACAATTATGGTCCCTAAACCACTATGATGCTACCAAAAATTCGGCAGCATAACAACATACATATAGGGAACCCAAAAATTTTCTCTTCACCTGGAAACAAAATAATGCACTTCTATAGTCACAACGAGCCAGATCTCGCATCCAAACTTCAATCCAAACTCCAACAGAGATTCAACCCATCCTCCAATATCATAAATAAAAATCCAGAGAGAAACCATAGCCATCCAAGCCAAACATGCTTTAAAATAAACCAAAAGATGCTAGGTTCATTATGAACCTATTGACCTTGGTTCTTAAAAATCTTTAAATTTTAAAACCTTAAATTTTTTTGTTCCGACCTTGTAATGTATGATTTTTCTTAGATTGAGTATTTTCTTTCTGCAGGAAGGTTACCTTGTCCATGAGTGTAATGAAAGGTGCAGCTGTAGTAGAACCTGTCCAAATAGAATGTTGCAAAATGGAATTCAAGTAAAACTTGAAGTCTTCATGACAGAGACAAAGGCAATTTCTTCTTTATGTGCCTTATGATTTTTTTTTCCTGCTAACTTGTATATAACCTTTAGTTTCCTAGCTGGTGTTTTCTGTAGTTTCTTATACGAAATTGTAAAAAAAATATAGGGGTGGGCAGTGAGGGCTGGTGAAGCCATTCTGCGTGGCACATTTGTTTGCAAGTACATTGGAGAGGTGTTGGATGAGCAGGAAGCAAACAGGAGATGTGATAGGTTTGTATGATTTTTTAAACTTCTCTTTAGAATCAACTTTTTCTCTATGTATGATCCACTATATCTTCTATTAGGTATAACAGTGAAGGGAACTGCTATTTCTTGGATGTGGATGCTCATATAAATGACATTAGTAGATTAGTTGAAGGATCAGCTAGATATATTATTGATTCCACAAATTATGGAAATGTTTCGAGATTCATAAATCACAGGTGAGCAGAGATTTATGTTCCACATCTTCTTTCCGCTCATTCAAACATTTGGCAATTTTAGCATGTATTTACTCATGCTTATTTGTTGCTTGACAACGACATATTAAAGGCATGTATATTATTGATTCCATAATCCACGCTACTCATTTAATACCCAACTAAAGGCAATCTCAACATGCTCATCATGCTTCAAAAGTTAACCCAACACACTTTACTTAAGCTTAAAGACCAACTTGGTCTAAAAATGGAATCTTAATCCAACTATCCACTTTAAATTCCCAATTAACAAACCATGGGCAATTGGTCTAAGGCATAGAATTTGAATCCAAATAGCTACTTACCTTGGCCAAATAATATTTGCAAAATCCTTTTCAAAATTCCTTAACTCCAAGGCTTTAGGCTAGCTACACAGAAGGGGGAAACTTCATAAATCAATAGGAGTTCAAAGCAAGCATTCAACTTGGAGTCCATTAATTTAGAGAAGATTTAACTCCCAAAAACTTACCCAAACTCAACCTTTAGCTTGCTGTCCAATAATCCAATAACGCTCCACACTGACGATTAAATCCCCAAAAGCTAAGAGAACCTTGCAATCACATGCCAAAATCAATGGGTGCTCCTTTAACACAAATAAATCATCCAAAACTTGACTTAGTTCACTTACCCAAAGCCGAAATTGCTCAAACACGCTGAAACTCGAAGACCCACTGCTTGAATCGCCAGAATTGAAGGGAAAAGCTTGCTGAACGGAATTAATAATGAGTGGGCATTCAATTAAACATGATAATCAATCAGTATAACCTTCAATCCAACTTACCCACATTGAAAGCTCGTCGAAAACGTCCAAAATCGATCCAAATCACTACCGTTCGCATCGAAAACAGAACACCTGCGGAAAAACGCGAATACAGTCGCCGCCACGCCTGAGACTTGCTGTAAAAACCTTATAAAACGGAGAGGGAGATCACGAGAGAGAGAGAGACAACGAAAAGGGGGGAAAATAAGCTTGAGAAACAACCAAAACGGAGGGAAAAACCATACCCACGCTTGAAGAATCCTGCTGGCCGCTCGAAGGACTATGAACCGTCGGACTTCTCGCCACCAACCTGCTGTCAACGGGCTGCTTACTGGAGACGCCGGAGAAGACAAATGGAAAAGAAACCCATGAGCCGGCGACGGAAATAAAAGAAGAAGAATCAAGGATGGCGGTGGTTGGGTTGCTAGACCAACGGGCATGAAGGTGAAGAAGAATGAAGAATGTGGGATTTTTTTTTCTTTGGCTGTGCGTGTGGTTCCAAAACAAAAGACAAAATCCTAGGGTTTAACTTGGCTCTTTTTCCTTTTATTTACAACATTGCCATTAACTCAATTAACTCCATTACCAAGCTAATTAAACTCCAATTACTCTCCTAAATCAATTTAATTAACCAACACTTGATCAATTAAACTTAAAATTGAGGAAATTGACGTTTACCAAAATTTAGCGACGTTACAGAGGGAGACGAACTAGAAAACGACGGAGAGAGAGAGAGTGTGCGAGAAGGCGGGACGGCGCGAAGGACTGGCGACGGATCAGCGGCGGGGCTGGGCGGCTGAAGGTTGGAAATCGAGGAGGTCTGCGGCTAAAGAAAAACAAAGGGGGCTAAATAAAAATCCTTTTTCTTTTCTTTAAATAAACCCTAGGCAAGTAATACTTGACATTTAAAATGTAGCAAGTAAATCGGGATAAAACTTGATATTTTTTAAATGTCAAGTAAATTATTATAGTTCTCGACATTTTAAAAGCGTCAAGTATTCTGTAGCGTGCAACAAAATCCGAAAAACTCCGTCAAACTCCGTGTTTTTACATTTTTCTTGACGTTTTTTGGTTAAAAATGCAAATTCTTGACATTTTTTTAAGAAAATGTCAACTAATATAAAATTTGAAGTGTCAAGTAATGCAGTTTTTCTTGTAGTGGTGGTGGTTCGGTTCAGGCATTTTATTCCAGCAGTCTAGTTCAACATTTTCAAGTCCGATTCAACCTTGGTTCACCCATTGGAGGTCTGGTTCAAGCCCTATTGAGGTGGTTCAAGCTGGTTCAAATGGTTCGGGGCCGATTCGAGAGATTTCCAAGGCGGTTCAGCTTGTTTTTTTCAATTATTCGTGTAATAATTAATCTAGTTTAATTGTTTGGATGTCAAAATCGGTCCACTTTAGTGTGTTTTAATTTATTATGCAATAATGAATGTATGTTTAAATTAAATAGAAATCACATATGCATAAAGCATGTCATATATAGATTTAAAATCACACCAAAGGAAAGCATGTTTCATGCATTAGAAATATATTATAAGAGTTATAATAAAAAGAATGCATGTTAGGGTTTCATGTTAGATGCATGTTGTATGTTTAATTTTTCGATAATGTATGTTTAATATAAGCGTTATGTTAATAATCGAAAATGAACAAGCATGCAACATGAAACCACCTTAGCATTATATAAACGTTATATAGATGTATGTTATAGGTTATCTATGTTATAAATGTTATAAAAACGTTTTTTTAAAAAAATGTTATAAAAACGAGATAGACGTTAAAACCTATAACAAAGTTAAATGCATGTTCACTACTTAGGGTTAACAAAATTCAATCTTGATCAATTTGCATAGTATAGGTCGATATCTTGTAAAGCTAAGGTTACAAGATATCTTGGAACGATTTGGCTGAGATATTTTTAGAGAAGTTTTTTCCTTCTAAAAAAATGCCAAATATAGAGCTGAAATTATTACATTTCGGTAATCTTACAATGAACCTCTGGATGCAGCCTGGGAAAGATTTCAAAGGCTGGTTTGGAAGTGTCCACACCATGGATTGCCTACTTGCATCATCTTAGAGCATTTTTATAGTGGATTAAATCAAGCTTCGAAGGCACTAGTCAATGCATCTGCAAACGGATCCTTCTTAAAGAAGTTTGCAAATGAGGCACATGCTATATTGGACACCGTAGCCACAAACAATAGACATTGGGGAGAAACTGAGCCAACAACAATTTTGAAGAATCCAGCTAAAGCAGTAGAGACAGAGGCTAATTCTACCATGCAAGCTCAAATCAAGGCTATCCACAGCATGATGATGGGCATGACTATGACCAATCAAGCAAAAACATAGCCCCTGCCAATGCTATTTCTTCTCCCTGCTGTGAAATTTGTGGTGAGGAACATACTGCTAGTAATTGTCCACTAAATCCCGCGTCTGTCTTTTATGTAGGTCAACAAGGGAACCAAAACCAGAACAGATGGAATCCATACTTGGCTACATACAACCTAGGTTAGAGACAACATCCAAACTTCTCTTGGGGAGGACAAGTCGGCTCAAGTAATTCCAATACAAATCAGTTCGGGAAACCTCCTGCACAACAACAACCACAAAAGAACTTCCAACCAGTCCAAGTGCAGAATCAAGAGTCAAATCTAGAGGCTCTTATGAAAGAATACATGGCAAGAAACGATGCCGCTATTAGAAATTTTGAAGTACAGATTGGACAGATTGCTCAAGAAATCAAAAATAGACCACAAGGGACGTTGCCCAGCAAAACTGAGATCCCTCACAGAGAAAAAAAAGAGCAGTGCAAGGCAATCACCTTGAGAAGTGGACTAGAGTACAATGGCCCAAAATACCCTGTGAATCAAGAAGTAAGGAAGATCCCAGAAGAAGCTCAAGAAAAGTTTTCAGAAAAGAAGTCAGAAGTTACCTCAGAAGTTATACAGAATAAAAGCAATGAAGAAAAGACCAAGGAGCATGAAGCCTTGGAAGAAAAAAAATGAAAGTTCAAGTTCAGAGAAAAAACAGGGGAATGTGACCGCAAAACCTAAAAAGTTTGTTATAGATCCAGAATATAGACCACCTCCTCCATACCCTCAAAGATTTAAATATGCTTCGCAGGATGCACAATTTAAAAAGTTTTTAGATCTTTTAAAGCAGCTACATATCAACATCCCATTGGTAGAAGCGCTTGAACAGATGCCTACTTACGTGAAGTTCCTGAAGGACATTCTATCCAAGAAAAAAAGATTGGGAGAATATGAAACAGTTGCACTCACTGACTGTTCTAGTGCACTGGTCAAGAATGAGATTCTTCCCAAGCTCAAGGACCCAGGAAGCTTCACCATTCCATGCTCCATTGGAGGAAGGAATGTAGACAAAGCTTTATGCGATCTAGGAGCGAATATAAATGTTGCACGATTTTATACCGCAAGCGTGCGGGTCGTCACAAGTAATATAGTGATTTTGAGTATAGAGTATCGTCTCCACAGGGATTGGATTTATTCAATTAATTACCACGAATAATCTTGCAATGCTTTATTTAGAGAACAAAATCTAATGCCGAAAAGAATAACAAAAAGCTAATCTAGAAAGCAAAAGATAAATGGAGACACAATTTGGAGGGATAATTCTAGAGTGGTTGATTTCATCAATTGGACCTTTAATGCTTAATCAATTAACTAATATGGATTAACTAATCGTTTGATTCATTAGTCTAGAAGCCTAATTTCAAGGACTCTCTTGTCGGTTTCCTCTTATTCTCATGCATTTTAATAAAGAATATCCTTTCGGTTTCCTCTTTATTTACTTAGCATGACATTACGACCATTCAATACAACCTCTAATGCTATTTATCTTATCCCGTGTCACCTGGGTAAATAAACGTCAGTCATGCATTCAGTTATAGTCTAAGCTTCTCTCCGTCGAGTTTCCACTTAGTAACGAATCATTAATCAGTGATCATTTGATTAAAAGCATTAAGGACAAAATGCACAAATGAACAACAATGACAATTAAACAAAATTAATTCATTAATCAAGCAAAGGTTCAACATCTAATTCAATCTCATAGAATTTAGGAATTTACTACTCATAATCACTAAAATTCAATAATTCCTAATCACAAAAATTCTAGAAACTAAAACATAAAGGAAAAGGGAAGAGAAATGCTCATAAAAGTGTCGATCTCCTCGATCCCGAGGCGACCTCCTTCAATCCCGAGCTCCAAAGATCTTCAACAAAGCTCCAAAACTCTCCCATAAATCCCCAATTTTAGTGTGGACTCTAGAATGGGGTGAAAACCCACAAATTGGCTCCCCAAACTTGGATGAAAATGACTCTATTTATAGGCTCCCAGCAGGCGCAGCGTCGCGACGCTCTGACGTCATATTGTCTTGGGCTGCAAGTCGTCGCAGCATCGCGACGCTACCCACTTTTTGGATCCTTCCACATGGCTGCCTAGCGTCGAGACACTCAGCGTCGGGACGCTCAAGGCTTAGCGTCTCGACGCTAGGCCTTGGATCTTCTAGAATGGCCCGATTTTGACTCAATTTTTGGGCCTCCAACTTTCTTTTGGCCCAAATGCTTCATGTATTGGATCTTGGGCTCTTTTCTTGACCCAACTTGATACTTTAAGGCTTGGAATACATGAATTTGGGCTTTTAACTCATTTTTCTTGGGCTTTTGGACTTGGATCTTCAATGGACTTCTCCTAAATGCTTCGAAAAGCCCCAAAATCATCCAAAATCTCTCAAAATTCCGGTTTTGCTTCCTTGGCTCGGTTTTATGAAATTTAGACATAAAATAGCATTAAAGTACACAATTCATGCACAAAAATAGCTAAAAATAATAGGAAAATGATAGCATTTATGCATGCTATCAATAAACCTGATGCCATACTCAGTTTTTCAACAGTTGGGGATAGGTGAAGCAAGACCAATAACTGTAACCTTACAGTTAGCTAACAGATCACTAACACAACCTATTGGCAAAATTGAAGATGTGTCAGTCAAGGTTGATAAATTTGTATTCCCAGCAGATTTCATCATTCTGGATTGTGAAGCCGATAAGGAAGTGCCAATCATTTTAGGACGACCATTCTTAGCAACTGGCAGGACCTTAATTGATGTTAAAAAAGGAGAGTTGACTATGAAGGTCAATGACCAGTGTTGGGTTCCTAGAGTGAGTAAAAATGCGATATAAAAATGCTCTAGAACTCTGTGCAAGTATACAAAGTCCACAGCAAGTAATAAGTATTATCAATCCAAGACCTGAAGTAGCTTCCACTTTATCTATTTTGTATAATTCTTTAATGGTTTCAAAGATGGTAAAAATGATTGGTTTTTATAAGAATAATGCTGAAGCAAAAGAAATGACATAACATAAAGTAAACGGATAGACAGACAGATTAGAAACAGGCGCTGGTCAGGATTTAGTAATTGTTTTAAAAGATGCTCTAGCAATACTATTGATCATGCAAAACTCTCGCAGTCTTATTAGCAGATTCCTCCCGGAACTCCGGATCTTTTGGAATGTGTTTCAACTCCAATGAAGTACTATCGATCAAGCACTAGGCAACTGGCTATCCCTAGCTCAGTCACTGGCGTTCACCAATACACAATGATCTAGTGTGATTAATCGCCATACACTCCCTAAATCATCCCTGAAACTAGAGAGAGGTATTCATACCGGCTGGCCAAGCGGGCATAAAATAGAAATGATCACAACAATTAATCAAGATGCATAGAATCAATATTTATTACTAGAAATTAAGCACGACAATTACATGTTCCTAACCAATGCCTAAGCTACTTAGTTCATAAGATGCATGGAAACGCACGTTACAATCTGAGCAAGCACATCCATAATCACAAGATAATAAAAGAAAATATTAATCTCCTTGATCAGCTTGCGAATGATGGTTTTCTTGATGGTCTCCAATCTCTCTCCTCTATTCGGCTCCCAAAAGTGGAAATGAGAGTGAACTCGTCCCCAAAAGTGGAATGAATTTGACTTGGGCGGCTATCTCCTTTTATAGAGTTGAGGAAAGCTTGAATTAGGTTGACCTAGACACGTGGATGGCTCTCCTTACTCCTTTATCCCGAGATTAGCTTAACAGAATTCAGTTTGTTAAATTGACTAACGAGCTGTGACGTGGCAGTTTTCGCTCCCAGCTTTGCTCCAGCACAGAGTTTGCTCCCTCAAGTCGCCCAGCAACATATTCTGCACAAAATAATCTCCAAAGTTTCCATTCTTCCAAATGGGTTAAAACATATAATATACATCTAAAAGCAACCCAATTAAGCACAAAAGACACACAAATCATGATAGAAATAAGGCCTAAATAACTCCCTTTTGGAGAGTTATCAACCAGCAAGTCACTTTCAATGTGATGATTGTAATGAAATATCAAGGAGATCTTGAGGAGTGCTCTATGATTGATGAAATTGATGAACTCTCCCGGTCTACTCTTCAGGAAATGATGAAAGGAGAAACATTGGAGGATGTACTTGGAGAACAAGAAGAAAAAGGTGGGAAAAAGATTGAAGTAGAAGAAATCAATCAACAACCCATGAATACACAAAAAATCAAACCTTATTTGGGGAAGGGCTTTGAAGCTGAAGAAGCCCATGTTTCTGTGATTGACCTAGTATGATTACTATCCTTGAGAATTTATGTTTGTAAATTATGTGGATCTATAATGATTAATAGAAATAAAAAATTAAATATAGATAGGACTCCAAAATATCTGGACAAGAGTAAAAACTCTGTCTAGGAAAATCTTGTCTAAGAAAAGGTACTTAAGTTGATCGTAGGGAACACCTTTTCCTGGGGATTTACCTAGGAGTTTGAAAAGTCCAAATTATTTCGTATCCATCTATTTTTGAAAAATATATATATTTTTAAGCATGTGAACTTTCTAACATGTTTGTGATTGTTTCAGCTAATAAAAGAAAGATAGAAAAGCAAAGGAAAATGAAAAAAATTAGAAAAAATAAAGAAGGTAGAGTATTGAGGAAAATGCGATCACATTTCTCCCCAGTGCATTTGGAAATGCGACTGCATTTTCCAAGAGTCAGAGGGCAGTGACGTCATTTAAAATGACCATCACGTGACGTAATTTAGAAAACTATAAATAGCTGACTTTAAGATCTTTCCCTCTTCACCAACCACTTAGACTTTCGGTATTCAAGTCAAACACCAAACTCTTCATATTCACTCTCTTGAAACCGAAACCCACAAACAAGAACAATGAAGAACACGCATAAATCATCTTCATCCCGCAAGATTACTCGATCTCAGAGTAATCTACCTGCCCAGGGAGCTGAAGTAAGCATTCGACGGCAAGAAGAGCAACCCGACGCCACCATGCACGAAACGAGAAGGATGAGACCTTCGGGTTTCTAGCTGGCGATTACGGACCAAGGAACTTCCACTCAAACTCCTTCTTCCTCAACAATGCCGGCTACATTGAGGAAGAATCTGAGTTCATCCCAACCAAGAAGGTCCATGCGCACCGAATCCCTTCATAAAACCCAAAAACCCGCGAGCCAACAGTTCAGAAAACGCTCAAGTTCAGAAATGATGCACCGCAATTTTTGAAAGCTTGATCGTATTGAAAAATACGGGCTGTTACAGCAAGGAAGATCAAGTGGTGGTTCGTGACAACTTGGTGAGGAAAAACAAGCAACCAATTCATCCAATTTCAAGATTAAAAAGGTTGGTACTCACTGCCTCTGTTTTTCCTCATATGAACAGCATGCTTTGTATGATCAAATTGAAGTAATTATGTGCTTAAGATCCAAAATTTCTTCTGCATGTTAGATATTAACACCTTCACTTTGTAGGCAGTTGGGTCAACCACCTGCATTTGATGGAGTTTGTTTATAACAATAGTTGTCAAACAACTATTGCCAGGGCACCATTTGAAGCTCTTTATGGGAAGAGATGTAGGTCTCCGATTTGTTGGGATGAAGTAGGAGAATGTAAGTTGTTAGGACTTCGGTTGGTCCAAGTCACTTATTATGTAGTCTAGAGGATTGGAGCGAGGATGAAAACAGCTCAGAGCAGGCAAAAGGGTTATGCAAGCATCAGACGCAGAGGCTTGGAGTTTGCATTCGGTGACTTTGTGTTTCTTTAATGATGCACCGAGGGAGGGGGTCTTGAGGTTTGGAAAGAGAGGGAAGTTAAGTCCCAGGTTTATAGGGCCATTTGAGATTTTGGGAGAGAATTGACCCTATGGCTTATCATTTGGCTTTGCCACCATCTCTTTCTTCGGTTCATGATGTGTTCCATGTATCTATGCTGCAAAGATACACGGTAGACTCGTTGCATGTGGTTGATTTTGAACCTTTGAGACTAAATGAGAACTTAAATTATGAGGAGAAGTTAGTTCGAATCATTGTCAGAGATAAAAAGACTCTTCGAATCAGGGAGATAGCACTAGTCAAAGTGGTTTGGCAAAACCACCAGATTAAAGAAGCATCGTGGGAAAGAGAAGATGGGATGAGAATCAAATACCTTGAGCTCTTCCAAGACTAGCAACTTTCGAGGACGAAATTTTTTAAGGAAGGAAGATTGTACGTCTTTAATTTAAGGTGAGCTCTTATTTCTTAAACTAGAAGGATAATTGAGCAAATTTTCAGTTAATTAGTTGAATTAAAAGTTCAACTAAAGTTGTTAATTGTCTTGGAAAAAAAAAACATAATTAATAGGCTTGATGGAAATTCTGTAAATAAAGAGTCTTTGGAGCCAATCCAAACCCTAATTTTGTATATTAAAAGAGAGGCACGCAACCTAAGCCATTTTTTTAATTCCATCTAAGCCACCATCATTTTCTTCTTCCTTTTCCCCTTCACGTTTTGTGCCCTCCTCAAGCACCATCTCATTCTTCTTCCTCTTGTATCTTCGACCAACCATCGGTTTAGCGCCTGCGTCGTCTCCCTTACCCTCCGACAAACATCTCCGACGGTAGTGGTGGCAGTAGTCTCGGTAGTTTCTTCGTGCGAGTCATGGTTCCGACGTGTAGTGGGGTCAGCGATGGCAGTAGCTTATTTGGGTTGATGCATCATCAAGCTCCATTGATTGATTTCCTCATGCGAGTTGTGGAGGGGATTGATTTTTCGGTGATTTCAAAACCCGAACAACAGGTTTCCTTCGTGTTTTCCAGCGGTTTAAGATCGTATAGCAGTGGGTTTCCTGCCTTTGATGTCCAACGAGTTTTTCCAACGTGGGTCTTTGAGTTTCGGCGATTTCGTGAGTCTTCGGCCGCGTGTAAGTGAAATTTAAGGCATTCTTGGGTTGATTTTGATGTTTATTCGAATACCCATTAGTTGTGACATTTGATTTCAAGGTTCTCTTAGCATTTGGGGATTTAATCGTCAATTTGGAGAGAAATTGAAACCGAACAACAAGATTAAGGTTCTATTTTGGTGATTTTTAGGTGTCAAATTTATCTCCAAGATCATTTGGCTCCTAGTTGTATGCTTGAAGTAATCTTCTATTGGTTTAAGAATTCTTTTCACCTTGTGTAGATTGATTAAAGGCCTTAGGAGCTAAGGAGCTAATTTAGCTTTTGACAAGCATTATTTGGCTAAGGTAAGTAGCCATTCGGATTAAAGCTCTAAGTTTTGTCCTTGGATCTAATGAAGCACAATTGGTTCTTTTTTTTTTTTTTTTGGGGGGGGGGGGGGGGGGGAAGCATGGGAATAGTTGAGAATGTTATGGTTAATTGCAGCATGTTAAGTTAGCCTTTATGTATGTAGCTATTTGGATGCAATTTCCATGCTTAGATCCATAGCATGATTGTTGGGATAGATAAGTAGCCATTGGATTAAGTTCTATGCTTTTAACTAATTTTCTTTGAGAATTTAGTATGCTAGCATGAGTTAGACTTAAGCCTTGAGTTTTGCTTTTGGATTTAAATAAGCATGATGGGTTACATTGTGAGACATATGGTGGCAGTATGAGAATTTTATAGCTAATTGTAGCATGTTGATACTGCCTTTAATTGGACTAGCATCGTTTGGTTCATTTGGCAGCATATTTTGTTTGGATAACTTATGGTTTGCTCTGAATGTATGTTTAAGCTATGCTTGAGTTGTGGATGCGAGATCTGACTTGCTTTGACTGTAAAAGTTCAGAGTACTGGAAGTGTGTGGATGTTTATTGTTGGGCAGTTGGAATATAGAAGTGTTTTACCTTGTTTCCAGGTGTTAAGAAAATTTGGGTTGTCTGTATGTATGTCACTATGCTGCCGAATTTTCGGTAGCATTGCACTGGATAAAGAGACTAAGTTTAGAATTATCCCTTAGACCATGATGTGCTTAATTGGTTGGTTGATTAGTATAGACCACAGGTTCTCCAAGCACGTTTTAGTATGACTTTTAGAGAATCATGTATGAATGAGAATAGACTCAAAATAGGGACCTTAGTCATGTTTTAGTGCCTCGGGTGGACTTAAGGATCATTAAGTCTTATGTTAGGTAGGGTTATTTCTTTTCCCATCTCAGGACTGATGGAACCCAGTATTTAGGCACGGGATCGTGCATTCTATAATTGACTGGTAGATTCCAATTTTCAGGCACGAGATTGTGCATTGCATCAATTGACTGTTAGAGGTCAGTTTTCAGGCACGGGATCGTGCGCTCTATCAGTCTCAGGACGGGGTTGAGCCTAGGCACGAGATCGTGCGCCAGATGGCACTCAGGCATGTTTTTATTTACCAGATTGTTACACCGTATTTTCATGAATCAGGGGTGTTGTGTTCGGATAGGTGTAGTTCTACTAGAAATTGCCAGCTAGTCTCTATTTTACCTGCCTTACCCGACTGACCCACACAACACTCTAGTTGGCACATGTTGGGGAAAGGTAATCACCCTAGACAGAACATTTCATGAACCTAGTTATGGCCCTAGGGTTAGAAACCCGAATGATTGTTCCAGTAAGGTCCCTATGATGTTAAGACCCAAATTCAAGTTTTCATGTTATTAAATTCATGTTATCAAAGCTCATGTTATTAGTTTCAGCCCTTAAGTGGGCTACTTACTGAGTATATTCTTATATATTCACCCATGCTACATGACTTTCCTTTTCAAGTGGTACTTGACGACAATAGGCGAGTGGCCAGAGTAGTGACTTGGATAGGCTATGGGATGCAGCTGCAAATCATGACCCCAAAAGTTTAGGACCGAGTTTCATAGTTTCATGTTTTCAGACGTTTGTTATGATCAAATTTTATGAAAATTGTCTATCGTCGTTTTTTACTGTTTATTTAATGTAAAATGACTTACGCTTTTGGGCCCAATTTATTAAATAAAATTTTTTTACTTATAGTCTCTTCCGCTTTAAAGTTTCTAAGTTTTTCATGTTCATGTATGTAGTAACGATCCTTAAAAGTTTTGCTTCCTTCTAGTCGAGTCGTTATAGTTATCTCTCTAAAAACCATTTTTTTTTCCAAACATAGCTTGTAGTTCAAGCTTTTCCTCCCTGAATTCATCATGTAAAGGCTCCCACAAGCCCATTCTAAGGCTGGAGAATAGCGGACCAGGGAAGATCTCGGTGGTAGTCCATGATGCGTTCGTGTGAAGAAAGTACGAACCGGTTGGATTTAGAGCTCCAAGAGGTAAATACGAGTTCCTCTGTTTTCAAGTTAATTTTCAGCATGCTTTCTATGGAGAAACTAATGAAATTAAATGCCTAAGATCTCGAAACGCTTCCGCTCGAGTGATCTACACTTCTACAAAGTCGCCAACGACGGTATGAATTAAATAGTTTTTAATTCTTTATAATCAGCATTTTTATAGTCAATTTACAGTAATTTATATGATGAATGTATGCTGTAATTTTTCCTTTCGTATCGGTATTTCAATTTAGATTAAAACACAGTGTTAGGTTCTCCGAATTCTTCCGCTGCACGACGTTTTTATCCCTGCAATCGAGACGCTGACTTCTTGGGTTTTTGGTGCTGATTTTGGACTTGCAGCGCGTTGAGATGTTGGTGATAGCAAGCATAAATGTTGCTATTTTGTCCTTAGATTTATTAGCTTTTGTTGTGCTTTTATTGTGTTTTTAGCATACAAATCGATTTAATTGTGTAATTTTGTCCCTATGAGATTTTATGGGAATTTGGAGAAAAAGAAGAGAAAAGAAGCCCAAAATGTTGGAGTTGGTCTTTGAAAATCAAAGTTGGGTCAAGATGAAATAGCCCAAGACCCATGCTAGAAGACATTTGGGCCAAAAAATGGAGGGAAGCCCGAAATTCAGCTCAAAAGATGCATTTGGAAGGTTCTGGAAATAGGACAACGTCGAGACGCTGTCCCCTAGCATCTCGACGCTGCCCTGACTTGCTGCCCAAGAAGACTACGTCACAATGTCACGACACTGTGATGTCAGCATCGCGACGCTGCCCCATTTTCAACCCTATAAAAGTCGTGGCTCTCCTCCCATTTCCATCATCAATCACCACTCCAATCCATTTGTTTAGTCTTTCTAAGGCTCTTGGAGTCTCCCTTGAGGGTCGAGTTGTGAGGAAAGTGTGAAATCTTGTATTGAGCATTTTTTTAGGGCTTAGGAGCTTGTAACGGAGAGGATCTAAGGCGCAAGCAAGGGATTCTCTACGGTTCATCTCCTAACTCTTTAATTGCTCTTTTATGCTTATTAGTATGTATTCTTGGGAAGTTTTGACACTTATGTATAGCTAAATCCCATTTGTGGGTCTTCAAATGAAAGATTATAGTTGATTGTTATCTTAATTGCCTATCTATGTGTCCATATACTGATTATTTGTGTGGATGGTCGTAATCCTCTATAGAATCTGGCCAATTTTATAGTGATTAGGTTCTTAATGGAAACTCGACGGAGAGAAGTTAAGATACATCATAATCCACTCAACTAGGCTTAACTGCTCGTAGTGACAGCGAGAGTAGTTGGTTAGGCTTAGAGACCGAAAATGAATCAGGCTAATTAATTAACCCGGTTAATAGCGCTAAGGACACTTAGGTTATTAATATGAGTTAATTATAATTAGGGGAAACCGAAAGGAGAAACGATGTAACAAACGGAGATTCTAGGTTTATAATTAGTCAGACACGAGATAGGATAATTAGAATAATAAGTTAGCTATAATCCGACTTGCAAGACCCCGCCTCACAATTGATTCTTTCTCCATCTTTGCCTTTGATTGATCAATTTGATTCTTGTAACTTTATATTTTAGATTTATTGATTGAAGCTAGTTTGCCATTTTTCAAAATGAGCTTTTAAATAAGACCATAATCTTATATATATTTTGAAATAAGATTATATTTTTGTAACTTTATATTTTAGATTTATTAATGGATAAAATCAGTTTGGTGATAGATTTTTAACAAAAATTATTCCTTTATTTTAGGAATTTACAAATGAAATTGGCTTAGTTTATTTTAAATGACAGTTTTGTTAAACTACCGTATAATTGTAGTATTTGGTTTTTTTTTTTTTTTTTTTTTTTTTTTTTTTTTTTTTTTATATAAGAATTCTAGTATTTGGGTTATATTATTAATCAAGGGTATTTCGTAACTTTATATTTTAGATTTATTTATTGAAGCTAGTTTGCCATTTTTCAAAATGAGCTTTTAAATAAGACCATTTTTGTTGTTATCCCTCTACAAAATAGGTATTTGAAAACAATACAGTTCATCAATGATTGGTGAACTTGCAGATCCATTTGCAACTCCTTGAGAAATATTGTTGGAATAATATTTCTTTCCCATATTTCAAATCCAATATAGTGTGAAATAAGTTATTGAGTGTTTTTTTTCTTAATGATTACCCTACTTGCGGGATTATTAACTATACCATTTTTGGCGAATGTCAACAAATTCCAAAACCTAATTCGTCATCCAATAGCGACAACCGTTTTTTGATTGGTACCACAATAGCCCTTTGGTTGGATATTAGAACAACATTAATGATTGATAAATCTCTAACTTTAGGTCTCAAAATATAATTGTATTTCATATTTTCGTTGTTTTTAATATGTATTCGGTAGCAAATGTCTACTGCCAAAACACTAATAAATATTGTTTTTTAAAACTCTTCATTTTTAAAATCTACTAAACTAATTTAATACAATAAATTTGAAAATAAGATTTTTTTTTAGACAATATGAGGGTGGGGGGATTCGAATCACTAACCTCGTGGTTATCAATATAACTTTATACCAGTTGAGCTATGTTCTTGTTGGCAAATAAGATATTTAATATAATTAACAAGAATTAAAATATTAATGGTTGTAAAAAAACGAATTAAAATATTAATGACTATATCTATATTGAGAATTGAATTTCATGGATATATCAATGAATATTTTGTAAATATAAAAATTTTATAAAAAAATTGTTTAAATTAATAGTTAAGTTGTTTTGTTATAGATCTTAGGTTTTGTTATAAGTTTAGTCTCAAAATTTTCAAGATAGTATAAATTAGGTGTCTGAACTTTTAATTTTGTGTCTAATAAGTGGACAACGACCAAACCATAGTGTAATATCGACTTTTTTTAGTACATCAATATTTGGGGATGGGGGGTTCGAACCTTCGACCTCTTGATCAAAGGTACCTGCTAATTACCGTTGAACTAGATTCGCTTTCGCCATAATATCAATTTTAAGAGTTGAGCCATTGGGAGTCGTTTAATAGTAAGGAAAAAGACAAACGAAAAACGTGATGCACGATGAAAAATAAACAGGTACAGAAAAACGTGATTCACGACTTTCCTTCGTCAATCAGGCACATATTCCCTACTCTTATTTTTTTATTTTATTTTATTTTTTTGAAGATTCCCTACTCTTATTTAATTATAAGGAAAAGCTTTAGTGTTTGAATTTGGTGAATTTATTTATTTCTTACTTTATTTTTATTATTTTTTATTTCAACACGTGGATGGAAAGTTTCGAATTTTTATATTAAATCGAAGATATGTATACTAACCAATTGAACTATGCTCGACATTGAATATGAAACCTTAGAAAGAGAGTAAATTGTTTGTTTGGAGAACTATGTTGAAATTGACTATTATTTCTTACTTTAAACTTTAAATTATTAAATTCATCTGAAAGATTGATAAGTTCTAAATTATTAAACTTTTTTGAAAATTAGGCTTGTTTTCTCCCACTTTTCTTACCATGATTTTCATCTTTGTTAAGAAAACATTTGAATTCTTAGCGAAATTTAAAAAATAAAAACATGTTTTTTATAATAATTTTTTTAAAATTTTCAAAACTTGACTTGGTTTTTGAAAATATGAAAAGAATATAGGTAACAAAACAAAGAAACTTGTATGTGAAAATAGTATTTATAAACTTAATTTTCTACAAAAATCAAATGATTATCAACCAAAGTCTTAACGTCTAATTTTCCACCATCTATATTTAATAATGAATTAAGAAAAATGTTGTAATTGTAATTTAGTAATTCTACCTTTTTGTCAATAAATCAAATGGAAAAATACAATTTGACACCGGAAGTTTGAGTTTGGTGCCTAATTAGATTTTAAGGTTTCAAAAGTGATCACAATTTAATTTTTGAGGTTTTAAAATTGGTTCTAAATCATCCCTCAGTTAAATGGATCCTTAGTTGACTACCAGAAGATGTCATGACCAAGGGCGGATCCACGTTGGACGCCCCCCTGGATTTATAGAATTATACATATATATAATATATTTCAATTAGCTTTCCATAATTTGATTAAGGATCGTTGGTTTGAGGGGGGCACTTTGTATGCTCTGTGGGCGCATGAAGGAAGTTTTAGGTTCGAGACATACACGCCTGCCTCTTTTCTTTTTTCTTTTTTCTTTTTTTTTTTAAGTTTTAACCTTTTTTCTTTTTGCTTTGTTTCAATTTTAAATTTTAAAATTAGAATAATATTATTAATTAAAATCAGTTAGAATTTAGTTTATCTTTTCATTTTACTCATTTGTATACAAATTTAAAAACAAAAAGCATAATCATTATTAAATTATGTTAGAAAAACTAATTGTATAAAAAAAAAAAAAACTTTGTCCTATTTAAAAAAAAAAATCTTAAATATTTCAATTTTTATTCTTTCGGGTAGATAGTTCTAAATTTATTATAATTTTGTAAATAATATTACTTAATCTAAATATTATACCATTGCATTTAAAATTATATTTATATGAATGTTAAATTATAAGTTTAGTTCATGAATATTAAAATTTGTATCCGACAAGTCCTTAAATTTTCAATTTTTTTGTAATAAGTCTTTTAACTTTAAAAATGTCTAATAGATCCATGATGTTTCAATTTTGTATCTAATAGGGTCTTAAACATATTATTTTTTTTAAAAAAATAATAATTCTATTAGACATAAAATTTAATTTTGTATATAATTGAACCTTAAATTTTCACAGACCTATCAGACATTTTTTAAAGTTTAGGAACCATATAGACACAAATCTAAAAGTTTAAGAATAAACTTGTAATTTAACCTAATATGAACTTGTGTCCCTCTAATGTATGATTTTGGATCCGCCATTGATCATGACATTATTAAATTGCAAACTTTGAATGACGTGACAATATTTATTAATTTAAGGGGTGATTGCATCAATAGCAAAAGGGAAATTTTTAATTGTCAGCGTGCCTTCACTTTTTGAGGATTGCAATTATGGCAAAAAAAAAAAAAAAAAAAAATTCAGCCCAGCCCAAAACGCAAATAGAAAAAGTAAAAAATACTCTTTCCAAAATTTTCCCGTGTTCTAATGTTATGAAGTGAAGGAGTGTACGACATTCAAGCGGAAGTGTAACACCCCAGGATTTTAATAATTATCCTAACGACATTACTAACTCTTAAACCAAAACTAACTGTGTGCACCGAAAATTTCGGCAACATAACGGCATATATAGGACTAACCCAAAATTTTTCTGAACCTGCTGAACAAGAAAAAACACTTCTATATAGCCAACTACTAACCGCACACCACCACACCTCAAATATGTAGCAGAACTTCCACAACAAAGCGAGTCAGGTCTCACAAAATCAACTACTAACTACATAATTCACACGAGTCAAACTTATTTACAAAAAACTAAATGGATAGATGGAGTTCCTTAAACCAACACAACTAGTCCTAGAGTCAACAGGAATAAACTTGAAACTAAACAATTAGGACATCCAACTGCCCAACCAATAAAACATTACTATCCTAACTAAGCTGAACAACGAGCTATCCGACATGAAAGAAAAATAAAATAGAAACAGTGCAACTAGCTAAGGTACTTCCTCATATGTTCCCTCCGCATCACCATGGTCCACGCGGTCCTCATAACCTGCAAAATCTGGTAGTTGGGGGGAGAGAGAGGGGAGGGGGTCAGTACACTAAGGTACTGGTAAGCAGCCCCTACCTGAGAAGCCACCAAACAGCAAACAAGCAAACAACATACTACTCATGCGCAAAAAACATGCTTTTAAAAGCGGTAAACACAACATCATGCTCAAAAGCTAGTAAAACGAGTGACTCTCCTAAGCCATAACTCATGCCTCTTTCTACATGCAACTTGCTAACCACTCAAGCTCCACGAGCTCACTCAACGCTCATATTTAGCCCTCACATGGCTCTCCAAGACTAATCCTTCGAGTCGCACTGTCCCCTGACCATTTGTACCCAGGACCACAATGCTCTCTACGGAGCTCGACGTTCGACACTTGACCATTTGTACCCAATGCCCTAAACTGTGCATCGCCCTTTGACCATTTGTACCCAAGGTGCACCGATGACTTAGCAAAGCATTGGCCCTTCCCCAGACGTCCAACACTTGCTTTCTAGACTCATCACACCGACCCTTGACCATTTGTACCCAATGCCTCGATGCTCCTCTTAAACCAATGGTGACGTGCCACCCCTCGACCATTTGTACTTGAGGTGCACTGACACTCACCCAACTTTTCTTTCTTTCACACTTTAGGTCCCTGGCCTCTATCTCACATCTATCTAGAATGCATATGCACTGCAACGCTTCTAGACTCACGTACTATGCCCACCAAGCATATACGTGTGACCACATCTCTCAACTCATGCTTGACTCACGAATGCAAAACAGAACTAACATGCTTTACATCCAATCAACGCGCAACAACAATTCATGCTTTTCCATGGTTTCATATACATACATATATATATTCAAAGAAACAAGAATAAGAGAATAGTTATTAAGCGAGAAAACAATCAGCATGCATCACACAGTCAAACAGACTACATCAAGTAAGAACTACTTAGCGAAAGCTCTAAACGCTCCTAAACTAGATGAAAAGCTCCAAAGATAATCCAAGAGCTCCTAAACCAATCTAGGCAAGCTCCTAATCAGCAAGGATAACATAAAAAGATTACAATTGAGCTTAACCACCCTATTAGAACCAAAAAGGTACATAGGGAAGAGTTTCTTACCAAACAAACTCAATGCAAGCTTGAAGGCTAACTCGAAGACTTGGAGCAAGACTAATTTCCTAAGACAAAGACATTCGAGCATCAAAAGCTAGCCAAAGGCACCTAATCACAATTAGAGAGATTTAAGTAAACCTTACCGCCTAGCTTTGCCAACACGAACTTGATCCTTGCTTGGAAGTATACAAAACGGTTCGCGTTGGATCAAGCTTCAAACAAAGAAAACCCAAGAGTTAGAGGCGACTCTAAAACACCCTAAATTAAATTCAAGGAATATAAAAGGGACTTACCGCCTTAACTTTCCAAAGGAAACTTGGGTCTTTGCTAAAAACGTCCAACGGAGTTCAAATCTATAAAACATAGAGTTTCTAAGGATTAGCGACCGATCTAACATACCTTAAAACATTCTAAACAAGACCAGAATGAGCCAAGTATGCTAAGAGTCACTGAACCTTACCGAACAAGGTCTGAATCCTTGCTGAAACGTGCTCCAAACGATTCGAATTCATAAACCCAAACTCCTTAAGCTATGGGAAACTCGAATCGTGACCTTTCGAGCTATGGGTATTGGCCGAACACCGATTTTAACCCAAGACGCCGCTGGACAGCATTCAAACCAAGCTTTATTTTGCAACATAAGACTATTAACGAGCGGGAATTCTAAATTCGAAACCAAGCAAGCATGGGTTATGATTTAAAGAAATTTTAGGACCTAAACTCGAAAGGTTATAAAGCTAAACTTGCAAAAACAACATGGGTACATGCTGAAACTTGAAGAATATCGAGTGGGTCGAAGCTAAACTTACCGAAAACGCTTGGGTTGTTTACTGCTCGCGGTTCTTGGCTGAAAACGCGAAGAAGAAGAACACCCAAGTCGTGGGTTCGCTGGTGGTTGGCCGACGCACGCGAAGATGGGACAAACGGCAAGGCTTTGTGGGTCTGCTGCTACCGGCGACAGAACACGGGTGAGAGAGAAGCTAGAGGAGATGGAGATTTGTGTGGTGCTCGAGCCGAACGAACACTCGAGGGGGAGAGAGAGCTGCGGCCGAAGATGAAGAACGAGAGGGAGAGAGATGTGGCTGGACACGCGAGAGGGGAAGAGATCTGTGGCTGACGGCTTCAACGCGAGGAAGAACGAGAGAGAGAGATGGGTCTTCAGGCTTGGTTGCGCGAGAAGAAGGAACTGAAGGAGAGGGGGGCGGCTGCTGAAGAAACGCACGAGGGGGGTCCTGGCGGCTTCCACGAAAAGAAGGAGGGAGAAGGAGATTATTTTAGGGCTTCTTTTTTTTTTTCCTCTTTAAATAAACCTTAGTCAAAAGAAAGCCCACTTTAAAAAGGAATTAGGATTTCAATGTAAATCCCCAATTTGAGTTTCAATCCCAATCTTAGCTCCTAAAGAATTCAGGATTTAAACTGATTAAGAGGAGTTTGGGTCTTTTGATATTTAAAATAAATATCGAATATTAAACTACCAAACTTTAGGAAATTTAATTTAATGACCCGAGGCTAAGCTTAAATTCTAATTTTCCAAATTAGAATAAGAATGCCCAATAAATTCCAAAACGGCTCGATGTCGAAACGCGAGGCGTTACAGGAAGCGATTACGAATTTTGGGCAATTAATTTCATTAATTTGTCTAAAGAAAACATGCTAGAAATTAGCCCGAAAATAGAGTGTCGAACATACCTTGTTTGGAGCTCGAATTCAAACGTTTTGTTGGACGATTCTCAAGACGATCGAGTCGTGGATGACCACCGAGATCTTCCCCACTATTCTCCGGCCTTAGAACGAGCTTGTGGGAACCCGATCATGATGAAATTGAGGGAAAGAAAGCTTGAGAGATATGTGGGTTTTTTAGAGAATAATTTTTCCAGCAACCTTTATTTTACATTATCCTTTTTCTGAAGCTTGTCTTTCTCCTTTTAAACGAAGAATACATGCACTTAAAATGCATGATAACTAGCCAACAAATACCATGACTCAAGGATTCAAAGGGTTGGGTGTCAATTCATGAAGGAAAGAACAAAATTGAATTTTAAGTTTATAATTCAATTTTAAATTTCACAAAATCAATTTTCTAATTAAGGTTAATTCAAAATTACTTTTAATTAAACTAATTAATTAAACAAATTTTAATTAATTATATTTATTTAATTTAATATCAAAATATTAAATCAAATAATTGCACCAATCCCGATATCTCTCAAATTCCGATAAATTTGAATCACTATTCAAATTTAAACTGAATATGTATCGAACGTGAATCCCTATTCACGTGTGTTGTATTTAAATCATATTTAAATAACTATATCTCTCTTAAAATATAGTTTAATACACATTTAAACTTAAACGTTAAATTATATCGAATATAATTAACGATATTTCCCTAAATTGAATTTGAACGTTTTCAAATTCTTTCATCACTTTGTTCTAAGGTTATTCCGTTTGAGCTACCAGGGGGACCTAATGGACCTACAGATCATGGGCTCCAACGATCCGAGATTAACCGGTTGAACTCTTTCAATCCAAGTTAACCAACATTCGTTAACTAACGGGACACTCCACTATAGCCCGTAGCTGAACTCCCCTCACTGTAGATATATTTTTGTCCACCCGATATAACCATGATTAGTAAGTCGACCCTTCACAGGTTGTTCGTGACTATAGCTAGGTCTAAAGTCCGTTTTACCCCTATAGCACTTCTTGTTCCTTAAGCTTCAACTGAGTCCCTAATGAACAATTGGTTTGTGGTCCCACCATTAAACCTAAAACCTCTCGGGGCAATGAGAGGGCCATGCACCTTTGTTCACGTTCCAGAGTCGGCACTTAAGGGAACAACCTCTCTACTATCTCTAAAGTCAGGTAGGAGTAAATTTCATTCTGCAAGACTATGTCCCCAGCTATCTACTCGGTCTTATCCTCAAAATGGTAGGTTTATTGAGTCGACGATGTTGAGCCACTCTCACCCATGCAAATCAAAAAATAATCCTGAATAAAGAGGAGTTCATAGTTAGCTCAGGATTAAGATCGAGTTACCTAGGTCATTGTTTTGAAATAGTCAGTTTCACAGTAAACGACGTTATAAAGTGAAAGTGACTTATTTTGCGGTCCGGTCTTATACAAACTCTTTTGCAAAGGACACCCCCACTCGCATGTCTTTACATGAACGATTTAGGATCACATCATTTGTACTAAAACAAAGTGGGCCACGTCACATAGTTTTTCCTAGGATAAGGTACCCAGTCTTTTCCCTATACTATAGACCGTTTAGGCTATAACTTGAACTTGATCCACTCTTATGTCACTACATAAAGTTCAAGTGTTCATATCATAGCCAAGGATTCTAGTTTATTGGATTTGGGTTAATTAATACATAATTAAAAGCAACTATTCGATAACTAGAAATTGAATAACCTCGATAACGCTTTATCGATTATAATTGACTTTGTTACATTTATTATCCACGAGTTTTAGGACATAAAACCCAACATGAAGTATATCAGTGGTATATCAAATATACTATTGATATACCTAAAATGAAATATATCAGATACCCGATATACTGTTGATATACTATTGATATACTTAAAATGAAATATATCTGATATACAGTCGATATACTTTACTATGGTATATTATTGAAATGATATTCCTAATATGAAGTATATTAGCAAGTATATCGTTATTTTATATTAAGTATATCAGATATAACTAAATTGAAGTACATATACTACTAATATACTTTGATATAGCAGTGAAATGATATTCCTAATATGAATTATATATCAACAGTATATCAGCACTTCATATTCAATATAAAAAATATACTTAAAAAAAGTATGTCATTGATAATTAAAAATATATATTAATGATTTGTTTTAAAAAAATAATAAGTCTATCATTGATATATTTAGTCACTCATCCATCATCAGGTATATCAATGTTATTAATTATTTGGGTAGTATAACAAAAGAGGTATATCAATGATAGATCAACGTTAATAACAAGTATATAAGACAAACATGTTATGTTATAAAAATCAAACATTTCGTTTAATATACGTAAATAACACAACTCAATTCAATAAAGAGAAAATGAAACATAACAAAAATATAAATAAAGAAAGGTAACATTTCATATATCAGTATATCATTCTTATATCAATACTCATAATTATTAGTTATATTGGCTAAGTATGCTGTTATAATTAGTTGTACTTGTATTTAAGTGGTAGTTTTAAGCAGTTATCATATTATTACTGTATAAATATTCTCTCATATCTCAGTAATAAAGTGTGGGCAAATATAGAGAGTTTTATCTCTCAAATATATCTTGTTTTCTGATATTCTTTATATGGTATCAGAGCAAGTTTGACCAACGTCTTCAGAATTTTCTTCATGGCTTCTTCAATGGCGTCTTCTTCTTCCACTACTTCTGAGGCGATTTCCGGCAGCAACCTCCAATCCAATACCTCCATCTTTCTACTATCAAATATATGTAATCTTGTCCCAATGAGGCTGGATTCTACAAATTATCTTTTCTGGAGATTCCAAGTCGAGTCAATGCTCAGGGCTCACTCCCTCTTTGACATCGTTGATGGATCGAACAAATGCCCGCCCAAGCATCTGCACGATGGCAACGACAATCTTCTCTCCGAAATTAATCCTGCTTATTCTCTTTGGATCGCTCAAGATCGCGCTCTTATCACATTGATCAACGCCACGCTTTCGAAAGCTGCTTTTTCTTTTGTTATTGGTTGTATGTCTTCACAGGAGGTATGGACTGCTCTTGAAAAACGTTTTTCGTCGCTTACTCGTTCTCACATCCACGAGCTTAAGTCAGCCCTACACACTGTATCTAAGAGCTCCACGGAATCTGTTGATGATTATCTCATTCGGATTAAAGAGATAGTTGATAAGTTAGCAACTGTCTCTGTCAAAATTGATGATGAAGATATCCTTCTCTACACACTAAATGGTTTACCAATAGAGTACAATTCCTTTCGTACTTCAATTCGCACTCGTGGTCAATCCGTCACTCTTGATGAGCTTCATGCTCTGTTGAAATCAGAGGCAAAATTCATCGATCAACAAAACAAGTCCACTGCGGCTTCAGTTTTCAATCCGACTGCTATGTTTGCTCAAGGCCGGGGATCTAATCCTTCCAATTTTCGTGGTCGCGGTCGAGGACCAAATCAGGGACAGAATCGCGCTTTTAATCAAGGTCGTGGAGCAAATTTTAATTCGTCACTGCCTCAGCCAAGTTTTAATCAAGGTCGTGGCAATCAAAATTCAGCACAACAGGCCCGTGGTACTCCCATTACCAACTCTGTTGGAAATCCATCTTCTGGAGGATTTCAAGCAAATCAAGGTCGTATTGTCTGTCAGATTTGTACCAAAACAGGCCATGGAGCTTTAGACTGTTTCAACCGTTTGAATTTGTCTTACCAAGGAAGGCATCCACCTTCTAAGCTTGCAGCGATGGCCCTGGCGTATGATACCACCCCTATCACATCAACCTGGCTTGTTGATAGCGGCTGCAATATGCATGTAACTCCTGATGCCACCAACCTCAACCTGAATTCCAGTTACAATGGTGAGGATGCAATAACTGTTGCCAATGGCTAAGGACTTCCAGTTGCTCAAAGTGGTTTTGGTACTGTTTCCCATTCTCAGGGCTCTTTACAGCTATCGAATTTGTTGTGTGTGCCTGACTTATCGACCAATCTAATCTCTGTCTCTCGGTGTTGCCTTGATAACAATTGCATATTCATTTTTTATGCTGATTGGTTCTCTATTCAGGACAAGGATACGGGGCAAATACTTTACAAGGGCAAGAGTAAGGATGGTCTTTACCCTATTGTTGCTGACAAAAATTCTGCTGCAGCCTCTGTTTCTGGTTTGCCTAATCCCTCCAAACATATATGTGCATCTGTTTCTCTTTCAAAGTTAACAAATACTGAATTGTGGCATTTTTGGTTGGGTCATCCATCTGCTGTTATTTTGAATAAACTGTTGACTGCATATGGTATTTCTTGTGATGGTAAACTGCATACCCGTGAATGTATCAGTTGTTTGAAAGACAAAATGACAAAATTACCTTTTGCATTATCTTCAAATAGTTCATCTTCCCCTCTTCAACTAATCCATAGTGATGTTTGGGGACCATCTCCTGTTATGTCTGTCTCTGGATTCCGTTACTATGTGAGCTTGATTGATGACTTTAGCAAGTATACATGGATTTTTCCATTAGTTACCAAGTCTGGTGTTTATGATGCTATTAAGAACTTTGTTCCTGTTGCTGAGAATTCTTTGTCTTGTTCTCTAAAAATTTTTCGTTCTGATGGAGGGGGCGGGGGGGGGGGGGGGGGGGGGGGGGGGAATTTGTTAATAGCTCTCTTCGTGAGTTTTTCTCTGCAAAGGGTATTGTTCATCAGCGGTCCTGCCCTTATACTCCTGAGCAGAATGGAGTCGTTGAGAGAAAACACCGATCTATTGTTGATACGGCCTTATCCATGTTATATCATGCTTCCGTACCCTTGGAATTTTGGTTTCATGCCTTTGCCACAGCTACCTTTCTCATTAACAGACTGCCATCCAGCTCTATTGACTACATGACCCCTTTTCAAAAGCTCTATGGCTATGCTCCAGATTTATCTCACCTTCGAGTGTTTGGATGCCCGTGTTACCCTTCCTTGAAGCCTTATAACACCCACAAACTTCAACCCAAAACCACCCAACATGTTTTCATGGGCTACACCCTTGAGTTTAAGGGATATCTCTGCTACAACATTCAAACCAAAAGGATGATTATCTCCAGACATGTCCTATTCCATGAAAACGTTTTCCCATTTGCTACCTTTAAGCCTATCATTGAGCCTGACTCTTCAGCCTCTAGTCCTCATACTCACTGTCCAAACCCTGCTCTTTTACTTTCTCTTTTTTACCAACACACTAAACCAACCAATACTTGTTCTGCACAACCTTCACATTCCCTCAGTATACCCGCAAGCCATCTTCCTACTCAGCCATCCACTGCCCTTCCTAGCCATACTATACAACCCTCATCTGCTATACCAATCAGTCACTGTCCAAATCAACAAATACCTACTGCATCCAATCCTCCTAAAGATCAACCAGCCCTTGCTCCCTTAACAAAGAACAATCATTCTATGACCACCAGATCTAAATCTGGCATAGTTAAAAGAAAAGTCCTTCTTACTACATCCAATCTCACCTTAATACCTGAGCCTACCTCATTCACAACTGCATCCAAATCTCCCGAATGGAGACAGGCCATGCTCGATGAATTTCTTGCATTACAGAGTCAAGACACCTGGAGCCTTGTGCCACCAACAAATGACATGAACATAGTTGGTTGTAAGTGGGTCTTTCGAACGAAGTTTAATCCGGATGGTTCTGTGGCAAGGTATAAAGCACGTTTGGTTGCCAAGGGTTACAATCAACTTGAAGGGATTGACATTGATGAAACTTTCAGTCCTGTTGTCAAGAAAACTACAGTTCGAGTTGTCTTAGCTTTGGCTGCTAATTATGGCTGGGATTTACAGCAGCTAGATGTTAAAAACGCCTTTCTACATGGAAACCTCAAAGAAGATGTCTACATGCTACAACCTCCTGGCTTTAAAGATCACTCTTTTCCTTCTCATGTGTGCAAGCTAAATAAGTCGTTGTATGGGTTAAAACAAGTCCCTCGTGCTTGGTTTGAAAGGTTCACTACCTTCTTGCTTACCCTCGGTTTTGTGGCTTCCCAGGCTGATTCTTCTTTATTTGTGCATATCCAAGATAACTCTTGCACTTACTTACTTTTGTATGTTGATGATATTATCATCACCGGTTCAAATACCAGTTATATTTCTCATCTAAAGCATTGTCTTGGAACTGAATTTCACATAACTGATCTTGGGTGTCTTCGGTATTTCCTTGGACTTGAGATTCAGTCCTCAGCTGCTGGACTTCACATCAGTAAAAAGAAATACCTCCAGGACTTGCTCAAAAAGACTGGTTTTAGTGACGCCAAGTCTTGCAGCACGCCAATCTCTTCCTCACATGATTTTTACAGTTCGTCCCCATTGTTCTCTGATCCTTCATTTTACAGGCAAATTGTTGGCTCTCTACAATATCTCAACTTTACAAGACCGGATATTACATTTGCAGTCAATAAGGTGACCCAATTTATGCAAAATCCTATTGATGCACACTTCTCGGCTGTGAAAAGGATTTTGCGCTATCTAAATGGCACCCGTGACAGTGGACTTTTGTTCTCTCGTGGGTCTCTTACCTTAAATGCCTACTGTGATGCTAATTGGGTGGGGGACACTCTTGACAGACGGTCTACCACTGGCTATGTGATTTTTCTGGGAAACTCTCCAGTCTCTTGGTCTGCCAAGAAGCAAGGAACAGTATCACGGTCTTCCACTGAAGCCGAATACAGGTCCTTGGCTCAAACCACTGCTGAGATCTATTGGATAAGACAGCTTCTTTGTGACTTGAATATCTTTCTTCCAAATCCACCTACCTTATGGTGTGATAATATTTCAGCTCTTGCTCTTGCTAAGAATCCAATTTTTCATGCTCGAAGCAAACATATCGAAATAGACTACCACTTTGTCAGAGAAAAGGTCATTCGTGGAGATCTGCAAGTACAACATATTCCTTCAAATGATCAATTGGCAGATCTGTTCACTAAGCCCTTGTCAACTACTGTTTTTCAGCATCTCTTGGGCAAACTTCTGAAGCATCCTTCATAAGTTTGAGGGGGCATATTGGTTATATTGGTTAAGTATGCTGTTATAATTAGTTGTACTTGTATTTAAGTGGTAGTTTTAAGCAGTTATCATATTATTACTGTATAAATATTCTCTCATATCTCAGTAATAAAGTGTGGGCAAATATAGAGAGTTTTATCTCCCAAATATATCTTGTTTTCTGAAATTCTTTATAATAATCAGGTATATCATAGGTCACGTTTATCAAATCAAATATATATTAGATATATAGTTGTATTCATTCGAGTATATCAAATTTGGTATATCAGTTAACTGATATATTTTATATTTCGTATATCAATAAATATAAAGTATATCAGATATACTACTAATACATCAGTTGATATACCTACAAGGGTAAAATTGGAATAATAAAAAAAACAAAAATCAGATTTTAAAATTTTTGCTATATTTGCAAATCTCAAAAAGCATAGCTATATTTGCAAATGTCCTAATATTTTTTTGCCCCATTACATTTTCCCTTAATTTAATTATATTAGTTCTATTATGTGTATTTTTTTTCCTATTCTTGTCTCTGTAAATTATTTGAAAAGATTGTCACAACATTGTTGACAATTTTGTATCCTTAGATATATGAGAGAGAAAATGTAAAAGTATTTCAAATTTGCATCTAGCAATTAAGACATGCAAATTTTTTAATCCACCTCATCAAGAGGCAACTTCATACATTACGATGATCTCATTGAATAATTTATTCGTACTCTCACTTCTCTTCCTTTCTTTTGTCTTTCTTCCAACTAGTGTCACCATTGGTCTGACCAGTTTCTCGCTCTTCTTAGCTCATGAACGACAAATCACTTTTCTCAATTCTCAAGTTAATTTCAATACTGCCAAATATTTTATTGAAATTTTATAGTAGTAAAATATCTTTTCAACTTTGAAATTGTTATTAATGTGTAAAATAAGAAGACATACATGATATTATTTACCATAATGTAGAAGATTAAAATCGTTGTTATCGTTTATTTCATCTCAAATGATATTATTAAAATCGCTAAATAATATCACATGTTTTTCAATTTTTACACATCAGTTGTGGCATCAATTTTCATCTTATTTTAACGAAAAGACTCTTCTATGATATTTTTTTAGAACAATAAAAGGATAAAAATGAAACCTTTCAAAGTATAGAGAGATAATTCAAACGAATGATAAACAATATCACGATATATCGGTAAATTAACAACCCTGATACATATATGTGAGGTGAAAATCCTTTTTACTTGGTTACCACAATATATCGCCAATATATATTTGCAATATTTGACCACTGAATATCCAATATATTATCAATAAATTGATGAAATATCACCTAATTTCAACGACCATATGTGACGATCGAGGATAGGAGGAGTATATGAATGAACCGAGACCACATCCGAAGGAGAGGAATCCTGAGAACATGAAAGTATGGTCAAGATAAGTTTAAAGAATCGATAGTAACTATCTATGCCAACAAGGTGAATCTTCCTTTTTGGTGGGTTTGGCTTAGAGAAGTTCTATGTTGGATAACTTCCTAGGAAATTTCCTAAGAAGTACATTAGGTGTTGAATCTTGGTCAGAATCCTCGACTTGGGGTGTTACAATATTGTTGGGTTTTATGCCCTAAAACTCGTAGATAGTGAATGTAACCGTTGACCGGATATTAATGAAATAATATTGATATATTTTTTCATTAATTGTTATTAGTTATTTTATATTTGTCTTTGCCTAATAATAACCCTAATCCAATAAACTAGACATCCAAGGCTGTAATATGAGTCTTGAACTATATGTAGCGACATATGGGATCATTGTTCAAGAAACAGCCTAAAGGGTCTATAGTATAGGGATAAGACTGGGTGCCTTATCCTGGTGACACTATGGATACAGCCCACTTTGTATTTGATACAAACGCTGCGATCCAACGCGTTCGTGTAGAAGACATGCGAGTGGGGGTATCCTATGCAATGAGTTTGCATAAGACCGGACCGCGAAATAGTAACCACTGGTTATAACACCGTTAACTAGTTGGTTTTCTATTTCACTAGGACGACCTAGACAACTTAGTATTAATCCTGAGTTGATTATGAACTCCTGCTCATGAGAGATTGTCCTTTGATTTGTATGGGTGAGAGTGGCCAATACGCCGACTCAATAAGCCTACCACTTTGGGGACAAGACCGAATGGGGAGCTGGGAACATAATCGTACAAGATGGAATTCACTCCTTCCCGACTTTAGGGAAGCAGATGAGTGTTCCCTTAAGTGGTTACTCCGAGTCTTGAACAAAGGGCCCTACCCTCTCAATGGCACGAGAGGGTTTTCTGTTTGATGGTTGGACCACAAACAGGTTGTTCATTAGAGGAGAATTGGTACTTAAGGAAATAGAGGTAACCCAGGGGTAAAACGGTAATTTGACCCAGCTGGTGTTACGGACACTCGTGAAGGACTAACTAGTCGATATTGGTCTATATCCGTGGACACAGAAAATATGTCTGCAGTGAGAAGAGTGCAACTGTGAGTCTATAGTGGAATGAACACACAGTTAACGAATATTGATTAATGTGGTTAATGAGTTTGACCAATTAATCTCACATCGTTGGAGCTTCTGATCTGCAGGTCCATTAGGTCCCACTGGTAGCTCATAAAGTAATTTGAGGCAACTAAGTAATAAATGTAAATTGAAAATGTTCAATTTACTAAGGGAAACAAATATAATATATATTGATATATTATTATGAGAGAAATTAACATTTGAAGAAATTCAAATATAAATTTATGGAAGTTTGAAAGAGTTCAAATAATGAATTAATTAATTTAAGGCCTAAAATGTGTTTGGGCAAATTAATAAATTCTAGGCCGGAAATTAAATATGTGATATTTAATTGGTGGTTAATTAATTAAAGAATTCATTAACCGGGAATTAATCAATTATGGAAATAATTAATCACTTAAGGAAGTGATTAATCATTTATGGAAATGATCTAATCACTTATGGAAGTAATTAGTCATTTGTGGAAAAGATTAATCAATTATGGAATTGATTGATCATGATTGATTAATTAAGGAATAAGATTGAATCAATTTTGGAAAAGATTGATTTAATTGAATATTTTATTCATGGCCTCTCTTCTATAAATAGAACACTAGACCTAATTGGTCCAGGACACTTGACACTTTGCTCTTGCTCTTAGACTCTCAAGACAAGACCTAGAATTCTCTCTAGCCTCCCTCTTAGAGAAAGACTCCCACAAGTCTTTTGCCTCCTAGACCTAGAGTCATACCGGTGTAACCTCTGTGGTTATTGTGTCATTCAAGAAGAATTTTCCAGCGATCACAAGACAAAGGAGGCTGTTGCGTTTTGTTCGTTGGAGAATCGTTGGCGACGAACGGTCAAGTCTACAACGGAGGTTTGTAACGGTTCTTCCCCTTTTCTTTAGAAAAGCATGAAAATAAATTTAGATTTATTTTTAAGCATGTTTAAACTGATTTTCCAGCAACTTTAAAGAGTGTTTAAAGTTTGTTTGTGTTTTCGTAACGGTATTTTAATGTTAATTAATATACGGCGTAAGGTCCAATCGATGCGCTTCCGCTGCGTGGGGACTTTTATTCCCTTCAAATCTATCATCGGCTTTCTACAATAATTAAAATAAAGGGGGAACTAGATATATTGTTATTTTTAATTGGGCATTTTGAAAAATGGTCATATGATTTTTTTCATTTGAAGAATGGACAACTGTTATTTTTAGTAGGTTTTTTTTTACAATGAATCAGATGAAAATGCTTCTAAAGGAAATCTAAATCCAGTGAACCAATAAATTCAAATACAACGTAAATCCAGTGAACTATACATACAAATACAACATAAATTTAGGAGAAACTAGGGTTTACCTTTAATTTAACGACCAATTGAAAATCAATCAAATTCAAATTTAACAAACATAACAAATAAGATAACAAAAATCAACCAATTAGCACGAATCAAGGGGGAGAGTTGTAGAATTAAAAAAAAACACAAAAAATAAATTGTTAACTCTTACCTTAAAAATAGGGAGTGCACGAAAATGACTGAATCGGTTAACTTTGTGTGTATTTAAATTACTAAATTCATTTACACACAAAACTCTATTTTCTTTTCCAAACCATTACTAGATATTGTCTCGTTGGGTATTCAAAACCTAACTTCAAAACAGTAAACTTGCAAATAATTTCAATCATCTTGAAGAAGGGGAATAAATCATTACTCACAAATGTTACTGGAACAATAAAAAACATTCAAGTTTATAAAAAAAATTATGCAAATACAGTGTATTCAGTAAAAAAATTATGCAAATACAGTGTATATAGTAAACTAACCTATTAAACAACATGCAAATAATTTCACTATGGTAAACATCAAATCATCTAAAAAACGAGAAGAAATCATTACTCACTATTTCACTTAAACTTAATTCGAAAATTGGGATTTAATATTCACCTTGTTTTCTAAAAAAGTTTTGAAACCTTTGAATTTGTGCCGTCTTTCCATTCTCATCTTCTTCAAACCATTACAAACGAAATTTTTGAGAAACCTCCGAGTTTATTTTGGGCACCTTTCTCTATTCTAATCTTCCTCCAAAAGCTTTCATTCGGAAACCATTGAAAATTTTGAAAAAAATGAAAAATACTTTGTGTTGAAAAATAGGATACGATGAGAAAAATAATGATAGATAAATACAAAATACAATATTTAACATACCTATGATGTTAGATCAATAACCCTTTCAATGGTGATGAGAACGATAGAGCAAAAAATCGATGGATGGAAAAAAGTTAGGAAAAACGATGAAGATGCTGATTAGATAATTAAAATCTAAGAATCTAATCGAAAATTAAAAATGAAAACCTAATTTCTAAGTAATTTTTCACTTTTAATAAAGATAAAATCTGAATTTGAATTTTGAAAGATATGAGAGAGAAGATAGATACTGTAATTCCTTGATTTATGGGATACTGTTTTCTTTTCTTTAAAATTAAATCGGATGGTGATTTCCTAAAAATAGGGTGTGAAAGTGAAAGACTCAAGGGTATAATTGGAAAAACGATTCTCACTAAAATAGGTTAAAAAAACGGTTTAGTCATTTTTCATTGAAAAAATCTGTTTGGCCATTTTTCAAAAATACATTGTATATCTAGCTACAAGGATTTCACTGAAAAATTAACTATGGGCTTTGAAAATAATTAGTTGAAGCCCAACACACGAGCCTAATGAAAATTGTGACAGGTTGTTACAAAAAATAGCCTAAATGGAAATATGGCTAAAAATTACCATATTAGGAGTTATGACTAGGATTTTTTTGGGAGGATAGTGAATAATTTTTTGCTTCATATATATACATACCGAAATTCACCGACAACAGGATTTTTTTTTTAAGAAAAGAATTTTCATCATTCATCTCCAATTGAATTTGACTCTCCTTGATTTATGGATTTTTAAATCGGTTGAATTGCCCTAAATTTTCAAATCTGTTGGATTTTAACAAGTGTATATGCGGTAAAAGACTAATGTGATTAGTATTTCCACAGATACAATATTTATAATATAGAGAAATAACAATATTACAGAAAAATAGGAAAAGATATAACAGATCTATTACATAACAAATAAACTAACTATAAGTCTATAACAACTTAATAACAAACTGAATAAACCCAATTCTCCCCCTCAAGATGGAGTGAAAATATCAACAACACCCATCTTGGACAACAAGGGGAAAAAATGGAAGCATACAAAGGTTTAGTAAAAGCATCTGCAAGTTGAAGATGAGAAGGTATAGGAAGAAGCTTAAAAAAACCATCAGCAACTTTGTCCCGAACAAAATGACAGTTCAGCTCTATATGTTTTGTCCTCTCGTGAAAAGTGGGATTAGAAGCAATATGCAAAGTAGCCTGGTTGTCACAAAATAAAAGAGGAGAAGAAAGTTGCGGTATCTGTAGCCAAATTGGGATTCAAAATGTGAGGATCATTCTTGCATTGAAATCGATCTTTATGATCAAACCAAAGCGCCTGCGCGGAATCAGAAAACATTATGCTATAAGAAATACCTTTGGATACAAAGTTCAAAATCCAAGCAATAACGATATTATTGTCACGAGTCCATGTGGAGAGAAGATCTCCAGTAGGTTTAGGCAATGTGCCATCAATGAATCCCAATTTGTTCCGAATTGAAAGAGCCAACAACATATATCGACTCCAAGTGACATAATTATCATCAGTGAGTAAATCAGAAACAAGAACAAGATTGGAGGTGTCAGAATGGTGAAGAAAGTAAGGGCTCGAAGAATTAGTAGCGGAAGAGAGAGCCTGCACAGAGGAAGAGGAAGAGCTAATAGTGTGGGAATCCATAACTAGGGAAAGCAGAATAAAAAAAAAATCATCGAAGATGGAAGAGAGAGAAATTAGAATTTTTTCTCTGATACCATAACAAGTGTAAATACAGTAAAAGACTGATGTGATTAGTATTCCCACAGATACAGTATTTATAATACAGAGAAATAGGAAAAGATATAAAAGATCTATTATATAACAAATATACTGACTATAACAAATTAATAACAAACTGAATAAACCCAATAGATTTTGTTTCTAATTATTTCCAAATCTTCTATTTTAACCATAATCCTAGATATGAGTCATGATTTTTCATCTTCTACCTTTTGAACTCTAATCATTGCTCAACAAATGTCTTAATTTTTTTTTTTTAAATGAACAAATGTCTTAATCAACTCTAATTTTATACTTCATCAAATCATCTCAATTACTACAAAAATATTTCTTCAACCGTTTACGATTCTATATAACCGTAATTGGGATGAGAAAAATATCTACAACAATTTTTTTGTTTTTTTTTTTAAGATAAGAATGTTGTTTGGGTGCTATTGGTTTTGTCAAACGGAATATGTAATGATTGTTGTATCATTGTTGACATTGACAGTGTAAATACTGATATACATAAATAGAGAATGATTAAATTTTCTAGTTTAACCATAATCCTAGATATGAGTCACGATTTTTCATCTTCTACCTTTTGAACTCTAATCATTGCTCAACAAATGTCTTAATTTTTTTTTTTTGAAATGAACAAATGTCTTAATCAACTCTAATTTTATACTTCATCAAATCATCTCAATTACTACAAAAATATTTCTTCAACCGTTTACGATTCTATATAACCGTAATTGGGATGAGAAAAATATCTACAACATTTTTTTTTTTTGAAGATAAGAATGTTGTTTGCGTGCTATTGATTTTGTCAAACGGAATATGTAATGATTGTTGTATCATTGTTGACATTGACAATGTAAATACTGATATACATAAATAGAGAATGATTAAATCTAATGAAGAATTTAGCTCACATGGTAGATACTAGTATATATAAAGACAAGATGTATAGCAATTTTGTCTATACTAGATTTTTTTAACGTGTGCACGTGGTTTAAAAATATTGAAGAATCTATTCGGAGATGTCTTATTTGCATCATTGTAAAAAAAAAACTATTTTTACCCATGAATTTTGCAAGGTGTTTTAAGTTTTACTCCATAAACTTTAAATTCCATTAAATTGGGACTTAAGTTACCATAATTGTTGCAGTTTTTACTTTTTGATAGGCTTTTGTTTGAATAATTCATTTTTAAAAAATTACTCTCATGTTAAAAAAAAAAAAGAAAAAAAGAAAACCTCATGTGCTTTTTAATGTATTATAAAACAAGACTTTCTAAAAAAAAAAACAAGAAAGAGTAAATTAACATTTCTTCTCCTCATCATCACCGTTTCTCTCTCCAACCTCGTTTCCATCATGATTTCTCTCTCGACGACATGATTTGTAATGCTCCACGTTTCAAAATTTTGCCATTTTGGATTAATCAGGTTTAAATTTGAATTTGGAAAAAGTAGAATTTAATCTTAGTCTCCAATTGATATTTTGGAAATTTATCTTGAGATGTTTTTCTGTTGTTGTGCATAAGTGGCTGAGTGGGAATCAGTTAATTTGGGAGGTTACGTGGGAGTGTAAATCGTGGCTTTCCCGTTTTAATTGGGAGTTATGGAATTGCAAAAAAAAAAAAAAAAAAAAAAAAAAAAAAAAAACGAGAAGAAGAAAAGACAAACAAGTCAAATCCTCACATTTCCCTCATCTCTTTCTCCTCTCTCCTTCGTGCATCGCAACCCCCTCCCAACTCTTTTTTTTCCCGTTTTCTTCCCAGTCGCTAGACCCATTTTCGGTTGCTTCTTCTTCGCCGATCACACCCTCGCGCCGCCATCCTCGTCTCGCACTGCCGCTGGTCTCCTTCAGTCATGCCGCCATCGCCACCCATCTTTCTCTCCCTCTCTCGATCTTTCTTCTTGCCGACGTCGTCCGGTCAAGCTCGTGTTGCCGCTGGATACATCTCCCTACTTCTCTCCCATTTCTGTCGACTGCAACAAGTGGGTTTCAGAATCTCATCTCTTTCTTGGGTTGTTTGTGTGTAAGTCTTTCCCTCTCCCTTGTTTTCGTTCGATTTTGGTGAAATGATGGCTAAATCTCTCTTCCTCGTATCTCTTTTCCGCCAACAGTAAGGAACCTATGTTGTTGCTCTGCTTCTTGCCGCCGTTCGCACGCCGCCACGAGTCCACTCACGTGAACGTCTTCTGTGCAACACATTTGGTGTAATTCCAGCTCTTCAAACAACGTCATTCGGTGTTTCGATAAGATTTAGTTTGTACCCATGATTATTTTGACTCGATCTTGGATTAAGCATGTTGCTTGATCCATTTCTTAAGCATGAGATACTATTGATGTTTGTTATGTTGCATGTGGGTCGTGTCTGCTTAGTGTGTGTGTTGATTGGGGATAGACGGAGCATGACGCGTAAATCATGTGCTGGGTGTGTGTGCGTAGCGTGATGCGAAAGTCACGTGTGGGTGTGAGTGTAGAGCGTGACGCATAAATCACGTGTGAGTGGCACTGCGCATGGCGCGTAATTCATGTGTTGGGTAGGTTTGCGGATCATGATGTGGAAATCATGTGTGGGATGTGAGTGCGGAGCGTGACGGGGAAATCACGTGTGAGTGTGCGGGCATGGCGTGAAAACCATGTGGGGGTACATAACATGATGTGTGGATTCATGTTGTCATCCCATTTTGCATGAATCATTTGTTGCCATTGTTGTTTTTGTGTTTAAGAGCATGTTGGTTTGTTTATCGCATTAGAAGCATGATGTGTGTGTGGATAGCATGTCGATGTGGTTGTCTGTTCTTTGGTGGCTCACCGGGTGTGAGCTACAAACCAGTACTGTGGTTGTACTAATACCCCTTCCCTTTCTTTCCTCCAAAATTTTCAGATTATACAGGTGCTGATGAGGTTTATGTGCCCGGTGATGTAGATGAGGAGGTTCACGAGGCATGACCACATGGTTTCGTTTATTTGTTTATCTTATTTTTCCATTGGGTAGGACAGTTCAATGTTTAGTTGATGATTTGGTTAATCTTGGACTTTGCTAATAGGTTGGATCAATCTTTAGTTGTTGATCTTGTTGTAGACTTTCATGTTTCGTTAGGTTGTAAATATGTTCAGGTTTAATAAAACTAAGTTGAATTTAGAATGTTAAGTGCGTACCTATTCTTAGTTGGTTGTGATTCTGATGATAGTTGTGTATACGAGATCTGACTCGTAGTGTGTTGTGAAGTTGAATTCTGATGTGCTGAAGTTAGGTGGAGTAGTCGGGAACACTATAGAAGTGTTGCTTTATGTCAAACAAGTGTTCAAAACAATTTTGGTTTCGTCTTATGTATCCCGTTATGTTGCCAAAATTTTTGGAGCTCTTGGTTAGTTTGAACATAGGAGTTTAGTAATGTCACTAGGCTAGATAATAATAAAACCTGGAGCGTTACATGATTCTCTTATCTTTCTCTAACAGTTTCATTTGGAAGGTTGTCATCATTCGTGAGATTTCATATGACTTGTCCTCCTCTGCTCGCCACCCATTGATTGGTGTCCCTTGCTATTTACAACTTAGTTCAAGTCTCGACAATACCTAGATGACTAAAAAACCATCACCACTCAAAATGCCTGCATATATAAAAAAAAAAATCAAAGCAAATTTTGTACACAAATGTTACATATAAAATTAATCTAATGTTTGGTGGAAGCATAACAAGATTTTGAAATAAAATATAAATAAAATATATCATTCATCTTTCTACAATCATAACAAAATTTGCATCCTTTGTAAAAAATAAAAAATAAAAAAAAAACCGAATCAAATAAAAGTAACACATGACTTAAGCAATCTATACAATTTAGAAGTAGAAGTTCAAAATGCAATACAATTCTGTAAATCTCCATTCTCAACAAACAAAATATATATATATATAGATAGAAAATTTAGAAGAGATGACAAGGAAGAGGGAGAGGGGAGGGAAGAAGAGCTATTTATGCCTTAAAAAATGGAAAACAACCGCCATCAAATTTTGGCGATTAATGAATTTCTTTTTACGGATTCATTTAGGGGTCGTTTGTTTAGTGGTAATCCAATATTCCTATGGAATGGGCATCGAGATTACCCTGTTTGTTTTGCAGTATTGTAAGATGTCTGGACATCTCAAGATGCCCACATGAGAGGCATCTAAGAAGATTTGGATGCCCTCCTGATACATGTTTCTAAGATTCCCATATCAAGGGAATCAACCATTGACGTCTTTGCCCTTCATATTTATATTTTCTTTCATCAATTATCTTTATTTCTCAATTTTTTTTTAATTTTAAGATTTTAAAAAAAATTAGGGACGGTTTGTTTTTTGGTAATCAAGATTAGGGGTGATAGTCGGTTCGGTTTTCTCAGTTTTGGGCTCAACCGAGAACCGAACCGACATTCTCGGTTTGATGAAATGGTGAACCGAACCAATGTCCAATAAGGGGCAAAACCGTCGGTTCGGTTTTAGATCGGTTCGGGTTTGGATCGGTTTGGATCTCGGTTTTGGGCCCATAATCCAGATTGCCTTTAAAAATTAAAAAAAAAAAAAAAAACATTCCATCCTTTCTTCTCAGCCCAGCCCATTAATCTAAAAACCCTAAAGCTACCTTGAAGTGGGAGTTCGACGGCGGCAACAAATCGGTCTGTTCAACGGCAATCGGTTGATGGACAATCGTTGATTAACTGAGGCGACAATCAGACACTCTGAAATGAACTGAAGCAGAGGAGGCAACGACATGCATCGGACTAAGGCATCAGACGCTGGACGGTGAAGTGATGAACGGCGGACGGTAAGGTGAAGGATTATCTTCTTTTCAGTGGCCGGCTGGAATCACGCTTCAATCTTCCGAACGGCGAGGACCAGTCAACGGAATCAAGAAGGAGAAGATATCTTGTGCGTGTGCGGCTGGAAACTAGAAGGAGAAGAAGAGTGAGATGACCGAAGAGATGGAGAAGGAGAAGACGTAGAGATGCGGCTGGAATCGAGAAGGAGAAGACCGAAGAGATGCGCTGGAATCGAGAAGGAGAAGACGAAGAGATGCGTTGGAATCGAGAAGGAGAAGGCTAAAGACTGAAGTGAAGGTTAGGGTTTTTTTAAAAGGGTATATATATAGTCGGTTTGGTTCGATTTTTTATTGGTTTTTCCAAGCAAGAACCGAACCGAACAAAAAAAAATCGGTTTTCTAAAAAAATGAACCGAGATGTCCAGATTTTTGCTAAATAACCGAACCAAACCAATGGATCGGTTCGGTTTGGTTCGGTTTTTCGGTTTTCCGGTTTTCGCTTGCACTCCTAATCAAGATAACCGAAATTTTCAGATGGCTGGAATTATATATGCTCGGAAATATATTACCATTAATGTTATATATTACCATTAATCTTGTTTGTTACTTTTGTTTTTGTCAACTTCACCATTCTTCTCCTTAAGACGTCCGTTCTCTTTATAGTGTTTCTTTTGGTTGAGTCAAAAGTAAAAAACCTACCTTAGGGATATTGTTGTCCCAATACCATCTAAATTAGAATCTATTAGAAAAACAGATTTAACCATAATTCTAAAATCAAATATGTTTGACCATTTTTGGTGTTTGGAGTATTTAGGATTAACCATTTCTCTTGTTACCCTTTTGAAAATACAAGTGCAAACTCACCTTTTATAGAGTTTTAAACTGTTGAACCTTTTCAAAGGTGAGATTCTGTTGTCCCATATAATTTCCCAAATCTTCTTCTCTTTGCTCTCACTCAACGCACTTTCCTCCACCTTCTAATTTGATTGTTACTTGATTAGGTTCACATTTTTAAAAACGCTCCATTCTTGGAACCATTTGGAGCAAATTTTGGGGAATGGATACAGAATCCCAAGTGTCGAGAGTGAAAGCCATGGCCCCATTTATCCTCCTCCTCCTCCTCCCCTTCCTCCTCATCCTCAAGCTCCTCAAATCTCGAAAACATTCCCCTCCACTTCCACCAGGCCCAACCCCATGGCCCTTACTCGGCAACCTCCTCCAGATCGGCCCCAACCCCCTCCTCGCCATCACCCACTTCTCCACCCTCCATGGCCCTCTCATCTCCCTCCGCCTCGGCTCCCAGCTCGCCGTCGTCGCCTCCTCCCCCTCTGCCGCCGCCGAGATCCTCCGCACCCACGACTGCACTCTCTCAGGGCGTTACATTTTCCAAACCGTCACCGACACCCACAAACTCCGCCGCTTCTCCCTTCTACTCTCCCCGGAATGCGACGAGCACTGGAAGTTCCTCCGCACGACATGTCGCACCAGCCTCTTCTCCAGCAAGGCCCTGGACTCGCAGGCCGCTCTGAGGAGAAACAAGGCTCTGGCCTTGGTCCACTACTTGGCGTCCAAAACTGAAACAGGGGAGCCTGTGGCGATCAGAGACGTGGCCTTCACCACCGTCTTCAACACTATGACGAATGTTATCTTTTCCAAGGACCTCATGGAGTATGAGGGCGACGGGGCTTATGGATTCAAAGAGCATTATAGGAAGACGTTGGAGTTGGGTCTGGTTCCTAATTTGGCGGACTTTTATCCCATTTTGAGTGGGTTGGATCTTCAGGGTCTAAGGAAGAAATCGGCCGAGTGTAGCCGCCGCGTGGATTCTGTTTACGATACTTTTATTGCTGAGAGGAGGAGAGATCGTGATCGGAATGGTGGAGCAGCTACATGTCGGGATTTCTTGGATTCCATGCTTGATTTTGGTTTCTGTGATGATCAAATGAGGTACTTGATGGCTGTAAGTTCCCATTTTCCAAACTCTCTTTTCTTTTCTGTTCTTTCCTTTTCTAGAAATTTATCGGTTCAATTTGCAGGAGATTCTTTCCGCCAGTACAGACACTACATCGACAACCGTGGAATGGACCATGGCAGAGTTGATGAAGAACAAACACATAATGCACAAAGTTCATGAGGAGATCACAAGAGAAATAAAGGATCAAAATGCCGCCATTGATGAATCCATGATCCCACAACTTCATTATTTGCAAGCATGTGTGAAGGAAACTCTAAGATTACATCCACCCGCCCCTTTCCTTCTCCCCCACAGAGCTGTCCAAACATGTCAAGTAATGGGCTACACGATCCCTAAAGACACTCGCATTTTCGTCAACATTTGGGCCATCGGACGCGACCCGACAGCGTGGGAGAACCCCTCGACATTCAATCCGGATCGGTTTCTAGGATCGGATATCGAATTCAAAGGGTTCGACTTCCGGTATCTGCCATTCGGTTCTGGGAGAAGGATATGTCCTGGTCTTCCCATGGGTATAGTACAAGTCAACTTAATTTTAGCCACTTTGATTAGAAAGTTTGATTGGTATCTGCCTAATAATGAGGATCCTTCAAAGCTGGATCTAAGTGGAAAAATGGGCATTGTATGTTATAAAGAGAAGCCTCTGTCTTTGATTCCTAAAATCAGAGTTACTTCTTCCTAGCCTTCAGTGAAAGCTGTTGAGTGATCGTTGTCGCTACATTGCTTGACGGCTGCTCATGCCAATTGCTGGACCTCAACTATTGTACTATTGGGTGGAGTGGGAATGTCATGTTTTAAGGGTAAATTAGATATTGTGTTTTATAATTGGATAATTGTAATGGGTGGCAAAATTAGGATGTTTAATGGCAAAATTAGAAACTTTTTAAAATAATTGCAAATATGGCAAAGTTTTTAAATCAATGTTTTATATTTCCGATTTACCCCTCAAGGCACGTTAGTGAAAGATTGGAAGACCAGTTTTGGAATCATTTTTCTCTTTGAATTTTCTCCACAATTCTTTTTTGTCCTTATTTGTCTCGTTTGGTTTCATGTATGGATTGAAGAAGAAAAGACCAAAATTTGTGGAACAGGATCACCATCAACATCAATGCAGAGAAAGAGAATAAAATAAAATCTTCATAAGAATTACTAAAATTCTTGAAATTTCAATATATATTTGAATGAGACGTTGAAAGGGAGAATTGAATTAAAGAAGACGACAGTTGTTTGCTTATATAGACGAGGAGATCAATAACAAAAATTCGGAAACCAAATACAAATACCAAGCTTTGTTGGCTTTTAATTGCGTTCATTATTCGAAATGGTCATGAGCAGCGTTGAATGCAGCTTGGTTTCTCTGATCTATCTTTTGGCGATGGCTTTCCTCTCCACCCCGATTGCCGCGCGTATCTTCTTCTTCCTCTGGTTTTCTCTTTTTTTTTTCTTCTTTTTTTTCTTTCCTCCTCCCCACTCAAAAACCCATCAGTTTCTCACCCCAAATTTGAAAATTTTCAACAATCAACCATCTTTCTCTTCTCTGAACTTCTCCGCCCAGATGCTTCCCAAATCCATCGGAATCCTCTGGCTCGATGCCGACAACGACGACGTCACTTCTTAGACTAGAACCACCAACAACGTCGCCATTGCCGCCTCCATTTCCTCCTTCAAATCCATGCTCGAATCCGACTGGTACATCAACTCTACCACTCCTCCCAATCCCTCTCACCATGATTTCCATTGCCCAGATGCCTTCTCCTCCATGTTCTTGAGATATTGGTCAACCATGGCGGAATTCTTGAGATGCGATCGGATGGAATGATGTTGATTTGAGAAATTGATGGGTAAGAGAAGGGAGAAAGAGGAGTTTTATAGAGATTGAAAGGGATAGAAATCTTTTATCACTGATAGAAAAACTGATAGAATCTATCAGTGATAGAAAAACTTTCTATCAGTGATAGAAAAACTTTCTATCAGTGATAGAAATCTTCTATCACTGATAGAAAAACTTCTAAGAGTGATAGAAAAACTTTCTATCAGTGATAGAAATCTTCGATCACTGATAGAAAAACTTTCTATGAGTGATAGAAAAACTTTCTATCACTCATAGATTCTATCAATGATATAAAAAATTTCTATCAGTGATAGAAAATCTTTCTATCAGTGATAGAAATCTTCTATCACTAATAGAAAAACTTTCTATCACTAATTAGAAAATCTTTCAATCACTAATAGAATTTATCAGTGATAGAAAAACTTTCTATCAGTATCAATGATAGAAAAACTTTTTATGAGTGATAGAAAAACTTTCTATTAGAGTCTATCAGATAGAAAAAAAAATTCTATTAGTGATAGAAAAACTTTCTATCATCACTAATAGAAAACCTTTCTATGAGTGATAGAAAAACTTTCTATCACTAATAGAAAATCTTTCTATCACTGATAGAAATCTATTGTTGATAGAAGATTTCTATCACTGATAGAATCTATCGGTGATAGAAAGTGATAGAAATCTTCTATCAACAATAGTTTTCTATCAGAAATATTGATAGTGTTGCATGGTGAAATCGAGCACTGAAAAATAGAGTAAAAACGAACAGTTACAGAAATCAAACACTAGAAAGCAAAAACCAAACACTGATAGAAAACCAAACAACAACTACCAAACACTTATAGAACATCGAGAACACTGATAGAAGTGATTGAAAATCTTTCTATCATTGATAGAAAAATATATAGCACTAATAGAAGATGTAGAAAATTTTTATATCATTGATAGAAAAATATCTATCACTGATAGAAAATATTTCTATCGGACCATCATATTTTAGGGAGGGGTATTTTAGTAAATGTGCGTTCCGGACCTTGAGATTTTTCCATTTTTGCAATTTGTTTTGCAGGTTGCTACATTTGCAATTATTTTGGGCCAGTTTGCTACATTTGCAACCGACCCTTTATAATTACCTGTCAACCTTATGTTATTTAGTTACCTTTCTACTTTCTTCATACATTCTCTTCTCTTCCACTGTCAAATGGTACAAAATTCGTCAATATTTATTTAATAAACGTCATGTAAAAGGAAAAGGAGAATACCTTGAAATTGAAACAATCATTTCTCACCCCAATGATACTTTTCCGTTTGACTTTTTGACATCTTAGCTTTTGGACTGGAACACATGGGACTTGAAAGTTAACTTCTAATTATTTGTGTATTAGAGCCCTGCAATCGGTGTTCTTCCTAATTTGGGAGAAAATTTGACATTAAGATTAAAGAACACATAAAGAATTTATAATTTTTATAATTTGTGTGGAAGCAGTAAAAGGCAACACTAAATATCTTGCATACACATGACTTTATATAAATTAGAAGTCTATAGTTATGTTGAAGATTATGAATAAATATCTTGAAGGAAAGATTATAAAAATTTAACCTTTCTTAAGGCTCAAGGAATTCCATTCCTTTAGATAAGGATAATGTTCATGGAAATATCTAGCTAGAATATTTTAGGATAATTGTAATCGATAGCAACATATGTTTTCCTATTTGTAAATATAGCAAAATTGAAAAACAATTGCAAATATGACAAATCTGTTAAATGAATTTCTATTATTCATGTTTTTTCCTTTATTCTATCAGTGATAGTTACTGAAAAAATTCTATTTGTGATAGTCATTGATAGACTATTGAGAATAAGCATGAGAATAGCACACTACAATCCTAACACGTTACTGAATGCTCTCACATGGATTAGGAAACTGATGTATTTAGGGAATTTGTAATATATTGTGTTCTTTCCATATAAATTGTTACCACTGTAACTTCTGTATTTAACCTCCTTTGGTTTCTTTATAAATAGGAAGGCTCAACTCATCATTATCATAATTATGTGATTATTCTTTTTGCCTTCTTTGTCATTTCTTATCTTGGTATTAGAGAGTTGTGGCCAACGCCGTCAAACCCTAAAAAAATGACTTATGAGAATTCCACAAGCAACACCGGCACCGACGACACCAACCTCATCATTGAAGATGTTCTTCGAAAGTTAACACAGAAAATCAACAACCCAATACTGCAGCCGACAGTGATTAATGCTCAAATAACTCCATTCTCCAATCCACTCAACTCCACGCTTTCAGTCAAATTAGATGAAGGAAATTTTCTTCTTTGGAAGTCAATGGTACTTGCAGTCCTTAGAGGACAAAGGCTAGACGGGTATGTTCTTGGAAATAAGTCTTGTCCATCTGAATTTATTTATGTTAAAAGAGAAAATGGTATTTCATCACTACAACCCAACAAAGCTTTTGAAGATTGGATCACAGCAGACCAAGCATTACTTGGATGGTTATATGGATTCATCCTTCCAGCCATTGCTACTGAAATAATTAATATTCCAACCTCAAGAGGGGTTTGGAAAGCTCTTGAAGAGCTTCATGGGTCTGCAAATAAATCAAGGATTAGCCAACTAAACAGAGCTTTACAAACCACCGGAAAGAATGGCTCCCAAATGTCTGAATATTTAAGCACCATGAATCAAATAGCCGACAACCTATCTTTGGCCGGAGAAACAGTTCCTGTAAGCTCTCTTATAACTTGTATTATCACTGGTTTTGTAACAGCCCGTATTTTTCAATATGGTCAAATTTTCAAATATTGCAGAAGCGATTTAACAAAACGGAAAAAACAACCTATTATTCAGAAAAAAAGGCTGACAAACAAAGTCAAGTCCAACATTAAAAAACAAATAAAAAACTAAACAATACACAAAACAACAAAACCTACAAAAGCCTACTAAATCCTACAGATCACAAGTCCTCATCGGTCATGCCAGAACGCTAGTCTAATCGCTGTCAGAACTATCGCTAGCTCCTGTTGGGTTTTATGCCCTAAAACTCCTGTTGGGTTTCATTAAGTGTTATTAGTTATTTTATGTATGTCTTTGCCTAAAATAACCCTAATCCAATAAACTAGACATCCTAGGCTGTAATATGAGTCTTGAACTATATGTAGCGACATATGGGGATCACTGTTCAAGAAACAGCCTAAAGGGTCTATAGTAAAGGGATAAGACTGGGTGCCTTATCCTGGTGACACTATGGATACGACCCACTTTGTATTTGATACAAATGCTATGATCCAACACGTTCGTGTAGGAGACATGCGAGTGGGGGTATCCTATGCAATGAGTTTGCATAAGACCGAACCGCGAAATAGTAACCACTAGTTATAACACCGTTAGCTAAGTTGGTTTTCTAATTCACTAGGACGACCTAGACAACTTAGTCTTAATCCTGAGTTGATTATGGACTCCTGCTCATGAGGGATTGTCCTTTGATTTGTATGGGTGAGAGTGGCCAATACGCCGACTCAATAAGCCTACCATTTTGGGGACAAGACCGAGTGGGGAGCTGGGAACATAATCGTACAAGATGGAATTCAATCCTTCCCGACTTTAGGGAAGCAGATGAGTGTTCCCTTAAGTGGTGACTCCGAGTCTTGAACAAAGTGCCCTACCCTCTCAATGGCACGAGAGGATTTTCTGTTTGATGGTTGGACCACAAACAGGTTGTTCATTAGAGGAGAACTGATACTTAAGGAAATAGAAGTAACCCAGGGGTAAAACGATAATTTGACCCAACTGGTGTTACGGACACTCGTGAAGGACAAACTAGTCGTTATTGGTCTATATCTATGGACACAGAAAATATGTCTGCAGTGAGAAGAACGCAATTGTGAGTCTATAGTGGAATGTACACACAGTTAACGAATATTCATTAATTTGATTAATGAGTTTGACCAATTAATCTCACATCATTAGAACTTCTGATCTACAGGTCCATTAGGTCCCACTGGTAGCTCATAAAGTAATTTGAGGCAACTAAGTAATAAATGTAAATTGAAAGTGTTCAATTTTGTAACACCCGAGTTAGGAGGGGTACATGAATGAACCGAGGCTACATCCGAATGAGAGGGATCCTGAGGACATGAAAGTATAGTCAAGATAAGTTTAAAAGAATTGATAGATACTACCTAAACCAACAAGGTGCACCTTCCTTTTCGGTGGCTCAATCATAGGAACTTTGAAGTTATGCGTGCTTAGCTTGGAGAAGTTCTATGTTGGGTGACCTCCTGGAAATTTTCCTAGGAAGCATGTGAGTGAGGACAAAGCATGCTAAAAGGACCCCGTGTTGGTTTGTGGGGACAGTCTTCAATCTTGAAAGTAGTTTAAGACAAGTATGGTGGCGTGGCCAGGTCGCAGGGGAATGTCGGGGCCGTTAAGGGTCGAATCCGGATTCCAAATCCTGGGCCTGGGGCGTTACAAATTTACTAAGGGAAACAATATAATATATATTGATATATTATTATGAGAGAAATAAATATTTGGAGAAATTTCAAATATAAATGTGAATTTGATTCATATTGAATTTATAGGAATTTGAAAGAGTTCAAATATGAATTAATTAATTTAAGGCCTAAAATTAATTTGAGCAATTAATTAATTCAAGGCTGAAAAATTAAATATGTGATATTTAATTGGTGACTAATTAATTAAAGAGTTCATTAATTAAAAATTAATCAATTATGAAAATAATTAATCACTTATGGAAGTGATTAATCATTTATGGAAATGATCTAATCACTTATGGAAGTAATTAGTCATTTGTGGAAAAGATTAATCAATTATGGAATTGATTGATCATGGATTGATTAAATAAGGAATAAATTAAATCATTTATGGAAATAATTGATTTAATGTGAATATTTTATTCTTGACCATTCTCCTATAAATAGAACACTAGACCTAATGGTTTGGTAGACCTCTTGCTCTTAGACTCACAAGACAAGACCCTAGAATTATCTCTAGCCTCCCTCTTTGAGAAAGACTCCCACAAGTCTTTTGCCTCCTAGACTTAGAGACATACCGGTGTAACCTCTGTGGTTATTGTGTTCTTGAGAGAAATTTTCCAGCGAAGAAGAACAAGAAGGCTGCTGCGTTTTTGTTCGTTGAAGCGTCGTTGGCAAAGAACGGTCAAGTCTACAACGAAGGTTTGTAACGGTTCTTTCCCATTTCTTTAGAAAAGCATGAAAATAAAAGTAGTTTTATTTTCTACTTTTTTTTCAACATGTTTATAGCATTTTACAATGGCTTTAAAGCATGTTTAATGTTTTGTTTTGCCTTTTCGTAACGGTATTTTGATATTAATTAATATACGGCGCAAGGTCCTATCGATGCGCTTCCGCTGCGCCGGGGCTTTCATCCCCTTCAATCGGCATCAGAGCCTTCGCTGTCCCTATTAATCGATATTAAAATTTGCGATAGGCTCTAATAGGTGGGATTTATGCATAATGTATGTTCGGTTTGCATTGAATTGTTTAGGTTAATTTTATGGCCATAGATTTTATTTTTATGTGATTTTGATCATGTAAGGGCCTGGTGTTTCGGGTATTTTATGTAAAATCGAGTTGTATGTAAGTCCGGGTCTAGAATAGGTTTTTATGAGATGAAAATCGGAGTAATCGCAGCTGAAATAAGTGAGAAAATCGAAGAAAAGATGTTGTTTCTGCCCAAATTCTGCTTCCAGACGTAACAGCGTCGGGACGCTGTTCACAAAGCGTCTCGACGCTGTCTAGATACCGCAAGCGCTGAGTTCAGACAAACCCGCAGTGTCGGGACGCTGGTTGCGAGCGTCTCGACGCTGTCACGATGGCGACGCGAATTAGGGCTTCAACAAGGCGCGGTTCAGCAGGGGGCGGTTCGGTTCGCTCGGTTCAGCTGGACTGGGACCAATTTGGTCTGGTTCAGCTAGATTTTGACTTGGTTTGTGGTTTTGGTGGCCGGTTCGAGGCTGTTCGGGTCAGTTCGTGCTGTCTAGACCAATTTTTTGAGCTGCAAAAGGATTTTAGGGTAGAATTTAGCAATAATTATTGTAATTTAATGCTTTATTTTATCCTATGGGCCAAAATTAACCGGTTCAATTGCTATTTATATGCTTTATGGATGTCATATAGAATATTTAATCCCACCTTAGGTTATAAACATGCTCATGCATTTATTTATATATTATAAATTGTTATAATGTATGTTTTAAATGCATGAAATATTTTCATATTTTTTTTAATATAAGTGTATATTAATTATATGAAAATAATAAAGCATAAAGCATGTCATTACTTAGATTAAATATAAATAGTTATGTTTAATGTGATGAATGCAACATGCTTAATTGATTTTCTTGATTGGCTTATAATTGTTATATTGAAAGAAAATCAAAATTGCATGAAACATCCATAGTTATTAATATAATTGTTATATTATTTTTCATGCAATGCAAATAGTATGGTTTAATTATTTAATTTGAATGAGATTGTTGAATGAATTAAACCCTAGATTATTGATTATAGGATTAATCATTAAAATATGAAATAGTTTTAACATTAATGATTAAAAATCGTCAATCTATATTAAAGAATTGCATGCAAACATAAGATCATAGGATAAATTGGATTAATTTTAAATTGTTTAAAATTAATTAGACCTAGATCAGTTTCTAATAGGATTAGAATTATTTCTTACTTAGAATTAAAAATAGTTTTAATTGACTAAGTAGGAAAAACATTGCTATGATTATAAGGGAACTCCACCGGTTAAGTTCTGTCTAAGGCTGGGGGTATTTAAGTTGACGGTTTACGGAACACCTCCTACCTGGGAACTGACCCGAAATACCGGAGTTGAATTAATCGTAGTCAAATGTTAGCATGCAATGTCACTAGGTTTGTTAAAAGAGTTTAATGCACCTAGATCTTTAGAGTAAAGACTTTACATTACTATGGTTATAAGGGAACTCTCTCGGTAAAGTTTTGTCTAAGGCTGGGGGTACTTAAGTTGACGGTTTACAAAACACCTCCTACCTGGGAACTGACCCGAACCTTGAGTTGAATTAACCATAGTCATGTTGACTTGCAATGTTGATGGGTTTATTAAAGGAGTTTAATTCACCTAAAACGTTGTGGTTGAATCCTTTCCATAATTGTTATAATAGGATTAGACTTAGATAAATTGACTTAGCCGAATTTTATCTAAGTTAAATAACCCTAAATAAACCTTAGGACATTTTTCAGTGGGAGGAAAATTACAAAATGAGATTTAAATCAAGTTTAGCTCCTACGTCCCTATATTCACAACGTGAGGTTCATGCTCGGCTTCGTGTCGCCTTAGGAGCGACCTCCCTTTGGAAAGTGTTTGCATGGATCAATAACAAGGTGAATGGGAAAAATGTCTAAAGTAAGTGGGAGCAGGACACGTGTCAACGTATCCCTCGGTCTCCGCCCCTAGTTCGAAACGTGAGAGTCCTATGATCCGTCTGCCTGTTGTCCTAGCGCAACCATCCCTTTGGAGGACCTGATCATAGGATTCGGAACACCGTGAACTCTTGAATAGGATAGGGACTCTTAGGCTAATTACCAACAGTTGTCTTACCCTTCGGTAGCCTGTTGGTGCGTGCCTCTGAGATCTGAAACTGGGAGGGTTACACTTACAAGGATGAGTTAAATGTGTTAACAAATCTTTGACCGAACAACGGTGGCTAATGTCTATAGGAATATGAGTTATTCTGGAATTAGAATTGGCTGAGAAATGTCTCATTTCAGAGGAGGAGTAGCTGACCACCCTTCGGTGGCTGATATTCTAAACCTCTAAAACATCGTTGCAAAACTAAATCAATAGTTTTAGGGTTCTGTGATTGCTTGTTTTGCTAAATTGATTGGATTGTGTGCAATTGTTTGCCTGTATGATGGGTTAAGGCAAAGATAACTAATACGGTCATTGTTTGTTTAATTTCAACAATGTCTTCCTCAATAGTCTCTCTGCTTAAAAATGAGAAATTAATCGGCAAAAATTACGCTACATGGAAATCGAACCTGAATACAATTCTTGTTATCAATGATATGCGGTTTGTCTTAACGGAGGATTGTCCTCCGACCCTTGCTCATAATGCATCCCAAGAAATTAAGGATGCTCATGATCGCTGGACAAAGGCTAATGATAAGGCCCGCGTCTGTATCTTAGCCAGCTTATATGAAGTTTTGGCTAAGATACATGAAAGAATGATTACAGCGAGGGAGATTATGAACTCTCTCCAGGAGATGTTTGGAAAACCATCCAGAAAACTCCACTATGATGCTCTCAACGAATTTACAACTGTCACATGAAAGAGGGCACATCTGTCCGGGAACACGTCCTGGAAATGATGGTCCAATTTGATATGGAAGAAACATATGGGGCAGTCATAAATGAGCAAACTCAGGTTTCATTCATCTTGGAATTTCTTCCGAAGAGTTTCCTAAAATTTCGCAGCAATGTGATAGTGAACAAGATAATGTACAACTTGACCAGTCTCTTAAATGAGCTGCAGCTCTATCAATCCCTTATGGAAAACAAGGGTTAGATAAAAGATGAGACAATAGTTGTTCATTCTAAGGGTTCATCCTCTGAATCTAAAGTTGCATCTCAGAATTCTTCTTTGAATAAGATTCATAAGGAAAATGGAGACAAAGGGAATACTCTCGCATCTGCTGAGAAAAAGAAGGAAGTTCTAGAAACATGTCTAGTAGAACATGATGAGTTTACCTGGATACTTGATTCAGGAGCAACTAATCATGTTTGCTCTTCTTTTCAGGAAAATAATTCCTTTCGGCAGTTGATAGTGCGCATAGCGAGCTATATTTCCCGATATATTATAGTTAGTCTTTGAGTAATTTTGGTCATTTTAATGTTTTTAAATGTTTATTTTTGTAGGAATTGATTATTGGAGCTAAATCATAAAAATGGAGTTGATCGAGTGTTTGGGGCGTGAAAAGAGGCCAAGGATCCGAAAAGATTCAAGTTGGAGGCTTCTAAAAATAGACTTGTCCGAGAGCTAGCATCTCAACGCTGCTCTATGGGCGTCTCGACGCTAGCAATTTCCTAAAGTAATTCAGGCAGCAAAGGTTATAGCGTCGCGACGCTGTGACAAGAGCGTCGCGACGCTCTCGATTTTTCCTTAAATAGAATGGCGGCAAACTGGGATAGCATCGCGACGCTGTCGGCAAATTTTCTATAAATTCATCATTTTCTTGCACAGCCAAGGGGGAGTCCAATTGGTTAGATTTTAGCTATAATTTTGACTAGAGACCTTCTGTGGGAGCTGAAGCAAGGCCAAGGAGTGGGAACCAAGCTTGAAGACATGGAGATCGTGACGGGGACGTGTTGGTTTCAACAGATTCAAGAGTTTTCCTTTTCTTTCCCTTACCTCTTGTTGTTTTTATGGCTTTTCTTTCAATTAGTGTTTGTGGTTTAAAGAGTATGAATTGCTAGTTGTTTGTCTTAGGGATTGATGTAGTTGTTTTAGTTTGTTGGATTGATTTGTGGTGTGAATATGCATTTATTTTACCTATGCAATTATGGTTAAATGCTTTCAATTACTTGATCACTAGTTGAATGATTTGAGTGTTGAATCTTTCTCGGGAGAGGGGATTTGGCCTAAGACTTACTTTATTTAATTGCATGACTAAAGTAGAAATTCTAAGTTTGTGACGGGATTTGGAATAACTTTAGAAGTTGCTTGAAGAACTAAACCCAAAGTCTTGCATGTTAATGAACTTAGATAGGGATGTCAAGTTGGTTGCATGCATGAGAATCAATTATGCTCGGGAGAGATAGTTGTGATAAAAGGTTCCTAGACTTGGTAGAATAATTGCATGCTAAATTCATCCCATTAATTAATCCTCAATCTCAACAATGAAATCAATTCCCTAAGAGTCTTTCCATTTGAGTCTCCACTTTTATTTTATGCTTTTGTCTTTAAATCTATCTTTTGCATTAAGTTTCGCTCCCTAAATAAAATTGAACAAGATTATTCACGGTACTTAATTTGCTAGAAAACCAATCCAGAGGAAGACACTTGTTTAATCACGAAAACACTATATTATTACTTGACCCGTATACTTGATTCAGGAGCAACTAATCATGTTTGCTCTTCTTTTTAGGAAAATAATTCCTTTCGGCAGTTGAAAGATGGTGAAATGACCCTCAGAGTCGGAACTGGAGAGGTCATTTCAGCTAAGGCAGTGGGAGCTGTGAAGTTATTTTTTAGAAATAGATTCTTACTTTTAGAATGTTTGTTAATTGTTCCCAAGATTAAGAGGAACTTAATTTCTATTTCATGTTTGATTGAACAATCATATAGAGTTACTTTTAATATGAATGAAGCGTTCATTTATAAGATCGGTATACTTATTTGTTCAACCAAATTAGAAAATAACTTGTATGTATTAAGACCAACCGAAAACAAAGCACTTTTAAATCACGAATTATTTAAAACTGCTGAAACTCAAAGAAAAAGACAAAGAATTTCTTCAACAAGTAACAATACTCATCTTTGGCATTTAAGACTTGGTCATATAAACATCGATAGAATCGGTCGTTTGGTAAAGAATGGACTTCTAAGCGAGTTAGAAGATGATTCACTACCACCTTGTGAATCTTGTCTCGAGGGCAAAATGACCAAAAGACCCTTTACTGGAAAAGATTACAGAGCCAAAGAACCCTTAGAGTTAATACATTCGGATCTTTGTGGTCCAATGAATGTAAAAGCTCGAGGAGGGTACAAATATTTCATCTCATTTATAGATGATTATTCAAGATATGGTTACTTGTACCTAATGGGAGATAAGTCTGAGGCCCTTGAAAAGTTTAAGGAGTTTAAGGCTGAAGTTGAAAACCTATTACATAAATCAATTAAAGTACTTTGATCTGATCGAGGAGGGGAGTATATGGATCAAAGATTCCAAGATTATATGATAGAACATGGAATCCAATTCCAACTCTCAGCCCCTGGTACACCTCAACAAAATGGTGTATCAGAAAGGAGAAATAGAACCTTGTTAGACATGGTTCGATCAATGATGAACTATGCTCAATTGCCTAGCTCGTTTTGGGGGTATGCAGTAGAGACTGCAGTACACATCTTAAACAATGTTCCCTCGAAAAGCGTTTCTGAAACACCTTTCGAATTATGGGGTTGTCTAGCACACGTGCTTGTGACAAATCCTAAGAAACTGGAACCTCGTTCAAAACTGTGCCAATTTGTTGGTTACCCTAAAGAAACGAGAAGTGGTTATTTCTACGACCCACAAGAAAATAAGGTGTTTGTATCGACGAATGCCACCTTCTTAGAGGAAGACCACATGAGGGATCATAAACCACGTAGCAAATTAGTATTAGGAGAAGCTACTGAAGAATCACCAAGAGTTGTTGACGAAGCTGGACCTTCAACAAGGGTTGATGAAGGAACTAGTTCTTCAGATCCATCCCGTCCTTCTCAAACGTTGAGAATTCCTCGACGCAGTGGGAGGGTTGTATTACAACCTGATCGCTACTTGGGTTTAACTGAAACTCAGGTTGTCATACCTAATGATGGCATTGAAGATCCATTGTCCTATCAACAGGCAATGAATGACGAAGATAAGGATGAATGGGTCAAAGCCCTAGACTTGGAAATGGAATCAATGTACTCCAATTCTGTATGGGAACTCGAAGATCTACCAGATGGGGTAAAACCTATAGGGTGGAAATGGATCTATAAGAGAAAAAGAGATGCAGCTGGGAAGGTACAGACCTTCAAAGCTAGACTAGTGGCAAAGGGTTATACCCAAAAGGAAGGGGTTGACTATGAGGAAACCTTTTCTCCTGTAGCCATGTTAAAGTCCATAAGAATGCTTTTGTCCATAGCCACATATTATGACTATGAAATATGGAAAATGGACGTCAAGACTGCCTTCTAAATGGTAATCTTGAAGAGAATATCTTCATGTCTCAACCCGAAGGGTTTGTAGCCCAAGGTCAGGAACAAAAGGTTTGTAAGCTAAATCAATCCATTTATGGATTGAAACAAGCGTCCAGATCTTGGAACATTGGGTTTGATACTGCAATCAAATCTTTTGGTTTTGACCAAAACGTTGATGAGCCTCGTTTGTACAAGAAAATCAACAAAAAGAAAGTAACTTTTCCAGTACTTTATGTAGACGATATCCTACTCATTGGGAATGATTTAGGATACCTCACTGGCATTAAGAAATGGCTAGCAGCCCAATTCCAAATGAAAGATCTGGGAGAGACTCAATATGTTCTTGGAATCCAAATCATTAGGGATCGTAAGAACAAAACGCTAGCACTGTCTCAAGCAATGTATATTGAGAAAATGTTGTCCCGATATTCAATGCAAAACTCCAAGAAGGGATTGTTACCCTTCAGACATGGGGTACACCTGTCTAAGGAACAGTCTCCTAAGACACCTCAAGAAATTGAGAACATGAGACACATTCCCTATTCCTCAGCTGTGGGCAGCTTAATGTATGTTATGCTCTGCACTAGGCCTGACATATGTTATGTAGTGGGAGTAGTCAGTAGGTATCAGTCTAATCCAAGGTTGGACCACTGGGGAGCGGTTAAGAATATCCTCAAGTATCTTCGAAGAACGAGGGACCACATGCTTGTGTATGGAGCTAAGGATTTGATTCTTACTGGATAAAATGACTCTGACTTTCAAACTGATAAGGATTCAAGGAAATCCACATCAGGGTCAGTATTCACCCTCAATGGAGGAGCAGTAGTTTGGAGAAGCATCAAACAAGGATGCATAGCAGACTCAACCATGGAGGCTGAGTATGTAGCAGCTTGCGAAGCAGCTAAGGAAGCAGTCTGGCTTAGAAAGTTCTTGACTGATTTGGAAGTTGTTCCAAATATGAACGTGCCCATAACACTATACTGTGACAACAGTGGGGCTGTAGCCAATTCAAAAGAACCTCAAAGCCACAAACGAGGTAAACACATCGAGGGGAAGTATCACCTGATACGGGAGATTGTGCAACGAGGAGATGTGATCGTCACTAAGATCCCTTCAGAGCATAACATCACTGATCCATTTACGATGGCTCTCACGGCTAAAGTGTTTGAGGATCATCTAGAGGGTCTAGGTCTACGAGATATGTATACCGTTTAATCTAGGGCAAGTGGGAGAAATGTATAATGGGTAAGGATGCCCTAGTTCATTGTATTATTTTAAGTATATTTACTTTATGAAATATACAATACACATGACATTTCCAGCTTTAGATTATTGCTTTTACATCCCACTAACTAATGTTTTAGTTCAAGTGGGAGTTTGTTGGGTTTTATGCCCTAAAACTCGTAGATAGTGAATGTAACCGTTGACCGAATTTAATGAAATAATATTGATGTATTTTTTCATTAAGTGTTATTAGTTATTTTATGTTTGTCTTCGTCTAAAATAACCCTAATCCAATAAACTAGACATCCTAGGCTGTAATAAGAGTCTTGAACTATATGTAGCGACATATAGGGATCACTGTTCAAGAAACAGCCTAAAGGGTCTATAGTATAGGGATAAGACTGGGTGCCTTATCCTGGTGACACTATGGATACAACCCACTTTGTATTTGATACAAACGCTATGATCCAACACGTTCGTGTAGGAGACATGCGAGTGGGGTTATCCTATGCAATGAGTTTGCATAAGACCGGACCGCGAAATAGTAACCACTAGTTATAACACCGTTAACTAAGTTGGTTTTCTAATTCATTAGGACGACCTAGACAACTTAGTCTTAATCCTGAGTTGATTATGAACTCCTGCTCATGAGGGATTATCCTTTGCTTTGTATGGGTGAGAGTGGCCAATACGCCGACTCAATAAGCCTACCATTTTGGGGACAAGACCGAGTGGGGAGCTGGGACCATAATCGTACAAGATGGAATTCACTCCTTCCCGGCTTTAGGGAAGCAGATGAGTGTTCCCTTAACTAGTGACTCCTAGTCTTGAATAAAGGGCCCTACCCTCTCAATGGCACGAGAGGATTTTCTGTTTGATGGTAGGACCACAAACAGGTTGTTCATTAGAGGAGAACTGGTACTTAAGGAAATAGAAGTAACCCAGGGGTAAAACGGTAATTTGACCCAACTGGTGTTACAGACACTCGTGAAGAACTAGTCGTTATTGGTCTATATCCGTGGACACAGAAAATATGTCTGCAGTGAGAAGAGCGCAATTGTGAGTCTATAGTGGAATGTACACACAATTAACGAATATTGATTAATTTGGTTAATGAGTTTGACCAATTAATCTCACATCGTTGGATCTTCTGATCTGCAGGTCCATTAGGTCCCACTGGTAGCTCATAAAGTAATTTGAGGCAACTAAGTAATAAATGTAAATTGAAAGTGTTCAATTTACTAAGGGAAACAATATAATATATATTGATATCTTATTATGAGAGAAATAAATATTTGGAGAAATTTCAAATATAAATGTGAATTTGATTCATATTGAATTTATAGGAATTTGAAAGAGTTCAAATATGAATTAATTAATTTAAGGCCTAAAATTAATTTGGGCAATTAATTAATTCAAGGCCGAAAAATTAAATATGTGATATTTAATTGGTGACTAATTAATTAAATAGTTAATTAATTAAAAATTAATCAATTATGGAAATAATTAATCACTTATGGAGTGATTAATCATTTATGGAAATGATCTAATCACTTATGGAAGTAATTAGTCATTTGTGGAAAAGATTAATCAATTATGGAATTGATTGATCATGGATTGATTAAATAAGGAATATATTAAATCATTTATGGAAATAATTGATTTAATGTGAATATTTTATTCATGGCCTTTCTCCTATAAATAGAACACTAGACCTAATGGTTTGGTAGCCTTCTTGCTCTTAGACTCACAAGACAAGACCCTAGAATTCTCTCTAGCCTCTTTCTTAGAGAAAGACTCCCACAAGTCTTTTGCCTCCTAGACTTAGAGACATACCGGTGTAACCTCTGTGGTTATTGTGTTTTTGAGAGAAATTTTCCAGCGAAGACGAATAAGAGGGCTGCTGCATATTTGTTTGTTGAAGCGTCGTTGGCGTAGAACGGTCAAGTCTACAACGAAGGTTTGTAACAATTCTTTCCCGTTTCTTTAGAAAAGAATGAAAATAAAAGTAGTTTTATTTTCTAGTTATTTTTCAGCATGTTTATAGCATTTTACAGTGGCTTTAAAGCATGTTTAAAGTTTTGTTTTGCCTTTTCGTAACGATATTTTGATATTAATTAATATACGGCACAAGGTCCTATCGATGCACTATCACTGTGCCGGGGCTTTCATCCCCTTCAGCTCCATCATCTGAAAACATTTTAAAAAAACAAAATGAGTACAAAAATACTGAATAAGCAACTTCTACATCAAGTTCACAATTCATTTTCGTTCAAAACAAAACATAAGATTTCAGGTAATAAAACGTTTCAATATTCGAAACAAAATCATTCTTTCAGTCAAACAATACTTTCAGAACATATTGGGAAAGATGCATTAATGAAGTAGCCCAGAACAGAAGTGGTTACCCGTCGGTGACACCAATAAGACATTCATACCGAATTGTCGGTTAAAACCGACCAGAACATTCCAAATCAAATACTTAAGTGTGAGGCCATGTGAGTTAAACACACACATGAATCTACATTCCAAAGGAACGTCAAACCACATAAGTGCCTTCTCACAAATAAGTTATAGTCAGAACATTTCATACAAATACTTAAGAGTGAGGCCACGTGAGTGCAACACACACATGAATCTACATTCCAAAGGAACGTCAAACCGCATAAGTGCCTTCTCACAAATAAGTTTCATTCAGAACATATAGCCGTCAATTCCAATATGGCTACTACAAAGCATACAATCCCCAAAACAAAATTTGGCATATATCCGGATAACACTATTCGATTCAATTCAAAACACACTTTTCAAAACATTCAAAACAGTAAACATGCTTTCATTTAACAAAACAATTGAAACATAATCAATTTCGATCAAATCAATTTTAATTTAAAACAAACAATTCTAACCAAAACTTCTATTTTGGAAGGGATGTGGAAATTACTTACCTCGATTAGAACCTACAAATCTTAAGCCCAAAGAAAATCAAATTTCGATTCCTTGAATCCAACAATTTCCTAAACATATCTAATACTTCTCTAATTTGAAACCAACAAAACCATCTTAAAGGTCTAATGAAACAACCCAAATGGCAATCAATCGTAACCTCCAAATTTTCCCACTTAAAACAAATTCTTTTCATAAAAAGTTGGAAAAATAGGCTTATTGGGTGCCAAAAACATTGAAAAATCTGGAAAATTTCACTTTAAAATCCAACTTTTTCATACCAAAAATCAGTAAAACAAATACATTTCAAAACCATTTAAACACAAAACAAGATTTCAATTCTTCAATCTTTAAAACCTTCAAAACTATCTTAAAATTGGGATAAATAACCTAGAAAATTTCTGCAACAAAAATAAAGATTTTCGAAACTTTTAACACTAAAACAAATCAATATTGGCTACTTTAAAATACAAAACCAGATCTGAAAAGTATAACAAAATTGTTGTAAAAACAGTGAAAACATTCCCTATTCATGTAGAAATAAAAACCATAAATCATACATCAATTTAGCAATCATATAGCAAACTTTTTCAACAAAAAGAATCCACTTTAAACACAAAAACAATCCCAAAATCAAAGAAATTCAAGGCTAGAAAATTCTGGAAAAAATTCCTTTTCATCAAATCTTTGATTTCCAAACAAAAACTCTAAGAGGAAAAACTTTGATAAAAATTTAGGCCAAAACAAAAACCTAAAACTTTTTAGGGCAAAAGGTTTGAAAATCAATTTCATCCCAAATAGGAAAAATAAAACTTCATACTAAAACTTTTCAAAAAGAAAAGAAAACAAAAGAAAAGCATAGAGGGAAGAAAAACCTACTACTTTTTCTCTGGGAAAGAAAGTGCAGAATGCGTTCTTCTTCTCTCTTCTTTTGATTCAAAGCGTAAAAAGAATTAGGGCTAAAGAAAAGGTCTTTTAAAAATAACCCTAATTAAAACCCTAAAAGACTATTTTCTTTTTAAAAAAAAGAAAAAGGATAAATTAAATTTATCTCCTAATAGGAAATAAATTCAAATCAAAGATTTTCTTGGAAATCATTAAAATAAATTAAATCTTTTTTTTATCCAGATGTTACAGATTTAGATGCTGAATATTTACCCATAATATGACAAATCAATGGCAAAAGTGAAATGACTTGGCATGAATTCCATGCTGCCTTGATAAGCTTTGAAAACACGTTGAACTATATGAAATCTCTCCAAAGTTCTGGTGATATGACCAATCTTTCTGCCAATTTTGCTGCAAAAAGGCAAGGAAACAACTTCTCAAAACCTCAAAGTCAATTTCCTAATGCTGAACAAAATAGGGGACAAAACTTTAATCAAAGAGAAGTTAGAGGTAGAGGACGAGATCGTGGTGGTCGACCTGGAAATAACTCAAAGCCTACTTCCCAGGTATGCGGTCGATATGGCCATTCTGCTCTTGTTTGTTACTTCCGATTTGAGAGGTCAATTGGTCCAAATGGAGGCTCTTCAAATGCCCTCAATGGAGCCAATGCTGCCTATATTGCTACACCTGAAATGGTTAATGAACATGTTTGGTATGCGAATAGTGGAGCTACATCACATACTACACCAAATGCAAACAACATAAATCAGAAAATGGAATATGGAGGAAACGAATACTTGGTTGTAGGTAATGGTTCTAAACTTAAGATAGAGCATGTTGGTAAAGTAGATTTTCATTGTTCTGACTCTAATGCTCTTTTGTTACACCTCAAAGATGTTCACCATGTATCCAAAATTACAAAAAATTGTATGAGTGTATCCAAACTTACTGTTGATAATCAAGTATTTGTTGAATTTCATTCAAATGTTTGCTTTGTGAAGGACAAGCCAACCGAGAATACACTGCTGCAAAGGAGACTTAAAAATGGATTGTACCAAATGGAGTCTCTTGTGCCCTCCCAATCAAATCTCAAAGGGTTCCAATTTGCTAAATCCAGCTCTCCAAATAGTCACACAAAGTCTATCTTTACTGCTTTCAATGAGTCCAAATTTACTACTATTTGTCCTTCTGCTTTTGTTACTTCCAAGAATGAGTTTATCAAAGGTGTTTGGCACAAAAGACTTTGTCATCCATCTATAAAAGTATTGAGTCAAATTTTAAAGTCCTGTCATTTGAATTTTTCTTCAGATAATGAAAGTGGTTTCTGTGATGCCTGTCAATTGGGAAAATCTCACAAATTACCTTTTAAGTTGTCTCAAACAAAATCAACAAAACCCCTTGAACTTGTATTCTCCGATTTATGGAGACCAGCACCAGTAATATCTTCCTCCGGATATAGATTTTACATTAATTTTGTGGATGATTTCACTCGATTTGCTCATATATGTTGGGTTTTATGCCCTAAAACTAGTAGATAGTGAATGTTAACGAATTATACACTTGTATCAATAAAATGTTATTGAGGTTTAAGCAATAAAGTTTTATTATCATTTTAAGTCTAAAATTGCACAATATGACCCAAATCCAATAAACTAAGATCCAAGGTTGTTTACATGTAACTTGAACTAGTATGTGGGGACATACGAGGATCAGTGTTCAAGTAACAACCCAAAAGGTATATAGTACAGGGATAAGGTTTGGGTTTAGTTTCATTTTGGTCCCTGAATTTTAAATCTTAACATTTTTACCCTTGAGGTTTGGATTTCGTTACACTCTTGGTCCGTCTGTCAAATTTTCTATTAAGATTAACAGTGGATGACGTGACATATACATTTTTTATTAAAAAAATGTATTTTAAATTTTTTTAATAAAATAAATAATTAAATATTTTAAATAAAATAAAAATAGTAATTTTTTTTTTATTATTTTTATTTTTATTTTTACTTCATTTTCTTCCTTCCTTGTCTTCTTCCTCTCCATCCTTCTTCTTCATCTTCTTCAACCAAATTCCAACCTCCACCACCACCGACAACTGTCTTCTGCTGTCGACCGTCATCCACCGCCAGCTCTACGGCTACACTTTTTTTTCTTCCACTTTTACCTTATTTCTCATTCTTGTCTTCTTCTCCTCTTCTTTTTTTTTCTCTTTTTGTTTTTTCTTTCAAAATCGAAAGGGATTTCATATCAAAGAAAAAAACCCACGCCGTTGGATTTCTTTCACTATTAAAAGAGGAATCAGAACGCCCACATCTAGAATGAGCCTAGAAAACCAATAGAAACACCAGTGGATAACGATTCAAGATCGAGCAAAAGAGAAATAGAAAGAAAATCAAAACATCCTCGAATTAAAGAGACCAAACCTCTCAAATAGAAACACAATTGAAAATTCACATGAGAAACAAAATACAAAGAGCAAATCAATAGTTTCCAAACATCTAAACCAATTCATTTAAGAAAACTCCAAAACCCCAGAGCCAACCTCATTAAACAAGAAGAAGGGGAATTGACTGGAAGAAATACAAACACTCTGCAATTCCTTCATCGCTCCCATTTTCATCGATTCTCACCAACGAACCAACTGGGTAAACAGAAGGTCGCCGTCTTCAGCCACTGCCCAGCCACGACACCGTCGCCGCCTTTTTGAGAGAAACCCACACCTTTGTTTCCCTTCTTTCTTGTTTGAAACGAAGGGATAAGGGATTTCCCCTTCATTTGAAGCCAAAATTTACAGTCGAAATTTTCTTTGATACACTTTTTTTAAAAAAATTCAGAGAGAACAAAAAAGGAAGAAAAGGGAAGAGGTGAAAGAGGAGAAGAAGGGAAGGAGAGGGAAGAAAAAGGGAGGAAGAAAAGAGAAAAAAAGGGAAACAAAAAAGGGTGGCAGCGTGGACGACGATGACATGGGCGGCGTGTTGGGTCTTATGCCCTAAAACTCGTAGATAGTGAATGTAACCGTTGACCGAATATTAATGAAATAATATTGATGTATTTTTCCATTAAGTGTTATTAGTTATATTATGTTTGTCTTTGCCTAAAATGACCCTAATCCAATAAACTAGACATCCTAGGCTGTAATATGAATCTTGAACGGTATGTAGAGACATATGGGGATCACTGTTCAAGAAACAACCTAAAAGGTCTATAGTATAGGGATAAGACTGGGTGCCTTATCCTGGTGACACTATGGATACGACCCACTTTGTATTTGATACAAATGCTATGATCCAACGCGTTCGTGTAGGAGACATGCAAGTGGGGGTATCCTATGCAATGAGTTTGCATAAGACTGGACCGCGAAATAGTAACCACTAGTTATAACTCCGTTAACTAAGTTGGTTTTCTATTTCACTAGGACGACCTAGACAACTTAGTCTTAATCCTGAGTTGATTATGGACTCCTGCTCATGAGGGATTGTCCTTTGATTTGTATGGGTGAGAGTGGCCAATACGCCTACTCAATAAGCCTACCATTTTGGGGACAAGACCGAGTGAGGAGCTGGGAACATAATCATACAAGATGGAATTCACTCCTTCCCAGCTTTAGGGAAGCAGATGAGTGTTCCCTTAAGTGGTGACTTTGAGTCTTAAACAAAGGGCCCTACCCTCTCAATGGCACGAGAGGATTTTCTGTTTGATGGTTGGACCACAAACAGGTTGTTCATTAGAGGAGAACTGGTACTTAAGGAAATAGAAGTAACCCAGGGGTAAAACGATAATTTGACCCAGCTGGTGTTACAGACACTCGTGAAGGACTAACTAGTCGTTAATGGTCTATATTCGTGGACACAGAAAATATGTCTGCAGTGAGAAGAGTGCAACTGTGAGTCTATAGTGGAATGTACACACAGTTAACGAATATTTGATTAATTTGGTCAATGAGTTTGACCAATTAATCTCACATCATTGGAGCTTCTGATCTGTAGGTCCATTAGGTCCCACTGGTAGCTCATAAAGTAATTTGAGGCAACTAAGTAATAAATGTAAATTGAAAGTGTTCAATTTACTAAGGGAAACGATATAATATATATTGATATATTATTATGAGAGAAATAAATATTTGAAGAAATTCAAATATTAACATGAATTTGATTCAAATTAGATTTATGGGAATTTGAAAGTGATGGAAGAGATTGTCGTGGTCTCTTATCAAATAAATTTATAATCCTCAACCTGTAAAGCTAACTTGTAGCAGTAGCAGCCGGGGTCGATCATAGGGAGTCTATGCAAACAAATATTTAATTCCTTAATTGTTTTAGGTAACCAAAAAGGGGGGTTTTTATATTTGAAAGAAAGTAAACAAGGAAAGAAAACTAATTATGGAAAATATTGCAAAAGGAAAGTAAGAGAATCAAATTAAGGAAAGAAATCAATACCTCAAAGATCATGCAATTGGGTTAGTCATGGTAGGTTCAATTCAATTAAATCATTAATTTCACTAATAAGTCAAAACAAATTTAAGTCTGGCGTATATTCCGGCAACAAACCGAGAACCATGATCCAACTATCACAAACATGCAAACGCTAAGTTTGATTCTAGTTTAAACTAATTAATTGGCCGATTAATTAATCTAAACCGCAATGGGATCTAGCCAAATTAATTCACATGCAACGGGCAACAAACCACAATTACAATTGATTAAATCATTTAGTTCTAGGGACACATGAGTAATAACATAACGTTAACCTATTTGCTACTAGATTTTAGCAAGTAAATTTAGAGAGGGCGCGGTCAAGGTTGTCAATCTTTCCTACCACAATCTAAACTTATAGAAAAAGAACTAAAATCACATAAACATGCTTTGATAATTCAAACAAGAAATTTCATTAAAAGAACTTGAACTTACTCTTGACACCCCGGTTACATGAATGAAGAATTTAGCCTCTCATGGAGCAATAACAAGCTTGAATATTCATTGAATACATCAAGAAAGCAAGAAAAGACTAAAACTAAGAAGAATGGTGGAGAAAGGGGAGAGAGATGGACTACAATGTTGTAGTGAATTGTGTGTTGAGGGATGATTCTAAACTTACACCAAGACCTTCTATTTATAGTGATTTTTGGCCTTCAATTCGTGGTCATTTGGTGCTGAATTGGGTCTTCAAACAAGGAAAGTTTCCAGCCAAAATAGGAAAATTTTGATTTTGGAAAACTGCCTAGCGTCGAGACGCTAGGACACAGTGTCGCGATGTTAGGCCTTCAGATATGGAAAATATTCTGTGGATCAACACAGCGTCTCGACGCTATGGTGGCAGCGTCTCGACACTGTTACTTCAGCTTCACGCCCAAGCCTTTTCCTTATTTGAACAACATCCCGACGCTTGGATGGCAGGGTCTCGACGCTACGACGACTCCAAGGGCAGAATATTCATTTTACATACCGGTTTCGCTCGTTTAAGCCCCGAATCGCTTCCAAAGCTCCAGCGAGGACCTATAGACATATTATACACATTTTAAAGCATTTTTTCGCAAGGAATTCAACTAAGATAAGCAAATTGGGAGATTCTAAGTGTATAACAAATTATACTTATCAGAAAGAGTTCAAATATGAATTAATTAATTTAAGGCCTAAAATCTAATTGGGCAAAATTAATTCAAGGCTGGAAATTAAATATGTGATATTTAATTGGTGATTAATTAATTAATCGAGAATTAATCAATTATGGAAATGATTAAATCACTTATGGAAGTGATCAATCATTTATGGAAATGATTTTATCACTTATGGAAGTGGTCGAGATCTATGAAAAAGATTAATCAATTATGGAATTGATTAATTATGGAAAAGATTGAATCAATTGTGGAAGTGATTGATTTTATATGAATATTTTATTCATGGTCTTTCTCCTATAAATAGAACACTAGACCTAATGGTTTAGAAGCCCTCTTGCTCTTAGACTCACAAGACAAGACTCTAGCATTCTCTCTAGCCTCTCTCTTAGAGAAAGACTCCCACCAGTCCATTGCCTCCTAGACTTAGAGACACACCGGTGTAACCTCTTTGGTGATTGTGTTCTTGAGAGGAAATTTCCAGCAAAGAATAACAAGGAGGTTGCTGCGTTTTTTATCGTTGAATCAACGTTGGCGAAAAATGGTCAAGTCTACAACAAAGGTTTGTAACGGTTACCCTTTTCTTTAGAAAAGCATGAAAGTAAAAGTACTTTTATTTTTCTTGTTTTTCAGCATGTTTATAGCGATTTTACAGCGGCTTTAAAGCATGATTAAAATTTCTTTTTGCCTATTCGTATTGGTATTTTGATATTAATTAATATGCGGCGCAAGATCCTATCGATGCGCTTCCGCTGCGCTGGGGCTTTCATCCCCTTCACGGCGGTATAGACGACGAATGACGGTGGCAGCATGGACAGCAGCGACGACATAGACGATGAACGACGGATAGCGACCATGGAAGGAGTAAAGAGAAAGAAGAAGAAAGAGGAGAAAGGGAAAAGGGAAAGAAGAGGGAGAAGGAAGAGAGGAAAAAAAAGAAATAAAAACTATTTTTTAATTAAAAATTATAAAATAATAAATAATAATAATACTAAATATTTCTTTTAATAAAATATAAATGTTGTTGAAGGAGAAATTTTGGCCAGTCACAAATTGCCACGTCATTATTTCAAATTAATGACGAAATTACAAATAATTAAATTTGGGACCAATTATAAATGGACACGTGTCCCAAATTTAATTGGAAGACAAAGTTGGCTAATTATAAATTCTTAGAGCCAAATGTCCATTTGATCAATTAATTAAAAATAAAGTATTTTGATCAAATTAATTAATTTGAACAATTAATTAAATAATAATGATTTATTGGATCAAATTTGGTCTTTTAAATATTTGGGTCATGTGGTTTTTGGGTCAATCAAACCCAAAACCAAATAGTTGGGCCCAAGCCCAATTTGAGGCCAAGCCCGCAAAGGCTTTTGGAAAACTCTATAAATAGGAGGCCTTGGCTCATTTGAGGGGGAGCAGAAAGAAAGGGAGAAGAGAAAGACTGAAGCTCTTAGAAGGCTCTGGAGATTGAAGCTCTGACCCTCCTACAAGAAGGTTGAAGCTTCAATCCCCCTGCAAGATTTCTGAAGATTGAAGTCCAAATCCTGCTGCAAAACTCTGAAAATCGAAGCCTCTGCAAGATTCAGAAGATTGAAGATCCCTACAAGACTCTGAAGATTGAAGCCTCTCCAAGATTCAGAAGATTGAAGCTTCCTACAAGACTCTGAAGATTGGAGCCTCTGCAAGATTCAAAAGATTGAAGCTCCCTTAAGACTCTGAAGATTGAAGCTTCTCCAAGATACAGAAGATTGAAGCTTCCTACACAACAAGAATTAAAAGATTCCCCGACGGTTTTTCTCCCCACGACAAAAAAATCGTGGGCAGATCTATGAAATGTCCACGACTTTTAAACCGTTGGGATATACATAGAAAATGCCAACGGTTTTACTAAACCGTTGGCATATATATATGAATTTCCCACGGTTTGACAAAACCGTGGGCAAAGACGTACGAAACCCCAACGGTTTAATAAAAACCGTTGGAATATATTTCGAAATTCCAGAAATAATGTATTTATTTGGTTTGTTGGTATAGCCCACAGTTTGATTAACCGTGGGGCAATATAGGATAAGCCAACGGTTCGACAATACCGTAGGTAAAGACGTAAGAATTCCCAACGGTTTAATAAAAACCGTTGGAATATATTTCGAAATTCCAGAAATAATGTATTTATTTGGTTTGTTAGTATAGCCCACGGTTTCGATAACCTTGGGGAGATATAGGATACGCCAACAGTTGGACAGGATTGTAGGCAAAGACGAAAGAGATTCCAACGGTTTCTTTAAACCGTTGGAATATATTCCGGAATTCCAGAAATAATGTATTTATTTGGTTTGTTGGTATAGCCAACGGTTTGACTAGACCGTCGGAAAGCCATTAGAAATTCCAACGGTTGAGTAGGAACCGTTGGAATATATTCCGGAAGTGCCAAGCTGCTGAAATGTTGGTTTATTTGGTTTGTTGACATAGCCAACAGTTTAGATAAACCGTCAGCTCTTCTTGGAATGCCAGCGGACTAGTGGTTTATATTTACCAACAGTCTGGTCGAACCGTCGAATTTTGGTTCATAATTCCCAACGGCCTGGTGGAACCGTCAGTTTATAATATTATAACCCAACGATTTGGTCAAACCGTCTGGAGAATTTTATCTAAAATCCCCAAATCTCGATTTTTCCCTCCTTTCTCTCCAGATTTTTCTCCCATTTTCCCTCCATTCTCTTTTCATTGTGCTTCCCCCAAATTGCGATTTTCTCCCATTTTCCCCCCATTTGCGATTTTTTCCCTCCATTCTTCGTGCTCGCCGCCGTCTTGTAGTTAGAAGGAGCCGCCGTTTGAGTTTCAGACTTCGCCGTTGCGTCTCCGTTCGTCTTCAAACGTTTGATTTCTGCTCACCTCAAACGCCGCCGCCGTCGTCTTCATTTGATTTCTGGCTTCGTTCGTCTTCATTCTCCGCCGTGTCCGTTTGATTTCTGGCTTCGTTTTAGTTTCAGGTATGTTTTAAAAAATTCGAAAATGGCCCACTCGACATTTTGTCAGGTTGATTTATAGTATCCCTTTCTTCACCCTTCTGCTTCCTTGCGTTTAAATTGTGGGCATGTGCATAAGCATAACTTGTATCATCTTCATTTGGGTTGTGGATTTTGTTGAGGAGAAAGATAGAGGAATCAACTCCATCTTTGAAGCATTTAGATGCCTTTTAGCGGTTCCTCGTTGATTTGGTGTCGTGCAGATACAGAAGCACATATACAAGAGTGAGGGAAAACAAAAAAAAAAAAAAAAAAAAGAAGAAAAGAAATAAAAATGGTTTGTGTGTAGTTCTTGAGATTTAACTCAAAAATTGAGCGAGGGTGAGAGTGAGGGTGCCATGAATAAAAGTAAAAAGTGGAAGTTCTGAGAATGAATACTTAATCTGTTAGCCAAAAAATTTTGAGTTCATTTATAGATTTACTTTTGCATATATGATAGCTCTTCATTTGTTTCTATGCTTAGAATAATTTGTTGGCTACTGCATTTTCTTATCTAGGATTTCTTCTTCTTTGAGGATTTTTAGAACTGAATCTCTATTGTGTCGTATTTTTGAAGTTTATGGTATTGTCTTATTTATCTCAAATTCTAGATGACAAATGACTGAACTTAGTTTGGGTATATTGATAGCATTATTCTAGATGAGGAATGGAAAGTAAGATACTTTAAAGTCACTTCAAGTGGATGCTTAATGGTATAGACTTAATTAAGGCTCTAGTCTATGTTTGTTGTTAATTCTTGTTTTACTTTTACACCTCAAAGCTCAAGCTCACCCAACTGAAGGAAGTTTAATCACTCTGTTAGAAGCATAAAAGAGGTGAAGGAAGTTGTTTTGTCTCCTCTACTTCTTACCATCTTAAGACTAAGCATTTTTTTTTTTTTGTATTATTGTTAAGTACAGTTTGTGCCAATGGGTAGGCCTTTATTGTAATATTAATCTTGTTAAAAACTTTTTTTGTGCAACCGAATTCCCTACTTTCCTGATAACTCTTCTTTTTCTTGATGTTATATCAAGTATGTCTCACTTGAAATAAACGTTAAGTTTTGAAGAAAAAAAAGGTTATTCCTAGTTATAGGTGATGTAGAATCCTTGTGCTTTTATGGGTATGATATTTTTGGTTTTGAAGTTGATCTGGATGGACAAGTTTAGGAGATATTATGAGTATTTGTTGTGAATGATCTTCTGTATATGCAATTTTTAATTCTTTAATCTCCATTTCTTGTTCATGTTGTTAATTGCATTCATCTTTTGGAACTTCAAAGTGGGTTTAACTTTTTGTTGATGCACAAACATGATGGGCCACAACATCAACCAAAATGGTGTTGAAGAATTGTTATTTTATTGAATTTTCCTAGAAGATGATTTGCCGCCATAACATACTTGTTTGGAGAAGAAACCTCCTTTGACTTGTTGTGAGCTTATATTTATTGCACTCCGTTTTGGAATTTTTCTCTTGGATAAAGTCGAATGCCCTTTGTCATGATTTGAAAGGTAATGGGATGTGCAAAGGAATGACCTTTTCTGTGTTTGGTGTAACAGAAACTTCCTCCCATTTTAATTCTATTTCCCTCTGATGAGAGTTTAGAACTTTTGGATTTTCCCTCATAAAATTGAACAGTTTAGCCCCCAAAAGAATAGTTACCAAAAGAAACAGAACGCTTGCTTTTGCCCATTCTAAGATCTTCTTCCCTACTTCCACTTTTAAATTCCAAGCTCACTTCCCTATGCAACAAAAACAAACACTCTGTTTATTGTTTCTTAAATGAAATTTCTTTATGCTTTTTTTTCTCTTATTGGATAAATTATTCCTTTGAATGGCCCAGTCAATAATTAAAACAAATACGTAATTGAGGAAATTTCTTTACTCTCTAGAGTGAGTGTAAGTTGTTTCACTCTTGAAATTGAAGTTAACTTAGAACCATCTTTTTCTTTCCCTATTTTAGGTTTAAATCACATCTTCACCTTGGAACTTTCAAGTTTATTTCAATTTGGCTTTTAGTCCTTCAGGTGGAGTATACTCGTCAAAGAGGTAACCATTAGTTTATGGCTTGCTCTAACATGTCTATGGCTTGTTGTGATTTTTCTGTTGAAACTGTTTGCTTTCATAGAGTTTCAAACTTTTTCTTTATCGGTCAACACTTTTTGGTTGAGCAATGGACTAAAAAAGCATTTGTCGTTACCAATCATGGACCTACAAATTTAATTGTTACCTCAACCTTCTATCCAAAAACTTTATACGTGAACTTTTTGGAATAAAACTTTTGAACTAGTTTACATTTCGAGACAAAGTTAAATCTAACCCTTTGTCTTCTTCCTACAGGATTTAAACTTTTCACGAACCATTTTAATTATCTTCCTTATATTGTAGCTTAGTTTCATATGTCATTGTAGACAAATCATGGTGGGTCCGACTGAGGAGCGCAATACAGATCGATTTTTTGCTGAGGGTGAAGGTAGTCATGTTGCCACAGTATCTTCCACGGGCGAGACATCAGGTTAAACTAATTAAGTGCAACAGAAGAGAAATTAAGTGCAACGGAAGAGAAATTAAGTGCGACAAACGAGAAATTAAATGCGACGGAAGAGAAACTTAATCAGACGACATAGAGATTGTCAGAGGTGGATACTCGAACGACTGACAATTCCTCTGAGTTAGCCAGTCTTAGAGACTTGGTTAATCAACTCATGCAGTCCCGAGGACCATCTAATTAGGTATGAAATTGCTAATTTACATTATGTAGTAATTGTCAAGTATTGTCTATAATAGAGACTTGTGTTGTTGCTATCCTATCCTATATGCTTATGAATTTTGACAACTTTATTTTTATTCAGGATGCCAGGTCGAACTTTACTTTTGAAGGAGCTAACATGAAGATGGGAACGTTTTGAGGTTTACTTTTGAAGTCCAGTTCAGTCACTTTAGACGACTTTGACTTTGTTAACTTCTCTTGTAAACTTTGTACTAGTCTTTGTTAATTTCTCTTGTTTATCAACTTTTGGATACTTTGTTAACTTTAAGCTTGTAATAAAGAAATGATTTTTTTGTTGAATTTAGAAGTTCATTCGTACATTACTATCATTTTTTTTATTCAGGATGTCAGTTTAATGAGTGTTTTTGTAATATACAAATATAAAAAAAAAAACAAAAATGAAAAGCCGACGGTTTTAGGCCGTTGGCAAATATACAAAGCGAATAGGTCAACGGGTTGGAAAGTTGAAGGAAAAACGCCAACGGTTTTGCTAAAACCGTTGGCAAAACGAAGCAATGCCAACGATTTATCAACCGTTGGGATATAAAAGGAAACCCAACGGTTTACAAACCGTAGGCAAATATCAGAAATGCCAACGGCGGGAAAACCGTTGGTAGTTGTGGTCTTTCCCAACGGTACTGAAAACCGTTGGTATATAGCAAAATGCCAACGTTTTTCAAACCGTTGGGGTCTTAGGGATATTCCAACAGTTTTACAACCGTTGGCATTTCCTCCGATATCCCAACGGTTTTTTGAAAACCGTTGGCATTAGCTGCCCCGACCCGATTTTCTCGATGATCAGCTCGACGATTAAAAAACCGTTGGCATTAGCTACCCCAACGGTTTTTTCAAGTTCTCCCAACGGTTTTATCCGTCGGCATATCCCAGAAATCTTGTAGTGCTACAAGACTCTGAAGATCGAAGCCTCCGCAAGGTTCAGAAATTCTACACTCTCACAAAGACAATAGTTCAGAGTTTCAAAGCTCTCAAGCAGAACCAGAGAATTCAGAGAAACTCCACCAAGGCTGAGGACTAAAGACTCTCTAAAATCCATAAGTTCTTGAAGACCAGACACTCTTCAAGATTTCAACACTCGTTGAAGACCAAAGACTCTTCAAGACTCCAAACAATCGATTGAAGCTTCAAAATCGAGATCAAACGTTCCAGCCCTCGAGTGAAATACACTCACACACGTAAGAGAGAGAATCAGAGGATTAAAGTTCAAGATTGTACACACACACATATTACATAAATACAAATATATATTTATTCCACGTGTCTCCATCCGTGAAGTTACGTATGAACAAATGCCACGTCACCTTTCCGTTAATAGCTAACGAAAAAATGGATGGAATGACCAAAATGAAACTAAACTCAAACCTTATAAGCTAAAATGTCAAGTTTGAAAACTGAAGAACCAAATTGAAACCTAACCCAAACCTCATAGACCAAAAGTGTATTTTTTTTCTAAAATAAATAATTAAAATGTTACAGAGTTCTTAATAATAATTTTAAAATCATCAATAATGAATCATTTTTAATAGGTCGAGGCCTTTGAGGGGAAGTTAGGTAGATCCACCACCACCTACTCTGGAGTTATAGAGTCAAATTGGTTTTGTACCTTTCTAATTAATTAATTCTTTTTAGATATTTTTTAATCTTTCTAATCCCAATTTAAAATTAAAACATTAATCTCGACAGTAGTTTCAATCTTCATGATGCGAAATAAACGCGCAAGAAGAAACACTAACACGTGATTCACGTGATTCTCCACTTTCCTTTGTTTTTTTTTCTTTGTTTTTGTTTTTTTTTTTTTGGAAAAACTCGATTTTCCTCTGTCAACCACAAACTTTTCTTTTTTTAGATACAAATACAATACGACAACGAAAATAAAATCAGACCGAACAAAAGGCTATTCCTCATATCAGCCATAAACTTAGACACAGTTAACTACTATTTAACTATTTAATAAGATTAATTATAAAGCAATCCTTTTTGTCATATATTAAGTGCATTGATGGGAATGTTAAGGCAGCCCATGAGATCATCAGCCCGAAGCAAGTCCAGTAGTTATTTATCAGTTCATGTATAGGCACAGGAGTTTTAGATGGTTGGTGTGCTGCACGGGCTTTCTCTGTAAATTCAGTTAAGATTTTATTTCAATGTTGTTAGTATCTTTTGTATTCTGTTGGTGTGTAGCAGGTTATATATTTTCTCTTTGGTGTGTTGATGTAGTGTGGGTTTTCTTTTATGGTATATGGAAGAGGTTTTCTCCTGAGTTAAAATTCTCTATGTTATTTCTCTTCTTCTTGTTTATTTTTAGAGGGAATTGTTTTAATAACATTTAGTCACTAAATTACGAACATCCCGTTTAATAACTATTTGATTTCTGGTTTTTGATTTTAAAAATTAAGCTTATAAACACTACTCCCAAGTCCCACCTATAAGTTTCCTTACTTTATTATCTACATTCTTTCTATTGTATTTAAAAACTAACAAATTTTGAAAAAAAAAGTAGTTTTCAAAAACTAAAAAAAAAAAAAAAAAAAAAAAAGGCTAAGAATTAAAATTATAAGGAAAGTGGGGGAAAACCATATTATAAGGAAACCATATTATAAGGAAAGTGGGGAAAAACAAACAGAAACAAGCATAATTTTAAAAAACATAAAACAAAATGGTTTTAACACCATATCGAAATTAAACATGTTATCAAGTTAAAAGTAAAATACATGCAATAATGGAGAAAATCAAATCATGTCAATTAACAACATAAGCCAACCCAATCAATTATGCCACGTGGCAGTAGAACCTAAAACTAATTTAGTTTGAGCTCATTAAAATTGGACTGGACCAAACTTAAATAATTCAAGTCTATTAAAAAGGATTGAGTTAAACTAAATAAACCCAAAATTGGGCTCAAATTTAACCAAGTCCTGGCTCGTACAAGGTTTATTAACCTCGATAAGTAAATGAGGTCACCTTTTATTTTGGATATTGATCGATCAAAAACAAGAGGAGTTAGAAGTTAGAGAATTCAGAAGATTTCGAGAAGATTGAAATTACTCTGCAGACCAAATACTCCCAAGCTAATGATTCTTTGAAGACTTAAGATTTTGAAGATCCAATTCTCTTTGAATTCTAAAACAAATACATTTGAAGTACACAAGACTTCAAAACTATGATCTAGATGAAGAAGTAAAAGGATCAATCTAAGAAGATCAATTAGCCAATAGTTCGATCATCCAAGAAGATCAACAAGCCAACCGACGATTGATAGTGTACATAGTGAGCTATTTCTAAGACTTATTTAGTGCTAGTTTTGATGTTTAAATGGTTTCTTTCATGTTCATATTTGTTTATTTTGTAGAAATCAAACATTTAGAGCTAAACATAGTATATAATGATTTTATGTTGAAAATGAGATAATTGGATGTAAATGGGCTAAGAAAGTAGTGTCAAGATGTTGAAATTTCACAAAGCCACATAGCCTATTAGTAGAACGTCTAAACATGAATCGAGAGCATCGAGATGCTTTGAAAATTTTCACAATGGAACATTCCACTTCAAAAACACATGTGCACCCACTTTTCTTTCATTTCGTTTGTAGCGTCGAGACATTGTCCTAACTTTTCCTATAAATACATCGATTTGAGTCCTTTTTGGAAAATTCTTAGGATGGTTAACCTAAAAGCAAAGTTACGAATTGGGGGGTTTGAAGGACAATTTTGGAGCGTAGAATAGAGACTTTTGGAGCTTGAGATCATGAAGATAACGTTGGGAACGGGATATCGCAATTGCAAGAACTGGTCGCCGGCGGTAGGTTGGTGGTGAGGATGGTGTTGAAGAAGAAAGAGAGTGGTGGTGGTGAAGGGTTGAAGAAGAAGGATGAAAAAGAATTAAAAATATATTAAAATATATATTTTATTATTTTTATTTTAAAAAATGAGAAAATAATTTTTTTTAATAAAAAAATAAGTGTCACGTCAGCGTTCTGTTAAATTTTAACGGAAAAATGGATGGAGGGACTAAAATGCTACTAAATGCAAACCTCAGGGACTAAAATGTTGAGTTTGAAAACTCAGAGACCAAAACAAAACCTAAACCAAACCTCAGGGACCAAAAGTGTATTTTTCCCTTCATTTAACATCTGCAACAACAACAAAGATATTTATAGTAGTCATGAAAAAGGTAAGAAATGGATCATAACAACAGGGAATGAAGCTCTAAAACGTAGATACAAATCCTGAGGGGGTTCAGATTAAAGACTGCCCCTATAGGATGTAGGGACGAGTCAGACGGTTATAAAGATGATTTCTACCGAGGTCTATTCAAGATATGATAAAAAAAAAAAAAGATTTTAAGGCTTTCATGAGGTAAGATCGATCTTAATTTACTAAGCATTTGATAATTTTTCAAAAAAAATTCCTTCCTAAATAACGTTCTAAAAGTGTTCATTTATGAAAATTATGAGCTTGACTACATGCACTGATAGTACTATAAAAGTGCCACCTTATTTTATTAATTATAGGCTAGTTCAAAGGAATTTGGTGTTTAATTGGTTAAATTACAAGTAATCAAGCAATTGAAGTCGTTCAGAACGTTTTGAGCTAATCGAGATCAATTTGGAGTGATATCTGGACAATGATGGAGCAATCAAGGCTTGGAAGTCCAGAGTCAAGCACATTTAAAGGACGTGACTACACAATTTCTACCCCAAGCTACGGTCATACTAAGACAGACCTGAGGAATCTGATCGAGGAGAAGCGCAGAAGTGCCAAAACTGCTGAGTCCGAGGCCAGAGCTGCCGAAGCTGAAGCCAGGGCTGCCGAGGCCGAGGCCAGAGCAGCTGAGGGCGAGGCTAGGTTGGCCGAGGCTGAGGCCAAGAAAGATAATCCCCCTTGGAAGACTGAGCTTCTAAACACACTAAAGGAGCTTAGAAATCCACAGGGATACCTGCAGAAGTCAAAGGACTCAGGAGCACAAGACTTGGAAGAATTGATCGACCAAGTTGACCCGTCCTTCACAGAAGAAGTCATGAAAGCCGAGGTGCCTCAGAAGTTCAAGGTACCTACATTCACACCGTATGATGGCAAGAAAGACCCTGTGCAGCATCTAAATGCCTACAAAAGCTGGATGGACTTCTACGGCGTCTCGAACGCAATCAGGTGTCGTGCCTTCTTTTTCACTTTGACAGGATCAGCCAAGCATTGGTTTGAAAGGTTGAAGAGAAGATCCATCAGCTCTTTCAAGGAGTTAGCCCGAGCATTCCTTGCACAGTTCATGGGAGCCAGAGAACAGCGCAAGCCCCACATCAACCTCTTAACAGTCAAGCAGCAGCCAGGTGAGAGCTTGCGTGATTACATAACGCGTTTTAACGACGAAGCACTGCAGGTTGAGGGATACAGCGAGGGAGCGGCCCTAGTAGCCATAACAGCCGGACTGGAAGACGAAAGACTGCTCAATTCAATAGGTAAGAGCCAACCTCGAACCTATGCAGAGTTCGTCTCCCGAGCACAGAAATACATGAGCATAGAGGAGTTGCTCAAATCAAAGAAGTCAGAACGTGAACACAAGAGGTCTTCTTCATCTGACCGCGACAGTAGGAAGGACAAAAAGCAGCGGACCGACGAGGGAGGCCGAGGCCGACCAGACTATAGCCGAGGCCGACCAGATCATGGCCGAGGTCGACCAGACCAAGGAGACTACTTGAAGAAGTTTGAAAGGTACACCCCTACTTCAATCCCACAGGAGCAGATCTTGATGGAGATAAGGAATACAAACCTACTCAACGCGCCCAGGAAGCTGAAGTCCAATCCTGACAACAGAGACAAGAGCCAGTATTGTCTCTTCCATCGAGATCATGGACATTCAACCAGGAACTGCATTCAGCTAAAGGACGAGATTGAAGCGCTGATTCGGAACGGATACCTGAAGGAGTTCACCACTAAGGCCGAGGCAGACCAGAGGTGGCCGAGGCCGACCAGAGACGACCCAGGCAAAGACAAGGGTGGACCTCAACTGGAAATTCATTGAGGACCAAAACAGACTCCCCTATGGCCGAGGCCGAGGCCGAGCCCTACCACAGTTCATGCCAGGATCAAAGACAACATTCTGGAGAACACACTAAGCCTTAGCTTAGGGAATTCTAGTTTTCTTTATTCTGCTGCACTTATCATGTAGTCAGAGCATTGTCGCTCACTTTATTTTTGGTAGGTAGGAGTAGACTTTTCTCTTTTGCTTTGCCATTAAATGTAAGCATTATCATTAATGTTAGGACCTAGATTTCCCCCTTTCAAGGCTTAGAGTGTGTTTCAAGGAATGTATCAAGACAACATGCGAGCCTAAACTTACTGCTTAATGCCCACGCTCAACATGCGAGCCTAGGCTTTTCAGCTTAGTGCCCACGCCCACATGCAAGCCTAAGCTTTTCAGCTTAGTGCCCACGCTTACATGCGAGCCTAAGCTTACTGCTTAGTGCCCATGCTCAAACATGCGAGCCTATAGAGCCCACGCTTCATGCGAGCCTATAGTGCCCACGCCTCGATGCGAGCCTATAGCGCCCACGCCTACCTTGCGAGCCTATAGAGCCCACGCTTTATGCGAGCCTATAGTGCCCACGCCTCCATGCGAGCCTATAGTGCCCACGCTTCATGTGAGCCTATAGTTCCCACACCTCTATGCGAGCCTATAGTGCCCACGCCTACCTTGCGAGCCTATAGAGCCCACGCTTCATGCGAGCCTATAGTGCCCACGCCTCCATGCGAGCCTATAGTGCCCACGCTTCATGCGAGCCTATAGTGCCCACGCTTCATGCGAGCCTATAGTGCCCACGCCTACATGCGAGCCTAAGCTTCTCAGCTTAGTGCCCACGCTTGCTTGCGAGTCTAGGCTTTTCAGCTTAGTGCCCACGCTTCTCATGCGAGCCTAGGCTTCCACGCTTAGAGCCCACGCCACTGCTCACGAGCCTGGACTACCGAGTCTACCTCACCTCAGAGCTCAAACACTTGCTCAAACGCTTCATGTAAGTCAAGCTCACCTGGCGGAGGCCGAGACCGAGCACCTCTTGCCAAGGTTGAGCACCTCTTGCCAAGGCCGAGCACAAACTTTAAAGGTATTCTCCTCTTTACTCAACTATGCTTTATGTTTCAGTGAAGTTCTACTTGGGATTGGGGGCTGCAAAGGGGATATGCACTCCCTATTAAACAAAAAGCAAGTAACAAGAGATATGCACTCCCTATTAAACAAAAGGCACACTAGCTTAGCATGTCTAACCAATGGTTACATGTTCTGGCTTACTCTCCTATTGTTTTCCTACAAGGACTAACGTATGAATGCAGGGAGCTAAGTTTTGAGCTAAAAGGGGCATGAGGCCGAGGCCGACCCTAGCCTCTTCCCTCATTTTTCTTTTGCAAAGATTAACTTTTCGATGCAGGATCATGAAATTCTCTGCTCTTCTTGTTTCTGCTTGTGGATAAGCCCTGGATCCGGCATGATGCACTCCGAATGACCAAGTACGGGGGTCTTCCCGAGGCCGAGGCCTAGCAGACAAGCTAAAAGGGAGATAGCTGTGCTCGGCCTCTTCCCGAGGCCGACCAGCACCACTTTTGTAATCCCTCACCTCTCTCATCTCCATTTCACCTAACCCCTATTCAGGGAGCGTCTATGTCTATCCTATTTTGCAGGATGACAACAAAGCTGCACATAAGTTAGCACAGAGCAAGGATCATTACTCTTAAATTGGGCTTAAGGAGCTCAGCATATAGCAATAAGTCACCCTGAATCCCAATTCAAGAGTGGGGGCTTAATATTATAGATAATTTTGGACCACCATGGTGTACAAGGAGCTGACGAGGACAACCGGGCGGAGAGAGGACCAGGAGACGACCCAGAGGAAGACCGGACCAACGGGCCGGGCCAATGTGGCCCGACCCGTACGGTCGGCCTCTGCCCAAGGCCGAGGCTGACCACTCTGCCCGCTTGCGCGGGTCGAGTCCGTTTGCCTCCGCTCGGTCCCTCCTGCTTCTGGCCGCCCCGGTTCCGCCTGGTTTGTCCCGGAAGGCCTCCGAATTCCTAAAAACCCTAGGAGCATGAGCAAGTATTTATACCCCTCTTCGCCACTGAAGAAGGGGACCCGAACTCAATTCTCGACTCTCTTCTCTTGCTCTCTTGCTCTCCTCTTCCGTTTTCTGACTTAAGCATCGGAGGCGGTGCGGCTAGCACCACACCGGTGTGTAGGTTTTCTCTTTTGCAGGCCACGTCTTCCCCCGCTCTCAAATAAATTCACTGTCGATTATCACGTGGAGGAAGGTAATTTACCTTGCGAAATTTGATCATCAACAGTTTTTAATCAAGCCATGGAGCTTGGATCCTTCATCCCAATGGTTGGGTAGATTCTTGTCGTAAATTCAAGGGTTTGTCAAACTCCAATTTTGTATTGTGTCATGAGATCTAAACATTAATTGTAGCTGATTTCGTTAATTAATGTCTCTTAATTCTCATTAGTTTAATTAGGGTCTCAATCAAACCTCCAGAACATAATGTAGTTAGTTAATTTATATGGAATGCTATCGTGCTCAACTCATCAATTAATTAAGAATTAGTTTTAATGCTCTGTCAGACTAATTGCATTAGTGGATCTAATTACTTTTCACAACCTTTTTGCTTAAGTAGATTGAGAATTTATTAGACAACGAATTCGTATTCTGACTTATTAGTGATTGACATTACAAAATTTTACTTTCATACCGGTTCTATAATTACTTGTCAACGCTATGTTATTTAGTTATATATCTATTTTCTTCCTCTCTTCTCTTCCACTATTAGATGGTACAAAATTCGTCAATATTTTATTTAATAAATATGTCACGTAAAAGGAAAAACTTTTCGACATTTAAGCTTTTGGACTCAAACATGTGGGACCTGAAAGTTATTTATGTATTAGAGCCCTACAATCGGTCTTCTTGCTAAGTTTTCCTCTCAAACAAGTGGGAGGAAGTTTGACGTCAAGATTAAAGAACAATGAGAGAATTTATAATTTTGATGGAACAAGAGGCAATACTAACTACTATACATCGTCTTTGAATACACATGACTTTAAATATATTTGTTATAGGTAATTCTGAAATGTAAGGAGCTGACGAGGATGATGCAGCACAAATCCGAGAATATAACCAGGGGAGAGACCTTGAGAGAGACAAAGGCCGAAGGGATTGGGAGTCCAATCCCTTGGCCTTGGCCAACCCTCGACCCATTCCCGTGGGCTGAACCTTTTCCCCTCCGCTCGATTCTTGGTGTCCATGGCCAACCCGATTCGACTTGGTTCATCCTGATTCTGTCTTAAGATGCATATAAACCCTAAAAACAAGATAAGGTATGTAAACCATTCTTTAGCCTTGAAGAAGCGATATGAACTCTTACTTTCTGAGCTTTCTCCTCTTTCTTTAGCTCTCTTTACCTGCTCATCTTCCTTCTCCTTGCTGACTTAAGCATCGGAGTTGGTGTGGCAAGCAACACATCAATGTACAGATATACTTGTTTTGCGGACCACATTTTCCCCTCTTCAAGCAAATTTACCGTTGGTGTCCTGTGAAGGTTAGGTGAGTTGTCCCTACTCAAATTTTGGCATCAATAGTTGGCGGCGTTTGTGGGGAAGAAAGCTTGCTAGTGAGATTTTCACATCAATTACCTGACAAGTAAGAGGATGGAGAAGAGAAACCAGGATTGAGACACAGAACATTCAAAAAGCGACCACCACCAGCGGAGGTCGCAAGAAGGGAGTTGTGCTCAACCTTGGACCCTATCTCTGAAGGGATAAAAGCCCTACGCAGCGGAAGAATTAACAGGGCCTACTCGTTGTCTTAGATTCTAATTTGAAATACCAATACAATTTGGAAAAGAATACAACAATAAATCTATATTTAAGAGGCTGTACAACGGCTATAGACATGCTAAATAATTAACTAGATCTAATCTAGACGATCCTAGTGATCAAGGATTTCAAAGAAAAACTTACTTTTGTAGAAAGCCTTGATCGATTCGCCTTTTCTTGTTAGTAAGACCGAAAATGCAACAACCTTCTTGTGCGAACACCACCAATTGGTTACACCGGTATATCTCTAAGACTTCTTGAAGCAAAAGACTGGTGGGAGTCTTTTAGGAGAGATCTCTGAGAGAAGGAGAATGAATGGGATGTCTTTCACCCCACTGATGACCGCAAAGTGCACGGGCCGCAAGTAATAATAAAACGGAAGTATTCCGAGTATCGAATCCACAGGGAGGTGAAACGATATTTATGCAAAGCGATTAATTTTTGATCACCAAAAGTACTTGGAAAAATATTATTTAGGGACCTAATCTTGATGCTAAAATGAATTGAAAATTAAAGCAATTAAAGAAATTAAATGATCAATCATAGAAAGTAAAAAAATATGGAGAAAGAGTTTGAGTGAGAAGCGGGGTCTTGAAAATCAATTTATAGCTAATTAATTACTATAATTATCCTATCTCATTACCCAACTAATTATAATCCTAGAATCTCCGTTAATCACATAGGTTCTCCTATCGGTCTCCCCTAATTATAATTAACTCATAATAACAACCTAAGTGTCCTTAGCGCCATTAAAATTCGTTAATTAATACGCTCTGATTCATTATCGGAATCTAAGTCTAACCAACTAATCTCGTTGTCACTACGAGCAGTTAAACTAGTTGCATGAATTATGATTTATCCTAATTTCTCTCCGTCGAGTTTCCATTAGGAATCGAATCAATATATAACTGGCCAGATCATATACAGCATTACGAGCATCGATACAAATAATTAGTAAATGGACAAGAGATAGGCAAAAATAATAACAATTAACTATGAATTTTCATTTCAAGACCCCGAAATGGGTTTAGCTATACATGGTCATAATATCCACAATGTATACATTAAATAGCATAAATTGGAGCAAAATAAGAGTAAGGAAAGTGACCGTTGAGAACCCCGTCTCTTTCGCTTGGAGTCCCTTCGAACCACGCTCCGAGCCTCCTAGAGTGCTCACTACAAGCTTCCCACAAAATTTCTCACTCTTGACCCTCAAAAAGGTTAAAAAGCCTTGAAGGACTCCTCAAAGTGAGGAAAGGAAGGAATGGAAGAAAGGTGGATGGAATGATTGATGCCAAAATGGGGTACCAAGGGGTCCCTTTGTTGCCTTGTGCAAATTGATTCTAAATATGCAAGAAAAACTCACAAACACACGTGCAAGCGCACACGATCAGCAGCAAGTGATAAGTATTTTTATATTGTTCTCCACAGGGATTGATGCAACGAAAATCACTATTCTTAAGCCTATTTTCAATGAAATTCAATGTAACCAAGGACCAAATATTAATTAATAACTAAGTTGCACTAATGTAAATAAAGATGAGTGAAATTAAAGAGAACTTGAAGTAAATAAAGCAAGAAACACGGCTGAATGCAGAGGAGAATTAAGGCTCGGATTAGGGATGCTCTGTATTGTTTCCAAAGATTGCTATAGCGAAAACTGTGCTAATTCATCTCACCCAGATTTTAACACGGGAATTTTCCAATTCTCCATAGATTAAGGCGATTAAACTCCCATTTAACCCCTTATTTTTAGCTCAATCTGATTAGTGCCTTAGGGGGTGATTTATCCCTAAATACCCACTCATTTTCATGATCATAAAAGACTAAGGTAAAGTAAAGTAATCGGCTACTAAATGTTTTCCCAAACACCCAATAACTATGCTAGAAAATGGATGGCCAATCGAAATTCCAGCTTAAACAATGAAGAACACTTTACTTTAAGATGAAAATAGCACGGTTCAACTACAAACAACCCCTCACCTAAAGAGGATTAGTTCATGTTCAAAGAGAAAATAAGTTCAATACAGCAGAAAATACTCATACTCAACATACTTTTCAACTTCTTACACAACTAATATCAATGGGAAGATAAAAGAGAAGAAGAAAAGGTTAAGGAAGAAGTTCCCAAGCTCGAATCCAGCTTTCCCAAGCTGAATAAGGACTCCACGACAACTCCCTTCTTCTTTTCCTCTGTTTTTGCTCTGAAAATCAGCTCCCCAACCGCAGCTCTCTTCCTATCCAGCTTACTTTCCAAATTAGGGTCACTTTCTTTAAATACCCAGATTCAAACGTGGAAATGAGGGCTGATTAGACACTCCAAGCCCACATGGAATACCCACTAAAAGATGAGAATAGCCTTTAACACCAGCTGGGAATGACACCTCATTAAATGAAGCTTTCCACGTTGAAAACAGCTCCAGCCACCAATCTGCCTCTATCAGCTCATGCTACAGCATAATCTGCACAAACTGGAGCTCCAGGTCAGCTTAATTACGAAATTAACGTGAAATTACACATCCAAGGCCATCAATAAACAGTATCATAAAATAACATGAAATTCAACCAAACCCAACTTGAATAGCAATTTCCTAAGGCAAAATTAAGCCTTAAAGCCCAAAAATCATGGCCAATAACTCTTATTTCTAAGAGTTATCACACCCCCAAACTTAGCTCATTGCTCGTCCCCGAGCAATGCTAGGCCAAAAGCTCAATTAAACAGGAAAAATCAGCTAGCCTCACACTAGAGCCTTCAATGATGCCACACACCTACTTCTTGCTCAAAACTTCCCTCAACAAATGCCCACAGCTTTAGAAAAAGAATGTGTTGCCTAAAGACAATTAGGCTACAAATTTGATCAGCATTATACTATTGATCCATGCTCTTAGCCCACATGACTAGCTATTATATTCAATTGTGCCAACCTATAGGCATCAATCAAGCCACTAACTTTCTTTCTTCCTTAGCTCAAAATTTAGTCCGTAAGCTTGCTAAGCAAGCCTAAAATCCTAACGCCCAAATTATAGAAACTCTAAGCTCAACCCAAACTTCTCTCAATTCTTATTCTCTTTTTGACTTTTACCATCTTAGAAAATCTCTTAGGTCATAGCCTTTTTGGTCCCGGATTGTTGACTTTTGGCCTTCCCCTTTGACCCATCCTTGGAAAATTGGCTTGATATGCTCATTTTTGGGCCTTTTTTCACCAAAATTCCACAATTTGCTCCTAAAGACAAAATGATGAATTTCATTAGATTTTCTGAATAAAAACACAGTAAAAGCACTCAAAAGCCTAATAATTTAGGACTAAAATAGCGACATTTCTGTCTGTTATCACAACCCCAGGGGTCCTATATATAGGTAAAGGCCAATACCTTTTCCTAATAGGAAAAGATCTATGAATAAGTTCAAATCTATTATCTGAACCAAATCTAATTTTAATAAATAAATAATTAATTCCATAATTAATTAATTACCCAATTAAATATCACATATTTAATCTTAGGGATTTTATTAAAATTTAAATTAATATGAATCCAATTCATATTTAATTTATTTGAACTCTTTCAAATATTGTCTCTCAAGAATTAATTTTTGAAATTAATTCAAAAATTATATTATAAAGTTTCATAAACTTTATATTATAATGTATCCACATACATCATACGACGATTCTCCTAAATAAATTGAACACTTTCAATTTACATTTTATACTTAATTGCCTCAAGTCTCTTTACGAACTACCAGTGGGACCTAATGGACCTACAGATCAGAAGCTCCAACGATACGAGACTAATTGGCTAAACTCATTAACCAAGTTAGTCACCATTCGTTAACTGTGGGTCACTCTACTAAAGACCCATAGCTGCATACTCTTCTCACTGCAGAATATTTATGTGTCCAATGGATATCGACCAATAACAGCAAGTTAGTCCTTCACGAGTGTTCGTAACTCCAGCTGGGTCAAATTATCGTTTTACCCCTGAGTTACCTCTACCTCCTTAAGTACCAATGCTCCTCTAATGAACAACCTGTTTGTGGTCCAACCATCAAACAGAAACCCCTCTCGGGCCAGTGAAAGGGTAGGGCCCTTTGTTCAAGACCCGGAGACACCACTTAAGGGAACACTCATCTACTTCCTCAAAAGTCGGGAAAGAGTGAATTCCATCTTGTGTGATTATGTTCCCAGGTCCCCACTCGGTCTTGTCCCTAAAATGGTAGGCTTATTGAGTCGGCATGCGGCCACTCTCACCCATACAAATCAAAGGACAATCCCTCGTGAACAGGAGTCCATAATCCACTAGGGATTGAGACCAAGTTGCCTAGGTCATCCTAGTGAAATAGAAACCTAATTAGCTAACGGTGTTACAGCTAGTGGTTAACTATTTCGCGGTCCGGTCTTGTGCAAACTCATTGCACAGGATACCCCCACTCACATGTCCACTACACGAACATGTTGGATCATTGCGTTTGTATCATAATACAAAGCGGGCCGTATCCATAGTGTCACCAGGACAATGTACCCAACCTTATCCCTATACTATAGACCCTTTAGGCTGTATCTTGAACATTGATCCCCATATGTCCCTACATATTAGTTCAAGCCTCATACTAATAGCCTAGGATGTTTAGTTTATTGGATTTGGGTCAAATTGTGCAATAATATTTTATTGCATAAACTTTATTAAAACAAGTATACAATTTGTTTACATTCACTATCTACGAGTTTTAGGGCATACAACCCAACAATCTCTTCAACCTTGACCTTTGTCTCCTCAACCTCTTTCTTTAGAGAGGCAGGTTAATGCCAAAATTGCTGCCCTTGAGGATAAGATGAGTGAAATAGATGGAGTTTCTCAAGGATACAACGTATTTTAGATAAACTCGGTAATCGTACTCAAGTTCAGGAGGAGAGGGCAGTTATGGATTGAGGAAGGCGAAGGAACTAACGAAGTACACTGCAGAACCAGAGCCATGATCGAAGGGAAAGAAGACTGACAACATGACCAGCAAGGTTAGGGGGCTCAAGTTTCTAGATTGCACAGTTCTGAGAGCCCAGAACTGTTGGGTTTTATGCCCTAAAACTCGTAGATGGTAAATGTAAACTATTGATTGTTCACAATAAAATGTCATTTATTGTTATTCTATAAAGAGTTATGGAATTATTAGTTGTTTTGTCTTAAACAACCCTAAATCCAATAAACTAACATCTTAGGTTGTTACATGAGTCTTGAACTTTATGTGAAGACATACAAGGATTAGTGTTCAAGATACAACCTAAAGGGTCTATAGTATAAGGATAAGGTTGGGTACCTTATCTTGGTAACACTATGGATAAGACTGATAAGTGCTAAAAATATACATATTTTGCCCTTATTTTTAGCTTATTTCTTGTCCAAACTTGTATGTTTTTGGTCAAAATTACTATTCTCGAGCCTAAAAAGTGTAAAAGTTGGTAGGTTAGGTCTTTGAGAGTCATTTGTGTCAAATTATACACATTTGTGCTTAAAAGAACTCATTTTGGTATGAACTTGACTCAGTTTTGGTGTTTTGCAGAAAACAGAGGAAAATAGAGAAATGTTGTTGAAATGCTATTGAAATGCGACTGCATTTCTGCCATGGCAAAATGAAATGCGACCGCATTGCTGGGCAGAAACAGAAAAGTCTGAGTCCGTCGCGGGTCTGGCTGTTTTGACTCCGAAACTGACCGGGCTACCTACCAACACGATTTTCGTGACTCCTCAACCACTTCCCACACTATAAAAGGCCTCGATTCGAAGGGAAATTCAAGCAGAACTCATTGGGAAGAAGAGGGTGGTGACAAAACCTTAGTAGACGCCCATGAGTAGGGATGCCCGAGGTCCTTCTTAGAAGACTGAATTCTAACCTTAGTTAGGCATCAAACCTTAGGGTTTGTAGGGATTTTCACCCATTCCCACTTGTAAAAGCAAGAGAGTGGAGTGTCGAGCGAACTCTAGAAGGATTGGATAAAAGAAAAAACCCTAGTATTTAGCTACTGCCATTATTTCCAGCACTTGTCACTTTTCATTTATTTGTATTCTTTACATTTTATTTTCAATATAAAGTTGTTCATTTGCACTTTATCCCACCATGCTTAGCTAAATTTCGTTGAGGGGTTCAATATGGTGAATTCCCTTATGGTTCAATAGCTTGAAAGTGTTTATTCGCTTAAGTTTCTATTCAATGCATGTCATTCTTTATTGATTATCATTCTGATCTTGCTGAGTTTAAATTGATCACTTAGACTTTGCATGCTACGTGGGTTTGATCTCGAAAGGGACAAACGATATTGGTTCTCATAAAGGTGATATAGGAGAAAAAGCTCGAAAGAGATTGTTCGGTGTTATAGGGAAGCTGCCTAAGGCACCCTATAACAACTATAGGGTTATAGATTGCATTCGTGAATTATCTATGTCGGAGTTGAGTCACATAAATGTGCATAACAGTACTCGCTTAGCCTTCTAACGGTTCTTGGGAGCAAGGCCAAATAGAAGTTAAATCTGACGCAATGCATTGAATAGACTTAAGTTAAATAATCTATGATTAAAGTTATTTGCCTTTGGGATGAAGCTATATTGAATATTATTTATTATTGTTATTTCTTTATTTAATTGTTTTATTTATCTTCCAAAAATCAATCATCAATTATTTCATTGGTTACCTATTTTAAGCAATCATTTGAGTAGTTTCTTCTTCAAATATGAGTTTCCAATTCAGTCCTCGTGGGATCGATACCCTTGGAATACTTCTAAGGTTTCTATTACTACGTGCGATAGTGTATACTTGCACTAAGGTTGGTTGAATCATTCTTCTTAATATTTATCTATCATCTTATCTCACATCCACCTTTCAGCCTCTACCGCACCAAGTTCTTGGCACCGTTGCCAGGGACTAAAAGTGAAACCAGTTTTTGTTTGTTGAAATTGCGATTTGATTGTGACCAAATTTCTATCTTAAGAGAATCTAACTTTGATTTGCAGTTTCTTTTGCTGGTTGAAGTTGGTGCATGAGTAAAGAGCATCATCTCTTCGAGCTAAACCTTGAGATAGAAAGATAGAGAAATAGGAGTTGAGCGCACGGGAACATCTTGAAGAAGCTACTTGCATTCAAAAACTTCTTATAGATCTACCCGGAGTCGATCCTCCTGTTGACAAAAAAAAAAAAAAAAAAAAAGAAAAAAAGAAAAAGAAAAAAGGTGATAGAAGATAAGCACAACCTAAGGGTTTGATAGCTCAAAATTATCCACATGCGAAAGAATACATCATCACAACCTTGAGTGCACAAATCACATCAATGACTTGTCACTCTAATTTCTTTTGTGTTTATTGTGCTAAGATTCATTCTTTGTTTGAAACTTGTCCATCTAATCCATATTATACAGGGCAACCAAACAACCAGAGTCGTATTTTCAATCCTTACCGAGGATGGTTGCAACATCAACAAGATGTTAGCAACAATAATTCAACACCTCATTTGGAGAAGGAATGTCTATTTACTTTTGAAGACCAATATCAAGATCAGTATGCCCAACAAGAAATGCAACAAGAGATGGAACCACAAGTGTCAACCAGCTTGGAAGAACTCATAAGAGAATATATGGTGAGAAATGACAAAACCTTGCAAAACTTGGAGATTCAAGTAGGGAAATTGTTAGAGGAACTGAAAACAATCAACAAGAAATCTTGCCTGACAATAAAGAGAATGTGGAACAAGAAGCACAAGAGCAATACAATGGGATGACATTTCAAAGTGGATTAGAGCATGAAGACCCTGAACTCACAGTAGAAGCAAGAAGCATTCAAGCACTTGAAAATACTGGGGAGACAAAAGAGAGATAATAGATTAAAGAATAATCGCCTCAAAAAGAGAATAAAGAGAAGGCGCCCGAAAAAGAAATTGCAGTGAGCCATGCAAATGTCACTTCTCAACAAGTGAACTTCGATGTGCTCCAGGCATTAGAACACCCTGAGGAAATGAATGGATGCTTTGATTTTGATCCTATTGATTCTTTTACATATTGTAGCTTGCAGAAAATGTTAGAAAAAGATGGATTTCAGGACGATCCTAACGATTCATTTGCTTGTTGTAGCTTGTAGAAAATGCTATTTGAGGAAGAAATCAAGGAGAAAATCATGAAGGATAAGAATCTGCAATATACGACAGAGGATGAGACTGCAAAGACTGCATTCAAGAGCAGATTGAGTGAGCTGATAATAGAGACAAAGCATTCCATGATTAAAACGCCTTAGTTAAGACTCAAATCTCGTCCGTTATCAAGACCTAGGGTCAAGATGACAGTTTATGGTGCAAAAAGTAGGAATAAAGCTTTAATCTCCATGTTAGAGATTAGCTAAGTCATTCTTTTTCTTTTCCTAAATAAGTATTAAAAAAAAAGAAAAAGAAGAAAATTTTAAGTTCGAAGTCAAGAATAAAGAATTTTGATCAAGAGGAAACTTTGTCTAAGGAAAGTCCTTGCTAGGCTGAGGTATTTAAGCTGACCATAGGGAACACCTCTACCTGGGGACTTACCTGGAAGTTGAATTGATCAAAACTTTTTGACTTGAAATCTCCAAAAATATAACATATTTGAGCGTGTGAACTTTTTGAATTGTTTGTTTATGTTTTCGGAAGTTAATAAGTAGAAGGAAGTTAGGAGACAAGAAGAAGAGAACATGAGATAGGAAGATGAAGAAAAGGCAAAGAGAACTCGAGGGGGAGAAAAAGTCGAAGAAAAAAAGTATCACCACATCTACTGCTCTTTCTTCATCTATTGAGAGCATATATGACCTGATCCTCGCCAAAAGCGAACACATCCAGGAGTAGAACAAGAACCATTAGACCTATGCTCGAGAGAGGGATGAGGCTATCAAACGGATGTTCCTGGCCAGCTCATCTGAAGAAGCCCCAGTTGCCCCTCCATTTTCATCATCCCTCCTGGATGAGCCTAAGACCTATGATGTGGAGGAAAAATCTTCCAAGAACTAGGGAGTTTTCACTCTCCTCTACTTCTTACTGTTGTCCTTATTAACGATAGCATGTTCCTTTGTTTTTCATTTGCTTAGTTTGATCTTTAGCATTTTGTTGCTTACATTAATTCATTGTTCTTTTGTCTGCTTAGTAAGTTTAGCATTGTTAGTTTTATTCTTAGCATATTATTTTTAGTATATTTCTTTGTTAGTTGTTGATGCTTAAGTTTTTTTTCCTTTAAAAGCTTTGATAAATACTTGGGAATTTCCTGGGAGTTGAAGTAGCTAAGGTTTTTCTTAACATGAATTGGCTTTGGTCTCAGGAAAATTTAGCTCTAAAAAGAATAATGTTTAAGAGTGTGAACATTTTGATGAGCTTGTTGATGTTCCAGGTTTTTAAAAGAAAAAAAAAAAGAAGAGAAAGGAAAAAAAAAGAAACAGTCCAGAATGCGACCGCATTTGAATCGCATTCGGCCAAAGGCAAAATTGTTGCCACTGAGGACCAGCAAGGTGAAGCCAGTCTTGATCTAGTATTCAAGTATGATACCAGAGGAACTTCACCTACTATTGGAAGCTCTTCTTAAGTAAGTAAAAAAAAAAAAAAAATGACAAGGAGGTTAGTTCCTCTAGTGATGGACAAAGTCAGATTCTGAGGTAAGGGAATTGGATGAGGGTCAAATTCCAATTTCAGTAGCCTTGAGGAGGAAGAGAATGAAAAAGGTTCCTCAGAGGAGGAATATGGGAGTTTTCTGTTCCCCTTACATTTTTAAATGCTTTCTAAGATTTTGTTAATATGTGTTAGTTGCTGTTTTATTTTTCCAGCATGTTAGTTTACTGTTTTCATAGGTTAGTTTGACGTTTTTATAAATGATTTGTTGTTTAAGTAGTATTAGTTAGTTGCTTATTTATTTAGTTTACTGTTTTGAGTTAATTTAGTGATGGGTTGCTGCTAGATTAGGTTTAAAAATGACTTGGGTTTAAAGCTTTTTGGAAAAATCTGCTTGCTGTCCATTTTGGCTAAACTAATGAAGTTTTGAGAAAAACAAACTTTTGATAAAAAAATTGTGCTTGGAAACGTTTTTGATAAATATGCTTTCATGTGAGTTTCCTTTTAAGACCTTTATGATGATAATTAGAGCATATTTCTATCTCAAAAGTGTCACCGTCACAACCAATTTGTTTTCTAGTCATAGGCTTTCCATTAGTCTTTTTCTTTACAAAATTTTCTTAAAGTCTAAACTTCCTCATGTTTAATCTTTCTAACACACTAGGAGAGTTTAGCCTTGATGTTTTGAAAACAAAAAGCCTCATGCGCCTATGTCCCGAAAACAGGAGTCAATGAGGACATTGTCAATCTTAAGTTTGGGGGGTGCTTATTTGTAAGTTTGCTGCTAGAGAAAGAATATGAGCTCTAAAAAAAAAAGTTATTTATCCACTTTTAAAAAAAACAAAAAAACCCAAGAGTTACTCCTCCTTCCTAGAGTTTACTGAGTAACCAGGGGCATTCATGACACCCATGGTTTGCTACTGCATGAAAGGTTGACTTAAGGAAGTGAGTATGATTCTAAGTTTGTGATCTTTACTCGTAGCTAGATATCTTCACCACAAAGTGTCGATAAGCTAGAACGAAGGTAAAGGTGACAACAAGGATTCTCTTGGGGGAAAAAATTTGTTGAATAAAAAGAGCACTAGCAGGCAAACAAGTTTGGGGGAGATAGAAAAGAAATAGAAACTCATGTATGCTCATTTACCTCAAGATTAGTTTTTCTTAACTAAAAGAATTACCCTAGACTCTATGAGTAGGAGTTAGATAGTTTAAACATATTGGATAGGATGGACTAGGGAGAGTTTTGCTTTGAAAAAGAAAAGTAGAAATCCTCATGCCTAGAAGACTTAGAAGTTGTGACTGGCACTAGAGTAGAAACCTCTCCTGAAAGGCAACAGTTTAGAAAACGATCTTGAGAAGCATGTTTACTTGATTTCATATTGATTATTTCCAACATTCTGATTTGCAATTGCTTGAGGACAAGCAATGGGTTAAGTTTGGGGGTATGATAAGTGCAAAAAATATACATATTTTGCCCTTATTTTTTTGCTTATTTCTTGTCCAAACTGGTATGTTTTTTTTGTCAAAATTACTATTCTCAGGCCTAAAAAGTGTAAAAGTTGGTAAGTTAGGTCTTTGAGAGTCATGTGTGTCAAATTATACATATTTGTGCTTAAAAGAACTCATTTTGGTATGAATTTGACCTAGTTTTGGTGTTTTGCAAAAAATAGAGGAAAACAGAGAAATATTGTTGAAATGCCATTTCTGCCAAGGCAAATGAAATGCGACCGCATTTCTAGGCAGAAACAGAAAAGTCTGAGTTCGTCGCAGGTCGTTTTAAACGAGCTTTTCACCCAACTAACTGGCTGTTTTGACTCCGAAACTGACTGGGCTACTTGTTGGGTTTTATGCCCTAAAACTCGTAGATAGTGAATGTAACCGTTGACCGAATATTAATGAAATAATATTAATGTATTTTTTCATTAAGTATTATTAGTTATTTTACTGTTTGTCTTTGCCTAAAATAACCTAATCCAATAAACTAGACATCCTAGGCTGTAATATGAGTCTTAAACTATATGTAGCGACATATGGGGATGTTCAAGAAACAGCCTAAAGGGTCTATAGTATAGGGATAAGACTGGGTGCCTTATCATGATGACACTATGGATACGACCCACTTTGTATTTGATACAAACGCTATGATCCAACGCGTTCGTGTAGGAGACATGCGAGTGGAGGTATCCTATGCAATGAGTTTGCATGAGACCGGACCGCGAAATAGTAACCACTAGTTATAACACCGTTAACTAGTTAGGTTTCTATTTCACTAGGACGACCTAGACAACTTAGTCTTAATCCTGACTTGATTATGGACTCCTGCTCATGAGGGATTGTCCTTTGATTTGTATGGGTGAGAGTGGCTGACTCAATAAGCCTACCATTTTGGGGACAAGACCGAGTGGGGAGATGGGAACATAATCATGCAAGATGGAATTCACTCCTTACCGACTTTAGGGAAGCAGATGAGTGTTCCCTTAAGTGGTGACTCCGAGTCTTGAACAAAGGGTCCTACCCTCTCAATGGCACGAGAGGGTTTTCGGTTTGATGGTTGGACCACAAACAGGTTGTTCATTAGAGGAGAACTGGTACTTAAGAAAATAGGAGTAACCCAAGGGTAAAACGGTAATTTGACCCAGCTAGTTTTACGGACACTCGTGAAGGACTAACTAGTCGTTATTGGTCTATATCCGTGGACACAGAAAATATGTCTGCAGTGAGAAGAGTGCAACTGTGAGTCTATAGTGGAATGTACACATAGTTAACGAATATTGATTAATTTGGTTAATGAGTTTGACCAATTAATCTCATATCGTTGGAGCTTCTGATCTGCGAGTCCATTAGGTCCCACTGGTAGCTCATAAAGTAATTTGAGGCAACTAAGTAATAAATGCAAATTGAAAGTGTTCAATTTACTAAGGGAAACAATATAATATATATTGATATATTATTATGAGAGAAATAAATATTTGAAGAAATTTCAAATATTAATGTGAGTTTGATTCATATTAAATTTATAGGAATTTGAAAGAGATCAAATACGAATTAATTAATTTAAGGCCTAAAATTAATTTGGGCAATTAATTAATTCAAGGCCGAAAATTAAATATGTGATATTTAATTGGTGACTAATTAATTAAAGAGTTAATTAATTGAAAATTAATCAATTATGGAAATAATTAATCACTTATGGAAGTGATTAATCATTTATGGAAATGATCTAATCACTTATGGAAGTAATTTAGTCATTTGTGGAAAAGATTAATCAATTATGGAATTGATTGATCATGGATTGATTAAATAAGGAATAGATTAAATCATTTATGGAAATAATTGATTTAATGTAAATATTTTATTCATGGCCTTTCTCCTATAAATAGAACACTCGACCTAATGGTCTTGTAGCCCTCTTGCTCTTAGACTCACAAGACAAGACCCTAGAATTCTCTCTAGCCTCCCTCTTAGAGAAAGACTCCAACAAGTCTTTTGCCTCCTAGACTTAGAGACATACCGGTGTAACCTCTTTGGTGATTGTGTTCTTGAGAAGAAATTTCCAGCGAAGAAACTACAAAGGGGGCTGCTGCGTTTTGATTGTTGAAGCATCGTTGGCGAAGAACGGTCAAGTCTACAACGAATGTTTGTAACTGTTTTTACCTTTTTTCTTTAGAAAAGCATGAAAATAAAAGTAGTTTTATTTTTCTGGTTTTTCAGCATGTTTAATGCGTTTAACAGCGGCTTTAAAGCATGTTTAAAGTTTCGTTTTGCCTATTCGTATTGGTATTTTGATATTAATTAATATACGACACAAGATCCTATCGATGCGCTTCCACTGCGCCGAGGCTTTCACCCCCTTCACTACCTACCAACACCATTTCGTGACTCCTCAACCACTTCCCACACTATTAAAGTCCTCAATTCGAAGGGAAATTCAAGCAGAACTCACAGGGAAGAAGAGGGTGGTGACAGAACCCTAGTAGACGCCCGTGAGTAGGGATGCCTAGAGGTCCTTCTTAGAAGACTGAATTCTAACCTTAGTTAGACATCAAACATTAGGGTTTGTAGGGATTTTCACCCATTCCCACTTGTAAAAGCGAGAGAGTGGAGTGTCGAGCGAACTCTAGAAGGATTGGATAAAAGAAAAAAACCCTAGTATTTAGCTACTACCATTATTTCTAACACTTGTCACTTTTCATTTATTTGTATTCTTTACATTTTATTTTCAATGGAAAGTTGTTCATTTGCACTTTATCCCACCATGTTTAGCTAAATTTCGTTGAGGGGTTCAATATGGTGAATTCCCATATGGTTCAATAGCTTGAAAGTGTTTATTCGCTTAAGCTTCTATTCAATGCATGTCATTCTTTATTGATTATCATTCTGATCTTGCTGAGTTTAAATTGATCACTTAGATTTTGCATGCTATGTGAGTTTGATCTCGAAAGGGACAAACGATATCGATTCTCATCAAGGTGATATAGGAGAAAAAGCTAGAAAGAGATTGTTCGGTGTTATAGGGCAAGCTGCCTAAGGCACCCTATAACAACTATAGGGTTATAGATTGCATTCGTGAATTATCTATGTCGGAGTCAAGTCACAGAAATGTGCATAACAGTACTCGCTTAGCCTTCTAACGATTCTTGGGAGCAAGGCCAAATAGAAGTTAAATCTGACCCAATGCATTGAAACTATATTGAATACCTCGTTTTATTGAATAATCTATTATTAAAGTTATTTCCCTTTGGGATGAAACTATATTGAATACCTCGTTTTATTTATTATTGTTATTTCTTTATTTAATTGTTTTATTTATCTTCCAAAAATCAATCATCAATTATTTCTTTGGTTACCTATTTTAAGCAATCATTTGAGCAGTTTCTTCTTCAAATCTGAGTTTCCAATTTAGTCCTCGTGGGATCGATACCCTTGGAATACTTCTAAGGTTTTTATTACTACGTGCGATAGTGTATACTTGCACTAAGGTTGGCTGAATCATTCTTCTTAATCTTTATCTATCATCTTATCTCACATCCACCGTTCAACCTCTGCCGCACCAACGACCCAATTTGTATTTGATACAAACACAATGATTCGATGCGTTCGTGTAGGGGACACGCGAGTGAGGGTATCCTATGCAATGAGTTTGCATAAGATCGGACCGCAAAATAGTAACCGCTATATGTAACTCCGTTGACTAGTAAGGTTTCTATTTCACTAGGATGTCCTAGGTAACTTAGTCTCAATTCTGAGTGTAATGTTAACTCATGTTCGCGAGGGATTGTCCTTTGATTTGTATGGGTGAGAGTAGCCAGATCGCTGACTCAATAAGCCTACCATTTGTTGGGTTTAATGTCCTATAAACTCGTAGTTTGTAAATCATTAAACATATTCTATTTTCAATAAAGACGTTATTGAGGTTATTCAGTAAAAGATATTATTGAATATGTAAATTGCGAATGATTAACCTAAATCCAATAAACTAAGATCCTTGGCTATAAAATGAATACTCGAACTATATGTAGGGACATATCATAGGATCAAGTTCAAGTTTATAGTCAAAATAGTCTATAGTATAAGGATAAGGTTGGGTACCTTATCCTGGAGACACTATGGACGCGGCCCACTTTGTATTAAGTACAAACGATGAGATCCTAAATCGTTCATGTGGTGACATGCGAGTGGGGGCGTCCTATGTAATGAGTTTGCATAAGACTGGACCACGAAATAAGTCACTTTCTCTTTATAACGCCGTTTACTGAAGAAACTGACTATTTCTTATAGATGACCTAGGTAACTCGTTCTTAATCCTGAGCTATCTATGAACTCCTGTTTATGCGAGATTATCCTTTGATCTGCATGGGTGAGAGTGGCCAGCATCGCCGACTCGACAAGCCTACCATTTTGGGGATAAGATCGAATAGATAGCTGGGGACATAGTTTCGCAAGACGGAATTCACTCCTACCCTTTTCAGGGTTAGTAGATAGGTTGTTCCCTTAAGTACTAACTCCAGGACTTGAACAAGGGGCCCCACCCTCTTGTTAGATCGAGAGGGACTTAGGTTTGATGGTTGGATCGCAAACCGATTGTTCATTAGAGGATTAGTGGAACTTAAGGAACAAGAAGTACTATAGAGGTGAAACGATTATTTGACCTAGCTATAGCTACGAACAACCTGTGAAGGAACGACTTACTAAACATGGTTAAATCAAGTGGACGGAAATATATCTATAGTGAGGGGAGTGCAACTATCGGGCTATAGTGGAGTGTCCCGATAGTTAACGAATGTTGGCTAGCTTAGATAATGAGATTAGTCGGTTAGCCTTGAATCGTTGGAGCCCATGATCTATAGGTCCATTAGGTCCCCCTACTAGCTCATATCGGATTAAAGCCTAGAATATTTTGATAGGAAACTTTGAATCGTTCAAAAACGGGAAATAGGGTTTTATCGTAAAACATGTTCGACACAATGATTTAATTATGAATTAAATTAGGAATTGAGAGATGAGGTATTTAAAAGTGTTTTAAATACCATATATATGTATTAGGAATCATATATTATTCATGGCATTAGGTGATAAATATTGATTAGATCAATCATATCAAAATTACTTGGAAATGTCCCAATTAATTGCCTAGAAATCAATTTCAATTTTGAATTTAATTTGAAATGAATTGAAAGCTTAAAATTCACAATTAGGATTCAATTCATAGTGGATTTAGTGGTTTTTCCACTCTTGCATAATGATACATAGTGGAAAACAACACAAACATGCATTAGATGCATGTGTTGTGAAGTAGACACCTAGAATCCACTTTGAGTTGCATCTTGACCATGTGGCTAAGTGTCATGAAGCTTGTCTTTGCATGGGAGATGTCTATAAAAGGGGCTTGAATTAGATTCAAGAAGAGGAGCTTTCATTTAGTGTTATGCTGCAAATTTTCTCCCTCAAATTCTCTCATTTCATCTCCTTCCAAAAGCTTGTACCATCAAGCATTCCCTTCCTATTTCTTTCTTCTATAGACTCACACAAGTCTTTCTAGGCCCAAGAGAATAGTAGGGAAGACTCTAGAGGTTGTCCAAGGAGCATAGGAGAGGCAAACACCACAAGGAGTTCCACATAAGTGAGCTACAAAGGTTGGTGTTCTCTTAACTCTATATTCTGTCTTTTATAGAACATGTATGCTTTAGGAGCAAAATTGAATGTCTTAAGTGCTTTCGATCTTCAATTGCTTCCGCATGTGTTATATGAACACCTTCACCATTTTGGGGACAAGACCGAGTGGGTGGCTGGGAACATAATCACATAAGATGGAATTCACTCATTCCCAACTTCAGAGTAAATAGATGAGTGTTCCCTTAAGTGGTGTCTCCGGGTCTTGAACAAATGACCCTACCCTCTCACTGAAACGAGAAGGGTTTCTGTTTATTGGTTGGACCATAAACATGTTGTTCATTACAGGAGCACTGATACTTAAGGATATAGAGGTAACCCAGGGGTAAAACGATAATTTGACCTAGCTGGTGTTACGAACACTCGTGAAGGACTAACTTGCTGTTATAGGTCTATATCCGTGGACACAGAAATATTCTGCAGTGAGAAGAGTGCAACTGTGGGTCTATGGTGAAGTGTACCCACAGTTAACGAATATTGATTAAATTTGGTTAATGAGTTTAGCCAATTAATCTCATATCGTTGGAGCTTCTGATCTATAGGTCCATTAGGTCCCACTGGTAGCTTGTAAAGGGTAATTAAGGAAGTTAAGTCTTGATTAATAAGGGAAATAATATAATGTATAATGATACATTATAATATAAATTAATTTTGGATATGGTTCAAAATTAATTAAATATTTGAATGAGTTCAAATATTAATATGAATTAGATTCATATTAAAACTATATGTTATGTGGGAGATGTTCATTTAAATATGATTTAAATGAAATTATTTAATTAATTGATTTAATTAATTGTTTAATTAAATAAATCTCAATCTTATTACAACTGGGTAGAGTAATTAATTATTAATTAATTAAATATATCACTAACCTATTATGAATAGGCCAGAAAGGGATATGACATTCTATATAAGCCATAGAATGCCTATTAGTTGAATCACACTCTCAATTCATTGAATCCTCCCTAAAATCAAGAGGAAGGTTCCCACTGCCTTGGCCTCAAATTCTCTAGAGATGACCAGTGTTTCCCTGTGGTAGTGTTCCAAGTTGTTCGTGAAGGGAATAAAAGTCCCCACGCAGCGGAAGCGCATCGATTGGACCTTACGCCGTATATTATTTAACATTAAAATACCGTTACGAAAACTCAAACAAACTTTAAACACTCTTTAAAGTTGCTGGAAAATCAGTTTAAACATGCTTAAAAATAAATCTAAATTTATTTTCATGCTTTTCTAAAGAAAAGGGGAAGAACCGTTACAAACCTCCTTTGTAGACTTGACCGTTCGTCGCCAACGATGCTCCAACGAACAAAACGCAGCACCCTCCTTTGTCTTGTGATCGCTGGAAAATTCTTCTTGAATGACACAATAACCACAGAGGTTACACCGGTATGACTCTAGGTCTAGGAGGCAAAAGACTTGTGGGAGTCTTTCTCTAAGAGGGAGGCTAGAGAGAATTCTAGGTCTTGTCTTGAGAGTATAAGAGCAAGAGCAAAGTGTCAAGTGTCCTGGACCAATTAGATCTAGTGTTCTATTTATAGAAGAGAGGCCATGAATAAAATATTCAATTAAATCAATCTTTTCCAAAATTGATTCAATCTTATTCCTTAATTAATCAATCATGATCAATCAATTCCATAATTGATTAATCTTTTCCACAAATGACTAATTACTTCCATAAGTGATTAGATCATTTCCATAAATGATTAATCACTTCCTTAAGTGATTAATTATTTCCATAATTGATTAATTCCCGGTTAATGAATTCTTTAATTAATTAACCACCAATTAAATATCACATATTTAATTTCCGGCCTAGAATTAATTAATTTTCCCAAACACATTTTAGGCCTTAAATTAATTAATTCATTATTTGAACTCTTTCAAACTTCCATAAATTTATATTTGAATTTCTTCAAATATTAATTTCTCTCATAATAATATATCAATATATATTATATTTGTTTCCGTTAGTAAATTGAACATTTTAAATTTACATTTATTACTTAGTTGCCTCAAATTACTTTATGAGCTACCAGTGGGACCTAATGGACCTGCAGATCAGAAGCTCCAACGATGTGAGATTAATTAATCAAACTCATTAACCACATTAATCAATATTCGTTAACTGTGTGTTCATTCCACTATAGACTCGCAGTTGCACTCTTCTCACTGCAGACATATTTTCTCACCAATATCGACTAGTTAGTCCTTCACGAGTGTCCGTAACACCAGCTGGGTCAAATTACCGTTTTACCCATGGGTTACCTCTATTTCCTTAAGTACCAATTCTCCTCTAATGAACAACCTGTTTGTGGTCCAACCATCAAACAGAAAACCCTCTCGTGCCATTGAGAGGGTAGGGCCCTTTGTTCAAGACTCGGAGTAACCACTTAAGGGAACACTCATCTGCTTCCCTAAAGTCGGGAAGGAGTGAATTCCATCTTGTACGATTATGTTCCCATCTCCCCATTCGGTCTTGTCCCCAAAGTGGTAGGCTTATTGAGTCGGCGTATTGGCCACTCTCACCCATACAAATCAAAGGACAATCTCTCATGAGCAGGAGTCCATAATCAACTCAGGATTAAGACTAAGTTGTCTAGGTCGTCCTAGTGAAATAGAAAACCAACTAGTTAACGGTGTTATAACCAGTGGTTACTATTTCGCGATCCGGTCTTATGCAAACTCATTGCATAAGATACCCCCACTCGCATGTCTCCTACACGAACGCGTTGGATCGCAGCGTTTGTATCAAATACAAAGTGGGCCGTATCCATAGTGTCACCAGGATAAGGCACCCAGTCTTATCCCTATACTATAGACCCTTTAGGCTGTTTCTTGAACAATGACCCCATATGTCGCTACATATAGTTCAAGACTCATATTACAGCCTTGGATGTCTAGTTTATTGGATTAGGGTTATTATTAGGCAAAGACAAATATAAAATAACTAATAACAATTAATGAAAAAATAAATCAATATTATTTCATTAATATCCGGTCAACGGTTACATTCACTATCTACTAGTTTTAGGGCATAAAACCCAACAAACTCCCACTTGAACTAAAACACTAGTTAGTGGGATGTAAATGTAATAATCTAAAGTTTGAAATGTCATGTATATAAATAATATAATGAAATAGGGCATCCTTATACCCATTATACATTTCTCCCACTTGCCCTAGATTAGATGGCATACATATCTCGTAGACCTAGACCCTCTAGATGACCCTCAAACACTTTAGCCGTGAGAGCCTTCGTAAATGGATCAGCGATGTTGTGCTCCGAGGCGATCTTAGTGACGATCACATCTCCTCTTTGCACAATTTCCCGTATCAGGTGATACTTCCTCTCGATGTGTTTACCCCGTTTGTGGCTTCGAGGTTCTTTTGAGTTGGCTACAGCCCCACTGTTGTCACAGTATAGTGTTATGGGCACGTTCATATTCGGAACCACTTCCAAATCAGTCAAGAACTTTCTAAGCCATACTGCCTCCTTAGTTGCTTCGCAAGCTGCTACATACTCAGCCTCCATGGTTGAGTCTGCTATGCATCCTTGTTTGATGCTTCTCCACACTACTGCTCCTCCATTGAGGGTGAATACTGACCCTGATGTGGATTTCCTTGAATCCTTATCAGCTTGAAAGTCAGAGTCAGTGTATCCAGTAAGAATCAAATCCTTAGCTCCATACACAAGCATGTAGTCCCTCGTTCTCCGGAGATACTTGAGGATATTCTTAACCGCTCCCCAGTGGTCCAACCCTGGATTAGACTGATACCTACTGACTACTCCCACTGCATAACATATGTCAGGCCTAGTGCAGAGCATAACATACATTAAGCTGCCCACAGCTGAGGCGTAGGGAATGTGTCTCATGTTCTCAACTTCTTGAGGTATCTTAGGAGATTGTTCCTTAGACAGGTGTACCCCATGTCTGAAGGGTAGTAGTCCCTTCTTGGAGTTTTGCATCGAATATCGAGACAACATCTTGTCAATATACGTTGCTTGAGACAAAGCTAACGTTTTGTTCTTACGATCCCTAATGATTTGGATTCCCAGAACATATTGAGCCTCTCCCAGATCTTTCATTTGGAATTGGGCTGCTAGCCATTTCTTAATGTCAGTGAGGTATCCTACATCATTCCCTATGAGTAGGATATCATCTACATAAAGTATTAGAAAAGCTACTTTCCTTTTGTTGACTTTATTGTATACGCAAGGCTCATCAACGTTTTGGTCAAAGCCAAAAGATTTGATTGCAGTATCAAATCTAATGTTCCATGATCTGGACGCTTGTTTCAATCCATAAATGGATCGATTGAGCTGACAAACCTTTTGTTCCTGACCTTGGGCTATGAACCCTTCGGGTTGAGACATGAAGATATTCTCTTCAAGATTACCATTCAGAAAGGCAGTCTTGACGTCCATTTGCCATATTTCATAGTCATAATATGTGGCTATGGATAAGAGAATTCTTATGGACTTTAACATGGCTACAGGAGAAAAAGGTTTCCTTATAGTCAACCCCTTCCTTTTGGGTATAACCCTTTGCCACTAGTCTAGCTTTTAGGGTCTGTACCTTTCCAGCTGCATCTCTTTTTCTCTTATAGATCCATTTGCACCCTATGGGTTTTACCCCATTTGGTAGATCTGTAAGTTCCCATACAGAATTGGAGTGCATTGACTCTATTTCCAGGTTCATGGCTTTGACCCATTGATCCTTATCTTCGTCATTCATTGCCTGTCGATAGGACAATGGATCCTCAATGCCATCATTAGGTATGACAACCTGAGTTTCAATTAAACCCAAGTAGCGGTCAGGTTGTAATACAACCCTCCCACTGCGTCGAGGCATTCCCAACGTTTGAGATGGACGGGATGGATCTGAAGAACTAGTTCCTTCATCAACCCTTGTTGAAGGTCCAACTTCATCAACAACTCTTGATGATTCTTCAGTAGCTTCTCCTAATATTATTTTGTTGTGTGGTTTATGATCTCTCATGTGGTCTTCCTCTAAGAAAGTGGCGTTTGTCGATACAATCACCTTATTTTCTTGTGGGTCGTAGAAATAACCACCTCTCGTTTCTTTAGGGTAACCAACAAATTGGCACAGTTTTGAACGAGGTTCCAGTTTCTTAGGATTTGTCACAAGCACGTGTGCTGGACAACCCCAGATGCGAAAGTGATGCAAACTAGGTTTACGCCCCTTCCATAATTCGAAAGGTGTTTCAGAAACACTTTTCGAGGGAACATTGTTCAAGATGTATACTGCAGTCTCCACTGCATACCCCCAAAACGAGCTAGGCAATTGAGCATAGCTCATCATTGATCGAACCATGTCTAACAAGGTTCTATTTCTCCTTTCTGACACACCATTCTGCTGAGGTGTACCAGGGGCTGAGAGTTGAGATTGGATTCCATATAATCCTGGAATCTTTGTTCCATATACTCCCCTCCTCGATCAGATCGAAGTACTTTAATAGATTTACCTAATAGGTTTTCAACTTCAGCCTTAAACTCCTTAAGCTTTTCAAGGGCTTCAGACTTATGTCCCATTAGGTACAAGTAACCATATCTTGAATAATCATCTATAAATGAGATGAAATATTCGTACCCTCCTCGAGCTTTTACATTCATTGGACCACATAGATCCGAATGTATTAACTCTAAGGGTTCTTTGGCTCTGTAACCTTTTCCAGTAAAAGGTCTCTTTGTCATTTTTCCCTCGAGACAAGATTCACAAGGTGGTAGTGAATCATCTTCTAACTTACTTAGAAGTCCATTCTTTACCAAACGACCGATCCTATCGATGTTTATATGACCAAGTCTAAGATGCCAAAGATGAGTATTGTTACTTGTTGGAGAAATCTTTTGCCTTTTCCTTTGAGTTTCAGCAGTTTTAAATAATTCGTGATTTAAAAGTGCTTTGTCTTCGGTTGGTCTTAAAACATACAAGTTATTTTCCAATTTGGTTGAACAAATAAGTACACCATTTTTATAAATGAACGCTTCATTCATATCAAAAGTAACTGTATACGATTGTTCAATCAAACATGAAATAGAAATTAAGTTCCTCTTAATCTTGGGAACAATTAACAAACTTTCTAAAAGTAAGAATCTATTTCTAAAAAATAACTTCGCAGCTCCCACTGCTTTAGCTGAAATGACTTCTCCAGTTCCGACCCTGAGTGTCATTTCCCCATCGTTCAACTGCCGAAAGGAACTATTTTCCTGAAAAGAAGAGCAAACATGATTAGTTGCTCCTGAATCAAGTATCCAGGTAAACTCATCATGTTCTACCAGGCATGTTTCTAAAACAAGTAAATCAAATTTACCTTCCTTTTCCTTCTTTTTCTCAGCAAGGTACTTTGGGCAGTTTCTCTTCCAATGTCCATCTACATTGCAGTGGAAACACTTGCCCTTATTTGCCATAGCTTTGGCTTTTCCCTTGCTTTTAGCAGCAGTACTGGGAGCTTTCCCCTTGTTTCCTTTCTTCTTCTGAGTTTTTTTTGAAGAAGTGGCTACAGATTTAGTTCCAGAGGATGAACCCTTCTCGAACTTTCTTTTAGAGTGAACAACGTTTGCCTCTCCTTCTATCTATCCCTTGTTCTTAAGAAGAGACTGATAGAGTTGTAGCTCATTCAGGAGGCTAGTCAGGTTGAATGTTATTTTATTCATCATTGCATTGCTTCGAAACTGCAGAAAACTCTTCAGAAGAGATTCTAAGATGAATGCAACCTGACTACGCTCATCTATGACCGCCCCGTTTGCTTCTGCCACGTTGAATTGGACCATCATATCCAGGACATGCTCCCGAACAGACATGCCCTCTTTCATGCGACAGCTATAAACGTATTTGAGAGCGTCATGGTGGAGTTGGTAGGACGGTTGTCCAAACATCTCCTGGAGAGAGTTCATAATCTCCCTCGCTGTTACCATGCCCTCATGCCTTTTAGCCAAAACTTCAGATAAGCTGGCTAGGATATAGACGCGAGTCTTATCATTGACCTTTGTCCAGCGGTCATAAGCATCCTTAACTGCTTGGGATGCATTACGAGCAGGGGCTGGAGGACAATCCTCCGTTAAGACGAACCGCAGATCATCGACAACAAGAATCGTATTCAGGTTCGACTTCCACGTAGCATAATTTTCGCCGGTTAATTTCTCATTTTTAAGCAGAGAGACAATTGAGGAAGACATTGCTAAAATTTAAACAAACAATGACCGTATTAGTTATCTTTGCCTTAACCCATCATACAAGCAAACAATTGCACACAATCCAATCAATGTAGCAAAACAGACAATCACAGAACCCTAAAACTATTGATTTAGTTTTGCAACGATGTTTCAGAGGTTTAGAATATCAGCCACCGAAGGGTGATCAGGCACTCCTCCTTTGAAATGAGACACCTCTCAGCTAATTCTAATTCCAGAATAACTCATATTCCTATAGACATTAGCCACCGTTGTTCGGTCAAGGATTTGTTAACAATTTTAACTCATCCTCGTAAGTGTAACCCTCCCACTTTCAGATCTCAGAGGCACGCACCAACAGGCTACCGAAGGGAAAGACAACTGTTGATGATTAGCCTAAGAGCTCCTATCCTATTCAGGAGTTCACGATGTTCCGAATCCTATGATAAGGCCCTCCGAAGGGATGGTTGCGCCAGGACAACGTGCAGGCGGATCATAGTACTCTCACGGTATGAACTATGGGCGGAGACCGAGGGATACATTGACACGTGTCCCGCTCCCACTTACTTTAGACATTTTTCCCATTCACCCTGATATTGATTCACGCAAACACTTTCCGAAGGGAGGCCGCTCCTAAGGCGACTCGAAGCCGAGCATGAACCTCACGTTGTGAATATAGGGACGTAGGAGCAAAACTTGATTTAAATCTCGTTTTGTAATTTTTCTCCCACTGAAAATGTCATACAGTTAATATAGGGTTGTTTAACTTAGATAGTATTCGGCGAAGTCAATCTATCTAAGTCTGATCATATTTTAACAATTATGGAAAGGATTCAACTGCAATCTTTTGGGTGAATTAAACTTCTTGTAATAAACCCAACATTGCAAGTCAACATTACTATGGTTAATTCAACTCAATGTTCGGGTCAGTTCCCATGTAGGAGGTTGTTCCGTAAACCGTCAACTTAAATACCCCCAACCTTAGACAGAACTTTACCGAGAGAGTTCCCTTATAACCTCAGTAATGTAGGGTCTTTACTCTAAAGATCTAGGTGCATTAAACACTTTTAATAAACCTAGTGACATTGCATGCTAACATTTAACTATGATTAATTCAACTCCGGTATTCCAGGTCAGTTCCCAGGTAGGAGGTGTTCCGTAAGCCGTCAACTTAAATACCCCCAGCCTTAGACAGAACATTACCGGTGGAGTTTCCTTATAATCACAGCAATGATTTTCCTACTTAGTCAATTAAAACTATTTTTAATTCTAAGTAAGAAAAGATTCTAATCCTATTAGAAACTGATCTAGGTCTAATTAATTTTAAACAATTTAAAATTAATCCAATTTATCCTATGATCTTATGTTTGCATGCAAATCTTGATTATAGATTGACGGTTTCTAATCATTAATATTAAAGAACTATTTCAAATTTTAATGATTAATCCTATAATTAAGAATCTAGGGTTTAATTCATTTAACAATCTCATTCAAATTAAATAATTAAACCACACTTATTGCATGAATAATATAACTATTATATTATTAACTATGGATGTTTCATGCTTCATGCAATATTGATTTTCAATTATAAGCCAATCAAGAAAATCAATCAAGCATGCTTCATTCATCACATTAAACATAACTGTTTATATTTAATTTAAGTAATGACATGCTTCATGCTTTCCAAATTTTTCATATAATCAATATACACTTATATTAAAAATATGAAAACAATTCCATGCATTTAAACATACATTATAACTATTTATAATATATAAAAAAATGCATGAGCATGTTTATAACCTAAGGTGGGATTAAATATTCTATATGACATCCATAAAGCATATAAATAGCAATTGAACCGGTTAATTTTGGCCCTTAGGATAAAATAAAGCATTAAATTACAATAATTTTAGCTAAATTCTATCCTAAAATCCCTCTACAGCTCCCAAAATTGGTCTAGACAGCACGAACCGCCCCGAACCACCTCGAACCAGCTTCCAAAATCACGAACCATGCCAAAAATTGGCTGAACCGAACCAAATAGGTCCCAGCCCAGCCGAACCGGTCCGAACCGGACCGCCCACAGCTTGAACCGCGCCTGTTGAAGCCCTAATGTGCGCCGCCATCGTGACAGCGTCTCGACGCTGTGCGCTTTCCATATCTGGTGCCTGCGGTATCGAGACAGCGTCGAGACGCTGTTGAGGTAGCGTCCCGACGCTGTTGCGTCTGGAGGCAGAATCTGGGCAAAACAGCAGTGTTTTCTTCGATTTTGGCCTCGATTTCAGCGGCGATTGCTTCGATTTTCATCTCATAAAAACCTATTCTAGACCCGGACTTACATAGGACTCGATTTTACATAAAATACCCGAAACACCGGGCCTTACATGATCAAAATCACATAAAAATAAAATCTATGGCCATAAAATTAACCTAAACAGTTCAACGCAAACCGAACATACATTATGCATAAATCCCACCTATTAGAGCCTATCGCAACTTTTAATATTAATTGATAGGGACAGCGATGGCTCTGATGCCGATTGAAGGGAATAAAAGTCCCCACGTAGCGGAAACGCATCGATTGGACCTTACGCCGTATATTAATTAACATTAAAATACCGTTACGAAAACTCAAACAAACTTTAAACACTCTTTAAAGTTGCTGGAAAATCAGTTTAAACATGCTTAAAAATAAATCTAAATTTATTTTCATGCTTTTCTAAAGAAAAGGGGAAATACCGTTACAAACCTCCATTGTAGACTTGACCGTTCGTCGCCAACGATGCTCCAACGAACAAAACCCAACAGCCTCCTTTGTCTTGTGATCGCTGGAAAATTCTTCTTGAATGACACAATAACCACAGAGGTTACACCGGTATGACTCTAGGTCTAGGAGGCAAAAGACTTGTGGGAGTCTTTCTCTAAGAGGGAGGCTAGAGAGAATTCTAGGTCTTGTCTTGAGAGTCTAAGAGCAGGAGCAAAGTGTCAAGTGTCCTGGACCAATTAGGTCTAGTGTTCTATTTATAGAAGAGAGGCCATGAATAAAATATTCAATTAAATCAATCTTTTCCAAAATTGATTCAATCTTATTCCTTAATTAATCAATCATGATCAATCAATTCCATAATTGATTAATCTTTTCCACAAATGACTAATTACTTCCATAAGTGATTAGATCATTTCCATAAATGATTAATCACTTCCTTAAGTGATTAATTATTTCCATAATTGATTAATTCCCGGTTAATGAATTCTTTAATTAATTAACCACCAATTAAATATCACATATTTAATTTCCGGCCTAGAATTAATTAATTTTCCCAAACACATTTTAGGCCTTAAATTAATTAATTCATTATTTGAACTCTTTCAAACTTCCATAAATTTATATTTGAATTTCTTCAAATATTAATTTCTCTCATAATAATATATCAATATATATTATATTTGTTTCCCTTAGTAAATTGAACATTTTCAATTTACATTTATTACTTAGTTGCCTCAAATTACTTTATGAGCTACCAGTGGGACCTAATGGACCTGTAGAACAGAAGCTCCAACGATGTGAGATTAATTGGTCAAACTCATTAACCACATTAATCAATATTCGTTAACTGTGTGTTCATTTCACTATAGACTCACAGTTGCACTCTTCTCACTGCAGACATATTTTCTGTGTCCACGGATATAGACCAATATCGACTAGTTAGTCCTTCACGAGTGTCCGTAACACCAGCTGGGTCAAATTACCGTTTTACCCCTGGGTTACCTCTATTTCCTTAAGTACCAATTCTCCTCTAATGAACAACCTGTTTGTGGTCCAACCATCAAACAGAAAACCCTCTCGTGCCATTGAGAGGGTAGGACCCTTTGTTCAAGACTCGGAGTAACCACTTAAGGGAACACTCATCTGCTTCCCTAAAGTCGGGAAGGAGTGAATTCCATCTTGTACGATTATGTTCCCAGCTCTCCATTCGGTCTTGTCCCCAAAGTGGTAGGCTTATTGAGTCGGCGTATTGGCCACTCTCACCCATACAAATCAAAGGACAATCTCTCATGAGCAGGAGTCCATAATCAACTCAGGATTAAGACTAAGTTGTCTAGGTCGTCCTAGTGAAATAGAAAACCAACTAGTTAACGGTGTTATAACCAGTGGTTACTATTTCGCGGTCCGGTCTTATGCAAACTCATTGCATAGGATACCCCCACTCGCATGACTCCTACACGAACGCGTTGGATCGCAGCGTTTGTATCAAATACAAAGTGGGCCGTATCCATAGTGTCACCAGGATAAGGCACCCAGTCTTATCCCTATACTATAGACCCTTTAGGCTGTTTCTTGAACAATGATCCCATATGTCGCTACATATAGTTCAAGACTCATATTACAGCCTTGGATGTCTAGTTTATTGGATTAGGGTTATTATTAGGCAAAGACAAATATAAAATAACTAATAACAATTAATGAAAAAATATATCAATATTATTTCATTAATATCCGGTCAACGGTTACATTCACTATCTACGAGTTTTAGGGCATAAAACCCAACAGTTCGTGATTATTTCTCAAGTAGTTGGTGAAATTAATCTGAGTCGTCAACGAGAGTAAGTAACTTATTACTTTGTGCAAATTAGAATTAGATTCTATAATTTTTCAGCATGTTTAATATAGATATACAATATATTATGAATGTATGTATGTTGCTAGTATATTGGTAGTATATTGGTATTTCATGATTCTAAATTAATTGTGAATTGTTCTTGAACCGCTTCCACTGCGCCGGGAGCCCCGTCCCTACAAGGTATCAGAGCAAATCATTAAATTAATTTAGAATTTTCAAAATTTGCACTGGTTTGGTGGCATTGATTGCATTATGGATGTAATTTTGCGAATGAATGTTTACGGTAATTTTGGCTTAGAATTTACTGCTTTGATATGATCAAAATTGTAAGGGCCCTTGTGTTTTTTGGCAATTATTTGTAAATTCAAGTGTTATGTAAGTCTGGGTCTAGATTAAGCTCAAAATTCAATAAAGATCGAGACCAAGTTTGACCAAAAACAGAAGAACAGTTGTAGGTATGCCTAGAAATTGATCTCAGACGCAACATCATCGAAGCGTCTCGATGCTGTGTCGATTCCCAACCACATGTAGAAAACCGACAGTGTCTGAACGCTGTGTCGAGTTTTTAGCCGGCTAGGGTTTCAATAACTCTGGTTCGTGATATAGGCGGTTTGGTTTGGTCGGTTCAGCTGCGGTTCGTGGTGGATTGGCTTGGTTCAAAGTTTTGGAGGTCGGTTCGAGCTGGTTCGGGTCGTGTTGGTTCGGTTCTGGAGTAGCAGAAGACTTATTAGGATAAAATTATGCTAAATTAATGTAATTTATTTCTTTATTTTATACTAGGGGTCAAATTATTGGTTCATTTGCTATTTAAATGCTTTATGGATGTCACTTAGAATAAATCCCACCTTAGGTTAAGCCTGTTCATGCATTTTAATATATTATAATAGTTATAATGTATGGTATGATGTATGATGGATGAATTTCATATATGAAATTGAATAAGCATATAGCATGAAATTACATAGTACGAATATAAAGTGTTATATTTAATTTAATGTCTTATGAATGCTTATATGATTTTCATGCTTGGTTTAATGTAAAAGAAGTTATGTTAATTAAATATGAAAAATCAAAGATGCAATGCATAATGTATGGTTTATTTATTTAGTTTGAATATGATTGTTAATTAAATAAAACCATAGAAAACATATTATAGGGCTAATCATTAAAATTTGAAATAATTTTAAAAATTAATGATTAGAAACCATAAATCTATAATATAGAGTTTCATGCAAACATAGGTTCATAGGAAAATAAATTAATTAAAAAATGTTTAGAATTAATTAGACCTAAGATCACATTAATTCTAATAAGATTAGGATTAAGTCTTACTCAATTTTAAAATAGTTTTAATATAACTAAGTAGGACAAACATTAACCATTGGTTATAAGGGAATTTTACCGGTGAGTGATAGAACCGATTTGGCCCTATATATTTAGTCTTAATCTTGCTAGTTTTACACTTAATCATGTGCTTAATTGTATTACTTTATAGGTATTTGGTGTTAGAGCTTCCCGGGAGCACTTTGGAGCAAAAAGTACTTAAAAGGAGCAAATTAGGCCAAATCCCAAGCATTGGAAGCAAGTGGAAAGAAGCCAATTGAGTTGGACCCGAGAGATAGCATCGAGACGCTACCCTCACGACGTCTCGACGCTATGAACACAATGGACCACGCAAAACACCATCAGCGTCTCGATGCAGCCTCGCTATCTAAAGTGTTGTTTTGCCGATTTAGGTCAATTGGAGATAGATATCATCAGTCGTTTTTCCTTTTCATCTTGGTTTTCTCTTTGATTCCTCTGTTCTTTCACCATATTTTATAGTTTTAGGTTAGTTTAGATTTGTTTCTCAAGCCTTGGGCTTAGATTAGGTTTATTTATGGTCGTCTAAGCGTCGTTCGCTGTAGTTGGAACCTCAGAATCGTAAGTACATTATATTTTTATGATATTTTATGAGTTTATTGTACTGAAAGCATTATCTTCTTGATATTTCTGAGCTTCACGAATGATTTCCTTGCTGTATGTGATTTTAGATTCCAGTTATTACTCATAGCATGCACAGTAGGTTAGATTGACGACCTAACTTGCAGCATGCATGTCGATAATCTGCTAAAAAATTAAGTTTCACGTAGCTAATGAAATCTTAGTTCATTGTTAGCAATAGACTGATTCATGGGCACGAGTCCCAATAGCAGTTCTCTAACATCGTAGTTTACATGATAGGTCTAGGGTCTAAATCGATGTTCATAATTAATTTAGGCTTTTCCTAGTTAATTAGAGCATTCTAGCCTAGAGAACCAATTAGTTAATTTATTAATCGTGGCCAGGTTAATTAATTAATGAATTGCATGTTGGTTCGACGAGTTAGTCGAGTTAGCGTTCTAGGGTTATCTTAATCTTAATGCAGTTATTTAATTGATTAATCTGCACAGTAGGTTAGATTGACGACCTAACTTGCAGCTTGCATGTTGATAATCTGCTAAGAAATTAAGTTTCACGTAGATAATGAAATCTTAGTTCATTGTTAGCAATAGACCGATTAATGGGCATAGGTCCGAAAAGCAGTTCTCTGGCATCGTAGTTTGCATGATAGGTCTAGGGTCTAAATCGATGTATATAATTAATTTAGGCTTTTGATAACTTGCAAAAGGCAAGTTATTTCTCTCCTAAATTTAAGTTAAATCAGGCTAAAAAGATCAAAGTTGCGCTGGCCTAGCACATTATAGTAAGAGAATTGCGATAGTTAATCCTTTAAAGGAGCATTTTTCTATGCAGTAGGAAATTATGTACTTTTACTCGCTAACGCATGAAATTGTAGTTGTTTCCTTGCCCAAGTTTCCCTCAGCGCAGGCGCAGATCCCATAACATAATTCGTCCAATGATAGCTGGAAAGATGGTTGTCCTGATGTGTGATTGATCTGCAAGCTAGCAAGAGAGGATTGGAGCGCGCAAGCCAATTTCTTGGAGAAGTCCTCAGCCTATAAAAAGAGACCAGCGGGCAAAAAGAAGAGTGTGAGGAAGACGAGGAAGAGAACGGAAAACACAGAACAAAAAGAGAGACCAGAGAAGAAGAAAGATTACTCTGGCACAGTAATTCATTGCGACATGATATATTGCGTTATGTCTTTCTTTCTTAGCATGAGCTAAATTACTTTTATCAAGGCTTAGCCTAGGCACCCATGCGGTGATAAGATTATCTATATGCATCACATTTTGAATGAATGAAAAATTAATGCTTTCTGCTTAGATGCGATAATATTTTTCATTACTAACTCCCGTTTGGCCAGCCGGATGCGGTAGCAACACGTGAATCCCTAACAGGTAATGCATGTGGAAATATCTAAGTAGACCAAGCTAGTGCATTACATGTAGTCTAGGTTGTGTTAAGACTAAAACTGCCGCAAGAGATATTTCATGAATGTGCTTAGATTGCTTTAGGAATAACGCAATCACTTGCAGGTCATTAGAGAATAGTGCCAACGCATGAACTAATTAAACAGAACGTTGTTAGGTCTACGCCAAACGCATGAGCAGTACCGGAAGGGAATCACATGATTATTTCTTACTTAGGCATTAATGGAAATTCAAACAAAATATGCGCTACTAGATGTCTTATTAACGCATGTGGTTGCCGCAGCAAAAGCCTTGATAGCCTTTATCATCTGATTTTTTTGCTTATCTCTGCCGCATAGTTTATTCTGCAGTACACTTTTATCTTATCGCAGCCATCCGTGTTTAATTAAAATGATAAGTGCCATGCGTCTGAGTGGTCATTAGTTAGTTTATTAAAATCTTTTAACATCCCTTCCCTGTGGATTCGACCCTAGAATACTCTAGGTACTACTTGAATTTGTTTAATTTATACTTGAATTAATGCATATCAGCGATATTTCTGTATCAAATTAATCAGCTCTCTGAAAACCGATCAAGTTTTTGGCGCCGTTGCCGGATAAGGCAATTAAGGTTTTAATATTCTTTCTATTCGAACATTCCATTTGGTGCTATTTATCTTGTTTCCTGTTGAGTAATTTTCTCCAGGTACGCGAGATTTTATGTGTGCTGCTCGCCGCATCAACATTGAGATAGATCCCGAGATTGATCGAACATACCACCGAAGAAGAAGAAACCGGCGTGCCAGAAGACAAGCCATTGAACATCCGGAAGAAATGGCAGGGCCAAATCTGCCAGTAAATCCCATACAAATGGCCGATGATAGAGCGCGAGGAATTAGAGATTATGCAGCCCCTGCAAATTGTGATTTTAATCTAGGAATTGTGTGTCCGACCTTGGAAACTGAAAGGTTTGAGCTAAAACCGGTTATGTTCCAAATGCTAACTGCTGCAGGACAATTTGGAGGAAGTGTAGCAGAAGATCCACATTCACATCTCAAGTCATTCCTGGACATATGTAACAAATTCATTATTCCAGGAGTAACTCAGGAGAAGTTACAGGTCATCCTTTTTCCTTACTCCTTGAGAGATGCTGCAAAAGTCTGGTGAATCAGAAGCCTGCAAATTCCATAGCAACGTGGAATGATTTAGTAGAAAAGTTTATGGAAAAATATTTCCCACCAACAGCAAATTCTAGGATCAAAAAAGAGATCATGACGTTCGCTCAGATGGAAGACGAGACACTTAGTGATGCATGGGAACGTTTCAAGAGTTTGTTGCAAAGATGCCCACACTATGGATTACCACATTATATTCAGTTAGAGACTTTCTACGTCGGGCTGAATAAAAATTCCCAAATTTTGGTTGATTCATTTGCTAACGGTGCATTGTTAAGGAAAACCTATGATGAAGCACATATAATCCTTGACTGCATTGCACGAAACAACTATGAGTGGGGCACCACAGAAGATAAAAGGAAACGACTAGTGAAGACTAGTTCAGGAGGCTTTGAAATAGATCCATTAACCGCACTGAATGCAAAAATCGATGTGTTAACTTCAAACATGGATGCGTTGACAGCAAGCACAACTCCTCTCAGAGCGCAACTCAACGCAGTAGGATGCAGACTCTGCGGAGAAGGACATGTGCATGATCAGTGTCCTTTTAAACCAGAATCGGTTTTCTACGTGGGACCTCAAGGGAATGCGCGTAACAATCCATTTTCGAATACATACAACCCTGGATGGAGGAATCACCCTAACTTCTCATGGAATGGCGGTGCAGCCAAACAACCGCAGCAAGGTAAGACAAATCGTGCCCCTAGACAACTTAATGCTAACCATGAACACCCAACACAGGGACATTTTCAGTGTAATAGCACAAGTGGAGTTGACCAAGGCGCATCATCATCAAATTCACTGGAGACAATGATGAAAGAATTCATGGCAAGTCAGAAGGAATATATGGCCAAAAATGATGCGGTAGTCCAAAGTCAAGCTGCATCCTTAAGAAATTTGGAAGTTCAAGTGGGAAAGCTTGCGTCAGAACTGAAGAATAGACCTGCTGGGACACTGACAAGTAACACAGAAGCTCCAAAAGGAAAAGAGCAATGTCACACATTGACCCTCCGTAGTGGTAGACAGCTCTCATCCAATAACCCTGCACCAGCGCAGGAAGAATCAGCTGAACCTGCGCCCGAACCTGACCATGAACCTGAACAGAAAGGTTGCGTAATATTGGCTAGGAAAATTCCCCCGAAGTTAAAAGATCTTGGGAGTTTCACCATTCCATGCTCAATTGGAGGCATTGATGTGGGAAGAGCATTATGCGACCTCGGCGCAAGCATCAAATTAATGCCCTTATATGTGTTCAAACGCCTAGGTATTGGAGAAGCGCGCCCAAGGACTGTGACCCTGCAGCTCGCAGACTGATCTGTAGTGCATCCCGAAGGAAAAATCGAAGATGTTCTGGTAAAAGTTGATAAATTCATTTTTTCAACTGACTTTATTATTCTTGATTATGAAGCAGATAGGGATGTTTTGATTATTTTGGGAAGACTGTTTTTAGCAACTGGCCAGACACTGATTGAAGTTCAGAAAGGAGAACTTACCATGCGCATGAATGACCAAAAGGTGGTGTTTAATGTGTTCAACGCACTAAAATACCAAGACGATCCAAAGGACAATGAGACGATTGCGCGAATAGACATCTGCTCGCCAATGGAAATTCTCTGAATAAATGCAATAGAGGCTGCGCGTAAGGCAGAAGAGGAAGATCAAGACGCATGTAAAGCTGAGGACTGCCGCATCATGGCAGAACCCAACGAACAAACCCATGCGTTAGATCTCACAAACAGGGAGTCCACTTTGCCCTCTATCATACACCCTCCTGCGTTAGAACTTAAACCCCTCCCAGCGCATTTGAAATACAAATTTTTAGGCGAGGGAGATTCTTTACCAGTGATTATTTCTTCTAAACTGAATCTTATGCAAGAAAAGTTGTTAATGCAGGTTCTAAAAAGATATAAAAGTGCAATCGGATGGAGTCTAGCTGACATCAAGGGAATAAGCCCCTTGTACTGCATGCACAAAATCCGATTGATTGATGAATCTGATGACATTGTTGAGCGTCAGAGGCGTTTGAATCCTGCAATGATGGAGGTGGTGCGCAACGAAATTATCTAATGGTTAGACGCAGGAGTCATTTACCCCATCGCAGACAGCAGATGGGTAAGTCCAGTGCAGTGTGTACCCAAGAACGGAGGAATGACGGTAGTCACCAACGCAAGGAATGAACTGATTCCAGCGCGAACTATCACAGGTTGGCGAGTATGCATGGACTACCGCAAGCTGAAGGCAGTCACTAAGAAGGATCATTTTCCTCTCCCATTCATTGATCAGATGCTTGATCGACTAGTTGGACAAGCCCACTACTGTTTTCTAGATGGATATTTCGGATACAAGAAAATCTCCATTGTGCTTGAAAACCAAGAGAAGACCACATTCACATGTCCCTATGGTACATTTGCGTTCAGAAGGATGCCCTTTGGATTGTGCAATGCGCCAGGAACCTTTCAGAGATGCATGATGGCTGTTTTCTCAGATCTGCTAGAGAAGTATGTTGAAGTTTTCATGGATGATTTTTCTGTCTATGGAAATTCCTACGCAGACTGCCAGACATAGCTGGAGCAAGTTCTAATGCGCTGCGAAGAAACAAACTTGGTGTTAAATTGGGAAAAATTTCATCTTATGGTAGAAGAAGGAATAGTATTGAGACACCGCATATCCAAAGCTGAAATATAAGTGGATAAGGCGAAAGTAGATGTAATCGAAAAGCTACCGCCGCCCACATCTGTTAAAGGAATTCGCAGTTTCCTAGGGCATGCGAGTTTCTACCGTCGGTTCATTAAAAACTTCTCGCACATAACGAAGCCTTTGTGTGCATTATTGGAGGTAAACAAGAAATTTGAATTTTCAAAAGAATGCATGACGACCTTCTGCAACCTGAAGCATGCGCTAGTTACTGCGCCAATCCTTACAACGCCAAATTTGGCGGAGCCATTTGTTCTGATGTGCGATGCAAGTGACGCAGTGTTGGCGCAGAAGGAGAAATCAATTCATCCCATTTATTACTCCAACAAAACATTAAATGAGGCGCAAACGAATTACACGACCACCGAGAAGGAATTATTGGCTGTCGTTTATGCGTTTGATAAATTCCGTGCGTACTTGATTGGCTCAAAGGGCACTGTTTACACTGATCATGCGACAATTAAGTACCTAATCTCAAAGAAGAACGTTAAGTCGTGATTGATTAGATGGATTCTGTTGCTCCAAGAGTTTGACTTAGAAATCAAGGACAAAAAGGGGAGTGAAAATCAAGTAGCTAACCATCTGTCGCAGCTAGACAACCTGAAAAGGTGGATGCACCTGACATTCTCATCGCAGATGAATTTCCAGATGAAAAACTGCTAAAAATCGAAAGTGAGGTACCTTGGTACGTTGACGTGGCAAACTACCTTGCCGCAGGGATAGTGCCCGAGGAATATTCAATGCAGCAGCGTAAGAAGTTCTTCCATGAATTAAAATTCTATTTTTGGGATGATCCTTTTTTGTATCACAGGGGACCAGATCAAATAATCAGAAGATGCGTTGGAGAACAGGATGCGTTGAGAATCTTAAAAGAATGTCATGAATCGCCATATGACGGACATTTTGGAGGTCAGCGCACTGCAGCAAAAGTTCTACAGAGTGGCTATTGGTGGCCAACCTTATTTCGTGACGCAAGAATGCACGTAGCACAGTGCGACAAATGCCAACGCACGAGAAACATTAGCGCAAGAAATGAGATGTCACAAAACTACATGTTAGAAGTAGAACCATTTGATGTTTGGGGAATAGACTTCATGGGACCCTTTCCATCATCGCAAGGATGCCAATACATCCTCCTCGCAGTTGATTACGACACTAAGTGGGTAGAAGCTGTAGCCTGCGTCAGAAATGATGCGGCAACCGTGGCAAGATTCATTAAAAGAAACATTTTCACACGATATGGTGTGCCACGGAGACTCATTAGTGATGAAGGGACTCATTTTGTGAATCAAATCATGAATAAGCTCCTGTTGAAATATAATGTCAAGCACAATATTGCAACAACTTATCACCCCCAGAGCAATGGTCAAGCTAAGGTGTCAAATAGAGAAATCAAAAGAATCCTTGAGAAAGGGGTCAACGCAGGAAGAAATTAAAGATTGGGCGCAACATCTTGACGACGCATTATGGGCCTATCGCACAACTTTCAAAACACCTATAGGGATGTCACCCTATGCGTTGGTATTCGAAAAAGCGTACCACCTACCGCTAGAGCTTGAATATAAATCTCATTGGGCAGTGAAACGACTTAATCTCAATTTAGCTGCTGCAGGCGAAGCCCGAATGCGCCAGATATCAGAGTTGGAGGAATTTAGGTTGAATGCTTATGAAAATGCCAAAATTCTCAGAGAAAAAAAAAAGCAATGGCATGATAGGTGATAAGGGTAAAAAAGCCTTATATTTAGCTCATTTCTTGGCCAAATGTTGTATGTTGATATCAATTTACTGTTCCCGAGCTCAAAATATGCTTACTTTGATAAGTTAGGGTGTTGAGAATCACTTTTGTCAAATTTAATTTATTTGTGCTTAAAAAGACTTGATTTTAAGAGAATTTGACTTAGTTTGTTGCTGTGCAGAAAAATAGAGGAAAAGCTGGAATTCCCCAGAAATGCCTACATTTCTGGGAAGGCAAAATGAAATGCGACCGCATTTCTGGAAAAATCAGAGGCCGTTCCGAGTCGTCTGCGGATCATTGTTGACGAGTCTTCTTCGCACCTAACTGGCTGTTTTGACCCTGAAACTGACTGGGCAACCTTCTAACACCTATTTCGCAGCTCCTCAACCATTTTCTACACTATATAAGCTCGAGATTCGAAGTCAAATTCAAGCAGAACTCACTTGGAAGAAAAGGGTGGTGACAGAACCCTGGCTCGACGCCAATGAGTAGGCATGCCCGAGGTCCTTCTTAGATGACCAAATTCTAACCTGAGTTAGACATCAAACCTTGTGGTTTTTAGAGAGTTTCACCCATTCCCATCTTGTAAAAGTGAGAGAGTGGAGTGTCTTAGCGAACTCTAGAAGGATTGAGTAAATAGAAAAACCCATAATATTTAGCTATCTCCTTTATTTCAAACTCTTGAATCTTTTCATTATTCTGTATTATTTACATTATTATCTCAATGAAAATGTGTTCATTTGCTTTTTATCCCATCATGAGTAGCTAAATCCCGTTGAGGGGTTCAATGTGGTGAATTCCCTTAGGGTTTAATGGCTTGAAAGTGTCTTATTTGCTTAAGTTGTGTGCAATGCATGTCATTCTTTATTGATTATCACTCTAACCTTGCTGAGTTTAATTTGATCACTTAGACTTTGCATGCTATGTGAGTTTGATCTCGAAAGGGACAAACGATATCGGTTCTCATAAAGGTGATATAGGAGAAAAAGCTCGAAAGAGATTGTTCGGCGGTATAGGGCAAGTTGCCTAAGGCACCCTATATCGACTATAGGGTTATAGGTTGCATTCGTGAATTATCTATGTCGGAGTCGAGTCACAAAAATGTGCATAACGGTACTCGCTTAGCCTTCTAACGGTTTTTGGGAACAAGGGCCAAATAGGAGTTAAATCTGACCCAATGCATTGAAAACACTTAAGTTAGATATTGCATGATTATGGTTATTACTTTTGGGATGAATCCATGTTGAATACCTTGTTTATTTCTTATCGTTATTCTTTTAGTTGTTTGCATGTTTTATCTATCTTTTCAAAAACCCAATCAATTAACTTATTTTCTTTGGTTACCTTTTTCAAAAGCAATCATTTGAGCAGTTTCTTCATCAAATCTGAATTTCCAATTTAGTCCTCGTGGCATCGATACCCTTGGAGTAATTCTAAGGTTTTTTTTATTACTACGTGCGACAGTGTATACTTGCATTTAAGTGTTAGCTGAATTATTCTTTATTATTATCATTCAGCTTATCTCACATTTCATCCATTCAGCTGACGGCGCACCAATAGGCGGATCTTCAAAAAGGTACTGAAAGAAGGAATGAAAGTACTATCATTTAACTATCATCTATGTCTTTTTCCAGGAAAGCTGAAATCAAGGTGGTATGGACCCTACATTATCCTCAAAATATATCCGTACGGGGCCGTGGAATTACATTCCTCAGGCGATTTTTTTTAAGGTCTACGGACAACGAATCAAGTCATACATTGATGGGACTTATGACGAGGTTGTTGACCTCATTATTTTGACAAATCCACCCTGAGCATGTGAACAGTTTATATCCAGTAAAGGATTGCTCTCATCTGCAACAGGACCTATCGCATTAAAGAAGCGCTCGCAGGTTACAATTTTCTAGCTTACTTTCTTTCCGCATTAAGTTTTCTTTCTGTAGGTTACAATTGTTTTGTTAGGATAGAGCCTTGATAATTGTCTCAGCACATGCCTCGAAAAATTAAAACGAACGCTTTGCCCCTCAGCCATCATGAGAAATCCGTATGCATGGGATGTGAAAAGGCATGATTGTTTAGAAACTGTTGAAATTCCCCCTCGAGTGCGCCGATATAAAACCACCAAGGGATGCGCCCTTTCCCTCATTTCATCGTCTTCTACAATGAGCCAGCCCTTCGAAATTCTCTCTCTCACAAAACCCTAACTCTACCAGTCGAAGCCATACTCATTCGCAGCAAGATGTCGCTTGATGACTCCCAAAACCCATCTATCGCCGGCTACGCAGACGACGACGACAATCCATCTTCGCCGGAGGTTAATGAACCTGATCGGGGCATAGATATTTCATCCGATGAAAGCGAAAAGCATGCAGGCGATAATGGCGCAGAGGCTCACAGTCAAGATGCGGAGCCTGAGATTGTCGACGGCGAACAGCCTCCCACGCAAGACCTAGCTAATCTCCCTTCTATTTCTGGCGCCGACGTTGAGATTCTAGACCTCCAGTCGCTTGATTCCTCATCTTTCCAAGTAAATCCCGTCCACCTTGCCCCTTCTGCCGACATTGTCCCTGCGTCATCCCCCTCGCCGAAACCTTACGCTATTTCTCTCCCCATTTCCCTCAATCTTAGTCTTACCTCCCCCCGACTCCTTTGCCCTTCCGTCTTCTAACCCATCGCAGTCCACCCCTTCTTCCTTTACCACCCTTTCTGACCCTTTGCCTCCATCCTCCACAGCCAACGTTTCCACTTCCCCCACCCCTCTCATCCTTCGTCTCTCAGAACGGGAGGAAGATGCATGGAGTTCCCTTCTGGGAGAAATGGGCACAGAAGAAGAAGCCCTGCGCCAACGAGAAACCGAAGCAAAAGCTGCGGCGGACGAGGCCGCAAGAAAAGCTGTCGCAGATCAAGAACGCCCGATAAGAGAAAAAGAGAGCGCTAAAAAGGAGGCGCCAGATTAAATGGCCAAAGAACTGGCTGCAGCAGGACTGGCTGCCATCGCAGCCACTCTAACAACCACGGCGCATGAGTCCCCGTCTATGGACTCTAAAGACAACCTACCCTTGACTCAACGCTGCAATGTCCAGTCCAATGCGCTCACCGTAGAAGAACCGACGCAAGGCAATGAGGCAGGCCCCAACATAAAGGACAAGAGAAAGAGGGCTTCTGCCGAAGCAAAAGGGAAAGAGAAAATCAGTGAAGACAAGGGCAACTTCACCGAGGAGCGTGAATTCAGCTGTGCGCTCCCGCAGGCCATGGAAGCACAAATCACCCAGCGAAAGTGGGAATTGGTTTGCGAAACGATTCCCGATTATATTCCCGCCCTAGTCCAAGAATTCTACCGAGATCAATGGCGGGAAGAAATTGACGAAGTGATGGTGCGAGGCAACACGGTCGCATTCTCTCCCAGCATCATCGACATTGTCTTCGAGCTACCCGACGCACCTGTAGCTCAACCAGGCGCTCATTGGGATGGGTGTGGCATTGCTAGGACCCAGAAGGCGTAGTGGTTGGACTTTGAGGCCACCGCGTGGATGCACTGGATAAAGAACCGCATCATGCCCACAACGCATGATGCCACTCTATCAATCCCGCGGGTGGTCCTTGTCTATTGTATCATCAAGGGGATCCTGATTTACCTAGGCCTCATTCTCTTCGATTCCCTGCGCCAGACCGCCTACAAGCCGAAGGGAGTCATGTTCTGCCCAGGTCTTGTCACCAAGCTCTGCCGCATAGCCGGCATTGTCCCTGCGCCATCCGATGAAGTCAGGGCAATGCGACAAACTTTTGCCGACCAGTGGCTCGCGCGAATAATCAGGATGCATAACATTCGCATCCGCGCAGCTCCTGTGTCCCAATAAGATCCCTCCCCTGTGGTAGAAAATCAGCTTCCCGCGCCCGAGCCCCAGCCGAAGAAAAGGTGAAAACAAACCGCAGGCTGAAATTCATCAGCCACGGCAAGGCGAGTGGAACAAATTCCTCCAACGCAGGAAACTGCTGTCTATGCTCTAAATCAACAAGTCTTGCCACCACTTTCAACCTCGCCCTTGCGCCGACCTGATCCTCCTGAAGTGCGTATGGAGACCGTGCATGAAGTCGGAGTCCGTGACTAGCAAGCTCCCATCGCAGATATCCCGCACCAAGAAGAACAAATTTCGGCACCCTTTGGTCAGCTGCCGTAAAGTGATCCTGCCGCAGACAACGCCCCCATCCCGCACGAGCAAATTATTGATGTTGACGAAGCGCGAATATTTGCTGAGATGCGGCGGCAGCTTGAACAAATCGTAGAGCCCCTGCTCCAGCAGCAGAACGAGCTTTCCCAGCGGGTCAACACCATGATGCTTTTTTTTGTGCGCTGGACGAACTCCTTTGGTCGTTTGCCCGCTGCGCCAGACCAATTTATGTGACCACAAGGGCCTCCAAGACCAGACGGCGCAGGACCCTCCCAGGTGCGCCCGTAGATGCCTCCGCCGCCGCCCAGATAGCCTCGCCAACCACCACCGCAGGAGTAAAAATATTTTCTTTTTGTACTTATCCAATTTTTTTTGTAATGCGAAATTTATCTTGTACACAATTTCCTTCCGCCTTAATGAAGACTTCTTTCGATCAATTATCGCATTCTCTCATAGCCTTAGTAAAAATGCCTTCTTCTGTCAAACATCGTCTGCGTTAGCTCTTCAACATTTTTTTTGCGGATCTAAATTTTTTCTAGATATCTTGTTCGCCGCAGGACTTAGGCAAAGGATTTCCCTTTGGTTAGCTTCCCCTTTTGCCTTAGGATATTTTTTTATGCTTAGTGCTTTGGCATCTGTCGCAGTGCAGCAAGCTTCTCCATCATCCATCGCACTCCAGTTAAAATTTGGGGGACACTGGGGATATTGTCCAATTTAAGTTGGAGGGTGTAGTAGTTAGCGCAATTCAAGTATATGCGTTCCACTGGTTTCAATGCGTTGGTAGCTAGGGGAATTCATGACACCCATCGTTTGCCACTACGCGAAAGCGCATTTGTATCCCATGAACGTTAGGGTAGTAAAAAAATGTAATGCCTATAGTTGGATACCTTTCATCACAAATGTGGGTAAGCCAAAACGAAAGCATGCATTTTGATGTCGATAAAATTAATGCTTTATGCTAAAAAAAATATTTTAAAATTAAATATCTTGCGCATAAAGCCTATTAGAAGGGAGTTTGCTGTGTTATCGCAGGAAAGAGCGTCTAAGCGTAGGAATAATCCTTAGCCAAAAGGGAAATCTAGTTAAAGGTCAAATCCTTTAATAAAGTTGTGGAGGGAAAGATGAGGAAAAATTAAAATGTAAAAGTCCAGATCAGTCGAGCTAAGTTATTCTTGTAGAGTGGATAGAAGACATTGCTTGGGGACAAGCAATAGTTTAAGTTTGGGGGTTTGATAACTTGCAAAAGGCATGTTATTTCTCTCCTAAATTTAAGCTAAATCAGGCTGAAAAGATCAAAGTTGCACTGGCCTAGCACATTTAAGTAAGAGAATTGCAATAGCTAATCTTTAAAGGAGTATTTTTCTATGCGGTAGGAAATTATGTACTTTTACTCGCTAATGCATGAAATTGTAGTTGTTTCCTTGCCCAAGTTTCCCTCAGCGCAAGCGTAGATCCCAGAACATAATTCGTACGATGATAGCTAGAAAGATGGTTGCCCTGACGTGTGATTGATTTGCAACGGGGCAAGAGAGGATTGGGGCGCGCAAGCCAATTTCTTGGACAAGTCAGCATCCTCAGCCTACAAAAATAGTCCAGCGGGCAAAAAGAAGAGTGTGAGGACGATGAGGAAGAGAACGAAAAAACACAGAGCAAAAAGAGAGACCAGAGAAGAAGAAAGATTACTCTGGCGCAGTAATTCATTGCAACAAGATGTATTGCGTTATGTCTTTCTTTCTTAGCATGAGCTAAATTACTTTTATCAAGGCTTAGCCTAGGCACCCATGCGGTGATAAGATTATCTGTATGCGTCACATTTTGAATGAATGAAAAATTAATTCTTTCTGCTTAGATGCTATAATATTTTTCATTACTAACTCCCGCCTGGCCAGCCGGATGCGGTAGCAGCACGATAAATCCCTAACAGGTAATGCATGTGGAAATATCTAAGTAGAGAAAGCTAGTGCATTGTAGTCTAGGTTGTGTTAAGACTAATACTGCCGCAAGAGATATTTCATGAATGTGCTTAGATTGCTTTAGGAATAACGCAATCACTTGTAGGTCATTGGAGAACAGTGCCAACGCATGAACTAATTAAACAGAACGTTGTTAGCTCTACGCTATACACATGAGTAGTACCGAAAGGGAATCACATGATTATTTCTCACTTAGGTATTAATGGAAATTCAAACAAAATATGCGCTACTAGATGTCTGATTAACGCATGTGGTTGCCGCAACAAATGTTGGGATTGGTGCCCTAAAACTCGTAGATAATGAGTGTTAAACGAATTATATACTTGATCAATAAAGTCGTTATCGAGATTCATTCAGTAAAGTTGTTACTGAATAAGTTAATTGCACATTAAATAACCCAAATCCAATAAACTAAGATCCCTGACTATAGGATGAACACTTGAGTTTTATGTAGAGACATAAAAGTGGATCAGGCTCGAGTAATAGCCAAAACGGTCTATAGTATAGGGATAGGGCTGGGTACCTTATCCTGGGGACAGTATGAGACGCGGCCCACTTTGTAGATAGTATAGACGATGTGATCGTATATTGTCCATGTAGAGACATGCGAGTGGGGGCGTCCTATGCAATGAGTTTGAACAAATGGGTCCCGCCCTCTTATTGGCCCGAGAGGGATTCAGTTTGTTGGTTGGACCACAAACCAATTGTTCATTAGAGGATCAGTGAGACTTAAGGAACAAGAAGTACTATAGGGGTAAAACGGACATTTGACCAAGCTATAGTTACGAACAACCTATGAAGGATCGACTTACTAATCATGGTTATATCAAGTGGACAGAAATATATCTACAGTGAGGGGAGTGCAACTACAGGGCTATAGTGGTGTGTCTTGACAGTTAACGAATGTTGGTTAGCTAGGTTAATGAGATTAGTCGGTTAACCTTGAATCATTGGAGCCCATGACCTGTAGGTTCATTAGGTCCCCCTGCTAGCTCATACGGATCATACCTTAGAACATAGTGATAGGAAAGTTTGAATCATTCAAATTCGGTTTAGGGAATTAGTGTCGATTACATACGATATTATCAATACAATAGTTTAATTATGAATTAAACTATTAATTGAGAGAGTAAAGTATTTAAATATGATTTAAATACAAAATATATGAATAGGGATTCATATTAGGTGCATAATATTAATTTGATATATGATATTAAATTAATATTACATAATTGATTAAATTGTTTAATTAATTATTGTTTTAATTTAAAAATGATTATGAATTGTTTTTAATTAAAATTTGAGATAGATATTTCAATCTTGAATTTATAGAAATTCAAGATTAGTGGATTGAATTAGGTGATATGAATTAATTTGATTAATGTCATATGATTAGTTGAAATAGTTCAATTAATTGATAATTTGAAAGGCAATTGAGAATTGCATTTTAAATTAAATCCAAGAGTAGAAATTAACTCTTGCATGGATGGAGATAGTGGAATTAGGCATCTAAATCCACTCTTGCATGGATGAAGATAGTGGAATAAAACCACACACATGCATCCTTGCATGTAATCTCTATAGAATACCTATAATCCACTAAGGCCATTCTCCTCTCCATGTGTCTTGCATTGGTGAATCTAATATGCATGAAAATTCTCTATAAGTAGGGGATTAGAAGATTGAGAAGTATGGATTTTTGGAGTAATGTTATGCTGCCAAAATTACTACTCAACCTCACTCTCTCAAACTCTCTAAAAGCTTGAAGTGCTCAAGCATATCCCTTCCAATCCCTATCACCATAGACTCCCACAAGTCGTTCTAAGGCCAGAGGATAGCGGGGAAGACACTAGAGGTGGTCCACACACCGTTCATGATCAAAGGAATCAAAAGGAGTTGCTGAATCGGTCTCCAAAAAGGTTGGTACAAATTCTGCTCTCTGTTTACGGTATTTGGACAACATGCTTTCATTTTCTAAAATTGATGTAGTTAAGTGCCTCCGATCCTAAAATTGCTTCCACATTTGCCATATGAACACCATCAGCAAAAGCCTTGATAACCTTTATCATGTGATTTTTTTTACTTATCTCTGCCGCATAGTTTATTCTACAATACACTTTTATCTTATCGCAGCCATCCGTGTTTAAGTAAAATGTTAAGTGCCATGCATCTGAGTGGTCATTAGTTAGTTTATTAAAATCCTTTAACCTCCCTTCCCTGTGGATTCGACCCTAGAATACTCTAGGTACTACTTGATTTTGTTTAATTTATACTTGGATTAATGCATATCAGTGATATTTCTGTATCAAATTAATCAGCTCTCTAAAAACCGATCAGCTCTTCCTAGTTAATTAGAACATTCTAGCCTAAAACAACAATTAGTTAATTTATTAATCGTGGTCAGGTTAATTAATTAATGAATTGCATGTTGGTTTGACGGCTTAGTCGAGTTAGCACTCTAGTGGTATCTTAATCTTAATGCAGTTATTTAATTGATTAATCTCGACGAATTAGTAGGGGTTAGTTAATTAGTAACTAGTGATTGAATCGATGTACGGTGGGATCGAGTCAATTGATTTAGAGTACCAATTAGACACATGCAGTTAAATCATTATTTGCTAATCAATGAGTAAAAACAAATGTACTGAATCCAAGTGTCTCTGGCTACAATGATCGCCAAGGTGAAATTAACCAACCGCCCCTTACTTTTCTGTCATTTAATTTTATGCCCTTTACTTTATCGCATTTTAATTTTCCTGACATTTATTACCTCTCTCTTTAACCCCCTTTTTAACCCCTCTTATGTTGCCACAAACACAAAAGGGGTTAGAGATATATCAGGTGTTCCCTGCGATCGACCCCGACCACTACTACTGCAAAGTAGTTAGTGTACGGTGATTTACAAATTTATTTGGCACTCGGAGCCTCGACAACTTTGGCCCGTCAAATTGGCGCCGTTGCTGGGGAACACGGTGCTTTATTTCTAATTACTTTTGTGTTTTTCACATTTTTCTTGTTTCTTATGAATTAGTTTGTTTCTTGCAGGATCTAGTGACATATCTTAACAAGGGCAAATGTCATTCCTACCAAGAAGCAAGGAGAAGAATAGTTGAGCTTAATGGATATCTGGGAGACTCTCGACCCACTATCCGCTGAGATAGAAAGGGGCGAGCGTACAGTGCAAGTCTTCTTTTCAGCTCCAAAATATCCACCACCTCCATGCATTCTTAATCCCAAAGAAGGTAATTCTGTGGCTGATAGCGCGCATAGCGAGCTTTTTTTTTCCTGTTCATTATAGTTAGTCTTAGAGTACCATTTGTCCGAATTATGCACTTTAATGTTTCTTTTGTAGGAAATTGATTATTTAAGATAATTTACAGAAATTGGAGTTGATTGGGCGTTTGAGACGCTAAAAGAAGCCAAAGAAATGAAAAGGAATCAAAGTTGGAGGCTTACAATTGAGGCAACCCCGAGAGCTAGCGTCGACACGTCTCAGAGCATTTCGACGTTGCCAAAATTCCTAAATTGATATTGGCAGTATATGGGGCAGCGTCTTAGAGCGTCTCGACGCTGCCAAAATTTCCCTGATTGGATCTGGCGGCAAAGGACAGCATCGAGACGTTGTTGTCAGATTTCCTATAAATACCTTATGATGAGCTATGACCAAGGGGAGTCCAATTTTAGAGGTTTTAGCCCTAATTTCGACTAGAGACCTTCTGTGGGAATTGAAGCAAGGCCAAGGAGTGGGAACCAAGCCTGAAGATGTGGAGATCATGACGAGGAAATGTCGGTTTCAATGAATTCAAGAGTTTTCCTTTATTTTCCTTACCTCTAGTTAGCTTTCATGGCTTCTTCATATCTAGCTTATATCGTAACGCCATGTATGAGTAGCTAGACGTGTTTCTTAGGGATTGTTGTAGTCGTTTATGTTTATGGATTGATTATTGGGATGTTTTGTGCACTTATTTTATGTATGCCATTATGTTTAAATGCTTTCAATTAATTGGCCACTAGTTGAATGGCTATGTGTTGAATCTTGCTCGGGAGAGGGGATTTAGCATATACTTTATTAAAATTGCATGACTAAAGTAGAATTCTATGATCGAGAGATTTAGAATAGCTTTAGAAGTTGTCAAAAGAACTAAAAGCCTTGCAGGTTAATGAACTTAGATAGTGATATCAAGTTAATTAGATGCATGAGAATCAATTATACTTGGGAGAGATAGTTGTGATTTACGGTTCTTAGACTTATAAAATAATTGCACGTTACAATTCATTCCCTTTAATTAATCCTAAACTAAATTGACGAAAACAATTACCTAAGAATTCTTTCAATTGAATTTCAAACCTTTACTTTGCATCACCTTTGTTTTCAATATCTCATTCCTTTTTTATCCTTAAATAAAATTGAGCGAAAGTATTAACGGTACTTAGTTTAACTAGAAAACCAATCCAGAGGACGACATTCGATTTTCATATCACTATATTATTACTTGACCCGTACACTTTTGGTAAGCAATTCGCGCATCAAGTTTTTGGCGCCGTTGTTGGGGATTGACATATTTAGTTAGATTAATATTGTGGAAAAATTGTTCGTTCTTAATTTAGGGTGTATTGTTGCCTTGTGCAAAGTGATTCTAAATATGCAAGAAAAACACACAAACACACGTGCAAGTGCACACGATCAGCAACAAGTGATAAGTATTTTTATATCGTTTCCACAAGGATTGATGCAATGAAAATCACTATTTCTACGCTTAATTTTCAATGAAAATCAAGTAACCAAGGACCAAATATTTTTCATTAACTAAATGCAAGAGATTAAAATTGAAAACAAACTTAAAAAGGGCAGAAACTTAACAAAATAAAAGTAAAACCAGCGAATCAGGCAGAGATAATAAGGTTCAGATTAGGGGCTGTCCACTCTCACAAGTTGTTTGCTATAGCAGAACTCTGTAGCTTCCAATTCACCCAGTATTTTCAACGGGAATTTTCCAATTCTCCTCAAGATTAGGTGATTAAACTCCCACTTAACCCCTTCTTTTTAGCTCAAATGATCAGTGCCTTAGGTGGTTATTTATCCCTAAATACCCACTCATTTTCATGACCTTGAAAGACTAAGGTAAAACAAAGTAATCGGTTACTAATTGTTTTCCCAAACACTCAATAACAATGCTAGAAAATGGTTGGCCAAACGAAATTCCAGCTTTAATCATGAAGAACACTTTACTTTAAGTTCAATATACAAAGTTCCATCAACAACAAACAACAAGTTCAAGTTTAAGCACCCTAATCCTCACCTAAGAGGATTTAGTTCATGTTCAAGGTGAAAATATAGAAATACAGCAGAAAACTACCATACTTATCATCTTTTCAGCCCTAATTACAAACTAATATCATGGAGAAGAGATAAAATAAGAAGAAGAGACTAAGGAAGAAGCTCCCAAAAGAGAATCCAACTTTTCCAAGTTGAATGGTCTTCAATCAGTAGTTCCTCTTGCTGTCTTTTCCTCTTTTTCACAACTAACAACAGCCCCAAGGTTGATCTCCTCCTTTTCCAACTGATTATCCTCTCTTTTTGGTCCAAAATTCTATTTATATCAGTCATCTTCATTGATTTCAGGGCTGATTAGACATTATCCTCCACATGGACGTTCCCCAATTGGTTGGAATGGAACAAATCAGCTCCATGTAGATGCCAGCTCAATTAATGAGGATTCCCACACATTCAGCAAGTGCAGCCACTAAAGAATTTCAGCTCCACTGCTATCTGCGGCCAGCTCAGGTTCTATAGCATTTTCTGTGCAAATTGAAGCTCCAGATTAGCTATAATAAACAATTATGCACCTAATTACAACAAGCTTCTTTTCCACAAAATCCACACAACATGTCTTCAAAATTCACAAATTCAAGCACAAATCATCATTCAATCTTAACAAACATCGAGCTTCAAGCCTATAAATATGGCCAATAACTCTTGTTTCCAAGAGTTATCAAACCCCCAAACTTAGCTCATTGCTCGTCTTTGAGCAATGCTAGGCTAAAAGACTTCTCTAAACTTTCATCAACCAACTCACACAAAAGAGCCTAATTATCAGCAACATAGCTACTTTTCTGCCAAACCCCTCTTTTTGAATGCACACAACATCTAAAGATGCGGCCCCTTTAAAACAAATTGGCCTCATTACTTGGTATTTCTCAAAAATTCAGTGCTCTGCTTTTGATCCACGTGCTTAGCCTACCTTGACAAGCCATCATCTCTGATTGCACCAACCTACTGATATGAAGTAAGCTACTAACCTTCTAACTTACTTAGCTCAAATTTTAATCCTAAAGCCTGCTAAGCAATCCTACAATCCTTATGCCCAATTTCTAAAACCTCTAAGCTCAGCCTAAAACTTCTCTCTAACTTTTATTCTCTTTTTTTTTTACCAACTTAGAAAGTCTCATAGGTCATAGCTTTTTGGTCCAGGAATGGCAACACTTTATGGTGAAACTCACCCTAGCCTCTCAGCTCATCACCTAACGAGAACTGCATTCATTTCCCTTAAGATTGCCTAAGATAGCTTTCTAGCAACTACTTCCTTGCTTCTCAGAGTGGCAACACTTTATGGTGAAGCTCACCTAAGCCCTGGGGAAGATTGTAACCTTCAAGCTAACACTCATCCCTTTTGACATCTCATTTTGGCTTTTCTTTTCTGCTCATTTTGTTGGAATATTTTCTTTCCCTTTAGCTACTTTTTGACGCAGTGCAAACTATGGGTATCATAAATCCCTTTGGTTACTAGGCAAGCTCAAGGAAAAGGACAACTTTCAAAAAGGGAGAGGAGTGCATCCTAGGCAAAACTAAGACAAAGAGTAATGCTTTCGAAGCTGCTTTTTTTTTTCTAATTTATTTTTCAATTTTTTGTTTTGTTTTTTGTTTTTACAAGGGTTACCTCACCCCCAAACTTAATCTATTCATTGTCCCCAATGAATGAGAAAGCAAGGCAAGACCCCCCAAATTTATTTTTTTAGAGAAGCTAAGGCTTATTGCTTAGGAAGAGTATAAGGTTTGGGCAAGGGACTAGGAACAAGCTTTCCTAAGATTTGAGCTAAGCTAAGGAGGAAAATTAGGAGAAGCTATTGGGGATCATTATACAGAACACTACTTTTGCACATTACACAATTTTTTTTTTTTTTTACCAAGAAAAGTTGTTGTTGCAGCATTCAGCAAGACTAGGCTTAACCAAAAGAACAACCAAGAGCTACAGGTAGGCCCTAAACCAATTCTAAACAAGTTGGATGATTCAATTTCTCAACTAAAATGATTTCTAAATAAGCTCAAAGCATTCAGTAGCTCACCAATCTTAAAATTTTGCATTAGATGTAGCAAATAAGCATCATATGACTTTATGAGCAAGCATTACAATTATGTGCCAAGTGACTTTTTAGAACTCAAATAGTATTTTTAGCAAGCATGGCACCTCTCAAGCATTAATGGCACTTCATCACAACATCCAACAAATTGCAATAAGACAAAACAGGATCATTGCCCAATTGCAAATTTTTATCATTCAAGCATATTCCACAAACTCCATAAGAGATAAATTCATTAAACTTCATTAGATCATGGGTACAGCTAGCTAACACACACTCAGCCACATACACTTTTTAAATTACACTTTGAGGAATGTTAGCAATTTTGCATGATTTCAACACCTTCAGTCTTTGCACCATAACATTATCCAAATTTGATATGCATTCAATTGATTTAAACATTAGTACATGCACATCTACAGGACTTCATTCCTACACTTTTTTTTTTCAAAAGCAACAACTAAAGGAAGCAAACAGAAACATGAGACACCCACTAGAAAACTTAAACAACAACTTCAATACAGCAGACAACAGAAAAGAATAACAGCAGCAGCAAAGATCAACAACAACACTCCCCTTTTTAATCTGCATGAGCATCAACATCTTCTTTTTCACTAGAAGACGAATGAGGGCTCTTTGATTCTAGCAAAAGCTGAAAAAATTTCCCATCAAATTAAAGCTTTCCAAAAATGCCTAATCTGCTCCATTTTTCTGCTGCACTATTGATTTCTTCCAACAATTGCTGAAATTTTCTACAAAACCAAAACTTAAGCAAAAACAATTAAAGCATTAAACTAGACAAAAATAAAATAACAAAATAAAGCTATAAATTACCTATTTGAAAATAAATCAACTACCAACAAACAATGCAAAAATAACAGAAATTGAAACCAACTTTTTTCAAAACCACCTCACTGGGCATTCACAAAAATGGAACTTTAAAACACACTGCCCCTTTCTAGCTCACAACTCAATTTTCAGCTAAAATGCAAGAGGCATGACATCTTTGGAAATTTTCTCCCCAATGATGCTTCAACCTTTGCCCATTTACCTTAAACTCTCTGCCATCATTTCCAACACATTGTTTAAACACAAATGAATCATCCCAAAAATAAGACTTTATCTCATGGAAAAACTTTTTCAATTGTTGCTTTGATAAACCATGGGGCAATGTTCCAAAAGCAAGGTAATTGGTAAGGTCAACATACCAAAGTGTTTTCATTTTTTTGGTGTGAGCTACTCATAAGTCCAATTTATTATACACTTAGAATCTCCCAATTTCCTTATCTTAGTTGAATTCCTTGCAAAAAAATGCTTTAAAATGAGTATAATATGTCTATAGGTCCTCGCTGGAGCTTTGGAAGCTATCCGGGGCTTAAACGAGCGAAACCGAAACGTAAAAAGACCATTTTGCTCCTGGAGCTGTCACAGCGTCGAGACGTTGTTGTACAAGGGTCGGGACGCTGCTCAAATAAGGAAAATTCCGTGGGCGGCAAGCTGAAGTAGTAGCGTCTCGACGCTGCACCCCTAGCATCTCGACGCTTGGTCAATCCGAAAGATGCATTCCATATCTGAAGGCCTAGCATCGCGACGCTGTGTCCTAGCGTCTCAACGCTAGGCAGTTTTCCAGAATTGAGATTTTCCAAATTTGGCTGAAATTTTCCATGTTTGAAGACCCAATTCAGCACCATTCTACCACGAATTGAAGGCCAAGAATCCCTATAAATAGAGGCCTTTGGTGTAGGTTTAGAATCATCCCTAACACATAATTCACTACAACATTGTAGTCCATCTCTCTCCCCCTTTCCACCATTCTTCTTAGCTTTAGTTTTTATTGCTTTCTTTGATGTACTCCATGAAGAAGCAAGCTTGCTCTTATTCCATGAGAGGCTAAGCTCTTCATTCATGTAACCGGGAAGTCAAAAGTAAGTTCATATTCTTTTAATGAAATTTCTTGTTTGAATCATCAAAGCATGTTTATGTGATTTTAGTTCTTTTTCTATAAGTTTAGATCGTGGTAGGAAACATTGACAACCTTGACCACACCCTTTCTAAATTTACTTGCTAAATCTTAGTAGCATATAGGCCAACATTATGTTTTTACGCATGCGTCCCTTGAACTAAATGATTTAATTAATTGTAATTGTGGTTTGTTGCCCATTGCATGTAAATTAACTCGGCTAGATCCCATTGCGGTTTAGGTTAATTAATCGGCCGATTAATTAGTTTAAACTAGAATCAAACTTAGCGTTTGCATGTTTGTGATAGTGGATCATGATTCTCGATTTGTTGCCGGAATACGCCGGGCTTAAACTTGTTTTGACTTACTAGTGAAATTGACGATTTAATTGAATTGAACTTACGGAGACTAACCCGGTTGCATGATTTTTGAGGTATTGTTATCTTTCCTTAATTTGACTTTCTACTTTCCTTTTACAACATTTTCCTTAATTGGTTTTCTTTCCATATTTACTTTACTTCCATATATAAAATTCCCCCCTTTTGGTTACCTAAAACAAATAAGGAAATTAAGATTTGTTTGCATAGACTCCCTGTGATCGACCCTGGCCACTACTGCTACAAGTAAGCTTTAGAGGTTGAGGACTAGAAATTTATTTGATAAGAGACCTCGACAATCTCTTCCATCAAATTGGAGTCGTTGCCAGGGAGTCTTCGGCAAATGTTTCTTTCCTTTTTTGTTTTCATTTGACTTTTTTGCTTTTTGTCTACAGTTTATGCAAACCCGTTCTTCGCAGGATAGAGAATTTCTGTTTTGTCCTGACATCACAAGAGAAGAACGAAGACTTCGAAGGGAGGCAAGAAGAGAGGAAGTCAACGAACCACAAGCTATGGCCGAGCAAACATTGAAGCAACTCGCGGCCCTGAATTTGAACCAACAACCACTTTGCATCACTTATCTTGAGACCGAAGGTGCAATTGAATTGAAATCTGGACTAATTCATCTTTTGCCTATTTTCAGGGGAAGTGCAGGAGATGACCCACACAAGCACTTAAAGGAGTTCTACATCGTTTGCACGGGAATGAAGCCCAACGGTGTAACCGATGAACAAATAAGTTTACGAGCTTTTCCTTTCTCTTTAAAAGATATGGAAAAGGATTGGTTATATTTTCTTCCTAGTGGATAAATTAATACTTGGGCAGACATGAAAAAAACATTTTTAGAAAAAAACTTTCCTGCAAGTAGGGTCGCCAATCTTCGTAAAGAAATTTACAGTATTACTCAAATTGCCGGTGAAACTCTTTACGAATATTGGGAACGTTTTAAAAGATTATGTGCTAGTTTTCCTCACCATCAAATAGTCGATCAATTGCTAATTCAATATTTCTATGAAGGTTTACTTCCCACAGATCGAGGCATGATCGATGCAGCTAGTGGGGGAGCGTTGGTGAACAAAACTGCAACAGAGGCCCGAGCAATCATATCTTCCATGGCCGAAAATTCCCAACAGTTTGGAACACGAGTTCCCGGTCTATTACCAAAAGTAGCAGCAGTGAATGAAGTAAGTAGTCTTGATTCAAAAATGTCTGAACTTACTGATCTTGTTAAACAACTTGTGACAGGACAAACTACGAAGGAAAAAGTTTGTGGAATCTATTCAATCCAAGGCCACCCCACTGATTCCTGTCCACAGTTGCAAGAGGGCCAAACTGTAGAAGTCAACGCAATAGGAGGGTATGCAAATCAGAATGGCCAGGGTAGGAAGTACGATCCCTATTCAAACACTTACAACCTAGGATGGAGGGATCACCCTAACTTTAGCTATGGCCAAAACAACCATCAGAAACAGAACTTTGGAGGGCAATCTTCCCAATCAGGTATGTCTCTTGAAGATATGATTAAGTCTTTAGCTGAATCTACTTCTAAGTTTCAACAGGAGACTAAGGCCAGTATGCAAAATATGGAAAATCAAATTACACAATTGGCCACTTCCATAAGTAGATTGGAGGTCCAATATGGAAAGTTGCCTGCCCAACCAGAAATTCAAAAAAAAGGAAGGTCTAAATGCAATCACGCTTAGGAGTGGAGCCACCCTGAAGCCACTCCCAATTCCTTCCAAAAGTATCGAAGAAAAGACTGATAAGGTAAGTTCTCCCTCTGTTGTTTTTTATTACACTGAGTCTGCTCCCTTTCCTTCCAGATTAATCCAGCCTAATAAGAAAAATGAGGAAGAAGACAAGGATGCCTTAGAAGTATTTAGGAAAGTTTCAGTCAACATTCCACTCTTGGAGGCTGTTCAACAATTCCCAAGGTATGCTAAATTTTTGAAAAGATGGTGTACCAAAAAGAAAATCTCCAACAAAAAGGTTAGTGAAAATCTTTCTATGCTTGCTTTCAAACCTTTGCCTGAAAAATGCTTAGATCCAGGTATGTTTTCCTTACCTTGCATGATAGGACACCACCATGTTAAACATGCCATGCTAGACTTAGGAGCTTCAATCAATGTTATGCCTATGTCTCTATATCATGAGTTAGGATTGACCAATTTGCATGAGACTGGTGTAATAATTCAATTAGCTGACAGATCTAGCATTACCCCTTTAGGTATTTGTGAGAATGTCCTTGTTAAGGTAGAGGATTTTGTCTTTCCTGCTGATTTCTATATTCTTGATATGCCTGCACCATGTAACACTACTTCTGCCTCTATTATTTTGGGCCGCCCTTTCATGAAAACGACCAAGGTAAACATTAATGTAGATTCAGGAGTTGTTACAGTAGGATTTAAAGGAAAGACAATGACATTTAGGGTAGTTGGTAATAACCCTCATACTAATCTAAGCACTATCATTTCTAACCATGATAATTATATTTCTTCTGATGATGAATCCTTTGGAAGCTTTGCACCATTTGTCTACAACAGTGAAGATGACAGCCCGGGTTGATCGGTTCAAACCCGTCGAGAATAACGACGTTAAAAAATTGCGCTTATGGGAGGCAACCCAATTTCTATCCTTTCCTTATTTAGAAGTCATTCCTTTGTTATTTCCTTAATTGTCTTTATTTATTGTTTTATAGGACCCCTACACCAAACCTCTGAAATTTTTGTCATTCGTGGAAGTTTCCTTTCTTTTGCAACCCAATGCTTAAACAGGGGAGGTTTTCTGTTCCCTTTTACTCTTTGTCCATCACTTTCCATGTTAAAATTACATTGAGGACAATGTAATGTTTAGGTAGGGGGTGGGAAACATATGCATGTTTGCTTTATGCCTTGATTGACCTATTAATTTAAGAAATTTAAAAATAAATTAGAACCTGAATCGGGGCAGTTCTGTCAAAGGCTGGAGGTATTTAAGTTGATGGTTTACGGAACACCTCCTACCTGGGAACTGACTCGAACCAGTGAAGTTCTGTCTAAGGATGGGGGTATTTAAGTTGACGGTTTACAGACACCTCCTACCCGGGAACCAATATGAATCAGTGTCCAAATTTATCTTTAAATTAAGAAAACTTGGAAAGAAAAAATTTTGAGATTTTATGCCTTGCTCTATAAGTGATTATGAAATTTCTAGGATGGGAAAAAACATGAGTATATATTTTTCTTATAGTTGAATTGCATGCATTCTAGCATCTTTAGAGACTCCATTAAAATTTTTTGAAATCTTCTTTAACGAAATTGAGCATAAGTCCTTTCTAGCGTAGTTTCGTTGGTTTTAGATGGCTTCAGAAGATTCACGCCTCCGTTGTCACCTCGATAGGATAGGTAGCATGTTTAGAGGAGATTTTTGCAAAACAGCTTGTTTAATGCTTGGGAGTAAGAAAAAGAAAAATATTTTTAGCTTGCCAGGGTAAAAAGAGCTACCTCTAGTGTGATCAGTTAGGCCGTCCAGAGAAAACTCGGGAAATGTGGTCCTGCATTAGTTGTGTGAAAGCTAGTACCCTTAAAAATCATATCTATATGAAAGCTTAGGGCCCTTTAAATTTCTTGTTTGCATAAAAAAAAAAGAATAAAAAAAAATCCCTTTTGCAACCTGAAACAAGTTAGTTTGTTCCTTTCCTTTATTGCATTATGCCTTTGTCCAGTGTAGAGGGAAGATGGAATAGGGAATTTTATAAGTCCTTCTCGAACTTTTCAAAACATATCTAGGGAAGACTTAGCTCGTATTTTGCATAAAGAAGAATTTGGCTAATTTTAATTTGTCTCTAACTATGCTAGTCTTGCATTTAATTCTCTTAAGAAAAATGTTGATCATGCTTATCTTTGAGAAATTGAGTCAGGAATATTGCATTGCATAATAATCTCTCTCATTATAATATTAGCTTGCTCGAGGACTAGCAAGGTTTAGGTTGGGGGTATTTGATAAGTCCAATTTATTATACACTTAGAATCTCCCAATTTGCTTATCTTAGTTGAATTCCTTGCGAAAAATGCTTTAAAATGAGTATAATATGTCTATAGGTCCTCGCAGGAGCTTTGGAAGCTATTCAGGGCTTAAACGAGCGAAACCGGAATATAAAAAGACCATTTTGCTCCTGGAGCTGTCACAGCGTCGAGACGCTGTTGTACAAGGGTCGGGACGTTGCTCAAATAAGGAAAATTCCTTGGGCGGCAAGCTGAAGCAGTAGCGTCGAGACGCTGCACCCCTAGCATCTCTCAGGTCAATCCGAGAGATGCATTCCATATCTGAAGGCCTAGCGTCGCGATGCTGTGTCCTAGCGTCTCGACGCTAGGCAGTTTTCCAGAATTTAGATTTTCCAAATTTGGCTGAAATTTTCCATGTTTGAAGACCCAATTTAGCACCATTCTACCACGAATTGAAGGTCAAGAATCTCTATAAATAAGGCCTTTGGTGTAGGTTTAGAATCATCCCTCAACACATTATTCACTACAACATTGTAGTCCATCTCTCTCCCCCTTTCCACCATTCTTCTTAGCTTTAGTTTTTATTGCTTTCTTTGATGTAGTCCATGAAGAAGCAAGCTTGCTCTTATTCCATGAGAGGCTAAGCTCTTCATTCATGTAACTGGGAAGTCAAAAGTAAGTTCATATTCTTTTAATGAAATTTCTTGTTTGAATCATCAAATCATGTTTATGTGATTTTAGTTCTTTTTCTATAAGTTTAGATCGTGGTAGGAAAGATTGACAACCTTGACAGCACCCTTTCTAAATTTACTTGCTAAATCTTTGTAGCATATAGGCCAACATTATGTTTTTACGCATGCGTCCCTTGAACTAAATGATTTAATTAATTGTAATTGTGGTTTGTTGCTCGTTGCATGTAAATTAACTCGGCTAGATCCCATTGCGGTTTAGGTTAATTAATCGGCCAATTAATTAGTTTAAACTAGAATCAAACTTAGAGTTTGCATGTTTGTGATAGTGGATCATGATTCTCGGTTTGTTGCCGGAATACGCCGGGCTTAAACTTGTTTTGACTTATTTGTGAAATTGATGATTTAATTGAATTGAACTTACCGAGACTAACTCGGTTGCATGATTTTTTAGGTATTGTTATCTTTCCTTAATTTGATTTTCTACTTTCCTTTTACAACATTTTCCTTAATTGGTTTTCTTTCCATATTTACTTTCCTTCCATATATAAAATTCCCCCGTTTTGGTTACCTAAAACAAATAAGGAAATTAAGATTTGTTTGCATAGACTCCCTGTGATCGACCCCGGCCACTACTGCTGCAAGTTGGCTTTAGAGGTTGAGGATTAGAAATTTATTTGATAAGAGACCTCGACAATCTCTTCCACCAGCTACTGTAAAAAACAACTCATCAAGGAAATAATTTTCAAACTCAAGTTGTTGAAACAATTCCAATGAACTGAATGGTTGTGTACGTGGATTTTTCTTATCAATCAACTCTAAGGATTCAAAAGTCCTATTAAAACCAAAAACTTCACCTGCACTACTTTCAAGCTCAAGCTCCAATTTGTCTCATTCCAAATCCTCAATTCCAATTTTTCCCAACTGTTGTATGTGTTGCTCTCTCATTTCCTTCTCAACTTGATCATCAACAAACTTATCTTTCACTTGAATGACAGAACACTCTTCAATATCAGTGGGGGACTTTATGGCATCAAAGACACTAAACTTCACCTCTTGGTCATTCACCCTCATAGTTAGCTCACCCTTTTGGACATCTATCAAGGTTCTCCCGGTTGCTAAAAACGGTCTTCCCAAAATAGTCGGAATATCCTTGTCAGCTTCATAATCCAAAATAATGAAGTCTGTTGGAAATATCAATTTATCCACTTGAACTAGGATGTCCTCAATTTTTTCCTTCAGGGTAGGTGATTGATCTATCAGCAAGTTGTAAAGTCACAGTGGTTGGCCTTGCTTCATCCACTCCTAATTTCTTGAAGATGGACAATGGCATGAGGTTAATGCTAGCTCCAAGGTCACACAAAGCTCTTCCCAATTCCTTGCCACCAATAGAAACAGGGATGGTAAAAGTTCCAGGATCTTTTGCCTTGGGAGGAATTCTATTCTTCAAAATTGGGTTTCATACTCAACCAATCTCCTTTTCTTTGTCAAAATATCTTTGAGGAACTTCACATAGTTGGGCATTTGCTCTAACGCCTCAACTAGTGGAATGTTTATATGAAGCTGTATCAGGACCTCAAAGAACTTCTTAAAATTAGCCTCTTGATTTTTCTGCTTTGATCTTTGGGGAAAGGGTGGTATGGGCGGTTTAAATGTTGGGGACGGTATAGGAACTAACTTAGGAGGAGTTGTAGAAGTTGTCCTAGGGATTTCTTCGACTTCCTCACTCTCGGAACTCTTTTCCACTCAAATTCCAGCATATGTTTTCTCACTTTCCCCTGCTGTCTTTTCAAATCAGTGTGCAAATCATCAAGTTGTCCAGCTGGTTGTTGTGGTTTCAACACTTTTTTCTCAACCAAAGGCTTTCCACACCTTAATTCCACTGCTTGGACTCGTTCCTTTCCATCTTTTTTTGAACTTTCAGTATCTGAGGGAAGCTTTGACCCATTTGCACTTCCAAATTTCTTAAAGAAGCTTGATGAGTTTGAATGGCAGCATCCGTTTTGGCCATGTACTCCTTAAACATGTTCTCCAAAGAAGACCCAGTGGCGTGTTGGTTCATATTAGCTTTTTGGAATTGGCCTTGCTGATTCTGATGTCCAAATCCAGGGGTCCATTCATCTTTTGTTGAGCTTGTTGGTTGTTGGAGTTACTCCCTTGGCCTCCCCAAGCAAAATTTGGATGATTTCTCCAACTAGGTTTATATGTATTGGAATAAGGGTTATTCCTAGGAGCATTTTGGTTCTCAACATAAAACACCGAAGCTGGATTCCCTTGGCAAAATTCAAAAGTATGATCTTCTCCACAATACACACAAGAATCTGTAGCATTCTGATCCATATTAATTGCTGCAGCATTCTGAGTTGCAATCGAATTCATCAACTGCAAGCTCTCAAATCCCGAATTCAACTTTTTCATCATGCTTTCCATCGAATCAAACCTCGCATTGAAAGATGTACATGTGTCAACCTCTAGCATACCTTTATTTTTCTTCCCAGCCACACTTCTTGAATCAGACCATTGGCAACTGTTTGTGGAAATTCTCTCCAAAATGGCATAAGCCTCATCAAAAGTCTTGGATAATAGAGCACCATTAGATGAAGCATCTACCATATTTTGAGTAGCCAAATTCCACCCATTATAAAAAGTCTCCATTCGAATACAGTGGGGTAGACCATGGTGGGGGCATTTTCTCAACAACTCATCATTAAATCTTTCCCAAGCTTCACTAAAGGACTCATCGTCAAATTTCCTAAAAGACACTATATCCACTCTAAGCTTGGCATTTCTAGTGGGAGGGAAGTACTTAATAAGGAACTTCTCGGCTAACTCATTCCATGTAGTGATGGAACCAGGGGCAAAGTTATTCAACCAAGTCTTAGCTTCATCTCTCAAAGAATAAGGGAACAAGGTTAACCTCAAAGCACCTTGAGAAACTCCTTGAATTCTAAATGAATCACTCACTCCCAAAAAGGATTTAAGGTGTAAATGTCGGTCCTCCGAAGGTAATCCATGGAATTGTCACACCGTTTGCAACATTTGGAACATCACAGGCTTCATCTCAAAATTTTGTGCCCGAATCTCGGGTCTACCTATCCCAGGGTATAACTCATTGAAAGTAGGGACAGCGTAGGCTCTAATAGCTCTTCCTCTATCATTGGCTATCAAGACAGGATTCTCAGCTTGGATTTCTACCCTCGGTTGCTGATTTATCTCAAGATTAGGCTGCTGGTTTCCTTGGTTTCCCGGAGGTAAAAGAGGGGGTGGATCCATCCTATTGTTTCTTTCCCTTTGCTCCCTTCTCCTCCTATGAAAAGTTCTATCAATCTCGAGGTCAAAATTGAATTCCAAATCAAGAAAATCGTTCATACACAGCTACCCGCACCTGCAAAATCAAACAACTAAGTTAGATTCTTATTTTAGCACCAATTTCACTGAATTTTAGCTAAAAAATAGCAAAAATCAACTCAATCCCCGACAACGGCGCAAACAACTTGTTGCCTTATGCAAAGTGATTCTAAATATGCAAGAAAAACTCACAAACACACATGCAAGTGCACACGATCAGCAGCAAGTGATAAGTATTTTTAGATCGTTTCCACAGGGATTGATGCAATGAAAATCATTATTTCTACGCTTAATTTTCAATGAAATTCAAGTAACCAAGGACCAAATATTTTTCATTAACTAAATGCAAGAGATTAAATTTGAAAACAAACTTAAAATGGCAGAAACTTAACAAAATAAAAGTAAAAACATTGAATCAGGCAGAGAAAATAAGGTTCAGATTAGTGGTTGTCCACTCTCACAAGCTGTTTGCTATAGCAGAACTCTGTAGCTTCCAATTCACCCAGTATTTTCAATGGGAATTTTCCAATTCTCATCAAGATTAGGTGATTAAACTCCCATTTAACCCTTTCTTTTTAGCTCAACTGATCAGTGTCTTAGGTCGTTATTTATCCCTAAATACCCACTCATTTTCATGACCTTTAAAGACTAAGGTAAAGCAAAGTAATCGGTTACTAATTGTTTTCCCAAACACTCAATAACACTGCTAGAAAATAGTTGGCCAAACGAAATTCCAGCTTTAATCATGAAGAACACTTTACTTTAAGTTGCAATCTACAATGTTCCATCAACAACAAACAACAAGTTCAAGTTTAAGCACCCTAATCCTCACCTAAGAGGATTTAGCTCATGTTTAAGGTGAAAATATAGAAAATACAACAGAAAACTACCATTCTTATCATCTTTTCAGCCCTAATTACAAACTAATATCATGGAGAAGAGATAAAATAAGAAGAAGAGACTAAGGAAGAAGCTCCCAAAAGAGAATCCAGCTTTTCCAAGTTGAATGGTCTTCAATCAACAGCTCCACTTGCTGTCTTTTCCTCTTTTTCACAGCTAACAGCAGCCCTAAGGTTGATCTCCTCCTTTCCCAGCTGATTATCCTCAGTTTTTGGTCTAAAATTCTATTTATATCAGCCATTTTCATTGATTTTAGGGATGATTAGACATTATTCTCCACATCGACGTCCCCCAATTGGTTGGAATGGAACAAATCAGCTCCATGTAGATGCCAACTCAATTAATGAAGATTCCCACGCATTCAGCACGTGCAACCACTAAAGAATTTCAACTCCACTGCTATCTGCTGCCAGCTCAACTGCTATAGCATTTTCTGTGCAAATTGAAGCTCCAGATTAGCTATAATAAACAATTATGCACCTAATTACAACAGGCTTCTTTTCCACAAAATCCACACAACATGTCTTCAAAATTCACAAATTCAAGCACAAATCATCATTCAATATTAACAAACTTTGAGCTTCAAGCCTATAAATATGGCCAATAACTCTTGTTTCCAAGAGTTATCATGTATTTTTTTTTTTTTTTGGTAGTTACATTTGTTTTCCCTTATTTGCTTTCTTTCCATATTTGTTTTTTTTTTTTTCTTTATTGTTATTTTTCATATTTTTAATTTTCTTTTTTAGTGCTTTCCTTTTTTGTTAGATTTATTTTACTTGTTGGTTATTTTCCATAATTGTTTTTGCGTTATTTGCTTTTGCTTTCCTAATTTGTTAGTATTTTCCTTTTCTATAATATATTTTCCTTATTTAGTTTAGTTGTTTCCTTTTCTAGTTTCTTTCTTTAATTGTTTTCTTTCCTTTTCTGTTATTTCTGTTTTAGGTTAGTTTAGATTGTGTATGCAAAAGGATAGGGATTTGACCTTAGTACCTTTGGACCTTGAGATAGAAAGAACAATTCTTAGGCTTCGAAGGGAGATTAGAGAACCTATCAAAATGGCCGATCCAAATCCACCTGAGGAGCCTAAACCAATTAGAGATTATTTTCAGTATGTGTTTCAAGGGCAACAGTTGGGGATTGTCTATGCCCCGATTAATGCCAACAACTTTGAGCTGAAAACTGGTCTCATCTAGATGGCTCGTGATTGTGCATACAGAGGATCGGCCATCAAGGACCCGAACTCTCATAAAAAATCCTTTTTAGACATCTGTGGGACGACAAAAATTAATGGAGTCTCGCTTACGCTTGCTTCCTTTTTCTTTGCAAGACAAAGCCCGTGATTGGTTGCAGTCTATTCCCCCTAGAAGCATCACCACTTGGGATGCTTTGGTCCAGGCATTCTTAAAGAAATTCTTTCCTCCAGCGAATACGGTCAAGCTGAGGATCGAGATTGGAACATTCCAACAATAGTTCGATGAGCAGCTGTTTGAGGCATGGGAATGATATAAGAAGCTGTTGAGGAAGTGCCCCCAACATGGATATCCTGATTGGTTGCAAATTTAACTCTTTTATAATGGTTTAAATCCTAGTACAAAGACTATTGTTGATGCAGCTGCAGGTGGGACTCTGTTGTCCAAGACCGTGGAGAATCACGTACTTTATTGGAGGATATGGCCACCAACAACTATTAGTGGCCATCTGAGTGGTCAACACTAAAGAAAGTGGCAGCTGAGGTGTTCGAGATCGATAATGTAAGTGCTCTCCAAGCTCAGATGTCTACCCTTGTTAATGCTTTCTTGAAGTTTTCAAGTACAAGGAGCACACAGCCTATCGAGTCAACAGCTACTATTGCATCTCAATCTCAGGAGCAGACCATGGAATAGGTTCAGTATGTTTCAAATTCAAATTTTAGGGGATATAATAATTCTACACCTACACATTTTCACCCTAACAGTAGGAACCATGAGAATTTCTCTTATGCTAACAATACAAATGTTTTAAATCCTCCTAATTTTGCCCTTCAAAAGCAAGAGAATAAACAATCTTTAGAGGATCTTGTTGGAGCTTTTATAATAGGATCAGGAAACAGGACCAACAAGTTGGAGGAGGCAGTGATCGCCATCAACACCACAGTGACTGGCCACAGTGCTGCCATAAAAAACATCGAGACTTAGCTGGGACAACTTGTAAACGTTGTTAACACCATGCAAAAAGGCAAGGCCCTGTTGAGCAGGAGAGACCCCAGTTGGAGTACTGTAAGGTCATCATTGTGCATTAGGAAGAGGAGATTGAAGAAACTGAGGAACCTGATACTGAAGAGTATGACACTCCCACTGGAGAAGCTGGGGAGGACACATCATCAGATGAAGCTGAAAAGCTTGACCCTGAGCCCCCTATTCCTTCTCCTACTGTTTTGGTTCCCAAAAGGAAGAAAAAGAAAAAGAAGAACAATCAGGTTCAGTTTGATAAATTTATGAATGCTTTTATGAATTTGAACATTAATATTCCTTTTGTAGAAGCATTAGAGATGCCCTAATACAAAAGATTCATAAAGGAATGGCTGGCAAAGAAGAAGAAGGAGAAGAAGGTAGACACGGTATATCTCGCATCGACATGCAGTGCCCGAGTACAGTAGAAGGTACTTAAGAAATTAGCAGATCCAAGGAGTTTTTCTGTTCCTTGTAGTTTTGGTACTTATTCTTTTAGAGCATTGTGTGACTTAGGTACTAGCATTAATATTATTTCTTTATCCTTATGCAAGAAATTAGATATATGTGAGATTAAATCTACTTTTGTTAGGCTCCAGTTGGCTGACCAGTCTGAGGTTAGACAACGTGGAATTGAAGAAAATGTTTTAATCAAGGTAGGTAGATTTTTCCTCCCTATTGATTTATATGTCATGGATATGATGAAAAATCCTTCAGTACCTATCATTTTAGAGAGACCATTCCTCGCCACTGGGCAAGTTATTATTGACATTGAGCGTAGGGAGCTCACTGAGTCCAGCACGAAAAGGAAGTATTCAAAGCTTTTGTGGACTCTAAAGATCGTTCAGAGGCGTTCGTGATAGGTTACAGGAAAGGTGCAAGCAAGAGCACCTCTAGTGGATTCACAGAAAAGAAACCTTCTTGATGCATACACAGTCAACACGTCGAGCTAAAGACGTTAAACAAGCGCTAATGGGAGGCAATCCAAGTTACTATGTTTTTGCTTTTATGCTTTTGATTTTGTTTGTTGTTTTTCTTTTGTAAGAGATCTTGTGGCTCCTGTATTTGCTAGCAATCATGAAAGGTCATCATTCCAGGGCAGTATTGTTCACCCCTTCCATTATTTTCTTGTTCTCATGCTTGTTTAGGCTTGAGGACAATGCATGGTTTAAGTTTGGGGGTGGAATGCTTTGCTTGTTGAGTTCTTGAGCATCAGAGTTTAGGATATATTTTTTGAGCTCATTATGATTATGGCATATGGTTGTTTTTTTATGCTATTTTTGCTTGATTATGATTTCGTAGGATAGGCTTTCTTGTCAATTTTTAAGATTTTGGTGAGTTGTAAGCATGAGTGCCCCAAAATGGAGATTTTTTAAAAAAAATTTAGTAGATGTCTTGCATTAGTAGAGTATTTTTGTTGGTTTAGAATTGGACTTGAATGCTTAGGAGCGGATTATTAGGTTCATATGCTTATTGTCACCTCGATAGGTGTAGGGAAGAGCTAAAGAGTAATTTTTTTTTGCAAATTAACATGTTTAATCTTGCCTAGGAGGAAAGAAATGAATATATACTTATCATATGATCATAAAGAAAGACCATTCTTGTTTTTACATTTGAAAGAAAAATAATGACGTCATATGAGCTCAATATGCAATGAATAATAATGTTTTAGGCAAAAAGAGCTACCCCTATTGTGATCAGTTAGGTGAACCAAGGGTTAAACCACTACAACAAATTATACATTTAATGTTGGACAGAAAAAAACGCGCTGGACTTTTAATGTCGGACAAAAAAACGCACGAGCCTTTTAATGTCGGACACGCGTTTTTGAAAATTTTAGGCTTTTAATGTCGGGCATTGCCTGACATTGTTGTTGCGATTTAATGTCAGTCAAATTTAAACCCCCATCAGCCCCACTATTTGCTTTCTCTCTCCCTGCAAAAAAAAACCCTTATTTCCCTTCTTTGCTCTCTCACCACAACGATGCCTTTCTTCCTCTAACCAATTCGATTTTCTTCCCCTCACCTACGCAGCTCACTCCTTGATTCTTCTCTCCCATACTAAGCCCATTTTCTGCCGCAAGTTCGTACGCTCACCGATGACGCAAGTTCTTCCTCTCACCATCTCACGTTGTCGCCGGTCATAGGTTTCTTGTGGGGTCGTCGTCGTTAGTCGTGGTTCATCGCCATGGGTTAGCCTCGCCATGGAGCGTCATCGTGGGTAGTAGATTTGAGCCAGCAAAGGTCGTGGGCAGTAGATCTGAGGTCATGAAGGTCGTGGGTTGTTGCCGTAGGAATAAATTCAAAGCTTATGGTCGGAGTTGTTCAAATCTGATCGGTTCTTCATAGATCTGAGTCGTATCTACTTCAATTTTTCAGTTATGAGTACTTCTATTCATTCAGATGTGAAATTTTCAAATTCGATCTATTTTTTTTTTTTACTTCTTATGTGAGTTTCTTAAACTTTTTTTGAGGATTCCAATGTTGAGATGTTTGTTTTCTTTTTCTAAGTTAGAAAGCTGAAGATTTGTGACTATTTTATGGCTTTAGTGAACATTTAAAAAGTTCAAAGCAGAGGATATGAAAATCAACAGTGAAGAGTTTGCTATTCAAAGTAAGGTTTTCTACAATCCTCAATTATCATTCTTTTTTTGAAGTTCTATAGTAATAGATTTTGTGTCCTAAAACTTTGTTGATGTTGGAGAAAGGGCTTTTGCATTTTCCTTTTCATGATAAAAGAATAATCCTTTGGGCAACCCATTTTTTCTTACTCTTTGGAGTACTTGGTTGGGACTGGGAGGACATGGAAGGTTCTTAAGATGGTAAGAGAGTCTTGATGTGGAGTTCAGCATATTTGAGTACCTTCCAATTGGGTGTTTACAACCAAGCATATTTCTTTTTCATGTATTTAGGATTTTGAAATTTGCCATAAATAATCACATGGATAAAGTTTTAATAATCAGTCGAGAATTCATCACAAGAAGAGATATTAGTTATGCATTCTGATTTCAGAAGCAGGCAAGTGGAAGAAACTAATTGTGAAACATATGAAATTTTTATGTGTATTGTTTTGTCTGGACGTCAATTTATTTGCAAGTTGGGCTACTTGACAAGAATTCAAATTTCTATGTCTAACCCCCTTGCCTAATAGCAAATGTTAGCTGAAATTTTGAGATATGTCTACCATTCACACGCCAAGTGAAAGACAATACATTTGTAATGCAGGGAAAGAACTTACTAACCCCAGAGTGCTGACTGATGTTGGTGATGTCCCTGTCCAAGAGATCAACAACTGTGGTGTAGATGATGAAAGATTGATGAAAGTTGTGAACGAGTCTGTCAAGCTGGTGATGGAAGAGGTTAGTTACTCTAGAGCTTGTTTTATTTATTTATAGTTTGAGGTTTGACATGTGGTTCCTCATTGATTAACGATGTTAATCCACTTTACAGTGCAATGACTAATTAACGAGTCAGTCAAGCTGGTAATGAGAAAGATCTTATTTTACTAGTTTGTCCATGTGTGATATTGTTAACCTTGTATGTCATAATAAGGATATAAACTAAACTGTTCACGTCCATTTGATAACTTGTCATTAGAGTTTTTGCTATCTAAATGTCTCCTTTCCAAAGAAAAGTACCACGACTTCTGAAGCCTTTTGTTTCCTTTTACGTTGATGTTATTTCTTAAACCAAAAAAGAAAAAAATGGTTATTTCTTAAATCATTGGTGCACATACGTGTAGTTTCTTGTATTTGGTTAGTGTCCTTTTACATATTAGCTGAGTATATTTAGATTCTTGCTCCTTCAGGATCCACTACGCCCATTAGTTTTAAGCGGCGACCACTCCATATCTTACCCTATTGTCAGAGCCGTCTCTAAGAAGCTAGGGGGTCAAGTTGATATTCTTCATCTAGATGCCCATCCTGATAATTATGATGCTTATGAAGGAAACTATTTTTCGCATGCTTCTTCTTTTGCGCGAATTATGGAGGGTGGTTATGCCAGGCGACTTTTGCAGGCAAGTTTCTTCATTTTGAAGTATTATTTTAAGAATATTTTGTGTTTTTTTTTTCCTTCGGATCACTACTTTTTGGTATTAGTTCTGATTCTGCGAGCTTATGTCAAAAAAAGAATGGTTCATTTGGGTGTTTATGTTTGTTTCTTTTTATACGATATATTAAGTCCCTATTGGTTGTAGAGGGAGACTCCTTGACTTTCATATATCTTGTGAATTCCTTCCTTTTATATCAATGCAATGTCTCTTATACAATGAAAAAGAAAACTCATGTAATCTCTCTCTCTTCCAAAAGCAAAATCTTGTTGTCACTCATAGATTGAACCAAAATATTATTGTCATTCATAGATTGATAAGCTGATATTTTACCGAACTTGGGTAATGGTTTTTCAGGTTGGTATAAGATCGATATCACAAGAAGGAAGATAAGCTCATAGCATACATTGATAAGATCGATATCATAAGCTGATATTTTACTGAACTTGGGAAATGCTCTGAAATTGTTTGTTTGTGTACATTTATAACTTTTTTTTGGGGGGAGGGGGAGGGGGGGTTGAGTTTGAAATTGCTTGTGTTAGTTTATAAGTTTAGTGGGAGGGGGTTGAGAAATACTTGTGTTGTGTTTTGAAATTGTTTTATGTGAGATTATGATTTTAGTTGGATTTAGTGGGAAGTTGATAAATACTTGAGTCATGCTTTAAAATTGTTTGTGTGAGTTTATCGTTATATTTTGAAATTGCTTGTGTTAGTTTATAAGTTTAGTTGAGTTGGAGGTTGAGAAATACTTAGTTATGCTTTGAAATTGTTTGTTTGTGTTGGTTTATATCAATCATAGGCTTTAAAATGCTTAGTTATGCTTTGTGTTGCAGATGATGAAATGGATATTCTCGAAAAAGGAGTTCAAAGAGGAACTTGGGAAAGAGCATTTAAGGAGTTGTGTACTTATTTTGTTTAGTAATTTTACTTTTTCTTTGTAAATTGGTTCATGGATGTGATTTGTGGATGGACGAAAAGTTCCATGTATTATATACACTATTACATTTTATTGATTAAATTCATGTTCGGGATTTTATTTTTTGTATACATTGAAATTCTATTTTGTTTACAGGTTTTTACAAAATAAAGAAATAGTATTGTTGGTTAGCTACATGTGCAACCAACAGTTTTTTTTTATTTAATGTCGAGCACTTTTAATGTCACAGCTTTTAATGTCGGAAATTTCCCGACATTAAAAGTGACTTTTAAGGTCGGTCAAAGATTGGTTGACCGACATTAAAAGTACACTTTTAATGTCGGACAGAGCTTTTAATGTCGGTCATTGCCCGACATTAAAAGCGACCGACATTAAAAGCCAAATTTGTTGTAGTGAACTCGGGTTATGGGTCCCTACAATAGGTGTGTGAAAGTTAGTGCTACTTAAAAAATGCTTGATTCATTTTAATTTAGAGCACTTAAGTTTGGATAAAAACAAACTAATTTGTTTCATTGGCTCATTAGTAAATCCTTAGTGCCAGTGTAGTGGGAAGATGAGTTGAGAGTTTAATAATCTAATCTCAAGCTAGTAGAGTCTAATCTAATTAAGTTAGATCCCTCTTATGCAAGTTAATTTTGGAAAAACTTTGATTTGTCTCCTCCATTGGGCCTTATGTGCATGTCTCTTAATTGTTTAATTATTGACTTGTGAGCATTGAGGATTGAGTCATGTTTGTTCCATCTATTTGTTGGGTTTTACGCCCTAAAACTCGTAGATAGTAAATGAACACTTGACTTGCTTTAATGAAGTATTATTTCTATATATATTTTTTTTGCCTAAGTATAACCACAAATCCAATAAACTAAGAACCCCTGGCTATATTATGTATACTTGAAGTTTGTGTATGACATAAGTATGGATCAAGTTCAAGTAAATAGCCTAAGGGACTATTTGGGGCGTTGAGTTGGTTATAATAGCTAGGGGTTATAATAGTCTGGGGATTATAATAGTGTGGGGGTTATAATAGTCTGTGTTTGGGGTGCAGATTATTATAGTCTGGGATAAAATAGTCTGTGTTTGGGGTGCAGATTATTTTAGTCTGGCATAAAATAGTCTGTGTTTGGGATGCAGATTGTTTGGAGTGTTGATCTGTTTAACATGGGGTTCTGAATCAAAGGTTCAAGTAGACTGTTTTTTTTTTCCTGACTTTTTTTTGTTTATTTTCCTCCTACAACTTTGTACGTCAAATATCATATTTTGCAAATATAAAAAAAATGTTTGGGTTTGGTTGTAAAAAAAAATAAAGTTTTGGGTATAGGGGTTAAATTATGTGTTTAACTTAAAAGGAAACAAAAATAACCTAAGGTAAGGGTTGATTTTCTTTGTTTTAGAGTCATGGTTTTTTCACAAAATAGGTCATTTTATGAATTCATATAGAAAAACCATATTTGTTTCATTTTTGTATTTCCAACATAAAAATGGTAAATGCTTATTGAAAACTCATTTTACCCTTCATTATCAAAAGAATCAAATAAAATAGAAATCACATAAAATAAAAACTTGAGTAGTATTTTTTTTAATTATTATTATCACAGTGAACTTGAATACGATAAGTATAATTTGGAATAAAAAATATGGTACGATGAAGGTAAACATTCATATACTTCATTATCAAAAGTAATTATGTAATAAAACTTCATATTTATATATGTACAAAGACAACATAGAATCTAACTCCCTAGAAATATTCCGACTTTTCTGGCCACCACCAACAAATTTTCCGACGATTGAAATTTTTTTCCCTCTTTTTTCCTTTCTTTTCTTCTACATTTTTTTTCTTTATTTTCGTTTTTTATATTTTTCGAAATGAAAATGAGAAGAAAGATAAAAAAAAATCGATCGTCGGAAAAGTAGTCGGCGATCGCCGGAAAAGTGGTCGGAAAAGCTGTCGGTGGTCGTCGGAAAAGTCGTCAGACGGTCGTCACCGAAAAAGTCAATGAGTCACATGGAGGAAGAGAGGAGAGAGTTACTGTAGAGAATGGATAGAATAATCGGGTGGGTTCAATGGTGGTTACTGTAGCAACACGGTGGGTAAAAATAACCCACTCCACCCATTATTTTTGTTGATGCCCCAAACACTGAGTGGGTTATAATAGCCCCCACTATTATAACCAACACAGTGGGCCAAACGACCCCTAAATGATCTATAGTACATGGATAAGGTTGGGTACCTTAATCCTGGGGACAGTATTGGCGCGACTTGCTTTGTTCTCTAAAGACAAATGATGTGATGCTAAATCGTTCATGTATAAGACATGTGAGTGAGGGCGACTAATGCAATGAGTTTGTATAGAGATCGGACCAGGAGATAAGTCACTTTCACTTTACAACACCATTTACTACTGAAATTGAATATCTCATACAAATAACCTAGGTAACTCGATCTTAATCCTGAGCTAACTACGAACTCCTGTTTATTTAGGATTGTCCTTTGATTTTCATGGGTGAGAGTGGCCAAACATCGCCGACTCAATAAGCCTACCATTTTGGGGATAAGACTGGATAGATAGCTGGGGACATAGCTTTGCAAGACGGAATTCACTCCTACCTGTTTTAGGGTTAGTAAGAAGGTTGTTCCCTTAAGTACTGACTTCGAGTCTTGAACAAGGGGCCCCGCCCTCTCATAACCTTGAGGGGGACTTGGTTCAGTGATTGTATCACAAACCAATTGTTCATTAGAGGATCAGTGGAACTTAAGGAAAAAGATGTAACTATAGGGGTAAAACAGACATTTGACCTAGCTCTAGTTGGCGAGCAACCGGTGAAGGGTCGACTTACTAATCATGGTTATCTCGAGTGGACAGGAAATATACCTACAGTGAGGGGAGTGCAGCTACAGGCTATACTAGAGTGTCCTAGAAGCTAACGAACGTTGAATAACTAGGTTAATGAGTTTAGCCAGTTATGCTCGTATCGTTGGAGCCCATGATCTGTAGGTCCATTAGGTCCCTCTACTAGCTCAATAGGAATAAAACATGGAACAATATGATAGGTTAACATTTGAAACGTTCAAATTCGGAAAATGATACAAAAGTCGGTTATATATGATATTTAACGACATATTGGTTTAATTTCGAATTAAACTTAAAATGAGAGTTGGATATATTTAAATATGATTTAAATATTAAACACGTGAATAGGGATTCATGTTCGAGAAATTTCGTTGGGAGAAAAACCGGGATTGGACAAATAATATTAATTTAATATAAGATATTAAATTAATTGATTTTATTATTATTTTAATTAAATAAAGTTTTATTTTAATTAAAATAAAAATTAAAAAAAGTGGGATTATTAAAATTTTTAATTACAAATTTTGAATTTAAAGAAATTAAAATAATTGGCATTTTTTTGGAGGTGTTGCTTAGTGACTAATCACTTGAGATTAGCCTTCTTGCACCACCTAATCCATGACTCAAAATGATCCCTATTTGTTGTCAAAATTTTGGGCATTTTTTATGCATGATTTTCCTCTATATATAGAGGATCAGCTGGTGAAAAAACATGAATTGATTCAACTTGAAATGCTGCTGAAATTTCTCAAGAACTTGCATGGCTTGTAATCTCAAACTTATATGAACTCATAAGCTTTCCTTTCCAATTCCTATCAATTGAGGATCCCACAATCCATTCCAAGGCCTGAGGATAGTAGAGAATATCCAAGTGGTTGTCCAAGAGCCATTGGTGTGAACATTAAAGCCTCGGATTACACGAATTGGGAGCTACAAGAGGTAGGTGCATCTTTGTTCTGTTTTACCTCTTATGAACAGCATGTCTTCTAGGATCAAATTGATGAAATTGTGTGCTTAAGATCCAAAATTGCTTCCGTATGTTTGATATTAACTCCTTCATGTTGTTGCGCTGGAAATTTCCCTACGCCACATGATCATTATTAGCATTAAGCAGTCTAGGACCAGAGTTTGAGTTACCCTACTGTGTTTGCTTGGTTACACCATTGTTTCCACTCCATGAGAAATTGGGGTGGTTCCTCCAACCAGGATTGTATGTGTTTGAAAATGGATTATTTCGCGCATTCCCCTGCGGTCCCACATAGAAAACGGACTCTGGGTTGGATGGGCATTGGTCATGTGTGTGGCCTTCTCCACAGATGTCGCATCCCACCGCAGCTAACTGTGCTATGAGGGGTGTTGTGTTAGCTGTTAATGTGTCCATTCTGGTGGTCAACGCATCAATTTTTGCATTTACTATAGTCATGGGGTCCACCTCAAAACTTCCTGAGCTGGTATTTACTGGGTGTTTTCTTTTGTCTTCTGCGGTACCCCATTCATAGTTGTTCCTTGTTATGCGGTCAAGAATTTCATGCGCTTCATCTTATGGTTTTCTAAGCAACGCACCATTGGTCGATGAGTCAACAAGTATTTGGGAATTTTTGTTCAACCCTACGTAGAATGTCTCCAATTGGATACAATGAGGCAATCCATGATGAGGGCATCTTTGTAACAAACCTTTAAATCGTTCCCAGACATTACTAAGTGTCTCATCCTCCAACTGGGCGAACTTCATGATCTCCTTTCACAGTCTGGAATTTGCTGTTGGGGGAAAATATTTTTCTAAGAACTTTTTGGCCAGATCGTTCCATGTAGCAATGGAATTTGCTGGTTGTTGGTTCAACCAAACATTAGCAGCATCTCTTAGTGAATATGGAAACAGAATCACTTGCAACTGTTCTGGGGTCACTCAAGGGATAATAAACTTGTTGTATATATCGAGAAATGATTTGAGGTGCGAGTGCGGGTCTTCCGCTACACTTCCTCCAAATTGCCCTGCAGCAGTTAGCTTTTGAAACATGACGGGTTTAAGCTCAAACCTTTCAGGTTCCAGTGTGGGTCGTACTATACCTGAATTGAAGTCGCACATTGCGGGGGCTGCATAGTCTCTAATGCCTCATTCTCTATCGTCAGCCATTTGTATTGGATTCACGGGAGGGTTTTGTGGATTTGGTGCAGCCATCTCCTAAGGTTGCTCTAGGAATTGCCTTCTGACACGCTGATTTCTTCTTCTTCTTCTGTGATATGTCCTATCAATCTCTGGATCTATGGCGATTTCAATGCGACAAGCAGCACGCATACACCTTTGCACACCTGAAATAAATCCACTCACAAAACGTAGCACAAATAGCACCAAACGGAATACAAGTTAAGAAAGAGTGTTAAGACTTCAATTGCCTTTCCCGGCAACGGTGCCAAAAACTTGGTTCAAACTATAATGACTTCTTATTATACAAAATAATCAGGGAATATGTCGTTGCTATGCATTAATCCAAGTATAAATCATGCACAACCTAGTAATACCTGGAGCATTCCAGGCTCAGAACACAGGGAAGGGAGTGAAGTAATCTCAACAGTTTTAACAACATATACTCACACGCATGGTACTTAAGTTTTAAAAGAAAGTAAGAAGGAGAATGATGAATATGCGATAAACAGAAGTAAAGGAACAAATGCGATAAGGGTAAAAATAGGTGAGAGAGGCTATCAAGACATTCACCGCAGCAACCACTTGCATTAATGAAATCTCCTACAACGCATATTATGAATGAGATGCTACTGATGCTTAAGTGAGAAATAAACATGTGATTCCCTTCCGATATTACTCATGTGTGTGGCTTAGGACTAATAATGTTCCTGTTCACTTAGTTCATGCATTAACGTGATTCTCTTAATTACTGGCAAGTGACTGAATTATCCCTAAGACAGTCAAAATACATTCATGAATTATCTCTTGCGGTAGCGCTAACTCTAACGCACCCTAGACTACATGCAATGCATCATCTTGCACTACTTAGACATTTCCACATGCGTTACCCTTCCGGGATTTATCATGCTACTACCGCAACCGGCTGGCCAGACGGGCATTAGTATTGGCGCATCTAAGTAGAAAGCATCAATTTCATTCATTCAAAGATATAACGCATACATGAAATGTTCATCACCGCATGGGCACCTAGGTTAAGCCTTGATAAAAGAAAGTTAGCTCATGCTACTAAAGGAATACATAACGCAATACATTAAAAGCCGAAATTGCAGTGCTGAACAAGTATCCTTCTTCTGTTCCTTTTTCTCCTCTCTTCTCCAGTCTCTCTCCATGATCAAATGGATGGAATTTATAGACTTGAGGATGCTAAACTTCTCCAAGCAACAAGCTTGCGTGTTGAACTTCTAAATCTGCTAGCTCACAGCTCTGCCACATGTCAGCACCAGCGCCGAACAAGCTGTCGATGTACCTTCTCACGCGGTAGCTCCAGCGCCTACGATACAAACTAACTTGGGCAAGAGAAAAATCTCATATGCACTGATATGACACATCAAAACTCTTCCCTAGCCTCTTTTAATCTAAATTTAGGTGAGAAATAACTTGCTTTTGGCAAGTTATCAATCATTCCCCACATTAATTAAATATCATATACTTGATTAATTTTACATTTGAATCATATTCAAATGTGCCTCTCTCTTTTAACCTATAGTTTTAATGTACAACCAATGTGCATTAACTATAAACTATAGTATTAATTTAATCAAATCACATTTAATCAAATTAAAATTAATTAATTAACTAATTCTCTAATTAATTAATTCTTTTATTAAATATCAAATATTTAATTATATTTCCATTTGAATCATATTCAAATAATTCTCTCACATACTATAATTTTAATATGAATTTCTATTCATATTAATTTTACCGTATAGTATTTATATAAATCTAATTCATATTTAACATTTGAACCCCTTCAAATATTTAATTCTCCCATTAATTAATTTTTAATCACATCCAAAATTAATTTTATTATAAAGTTTAATTCAATAATTAAACTTATATTATAATGCATCTTTATACATTATATTAATTGCATCACATACAATTAACTAAAATTCCCTTAATGAATTTGAACTCTTCAAATTTTATTCAAGACTAATTGGTCTCAGAACCCTTTACGAGCTAGCAGGTAGACTTAATGGACCTACAGATCAGAAGCTCCAACGATACTAGATTAAGTGGCTAAACTCATTAACAAAGTTAATCAACATGGGCTTACTCCACTAAAGACCCACAGTTGCACTCTTCTCACTATAGAACATGTTTGTCTCCACGGATATCGACCATACCGGTAAGTCAATCCTTCACGAGTGTTCGTAACTCCAGCTAGGTCAAATTACCGTTTTACCCCTGGGTTACCTCTGGATCCTTAAGTACCACTGATCTCTCTAATGAACAAGTTGTTTAGGGTCCAACTTCTAAACAGAAATTCCTCTCGGGCGAGGAGAGGACGGCACACCTTTGTTCAAGACCTGAAATCAGCCCTTAATCACACACATCTACTTGCCCCAATAGGGAAAGGAGTGAATTTCATCTTGTACTGTTATGTTCCCAGCCCCCACTCGGTCTTGCCCCTGAAATGGTAGGCTTATTGAGTCGACGAACCGAGCACTCTCACCCATACAAATCTAAGGACAATCCCTCATGAAAAAGGGGTTCATAACATACTCAGGATTCATATTGATTTACCAAGGTCATCCTATTGAAATAGAAACCTATCTAGTTAACGGCGTATATCTAGTGGTTACTATTTCGCAGTTCGGTCTGATGCAAATTCATTGCATAGGATACCCCCACTCGCATGTCCCCTACATGGATGCTTTGGATCAATGCGTCTGTATCGAATACAAAGTGGGTCTATCACATAATGTCACCAGAATAAAGTACCCAGCCTTATCCCTATACTATAGACCTTTTAGGTTGTTACTTGAACACTGATTCTCGTATGTCCCCACATACTAATCCAAGTTTCATTTAAACAACCTTGGATCTTAGTTTATAGGATTTACAGTTAATTAATTCAAAACTGGATTATTCAATAACAAATTATTGAATCACTCAAATAACACTTTATTTAGGTTAATTTATTTCTTTCATTTACTATCTACGAGTTTTAGCGCATTAAACACAACACCTATGTCAACCTATTGAAATAGAAACCTAGCTAGTCAACGGACTTACATCTAGTTGTTACTATTTGGTGGTCTGGTCTTATTGCATAAGATACCTACACTCGCATGTCACCTACACGAACGTGTTGAATCATTGCATTTGTATCAAATACAAAGTGGGTCGTATCCATAATGTCACCAGGATAAGGTACCAAGCTTTATCCCTATACTATAGACCTTTAGATTGTATGTTGAACACTGATCCCTGTATGTCTCCACATACTATTCAAGACTCATACAACAGCCTAGGATGTTAGTTTATTGGATTAGGGTTATTTAGGTAAGACTAATACAAGATAAGCAATTTATTAATGAACATTCAAATGTTACATTTACTATCCACGAGTTTTAGGACATAAAACCAAACAGTGGTGCAGTAGCCAACTTTAAAGAATCTTGCATCCACAAACGAGGAAAGCACATTAAGTGAAAGTATCACCTGGTATGGGAGATTGTGCAACGAGGAGATGTGGTCATCAATAAGATCGCTTAAGAGCACACTATTGTTGATCCATTGACGAATGCTCTCTCGGCTAAAGTGTTCAAGGGTCATCTAGAGAGTCTAGGTCTGCAAGATATGTACATAGTATAATCTAGGGCAAGTGGGAAATGTGTAATGTGTATTCTGATGCCCTAGTTTATTGTATTTGTATATTTCCTTTTTATGTAATGTACTTATACATTTACCATTTTCATTGTTTTGGGTTATTATATTTAATGTACATCCCACTAACTAGAGTTTTAGTTCAAGTGGGAGCGTACTGGGTTTTATGCCCTAAAACTCGTACATAGTAAATGTAAATAATAGACAGTCATCAAGTTATCGAGGTTGTTAATAAGAGTTATTGATCTATTTTGTATTAGTTTTGTCGTAAATAACCCTAAATTCAATAAACTAACATCCTAGGTTGTCTTATGAGTCTTAAGCAGTATGTGGAGACATACAGGGATGTATGCTCAAGATACAACCTAAAGGGTCTATTGTATAGGGATAAGGTTGGGTACCTTATCCTGGTGACACTATGGATACGACTCACTTTGTATTTGATAGAAACGCAATGATCCAACGCGTTCGTGGAGGTGACATGTGAGTGGGGGTATCCTGTGCAATGAGTTTGCATAAAATGTGACCGCGAAATAGTAACCACTAGATGTAACTCCATTAACTAGTTAGATTTCTATTTCAATAGGATGACTGATAGCACATAATTCGTGCTATCTTATTACCGCTAATCTAAGCTTGTTAGAAGAATTTTATGCCTTAATTGTCTTATTTTCAAGTAATTTGAGCATAGGTAGAATTGGGTGCCAACCACACGACTTGGTTATATTCAGGCCAGTTAGAGTGTTTTTGAGCCATCTCGAAGTTCATGGACGACGAGGAGGTGAAAAGACCCTTGGGGATGGAAGCGGGCCTGAAGAATAGTGTCAAGGAGTCAAAGGTTCAAGACCCAAGCCAAGAAAAACCAAGATAAAATCGAGAAAAAGGCAGCAAGCAGGAAAAGGAGTCAACGTCGAGACGCTGACCTGATTTTGCACGGAAGAAAGATCTGTAGCGTCGAGATGTTATTTTCCTAGCGTCTTGACACTACAACGATTAATATAAATAATAGGGTTCGGTTTAGTCTGCTGTTAGGTTAGATTTTCAATTTTTATCCCATTCTCTCTGTATTTTCTCTGTTCTTTTTTGTTTTCTTAGGTTCATAGCTTATTTAGGACGATTTCTTTGATATGTCTTTGTTTCCATACATTATGTGTGGCTAATTCATTATATTGTTGGAATTGGTGATGTGCTACTGAAAAATTTATAAACTTGGCTGAGTTTGATGGTTTTATACTGAACTCTATGAGTTTCAGTTTCAGTTTCTTGTGTATCTTGATTAAACCAATGCAATCAATTTATTTTCTTCGAATTGACGCCTCTTAGGGAGTGAGTTGGATGCATTCTATTTGTTTGAAAGGACCAATTTGGCCCTATTTATTTAGTCTTAATCTTGCTAGTTTTATGCTTAATCAGGTGCATAATCGTAATATTTTACAGGAATTTGGTGTTAGAGCTTCCCAGGAGCACTTTGGAGCAAAAAGAACTTAAAATGAGCAAATTAGACCAAATTCCAAGCATTGGAAGCAAGGGAAAGAAGCCAAGCAAGTAGTTTAATTATTTCCATAAGTGATTAATCATTTCCATAATTTATTAATTACTCAATTAATTAATTCTATCATCAATTAATTATTTAAATATCATATATTTAATTTTAGGCCTTCTATTAATTAATCACCTAATTAAATATCATATATTTAATTTCAGGCTTTTAATCAATTCCATAATATGAATCAAATTCATATTAAAATTTGAACTCTTTCAAATTCTATTATATCCTATAAATTTAATATGAATCAAATTCATATTAATATTTGAATTTCTTCAAATATTTATTTCTCTCGTAATAATGTATCAACTTACATTATATTGTTTCCCTTAGCAAATTGAACACTTTCAATTTACATTTATTACTTAGTTGCCTCAAATTACTTTACAAGCTACCAATGGGACCTAATGGACCTGAAGATCAGAAGCTCCAACGATATGATATTAATTGGTCAAACTTATTAACCAAATTAATCATTATTCGTTAACTGTGGGTACATTCCACTCTAGACTCACAGTTTCACTCTTCTCACTGCAGACATATTTCTGTGTCCACGGATATAGACCAATAACGACAAGTTAGTCCTTCACGAGTGTCCTTAACACCAGCTGGGTCAAATTACCGTTTTACCCCTAGGTTAATTCTATGTCCTTAAGTACCAGTTTTCCACTAATGAACAACCTGTTTGTGGTCCAACCATCAAACAGAAAACCTTCTCGTGCCATTGAGAGGGTAGGGCCCTTTGTTCAAGACTCGGAGACACTACTTAAGGGAACACTCATATGCTTCTCCAAAGTCGGGAAGGAGTGAATTCCATCTTGTGTGATTATGTTCCCAGCTCCCCACTCGGTCTTGTCCCCAAAATGATAGGCTTATTGAGTCGGCGTATTGGCCACTCTCACCCATACAAATCAAAGGACAATCCCTAGGGAACACTCATCTGCTTCCCCAAAGTCGGGAAGGAGTAAATTCCATCTTGTGTGATTATGTTCCCAGCTCCCCACTCAGTCTTGTCCCCAAAATGATAGGCTTTTTGAGTCGGCGTATTGGCCACTCTCACCCATACAAATAAAAGGACAATCCCTCATGAGCAGGAGTCCATAACCAACTCAGGATTAAGACTAAGTTGTCTAGGTTGTCCTAGTGAAATAGAAAGTAAGTAGTTAATGGTGTTATAACCAGTGGTTACTATTTCACGATTCGGTCTTATGCAAACTCATTGCATAGGATACCCCCACTCACATGGTCTCCTACACGAACACGTTGGATTAGGGAGTTTGTATCAAATACAAAGTGGGTCGTATCCATAGTGTCACCAGGATAAGACACCCAATCTTATCCCTATACTATAGACCCTTTAGGTTGTATATTGAACAGTGATCCCCGTATGTCTCCACATACATTTCAAGACTCATACTACAACCTAGGATGTCCAGTTTATTGGATTAGGGTTATTTAGGCAAAGACAAACATAATATAACTAATAACACTTAATTGAAAATTACATCAATATTATTTCACTAATATTCGGTCAAACGTTACATTCACTATCTACAAGTTTTAGGGCATAGATCTAGGAGCATCTATAAATATCATTCCATACTTTGTTTATCGTGAACTCAATCTTAATGATATGCATGAAACTAGCATCGTGATAGAACTAGCTGATAGGACAGTGGTTCACCTCTGTTGCAATTCTGAAGTGGTTAAAAATATGAGATAAATTAACTCCATAATACTATACAAGTATACACAATCTAGCAGCAAGTGATAAGTATTTATCGTATCCACAGGGTCTTGAATTGCCTACCTCTATTGATTTAATTTGCCTTTTTAGTGATTTCAAAAGGTTGTTTAAATTGGTTGGGTTTTTAAAATGCTGAAACAAAAGAAATACGAAAGCAGTAAATGATTACGGCTAGAGAAAACAGAATGGAAACAGACACAGGTTAAGACTTCTGTAATTGTTTATAAAGATGATCCAGCAATTCTTTTGATCATTCAATCTCATGCAGTATTATCAATGGGATCCTCCCGGAACTCCGGATTTTTTGGAATATGTTTCAACTCCAATGAAGCTCTCCGATCAAGCGTTAGGCAATTGACTATCCCTAGTTCAATTTCTGGCGTTCACCAACTCATAATGGTCTAACATGAATTATCGCCACACAACTTCTAAATCATCTCTGAAACTAGGAGAAGTTATACATACCGGCTAGCTAGGCGGGCACATAATGAAATTGAAGAACAACGATAACTCATGATGATCATAATCAAGTAGAATTTCCAGATTTTATAAATATAACAATCACATAATTCTTAACCCAAGCCTACAAAGCAATTAGTTCATGATTGAAAACATAAAACACGTTACAATATCGATAAGCACATCCATAATGCGAAATACACAAGAAATACTAATCCTTTTCAGTAATTGGGGAGATGAAACGGCTACTCCAAACCACCAAGAACATGGAAGAACTTCGTCTTCTTGAGAGGAATCGCACTTGGTCTTCTTAGATCTCCATTCTGCCATCAATTCGGCCTCCAGCCGATTGATTCGGTCTCCCAATTGTGAATGACTTTATCTTTGACGGCTCCTCCTTTTATAAGATGAGGTTTAACCTAATTAGGTTAATTTAGACACGTGGAGGGCTCTCCAAGCTTCTTAGACTCGAAAATAATTCAACTAACTTCAGCTCATTAAAATGGATTACGAGTTGTTACGTGGCAGTTTCGCTCTATGCTTTGCTGGATCACAGATGTTGCTCCCTCTAGTCGCTCAGCAATATATTCTGCACAAAGTAACTTCCAAAGCATCCATTCTTCCAAATGGGTTAAAACATATAATATTCATCTAAAAGGACACCTATTTGACACAAATGACACACAAATCACTATAGAAATAAGGCCTAAATAACTCCCTTTTGGACAGTTATCAACCCCGTAGGTGTTGTAGAAGATGTTTTAGTTAAAGTGGGTGACCTCATATTTCCTGTTGATTTTTATATCTTGAAAACTAACGAGCATGCTCCCCCATCTTGTTTGGGAGACCCTTCATGAAAACCGCTAAAGCGAAAATTGATGTAGATAAAGGGCAGATATCTGTAGAATTCGATGATCAGATGGTTACGTTCAATCTATTTAATAAAGTAATACACCCAAAGAGTTCTACAGTTTCTGTATTCCAGGTTGATGTTGTCAATTCTTTAGTCTATCACGTGATTACTAAAGATGACTGCATGATTGAACAAGATTTTGAGAACGAGTCAGATGAGACTGGTAGTGAGTCATCCTCTGTGTCCTTCCCTAACTCTCATGAAATAAATGCTGAAATTCTTTCGCAACCTAATAAACTTTTGCCTTCTGTTGTGCAGGCTCCGAAAGTAGAACTGATGGCTTTTCCTGAACACCTTAAGTATGTATACTTGGGTGATTCAGAGACCTTGCCTATAATAATCTCCAAGGAGTTGACGACCGAGCAGGAGGTGAGATTGATTCGAGTGTTGAAAGAAAACAAGTTGGGCATTGGTTGGACTTTAGCTGACATAAAAGGAATCAGTCCCACCCTCTGCATGCACAAAATTCTTATGGAAGATGATGCCAAACCCCCACGAGAACCTCAAAGAAGGCTCAATCCTACATTGAAGGATGTGGTGAAAAAGGAGATAAAAAACTTCTACAGTCAGGTATTATCTATCCTATTTCTGACAGTAAGTGGGTAAGTCCAATTCGTGTTGTCCCTAAGAAAATTGGATTCACTGTTGTTAAAAATAAAGACAATGAATTAGTGTCCACTAGAATTCAGAATGGATGGAGGATGTGCACAGACTACAGAAAGTTAAATAGCTCCACTAGGAAGGATCATTTCCCCATCCCATTTATTGATCAAATGTTAGAACGTCTAGTTGGAAAGCCTTTCTTTTGCTTCTTGGATGGTTTTTTGGTTTCTTTTAGATTCTCATAGCACATGAGGATTAGGAAAAGACGACGTTTACATGCCCCTTCGGTACTTACGTTTACAAGAGAATACCCTTTGGTCTGTGCAACGCTCCAAGTACCTTTCAAAGATGTATGATGAGTATATTCTCATAATACATCGAGAGCTTAATTGAGGTATTTATGGATGACTTTACTGTTTATGGGGATTCTTTTGATGCATGCCTTGGTAATTTGGATAGAGTCATGAAAAGATGTATCGAAACAAACCTTGTTCTTAATTTTGAGAAATGGCACTTCATGGCTAGTGTCGGGATTGTCTTAGGGCATGTTATATCAAGTAAGGGAATAGAGGTTGATAAGGCTAAGATAGATGTTATTGCTAACTTACCCTATCCTAAGTCTGTTAGAGAGGTTCGTTCTTTTCTTGGTCATGCAGGTTTCTACCTCAGGTTTATCAAGGACTTCAGCAAGATCGCTCAGCCGATGACCACCCTGTTACCAAAGGACGTCGCCTTCGATTTTGGAGAAGAATGTCAGAGAGCGTTCGACTCATTGAAGAGCTCCCTAGATAGTGCGCCCTGTTGGATTTGAATTCCCTAATTTCGTTAGCGGAAGCAAATTGGGACCGATTCATAGTTAATTTTATTTCTATCAAAATACAAATACATTGACAAAAATTCAAAAAACTATTCTAAATCAATTTATTAAGGCTAAGCATACAACCTTAGAACTAATCTAAAGGGGAGAAGCATACATACCATCGTTGTCGTCTCTGAAATATCAAGAACGCCTTTCTTGATTTCATAGAGACCAAGCGTCAACAATTGGGACACCACCAATTGATCTTCCCCGCTATGACTCTGAGATTAGGAACATAGTTGTGGGACAACCTACTCTTGAATGGGAAAAACTCTAGAGAGAAAAAAACTCCCTTTGTGTTCTTGAGTTGAGAGAATATGAGAGGGAGACTAGAATGAGACCTATGCCTTAGGGTTAAGGTTCTCATAACCTTTCCTTTTATAAGTGAGGAAATCCTAATGTGAGGTTAGGAAACAATCTTGACCGTTATATCAAAATTAATTAATTAATTTAATTAATTAATTAAAGGTTAATTAATTAATTTTATCAATCAATTAATCTCATGCACATTTAAATCTTATTTAAATGTAATTCCGTCACATAATATATAGTCTTAATTAAACGTAATTAAATCGAATTTAATTAATTCAATTAAACTAATTAATTAATTAATTTTATAATTAATTAAATATCACCCATATTTAATTAATTATACATTAGAATCATATTCTAATAATTCCCTCATATACTATAGTTTAATTAAATCTCATTTAATTGAATAAATAATTAATTCATCTTCTAATTAAATATCGTAAATTTAATTAGCTATATATTTGAATTTTTTCAAATATATCATTATCTTAATAAAGTTTAATCCCAAATTAGACTTTATATTTTAATGCATCACTATACATTATATTAATTGTATCTCATACAATTAACTTAATTCCCAATTTGAACTTGAGTTGAGAGAATATGAGAGGGAGGCTAGAATGAGACCTATGTGATAGCGCGCATAGCGAGCTATTTTTCCCTGTTCATTTTTAGTTAGTTTTTGAGTATTATTTTGCAGGAGGATCCTAGACGGAGTACTACAAAGCCATCATTGTGCATCACGAGGAGGAAATCCAAGCAGTTGAGGAGCAGGAAACTACTGAACCAAAAGGCCCCACTGGAGAAGTTGAAGAGGACACATCCTCAAACGAAGATGAAAAGCTTAATCCTAAGCCCTCTATTCCTTCTCCTACTGTTTTAGTTCCAAAACCTAAGAAAAAGAAGAAAAACAATTTTGCAGCTCAATTTAAAAAGTTTTTAGATGCCTTTATGAGTCTTAACATTAATTTACCTTTTGCATAGACATTAGAGCAAATCCCCAATTATGTGAAGTTCATGAAGGAATGGCTCTCATGAAAGAAGAAGGAGAAAATAATGGAGATAGTGTGCCTCACGGAGGCTTGCACTGTGAGACTTAAACAGAAGGTACCAACAAAATTGACTGATCCAGGGAGTTTTTTTGTTCCTTGTAATTTTAGTAATCATTCTTTTCATGCTTTGTGTGACCTAGGAGCTAGTATTAATGTGATTCCCTTATTATTGTGCAAAAGGTTAGAAATAGGAGAAATTAGACCTACTGCTATTAAACTACAATTGGTTGACCAATCTGTTGTTAGCTCCGTTGGAATAGTTGAGAATGTGTTGATTAAAGTAGGAAAAAGTTTTTTGCCTGTTGATTTTTATGTGATGGATGTCAAAGAGAATCCCTTAATGCCAGTTATTCTAGGGAGACCATTCCTCGCTACTAGGCGAGTAATCATTGATATTGAGTAGAGGGAGCTCATCATTAGGGTTCAGCAGAAGAAAGAAATTCTTAAAGCATTTGAGAACCCTAAGAATCCTTCTGAGGCAATGGTGGTGGGCTACAGAAAAGGTGTAGGAAAGAGCGCCATTGATGGATCTCCTGACAAAAGACCTCCTTGATGCATACTCGGTCAACACGTTGAGCTAAAGACGTTAAACAAACGCTTATGTGAGGCAACCCAAGTAAGTTGTTTTTTTTTTCTTTATGTTGTTGATTTGTTTGTTGTTTTTGATTTCTATGTGTTCTCGTGGCTCTTGTCTTCGCTAGCCATCATGAGAAGGTCATCATTCCAGGGCAGTATTGTTCATCCCTTCCACTCTTTTCTTGTTCTCTTGGCTATCTAGACTTTACTTTTTTTTATACATTGAGGACAATGCATGTTTTAAGTTTGGGGATGAAATGCTTTGCTTGTTGAGCCCTTGAGCATCTGAGTTCAGGCTAATATTTTTAAGCTTGTTGTGAAATTGGCATGTGGTTGTTTTTTGGATGTTATTTTTGCATGATTATGATTTCCTAGGATTGGCTTTCTTGTCAATTTTAAAGTCTTTGATTAGTTGTAAGCATGAGTGCCCCAAAAGGGAGACTTTTTAAAAATTTTCTAGGAGATGTCTTGCATTAGTAGAGTATTTTCCTTCGTTTGGAATTGGATGTGAATGCTTAGGAGCGAATTATTAGGTTCATAGGCCTGTTGTCACCTCGATAGGTGTAAGAAAGCGCTAAAGAGTTAATTTTTTTGCTTAATCTTGTCTAGGAGGAAAGAAAAAGAATACATGCTTATCATGCTTGAAAGGAAAAATCATTCTTGTTTTACATTTAAAAAAAATAATGACGCGTCATATGAGCTCAATATGCAATGAATAATAATGTTTTAGGCAAAAAGAGCTACCCCTGTTGTGATCAGTTAGGCCAACCAAAGGTTAAACTCGGGTTATGGGTCCCTACAATAGGTGTGTGAAAGCTAGTGCCACTTATAAATGCTTAATTCAATTTGTAAATTTAAAAGCACCTAGGTATGGATAAAAACAAACTAATTTGTTCCATTGGCTCATTAGTAAATCCTTAGTGCCAGTGTAGAGGGAAGATGAGTTGAGAGTTTAATAATCCAATCCCGAGCTATTAGAGTCTAATCTAATTAAGTTAGATCTCTCTTATGCAAGTTAATTTTGGAAAAATTCCGATTTGTCTCCGTCATTGGGCCTTATGTGCATGTCTCTTAATTGCTTAAATAATTATTGACTTGTGAGCCTTGAGGATTAAGTCATGTTTGTTGCATCTATTTACAACCTATGCTTAATTTTTAGTTTGCTCGAGGACTAGCCAAAGCTTAAGTTTGAGGGTGTTTGATAGTGCGCATAGCGAGCTATTTTTCCCTGTTCATTTTTAGTTAGTCATTGAGTATTATTTGGCCGATTTATGCATTTTAATGTATATTTTGTAGGAAATTTAGTTTTGAATTAAAATCAAGAAATTGGAGTTGATCGGGTGTTCGGGACGCTAAAAGAAGCCAAGGAAACGAAAAGGAATAAAAGTTGGAGGCTTACTAATGAGGCAAACCTGAGAGGTAGCGTCTCGACGCTGCCTCATTGGCGTCTTGACGCTAAAAAGTTTCCAAATCTGAGAATGGTAGTAAAGAGGACAGCGTCGAGACGCTGTCCCTAGCGTTGAGACGCTACCAAGAAATTTCCAAAACAGAATGGGCAGCAAAGCGACAGCATCGAGACACTGTCGATAGTTTTCTATAAATACAATATGATGTGCTACGGCCAAAGGGAGTCCAATTGGAGAGATTTTAGACTTAAAAACGATTAGAGACCTTCTGTGGGAGTTGAAGCAAGGCCCAGGAGTGGGAACCAAGCTTGAAGATGTGGAGATCGTGACGGGGACGTGTCAGTTTCAATGGATTCAAGAGTTTTTCTTTCTTTTCCTTATCTCTAGTTAGTTTTGATGGCTTTTTCATACCTAGCTTATATCGTAACGCCATGTATGAGTAGCTAGACCTGTTTCTTAGGGATTGATGTAGTCGTTTATGATTATGGATTGATTATTGGGATGTTTTGTGCACTTATTTTATGTATGCAATTATGTTTAAATGCTTTCAATTACTTGATCACTAGTTGAATGATTTAAGTGTTGAATCTTTCTCGGGAGAGGGGATTTAGCATAGACTTTACTAAATTGCATAGCTAAAGTAGAATTCTAAGATTGAGAGATTTAGAATAGCTTTAGAAGTTGTTAAAAGAACTAAAAGTCGTGCATGTTAATGAACTTAGATAGGGATATCAAGTTAATTATATGCATGAGAATCAATTATGTTTGGGAGAGATAGTTGTGATCTAAGGTTCTTAGACTCATAAAATAATTGCACGTTACAATTCATTCCCTTTAATTAATCCTAGTCTAAATTGACGAAATCAATTCCCTAAGAATGCTCCCAATTGAATTTCAAACTTTTAATTTGCATTGCCTTTGATTTCAATATCTCATCTCTTTTTGATCCCTAAATAAAATTGAGAAAAAGTATTCACGGTACTTAGTTTAACTAGAAAACCAATCCAGAGGACGACATTCGATTTAACAATCACTATATTATAACTTGACCCGTACACTTGCGGTAAGCAATTCGCGCATCACTATGCCTTATGGTTAGGGTTCTCATAACGTTTCCTTTTATAAGTGAGGAAACCCTAATGTGAGATTAGGAAACAACATTGACCATTAGATCATAATCAATTAATTAATTAAAGGTTAATTAATTCATCATATTAATCAATTAATCTCATGCACATTTAAGTCTTATTTAAATGTAATTCCCTCACATAATATATAGTCTTCATTAAACTTAATTAAATCACATTTAATTAATTCAATTAAACTAATCAATTAATTAATTTTATAATTAATTAAATATCACTGATATTTAATTAATTACACGTTAGAATCATATTCTAATAATTCTCTCATATACTATAGATTAATTAAATCTCATTTAATTGAATAATTAATTCATTCATCTTCTAATTAAATATCGTATATTTAATTAACTATATATATTTGAACTCTTTCAAATATATCATTCTCTCAATAAAGTTTAATCTCAAATTAGACTTTATATTTTAATGCATCACTATAGATTATATTAATTGTATCTCATACAATTAACTTAATTCCCAATATGAATTTGAACTTATTCAATTTTTCTCAAGATATAATTGTTCCTAATTACTCTTTACGAGCTAGCAGGGGGACCTAATGGACCTACAGATCAGAAGCTCCAATGATATGAGGTTAACTAACTAAACTCATTAATCGAGTCAATCAATATTCATTAACTGTGGGTCATTCCACTAAAGACCCACAGTTGAACTCTTCTACTGTAGAACATTTCTGTGTCCACGGATATATACCTATACCGGTAAGTCAATCCTTCACGAGTGTTCATAACTGCAGCTGGGTCAAATTACTATTTTACCCTTGTGTTACACCTGTCTCCTAAAGTATCAGCGCTCCTCTAATGAACAGTCTATTTATGGTCCAACCATTAAACAGAAAGTCCTTCTCGAGCCAGTGAGAGGCCGGGATCCCTTTGTTGAAGCCCCAGAGTCATCACTTAAGGGAACACTCATCTATTTCTCCTAGAAGCGGGAAGGGGTGAATTTATTCTTGTGTTGTCATGTCCCCAGCCTCCCACTCGACTTGTCCCCAAAAAGAAAGGCTTATTGAGTTGGCGTATAGGCCACTCTCACCCATGCTAATCAAAGGAGAATCCCTCGTGAGAAGGAGTTCATGACACACTCAGGATTAAGACTGAGTTACGTAGGTCATCCTATTGAAATAGTAACCTAACTAGTTAGCGGTGTTACAACTAATGGTTGACTATTTCGTGGTCCAGTCTTATGCAAACTCATTGCATATGATACCCCTACTTGCATGTCTACTACATAGACGCTTTGTATCAATACGTGATGGGACTTGTCGTAGGTCCGAGCCAAATAAATTTATAATCCACGACACTATAACTATTTTGTAGAAATAGTTGCCGGAGTCGAACATAGTAAATGGGATCTAGCAGATGCAGAATTTTGTGTTCACACTACAGGGGGGTTGGAATGGATAGGTGCAGCAGAAAGTAAAGTACTGAATATAAATAGGGCAAAGCAGGAAAACATACGATAAAAAGAAACAAGATAGAATTCAATATTGAACAGGGATCGTTGGATTAGGATTTTCTATGATTGAATATTATGCTACTTGGCTTCCTAGTTTTCTCTAATAGTCATTCAACGCAGTTTTTATGAATTCGGTTAGCTTCTTGGTTACTCGGAGGACCCCTGATAGCGAGCATAGCTAGCTAGTTTTCCCTAATTAATTTAGCTAGTCTTTTATAATTTATTGGCCAAAATTATGCATTTATGTGTTGTATTTGTAGGAAATATAGTTTTGAGCCAATTGGATGTTCGGGATGCGAAAAGAAGCTGAAGAATGAAAAAATAATCAAAGTTGGAAGATTGAAGATAGGCCCATCCGCAGACCAGCGTCGAGACGCTGCTATTTGGGCGTTTCGACGCTGACATTCTATATTAGGAGTTTTCATTCTTAAAAAAAAAAAAAAAAAAAATCATAGCGTCGCGACGCTCTCGGCGAATTTTCCAAATCTGCAGTATCGTGACGCTGTCTAAAGCGTCTCGACGCTATCGACAGATTTTCTATAAATTCATCATTTTGTGCTACGGATTGGGGGAGTCCAATTGGTTAGATTTTAGCCCTAATTTCGAGTAGAGACCTTTGGTGGGAGCTGAAGGAAGGCCAAGGAGTGGGAATCAAGCGAGAAGACGTGGAGATCGTGACGGGGACGTGCCGGTTTAGACGGATTCGAGTTTTCCTTTCTCTTTCCCTTAACTCTTGTAGTTTTTATGGCTTTTCTTACAATTAGTGTTTGTGGTTTAAAGACTATGAATTTCTAGTTGTTTGTCTTAGGGATTGATGTAGTTGTTGTAGTTGTTGGATTTATTTTTGGTATGAATGTGCTTTTATTTTATGCATGCAATTTTGTGTAATGCTTTCAATTACTTGATCACTAATTGAATGATTTAAGTGTTGAATCTAACTTGTGAGAGAGGATTTGGCCTAAGACTTGCCTTGTTTAATTGCATGACTAGAGTAGAAATTCTAAGTTTGTGACGGGATTTGGAATATCTCTAGAAATATAACAAGGATTAAACCGAATAATGCCTTGCATGTTAATGAACTTAGATAGGGATATCAAGTTAGTTATATGCATGAGAATCAATTATACTCGGGAGAGGTAATCGTGATAAAAGTTTCTTTGGCTTGTAGAATAATTGCACGATCAATTCATTCCTATTAATCAATCCTCAATCTTAAATAATGAAATCAATTCCCTAAGAGTCTTTCCCTTTGAGTCTCCACCTTTATTTTATGCTTTTTGTCTTTAGATTTATCTTTATCTTTAAGTTTTGCTCCCTAAATAAAATTGTACAAGATTATTCACGGTACTTAATTTGCTAGAAAACCAATCCAGAGGACGACACTCGTTTAATCACGAAAACACTATATTATTACTTGACCCGTACACTTGCGGTAAGCAAATTGCGCATCAAGTTTTTGGCGTCGTTGCTTAAACTAACCTGTGTTTAATTAATCAACTAACCCAGAACCCTGCAGTTAACATAATTAATTAAATTAGCTTGATCGCCCGCTACCCCTCATGCATAACACAATGACCATCTGAAACCTCGCAATGACCACTAAGCTATGTCTAACTAATCTAAAATAAACAATCTGAAACCTCGCAATTGCTTACATAAATTAGCTGCTTTAAACTCGTGGGTCCGTAATTACATTAACTAAATATAAATGAAATTTAAATCTAATTAACGCAACCTTTAACATGCATCTTAGGCTTATCAAGAATCTACACTGAATAGTGATGGACTTGCCTCGACCTAGTGGGTATCTAAAAAAAACTGATTGAATGCACGAAAAGTAATCTCCTAGGGTCGTCAATTCTAAGAAATCAATCTCATGCATTGGTTTAAACGAGAGTACATGTAAAACTCATAAAAGACAGCAAAGAACAAAATATAAAACCCAGAAAACTCAGCCAAATGTCATAACATTTAAAGCTTAAACCCAATCCAACGATTCCAAGAAGTTTAGCTACTCATATAGAATGGAAAACAACAAATAAATGTAAAAGAATACATGAAAATTGACCTAAAAAGGTCTACACAGCAGATAGAATTGTAAATGGACGAAAACAATCGTAAAAAGACCAAAATTCTAACCTAACGGCAGACTAAACCGAAGCCCTATATTTATAGAAAACGACGCAGCGTCTCGACGCCAGGCTCGGCGTCTCGACGCCACGAACTTTGATCTCCGTGTCGAGTTCGCGTCGACGTCGAGACGCTAGGGGCAGCGTCTCGACGCCATCCTCAATTCAAGTCTTGTTGCCTTTTTTCTCGCTTTTGTCTAGGTAGTTCTCGGTGCGGGGCTTCAACCTTTGATTCTTGGTGTAGTTCTTCAGGCCCGCTTCGATCCACTTGGGTCTTTTCACCTCCTCGCCGTCCAAGAACACTGAGATGGCTCCAAAAATCCATAATTGGCTCGAATTAACACCAATTTACTTAATTGGCTCCCGAAATCACCTAAGCTCAAAGTATCTGTAAATAAGACTGGTTGGGAAAATAATGACTCAATATTATGTAATATAACCTAGGAAGAATGTCGCTGATATGCACTAATCCAAGTATAAATTAAGCATAACCAAGTAATACCTAGAGTACCCCAGGGTCAGAACACAGGGAAGGGAAAAGAAAATCTTAACACGCTTTTTAACAAATATTCAGACGCATGGCACTAAATAGGATTAGTAAAAGATGAGTGTGTGGATGAGAATTGCAATAATTGAAACAAGAATAAGAGCATGCAATAAAGGTAAAAGAAAAACAGATGAGAGAGGCTATCAAGGTTTTCACCGCGGCAACCACATGCGTTGATAACCTATTCTGCAGCGCATAGTATGAATGAAATGCTAATGATGCTTAAGCGAGAAATAAACATGTGATTCTCTTCTTGTATTACACATGCATTTGGCGTAGGACTAATAACGTTCTGTTCAATTAGTTCATGCGTGAGTACGGTTCTCTAATTTACTTGCAAGTGACTGAGTTATTCCTAACACAATCTAAACACAGTCATGAACTATCTCTTGCGGCAGTGCTAAATTTAACACAACCTAGACTACATGCAATGCATTAACTTGCTCTACTTAGATAGTTCCACATGTGTTACCCTTTCGGGATTTATCATGCTGCTATCACAACCGGCTGGCCATGCGGGAATTAGTAATGAAAATATTAAAGCATTTAGGTAGAAAGCACCAATTTCATTCATTCAAACTTAACGCATATAGAAAGATTATCGCTGCATAGGTGCCTAGGCTAAGCCTTGATAAAAGAAAATTAGCTCATGCTACAAAAAGAAAACATAAAGCAATACATGATATAACAAGAGTTGACTGCGCTGGATTTCAAATTCTTCTTCTCTTCGTTTTCTCTCTCATTGTCGTCCCCTGTCCTTCGATCAAATGGGGGATTAAATAGGCTAAGGATGCTGACTTCTCCAAGGGATAGGCTTGCGTGCTCCACTCTGCTTTTGCCAACTTGCAATTCAGCCACATGTCAGAATGAGCGCCGAACAGGCTGTCAATGTACTTTCCACGTTTTTGGTCTGGTGACTGCGCTAAAAGATTACTTGGGCAAAGGAAAAAGCTATAGAAGTCATGCGTTAGATGATATAAACATGCGATTTCTCGTCGCATCAAAGAAATGCTGCTTGAAGATTGAATTACCGCAATTTTAAGCAGATATGCGCCTAATCAGCGCATCATGATTCTTTTCTAGCCTTATTTAATTTAATTTTAGGTGAGAAATAACTTTCTTTTTGTAAGTTATCAAAGACAAATAAAACATAAAATCCCTCTAACAAGTTTAGATTAGAGGTAATAAAATAGGACTAATTTGGTCTTATCAAATACCCCCAACCTAAATCTTGCTAGTTCTCAAGCAAGGCACACACAAACCAAAGAAAAAGATGTTGTGCATATAAGTGTAAAGTGACTTATGTTGGGTTTTATGCCCAAAAACTCGTACATAGTAAATGAAACAAATTAATCGATCTCAATAAAGCGTTATTTGAGTGATTCAGTAATTTGGTTATTGAATAATCGAGTTTGTATTAATAAACCCTAAATCCAATAAACTAAGATCCAAGGTTGTTTTAAATGAAACTTGAACTAGTATGTGGGGACATATGGGGATCGACGTTCAAGTAACAACCTAAATGGTCTATAGTATAGGGATAAGGTTGGTTACCTTATTCTGGTAACACTATGTGATACGGCCCACTTTGTATTCGATACAGATGCTATGATCCAAAGCATCCATGTAGGAGACATGCGAGTGGGGGTATCCTATGCAATGAGTTTGCATAAGACCGGACCGCGAAATAGTAACCACTAGATCTAACGCCGTTAACTAGTTTAGGTTTCTATTTGAATAGGATGACCTAGGTAATATGAACTCCTTTTCAGGAGGGATTGTCCTTAGATTTGTATGGGTGAGAGTGGCCTGTTCGCCGACTCAATAATCCTACCATTTCAGGGGCAAGACCGAATGGGGGCTGGGAACATAACAGTACAAGATGAAATTCACTCCTTCCCCTAGTGGGGCAAGTAGATGTGTGTTCCCTTAAGGGCTGATTCTGGGGCTTGAACAAAAGCGCGCTGTCCTCTTCTGGCCTGAGAGGAATTTCTGTTTAGTGGTTGGACCCTATACAGGTTGTCCATTAGAGGGATCAGTGGTACTTGAGGATCTAGAGGTAACCCAGGGGTAAAACGGTAATTTGATCCAGCTGGCGTTACGACCACTCGTGAAGGATTGACTTACTGCATTGGTCGATATCCGTGGACACAGAAATATTCTACAGTGAGAAGAGTGCAGCTGTGGGTCTATAGTGGAGTGACCCACAGTTAACGAATGTTGATTAACTTGGTTAATGAGTTTAGTCATTTAATCTCGTATCGTTGGAGTTTAGCCAATAAATACTATAGTTTATATTAAAGTACATTTTGATGCACATTAAAACTATAGGTTAAATGAGAGAGATAAAATTGAATATGATTCGATTATAAAATTTAATTAAATATTTGATATTTAATTAGTGTGGGATTCAATTAATTGAGAATTAATTGAATGTCCAATTTAATTCGATTAAATATGATTCAAATTGAATTAAAAACTTTATATTATAATTTATTTAATTAATATTGATTTAATTAAATTAATTATAATTAATTAGATAATTATTATTTAATTAATTAACCGTCAAGATCTAATTGATTTAGATCAAAGACCAGGATTGGTTAGGGAAGTTAATTGTAACTTCCCAACCTAATCATATGTGGTGGCCTGATGGGGGTTGTAGATATCGATCATGTTTTGCCCTCTCACGCAAAACACAGAAAAGCTCTCTCTGGAAAATCTCTCTCTAGAAAATCTCTCTCAAAACACCACATTGTTTGCTGTAAATTCCCTTCCAAGACAAGTGTTTGGGTTCCACAAGCCAATCTCAGAGATCCAAGAGTGTAGCGGGTGCTCTCGAGTAGGTGTGTTCATTGGGAGATCAAGGAACTTATTTGGAGCATTGTGTTGTGTTTGCCTCCAAATTCATATAAGTTTCCAGTATCTAAAATGGTTTTAGATTTATTTCCATCATGCTTAATCTGTGTAAATTATAGAAATCGTTTCTGAATTTTATTTTGCCTATGTATCGGTTTTTCATAAATGAAATTGTATAACGATTTGGTCTTGATTGTTTCCGCTACTAAAGGGAACCTTTCAATTGGTATTAGAGCCCAATCGTTTAATCAATTTTGTTTTTCGAAAATTGCATTGGTTGGATTGGTGGGATCGATTTGCATTTTGAATGTGGTTTGCTTAAAGACTGTTTAGGTTTTTTTTTTGCTTTAGATTTAATGATTTCTTATGATTTGATCATGTACAGGCCCATGTTTTTGGGGAAAAATATTGTAAATCGAGTCTTATAAGTCCGTGTCTAGATATTAAGGATCAATTTGTTGATCAGTGTTCAAATCGGGAACGAATTTGGACGAAAAACGACGTTGGAAATCGCAAAAATCTTGATAACCGAGATCCAGCGTCGAGACACTGCTCAAAGGCGTCTCGACGCCGGTGAAATTGCCCAGAAATTCACGAAGACGCGCAGCCGAAATAAAAAAAAAGGAAACGAAATAACATTTTATGCGTCCGTTGAAGTTCGAACGTGGACGGCTGTAGTTCGTGGGTAGAACGAGTGAGGGCGTGAGTTCGAGCATCAACATGGGTAGTTATTTTTTTCCATGCGCGCGTGAGGAGTTATGGGCGGTTCGGAGTTTGTTTCGGTCTGGTTTACTGAGGGTTTGGTCCGGTTCAAGGCTGGTTGGTCCGGTTCATGAAGAATTTTGTCCGGTTTGAGCAATTTGGGTCCGGTTCGGGCGATTCTGACACGGTTCGGTCCGATTCGAGGCAGTTCAGACCATTTACAAGGCAGTTTAGGGCTAGATTTTGATGAATTACTGTAATTTTTCATTATTTTTGCCATATGGTGCCAAAATATCGGTCTTTATAGCTATTTAATGCTTTATGAATGTCATAGATCCCACCATAGGTTAAGCATGTTTCATGCATATTTATATTATAATAGTTATAATACATGATAAATATGTATGATTATTAATTTCATGAGTTATTTAATGTAATTGTTATATTAAATATATGAAATTGGTGAAACATGCAGTATGACATTACTATATTAAATATAATTGTTATATTTAATTAATGTAGCATGCATGCTTAGATTTATTTTCATGAGTAATAATATAATAGTTATATTATGAATGGAAATAAATATCCATGCTTGCTTTCATGTATGATTTAATATAAAATGTTATATTTATTAAATGAAAATGGAATAGCATTGAGCATGACATTAATTAGATTAATATAAGAGTTGTATTATATTAATGTCAACAATCATGTAATTAAATTTTGTGGATGTTTAATTAGTATAATCGATATTAATTAAATGGAAATTGGAATTGCATGAAGCATGACACCACTTTAGATTAATATAATCGTTATATCATCGTTATCGGCGTCATGGGCTATATGGTGTTTAATAATTAGAATATGATTGTTATTTTTCCAACACCATAGAAGCATGTTATAGGGCTAATCATTAAAATTTTATAATGGTTATAAAAATGATTACAAACCGTCAATCTATAACAAAGAATTGCATGCAAACATAGGACCTTAGGTTAAAAATTGAATTAATTTTAAAATGTTTAAAATTAATTAAACCTAACCTCATTTTAATTCTAACAGGATTAGAATTATCTTCTTACTTAGAATTAAAATAGTTTTAATGAACTAAGTAGGAGAAATATTACTATGATTATAAGGGAACTCTCCTGGTGAAGTTCTGTCTAGGCTGGGGGTATTTAAGTTGACGGTTGCGGAACACCTCCTACCTGGGAACAGATCCGGAACCTGAGTTGAATTAATCATAGTCTAATGTTAGCATGCAATGTCACTAGGTAATTAAAAGGGTTCAATACACCTATACATTAGAATAAAGACCTATATATAAGAGTTATATAAAGGCATAGACTTAGATATATTCACTTAGCCAGGATTTACCTAAGGAATAGACCCTAATTATAAAAATACTTAGTGGGAGGAAATATATCAAAACAAGATTTTCATAAATCAAATTTTGCTCTCACGTCCTCAAGAGTTCACAACGTGAGGTCCATGTTTGGCCTCAAGTCACCCTGGGAGTGACCCCCTACGGATGGTGTATGCATGGATCAATATCAAGGTGAATGAGGGAGTATTTTATAGTAAGTGGGAGCAGGACACGTGTCAACGTATCCTACAGTCTCCTCCACTAGGTTGCACCGTGAGATCCCCATGATCTACCTGCGAGTCGCCCTGGGAGCGATCACCGTACAGAGGGCTTGATCATGGGAGTCGGAACAATGCAAACTCCAGAAATGGATAGGGTTTCTTAGGTCCATTTCCAACTTTGACTTTTCCTACGGTAGCTGATAGCGGGCAGAAATGTCGCTATTTTAGTCCTAAATTATTAAGCTTTTGAACGCTTTAATTGTGTTTTTATTGAAGATGTTTAATAAATTTTGTTATTTGGTCTTTAGGAGCAAATTATGGATTTTGGTGGAAAAAATGCCTATAAGGAGCCATTCAAGCCCAAATTCCATACATGGGTCAAGGGGGAGTCCAAGAAAGTCAACCAATTAAAGTTGATCCAAAAAAAGAAATGAAGGAAGGCCAAATTTCAAGCCCAATCCACGCCAGCCTGGTCTAAAATCCGCATAGCGTCGAGACGCTGTGGAGACAGCATCGCGACGCTGTCCCATTTCTTGCCCAGCAAGTTGAGTGACGTCACAGCGTTGCGATGTTGTGTCGTTAGCGTCGCGACGCTGTTCTATTTTCGAGCCTATAAAATGCGCCCCTTGGTGCCATTTTTTACCATCAATCATCATTCAATCCTTTCATTTCCTTTCTTTCTTGGGTCTTTTGGAGCCTTCTCTCAAGGCTTTTTAGCCTTTTGGAGAGTTCTTAGTGGGAAATTTTTGGGGAGTTTTGGGGAGCACTCTAGGAGGCTCAAGGTGTGCTCGGAGGGACTCCAAGCGCCAGCGACGGGGTCTTCGACGGTCATTTTCTTCCCTTTTATTTTGCTCATATTTATGCTTTCCATTGTATATTTTGTGAATATTTTAGCTATGTATAGAAACCCCAATTTCGGGTCTTGAAATGAAATTATAGTTAAATGTTGTTATAATTGTCTATCTCCTGCCCTCTTTTACTAATTATTTGTATGGATGTTAGTAATGTTGTATGCAATCTGGCCAATTGTATATTGATCCGATTCTTAATGGAAACTCGACCGAGAGAAATTAGGATAGATCATAATCCATGCAACTAGTTTAATTGACCGTCGTGACAACGGGATTAGTTGATTAAACTTAGATTCCTAAAATGAATCAGAGCGTAATAATTAACGAATTTTAATGGCGCTAAGGACACTTAGGTTGTTAAAATGAGTTAATTAGAATTAGGGGAAACTGACAGGAGATCCTGTGTGACTAACGGAGATTCTAGGAGTATAATTAGTTGGCCAATGAGATAGGTTAATTGTAATAATTATTTAGCTATTAATTGATTTTCAAGACCCCACTTCCCATTTAAAAACTCTTTCTCCATATTTTATTTTTCTTGATTGATCAATTTAATTCCTTTAATCGCTTTATTTTTAATTCCCTTTTATTGCATGTTGAGGTCCCTAAATATTATTTCCTCCAAGTATTTTTAGTGTTCAAGTAACTTTTGCTTTGCTTAAATTTCGCTTCGCCTCCTTGTGGATTCGATACTCGGAATATTTCCGTTTTATATTACTTGCGGCCCGTGCACTTGCGGTTCGCAACAGTAGCATTGTTGGGGCCGGCCTTTGAGATCTGAAAATGAAGGGTCACACTTACGGAAAATTATTAAGGTGTTAATAATTTCTTGACCGAATAACGGTAGCTAAGAACTATTGGCATATGAGTTATTCTGGTAATAGGGATTGGCTGAGATTGTCTCAATTCAGGGGAGGAGTAGTTGACTGCCCTACGATAGCTGCTGCTCTAAACCTCTGAAGTATCGTTGCAAAATGAATGTTTATTCTATGGGTCGATCATTACTTTTGCTAAACTGATTAAAGTAAAATAATTATATTATTTTGTGTAATGGGTTAATGCAACATCACTAATTAAGTTAATTTGTTTGATTTCAGCATGAATTGTTCTTTGTATGTCTCTAATAACGCCAATTTCAAAACTGGTATTTCTAATACAACAAAGAAATTTAACTTAAACACTAATCGTGTGGAATTGGTCTTAACTGGGGACTGTCCTCAGGCCCAAATGTCTAATTCATCTGAAATTGTTCATGATGAATATGACATAGACTGCTTAGCACAACTCAATGAAAATAAATGTGATTTATTGCTCATTGAAACGTGTATAGTGGAAAATGATGATACAGCATGGATCCTTGATTCAGGTGCCACTTATCACGTATGCTCTTCCTTTGAGAGAATGAGTTTCTGGCAACAATTAGATGCTGGGGAAATGACTCTCAGAGTTGGGACTGGGGAGTTCATTTCAGCTAAAGCAGTGGGAGATATTAAAATGTTCTTCTCTAGGGAACGCTATATGTTATTAGATAATGTATATATAGTTCCCAAGATAAAAAGAAATTTGATTTCTATTTCTTGTTTGCTTGAACAAGGATATTGTATCCTTTACTGTTAATGAAGTTTTTATTACTAAAAGGGGTGCTGATATCTGTTATGCAAAAATGGAGAACAATTTATATGTTTTAAGACCAATAGGGTCTAGGGCTATTTTGAACAATGAGATGTTTAAAACAGCTGAGACTCAACAAAAAAGGCAGAAAGTTTCTCCAAGTACCTATCTTTGGCACTTGAGACTTGGCAACATAAATCTCAATAGGATTGGGAGATTGGTTAAGAACGGACTTCTAAGCCAGTTAGAAGATGGTACTTTACCTCCGTGTGACTCATATCTCGAAGGTAAAATGACCAAACGAACTTTTACTGGAAACGGTTATCGTGCCAAGGAGCCCTTAGAGCTCGTACATACGGATCTCTGTGGTCCAATGAATGTTAGAGCTCGAGGAGGGTATCAAATTAATGCTATAGTTTATATTAATCTACATTTTGATGCACATTAAAACTATAGGTTAAATGAGAGAGATAAAATTGAATATGATTCAATTATAAAATTTAATTAAATATTTGATATTTAATTAGTGTGGGATTCAATTAATAGAGAATTAATTGAATGTCCAATTTAACTCGATTAAATATGATTTAAATTGAATTAAAAAACTTTATATTATAATTGATTTAATTAAATTAATTATAATTAATTAATTAATTAGATAATTATTATTTAATTTGTTAATGGTCCAGATCTAATTGATTTAGATCAAAGGCAAGGATTGGTTAGGGAAGTTAATTGTAACTTCCCAACTTAATCATACGTGGTGGCCTGATGGTGGTTGTAGATATCGATCATTTTTTGCCCTCTCACGCAAAACACAGAAAAGCTCTCTCTGGAAAATCTCTCTCAAATCCCTCTCAAAACAGCCACATTGTTTGCTGTAAATTCCCTTTCAAGACCAGTGTTTGGGTTCCCACAAGGCAATCTCAGAGATCCAAGAGTGTAGCGGGTGCTTTCGAGTGGGTGTGTTCATTGGGAGATCAAGGAACTTATTTGGAGCATTGTGTTGTGTTTGCCTCCAAATTCATGTAAGTTTCCGGTATCTAAAATGGTTTTAGATTTATTTCCAGCATGCTTAATCTGTGTAAATTATAGAAATCGTTTCTGTATTTTATTTTGCCAATGTATCGGTTTTTCATAAATGAAATTGTATAACGATTTGGTCTTGATTGTTTTCGCTGCTAAAGGGATTTCAGCCCTTCAACTTAATCCTCAAAGCTCAAACATTCAAAAACTAAAGCAATCAAGAGACATTCACATGAGTAACAATGAGGAGACAAATCAGAAGTTTTCAAAGATAATCTTGCACAAGAGAGTTTTATCCCACCTAAACAAGACTTTACTAACCCAGGATTGGCTTACTAAACTCCCATCCTATCTTCCTCCTACACTGGCACTAAGTGTTGGGTTTTATGCCCTAAAACTTGTAGATAATGAATGAAAACAAATTGTATACTTGTTTCAATAAAGTGTTATTGAGTTTCTACAATAAAGAGTTATTGTTAAATATTGCACAATTTGACCCAAATCCAATAAACTAAGATCCAAGGTTGTTTGTATGTAACTTGAACTAGTATGTGGGTGTTGGGTTTTATGCCCTAAAACTCGTAGATAGTAAATGAAACAAATTAATCGATCTCAATAAAGCGTTGTTTGAGTGATTCAGTAATTTGGTTATTGAATAATCGAGTTTGCATTAATAAACCGTAAATCAAATAAATTAAGATCCAAGGTTGTTTAAATGAAACTTGGACTAGTATGTGGGGACATATGAGGATCGGTGTCCAAGTAATACCTAAATGGTCTATAGTATAGGGATAAGGCTGGGTACCTTATCCTGGTGACACTATGTGATACGGCCCACCTTGTATTCGATACAGATGCAATGATCCAAAGCATCCATGTAGGTGAAATGCGAGTGGGGGTATCCTATGCAAAGAGTTTGCATAAGACCGGACCGCGAAATAGTAACCACTAGATGTAACGTCGTTAACTAGTTTAGGTTTCTATTTCAATAGGATGACCTAGGTAACTCAATCTCAATCCTAAGTCTGTTATGAACCCCTTTCAAGAGGGATTGTCCTTAGATTTGTATGGGTGAGAGTGGTCAGTTCGCCGACTCAATAATCCTACCATTTCAGGGGCAAGACCGAATGGGGGTGATAACTCTCCAAAAGGGAGTTATTTAGGCCTTATTTCTATAGGGATTTGGGTGTCTTTTGTGCTAACTAGGGTTGGTTTTAGATAGATATTATATGTTTTAACCCATTTGGAAGAATGGATGCTTTGGAAGTTATTTTGTGCAGAATGTATTGCTGAGCGACTTGCGAGAGCAACTTCTGTGCTGCAGCAAAGCAAGGAGCAAAACTGCCACGTCACAGCTCGTTAGCCAATTTAATGAATTGAATTCAGTTAAGCTATTCTCGGATTTAAGGAGCAAGGAGAGTCATCCACGTGTCTAGGTCAACCTAATTCAAGCTTGTCTTCACTCTATAAAAGGGAGAGGCCGCCCAAAGTCAAAATCATTCCACTCTTGGAAAGGGATCACTTCTCATTTCCATTATTGGGAGTCGAATAGAGGAGAAGGATTAGGGACTACAAGAAGACCATCAATTACGAAGTTGATCAAGGGAATTAGTATTTTCTTGTATTATTTTGTAATTATGGATGCACTTACTCATATTGTAACGTGTGTTGTCATGTGCTCTATGAACTAAGTAATTTTAGGTGTTGGTTAGGAAGTATGTAATTGTTGTGCTTAATCTCTATGCAATATAAGTTGATTTGATGCATCTTGATTATTTGTTGTGCTTATTTACATTTTGTGCCCGCTTGGCCAGCCGGTATGAATATCACTTCTTAGTTTCAGGGATGATTTGGGAAGTGTGTGGCATTTAATCACACTAGATCATTGTTGTCGCTACGGGTTTGCGATGCGGAGCGGCCGACTTTGTTCCCTAGAGGAGGAAAATGGAGTCGCCACCAGTCTTGATTTAGAGAGTGACCGTGAGTTGGGAGAAAAACGTGAGGAGTAGGAGAAGGAAAAAAATAATTCTTGAGGAGTAGGGGAAGGAAGTTAGGTGGGAAAGAGATTGAAGTGTATCTAGGGTTTTGAAAGAGAGAGATTTAAGGAGTGTATTTTTAGCCAGAAAAAAACGTGTGGAGAGGTATTCTTGGGATCAAAAAAACGTGAAATGCAAGATGTGAGAGGACTCCCTTTTTATAGCCAAGTTCAACCACCACATATTAGGAAGGTGATCAAATAAAATTAAAATCCAATAAATAAAAAATGAAAAGGGAATTAAATAAATATACAAATTCTACCTTCCAAATTTACAAGATATTATTTGACAATCAATCATCCAAGGAAACTAAATATTTTGTTTAATTAACCTTACCAAATAAATCTAATATTTGATTTGGCAAATTAATTAATCAAAATAAAATATTTGACCTAATTAATCCTACGAAATTTAATAATGATTGAATTGACTAATTAAAAGTTCTAGAACACTCTTTTTTTTTATATGCCCCTTTTAAAAAAAATATCGGACAAATTTAGGGGTCTACAATTGTGTATTGGTGAACGCCAGTGACTGAGCTAGGGATAGCAAGTTGCCTAGTGCTTGATCGGTAGTACGTCATTGGAGTTGAAACATATTCTAAAAAATCCAGAGTTCCAGGAGGAATCTGCTAATAAGACTGCAAGAGTTTTGCCTGTTCAATAATATTGCTAGAGCATCTTTTAAAACAATTACTAAATCCTGACCAGCACCTGTTTCTAATCTGTATGCTTATTTGTTTACTTTCTGTTCTGTCATTTCTTTTGCTTCAGCATTCTATAAAAACCAATCATTTTAACCACTTTTGAAACCATTGAAAATTTATACAAAATAGATAAAGTGAGAACTAATTAAGACCTTGGATTTGATAAATACTTATTACTTGCTGTGGACTATGTATACTTGCACAGAGTTCTAGAGTTAATTTTTACCTTATTTTTACTAACTCTAGGAACCCAACAAGTTTTTGGCACCGTTGCCGGGGACTTGAATAAGTTTTTTATCTGATCTGTTTTGTGTATGTGTTTTAGTGGTTTGGTGCTAGAACTTTTTGATTGTTTCTTTTGTTTTTGCAGGTGTGAGTTTGGTGCATGAACGATCCGCCTGGGTAAGGTTCGAGCTTGATCCAGAAATCGAGAGGACATTTAGGAGAAGAAGGAGAGAGCAGCGTAGAAACCAAAATATAATGGCTGACGTGTCGCGTCTCCTGCAGGCTCCAGAAGATCCAGTGAACCCCCAGCAGAATCATGTGCTGCAGCCAAATCCACCGCTGGAGCAAAATGGACAGCAAAATAATCAGGCTGAGAATCCTATCTTGGTAGCAAACGATAGGGCCAGAGCCATTCAAGCGTATGTTTTTCCAATGTTTGATGAGTTGAATCCAGGGATTGCACGTCCTCACATTGAGGCAGCAAATTTTGAAATGAAACCAGTAATGTTTCAGATGTTGCGAACCGTGGGTCAGTTCCATGGTTTGTCATCTGAAGACCCCCATTTACATCTTAAGTCTTTTCTAGGAGTTAGTGATTCTTTTGTGATTCAAGGAGTGCCTAGAGATGCCATCTCCTTAGATTAACTTTGTTCCCGTATTCTCTTAGAGATGGAGCAAAGGCATGGTTAAAATCTTTTGCTCCAGGATCAATTAGGACTTTGAATGAGTTAGCAGAAAAATTTCTTAGTAAATATTTCCCACCAAATAGGAATGCTAAATTGAGGAGTGAGATAGTAAGATTTAGGCAACTTGAAGATGAAACTTTTAGTGAGGCTAGGGAGACGTTTAAGGAGCTTTTGCGAAAGTGTCCTGTTACGCTCGCCGTTTTACGACTTTCACACCGCAAGTGCACGGGTCGTCACAAGTAATATAAAACGGTAGGTAATACCGAGTATCGAATCCACAGGGAGGCGAAGCAAAATTTAAGCAAGCAAAGATTCCTAGAGCACTAAAAATACTTGGGATAAATAATATTCAGGGACCAAAACATGCAATTAAAGAGAATTTAAAAAAATATTTAAAGCAATTAAAGAAATCAATTTGATAAATCAAGAAGAATAAAATATGGAGAAAGAGTTTTTAATGGGAAGTGGGGTCTTGAAAATCAATTATTAGCTAAACATTTATTATAATTATCCTATCTCATTGCCCAACTAATTATAATCCTAGAATCTCCGTTAATCACATACTTCTATCGGTTTCTCCTAATTGTAATTAATTCATTTTAACAACCTTAGTGTCCTTAGCGCCACTAAAAATCATTAATTATTACGCTCTGATTCATTTTAGGAATCTAAGTTTAATCAACTAATCCCGTTGTCACGACGGGCAATTAAACTAGTTGCATGGATTACGATCTATCTTAATTTCTCTCCGCCGAGTTTCCATTAAGAATCAGATCAATACACAATTGGCCAGATTGCATAAAGCTTTAAGCACACCCATAAAAATAATTAGGAAAAAGGGCAAGAGACAGGTAATTATAACAACATTTTGACTATAATTTCATTTCAAGACCCCAAATTGGGGTTTAGCCATACATAGCTAAAATATCCACAAAATTTACAATGGAAAGCATAATTAAGAGCATAATAAAAGGGAAGGAATTGACTGTTGAAGACCCCTTCGCTGACGCTTGGAGTCCCTCTAAACACTCCTTGAGCCTCCTAGAATGCTCCCCAAAATTCCCCAAAAGTTTCCCACTAAAGAAACTCTCAAAAAGGCTTGAAAGCCTTGAGAGAGGCTCCCAAAGGAGCCAAGAAAGCAAAAAAGGAATGGAAGAATATGATGATTGATGGTAAAATGAGGCACCAAGGGGCGCCTTATATAGGCTCGGAAAGGGGGTAGCGTCGCGACGCTATATGGCACAGCGTCGCGACACTGACCTTACAGCGTCTCGACGCTAGGCGTTTTCCAGATCTTTCAGCTACGGATTTGGGCTTCAATTTGGGCCTCTCCACATTTCTTTTTGGACCTTTTTCTTCATAGTTGACCTCTTTTGACTCCCCTTGACCTAAGCATGGAAATTGGGCTTGAATGACTTCATTTTGGGCACTTTTATCACCAAAATCCATAATTTGCTCCTAAAGACCAAATAACAAAATACATTAAATATTTTCAATAAAAACACAATTAAATCACAAAAAAGCCTAATAAATTGGGACCAAAATAGCGACATTTCTGCTCGCTATCACACCCCCAAACTTAAGCTTTTGCTAATCCCGAGCAAAATAAATTCTAAAGATGCATGAAATAGAATTGCTCAAGCCTCAATGATTTTGGAATTCTTAAGATAGAATGGAAAACATGCAAGTGGAATAAGCAAGCACCGCATACTTGTGAAGAAATCTTAAACTAGTTTGAACTTAAGATTAACGAATAGCATGCTCAAGACTTATCTATGGATTCTTTTACTAAACTAGATTAGTCTTATGGCTTTCTCCATTTGTTTTCCCCCTACACTGGCTAAAAGCCCCTAATAGGTCGGAGTTCTTCTATCATGCAAAAAAAAGAAACTAGGGTGCCTGTCATTTTCTTTTTCATGGGGGAGCAAAATTCACAAATATTTTTTTCTTTTTCTTTTGCTACTCCCCCAAACTTGCATTTTGATATCTAATGGTACTAGCTTTCACACTACGGTGCAGGGACCCTTAACCCGAATTTTATTCTTTGGTTGGCCTAATTGATCACACCGCAAGTAGCTCTTTTTACCCCTAGGCTTTTTCTTTTGTGCAAGCAAAAATTTTCTTTTTCAACAGATTTTTCTTTTCTCTCATTTTCTTTTGTTGCTTTTGCTTTTCTCTCAGTAGGCATAGCATTTTTTTCTACCTAGCTCTTTAGAACAATCAAGCATGAACTTCCTAGTATTAGAAACTAAGCCTATCGGGGTGACAACAAACTTTAAAAATCATAATAAGAATCTAGATTTTCAAAGACGTCATTAGATAAAACTATTGCATGCTTTAGACATCAAAACTAAGTATCAAAAAATTTTAAAAATTCACAATTTCTACCGTGCTCCCAGATTCCACAACATATAAAGCATTTTCTCCCAAAACTTCTAAAATCACATCCTTGGCTATCATAGCTATCTATTCATGCATCCAACAAAATTCAAATATGCTCAACACAGCGAAAGCCTCCCCCCCAAACTTAAACTAAACATTGTCCCCAATGTTTTACAAACAATAAAGCAAATAGAGGGATACTGAGACTTCCCTGAGCTAGGAGCGCTTCATCCTCTTCCTTTGGATCCAAAAAAATGGGATTTTTGGAACTTTGGGATTTGCTAAGGTGATCTTGCAAAACAAAATTGGATCACGAAGCAAAGAAAATTATTTACCTCAAAAACAACTACTTAGACTTTAATCCTTGGGTTGCCTCCCAAGCAGCGCTTTCTTTAACGTCTTTAGCTAGACGAGGCTTGGCACGCTTATGGAGGCTCGAAATAAAAGTTTTCATCATCCTCCGAGCCCTGCAAAAAATCGCGCACCGAATTGCACACTGCAAACAGGGGAGAAAAAAAAAACTTTCCCCTGGCCCATCTTCACTAAAGAGATTAGGGAAAAATACACTTTTGGTCCCTGAGGTTTGGGTTAAGTGACACTTTGGTCCCTGAGTTTTCAAACTCAACAAAAATACCCCTGAGGTTTGAGATAAGGGGCACTTTGGTCTCTGCCGTCAAATTTTCTGTTAACTTTTAACAGTTGCTGACGTGGCACTATTATTTTAATATAAAAAATATTTTTTTTTTATTTTTTTAAATAAAAATATTTAAAAAATAAAATATTAATATTTTATTTTTTTTATTCTTTCTCCCATTCTCTCTCATCTTCTTCTTCTTCTCCATCTTCTCCATCTCCTTCATCTTCCTTCTTCTTCTTCCTAACTCCGGCGACCGCCGGCCACCGCCGGCGCCGACGACTGATTTTTTTTTTTTTCTTCTCTCTTCTTCTCTTTTCTTCTTCTCTCTTACCCCATTTTTCTTCTCTATTTTTTTTTAAATAAACAAGAGGAGGAAGGAGGCCCCTCCTCCTTCTCCGTCCAGATCTGGACGGGGAGGGAGGAGGGGCCTCCCTCCTCCTCTGTTTCGCGTCGGAAGGCAATCTCGAGCAGATCTGGTCATTCGACTCAGCGGCGGCCTCCTCAACGTCGAGCAGATCTGGGTTCGACTCAGCGGCGGCCCCCTCACGTCGAGCAGATCTGGGTTCGACTCAGCGGCGGCTTCCTCATCGTCGAGCAGATCTGGGTGTTTGTCCGGCGACTTCCACGACGAGCAGATTTGGGATTCAGCGCGTGCAGCTTCCAGCGGGGAGGGAGGGACCCAAACAGATCTGGGCGGGATAGATGAGATGAAGAGAGGGAGAGATGAGAGAGGGAGAGAGAAAGACTGAAGAAAAAAAATGGAGGGACCGCCGGCGGAAAAAAAAGAGAAAAAAAAATTGAAAAGTTGGAGAAAGAGAGAAAAGTGAAGAAGAAGAGAAGAGAAGGAGAAGAAGAAAAAAAAATAAAATAAATAAAATAAAAGTTGTCGACGGCCACCGGCGAGTGGTGGTCGCCGGTCGTCGGCCATGTGCATAAGGTCAAGAAGAAGTAGAAAGAAGAAGGTCAAGAAGAAGAAAGAAGGGGAAAGAAATAAAGAAAATATAAAATAATATTTTATTATTTTAATATGTTTTTATTTAAAAAGTTTTAAAAAATAATTTTTTTATTAAAATAATAGTGCCACGTTAGCAACCGTTAGTATTTAACAGAAAAATAGACGGCAGGGACCAAAGTGCTACTTATCTCAAACCTCAGGGGTATTTTTGTTGAGTTTGAAAACTCAGGGACTAAACTGTCACTTAACTCAAACCTCAGGGACCAAAAGTGTATCTTTCCCAAGAGATTATCATAATAACATTCCAGAAAATATGCAACAGTGTCGAATCTCTTTTCTAAATCTCTATTCACAAAACAATTGTTAACAGAGTCATCGAGCGTTATGATATCTACCGGTCTGGGATCTAAAGGTGGCCTATCAATCATGCCAGTCCATTCATCAGATCCAATATCTACATGCTCAGGAGATTCCTCAGACTGAGAATTAAAAAATGATTCAACTAGGCTGTCATATGACTCGCTATCAGAATTAAAGAATTCAAGCATTTCAGGATCATATTCTATACTATGCACAGATTCGAGCTCTTCTGGGTCAGATTCTATGCTATATACATCATCAGGACACGAATCAAAGTTATTAACATTGTCAGGATTCATGCACTCAGGAATATCAAGATCAGACTCAATAGATTAAGCATTATCATGATCAAACTCAAAATTATCTATCAAGTAATCCTTTTTATGCAAATCATGCTCATCCTCAATGTCAGGTAATTCAATATCATCATCAAAATCATCAATCTCAGGCAAATCCAACTCATTTTCAAAAGAAGGTAAATCATCAACTGCAGATATTTCATGCTCATAAGCAGGCAAGTCTAATTCATTTTCAAAGTCAGGCAAATCTAAATCATTTAGCTCCATCTCAAACAGAGGGTCATCTAAATATGCATCAAAATCCAAATCCCCATCATCCATGAGCACTTCTCCTAAGCCTAGGCCAAGATTATATTCTACCTCCTCATCATTGTCAGTCAAGTATTCAGGACCAATAGAAAAACAAGTATGCAGACTACATACAGACTCATCCTGGCAAAAAATACTAAACATGACTTTTTCATTATCAATGTTCAAGGTAAGCTTACCTGTATGCACACTAATTTCAGCCTTACCAGTTGCTAAGAAAGGTCTGCCTAGAATAATGGGTACCTCTCTGTCCTCCTGCATGTCGAGTACCACAAAGTCTACAGGGAAGATAAATTTATTGACCTTTACCAGTACGTCCTCCACAACACCCATCGGGTGGTAATCGATCTATCAGCAAGCTGGAGGGTGACGTCGGTGTCCTTCATTCCTGTTAAACCAATCTTCCTATATATAGAATAGGGCATTAAATTTATACTAGCACCTAGATCACACAAGGCCCTATTGAAAGATACTTCTCCTATGGTGCAGGGAATGGTAAAACTCCCTGGATCTTTCTGTTTAGAAGGCATCTTTCCGGAAACTATGGTACCACTACTTTCAGACAATTTAAAAACTTCTCTTTTCAAACTTTTCTTCCTAGTAAGCATTTCCTTCATGAATTTCCCATAATTAGGCATGTTATACAAAGCATCTACTAAGGGAATATTCACAGACAATTTTTTAAACATCTTTAGGCATTTCTGAAACTGCTCATCTAATTTAACATTTTTAAAGCGTTGAGGAAAAGGTAACTCCCTGTAATCAAAGGTTGGACATTCGCCCCTCCGCTTGGGCGGGCTGATGTGCGAGCCTTTGTCATGGTGGTTGCATGGAACCACTTCTTCCTCGTTCAGTTTCTCGTCATGTCTGACATTCTGCTTTTCATCTTTTTCTTTTCCTGCAAAAAAGTTAGAAACACCACAATTCAAATTAACAGAGTTAGGAGGATGTTGGGACCTTTCAGAGGAGGCTTTTTGTGTCTCAACCCTTTCATCTTCATCCTTGCTCTTTTCTTCTTCCTTCTTCTTTTCTGAACTGATCTCCAGCTTCCTACCACTTCTTAGTGTCACCATCTTGCATTGCTCACTTGGGTTAGGTTCAGTGTCGCTTGGAAATTTTCCCTTCTGAAGGGCATTCACCGCTAAAGCTATCTGACCTATTTGAACTTCCATATTTTTCAAAGCAGTGTCGTGATTATTGACTGTCGTCTGGAGATTGACATTCAACACTTTTTGTTCTTTGATAAACATAGTCACCATCTCCTCCAGGTTATTCTTCTTTTCAGGCGCACTGGATGATGCAAAGCCTGGCTGTGGCTGCAAAACATTCTTCGTGTTTGAGTACGAGAAGTTCTCATGATTGCGTAGACTGGGGTGGTAGAAGTTCGGTATTTGAGTAAATGGTCTGTTCCCCACATATTGAAATTCTTCCACATCTTGACCTTCCTTCTTCGAATACCCTTCAGCTAAGGTGGAAATGGATTTGACCACCTCAGATGAAGTCATCTTGTTCAGGGCATTGGTCAGAGATGCCATCTGTGCCTTCAATGAACTCGACTCATCTAATTCATATATTCCAACCTTCTTAGAAATCACTCCCCTCTCGGTCGGCCACTGATAACTGGTTGCTGTCATTTCCTCTAACAGATCCTTGGCTTCCGCCACTGTTTTGGAAAGAAAACTTCCACCTGCTGATGTGTCTAAAACTGTCTTGGTGGAGGAATTCAGACCATTGTAAAACAACTACACCTGGAGCCAATCTGGATATCCATGTTGTGGGCATCGCCTGAGCATCTCCTTATATCTCTCCCATGCCTCGTACAACTGCTCCTCGTCAAGTTGCCTAAACGTTCCAATCTCAGTTCGGAGCTTCGTAGTTTTGGCAGGCAGGAAAAATTTAGTTAGGAAAGCCTGGGCAAGCTCATCCCATGTACTAATACTGCCCGTCTCGACTGATTCGAGCCAATCCTTTACCTTGTCTTGCAGAGAAAACGGAAATAACCTCAGTCTTATAGCGTCGGCCGGAACTCCGTTCATTTTCACCGTCCCACATATTTCCAAGAATGATCGCAGATGTGAGTGTGGGTCCTCAGAAGGATGTCCCTTAAAAGAATTATCGCGCGCCATCTGAATCAATCCTGTCTTTAACTCAAAATTGGTAGCTTGGATCGGGGCGTAAACAATTCCGAAATTCTCAGTGGGAAGAACTGGCTGTAGAAAGTATCTGATTGCCTTGGGAGCTTCATCTTGATGGGCCATTGCTTCTGCTAATCTTTTTTCTCTACGAATAGATCTAAGAGTCCTGTCAATTTCGAGATCTAGCGGAAACAAATTAACCACCTTGTTGCTTCGCATACAATACTCCCAATCAATCAAAAGAACCAAACAAAAACAAAAATAAAATGATATTCACAAAATAATGACAGAAAAATATTTACACCTAAATTACTATTTATCCCTTTCTTTTCGATGTCAAGAAAAATTGGTTTGCTTAAAAATCAAGCCTCCCCGGCAACGATGCCAAAAACTTGTTTCGCTCGCCGTTTTACGACTTTCACACCGCAAGTGCACGGGTCGTCACAAGTAATATAAAACGGTAGGTAATACCGAGTATCGAATCCATAGGGAGGCGAAGCGAAATTTAAGCAAGCAAAGATTCCTAAAGCACTAAAAATACTTGGGATAAATAATATTCAGGGACCAAAACATGCAATTAAAGAGAATTTAAAAAAATATTTAAAGCAATTAAAGAAATCAATTTGATCAATCAAGAAGAATAAAATATGGAGAAAGAGTTTTTAATGGGAAGTGGGGTTTTGAAAATCAATTATTAGCTAAACATTTATTATAATTATCCTATCTCATTGCCCAACTAATTATAATCCTAGAATCTTCGTTAATCACATAGGTTCTCCTATCGGTTTCCCCTAATTGTAATTAATTCATTTTAACAACCTAAGTGTCCTTAGCGCCATTAAAAATCATTAATTATTACGCTCTGATTCATTTTAGGAATCTAAGTTTAATCAACTAATCCCGTTGTCACGACGGGCAATTAAACTAGTTGCATGGATTACGATCTATTCTAATTTCTCTCTGTCGAGTTTCCATTAAGAATCAGATCAATACACAATTGGCCAGATTGCATAAAGCATTAAGCACATCCATACAAATAATTAGGAAAAAGGGCAAGAGACAGGTAATTATAACAACATTTTGACTATAACTTCATTTCAAGACCCCAAATTGGGGTTTAGCTATACATAGCTAAAATATCCACAAAATTTACAATGGAAAGCATAATTAAGAGCATAATAAAAGGGAAGAAATTGACTGTTGAAGACCCCTTCGCTGACGCTTGGAGTCCCTCTGAACACTCCTTGAGCCTCCTAGAATGCTCCCCAAAATTCCCCAAAAGTTTTCCACTAAAGAAACTCTGAAAAAGGCTTGAAAGCCTTGAGAGAGACTCCCAAAGGAGCCAAGAAAGCAAGAAAGGAATGGAAGAATATGATGATTGATGGTAAAATGAGGCACCAAGGGGCGCCTTATATGGGCTCGGAAAGGGGGTAGCGTCACGACGCTATATGGCACAGCGTCGCGACGTTGTGACGTCATCGACTTGCCGGCCAAGAAATGGACAGCGTCGCGACGCTGTCCTTACAGCGTCTCGACGCTAGGCGTTTTGCAGATCTTTCAGATACGGATTTGGGCTTCAATTTGGGCCTCTCCACATTTCTTTTTGGACCTTTTTCTTCATAGTTGACCTCTTTTGACTCCCCTTGACCCAAGCATGGAAATTGGGCTTGAATGGCTTCATTTTGGGCACTTTTATCACCAAAATCCATAATTTGCTCCTAAAGACCAAATAACAAAATACATTAAATATTTTCAATAAAAACACAATTAAAGCACAAAAAAGCCTAATAAATTGGGACCAAAATAGCGACATTTCTGCTCGCTATCATGTCCCCACCATGGTTTGCCACATTGTACCCAAATGGAAACATTTTACAATGGGTTAAATGGAGCAACCCAAGGTATGGTTGATGCTTCGGCTGGAGGGGTCCTTTTGGCAAAAACTTTTAATGAAGCCCATGAAATTTTAGAAAGAATATCAACTAATAGTTGTCAGTGGTCGGATGTTAGAGGCACAAATAAAAAGGTTAAGAGTGTGTTAGAGGTTGATGGTGTGTCCACCATTAGGGCTGATATTGCAATGTTAACTAACGCTCTTAAAAATGTGACAGTGGTTAGTCATCAGCAGCTGCCAGCTGTGAGCCTGCTGCAGTGGTGAACCAAGTTGCAGAGGAAGCATGTGCCTATTGTGGTGAAGACCACAATTACGAGTTTTGCCCCAGCAATCCAGCTTCTGTGTTTTTTGTAGGTAATCAGTGGAATAACCCTTATTCTAACTTTTAAAATCCAGGTTGGCGCAACCACCCCAACTTCGCATGGGGAGGACAAGGAAATAATGTGCAAACACAGCAAAAGGTGAACCAGTCGGGATTTGCTAAAGCACAGGTATTGCCCCAGCAAAACAAGCAGGTTTTGCCCCAGCAAAATTCAGAGAGTTCTCTTGAAACGATGATGAAAGAATATATGGCTCGTACAGATGCCGCAATTCAAAGTAATCAAGCTTCAATGAGAGCCCTGGAATTGCAAGTGGGTCAGCTAGCTAATGAGCTGAAGGCAAGGCCTCAAGGGAAACTTCCTTCAGATACTGAACACCCTAAAAGGGAAGGTAAGGAGCAGGTAAAGGCAGTAACTCTAAGGAGTGGTAAGCCACTAGAAGAGAGAAAAGAGCCTAGTAAACCCCAGGATATAGAGAAAAATTGTGATAAAAATGTTATTGTTGAGAAAGAGTTGGAGTCTGGTCAGGGTGTTGGAGGCAGCAATAATGATGCTGGAGCATCTGGTTCTGTTCCAGATGTGGAACCACCTTATGTGCCGCCCCCACCTCATGTACCACCTCTACCTTTTCCACAAAGGCAAAGGCCTAAGAATCAGGATGGTCAATTTAAGAAGTTTTTAGAGATTCTTAAGCAATTGCATATAAATATCCCTTTAGTAGAAGCTATAGACCAAATACCTAATTATGCTAAATTCCTTAAGGATATTTTAACTAAAAAGAAGAGGTTAGGTGAGTTTGAAACTGTATCTCTTACTGAGGATTGTAGTGCTATTCTTAAGAATGGGCTACCAACAAAGGCTAAGGATCCAGGATCATTTACTATACCTGTGTCTATAGGTGGAAAAGAGTTAGGTAGAGCACTTTGTGATTTAGGTGCAAGCATTAACCTTATGCCTCTTTTGGTCTATCAAAAGCTAGGTATTGGTGAAGGACCTATTGTTGGGTTTTATGCCCTAAAACTCGTAGATAGTAAATGAAACAAATTAATCGATCTCAATAAAGTGTTATTTGAGTAATTTAGTAATTTGGTTATTGAATAATCGAGTTTGCATTAATAAACCCTAAATCCAATAAACTAAGATCCAATGTTGTTTAAATGAAACTTGGACTAGTATGTGGGGACATACGGGGATCAGTGTCCAAGTAACAACCTAAAAGGTCTATAGTATAGGGATAAGGCTGGGTACCTTATCCTGGTGACACTATGTGATACGGCCCATCTTGTATTCGATACAGATGCAATGATCCAAAGCATCCATGTAGGAGACATGCGGGTGGGGGTATCATATGCAATGAGTTTGCATAAGACCGGACCGCGAAATAGTAACCACTAGATGTAACGTCGTTAACTAGTTTAGGTTTCTATTTCAATAGGATGACCTAGGTAACTCAATCTCAATCCTGAGTCTGTTATGAACCTCTTTCAGGAGGGATTGTCCTTAGATTTGTATGGATGAGAGTGGCCAGTTCGCCGACTCAATAATCCTACCATTTCAGGGGCAAGACCGAATGGGGGCTGGGAACATAACAGTACAAGATGGAATTCACTTCTTCCCCTATTGGGGTAAGTAGATGTGTGTTTCCTTAAGGGCTGATTCCGGGACTTGAACAAAGGCGCGCCGTCCTCTCCTGGCCGGAGAGGAACTCCTGTTTAGTGGTTGGACCCTAAACAACTTGTTCATTAGAGGGATCAGCGGTACTTAAGGAACCAGAGGTAAACTAGGGATAAAACGGTAATTTGACCCAGCTGGTGTTACGAACACACGTGAAGGATTGACTTACTGCATTGGTCAATATCCGTGGACACAGAAATATTCTACAGTGAGAAGAGTGCAGCTGTGGGTCTTTAGTGGAGTGACCCACAGTTAACGAATGTTGACTAACTTGGTTAATGAGTTTTGTCAATTAGTCTCGTATCGTTGGAGCTTCTGATCTATAGGTCCATTAGGTCCCACTGGTAGCTCGTAAAGAGACTTGAGGCAATTAAGCATCAATTGTAAATTGAAAGTGTTCAATTTATTTGGGGAATCGTATAATGTATATTGATGCATTATAATATAAAGTTTATGAAACATTATAATATAATTTTTTAATTAATTTCAAAAATTAATTCTTGAGAGAAAATATTTGAAAGAGTTCAAATAAATTTAATATGAATTGGATTCATATTAATTTTAATTTTAATAAAATCCCTAAGATTAAATATATGATATTTAATTGAGAAATTAATTAATTAAGGAATTAATTAATTATTTATTAAAATTAGAGACCTTTTCCTATTAGGAAAAAGGTCTTGGCCTTTACTATATATAGAACCCCTGGGGTGGGGTGAAAGGCATCTCATTCATTCTCCTACTCTCAGAGAATTCCCCTCAGGGCTTCCTCTGGACTCCCACCAGTCTCCTGCCTCTAGAAGTCTCAGAGTCATACCGGTGTAGCTATAATGGTGGTGTTCGCACTAGTTCGTGATTATTTCACAAGTAGTTGGTGATTTAATCTAAGTCGTCAACGAGAGTAAGTGTTACTATATAAATTAGATTTAGATCTAATTTTTGTATGCTTAGCCTTAATATAAATTTAGAATAGTTCTAAAATTATTGCCAATGTATTGATATTTTAGATTAAACAAAATTAATTACGAATCGGTCCCAATCACGCTTCCGCTTTACGGAATTACGGAATTCCAATCCTTCAATTGGTATCAGAGCCGATCGTAGATCTAATTTTGTTTCTCTAAAATTTGCATTGGCTATTGGTGGGATTGATTAATGCATAATGTATGTATGGTTTGCATTGGACTGTTTAGGTTAATTTTATGGCTATAGATTTTGCTATTTTTTATGTGATTTGATCATGTAAGGGCCCGGTGTTTCGGGTATTTTATGTAAAATCGAGTCCTTTGTAAGTCCGGGTCTAGATTAAGTTTTTTATGAGATGAAAAACGTTGAATTCACGGCGAGAAGAAGCTGCAGCATCGCGACGCTGTCACGATGTGCGGTGCGAAGACATGTTTCAGGCGATTCAAGGTAGCTGGCGGTCTGGTTCGCATGGTCCATCTGATCTGGGACCAATTTGGTCCGGTTCAGCTGGAATTTGGCTCGGTTCGTGGTTTTCGTGGCTGGTTCGAAGTGGTTCGGGTCGGTTCGGGCGGTCTAGACCAGTATTTAGAGCTGCAAAAGGATTTTTAGGATAGAATTTAGCTATAATTATTGTAATTTATGCTTTATTTTATCCTAGGGGCCAAAATTAACGGGTTCAATTGCTATTTATTTGCTTTATGGATGTCATATAGCTTAAATTCCCACCATAGGTTAAGCATGTTTTCATGCATATTTATGTTATAATTGTTATAATGTATGGTAATTATGCATGAATTTAATTTCATGAGTTATTTAGTATAATTGTTATATTAAATATATGAAATTGGTGAAGCATGATGCATGACATTAATTTAGCTAAATATAATTGTTATATTTAATTAATGTAGCATGCATGCTTAGGATTATTTTCATGAGATTTAATATAATTAGTTATATTATGAATGAAAAAAAATCAATATATATCAATGCTTGTTTTCATATATGATTTAATATAAAATGTTATATTAATTAAATGAAAATGGAATAGCATTGAGCATGACATTAATTAGATTAATATAAGAGTTATATTATATTAATGTCAAATTTCATGTAACTTAATTTCATGGATGTTTAATTAATATAATCGATATTAATTAAATGAAATTGAAATTGCATGAAGGATGACACCACCTTAGATTAATATAATCGTTATATTATCGTTATCGGCGTCATAATAATATGGTGTTCAATAATTAGAATATGATTGTTATTTTTCCAACACCATAGAAGCATGTTATAGGGCTAATCATTAATATTTTATAATAAGTTATAAAATTGATTAGAAACCGCCATCCTATAACAAAGAGTTGCATGCAAACATAGGACCTTAGGTTAAGGTGTATTAATTTTAAAATGTTTAAAATTAATTAGACCTAAGCTCATTATAATTCTAATAGGATTAGAATTATTTTCTTACTTAGAATTAAAAATAGTTTTAATTGACTAAGTAGGAAAAACATTACTATGATTATAAGGGAACTCCACCGGTTAAGTTCTGTCTAAGGTTGGGGGTACTTAAGATGACGGTTTACGGAACACCTCCTACCTGGGAACTAACCCGAAATACCGGAGTTGAATTAATCATAGTTAAATGTTAGCATGCAATGTCACTAGGTAAATTAAAAGAGTTTAATTCACCTAGATCTTTAGAGTAAAGATTTATCATAACTATTGGTTATAAGGGAACTCTACCAGTAAAGTTCTGTCTAAGGCTGAAGGTACTTAAGATGACGGTTTACAGAACACCTGCTACCTGGGAACTGAGCCGGAACTTGAGTTGAATTAACCATAGTTATATTAGCATGCAATGTCTCTAGCTAATTAAAAGTGTTTAATCCACCTATACATTAGAGAAAAGACCTATATATATAAAAGTTATATACAGGCATAGACTTAGATAGATTCACTTAGCCGGAATTTACCTAAGTAATAGACCCTATAATTATAAAAAGACTTAGTGGGAGGAAATATGTCAAAACAAGATTTTCATAAATCAAGTTTTGCTCTCACGTCCTCAAAAGTTCACAACGTGAGGTCCATGTTTGGCCTCAAGTCACCCTGGGAGTGACCCCCTACGGATGGTGTTTGCATGGATTAATATCAAGGTGAATGAGGGAGTATTTTATAGTAAGTGGGAGCAGGACACGTGTCAATGTATCCTACGGTCTCCTCCATTAGGTTGCACCATGAGATCCCCATGATCTGCCTGCGAGTCGCCCTGGGAGCGATCACCCTACGGAGGGCTTGATCATGGGAGTCGGAACAACGCAAACTCTAGAAATGGATAGGGTTTCTTAGGTCCATTTCCAACTTTGACTTTCCCTACAGTAGCATTGTTGGGGCCGACCTCTGAAATCTGAAAAATGGAGGGTCACACTTACGGGAAATTGTTAAGGTGTTAATAATTTCCTGACCAAAAAAAACGGTAGCTAAGAAGTATTGGAATATGTGTTATTCCGGGAATAGGGATTGGCTGAGATTATCTCAATTCAGAGGAGGAGTAGCTGACTACCCTACGGTAGCTGTTGTTCTAAACCTCTGAAGTATCGTTGCAAAATGAATGTTTATTCTATGGGTTGATCATTACTTTTGGTAAATTGATTGGATTAAAATAATAATATTATTTTGTGTAATGGGTTAATGCAACAATACTTATTAAGTTAATTTGTTTGTTCTCAGCAATGAAACGTTCTTTGTATGCCTCGAATAATGCCAACTACAAAACTGGTATTTCTAATACAACTAAGAAAATGAACTTAAACATTAATTGCGTGGAATTGGTCTTAACTGAGGACGGTCCTCAAGCCCACATGTCTAATTCATCTGAAATTGTTCATGATGAATATGACATAGACTGCTTAGCACATCTCAATGAAAATAAATTTGATTTATTGGTCATTGAAACGTGTATAGTAGAAAATGATGATACAGCCTGGATCCTTGATTCAGGTGCCAGTCATCACATATGCTCTTCTTTTGAGAGAATGAGCTCCTGGCAACAGTTGGATGCTGGGGAAATGACTCTCAAAGTTGGGACTGGGGAGCTCATTTGAGCTAAAGCAGTGGGAGATATTAAAATGTTCTTCTCCAGGGAACACTATATGTTATTAGATAATGTATATATAGTTCCCAAAATAAAAAGAAATTTGATTTCTGTTTCTTGTTTGCTAGAACAAGGATATTCAGTGTCCTTTTCTGTGAATGAAGCTTTCATTACTAAAAGGGGTACTGATATCTGTTCTGCAAAAATGGAGAACAATTTGTATGTTTTAAGACTAATAGAGTCTAGGGCTATTTTGAACAATGAAATGTTTAAAACAGCCGAGACTCAACCAAAAAGGCAGAAAGTTTCTCAAAGTACCTATCTTTGGCACTTGAGACTTGGCCACATAAATCTCAATAGGATTGGGAGATTGGTTAAGAACGGACTTCTAAGCCAGTTAAAAGATAGTACTTTACCTCCGTGTGAGTCATGTCTCGAAGGTAAGATGACCAAACGACCTTTTACTGGAAAAGGTTATCGCGCCAAGGAGCCCTAAGAACTCGTACATACGGATTTCTGTGGTCCAATGAATGTAAGAGCTCGAGGAGGGTATGAATATTTCATCTCTTTCATAGATGATTATTCAAGGTATGGTTATTTATACCTAATGAGTCATAAGTCTGAAGCCCTTGAAAAGTTCAAGGAGTACAGGACTGAAGTTGAGAACTTGTTAGGTAAGACCATTAAAACACTTCGATCCAATCGAGGTGGAGAGTATTTGGACTTAAAATTCCAGAACTATTTGATAGAACATGGAATCTCGTCTCAATTCTCAGCACCACGTACACCTAAACAAAATGGTGTATCTGAAAGGAGAAACAGAACCTTGTTGGACATGGTTCGATCTATGATGAGCTATGCTCAACTGCCTAGTTCTTTTTGGGGTTATGCAGTAGAGACTGCAATTTATATTTTGAATGTAGTTCCCTCAAAGAGTGTTTCTGAAACACCATTTGAGCTCTGGAGAGGGCGTAAAGCTAGTTTACGTCATTTCAGAATTTGGGGCTGTCCTGCACATGTGCTAGTGGCAAACCTAAAGAAATTGGATTCATGTTCAAAATTATGCCTATTCGTAAGCTATCCAAAAGAAACAAGGGGTGGATACTTCTTCGATCCACAAGAAAATAAAGTGTTTGTTTCGACAAATGCTACTTTCTTAGAAGAAGACCACGTTTGAGAACACAAGCCACGCAGTAAAATGGTGTTAAGTGAACTTTCTGCTGAAGCTACGAATGAATGAACAAGAGTTGTTGATAAGGCTGGACCTTCAACAAGGGTTGTTGATGAGCCCAGTACACAGACTGGACCTTCAACAAGATTTGTAGATGAGCCCAGTACATCTGGTCAAGCCCATCCTTCTCAACAGTTGAGAATGCCTCGACGTAGTGGTAGGGTTGTTACTCAACCTGAAGGCTATCTGGGTTTAGCAGAAACTCCAGCTGTCATATCTGATGATGGAATCGAGGATCCATTGACCTTTAGACAGGCAATGAATGATGTGGACCATGACCAGTGGGTCAAAGCTATGGACCTAGAGATGGAGTCTATGTATTTCAATCAAGTCTGGGATCTTGTAGACCTACCTGAAGGGGTTAAACCCATAGGGTGCAAATGGATCTACAAGAGAAAACGAGACGCAGCTGGGAAAGTGCAGACTTTCAAAGCTCGACTGGTGGCAAAGGGTTATACCCAAATGGAGGGGGTGGACTATGAGGAAACCTTCTCCCAAGTTGCCATGTTAAAGTCAATAAGGATTCTCTTGTCCATTGCCACGTTTTAAGATTATGAGATTTCGCAAATGGACGTCAAGACTGCTTTTCTGAATGGCAATCTTGATGAGAACATCTTTATGTCTCAACCAGAGGGGTTCATTGCTCAAGATCAGGAGCAAAAAGTTTGCAAGCTTAGACGATCCATTTATGGGTTGCAGCAAGCTTCCAGATCATGGAATATAAGGTTTGACACTGCTGTCAAATCTTATGGCTTTGACCAGAACGTTGATGAACCTTGTGTTTACAAAAGGATTATCAACAGTTCAGTAGCTTTTCTGGTGTTGTATGTAGATGATATTTTACTCATTAGGAATGATGTAGAATATCTAGCTGACATTAAAAAATGGCTATCGACTGAGTTCCAAATGAAAGATTTGGGTGAAGCTCAGTATGTTTTAGGGATTCAAATTATCAGGAATCGTAAGAACAGAACGCTAGTCGTGTCTCAAGCATTATATATAGACAAGATGTTGTCTAGATATAAGATGCAGAATTCCAAGAGGGGTTTACTACCCTTCAGGCATGGAGTTCATTTGTCTAAGGAACAGTGTCCTAAGACACCTCAAGAAATTGAGGATATGAGACGCATCCCTTATGCTTCAGCTGTGGGCAGTCTTATTTATGCCATGTTGTGTACTAGGCCTGACATTTGCTATGCAGTTGGGATAGTCAGCAGGTACCAGTCCAATCCAGGGTTAGACCACTGGACTGCAGTTAAAAACATCCTTAAGTATCTTCGGAGAACGAGGGACTATCAGCTTGTGTATGGCTATAAGGATTTGATCCTTACAGGATACACAGACTCTGACTTTCAGACTGATAAGGATTCTAGGAAATCCACATCAGGGTCAGTATTTACCCTCAACGGGGGAGCTGTAGTCTGGCGTAGCATCAAGCAAGGATGCATTACAGACTCCACCATGGAGGCCAAATATGTCGCTGCTTGTGAAGCAGCTAAGGAGGCTGTATGGCTACGAAAGTTCTTGATGGATTTGGAAGTTGTTCCAAATTTGAACTTGTCAATCACCCTTTACTGTGATAATAGTGGTGCAGTGGCAAATTCTAAAGAACCTCGCAGTCATAAAAGAGGCAAGCACATAGAGCGCAAATATCATCTCATCAGAGAGATCGTGCAACGAGGGGACGTGATCGTCACGAAGGTAGCCTCTGAGCACAATATTGCTGATCCATTTACGAAGGCTCTCACGGCTAAAGTGTTCGAGGGTCATCTAGAGGGTCTAGGTCTGCGAGATATGTACATAGAATAATCTAGGGCAACTGGGAGAAGTGTAATGGGTATTGTGAATGCCCTAGTTTATTGTATTTATTTGTATTTGTACTTTTCATGTATTATACAGTATTAATACAAACTACTATTCCTACTTCAATGATTATTCATTCAATTTTGATTGTTAATGTACATTGCCCACTAGAGTTTTAGTTCAAGTGGGAGTTATTGGGTTTTATGCCCTAAAACTCGTAGATAGTAAATGAAACAAATTAATCGATCTCAATAAAATGTTATTTGAGTAATTTAGTAATTTGGTTATTGAATAATCGAGTTTGCATTAATAAACCCTAAATCCAATAAACTAAGATCCAAGGTTGTTTAAATGAAACTTGGACTAGTATGTGGGGACATACGGGGATCAGTGTCCAAGTAACAACCTAAAAGGTCTATAGTATAGGGATAAGGCTGGGTACCTTATCCTGGTGACACTATGTGATACGGCCCACCTTGTATTCGATACAGATGCAATGATCCAAAGCATCCATGTAGGAGACATGCAGGTGGGGATATCCTATGCAATGAGTTGGCATAAGACCGGACCGCGAAATAGTAACCACTAGATGTAACGCCGTTAACTAGTTTAGGTTTCTATTTCAATAGGATGACCTAGGTAACTCAATCTCAATCCTGAGTCTGTTATGAACCTCTTTCAGGAGGGATTGTCCTTAGATTTGTATGGGTGAGAGTGGTCAGTTCGCCGACTCAATAATCCTACCATTTCAGAGGCAAGACCGAATGGGGGCTGGGAACATAACAGTACAAGATGGAATTCACTCCTTCCCTTATTGGGGTAAATAGATATGTGTTCCCTTAAGGGCTGATTCCGGGACTTGAACAAAGGCGAGTCGTCCTCTCCTGGCCCGAGAGGAACTCCTGTTTAGTGGTTGGACCTTAAACAACTTGTTCATTAGAGTGATCAACGGTACTTAAGGAACCAGAGGTAAACCAGGGGTAAAACGGTAATTTACCCAGCTGGTGTTACGAACACACGTGAAGGATTGACTTACTGCATTGGTCAATATCCGTGGACACAGAAATATTCTACAGTAAGAAGAGTGCAGTTGTTGGTCTTTAGTGGAGTGACCCACAGTTAACGAATGTTGACTAACTTGGTTAATGAGTTTGGTCAATTAGTCTCGTATCGTTGGAGCTTCTGATCTTTAGGTCCATTAGGTCCCACTGGTAGCTCGTAAAGAGACTTGAGGCAATTAAGTATAAATTGTAAATTGAAAGTGTTCAATTTATTTGGGGAATCGTATAATGTATATTGATGCATTATAACATAAAGTTTATGAAACTTTATAATATAAATTAATTTCAAAAATTAATTCTTGAGAGAAAATATTTGAAAGAGTTCAAATAAATTTAATATGAATTGGATTCATATTAATTTTAATAAAACCCCTAAGATTAAATATATGATATTTAATTGGATAATTAATTAATTATGGAATTAAATAATTATTTATTAAAATTAGAGACCTTTTCCTATTAGGAAAGAAAATATTTGAAAGAGTTCAAATAAATTTAATGTGAATTGGATTCATATTAATTTTAATTTTAATAAAATCCCTATGATTAAATATATGATATTTAATTGGGAAATTAATTAGTTAAGGAATTAATGAATTATTTATTAAATTTAGAGACCTTTTCCTATTAGGAAAAGGTCTTCCTTTTCCTATTAGGAAAAGGTCTTCCTTTTCCTATTAGGAAAAAGGTCTTGGTCTTTACTATATATAGGACCCCTGGGGTGGGGTGAAAGGCATCCCATTCATTCTCCTACTCTCAGAGAATTCCCCTCAAGGCTTCCTCTGGACTCCCACCAGTCTCCTGCCTCTAGAAGTCTCAGAGTCATACCGGTGTAGCCATAGTGGTGGTGTTCGCACTAGTTCGTGATTATTTCACAAGTAGTTGGTGATTTAATCTGAGTCGTCAACGAGAGTAACTGTTACTATATAAATTAGATTTAGATCTAATTTTTGTATGCTTAGCCTTAATATAAATTTAGAATAGTTCTAAAATTATTGCCAATGTATTGATATTTTAGATTAAACAAAATTAATTACGAATCGGTCCCAATCACGTTTCCGCTTTACGGAATTACGGAATTCCAATCATTCACCTACCACAGTCACACTCCAACTAGCTGATAGGTCTATTACATATCCGGAGGGTAAAATTGAGGATGTCTTAGTGAAGGTAGATAAGTTCATATTTCCTGTTGATTTTATAATCTTAGATTACGAGGCAGATAAAGATGTCACAATTATTCTTGGTCGTCCATTTTTGGCTACTGGTAGGGCATTAATAGATGTTCAAAAAGGGGAATTAACAATGAGGGTTTATAATGAGGAAGTAAAGTTCAATGTTTTTAAGGCCATGAAGTATCCAGACGAAATGGAAGACTGCTCTTTTCATTAGGATTCTGGAGAACACAATTGTTGAGACAACAATGCAGGATTCGGCTGACAAACATTTGGAAGATCATGGAGAGGTTAGTATAGAGGATTTAGAAGTTTGTTCTTTAGTAAGAAAAAATGAAAAAGTGTTTAGGTGTGAGGATGTTTTTGAGTCTTTAGATTTGGATCAAAGGAAAGCTCCTCCTATTAAGCCATCCCTAATTGAGGCACCAACTTTAGATTTAAAGCCCTTGCCGGATCATCTAAAGTATGTGTATCTTGGGGAAGGTGAGACGTTACCCATTATTGTTGCATCAGATTTAATGTCGGAGCATGAAGAAGCCTTAATTAAGTTGCTGCAGCAATATCACAAGGCAATAGGTTGGACATTGGCTGACATTCAGGGAATTAGCCCATCTTTTTGTATGCACAAAATCACTCTAGAGGAGGGATCCTTTAGGAGTATTGAGCAACAAAGAAGGCTTAACCCTGCAATGAAAGAGGTTGTTAAGAAGGAGGTGATTAAATGGTTGGATGCTGATTTATCCAATTGCAGATAACAATTGGGTAAGCCCTGTCCAATGTGTCCCTAAGAAAGGAGGTGTCACGGTGGTAAGTAATAAAGACAATGAGTTGATCCCAACCAGGACAGTGACTAGCTGGAGGGTTTGCATGGATTACAGAAGGCTTAATAAAACCACCCGTAAGGACCACTTCCCTCTACCATTTATTGACCAAATGTTGGATAGATTGGCTGGTCAGGCCTACTACTGTTTCTTGGATGGTTATTCTGGGAACAACAGATTACCATTGCTCCTGAGGATCAGGAAAAAACCACTTTCACCTGCCCTTATGGGACATTTGCTTTTAGGCGAATGCCTTTTGGCCTTTCCAATGCTCTAGCAACATTCCAGAGGTATATGTTAGCAATTTTTTCTGATATGATTGAGTCCACTGTTGAAGTATTTATGGATGATTTTTCAGTTTTTGGAGGGTCTTTTCAAAGTTGTTTGGATAATTTAGGTAAGGTGTTAAAAAGATGTGAGGATACCCATCTAGTTCTTAATTGGGAGAAATGCCACTTCATGGTGAAGGAGGGCATTGTGTTAGGTCATAGAATTTCAAAGAAAGGTCTAGAAGTTGATAGAGCAAAAATTCAGGTTATTGAGAGATTAGAACCACCAAATTCAATAAAAGGAATTCGGAGCTTTTTAGGTCATGCTGGATTTTACAGGAGGTTCATAAAGGATTTTTCAAAAATTAGTAAACCTCTTTGTAACTTATTGTGTACTGATCATGTTTTTGAATTTAATGCAGATTGTAGGAAGGCTTTTGAAACTTTGAAAGCTGCTTTAATCTCAGCACCTATTCTGTGTGCACCTAATTGGAGTTTACCATTTGAGGTAATGTGCGATGCAAGTGATGTTGCAGTAGGTGCCATGCTGGGGCAAAAGCAAGGCAAATTTATCCATCCTATATATTATGCAAGCAGAGTTTTAAATGAGGCACAAGTCAACTATACAACTACTGAAAAGGAGTTGTTAGCTGTTGTGTATGCTTTTGAGAAGTTTCGGCCATATTTGGTTTGATCCAAAGTCAAGGTTTTCACGGATCATGCAGCAATAAGGTACTTAATGTCTAAGAAAGATGCAAAGCCTAGGCTAATACGTTGGGTTTTATTGTTGCAGGAATTGGACTTGGAGATAAAGGATAAGAAGGGATCAGAGAATGTCGTTGTAGATCATTTGTCTCGTCTTGATCCAACATCATCTTTGCTGAAGCAATCTGCCATTTCAAATTCCTTTCCAGATGAGCAGCTCTTTGCTGTTGAGGTAAAGGTAGTCAAGGATGTCCCTTGGTATGCTAATATTGCCAACTTTTTGGTAAAGTCACTCCTATTGATATGGATTGGAGGCAGATGAAAAAGTTTAAGCATGATGCGAAATTTTTCTATTGGGATGAGCCATTTATGTATAAACATTGCTCTGATGGTATTATTCGTAGGTGTGTTTCAGGTGATGAAGCAAAGGAAATCCTGGAGCAATGTCACTCTTCACCGTATGGAGGCCATTTTAGTGGACAGAGGACAGCTATGAGAATTTTGCAATGTGGATTCTTCTGGCCTTCCTTATTTAAGGATGCTCATTGGTTCTATAAGCAATGTGATGCTTGCCAAAGAAGAGGAAACTTAGGGCCTAGAGATGAAATGCCTCTTACTTACATTTTGGAAGTAGAATTGTTCGATGTGTGGGGTATTGATTTTACGGGGCCATTTCCCCCTTTTAATGGTAATCTTTTTATCTTATTGGCAGTTGATTACGTGTCCAAGTGGGTGGAGGCCATTGCATTCCATCAGAACGATGCCAAGACAGTGTCAAGGTTTCTCCAATCGCACATTTTTGCGCGATTTGGGACACCTAGAGCTCTAGTGAGTGATGAGGATACACAATTTGTTAACAATATCTTAACTAAGCTTCTAGCTAAGTATGGGATCAAGCATAGGATAGCTACCCCTTATCACCCACAAGCAAATGGTCAAGCTGAAATTAGCAATAGGGAAATCAAATCTATTCTAGAAAAAGTAGTCCATCCATCTAGGAAGGATTGGTCTTTTAGGTTGGATGAGGCTCTTTGGGCTTATAGAACAGCCTATAAGACTCCTCTAGGCATGTCTCCCTATAGGTTAGTATATGGGAAAGCTTGTCATTTACCATTAGAGCTTGAGCATAAAACGTTTTGGGCTTTGAAAAAATTAAATTTTGATCTGAGTCGTGCAGGGGCAATTAGAATGCTGCAGCTTAATGAATTGGAGGAATTTCGCCAATTTTCTTATGAAAATTCGAAAATGTATAAAGAAAAGACTAAGCAGTGGCATGATAAGAAAACTAAACCTAAAGAGTTTGTCAAAGGTCAGAGAGTTTTACTTTACCATTCTAGATTAAAGTTGTTTCCTGGGAAACTAAAATCTAAATGGTCAGGGTCATTTATTGTGATAGAGGTTTTCCCCCATGGAGCAATTACTTTGCAGGATGAAAAAGATGGGAGAGTGTTCAAGGTGAATGGACAACGTGTGAAACATTATTGGGGAGAGAAGTTCCAGTCGAAATATCCTTCCCTAAAGTTGGTTGATGAATGAGAGAGCAAGATTTTTGTAGGAGCATTTCATAGAAGCAATATTTTGAGCTCCCAGTGATTGTAGAGGTTTTATTTTTCACTGATTAGTTTGGTTTAATTTGAATTATTTTAATTGGATTTGGTTTGATTTTAATTATTTTGAATCGGATTCGGTAAGTTTGAATTTTAAGTGATTTTGTTTATTTTCGTAGATTTTAGTTGGTTTATTCGTTTAGCCAATTTTTAATCTGTTGGTTAGATTTTAATTTAGTTTGTATTTTCGGTTATTTAAATTTCTGTTTAGGTTTAGATTTTAATAAAGTTTCTCCTGATTTATTCGGTTTTGAATAAGAGATATAAAAAAAAATCGATTTAAGCGGTTAATTTTAAAATTCTTGATTTGATTTTTTCTGATTTAAATTTAAATTCTTCCGTACCCAAGATCCTTCTAGAAGAAAATCTTTGTGATGATAAGTTTTTTTTTTTTTTTTTTGCAATCTTTTGGCAGAATCAAATATTTCGTCTGAAGGTAAAGGGATTGGTTGAGGATTAATTGATTTTACCGTTTGAGAATTTAATTTTTCAGTGGGAAGGTGAATCACGTGCCAACATCTTATGCTTCCACGTGTTCAGCATGAAGAATCTGACGGCCAGCACAACACTTACGTGTCACGGGATTAAAATTTTACGGTTCCTTTAATTATGATTACATGCAAATTTAACGGTAACATTATTTAATTAGGAGCAAATATTTTCGGTCAGGATTTGGATTGCTGAAGCCCTATTTAAATCTCAGTACGTTTTAATCTCTTCATCATTCTTGTTCTCTGTCGTTCTTCTTTTTATCTTTGTGCTTATTTGTGGTGCATTCTAAATCGAAATGGCGAAGACAAGAGGAAGAAAAGAGAGGGACGCTGAGGAAGAGGAGGTGCCTGTAACTCCTAAGGCTCTGAAGAAAACTAAGAAGAAGAAAACACCAGAAGAGAAAGAAGCTAAAAGAAGGAAGAGACAACAAAGGGCTGAGGATCAAGAAATCGTACAGAAGGTAATGGAGGATATTGTTGCCGATGAAGTTGAAGAAGGCAATCCGAAGGAACTTGCAGGGCAAAACCCAGGGCTGACTGACCCGATAGTCGCAGATACGGAGGAAGTTCAAGAAGAACACACAGAGGAAGTTCAAGAAAAACAGACCGAGGATGTGCAAGAAGGACAGACAGAGGATGTGCCGGAAAAAGGCAATGAGCAGGTGATACAAGAGTAGGAGGCTCGAGTGGAGGTTATAATGTCGGAAGTGCCAAGACGTTGTCGCTGGAAGCAAAAAGTCGGCCGTGTTAAGGTGGTTCGAACTGATACTCCTTCGCCGCCGACAACTGATTCTGAGAGAGAGAATGAAGAGAGAGAAGAACAGAGGAAAAAGGAGGTCGAAGACAAAGCAAGAGAGGAAGCAGAGAAAAAAGCGGAAGAAGAAATTTTGCTCAAACAAAGGGAAGACAAGGGCAAAGGTATTGCTGAATCATCGTTGGAATCTGAAGATAGTGACACAGAGGAGCCACGGTTGCCGTACAATCGCTTCATCAACAATCTTGCCAGAGCAAAGTATGTTGAGATGTTGAAGAGAGGCTTCCTGTTTGAGAGAGGATTTAGTGGGGATCTTCCACATTTTCTGCGGGCCGGCATTACGAACCACGGTTGGGAGTTATTCTGCTCTAAGCCTAAATCTGTGAACGTGCATGTAGTGCGCGAGTTTTATGCAAACATTGATGAGGAAAAGGGTTTCCAAGTTATCGTTCGAGGAGTTGCAGTTGACTGGAGTCCTGGTGCCATTAACTTCGTGTATAACCTTCAGAATTTCCCCCACGCAGGATACAATGAGATAGTTGTGGCGCCATCTAATGAGACATTAAGCGATGTTGTTCGGGAAGTTGGTGTTGAAGGGGTGGAGTGGAGACTTTCAAAAACAGAGAAAATGGCATTTCAGGCAGCCTATCTAAAGAAGGAAGCGAATACATGGATGGGATTCATCAAACAAAGGTTGCTTCCAACGACTCATGACTCGACGGTTTCTAGGGAACGTGTTCTTCTGGCTTTTGCGATTTTAAGGTCTCACAGTATTGATGTGGGCAAGATTATTGCGAGTGAGATATTTGGATGCTGGCGGAAGAAGGTTGGGAAGTTGTTTTTCCCGAATATTCAATGCTTTGCAAGCGAGCAGGGGTTCCGGAGAATGCAGAGGATATCATATTATTCGACAAGGGAATCATTGATACGCCTAACTTAGCACGGCTTCAGCGTATGCAAGAAGCACGTCAGGGTGGGCTTGTTTGTGGCATTCACAAGATTTTAGAACAACTTGCACTGTCAGCCAGCAGGCAAGAGTTTGCCGAGAGGAAATCTCAAACTTTCTGGAACTATGTTAAACGTCGTGATGCCAACCTGAAGAAGGCGCTACAGGAAAATTTTTCCAAACCATATCCAGCCCTTCCAGTATTCCCTGATGATTTATTGAACCCCTGGATTCCGCCCCCACCAATGGAAAGAGAAGAAGAGGATGATGAAGAGCAGGGTCAGGAAGATTGATGAATGTGATGACCTTGGGCGAGCATTATTTTTGTTTCTTTATTTTTGATTGCTCGCGTATATCTGACCCCACTTTCTGTTGATGTTATGTTTGCTTGTTTTTAATTTTTCTATCCTTAGGCAATCAAAATATTTGCTGATGTAATTTCTTTCTTTGTTTTTAATGAATTTTCCGAAATTGTTTATGTTCTATGGCATTGAGTAATTCTAACTTAACTAATTTTCTTCTGAATTTTTGAAGCTTGGACTGGTTAAGCTTAATTAGATCAAGGTATTCTGATCTCCCGAAACTTTTTGCTTGAGCATTTCTTCTAGCCTGGTCGATGCTGCGGTAAGAAGATTCTGAGGTAATGTTGATTTATTTGATCCACTTTAAGCTTACTTCTAGTCCCACGCTTATTTTAAAAATTCAGATAGAAAAATTTAAGTTTGGGGGTAAAATTTATCAAATTAATGATTCATTGAGGACAATGAATAATTCAAGTTTGGGGGACTTTTTGCTACTCCAATTGTTTTGCTCGAGCATTCCTCTCCTTCATTAAATAATTTGCTAGGTTGTTGAGTAACCAGGGTCATTTGTGACACCCACAGTTTGTCTTTGCGTCAAAAGATAACCTAGGAAATATGAAAAAGTGAGAAAAATTATTTGCTGAAAAAAAAAACGATTGTTGAAAATTTTGCTGAGGAAATTCATGGAGCAAAAGTTTTGAAGGATGAATGATAATCCAACGGTTTTTCTGTCTTCCATAACTTAGGTGAACTTCATTATAAAATGTCGCCATTCTGAGGGGCAAGAGATAGAATAACTAAGGATTTTTTAGCTTTGCAATGAGTATTTAGCCTAGTTGGTGATGAGTTTGAGAAAAGGGTATACTGCACCATAAAGTGGGTCATCCCATGCTTAAGAGCTTCTGACTGTAAGGCTGCTTTAAGTCTAAAAAACAAGAATATAAACCCCTTAAAAATGTGTTTTAAAATATCTGATAATAGAGCTAGGCTGTGGCAAGTTCCTAGGATTAAGTTAAAAGGTGGTGATTATTTGTCCATGCTGGAAGAATTATTTTGCTGCAGCAGTCCTTGGTTTGGCAGAATGCTCAGGTTAAGGTTGAAGGTAGTGTTGGATTATCTGTTTTGATTAAGCTATCTTTGTCTAACATTTTAAATTCTCAAGAGAAGGTTGGTTAGTATTGCTCGGGACACGCAATAGTTCAAGTTTGGGGGTATGATAACTCTCCAAAATGGAGTTATTTAGGCCTTATTTCTATAGGGATTTGGGTGTCTTTTGTGCTAAATAGGGTTGCTTTTAGATAGATATTATATGTTTTAACCCATTTGGAAGAATGAATGCTTTGGAAGTTATTTTGTGCAGAATGTATTGTTGAGCGACTTGCGGGAGCAAATTCTATGCTGCAGCAAAGCAATGAGCAAACCTGCCACGTCACAGCTCATTAGCCAATATAATGAACTGAATTCAGTTAAGCTATTCTCGGATTTAAGGAGCAAGGAGAGCCATCCACGTGTCTAGGTCAACCTAATTCAAGATTGTCTTCACTCTATACAAGGGAGAGGCCGCCCAAAGTCAAAATCATTCCACTCTTGGAAAGGGATCACTTCTCATTTCCATTATTGGGAGCCGAATAGAGGAGAAGGATTAGGGACTACAAGAAGACCATCAATTACGAAGTTGATCAAGGGAATTAGTATTTTCTTGTATTATTTTGTAATTATGGATGCACTTACTCATATTGTTACGTGTGTTGCCATGTGCTCTATGAACTAAGTAATTTTAGGTGTTGGTTAGGAAGTATGTAATTGTTGTGCTTAATCTCTATGCAATATAAGTTGATTTGATGCATCTTGATTATTTGTTGTGCTTATTTACATTTTGTGCCCGCCTGGCCAGCCGGTATGAATATCACTTCCTAGTTTCAGGGATGATTTGGGAAGTGTGTGACATTTAATCACACTAAACCATTGTGTATTGGTGAACGCCAGTGACTGAGCTAGGGATAGCCAGTTGCCTAGTGCTTGATCGGTAGTACGTCATTGGAGTTGAAACATATTCTAAAAAATCCAAAGTTCCGGGAGGAATCTGCTAATAAGACTGCAAGAGTTTTGCCTGATCAATAATATTGCTAGAACATCTTTTAAAACAATAACTAAATCATGACCAGCACCTGTTTCTAATCTGTCTGCTTATTTGTTTACTTTCTGTTCTGTCATTTATTTTGCTTCCGCATTCTATAAAAACCAATCATTTTAACCACCTTTGAAACCATTGAAAAGATAAACAAAATAGATAAAGTGAGAACTAATTCAGACCTTGCATTCGATAAATACTTATTACTTGCTGCAGACTGTGTATACTTGCACAGAGTTCTAGAGCTAATTTTCTCTTAGAATTAATTTCATATCAAACTAGGAAGCCAAGTTATTATATGTTCAGTAGGATTCACCAAATTCAGCAACACTTCTCTTATTAATTCTCTTTATTCTCTATTTCTCTCTATTGCCTGTTTTTCCTATTGTGCACCTTTTTATTTTTCCTACCTCTATTTCCAAAATTTTTCATCTCCAAAAACCCCCCTTTTTGTGTTCTGCACACAAGACCTGCATTCTTCTAGAATCCCCTTCCCTGTGTTCGACCCCGACCACTGTTGCTACAGAAGTAGTTTGAGTGTCGTGGAATTACAAATCTCATTTGACTGGGACCCTCGACAAGTACCTATCAATGACATAGGCAACTTAGTCTTAATCATGAGTGTATTATGGATTTCTATTCACGAGGGATTGTCCTTTGATTTGTATGGGTGAGAGTGGCCAGTTCGCCGACTCAATAAACCTACCATTTTGGGGACAAGACCGAGTGGGGAATTGGGAACTGTTGGGTTTTATGCCCTAAAACTCGTAGATAGTAAATGAAACAAATTAATCGATCTCAATAAAGTGTTATTTGAGTAATTCAGTAATTTGGTTATTGAATAATCGAGTTTGCATTAATAAACCCTAAATCCAATAAACTAATATCCAAGGTTGTTTAAATGAAACTTGGACTAGTATGTGGGGACATACGGGGATCAGTGTCCAAGTAACAACCTAAAAGGTCTATAGTATAGGGATAAGGTTGGGTACCTTATCGTGGTGACACTATATAATACGGCCCACCTTGTATTCGATACAGATGCAATGATCCAAAGCATCCATGTAGGAGACATGCGGGTGGGGATATCCGATGCAATGAGTTTGGATAAGACCGGACAGCGAAATAGTAACCACTAGATGTAATGTCGTTAACTAGTTTAGGTTTCTATTTCAATAGGATGACCTAGGTAACTCAATCTCAATCCTGAGTCTGTTATGAACCCCTTTCAGGAGGGATTGTCCTTAGATTTGTATGGGTGAGAGTGGCCAGTTCGCGGACTCAATAATCCTACCATTTCAGGGGCAAGACCGAATGGGGGCTGGGAACATAATAGTACAAGATGGAATTCACTCCTTCCCCTATTGGGGTAAGTAGATGTGTGTTCCCTTAAGAGCTGATTCCGGGGCTTGAACAAAGGTGTCCTCTCCTGGCCCGAAAGGAACTCCTATTTAGTGGTTGGACCCTAAACAACTTGTTCATTAGAGGAATCAGTGGTACTTAAGGAACCAGAGGTAACCCAGGGGTAAAACGGTAATTTGACCCAACTGGTGTTACGAACACACGTGAAGGATTGACTTACTGCATTGGTCGATATCCGTGGACACAGAAATATTCTACAGTGAGAAGAGTGCAGCTGTGGGTCTTTAGTGGAGTGACCCACAGTTAACGAATGTTGACTAACTTGGTTAATGAGTTTGGCCAATTAGTCTCGTATCGTTGGAGCTTCTGATCTGTAGGTCCATTAGGTCCCACTGGTAGCTCGTAAAGAGACTTGAGGCAATTAAGTATAAATTATAAATTGAAAGTGTTCAATTTATTTGGGGAATCGTATAATGTATATTGATGCATTATAATATAAAGTTTTTTGAACTTTATAATATAATTTTTGAATTAATTTCAAAAATTAATTCTTGAGAGAAAATATTTGTAAGAGTTCAAATAAATTTAATATGAATTGGATTCATATTAATTTTAATAAAATCCCTAAGATTAAATATATGATATTTAATTGGGTAATTAATTAATTATGGAATTAATTAATTATGTATTAAAATTAGAGACCTTTTCCTATTAGGAAAGAAAATATTTGAAAGAGTTCAAATAAATTTAATATGAATTCGATTCATATTAATTTTAATTTTAATAAAATCCCTAAGATTAAATATATGATATTTAATTGGGAAATTAATTAATTATTTATTAAAATTAGAGACCTTTTCCTATTAGGAAAAGGTCTTCCTTTTCCTATTAGAAAAAATGTCTTGGCCTTTACTATATATAGGACCCCTAGGGTGGGGTGAAAGGTATCCCATTCATTCTCCTACTCTCAGAGAATTCTCCCTCTAGACTCCCACCAGTCTCCTGCCTCTAGAGTCTCAGAGTCATACCGGTGTAGCCATAGTGGTGGTGTTCGCACTGGTTCCTGATTATTTCACAAGCAGTTGGTGAATTGAATCTGAGTCGTCAACGAGAGTAAGTAATTTGTTACTATACATATTAGATTTAGATCTAATATTTTTGTATGCTTAGCCTTAATATATATTTAGAATAGTTCTAATATTATTGCCAATGTATTGGTATTTTAGATTAAACAAAATTAATTACGAATCGGTCCCAATTACGTTTCCGCTTTACGGAATTACGGAATTCCAATCCTTCAGGAACATAATCACACAAGATGGAATTCACTCCTTTCCGACTTTAGGGTTAAGTAGATGAGTGTTCCCTTAAGTGGTGTCTCAGGGACTTGAACAAAGGGTTCTACCCTCTCACTAACCTGAGAGGAGTTTCTTTTTAATGGTTGGACCATAAACAAGTTGTTCATTAGAGGAGCACTAGTACTTAAGAACATAGAGGTAACCCAGCGGTAAAACGGTAATTTGACCCAACTGGTGTTACGAACACTCGTGAAGAACTAACTTGTTGTTATTGGTCGATATCCGTGGACACAGAAATATATCTGCAGTGCAAAGAGTGTAGTTGTGGATTTTTAGTGGAGTTTACCCACAGTTAACAAATATTGATTAATTTGGTTAATGAGTTTAGCCAATTAATCTCATATCATTTGAGCTTCTGATTTGTAGGCCTATTAGGTCCCCTTCCTAGCTCGTAAAGGGTATTGAGGTAATTATATATTGAATGGAATTTGAAATGTTCAAATTCACTGAGAGAAATAATATAATGTATGGTGATACATTATAATATAAAGTTTATTTTTTAATTAAACTTTATAATATAAATTTAATTTTGGATTTGATTGAAAATTAATTTATGAGAGAATTAAATATTTGAATGAGTTCAAATATTGATTTAATATGAATTGGATTCATATTAAAACTAATGCGCATTAGATGCACATTAAAACTATAGGTTATGAGTGAAATACAATTAAATATGATTTAATTGTAAGTTTAAATTAAATATGTTATATTTAATTTGGTGATTAATTAATTGGTGAATTAACTAATTATTTGATTTAATTCAATTTGGTTAAATTTGATTTAATTAAATAAACAGAATTATGTGGATTCTCACACCCCCTCCCGGACCACCTGCTAGCTTAGTCCGGAAGATGGCGTGAAGCCAACGAACATCGTCCTCCTCTAACGATACCCGTTGACCCTCCTGTAACGTTGAACCTGATAAACATACTAATCTTAGATATAAGATATTCTACGTAAAACACAACACAGCGGAATCCCTGAAAACCTTTTAACATACACGAGGTGTAGCCCTGACATAACTTGGTTTGGAAAATAACCTGATATAGATATCACAACCAAACACATATTCAACTGGGGTTTATACAACCACGACCTCTAGGACTAAATTATCCAATCCTTACAAAACATTTACAATATGGACAGACTCAATATACAACTCCACCCACGTATTGGAGCTTGATCTGGAACTTTCAGCAGACGTTGGCAGTGTATCAGGTACCGGGAGCTCGATCTCTACCTGGAAAGTGGGAAAACATTTTGAAAGAATGAGCTACGAAGCCCAGTGAGTGACTAAATTTAAAACTGTAGATTTGCAAATCGGAACACGTGATAAACCTTTAGACGTATAAATCTGTTCAATCAAGCGTTCAACATAAACATGTAACGATAAAAGCTTTCTCAAATAACTCGCAAGTACGTTATTAAAATTCAGCAAGGCATATCAATTATATAAAACATCTTAACTAACATGACAAATCAACGTTGTGTAGGGCATGCCCAATATAACCAACGTTTACTAGCTCTACGATGTAGTGGGGCCCGCCCAACATTCCCGTCGTCTTTGTCGTAGTGGGGCCCGCCCAGCACTCACGACAGCATCGTTGTCACGGAGTACACTCAACGTCAACAACGGAATATAACTTGTGTGCACACGGTACCATATAGCCTCGGGCTCAATATCTCAGTCATGTAGTCAATAGAAATCTCAGAAAATCACATGAAAACATTAAAACATGCCTGCGTATCGTTATCTTTCGTAAAACTTAAGCTTACTCAGCTTGCTCGTGAAAGACTGAAAATCTTTAAACAGTACTTGCTAATACATACTTTACTTTAAAAGATATCATTTCAACTACTTTTCATAAAGTCATTAACCACGTGCTCGTATACAAACCTCATTAGAAAATCTAAGCCCAAAACTTATGCTTGAAATCGTTCATAGAAATCATGTATCATTCATAGAAAAGCGTGCAAAACATCTAAACATGTGCAACCGTTTGGAAACAATTTTCGAAATTCGTTTTGTCACTCACAGTCTTAGCTAGTTTCCTGGTCTGTAGACTCGACCTATTTCCTCTTGGCCTGTCAAACAACAAAAACCGAGCATTAGAACCATAGATAGTCTTATTCTTCCATGCTCATGAATTCTAAACACTTAAATTAAAAATCACACTTCACATTCTACTTTTCCAGATTTTCCAGATTCTATACCCTAACTTCCAACACCCATAACTTTCTCAATACTTAACCAAAATTAATGTACTATACATCAAAATCTTCCTTTTCGAACACTCTACAACTTACCTGAAGAAATGAAAACGATATTCCCAACCGATTTGTCCAGAAATGCACCGAAAACAGACAACACAGATTCAAGGTTCTCTGCTACTCTTTATCTATCTCCTGAAATTAAACCTACTTCAAGTCATTTTTGGCTCACGCATTCTTCATGAAAGTTGTAGGAAATTGAATAAGCTTTCCAACCATACCAAATAGAGATTCTGATTCAACTTGTACACCCCAGAATGCTCAAAAAACCAGAGAAAACCAGAGATCTTCCTGGTTTGCTCGAAAATCATGTGCTCTGTTTTCCATTTCAAAAACCATTAACTTCTCATAAGATTTAGCTCAAGCTTCCTTCATGAAATTTGTTAGAAAATGGATTAACTTTCATGAAAATCAAACCTCACCTCTTAGTTCTTCCTATGTAGCTCAAACCGAATCAAAAACCAGAGATAGACAGGTTGAACTCAGCTTCTGCTATGGTTGCCTTTGCTTCAGCTATTTCCTTACTTCTTCAACCTCAAAACCACGAAAATCTTCCTCTTCTTCTTCCCTCACTCTCTCCCTCGAAAGCTCTGGAGTTTTGGATGAAAAAAGATGGGAAAATGGACTGAAAATTGATGAAGCGGTGGTGGGTTTACCTTTAAAGCACTAGCAACCGACAGCCTTCCCATTGTCTTTCTTTTTTTTCTTCCATTTTCCTTTTCCTTTTCCTTTTCTTTTCTTTTCTTTTCTTTTCTTTCTTCTTTTAACTTAGTAAATCCCAACAACTTAAACCAACAATGAAACCACAAAGTTTCCACAAAACTTTGCCATTTTTCCTCAACAATGAATAACAACAACTTTAATCCAACTTCCACAATAGATGACAAGAGGAAATGATCCAAGGAAAGTCTCAGGTTTACAACTTACCTCCCCCTTTTGAAATTTCGTCCTCGAAATTTAGAAGTCCTTAGGTGAAGAGTGTCAGGTAACTCCTCCTCATCTGGTGATATGAATCCTACCATGCTATCCAAAACTAAAGAAAAGCTTCAAAATGGTGATGCATTAAATGCAGTCAAGCTTCATTGAAGACAATTCAGAGTGTCCTTTATGGAACATGGACTTCAAGATACTTCAAGTGACGCTTCATTTATACATGGGAGGTTACAAACATTAAGTTGGCTGAATTAAAACTCCTATTCTCGGATTTATGTTGCCTTCTGAATGTATTTTAAGTTTTATGTCATTTTATTTACTTTTTAGGTTACATTTAGTTAATGACTGATTATGGTCATAAAGTTGGAATGTTACAAATCTTGAAATGCCTCATGGAAGGTCTAGGGTTTCAATTTTAAGGCTATATAATGCCATGTAATTCCATTGTAAAAAAGAAGACTTGGAAATGTAGTAAAAAGAGCCCTTGAGCTTTTCCTTTAGCCTTAGAGCTAAGTTTCTTTGCAATTCTATGTAGTTTAGGTTGCATGCTGAGAATCATTCAAGCTTGACTTGATCAATCATGCTTGTGGAGTGATTCGAATCTCAAGTAAGTTTCTTGCCTTGAGATATTTGATCGACAAGGTAATCCGGTTTTTACTTTCCTTGGGTTGATTTTCAAATCGGTTTTTGGGTTTTCAGATTTGAGATCTAAAGGTCTTGTTTTTCAGCAAGGTTGTTAGATACATTTCCTGGGAGTTTCATAACATTTGGTATTAGAGCTACTTTGATTTCATAACATCTGGTCTTCTGACTCCCAGGTTGCCTCCTCTACTCCATGATGTCTCCAAAGGACCTTCACGAGTGGGATTGTCTTGTTCCTCAAAACTTGCTCCTTTCTGTCGAGGATCTGAACCGCTTCCTCTTTATAACTCAAGTCTTGTTTTAGCTCAATCAGTTGCACTTGCAACACATGGGATGGATCTGGAATATATTTCCTCAACATGGACACATGAAAAACATCATGTATTCGAGCAAGTTCCGCTGACAACTCAAGTCTATAGGCTGTTGGTCCAACTCGTTCTATTATTTGGTAAGGACCAATATATCTAGGACTCAGCTTACCTTTCCTCCCAAAGCGAAGAACACCTCACCACGGAGATAACTTTAAGAAAACTTGATCTCCAACCTAGAACTCTAAGTCTCTTCGTCGCTTATCTGCATAGCTCTTCTGTCGATCCTGAGTTATTTTCAGGTTCTCTCTAATCAGCTTAATATTGTCTGACGTAACTTGTACCAACTCAGGACCAACTAGCTTTCGCTCCACCACTTTGTTCCAGCACACAGGAGTCCTGCATGGTCTGCCATACAAAGCCTCGAATGGTGCCATGTCGATACTAGACTAGTAGCTGTTATTATAAGCGAACTCCATAAGTGATAAGTGGGTATCCCAACTTCCCTTAAACTGAAGGACACATGCTCTCAACATGTCCTCTAAGGTCTGGATGGTCCTCTCTGATGACCATCTGTCTGGGGATGGAACGTTGTACTGAACTTCAACTTTGTTCCCATTTCTTTCTGCACACTAGGCCAAAACTTAGAAGTAAACCTCGGATCCCTATCTGAAACTATGGACACTGGCACTCCATGCTGACTCACAATCCTGTCGACGTATAGCTTAGCTAGCTGATCTAGTGTAGACGTCGCTTTAACCGGTATAAACCATGCTGTCTTGGTGAGTCTGTCCACTATTACCCATATGCCATCATGTCTACTAGAAGTACGAGGTAATCCAAACAGAAAATCCATGGTAATATGCTCCCACTTCCACTCCGGCACTAGCAGTGGATTAAGGAGTCCTCCTGGCCTCTGTCTCACTAGTTTAACCTGTTGGCAGATCAAACATCTATCGACATATTCAGCTATCTCCTGCTTCATACCAGGCCACTGATGACATGCAAAAATGTCATCATTTTCCTATTAATTATAGCTAGTTTTATGCTTGAATTGTGTACTTTAATGCTATTTTATGTTTAAATTTCAGAAAACCGAGCCAAGGAAGCAAAACCGGAATTTTGAGAGAATTTGGATGATTTTTGGAGACTTTTTGAGCAATTTGGAGAAGTTCATTGTACATCCAAGTCCAAAAGCCCAAAAAGAGTGAGTTAGAAGCCCAAATTCATGAATTTCAAGTTTTAAACTATCAAGATGGGTCAAGAAAAGTGCCCAAAATCCATTGCATGAAGTATTTGGGCCAAAAGAAAGTTGGAGGCCCAAAAATGGAGTCAAAATCGGGCCATTATTGAAGATTCAGGGCCTAGCGTCGAGACGCTAAGCCTGGAGCGTCCCGACGCTAGGCAGCCGCGTGGAGAGTTCTGGAATCGCGATAGCGTCGCGACGCTGTCTAGGTAGCGTCTCGACGCTGCGACGTCTTGGAGCCCAAGAAAAGATGACGTCAGAGCGTCGCGACGCTGTGACGTAGCGTCTCGACGCTACGCCTGCTGGGAGCCTATAAAAGGGGCCATTTGCATCCAAGTTTGGTGTGCCAATTTGTGGGTTTTCACCCCATTCTAGAGTCTCCACTAAAATTGGGGATTTTTGGGAGAGTTTTGGAGCTTTGTTGAAGATCTTTGGAGCTCGGGATCGATGGAGGTCGGCGCGGGATCGAGGAGATCGACACTTTTATGAGCATTTCTCTTCCCTTTTCCTCTATGTTTTAGTTTCTAGAATTGTTGTGATTAGGAATTATTGAATTTTAGTGATTATGAGTAGTAAATTCCTAAATTCTATGAGTTTGATTTAATATGTTGAACCTTTGCTTGATTAATGAATTGAATTGGTTTGATTGTCATTATTGTTCATTTGTGCATTTTGTCCGTAATGCTTTTAATCAACTGATCACTGATTAAATGAATCGTTACTAAGTGGAGACTCGACGGAGAGAAGCTTAGACTAGAACTGAATGCATGACTAACGGTTATTTACCCGGGTGACACGGGATAGAATAAATAACGTTAGAGGTTGTACTGAAGGGTCGTAATGCCATACTAAGTAAATAAAGATGAGACTGAAAGGAGATTCTTTATTGAAAGGTATGAGATAGGAGGAGACCGACAGGAGAGTCCTTGAAATTAGGCTTCTAGACTTATGAATCAAATGATTAGTTAATCCATATTAGTTAATTGATTAAGCGATTAAAGGTCCAATTGATTAAATCAACCACTCTAGAATTATCCCACCAAATTGTGTCTCCATTTATCTTTTGCTTTTTAGATTAGCTTTATGTCTATTTTATCTTTTTGGCATTAGATTTTGTTCTCTAAATAAAGTTAAGCAAGATTATTTGTGGTAATTAATTGAATAAATCCAATCCCTGTGGAGACGATACTCTATACTCAAAATCACTATATTACTTGTGACGACCCGTACGCTTGCGGTGAGCGACCAACAGCCACCAATAAGTTTTATTCAGAGTTCTGATCTTGGTGCTTCCTGGATGCATAGCGTAAGCTGAACTGTGAGCTTCCTCTAGTATAACACCCTTAAGCTCACTAATACTCGGAACGCATAGTCTTCCCTGCTTAACTATAGCTCCGTCTGCTCTCAACTCAAATTCTGCCTCTGGGCTTGCTTGGACTTTGCAAGCATTTTCTGTAAGTTACCATCCTCTGGTTGTCTTCTCACAATCTCTGCTACTAGAGAAGACCTAACCTGAAATTGAGCTAAAAGACTCCCTGAGCTTTCTGCAGTCATAACCGCCTTGAAACCTCTTAACTCACTTAGCAAGCATGCTCGAATACCACACAAGGCACTCTTCGAAAGTCTTAACTTCCTACCTAACGCATCTGCTACCACGTTAGTCTTACCTAGATGATATTCTATGGTACAGTCATAGTCTTTAATCAGTTCTAGCCATCGCCTCTGCCTCCGATTCAGCTCTTTCTGATCGAAGATGTACTTCAAACTCTTATGATCTGTGAAAATGTGGCACTTCTCACCAAATAAATAATGCCTCCAGATCTTCAGTCCTAGAACAACTGCTGCTAGCTCAAGATCATGGGTAGGGTAATTACACTCATGCTTCTTAAACTGGCTTGAAACATAAGCTATTACCTTTCCTTCCTGCATAAGCACACAACCTAATCCTTGCCTCGAAGAGTCACAGTAGATCACATACTCTTTCCCTGTTACAGGAAGTGTCAGAATAGGTGTTGTCACTAATCTCTTCTTCAGCTCCTGGAAACTCTGTTCGCATTTATCCGACCACTCAAACTTAGCATTCTTCCTTGTCAAAGCTGTCAAAGGTCATGCTAATCGTGAGAAATCCTCAACAAAACGTCTGTAGTATCCGACCAGGCCTAGGAAACTACGCACCTCTGTTGCACTAGCTGGTCTCTCCCAGTTGACAACAGTTTCAACTTTCTGCGGATCAACACTAACTTCATCCACTGAAACTACATGCCCTAAGAACACAACTTGATTCAACCAGAACTCACAATTGCTAAACTTAGCGTACAATTGTTCATCACGTAGTGTCTGTAGAACAATCCTTAGATGTTCCTCATGGGCTTTCCTGTCAATTGAGTAAACTAATATGTCATCGATGAACACTATCACAAACTGATCTAAATACTGATGAAAGATTCTGTTCATGAGGTCCACGAAAATTGTTGGTGCATTCATTAAACCGAATGGCATCACTAAAAAAAACTCATAGTGCTCATACCTCGTCCTGAATGTTGTCTTAGGAATATCTGATTCCCTAACCTTTAACTGGTGATATCCTGACCTCAAATCAATCTTGGAGAACACTGCTGCTCCCCTTAACTGGTCAAACAAGTCATCGATGCGTGGTAGAGGATACTTGTTACGTATCCTGACCTTGTTTAACTACCTGCAATCAATGCATAATCTCAGGGTACCATCTTTCTTTTTCACGAATAGCACCGGAGCTCCCCAAGGTGATACACTAGGCCTGATGTATCCCTTGTCAACTAGTTCTTGTAACTGCACCTTTAGCTCCTTAAGCTCGCTCGGAGCCATTCTGTACGGTGCCTGTGAAATAGGTGTTGTTCCTGGTAACAATTCAATAGTAAACTCCACCTCTCTATCAGATGGAAAACCTGATAGATCAGTTGGAAAAACATCAAGAAATTCATTCACCAAAGGAACATCTTCTGGTTTCAGCTTTTCTTCTTGCACCTCCACTACGTGTGCAAGAAACGTTGTGCAACCCTTCCTCAACAACTTCTCAGCTTTTAGAGCTGAAATCAAACTCGTAGGAATAATCTTCCTCTCACCCCTGAAAACAACTTCAGTCAAACCTGGTTTCCTAAAGGTCACTTCTTTCCTATGGCAATCCATAGAAGCATAGTGAGTGAATAAGAAATCCATTCCCAGAATTACATCCAACGCCTGCAACTCTAGGGGAAGAAGATCTACTAACATACAGAGACCTTCTACTACAACCTCGCAATCACGCAACACTTTATTGACTAATAAAACGTCACCAACTGGAGTGTATATGACTAACTCCTCAGAAAAAGGCTCTAGCATCCTATTCAGCTTAGATAAAAACAGACCAGAAACAAAGGAATGCGTAGCACCTGGATCTAATAAAATACGTGCAGGTACATTACAAATCAAAATTGTAACAATAATCACATCTGGTGCATCCTGTGCTTCCTGTTGAGTCATGGCGAAGACTTTTCCCTGCTGCCTAGGTCTCCCCACAACTCTCTTCTGCCTTGCACCACTAGTGCCTTCTCCTACGGTTGTTGAGACTCTCGGCTGCTCAACTGTGTGGGACCGGACAATCCCTCTTGAAATGCCCTGGTTGTCCACACTGGTAACACACACCGGCGCCAACAAGACACTGACCCCGATGATTCTTGCTGCAACGTACACATGGGGTTCTCCTGGATTCACTAGCAACGGACTCCTGACCCATCCGCGATCTTGCTACTGAACCCGCATACTGACTGGGGGCTCTCTGACTCTGCCTCTAATAGGCACTACCTGAACTCATTTGCCTTGATGACTGGCCACTAGATCGACACTTGAAGTCTTGACGGCCTGAAACATTCACTCCAAGTGTGAACCTCCGCTGCTCATGACCTCGAAAACCACTAGCTGTTGGAGCTCCACGACTAGGCTCCACAGCCGACTTTTCCTCTATAATACTCTGCTCCACACGTAAGGCAGTCTCTACTAGCTGGGAAAAATTCGTCCACTTGGCAATAGCGGTAACTGGGGTACGTATCTCAAAACGCAACCCTCTCTCAAACCTGCGACACCTGTCACTCTCAGATGCCACAATCACATCGGCATACCGTGAAAGCTCTGTATACTTTCTCTCGTACTCGGCCACTGAAAGTGACCCTTGCTTCAGCCCCAGAAACTCATCTCTCTTAGCCTCACAATATGTGGTGGGATAGTACTTGTCCTCGAATATGCCTCGAACGTCTGTCAGTCTAACGTACGTGCATCACTGCGTCTGGCTATAATGGATTTCCATCATCCCTCCGACTCCTTCTGCAAAAGGAATGTGGCTAATCTGAATTTTCGCTCCTCATGACAACTCATCACGTCGAAGCATTTCTCCAGCATATTTAACCAGACCTCGACGTCAGCTGGATTTGTGGAACCCTCAAACACCGTGGCTCCTAACTTCTTCAGCCGTTCTATCCCATACATCTTTTCCAGATCACTAGGCCCTGCTCTCTGTGGCCTACCAACCTCCTGTGCAGATCTAGCGAACTACTCACTCCTTGCCTCATTCTGACCTCTCGGGGTACTGGATCCCCTTTCAGATTGACTCTGGGTAGGATCCTGCGTCCCGTCCTGATTCTGCCTCCGTCGTCTGCTGGTACGTGGTGGCATGACTCCTATAACATATCAACACATCAGACATGCTATAGATACTTAACTCAGATGCAAGATACTAAACTTCTACCCACATTCTAGTACTGACTTGACTCACTCTAGACAATACTTGGACCAAACTTCGCTAGTTCTATCTGAACTGACTCAACGTCTAACTATTTACTTCCTAGATTCTTCGTAGCACTAACTACAATGTCTCATTTCCCATGGAGCTAACTGCTCTGATACCAAGTTGTCACACCCCCTCCCGGACCACCTGCTAGCTTAGTCTGGAAGATGGCGTGAAGCCAACGAACATCGTCCTCCTCTAACGATACCCGTTGACCCTCCTGTAACGTTGAACCTGATAAACATACTAATCTTAGATATAAGATATTCTACGTGAAACACAACACAGCGGAATCCAAGAAAACCTTTTAACAAACACGAGGTGCAGCCCTGACATAACTTGGTTTGGAAAATAACCTGATATAGATATCACAACCAAACACATATTCAACTGGGGTTTATACAATCACGACCTCTAGGACTAAATTATCCAATCCTTACAAAACATTTACAATATGGACAGACTCAATATACAACTCCACCCACGTACTGGAGCTTGATCTGGAACTTTCAGCAGACGTTGGCAGTGTATCCGGTACCGGGAGCTCGATCTCTACCTGGAAAGTGGGAAAACATTTTGAAAGAATGAGCTACGAAGCCCAGTGAGTGACTAAATTTAAAACTGTAGACTTGCAAATCGGAACACGTGATAAACCTTTAGACGTATAAATTTGTTCAATCAAGCGTTTAACATAAACGTGTAACGATAAAAGCTTTCTCAAATAACTCGCAAGTACGTTATTAAAATTCAGATAGGCATATCAATTATATAAAACATCTTAACTAACATGACAAATCAACATTGTGTAGGGCACGCTCAGTTCAACCAACGTTTACCAGCTCTACGATGTAGTGGGGCCCGCCCAACACTCACGACAGCATCGTTGTCACGGAGTACACTCAACGTCAACAATGGAATATAACCTGTGTGCACACGGTACCATATAGCCTCGGGCTCATTATCTCAGTCATGTGGTCAATAGAAATCTCAGAAAATCACATGAAAACATTAAAACATGCCTGCTTATCGTTATCTTTCGTAAAACTTAAGCTTACTCAGCTTGCTCGTGAAAAACTGAAAATCTTTAAACAGTACTTGCTAATATATACTGTACTTTAAAAGATATCATTTCAACTACTTTTCATAAAGTCATTAACCACGTGCTCGTATATAAACCTCATTAGAAAATCTAAGCTCAAAACTTATGCTTGAAACCGTTCATAGAAATCATGTATCATTCATAGAAAAGCATATAAAACATCTAAACATGTGCAACCGTTTGGAAACAATTTTAAAAATTCGTTTTGTCACTCACAGTCTTAGCTAGTTTCCTGGTCTGTAGACTCGACCTATTTCCTCTTGCCTGTCAAACAACCAAAACCGAGCATTAGAACCATAGATAGTCTTATTCTTCCATGCTCATGAATTCTAAACACTTGAATTAAAAATCACACTTCACATTCCACTTTTCCAGATTTTCCAGATTCTATACCCTAACTTCCAACACCCATAACTTCCTCAATACTTAACCACAATTAATGTACTATACATCAAACTCTTCATTTTTGAACACTCCACAACTTACCTGAAGAAATGAAATCGATATTCCCAACCAATTTGTCCAGAAATGCACCGAACACAGACAACACAGATTCGAGGTTCTCTGCTACCCTTTATCTATCTTCTGAAATTAAACCTACTTCAAGTCATTTTTGGCTCACCAATTCTTCATGAAAGTTGTAGGAAATTGAATAAGCTTTCCAAACATAACAAATAGAGATTCTGATTCAACTTGTACACCCCAGTATGCTCAAAACACCAGAGAAAACCAGAGATCCTCCTGGTTTGCTCGAAAATTCTGTGCTCTGTTTTCCATTTCAAAAACCATTAACTTCTCATCAAATTTAGCTCAAGCTTCCGTCATGTAATTTGTTAGAATATGGATTAACTTTCAAGAAAATCAAACCTCACCTCTTAGTTCTTCCTATGTAGCTCAAACCGAATCAAAAACCAGAGATAGACAGGTTGAACTCAACTTCTGCTATGGTTTCCTTTTCTTCAGCTATTTCCTATCTTCTTCAACCTCAAAACCACTAAAATCTTCTTCTTCTTCTTCCCTCACTCTCTCCCTCGAAAGCTCTGGAGTTTTGGATGAAAAAAGATGGGAAAATGGACTGAAAATTGATGAAGCGGTGGTGGGTTTACCTTTAAAGCACTAGCAACCGACAGCCTTCCCATTTTCTTTCTTTTTTTTTTTTTTTTTGTTTTTCATTTCCCTTTGGCTGATTTGTTTTCTTTTTTTTCTTCCATTTTCCTTTTCCTTTTCCTTTTCTTTTCTTTTCTTTCTTCTTTTAACTTAGTAAATCCCAACAACTTAAACCAACAATGAAACCACAAAGTTTCCACAAAACTTTGCCATTTTTCCTCAACAATGAATAACAACTTTAATCCAACTTCCACAATAGATGACAAGAGGAAATGATCCAAGGAAAGTCTCGGGTTTACATGGATTGTCAAGACCACAGTGGTGCTAAGGAGGAGGCTTATGAGGAAAAACCTTAGTAGACATCGATTTTTTCTTTACTTTCATTTTGAGTAGGATAGTGTAGCTTGATATTGAGTTTTTAGATGGATGTTTTAGTTGTTGGCTCTGTTGGTGTTATTCACCTAGTGTTAGATGTTATTTTCTTTTTACGGTAGAACCTAGTTTGTTGGGATTATCTTAATTCTGTCTTTTCATGAATTAATAAAGGTTGAATCTTTTTAATATGACTCATTGTTTATGCTTAATCTTATAAGTCTTAGATAGTTGATGCTATGAGGCCTAACTCGTATAGTGGTTTTATTGTGAGAACTTTGTGAAATGAAGTATGATGGAATGAGCTTAAATGATATAGAAGTGTTGTTTATGTTAATCAAGTGTTTAAAAATTTTGGGATTGCCAGTTTTACGTCGTTATGCTGCCGAAATTTTTTGTGTGTTCGATGGCCTTTATGCTAGTTGAGTTAGTAATGTCTCTAGGCTAAGTTAAGGAAACTTGGGACGCTACAGTTGGAATCCACGTCAGTTGCTATGTCAGATGCCACGTTAGCAACGCACCACATGTCATTGCCACATTGCACTACTACAAATGACGTTTGGCTTTTTAGGTTTATTGACATTTGTGTCAAAAAAAAAGCCTCAATAAAATAATCATTTGTAGTTTAAAATAAATTATTAATAAATAAATAGGTATATTGACGGTTATATGGTATCAATAAATGATATGGTTTATGTTGACGGGCAAAAAGCATCAATAAATGTGATTAAAAGCTTAATTTCAAATTAATGTATTTCTTCCATTCTTCTTTTGCTTATTGCATTGTAGTTTTGCTTGTCGTTATCATATTGAAAAATTTGTTTTATTGTAGAAGTTTTCTATTTAAGTAATTGTATTAGTTGACTGAGTTGGAGTTTAGGACTAGGTAAAAAATAAAAGAACTTAAGTGGATTTTTCAAGTGGGTAAAATACAATTTAGGTACAACCGGTGAAATGTAACTAAATCATAAGGAACAATTTGAAACTAAGTCCAAACCATAGGGACCAAACTAAAGATATGCGTAAACTATTGGGACTAAATTGAATCTTGTTGGCATAGAAATTTTCAAACCAATTAGAAATTGCCATGTCAATATTTTAATGATATTTTTATTTAATTTTGGGGTGTCACAAAGTAATACATATCTCAAAATTAATCATGGCAAAATAAGAAAGACCACGTGTCCTCTTTGTGGTCCTCTAATTGAGCTAATGGTCTTGATCAAATCCAACAATGATTAAAGTCAAGATCAAATGACAATTTAGCCTAAAAATTCAATTTAGCCTAAAGTTCATGAAATTAAATTGAAGCATGTTAATTTCATAAAGTTAGGTTAAATTGGGTTCAATTTAAACCCAAGATTATTAAGGTAATTGGGTTCGAAGCCCATGGATGGGCCCAAGCCCAATTTAAGCCCAAGCCCACAAAGGCCTTTGGAAAACTCTATAAATAGGAGGTCTTGGCTCATTTGGAAGGGGGTGGCAAAAAGAAAGGAAGAAGAGAAAAACTGAAGCTCTCAAAAGGCTCTGAAGATTGAAGCTCTGATCCTCCTACAAGACTTGAAGATTGAAGCTCCAATCCTCCTGCAAGAACTCTGAAGATTGAAGTCCAGATCCTGCTGCAAGACTCTGAAGCTCGAAGCTTCTGCAAGATTCGGAAGATTGAAGCTTCCTACAGGACTCTGGAGATCAAAGCCTCTACAAGATTCAGAAGATCGAAGTTCTCTACAAGACTCTGAAGATTGAAGCTTCTGTAGGGTTAAGAATTGGGAAGCTCTCAGCCAGGGTCAGAGAATTCAGAGAAACACTCTTCAAGACTTGAAGAATCCTTGAAGACCAAACACTCTTCACGACCCCAAGACTTCTTGAAGACTGAAGACCCCTTCGTAACGCCCGTAATTTAAGATAAATTTCAAATTTCCTAATTTGGAGTTAATTTGGATTTAAGAGGGAAATTTTCAACATTAAAAAGATTTGAAAATTTGGTGAAATTTTAAAAGTTAGGCTGGAATGGCATTTTTGTAATTTGGTGGATGTTGGAGTCAAGCCAAGCCCTAAGTCATCCCTTTTAAATAGAGTCGCACGGAGCCCTAGATCAGCCATTATCTTCTCCACTTGAACCAGCCGCCTAGCCCTTCCCTTTTTTTTCAATTTTTTCTTCTTCTCCTACCCGACTGTGCAAGACCACCATGCCGTCGATTTTTCCAACGGCACCCAATGGCTGAAAACGGCTCCTCCACGTGCACACCCTCAGATCGTCTTCTCCGGCAAGCTCCTCAACGGCGCGTCGTTGGTGCAGCAGCGGCAGTGGGCGTCTCCTCCACGTTTTCTTTTCTTCGGCAGTTGCTTGGGAGGCGCGGCAGTCAGAAACTCCAGCGACGACGACGGCGTTCTTGCGGTGGTGCTGTGGTTTTCCGGCAGCAGTAATTTTTTTGGCAATTTCAGTTTGGGTAGCAGTGTTTTTGGGCAATTTTCGGCGAATTTAGCTTTGGGTAAGTGAGATTTAAGATTATTTGGGCCAATTTCACTCTCTAATCAAATACCCATTGATTTTAGTTTTCAATTTCAAGGTACCCATAGCGTTTGGAGGTTTAATCGTCGAATTTGAGCAATATTAGAACCCAACCAGCAAGCTTAAATTCTGTCTTAGTGAAGTTTCAGCGTTGGGTAAGAGGAGTAATTCGTTTTTTGGGGCTATTTTAAGCAATTTATATGATTACCCATTAGTTTGGTTATTGATTTCAAGGTTCCCACGTCGATTAAGGGACGGATTTGGAAGTAGAGTGATTTTTAGAAGTCCGACCAGCAAGCTTGAAGTTATTTTTGGGAAATCGTTTGGTTGAGAAAGAGGGCGACGTTGCTTGAGTTAGTTGGGATTTAAGATCGAGAATATTTAAGCCAAGGTAAGTGTGTTGGGTTTTATGCCCTAAAACTCGTAGATAGTGAATGTAAACAAAGTGTATACTTGTTTCAATAAAGTGTTATTGAGTTTCTACAATAAAGTGTTATTGTTAAATATTGCACAATTTGACCCAAATCCAATAAACTAAGATCCAAGGTTGTTTACATGTGACTTGAACTAGTATGTGGGGACATACGGGGATTGGTGTTCAAGTAACAACCTAAAAGGTCTATAGTACAAGGATAATGTTGGGTACCTTATCCTGGTAACACTATGTGATACGGCCTGCTTTGTATTCGATACAGGCGTATTAATCCAAGGCGTCCATGTAGGAGACATGCGAGCGGGGGTATCCTATGCAATGAGTTTGCATAAGACCGGACCACGAAATAGTAAACCACTAGATGTAACACCGTTAACTAGTTAGTTTACTGTTTCAATACGATGACCTAGGTAACTCAGTCTTAATCCTGAGTGTGTCATGAACTCCTTCTCATGAGGGATTGTCCTTTGATTAGCATGGGTGAGAGTGGCCAATATGCCTTCCTTTTTGGGGACAAGACCGAGTGGGAGGCTGGGGACATGACAACACAAGAAGGAATTGACTCCTTCCCACATCTAGGAGAAGTAGATGAGTGTTCCCTTAAGTGGTGACTCCGGGACTTGAACAAAGGGATCCCGCCCTCTCACTGGCCCGAGAGGGACTTTCTGTTTAATGGTTGGACCATAAACAGGTTGTTCATTATAGGAGCACTGGTTCTTAAGGAGACCGATGTAACACAAGGGTAAAACGGTAATTTGACCCAGCCGTGATTACGAACACTCGTGGAGGATTGACTTACCGGCATAGGTCTATATCCGTGGACACAGAAATGTTCTACAGTGAGAAGAGTTCAGCTGTGGGTCTTTAGTGGAATGACCCACAGTTAATGAATATTGGTTAACCTGATTAATGAGTTTAATCTATTAACCTCATATCATTGGAGCTTCTGATCTGTAGGTCCATTAGGTCCCCCTGCTAGCTCGTAAAGAGTAATTAGGAACAAATATATCTTGAGAGAATTTGAATAGTTCAAATTCATATTGGAAATTAAGTTAATTGTATGAGATACAAATTAATATAATGTATAATGATGCATTAAAATATAAAGTCTAATTTGAGATTAAACTTTATTAAATTGAGAGATTGATATATTTGAAAGAGTTCAAATATATGTCTAATTAAATATAGGGTATTTAATTAGAAGATGAATTAATTAATTATGAATTGATTTAGTTTAAATTAAATGAGATTTAATTAAACTATAGTCTATGAGAGAAATAAATATTTGAAGAAGTTCAAACATCAATATGAATTTGATTCATAATAAATTTATAGGATATAAGAGAATTTGAAGGAGTTCAAATTTTAATATGAATTTGATTCATATTATAGAATTAATTAATTGAAGGCCTGAAATTAAATATATGATATTTAATTGGGTAATTAATTAATTAACTAATAGAAGGTCTGAAATTAAATATGTGATATTTAATTGGTGATTAATTAATTAAAGAATTAATTAATTGGAAATTAATCAATTATGGAAATGATTAATCACTTATGGAAGTAATTAATCATTTATGGAAATGATTTAATCACTTATGGAAGTGATCAATCATTTATGGAAAAGATTAATCAATTGTGGAATTGATTGGTCATGGAATTGATTAATTATGGAAAAGATTAAATCAGTTATGGAAATAATTGATTTTAAATGAATATTTTATTCATGGCCTTTCTCCTATAAATAGAACACTAAACCTAGGGTTTAGGTACAACAACATAAGGCCACAAGAATGCACTTTTGCATTCTCTCTAGCCTCCCTCTCATATTCTCTCAACTCAAGAACTCTAGGGAGAATTTTCTCTTTAGTGTTTTTCCCATTCAAGATTAGGTAGTCCCACAACTACGTTCCTAATCTCAGAGTTATAGCGGGGAAGATCAAATGGTGGTGTTCTTCGTTGTTGCAGAGCAAACAAGAATCATCCGTTGAAGTATTCAGAGTCGTCAACGGAGGTATGTTTCTCATCGCTTAACCTTTTGTGCTAATGTATTGGTATTTTGTAGAACAAAATTAATTTACGAACGGTCCAATTGCTTCCGCTGTAACGGAATTGGAAATTCCAATCCTACAATTGGTATCAGAGCCGATCGTAAATCTAATTTTGTTTCTCTAAAATTTGCATTGGTTGTTGGTGGGATTAATTTATGCATTTGATGTATGGTAATTTGCTAGTAGATGTTTTGGGTTTTGGCATTAGATTTTGCAATTTTTTATTGATTTGATCAATGTAAGGGCTCGGTGTTTTGGGCGTTTTAATTGCAATCGAGTCTGTAAGTCCGTGTCGCTGTTTTGTATCAATTGAGGAAGAAATTCAGAGCAATTTGGTGCAATTTGGGGCAAAAATCGGAGAAAAATCGTACTGGAAATCGAAGATTTTCTGGAAATCCGAGAGCCAGCGTCTCGACGCTATCTCACTAGCGTCTCGACGCTGGCGGAAAACTCAAAAACGGAAGAAATCGGGCGGCCATAATAAAATAAATTAAAAAAAATCGGATATTGACGTTAATTGAGCGTGCGGCTGGGTTGGTTGGAGTAGTGCCCTATGCAAATGATGGTCACGGGTTCAAGGCTGGATTTTTGCCGTTTTATACTCAATTTCTCGTCGGTTCGAAGAGTTTGAACGCGGTTCGAGGCCATTTTGGGCTGGTTCACGGCATGATAGGACTGTATTAGATAAATTAATGTATTTTTTCTATTATTTTGAGTCCTAAGATGCCAAAACCCGTCTACTTAGCTATTTATTTTGCTTTATGGATGTCATTTAGCTTAAAATCCCACCATAGGTTAAGCATATTCTTGCATTTTTAATTATAATTGTTATAATATAAGTATTATGCATGAATTTAATTTTCATGGGTATTTAATATAAATTGTTATGGTTAAATGGATGAAAATTGAAAAGCATTGAGCATGAAATTACTTTAGTAAAAATATAAAAAGTTATATTTATGAAAGTAATTTATTTGCTTATTTATTTTCATGAGCAATTAATATAAAGTGTTATGTTAATGTATGAAAATATGAATGCTTATTTTAATTTTCTTAGGAAATTAATTTAAGAGTTAGATTAATTAAAGAAAATTAATTTGCATTGAGCATGAAATTACTTTAGTTTAAAAATATAAGAGTTATATTTATATTAGTAATTTACATGCTTTATTTTCATGAGCAATTAATATAAAGTGTTATGTTAATGTATGAAAATGGTAATGCTTAATTTTAATTTTCTTGTATAATTAATTTAAGAATTAGGTTAATTAAAAGAAAATTAAATTGCATTGAGCATGACATTACCTTAGATTAATATAATTGTTATATTTTTGGTATGTCATGTATGCTAATGTATGGTTTTATAAATTAATTAAAATTTGATTGTTAATTTATTCACCATAGTAGCATGTTATAGGGTTAATTCATTAAAATTTATAATAGTTATAAAATTAATGAATAGAAATCGTTAACCTATAACAAAGAATTGCATGCAAACATAGGATCTTAGGATAAATGAATTAATTTTAAAATGTTTAAAATTAATTAGATCTAAGATCACATTTCTAATAGGATTAGAATTATTCTTACTTAGAATTAAAATTAGTTTTAATTGACTAAGTAGGAAAAACATTACTATGATTATAAGGGAACTCCACCGGTTAAGTTCTGTCTAAGGCTGGAGGTATTTAAGTTGACGGTTTACGGAACACCTCCTACCTGGGAACTGACCCGGAATACCGGAGTTGAATTAATCATAGTTAAATGTTAGCATGCAATGTCACTAGGTTTATTAAAAGTGTTTAATACACCTAGATCTTTAGAGTAAAGACCTTACATTACTGTGGTTATAAGGGAACTCTCTCAGTAAAGTTCTGTCTAAGGTTAGGGGTATTTAAGTTGACGGTTTACGGAACACCTCCTACCTGAGAACTGACCCGAACCTTGAGTTGAATTAACCATAGTAATGTTGACTTGCAATGTTGGGTTTATTAAAAGAAGTTTAATTCACCTAAAACATTGCGGTTGAATCCTTTCCATAATTGTTATAATAGGATCAGGCTTAGATAGATTGACTTAGCCGAATTTTATCTAAGTTAAACAACCCTAAATTAACCTTAGGACATTTCCAGTGGGAGGAAAATTACAAAACGAGATTTAAATCAAGTTTTGCTCCTACGTCCCTATATTCACAACGTGAGGTTCATGCTCGGCTTCGAGTCGCCCTAGGAGCGGCCTCCCTTCGGAAAGTGTTTGCATGAATCAATAACAAGGTGAATGGGAAAAATGTCTAGAGTAAGTGGGAGCGGGACACGTGTCAACGTATCCCTCGGTCTCCGCCCCTAGTTCACACCGTGAGAGTCCTATGATCCGCCTGCAGGTTGTCCTGGCGCAACCATCCCTTCGGAGGGCCTGATCATAGGATTCGGAACATCGTGAACTCCTGAATGGGATAGGAACTCTTAGGCTAATTACCAACAGTTGTCTTTCCCTTCGGTAGCCTGTTGGTGCGTGCCTCTGAGATCTGAAAGTGGGAGGGTTACACTTAAGGGGATGAGTTAAATGTGTTAACTAACCCTTGACCGAACAACGGTAACTAAACGCTAACGGAATATGAGTTATTCTGGTGTTAGAGTTTGGTTGAGATTGTCTCAATTCAGAGGAGGAGTAGCTGACCACCCTTCGGTGGCTGTTGTTCTAAACCTTTGAAGTACCGTTGCAAAAACTAAATCAATAGTTTTATAGGGTTTCTTTGATTGCTTATTTGTTTTTGCAGAATTTGATTGGATTATTTGTAATGGGTTAGTGCTATTAAGTAATTTGTTACTTCAGCAATTATATAATAATTTTATGTATTGTCTTACGTCATTTTATAAATAACGGTAATACAACAAGCTTAAACGACAAATTGTGGTAAATAAGTCTAGGATTATTCTTAACTGAGGAATGTCCTCATGCCCCATATGTCTAATTCATTAAGAATTGGTCTTGGTGAATATGACATAGAACCCTGCTTAGCAAAAAGAGAACTTGTTCAAGACCGTAATTTTTATTTACCTGTCTTGAAAATGTGATTAGTGAAGAATAGTGATTCTCCCTGAATACTTGATTCAGGGGCCACAAATCACGTGTGTTCTTCTTTTAAAGGAATAAGTTCCTGGCAAGAGCTTGCTGCTTGTGTAATAACTCTCAAAGTTAGAATTAGAGAGATTATTTTGGCTATATCAGTGGGGAACATTAAGTTATTTTTCTCAGTGGGAGAAAATACATATTATTAGATAATGTGTATGTAATTCCTAAGATCAAAAGAAATTTGATTTCTGTGTCTTATTTGCTGGAACAATGTTACTCTTTAACCTTTCTCTGCTAACGCAGTTTTGTTTCAAGAAAGGGAGTTGACATTTGTTTAGCTTTACTGGAAAGTAACCTAAATGTTTTAAGACTAATCAAGAGTAAAGCAGTCATGAACACTGAGTTGTTTAAGACTGCTACTACTCAATGTGAAAAGAGGCAAAGTTTCTCCTAAAGGAAAATACATTTCTTTGGTTTTAAGGTAGACCATATTAATCTCAATATGATTGGGAGATTGGTCAAGAGTGAACTTCTAAGCAAGTTAGAAGATGACTCTCTACTACCTTGTAAGTCATGCCTTATGGGCAATATGACTGATAGGTCTTTTACTGGAAAAGATCTAAGAGCTAAAGAGCCCTTGGAGCTTCTACATTTGGATCCTTGTGGTTCAATATGTTAAAGCAGTGGGAGGGCATGAATAATTCATTTTTTTTTTTGGATGATTATTCAAAGGTATGAGTATCTTTACCTAATGCAACTTAAGTCTGAAGCTCTTGAGATATTCGAAGGGGCTTAGGACTGAAGTTGAAAACTTGTTAGGTGAGATGATAAAAACACTTCGATCTGATCAAAGTGTTGAGTATAGGGATTTGAGATTCCAGGACTATTTGATAGTACATGGGATCACACCCTAAATCTCATTTAGGAGAAATGGAACCCTATTGGATATGGTTCATTCCATGTTGAGCTATGCTCAAATTGTCTGACTCGTTTTGGGGTCATGCAGTGTTGACTGCATTGCATACTGCAGTAGGCAACCCCAAAGAAAACGAGAAGTGGATACTTCTTCAATTCACAAGAGAATAAAGAATTTGTATCGACAAATGCTAAATTCTCAGAAGAAGTCCACATCAAAAATCATAAACCACAAGAGTAAAGTCAGTTTAAGTAAGTTAACTAATGAAGCTACAGTAACATCCACAAGAGTTGTTGATGAGGTTGGCTGTTCAACAAGAGTTGTTGATGGATCAATGCATCTAGTCAGACACATCCATCTCAATAGTTGAGAGTGCCTCGATGTAGTGGGAGGGTTATATTATAACCTGAACGTTACATGGGCTTGATTGAAGCCTAGGTCATCATACTTGATGATGGCATTAGAGGATTCATTATCTTTTAGAAAGAAAATGAATGATGTTGACAACGATCAGAGGATTAAAGCCATGAACCTAGAAATGAAGTCTTTTGTATTTCACTTCCATCTGGGATCTTGTAGATCTGCTTGATGGGTAACACCTATTAGTTACAAGTGGATTTACGAGAGGAAACGAGACATTCATGTCTTAACCAGAAGGGTTCATACAACAAGATCAAAAGCAAAAGGGTTTGCAAGCTTAAGTGATCCATTCATGGATTGACCTAAGCATTTCGATCTTGAAATATAAGATTTGATATAGTGACCAAATCTTTTGGCTTTAATCAGAACATTGATGAGTCTTGTGTTTACAAGTGATCATCAATAGTTCAGTAGCTTACTTAGTGTTGTATATGATTGATATCCCAATCATTTGGGAATGATGTAGGTTATCTTACTGACTAGTAAAAGGAGCTAGCAGCTCAATTCCAAATGAAAATTTGGGAGAAGCTGAGTTTGTTCTTGGGATCCAAATTGTTTAGGAACCGTAAGAACAAAAAGCTAGCCTTGTCTCAAGTATCTTATATCTACAAAATGTTAGTTAGATATAAGATGCAGAATTCCAATAAGGGTTCACTACCTTTTAGACATGGAATTCTTTTGTCTAAGAAAATGTTTCCTAAGACACCTCAAGAGGTTGAGGACATGAGACGAATGCCCTATGCAATAGGGATTGTCAGTAAGTATCAATCTAATCCAAGATTTGATCACTGGAAAATCGTTAAGAATATCCTCAAGCATCTTAGGAGAACGAGGAACTATATGCTCGTGTATGGGACTAAGGATTTGATCCTTACAGGATACACTGACATGGATTTTAAGACTAATAAGGATTTAAGGAAATCTACATCAGCATCTATGGTCAATCTTTACAAATGAGTTATAGTATGACATAGTTACAGTCTTGACCATATAGGCCGAAAATATAGCTACTTGTGAAGCAGCGATAGAGACTGTATGGCTTAAGAAGTTCTTGACTGATTTGGAATGTGTTCCAAATGTGAACTTGCCCATCACACTTTATAGTGATACAGTGGTGTTATGGCAAATTCAAAAGAACCTCGCAGCCCAAGACAAACAGACACATTGAATTGAATGGGATTTTGCTGATTAATTCACGAAGGCTCTCTCGGCTAAAGTGTTTGAGGGTCATCTAGAAGGTCTAGGTCTACGAGTTATGTACAAAAATGAAATCTAGGGCAAGTGGGAGAAATGTAATTGGTATAGTGATACCATTATGTAATGGGTATAGTGATGCCCTAGTTTATTGTATTTGTACATTGTATATGTTTTATACATGTATTTATACACCTGCTGCTGTATAGATTATTGTACATCCCACTAAACTAGAGTTTTAGTTCAAGTGGGAGTTTGTTGGGTTTTATGCCCTAAAACTCGTAGATAGTGAATGTAAACAAATTGTATACTTATTTCAATAAAGTGTTATTGAGTTTCTAGAATAAAGTGTTATTGTTAAATATTGCACAATTTGACCCAAATCCAATAAACTAAGATCCAAGGTTGTTTACATGTGACTTGAACTAGTATGTGGGGACATACAGGGATTGGTGTTCAAGTAACAACCTAAAAGGTCTATAGTACAAGGATAATGTTGGGTACCTTATCCTGGTAACACTATGTGATACGGCCCGCTTTGTATTCGATACAGACGTATTAATCCAAGGCGTCCATGTAGGAGACATGCGAGCGGGGGTATCCTATGCAATGAGTTTGCATAAGACCGGACCACGAAATAGTAAACCACTAGATGTAACACCGTTAACTAGTTAGTTTACTGTTTCAATACGATGACCTAGGTAACTCAGTCTTAATCCTGAGTGTGTCATGAACTCCTTCTCATGAGGGATTGTCCTTTGATTAGCATGGGTGAGAGTGGCCAATACGCCGACTCAATATGCCTTCCTTTTTGGGGACAAGATCGAGTGGGAGGCTGGGGACATGAATACACAAGAAGGAATTCACTCCTTCCCACATCTAGGAGAAGTAGATGAGTGTTCCCTTAAGTGGTGACTCCGGGACTTGAACAAAGGGATCTCGCCCTCTCACTGGCCCGAGAGGGACTTTCTGTTTAATGGTTGGACCATAAACAGGTTGTTCATTATAGGAGCACTGGTACTTAAGGAGACCGATGTAACACAAGGGTAAAACGGTAATTTGACCCAGCCGTGATTACGAACACTCGTGGAGGATTGACTTACCGGCATAGGTCTATATCCGTGGACACAGAAATGTTCTACAGTGAGAAGAGTTCAGCTGTGGGTCTTTAGTGGAATGACCCACAGTTAATGAATATTGGTTAACCTGATTAATGAGTTTAATCTATTAACCTCATATCATTGGAGCTTCTGATCTGTAGGTCCATTAGGTCCCCCTGCTAGCTTGTAAAGAGTAATTAGGAACAAATATATCTTGAGAGAATTTGAATAGTTCAAATTCATATTGGGAATTAAGTTAATTGTATGAGATATAAATTAATATAATGTATAATGATGCATTAAAATATAAAGTCTAATTTGAGATTAAACTTTATTAAATTGAGAGATTGATATATTTGAAAGAGTTCAAATATATGTCTAATTAAATATAGGGTATTTAATTAGAAGATGAATTAATTAATTATGAATTGATTTAGTTTAAATTAAATGAGATTTAATTAAACTATAGTCTATGAGAGAAATAAATATTTGAAGAAGTTCAAACATCAATATGAATTTGATTCATAATAAATTTATAGGATATAAGAGAATTTGAAGGAGTTCAAATTTTAATATGAATTTGATTCATATTATAGAATTAATTAATTGAAGGCCTGAAATTAAATATATGATATTTAATTGGGTAATTAATTAATTAACTAATAGAAGGTCTGAAATTAAATATGTGATATTTAATTGGTGATTAATTAATTAAAGAATTAATTAATTGGAAATTAATCAATTATGGAAATGATTAATCACTTATGGGTAATTAATCATTTATGGAAATGATTTAATCACCTATGGAAGTGATCAATCATTTATGGAAAAGATTAATCAATTGTGGAATTGATTGGTCATGGAATTGATTAATTATGGAAAAGATTAAATCAGTTATGGAAATAATTGATTTTAAATGAATATTTTATTCATGGCCTTTCTCCTATAAATAGAACACTAAACCTAGGGTTTAGGTACAACAACATAAGGCCACAAGAATGCACTCTTGCATTCTCTCTAGCCTCCCTCTCATATTCTCTCAACTCAAGAACTCTAGGGAGAATTTTCTCTTTAGTGTTTTTCCCATTCAAGATTAGGTAGTCCCACAACTACGTTCCTAATCTCAGAGTTATAGCGGGGAAGATCAAATGGTGGTGTTCTTCGTTGTTGCAGAGCAAACAAGAATCATCCGTTGAAGTATTCAGAGTCGTCAACGGAGGTATGTATGTTTCTCATTGCTTAACCTTTTTTGCCAATGTATTGGTATTTTGTAGAACAAAATTAATTTACGAACGGTCCAATTGCTTCAGCTGTAACGGAATTGGGAATTCCAATCCTACAAAGTGAACTTACTGTTCTTTTATTTGGGTGTGCATGTTTGATTTTCCAAAGTTCATGTGTTATTTTATGAATTGTTTGATTATGTTTATGTTTTAATATATATATATTGGAAGCATGAAATTCATTATTAATGCTTACAATTGTTGATATTTTGAAATATTTGAGTTGGTGGTCTCTCAAAATTTTATTATATGTATGAGTTTAAGTTATTTATGAGTTTTCTTAAATATTCGAAAGTGTACATGAAATTGATGTACTTAAAGAGATGCCTACACAGGACTTAGAGACATGAAATTGAAATTGATGTACCTAAGTCGAGGTTGTGAAATTGACGACCTCCGTAGGAGACACATGAAATTGATGTGTCTAGGATATGCATGAAATTGATGTATATCCTCTCTAATTAATAGTTTAAAATAAAGTTTAGAGCCACCAAAAAAATATTTGTTGTCGGTTATTTAAGCATGACCCAACCTCAATAGTAGGGTCACTTACTGGGTATTTTAAATACTCATTCTTTTCAAAAAAAATATTTTTTTTTTCAGGTAAAGGCAAGGGCAGGTGAAAGGCGATTGATGAGAATCTGTTAGGCAGCCATGAGAGGATAATGAATTTCATATGTTGTTTTCTTCCGCTTTAAGAACTTTATTTTATTTGAATTGTAAATTTGTTTGAGAAATTTTCTAGAGACCATGTACATTTATATTTTAGAAATTATTTAAGAATATTTAAAACTTTTAAAATTAGGGATCCCGAATAAAAGTTTTGTTTTTTGTTGAAGTTTTTACTTAAATTAGTGTTTATGTTTTAAAATGTTTTTATTTAAAAAGACCTCCAAAGCATGCATAGTCGTAACGGTCCCTAAAAAACTATTTAAGAAGTCGGGTCGTTACACCTTCAAGACTAGAAGACTTCATATTGTTTTAAAAATTAATTGTTAGTAGAATTTCATATTGTTTTATTTTTAATTTATTTTTTATAAGATAATTATTAGACTTATTGTCAAAGTTTAAATTTAAAAGAATATGGTCAATGCACGTGTGTTGATATTATATAATTAGAAATTCGTAATTAATAGAGAAAAATGCACTTTTGGTCCCTGAGGTTTGAGATTGATGTCTATTTGGTCCGAAAGTTTCAAAACAAACATTTTAGTCCTGCAGGTTTACAAAATGATTCTAAATGGTCCCTAACTTAACTTTAAGGTAACGGAAGGATGACTGGACTGTTAATTGCTGACCTAGATTGGTTGACATATAATTATTTCATTACTTGGCAAAAATCAATTAAAAAAAATAAAACTAAAAGTTCAAAAGTCTTTTCTCTAGCCCTAGCCGTCCAGAAGGTCCATCACATTTCAGCCGCTGTAGCGTTGCAATCCAGTCGCCACTACAAAACTTTTGAATCATTCCAATTTTGGTTTTTGTTGTTTATGGTTGGTTCACATAACACAGAGTTCGAATCAGAAATAAATCCAAACGGAATCCATGACCTTTGTTTTTCTTTCGGTAATTCCAATATTCAAATCATAATATTAATTAATATATTTGTTCAATCATTTGATTTAAAAAAATTGGACACAACAACCTTATTTAAAATCTCTAATCATGTAAACTACTTTTGAATCAATGGTTTTGTTATATCAAATAAAATCCACTCATCACTACTTTCTTCTGAAATTTTTGGTACCCTGAAATTTTGGCGCCTTGCCATAGTTAATAATTATAACTCAGACAGAGGATGCGACTGGCCAGGTTGTGACATTCACTAAATCTCGACGACATTGACAGGCTACTGGACTAGGATGATGACCAGTGGCGGATCCAGAACTTTATCATAGGGGAGCATAAATTCATATACAAGGCTAAATTACACGTTCAATTCATAAACTTTTAGATTTTTGCTTATATGATCTCTAGACTTTAAAAAGTGTCTAATAAGTCTTTGAATTTTCGACTTTGTGTCTAATAGATTCAAGTTTCAATTTTACATTTAATAGGTCTCCGACATATTCTGACATTATAGAAATGTTATATTAGATATAAATTTTAATTTGTATCTAATAGGTTCTATTGAACATTTTTAAAAAAATAAATGTAGCTATTATTTGCAAAATTGAAAATTTAAGGTTCAATTAGAGACTAAATTAAATTTTATGCCTAATATAACAATTAACTTTTAAATACAAAATTTCATGGATATATTAAACATTTTTAGAGGACTTATTATTAGTTTCAAAATTAACGGTTTAGACAACCTATTAGACAAAAAAATTTACAAATTCAAGAACTAAACTTGTGAATTAACATTAATATAAATATAATTTTTTTTTACAACATGTGGGGTAGGGATTCATCCTCTGACCTCTTGGTCGGGATACAAGTTTTATGTCAATTGAGTCATGCTCTCGTTGGCTTAATATAAATATAATATTTAAATTAAATAATATTAACTACAAATTTATAATAAACAATTATAGAATTATGTATCAAAATATATAAGCATGCAAAATAATATTCTTTGGCTGTCTGCAAAATAGTAAAAATAAAAATAAAAGAAAAAAATACAACGCATGCACGCGCTTTAGCACGTTTCGAACCCCATAAGGGAAAAAAAAACAATCAAGGAGACCAAAAGAGAAATTTACAACATTTCCAAGCTCAACCAACTCAATCAAGCTCGAATGAAGCTCCATGGGTGTCAACTCCAATTCAATCCAATTATGAGGCAATCATTATGCCACAAGCTCCAATGTCAAGAACTAGAGCTAAAAGATTACAAGACGCATTAAATGGTTACTTCTCAAATAAGGTAACTACCCATAACCAAGAAAGCTTGGAAAGGCACCTATTCAACCAAAAGACACAAATGAATCTAAAAATCCACATTCATTCACATATTTAAGGCATTATGTATCTTTTGAATTCATGAATTTGTATTTATGAAGGTTCATGAACGGATTTGAAAGGTTAGGGGCTGAATTTAGACCACATAGATGAAGGGTTGTGTTCTTTCCTAATGTCTTTTCAATTAGTATAAATAAAGATGTCATTTGTCATTTGAAAACAAGTTAAGTTGAATTTGAATGAAATTTCAGATTGAGTTTAGTCTCTCTCAAGCTTAGAGTTTTCTTTGTATTCTTGTGTTTAGAATGCATGCTTAGGACTTTCAATCTAGTCTGATCAATTAGATTGTGAAGAGTTCGAAATCTTGAAGTTAGGAACGAGTTCTCCTTTCTTCTTAATCTTTGATCGTTCTTCCAAGCAAAATTTGTTTGACTTTCTTGAGGTTGTCTAAATCATCTTGTTAATGGGGTTATTTTTATTATTGTTATTGTTGTGGGGGTTCACCTGGAAATAAGGGGAGTTCTCAAACGTAATTAGTTCTGAACAGATTATATCTTTACTTTTTTCCATTATATCTCATTTTTCTTTCTTTCAAATTTCAATCTATCCATTTCGTGTGACTCTTCATCTTCTTAGCTTTGCTTCATTTTTTTTTCTTATCATGCTTGCTGGGAAAAAAATAAAAATAAAAAAAAAATAAAAAGAATTTTTTTTGTCCTTTGCATCTTTCCAAACTAGTTTTTGTAACTTTTGAGATTTTGTGACTTTTCACATTATTGGTTATATTGACATGCTCTTGCATGATTCTCATAAGAATAATAAGACTTGCTGAAGTTTGAGATTTTAGAAGTCTTCGAGGGTATTTCTACATCTTTTGAGTGCAGTGAGCGTCGCTACAAGAAAAACTGTATTACTTGACACTTATAAAATGTCAAATTCTAATACTCTTGACGTTTTTAAAAGCGTCCTAGAAACCACTGTCAAGAATAGGGGCCTAAAATGAGCATTAAGATATATTTTCCTTGATATTTCTCAAGCGTCAAGAATACTACCTTGTTGACCCGTACAAAACGTCATGTATATAAATTCTTGACACTTATTATGTATCATTTCTATTAGAACTTGACATTTTTTATCTGTCAAATTTATTAATATCTTGCCGTCGAATAAATGACAAGTTCTAAATATTGAATGCCAGGTTAATTAGTTCTTGCCATTTTGTGTGTCATGTTTGTGCCGTTTTTTTTTTTAAAAAAAATAATATATATCCCTACTATCTTGGATTTCTTGAATTATACCACAAGCACATATATAAGCCTAAGGTCATTCTCATTCCCACAGGTGAGCTTCAACTGTATTCAATTTCTCCATATTTATAATTTATGATATAAGATATGCAAAAGTCAAGTGGAACTCTACATGAAGAGAATATGACACTTCTTTCTCCCTTCAATCAAATAATCAATGGTAGCTAATTAAATTACATGTCCTATCAATGTTGTTGGAAAGAGCTCAAAAGATACATTTTTATGTACATTCATTCTATTTTGGGAGCATATACATGGTTATTACAATAGAGATGTACAAAACAATTAACTAGAGAATAAGAAAATAGATACATAGCTTCAATGGCAAAGAAAATAAGTACTACTATCAATTGCAAAGAAAAAAAAAATCCACATAACTCTTTGAAGTTTGATCGAACATGGTGCAATTTGTACTTGAAGTCATTGATGCATAGGATTTGATCTAACACATAAGAAGAAATGAAAATAAAGTAAGCAAGAGAATGAAGATTTAAAGTATGAATAAACAACTAAATTTATCAAATTAACACAAACAACTAAAGTTATCAAACGTTAGTGAACATAAATACAAAACTTAACCAACTTATCAATACTTCATGCATAGAACAACTAAACTAAGCTTAGCAAAGACACACCGGTGTATCAATATACGCCGACGCAAAACCCACCCCTCGGTGACTTCAAAAAGTCCTAAAACATTCAAAATGACCTAGAAGATCAAAAAAGTGCTTAACTGAAGACCAAATTGAACTAACTTTACTAATTAACCAAAGTTCATAACAACAAAACTTAAACTAACTTATCTAAACTTAATGAGCATGACATCAAAACTAAGTTTAACTAAAACCTAAACTTAGGAACATAACAAATAAATTTATCAAAACAAATCAAGTACAAATAATTAAAACGAGTTCCATACTCAACTTCCACCCCCCACAAATGAAACCAACATAAACAAGTAAATCAACTTCCATACTCAAAATGATCTCTTAGCACTCACTCACCCCCTTCAATCAAAACGATCTATCACTCCTCTATCACACTCAAAACAATCTCCCACCCTCCACAAACTCATCAAACAGTTAAAACAAATTGAAATAAGGTTTTAAAAGTAATATGTTAGTTTTAAAATATAATAACTAAATAGGTAAATCAAACTAATTTATCAAAACAAACTAAGCTAAACAACCACCAAATTAACCAAACTTAAGTAAACTTAAACTTATGAACAATTTGATCTCTAAGCAACAACCCACCCCCTACATTCAAAGTAATTTCTCACCCCTCCTCAAATCAATCTCTAAACATCAACCCCCTACTCAAAATGCTTTCTTCCATATGCATCGACCATTAAAAACAAAACATAATGCCAACTATAATCAACAATCAAAATTTTATAAGCATAAGATCAAAACATATATACAAAAACAACCAAATTGTTCAAACCTTTCAAAAGTAATGAACATAACATCGACTATCATAAACATAAATGTACCTAATAGACTTGTAATTACACTTATCTAAACTTAAGAACAAAAATATAAGCATGTCTTAACTCCACCATGTACTCAAATCAATCTTGAAGCACCAGCCCACCACCCTATACGCAAATCATTGGCTACCATAACTGCAGGATAGCCATACAGCAAATCTCAAAATAGTTTACTACCATTATATTTTACAAAAGTATAGAGTTCATACCTGTTTAGTCATTCCTTCTTGTGATTGCATGATTCGTTTAAGCGTTTTCCTAAAGCTAGTCAACTCTGCTACAGTTTGAATATCAACTTCATTCCATTTCTCTCTAATAGAACAAATTAACAACAAACAAGTTTTGTAAGTGAATAATTGAAACAAATGTCAATTTAAATGCAAGTAATTTCTAAAAAATAAAGTTACAATACATAATAGATTTAACTAAACAAACAAACTTAACATCAAAACAAATAACTAAGTTCATAGCAACAAAACTTAAACTAACTTATCTTAAATAAACTTAAGCTTATGAACAATCTCTAAGCAACAACCCACTCCCTACACTCAAAACAATTCCTCCCCCCCCCCCCCCCCAAAAAAAGTTTACAACCACCAAGAAAACTAGGACCATAGAGAGAACATATCAAGGTTAGATAAGTGAATACACATGAAGGAAGGGAGGAAGGAAAAAAAATATATATATAGTTTCAATGGGGACACACCAGTTGTATGAACCATATAGGAAAAAGTGCATAATAAGATAACGTCTTTTTAAGGCTAGGAGGCAAACATCTTCACACTAACAAATGATAAAAATTGAAGTTCAAATTATTTGAGAATATAAAAAATCATCCATAATACAAAACTTGAAACCTATAACCATAAAACCCACGACAATATATGAAAGGCATTAACTGGAGTCCTTGAATTAGATAGGAATCTGGTCGGCAATTTTTCAAATAATTAAAATATTAAATTTAAAAAGAACAAACAAAAGTTACATCATTAGTTAGCATAATCCTTTAGCTGACAATGCTAAACCAGAAGTTCGCACGTTAGTTGTGTAACTGAACTCTCATGAGAAAATAGAACATAACATAAGAGAATAGAAATGGTCAAGATCATAAACAAACTAGTTTAAGAACCAAGTTGAACAATATATATTTTTTTTTTTTTTGATAAAGAACCGAGCTTTTATTGAGAAAAAATGAAAGAATACAAGGACATCCAGTTGAACAATATATATATATTAGAGAAGGTGGTATTAATGCTTATGTGTGTATATATATATATAGACACACATAAGCATTAAGAATAAAATCATAGCCTATCTGATAGTTAGAGGAACTGAAGCATAATGATATCTTACCAAAGTGCTTTTGAAGATGGAGGTATCTTACCAAAGTGCTTTTGAAGATGGAGGTTTCCTGAGCTGCTTTGATGCTTTTGAAGATGGAGGTTTCCTGACTGCTTTGATTGGTTTGTTTTCCTTTCCTTGATATTTGTCGCCCTTTCTCTCCCACCAAGTCAAAGGCACTTACAGTTGGCCTACAGTCAAATTCTAGTAAAGCACTTTGAAGAAAAATCAACCAATAGAATAAAACAGGCATTATGGAATCCAGGCTGCTTTAAAGGTTTGAATGTGAGTGTAGGGAGAGAGTTGCCAAATTCATGGTCAAAGGGAGGGAGAAGGTGGTATAAGTATCACTTTCTTAAATCATTCAAAACCAATGTCATAAAAAGGAAAAGAAGTGGGAAAGAGAATAATATTTCCAGTTTCCAAATTACCAAAGCAACTATACTAAATTGAAGGTTCCAAATTTACAATAACTTTAGCTGACGAGAGCATCAATAAAATCGATTATTTTACATATGTAAATCCATTATTTTACATATGATAAATATGAAAGAAAAATAACTAATTCAAATATTCAACTCCCCAATCGTCCATTTCTTATAAAAACTTTCTTCATTTTAACTAGATAAGCATTATAAGTACCTTTGTTCCAAGTATAATGTTCAAAGCTTCATTCCACAAGTTTGCCGTAGGGGTTGGCTTCACTTATTTCCATATTGTCATAGCAGAAGCAACCTAAAGTCCAATAGTGCTAACATTCAAAGTCAAAGAATTAAATGATAAAATTCTTTAGGAGTTGCCCTGGCAAGAGCCATACTAATTAAAAATGACAAGCATGGGAAAAAGAAAAGATTTCAAACATGAATCAAAAGGCACATCCACAAACACATATAAGTCAATCTTTTCTTGTCTTATTCTATAATAATAAAGATTAATGTTTGTTAGGAGTTCAATGAATTATCAAAATACATAAATGAGGAGGAAACATACGAAACCCTTTCAACATCTCACATACTACCTAGAACTAAGAAGCACAGACATGGACAGGCGACATGGACACGACACGACACGGACACGGCGACACGTCAATTTCCAAAAAAGTAGGACACGACACATTGGGGACACGTTAATTTTAAAAATTAAAAAAAAACATATATATGTGTGCATATTTTCACATATTATGAATATTTAATACTTTTATGTAAATTTCCTCTATATTTAAACATTAAAACAAGTAAAAAACAGAATTATGGATAAAAACACAAAAAAAGAAAAAAATAACTATGGATAAAAAATTAAAAACAGAAAAAAAAAACACAAAGGCTGCAGAGAAGGATAAAAACAGAAAAAAAACTACAAGGATAAAAACAGAAAAAAAAAAACGAAAAAAAAATTTGTCGAAGCCGTGTCGGAGCCATGTTGAAGCCGTGTTGGAAAATAAAAAAAATAATAAAAAATCACACGCCACATGGCGTGTCGGACACGTGTCGGAGGCGTGTCAGAGTGTCGACCGACACTTCGTCATTTTAGAAGTGTCCGTGCTTCTTAAACCTAGAAGATGATTTCAAATAACTCCTAGAATAACTAGGAAAAGGTCTTTTAGATCCTCAATGAAATAAACAACTCCTCAATGAAATGGGAAAAATTGGAAAAATTTATACAAAAAACACACTTGAGAACTTTTATAGAAACACATAAAAAACACACCATTTATTGACATTACCCGATTCACTTCCTCCTCTTCTCTTTCTCCCAATGAAACTTCACCCATGGGAAACTTAAACATTGCTCTTGGCTAAAGCATATCAATATTGGCCAAAGTATAGTAAATTTAACGACTCAAACAAGAAGTTCCTGGTGGAAAAATAACAAAAACATTCTGCAAATTGAGAGTAATAAAGCACAATAGATAATTTGGGCAGTCCATATAAACATTGTCAGTGCCACCAAGGATTAAGATTCCCAATTCACTAAAACTCACCAGCCCAATTGCAGGAACGGGTGAAGACAATACCAAGAAGTAACCAAGATCATCAATTTTAGCAACCACACCGAGCTCTCCTTGTTTTGTTGAGCCTAAAAAAAACACATTTAAGCTCAGAAACGATCGCAACAAATCCAAGTCAACTATAAATAACCGTCTCTATTCTATCACACACTCCAACAACAGAAAAATGAGAAATGTAGTTTACATTCTAAATTTGGTAGCTTGAAAACCGGAAGCAAATCGTTGCTTGGGCATTAAGAAGAAGGCAAAAAAAAAATGATTAGGAGGCGAAGGAGCAAAGGATTCAAAATCAGGGAGAAACTTTGAGAAATAAACCCCTAGAACTCACGTGAAAAGCATATCATGCAGCGAAAATAAGACAGCACAATTCATGTGAAGATTCTCAACAAATGAGATTCAAAAACAAATACTTACAAAAGCAACTCAAATTTTTAGACCTGCGCCTAAGAATTACAAATTAAGATAACATAGGTAGATCATCTTTAGCAAACAGATCACAAAATAACTTCTAATATCATCAAAATAGTAGTTCACTGGAGGAGGCTTTTAAAATGTGGCAGATGGTTTATACCATTGAATGTAGGATAGAAATACTAAAGTATTTCCAATCTATGTTCAACCATTTAGGAGCATGTAGATATTCACATCTATACTAAGGGATATTAAGATGCTACCATCTTTCAATAAAATTACTTCTCCTCATGTCACAAGTGATTCCAACCTTACTATTTGTCTAGGAAGATGCTGGAATCTCAAACGAAAGCTGCTTTGGTGGGGGCAGGACAGTTTTAAGCTTCTTCCTCAACTGTTCAAGCTCCCCCAATTTGTCTGTTCCATCTGCCTGCAAAAGAGATCTCTCCATGATCAGAAATGCTGCTTCACTCATTTGCCTCCCTCTCTCCAACATTTGTTTGGAACACTCAAATGCTTCCAGGACCATTCCACGGGCACATAATCCTGTTACCAACAGATCCAACACATGACTATGAGGACAATATCCCTTCTCTACCAGATAACCCCACAAATCCAAACCCAAATCAACTCGACGATTTTCACAAAAAAACTTCATCAACATGACTATCGTTCGTGTTTTCGGCACAAAATTTCCCCGTCTCATTTTGCTATACAACTCATAAAAACTACCAACATCATCTAATCGCATCAAACCTAAGAACATCATGTGATAGGTCATACTGTCATGTCCAATATGTTTAGCCTCCATATCTTCCATTAAAGCCGCTGCAGACTTCACATCATCAGACCTAATACAGGAACTTATCAAAGCATTATAAGCCCCAATATCAGGACACAAGTTTCTCAGAGTAATTTCATCAAATAGTTGGCGTGCTTTGGTTATATCCTTTGCAACCCCTGCCCCATGGATCAGAGTAGTGATTGTTTCCAATGTAGGCTCAAACTTTTCCCTCTCCATTTGTTCAAAAACTCTCAAACCATCAACGAAACAACCCTTTTTGCAGTATGCATCAATTCTAATGCTATAAGTCACTGCATTTGGCTTAAAACCTCTCCTAATCATCTCTTGATAGAAAAGCTCAACAGAAGTAACATCGCTCGATTCCTTGAATCCTAAAAGCAAGAGATTCATGGTTTTAGTATTTGGGGGAAATCGAGAATACATCTTTTGAAACACTGATCGCGCCTCTTTCATCTTTCTCTGAGTGCAGAAGGCTCGAAGGAGTACATTAAATTCCTCAGTACCAAATATCCTTCCAAAAAACACTTGATTCTCCATTCTCTCAAACGCTTCGATTGTTTCTTCGTAGGATTGAAACTTGGCGATCTTGGAAAGCAAGATGCTCATGGACTTGAGGGTGAGCAAAGAAGGGTGAGTTCGTCGAACCTCATGCATCAACTCCCATGAATGATGGAAGTAGCGCATCCTTGCGAGAATGTGAAGCGTCTTCTCGAAAGCATCTGGAGTTGGGGAAGGCTGAGAATGGTGGAGGCAGAATTTGAAGAGCTCCAAGGCCTTGAGGCCATTAGAATGGGCTGCGAAGAGGCGGCCAAGAACGTCATTGAGGAAAGTGATTGAAGGAAGAGGAGATGGAATGTGGCGAAGAAAAGTGGGGCGAAGGGGACTATCGGGAAATGGATGGTCGTTGATGATTTTGGTGATTCTTTCGATTTCGTTAGTGGGTTCAGAGGATGGATGAAGATGAGTACAAAAAGGAGCGGCAACAATCAGAAGGGACTTGAAGGAATTGGGTATTTGAGTTAGCCTCATTACAATCGCCATATTCTGTCTCTTTACCCTCCTCCACTTGATCGAGACAACAAAGATAAGGTGCTGTTAACTGGCAATTGCACTTGCAGGGTCTCCACAGCTGACTCTGTACAAGTAATACTCAAATATATTCAAATGGATTATTTTAGGTACTGTTTGCTTTAGCTTTTCAAAAGTGTTTAATTTGGGAAAAAAAGGGTAGGTGTGGAATACATTTTAATTTAAATGTTTTTCAAGAATGCATTTTTTAAAAAACATTTTGTATAAAAATTGCTTAGAATTTAAACACTCATATGTTTGGTTGCATTTCCTCATACGTGTTTTTATACACAATGATTGGGCAGTCCACCATATAAACATTGTCAGTGCCACTAAGGATTAAGATTCCCAATTCACTAAAACTCACCAGCCCAATTGCAGGAACGGGTGAAGACAATACCAAGAAGTAACCAAGATCATCAATTTTAGCAACCACACCGAGCTCTCCTTGTTTTGTTGAGCCTAAAAAAAACACATTTAAGCTCAGAAACGATCGCAACAAATCCAAGTCAACTATAAATAACCGTCTCTATTCTATCACACACTCCAACAACATAAAAATGAGCAATGTAGTTTACATTCTAAATTTGGTAGCTTGAAAACTGGAAGCAAATCGTTGCTTGGGCATTAAGAAGAAGGCAAAAAAAAATGATTAGGAGGCTAAGGAGCAAAGGATTCAAAATCAGGGAGAAACTTTGAGAAATAAACCCCTAGAACTCGCGTGAAAAGCATATCAAGCAGCAAAAATAAGACAACACAATTCATGTGAAGATTCTCAACAAATGAGATTCAAAAACAAATACTTACAAAAGCAACTCAAATTTTTAGAAATGCGCCTAAGAATTACAAATTAAGATAACATAGGTAGATCATCTTTAGCAAACAGTTCACAAAATAACTTCTAATATCATCAAATTTTCTTCAACTCAAAATTAAATAAGGCACACAAAGAATATTAATTCAATATGACAAAATCAAAAAGCTCATAAAAATTACTTCATATTTGCCCTTTTTCTTTCATGTTATTGATTTGTTGAATACTAACCTGTAATTTGCAGGCACTTTTCTTGAACTTCTCCTATGGATAAAAGTGAAGAGCTTCCTCAGAGAGATCAGAGAGAGACCTATGAAGAAGAGAAAATAAACCATTCAAAGATTGGAAGTCACAGTTGAAGCAACCAACTAAAAAATGTTTGTCATAGACTCATAATAAGAAACCAATAGCATTTTTTCTCAGTAAAGAGAAAGACAATCCTTACAATAATTTTCTTGTCTTTTATCCTCTCCTTGGACAAAATTTTTGACCCAGTTGCTTGTAAATTGTAAATTTAGCCAAAATACAAATACACCAAAAAAATTTAAGATGACGGAGAAAATATCTTTATTTTTTTATAGTATGAGGAAAAACTTCATTTTTTGAAGTAATGTTTGAGTGAGAAATAGAAAGTGTGTTTAGTGTCAATAAATAGTGGCCAATTCAACTCTGCTCAGATGGGCCATGAGAGATCAAGTTGATGAATAGTATAACTTGTAATTTGCAAACACATCAAATTCACAGGGGAATTGTTCCTTACTGCTAAAGATCAAATAACCACTAGCCAGTAGAAATAAATCAACCTTATAACTCGACGAACAAGATCAAAAAGCATGAGATCGACTGTAGAATTCAAAGGATTGATAATATCACAGATAAGAACACCTACAATGCATTGAAGCATGTATAGTAGAATATTTGTGCATACAAGAACAGATGATAAATCACAAAGATAGCAACATAATTGTACGTGAAAGGGACAGCAACATAATAGACAACAACATAAGTACACATCAGTTTAAAAGAAAATCTACACATCAGAAATTGGAAACTGCAACACGCTCACGATCACGATTACTAATGCCCTTTGGCATCATCAAGAAACACAAGCACGCTCACAATTTAACAATATCAGACATGCCAAACAAACCCTATAGTAACGATACATAACCAAGATCTGATAACTGCAGCAACCAAAAGGAAGGGGACGGCGAGACGAACAAAACAAGGAAAATCTCGACCGACAAGCATCAGAACACCACGATCTCAAATTAAAAGCAAAGAGAACACTTCCAATCCCATACTTCCGACAGTAAAAGAAAAAAAAGAACCAAGTAGATGTAGGGAATGAATGCAAGTGGCACACAACAAACGATCGTACATCGCTAAATAATCGAGCAAAAAAATGTTGAAACAATTACGCATTGAAATGAAATCCTTGGTTCAATGAGAGCAAAAACATGAATTCGGAAACTGAAATGCGTGCAGTAGAGCAAGAAGAAAGCACAAAAGTGAAGGAAGAAGAGAAGATCTAAGTGTAAGGGTTTGAATTTGGTGCAAACCTTTCGGACGATGGGATGCGACAGATAGATGATGGAGTGAGGCAACCAGGGCAGAGGCGAACCAGAGACAGCAGCCGACAATGGAGTGAGGCGAATAGTGGACGGTCGCCAACGATGGGATGTGGCAAATAGATGATGCGAGCGACGAACCACTGAGGCAGATGGTAGACGCAAACCGCAGAGAGATGAAAGTGGCCTTCGGGAGAAAACAAGGTTTTTTTTTTTCAAGGATTTTCGAGGAAAGTTGAGTTAAAAAAAAAAAAAAAAAAAAAAAGCACTAAACTGGCCGCTTTATTAGTTTTGCGTTTTTTTGTTTTGTTTTTTTGAAAATTTTCGTTTTGCTTTTTTAATAATGGTTTTATTTTAGACTAAATTATCCTTTACATTTAAAACATGGTAAGAAAATTGTGATTAAATTTTACACTTTTTAAATGTCAAATTTTAAATGTCAAATTCTAAAGCCCGGTTTGATTTTACATTTCAGTTTTTGGTTTTTGGTTTTTGGTTTTTGGTTTTCTGTTTATTAAAAACAAAAATCATATATGTTTGATAACTATTTTTTATTTTCTGTTTTAAAAAAACAAAAAATCAACTTTGTTTGATAACTATTTTTGGTTTTTAACTTTTAAAAAATTAGAAAGATGAAAAGATGTTTTAGAGAGTGAAAAATGTGTACAGACGTTGAAACAAAAATTTCGAGACACAAATATAAATGTTTTCGATAGAAAAGTTTTTTTTTTTTTTTTTTTTAAAGACGAGAGAAAAGTTAAACATAGAAAATTTATAGAATTGAAAGAAAATGTTTAGAGAGAGAATATTAGTTAGACTCGAGAAAAGATATTAGTTTGAGAAAAAATAGAAAAAAAGTTAGAGTAAAAGTGATAAATTTTATATTAAAAAATTAAATAAAAAGATAAAAATTAGAGAGATAGTAAGGTTAAGAGTAAAAGATATGCTAAACAAATAACAATAAATTAGAAAAATAAAGAAAGTTGTAGCAATAGAAAATTTTGGAGACTTTTTTTTTCAAAAGAAAATTTAGAATATGTTTACTAAGGAGAGAAAAGTTATTGATAATTTTTAGAAATAGACAAGTTATAGAGAAAAAAAGGTTTTGAGAGAGAAAAATAAATTTTATGGAGAGAAAAACGTTTTAGAGAAAAAAAAATAGAAAAAGGAATTTGTTGGAAAGAGATAAGTAAAAGAGGAGAAAAATAAGCATTAGAAGAAAAATGAGTTTTTGAAAAACATAAATCTGTTTTTAAAAACTACCTTTTTTGGTTTTTGAAATTTGCTTATAATTTCAAAAACGTTTTTAAAAAACAGAAATGGTTATCAAACACCCCTGTTTTTTTAAAATGAAAAACAAAAACAGAAGACAGAAAACAAAATGGTTATCAACCGACCCCTAAATTATCGTGCAAAAATTCGAAAACCTCCATCAACCTCCTCCTTTTTTAATTTTTCTTAACATTTTTTTGTAGGAAATTCTAGTTAGTTGATGTTTTTTTTTTCATAAAAATGTCAAGTAATTAAAAGTTGCAATTGTCAAGTAACATAGAATTTGTAGTAGCGAGGTTCATTTCTTATTTTCAGCCATGTTTTTCCAAAGAAGAAGACGTCGTGAAACCTACAAAATTGATGCTCAATTTTGGAACGGTGTTCGAGAAAATTTGGTCGAGCTACGTCAAGCCATGAATGCTTATTTTGAAATATGCAAAGAGATGGATTTACGATGCCAAGCTCAGGAGGCTCAAAGCTGCACAATCCAATCAAATTGATGAAGAGTTTAGCACCTCTAGATGATGGCGACCAATACGTTCAAAATGTAGGTAATCATCAAAATCAAGAGAGGAAGGGACAAAAGACGAGGTTAGTATAAAAGACACGGGTATGGTTGATGTATGTGTTGAGAATAAGGTTGAGGTACAGTCTCAAGAAAAAAGTGAGGTGAGTCAAGAGAGTGAGAAAAGAGAGAAAACAGAGTGTGTGAAAAGTGAGACAATGGAGAAAAAGGATCAAAATGAGAAAGAGAAAGAGTGGATATGAAAAAAAGTGTTTAAGCAAAAAAAGTCATGAGAGTGAGGTTTGTTTTACAAGTGTTTTTGATGTATCAATCAAATCACGTTGGATTATCAAGTTTGAAAATTTTGATCAACGGCAAAGGGGAAGGTGTCCTCTAAAAAGAACATACGCATTTGATCCTAGAAGAGATGATTCCTTCTAACTCATTTTACGAGATCGAGATGATGACTACAAAGTCGCTTTGCAAGGGGATGCATTAGATTCGAGGACGAATCTGCTCGAAGAAGAGGAGAATGATAAAGAAAAAAAAACAATCAAGGAGACCAAAAGAGAAATATACAAGATTTCCAAGCTCAATCAAGCTCAAATAATGAAGCTCCATGGGTGTTAACTCCAATTCAATCCAAGCATGAGGCAATCATTATGCCACAAGCTCCAATGACAAGAGCTAGAGCTAAAATATTACAAGACGCATTAAATGGTTACTTCCAAGCTAAGGTGACTACCCATGACCAAGAGTTGCATCCATTCAAGCTTGGAAAGGCACCTATTTAACCAAAAGACACAAATGAATCTAAAAATTCAGATATGGTGCAGATAGCATATCCTAGTTTGCGCTTGCAATTCCCTGACATCCAAATTGTGAGTTAAGTCCAACTCCTATTCAGCTTCGTTGTAGGTGCCTTTAGGAGACTAAGCCAGCTAGAGATCTACTTCTAGGGCTAGCTGAAACTTAGATAAATAGTACTCACTGTTGGGTTTTATGCCCTAAAACTTGTAAATAGTAAATGTACTTTTGACCGAACATTAATAAAGTGATGTATTATTCATTTATTTATGTTTGTATTATGCTATCTTATCTTATTAACCCTAATCCAATAAACTAAACATCCTAGGCTAATAGTATGAGGCTTGAACTAGTATGTAGGGACATACGGGGATCAATGTTCAAGATTTAGCCTAAAAGGTCTGTAGTATAGGGATAAAGCTGGGTACCTTATCTTGGTGACCCTATGGATACGACCCGCTTTGTATTTTGATACAAACATATTGATCCAACGCGTTCGTGTAGATGTCATGCGAGTGGGGGTATCCTGTGCAATGAGTTTGCACAAAGACCAAACCGCGAAATAGTTAACCACTAACTTTAACACCGTTAGTTAGTATGGTTTCTATTTCACTAGGATGACCTAGGCAACTTGGCCTTAATCCTGAGTGGATTATGGACTCCTGTCCATGAGGCATTGTCCTCTGATTTGTATGGGTGAGAGTGACCTGCACGCCGACTCAATAAGCCTACCATTTTGGGGACAAGATCGAGTTGGGAGCTGGAAACATAGTCACACAAGATGGAATTCACTCCTTCCCAACTTTAGGGTAAGTAGAGGTGTGTTCCTTTAAGTGGTGTCTCCGAGTCTTGAACAATGGGCTCTACCCTCTCTATGGCACGAGAGGGACTTCTGTTTGTTGGTTGGACCTCAAACAGGTTGTTCATTAGAGGAGCACTGGTACTTAAGGATAAAGAGGTAGCCCAAGGGTAAAACGGTAATTTGACCTAGCTTGGGTACAAACTCACGTGAAGGGTTGATTTGCTGTTGACGGTCAATATCCGTGGAGACAGAAATATTTTGCAGTGAGAAGAGTGCAGTTGTGGTTCTATAGTGGAGTGAACCACAGTTAACGAATATTGATTAACTTGGTTAATGAGTTTAACCAATTAATCTCATATCGTTGGAGCTTCTGATCTGTAAGTCCATTAGGTCCCACCGATGACTCAAATAAGGTGTTGAGGAAAATTTCTAAGGAAAAATTAAATATTCGAAGGGGTTCGAATGAAAAAATAAAATATGAATTTGATTCATATTAAAACTATAAGTTATAATTAATGTGCATTGGATGTACATTAATTCTATAGTTTATTTGAGAGGATTATAATTAAATATGTAATGTTTAATTATAATATTAATTGATTGGAGAATTAATTAATTGTTGTTTTAATTTAATTAAATTAAATTTTGATTTAATTAAATTGTATTAAAACTATAGGTTATGTGAGGGATAATCATTTAAATATAGTTTAAATGAGTTGGTTATTTAATTATGAATTAAATAACTTATTTTAATTTAATTTAATTAATTTGCTAATTAATTAAATTGTAAATTAAAATAACTGATATTTGATCAGTTATAGGTGTTGGGTTTTATGCCCTAAAACTCGTAGATAGTGAATGTAACCGTTGACCGGATATTAATGAAATAATATTGATATATTTTTTCATTAATTGTTATTAGTTATTTTATATTTGTCTTTGCCTAATAATAACCCTAATCCAATAAACTAGACATCCAAGGCTGTAATATGAGTATTGAACTATATGTAGCGACATATGGGATCATTGTTCAAGAAACAGCCTAAAGGGTCTACAGTATAGGGATAAGACTGGGTGCTTTATCCTGGTGACACTATGGATACGGCCCACTTTGTATTTGATACAAACGCTGCGATCCAACGCGTTTGTGTAGGAGACATGCGAGTGGGGGTATCCTATGCAATGAGTTTGCATAAGACCGGACCGCGAAATAGTAACCACTGGTTATAACACCGTTAACTAGTTGGTTTTCTATTTCACTAGGACGACCTAGACAACTTAGTCTTAATCCTGAGTTGATTATGGACTCCTGCTCATGAGAGATTGTCCTTTGATTTGTATGAGTGAGAGTGGCCAATACGCCGACTCAATAAGCCTACCACTTTGGGGACAAGACCGAATGGGGAGCTGGGAACATAATCGTACAAGATGGAATTCACTCCTTCCCGACTTTAGGGAAGCAGATGAGTGTTCCCTTAAGTGGTTACTCCGAGTCTTGAACAAAGGGCCCTACCCTCTCAATGGCACGAGAGGGTTTTCTGTTTGATGGTTGGACCACAAACAGGTTGTTCATTAGAGGAGAATTGGTACTTAAGGAAATAGAGGTAACCCAGGGGTAAAACGGTAATTTGACCCAGCTGGTGTTACGGACACTTGTGAAGGACTAACTAGTCGATATTGGTCTATATCCGTGGACATAGAAAATATGTCTGCAGTGAGAAGAGTGCAACTGTGAGTCTATAGTGGAATGAACACACAGTTAACGAATATTGATTAATGTGGTTAATGAGTTTGACCAATTAATCTCACATCGTTGGAGCTTCTGATCTGCAGGTCCATTAGGTCCCACTGGTAGCTCATAAAGTAATTTGAGGCAACTAAGTAATAAATGTAAATTGAAAATGTTCAATTTACTAAGGGAAACAAATATAATATATATTGATATATTATTATGAGAGAAATTAATATTTGAAGAAATTCAAATATAAATTTATGGAAGTTTGAAAGAGTTCAAATAATGAATTAATTAATTTAAGGCCTAAAATGTGTTTGGGCAAATTAATTAATTCTAGGCCGGAAATTAAATATGTGATATTTAATTGGTGGTTAATTAATTAAAGAATTCATTAACCGGGAATGAATCAATTATGGAAATAATTAATCACTTAAGGAAGTGATTAATCATTTATGGAAATGATCTAATCACTTATGGAAGTAATTAGTCATTTGTGGAAAAGATTAATCAATTATGGAATTGATTGATCATGATTGATTAATTAAGGAATAAGATTGAATCAATTTTGGAAAAGATTGATTTAATTGAATATTTTATTCATGGCCTCTCTTCTATAAATAGAACACTAGACCTAATTGGTCCAGGACACTTGACACTTTGCTCTTGCTCTTAGACTCTCAAGACAAGACCTAGAATTCTCTCTAGCCTCCCTCTTAGAGAAAGACTCCCACAAGTCTTTTGCCTCCTAGACCTAGAGTCATACCGGTGTAACCTCTGTGGTTATTGTGTCATTCAAGAAGAATTTTCCAGCGATCACAAGACAAAGGAGGCTGCTGCATTTTGTTCGTTGGAGCATCGTTGGCGACGAACGGTCAAGTCTACAACGGAGGTTTGTAACGGTTCTTCCCCTTTTCTTTAGAAAAGCATGAAAATAAATTTAGATTTATTTTTAAGCATGTTTAAACTGATTTTCCAGCAACTTTAAAGAGTGTTTAAAGTTTGTTTGAGTTTTCGTAACGGTATTTTAATGTTAATTAATATACGGCGTAAGGTCCAATCGATGCGCTTCCGCTGCGTGAGGACTTTTATTCCCTTCAATCGGCATCAGATCCATCGCTGTCCCTATTAATTAATATTAAAAGTTGCGATAGGCTCTAATAGGTGGGATTTATGCATAATGTATGTTCGGTTTGCGTTGAACTGTTTAGGTTAATTTTATGGCCATAGATTTTATTTTTATGTGATTTTGATCATGTAAGGCCCGGTGTTTCGGGTATTTTATGTAAAATCGAGTCCTATGTAAGTCCGAGTCTAGAATAGGTTTTTATGAGATGAAAATCGAAGCAATCGCCGCTGAAATCGAGGCCAAAACCGAAGAAAACACTGCTGTTTTGCCCAGATTCTGCCTCCAGACGCAACAGCGTCGGGACGCTACCTCAACAGCGTCTCAACGCTGTCTCGATACCGCAGGCGCCAGATATGGAAAGCACACAGCGTCGAGACGCTATCAACACAGCGTCGAGACGCTGTCACGATGGCGGCGCCCATTAGGGCTTCAACAGGCGCGATTCAAGCTGTGGGCGGTCCGGTTCGGCTGGGCTGGGACCTATTTGGTTCGGTTCAGCCAATTTTTGGCATGGTTCGTGATTTTGGAAGTCGGTTCGAGGTGGTTCGGGGCGGTTCGTGCTGTCTAGACCAATTTTGGGAGTTGCAGAGGGATTTTAGGATAGAATTTAGCTAAAATTATTGTAATTTAATGCTTTATTTTATCCTAGGGGCCAAAATTAACCGGTTCAATTGCTATTTATATGCTTTATGGATGTCATATAGAATATTTAATCCCACCTTAGGTTATAAACATGCTCATGCATTTTTTTATATATTATAAATAATTATAATGTATGTTTAAATGCATGAAATTGTTTTCATATTTTTAATATAAGTGTATATTGATTATATGAAAAATTTGGAAAGCATGAAGCATGTCATTACTTAAATTAAATATAAATAGTTATGTTTAATGTGATGAATGAAGCATGCTTGATTGATTTTCTTGATTGGCTTATAATTGAAAATCAATATTGCATGAAGCATGAAACATCCATAGTTAATAATATAATAGTTATATTATTCATGCAATAAGTGTGGTTTAATTATTTAATTTGAATGAGATTGTTAAATGAATTAAACCCTAGATTCTTGATTATAGGATTAATCATTAAAATTTGAAATAGTTCTTTAATATTAATGATTAGAAACCGTCAATCTATAATCAAGATTTGCATGCAAACATAAGATCATAGGATAAATTGGATTAATTTTAAATTGTTTAAAATTAATTAGACCTAGATCAGTTTCTAATAGGATTAGAATCTTTTCTTACTTAGAATTAAAAATAGTTTTAATTGACTAAGTAGGAAAATCATTGTTGTGATTATAAGGGAACTCCACCGGTAATGTTCTGTCTAAGGCTGGGGGTATTTAAGTTGACGGTTTACGGAACACCTCCTACCTGGGAACTGACCTAGAATACCGGAGTTGAATTAATCATAGTTAAATGTTAGCATGCAATGTCACTAGGTTTATTAAAAGTGTTTAATGCACCTAGATCTTTAGAGTAAAGACCCTACATTACTGAGGTTATAAGGGAACTCTCTCAGTAAAGTTCTGTCTAAGGTTGGGGGTATTTAAGTTGACGGTTTACGGAACACCTCCTACCTGGGAACTGACCCGAACATTGAGTTGAATTAACCATAGTAATGTTGACTTGCAATGTTGGGTTTATTAAAAGAAGTTTAATTCACCCAAAAGATTGCAGTTGAATCCTTTCCATAATTGTTAAAATATGATCAGACTTAGATAGATTGACTTAGCCGAATACTATCTAAGTTAAACAACCCTATATTAACCGTATGACATTTTCAGTGGGAGAAAAACTACAAAACGAGATTTAAATCAAGTTTTGCTCCTACGTCCCTATATTCACAACGTGAGGTTCATGCTCGGCTTCGAGTTGCCTTAGGAGCGGCCTCCCTTCGGAAAGTGTTTGCGTGAATCAATATCAGGGTGAATGGGAAAAATGTCTAAAGTAAGTGGGAGCGGGACACGTGTCAACGTGTCCCTTGGTCTCCGCCCATAGTTCACACCGTGAGAGTACTATGATCCGCCTGCAGGTTGTCCTGACGCAACCATCCCTTCGGAGGGCCTGATCATAGGATTCGGAACATCGTGAACTCCTGAATAGGATAGGAGCTCTTAGGCTAATCACCAACAGTTGTCTTTCCCTTCGGTAGCCTGTTGGTGCGTGCCTCTGAGATCTGAAAGTGGGAGGGTTACACTTACGAGGATGAGTTAAAAGTGTTAACAAATCCTTGACCGAACAACGGTGGCTAATGTCTATAGGAATATGAGTTATTCTGGAATTAGAATGAGCTGAGAGGTGTCTCATTTCAAAGGAGGAGTGTCTGATCACCCTTCGGTGGCTGATATTCTAAACCTCTGAAACATCGTTGCAAAACTAAATCAATAGTTTTAGGGTTCTGTGATTGTCTGTTTTGCTAAATTGATTGGATTGTATGCAATTGTTTGCTTGTATGATGGGTTAAGGCAAAGATTGTTGGGTTTAATGTCCTATAAACTCGTAGTTTGTAAATCATTAAACATATTCTATTTTCAATAAAGACGTTATTGAGGTTATTCAGTAAAAGATGTTATTTAATATGTAAATTGCGAATGATTAACCTAAATCCAATAAACTAAGATCCTTGACTATAAAATGAATACTCGAACTATATGTAGGGACATATCGTAGGATCAAGTTCAAGTTTATAGTCAAAATAGTCTATAGTATAAGGATACGGTTGGGTGCCTTATCCTGGTGACACTATGGACGCGGCCCACTTTGTATTAAGTACAAACGATGAGATCCTAAGTTATTCATGTGGAGACATGCGAGTGGGGGCGTCCTATGCAATGAGTTTGCATAAGACAGGACCACGAAATAAGTCACTTTCTCTTTATAACGCCGTTTACTGAAGAAACTGACTATTTCTCATAGATGACCTAGGTAACTCGTTCTTAATCCTGAGCTAACTATGAACTCCTGTCTATACGAGATTATCCTTTGATCTGCATGGGTGAGAGTGGCCAGCATCGCCGACTCAACAAGCCTACCATTTTGGGGATGAGATCGAATAGATAGCTGGGGACATAGTTTTGCAAGACGGAATTCACTCCTACCCAATTCAGGGATAGCAGAGAGGTTGTTCTCTTAAGTACTAACTCCAGGACTTGAACAAGGGGCCCCACCCTCTCGTTGGATCGAGAGGGACTTAGGTTTGATGGTTGGAGCACGAACCGATTGTTCATTAGAGGATTAGTGGGACTTAAGGAACAAGAAGTACTATAGGGGTAAAACGGTTATTTGACCTAGCTATAGCTACGAAAAACCTGTGAAGAACGACTTACTGAACATGGTTAAATCAAGTGGACGGAAATATATCTATAGTGAGGGGAGTGCAACTATCGAGCTATAGTGGAGTGTCCCGATAGTTAACGAATGTTGGCCAGCTTAGATAATGAGATTAGTCGGCTAGCCTCGAATCGTTGGAGCCCATGATCTATAGGTCCATTAGGTCCCTCTACTAGCTCATATCGGATTAAAGCCTAGAACATATTGATAGGAATCTTTGAATTGTTCAAAATCGGGAAATAGGGAATTATCGTAAAATTGTGTTCGACACAATAATTTAATTATGAATTAAATTAGAAAATGAGAGATAAGGTATTTAAAAGGGTTTAAATACAATATACATGAATTGAGATTCATATATAAATAATACACAATAAAAGAATGATTAATTTGATTAATCATATGCAATTTGTAAGGCAAGCTTCAAAATTGAATTTGTGATTAATTTCAATTAAGAATTGAAATTAATATCATTCATGCTGAAATTATAATTGATTTTGAATCAAAAGTAAGTGGAAAAACTTGGAAATCCACTCTTGCATGAAGACTCAAAGTGGAATTACACCACATTCATGCAATAGTGCATGTTGTGTTGCTTGAACACCTAGCTTCCACTTTCACCATCAAGACCACCAAGTGTCTTGCATTTTGAAGGTCCTTCTTGCATGGATTCTCTCTATATATAGAGGAAGAATCAGATTGTGAAGAGAGAGAGCATTTACCTTAATGTTATGCTGCTGAATTTCTTCCTCAATCACTCTCTCATCTCAAATCTCCATAGAGCTTGAACCTTCAAGCATTCCCTTCCCATTCCCTATCACTATAGACTCCCACAAGTCGTTCTCGGCCCGGAGAATAGTAGGGAAGACTCTAAAGGTTGTCCAAGAGAAGTTGGAGAAGGAAAACACCACAAGGAGTACCTCATTTGTGAGCTACAAAGGTTGGTTCTCTCTAAACTCTCTTTTCTGTCTTTTATAGAACATGCATGCTTTAGGAGCAAAATTGAATGTCTTAAGTGCTTTCGATCTTCAATTTCTTCCGCTTGTGTAATATGTACACCTTCAAAGATAACTAATACGGTCATTGTTTGTTTAAATTTCAGCAATGTCTTCCTCAATTGTCTCTCTGCTTAAAAATGAGAAATTAACCGGCGAAAATTATGCTACGTGGAAGTCGAACCTGAATACGATTCTTGTTGTCGATGATCTGCGGTTCGTCTTAACGGAGGATTGTCCTCCAGCCCCTGCTCGTAATGCATCCCAAGCAGTTAAGGATGCTTATGACCTCTGGACAAAGGCCAATGATAAGACTCGCATCTATATCCTAGCCAGCTTATCTGAAGTTTTGGCTAAAAGACATGAGGGCATGGTAACAGCGAGGGAGATTATGAACTCTCTCCAGGAGATGTTTGGACAACCGTCCTACCAACTCCACCATGACGCTCTCAAATACGTTTATAGCTGTCGCATGAAAGAGGGCACGTCTGTTCGGGAGCATGTCCTGGATATGATGGTCCAATTCAACGTGGCAGAAGCAAACGGGGCGGTCATAGATGAGCGTAGTCAGGTTGCATTCATCTTAGAATCTCTTCCGAAGAGTTTTTTGCAGTTTCGAAGCAATGCAATGATGAATAAAATAACATTCAACCTGACTAGCCTCCTGAATGAGCTACAACTCTATCAGTCTCTTCTTAAGAACAAGGGACAGATAGAAGGAGAGGCAAACGTTGTTCACTCTAAAAGAAAGTTCGAGAAGGGTTCATCCTCTGGAACTAAATCTGTAGCCACTTCTTCAAAGAAAACTCAGAAGAAGAAAGGAAACAAGGGGAAAGCTCCCAGTACTGCTGCTAAAAGCAAGGGAAAAGCCAAAGCTATGGCAGATAAGGGCAAGTGTTTCCACTGCAATGTAGATGGACATTGGAAGAGAAACTGCCCAAAGTACCTTGCTGAGAAAAAGAAGGAAAAGGAAGGTAAATTTGATTTACTTGTTTTAGAAACATGCCTTGTAGAACATGATGAGTTTACCTGGATACTTGATTCAGGTGCAACTAATCATGTTTGCTCTTCTTTTCAGGAAAATAGTTCCTTTCGGCAGTTGAACGATGGGGAAATGACACTCAGGGTCGGAACTGGAGAAGTCATTTCAGCTAAAGCAGTGGGAGCTGCGAAGTTATTTTTTAGAAATAGGTTCTTACTTTTAGAAAGTTTGTTAATTGTTCCCAAGATTAAGAGGAACTTAATTTCTATTTCATGTTTGATTGAACAATCGTATACAGTTACTTTTGATATGAATGAAGCGTTCATTCATAAAAATGGTGTACTTATTTGTTCAGCCAAATTGGAAAATAACTTGTATGTTTTAAGACCAACCGAAAACAAAGCACTTTTAAATCACGAATTATTTAAAACTGCTGAAACTCAAAGGAAAAGGCAAAAGATTTCTCCAACAAGTAACAATACTCATCTTTGGCATCTTAGACTTGGTCATATAAACATCGATAGGAGTGGTCGTTTGGTAAAGAATGGACTTCTAAGTAAGTTAGAAGATGATTCACTACCACCTTGTGAATCTTGTCTCGAGGGAAAAATGACAAAGAGACCTTTTACTGGAAAAGGTTACAGAGCCAAAGAACCCTTAGAGTTAATACATTCGGATCTATGTGGTCCAATGAATGTAAAAGCTCGAGGAGGGTACGAATATTTCATCTCATTTATAGATGATTATTCAAGATATGGTTACTTGTACCTAATGGGACATAAGTCTGAAGCCCTTGAAAAGTTTAAGGAGTTTAAGGCTGAAGTTGAAAACCTATTAGGTAAATCTATTAAAGTACTTTGATCTGATCGAGGAGGGGAGTATATGGATCAAAGATTCCAGGATTATATGATAGAACATGGAATCCAATCTCAACTCTCAGCCCCTGGTACACCTCAGCAGAATGGTGTGTCAGAAAGGAGAAATAGAACCTTGTTAGACATGGTTCGATCAATGAGAAGCTATGCTCAATTGCCTAGCTCGTTTTGGGGGTATGCAGTGGAGACTGCAGTATACATCTTGAACAATGTTCCCTCGAAAAGTGTTTCTGAAACACCTTTCGAATTATGGAAGGGGCGTAAACCTAGTTTGCATCACTTTCGCATCTGGGGTTGTCCAGCACACGTGCTTGTGACAAATCCTAAGAAACTGGAACCTCGTTCAAAACTGTGCCAATTTGTTGGTTACCCTAAAGAAACGAGAGGTGGTTATTTCTACGACCCACAAGAAAATAAGGTGATTGTATCGACAAACGCCACTTTCTTAGAGGAAGACCACATGAGAGATCATAAACCACGCAGCAAAATAATATTAGGAGAAGCTACTGAAGAATCATCAAGAGTTGTTGATGAAGTTGGACCTTCAACAAGGATTGATGAAGGAACTAGTTCTTCAGATCCATCCCGTCCATCTCAAACGTTGGGAATGCCTCGACGCAGTGGGAGGATTGTATTACAACCTGACCGCTACTTGGGTTTAACTGAAACTCAGGTTGTCATACCTAATGATGGCATTGAGGATCCATTGTCCTATCGACAGGCAATGAATGACGAAGATAAGGATGAATGGGTCAAAGCCATGAACCTGGAAATAGAGTCAATGCACTCCAATTCTGTATGGGAACTTACAGATCTACCAAATGGGGTAAAACCCATAGGGTGCAAATGGATCTATAAGAGAAAAAGAGATGCAGTTGGAAAGGTACAGACCCTCAAAGCTAGACTAGTGGCAAAGGGTTATACCCAAAAGGAAGGGGTTGACTATGAGGAAACTTTTTCTCCTGTAGCCATGTTAAAGTCCATAAGAATTCTCTTATCCATAGCCACATATTATAACTATGAAATATGGCAAATGGACGTCAAGACTGCCTTTCTGAATGGTAATCTTGAAGAGAATATCTTCATGTCTCAACCCGAAGGGTTCATAGCCCAAGGTCAGGAACAAAAGGTTTGTAAGCTCAATCGATCCATTTATGGATTGAAACAAGCGTCCAGATCATGGAACATTAGATTTGATACTGCAATCAAATCTTTTGGCTTTGACCAAAACGTTGATGAGCCTTGGGTATACAAGAAAGTCAACAAAAGGAAAGTAGCTTTTCTAATACTTTATGTAGATGATATCCTACTCATTGGGAATGATGTAGGATACCTCACTGACATTAAGAAATGGCTAGCAACCCAATTCCAAATGAAAGATCTGGGAGAGGCTCAATATGTTCTGGGAATCCAAATCATTAGGGATCGTAAGAACAAAACGCTAGCTTTGTCTCAAGCAACGTATATTGACAAGATGTTGTCTCGATATTCGATGCAAAACTCCAAGAAGGGACTACTACCCTTCAGACATGGGGTACACCTGTCTAAGGAACAATCTCCTAAGACACCTCAAGAAGTTGAGAACATGAGACACATTCCCTACGCCTCAGCTGTGGGCAGCTTAATGTATGCTATGCTCTGCACTAGGCCTGACATATGTTATGCAGTGGGAGTAGTCAGTAGGTATCAGTCTAATCCAGGGTTGGACCACTGGGGAGCGGTTAAGAATATCCTCAAGTATCTTTGGAGAACGAGGGACTACATGCTTGTGTATGGAGCTAAGGATTTGATTCTTACTGGATACACTGACTCTGACTTTCAAGCTGATAAGGATTCAAGGAAATCCACATCAGGGTCAGTATTCACCCTCAATGGAGGAGCAGTAGTGTGGAGAAGCATCAAACAAGGATGCATAGCAGACTCAACCATGGAGGCTAAGTATGTAGCAGCTTGCGAAGCAGCTAAGGAGGCAGTATGGCTTAGAAAGTTCTTGACTGATTTGGAAGTGGTTCCGAATATGAACGTGCCCATAACACTTTACTGTGACAACAGTGGGGCTGTAGCCAACTCAAAAGAACCTCGAAGCCACAAACGGGGTAAACACATCGAGAGGAAGTATCACCTGATACGGGAAATTGTGCAAAGAGGAGATGTGATCGTCACTAAGATCGCCTCGGAGCACAACATCGCTGATCCATTTACGAAGGCTCTCACGGCTAAAGTGTTTGAGGGTCATCTAGAGGGTCTAGGTCTACGAGATATGTATGCCATCTAATCTAGGGCAAGTGGGAGAAATGTATAATGGGTATAAGGATGCCCTAGTTCATTGTATTATTTATATACATGACATTTCCAACTTTAGATTATTGCATTTACATCCCACTAACTAGTGTTTTAGTTCAAGTGGGAGTTTGTTGGGTTTTATGCCCTAAAACTCGTAGATAGTGAATGTAACCGTTGACCGGATATTAATGAAATAATATTGATATATTTTTTCATTAATTGTTATTAGTTATTTTATATTTGTCTTTGCCTAATAATAACCCTAATCCAATAAACTAGACATCCAAGGCTGTAATATGAGTCTTGAACTATATGTAGCGACATATGGGATCATTGTTCAAGAAACAGCCTAAAGGGTCTACAGTATAGGGATAAGACTGGGTGCTTTATCCTGGTGACACTATGGATACGGCCCACTTTGTATTTGATACAAACGCTGCGATCCAACGCGTTCGTGTAGGAGACATGCGAGTGGGGGTATCCTATGCAATGAGTTTGCATAAGACCGGACCGCGAAATAGTAACCACTGGTTATAACACAGTTAACTAGTTGGTTTTCTATTTCACTAGGACGACCTAGACAACTTAGTCTTAATCCTGAGTTGATTATGGACTCCTGCTCATGAGAGATTGTCCTTTGATTTGTATGGGTGAGAGTGGCCAATACGCCGACTCAATAAGCCTACCACTTTGGGGACAAGACCGAATGGGGAGCTGGGAACATAATCGTACAAGATGGAATTCACTCCTTCCCGACTTTAGGGAAGCAGATGAGTGTTCCCTTAAGTGGTTACTCCGAGTCTTGAACAAAGGGCCCTACCCTCTCAATGGCACGAGAGGGTTTTCTGTTTGATGGTTGGACCACAAACAGGTTGTTCATTAGAGGAGAATTGGTACTTAAGGAAATAGAGGTAACCCAGGGGTAAAACGGTAATTTGACCCAGCTGGTGTTACGGACACTCGTGAAGGACTAACTAGTCGATATTGGTCTATATCCGTGGACATAGAAAATATGTCTGCAGTGAGAAGAGTGCAACTGTGAGTCTATAGTGGAATGAACACACAGTTAACGAATATTGATTAATGTGGTTAATGAGTTTGACCAATTAATCTCACATCGTTGGAGCTTCTGATCTGCAGGTCCATTAGGTCCCACTGGTAGCTCATAAAGTAATTTGAGGCAACTAAGTAATAAATGTAAATTGAAAATGTTCAATTTACTAAGGGAAACAAATATAATATATATTGATATATTATTATGAGAGAAATTAATATTTGAAGAAATTCAAATATAAATTTATGGAAGTTTGAAAGAGTTCAAATAATGAATTAATTAATTTAAGGCCTAAAATGTGTTTGGGCAAATTAATTAATTCTAGGCCGGAAATTAAATATGTGATATTTAATTGGTGGTTAATTAATTAAAGAATTCATTAACCGGGAATGAATCAATTATGGAAATAATTAATCACTTAAGGAAGTGATTAATCATTTATGGAAATGATCTAATCACTTATGGAAGTAATTAGTCATTTGTGGAAAAGATTAATCAATTATGGAATTGATTGATCATGATTGATTAATTAAGGAATAAGATTGAATCAATTTTGGAAAAGATTGATTTAATTGAATATTTTATTCATGGCCTCTCTTCTATAAATAGAACACTAGACCTAATTGGTCCAGGACACTTGACACTTTGCTCTTGCTCTTAGACTCTCAAGACAAGACCTAGAATTCTCTCTAGCCTCCCTCTTAGAGAAAGACTCCCACAAGTCTTTTGCCTCCTAGACCTAGAGTCATACCGGTGTAACCTCTGTGGTTATTGTGTCATTCAAGAAGAATTTTCCAGCGATCACAAGACAAAGGAGGCTACTGCGTTTTGTTCGTTGGAGCATCGTTGGCGACGAACGGTCAAGTCTACAACGGAGGTTTGTAACGGTTCTTCCCATTTTCTTTAGAAAAGCATGAAAATAAATTTAGATTTATTTTTAAGCATGTTTAAACTGATTTTCCAGCAACTTTAAAGAGTGTTTAAAGTTTGTTTGAGTTTTCGTAACGGTATTTTAATGTTAATTAATATACGGCGTAAGGTCCAATCGGCGTGGGGACTTTTATTTCAAAATTAATTCTTGAGAGAAACTATTTGAAAGAGTTCAAATAATTAATATGAATTGGATTCATATTAATATAAATAATTTAATAAAATCCCTAAGATTAAATTTATGATATTTAATTGGGTAATTAATTAATTATGAATTTATTTATTTATTTATTAAATTAAATATGAATAAGACAATAGATTTAAATAAGAAAAAGGTCTTGGCCTTTTTCCTATAAATAGGACCCTTGGGGCGGGGTGAAAGACATCCCATTCATTCTCCTACTCTTAGAGAATTCTCCTGAAGGCTCCCTCTAGACTCCCACCAATCTACTGCCTCTAGAAGTCTTAGAGTCATACCGGTGTAGCCATAGTGGTGGTGTTCGCAGTAGTTCGTGATTATTTCACAAGCAGTTGGTGAATTTAATCTGAGTCGTCAACGATAGTAAGTAATTTGTTACTATATAAATTAGATTTAGATCTAATATTTTTGTATGCTAAGCATTAATATACATTTAGAATAGTTCTAAGATTATTGCCAATGTATTGGTATTTTAGATTAGACAAAATTAATTACGAATCGGTCCCAATCACGCTTCCTTTACGGAATTATGGAATTCCAATCCCTTCAATTGGTCTTAGAGCCAATCGTAGATCTAATTTTGTTTCTCTAAACTTTGCATTGGCTATTGGTGGGATTGATTAATGCATAATGTATGTATGGTTTGCATTGGACTGTTTAGGTTAATTTTATGGCCATAGATTTTACTATTTTTTATGTGATTTGATCATGTAAGGGTCCGGTGTTTTGGGTATTTTATGTAAAATCGAGTCCTTTGTAAGTCCGGGTCTAGATTAAGTTTTTTATGAGATGAAAAACGTTGAATTCACAGCTGAAATCAAAGAAAAAGAAGAAGAACAGTCGTTGTTTTTTGCCCAGAAAGTGTTCTAGAGGCAACAGCGTCGCGACGCTGTCTCGATTCGCATATGCAGACGGCGAGAAGAAACCTGAGCGTCGCGACGCTGTCACGATGTGTGGCGCGCGTTAGGGTTTCGCGAGGATGTGTTTCAGGCGGTTCAAGGTAGCTGGCGGTCTGGTTCGCATGGTCCATCTGGGCTGGGACCGATTTGGTCCAGTTCAGCTTGAATTTGGCTTGGTTCGTGGTATTCGTGGATGGTTCGAAGTGGTTCGGGTCGGTTCGGGCAGTCTAGACCAGTATTAGGAGCTGCAGAAAGACTTTTAGGATAGAATTTAGCTATAATTATTGTAATTTATGCTTTATTTTATCCTAGGGGCCAAAATTTGAAGGTGTTCATATAACACATGTGGAAGCAATTGAAGATCGGAAGCACTTAACTCTATCAATTTTACTTCTAAAGCATGCTTGTTACAGAAAAATAGAACAGAGAGAAAGTAAACACCAACCTTTTGTAGCTCAACTATGTGATGCTCCTTGTTGTGTTTTCTTCTCCAACCTTTCTTGGACAACCTCTAGAGTCTTCCCTACTATTCTCGGGGCCAAGAACGAATTGTGGGAGTCTATAGTGATAGGGAATGAGAAGGGAATGCTTGAAGGTACAAGCACTTGAGAGATCTATGGAGGTGAGTGAGTTTGAGAGTAAATTCCAGCAGCATAACAGTAAGAAAAATGCTCTCTTGGCTTTGAATCTGATTCATACTCCTTATATAGACATCTTCCATGCGAAGAGAAGCCTCATGGCACTAGACACATGGTGAAATTGCAACTCAAAGTGGATTCTAGGTGTTTAATTCACAACACATGCAACTAGTGCATGGTTGTGTTGTTCTCCACTATGCATCAACATGCAAGAGTGGGAATCCCACTAAATCCACTAAATTGAATCTATATTCTGAATTTTCAGCTTGCAATTCACTCTTATTTCAATTCTAAATTGAAATTGATTTCTAGGCAATTAATTTGAGACATTTCCAAGTAATATTGTATTTAAAACACTTTTAAATTCTTCATCTCTCATTTTCTAATTTAATTCATAATTAAATTATTGTGTCAAACACAATTTTATGATAATATCATTTTTCCCGATTTTGAACGATTCAAAGAATCCTATCAATATGTTCTAGGCTTTAATCCGATATGAGCTAGTAGGGGGACTTAATGGACCTATAGATCATGGGCTCCAACGATTCGAGGCTAACCGACTAATCTCATTATCTAAGCTAGCCAACATTCGTTAACTACCGGGACACTCCACTATAGCCCGATAGTTGCACTCCCCTCACTATAGATATATTTCCGTCCACTTGATTTAACCATGTTCAGTAAGTCGATCCTTCACAGGTTGTTCGTAGCTATAGTTAGGTCAAAAGTCCGTTTCACCCCTATAGTACTTCTAGTTCCTTAAGTCCCACTGATCCTCTAATGAACAATTGGTTTATGGTCCAACCAATAAACCGAGTCCCTCTCGGGCCAATGAGAGGGCGGGATCCCTTTGTTCAAGCCCTGGAGTCAGCACTTAAAGGAACAACCTTTCTGCTATCCCTAATTTGGGTAGGAGTGAATTTCTTCTCGCACGACTACGTCCCCAGGTATCTACCCGTTCCTATCCCTGAAATGGGAGGCTTATTGAGTCGGTGATACTGAGCCACTCTCACCTATGCAGATCTAAGGATAAGCCCGAATAAACAGGAGTTCATAGTTAGCTCAGGATTAAGATCGAGTTACCTAGGTCATCACATGAAATAGTCAGTCTCGTCAGTAAATGGTGTTAAAAAGCGAGAGTGACTTATTTCTCGGTCCTAGTCTTATGCAAACTCATTGCATAGGACGCCCCCACTCATATGTCTCTACATGGACGATTTAGGATCACATCGTCTATACTATCCATAAAGTGAGTCGCGTCTCATAGTGTCACCAGAATAAGGTACCCATCCCTATCCCTATACTATAGACCGGTTTGGCTATTACTCGAGCTTGATCCACTTTTATGTCTCTACATAAAGCTCAAGTGTTCATCCTATAGCCATGGATCTTAGTTTATTGGATTTTGGGTTATTAAATGTGCAATTTACTATATTCAGTAATGACTTCACTGAATTAATCTCGATAACGCCTTTATCGAATAAGTATATAATTTTGTTTAACATTCACTATCTACGAGTTTTAGGGCACCAATCCCAACAATCTCCCACTTGAACTAAAACTCTAGTTCAGTGGGATGTACTATAATCCATAACAGAAGTGGGTGTATAAAATACATGTATATTACATAAAACGTATTACAATGTATAAATACAATAAACTAGGGCATCAGATACCAGTTACAATTCTCCCACTTGCCCTAGATTATTTTCCATACATATCTCGCAGACCTAGACCTTCTAGATGACTCTCGAACACTTTAGCCGTGAGAGCCTTCGTGAATGGATCAGCTATATTGTGCTCCGACGCTATCTTTGTGACGATCACGTTTCCTCGGTGCACAATCTACCTGATAAGATGATATTTCCTTTCGATGTGCTTGCCTCTCTTATGGCTGCGAGGTTCCTTTGAGTTTGCAACTGCGCCGCTATTATCACAATATAAGGTGATAGGCAGATGCATATTCGGAATGACTTCCAAGTCAGTCAGGAACTTCCTGAGCCATACTGTCCCTTTTGCTGCTTCGCAAGCGGCTACATATTCGGCCTCCATGGTCGAGTCTGCAATGCATCCTTGCTTGATGCTACGCCATACTATTGCTCCTCCATTTAGAGTGAATACTGACCCCGATGTAGATTTCCTCGAATCTTTATCAGTTTGAAAGTCAGAATCAGTGTATCCTGTAAGGATCAAATCCTTGGAACCATACACGAGCACATAGTCCCTCGTTCTCCTTAGATACTTGAGGATATTTTTAACGGCTGTCTAGTGATCGAATCCTGGATTGGATTGATATCTACTGACAATCCCTATTGCATAACAAATGTCAGGCCTTGTACACAACATGACATACATTAGGCTGCCTACTGCAGAGGCATAGGGAAAACGTCTCATGTCCTCAACTTCTTAAGGTGTCTGAGGACACTATTCCTTAGACAAATTAATTCCGTGCCTGAAAGGTAATAGTCCCTTCTTGGAATTTTGCATTTTATATCTAACCAACAATTTGTCGATATAAGATGCTTGAGATAGGGCTAGTGTTTTGTTCTTTCGGTCTCGAACAATTTGGATCCCTAGAACATATTGTGCCTCACCCAAATCTTTCATTTGGAATTGAGTTGCTAGCCATAGTTTAATGTCAGTGAGATAACCTACATCATTCCCGATGAGTAGGATATCATCCACATACAGTACTAAGAAAGCTACAGAGTTGTTGATGATCCTTTTGTAAACACAAGACTCATCAACGTTTTGTTCAAAGCCATAAGATTTGATTGCAGTATCAAATCTCATGTTCCAGGATCTAGACGCTTGTTTTAACCCATAAATGGATCGTTCAAGCTTGCAAACTTTTTGCTCTTGATCCTGAGCAATGAACCCCTCTAGCTGAGACATGTAGATACTTTCTTCAAGATTACCGTTCAGAAAAGCAGTCTTGACATCCATTTGCCATATTTCATAATCGTAAAACGTGGCAATGGATAAAAGTATACGAATCGACTTCAACATGGCAACAGGGGAGAAGGTTTCCTCATAGTCAATCCCCTCCCGCTGGGTAAAACCCTTTGCCACAAGTCGTGCCTTAAAGGTCTGTACCTTTCCAGCAGTGTCTCGTTTTCTCTTGTAGATCCATTTGCACCCTATGGGTCTAACCCCTTCAGGTTGATCTACAAGATCCCATACTGAATTAAAATGCATGGACTCGATTTCCAAGTCCATGGCTTTAATCCACTCATTCTTGTCAATGTCATCCATTGCCTGTTTAAAGGTTAATGGATCCTCGATCCCGTCATCAGGTATGACGACTGGGGTTTCAGTTAAACCCAAATAGCGATCAGGCTGTCTAACAACCCTCCCACTATGTCGAGGTTCTCTTATTTATTGAGGACACGATTGACTCGAGGTGCCAGCATCATCAACAACTCTTGTTGATGTTTCTGTAGCTTCGTTAGATAGTTCACTTAAAACGACTTTACTTCGTGGCTTGTGGTCTCTGAGGTGGTCTTCTTCTAGGAATGTAGCATTTGTCGATACAAGTACTTTATTTTCATGTGGATCGAAGAAGTATCCACCTCTCGTTTTTTTGGGATAGCCTACAAATATGCAAAATCTAGAACGAGGCTCCAATTTCTTTGGGTTTGCCTTTAGCACGTATGCAGGACATCCCCAAATTCTGAAATGTCGTAAACTAGCTTTACGTCATTTCCAGAGCTCAAACAGTGTTTCAGAAACACTCTTTGAGGGAACTACGTTCAAAATATAAACAGCAGTTTCTACTGCATAACCCTAAAACGAGTTAGGCAATTGAGCATAACTCATCATCGAACGAACCATGTCCAACAAGGTTCTGTTTCTCCTTTCTGATACACCGTTTTGCTGAGGTGTACCAGGGGCTGAAAGTTGGGACGTAATTCCATGCTCTATCAAATAGTCTTGAAAAATCGAGTCCATATACTCTCCACCTTGATTGGATCGAAGTGTTTTAATCATCTTACCTAATAGGTTCTCAACCTCGACCTTGTACTCCTTGAACTTTTCAAAAGTTTCGGACTTATGATGCATCAGGTAGAGATAGCCATACCTCGAATAATCATCAATGAAACTGATGAAATATTCGTACCCTCCTCAAGCTCTAATGTTCATTGGTCCACAGAGGTCCGAATGAATGAGCTCTAGGGGCTCTTTGGCACGATAACCTTTTCCAGTAAAAGGTCGTTTTGTCATCTTGCCCTCAAGTCATGACTCACAAGGAGGCAATGAGTCGTCTTCTAACTTGTTTAGAAGTCCACTTCTGACCAATCTCCCAATCTTATTGAGGTTGATATGGCCTAACCTTAAGTGCCAGAGATAGGTATCTTGAGAAACTCTTCGCTTTTTAGGTTGAGTCTCAGCAGTTTTAAACATCTCGTGATTTAAAATAGCTTTAGACTCAATTGGTCTCAAAACATACAATTTATTCTTCATGTTTGCAGAGCAAACGTCAATACCTCTTTTAGTTATGAACGCTTCATTAACAGAAAAAGAAATTGAATATCCTTGTTCAATTAAACAAGATAGAGAAATCAAATTTCTTTTAATTTTCGGAACTATGTACACATTATCTAATATCATGTAACGTTCCTTAGTGAAGAATAATTTTATGTCTCCCACTACAATAGTCGAGATGACTTCTCCTGTTCTGACTTTAAGAGTCATCTCTCCAGCTCTTAGCTGTTGCCAGGAACTCATTCCTTGAAATGAAGAACATACGTGATTAGTGGCACCTGAATCGAGTATCCAGGCAGAGTCGTGGATCATGTTTTTCTTGGCTAAGCAGTTAGTTTGAGGACATTCCTCAGTTGAGACCAAACATAAATTGTTTGCCACGTATTTAGCGTTTAAGTAAGTATTCTTAGTCGTATGTACTAAACCGTTTAATTTGGCTTTTGACAAAGCACATACGTTTTTCGACATATTGCTGAGACAAACAAATTAATCTCTATTAGAAACTTGCACTAAACCCATTAATCATTTTATCCAATCAGATTTTAGCAAAGGCAATCATCGACCCATATATCTAATTGATTTATTTGCAACGGTACTTCAGGGGTTTAGAATAGCTGCTACCGTAGGGCAGTCAGCTACTCCTCCTCTGAATCGAGACAATCTCGGCCAAATACTATTACCAGAATAACTCTTACTCCAATAGTTATTAGCTAACGTTAATTTGGTCAAGACCATCTTGTAAGTGTTACCCATCATTTTCAGATCGTAGAGGGCGGGCCCAACAATGCCATCGTAGGGAAGAGCTAATGTTGGGAATGGCCCTAGGAAACCCTATCCATTTCTGGAGTTTGCGTTGTTCCGAATCCCATGCGCAAGCCCTCCGTAGGGTGATCTCTCCTAGGGCGACTTGCAGGCAGCGCATGGGAATCTCCCGGTGCAACCTAATGATGGAGACCGCAAGATATGTTTGACACGTTTCCTTCTCCCACTTACTATGAACACTTTCCCCATTCACCTTGATATTAACCCATGCAAACACCATCCGTAGGGGGACGCTCCCAGGGCGCCTCGAGGCCAAGCATAGATCTCACGGTGTGAACTCAGTGGGATGTGAGAGTAGAAACTTAATATGAATATTTCGTTTCTATACTTTTCCTCCCACTAAAGTGTCGTAAGGTTTTAGGGTCTATTACTTAGGTAAATTTCGGCTAAATGAATCTATCTAAGTCTATGCCTTATTAAACAAGGTCTTCACACTAAATGTCTAGGTGAATTAAACTCTTTTAATTACCTAGTGACATTGCATGCTAGTAAGACTATGGTTAATTCAACTCAGGTTCCGGACCATTTGCCGGGAGAGTTCCCTTATAACCAAGGTCTTATGTCCTACTTACTCGAATTTTAAAACTATTTAAAAAATCTAAGTAAGACATATTTCTAATCCTATTAGAAAAGGCGATCTTAGGTCTATTTCATTTTAAACCATTTAAAGAATGACAAGATCCTAAGATCCTATGTTAGCATGCAACTCTTTGTTATAGGTTTTACGGTTTCTATTCATTAACATTTATAACTCTTATAACTTTTAATGAATTAACCCTATAACATGCTTTCTAATGGTGATTTAAAGCATATAACAATCAATCATTCAAGTTATAAACAAAGCACCATTTAGAAACAACCTATGTCTAGGTGTGTATAACCCTTTATACTACGATGTCTAGGTGAAAACCCTTTAAAACCTCACATCGCTCACGCATGCTCATAAAACTCGAGTTAACTTAACTCAAGAACCGACTCGATGCCCAGGTAGGAGGTGTTTTACAAGATATCGACCTAAACTATGCAAGTTGATCGATTTGGAGGTTCATTAACCTAAGTGAGCATGCACTTTATCTTGTTATAGATTTTAGATTTCTATCTCATTTATAACAATTATAAAATCAATCCATAACAAGCCTAATTTGAATATAACACTTATAAACAAACTAAAGAAATTTCATGCTTCATGCTTGGTTAATTTTACCTTTTAATAAAAAAAAAACTATTATAAGAATTAATCAATTTGAAAATTAACCATTCAAGCATGAATCTCCCTAAATTAATATAACATTTATATTAATTAACATGAAATTTCTTTTATGCATTAGTAATTATTAATAACTCTTATAATAATTGAATTAATGCATGATCATGCTTTCCTATGGTGGGGCTTTAAAACTATATGGCATGCTCATAATGCACATATAATCAGTTCAATTTAATCATACATTCATAATGCGTAAATAAATTAGAAACAACCTAAAGTGGATTGGTTTGGCAATTTTAAACAAGCAATTAACTAATTATTACAATAATAATTATTAAAAAATGCTTCGAAATGATCCCGAGCATCACGAACCGTCCCGAACCGACCCTCCAAGGATTGAACCGGACTTTTAATGAGTGTAAAAGGACTGAACCGGCTGCCTTCAGACCAAACCTGACCCCAAAAACGCCCCTGGATCGAACCGGATCTAGAAATCTGCAGTTGCTGGAAAAATTGATGAACAGCGTCCCGACGCTCCTTCGACCATCAGCTACTGCTTGCGTTTCCAGCTTGCGTCTTCTCCAGTTTTCTTTGATTTTATAGCCTATATGGACTCTATTGACTCTATAAAAATTACAGACCCTAGAACACACATTAATGCTCATACATTTCCGAGCAATTACATTTTCATAAAGGAATGAAAGCTCAAAAAATTGCCAAACCAGAAAACTCCACTTTAGCACCCAGAAAAATTCATTTTCAGAATGGTACCCACCACAGCAAAATTAATGCAAGTTAAGTGCTCTAATCATGCTCTGATGCCAATTGAAGGTGTTCATATAACACATGCGGAAGCAATTGAAGATCGGAAGCACTTAACTCTATCAATTTTACTTCTAAAGCATGCTTGTTACAGAAAAATAGAACAGAGAGAAAGTATACAACAACATTTTGTAGCTCAACTATGTGATGCTCCTTGTTGTGTTTTCTTCTCCAACCTTTCTTGGACAACCTCTAGAGTCTTCCCTACTATTCTCCGGGCCAAGAACGACTTGTGGGAGTCTATAGTGATAGGGAATGGGAATGGAAAGCTTGAAGGTACAAGCACTTGAGAGATCTATGGAGGTGAGTGAGTTTGAGAGTAAATTCCAGTAGCATAACAGTATGGAAAATGCTCTCTTGGCTTTGAATCTGATTCATACTCCTTATATAGACATCTTCCATGCGAAGAGAAGCCTCATGACACTAGACACATGGTGAAATTGCAACTCAAAGTGGATTCTAGGTGTTTAATTCACAACACTTGCAACTAGTGCATGGTTGTGTTATTTTCCACTATGCATCAACATGCAAGAGTGGGAATCCCACTAAATCCACTAAATTGAATCTATATTCTGAATTTTCAGCTTGCAATTCACTCTTATTTCAATTCTAAATTGAAATTGATTTCTAGGCAATTAATTTGAGACATTTCCAAGTAATTTGATATGATTAATCAAATTAATCATTGTCACCTTGTGCCTTTTATTATATATGATTCTTAATCCATATATATTGTATTTAAAACACTTTTAAATTCTTTATCTCTCATTTTCTAATTTAATTCATAATTAAATTATTGTGTCAAACACAATTTTACGATAATACATTTTTTCCCGATTTTGAACGATTCAAAGAATCCTATCAATATGTTCTAGGCTTTAATCCGATATGAGCTAGTAGGGGGACCTAATGGACCTATAGATCATGGGCTCCAACGATTCGAGGCTAACCGACTAATCTCATTATCTAAGCTAGCCAACATTCGTTAACTACTGGGACACTCCACTATAGCCCGATAGTTGCACTCCCCTCACTATAGATATATTTCCGTCCACTTGATTTAACCATGTTCAGTAAGTCGATCCTTCACAGGTTGTTCGTAGCTATAGCTAGGTCAAAAGTCCGTTTCACCCCTATAGTACTTCTAGTTCCTTAAGTCCCACTGATCCTCTAATGAACAATTGGTTTATGGTCCAACCAATAAACCGAGTCCCTCTCGGGCCAATGAGAGGGTGGGATCCCTTTGTTCAAGCCCTGGAGTCAACACTTAAGGGAACAACCTTTCTACTATCCCTAATTTGGGTAGGAGTGAATTCCTTCTCGCACGACTACGTCCCCAGCTATCTACCCATTTCTATACCTGAAATGGGAGGCTTATTGAGTCGGCGATACTCAGCCACTCTCACCTATGTAGATCTAAGGATAAACCCGAATAAACAGGAGTTCATAGTTAGCTCAGGATTAAGATCGAGTTACCTAGGTCATCACATGAAATAGTCAGTCTCGTCAGTAAATGGTGTTAAAAAGCGAGAGTGACTTATTTCTCGGTCCTGGTCTTATGCAAACTCATTGCATAGGACGCCCCCACTCACATGTCTCTACATGGACGATTTAGGATCACATCGTCTATACTATCCATAAAGTGGGTCGCGTCTCATAGTGTCACCAGAATAAGGTACCAAGCCCTATCCCTATACTATAGACCGTTTTGGCTATTACTCGATCTTGATCCACTTTTATGTCTCTACATAAAGCTCAAGTGTTCATCCTATAGCCATGGATCTTAGTTTATTGGATTTTGGGTTATTAAATGTGCAATTTACTTTATTCAGTAATGACTTCACTAAATTAATCTCGATAACGCCTTTATTAAATAAGTATATAATTTTTTTTAACATTCACTATCTACGAGTTTTAGGGCACCAATCCCAACAAAATTAACTGGTTCAATTCCTATTTATTTGCTTTTTGAATGTCATATAGCTTAAATTCCCACCTTAGGTTAAGCATATTCATGCATATTTATTATTATAAATGTTATAATGTATGAAATATGTATGAATCTTATTTTCATAGATGTTTAATATAAAGTGTTATATTAAATGGATGAAAATTAAAATGCATTGAGCATGACATTACCTTAGTTTAATATAATTGTTATATTAATGTATGTCATAAATGCTATTGTATGGTTATAAATTAATTAGAATTCGATTGTTAATTTATGTCACCATAGTAGCAAGTTATAGGATTAATTCATTAAAATTTTATAAGTGTTATAAAATTTAGAATCCGTTAACCTATAACAAAGAATTGTATACAAGCATAGAATCTTAGGAAAATTAGATTAGTTTTACAATGTTTAAAATTAATTAGACCTAAGATCATATTTCTAATAGGATTAGAATTATTCTTACTTAGAATTAAAAATAGTTTTAATTTACTAAGTAGGAAAAATATTACCATGATTATAAGGGAACTCCACCAGTTAAGTTCTGTCTAAGGCTGGGGTACTTAAGATGACGGTTTACGAAACACCTCCTACCTTGGAACTAACCCGGAATACCGGAGTTGAATTAATCATAGTTAAATGTTAGCATGCAATGTTTTAAAGAGTTTAATTCACCTAGATCTTTAGAGTAAAGAGTCTACATTATTATGGTTATAAGGGAACTCTCCCGATGAAGTTTTGTCTAAGGCTGGAGGTACTTAAGATGACGGTTTATGAAACACCTGCTACATGGGAACTGACCCGGAACTTCAGTTGAATTAACCATAGTTATGTTAGCATGCAATGTTGCCTGGTTAATTAAAAGAGTTTAATTCACCTAAGACATTAGATTAAAGACCTCCATATAAGAGTTATATTAGACATAACTTAGAAAGATTCATTTAGACAGAATTTACCTAAGTAATAGACCCTATAATTATAAAAATACTTAGTGGGAGGAAATATATCAAAACAAGATTTTCATAAATCAAGTTTTGCTCTCACGTCCTAAAAAGTTCACAACGTGAGGTCCATGTTTGGCCTCGAGTCACCCTAGGAGTGACCCCCTACGGATGGTGTTTGCATGGATCAATATCAAGGTGAATGAGGGAGTATTTTATAGTAAGTGGGAGTAGGACACGTGTCAACGTATCCTACGGTCTCCTCCATTAGGTTGCACCGTGAGATCCCCATGATCTGCCTGCGAGTCGCCCTGGGAGTGATCACCCTACGGAGGGCTTGATCATGGGAGTCAGAACAACCCAAACTCCAGAAATGATAGGGTTTCTTAGGTCCATTTCCAACTTTGACTTTTCCTACGGTAGCATTGTTGGGGCCGACCTCTGAGATCTGAAAAATGGAGGGTCACACTTACGGGAAATTGTTAATGTGTTAATAATTTCCTGACAAAAAAAAAAAAACGGTAGCTAAGAACTATTGGAATATGAGTTATTCTGGGAATAGGGATTGACTGAGATTGTCTCAATTTAGAGGAGGAGTAGCTGACTGCCCTACGGTAGCTGTTGTTCTAAACCTCTGAAGTATCGTTGCAAAATAAATGTTTACTCTATGGGTCGATCATTACTTTTGCTAAATTGATTGGATTAAAATAATACTATTATTTTGTGTAATGGGTTAATGCAACATCACTTATTAAGTTTGTTTGTTTGTTCTCAGCATGAAACGTTCTTTGTATGCCTCGAATAACGCCAATTACAAAATTGGTATTTCTAATACAACAAAGAAAATGAACTTAAGCATTAATTGCGTGGAATTGGTCTTAACTGAGGACGGTCCTCAAGCCCACATGTCTAATTCATCTGAAATTGTTCATGATGAATATGACATGGACTGCTTAGCACATCTCAATGAAAATAAAATTGATTTATTGGTCATTGAAACGTGTATAGTGAAAAATGATGATACAGCCTAGATCCTTGATTCAGGTGCCACTCATCACGTATGCTCTTCCTTTGAGGGAATGAGCTCCTGGCAACAATTGGATGCTGGGTAAATGACTCTTAGAGTTGGGATTGGGGAGCTCATTTCAGCTAAAGTAGTGGGAGATATTAAAATGTTCTTCTCCAGGGAACGCTATATGTTATTAGATAATGTATATATAGTTCCCAAAATAAAAAGAAATTTGATTTCTATTTCTTGTTTGCTAGAACAAGGATATTCAGTGTCCTTTTCTATGAATGAATCTTTCATTACTAAAAGGGGTACTGATATCTGTTCTGCAAAAATGGAGAACAATTTGTATGTTTTAAGACCAATAGAGTTTAGGGCTATTTTCAAAAATGAAATGTTTAAAACAACTGAGACTCAACCAAAAAGGCAGAAAGTTTCTCAAAGTACCTATCTTTGGCACTTGAGACTTGGCCACATAACTCTCAATAGGATTGGGAGATTGGTTAAGAACGGACTTCTAAGCCAGTTAGAAGATGGTACTTTACCTCCGTGTGAGTCATGTCTCGAAGGTAAAATGACCAAACGACCTTTTACTAGAAAAGGTTATCGTGCCAAGGAGCCCTTAGAACTCGTACATACGGATCTCTATGGTCCAATGAATGTAAAAGCTCGAGGAGGGTATGAATATTTCATCTCTTTCATAGATGATTATTCAAGGTATGGTTATTTATACCTAATGAGTCATAAGTCTGAAACCCTTGAAAAGTTTAAGGAGTACATGACTGAAGTTGAGAACTTGTTAGATAAGACCATTAAAACACTTCGATCTGATCGAGGTGGAGAGTATTTGGACTTAAAATTCCAGAACTATTTGATAGAACATGGAATCTCGTCTCAACTCTCAGCACTAGGTACACCTCAACAAAATGGTGTATCTGAAAGGAGAAACAGAACCTTGTTGGACATGGTTCGATCTATGATGAGCTATGCTCAACTGCCTAGTTCTTTTTGGGGTTATGCAGTAGAGACTAAAGTTTATATTTTGAATGTAGTTCCCTCAAAGAGTGTTTCTGAAACACCATTTGAGCTCTGGAGAGGGCGTAAAGCTAGTTTACGTCATTTCAGAATTTGGGGCTGCCCTGCACATGTGCTAGTAGCAAACCCAAAGAAATTGGATTCACGTTCAAAATTATGCCTATTCGTAGGCTACCCAAAAGAAACAAGAGGTGGATACTTCTTCGATCCACAAGAAAATAAAGTGTTTGTCTCGACAAATGCTACTTTCTTAGAAGAAGACCACGTTGGAGAACACAAGCCAAGCAGTAAAATGGTGTTAAGTGAACTTTTTGATAAAGCTAAAAATGAATCAACAAGAGTTGTTAATGAGGCTGGACCTTCAACAAGGGTTGTTGATGAGCCCAGTACACAGACTGAACCTTCAACAAGAGTTGTAGATGAGCCCAGTACATCTGGTCAAGCCCATCCTTCTCAACAGTTGAGAATGCCTCGACGTAGTGGGAGGGTTGTTACTCAACCTGAACTCTACCTGGGTTTAGCAGAAAATTCAGCTGTCATACCTGATGATGGAGTTGAGGATCCATTGACCTTTAGACAGGAAATGAATGATGTGGACCATGACCAGTGGGTCAAAGCTATGGACCTAGAGATGGAGTCTATGTACTTCAATCAAGTTTGGGATCTTGTAGACCTACCTGAAGGGGTTAAACCCATAGGATGTAAATGGATCTACAAGAGAAAACGAGACACAGCTGGGAAAGTACAGACTTTCAAAGCTCGACTTGTGGCAAATGGTTATACCCAAAAGGAGGGAGTGGACTATGAGGAAACCTTCTCCCCAGTTGCCATGTTAAAGTTGATATGGATTCTCTTGTCAATTGCCACGTTTTATGATTATGAGATTTGGCAAATGGACGTTAAGACTGTCTTTCTGAATGACAATCTTGATGAGAACATCTTTATGTCTCAAGCAGAGGGGTTCATTGCTCAAGGTCAGGAGCAAAAAGTTTGCAAGCTTAGACGATCCATTTATGGGTTGAAGCAAGCTTCCAGATCTTGGAATATAAGGTTTGACACTGCTGTCAAATCTTATGGCTTTGACCAGAACGTTGATGAGCTTGTGTTTACAAAAGGATTATCAACAGTTCAGTAGCTTTTCTGGTGTTGTATGTAGATGATATTCTTCTCATTGGGAATGATGTAGAATATCTAGCTGACATTAAAAAATGGCTATCGACTGAGTTCCAAATGAAAGATTTGGGTGAAGCTCAGTATGTTTTAGGGATTCAAATTATCAAGAAATCCACATCAAGCTCAGTATGGCTCTAAGGATTTGATCCTTACAGGATACACAGACTCTGACTTTCAGACTGTTAAGGATTCTAGGAAATCCACATCAGGGTCAGTATTTACCCTCAACGGGGGAGTGTAGTCTGGCGTAGCATCAAGCAAGGATGCATTGCAGACTCCACCATGGATGCCGAATATGTCACTGCTTGTGAAGCAGCTAAGGAGGTTGTATGGCTACGAAAGTTCTTGATGGATTTGGAAGTTGTTCCAAATATGAACTTGCCAATCACCATTTATTGTGATAATAGTGGTGCAGTGGCAAATTCTAAAGAACCTCGCAGTCACAAAAGAGGCAAGCACATAGAGCGCAAATATCATCTCATCAGAGAGATCGTGCAACGAGGGGACGTGATCGTCACGAAGGTAGCCTCTGAGCACAATATTGCTGATCCATTTACGAAGGCTCTCAGGGCTAAAGTGTTCGAGGGTCATCTCGAGAGTCTAGGTCTACGAGATATGTACATGGAATAATCTAGGGCAAGTGGGAGAAGTGTAATGGGTATTATGAATGCCCTAGTTTATTGTATTTATCTGTATTTGTACTTTTCATGTATTATACAATATTAATACAAACCACTATTCCTACTTCAATGATTATTCATTCAATTTTGATTGTTGATGTACATTGCCCACTAGAGTTTTAGTTCAAGTGGGAGTTGTTGAGTTTTATGCCATAAAACTCGTAGATAGTAAATGAAACAAATTAATTGATCTCAATAAAGCGTTATTTAAGTGATTCAGTAATTTGGTTATTGAATAATCGAGTTTGCATTAATAAACTCTAAATCCAATAAACTAAGATCCAAGGTTGTTTAAATGAAACTTGGACTAGTATGTGGGGACATACGGGGATCGGTGTCCAAGTAACAACCTAAAAGGTCTATAGTATAGGGATAAGACTAGGTACCTTATCCTGGTGACACTATGTGATACGACCCACCTTGTATTCGATACAGATGCAATGATCCGAAGCATCCATGTAGGAGACATGCGGGTAGGGGTATCCTATACAATGAGTTTGCATAAGACCGAACTGCAAAATAGTAACCACTAGATGTAACGCCGTTAACTAGTTTAGGTTTCTATTTCAATAGTTCGTGATTATTTCACAAGCAGTTGGTGAATTTAATCTGAGTCGTCAACGAGAGTAAGTAATTTGTTACTATATAATTTAGATTTAGATCTAATATTTTTGTATGCTTAGCCTTAATATAAATTTAAAATAGTTCTAAGATTATTGCCAATGCATTGGTATTTTATATTAAACAAAATTAATTACGAATCGATCCCAATCACGCTTCCGCTTTACAGAATTACGAAATTCCAATCCCTTCACAAGAATCATCTAATCGGCATCAACGGGTTTAGACGACGTCTAATTAAGCCGCCTAAATCCCGCTTCCAAGTACAATCAAATGAAAGAAATACAATAGAAATTAACCAAGAATCATACAAAATGAGGTCTGAAAGTAAAATACAGAGAAAATAGAGAAGGAGAAAACTAAAATCTCGCCTACGATGGAAATAAAAACGAGGGTTTATATAGAAATTTAATCGTAGCGTCTTGATGCTACACCTTTTGGGCTAAGGGTTTCTAATCGGGCCAGCGTCTCAACGCAATGCCCTTTTCCAGCGTGCCTTTACTTTTCTTTGGTCTTTCTTGTTGTTTGATCTGTTTGGGACTCAAACCTTTGACTACTTGGCACTATTCTTCAGGCTTGTCATGATCCACTCGGGTCTTCTCACCTTCTCGAGATCCATGGACTTAAGATAGCTCGAAAACTCTCTAAATCGCCTGAATTAGCTCCAATTTGTGTGATTCGTCCCTGATGCCTTCAATGCACAAATTATCTACAAAAGTAGTCAAATAAACAGTAAAATGGACTCTAGCAAGCTTAGATTAAGAACAAATAAATAGGACTAAATTGGTCCTATCAAATACCTCCAACCTAAACCTTGCTAGTCCTCGAGCAAGACAAACAAACCAAAATATAGGATTCTAAAGTTGTCGTTTCTCAAACTCAAATCTCAATGCTAAAAATTCCAAAATATTGTAATCAAGAATTATGCACACATAGCCGAATAAAGACACAAGTTAAATTTTTCAAGAAATTTCTTGCTAAAGCTCACACTTAGGCTTCCTAAGACTAATTCTACTAACCCGGGATTGGATTATACAACCGTCAACCTATCTTCCCTCTACACTGGCACTAGGAACTAACCAAGGAGCAAATAAAACAAATTAGACTGTTTTTCTCTCTACCTAGGTGCCTGAAAAATAAATGACTATTGATAGCTCTCCAAAAGGGAGTTATTTAGGCCTTATTTCTATATTGATTTGTGTGTCTTTTGTGCTAAATAGGGTTACTTTTAGATAGATATTATATGTTTTAACCCATTTGGAAGAATGGATGCTTTGGAAGTTATTTTGTGCAGAATATATTGTCGAGCGACTTGAGGGAGCAAAATCTGTGCTGGAGCAAAGCAAGGAGCAAAACTCCCACGTCACAGCTCGTTAGCCAATTTAATGAACAGAATTCAGTTAAGCTATTCTCGGATTTAAGGAGCAAGGAGAGTCATCCACGTGTCTAGGTCAACCTAATTCAAGCTTGTCTTCACTCTATAAAAGGGAGAGGCCGCCCAAGTCAAATTCATTCCACTCTTAGAAAGGGATCACTTCTCATTTCCATTATTGGGAGCCGAATAGAGGAGAAAGATTAGGGACTACAAGAAGGCCATCAATTACGAAGTTGATCAGGGGAATTATTATTTTCTTATATCGTCTTGTAATTATGGATGCATTTACTCAGATTGTAACGTGTGTTACTATGCACTTTATGAACTAAGTAACTTTAGGTGTTGGTTAGGGAATATGCAATTGTCGTGCTTAATTTCTATGCAATAGATATTGATTTGATGTATCTTGATTATTTGTTGTGCTTATTTATATTTTGTGCCCGCCTGGCCAGCCGGTATGAATAACACTTCCTAGTTTTCAGGGATGATTTGGGAAGTGTGTGGCAATTAATCACACTAGATCATTGTGTATTGGTGAACGCCAGTGACTGAGCTAGGGATAGCCAGTTGCCTAGTGCTTGATCGGTAGTGCGTCATTGGAGTTGAAACACATTCTAAAAAATCCAGAGTTCTGGGAGGAATCTGCTAATAAGACTGCAAGAGTTTTGCCTGATCAATAATATTGCTAGAGCATCTTTTAAAACAATTACTAAATCTTGACCAGCGCCTGTTTCTAATCTGTCTGCTTATTTGTTTACTTTCTGTTCTGTCATTTCTTTTGTTTCAACATCCTATAAAAACCAATCATTTTAACCACCTTTGAAACCATTAAAAAGCTAAACAAAATAGATAAAGTGAAAGCTAATTCTGACCTTGGATTCAATAAATACTTATTACTTGTTGCGGATTGTGTATACTTGCACAGAGTTCTAGAGTCTATTTACATCTTATTTTTACTCACTCTAGGATCCCAACAACTATATTATTACTTTAATCAATCCTAATCTAAATTGATGAAATCAATTCCCTAAGAATTCTTTCAATTGAATTGTCAATCTTTAATTTGCATTACCTTTGATTTCAATCTTTCATTCCTTTTTGATCCTTAAATAAAATTGAGCAAAAGTATTCACGGTAATTAGTTTAACTAGAAAACCAATCCAGAGGACGACATTCGATTTCATATCACTATATTATTACTTGACCCGTATACTTGTGTTTAGAATTTTGCGCATCAAGTTTTTGGAGCCGTTGCTGGGGATTGGCATATTCAGCTAGATTAATATCGGGGAAAAATTGTTTGATCTTAATTTTGGGTGTATTTTTATCTTTGTAGATAGTTGCATTTTTTCCTTAATTGCTTTCTTTCCATATTTAGTTTTTTTCCCTTTATTGTTGTTTTCTTTATTTTGTAGTTTCCTAATTTAGTCTTTCCTTAATTGTTTTAGTTTTCCTTATGTGCTAGGGTAGATCTTTTATTTTTAGTCTTTTCCTTATTTATTTTAGTGCTTTCCTTAGTTGTTTGGATTTTTATTTTTTTGGTTAAGTTTTCTTTCCTTGTTTTTTTTTTTTCTTATTTGGTTTAGTTATTTCCTTTTCTATTTTTCTTTCCTTATTTGTTTTATTTCCTTTTCTTTTATTTTCCTTTTTAGATTAGGTTAGATTGTGTATGCGAAAGGTTAGGAAGTTGGCCTTAGTTCCCTTTAACCTTGAGATAGAAAGAACTTATAATAGACTTCGAAGAGAGAATCAAGAAAGACTTATCCAAGTGGCCAATCCTAATCCTAAGAAGCCTAAGCCCATTCGAGATTATTTTCAACCTATGTTCCATGAGCAACAGTAGGGGATTGTCTATGCCTCGATCAATGCCAATAATTTTGAGCTGAAAACCGATCTCATACAAATGGCTCGTGATTGTGCTTTCAGAAATCACCCACAGAGGATCCAAACTCACATCTGAAATCGTTCCTAGACATCTGTGGGATGGTAAAGTTAAACGGAGTCACTTAAGATGCAATTCGCTTACGTTTATTTCCCTTTTCTTTGCAAGATAAAGCGAGGGGTTGGTTGCAGTCTATTCCTCTTGGAAGCATCACCACCTGGGATGCTTTGGTCCAGGCTTTCTTAAAGAAATTCTTTTTGAAGGGATAAAAGCCCTACGCAACGGAAAGAATTACCGAACCTACTCATAGTCTTTGATTTTTTAATTGAAATACCAATACAATTTGCAAAATATTACAACAATAAATCTATATTTAATGGGTTGTACAGCGACTATAAACATGCTAAATAATTAACTAGATCTAATCTAGATGATCCTAGTGATCAAGGATTTCAAAGAAAACTTACTTTTGTAGAAAACCTTGATCGATTCGCCTTTTCTTGCTAGTAAGATCGAAAACGCAGCAACCTTCTTGTGCGAACACCACCAATTCGTTACACCGGTATATCTCTAAGACTTCTTGAAGCAGGAGACTGGTGGGAGTCTTTCAGGAGAGATCTCTGAGAGAAGGAGAATGAATGGGATGCCTTTCACCACACCCCAGGGGTCCTATATATAGGTAAAGGCTAAGATCTTTTCCTAATAGGAAAAAGTCTATGATTAAGTTCAAATCTATTATCTGAACCATATCTAATTTTAATAAATAAATAATTAATTCCATAATTAATTAACTACCCAATTAAATATCACATATTTAATCTTAGGGATTTTATTAATATTAAAATTAATATGAATCCATTCATATTAAAATTTATTTGAACTCTTTCAAATATTTTCTCTCAAGAATTAATTTTTGAAATTAATTCAAAAATTATATTTTAAAGTTTCATAAACTTTATATTATAATGCATCAACTTACATTATACGATTCCACAAATAAATTGAACATTTTCAATTTACAATTTATATTTAATTGCTTCAAGTCTCTTTACGAGCTACCAGTGGGACCTAATGGACCTACAGATCTGAAGCTCCAACGATACGAGACTAATTGGCTAAACTCATTAACCAAGTTAGTCTCCATTCATTAACTGTGGGTCACTCCACTAAAGACCCACAACTGCACTCTTCTCACTGAAGAATATTTCTGTGTCCACGGATATCGACCAATAACGGCAAGTTAGTGCTTCACGAGTGTTCGTAACTCCATCTGGGTCAAATTATCGTTTTACCCGTGAGTTACCTCTACCTCCTTAAGTACCAGTGCTCCTCTAATGAACAACCTGTTTGTGGTCCAACCATCAAACAAAAAACCCCTCTCGGGCCAGTGAGAGGGTAGGGCCCTTTGTTTAAGACCCGAAGACACCACTTAAGGGAATACTCATCTACTTCCTCAAAAGTTGGGAAGGAGTGAATTCCATCTTGTGTGATTATGTTCCCAGCTCCCCACTCAGTCTTGTCCCCAAAATGGTAGGCTTATTGAGTCGGTGTACTGGCCACTCTCACCCATACAAATCAAAGGACAACCCCTCGTGAACAGGAGTCCATAATCCACTTAGGATTCAGACTAAGTTGCCTAGGTCATCCTAGTGAAATAGAAACCTAACTAGTTAACGGTGTTACAGCTAACGGTTAATATTTCGCGGTCCGGTCTTATGCAAACTCATTGGATAGGATACCCCCACTCGCATGTCTACTACATGGACGATTTGGTTTAATACATCTGTATCAAATACAAAGCAGGCTGTATCACATAGTGTTACCAGGATAAGGTACCCAACCTTATCCTTGTACTATATACCTTTAAGGTTATTACTTGAACATCGATCCCCGTATGTCCCCACATACTAGTTCAAGTTACATACAAACAACCTTGGATCTTAGTTTATTGGATTTGGGTCAAATTGTGCAATATTTAACAATAACATTTTATTAAAACAAGTATACAATTTGTTTACATTCACTATCTACGAGTTTTAGGGCATAAAACCCAACAAACTCCAACTTGAACTAAAACTCTAGTTTAGTGGGATGTACAATAATCTATTCAACAGTGGGTGTATAAATACATGTATAAAACATATACAATGTACAAATACAAAATAAACTAGGGCATCACTATACCCATTACATAATGGTATCACTATACCTATTACATTTCTCCCACTTGCCCTAGATTTCATCTTTGTACATAACTCGTAGACCTAGACCTTCTAGATCTCATACCCTTTAGCCGAGAGAGCCTTTGTGAATATTCCATTTAATTCAATGTGCTTGCTTGTCTTGGGCTGCAAAGTTCTTTTGAATTTGCCACAACACCACTGTATCACTATAAAGTGTGATGGGCAAGTTCACATTCGGAACACATTCCAAATCAGTCAAGAACTTTCTAAGTCTTACAGTCTCTATCGCTGCTTCACAAGAAGCTATATTTTCGGACTATATGGTAAAGACTGTAACTATGTCATACTATAGCTCTTTCGTAAAGATTGACTATGGATACTGATGTAGATTTTCTCAAATCCTTATCAGTCTTAGAATCCATGTCAGTGTATCCTGTAAGGATCAAATCCTTAGTCCCATACACGAGCATATAGTTCCTCTTTCTCCTGAGATACTTTAGGATATTCTTAACGATTTTTCCAGTGATCAAATCTTGGATTAGATTGATACTTACTGACAATCCCTAATGCATAGGGCATTCGTCTCATGTTCTCAACTTCTTGAGGTGTCTTAGGAAACAGTTTCTTAGACAAAATGAATTTCACGTCTGAAAGGTAGTGAACCCTTCTTGGAATTCTGCATCTTATATCTAACTAACATCTTGTAGATATAAGACACTTGAGACAAGGCTAGCATTTTGTTCTTACGGTTCCTAACAATTTGGATATGAAGAACAAACTTAGCTTCTCCCAAATTTTCATTTGGAAATGAGATGCTAGCTCATTTTACTAGTAAATAAGATAACCTACATCATTCCCAATGACTAGGATATCAATAACATACAACACTAATAAAGCTATTGTACTATTGACGATCTTTAAGACAAGATTCATCAATGTTCTGATTAAAGCCAAAAGATTTGATCACAATATCAAATCTTATATTTCAAGATCGAATTGCTTAGGTCAATCCATGAATGGATCACTTAAGCTTTGCAAACCCTTTTGCTTTTGAACTTGCTAAATGAACCATTTTGTTTGAGACATGTAGATACTCTTCTCAAGATTACTATTCAAAAGGGTAGTCTTGACATCCATTCAAAAAATGGACAAGAGTTCTAACAGACTTCAACATGACGATAGGAGATAAGAATTTCTTACAGTCCCTTGTCTCTGGGTATAACCCTTTGTTATAAGTCTAACCATAAGATTATGTCTCATTTCTTTTTGTAGATTCATTTGTAATCTATAGGTGTTACCCCATTAGATAGAACTACAAGATCCTAGATGGAATTGAAATCACATATTTTAATTTCGAGTCCATTGCTTTAATCCAATTGGTTCTTGTTAACATCATTCATTGTCTTGCTCTAAGACAATGAATCCTTAATTCTATCATCAGGTATGACGATCTGGGCTTCAATTAAGCCCATGTAACGTTCAGATTGTAGAACAATCCTCCCACTACATTGAGGTACTCTCAACTCTTGAGATATATGTAACTAACCAGTTGTATTGGCCTTATCAACAACTCTTGTTAAAGGTCCAGCATCATCAACAACCCTTGTTGACTTACCAATAACTCTTGTTGATATTTTTGTAGCTTCATCAGTTAATTTACTTAAAACGATCTTACTATATGACTTATTATTTCTCATGCGGTCTTTTTCTGAGAATGTAGCATTTGTCGGTACAAATTCTTTATTCTCTTGTGGATTGAAGAAGTATCCACATCTCTTTCATGGGGTAGCCTACAAATAGGTACTGTTGAACAGTGTTCCAGTTTCTTTTGGGTTAGTCAGAAGCACGTGTGTTGGACTCCCCTAAAAAAATAACGTAAACTACTTTTACTCCTTATCCAAAATTCAAAAGATGTTTCAGAAACACTTTTGATTGAACGTTGTTCGAAATATGTACTGCAGTCAACACTGCATGACCCCAAAACGAGTCAGGCAAATGAGCATAGCTCATAATGAATCAAACAATATCCAATAGGGTTCTATTTCTCCTATTTGATACACCGTTTTCCTAAGGTATTTCAGGGGTTTAAGAGTTGGGATGTAATTCCATGTCCTATCAAATAGTCTTGGAATCTCAAGTCTCATATACTCTACACCTCGATCAGATCAAAGTGTTTTTATCATCTCACCTAACAAGTTTCCAACTTCAGTCTCAAACCACTTTGAATTTCTCAAGAGCTTTAAACTTAAGTTGCATTAGGTTGAGATACCCATACCTTGAATAATTATCTATAATATAGATGAATTATTCATGCCCTCCCACTGCTTTAACATATTGGACCACAAGGATCCAAATGTACAAGCTCCAAGGGCTCTTTGACTCTATAGTTCTTTTCAAGCAAAAGAATCTATTAGTCATATTGCCCTTAAGGCATGACCTATAAGGTAGCAGAGAGTCATCTTCTAACTTGCTTCTTATACTCTTGACCAATCTCCCAATCATATTGAGGTAAATTTGTCCTAACCTTAAGTGCCAAAGAAAGGTATTTCCTTTAGGAGAAATCCTTTGCCTTTCATTTTTTTGAGTAATAGCTGCCTCAGGCAACACAGTGTTCATGACTGCCTTACTTTTGATTAGTCTTAAAACACTTATGTTATTTTTCAGTTCAGATGAACAAAAGTTAACTCCATTTCTTGAAATGAACTGCATTAGCAGGGAAAGGTAAAGAGTAACATTGTTCCAGCCAGTAAGATACAGAAATCAAATTTTGAGAGGTCTTAGGAATTATATACACATTATCTAATAATATGTATTTGCTCCCACTGGGAAAAATAACTTAACGTTCCCCATTGCTACAGCCAAGACAACCTCTCTAGTTCAAAATTTTGAGAGTTACTCAATAGCATCAAGCTATTGCCAGGAATTCATTCCTTTTAATAAGAAGAACAAATGTGATTTGTGACTATGAATCAAGTATTCGGGTAGAATCATCATTCTTCACAAATTACGCTTCCAGGACTAGTAAATCGAATTTACTGTCTTTGGACAAGTCTTCTTTGGTTGAGCAAGGCTCAATGTCACATTCATTAATAACACTTCTTAATGAATTAAACATTTGGGGCATGAGAACATTTCTCTGTTTAAGACTAATCTTAAATTATTCTCCACAAATTAATCGTTTAAGTTTGTTATATAATCATCGTTATAGGCGTAAGACTATGCACATATTTAATCATTGAATCGCTGAAATAACAAATTACTTGATTATTTATCGCACTAACCCATTACAAGAGCAATACAAACAATTGCATACAATCCAATCAGTTTAGCAAAAACAAGCAATCATAGAACCCTAAGACTATTGATTTAGTTTTGCAACGATGTTTCAGAGGTTTAGAGCAACAACCACCAAAGGGTGGTCAACTACTCCTCCTTTGAAATGAGACACTTCTCAGCTAATTCTAATTCTGGAATAACTCATATTTCTATATGTTGGGTTTTATGCCCTAAAACTCGTAGATAGTAAATGAAACAAATTAATCGATCTCAATAAAGCGTTATTTAAGTGATTCAGTAATTTGGTTATTGAATAATCGAGTTTGCATTAATAAACCCTAAATCCAATAAACTAAGATCCAAGGTTGTTTAAATGAAACTTGGACTAGTATGTAGGGACATACGGGGATCAGTGTTCAAGTAACAACCTAAATGGTCTATAGTATAGGGATAAGGCTGGGTACCTTATCCTGGTGACACTATGTGATACGGCCCACCTTGTATCCGATACAGATGCAATGATCCAAAGCATCCATGTAGGAGACATGTGGGTGGGGGTATCCTATGCAATGAGTTTGCATAAGACCGGACCGCGAAATAGTAACCACTAGATGTAACGCCGTTGGCTAGTTTAGGTTTCTATTTCAATAGGATGACCTAGGTAACTCAATCTCAATCCTGAGTCTGTTATGAACTCATTTTCAGGAGGGATTGTCCTTAGATTTGTATGGGTGAGAGTGGCCTGCTCGCCGACTCAATATTCCTACCATTTCAAGGGCAAGACCGAATGGGAGCTGAGAACATAACAGTACAAGATGGAATTCACTCCTTCCCCTATTGGGGCAAGTAGACGTGTGTTCCCTTAAAGGCTGATTCCGGGGCTTGAACAAAAGCGCGTTGTCCTCTCCTGGCCTGAGACGAATTTCTGTTTAGTGGTTGGACCCTAAACAGGTTGTTCATTAGAGGGATCAGTGGTACTTAAGGATCCAGAGGTAACCCAGGGGTAAAACGGTAATTTGACCCAGCTGGTGTTACGAACACACGTGAAGGATTGACTTACTGCAATTGGTCGATATCCGTGGACACAGAAATATTCTACAGTGAGAAGAGTGTATCTGTGGGTTTTTAGTGGAGTGACCCACGGTTAACGAATGTTGATTGACTCGGTTAATGAGTTTAGCTGATCAATCTCGTATCGTTGGAGCTTCTGATCTGTAGGTCCATTAGGTCCACCTGCTAGCTCATAACGGGTTCTGAGATAATTTAGTCTTGATGTTAAAGGGAATTAATATAATGTATGGAGATACATTATAGTATAAAGTTTAATTAAAGAATTAAACTTTATAATTAATTTTGGATATGATTTGAAATTAATTATTGAGAGAATAATGAATTTAATTAAATATGTGATATTTGATTAATTCATGAATTAATTAATTGGGGAATTAATTAATTTAATTTAGTTTTGTTAAATGTGATTTAATCAAATTAATTCTATAGTTTATATTAATGTACATTATGATGCACATTAAAACTACAGGTTAAATGAGAGAGATTAAAATTGAATATGATTCAATTGTAATTAAATATTGGATATTTAATTAATGTGGATTCAATTAATGAGATTAATTGAATGACCAATTTAATTCAATTTAATATGATTCAAATTGAATTAAATACCTTATGTTATAATTGATTTAATTAATATTGTTTTAATTAAATTAATTATAATTAAATTATTATTATTATTTAATTAATAGACGGCCAAGATCGTTTGGATTTGATCCAACGATGTAGATGGAGTAGGGTTTTACCTCCCCCCCACTTATCGTTAAGTGGAGAGGGGTTACCCATCGATGAATCTCACTCTCATTTTTACGATAGACACAGAAGAGTTTTTTTTTTCTCTCTACTCTTGTTTTTTCTCTAAAAAATTCCAGCAATTCCTTTGCTGTAAAATTCCCTTCCAAGACCAAGATTGGTTCCCACAAGCCGGATCTCAAGTCCCTAAAGTCATAGCGGGTGATCCAACGTGGTGGTGTTCATTAGGAGGAAGAAAAACGATATTTGGAGCATTGTGCTGTGATTGTCTCAAAACTCATGTAAGTTCTTAGTTCTAAAATAAGTTTTAGATCAAATTGTTCAGCATGCTTAATCTTAGATTAATTTAGAAATTGTTTCTATTTTTGATTTGCCAACGTATTGTTTTTCCTAAAATTGAAATTAAAAATGAGATTGTTCTTGATTGCTTCCGTTGCCAAAAGGGATTTCAACCCTTCACTATAGACATTAGCCACCGTTATTCAGTCAATGATTTGTTAACACACTTTAACTCATCCTCGTAAGTGTAACCCTCCCGCTTTCAGATCTCAGAGGCACGCACCAACAGGCTACCGAAGGGAAAGACAACTGTTGGTAATTAGCCTAAGTGACCCTATCCTTTTCATGAGTTCACGGTGTTACGAATCCTATGATCAGGCCCTCCGAAGGGATGGTTGCTCCAAGACAACACGTAGTCGGATCATAAGACTCTCACGGTGTGACCTATGGGTAGAGACCGAGGGATACGTTGACACGTATCCCGCTCCCACTTACTATGGGCACTTTCCCCATTCACCTTGTTATTGACCCATGCAAACACTTTTCGAAGGGAGGCCGCACTAAAATGACACAAAGTCGAGCATGGATCTCACGTTGTGAATATAGGGATGTAGGAGTAAAAACTCGATTTAAATCAAGTTTTGATTTTACCTCCCACTAAAGTGACCTACCGTATATTTTAGGGTTTATTAATCTAGATAAATCTGGATAATTCAATTTATCTAAGTCTAATCCTAATATAACTATTATAATGAGAATTTTACTGAAATGTTCTAGGTGAATTAAACTCTTTTAACAAACCTAGCAACATCATATGCTAACATGACTATGGTTATTTCAACTCAGGTTTCGGGTCTGTTCCCAGGTAGCAGGTGTTTCGTAAATCGTCAGCTTAAATACCTTCAGCCTTAGACAAAACTTAACCGGGAGAGTTCCCTTGTAACCATAGTAATGTAAAGTCTTTACTCTAAAGATCTAGGTGTATTAAACTCTTTTAATAAACCTAGTGACATTGCATGCTTACATAACTGTGGTTAATTCAACTCAAGTTCTGGGTCAGTTCCCAAGTAGGAGGTGTTTCGTAAACCGTTAACTTAAGTACCTCCAGCCTTAGACAGAACTTCACCGGTAGAGTTCCTTTATAACCAATAGTTATGTATGTCCTACTTAGTCATATTAAAACTATTTTAAAACTAAGCAAGACTTAATTCTAATCCTATTAGAATTAATGTGATCTTAGGTCTAATTAATTTTAAACATTTTAAAATCAATTCATTTACCTATGATCCTATGTTTGCATGCAATTTTTATTATATGTTGATGGTTTCTAATCATTAATTTTAAACTATTCAAATTTTAATGATTAGCCCTATAATCAAACGTACTATAGTTTTAAAATAATTAACAATCATATTCAAGTTAATATAATAAAACTATATATATTGTCTTGCATTGCATGAATTTTAATATAACAATTATATTAAGCTATGGATGTTTCATGCTCAATGCAATTTTGATTTCCTTATTAAATAATTATAACAATTATAATATTGCCAATGAAGGTAAATCAAAGTAGCATGCTGCAAACAACTTATTAAATATAACTCTTTATATTTAATTAAGTAATTTCATGCATCATGCTATTCCATTTTTCATGATTTTAACATAGCTCAACTATATATTAAACAACTCATGAAAATAAACCATGCATTTCAATCCATACATTATAACTAATTATAATATATATAAAATGCATGAGCATGCTTTATAACCTAAGGTGGGATCTTAAATCTAAATGACATCCATAAAACATTTAAATAGCGTATAAACCGATTAATTGGCCCCTAGGATAAAATAAAGCACATAAATTACAATAATTTAAGCTATTTTATCCTAAAAATATCCTTCTACAGCTCTAGAACCAGGCAAGACCGCACGAATCGACCCGAACCACTTCGAACTGGACTCCAAATCACCAAAACAAGCTTGAATCGAGTTGGACCGGACCAAACCGACCCTATAGCAGTGAACCGGACCGCAAAAAAACACTTTCAGCCGCCTCATGAATCCCTAGTCGCACGCCGCACGAAATCGCGTTAGTGTCGCGACGCTGAGAAGATAGCATCGCGACGCTTATGCGATCGCAAAACTCCTTCTTCGCGAAATCACGACAGCGTTGCAACGTTCGATGAACAGCGTCGCGTCTGGAGGCAGAATCTGGGCATTCCAGCGGTTGTTCTTTGCGTTTGGCGTCGTTTTTGGACGTGATTTTCTTCGATCTTCATCATAGAATACCCTATTCTAGACCCGGACTTACAGAGGATAATAGATTTACAAAATTATGCCCAAAAATGCAGGGGCCTTTACATTGAACCATTCAAGAAACGTAAATCTATGGCCAATTTAATCGAAACCATTTATATGCAAACCATAACATTCACAATGCATAAATCCCACCATGAACAAATTGCAAATTTCAATTTAAAATCAAGAACAACTGAGTTGGCTCTGATACCAATTGAAGGGATAAAAGCCCTACGCAGCGGAAAGAATTACTGAACCTACTCATAGTCTTTGATTTTTTTAATTGAAATACCAATACAATTTGCAAAATATTACAACAATAAATCTATATTTAATGGGTTGTACAACGACTATAAACATGCTAAATAATTAACTAGATGTAATCTAGATGATCCTAGTGATCAAAGATTTCAAAGAAAACTTACTTTTGTAGAAAACCTTGATCGATTCGCCTTTTCTTGCTAGTAAGATCGAAAACGCAACAACCTTCTTGTGCGAACACCACCAATTGGTTACACCGGTATATCTCTAAGACTTCTTGAAGCAGGAGACTGGTGGGAGTCTTTCAGGAGAGATCTCTGATAGAAGGAGAATGAATGAGATGCCTTTCACCACACCCCAGGGGTCCTATATATAGGTAAAGGCTAAGATCTTTTCCTAATAGGAAAAGGTCTATGAATAAGTTCAAATCTATTATCTGAACCATATCTAATTTTAATAAATAATTAATTAATTCCATAATTAATTAATTACCCAATTAAATATCACATATTTAATCTTAGAGATTTTATTAGAATTAAAATTAATATGAATCCAATTCACTTTCCTCCTGCTAAGACGGTCAAGCTGAGGACCGAAATTTGGACATTCCAGCAGCAGTTTGATGAGTAGTTGTTCGAGGCATGGGAGCGTTACAAAGAGTTGCTGAGAAAGTGCCCTCAGCATGGCTACCCTGACTGGTTACAGATTCAGTTGTTTTATAATGGTTTAAATCCTAGTACTAAGACTATTGTTGATGCAGCTACAAGTGGGACTCTGTTGTCCAAGACCGTAGAGAATGCACGTTCTTTATTGGAGGACATGGCCACAAACAGCAACCAGTGGCCATCTTGTAGGGATAAAAGCCCTAGGCAGCGGAAGATTTCAGAGACCTAACTCAAACTAAACAACGATCGGAATACTGATACGTTGTCAAAAATATTCACAGCAGAAAATAATAAATTATAGTTGTTGTACAGATTATAAAACATGCATAAATATAGATGAAAAACATCCTAGATCAACAAACTAATTGATCCTAACAATCAAGCATCGAAGGAACTTACTTTGTTGGAAGATCTAGCCCGCTTCACCAATTCTTTCGCTAGAAACACCCAAAAAATAGCAGCAAAGAGACCTTTCTTTTGCTGTAAATCTCTCCACGAACACCACCATAAAGTTACACCAACGATCTCTAAAGTTTGAGTTGAGTAGGTTTGTGGGAACACTATTTTCTCTAAGGAAACATTGAGAGAACAAGGAAAAATTCTGGGATTTTCTCTGGCCACAATAACCAACGTAATGAACGAACACACAAAAACTCCGTCAATCCCCCTTATTAGGCGTGAAGGTGAGGAAAAGTAGGTCAAAACCCACAACCTAATAACTGATCAAATATCAATTATAATTAAAATATAATTTAATTAACAAATTAATTAAATTAAATTATAAGGTTAATTTAATTCACAATTAAATAACCAACTCATTTAAACTATATTTAAATGATTATCCTTCACATAACCTATAGTTTTAATGCAATTTAATTAAATCCCAATTTAATTATACTAAATTAAAACTTATGATTAATTAATTCAATAATTAATTAATGTAATTAAATATCATATATTTAATCATATTTCCCCACAACTAAACTATAGTATTAATGTACATCTTATGCGCATTAAATATAATGTATAGTTTTAATATGAATAAAATTCATATTTTAATTTAATATTCAAACCCCTTCGAATATTCAATTCTCCCTTAGAAAATAACCTCAACACCTTATTTGAGTCATCGGTGGGACCTGATAAACCTACAGATCAGAAGCTCCAACGATATGAGATTAATTGGCTAAACTCATTAGCCAAGTTAATCAATGTTTGTTGACTGTGGTTCACTCCACTATAGAATCACAGCTGCACTCTTCTCACTGCAGATAGATTTCTGTGTCCACGGATATAGACCATCAACAGCAAGTCAACCCTTCACGTGTGTTCATACCCCAGCTATGTCAAATTACCGTTTTACCCCTGGGCTACCTCTTTATCCTTAAGTACCAGTGTTCCTCTAATGAACAACCTGTTTGAGGTTTAACCAACAAACAGAAGTCCCTCTCGTGCCAAAGAGAGGGTAGGGCCCATTGTCCAAGACTTGGAGACACCACTTAAGGGAACACACCTCTACTTACCCTAGAGTCGGTAAGGAGTGAATTTCATCTTGTGTGATTATGTTCCCAGCTCCCCACTCGGTCTTGTCCCCAAAATGGTAGGCTTATTGAGTCGGCGTGCATGCCACTCTCACCCGTACAAATCAAAGGACAATCCCTCACGGACAAGAGTCCATAATGCACTCAGGATTGAGACTAAGTTGCCTAGGTCATCCTAGTGAAATAGAAACCAAGCTAACTAACGGTGTTACAGTTAGTAGTTATCTATTTCGCGGTTCGGTCTTATGCAAACTCATTGCATAGGATACCCCCACTCGCATGTCAACTACATGAACACGTTGGATCATTACGTTTGTATCAAAATACAAAGCGGGTCATATCCATAGTGTCACCAGGATAAGGTACCCAGCCTTATCCCTATACTATAGAACCTTTAGGCTAAATCTTGAACATTGATCCCCGTATGTTCCTACATACTAGTTCAAGCCTCATTCTATTAGCCTAGGATGTTTAGTTTATTGGATTAGGGTTAATAAGACAAGATTGCATAATACAAACATATATAAATGAATAATACATCATTTTATTAATGTTCGGTCAAAAGGTACATTTACTATCTACGAGTTTTAGGGCATAAAACCCAACACATCTGAGTGGTCTACACCAAAGAAAGTTGCAGCTGAGGTTTTTGAAATTGAAAATGTAAGTGTTTTACAAGCCCAAATGTCTTCCCTTGCTAGTGTTTTCCTTAAGTTTTCAGGTACAGGGAGTGCACAGTCTATCGAATCAGCTGCTGCCGTTGCATCTCAGTCTCAGGAGGAGACCATAGAACAGGTTCAGTATGTATCTAATTCTAATTTTAGGGGATACAATAATTCTACACCTACACACTATCACCCTAACAATAGGAACCATGAAAATTTTTCTTATGCTAATAATAAAAATGTTTTAAATCCTCCTGATTTTGCCCCTCAAAAGCAAGAAAATAAACAATCTCTTGAGGATCTTGTTGGAGCTTTTATTGCAGAGTCTAGTAACAAGACAAATAAGCTTGAGGAGGTTGTGATTGTGATTAACACCACGGTGATTGTCCACTGATAAGGGTAAAAAATATACCTATTTTACCCTTATATTTAGCTCATTTCTTGATTAAATGTTGTATGTTGTGATCAATTTACTGTTCTCGAGCTCAAAATATGCTTCATGTGATAAGTTAGGGTGTTGAGAATTACTTTTGTCAAATTTAACTCATTTGTGCTTAAAAAGACTTGATTTTAAGAGAATTTGACTTAGTTTGTTGTTGTGCAGAAAAATAAAATAGGACTGCATTTCTGGAAAAATCAGAGGTCGTTCCGAGTCGTGCGTGGGTCGTTGTTGACGAGTCTTCTTCGCACCTAACTGGCTGTTTTGACCTCGAAACTGACTGGGCAACCTTCCAGCACCTATTTCACAGCTCCTCAACCATTTTCTACACTATATAAGCTAGAGATTCGAAGTCAAATTCAAGCAGAACTCACTTGGAAGAAAAGGGTGGTGACAGAACCCTGGCTCGACGCCAATGAGTAGGGATGCCCGAGGTCCTTCTTAGATGACCAAATTCTAACCTGAGAGAGAGTTAGACATCAAACCTTGTGGTTTGTACAGAGTTTCACCCATTCCCACTTGTAAAAGCGAGAGAGTGAAGTGTCTTAGCGAACTCTAGAAGGATTGAGTAAATAGAAAAACCCATAATATTTAACTATCTCTTTTATTTCCAACTCTTGAATCTTTTCATTATTCTGTATTCTTTATATTATTATTTCAATGAAAATTTGTTCATTTTCTTTTTATCTCATCATGAGTAGCTAAATCCCGTTGAGGGGTTCAATATGGTGAATTTCCTTATGGTTTAATGGCTTGAAAGTGTTTTATTTGCTTAAGTTGTGTTCAATGCATGTCATTCTTTATTGATTATCACTCTAATCTTGCTGAGTTTAACTTGATCACTTAGACTTTGCATGCTATGTGAGTTTGATCTCGAAAGGGACAGACGATATCGGTTCTCATAAAGGTGATATAGGAGAAAAAGCTCGAAAGAGATTGTTCGGCGGTATAGGACAAGCTGCCTAAGGCACCCTATATCGACTATAGGGTTATAGGTTGCATTCGTGAATCATCTATGTCGGAGTCGAGTCACAGAAATGTGCATAACGGTACTCGCTTAGCCTTCTAACGGTTCTTGGGAACAAGTGCCAAATAGAAGTTAAATCTGACCCAATGCATTGAATATGCTTAAGTTAAATATTGCATGAGTATGGTTGTTACCTTAGGGATGAATCCATGTTGAATACCTCGTTGTCTATTATTGTTATTCTTTATTATTTATTTGCTTGTTTATTTATCTTTTCAAAAACTCAATCAATCAACTTATTTTCTTTGGTTACCTTTTTAAAAAACAATCATTTGAGCAGTTTCTTCATCAAATATGAATTTCCAATTTAGTCCTCGTGGGATCGATACCCTTGGAGTACTTCTAAGGTTTTTTATTACTACGTGCGACAGTGTATACTTGCACTTAAGTGTTAGCTGAATTATTCTTTATTATTATTATTCATCTTATCTCACATTCCATCCATTTAGCTGACGACGCACCAGCCACAGCGCAACCATAAAAAACATCGAGACTCAGCTGGGGAAGTTGGTAAGTGTTGTAAACACCATGCAGAAAGGTAAGGCCCCAACTGAGCAGAAGAGACCTCAGATGGAGTATTGTAAGGCCATCACTGTGCACCAGAAGGAGGAAATTGAAGAAGTTGAGGAACCTGAGACTGATGAGTATGACACTCCCACTAGAGAAGTTGAGGAGGGCATATCCTCAGACGAAGTTGCAAAGCTTGACCCTGAGCCCCTATCACTTCTCCTACTATTTTGGTTCCCAATAGAAAGAAAAAGAAGAAGAAAAACTATTAGGTTCAGTTTGAAAAGTTTATGAATGTTTTTATGAATTTAAATATTAACATACCTTTTGCAGAAGCATTGGAGATGCCCCAGTACAAAAAATTCATGAGAGAATGGCTCTCAAAGAGAAATAATGAAAAGCAAGTAGACACGGTGTACCTTGCCTCAACATGCAGTGCCCGAGTACAATAAAAGGTACCTAAGAAATTAGCATATCTAGGGAGATTTTTTGTTCCTTGTAGTTTTGGTATTTATTCCTTTCGTGCACTATGTGATTTAGGTGCTAGTATCAATATTATTCCTTTATCTTTATGCAAGAAGTTGAATATAGGAGATATTAAATCTACCCCTGTTAAACTGTAATTAGCTGATCAATCTGTGGTTAGTCCACATGGAGTTATTGAAAATGTTCTAATTAAAGTAGGTATATTTTTTATTCATGTTGACTTCTTTATTATGGATATTATGAAAAATCCTTCAGTTCCTGTTATTCTAGGGAGACCATTCCTCGCTACTAGGTGAGTTATTATTGACATTGAATGCAAGGAGCTCACTGTTAGAGTCCAGCATGAAAAAGAAGTATTCAAAGCTTTTGGACTAAATCGGTCTGAGGCGCTAGTGATGGGATACAAGAAAGGTGCAAGCAAGTGCACCTCTGGGGGATTCACTAACAAAAGACCTCCTTGATGCATAACACGGTCAACACGTCGAGCTAAAGACATTAAACAAGCGTTTATGGGAGACAACCCAAGTAAGTTGGTTTTTGTTTTTATGCTTTTGATTTGTTTTTTGTTTTTGTTTTGTAGGTGTTCTAGTGGCTCTTGTCTTTGCTAGCTTTCATGAGAAGGTCATCATTCTAGGACAGTATTGTTTACCACTTCCATTCTTTACTTGTTCTCATGCTTATTTAGGCTTTAGTTTTCTATACATTGAGGACAATGCATGTTTTAAGTTTGGGGGTGGAATGCTTTGCTTGTTGAGCCCTTGAGCATGAGTTCGGGTTATATATTTGAGCATATTGTTGAATTTGGCATGTGGTTGTTTTTTTATGCTATTTTTGCATGATTATGATTTCCTAGGATAGACTTTCTTGTCAATTTTTAAGCTTTTGATGAGTTGTAAACACGAGTTCCCCAAAAGGGAGACTTTTTAAATTTTTTCTAGGAGATGTCTTGCATTAGTGGAGTATTTTCCATGGTTTAGATTTGGACTTGAATGCTTAGGAGCAAATTATTAGGTTCATATGCTTGTTGTCACCTCGATAAGTGTAGAAAGGAGCTAAAGAGTTATTTTTTTTGCAAATTAGCATGTTTAATCTTGCCTAGGAGGAAAGAAACGAATATATGCTTCTCATGATCATAAAGAAAAATCATTCTTGTTTTTACATTTGAAAGAAAATTATGTCATGGCTTGTGCACACTATGCAATGAATAATAATGTTTTAGGCAAAAAGTGCTACCCTTGTTGTGATCAGTTAGGCCAACCAAGGGTTAAACTCGGGTTATGGGTCCCTACAATAGGTGTGTGAAAGCTAGTGCCACTTAAAAATGCTTAATTCAATTTTATTTTAAAGCACCTAGGTATGGATAAAAACAAACTAATTTGTTCCATTGGCTCATTAGTAAAATCCTTAGTGCCAGTGTAGAGAAAAGATGAGTTAAGAGTTTAATAATTCAATCCCGGGCTAGTAAAGTCTAATCGAATTAAGTTAGATCTCTCTTATGGAAGCGAATTTTGGAAAAATTTCGATTTGTCTTCTTCATTGGGCCTTATGTGCACATCTCTTAATTGCTTAATTATTGATTTGTGAGCCTTGAGGAATGAGTTATGTTTGTTGCATCAATTTTCGACCTATGTTTAATTTGTAGTTTGCTCGAGGACTAGCAAAAGCTTAAGTTTTGGGGTGTTTGATAGCGAGCTATTTTTCCCGGTTAATTTTAGTTAGTCTTTGAGTAATATTTGGCCATTTTAATGCACTTTCATGTTCTTTTTATAGGAATTGATTATTGAAGCTAAATTGGAGAAATTGGAGTTGATCGTGTGTTCGGGACGCTAAAAGAGGCAAGGGATAAAAAAGGAATCAAGTTGGAGGCTTGTCATAAGAGGACGACCTGAGGCTCAACGTCGAGACGCGGGCTTTCCTAATTTTTTTTTGGCAGCAGCAGGACAGCATCAAGGCATTGTCCCTAGCGTCTCAACGTTGTCGATAGTTTTCTATAAATACAATCTTATGTGCTACGACCAAGGGGAGTTCAATTTGAGAGATTTTAGACCTAAAACCGATTGGAGACATTCTGTGGGAGCTGAAGCAAGCCCAAGGAGCGGGAATCACTCAAGAGCGTGGGGAGATCGTGATGGGGACGTGCGATTTTCGGTGGAATTGAGTTTTTCCTTATCTCTAGTTAGTTTTATGGCTTTTTCATGTTTAGCTTATATCGTAACGCCATGTATGAGTAGCTAGACGTGTTTCTTAGGGATTGATGTAGTCGTTTATGATTATGGATTGATTATTGGGATGTATTGTGCTTTTAATTTATCTATGCAATTATGATTAAATGCTTTCAATTAACTAATCACTAGTTGAATGATTTAAGTGCTGAATCTTGCTCGGGAGAGGGGATTTAGCTTAGACTTTACTAATTGCATGACTAAAGTAGAAAATCTAAGATCGGGAGATTTAGAATAACTTTAGAAGTTGTTAAAAGAACTAAACTCAAAGTCTTTCATGTTAATGAACTTAGATAGGGATATCAAGTTTGTTGTATGCATGAGAATCAATTATGCTCGGGAGAGATAGTTGTGATTTACGGTTCCTAAACTTGTAAATTAATTGCACGTTAAAAATCCATTCCCTTTAATCAATCCTAATCTAAATTGATGAAATCAATTCCCTAAGAATTCTTTCAATTGCCAATCTTTAATTTGCATTACCTTTGATTTCAATCTTTCATTCCTTTTTCATCCTTAAATAAAATTGAGCAAAAGTATTCACAGTAATTAGTTTAACTAGAAAACCAATCCAGAGGATGACATTTGATTTCATATCATTATATTATTACTTGACCCATACACTTGCGGTTAGCATTTTGCACATCAATCACACAATTGGCCACCTCAATTAGTGGGTTGAAGGTTCAGTATGAGAAGTTGTCTGCCCAACCTGAGATGCCCAAGAAAGAAGGCCTTAATGCTGTTACACTTAGGAGTGGAGTTGTCCTGAAGCCTTTCCCAGTTCCTTTTTCACAGACCACTAGACCATATGAGCTTAAAAGTTCTAAAGAGAAAAAGAATGAGGTAAATTCTGAACCCCCTGTTTCTTTTTTATTATTCTGAGCCTGCTCCCTTCCCTTTCATGTTAGTCCAACACACAAATAAGGAGGAGGAGGACAAAGATTCATTGGAGGTGTTCAGAAAAGCTTCAGTGAACATCCCACTCTTGGAGACTATTTAACAATTCCCAAGGTTCCTTAAAAAGTGGTGTACAAAGAAAAGGACTTCAAATAGGAAGGCGGTACATTAAAATCTATCCACGCTTGTGTTGGGTTTTATGTCTTAAAACTCGTAGTTTGTAAACAGTGAACATATTTTATTGACCATGTAGATGTTTTTGAGGTTTATTCAGTAAAAACGTTATTGCATAAGTGAATTGCATATCATATAACCTAAATCCAATAAACTAAGAACCCCTGGCTATAGTATGAATACTCGAACTATATGTAGAAGACATAAGAGTGGGTCAAGTTCAAGTATATAGCCAAAACGATCTATAGTATAAGGATAGGGTTAGGTACCTTATCCTGGGGACACTATGGATGTGACTGACAGTAGGACTTTTCGAGGGTCCTAATCAAAGAAATTTATATTCACCGACACCTTAAGCTAACTTGTAACAGTAGTGGCCAAGGTCGATCACAGGGAACAATATGTTTTATTTCTAAGTTCTTTTATGTTTATATGTAACTAAAAGGGTAAGGGAGTTGGAGAAAATAATTTAGAGCAAGGAAAATAAATTGCAAGAAAATAAATTACAGAAAATAAAGAGTGGAAAAATAAAGGAAGTGGTTGATCAAACCTCGAATTGATGCAATCGATACATTCGGTGTTCGTTTGGATGGATCTTAATCATAGATTATCTAACGCATTTATGTTTTAAGCCTAACGTACTCCTGGAAAAGCCAGAGAGCCATAATATCCCTAATTTATTAACCCAATCAATGCATCGAAGCTAATCTAATTGATTACTAATTAACCTAGCCGAATTAACTAGCTACAATTGCATTATGATTTGGATGGTTAAGTAGCCAATTTTATATCTAGGAAAAACCTAAATTACAAAATTAACTAAGTGTCAAATTCTAGGCTTACATGCAGTTTGCTACAAGATTAGGGATAATACGCCTAAAATAGAGTCACATGCTTTGCCTATTTACTACCAATAGCGAATATGATTAAAACGGCGGCAATCGAGGTTGTCAATCCCTACTATCAATTCTAATCATGAATAAAAATAGAATTTAACACACATAAACAGTAAATTCAGTATAAAAAGCTCAAAATCTCATAAAGAATCCAAACCAAATTTACAACCAAGTTCACGATTACATGAACGTTGCGCTTAGCCTGTCATTTGGAATGTTGAACCTCGCTTCCGGGCTCGATTCACCATGTAAAACTGAGAAATCTACTCTAAATTCTAAAGAAATATGAAAATACAGAGATTTTTAGGGAAGAAAAGCGGCTGGAATTGAAAGAGGGAGAAAAGAATACAACCCTTATCGTGAAAATTCCCATTTATAATAATTGACAGCGTCGAGACTCTGAGGCTAGCGTCTCGACGTTGACGGTGATTCTTCACGTTTCTGATTTCCGTAGCATGGAGACGCTATATTGCAGCGTCTCAACGCTACCTCTCGAGTTTGCAGCGATTTCTAGCTTTTTTGCAGCATTGAGACGCCATCGGTTGACCTTCAGCGTGTGCTGACTCGAGTTCATCAAGAGTAATTTGGTCTTTTTGCTTCGGTTTAGCTTGTTTTCAACCCGAATTGATCCCAAACTCATATTTTAGACCTACAACAACATTATAGTCAAATTAAAGCATTTTGCACAAATAATTCAACGAAGATAAGCAATTTAGGAGGAGATAAACATATAACAAATTCGCTCTATCAGTGATCCACTTTATATTTAGTACAAACGGTGTGATCCTGAATCGTTCATGTAGAGACATGCGAGTGGGGGCGTCCTATGCAATGAGTTTGCATAATACCGAACTGCGAAATAAGTCACTTTTACTTTATAACACCGTTTACTGTTGAGACTGATTATTTCATGCGATGACGTAGATAACTCGATCTTATTCCTAAGCTAACAATGAGCTCCTGTTTATTTGGGATTATCCTTTTGTAACGCCCGTAATTTAAGATAAATTTCAAATTTCCTATGTTGGAGTTAATTTGGAATTTAGAGGGAAATTTTCAAATTTTAAAGATTTGAAAATTAGAGGGGAAACAGGATTTATCTTGATTTTTATGTTTCCTTAAAGGAAAAGGATGAAAGGTGGCGTTTTTGTAAATATCTATAAATTGAAGCTAGTCCTAAGCCATCCCCTTTATATATATCAGCTGCACGCAGCCCTAGAAGCCAAGCCAAATCTTCATCTCTTTCTCTCTCCCCTTACCAAAATCGTGCAACCCCATTCTCGATTTTTTTCCCTTCTTCCCCAACCCGTCGGCAGCCTCAAGACCTTCATCTCCGACAACGAGCTCCAACAAGTCTCCGGCGACAGAAGCAGCAACAGCGACGACGACTCGGTCTCAGCAGTGGCGGCGTCTCATCTCAGTAGCGACAGCAGTGACGAGAGCTCCGACGGGCCCGTGTTTTTCCGGCGACTTCCACGACAGTGAGCAGCTTCCAGCGGTACAGTGGTTCAGTTGCGATTTTCTAGTGAGGTTTGTGGGAGGTTTTGGAGTTCCGTCGATTCAAAGCAATTTCGGTGTGGGATTTATTTTTTCGGTAATCTCAAAACGGACATAAGTTGTTGGTGGGTGTTTTCCAGCAATACTACAACCGTAAGCTTCAAATATTGACGTTTTTTAGCAAATTTGACTTTGGGTAAGTTGGTTTGAGAGTTTATTTGATTGATTTAAGTGTTTAAGGGATTACCCATTAACATTAATTCCTTATTTTAAGATGCCCATAGTCTTTAGAGGCAAAAATATTGAAATTGGAGCAAATTAGAAGTCCGTCCAGCAAGCTTGAGATCTGTATCGGAATCAAATCCATTTATTTGAGGTCATCACTGACTTGTTGCTAGAGTTAAATCGGAGTTTTAAATCAAGGATTCATAAGCCAAAGTAAGTGAACTTACTGTTGAACTTTTTAATTGGGTGAACGTGTTTGATTTTCTAAAATTCTCGTGCTTATGAGTTATTCTTGAAATTTATTATTATTATTAAAAGCATGAGAATTGTATGAAAATTTATTATTTTTAATTGAGTATGCGTTTATGAAAATTATTGAAAGCATGGAATTTTATTATTATTGCTTTTAATCGTTAATATTGAAATGATTGAGTTGGTGGTCTCTTGAAATTCCATTAAAGGAATTAGTTTAAATTCCATTAAAGGAATTAGTTTAAGTTATTTATGAGTTTTATAAGTGTACATGAAAGTGATGTACATTCACAGATAGGACTTAGAGACATGAAATTGATGTACCTAAGTCGAGGTTTCGTGAAATTGACGACCTCCATAGAAGACACATGAAATTGATGTGTCTAGGATATGCATGAAATTGATGTAAATCCTAAGCTTAAAATAAAGTTTAGAGCCACCAAAATTATATTTGTTGTTGATTTTAAAATGTTTTTAAAGCGTGACCCAACCTCAATAGTAGGGTCACTTACTGAGTATTTAAAATACTCATTCTTTTCAAAAATATTTTTTTTTCAGGTAAAGGCAAGGGTAGATGAAAGGCGATTGATGAGAATCCGATAGGCAGCCATGAGAAGACTTGAGTTTCATATTTTATTTTTCTTCCGCTTTAAGAACTCTGTTTTACTTTATTGAATTGTAAATTTGTTGTGAGATATTTTCCAAAGGCCATGTACATTTAAATTTTAGAAATTATTTTAGCAAATTTAAAACCTTTAAAATTAGGGATCCCAAATAAAAGTTTTGTTTTAAAGTTTTTACTTAAATTAGATGTTTATGTTTTACATTTTTTTATTTAAAAAGGCCTCCAAAGCATGCATTGTCGTAACGGTCCCTTAAAGGCTTATTAAGAAGTCGGGTCGTTACACCTTTGATCTGCATGGGTGAGAGTGACCCGAGTTCGCCGACTCAATAAGCATACCATTTTGGGGATAAGACTGGGTAGATAGTTGGGGATATAGTCCTGCAAGACAGAATTCGCTCCTACCCGTTTTAAGGATAGTAGAGAGGTTGTTCTCTTAAGTTCTGACTTTGGGTCTTGAACAAGGGGCCCCACTCTCTCATTGGCCCGAGAGGGATTCGATTTGATGGTTGGACCATAAACCAATTGTTCATTAGAGGATCAGTGGAACTTAAGGAGCAAGAAGTAACTTCAGAGGTAAAACAAATATTCGATCCAGCTCTAATTACGAACAACTTGTGAAGGATCAACTTACTAATCATGGTTATATCGAGTGGACGGAAATATATCTACAGTGAGAGGAGTGCAACTACTAGGCTATAGTGGAGTGTCCCGATAGTTAACAAATGTTGGTTAACTAGGTTAATGAGTTTAACTGGTTAATCTCGGATCGTTGGAGCCCATGATTTGTAGGTCCATTAGGTCCCTCTGCTAGCTCATATCGGACTAAACCTTAGAATAGTGTGATGGAAGAGTTTGAATCGTTCAAATTCAGATTAGGAAGTTAACGTGAATAGTATACGATATTATTGACATAATAGTTTAATTACAAATTAAACTATAATTTAAGAGAGTTGAAAATATTTAAATATGATTTAAATATTATACACGTGAATAGAGATTCATGTTCGAGAGATCGGTTTTGAGAGAAGTCGGGATTGGAGGAAATATTAATTTAATATTAGATATTAAATTAACATAATTAATTAAAAGGTTTAATTAGTTACTTAAAATTAATTATTTGAATTAATTTTATTTAAAATTAAATTAAGAATTTTATTTGATTTTTTAAATTAATTTTAATTTTAAAAATCAAATAAAACTTCTAATTTAGGAGGTGGTAGATTACACCATTTCCATGCACAAAGCATCCTTAAGACACCATTAATCCCACTTAATTGATCTCTTAATTGGTGTCATCTTGGGGTGTAATTCATATGCATAAATTCCTCTTTAAATAGAGGATTGAGAGGTGGTAAAAATTAGGTTGATCATATCTGTTATGCTACTGAATTTTCACCTCAAACATCAAGCACCCAAACTCTCTCCATTGCTTGAATACTCAAGCATTTCCCTTCAAATTCTATCACAATTGGATCCCACAATCCGTTCTAAGGTCGAAGAATAGTGGAGGTGGCCCATGATTGATTGGTGAACAAAAACAACCCTCAAATTGCATCAATTGGGAGCTACAAGAGGTTGGTAAAAACTGTCATTGTTTTCAGTTGTAAGAACATGCATGCTTAATCTCTAAAATTGATGTAGTTAGAGTGTCTTAGATCCTAATTGCTTCCGCTTGCTTAATATTTACTCTTTCATCTTGTCTTCAAACCATTGCCAAAAAAATGCTTGGATCCGGGTATGTTTTCTTTACCTTGTATGATTGGACAACACATTAATTACTTTAATTAATTAAATAACTAATTAAATCATATTTAATTAGTATAATCATTTAAATTATATTTAAATGAATTTCCCTCACATAACCTATAGTATTAATTTAATTAATTTAACTAAATCAAATTTAATTAAATTAAACTAAATTAATTAATTAATTAATTTCCAAATTAAATATCTCATATTCAATTTAGGCTATATTCGAATCATATTCAGTTGTATTTCTCTCAAAACCTATAGTTTTAATGTGCATCTAATGCACATTAAATTTGACCTATAGTTTTAATTTAATATGAATCCAATTCATATTAAATTAATATTTGAACTTCTTCAAATATTTAATTCTCTCATAAATTAATTTTGAATCATATCCAAAATTAAATTTACATTATAAAGTTCAATTAAAATATAAACTTTATATTATAATGTATCACTATATATTATATTACTTTCCTTAGTGAATTTGAACATTTGTGCTCAGAATGGGGCAACGTGATGTTTCGCCACTATCCCAGGAATGAAAACTCAGTCGCCCACGGCGTTGCACGTAAAGCCGCTGAATTGGTTTTTGTATCGCATCAGAGACCTTCCCTCTCTTAGGAAGAAGGGTTATTTTTTTGGATCTTTGATTTTCCTCTTTGGTTTATTTCCCTCCTTTTTTAGGGTTGTTGCAACCGTTTCCTTTAATTAATGAAGTTTAATTTCAAAAAAGAAAAGTACCTCAATACCCTTTACGAACTAGGAAGGGGACCTAATGGACCTACAGATCAGAAGCTCCAACGATACGAGATTAATTGGCTAAACTCATTAACTACATTAATCATCATGGGTTCACTCCACTAAAGACCCATAGCTACACTCTTCTCACTGTGGAATATTTCTATGTCCACGGATATAGACTAATAACAAGAAATCAATCCTTCACGAGTGTTCGTAACACCAATTGGGTCAAATTGTCATTTTACCCATGGGTTACCTCTATGTCCTTAAGTATCAGTGCTTTTCTAATGAACAACCTATTTAAGGTCCAACCATTAAACAAAAGTCCCTCTCGGACTAATGAGAGGGTAAGATGTTGGGGTTGGTGCCCTAAAACTCGTAGATAGTGAATGAAACAAATAGTTATATACTTGTTCGATCGTTATGGAGTTATTTGTGCACTCAAGTTATTAAATGAGTGAATTGCACGTTAAACAACCCAAATCCAATAAACTAGTATCCTTGGCTATGACATGAGTGCTTGAACTATATGTTGTGACATAAATATGGATCAAGTTCAAGTAATAGCCTAAACGGTCTATAGTATAGGGATAAGGCCGGGTACCTTAATCCTAGGAAAGCTATGTGATGCGGCCATTTTGTTTGAGTACAAACGACGTGATCCTGGATCGTTCATGTATAGACATGCGAGTGGGGGCATCCTATGCAAATGAGTTTGCATAAGACCAGGACTAGGAAAAGCCACTCTTGCTTTATAATGTCGTTTATTGACAAGACTGACTATTTCAATGCGAGGACCTAGGTAACTCGATTTTAATCCTGAGCTAACTATGAACTCCTGTTTATTCGGGCTTATCCTTAGATCTGCATGGGTGAGAGTGGCTCAACATCGCCGACTCAATAAACCCCCCATTTCAGGGATAGGAACGGGTAGATAGCTGGGGACATAGTCTTGCAAAATGGAATTCACTCCTACCCAATTTAGGGATAGTAGAAAGGTTGTTCCCTTAAGTGACTGACTCCGGAACGTGAACAAAGGGATCCCGCCCTCTCATTGGCCCGAGAGGTTTTTGGTTTAGTGGTAGGACCACAAACCAATTGTTAATTAGGGACTCAGTTAGAGACTTAAGGAACAAGATGTAACTTCAGGGGTAAAACGGACATTTGACCTGACTCTAGTTACGAACAACCTGTGAAGGGTCGACTTACTAATCATGGTTATATCGGGTGGACAGAAATATATCTACAGCGAGGGGAGTTCAACTATCGGACTATAGTGGAGTGTCCCGGTAGTTAACGAATGTTGGTTAACTAAGTTAAAAGGGTTTAACTAGTTAATCTCGAATCGTTGGAGCCCATGATCTGTAGGTCCATTAGGTCCCCCTGCTAGCTCATACGGAATAAACCTTAGAACATATGTGATGAAAAAGTTTGAAACGTTCAAACTAATATTAGGGGAGTTATCATTAAATTATGTTCATTATATTTAACGATGTAGTTAATTTGTGAATTAAACTAATAATAGAGAAAGTCGAAAATATTTAACTAAGGATTAAATATTAGAATAATGTATTCGATACAATATTTCGGTTTGAATATGGATAGGGATTCATATTAGAAACCGGGATTAAGAGAAAGTGAGAATTGGTGCAAATATTTAATTTAATATTTGATATTAAATTAAAATGGTTATTATTAATTAAAATGTTTAATTAATAAATAAAATTAATTTTAATTTGGTGAATTAAAATTGAATTAATGGATTTTATTGAAATTTAATTGAAAATTTGATTTCAATTAAATGAAAAATCCAAGAGGTAAATAATGTGGTCTTGCCACCAAAACCCATTTTCTTTTCTCATCTTCAAGACACCTCCAAGTACACCTCACCAAGAGACAATTTGCTGTCTTCTTCTTGAGCATTAAAATGCATATCATTCTATGATAAAAGAGGTGGAGAAGTATGAGAAATGGATGGATGAAGACAACCACATTTTTCTCTCAAAAAAGTCTTAAGTTTTCTCTCAACTTTTCTCTCAAGAAGTTCAAGCTCTCCTTCACAAATTCATCACGTTCTTGAGTCCCACAACTCGTTCTAAGGCCGGAGAATAGCAGAGAAGATCACGGTGGTTGTCCACAACAAGTTCGTGCAAAGAAATCATCCACGGTGTTGAAGAATTTCACCCAAAAAGGTTGGTAACCGAGTTCCTCTGTTTTCGGTTTAACTTGAGCATGTTTTCTAAACTAAAATTAAAAGAATTTTGAGTGTTTCGATCTGAATTGCTTCCGCATGTGTCTCGTACACTCCTTCATAAGACCTTTTGTTCAAGTTGACACCACATCAAGGACACTCATCTACTTACCCTAAAGTCGAGAAGGAGTGAATTCCATCTTGTGTAATTATGTTCCCAGCTCCTCACTCGGTTTTGTCCCCAAAATGGTAGGCATATTGAGTCGGCAAACTGGCCACTCTCACCCATACAAATCAAAGGACAATCCCTCATGGACAGGAATCCATAACACACTCAGGATTGAGACTAAGTTGCCTATGTCATTCTATTGAAATAAAAACCTAATTAGTCAACGGAGATAGATCTAATGGTTACTATTTCATGGCCCGGTCTTATGCAAACTCATTGCATAGGATACACTCGTATGTCACCTACATGAACGCGTTGGATCATTGCGTTTGTATCAAATACAAAGTGAGTTGTATCCATAGTGTCACTAGGATAACCTTATCCCTATATATACTATAGACCCTTTAGGTTGTTTCTTGAACACTGATCCTCTTATGTCCCCACATACAGTTCAAGCTACATATTATAGCCTAGGATGTTAGTTTATTGGATTTAGGGTTATTTATTGCAAATTTAATACAACAAAATTCAACAATATCTTTATTGAATAACCTCAATAACATATTATTGTTGATATCAAATATTTACATTTACTATCTACGAGTTTTAGGGTATAAAACCCAACATTATTAGCATAATCACAAAATTCAACCACAACAAGTTTCAACTTTCTTTCATCACTAAAATTGTTGCAATCAAATACATGCTCAAATTTGCTTTCGTATTGCAATTACTCCTTCGGATCAGATCTCCCATGAAATGTTAGAATTTTAAGCTTCACTCCCCCGACTCCTCTCTCTTCCCTCTCATATTGGTACTTGATAGGACCAATTTGGTCCTATTTATTTAGTCCTAATCATGCTAGTTTTATAATTAATTATGCTCTTAATTGATATGTTTTGTAGGATTTTGAGAGCAAGAGATTCTGGGAGCCAATAATATTCCAATTTGTTGTTAATTTGGGGAAATTAAGGAGGTTTTGAGCCAACTTGAAGTCCACGGGATAACAAGAAGGTGAAAAGACCAAAACGGAACGTTTAAGCCCCGAGAACAACGTCAAATGCACTCAAAACACTACAACCAAGCCAAGGAACTTGAGATGGTAGCATTGAGACGCTACCCAAGCATCTCAACGCTATGGATTATGCAAGAAAGAAGTAGCTCCGTCGAGCGCCGAGATGTTGGCCTTAGCGTCTCGACCCTAGGCCGAAAAACCGCGGTCCTTCGAAGAAATAAGGCATAGCGTCGAGATGTTATGCCCAAGCGCCTCGATGTTACACCGGTATTTAAAAGTATCCTTTCCGATTTTAGGTCATATTCTCAGTTGTTTTCTTTCGTTCTTGTCTTGTTCTTCTCCATTTCCTCTTATTTTCTTTCTAGTTCTTAGTTTAGGTTAGTTTTAGGTTGGTTAATCAAGCCTTTGGGCTTAAATTTGGTTTGTCTATGGCCGTCTAAGCATGGATTGTTGTAATTGGAACCTCGGTATGTAAGTTTATTAACTTGTTATGAAATTTCTGGAATTTTATCGGATTTTGTGAATGTTTTATGATGCATCCATGGTTTCTTGTTTAAATCGTTGTTTTTTATGGCTTTCCTAACGAATTAAGGACTCTTAGGATTAAATTGAATTCAACCTATTGTTTATTCTAGATAGCCACTAGGTTGAGGCAAGTCCATCGTTAATTGCATGTAAAACTAGTGTAGATTCTTCATAAGCCTAAGATCCATAGAGAAGTTGTAATAAATTAATTTACGATTTGAATTCTATTTGATTTATTCAATTTCGGACCCTTGCACATAAAGCGATTAGTTTAGGTAGACAATTGCGAGATCTCGAGTTGTTTATTTGAATTAATTAGAGATAGTTTTGATGTTCATCGAGCTATGCATGAGGGGTAGCGTGTGAATTCTCTAAATAATCACTACTACAAATTTGACCTTTGTTGACGGCTAAAAAATATCAACTATTACATTCATTGACGCTTTTTGCAAGTCAATAATAGTGGTATCAATAAAACTAAAGCGTCAATATAACTATTATCATTGACGCTTATAGGACGTCAACGAATATGTCTTTATTGACGTTTATAAGCTGTCTAACAATACATTATTGACACGTTTTATTCGTCAATGATATTCATAAAGCGTCAACATAGCCACATTTGTTGACGTTTAATAGCCATCAACAAATCTTATTATTGACACGTTTTATCCGTCAATAATATCCTTAAAGCGTCAGCATGGACACGTTTATTGATACTAGTTAAAAAACCCGTGCACGTGAAATTTCATTGTTGTTTTAGGTTAATTTATAATGGATATGAAAGTTAAAACTAAGTATATCTTTCTTTTTTTTTCCAAAAGCCAAAACTATGTATATCTTGTTTTTTATTTTGTTTGTTTTATTAACAATCGATTTTGTTTTAACTATATAAATTTTAATTCAATTTAGTTATTTTGTTTGGAAAAGAAAGCATAAGTACACAATATAAAATTTCCAACATAAAATTTTGAAAAAAAAAAAATAGCAAAAATAATATATATGATCAAAACTAAACCTTATTTATTTATCCATTAGACATATTTTAAAAAAAAAAATTGAAATATGACAATCATATTATGTCAATCACATCTGAAAAAAGAAAAAAAATAATTTTGGATATCTACGAAATATTTATTAAATGTAATAGAATTTTATTAAGGGTTCTTTATACAATTATTTTTTAGATCTATTTTGAAATTATGTAAAATATTTATTTTTTAAAATACGTTTTATTATTTATATATCTTTTTGAACATTTCTCACATCTGTTTTATGATTTTTTTTTATCTTCTATTTACTAATTCACATGTTTAAAAATGTTTTATTTTCACAACTTTATCGCTCTCACTCTTCCATCTCACTACTAAGTATAGCGTAATAAAGTATTATTCCCCCTGCCCATATAATGTTCATAATTTTATAAATGAAATTAGAGATTGAAACCTTATAAAAGAGTTAGGTTATATGTTCATTTATTATATATTTTTTTAAATTGTTGATAAGAAACCAAAGTTTTTATTTTTTACCATAATCGAAAATATTTTGAGTATAATAAATGAGCAAAATGATTTTTCGTTGTTTAAACATTTTGTTTCTATATCTATTGTAAAGGAATTTGTTAAATTTGAGTGATAAACATGAAGATTCTATGGAATGAAATTAAGAAAGGGGTGTAGAAGATAAATTTAAAAAAATTCAAAAATAAATTAAAGCATTCAAATGATTGAAGACTTATATTTTCATGTGATCGTATATTCTTGTTGATTTTCTTTCATGAAGCGGCAGAAGCATAAGAGGAAACTTCTAAGAAAAAGTGAAAAAGAAATAATAATAATTTTACACTACTATATTTATTTTATATACGATTGATGCTTTTTGGAAAGACATGACTAATGACTGGTTTTTTTAATACATTTTAAATTAAATCATTAAATGGATGCACCTATACACAAATGGATAAACTGATTCAACGTGTAACCACCTCAATCCGAATAATTGCATCTTGTCAACTTATAAATTGCAACTATTCGATCTAATGATATAATGTTGCTTAAAAATTCACTTTTTATATATGAAATAACTCGAATAGTCATGTTTGAAAAACTACTTCATTGTACAGATTTCTCTCAACGGACACCTTGACCCGAAGAGTCACATCCCATTAACAAAGAGCGAAGGGAAAAATAGGAATTTATTAAAATTGTAAGGGCAAAAGAGGAAGTAAAGATTCTCCTCTCTTAGCCCCTTTTATATACTAGGTTTTTACCACGTGCAACGCACGTGTAATAATTTAAGGAAAATATTATGAACTAAAATGAATTTAAAACTAATTAAGATTAGTTCTAACATTCTTATAGAAGTTTAAGCAATATATAGCTGAAGATTCATAGAAGTTTAAGGAATGTATCTTTAAATTATCCCAATAGACAAAAAACATGACAAAAAAACATTTAAATTGACAAAATCTTCTGGTAGACACAAAATGTGAACAAAAAAACATTTAAATTGACAAAATCTTCCCGATAGACACAAAATGTGAACAAAAAAATTAAATTTTAATGAAATAGGATTTTAAAAAATTTGACAAAATTGAAATCCTTCCTAGTAGACACAAAATGTGACAAAAAAAATAAATAGAAAAATAAAATTTTAAAGAAACTTGATTTTTTTAAAAAAAATTGAAAAAATCGAAATCATTTCCACAAAAAATGTGACAAAAAAATTGAAAAAAAATCAAATTTTAATGAAACTTGATTTTAAAAAAAATGAAAATTGAAAAAATCGAAATCCTCCCCAGTAGACAAAAAAAATGTTAAACATTTTGTTTCTATATCTATTGTAAAGGAATTTGTTAAATTTGAGTGATAAACATGAAGATTCTATGGAATGAAATTAAGAAAGGAGTGTAGAAGATAAATTTAAAAAAATTCAAAAATAAATTAAAGCATTCAAATGATTGAAGACTTATATTTTCATGTGATCGTAGATTCTTGTTGATTTTCTTTCATGAAGCGGTAGAAGCATAAGAGGAAACTTCTAAGAAAAAGTGAAAAAGAAATAATAATAATTTTACACTACTATATTTATTTTATATACAATTGATGCTTTTTGGAAAGACATGACTAATGACTGGTTTTTTTAATACATTTTAAATTAAATCATTAGATGGATGCACCTATACACAAATGGATAAACTGATTCAACGTGTAACCACCTCAATCCGAATAATTGCATCTTGTCAACTTATAAATTGCAACTATTCGATCTAATGATATAATGTTGCTTAAAAATGCACTTTTTATATATGAAATAACTCGAATAGTCATGTTTGAAAAACTACTTCATTGTACAGATTTCTCTCAACGGACACCTTGACCCGAAGAGTCACATCCCATTAACAAAGAGCGAAGGGAAAAATAGGAATTTATTAAAATTGTAAGGGCAAAAGAGGAAGTAAAGATTCTCCTCTCTTAGCCCCTTTTATATACTAGGTTTTTACCACGTGCAACGCACGTGTAATAATTTAAGGAAAATATTATGAACTAAAATGAATTTAAAACTAATTAAGATTAGTTCTAACATTCTTATAGAAGTTTAAGCAATATATAGCTGAAGATTCATAGAAGTTTAAGGAATGTATCTTTAAATTATCCCAATAGACAAAAAAACATGACAAAAAAAACATTTAAATTGACAAAATCTTCTGGTAGACACAAAATGTGAACAAAAAAACATTTAAATGGACAAAATCTTCCCGATAGACACAAAATGTGAACAAAAAAAATTTAATTTTAATGAAACAGGATTTTAAAAAATTTGACAAAATTGAAATCCTTCCTAGTAGACACAAAATGTGACAAAAAAAATAAATAGAAAAATAAAATTTTAAAGAAACTTGATTTTTTTAAAAAAAAATTGAAAAAATCGAAATCATTTCCACAAAAAATGTGACAAAAAAATTGAAAAAAAAATCAAATTTTAATGAAACTTGATTTTTAAAAAAAATGAAAATTGAAAAAATCGAAATCCTCCCCAGTAGACAAAAAAAATGTGAAACAAAAAAATTAATTTACAAAATCAAAATGTAATGAAATTTAGTTTCAAAAAAAAAAAAAAAAAATCGAACTCTTTCCAATAGACACAAAACATGAACCAAAAAAAATAATAAATTGACAAAATCAAATTTTAATGAAACTTGATTTTTTTTTTTTAAGGCAAAGAACATTAACAAAATCAAAAACCTTCCAAGTAGACACAAAAATTTGAACAAAAAAAATTTAAATTGAAAAATCAAATGTTAATGAAACTTAATTTAAAAGAAAAAAAAAATGGACAAAATTAATGTCCTCCCTAGTAGACACAAAATGTGAACAAAAAAAATTTAAATTGACAAAATTAAATTTTAAAGAAATTAAACTTGGTTTTTTTAAAAAAATAATAAAAAATAATAATAAAAATTGACAAAATCAAAATCCTACCCAATAGACTCAAAACGTGAAAAGAATTTAAATGGACAAAATAAACTTTTAATGAAATTTGATTTTTTTTAAAAAAAAATTAACAAAACCGGAATCCTTCCCATTAGGCACAAAACGTGGAAAAAAAATTAATTGACAAGAAAATTTTAATGAAACATGATTTAAAAATAAATTGACAAAAGAAAATTTCTTTTGAATTTAAATGGATATCCTTCATCATTTGTAGGTGGAGTAATTGGTATGTGTGGAAGAAAAAATTTCTTTCTTGCATGTTGTCCAGCTGCGATTTCTGCATAAATGATGTTTTTGTGAAATTCATGACAAACCATTCAAGTTCCATTACATAGAACATTTTGTGAGTCGTCTAAGTTTCTCAATAACATGATTGGACAATGTTTTCAATATCAATTTGTGAGGAGGAACACCATTTGACAATAATGAATTGAGGAATTCTTCATGGTAGTAATTATGTGAGTCGTCAATTACCTCATCAAAACTCACAAATTATTCTATTTTTATAGGAAATAGATTAATCAATTGCCTCATCCGTACAACCGACCCGACAAAAAATTTACACCCCTAACAAATTTTATCAATCTTCAATAACTTAAAAAAAACATAAAAAATAGTTATGAAAACCAAATTCTTAAGGATTGATAGGGGGTATATAAGAATGGAGGGGTGTGAATGAGAAGGATTTTATGATGGGATAACGACATAAATGGCTAAATTTAATTCATCGTTTTGAAATATGGTTAAACGACTTTTTTGATAACTGATAAATAAATAGATTAATTGAGATAATATAATTGACTAAAATACCCTCCTACCAAATCAGATAACCAAATCCTAAACTTATGATGTATTTAAAACATATCAAAAAAAGAAAATTCCTAAAATCATGACATATTTAAAAAAACATATAAAAAAATCAAACTAAAACAACCAAATCAGGGTTAAACTCATTCAAAATTGAAGTATATTGAAAAATTAATTGAGATAATCTAATCAGTTAAAATATCATCCCAACTAAATCCAAAAATTATGGTGTATTTAAAAACATATAAAAATCCTAAAAATTTTAAAATCAATCAATAAATCAAATCAAGACAACTCAATTATAAAAATTATGATATAATTAAACTCATTGAAAAGAGAAGTATGTCTAGAATCTAGAGGGAAAAAAAAAACCTTAAATTTGAATATTTTTCAAAATCAAAGTTTCATATGATATCCAAGCATGGGGATATTTGAAGAACGATGATGGATTCAAGGTTAGGAAAATAAATTTGAGTCAAGCAAAAGTGAGATCAATAATGGAGGGGCTTGGTAAAAATTATAGAGGAAATGCTTATAATATAATCCTAAGAAATTGCAACAATTTTTGCTACATATCTACATCAAACTCATAATTAACTATTTCTATTTTTTATATTCTCCATTGAAATCTCACAATACTCTTTCTCATCAAACTCAAAATTTGATTTAACCATGCAAATGCAATATAAAAAGTATAGCGTACTTAAATTTGACCGTAGATTGTCTTAGCTTCAAAAAGTGGAGAGTCCTATATTACCTAGATGTCCGGTATCTAAAACTTGTTAGTGGATTGAGCAAGGAGGTGATGAAAATCGATAGTCAATAATGATGTAACTAATCCAATAAAGAAACAATAGAAGTGATTAGACATCGACTGCTGCAAAAAAAAAAAGGCAAATCTAAAAAAAAATATACATTTATGTTTAAAAATTAAAAAGATATACATTAGGATATTTTGAATATAAAATCACATAACAAAATTAAAGTGTGAGAAATAAGAGATTTAGCCAGAAAATTCAAATACAGAGGCATTTGAGCGCGAGAGGTAAATACCAACGACTCTAGACAAAGAAGTTGCAAGAGTTTCACCATGTTTGTAAAGTTTCATCATGTGAAAACCAATGGAAGAACGTGAAATATTTATAGAGGGAATTTAGATTCAAATTCTAATTTGATTAAATTTTGGATCAAATCTACAAACCATAAAATAAAATATATAGCCCATAATATTAATCTATATTATTAAATTTCATAAGATAAAAAGAATATTAAGAAAAAAAAGAATAAAAAGTAAAATTTAATCTAGAGACCATAAGATATTATTCTATGTTATTAAATTTCATATTTGAAAAAACTAATATTAGATTTTGACAATTAAAAAAATTTCCTTTATTTCTTTCCTTTTTGTTTATATTTTTCATTAAAACGTGTAACAAAATTTATTTTTTTAATCTTTTTTAATTAATTAATTACAAAATTACAAAATCTATTTTTTTATTTTTTTTTCTTTTTCTAATTAATTAATTAAAATAATTACGAAATTTATTATTTTTTTTAATTTTTTATCTTTTCTTTTTTTTTTTAATATTAAAACAATTATTTTTAATTTTTTTTATTAAAACAATTACGAAATTTTATTTTTTTATATTTTAGTTTTTTTAAATTAAAACAATTAATTTTTTTTTATCTTTTCTTTTTTTAATTAAAACAATTTTTTTTGTCTTTTTTTAATTAAAACAATTACAAAATTTGATTTTTTAATATTTTTTAATTAAAACAATTATTTTTAATATATTTTTTTAATTAAAAAATTATTTTTTAATCTTTTTTTAATTAAAACAATTATATTTTATTATTCTTTTAATTAAAAAAATTACGAAATTTGATTTCGAAAATTGAAAACTAATTAATTTTAATATATTATAGATTAAAAAAATAAAATATTAAAAAAGAAACTCTATTTAATTAAAAAGAAACAAACATAATTCGTTTTAACCATAAATACGTTGTTTTTTTCTTACTTTTTCTTATTATTTTGTAGGAATTTTTTTTTTCAAAATTTCATATTGGTTTTTTTAAATTTTGTAGGGATTACATATTTTTTTTTTAATTTTCTTAATCATTTATTATAGATAATTATTAAAATCACTACGTTTATTTTTTTTCTTTTTTTTTCTTTTTTTTATAGCAAAAGATTTTTATTCAAAATTTCATATTCGTTTTTTAATTTTTTTTTTTTTATAGATTACCACTTTTTAATATTTATATCTTTTATTTTTTTTAATTCAAATAATTAGATTTTAACTATAGTAATTAGACACCTGAAAAAATAGGAATATGCAATTCTAAAACCATAACACAACCTTCACTTCACTTCAGTTGACAACAACACGACATGTTCAATACATTATGAAGTTGAAACCAAAACACAAATATAAATAATACGAGTCAGATCTCGTAACAAACACATTATTGTTTATATAAAAAATATAGACTCAAATAAATCATAATTTCAACCAAACACAACTTAAGTGAGTCATAACATTAATTTCATCAAACTAAAAACATATCACAGTGTCTAACAAATTGTCTATAAAACGAGTCAAAAAACTAAGTATAGTATTAGCAAACATTCATCTCATGTATTGTGCTACAAATTCACATAATTCAACTCTAATCTTGTCCAATTCAGATTGGCTAAATTTATTTTCTCTCGTCAATTGCAAACAAAAAAAATTAAGTGAACATAATACATTACAAAAATTGTAATAAATGTATAAAAGTTAAGATCAATATAAGGCAAAGTCGATTTGTACCACATCTGTAATCACTCTGCTCCTATGGGATACTATATCTCCCATAAATTTAATGATATAGTATCCACTCTCCGTAGATCCTGGTTGTTGAGCACATTATATAGTTCAACATATGTAATAAGAGAATTCATATAATATGATTAAAAGGACTTAAAAACCAAGTAAAAGTCATTACCTTGACAGATACCAGATAAATTCCATTGCCAAAGATGACTTCTTGTACAAGTTAAGGATCAACTATGTCTCTTTTAAGTGTAGCTATCAGACAAAACGAGAGGAAAAGTACTCCATTATTGGTCAATTCCATTTACATAACAAGAGAAAAAAAAAAGGTTTCACAATTACCTTCAATTGTTATAGATCCCAATTTGGTGGCTGCTAAAGATGATAAGCTACCAAGAAATCCACCTATGGGTGTGCGTGCAACACCAACTATGAAAAGATATACAACCAAATGTCGAATATGTTAAAAAAATAAAGAGGAAAAAATGAACCCATCACAGAAAGACAGTAATGGTGATTATTCTGCTTTAGTTAACCTCTGAAGTACATATAATCGAAGCACCAATAACATAACTTGAAGTATTAGGCTTTGATTAAAGACTTTCATTGGAAAGATATACAACCAGTATTCCAGGTGATCATTAAGGCTCAGAGATAAAAACAACTTACAACATACTTCATGTCATCATAGTTGGTGTAATCCACAATTCATGTGGTTCCTACAACACATTGAAATGAATAGTTATTTAGTTCTCAATATCACATAATAGAGAATTTGAAGCCAGCTTCATCAGAAGGTATCTCACCACTACCATCACGGAACACTTGAGAGAAACAAACATCCCCAGCTCACCGCATGTGATCCTTCAACACTAAATAATATGATGGTTGGTGTTGATCAGAAAACAAGAGTGCCTGTGCACATACACTTCATGTCAAATAGTATATGATGCTTGGTAATCCTGTGACTAATACTGCATGAACAAAAAAGAGACATAAAACAGTCACTAGATGACGAATGACTACGACCACCATGAGCAAGTTCCACATAAAAACACACAAAAACAAAATGCATAAATTGCAAAGGTAAAGCAACGAAATACAAAAAACCAATTCTTGTAACAATTGAAATAGACTTAGTTAGTGCCTCACTCGCAACCTATGGCCATCAAAATCATAGCCATCAGGACCACGAATTGCATCTTGAGCATCTTCCACATCTTCAAACTATATTCACTCAATCCATATCGATAAGATAAGTAAAAGTGTTAAAAGAAGGAAGAGAATATAGTATTTCATGTGCAATAAGCTCACCTCAACAAATGCATAATCAGGAGGTCTTGGTGGAACCTTGAGATCAATGTGGGCTATGCGACCATACTACAATAAAAACGTCCAATGAGAATAGATTTAAATCAAATATTTTCAACAAATTAAACCCCAAACTCATGTTTAATGTTGTCCCTTACCAATGAGCCTAACGTACTGATCTGCAGGAAGATGTAAATCAAGAGGCCTTTGCTGAAGCTTGTAGTTTCTAGCTTGCCACTTTCAAGCTATCAGAAAAGCGTATCTCATTAGAACTAGAATATAATGTCGAAATATGGAAGTGCTAAAAGAAAAATTTAAATCATCCATCATTGCAATCAGTTTGAGTATATCCTATAAACTCTGTTTACTTCACAAGATAATATACTAAAGAAACTACACTCCTAAAAGTCAGCAAACTCATTTACCATGCAAACCGAGGAAACTTCAGTTTCTTTCATAAATGGATCATATCTTGCAGGATTTGCATATTGCATGAAAGTTGGTTTTATCCCCACTTTCTTAAAACTGCATCGATCAAGCTCCTCAAAGCCAAAATTCTGCATTAGTATCCGTTGTACACAGTACAGCCGATGTAATTCAAGAACCTGAAGCAATATGAGGAGATGAATGAATAACACAACTAGTTAGAGTTAAGTAAGAGCCTTATTAGAGATCATGGATTCAGAAAGGTACCAACTCTTGAAGATGAAAAGGATGTCAGAGAATGAAATGTCAACCCAATACCTGATTCCTAAACATAACCTTCTGACTCAGCATGGTTTCCTTAAATACTGTAACATTACAAGAACAGAATTGGGTTCATTCTGAAGTCATTAAACAAAATTCCACCCCGTTCAATTAGCTCCCAAATGGTAGAATTCACAAGATCCCAGAGTTGACCATGAAGGGATAAAAGCCCTTCGCGCAGCGGAAAGAATCACCGAACCTACTCATAGTCTTTGATTTTTATTTGAAATACCAATACAATTTGCAAAAGATTACAGCAATAAAACTATGTTTAAAGTGTTGTACAGCGGCTATAAACATGCTAAATAATTGTCTAGATCTAATCTAGATGATCCTAGTGATCAAGGTTTACAAAGGAAACTTACTTTCGTAGGAAGCCTTGATTGATTCGCCTTTTCTTGCTTGTGAGATCGAAAGCGCAGCAACCTTCTTGTGCGAACACCACCAATTGGTTACACCGGTATATCTTTGAGACTTCTTGAGGAGACTATTTTAGGAGAGATCTCTGAGAGAAGGAGAATGAATGAGATGTCTTGCACCCCACCTCAAGGGTCCTATATATAGGTAAAGGCCAAGACCTTTTCCTATTAGGAAAAGGTCTATGAATAAGTTCAAATCTATTATCTTATTCATATCTAATTTTAATAAATAATTAAATAATTCCATTATTAATTAATTATCCAATTAAATATCACATATTTAATCTTTGGGATTTTATTAAAATTTAAATTAATATGAATCCAATTCATATTAAATTTATTTCAACTCTTTCAAATATTTTCTCTCAAGAGTTAATTTTTGAAATTAATTAAAAAAATTATATTATAAAGTTTCATAAACTTTATATTATAATGTATCGACATACATTATACGAATCTCCCAAATAAATTGAACACTTTCAATTTACAATTTATACTTAATTGCCTCAAGTCTCTTTACGAGCTACTAGTGGGACCTAATAGACCTACAGATCAGAAGCTCCAACGATACGAGACTAATTGGCTAAACTCATTAACCAAGTTAGTCAACATTCGTTAACTGTGGGTCACTCCACTAAAGACCCACAGCTGCACTCTTCTCACTGCATAATATTTATGTGTCCACGAATATCGACCAATAACAGCAAGTCATTCCTTCACGTGTGTTCATACCCCAGCTGGGTCAAATTACCATTTTACCCCTAAGTTACATCTTTGTCCTTAAGTCCCCAGTGCTCCTCTAATGAACAACCTGTTTGAGGTCCGACCAACAAACAAAAGTCTCTCTCGTGCCATAGAGAGGGTAGGGTCCATTGTTCAAGACCCGGAGACACCACTTAAGGGAACGCACCTCTACTTACCCTAGAGTCGGGAAGGAGTGAATTCCATCTTGCGTTATTATGTTCCCAGCTCCCTACTCGGTATTGTCCCCAAAATGGTAGGCTTATTGAGTCGGCGTGCTGGCCACTTTCACCCATACAAATCAAAGGACAACCCCTCGTGAACAGGAGTCCATAATCCACTCAGGATTGAGACCAAGTTGCCTAGGTCATCCTAGTGAAATAGAAACCAAGCTAACTAACGGTGTTACAGTTAGTGGTTAACTATTTCGAGGTTCGGTCTTATGCAAACTCATTGCACAGGATACCCCCACTCGCATGTCAACTATACGAACGAGTTAGATCATTGCGTTTGTATCATAATACAAAGCGAGTTGTATCCATAGTGTCACCAGGATAGGGTACCTAGCCTTATCCCTATACTATAGACCCTTTAGGCTGTAACTTGAACATTGATCCCCGTATGTCCCTACATACTAGTTCAAGCCTCGTACTAACAACCAAGGATGTTCAATTTATTGGATTAATAAGACAAGATCTACTCAATACCAACAAGATAAATCATTTTATTAATGTTCGGTTAAATGTTACATTTACTATCTACGAGTTTTAGGGCATAAAACCCAACAGACCACTATTTCAGCTAATTTTCAGAGGTGTTAACAAATCATGCATAACTATTCATTAGAAACGATTTCTGCCCTTTTCATGAGCAACAAGAACAACTGCTTCAACTAAAGACGATTATGGAAGACCCTTCACTGAAGTTCGAGAGAGTTTGTCATTTCTCAACCCAAAATCGTTTCCCAGAAAATGCAATCAACAATTAAACAAGGGGAAAAATCACAAAGAGACCAAGAGAGATAGAGGGTACCATGAGAGAAGAAGATCCAAAAGTAAAACAATGGAAACACGGGCTCCTTTCTTCATTTTTTCGAGTTTTCGACGTAATCAGGTCAATGAAGAAGACAGTGATGGAGAAATTAGAGATGGGTTTGTTTGATTTTCGTGTGTTCTTCAGATTTCGAGAGAGAAAGAGGGGGCTGAGGGTAACAAGGAGCAAAAATGCGTGCTTCGGGAAAGGATCACAAAAAAACGGCGCCGACGTGGAGAGAACGTTCCTGGAGAGAATGTGGCTGAACAGCAGTGCGTGCAGGAGGGTGCGTGAACGAGAAAGAGAGGGAAAAAGAAAGAAGGAGGAAGAAGATCTTAGGGCTTTTTTTCTTTTCTTTATTTCTTATTTTTTCCTTTTTCTTTTATTTCTCTTAATCCACCCATTCAACTTTATCTCTCTTCCAATTAAAAACCTAATTTAAACTCCTAAAATCAATTCAAAATTGGGAGTAATTTAAACTTAAATCGAAAATCCCAAAAAATTATAAATTTTTTGACGTTTAATACCCGTCAAGAAACCCCCATTAATATTGACGTTTATTGCGCGTCAATATAGTAATGTTTATTGACACTTATTAACTGTCAATGAATGTTGTTTTCTTTGACGGCTAATAAGCATCAATAAAAACCGTCAACAAAACCCTTTTCATTGATGGTTTTTGTCCGACAACTATATGAAAAGGCAGAGTTGGACAAAAATCTACGTAAATTAATCTTTTAATCACATTAATTGACGTTTTTAACCGTCAACATAAACTAGATCATTTGTTGACACAATATAACCGTCAATATACCTATTTATTTGTTAATAATTTATTTTAAAGTATAAACGATACCTTTATTGACGTTTTCTTGATACAAACATCAACAAATCTAAAAAGTCAAGCGTCAATAAAGGTCAAATTTGTCGTAGTGAATCGATTAGCTTAATTGTGGGATCCCGAGTTAAATAATCGATTAGATAGCCAAAGTGAGCATAACTCATCGATAATTGGCATGTACTCTCGACCAAGAGATCAGAGGTTCGAATCCCCCCACCCCCAAATGTTGTTGAACTAAAAAAAAAATAATGGATTAGACACAAGTTAGTTAGAAGGATCCTCCGAGTAACCAAGAAGCATGTCAGACTCATAATATTCATTAAAATCAACCTTTAGAAAATCGATGGATGAAATTGAATATACTAAATACCAAGTGTCTCCAATTACAGTAATCATAGAGGTAAGATTAACCAACCCGTCTTTTATTTCCCTGTCTTTACTTTTCTGCTCTTTAATTTTTCGCAATTTATCTTTCCAGAATTTTATTTTTCCTTGCATTTAATTCCTTTCTTCATCCAACCCCCTCTAGTTACCTATAAATGGAAAAGATCTTAGAAATAAACCAGTTGTTCCCTATGATCGACCCCGACCACTATTGCTACAAGTTAGCTTTAGTTGTCGGTGAATTATAAATTTATGTGACACGAGGACTCGACAATCTCTACCGTCAGTACTCCCTATCAACCCTTCTTGGTGGTAACATTTCCATTCCTACTGTTCTTCCCCTTCCTCTCCCCCAGCCTACACCTCTCCCTCCCCTTGGATTGTGCCCAACTAAAGGGTTACATTGTCATCTTCTTATTCATCTTCAACTCCTTCATTAACTTCCATTCCTTGAGGTTTTCTTGAAACTACTTCAATTTGCTCCATCCATTTTGCCAAGGTACTAATTATTTTAGTTTAAACGAGTAATGGCCCCGATTTGTGCCTTTCTCCACCTAGTTTCACTAATCTCCCCTCCATTTCCCCCGTCTTGACTCATGACGTTACAAATAGTAGTTAAATATGTTTAAGACCTCACACACTCAACTCATTGATTTTCACTCGGAACACTCGTGTTTATCACACACAAAGGTAGGCTATTTGGGAATGCGCATGAACAATTCGTGCAACTTCAAACTAATTAGAGACAAATGTGCATGAACAATTCAAGAACTTAACATGAACAACTTTTGGACTTTTTTTTCTGCTTTCTTTTTTTGTTTTTTGTTTTTTGTCTTTTTTTTTTTTTTTTTTTTTTTTTGGTTTTTCAAGATCTCAACATGATTTTTAAGATGAGAATGAGATTAGAATTAAAAGATGAAAAATTATGGATGAAATGGCATAAATGATTAGAATGGATAGAACTTTGAGGAAAAAAAAACAATGAACAATTGAAAATGAAAGATAGAATCAGTTCTAGAGTTGGCCACAAAGATGCAATGCTCTAATACCAAAATGATAAGGCACTCCTAATTCTCAACCCAAAGATCCAAGCTTTTGTGGAGCAAGAACCCTTGAATCAAAGAAATTAACACATCCTTAAACAAAATAGAATCAACCAAGAGAAAAGGCTAGAAAATTATTACCTTTTATAATCAAAGATCTAAAAGCAAGATCATGTTCTAGATTGAGTCATTCCACAATCAAACGTGATCAAGGTTGGATTGAAGACTCAAAATGCAATCTATCACAAGAATTGCAAGAAACCATAGAAATGGAAAAGGGATTTCTAAGAAAATGTCTCTAACTTGAGAGATCAAATTTCATTCATCATAATCTGTGTTTTACATGGCTTGGATGTGGCTTTTTATAGCCTTTATGTGAATGAAACCCCCAACCTTTTAGTTCCCAAAATAAAACCTACAAGTATTAATGATCATAATTGGCCTACTTAGTAACTCCCTACAATTGTATTCTAACTTTGGAACCATATTTTGGAAGGCTAAAAGTTCAAAAATTACAAGCAAAAGTTGATGGCTTAAAATAACAAATGAATCTTCAAAATGATGGCGTAACGTCAATCTTGCAAACGATGATCTTCACAACATCGTCCTCTCTTGAATTAATTTGTAGCATATGCAATGGTGGTTGAGCTGAACCTATCCAATTTTGTATGTGAATAAGGAATGCATGTTGAAGCTTTTTAGCCTTGGCCCGTGTAATAGGTCTAGTTGTGACGTGTAGAACACCATGATTCTTATCAAATTCTATCTTTTTAGTTTTGAGTTTTGACTGCTCATTTGACGTGCAATTTAGTTTTAAGTTCCTAGGTTTTATTTTCTTCAATTTTTAGTGACTTTTGAAGACTTTTGTGTCTTTAGTATTAGGATTTTGAACGACATGTTGGCCCTTTTTTAAATGCTTGTAATGCTCTCAAAATGGAAGATTATTGATATTGAAAACTTGTGTTTTGTTGAAACCCCTTTTGGTGTTGTCTTCTTTCAAATCTTGGTTTAGGTTTGATGTGTTAATCGATTCATTGAATTAGTTTTAATCAATCTAATTCTAGAGTGAGTCATCTTGGGATCTAAGAGTGACCATCATAGATTCTAAGTTTGATCTCTAAGAGTGATTCATCTTCTAACTAACTCTTGGTTGGAATCATTTGGTAAGATAGTCTTATTTGTGAATGCTTACAAAGATCCTAGAAGGACCTCTAGTTTTGTAAACCTAGCATATTTGGTGCTTATTACTACAAGTTTGATGAGAGAAAAATAGATAACATTAATTTCATTTTGTACATTGTTTGTATTTTTTTTTTTTTTTTGAAAAGGCATTTTGTTTGTACTTAAATTGGAAGAACATTAATGTTCATTACAATTTTGTATAACAACGGTTTTACATCCTCTTTTATTATATAATTTAAAGTAAACAAAATATAAATTTTAATATAAACCATATAAGATTTTGAATAATATATCTTCTATCAATTTAGATATTGAGTATCAACATAAAAATTTGAACTAAAAAAAGTATCATAATAAAAATAATTAAAATAATAGGTCTACTTTGGTCTTCATAGCACAATTAGCAATTTAGATGAAATTTTCCAAATACTATAAATTCTTTTTGATGTTTGAAATTGAAATTTATAAAAAATAATTTGCTTCACATATTGTCACCCAAAAAAAGGGATAAATACAAGAATAGGTCTAAATTGAGATCCATTTTCCAATTCTATCCATTTTGTACATATTTTTCAACTATGTCAACTCATTCTAATAAATAGACTCTAATGACCATATTTAAAAAGCATATATCGTATTTATATAAAAAAAATAATAATAATAAAACCAAAAAAGGAAAATTGATTGCATTGAAGTATAATCCTGAAAAGGGCAAATCATCCTAAAAAGGAGCAAACCATCCAAAATGGCTAAAAATCTTCTTCCCCAAAAATTCTCTCTAGTTTGAAATCTCTAGCTCGATTTGGTACACAACAACATTTTTCAAAAAAATCCCTAAAATCACTCCCCATCTTCTCTCACACGAGTTCTTCCTTCCTCACAATCTCCCTCCTTGACTCTTTCAACCTCCCTCTCCCTTTTCCTCTCTGATCTCCTCCCCTTCATCTACGATCTCATCTCCTTCTCTTTACCACTTGCTCCTAATGACGAGCCACCGTCATTACAAACTCGAACCAGAGCACGTCACTGGACCACAACCAGCTCATCAACCACCTTTTTTTTTTATTTTTGTCCCGTCGTGGGTATCATCAGATTTTGCAGCCATCTTTTGTCATTCAAGCTCGCAACATCCCAAACAATCGATTGTCAGAGCTATTGTCGGGATGAGCTCAATGAGAAGTCACACGGTTGTCAGAGAAGAGAGTTTTGGAGAAATATAGTAAAGTTTTTTTAATAGTCGTATATTTCTTTCATACCATGTATATATTTCCTAAAATGAGGAATATATTTTGTATACAACTTTTTTTTGGAAAAGATATATACAATGTGTATATATTTATGCAAATGAAATAATGGTGGTGACGAAGAAATATATGCAGTATATATTTGCAAATAACTATTGTCCGCTAAGATATTTTTTATGATTATTTAAAACAATAGTTTTTATGGTTGTATAGTAGTTTTTTTAATATTTATAGCTATCTTAAATGTATGGGTATATATATGTATGTATGTATTAGCAAATAACTAAATATACCAAGTCTTGTTTTGATTATTTTTTAGGTTTTTATGTTGTGGATAAAATATGAATTGTTGGTATAATTATCATACTATGTTAAAGGTGAAAACTCTTTTCCCAAAAAAAATAAATAAATAAATAAATATGAAAACTCTAGATATTTGCTTAATAAAAATATGGTACATCGTATATATTTCAAAAAGACATATTCGGATATGTGGGGAATAAAATAAATGTCCCTCTACTAAAATATTTCATCATTTTTCTATTTGTAAAAGAAGATTAAAGAGTCTACAAACAAAAAATATTCGATATATATCATAAATATATAACTATATTATATTAAGACATATGATATATACTCATTAAATATCTCGATTTTGTTTATATGATATTAGAATCTACACAACGATGAAATATACAGTAAGAGAAGTTAAAATATTCAATTCCAACATAAATAAAATATTCAATATTTATAGTAAATATTGTATATATATATCATAGATAACACACAACGGATTGATAATATTATCTAACATATTATATTCTTGAAAAAAAAAGTGAATGTATGTTTATTTTTTTATAATTTATTTTTCACTCTGTATATTTATGGAAACATCTCAAAAACAATAGAGGAAATATTGGGAGTGAAAAATCAGAAAAATGTAACAACTTTTTTTTAAGGAAAATGGTTGCAAAATCTTGAGGTGAAAAATCGAGAAAGAATGATACTCTTTTTTTCCCCTTTTTTTTAAGGAAACAATTTCTCTTTTTTATTTTTTTTTTAAGGGAAATTGGTTTTTCATAACTTACCATGTATGAAATTAGGGGTGGTCACGGTTCGGTTCGGTTCAGCTTTGGACCAAACCATGAACCGAACCTAGGAGGTCAATTTTCTGACCTCTTGAACCGAATAAAACTGAAAATCTATCGATTTCGATTTTTGAACCGAATCGAACCTAGTCGGTTCGGTTCGGTTAAAACCAGACTCTTTAAAAAAATGTTAAAAAAAACCTTGTAATTTGTAAACAATATTTTTTTAAAAGTGCTCTTCCCAGTTCTCATGTCATCTTCATTCTCGCGCATCCTATTGTACTGTGTTGACATTTTTCTTAACTTTTTTTAGAAGAACTAACGAAATAGAAGGAAAACACAGAAACTCAAACAGGACTTCAAACAAAAACTAAAATACTATGGATTTACAAACAAAAAATAAAATGATAAGAACTGGCCTTATAAATTGATAAGAACTGGCGTTGAGAGCTGAAGAAAATGAGAACTCTGATGGCGGCGTTTGGCGGCGACGTTGAGAGATGGAGGCAAGAGGGAGGCGTGAGATTGCAGAGATGGAGGATGCGTGAGAGATGGAGGAGACGTGAGAAGAGCTTAGAGATGAAGTTTGGAGGAGGCGTGACTTGAAAATTGAGAAGAACTTCAGAGATTAGAGGAGGCGTAAATCGTGGATTTGTGATTGAGAGGAGACAGAGAGAAAACTAGGGTTACCTTTTCTTTTCTTTTTTTTTTAAAAAATTAAAATAACAATGAAATGGGCTAGAATTTTGGGCTGGAATTTAATTAAAAGTACTCAACGAAATGGGTTGGACTAAATACGTATAAACTTACTTGTGGGCTGAGGTAAAATGTATGAAACATATAAGAGGTCGGTTTGGTTCGTTTTTTTTTTCCCAGTTTTTTAAGTATATGAATCGAGAACCGAACCGAATACCTCGGTTTTCATCATGTCTGAACCGAGGAAACTGATTTTTTTTTTTTAAAAAAAAAAAGAAAACGGACCGAACCAGTCGGTTCGTTTCGATCGGATCGGTTTGTCGATTCGGATCGGTTTTTGCTCACTCCTATATGAAATAATTGAACTTGTGAAAATCCTGAATGAATGAGACACAAATGGGTAAAGGAGAGGTGATGAAAAAAGCAACATGTGAACAACTTTACAATTGAAAATTGGACAGAAAATTGAAAAGGAAAATGAATTTTGAAATTGTAGGGACAAAAGCCCTAGCGCAACGGAAATTATCAGAGGACCAAAACGATCTAAACGTCGATTGAAATACCAATACGACGACAACAATCTAACAGCAGTATAATCGAATTAAAACTTGCTGGAAATAGTTATAAAACATGCTGAAAATTAAATTTAAACCTAGATCTAATCTAGATACAAACCCTAAAAGGCAAGGGATCAAAAAAATACTTACCACCGTAGAAGTCTTGATCGAGTTTCGCCTTTTCCTCCAAGATTTGCAGAAAATCAGCAACCCAAAAAACACCTTTTTCCTGGAATTTTGTGAAGGATTGGAATTCCCAATTTCGTTACAGCGAAAGCAATTGGACCGTTCGTAAATTAATTTTGTTCTACAAAATACCAATACATTGATAAAAAGTTAAGCGATGAGAAACATACCTCCATCTGACGACTCTGAATTCTTCAACGAACACCACCACTAGGGCTTCCCCACTATAACTCTGAGATTAGGAACGTAGTTGTGGGACTACCTAATCTTGAATGGGAAAAACTCTTAGAGAGAAAAATTCTCTTTAGAGTTCTTGAGTTGAGAGAATATGAGAGGGAGGCTAAAATGAGATCTTAGGGTTAGGGTTCTCATAACCTTTCCTTTTATAAGGGAGGAAACCCTAATGTGAGGTTAGGAAACAATCTTGACCGTTAGATCAAGATCAATTAATTAATTGATTAAATTAATTAATTAAATGTTAATTAATTAATCCCATGCACATTTAAATCTTATTTAAATTTAAATGTAATTCCCTCACATAATATATAGTTTAGTTAAACTTATTTAAATCACATTTAATTAATTCAATTAAACTAATCAATTAATTAATTCCAATAATTAATTAATTTCATAATTAAATATCGCCCATATTTAATTAATTATACATTAGAATCATATTCTAATAATTCCCTCATAGACTATAGTTTAATTAAATCTCATTTAATTTAAAACTAAATTGAATAATTAATTAATTCATAATTAATTAATTAATTCATAATTAATTAATTAATTCATAATTAATTAATTAATTTAATAATTAAATATCATATATTTAATTGAATATATATTTGAACTCTTTCAAAATATTATTCTCTCATTAAAGTTTAATCACAAATTAAACTTTATATTATAATGTATCACTATACATTATATTAATTGTATCTCATATAATTAATTTGATTCCCAAGATGAATTTGAACTATTCAAATTTTTTCAAGATAAATTGTTCCCAATTACTCTTTACGAGCTAGCAGGGGGACCTAATGAGCCTACATATCAGAAGCTCCAATGATATGAGGTTAACTGATTAAACTCATTAATCAGGTTAACCAATATTCATTAACTGTGGGTCATTCCACTAAAGACCCACATCTGAACTCTTCTCACTGTAGAACATTTCTGTGTCCACGGATATAAACCTATGCCGGTAAGTCAATCCTTCACGAGTGTCCGTAATCACAGCTAGGTCAAATTACCATTTTACCCCTGTGTTACATCTGGCTCCTTAAGTACCAGTGCTCCTTTAATGAACAACCTGTTTATGGTCCAACCAGTAAACAGAAAGTCCCTCTCGAGCCAGTGAGAGGACGGGATCCCTTTGTTCAAGACCCGGAGTCACCACTTAAGGAAACACTCATCTACTTCTCCTAGAAGCGGGAATGAGTGAATTCCATCTTATGTTGTCATGTCCCCAGCCCCCCACTCGGTCTTGTCCCCAAGAAGGTAGGCTTATTGAGTCGGCGTGCAGGCCACTATCACCCATACTAATCAAAGGACAATCTCTCGTAAGACGGAGTTCATGACACACTCAGGATTAAGACTGAGTCACCTAGGTCATCCTATTGAAATAGTAATCTAACTAGTTAACGGTGTTACAACTAATGGTTGACTATTTCGTGGTCCGGTCTTATGCAAACTCATTGCATAGGATACCTTCGCTTGCATATCTACTACATGGACGCTTTGGATCAATTGTATCAAATACAAAGAAAGTCGTATCTCATAGTGTTACCAGGATAAGATACCCAACCTTATCCTTGTATTATAGACCTTTTAGGTTGTTACTTGAACATCGATCCCCGTATGTCCCCACATACTAGTTCAAGTTACATACAAACAACCTTGGATCTTAGTTTATTGGATTTGGGTCAAATTGTGCAATATTTAACAATAACACTTTATTGTAGAAACTCAATAACACTTTATTGAAACAAGTATACAATTTGTTTACATTCATTATCTACGAGTTTTAGGGCATAAAACCCAACATTTTGTCCACGAACACTACCACAAAGTAACACCAATAATCTCTTAAGGTTACTTGTTGAGTATGCTTGTAGGAGCATCAAGTTTACTAAGGAAATCTCAGAAAAAAATTCTCCCTGTCGATCTTTTTTCGAGTAACGCACGAATTGAGAGAGTGAAAAGGAACCTTCAACCAATAAAATCCACTTTCCTATCGATAAGGAGAGGGCAAAAGAATAGGAACCAATTCCACGTTCAGGTAACTGATTTAATCAGTTACCTGATAATTTTGATTTTTAATAAATTAAAATCAAAATTAATTTAATTTAATTAACAATATTAATAAAATTAATATAAATAAATTTAAATCACATTTAAATTAATTTCCCTCTTTATCCTATAGTTTAATTAAATTGAATTTAATTAAACTAAATTAATACCTTAAAATTAATTAATTCTAAAATTAATTAATTATAAAATTGAATATCATATATTCAATTGTTTTTCTCTCATATAAACTATAGTATTAATGTGCATCTAATGCACATTAATTTTAACCTATAGTTTTAATATGAATCAAATTCATATTTTATACTCAATATTCGAACCCCTTTTGAATATTTAATTCTTGCTTAGTAATTTACCTCAATGCCCCAAATGAGCTACTAGTGGGACCTAATGGACCTACAGATCAGAAGCTCCAACGATATGAGATTAATTGGCTAAACTCATTAACCAATTTAATCAATGTTCGTTAACTGTGGTTCACTCCACTATAAAACCACAGCTGCACTCTTCTCACTGCAGATATATTTATGTGTCCACGGATATCGACCAATAACAGCAAGTCAGTCCTTCACGTGTGTTCGTACCCCAGCTAGGTCAAATTACCGTTTTACCCCTGGGTTACCTCTTCATCCTTAAGTACCAGTGCTCCTCTAATGAACAACCTGTTTGAGGTCTAACCAACAAACAGAAGTCCCTCTCGTGCTATAGAAAGGACAGGGCCCATTGTTCAAGACCCGAAGACACCACTTAAGGGATCACACCTCTACTTACCCTAGAGTCGGGAAGGAGTGAATTTCATCTTGTGTGATTATGTTCCCAGCTCCCCACTTGGTCTTGTCCCCAAAATGGTAGGCTTATTGAGTCGACGTGCAAGCCACTCTCACTCATACAAATCAAAGGACAATCCCTCGTAAACAAGAGTCCATAACCCACTCTGGATTGAGACCAAGTTGCTTAAGTCATCTTAGTAAAATAGAAACCTAGCTAGCTAACGGTGTTACAACTAGTGGTTAACTATTTCACGGTCCAGCCTTATGCAAACTCATTGCACAGGATACCCCCACTCGCATGTCCACTACATGAACGCGTTGGATCATTACGTTTGTATCATAATACAAAGCGGGACGTATCCATAGTGTCACCAAGATAAGGTACCCAACCTTATCCCTATACTATAGATCCTTTAGGCTGTATCTTGAACATTGATCCTCGTATGTCCCCACATACTAGTTCAAGACTCATACTAACAGCCTAGGATGTTTAGTTTATTGGATTAGGGTTAATAAGACGAGATTACTCAATACAAACAAAATAAATGAATAATACATCATTTTATTAATGTTCAGTCAAATGTTACATTTACTATCTACGAATTTTAGGGCATAAAACCCAACATAAATAAATCTTGAAGGGACGAAAAAATCTTGTGTCGAGGATTAAAATGTCTATATCGACGAAAATGTCGTGGTCTTGATTTTATGGAAATGGTCGATGGAAATATCGACAAATGTCGATGTCGATGGATATTTAAGGAAGAATATTTAAAATAAAAAAAATAAAAAAAATATTTAAATTAACAAATAAGTGTCTTACATTTTAAAAATAAGTTTAAATACTTATTACAAATATTATCCCTACATTAGTTACATTTTGTTATTGTTTTGTTTATATTTTATCAATTTCTTTATGATATAATGGAAATGTTGAATCACCCATGGACATATGGAAATATCGATGGGAATGTCGACATGTCGAAAGAAATTTAATACTGCCGATAAGCTGAAAATGGATTAGAAGAGATGAAAAAATAATTAATTTAGAAACATAAAATCTATAAATAATAATTTGCAAAATTGGATTTTTTACCGTGCCCATGGAAAATGGAAAAACGACCATTGAATTATATTTCCTAAATTCTTTAATTGAAAATTTGATATTTATATCCTAATATTATTAAATTAAATTTACAAATGAAATGACATTTTGGTAAGAAAAATAACTCAATTAATGTTAAAAAATCTACCTATAATAATTTTGATTATTAAAGAGACGTGTAAAATTTGAGGATCAATTTGACCTTTCCACTCTAATTTTCGGAGGAGGAAAGAAAAAAAAAAACAGACGACCTGAATCCGTTCCATAGAGGTACGCCTCTTTCAGTTACTTACCTAACGACGACGTTTGGCCATAACCCCCCATGGAAGGGACAATAACAGAATTCTCCTCCTTCCTTCCTCGACGAACGAAAGTCTCCGAAGTCCCAATTTCCTTTCGTCCTCTTTGGATCTGATCTTCTTCTTCTTCATTCTTCTCTTTCAATTCGACGCATTTTCTCATCACTTTCCCGAGAAAAATCCCTTCCCGGGAAATGTCGCACAGCGATACAATTCCTCTTCACCAATCGTCCCAGTCGGACATCGACGAGATCGAGAATCTCATCAACGCCAGCGTTCAAACCGGCCCTTCAACTGTTCTTCCAGCTCGATCCCCTAGTCCTCCGAGGGCTTCCATTCCTGTTTCCTCCTCCCCGTTTATTCAGTCCAATCTCCCCCCTCTTCCCCCCAAATCGAATATTCAGAAGCCGCCCACTGTCTTCCCTGCTCCGCCGCCGCTACCCGTCTCCAGTAATGGGAGGTCTGATTTATCGCCGACTGGTTTCGGATCGGCGCCCAACACTCTGACAGAACCTGTCTGGGATACGGTGAAGAGGGATCTCTCTCGGATTGTCAGCAATTTGAAGCTTGTGGTTTTTCCCAACCCTTTCCGTGAGGACCCCGGAAAGGCTTTGAGGGATTGGGATCTGTGGGGGCCTTTCTTCTTCATTGTGTTCCTTGGTCTTACTCTTTCGTGGTCTGCATCGGTCAAGAAGGTTAGCGTCATAACATTTGGCTTAGTTGAAATTGTTAATTGCCTGTGTTTTGTTTGATTTAAGTTCGCGTATAAGTCTCAGCTTGGATCAAGCTTTTTAGTTGTTTTGGCCTTGCGATGCTCTGGTTTGGGCTAAACTAGCTTTCTCCAATTATATAGATTTGAACCCGAGTTGAACTCAATGTTGAAAGTTAAATGTAGCTCGATATTTTGTACACCAGAGTAGCCAGTAGCGGTATATCAAGTGGCTGAAGCGCTTTTATTTAGATCTCTTGAAACTATCTTGGCTAGTTTGTTTTGTTGGATTTTAATAGGAATCGGTGATTCTAGACAGTTGGAATACGCGGGAAACTATAGAAACATGTACAAGCTTCTGTCACTGAATGAAAGCTAATTGCATAGATGCAAAAGTTTAGTGAATAGTTCGGTTGAATGCACCAATGCGGATTAGGGTACGTTTAAATGGTTTTTACGTTGCTTTATGACTTTTATGAGAAAAGATTTAGAAGAGGAAATGTACATATGAAGGACTCTCAAGACTTCTTTCTCATAAATTAATATACTAAGACAGTAATATTGCTACTCTGAGATCGAAAACTAATGTTATTTACTGAGTCCTTTAACAGACATAACATCTACTCTTTTTTCAGGTAGGGGGTATTGTTCCCTAGGGTTGTTCATTTACGATTATGGATATTAGATCAAGGCATATTACTGTACTTTAGTTATAACTTCTCCCCAGAAATTTAGAACCCATGGAAATTCAAAGCTTGTCCTTTCTATAGTCTCTACTTGTTTTTTTTTTTATAAGAAACATCAAAGGAGAATATATTGATCTCAAAAAAGAACCAATAAATAGCCTAAAGGCCGGGGTGGAGATCACCCTTCCCAAAACTATCTCAAAAGGGCTTGCCAATCTCTAATAACCATAAGCAAGCTATAATTACAAAAGAACTTTTTGTGTAAAGTAATCCACCAAGAGGCTGTATTTTGTACAGTATTACAAAAAGAATCAAAAGAAGATGACTTATCTCCAAAGGTTCTATTCTAGCATTCCTTTTTTTCCACAAAAGCCAAATAGTAGCTCTAAATGCACAACCCCCAATCACCTTGGCCTTCTTTCTCAAATTCCAAGCTTGCAGCCCTTCTTCAAGCCAACCATCCACTTTCTTCGAAAAACAGAATGATAATCCCAGCAAACCGGCAACAAAGTTCCAACTCTTATAGGCGAAATCGCAATGCAGAAGAAGATGATCAATATCTTCACTCTCTTTTAAGCACAGTCTACAAACTGAGGGGGAGCTACTTGTAAAGCTGTGTTCCCTCGCTTGTACCTCTTCTGACAAGAGGCTGCATTCTGTGGCCTCTGTCATGCCTTCCTTAGATTCCCCCTCATCTTTTTCTTCTATTTCTCTGGGCCTTCGCTGTCCTTTATCAGTTAGGGAGGTGGTGGAAGTGGTGGCTCTTCTTTTGCTTATAGGTGTCTTTCATGTGAGTCCTGGGAGGAAGGATGTGCATCTTTGGGCCGCAATCCATAAGTTTTATTTTTCCTTAAGGAGCTTGGGTGCTTTTCAATTGTCCTGGTGTAGCTGGCAGCCATCAGAGGATTCTCAGTTGTTCTGGGTGATCCTCAAAGTGAATAAGAAAATATTTGGAGAAATTTTGTGTTGGGTAGCGTCTTTTGAGAGAAAGGTATGGAAGAATTGAGGAGTTGTATAGAGAGTCCTATCAATGCAAATAGAGTTTTTTGTTCTTAGCCTGTAGATGGTGGCATGGTGCACTCTGGAGAAAGTCCTTTTGTAAATATTCTTCCTATATGCAATCCCTTCTTGTTGGATGGGGTTTCTTGTCTCAAACATCTCTCTTGTATTGTTTTGTTCTCATCGACGAACTTTCTTGTGTGTGTGTATGTTGGATCAAGCTGTTAAACTTCCTTCCGTAACCCCAGTTTCTGCTGAAACAGAGAGAAGCAAATGTCTTTGACAATGAAATCTAGATATCTGTGAAGTCTGAAGTAGATTTGGGTGTCTACAAATTGTCTCTATTGCATTGATCCTTGCATTTTACGATATCAGAAGACTAAGAATGGTTGTATCCTTCTATTTAAAGGTGTATCTGACCCTGATATTTAGCTTAAATATCCTATATATATAATATATATTAAAAATATGTAATAGTTGTCCTTATTTATTATGAAAAATGCAGATATATGATAAAATGTCATTATACTCTTGTTTTCTTATATTCCACAATCACCTTAACATTTGAAACATTCTTAACCATCCTCTATGAATGTATTTGATGTTTTTCCAACTGTCATTTGCTCTTTATTCTCATTCTCTATTTCTACTTTTGTTGAAATTTTCATCGTTGTTAAAAAAAGGCTTTTTAAAATTTTTTTGGCATTCTACTAACAATATTAATTGCTTTTCTTTTCAGTCTGAGGTTTTTGCTGTTGCATTTGCTCTTCTTGCTGCTGGTGCAGTGGTTCTGACCTTAAATGTGCTTCTCCTGGTAACTAAATCTCTCTTTCATTCTTTCCCCTGCTCCCTTCCCACTGACTGATTCAGGGGCATGATTTAATCATCACTTTTGTTTTGTCTATTAGAAAATAGAGTTGATACTTATCCAATATTGTATTGTGTTTCCTTCTTGCCAGTGTTCACTGTTAGGACTAAACCTTATCATTGGCTCCCTGATCCTAAAAAGTAAAAAGTGTAGCCCAAGCCTAGAGGATCTAAGGCACTGTTTGGGCCTAGGCAGACGGCCCAACCTTCAATAGCCAAGTTTATGGGTCAGCCTTGGACTGCCCATTGGATCAAAGTTTGGGTCAGGCTTGGGCTAGCCTTTGGACCACGGGCCCTTTGATGAGGCTGAGTTAGGATTCGGGAGTGTTAGAGTTGAATCTAATGCTGTCTGGTTTTTAGTAAGAATGATTGCTGAAACAAATTATGTTTGCTTTGAGAAAATTTAAATTGGCCAAAACACGCTGTCACAAAAATTGGACTAACCTCTTGATGAGAAAAAATTATGATAGATTTTTTGTATTTCTAAAACTGAAGTTTAGAGATCACAAGATATTCTCTTTGGCAGTAAGTAAAATATGTCCTAGAGCTCTACCAAAAAGCTTCTGGTTCCTTGTTGCCAAAGTGAAAGCTAATTTGCCTTTTGGGTTCACGTTGGTAATTGCACTATTTTAGAAAGTTTCTGAGAGTGTTTCTGTGTAGGGTGAGGTGTGCCCTTCTTTCTTAATTGCAGTATTTTTCTAATAATTTAGAGTTGAATTAAGGGACAAAAAAGGTGACAATTTTGAGGACTACGTATATTTGGTCCCCAAGCTTTGAAAATTACAAATTTAGTCCCTCAATTTTTGAATTATTTAAAATTCACGGATCTACTAGATATAGTTGAAATTTTAAGGTTCCATTAGACATAAAATTCAAATTTACATTTAATAAATTAAATAATTTTAAAAATTTGAATTTGTAAGGGATTTATTAGACACTTTTAAAAGTTTAGGGACCAAATAGACATAAACCTTGAAGTTAAGGGACTAAACTTGTAATGTAACCAAAAAAAATAAAATAAAACAAAACAAAAGCATACTGTTATTAAATGAAGCACTTTCTTCCATAAATATGAAGAAATATGAAAATGAGGCTAAAGGGGATGATATGGAGGGCTAAAAGTCTAATGATGGGGAGACCTATTTAGTATTTAGTGATGATAAGTTCCAATTTTAGGTCTTTTGGATGTGATCTTGTGTATTCTCTTCGTTGTTGAGAGACTTATAACACTTGAACTTTGTTTGCCTTTATTATATTTATTTTCTGAAAAAGGAAACAAACTTTTGATTGACATGGTTTAAGGTTACAAATGAATCAATATTAAAGAAAGAAAAAGAAAAACTTAGAAGTCTCAAACTAAACTATGGATATTATAAAATCAACTCCCATTTAATACCAAAGCTTTCTGTATACAACCCAAAAACTTTCCCATAAAGAAACTCAATAAAAATCCTCCCGATTAGATTATTTTTTATTTTTAAATTTTTCTATTCTCTTTTATAGGAAACAAGAACCATTTCATTGATATTGTGAAATGTATAGAGAAGATCCTATCAAAAAGTAATTACAAGAGACTAGACCATTGTGTCATGATAGTTGATAAGCTGTAATTACAAAAAGGTTGTTTTAACTTGCTCCTAGATAAAGCCAGCGAGAGCATAGCTCAACTGGCATAAAGTTGTACTCATGACCACGAGGTTTGTGGTTCGAATCCTCCCACCCCACATATTGTAAAAAAAAAAACTTGCTCCTAGATAAAGCTAAGAGAGTAATAATAGATTCAATAAAATTAGGAGTGTTTCGCTTCTTCTCATTGAAGATATAATTGTTACGCTCAAGCCATAAGCTCCAAGAGAAAGCTCTCATGAAGTTCAACCAAATAGTCTTTTCTCATATTTGAAGGATGTCCAAGCAAGATGCTAGATGGAAAAGATATCTCCGGAGATAACCATATTCCAACCAAAAACAGATTGTATATGGCTCCAAAAATTATTACTGTATGTAATGACAGCTGCTGGAAATATGGATTTGTGTTTCCTCCCAATTAGAATTAGTAAAAAAAAAAAAGAGTATAAATAGAAAAAGAATTGAAAGAGAGCATCAAGACAAACAATGAAACTTGGCCATATTTAAGACTTTCTTCCAATCATCTTCCTTTTCATGGAAGATTCGGTCGTTTCTCTTCATGTTCCCCAAGCCAAAGACTTAGTTGCGTTGACCCACAAAATCTTTACTCCTTGTTTATTTATTTAATTGTTTTATTTTATCTTTTATTTTCCTTTTTTGAATCTTGACCACCACATTAACTGTACAGTGGTATCTTTAGCCAGTTCTTCAAAGATTCAAGACACTTGAAATTTATGTAATAACCGAAGCCAACATTGCCAGTTGAAAGAACAATGAAAAGCAAAATGGTTCACCTCCTACTCACTTAATAATACATTACACATACCAACTTGACTGAAGACTCATGTTGATAGGAATGTACCTAAGGGTAGTTAGGAATATTAGTAAGGGTATATTAGTAGTTAGTTAGAGGGTTGTTAGAGGATGGAGTTATAAATAGAGAGAGTGGGGAAATGGGAAGGGAGGAATTAAGTAGTGAGTGGTTACTCTTGAGTGTTCTCAAGGGAGGGAAGGTCCAAGTACCTCGAACAATACTTGACACTTGGGTTATAGTAATAATTCATAGTAGTTCTATTCCGGTTCTTATCACATGTTGGGGTACTTCTTTTGTATCCTTTGTGCTGTGTTTAAGCCTCCATGGCACATGATACATACAATAGTCCATAAAAAAGAAAATCAATTGGTACTTTTTGTTTCCATTTCATTAATGCCAATTTTTTAATATTCAACTTCTCACATTTGGACCTGATGACTATAAGCACCCCAATCTATCTTCCTTTGATAAATACAATCCCTGTTAGGAAGCTTAAGCAATTGTTTGAACACCCCTTCTTCAATTTATGTTAAATTTCTATCAACAAAACATTCTAACAATGAGCTATATTCTCCCCCCAAACATCTTTTACAAATGCCTCTTGCTCTTGAACAACTAGGAAAATTCTTGGAAAGCTGTGTAAGAGATGGTGATTCCACCCATTTGTCCTTCTATAAGAAAAGCCTAATTCATCTTCTTCAAATTCTCTACACCAAGGCCACTTTTTTCGGGAGGCAATGACACAACTATTTTTTTCTTTTTTTCCCTTTTTTTTTTTTTTTTTTTTTTTTTTTTTTTTTTTTCTTCTTCTTCTTTGGATAAGAAACAATTTTATTGATGGTATGAAATTACAAAGGAGGGAGAATTACAAAAGATCTATCCAAATAGAAAGGAGGGACGAAAAGCTATAGGAATGAAAAAGGGAACATTTACACCAAGTCACAATCATGTTGACTATGGCCTCAAAAAATTTATTATAGGTGAGTTCCTTATCTTGGAAGATTCTTTGATTTCTCTCTTGCCAAATGTTCCCTCAATAAGCTCTGACAAAGTTTTCCTAACGATGCTTTGTTTCCTTTTTGAAGTGGATGATAGAAACATCTTTAGGAAAATGCCTCGGTCATAGAGAATTTATGGTGTTGGAATCTGGAAAAAGATTGCTCCTTTTCTACTTGGGAGCTTAGTCATTCATGTATCAGCACTTTAGGCTAGTTACAGAGGTCCCCTTAGTTACACATTTCTCCCAGTAGTCCTATGTGTTTGAGCAGTGAAGAAACACAAATTCACCTTTTTAGTAGCTGCAGTTGCGCCATAAAGTTCTGGATTTTTTTTGCAAGACATCTTTGAATGGAAATTTCCAAGGCCTGGACCGCCTGGTGACATTTTTACTCTTTTATCGCTCTGCTTCTTTTGGGCCATCCATTCAAAAAGGATAAAATGATACTTTGGCTTATCATGTACGAGCTTCTGTTGGAACCTTTGGTTGCAGTGTAATGCCTGCATCTTCTTAGATAAAAGTCGCAACGTACACTACGTTATAGAATCCACTTCTCTGTTAGCTATTACTTGGAGCAAATTATCTCCTCCTTTTTTTAATTATAGCTTAAATACCCTCACTAACTAATAGAGGTGTTTTTTGTAAATGTTATCCGATAGGATCTTCTTTTGTATTTCATTTCATCGTATCAATGAATGGTTTCTATTTCTTCTAAAATAAAATAAAGTAAAAAACATCTTTAGAAAGACAATTATCCAATTAACCCCCTTAACATACCCACCCTCCCACCTTGAATTTTTTCTTAATAGAAATGATACCTTTCTTTGAAAAGTAATGAAAAGAAAGAAATGTTCAAGGGGGCAAGCTTCCAAAGGGAGCAAAAGAAAAAGAAAGAAAGAAATGAACTACTTGAAGTCTATAAAAGCACCTCAATTAGTACAAATATCCTGAAAAGCATAATCAATAAACAATTTAGGAAGAGAATACCACTTAGAAGCTTTTAATTTGGAAATATCAAAGCACTCCAAACAACACTGTTGCTAATTCTAAAAAATCCTTTGATTATACTCTAAGAAATATGAACATGGACATGGACATGACATAGACACGATGAGACGCCAATTTTTAAAAATATAGGACATGACATGTTAGGTAAAATACCTTTTTGGTCCCTCATGTTTCAGGTCAGTTTCCAATAGGTCCCTAGGTTTCAAAATCGAACAATCAAGTCTCCACTGTTCCGAAAATAGTTCAATTTAGTCCCTCCATCGTTAATTTTTTTAACGGTGCTGATGTGGCAATGTTTAATAATAAAATATTAATTTTATAAATTAAAATAATATAGGGAAAAATACACTTTCAGTCCCTGAGGTTTGGGTTAGGTTTCATTTTGGTCCTTGAGTTTTCAAACTCAACAAAATTACCCCTGAGGTTTGAGATAAGGAGCAATTTGGTCCCTGCCATCCATTTTGCCGTTAAATCTAACGGATTGCTGACGTGGCACTATTATTTTAATTAAAAATAATAATTTTTAAAATTTTTAAATAAAAATATATTAAAATAATAAAAAAATATTATTATTTTATTATTTATTTTTATTCTTTCTCCCTCTCTCTCTTTCTTCTTCTTCCTCAACCATCTTCATCTTCAACCTTTTCTTCTTCCCTTCTTCTTTAGCAGGTCACCGGCGCCGGCGACCGGCGACCACCGCTCGCCGCCGAGGCGGCGACTTTTTTTTTTTTTTTTTTTTATTCTCTTCTTCTTCCCTCATCTTTTCTTCTTCTTCTTTTTCTCATTTTCACACCAATTCATTTTTTCTTTTTTTTTTTTTTTAAAAAAAAGCTTGCCGAAAATCGAAAAAGGAGGGAGTCGATTTTCCGGCGAAGGGACCTCCCTCTCTTTCTTTCTCCTTGTCGGTCTGCCACTCTTCACGCCCAGTTGCCTCGCGCCCTCATCATCTTTCTGTCTCTCGCAGCCAAAAATCCATGCCTGAAACGAGGGGGATTTCCCCTTCGTTTCAGGTCGTTCCCTTCGATTTCAGCCGCGCGTGCGAGGACAGAAGCTTCTTACGGCGGGTCTGGGTTACAAACGAGCAGCGACGGCTTTGTGTTACGTACAAGCAGCGGCGCCGGTGGATCTGAAGCTTCTTACGGCGAGTCTGGGTTACAAATGAGCAGCGGCGGTTCTGGAGTAACGCACGTCAGCACGGAGGGAGAGAGGAAAACCGAAGGAAGAGAGAGAGAGCCGGAAAATTGAGGAAGGAGAAGAGTGGCAGTGGGGGAGAGAAAGGAAGGGAGAGAAAATACCGGAAAACGAGGAGAGAAGAAGAAAAAAAAAAAAAAGTCGCCGGCTGCCGGAGGCCACCGACGAGCGGTGGTCGCCGGCTGTCGGCAACCGGTGGTGTGCTGCTGTTGAAGAAGAAGAATAAGATAATGATGAAGGAGAGAAGAAGAAAGAGAGGGAGAAAGGGTGAAAAAATAATAATAAAATAATAAAATTTTAATTATTTTAATACATTTTTATTTTAAAAAATCAAAAAATAATTTTTTTAATAAAAAAATATGTGCCACGTCAGCATTCCGTGAGGGTTTAACGGCAAACTGGACGGCAGGGACCAAATTGCTCCTTATCTCAAACCTCAGGGGTAATTTTGTTGAGTTTGAAAACTCAGGGACCAAAATGAAACCTAACCCAAACCTCAGGGACTAAAAGTGTATTTTTCCCTTTTTAATAATAATAAATAATAAAATAAAATGATTAAAATAATAATTTTTTTTATTATTATTATGATTAAAATAATAACCTGAAACATGAGGGACCAAAAATGTATTTTATCCAATTTTTTTTATATATATATTATTGTATATATATTGTCATAGTAATATTTCTAAATAAATCAACCATAAAAATTTAACATAACAAAACAATATGTTCTTCATTAATAATTTAATAGTTAATACTTAATACATAAACGATAATGCTATTGCTAAGCATTGTTGTCCAACATAAAATTACAATACAAGTACAAAGTACTAGAAAGCAATTACATCTTACATAAAACAAATTGTTGATATGTCTTGAATCTGTTATGTTATCTGGCACTCCATATGACCAAATACGGGGTTCTTGCTATCTGTTAGGGTTAAAGTGGGCTGGGCTTTGGGCTACAAAACAAGCAATTTATGATTCGGTGTGTCCAGAACATGTCTTTCACTTGTTCGGACGTGTCCAAAATTTAAAAAGAAAAAAAAAATTGAAAATGCAAAATTGCGTGTCTGACAGGCACATGTCGGAGCGTATCTGTGTCAAGATGCATGTTTGACACGGACACTTCATACAAAATGAAGTGTCCATGCTTCCTAGATTATACTCAAACCAAATCTCAGAAATGATGGTTTTCATTGCATTGATCCATAACAAATGTGACCTTAGAGGTATAGACTGACCATGAAATAATTGGAGAAGTTGCTTCTAGAATCATTTGAAAAAAAAAAAAAAAAAAGAAGAAACCCCTTTGCCACACCAATACTTTTCACCCTCACCTTGAATTAATAACGGGCTTAAGATATCACCCCCGAACATATAAAGGAATGGAAAAAAAAATCATCTCCTTGCTTATTAAGTCCCCTAGAAGTCTCCACCCTCCCTCTAGATCTCGATAGTTCTCTCTTTCTCATCCTTCAGGTTGATTTTTAATATTCTATGTTTGCATATATATCCATTGGTTTTTGCTGAATCTTCTCCATATGTTTTATTTCTGGTCCTCTTCCCTAGCTGTGAAAATACCATCAATTTTCTCCTTTGTGGAAGTTCGTTAAAAGGAAAAGCTTTTAGTTTGTGGGGAAACGCTGTTAGTGCTCTATTTTTTTGTCTTGTTTGTGGGGGTAAGAACAATTGAATTTTCTTAATTGAGATTAATGGTAGTTGGTAGAGAATCTCTTTTAGATTTGGATGCTTCATCTCACTGATACTTTCGTATATTTTTGTCTCACCCTCAAGTCTTGGAGGAGGGCTATTGTGCCTTAATAAACACTGGGTAAGTTGGTAATGGGTGCTCTATCGCTTTCCTAGAAGTAGGTGAATGAAGTGCCTTTATGTTCTACTTGTACTAAATTACCATCGAGATATCTTCTTTAGTTATTCAGTTAAATCAATGATGTCTTATTGTAACAGATAATGAGCTTCATTTTTCCATATCTTTAATCTTCTCGTCTATGGCAGTTTTCTTAGATGCTAGTAACTGCGTTTAACCCTTTTCCATGCTTCTTTCATTTCATTTCATTTTTTTTTGTTACTGAAACTGAAAGAGAGACTTTACTTACAAGATTGATTTTGCTCCAAATAACTTGGGAATTGACTTTGGTTACTGCAGGGTGGACATATAATTTTCTTTCAGAGTTTGAGTCTTCTGGGATATTGCCTGTTTCCTCTAGACGTTGGAGCTTTGATCTGCATGTTGAAGGACAATGTAGTAGTGAAGATAGTTGTGGTATGTGTGACCTTAGCATGGAGTTCTTGGGCTGCATATCCTTTCATGAGTTCAGCAGTGAACCCAAGAAGAAAAGCTCTTGCACTCTATCCTGTGTTCCTTATGTATGTATCAGTTGGTCTTCTCATCATTGCCATCGATTGAGAAGCTTCAACAATGGTGTTATTAAAAGAGGGTTTTGGTAAGAGGAGATTGAAATGATGATTGAGTAATCGTTTAGGAATTTCATGCAGTGATCAATATTCTCTCACGTTACTGTAACTTTCTTTTCTTTTTGACTTATATCGTATAAAGTCTTCAAACTCATATCTGCCTACATCATCATATTCACTGTCTGCAAATTTTCTTGATGGAAATCCAAAATTGTGTAATATTTCTTGTAATTATGATGGTTTCATTTTTGTTTTTTTTAAAGGTAATCGTTTTATGGGTTACTGAACTTATTGATTTGTAATTTGGTTGGAGAATAGATAGGGAATGTGGATCCTGACATGAAATCAGAAATTTGTAGGTGTATATTTGGATATGTAGAGATGGTGGGAGAAACTCCACTCTCTTGGGATCAGCAAGGACTGGTATTTGGAGAAACTCCACTCTCTTGGGATCAGCAAGGACTGGTATTTGCCGAATACGAAAATAAATATATTTTATTCTGTTCAAATAGTCTAAGTCGAAGTCGCGGTTCGCAAATAGTCGTTCGTTTTAGTCAGGGAAGAAAGGAGGAATGCGTGCATGTGCGATGAAGCATAAGAAAGACAAAGTTATGGTTTTTCTAAGAAGTGTAAAATAGTCCTTTCATCCTTCAAAATTCTATTTAGTCTATATTTGAAAGACTCAACCCAATGTCTTTACCCTCTTTATTTATTTATTTTTTCTTTTGCTTATTTTACCCAATTAACTTGATTGTTTTTTTAAGTTGTAGTTAACAAGCTTAAACTTATGCTTAGCTCAATAATTAAAACATATTTATCATCTTTAATAAATCATAAATTTGGATCTCCCACCTCGTAAAGTCTAAAACCTAAATTTGTAGTATATATTTTCAAGGGAAGTTAAGACTTTCATAATAATAATATAATAATAATAAAAAAGAGCTGGATTTAAAAAGTTTCCACCACAACTTCAAAGACACATGAAATCTAGCAGTTTTATTTATAAAAAAAAAGGAAAAATACACTTTTAGTCCCTGAGGTTTGGGTTAGGTTTCATTTTGGTTCATGAGTTTTCAAACTCAACAATTTAGTCCTGAGGTTTGGTTTTAGTTTAATTTTAGTCATTCCATCCATTTTTCCGTTAAAAACCAACGATTCGCTGACGTGACACTATTTTTTTTATTAAAATAATTATTTTTAATATTTTAAATATAAATATATTAAAAATATATATATTATTATTTTTTTAAAAATAAAAATATATTATTTTTTTCATCTTTCTCTTTCTTCTTCTTTTTCTTCTTCTTCCTCATTGCCTTCGTTGGAGAGTTGTCGCCACTGTTGTCGGATATCGGCGTCGTCTTGCCATCGTGATTCCTTTTTTTTTTTTTTTTCCTCTTTACTTCTTCTTCCTCCCATTTTTCTTCTTCTTCCATATCCTCCACTTCTTCTTCTTCCCTCTTCCTCCATTCCCTTCACAGATCTGGAATGCGGATTCGAGGGGTTTCCTCCTTGCTTCCTTTTTTTTCAAACAAACTCGAAAGACGCCTCCCGTAGCTTTCTTCTTCGTCGGCGACCACGAGTTTCACGGCGAGAGTTCAGATCTGCGTTTTCTTTCTTTAAACAAACTCAAAAGACCCATCCACGAACTGCAACATCGCGTTTCAACCCAGATCTATGTTTCCACAAGCACGTTCCAACCTAGATCTGGTGCTCAACAGTGACGAGTTTCAGTTTATTCAGCAATCGACGGGTTTAAGTGGATTCATCCCAGATCTGTGTTTCCACAAGCACGTTCCAACCTAGATTTGGTGCTCGACGATGATGGGTTTCAGTGGATTCAGCGGCCAACGGCAGTGTGCGGAATTAGCGACCGACGGGTTTCAGTGGATTCAGCCCAGATCTGTGTTTCCACAAGCGCGTTCTTGATTTTTTTAAACAAACTCGAAAAATGCCATCCACGAGAGGGCGACGACGGTGTTCGAATTCAGCGGAAACGGTGAGAGGCCAAGGGTTTCAGTCCTTAAATTTGTTCTTGTTAATTTGTTTTAAAAAAATAAAATAAAGAAAGAAAAGAAGAAGGAAGGAGAAGAAAAGAATGAGAAGAAGAAGAAAAAAAAAGGTTTATGATATTTTTATTATTTTTATTTTAATAATAGCTGGAGGTGGAAGAAGAAGGAGTAGGAGGAGGTGGAAGAAAGAAATTTTAAAAATGATATTTTTATTATAAAAAAATTAAGTTTTTTTAAATAAAAAAATAGTGCCACGTCAGCAAACCGTTAGTTTTTAACGGAAACATGGATGGAGGGACTAAAATGAAACTAAAATCAAACCTCAGGAGCTAAATTGTTGAGTTTGAAAACTCAGGGACCAAAATGAAACTTAACCTAAACCTCAAGGATTAAAAGTGTATTTTTTCAAAAAAAAAATTGAAAAATAGTGGTTTTTAAGAATGTAATAAATGAATATTATATATTTTTGTTTTAATTACCATAAAAGTTAGACAATGTAACATTTTTTTTTTTTGGAAATGACAATGTAACAAATTTTATTTTAATGTTTTCATACCATCATCTTTTTTAATAAAAATTCTTTTATATAGTAAGGAGAGAAAAATTATGGCCAGCACGAGCATAACTCAACTTGCATAAAACATGTTGTTGAAGGAGAAATTTTGGCCAATCACAAGTTGCCACGTCGTTATTCAAAATTAATAACGAAATTACAAATAATTAAATTCAGGACCAATTGTAAGTTGGCATGTGTCCCAAATTTAATTTGAAGACAAAGTTAGCAAATCTTAAATTGAAATGCTACTTGTCTTGAATACGACCATTTGATCAAATAATAAAACTTTAATTTGATCAAAAATTGGGTCATACGGTGTTTGGGTTTTATGGTATTTGGGTCAAGTTTAATGTCAAACCCAAATCCAAATAATTAGGTCCAAAATAAGTAAAGCCCAAGTCCAAATGACTCAGTCCAAGATCAATGAGCCCAAGTTCGATGGGCTAAGCCCGAGTCCAAATGGGCCAAGTCCAAAGACAATGAAGCCCAAGCCCATGTCCATGGAGAACTCTATAAATAGGGGAGCTCTCCTCCATTTTGGGGGAGGCTAGAAGTTGGAAATCTCAGAGAAGAACTCAGAGAGAATTCAGAACTCAGAATATTCGAAGACTGCCGAAGATAAAAAAGACTCCTTGAAGCTCACGAAGGCCTCGAGACCACTTCAATCTCAAGAACAAGCTGCAAAGTCCTTGAGACGACTTCAAACTTGAGAACAAGCGTTCCAGCTCTCGAGTGAAACACACACACACAAGAGAGAGAATCAGAGGATTATGTATTAGAGATTGTACTACACCCACAAACATCAATACAAATACATATTTATTCCATGTGTCTCATCTTTGAAGTTACGTGTGAACAAATTGGCATGTCCGGTGGGACGATCTCTACCTCTCATCTATTTCTCTCATCCTAAGATCCAACTAAAGCGATGGCACCAAAGAAAGCTTCCGCGAAGGTTACAACATCGAACGACTCTTACACAGGACCTGTCACCCGTAGTCGTTCTAAAGGAATTAAAATCAAGGAGGATCAAACACCTCTCGCTGTTGCAAGCAGGATTTCGAAACAGATTGAGGAATCCTCCAAAGACAAGCTTGCTATCAAGGACAACCCATTATTCGACACATTCACTCCAACCTCTGAGTAGATGAAGGACACACTAAATCCTCATGTGATATCCATCATGATGGCTGATGTAGACCAGGATGAAAGGATGGCGGAGATGGAAAGAAAACTCAACCTCCTAACGAAGGCAGTTGAGGAAAGGGACCACAAGATTGCCTATTTGAAGAATCAACTGCAAAATCGAGAGGCTGCTGAATCTAGCCAGACCCCTTCTGCAAGAACGGATGATAAGGGGAAGACTATCATCCATGAGGACCAGCCACAATACTTGGCGCCAGTTGCCTCTCTATCTATCCAACAACTGCAGGACATGATCACAAACTGTATTAGAGCTCAGTACGGTGGACCTACTCAAGACTCCCTTTTGTATTCCAAACCTTATACTAAGAGGATTGATAACTTGAGAATGCCTATTGGGTATCAGCCACCAAAGTTTCAACAGTTTGATGGAATAGGGCAACCCTAAACAACGTATTGCCCACTTCGTCGAGACATGTGAGAACGGTGGTACTCGAGGAGACCTACTAGTCAAGCAGTTTGTTCGAACACTTAAAGGAAATGCCTTTGACTGGTACACTGATCTAGAACCTGAGTCAATCGACATTTGGAAGGAATTCGAAAGAGAGTTCTTGAATCGCTTCTACAGCACCAGACGAACCGTTAACATGTTCGAGCTCACCAACACTATACAACGAAAAGGTGAACTCGTTGTTAACTACATAAATCGTTGGAGATCCATGAGTCTAGATTGCAAAGATCGTCTCACTGAACTATCAGCTGTTGAGATGTGCATTCAAGGCATGCATTGGGAACTCCTCTACATCCTTCAAGGTATAAAGCCTCGCACCTTTGAAGAACTAGCAACTCGTGCCCATGATTTGAAGCTAAGTATTGCTAGTCGAGAAAACCAAGACCTTCTACCTCCTAACTTGAAGATAGGAGGAAAGAACGCCGAAGCGACTACAGAAGAATCTATGGTTGTAAACACAATTCTTCTCAAGTCATCTTCAAAAGAAAAGCGACAAGAAAATGGAACACGTCGCTTAACTTTAAAGGAAAGACAAAAGAAAATCTATCATTTCCCTAATTCTGACATCCCTGACATGTTGGAACAACTACTGGAAGCGCAACTGATAGGACTTCCTAAGTGTAAACGACCGGAAGAGATGGAGAAAGTCGATGATCCAAAGTATTGCAAGTATCATCGAGTTATTAGTCATCCAGTGGAAAGATGCTTCGTCCTAAAGGACTTAATTCTAAAGCTAGCTAAGGAAGGAAAAATTGAGCTCGACCTTGAAATGAGGTAGCTCAATTAAATCTTGTTGCAATCAAAGAAAAGAGCACGCATCAAAGAAAGAAGGATCCTAAGAAACTTCAACCCAAGAGGAAGATGACGGGACTTGTCGAAGGTCCGAGTCAAATAAAATTTATAATCCACGACACTACAACTATTTTGTAGAAATAGTGGCCAGGGTCGAACATAGGGAAGGGGACCTAGCATATGTAGAATTTCGTGCTTATTGAACAGGGGGGATTTTAGAAAGCAGGGCAAACACAAAGAAAATAAATGAAGAAATTAAAGGAGACAGAAATAACATTGCAGAAGGAAAATAAGATGGAAATTGATAACATAAAAAGGGATCGTTGGATTGGTATTTCTTATGCTTGATTCTATTTCGATTGGCTTCCTAGTTTTCTCTAATAATTATTCTAGATTGATTTCATTAGTCCGGTCGGCTTCTGGGTTACTCGGAGGACCCCCTACACTAACCTGTGCTAATCAACTTGCTAACCGTGAATTCTGCAATTAACAAGATTAATTAGTATATTCTTCATCGCTCGCCACCCCTTGTACATAAAATAGCAACCATCCGAGACCTCTGCAACGGTTACTAAATTATATCTAACTATTTTTAAATTAAGCAATTTCACAATCACCTATTAAACTAGCCGCTTTGGGATTGTGGGTCCGAAATTGCATTAACTAAATTCGAATAGAATTCAAATCTAATTCCTACAACCTTTAACATGCATCCTAGGCCTATCAAGGATCGTCTCGCGTAGAGAGTGGTTTGCCTCAACCAAGTGGCTATCTAAGAATAACTGATTGAATACACAAGCGGTAATCACATAGGATCGTCAATCCTAATAGACTAGCCTCATGTATTGGTTTAAACGGGATAACATGTAAAACTAAATGAAAAGACAACAAGAACAGTAAGTAAGCTCCAGAAAACTCAGCCAATCTTATTAGAAATCAAAGCATAAACCAATCCAACGATCTAAATACGATTAGCTACTCATTGATAAAGTAAAAACATAGATAGACTTGAAAGAATCCATAAAATATGACCTAAAAAGGTCTACAATAGTACTGAAACGTAAAAGAGGTAAAAGGAATCGTAAAAGGACCAAATTTCTAACCTAACGACAGACTAAACCGAGGTTACGTATATATAGAAAACTCGCTGGCATCGAGAAGCCAAGGGCAGCGTCTCGACGCTACGAACTTTACATTCCAGATGAAAATCTCGACAGCGTCTCGACGCTAGGGGCGACGTCTCGACGCCGTCCCTGATTCTTGCCTTGCTGTTTATTTTCTCGGTCTTTTCTCGTTTCTTCTCGGTACGAGATTTCAATCTTTGGCTTTTGGTGCCATTCTTCAGGCCCGCTTCAGCACAATTGGGTCTTTTCACCTCCTCACCGCCCAAGACACCGAGATGGCTCCAAAACTCCGTAATTGGCTCGAATTAACACCAATTAGCGTGATCGGCTCCCGACATAGCCTAAGCTCAAATATCCTGTAAATAAGAGAAGAAAGCATAAAATAACTCTAACAAGCTTAGATTAGAGGCGATAAAATAAGACTATTTAGGTCCTATCAAATACCCTCAACCTAAATCTTGCTAGTCCTCGAGCAAGGCACACACAGACCAAAGAAGAAAACGTTGTGCATATAATCGAAAAGTGACTTAATCCTCAAAACTCAAATATTCCAAAAACTAAAGTAATCAAGAGACATTCACAAGAGAGACAAATGAGGAGACAAATCAAAATTTTTCAAAGATTATCTTGCACAAGAGAGCTCCATCCTACTTAAAGAAGACTTTACTAGCTCGGGATTGGCTTACTTGACTCTCATCCCATCTTCCCCCTACACTTGCACTAAGGTCTTGCTTAAAGCCCCAAATGAAACAAACTAGATTGCTTCCTCTTGCTTAGGTGCCTGATCAAGGAATTCCTTTTTCTCTCTCTTTTTTTTTTCCTTTTCTTTTCTCGCATTTCTTTTAGGATGAGGCACTAGCTTTCACACTACAATGCAAGGAGCCATAACCCGAGTTTAACGCTTGGTTGGCCTAACTGATCACACTGTAGGTAGCTCTTTTTACCCCTAAGCGTTAAGCTCAATGCAAGCATGTTTTTTCTCAAAATAAAAATGACGAGCATATGATTTTTTTTTTCTTTTGGCTCGCGCTCACTGACTTTTTTTATTTTTTTAAAATTTTTACAGGCATATTTTCTTTTTCTCTCCTAGGCAAGACTCCACACACTATTTTGCAAAAAATTTAGACTTTCTCTCTTAACCTTACACCTATCGGGGTGACAACAGGAATATGAGCTAAGTAACTCGCTGTTAAGCATTCAAGTCCTACTTTAAAGCAAGAAAGACACCCAACATCTGCAAGACATATCTTAGAAAAGTTTTAAAAAGGCTCATTTTTTTAACACTCCCGGTCACAACTCATCGAAAGCAATAAATTTTCGAAAAAAAATTGAGTCAATCCTAGGAAATCATCATCACTTAAACAAGCATATACACAACAAGCATGCAAGACATTCGTTTAGCACAAACGTTGGCCTGACGCTCAGATGCTCAAGGCCCAACAGAAATATAAAGCATAATTCCTCACCCCCAACCTAAAATTTACATTGCTCTCAATGTAATAAATCATGAAGAACAAGACAATGCATAAGGAAAGAATAGAACTTCCCTGAATTTCGCGCTCATGGGTGGTGAATCATGTTTTCTTATAAATGTAGAAGCTTCGCTTTGGTACCGTCATTCCTACAAGAAAAAAAACAAGGAAACAAGCATAAAAGCAACTAAATAAAAATAAACCTATCTAAGAATTGAAATAACAGAAAGCAGTAAAATTATTGAGTGCAAATGTTTAAGGTCGTTTGCTCGACCGCACTCTCTTCGATCTCATCCAAAATCAATCTCTTTGATTTTCATTTCATCCTTCTTAATTTTCTTCTTTTTGATTAGCTCATGCTCAGTAGAATTTAAATTGCACACAGAGTGCATATCATAAGAAAATTCAAATCGATCGTCAGTCATCCCCAACATAGAAATCAAAACACTTTTAAATTTAGCAACAGAATGGTTAGCCACTGGAATGACTAAGTCTGACTCATGCAAATCGAAATTAATAAGCTTGGGGGAAATAGAATTTTTCATAAAATCAACTGAAGCTAACTCATCAACTATTTCCATCTCTCCTATCATGCATGGCGTTTCACATGAATCAGGCTCAGAATATAAATTAAAGAAGGCTCAAGCGCAGGTTTACTGACCTCATTGAAACATTCTATCAACTTACCTTCTTGTTGTTGCTCAGAATCTTGGCTATTCGAGGAATGGGAAGAATTTTCCTTTCGTGCTTGAAATATGATGAGTCCAACATACGTTGCCAAGCTCGAAATTATCTCTCTAGCCTCACTGGGTGTTTTGTCTAGTGCATCCCCACCACTTGCTATATCCAACATCCTTCTATCATCGGGTGATAATCCTTCAATGAAGTGTAACAGCAAGGACTCCTCAGACAATGGGCTATGAGGAAGTGCACATAACCCATTGAAGCGATCCCAATATTTGTGAAAGTATTCCTCAAGTGCTTGGGTGATGTATATGATTTCTCTTGTGACTTCGAGGTTTCCAAGAGATGGGAGATGACTCTGATCTGGAGCTGCTAGATCATGCATCATGTACTCGACCATGGGGTTGATTTACCACGCTGAGATTATGCTGATTTCACCGTTAAGCTCTGCAAAGAAAAATAAAAAGCACAAAAAGAATACAAAATCCTATAAACACTAGAAAACACCCTTCCCTGGCAACGACGCCAATTTGACGGGACTTGTCGAAGGTCCGAGCCAAATAAAATTTATAATCCACCACACTACAACTATTTTGTAGAAATAGTGGCTGGGGTCGAACATAGGGAAGGGGACCTAGCATATGTAGAATTTCGTGCTTATTGAACATGGGGGATTTTAGAAAGCAGGGCAAAATAAAGAAAATAAATGCAGAAATTAAAGGAGACAGAAATAACATTGCAGAAGGAAAATAAGATGGAAATTGATAACATAAAAAGGGATAGCTGGATTGGGATTTCTTATGCTTGATTCTATTTCGATTAGCTTCCCAGTTTTCTCTAATAATTATTCTAGATTGATTTCATTAGTCTGGTCGACTTCTAGGTTACTCGGAGGACCCCCCTACACTAACCTGTGCTAATTAACTTGCTAATCGTGAATTCTACAATTAACAAGATTAATTAGTATATTCTTTATCGCTCGCCACCCCTTGTACATAAAATAGCAACCATCCGAGACCTCTGCAACGGTTACTAAATTATATCTAACTAGTTTTAGATTAAACAATTTCACAATCACCTATTAAACTAGCCGCTTTGGGATTGTAGGTCCGGAATTTCATTAACTAAATTCGAATAGAATTCAAATCTAATTCCTACAACCTTTAACATGCATCCTAGGTCTATCAAGGGTCGTCTCGCGTAGAGAGTGACTTGCCTCAACCTAGTGGCTATCTAAAAATAACTGATTGAATACACAAGCGGTAATCACATAGGGTCGTCAATCCTAATAGACTAGCCTCATGTATTGGTTTAAACGGGATAACATGTAAAATGAATGAAAAGACAGCAAGAACAGTAAGTAAACTCCAGAAAACTCAGCCAATCTTATTAGAAATCAAAGCATAAACCCAATCCAACGATCTAAATACGATTAGCTACTCATTGATAAAGTACAAACATAGATAGACATGAAAGAATCCATAAAATATGACCTAAAAAGGTCTACAATAGTACTGAAACGTAAAAGAGGCAAAAGGAATCGTAAAAGGACCAAATTTCTAACCTAACGGCGAACTAAACCGAGGCTACGTATATATAGAAAACTCGTTGGCATCGAGACGCCAAGGGCAGCGTCTCGACGCTACAAACTTTACATTTCAGATGAAAATCGCGTTGGCGTCTTGACGCCGTCCCTGATCCTTACCTTACTGTTTATTTTCTCGATCTTTTCTTGTTTCTTCTCGGTACGGGATTTCAATCTTTGGCTTTTGGTGTCATTCTTCAAACTCGCTTCAGCACAATTGGGTATTTTCACCTCCTCGACGCCGAAGACACCGAGATGGCTCCAAAACTCCGTAATTGGCCCGAATTAACACCAATTAGTGATCGGCTCCCAACATAGCCTAAGCTCAAATATCTTGTAAATAAGACAAGTAAAGCATAAAATAACTCTAACAAGCTTAGATTAGAGGCGATAAAATAAGACTATTTAGGTCTTATCAGAAGAGAAGTAAAAAGTTTTCTCAACCTCAACAACTGGTGATGTTAAATAAATCCTTCTCCAAAACTTTCCACAAAAAGGAAAAAGAAAACCTTGCAACTTCCTACTGCATCGATGTAGAAGAAGTTGACAATTCTGAGAAGGGTGAACAAAGGACTTTCGTCTTCGATCGCATCAAGCATTCAACTACTCGTCCTTCAGTATTCCAAAGAATGAGTATGACCGCGACATAAGAAGAAAATCAATGTTCGATGTCCACCTCCACTCGACCTTCAGCTTTCCAAAGGCTAAGTGTCTCCACATCAAAGAAAAATCGATCTTCAATATCTGTCTTTGATCGCCTCAAAGTAATAGACGATCAACCTCAAACAACGATAGATAACTTAAAGGTGTAACTGTTCGATGAAGTAAGCAATGACAAGAAGCTTCAAAGTATTGTCTCATCACGTATGGAAAAGAAGTTCTCTGTTCTCTGTTCAAAGTATTGTCTCATCATGTATTGTCTCATCTATGGTTGTACATTATCTTGTTCACTATCACATTGCTGTGAAATTGTTGGAAACTCTTCGGAAGAGATTCCAAGATGAATGCAACCTGAGTTCGCTCATCTATGACTGCCAAATGTGTTTCTGCCAAGTTAAATTGGACCATCATTTCCAGGACGTGTTCCCAGACAGATGTGCCCTCTTTCATGTGACAATTATAAATTCACTTGAGAGCATCATAGTGGAGTTTTCTAGACGGTTGTCCAAACATCTCCTGGAGAGAGTTCATAATCTTCCTCGCTGTAATCATGCTTTCATGTTTCATAGCCAAAACTTCAGATAAGCTAGCTAAGATACAGACGCGAGCCTTATCATTGGTCTTTGTCCAGCAGTCATAAGCATCCTTTATTGCTTGGGATGCATTACGAGTAGGGGCCGGAGGACAATCCTCCGTTAAGATGAACTGCAGATCATTGACTACAAGAATCGTATTCAGGTTCGACTTCTACGTAGCGTAATTTTCGCCAGTTAATTTCTCATTTTTAAGTAGAGAGACTATTGAGGAAGACATTGCTGAAATTAAACAAACAATGATCGTATTAGTTATCTTTGCCTTAACCCATCATACAAGCAAACAATTGCACACAATCCAATCAATTCAGCAAAACAAGCAATCACAGAACCCTAAAACTATTGATTTAGTTTTGCAACGATGTTTCAGAGGGTCAGAATAGCAGTCACGGAAGGGTGATCAGTTATTCCTCCTCTGAAAAGAAACATTTTTTTCAGCCAATTCTAATTCTAGAATAACTCATATTCCTATAGACATGAGCCACCGTTGTTTGGTCAAGGATTTGTTAACACATTTAACTCATCCTTGTAACTGTTACCTTACCACTTTTAGATCTCAGAGGCACGCACCAACAGGCTACTGATAAGGGTAAAAAATATACCTATTTTACCCTTATATTTAGTTCATTTCTTGGACAAATGTTGTATGTTGTGATCAATTTACTGTTCCCGAGCTCAAAATATACTTAAGTTGTTAAGTTAGGGTGTTGAAAATCACTTTTGTCAAATTATGCTCATTTGTGCTTAAAAAGACTTGATTTTAAGAGAATTTGACTAAGTTGTTGCTGTGCAGGAAAAACAGAGGAAAAGCTGGAATTTCCCAGAAATGCGACCGCATTGGTCGCATTTCTGGGAAGGCAAAATGAAATTCGACCGCATTTCTGGAAAAAAACCGAGACTGTTTCGAGTCATCCGCGGGTCGTTGTTGACGAGTCTTCTTCGCACCTAACCAGCTGTTTTGACCCCGAAACTGACTGGGCAACCTTCAAGCACCTATTTCGCAGCTCCTCAACCACTTTCTACACTATATAAGCTCGAGATTCGAAGTCAAATTCAAGCAGAACTCATTTGGAAGAAGAGGGTGGTGACAGAACCCTAGTTGACGCCTATGAGTAGGGATGCCCGAGGTCCTTCTTAGATGACTAAATTCTAACCTGAGTTAGACATCAAACCTTAGGATTTGTAGGGATTTTCACCCATTCCCACTTGTAAAAGTGAGAGAGTGGAGTGTCTTAGCGAACTCTAGAAGGATTGAGTAAATAGAAAACCCATAATATTTAACTATCTCCCTTATTTCCAGCTCTTGATTACTTTTCATTATTCTGTATTATTTACATTCTTATTTCAATGAAAATGTGTTCATTTGCTCTTTATCTCACCATGAGTAGCTAAATTCCGTTGAGGGGTTCAATATGGTGAATTCCCTTATGGTTCAATAGCTTGAAAGTGTATTATTTTCTTAAGTTTATGTTCAATGCATGTCATTCTTTATTGATTATCACTCTAATCTTGCTGAGTTTAACTTGATCACTTAGACTTTGCATGCTATGTGAGTTTGATCTCGAAAGGGACAGACGATATCAGTTCTCATAAAGGTGATATAGGAGAAAAAGCTCGGAAGAGATTGTTCGGCGGTATAGGGCAAGCATCCTAAGGCACCCTCTATGGATTATAGGGTTATAGGTTGCATTCGTGAATTATCTATGTCGGAGTCGAGTCACAGAAATGTGCATAACATACTCGCTTAGCCTTCTAACAGTTCTTGGGAGCAAGGCGAAATAGAAGTTAAATCTGACCCAATGCATTGAATAGGCTTAGGTTAAATATTACATGATTATGGTTATTGCCTTTGGGATGAATCCATATTGAAGACCTCGTTTATTTCTTATTGTTATTCTTTTAGTTATTTGCATGTTTTATTTATCTTTTCAAAAACCCAATCACTCAACTTATTTCTTTGGTTACCTTTTCAAAAGCAATTACTTGAGTAGTTTCTTTATCAAATCTGAATTTCCAGTTTAGTCCTCGTGGGATCGATACCCTTGGAATACTTCTAAGGTTTTTTTTTATTACTACGTGCGACAGTGTATACTTGCACTAAGGGTTAGCTGAATTATTCTTTATTAGTATTATTATTCATCTTATCTCACATCCATCATTCAGCTGACGACGCACCAGCTACCGAAGGGTAAGACAACTGTTGGTAATTAGCCTAAGAGTCCTTATCCTATTCAGGAGTTCACGGTGTTCTGAATCCTATGATCAGGCCCTCCGAAGGGATGGTTGTGCCAGGGCAACACGTAGGCGGACCATAGGACTCTCACGGTGCAAACTAAGGGCGGTAACCGAGGGATTCGTTGACACGTGTCCCGCTCCCACTTACTATAGACATTTTTTTCATTCACCTTGTTATTGATCCATGCAAACACTTTCTGAATGGAGGCCGCGCCTAAGGCGACACGAAGCCGAACATGAACCTCACGTTGTGAATATAGGGACGTAGGAGCAAAACTTGATTTAAATCTCGTTTTGTAATTTTCCTCCCCAACGGGATGATTTCGGAGGGTGTCGAATTCTCCAACGTCCGTGCGCCAAATAAATTTATAATCACCATACACTAAACTACTTTGCAGCAGTAGTGGTTGGGCTCGAACATAGGGAGCGCGTTTATAATTTGCTTAACTTAGATTTATTGTGATGACCGAACTAATGGGGGGATTTGAGATGCGAGAGGTAAAGACGAAGGAAATTAGATAGCGAGAATTTAAATGACAGAAAAATAAAGTGTAGAAATTAAATGAAAGAAAATAAAAGGGAGTGGTTGATCGAACCTCGGATTCATGCAATCGGTACATTCGGTGTCCGTTTGGATGGATCTTAATCATAGATTATCTAATGATGAAATTTACGTTTTAAGCCTAACGTGCTCCTGGAAAAGCCAGAGAGCCATAATATCCCTATTTTATTAACCCGACCGATGCATCAAAGCTAATCTAATTGTTTACTAATTAACCCGACCGAATTAACTAGCTACAATTGCATTACGATTAGGATAGTTAGGTGGCCAATTTTATAACTAGGAAAAGCCTAAATTATAAGATGAACCAAGTGTTCAATTCTAGGCTAACATGCAAAGTGCTACAAGATTAGGGATAAAACGCCTAAAATAGAGCCACATGCTTCAACTATTTACTACCACATGTTTCACCTATTTAAAATGACGGAAAACGGGGTTGTCAATCCCAACTATCATTCTAATCATGAATAAAAATAGAATTGAAACACACATAAACAATAAATTCAGAATAGAAAGCTCAAAATCTCATAAAATCCAACCTAAACTTACAACCGAGTTCCCAATTACATGAATAATGAGCTTAGCCTGTCATTTGGAATGCCGAACCTCGCTCCCGGGCTCGATCCACCATGAAAACTAAGAAATCTACTCTAAGAACCTAAGAGATATGAAAAATACAGAGGGAATCAGAGAGAAAGAAGGGAAAAACGGTTAGAGACCAACATAGAATGACCTAAAATTGGAAAGGACATATTTATAGAAATCATGGCAGCGTCGAGACGCTGACGCTGTTTTGGCTCGCGTGGATTTTCGTGGCGTCTCGACGCCGTGAGGTAGCGTCTCGACGCCAACTCTCGGGAAAATTAGTAAATTTTTGCTCCTTGTTGACTTTTTGGTTGACTTTCGCTTCTTTGGCCAAATTTGACACCAAAATGACCTATGCATCAATAAGACTCAAAATTAGCCAATTATCACAAATAATAGCTTTAGGATAAGCAAAATTTACAGAAATAATTAGCACCAATTTGGCGCTATCAAATTACCCCCAACCTAAAACATACATTATAACAATTTATAATATATAAATAAATGCATGAGCATGTTAATAACCTAAGGTGGGATTAAATATTCTATATAACATCCACAAAGCATATAAATAGAAATTGAACCGGTTAACTTTGGCCCCTAGGATAAAATAAAGCATTAAATTACAATAATTATTGCTAAATTCTATCCTAAAATCCTTCTGCAGCTCCAAAATCTGGTCTAGACAGCACGAACTGACCCGAACAGCTTCGAACCGGCCCGAACAGCTTCGAACCGGCCTAAAAAATCACGAACCAAGTTAAATTCCAACGGAACCGTACCTCCAAACCTCCTTGAACCGTGCCTTCACGAAACCTTAACACGCGCCACACATCGGGACAGCGTCGAGACGCCGCAAAGCAGCATCTCGATGCTGCGGCTTCTCCTCACGGTCTCATCTGCGAATTGACACAGCGTCGAGATGCCGAAGAACAGCGTCGAGACGCTGTTGCATCTGGAGCAGTTTCTGGGGAAAAACAGCGTCTGTTCTTCGATTTTTCTCTTCAATTCCAGTCGCGATTTCATTGATTTTCATCTCATAAAAACCTAATCTAGACTCGGACTTACATAGGACTTGATTTTACATTAAATACCCGAAACACCGAGCCCTTACATGATCAAATCACATAAAAAATAAAATCTATGGCCATAAAATTAACTTAAACAGTCCAATGCAAACCATACATACATTATGCATAAATCCCACCTATTAGAGCCTATCGCAAATTTTAATATTGATTAATAGGGTCAACGGAGGCTCTGATACCAATTGAAGGGGATGAAAGCCCCGGTGCAATAGAAGCGCATCGATCGGATCTCACGTCGTATATTAATTAACATTAAAATACCAATACGAAAAGGCAAAATCAACTTTAATCACACTTTAAAGCTACTGTAACGATATTATAAACATGCTGGAAAAATAAAACCAATTTTATTTTCATGCTTTCTAAAAGAGAGAGAAAGAATCGATACAAACCTTCGTTGTAGTCTTGACCGATTCTCGCCAACGTGGCTCTAATTGTTGAAAACGCAGCAACCCCTTTGAAGATCGTCACTGGAATTTTCTTCTCTAAGACACACTACCAATGAGGTTACACCGGTATGTCTCTAAGTCTAGGAGGCAATGGACTGGTGGGAGTCTTTCTCTAAGAGGGAGGCTAGAGAGAATGCAAGAGTCTTGTCTTGTGAGTCTAAGAGCAAGAGGGCACCTAAACCATTAGGTCTAGTATTCTATTTATAGGAGAAAGACCGTGAATAAAATATTCATTTAAAATCAATCACTTCCATAATTGATTTAATCTTTTCCATAATTAATCAATTCCATAATTGATTAATCTTTTCTATAAATGATTGATTACTTCCATAAGTGATTTAATCATTTCCATAATAAATGATTGATTACTTCTATAAGTGATTTAATCATTTCCATAATTGATTAATTCCCAATTAATTAATTCTATAATTAATTAATCACCAATTAAATATCACATATTTAATTTTCGGCCTTGAATTAATTAATTTTGTCTATTCAATTTTAGGCCTTAAATTAATTTAATTCATATTTGAACTCTTTCAAATTCCTATAAATCAAATTCATATTAATATTTGAATTTCTTCAAATATTTATTTCTCTCATAATAATATATCAATATATATATATATATATATATATTATATTGTTTCCCTTAGTAAATTGAACACTTTCAATTTACATTTATTACTTACACTACAAGAAAATATGTTTTCAGTGACAAGTTTTTAGTGACGCAGTAAAAATAAGTCACTGAAGGTGACTTTCAGTGACATCGCAAATCAGATTTCGCAATTACATTTTTTTAGTGACATGATAAAATTAGATGTCATTAATAGTTTCAGAGACGCATAAACTCACGTCACAAAAAGTTATACTTTAGCAACATGGATATTTTTGGGGCCACTAAAGGTTAGAACATAAAAATAAGTTAAGTTTTGCGTTTCCTCTGTAACGTCAACGTTATAGGTAATTTTTATTTCCTCTAAATCGAGTTTAATTTCACGAGATTTGGAGGGAAATAGGCTTTATTCTAATGGTCTTGGATGGTTTTTCTTAAGGTAAATGGATAAAAAGGGGCACTTTCGTAAATACCTTGAAGTGGAAGTTAGCCCTAAGCCCTTCCTTGTCCTTTTGAGCCACACGCAGCCACCATCCCCCAATTCCTCACGATTTTTCAGCCTCCAAGCAGCAGCCATCTCCCTTGCACTTTCTTCTTCTCGTTCGTTCAAGCCGTGAGCCGTACCCCCTGCAGCGTTTCAGCCGTGAGTCATCCCCCAACAACGTCGCGCGTCTCCCTTCTCCGGTCGGTCATCTCCGGCGACGTGAATAGCAAGGGCGGCGTGGTGGTGGGTTTTTCGGCCGCCAGCAGTAGGTTCATTTTCTTCTTTTCTCCTCTTCGTGGCTTGCGTTTAAACACTCCTCACCACCGATCTCTCTCCCGGCCTTTCTCTCCTCTGTTTTGCGTGTTGTAGCAGCGTGGGTGGCCGTGATTAGCATCATTTTTCTGGCAGCAGTACCGTAGGAGCGACAAACATTGTTCAAGATTGTTTTCTCTGTTTTTTCGGCGTTTCGTTCAGTGGGTAAGTGCTTATAAGTTGTTTCGTGATTGATTTTTGAGTTTAATCAAATGCCCATTCGTTATTCTTTTTGTTCAACAAGCTTTTACTTCAAATTTTGATGAATCGAGCAGTGGGTCTTCGAGTTTCAGCATGTTTGAGCAATTTCAGCTTTGGGTAAGTGTTTTACATTAAGATTAGAGTTGTTTTTAGTGTTGATTCAAATACCCATTGATGTTAGCTCTCTATTTCAAGGTACCCACAATATTTGGAGGTCAAATTGTTGAGCTAGAGTGAAGTTGAAACCCCGGACAGCAAGTGTTGGTTTAGTTTTGGGTAAGTTTTTGGGTGCAAAAGCGTCTCTAAGTTGATTAGCTCTTAGTTGAACGCTCGATTTAAACTCCTATTGATTTCTCTAGAATTTTCCCCTTTTTGTAGTTTCTTAAAGCCTTGGAGTTAAAGAACTTGTTAAGGGTTTATCAAGTGTTTATTTAGCTAAGGTAAGTAGCTATTCAGATACAATTTTCATGCTTCGATCCTTATCATGATTGTTGGGATAGATAAGTAGCCATTGGATTAAGTTCTATGCTTGGACCCATTTAATTGTGTATTTAGATTTGCAAGCATGAGTTGGATTTAAGATCTAAGTTTTTCTCTTGAATTCCAATAAGCATGATTGATTCATTTTGAAGCATGAGAATAGTATGAAAATGTTACGGTTAGTTGTAACATGTTGAGTTAGCCTTTAAGTAAGTAGTTTTTTGGTTTATGTCGTATGCTTTGGACCCGTGTTTTCATTATGTCATTATGCTAGCATGAGATAAGTATGAATGGTTGGCCTTAGAATTGGAGGACATGATTGTTTTACTCTTTTGGAAACATGAGTGTGGCATGAGAATGTTTTAATTAATTGTAGTGTGATGAGCTTGCTTTTGGGTGGTATTGCATATTTATGAGATTATTGGGGATAGGCTGAATTATTGTTTGGAGGTGATGTGGTTGAGAGTGTTTGATTTCTAATTAGTTGCCTCAAATTACTTTATGAGCTACCAGTGGGACCTAATGGACCTGCAGATCAGAAGCTCCAACGATGTGAGATTAATTGGTTAAACTCATTAACCAAATTAATCAATATTCGTTAACTGTGTGTACATTCCACTATAGACTCACAGTTGCACTCTTCTCACTGCAGACATATTTTCTGTCCACGGATATAGACCAATATTGACTAGTTAGTCCTTCACGAGTGTCTGTAACACCAGCTGGGTCAAATTACCGTTTTACCCCTGGGTTACTTCTATTTCCTTAAGTACCAGTTCTCCTCAAATGAACAACCTGTTTGTGGTCCAACCATCAAACAAAAAACCCTCTCGTGCCATTGAGAGGGTAGAGCCCTTTGTTCAAGACTCGTAGTCACCACTTAAGGGAACACTCATCTGCTTCCCTAAAGTTGGAAAGGAGTGAATTCCATCTTGTGTGATTATGTTCCCAACTCCCCAGTCGGTCTTATCTCCAAAATGGTAGGCTTATTGAATCGGCGTATTGGCCACTCTCACCCATACAAATCAAAGGACAATCCCTCATGAGCAGGAGTCCATAATTAACTCAAGATTAAGACTAAGTTGTCTAGGTCATCCTAGTGAAATAGAAACCTAACTAGTTAACGGTGTTATAATTAGTGGTTACTATTTCGCGATCCGGTCTTATGCAAACTCATTGCATAGGATACCCCCACTCGCATGTCTCCTACACGAACGCGTTGAATCATGGCGTTTGTATCAAATACAAAGTGGGCCGTATCCATAGTGTCACCAGGATAATGCACCCAGTCTTATCTCTATACTATAGACCCTTTAGGCTGTTTCTTGAACAGTGATCCCCATATGTCTCTACATACAGTTCAAGATTCATACTATAGCCTATGATGTCTAGTTTATTGGGTTAGAGTTATTTTAGGCGAAGACAAACATAATATAACTAACGACATTTAATGGAAAAATACATCATATTATTTCATTAATATTCGGTCAACCGTTACATTCACTATCTACGAGTTTTAGGACATAAAACCTAACAAGAAATAGGGGTATTGAATATTAATGAGAGTTTTTACTTTAAAGGGCAAAATAATCCTTTCACGCCTCAAAAGGCTTATTTGTCTATAAACATAAAAACTATCCTAAATGTCTTTAGCCCCCTTATTTTGTCCTATATTTGAAAATTATCCGCGTTACAAGTATATAAGTGGAGACTTACTATTGTAGTCTATCAAAATAATGTTGAATATTCATTCATTTTCCCTTACTCGCATAGACATTGCAACTCATTTTAATGGTATCTCTTGAAGATTCTTGATTTTTTATTAGAGGTGAAATTAAAAAAGAATTGTTAGAAATTGACCAAACCGGCCTGGCCATCAGTTGGAGAGCATACACCCATTCCTACTCAATCAACGATTTTCTTACATTCCTTGCATCTTTCACTCTTCTATTCATTCACGTTAATCTTCCTCGGAAAATTTCTGCTAGTACTACAAGAGTACTATACTCTCTTTCTAATACTATTTTTTGTCTTTACAAATATTTTTTTAATGTTGTCGGATCCCACATAATTTTAAGATGGTGCTGACATATGATGGACAATCAATAGAGTATCCATACCCATGTAAATACAATAAAATTTTCCATTCTTCCTCCATCTTATTTGTCCCTCTTGTACTCTGATTCTCTCTCTTTCTTATATGCAAGATACCACGAATTCTCTCTCCCACATGCAAGACTCCACCAACATTCTCGTTTTCCTCTCTTTTCTGTTTCATGTTTGCATGTAAGAGCCACAAATTCTCTCTCTTACATGCAAAATTCTACTCACTCTAATCTTTCTCACCCAAAGGACAAAATCTCTCAATACAATCAATCACCACCTAAAACACGCTCATGCACTAACATCCAAAACTCATTTCATTCTCTATAATTGATCGATCGATGGACCATTTGGTTGATGGGTTTCTTTTACTTTATAAGATTGAGTTACACCTCTCCGAAACCAAAAGGTAAACATCATTCTTGAGTTTGTTAAAGAAAGATGGTAGGAAGCTTCCAATTAATGCTAAATATGTTTCTAAATTATATCCAAACTTTATAAACAACAAAGAAGAAAGTATATATAAGAAATACATATGTATGTTTCTGTACACACATACATACACTTGTTGAATTTTGCAGTGATGTGTGAAAGAAAGTAGTGGTTTAAAATTGAAATTGAAAAGTTATTAATTACGAATTTAAGAAATTAGATTCATAGCTGTTAGAAACTTAAAATGTATTTATTCACATATCCATCATAAACGATCATTTTAAGCTTTGAAATTGCAGCAATTATTTTATAATATATAATCATTGAATGGCTAGCTATTTATGTCCTGTCATTGAACCAATTTATAAAATCACATATATGTATTGTAAATGTTTACATTTTCCAGATAAATAATTATTACACTAGTTCTTTGGTTTCAGTTTTATTCTTTAATTTGTGATAGTGCTGATAAATGAGTTAGAAACTTGTGCAACCTATCTATTAGTTGTTGGTTTTCTGTATATTTGGTGAAGAAAAGGTATTCAAGTATTCCAAATACACCAATTTCGAGTTCCTCCCTCTCAAAAATTCTCCATCATTTTAATTTTTTTTTCTATTGAGAGCAATAAGAGTTTCATAGATTTGTGTAGTTGTGTTGTTGTATCGGAGTTAATCATTGTATCCTGTGAGATAATCATTGTAACTAGCAACCTGTGCAAAATGAATAATTGTCTTTGGGACAATGTTTTAGGAGTATACTTGACTACCAATTATCTCATTCTTATGTTTTTTAGATTATTTTTCGTTTACTATTATCACAAATTATCAATCTGATGATTTATGATCATTGCAACATCTATATTTTTCTTTTCTTTTCTTTTTTTTTTGAAAAGAACATCTATATTTTTCTCAACTAGCTAGTTTATTTTTTTGTTGATGTAATTTTGTTATATACAGAGTCTATAGCCTTAATTACTTTATAATTGTTTGTACCCAGTTATGTTGTAAGTTTACCAATGTTACATAGGAAACTATGTACAAGATATTTCCCCCAACAATGTATAGATTCGAATATCCGCACTCATCATTCAAATTTTAATACTTAAAGACAATCAAATCACGTATTTTAATGATAAATAATTAACGCATTTGAGAAGTGGCTTACAACTTATTTCTACGTGTAGCTAACTACTTACTTGGGTGGGACAAATCATACATCATTTAAAATTGAAGATATTCATTTTGACATCTAATCTAAACCAAACAAAGCCTCAAATATTTCAACTTGCAAGTGTGTTGATTTGGGTTCAAGAAAGACAATATTTAATTACATCACAGTATTTGGAATTTTGAGCCAAACCCACATGTGAGCATATTAATACCAAATTAAAATGAATGAAAAAGTAATATGAATAATATATCTTTCTTAATTATTCACACACACACACACATATATATATCTTTCTTCATACGGCCTTATTTTATTGTATCTTTATTATAATAGTCAAAGATTCCTTTTAACAAATAACAATAATGCAATATTCCAAAAAAAAAAAAAAAAAAAAAAAACAATAATGCAATCTTCTTATTAATATTTTATTAAATTTTATTTCAGCCTGCTGTAAGCTTTCAAATTTATTCTATTTAATATATTCTATTTTGAGATGTTAGTTTTTAAATATCTATTTTGTCACTAAACTGATAAAAATAAATATTTTAATATACAAACTGTTAAAATATTTGATTTAATTCTTAAATATTCGGTAAATAATAGTTCTAATTATAATTGTTATTCCTTCCCTTAATATCTGTCAACTTAATATTAGCTCCAATCAACCTAATATATGATTCTACCACATATCATCACATATATTTTAAAAGGATTATTGTAACGGGTAGGAATTTAAGGTTTGTAATTTGCAAATATAACAACTTTTAAAAAAATTTACAAATATGAAAAATCTATCAATTATAGACTTCAATCACAATACAAGTAGTTTATCGACAATAATTGCAATTGTGATTAAAGTCTATCGTTGATAAACTTCTATCACTAATAAACTTTAATTTTATTATATTTGCAAATAATTTTGACAAATCTATCAGTGATAGACATCCTAATAGAATAGTCCGCAATAATTACATTTGTGATTGAATTCTATCGCTAACAAACTTCTATCTTTAATAGATTTCAAATTTGCTATATTTACAAATAGTTTTAGATTTTTCTATATTTACAATTATTTTAATCTATTTTACTATTTGTGCAAACCCTTAATTTAATAATAAACCATAATAATTAAAACTGTGATTTAAAAAAATCGAAAGTAAATTGATAAAAAAAAAAGGTATTTTAATATGTAAAATTTTAAAATATTTAATTTAATTCTTAAATATTGGATAAATAACTATTCTAATCATAATTGTTATTATTCTACCACTTAAACATCTATCAACTCAACATGGACATCAATCAACTTATATATGAGTCTACTACATCTCATCACACATATTTAAAACTATGTTATCTGGTTCGAACTACAATGACTCAATATTATGCAAAAATAATCAGAGAATGTATTGCTGCTATGCATTAATCCAAGTATAAATCATGTATAACCAAGTAATACCTGGAGCATTCTAGGGTCAAAACACAGGGAAGGGAAAGAGACAATCTTAACAGTACTAATCAGAATATACTCAAACGCATGACACTTGAAATGAAGCTGAAGGATGATTGCGATAATGATAATGCTATAGAGAAAAATAAAAAGGACTTGTGATAGAGGTAAAAACAGATAAGAGAGACTATCAAAGCTTTTACCGCAGCAACCACATGCGTTGATGAACTATCCTGTAGCGCATATTATAAATGAAATGCTATTGATGCTTAAGTGAGAAATAAACATGTGATTCTCTTCCGGTCTTACTCATGCGTTTGGCGTAGGACTAAGAACGTTTATGTTCACTTAGTTCATGTGTTAGAGCAGTTCTCTTACTTACTTGCAAGTAACTGAGTTATTCCTAAAATAGTCCAAACACATTCATGAATTATCTCTTGCGGCAACGCTAACTCTAACGCAACCTAGACTACATGCAATGCATTATCTTGCCCTACTTAGATATTTTCACATGTGTTACCCTTCTGGGATTTATCATGCTACTACCGCAATCGGCTGGCCAGGCAGAAATTAGTAATGAAAATATTAAAGCATCTAAGTAGAAAGCATCAACTTCATTCATTCAAAATAGAACGCATACAGAAAAGTTTATCACCACATGCGCCTAGGTTAAGCCTTGATAAAGAAAATTAGGTCATGCTACAAAATGAATACATAGCGCAATACATTTACAACAGGAATTAGCTGCGTTGAAAAAGGATTCTTCTTTCTTCACTGGTCTTGTCTCTTCTCTCTTTGCCTCACCTCTGTCTCTCCCTCAATCTCTCTCTCCCCCTTCACAATCAAATGGGCAAAGAATAAATAGGCTTGAGGATGCCGACTTCTCCAAGAAATGAGTTTGGGTGTTCTAATCGGTCATTGCCAGGCTGCAGCTCTACCACATATCAGTTCCAGCGTTGAATAGAGTGTCAATGTACCTTCTCAAGTGCTGGGCCCAACGCCTATGCTATATGATGACTTGGGCAAGGGAAGATACTACAATAATACATGCGTTAGATGATAAAATATTTGCGTTTTCCCACCGCATCAAGGAGATATACCCTGAAGACTCGTTTATCGCAATTCTTAAGCTTTTACGCGCCTATGTAGTGCATCAGTACCATTTTCTAGCCTTATTTAATTTAATTTTAGGTGAGAAATAACTTGCTTTTTGCAAGTTATCACTATCTATACGAGCCAAACAATTAATGCAATAAGAAGCAATTATAATCAAAATTATGGTTTTTTTTTTTAAATTAGAAAGTAAATTAAATATTTTTAAAATAAAGATATCAAAATAAAATAAAATTTTAAATTTAGAGGTAAATAGATCATTTGGAAATTCAAAACTAAAATGGTATAATCATAAAAATGCTAAAAAAGTCATGATAAAAACAAAGTACAGATAGCATTTTGGTCCCTGAGTTTCGAACTCAACAATTTTTATAGTTTGGATATCATTACACCCTTGGTCCCTTCATCCAATTTTTCGTTAATACTAATGGATTGATGACGTGACATACATTTTTTTATTAATTTTTTTTGCATTTTTTAAAATAAAATAATATATTAAATATATATATATATATATATATATATATATATATATATATATATATATATATATATATTTATTTATTTATTTATTTATTTTTCTTTTTTGTTCTTCTTCTTCCTCCCCATCTTCTTCTTCTCCATCTTCTTCAACCTAATTCCAACCTCCATCATCGGTCGCCGTCCTTTGCCACCAGCACCAGCGACCAACACTTTTTTTTTTTTTTTTTTTTTTAACATTTTCCTTCTGCCTCATTCTTGTCTTCTTCTTCTTATTCTTTTCTTCTTTTTTTTTTCCTCTTTGTTTTCTTTTTTTTTTCTTTTTACAAAATAAAAAGGGAGGAGGGAGGAGGAGCTCCCTCCTCCCCCCTTTTATGGTGCAAAAACAAGAGGAGAGAGAAGGAGCTTCCTCCTTCTCTCCCTCCTTCTGGCTAAAAACGTGATCATTTTGTTTTTGAAATAAAAAAACTAAGAGAAAGAAAAAAGAGAAGAAAAGAAGAAGAAAAACAAGAAAAAAAAAAGTTTCGACGGCGAGGGACGGATGTCGGTGATGGAGGCTGGAATTAGGTTGAAGAAGATGGGGAGGAAGAAGATGAAGAAAAATGAAAAAAAGAAAAATAATAAAAAATATATTTAATTTATTATTTTATTTTAAAAACTCAAAAAATTATTTTTTAATATAAAATGTATGTCACGTCATCAATCGTTAGTATTAACGAAAAATTATACAGAGGGACCAATGGTGTAACGAAATCCAAACCTCAAGGATAAAAATGTTGAGTTTGAAAACTCAAGAACTAAAATGTTACCTATCCCAAACCTTAGATTTTTTTTAGAATAATAGTTAAAGGTATATTTAAATCTTTATTTACAATAAAATTTTATATACTTTGATAGAGGGGTAAAATAAACTTGATATATGATGGAGAAAAGAACAAAAGAAAGAGGCCATTATTCCTTATGTTCGATTCAAAACATCATATTGAAAAAACTAAGATTTAAAATTTGTCTCTTTAATTTAGTACTTTTTAACCAAAATTTTTGGTTTACCCTATATGATACTTTATGAATTACTTTTGTCTCAAATATTTTATTATTGTTTTTTTCTATTAATTATCTTAACCGAAAGAAGGTTATTGATTCAAGGACACAACATTTTCTTTTACTAGTTTTTTTTTTGTCTTTGAGTTCAACAACATTTGGGGTGGAGGATTGAAACCTCTAATCTCTTGGTCATTGGTGCATACCAATGATCAATGGGTTATACTCACGGTAGCTTTTGTTTTACTAACTTTTTCTATATATTTTGTCTCATTGATAATTTTTTTCCGTTTGAAAAGTCTCTCTTTCAAAAAAAAAAAAAAAAAAAAATTAAAATTTTTAAAAACATTGCCTATTGAATCAAAAGAACTTTTAGAACATTGTAAAGAAAGGAAAAAAGGAAAGGTTTGTTTAACCATTTTGTTTCTATGCAATAAGCTTATTTACTTATCATTTTTTTAATGGGGTACCTATGGTAAAATAATTTAAATTAATTGTAAATATAGCAATAACATTCTACATTAGCAAATGTTGAGGGTAGAGTTTCAGTCAGGTCCGACATTAAGCCTGTTAAGGACTAAGTGTGAAAATGGAGCAAGATGTCAAAGGAGCGCAAAGAACCGATTAGTGACCCAATACCCCCAAGAAGAACAACCAAGGCCAAAAGGCCGACCTCCAGAGGAATCGGCCAAGAGACCCCATTAAAGGTCGACCAAGCCATGAGGCCAATCTCCATGCAGGTCAGCCAAGGCTTGCATGGCCAATGTAAACCCGGGACTTTCCTTGGAACATTTTCTCTTGTCATCTATTGTGGTTTCATGGTTGGATTAAATTGGTTGGAAGTTATTAATTTAGGAATAAAGAAGAAAGGAAAAGAAAAGAAAAGAATGGAAATAAAGAAGAAAGAAAAGGAAAAAGGAAAAGAAATTAGCAAAACAAAAGAAAAAAAAAAAAGAGAAAATGAGTGGGAATGGACAGCACAAAAACCCACCACCGACAGCCTTCTTTACCAGCCCATTACCATCCATTTTTCCATAATTTTCCATTCAAATCCTCAGAGAACTTGAGGGAGAGAGTGAAGGAAGAAGAAGAAGAAGAATTTCGTGGTTTTGAGGTTGAAGAAGATAAGAAAAGCTCATGCAAAGCCAGCCATAGCAGAGTCTGGATGCAAAACTGTCAACCTCTGGTTTTTTATTCGGTTTGAGCTACACAGAAGGATTTAAGAGGTAAGATTTGAATTTCTTGAAAGTTAGTTCATTTTCTAACAAATTACATGAAGGAAGCTTGAGCTAAATCGTATGAGAAGTTAATGGTTTTTGAAATGGAAAACAGAGCACAGGATTTTCGAGCAAACCAGGAGGATCTCTGGTGTTCTCAGGTGTTTTGAGCAGTCTGGGGTGTACAAGTCGAATCAGAAGCTCTATTTGGTATGGTTGGAAAGATTATTCAAATTCCTACAACTTTCATGAAGAATTCGTGAGCCAAAAATGACTTGAAGTAGGTTTAATTTCAGGAGGAAGATAAAGGGTAACAGAGAAGCTCAAATCTGTGTTGTCTGATTTCGGGGAATTTCTGGGCAAATCGGTTGGGAATCTCATTTTCAATTCTTCAGGTAAGTTGTAGAGTGTTCGAAAATGAAGAGTTTGATATGTATTTCATTAATTTTGGTTAAGTATTGAGGAAGTTAGGGTATAGAATCTGGAAAATCTGGAAAGTAGAATGTGAATGTGATTCTTAATCCAATTGTTTAAAAATTCATGAGCATGGAAAGGCAAAGCTATCTATGGTTCTAATGCTCGGTTTTGGTTATTTGACAGGCCAAGAGGAAATAGGTCGAGTCTACAAACTGGGGAACTAGATAAGACTGTGAGTGACAAAATGAATTTCGAAAATGTTCTTAAAGCATGAGTTTTGAGCTCAGATTTTCTAATGAGGTTTATATACGAGCACGTGTCTAATGACTTTATGAAAAGTAGCTGAAACGATATCTTTTAAAGCAAAGTATGAATTAGCAAGTACTTCTAAATGATTTTCGGTTTTCCACGAGCAAGCTGAGTAAGCTTAAGTTTTACGAAAGATAACGATAAGTAGGCATGTTTTAATGTTTTCATGTGATTTTCGAGATTTCTATTGACTACATGACTGGGATATTGAGCCCGAGGCTATATGGTACTGTGTGCACACAGGTTATATTCCGTTGTCGACGTTGAGTGTACTCCGTGACAACGATGCTGTCGTGAGTGCTGGGCGGGCCCCACTACGACAAAGACGATGGGAGTGCTGGGCGGGCCCCACTACATAGTAGGACTAGTAAACGTTGGTTGTACTGGGCGTGCCCTACACAACGTAGATCGGTCATGTTAGTTAAAACGTTTGATATACTTGATATGCCTTGCTAGATTCTTATTGACGGACTTGCGAAATGTTTTAGAAAGCCTTTATCCTTACACGTTTATGTTAAACGCTTTGACTGAGCATATTTATACGTTTAAAGGTTTATCACGTGTTTTGACTTCCAGATTTAGAGTTTTAAAATTAGTCACTCACTGGGCTTCGTAGCTCATTCTTTCAAAGTGTTTTCCACTTTTCAGGTAGAGATCGAGCTCCCGGTGCCTAATACACTGCCAACGTCTGCTGAAAGTTCTAGATCAAGCTCCAGTACGTGGTTGGAGTTGTGTATTGAGTCCGTTCATATTGTAAGTGTTTTGTAAGGGTTGTATAATATCGTCCTAGAGGTCGTGGATGTATAACCCTAGTTGTATATGTTTTGGTCGTGATATCTATATCAGGTTACTTTCCAAACCAGGTTATGTCAGGGCTGCACCATTTGTATGTTGAAAGGTTTCCGTGGATTCCGCTGTGTGGTGTTTCATATAGAATGTTTTATATCTATGATTAGTATGTTTATCAGGTTCAACGTTTCAGTAGGGTCAACAGGGATCGTTAGAGGTGACGATGTCTGTTGGCTTCACGCAGTCTTTCGAGCTAAGCTAGCAGGTGGTCCGGGAGGGGGTGTGACAGCCAACCATTAAGGGCATCGGTTATAGTTTCGGAGACCCACCCCCGAGAGGGTGGGCCATGTCCACGTTGATGATGAAGACCAAACCCATGACCATCAGCTATGGGTTGGAAGCTCATGGGTCTAGACCTCTAGCGCTCATATGGACAAGACATTGGTGATGAAGACCAAGCCCAACAACTGTTACGTATTCATAACTGTCAATTCAAGAGGGTTGAGAATCAAGACAAGTCTCTCGGATGGATTAATACTAGCATTTTTACTATCCTATTTTCGTACTATAAATAGAAAACTCTGAAAGGAAGGAAGGTACGTCCAAAACACTCACTTTCTACTATGATTTGAGCTCTCTCATTGTTCTCAAAACCCTATTCTAACTCTGGCATCGAAGTGTGTGTGGCTTAGCACCACACCAATGCTCAGTTAGTTCTCATTGTAGGCATACAATTGTGTTGGGTTTTATGTCCTAAAACTCGTGGTAGTAAATGTAACAAGTTAATTATAACCAATAAAGCGTTATTGAAAAGTGATTCAATAAGTTGTTATTGAACGATTGTTTAAATTATGCATCAATTAACCCAAATCCAATAAACTAACATCCATGACGATATGATATGAATACTTGAACTTTATGTAGTGACATAAAAGTGGATCAAGTTCAAGTAATAGCCTAAATGGTCTATAGTATAGGGATAAGACTAGGTACCTTATACTGGGAACACTATGTGATGCGGTCCACTTTGTATCTGAATCGTTCATGTAGAGACATGTGAGTGGGAGCGTCCTATGCAAATGAGTTTGCATAAGACCAGGACCGAGAAATAAGTCACTCTTGCTTTATAATGTCGTTTATTGACAAGATTGACTATTTCATGCGATGACCTAGGTAACTCGATCTTAATCCTGAGCTAACTATGAACTCCTGTTTGATACGAACCGAGGTGTCTTAATCAAGCTACAATAAACCAAGATGCTTACAAACTTTAGAGTTAGCTTTTTGGAAGATGAATCTCGGATTTAAGGCATTTTTATTGTAATTTTCAGTTTTAAAGTTGTGTTTTTAATGTTTTAACTTATTATTTAGTTAGTGGTCATTATAGCATTGATGGGGATGAAAGTTACAACCCTTCATATGACCATAGGTTGTGTTTGGAGGCTATAAATAGCCATCTATGTTGTTGCTTTGAGGAAAGATTAGTTTTGATGGAATTTCAATGAAAATGAAGTCTTTTGAGCCTAAAGGCCATGAGCAACTTTGCATATCTTGTGTTTAGATTTGCATGCTAGGATCATTCAAGTAGCGTTGATCAAACTACTTGTGGAGTGATTTGAATCTCGAGTTTAGAAACGAGTTTTCTATACTCTTGATCTTGATCGTCAAGGTAAATCCGTTCTATCTTCTTCCTTGGGATGAAATCATCTTGTTTTGGGGGTCTTAGCATTTAAGATCTCGGGGTTTGCATATCCTTAAGGGTTCTTAGATCCAATTGGCTCGGGCTGTCATATGACTGTTTATTTGGAATTATCCTTTGATTTGCATGGGTGAGAGTGGCTCATCATCACCGACTCAATAAGTCTACCATTTTGGGGATAATACCGGGTAGATAGCTGGGGGAATAGTTCTGCAAGACGGAATTCACTCCTACCCGATTTAGGGATAGTAGAGGGGCTATTCCCTTAAGTGCTGACTCTAGGACTTGAACAAAGGGATCCCGCCCTCTCATTTTCCTTTAGGTATTAGCTTTAGTGATCGGACCACAAACCAATTGTTCATTAGGGACTCAGTGGGGACATAAGGAACTAGATGTAACTTCAGGAGTAAAACAGACTTTTGACCTAGCTGTAGTTACGAACAACCTGTGAAGGGTCGACTTACTAATCATGGTTATATCGGGTGGACAGAAATATATCTACAGTGAGGGTAGTGCAACTACGGGCTATAGTGGAGTGTCTCGTTAGTTTAACGAATGTTGGTTAACTAGGCTAAAAGAGTTTAGCCGGTTAATCTCGGATCGTTGGAGCCCATGATCTGTAGGTCCATTAGGTCCTCCTGCAAGCTCGTATGGAATAAACCTTAGAACAAATGTGATGAATAAATTTGAAACGATCAAATTCATTATAGGGAGTTGTGGTTAAATTATATATGTTCAATATATTTAACGTTAAAGTTTAATTACGAATTAAACTATAAAATTAGAGAGAGTTGGTAATATTTAATTATGATTTAAATATTGCTGGTATATTATGTATTTGATACATAATGTGGTTTAAATATGAATAGGGATTCATATTCGAGATATCGTTAAGAAAGAGATCGAGATTGAAGAGGTCGAATTGGTGTGGTTGATTAATTTAATATTTGATATAAAATTAATAATTAATTAAAATTTTTAATTAATTATTAAAATTAAAATTGATTTAGAAATTAAATATTTTTTAGTTATTTAAATTTATTATATAAATTAAAACAAAATAAAGAAATCAATTTTATTTTATGATTTAATTAAATCAAGAGGTTTAAAACCTCAAGTTGACACCAATTGTGTGACTCATCTTAAACCTCTTGGAGGTGTCTCTTTTTGGAGAGTTTCCACTTAGAAAACAATTCATTTAATCAGTGATCAGGTGATTAAAAGCATTAAGGAAAAAATACACAAATGAATGATAATGAAAATCAAACCAAATCACTTCATTAATTAAGCAAAAATTCAACAAACTAAATCATACTCATAGAATTTAGGAATTAACTATTCATAATCACTAAACATCCAATAATTCCTAATCACACCTATTCTAGAAACTAAAAACCAAGGAAAAGAGAAGAGAAATGCTCATAATCAAGTCGATCTCCTTGATCCCATAGTATCTTCATCGATCCCGAGCTCCCAAGATCTTCAACAAGGCTCCAATTCTTCTCCTAAAACCCCCAATTTTAGTATTGAATCGGGAATAGGGTGAAAACCCTCAAATTGGCTCCCCAAACTTGACTGAAAATGACCTATTTATAGCTGCCCAGCCTCTCCTGCGTCGAAACACTGACGTCACAGCTTCTCGACGTCGTGACGTATGATACTTGACGCCCAAGTCGCTTCAACAACGAGACGTGTTGAAGACGCTACCCCATATTTGGCTTGGTCTTCACGGATTGCCAGCATCGAGACACTCAAGGCTAGCGTCTCGACACTAGCTCTCGGATCTCCTCTTCAAAATGGCCCTTTGGACATCATTTTGGGCCTCCAACTCTTTTCTCTTGGACTTTTGGACTTGGATCTTCAATGGTCTTCTTCAAAATGCTCCAAAATCATCTAAAATCTCTCAAGAACTCTCATTTTGCTTCTTTGGCTCAGTTTTTGAAATTTAAACATAAAATGACATCAAAGCACACAAAAACTAGCTAAAATTAATAGGAAATAGATGTGGCTATAAGCATGCTGAAAAACATATTAAATCCTAGATCTAATTATGTTTTTCCTATATAATTTAAAGATCAAGAATAACTTACTTCCGTCTGAAGTCTTGACCGATTCTCCAACTCCTTGGATTTTCCTTCTGAAAAACAGCAGCCTCTCGATCACAATAATTTGCTGGAAAAACCTCCAAATGGATGTGAACACCACCACAATTGAAATAGATTCTTACTTTTAGAAAGTTTGTTAATTGTTCCCAAGATTAAGAGGAACTTAATTTCTATTTCATGTTTGATTGAACAATCGTATACAATTATTTTTAATATGAATGAAGCGTTCATTTAGAAGAATGGTGTACTTATTTGTTCAACCAAATTAGAAAATAACTTGTATGTATTAAGACCAATCGAAAACAAAGCACTTTTAAATCACGAATTATTTAAAACTGCTGAAACTCAAAGAAAAAGACAAAAGATTTCTCCAACAAGTAACAATACTCATCTTTGGCATCTTAGACTTGGTCATATAAACATCGATAGAATCGGTCGTTTGGTAAAGAATGGACTTCTAAGAAAGTTAGAAGATGATTCACTACCACCTTGTGAATCTTGTCTCTAGGGCAAAATGACCAAAAGACCCTTTACTGGAAAAGGTTACAGAGCCAAAGAACCCTTAGTACATTCGGATCTCTGTGGTCCAATGAATGTAAAAGCTCGAGGAGGGTACAAATATTTCATCTCATTTATAGATGGTTATTCAAGATATGGTTACTTGTACCTAATGGGACATAAGTCTGAAGCCCTTGAAAAGTTTAAGGAGTTTAAGGCTGAAGTTGAAAACCTATTAGGTAAATCAATTAAAGTACTTCGATCTGATCGAGAAGGGGAGTATATGGATCAAAGATTCCAGGATTATATGATAGAAAATGGAATCCAATCTCAACTCTCAGCCCCTGGTACACCTCAACAAAATGGTGTATCAGAAAGGAGAAATAGAACCTTGTTAGACATGGTTCGATCAATGATGAGCTATGCTCAATTGCCTAGCTCGTTTTGGGGGTATGCAGTAGAGACTGCAGTACACATCTTGACCAATGTTCCCTCGAAAAATGTTTCTGAAACGCCTTTCGAATTATGGAAGGGGCGTAAACCTAGTTTGCATCACTTTCGCATCTGGGGTTGTCGAGCACACATGTTTGTGACAAATCCTAAGAAACTGGAACCTCGTTCAAAACTGTGCCAATTTGTTGGTTACCCTAAAGAAACGAGAGGTGGTTATTTCTACGACCCACAAGAAAATAAGGTGATTGTATCGACAAACGCCACCTTCTTGGAGGAATACCACATGAGGGATCATAAACCACGTAGAAAAATAATATTAGGAGAAGCTACTGAAGAATCACCAAGAGTTGTTGACGAAGCTGGACCTTCAACAAGGGTTGATGAAGGAACTACTGCTTCAGATCCATCCCGTCCTTTTCAAACGTTGAGAATGCCTCGATGTGGTGGGAGGGTTGTATTACAACCTGATCGCTACTTGGGTTTAACTGAAACTCAGGTTGTCATACATAATGATGGCATTGAGGATCCATTGTCCTATCGACAGACAATGAATGACGAAGATAAGGATGAATGGGTCAAAGCCATGAACCTGTAAATGGAGTCAATGCACTCCAATTCTGTATGGGAACTCGTAGATCTACCAGATGGGGTAAAACCCATAGGGTGTAAATGGATCTATAAGAGAAAAAGAGATGCAGCTGGGAAGGTACATACCTTCAAAGCTAGACTAGTGGCAAAGGGTTAAACCCAAAAGGAAGGGGTTGAGTATGAGGAAACCTTTTCTCCTGTAGCCATGTTAAAGTCCATAAGAATTCTCTTGTCCATAGCCACATATTATGACTTTGAAATATGGCAAATGGATGTCAAGACGGCCTTTCTGAATGGTAATCTTGAAGAGAATATCTTCATGTCTCAACCCGAAGGGTTCATAGCCAAGGTCAAGAACAAAAGGTTTGTAAGCTCAATCGATCCATTTATGGATTGAAACAAGCGTCCAGATCATGGAACATTAGATTTGATACTACGATCAAATCTTTTGGTTTTGACCAAAACATTGATGAGCCTTGTGTGTACAAGAAAATCAACAAAAAGAGAGTAGCTTTTCTAATACTTTATGTAGACGACATCCTACTCATTGGGAATGATGTAGGATACCTCACTGACATTAAGAAATGGTTAGTAGCCCAATTCCAAATGAAAGATCTAGGAGAGGCTCAATGTGTTCTTGGAATCCAAATCATTAGGGATCGTAAGAACAAAACGCTAGCACTGTCTCAAGCAATGTATATTGACAAAATGTTGTCTTGATATTCGATGGAAAACTCCAAGAATGGATTATTACCCTTCAGACATGGGGTACACCTGTCTAAGGAACAGTCTCCTAAGACACCTCAAGAGATTGAGAACATGAGACACATTCCCTATGCCTCAGCTGTGGGCAGCTTAATGTATGCTATGCTTTGCATTAGGCCTAACATATGTTATGCAGTAGGAGTAGTCAGTAGGTATCAGTCTAATCTAGGGTTGGACCACTGGGGAGCGGTTAAGAATATCCTCAAATATCTTCGGAGAACGAGGAACTACATGCTTGTGTATGGAGCTAAGGATTTTATTCTTACTGGATACACTGACTCTGACTTTCAAGCTGATAAGGATTCACGAAAATCCACATCAGGGTCAGTATTCACCCTCAATGGTGGAACAGTAGTTTGGAGAAGCATCAAACAAGGATGCATAACAGACTCAACCATGGAGGCTGAGTATGTAGCAGCTTGCGAAGCAACTAAGGATGCAGTCTGGCTTAGAAAGTTCTTGACTGATTTGGAAGTTGTTCCAAATATGAACGTGATCATAACACTATACTGTGACAACAGTGGGGCTGCAGCCAAGTCAAAAGAACCTCGAAGCCACAAACGGGGTAAACACATCGAAAGGAAGTATCACCTGATACGAGAGATTGTGCAACGAGGAGATGTGATCGTCACTAAGCTCGCTTCAGAGCACAACATCGCTGATCCATTTACGAAGGCTCTCACGGCTAAAGTGTTTGAGGGTCATCTAGAGGGTCTAGGTCTACGAGATATGTATGCCATCTAATCTAGGGCAAGTGGAAGAAATGTATAATGGGTATAAGGATGCCCTAGTTCATTGTATTATTTTAGTATACATGACATTTCCAACTTTAGATTATTGCATTTACATCCCACTAACTAGTGTTTTAGTTCAAGTGGGAGTTTGTTGGGTTTTATGCCCTAAAACTCGTAGATAGTGAATGTAACCGTTGACTGGATATTAATGAAATAATATTGATATATTTTTCCATTAAATGTTATTAGTTATTCTATATTTGTCTTTGCCTAAAATAACCTAATCCAATAAACTAGACATCCTAGGCTGTAATATGAGTCTTGAACTATATGTAGCGACATATGGGGATCACTGTTCAAGAAACAGCCTAAAGGGTCTATAGTATAGGGATAAGATTGGGTGCCTTATCCTGGTGACACTATGCATACGACCCACTTTGTATTTGATACAAACGCTATGATCCAACGCGTTCGTGTAGGAGACATGCGAGTGGGGGTATCCTATGCAATGAGTTTGCATAAGACCGGACCGCGGAATAGTAACTACTGGTTATAACACCGTTAACTAGTTGGTTTTCTATTTCACTAGGACGACCTAGACAACTTGGTCTTAATCCTGAGTTGATTATGGACTCCTGCTCATGAGGGATTGTCCTTTGATTTGTATGGGTGAGAGTGGCCAATACGCCGACTCAATAAGCCTACCATTTTGGGGACAAGACCGAATGGGGAGCTAGGAACATAATCGTACAAGATGGAATTCACTCCTTCCCAACTTTAGGGAAGCAGATGAGTGTTCCCTTAAGTGGTGACTCCAAGTCTTAAACAAAGGGTCCTACCCTCTCAATGGCACGAGAGGGTTTTCTGTTTGATGGTTGGACCACAAACGGGTTGTTCATTAGAGGAGAATTGGTACTTAGGAAAATAGAAGTAACCTAGGGGTAAAACGGTAATTTGACCCAGCTGGTGTTACGGACACTCGTGAAGGACTAACTAGTCGATATTGGTCTATATCCGTGGACACAGAAAATATGTCTGCAGTGATAAGAGTGCAACTGTGAGTCTATAGTGGAATGTACACTCAGTTAATGAATATTGATTAATTTGGTTAATGAGTTTGACCAATTAATCTCACATCATTGGAGCTTCTGATCTGCATGTCCATTAGGTCCCACTGGTAGCTCATAAAGTAATTTGAGGCAACTAAGTAATAAATGTAAATTGAAAGTGTTCAAATTACTAAGGAAAATAATATAATATATATTGATATATTATTATGAGAGAAATTAATATTTGAAGAAATTCAAATATTAATATAAATTTGAGTCACATTAAATTTATGGAAGTTTGAAAGAGTTCAAATATGAATGAATTAATTTTAAGGCCTAAAATCTATTTGGGCAAATTAATTAATTCAAGGCCGGAAATTAAATATATGATATTTAATTGGTGGTTAATTAATTAAAGAATTAATTAATCGAGAATTAATCAATTATGGAAATAATTAATCACTTAAGAAAGTGATTAATCATTTATGGAAATGATCTAGTCACTTATGGAAGTAATTAGTCATTTGTGGAAAAGATTAATCAATTATGGAATTGATTGATCTTGGATTGATTAAATAAGGAATAAGATTGAATCAATTTTGGAAAAGATTGATTTAATTGAATATTTTATTCATGGCCACTCTTCTATAAATAGAACACTAGACCTAATTGGTTTAGTAGCCCTCTTGCTCTTAGACTCACAAGACAAGACCTTAGAATTCTCTCTAGCCTTCCTCTTAGAGAAAGACTCCCACAAGTCTTTTGCCTCCTAGACTTAGAGACATACTGGTGTAACCTTTGTGGTTATTGTGTCTTTAAAGAAAATTTCCAGCGAAGATATCAAGAAGGAGTCGCTGCATTTTTGTTCGTTGGAGCATCGTTGGCGAAGAACGGTGAAGTCTACAACGAAGGTTTGTAACGGTTCTTTCCCGTTTCTTTAGAAAAACATGAAAATAAATTTAGATTTAATTTTCAAGCATGTTTATAGCAATTTCCATCAACTTTAAAGTATGTTTAAAGTTTATTTTGTCTTCTCGTAATGGTATTTTAATGTTAATTAATATACAGCGTAAGGTCCAATCGATGCGCTTCCGCTGCGTAGGGGCTTTCATCTCCTTCAAGGTACCTCTCTGTCCTCCTGCATCTCCAGCACTACAAAGTCTACTGAAAAAATGAACTTATTTACCTTCACTAACACGTCCTCCACGATCCCCATCGGGTGAGTAACTGATCGGTCTGCCAGCTAGAGGGTTATGTCAGTGTCTTTCAGTCCAGTAAGTCCAATCTTCCTGAAAAGGGAATAGGACAGAAGATTAATACTCGCTCCCAAATCACATAATGCCCTATCAAATGACATCTCTCCTATTGTACAAGGAACAGTGAAACTCCCTAGATCTTTCTGTTTTAGAGGCATCTTCCCTAAGACTATTGTGCTACTGTTTTCCGATAATCTAAAAACTTCATTTTTCTTCAAATTTTTCTTTTTCGCAAGCATCTCTTTCATAAACTTCCCATAGTTTGGCATGTTAGATAAAGCATCTACTAGAGGTATATTAACAGTTAATTTTATGAACATCTCTAGAAACCTAGCAAACTGCTCATCTAAGTTAACATTTTTTGAATCTATGGGGAAAAGGCAACTCCTTGTAATCGAAAGTCGAACATTTGCCCCTCCTCCTGGGCGAGCTAATGTGAGACGCCCGGTCATGATGGTTGCACGGGACTACCTCTTCTTCTTCATCTTTCATCTTCTTTTTCAACTTCTCTTTTTCATCCACCTTTTTGGTTCCTGCAAAATTGTTAGATAAATCAAAATTAAAGTCAACTGAGCAAGGAGTTTGGGACCTGTCTGCAGAAGTTTTTTCTGCCTCAGCCTCACTGTCTTCATCCAGGCTCATTCTTTCTTCCTTCTTCTACTTCTCTTCATTCGAGAGGTTCTCCAATTGTCTCCCATTTCAGTTACATTGTTCTCTGGGGTTCACCTCTGTATCACTGGGAAACTTACCCTTTTGAAGGGTGTTCACTACTGTGGAAATCTGTCCCAGTTGAACTTTCCTATTTTTAAGAGCGATGTCGTGGTTGTTCGCTAATGTCACCAAGGTATTCACCGTCGATTGGAGATTAACATTTAGCACCTTCTACTCCTTAATGAAGAGCGCCACCATCTCCTCCAGGTTGATCTTCTTTTCCTAAGTACTTGATGTTGAAGCAAGTTCCGGCGGTGGCTGCAAAACATTTTTAGTATTTGAATAAGAAAAATTCTCATGGTTGTGCAAACCTTGGTGGTAGAAATTCGGTAGGCCTTGATTTTGATTGTATGCACGGTTGCCTACAAACTGAACTTCTTCCACTTCTTGGTTCTCCTTCTTTGAATAGTTCTCCACTAAGGTAGAAATGGATTTTACAACCTCAGAAGAAGACAATTTGTTTAGCACGTTCGTCAGGGAAGCCATTTGCGCCTTCAGTGAGCTTGATTCATCAATCTCGTAAATGCCAACCTTTTTTGATGATGATGCCCTCTCCGTGGGCCACTGGTAACTGGTGGATGCCATGTCCTCCAAAAGATCCTTCGCGTCTGTAACGGTTTTTGATAAAAAGCTCCCACCTGCAGATGTATCAAGAACAATTTTAGTGGAAGAATTCAAACTGTTATAAAATAATTGTACCTGGAGCCAATCCGGGTAGCCATGCAGTGGGCATCTCCTAAGCATCTCCTTGTAGCGTTCCCACGTCTTGTACAATTGCTCATCATCAAGTTGTCTGAATGTACCAATCTTCGTACAGAGTTTGGTTGTCTTGGCGGGTGGGAAGAATTTTGTGAGAAACGCTTGAGCTAGCTCATCCTAGGTTATTATACTGCCAGGTTCTAACGATTCTAACCAATCTTTAGCTTTATCTTGGAGAGAGAATGGAAACAACCTTCGTCTTATAGCGTCTGTCGAAACTCCGTTCATCTTGACCATCCCAAAAATCTCGAGAAAGGACTGATGATAGGAGTGAGGATCTTCTGAATGATGTCCTTTAAAAGAATAGTCCCTCGCCATTTGGATCAACCCCGTCTTCAATTCGAAATTGTTTTCCTGTATGGGAGCGTAGACGATGCCAGAATTTTCGGTTGGGAGAATCGGCTGTAAAAAATCTCTAATAGCCTTGGGTGCATTATCTTGCTAGGCCATCTTTTCCGTCAATCTTTTATCTCTACGAATAGCTCTAATTGTTTTATCTATCTCAAGATTTAAAGGAAACAAATTAGCCTCCTTATCACTTCGCATACACAACCCCCAAGCTAATAAAAAAAAAAAACTATTCACAAAAAGAATAAAAGAAATTCAAATATTTACACCCTAAATTAATATTCAATCCTTTCTTTTTAATGTCAGAAAATTATGTTGCCTAAAACAAACCTCCCCGACAACGGCGCCAAAAACTTGTTGCTATGACCGGAAGCGTACGGTTGCCTCAAGTAATATAAAACGGTAAGTAACCGAGTATCGAATTCCACAGGGAGGATCGGTTAGACAAGATAATGAACTGAACACTAAAAATACTAAGATAGGATATTATTCAGGGACCTAAACATGATGATAAGATGCAATAAAAAATTAAAGCAATCACAGAATCAAAATGATCAATCAAAGTGGAAAAGATGGAGCAAGAGTCAATTGAGAGGCGGGGTCTTGAAATTCGAATTATAGCTAACTAATTATTCTAATTATTCTATCTTATGTCCGACTAATTATAAACCTAGAATCTCCGTTTATTACATAGGTTCTCCTTTCGGTTTCCCCTAATTATAACTAACTCATTTTAATAACCTAAGTGTCCTTAGCGCTATTAAACGGGGTAATTAATGAGTCCTGATTCATTTTCAGTCTCTAAGCCTAACCAACTACTCTCGTTGTCACTACGAGCAGTTAAGACTAGTTGAGTGGGGGTTTATGATCTATCTTAACTTCTCTCCGTCAAGTTTTCATTAAGAATCTAGTCACTATAAAATTGACTAGATTCCATAGAGCATTACGAGCACCCACACAAATAATTAGTATAATGGACACAGAGATAGCAATTAAAATAACAATTAACTAATCTCTCATTCAAGACCCGCAATCGGGATTTAGCTATACATGAGTGTCAAAACTTCCCGAATATACATACTAGAAAGCATAAATGAGCAATTAAAGAGATTAGGAGATGAACCATAGAGAGAACCCTTGCTTGCGGCTTGGATCCTCTCCGTTACAAGCTCCCGAGCACTCAAAAAATGCCCAATACAATATTTCTCACTTTCCTCAAAACTCGACCCTCAAGGGAGGCTCCAAGAGCCTTAGAAGGACTAAAGAAATTTATTAGAGAATTGATTGATGATGGAAATGAGGAGTGAGTCGTGCCTTATATAGGGTTGGAAATGGGGTAGTGTCGTGACACTGATGTCACAACGTCGCGATGCTGTGACGTAATCGTCTTAGACAGGAAGCATCCCAGCGTCGAGACGCTCAGGGACAGCGCCAGAACATTCCAGTCGCACTTCAAGGGCTGAATCTTGTACTTTCCTCCATTATTTGGCCCAAATGTCTTCCATGATGGGTCTTGGGCTATTTCTTCTCTACCCAACTTTATCTTTAAAGATTTCCTCCAACAATTTGGGCTTCTTTTCTCTTCGTTTTCTCCAAATTTCCATAAAAACTCCTAGGGACCAAAATTACACAATTAAATAGATTTGTATGATAAAAACACAATAAAAGCACAACAAAAGCTAATAAATCCAAGAACAAAATAGCAACGTTTATGCTTGCTAATAATGCCATCATCAGGTATGACGACCTAGGCTTTGGTTAAGCCCATGTAATGGTCAGGCTGTATAAAAAACCCTCCCACTACGTCGAGGCACTCTCAACTCTTGAGATGGATGTGACTAACAAAATGAACTGGCCCCATCAACAACTCTTGTTGAAGGGCCAGCCTCATCAACAACTCTTGTTGATGTTTCTGTAGCTTCATTAGCTAATTCACTTAATACGACCTTACTTCGTGGCCTATGATTTCTTATGTGGTCTTCTTTCAAGAATTTAACATTTGTTGATACAAACACCTTATTCTCTTGTGGACCGGAGAAGTATCCACCTCTCGTTTCCTTGGGGTAGCCTACAAATATGCATAATTTTGAACGGGGTTCTAGTTTCTTTGGGTTAGTCACAAGCGCGTGTGTTGGACACCCCCAAATCCTGAAATAACGTAAACTACGTTTATGCCCTCTCCGCAACTCAAAAGGTGTTTCATTTTTTTATGGAACGTTATTCAAAATATGGACTGCAGTCAACACTACATGACCTCAAAACGAGTCAGGCAGCTGAGCGTAGCTCATCATGGATTGAACCATATCCAATAGGGTTCTGTTTCTCCTTTCTGATATACCATTCTGCTGAGGTGTACCAGGCATTGAGAGTTGGGATGTGAATCCATGTTCTATCAAATAATCTTGAAATCTCAAGTCCATATACTCTCCACCTCGATCAGATCGAAGTTTTTTTATTGTCTTACCTAACAAGTTTTCAACTTCAGTCTTAAGTTTCTTGAACTTTTCAAGGGCTTCAGACTTATGTTGCATTAAGTAATCTCTTTGGGAGAAATCATTTGCCTTTTATTACTTTGAGTAGTAGCAATCTTAAACAACTTAGTGTTCATGACTGCTTTACTCTCGATTGGTCTTAAAACATGTAAATTATTTTCCAATTTAGCTGAACAAATATTGATTCCCTTTCTAGAAATGAAAGATTCATTCACTGAGAAAGATATGGAATAATCTTGTTCAAACATACGAGATATAGAAATCAAATTTCTTTTGATGTTGAGAGTAACATACGTTTGATAACGTTCTCGTTTCTTGTTTCTTGTTTCCTGTTTCTTGTTTCTTGTTTTTTAAGAACTAGAAACACAAAACATGTTTGATAACTATTTCTGTTCTTTGTTTCTCTGAAAAAAGAAACTGAAACACATATGTGTTTGATAACCGGTTCTTGTTTCTTGTTTTTTTAGTTAAAACAAAATTTAGAACATATAATATAAAAATATATTAATTTTCAACGATTATTTTTTTATTTCTCCTTCTTCTTCCTCATCACTACCACCATTGTTACCGATCACACGCCGTCGTTGACCATCGGCCATCGCTACCGACCTCCGACCACTGGGCAAATGCTAACAGTCAGCGGCAAATGTTGGAAAAGTCGTCGGCGGGTGGTGGCGGTCGTTGAAAATAAGAAAAAAAGGAAAAAGTTTCGGTCGACGACGATAGTGGCGGTCGGTTGTCGGAGGCCGACAGTGGCATCTGGTAGTCAGAGGTCAACTGTAGCAGCTGGTCGACGGAGGTCGATGGCGGTCAGTTGGCGAATGCCGATCAGTGGAGGTCGACGACGACTGGTAGCCAGAGGTCGATGCCGACCGGTAGTCAAAGGTCGACGGTGATCGGCGTCGCCCAGTAGTCGAAGTTCGACGGTGGCGGTCGGTCAGCAGAGGTCGGCAGCGCCTGGTATTCAGAGGTCGACAGTAGCGGCTGGTTGGCGGCGCCCGGTAGTCTGAGGTTGACAGTAGTCCGAGGTCAACGGTGGCAATCGGCCGACGAAGGCTGGTAGTCATGGGTCGACGGTGGAGGTTGGTCGGTGGCGGCCAGTAGTCGAAGGTCAACGGTGGTGATCGATCGACATATACCGGTTAGCGGAGGTCGGCGACGCTCGGTAGTCAGAGGTCGAAGGTGGCGGTCGTTCGGTGGAGGTCGGCGGCTGTCGATAGTCAGAGGTCGACGGTTGTGGCTGGTCGACAGCGCTCGGTATTCTGAGGTCGACGGTAGAGATCAATCAGCAGAGGCTGGTCAGCGGGGGGGTCGACGACGACCAGTAGTCGAAGGTCGACGATGATGGTTGGTCGACGGCGCTAGGTAGTCGGAGGTCGACAATAGCGGTCGATCGGTGGAGGCCGGTTATCGTAGGTCGACGGTGGCGGTCGGTTGGCAGAGGTCAGCGTTGGTCGGTAGTCAGAGGTCAACGACGGCGGCTGTTCGGTGGAGGTCAGCGACAATCGGTAGTCGGAGGTCGATGGTAGCTGTCGATCGGTGAAGGTTGGTGGTGGCAACCAGTCGATGGTGGCGATGATCGTCGGAAAAGTCATCGAAAGAATTTTTGAAAAAAGTGTTAGAGAAGTCACTGTCGTCGGTCGGTCAGCGGAGGTCTTCGGTGACGGGCGATCGGTGGAGGTCGACAGCAGCGGTAGTCGGAGGTCGATGGTGGCTGTCGGTAAAAAAAAAAAGATGGATCTAGGAATGGAAGAGAGAGATGGATACATGCCTGAAAGAAAAAAAAAAAAAAGAAACAGAATTTGAGAAATAACTTTTTGTAGTTTCTCAAATTTTGGCCATTTTCTAGAAACGTTTCTAGAAATTTAGAAACAAGAAACAGGGATGAGTTATCAAACATGTTTGTTTCTTAAAAATGAGAAACAGGAACAAGAAACAAGAAACAGGAACGTTATCAAACGAGCTCATACACATCATCTAATGATATGTATTTATTTTGACTGAAAAATATTTTGATGTTCTCTACTGTATAGCTGAGACGACCTCTCCAGTTCCAACTTTGAGAGTCATCTCACCAATTTCAAGTTGTTGCATGAACACATTCCTTTAAAGGAAGAACAAACGTGGTTAATAGCCCGTGAATTTAATATCCAGGCAGAATCATCATTCTCCTCTAAGCACGTTTCCAAGACAAGTAAATCATATTTACAGTCTCTGGAAATGTTCTTTTTGGCTAAGCAATGTTCTATGTCATATTCATCATGAACATTTCTTAATGAATTAGGCATTGGGGCATGAGGATATTGACGAGACAGGTCAAGGGTCCCGACCAAATGAGATTTATATTCCACGACACTACAACTATTTTGTAGAAATAGTGGCTGGGGTCGAACACACGGAAAGGGAATCTAGTGAATGCAGTTTTTTGTGTTCACACAATAAGGGGTTTTGAAACGAACGAATCAAAGAAGTAAATAAAATGCTGAATGTAAATAAAATTAAGCAGGACAAAGATGCAACAAAGAAATATGGAATAAAATTCAATTTAAACAAGGATCGTTGGATTGGGAATGCTATGCTTGAATATTTTACTACTTGGCTTCCTAGTTTTCTCTAAAATTCATTCCTTGTTATTAATGTGAACCTAGTATAGCTTCTCAGTTACTCGGAGGACCCACCTACACTAACCTGTGTTTAATTAAATAATTAACCTAGAACCCTGTAGCTAACATAATTAATTAATTTGATTGATCGCCCGCTACCCCGCATGCATAGCCCAATGACCACCAAACTATATCTAACTAATCTAAAATAAACAACCCGAGACCTTGCGATTGCTTACATACATTAGCCGCTTTAAACTCATGAATTCGAAATTGCATTAGTTAAATATAAATGAAATTTAAATTCAATTAACACAACTTTTATCATGCATCTTAGGCTTATCAAGAATCTACACTCAATAGTGATGGATTTGCCTCGACCTAGTGGCTATCTCAAATAACTGATAGAATGCACAAAACAATAATTTCCTAGAGTCGTCAATTCTAAGTCATTAATCCCATGCATTGGTTTAAACGAGATACATGAAAAGCTCATAAAAACAGAAAGGAACAGTAAGTAATAACCAGAAAACTCAGCCAGGCAACATAATATTCAAAGCATAAACCCAATCCAACGATTCCAAGTAACTTAGCTACTCATAGAAAATGAAAAACAACAAATAAATCCAAAAGAATGCATAAAAATTGACCCTAAAAGGTCTACACAGTAGAGAGAAACGAAAAAGGACGAAAAGAGTCAAAAAAACTCGAAAATTCTAACCTAACGGAGGACTAAACCGAAGCCCTATATTTATAGAAAACGTCGTAGCATCGAGATGTCAGGCTCGGTGGCTCGACGCCACGGACTTTGTTCTCCGTGCCAATTTTGCGTCGACGTCAAGACACTAGGGGCAACGTCGAGACGCCATCTCCAATCCGAGCCTTGCTACCTTTTTTCTTAGTTTGTCTCCGTCTTTCTCGGTATGGGGATTCAACCTTCGATTCTTTGTGTAGTTCTTCAGGCCCGCTTCAATCCACTCAGGTCTTTTTACCTCCTCCTCGTCCAAGTACGTCGAGATGGCTCCAAAACTCCATAATTGGCCCGAAATAACACCAATTTCTGCAGTTGGCTCCTGATATCACCTATGCTCGAAGTTCCTGCAAATAAGACAAGTAAAGTGTAAAATCCCTCTAACAAGCTTAGATAAGAGGCAATAAAATAGCACGAATCATGTGCTATCAAATACCCTCAACCTAAATCTTGCTAGTCCTCGAGTAAGCCACACACAAACCAAAGAAAAGATGTTGTGCCTATAGGTGTAAAGTGATTTAATCCTCAAAGCTCAAACATTCAAAAACGAAAGCAACCATGAGACATTCGCATGAGACCCAATGGGGAGACAAATTAAAAGTTTCCAAAGACAATCTTACACAAGAGAGTTCTATCCCACCTAAAGAAGACTTTACTAACTCGGGATTGGCTTACTAAACTCTCATCTTATCTTCCCCCTACACTAGCACTAAGGTCTCGCTAAAAGGCCTAAATGGAACAAGCTAGGTTGCTTCCTCTTTGCCTTGGTGCCTGAATAAGGAATTCCTTTTTCTTTTTCTTTTCTTTTTCTTTTGCATTTCTTTTTAAGACGGGACACTAGCTTTCACACTACAATGCAGGGACCCATAGCCCGAGTTTAACCCTTGGTTGGTCTAACTGATCACACAGCAGGTAGCTCTTTTTACCCCTAAGTGCTTAATACAATGCAAGCATGCTTTTTCTAATAAATAAAGATAAAAATAAGAAAGACGAGCATATGGTTTTCTTTTAAGCTCGCGCTCACTAACTCATTTTGCCACTTTTTTTTTATAGCAGTCATATTTTCTTTTTCTCTCCTAGGCAAGACTCCACTCCCTATTTTGCAAAAAAATTTAGACCTTCTCGCTAAACCTTACACCTATCGGGGTGACAACAAGAATATGAGCTAAGTAACTCGCTCCTAGGCATTCAAGTCCTACTTTAAAGCAAGAATGACACCCAACCTGTGCAAGAAATATCCAAGAAAAGTTTTAAAAAGGCTCCCTTTTGGGGCACTCACGGTCACAACTCATCGAAAGCTATAAATTTTTGAAAAAATTTGAGCCAATATTAGGAAATCATTATCACTAAAGCAAATATAAACACAACAGGCATGCAAGATATACATTAAGCACAAACGCTGGCCCGACACAGATGCTCATGGCCCAACAAAAACTAATTTAGTAGGATACCCCACCCCCAACCTAAAAGGTTACATTGTCCTCAATGTAATCAATTATGCAGAACGGGACAATGCATAAGGAAAGAATAAAACCTCCCTGAGTTAAAGCTCATGGGTGGTGGATCACGTTTATATACAAATATGAGGGCTCGCTTTGGTACCGTCAATCCTAAAGGAAACAAAACAACAAACAAGAATCAAAAGCAACTAACAAAAATAAACTAAACTTAAGAAATGAAATGACAGAAAGCAGTAAACTTATTCATTGCAATTGTTTAAGGTCGTTTGCTCGACCAAATTCTCCTCTCTTTTCATCTGAAATCGATCTCTTTGATTTTCAGGACATCCTTTTTCTTCCTCTTCTTTTTTATCAACTCCTGCATAGATAAATTAAACTTGCACACGGTGTGCACAACATAAGAACATTCAAACGAATCATCTGACAACCTCAACATGCTAATCAGAACTACTTTACTCTTAGCAACAAAATGATCAGTGATTGGAATTACTAAGCCTAAATCATGTGAATCATTGTAGTAAAACTTTGGAGGAATAGAAAATGGTATAATACTAGTCGAAGCTACTTCAACATGCTCAGCTCCTGCCTCCACTAGTATGCACGGTGAATCACATGCATCAGGCTCAGAATCTAAAGAAAATTCAAGCTTAACTTCACTGACCTCATGGTGATTTTCTTCTATACCTTCTTGTTGCTTTGGAATCTGGACTTCTAGCTCATGGAGAGAGGTGGCTATTTGAGTGTTCTCCTGCTCCTGAATCTCACTCAAGGCCTTGTCATGAGCTTTCATTACGAGGAACCGTGAACTCTGTGCCATATTTAAAATTATCTGCCTCGCTTCACTAGGTGTTTTGTCAAAGAGATCACCACCACTCGCTGCGTTGAACAAACCTCTATTCTTCAACATTGAACCATCATAAAAGCTCTCGATCAAGAAAAATTCTGTCATTGGAAAATGAGGACACGCACATAGACCATTGAAGTGATCCCAATACTCGTGAAATGCTTCCTCTGATCCTTGGGTGATGTACATGATCTCCCTAGTGACGTCAATGTCTCCAAGAGAAAGAAGGTGACTCAAATCAGAAGCTGATAGACCTTGCATCATGCACTCGGTCATAATCCTAGCTTATCACGCCGAGGTTATGCTGGATTTCATCGTTAAGCTCAACAAAAAAGAAAAAGAAAAAAAAACACAAAAACCTATAAACATTAGAAAATTGCCCTTCCCCAGCACTGGCGCCAATTTGACGAGACGAGTCGAGGGTCCCAGCCAAATGAGATTTATATTCCACGACACTACAACTATTTTGTAGAAATGTGGCCGGGGTCGAACACAGGGAAGAAGAATCTAGTGAATGCAATCTTTTGTGTTCACACAACAGGGGGGTTTTGAAACGGACGAATCAAAGAAGTAAATACAATGTTGAATGCAGATAAAATTAAGCAAGACAAACATGCAACAAAGAAAGATGGAATAAAATTCAATTTAAACAAGGATTTCTGGATTGAGAATGATATGCCTGAATATTTTACTACTTGGCTTCCTAGTTTTCTCTAAAAATCATTCCTTGCTATTAATGTGAATTCGGTATAGCTTCTCGGTTACTCGGAGGACCCCCCTACACTAACCTATGTTTAATTAATTAATTAACCCAGAACCCTGCAGCTAACATAATTAATTAATTTGATTGATCGCCCGCTACCCCGCATGCATATCCAAATGACCACCAAGCTATATCTAACTAATATAAAATAGACAACCCGAGATTTCACGATTGCTTGCATACATTAGCCGCTTTAAACTCATGGGTTCGGAATTGCATTAATTAAATATAAATGAAATTTAAATTCAATTAACACAACCTTTATCATGCATCTTAGGCTTATCAAGAAGCTACACTCAATAGTGATGGACTTGCCTCGGGCTAGTGGCTATCTCAAATAACTGATAGAATGCACAAAAAAATAATTTCCTAGAGTCGTCAATTCTAAGACATTAATCCCATGCATTGGTTTAAACGAGATACATGAAAGCTCATAAAAACAGTAACGAACAACAAGTAATAACCAGAAAACTCAGCCAAGCAACAAAATATTCACAGCATAAACCCATCCAACGATTCCAAGTAATTTAGCTACTCATACAGAATGAAAAACAACAAATAAATCCAAAATAATGCATAAGAATTGACCCTAAAAGGTCTACACAGCAGAGAGAAACGAAAAAGGGTGAAAAGAATCGTAAAAACTCAAAAAATTCTAACCTAACAACAGACTAAACCAAAGCCCTATATTTATAGAAAAAGTTGTAGCATCGAAACGTCAGGCTCGGTGTCTCAACGCCACAAACTTTGTTCTTCGTGCCAATTTCGCGTCGACGTCGAGACGCTAGGGGCAGCGTCTCGACACCCTCCCCAATCCAAACCTTGTTGCCTTTTTTCTTAGTTTGTCTCGGTCTTTCTCGGTACGGGGCTTCAACCTTCAATTCCTGGTGTAGTTCTTTCGGTCCGTTTCAATCCACTTGGGTCTTTTCACCTCCTCCTCGTCCAAGAACAACGAAATGGCTCCAAAACTCCATATTTGGCCCGAAATAACACCAATTTGTGCGGTTGGCTCCTGATATCACCTATGCTCGAAGTACCTGCAAATAAGACAATTAAAGTATAAAATCCCTCTAACAAACTTAGATTAGAGGTAATAAAATAGTATGAATCAACTGCTATCAGATATTCCTCAGTTAAGTCTAATCGTAAATCATTTACCACTAGTTTATTGTTTAAGCTATTGTATTCTTGTTATTTTTATGGGCATTAATAGAGGAGGACATGTTGAGATTAAAACAAACAATTGACTGTATTAGTTATCTTTGTCTTAACTCATTGCACAAGCAAACAAATTGCAAACAATCCAATCAATTTAGCAAAAACAAGCAATCGTAGAACCTTAACAAACTATTGATTTAGTTTTTGCAACGATACTTCAGAGGTTTACAGCAAATGCCACTAAAGGGTGATCAGGTACTCCTCTGAAGTGTAACCCTCCATTTTTAGATCCTAGAGGTCTGCCCCAACAAGCTACTATTAATAAAGACAATGTTGGGACATGAACCTAAGAAACCCTATTCATTTCTGGAGTTTGTCCTACTACTCCATGCCCAGGCCCTCCGAAGGGATGGTCATGCCCAGGCCCTCCGAAGGGATGGTCACACTATGGCAACCCGTAGGCGGAGCAAGAAATCTTAGGAACAAACCAATGGAGGAGATCGTAGGATGTGTTGACACATGCCCTTCTTCCACTTACTATGAACACTTTCTCCATTCACCTTAGTATTGACTTATGCAAACACTTTTCGAAGGGTGGCCACTTCTAGGGTGACACGAAGTCGAGCATGAATCTCACGGTGTGAACACAGGGGGACGTGAGAGTAAAAACTTGATATTAACATCTCGTTTTTATAATTTTCCTCCCACTGAAGTGTTCTACTGGTTTTAGGGTTTGTTTAACTTAGATAAATCTGGCTAAGTCAATCTATCTAAGTCTATGACTATTATAACTTTTATAATGAGGTCTTTACTTTAATGTTCTAGGTGAATTAAACTCTATTAATTAATCTAGCAACATTGCATGCTAAAATATCTATGGTTAATTCAACTCAAGTTCGGGTCAGTTCCCAGGTAGCAAGTGTTCCATAAACCGTCATCTTAAGTACCTCCAGCCTTAGACAGAACTTCACCGGGAGAGTTCCCTTATAACCATAGTAATATAAAGTCTTTACTCTAAAGATCTAGGTGAATTAAACTCTTTTAATTAATCTAGCGACATTGCATGCTAACATAACTACGGTTAATTCAACTCAAGTTCCGGGTTAGTTCCTAGGTTGGAGATGTTCCGTAAATCGTCATCTTAAGTACCTCTTGCCTTAGACAGAATTTCACTGGTAGAATTCTCTTATAACCATACGGTATGTTTGTCCTACTTAGTCTCATTAAAACTATTTTAAGAACTAAGCAAGACTTAATTCTAATCCTATTAGAATTAACGTGATCTTAGGTCTAATCAATTTTAAACATTTTAAAATTAATTCATTTATCTATGATCCTATGTTTGCATGCAATCTTTATTATAGGTTGATGGTTTCTAATCATTAATTTTTAGAACTATTTTCAAATTTTAATGATTAGCCCTATAATAAAGTTTCTATAGTTTTAGTTAATTAACAATCAAATTCAAATTAATTAATAAACCATAACATTTGTATTTCATGACTTAATATAACAATTACATTAACCTATGGATGTGTCATGCTCAATGCAAATCGATTTTCATATTTATTAATATAACTTCTTATATCCAATAAATCCTGAAAAACATACAAGCATCCATAAGATATTAAATTAAATATAACTCTTTATATTTAAACTATGTAATGTCATGCTACATGCTCATTTAATTTCATAGATTTAACATAACCATTATAACCATACATTAACACCATACATTAACACCATACATTTATAACATTTATAATATATCAAAATGCATGATTATGCTTAACCTAAATCTAAATGACATCCATAAAGCATTTAAATAGCAAATGAACCGATAATTTGGCCCCTAGGATAAAATAAAGCAATAAATTACATTAATTTAGCCAAAATTTATCCTGATAAGTCTTCTACAGCTTCAGAACTGGAATAAAACGACTCGAACCAACTCGAACCATCTCGAACCAAGCCAACCCATCACGAACCAGAGTTGAATCATTCGAAACTGGCCAAACTGAACCACCTTCATCACAAAAAACCTTAGTGCCGCCACTGGATCTCGACGCCGCGTGCAGATGCTACTACGTTTCGCATGCTACAACGTTGAATCAGCGTCTCAACGTTGTTGCGTCTGGTGGAGAAATCTAGAGAATTTCGCTACTATTCTTCCGTTTTTGGCAATATTTGGTCTCGATCTCCATTGAATTTTGAGCCTAATCTAGACTTGGACTTACAATAGACTCGAATTTACATATAATTTCCCAAAACACATGGGCCCTTACAATTTTGATCATATCAAAGGAGTAAATTCAAAGGCAAAAAATTATCGTAAACATTCATTCGCAAAATTACATCCAGCATGCAATTAATTCCACCAAACCAATGCAAATTTTAGAAAACTAAAACTAAACATACGAAAAGGGTTCTGGTACCAATCAAAGGATTGGAATTCCTAAATTCCTAACAATAGCGTATAGGACTGATTTGTATTTTAATTAAGTTTTCTAAAATACCAGTACATGGGCAAATCATACAGAACAATTCTATATATAAATTAGGCTAATCTTGCATTAGATCTAAATCTAATAATTGAAAGAATGAAATACTTACTTGTTGAAGACTTCCTTCAATGAATTCTACCAAGAACAGTATGATCACAGTAGGGACACTACCAGCGAGATCTTCCACTGCTATATCTCTAGGACTAGGAACCAATTTGTGGGACTTGGTGTTCTTGAATTTTGGGGAAAGAATTTCACTAGAATGTTGTGAAAATTCTTAGAGAGAAATTTTTTCTTGAGAGCAAAGTGTTGAGTTGTATCAATTGGGTAGACATTCTGTGCTTTATATAGAATGTCATACCCCTTTCCTAGTCATAATAGAATAGAGATTTAATTAATTAATAATTAATTACTTTTCCCAATTGTAATAGGATGTGATTTATTTGATTGATTAATAATAATTAATTAATTAATTCAAATTTAATTAATTTGATTTAAATAATATTTAAATGAACATCTCCCACATAACTTATAGTTTTTAATTAAATCAAATTTAATTTAATTAAATAATTAATTAATTCTCCAATTAATTAATTACTAAATTAAATATCTCATATTAAATTTAAGACTACAATTAAATCGTATTTAATTGTATTTCTCTCAATTAGTAAAGTTTAATCTCAAATTAAATTTTATATTATAATGTATCACATACACATTATATTAATTGTATCTCATACAATTAACTTGATTTTCCATGATGGATTTTGAACTATTAAAATTCCTTTCAAGATTAATTGTTCCTAATTATCCTTTATGAGCTAGCAAGGGAACCAATGGACCTACAAATCAGAAGCTCCAATGATATGAGGTTAACTGACTAAACTCATTAATCAATTTAACCAATATTCATTAGTTGTGGGTCACTCCACTAAAGACCCACAGCTGCACTCTTCTCACTGCAGAATATTTTTTTGTCCAAGGATATACACTAATAACAACACGTTAGTCCTTCACGAATCATAATACCAATTGGGTCAAATTACCGTTTTACCCATGTGTTACCTCTATTTCCTTAGTACCAGTGTTCCTCTAATCAAAAACTTGTTTATGGTCCAACCATTAAACAGAAACCCCTCTCGGGCCAGTGAGAGGGTAGGACCATTTGTTCAAGACCCAGAGACACCACTTAAGGGAACACTCATCCACTTACACTAAAGTCGAGAAAGAGTGAATTCCATCTTGTGTGATTATGTTCCCAGCTCCCCACTAGGTCTTGTCCCTGAAATGGTAGGCTTATTGAGTCGGCGTACTGACTACTCTCACCCATACAAATTTAAGGACAATCCCTCGTGAACAGGAGTCCATAACCCACTCAGGATTGAGACTAAGTTGCCTAGGTCATCCTATTGAAATAGAAACCTAACTAGTTGATACCTGCCCAAAAGGTAGTTATTTAGGCCTCATTTCTATATTGATTTGTGTGTCTTTTGTGCGTAATCGGGTTGGTTTTAGATATATATTACATGTTTTAACCAATTTGGAAGAATGGAAGCTTTGGAAATCATTTTGTGCAGAATCTGTTGCTGGGCGACTTGAGGGAGCAAATTCTGTACTGCACCAAGTTGGGAGCAAAACTGCAACGTCACAGCTCGTTAGCCAATTTAATGAACCGACTTCTGTTGAGTTATTTTTGGGATAAAGGAGCAAGGAGAGCCATCCACGTGTCTAGATTGACCTAATTAGGGCTTGCTATCACTCTATAAAAGGAGGAGCCGTCTCAAGTCAAATTCATTCCATCTTTGGGAGAAAACATTCCATTCTTGGGAAGTTCCTTCCACCTTTGGGAGCCGAATAGAGGAGAGAGATTGGAGACCACCTAGAAGACCATCATTGCAAGCTGATCGAGGGGATTAGTAGTTCCTTTTATTATCTTGTAATTATGGACATGCCTACTCATATTGTAGCGTGCGTTTCCATGCATATTATGAACTAAGTAGCTTAGGCGTTGGTTAGGAACAATGTGATTGCCGTGCTTAACTTTAGTAATATAAATTGATTACTGCATCTTGGTTAATTGTTGTACTTGTTTCTATTTTATGCCCGCTTGGCCAGCCGGTATGAATACCTCTCTCTAGTTTCAGGGATGATTTAGAGAGTGTGTGGCGATTAATCACACTACGATCATTGTGTATTGGTGAACGCCAATGACTGAGCTAGGGATAGCCAGTTGCCTAATGCTTAATCGGTCTTACTTCATTGGGGTTGAAACACATTCCAAAAGATCCGGAGTTCCGGGAGGAATCCGCTAATAATACTACGAGAGTTTGCATGATCAATGATATTGCTAGAGCATCTTTTAAAACAATTACTGAAGCCTGACCAGCGCCTGTTTCTAATCTGTCTGCCTATTTGTTTATTCTTTGTTCTGTCATTTATTTTGCTTCAGCATTATTCTTATAAAAACCAATCATTTTTACCATATTTGAAACCATTAAAAAGTTATACAAAATAGATAAAGTGGAAGCTAGTTCAGGCCTTGGATTGATAATACTTATTACTTGCTGCGGACTGTGTATACTTGCACAGAGTTCTAGAGTCCTTTTATACCATATTTTTACTCACTCTAGGAACCCAACAAGTTTTTGGCGCCATTGTCGGGGACTTGAATAAGTTTTTATCTGATCTGTTTTGTGTATGTGTTTTGGTGGTTTGGTGCTGGAACTTTTTGATTGTTTCTTTTGTTTTTGCAAGGGTGAGTTTGGTGCATGAGCGATCCGCCTGGGGTAAGGTTCGAGCTTGATCCAGAAATCGAGATGACATTCAGGATAAGAAGAAGAGAGCAGCGTAGACAGCAGAATCGAATGGCTGACGTACCGCATTTACCGCAAGGTCCTGAAGGTTTAGCAAACCCCCAGCAGAATCGTGTGCTGCAGCAAAACCTGCCGCTGGAGCAAAATGAGCAGCAAAATAATCAGGCTGAGAATCCTATCTTGGTAGCGAACGATAGGACCAGAGCCATTCGAGCTTATGCTTTTCCAATGTTTGATGAGTTGAATCCAGGGATTGCACGTCCTCAAATTCAAGCGGCAAATTTTGAAATGAAACCGGTAATGTTTCAGATGTTGCAAACCGTGGGGCAGTTCCATGGTTTGTCATCTGAAGACCCTCATTTACACCTTAGGTCTTTTCTAGGAGTTAGTGATTCTTTTGTAATTCAAGAAGTGCCTAGAGATGCTCTTAGATTAACTTTGTTCCCGTATTCTCTTAGGGATGGAGCGAAGGCATGGTTAAATTCTTTTGCTCCAGGATCAATTAGGACATGGGATGAGTTAGCTGAAAAATTTTTGAGTAAATATTTCCCACCTAATAGAAATGCTAAATTAAGGAGTGAAATAGTAGGGTTTAGGCAACTTGAAGATGAGACTTTTAGTGAGGCTTGGGAGAGGTTTAAGGAGCTTGTGCGAAAGTGTCCCCACCATGGCCTACCACATTGTATTCAAATGGAAACATTTTACAATGGATTGAATGCCGTAACTCAAGGTATGGTTGATGCTTCGGCTGGAGGGGCCCTCTTGGCAAAAACTTTTAACGAAGCCTATGAAATTTTAGAAAGAATATCTACTAATAGTTGTCAGTGGTCGGATGTTAGAGGCACAAATAAAAAGGTTAAGAGTGTATTAGAGGTTGATAGTGTGTCCACCATTAGGGCTGATCTTGCAATGATTGCTAACGCTCTTAAGAATGTGACAGTGATTAGTCATCAACAGCCGCCAGTTGTGGAGCTTGCTGCAGTGATGAACCAAGTTGCAGCGGAAACATGTGTCTATTGTGGTGAAGACCATAACTACGAGTTTTGCCCCAGCAATCCAGCTTCTGTGTTTTTTGTAGGTAATCAGAGGAACAACTCGTATTCTAACTTTTATAATCCAGGTTGGCGCAACCACCCCAACTTCGCGTGGGGATGACAAGGGAGTAATGTGCAAGCACAGCAAAAGGTGAACAAGCCGGGATTTGCTAAAGCGCAAGTATTGCCCCAGCAAAATTCGGAGAATTCTCTCGAAGCTATGATGAAAGAATTTATGGCTCGTACAGACGCCGCAATTCAAAGTAATCAAGCTTCAATGAGAGCCCTGGAATTGCAGGTGGGTCAGCTAGCCAATGAGCTGAAGGCAAGGCCTCAAGGGAAACTTCCATCAGATACTGAACACCCTAGAAGGGAAGGTAAGGAGCAGGTAAAGGCAGTGACTCTTAGGAGTGGTAAACCCCTAGAAGAAAGAAAAGAGCCTAGTAAAACCCAGGATATAGATAATAATTGTGATAGGAATGTTGTTGTTGAGAAAGAGTTGGAGTCTGGTCAGGGTGTTGGAGGCAGCAATAAAGATGCTGGAGCATCTGGTTCTGTTCCAGATGTGGAACCACCTTATGTGCCGCCCCCACCTTATGTACCACCTCTACCTTTTCCACAAAGGCAAAAGCCTAAGAATCAGGATGGTCAATTTAAAAATTTTTTAGAGATTCTTAAGCAATTGCATATAAATATCCCCTTAGTAGAAGCTATAGAGCAAATGCCTAATTACGCTAAATTTCTTAAGGATATTTTAACTAAAAAGAAGAGGTTAGGTGAGTTTGAGACTGTATCTCTTACTGAGGAATGTAGTGCTATTCTCAAGAATGGGCTACCACCCAAGGCTAAGGATCCAGGATCATTTACCATACCTGTGTCTATAGGTGGAAAAGAGTTAGGTAGAGCACTCTGTGATTTAGGTGCAAGCATTAACCTCATGCCTCTTTCGGTCTATCGAAAGTTAGGTATTGGTGAAGCTAGACCTACCACAGTTACACTCCAACTAGCTGATAGGTCTATCACATATCCAGAGGGTAAAATTGAGGATGTCTTAGTAAAAGTAGATAAATTCATATTTCTTGTTGATTTCATTATTTTAGACTATGAGGCTGACAAAGATGTCCCAATTATTCTAGGACGTCCATTTTTGGCTACTGGTAGGGCGTTAATAGATGTTCAAAAAGGGGAATTAACAATGAGAGTCTGTAATGAGGAAGTAAAATTTAATGTGTTTAAAGCCATGAAGTATCCAGACGAAATGAAAGATTGCTCTTTCATTAGGATTCTGGAGAACACAATTGTTGAGACAACAATGCAGGATTCGGCTAGCAAACATTTGGAAGATCATGGAGAGGTTAATGTAGAGGATTTAGAAGTTTGTTCTTTAGAGAGAAAAAATGAAAAAGAGGTGTCTAGGTGTGAGGATGTTTTTGAGTCTTTAGATTTAGATAAAAGAAAAGCTTCTTCTATTAAGCCATCCCTGATTGAGGCACCCACTTTAGATTTGAAGCCCTTGCCGGATCATCTAAAGTATGTGTATCTTGGGGAGGGTGAGACGTTGCCCATTATTGTTGCATCAGATTTAATGTTGGAGGATGAAGAAGCCTTATTAAAGTTGCCTTTGTGTATTCTTCTCAAATTAGTGTTCCAAGTGTGCTTCATTGATGAGCAGTTATTTATAGTAGCTCATATTAAGGCAGTGGAAGCACCTTGGTATGATAACATTTCCAATAACCTTGATTTTGGAAATTTGCCTCCTGGTTTATCAAAAGAACAGATGAAAGAATTTTTCCATGGGGTGAAGTTTTATTTATCAAATGATGCATCTGTGGTTAGACAATGTGTTGATGATGGCTGTGAGTTTAAAAAAGGGCAGCGAATAAAGCATTACTGGAGGGAGGAGTTTCGTTCGAAATATCTCTCTCTGAAGTTGCTAGCAAATTAGGGGAGCATAGGTTTTGCGGGAGCAGTTCTTATTACAATATTTTTAGCTCCCAGAATTTGTTGCGATTTTATCTTGTGGATTTTATTTGATTCTGATTTGAATTATTTTAAAATTGGATTTTATTGATTTCAATTTTATCTGATTCGTTGGAATATTTTCGTAGATTTTATTTTCAGTTTATTTAGTTGTATTTATCGTTAATTTAATTGATTTAATCGGATTAGTTTATTCGGATTAATTTGAATTCTGTATTTATTTTCAGTTATTTGAATTTCTGTTTAGGTTTAGATTTAATAAAGATTTTCTTGATTTATTCGGCTTCAAATAAAAAAGATAAGACTTGATTTGAGCGGTTAAATTTGAATTTCCTGATGTGATTTTGTATCCGAGATTTTTCTGGAAAATAATCTTGTGTTCAGAAGGTTGTTGCGGCAAAGTTATGGCTGAAGCAAATCTTCCGTCCGGATGGAAAGGGGTGTTGTGAATTAATGACTTTTACCGTTTGATTTTGAATTTTCTGTGGGCAGGTAAATTGCATGGATGCTGCCACGTGTCGCGCAGGGATAATCCAACGGTTTAGCCGTTTGACAGCACACAATTATTCACCGTGGGCAATTGGAATTCAAGATTTTACCGTTGGTGGATTTAATTTTCAGATTTTCATGAGATTTAAACGGTAATTCCATTTAATGAGGGCAAAATCTTTCAGTTATGATTTGATTTACTGAAGCCCTATTTATTAAAAGCCTTCGGTAAGTTCTTCAATTTCTTGTCGTCCCTTGCTATTTGCATTCTTCTTTTTTTCTCTGCGTGCTGTAAAAATTCCTTTGAGTCTTCAATGGCTAAAACGAGAGCAAGAAAAGAGAGAGATAATGAGGAAGAGGAGGTACCCGTGACCCCCGGAGCACCGAAAGTAAAAGCAAAGAAGAAGAGGACACCAGAAGAAAAATAAGCTAAAAGAAGAAGAAGACAGTAGAGGGCTGAAGATCAAGAAGCTGTTCAGAAAGCGGCGGAGGATGTTATTGTGGAAGAAGATCCAAAAGAACCAGAAGGGCGGAATCAAGAGCAGTCTGAGCCAGGAGTTGCAGATACAGAGGAGGTTCGAGAAGAAAATACAGAAGAAGTTCGAGAAGAAAATACAGAAGAAGTTCAAGAAAAGCAGGCCGAGGTTGTGCAGGAAGAACAGGCAGAGGTTGCACCTGAAGAAGTTAATGAGCAAGAACAAGAGGCTCGTGTGGAGGTAATCATGCCGGAAGTGCCCAAACGCCGCCGTATAAAACGAAAAGCGGGTCGTGTTAAGGTAGTCTGAACTGATACCCCCTCACCTCCAACTACTGATTCTGAGAGAGAGAATGCTGAGAAAGAAGAGCGTGAGAAGAAGGGGGCTGAGGATAAAGCAATAGAGGAAGCAGAGAAAAAGGCTGAAGAAAAAAGATTGTGCAAGCAAAGGGCAGACAGGGGCAAGAGTGTTGCTGCGGCATCGGAGGAACCTGATGAAATAGAGGAGTCACAATTGCCGTATAATCGCTTTGTCAACAATCTTGCCAGAGCAAAATATGCAGAGTTGCTGAAGAGAGACTTCCTGTTTGAAAGGGGATTTAGTGGTGATCTTCCACATTATCTGAGGACCGGTATTGCAGACCACGATTGGGAACGGTTTTGTTCAAAGCCTAAATCTGTGAATGCGCAGGTGGTGCGCGAGTTTTATGCAAATATTGACAAAGAAGAAGGTTTCCAAGCAATTGTTCGAGGTATTGAGGTTGACTGGAGTCCTGGTGCTATCAACGCACTGTACAACCTTCGAACTTTCCCCCACGCAGCATATAATGAGATGGCTGTAGCGCCATCCAATGAGCAGCTGAGTGACGCTGTGAGGGAAGTTGGTATTGAAGGGGCGCAGTGGCAGCTTTCGAAAACAGAGAAGAGGACATTCCAATCAGCCTATTTGAAGAGGGAAGCAAATACTTGGATGGGATTTATCAAACAAAGGTTGCTTCCAACGACTCATGACTCGACGGTTTCTAGGGAACGAGTGCTTCTGGCTTTCGCTATTTTGAGCTCTCTCAGTATTGATGTGGGAAAAATTATTGCTGATGAAATATCTGGATGTTGGAAGAAGAAAGTAGGGAAGCTGTTTTTCCCGAATACCATTACCATGCTTTGCAAGCGAGCAGGGGTTCCAGAGAATGAAGGAGATGTGATATTATTTGACAAGGGAATCATTGACACGCCTAACTTGGCGCGGCTTCAGCTTACGCAAGAGGCACGTCAGGGTGGGCTGGTCTACGACATCAACATGATTTTAGAACAACTCGCACTTTCGGCCAGCAGGCAGGAGTTTGCCGAGAGGCAAGCTTTAACCTTTTGGAACTATGTTAGAAGTCGTGATGCCAATCTGAAGAAGGCGCTACAGGAGAATTTTTCCAAACCATTTCCAGCCCTTCCAGCATTCCCTAAAGATTTATTGAACCCCTGGATTCTGCCACCGCCTGTCGAGAGAGAAGGAGATGGAGAAGAAGATCCTGGTCAGGAGGATTGAAGAAGGGAAATTTGACGAGCAAACGTTTTGATGAATTAATTTTTTTGCTCGAGCATTTCTGACCACATCTTTTTCTATGTTTGCTTAATTTGTTCTATTTCTTTTTAATTTTTCTGATGCTAAAAAAAAATATATCTGCTTATGTAATTTATTTTTCTATGCTTTTAATGAAATTTCCGAAGTTATTTCTATTCCATAAGCGTTGAGTAACTCTAACTTAACTAATTCTCTTTCTGAATTTTTGAAGCTTGGACTGGCTAAGCTTAATGAGATCAAGGTATTCTGATCTCTGGAAACCTTTTGCTTGAGCATTTTCTCTGGCATGGTCGTTGCTGCGGCAAAGAAAATTCTAGAGGTAGTGTTGACTTATGTGATCCACTTTAAGCTTAGTTCTAGTCCCACGCTTAGATTAAAAATTCAGATAGAAAAATTTAAGTTTGGGGGTATAATTGCAAAAACTGATAATTCATTGGGGACAATGAATAATTCAAGTTTGGGGGACTTTTTGCTACTCCAATAGTTTTGCTCTAGCATTCCTCTCCTTCGTGAAACAATTTGTTAGGTTATTGAGTAACCGGGGACATTTGTGATACCCACAGTTTGTCTTCGAGTAAAAAGGTGACCTAGGAAATGTGAAAAATTATGAAAAATTTGCTGAAAAAATTGATTGTTGAAAATTTTGCTGAGAAAATTCATGGAGCAAAAGTTTTGAAGGATGAATGATAGTCCAACAGTTTTTCTGTCTCCCAGAACTTAGGTGAGCTTCATCATAAAATGTTGCCATTCTGAGGGGCAAGAGATAGAATAACTAAGGATTTTTTAGCTTTACAAAGAGTATTTAGCCTAATTGGTGATAAGTTTAAGGCAAGGGTATACTGCACCATAAAGTGGGTCGTCCCGTGCTTAAGAGCTTATGACTGTAGGGCTGCTTTAAGTCTGAAAAAGAAAAATATAAACCCCTTGAAAATGTGTTTTGATATGTCTGATAATAGAGCTAAGCTGTGGGAAGTTCTTAGAATTGAGTTAAAAGTGGTGATTATTTGTCCATGCCGGAAGAATTATTTTGCTGCAGCAGAGCTTAGTTTTGCAGAGTGCTCAGGTAAAGGTTGAAGGTAGTGTTGGATTGTCTAGCTTGATTAAGCTATGCTTTGTCTAACGTTTTGAATTCTTGAAGGGAAGGTTGGTTAGTATTGCTCGGGACGCGCAATAGTTCAAGTTTAGGGGTGTGATAACTGCCCAAAAGGTAGTTATTTAGGCCTCATTTCTATATTGATTTGTGTGTCTTTTGTGCTTAATAGGGTTGGTTTTAGATATATATTACATGTTTTAACCCATTTGGAAGAATGGAAGCTTTGGAAATCATTTTGTGCAGAATCTGTTGTTGGGCGACTTGAGGGAGCAAATTCTGTGCTGCAGCAAAGTTGGGAGCAAAACTGCCACGTCACAGCTCGTTAGCCAATTTAATGAACCGACTTCTATTGAGTTATTTTCGGGATAAAGGAGCAAGGAGAGCCATCCACGTGTCTAGATTGACCTAATTAGGGCTTGTTATCACTCTATAAAAGGTGGAGCCGTCTCAAGTCAAATTCATTCCATCTTTGGGAGAAAACATTCCATTCTTGGGAAGTTCCTTCCACCTTTGGGAGCCGAATAGAGGAGAGAGATTGGAGACCACCTAGAAGACCATCATTGCAAGCTGATCGAGGGGATTAGTAGTTCCTTTTATTATCTTGTAATTATGGACATGCCTACTCAGATTGTAGCATGCGTTTCCATGCATATTATGAACTAAGTAGCTTAGGCGTTGGTTAGGAACAATGTGATTGTCGTGCTTAACTTTAGTAATATAAATTGATTACTGCATCTTGGTTAATTGTTGTACTTGTTTCTATTTTATGCCCGCTTGGCCAGCCGGTATGAATACCTCTCTCTAGTTTCAGGGATGATTTAGAGAGTGTGTGGCGATTAATCACACTACGATCATTGTGTATTGGTGAACGCTAGTGACTGAGCTAGGGATAGCCAGTTGCCTAGTGCTTGATCAGTCGTACTTCATTGGGGTTGAAACACATTCCAAAAGATCCGGAGTTCCGGGAGGAATCCGCTAATAATACTGCGAGAGTTTGCATGATCAATAATATTGCTAGAGCATCTTTTAAAACAATTACTGAAGCCTGACCAGCGCCTGTTTCTAATCTGTCTGCCTATTTGTTTATTCTTTGTTCTGTCATTTATTTTGCTTCAGCATTATTCTTATAAAAACCAATCATTTTTACCATCTTTGAAACCATTAAAAAGTTATACAAAATAGATAAAGTGGAAGCTAGTTCAGGCCTTGGATTGATAATACTTATTACTTGCTGCGGACTGTGTATACTTGCACAGAGTTCTAGAGTCCTTTTATACCATATTTTTACTCACTCTAGGAACCCAACACTAGTCAACGGAGTTACATCTAGTGGTTGGAGTTGGCTATGAGCTTCTTGATTAAGCTCAAGTCAATCGAAGTCCGGGCAACTTCTTTTTCTTCTTTCTCTTCTAGCTCCACTCCTGCAAACTTGCATATCTTGTTGATCAAGGTTGGAAAGAATAGCCTTCCCACATTTTTGTGCCCACAAGAGAGAATCTCCATCCATATGATCCGTCCAAGGTTCAGATCCAATCCCTTGTGCTTGTTGTACAACAACATGACACGCTCTTGAGATATGGTGGTGTTATGTGTTGTTGGCATGATCCTATTCTTGATCACGTACAGCCAGACTGTTGCCTCTGGCTTTAAATCCCCTGATAGGCGATCTGGATTGAAGGTGGAGGTAGGAAATATGATGGGAAAATAATAATTAAAGATGAATTTAGTCAAGCTAAGTGCAAGTATACACTATCGCATGCAGTAATAAAAACTTCTGAAGTATTCCAAAAGTATCGATCCCACAGGGACTAATTTAAACACAAATTTGAAGAAGAAGCTGCTTTTAAATTTCTTAAGTAGGTAACTAAATAAAATAATTGATGTTGAGGTTTTGGGAAATAATAAAGCAAACAATAAAAAGAAATAACAAACAATAATAAAAGCGAGGAATTCAATAAAGCTTAAACTCTAAGGCCAATAACTCTAATAATAACTTATTTAACCTAAGTCTAGATATGCATTGGGTCAGGTTTAACTTCTATTTGGTCTTGCTCCCACGAACCGTCAGAAGACTAAGCGAGTATTGTTATGCACATGTCTGTGACTTGACTCCGACATAGATTATTCACGCATGCAACCTTTAATCCTATAGTTGTTATAAGCAACCATCCCCTATAACAGCGAATACACTCTTTCGAGCCTTTTCTCCTATATCACCATTATGAGAATCGATGTTGTTTGACCCTTTCAGTATCAAACTCACATAGCATGCTAAGTCTAAGTGATCAAGTTAAACTCAACAAGATTGGAATGTTAATCAATAAAGGATGACATGCATAAAATAGAACTTAGGTAAATAAACAACTTTCAAGCCATTTAATCCATAAGAAAATTCACTATACCGAACCCCTCAATGGAATTTAGCTATGCATGATGGATAATAATGCAAACAAAAGACTTTCCATTGAATAATGAATATTAAGTACAAGAAATAATAGAAAGAAATAGGTGCTGGAAAATATAGTGCAGTAGCTAAAACTAGGGTTTTTCAATTTATCCAATCCCTCTAGAGTTCTCACAACACTCTTCTCTCCCTTACAAGGTAGGAATAGGGTGAAATCTCTACAAACACAAAGGTTTGATGTCTAACTAAGGTTAGAATTTCGTCTTCTAGCAAGGACCTCGAGCATCCCTACTCATGGGTGATAAGTGCCAAAAATATACCTAATTTTTCCCTTATTCTTAGCTTATTTCTTGTGAAACTTGTATATTTTTTTATCAAAATTACTATTCCCGAGCCTAAAAAGTGTAAAAGTTGGTAAGTTAGGTCTTTGAGAGTCTTGTTTGTCAAATTATACATATTTGTGCTTAGAAGAACTCATTTTGGTGTGAATTTGACTTGTTTTGGTGTTTTGCAGAAAACAGAGGAAAATAGAGAAATGTTGTTGAAATGCTATTGAAATGCAACCGCATTTCTGCCAAGGCAAAATGAAATGCGACCGCATTTCTGGGCAGAAACAGAAAAGTCTGAGTCTGTCGCGGGTCATTTTAAACGAGCTTTTCACGCAACTAACTTGTTGTTTTGACTCTAAAACTGACTGGGCTACCTACCAACACCATTTTCTTGACTCCTCAACCACTTCCCACACTATAAAAGGCCTCGATTCGAAGGGAAATTCAAGCAAAACTCACTGGGAAGAAGAGGGTGGTGACAGAACCCTAGTAGACGCCCATGAATAGGGATGCCCGTGGTCCTTCTTAGGTGACTGAATTCTAACCTTTAGTTAGACATCAAACCTGAGTGTTTGTAGAGATTTTCACCTTATTCCCACTTGTAAAGGAGAGTAAAGTGTCGAGCGAACTCTAGAAGGATTGGATAAAAGAAAAAACCCTAATTTTAGCTACTGTACCTTATTTCCAGCACTTACTGCTTTTCATTCCTTTGTATTCTTTATTTATTTATTTCAATGAAAAGATGTTTATTTGCATCTTATCCCATCATGGGTAGCTAAATCCCATTGAGGGGTTCAATATAGTGAATTCCCTTATGGTTAAAATAGCTTGAAAGTGTTTATTTACTTAAGTTTTATTCATTGCATATCACTCTTTATTGAATATCATTTTGAATCTTGTTGAGTTCAACTTGATCACTTAGACTTTGCACGCTATGTGAGTTTGATACTCGAAAGGGACAAACGATATTAGTTCTCATAAAGGTAATATAGGAGAAATGGCTCGAAAGAGTGTATTCGGTGTTATAGGGCGAGGCTGCCTAAGGCACCCTATAACAACTATAGGGTTATAGATTGCATGCTTGATTTATCTATGTCGGAGTCGAGTCACAAACATATGCATAACGGTACTCGCTTAGCCTTTTGACGGTTCTTGGGAGCAAGGCCAAATAGAAGTTAAATCTGACCCAATGCATGAATAGACTTAGGTTTAATAAGCAAGAATTAGAGTTATTTTACCTTAGGGTTGAAACTATGATAGGACCAAAATAGTCCTATTTATTTGTTGTTAATCTAGACTTGTTGGGGTGCACTTTACGCTTTATTTGTCTGTTTTGTAGATAATTTGTGTATTCAGGGTATCAGGATCGAACCACACAAATTCGAGTTAATTCAGGCAATTTAAGGAGTTTTCGAGCTTACTTGAGGACCATGAATCTCGAGGAGGTGAGAAGATCGTGAGGATCGTGACGAGCCTGAAGAATAGTTCCAAGGAGTCAAAGGTTCGAGGCCTGAATCGAACAAGAAACGATGTGGAATGAAGTCGAAGCACGCTAAAAATAGGCATGACGTCGAAACACCGTGGCTAGCGTCGAGACGTCGACCACTTTTCAGTCTGTGGCCCATATGGCTCGACGTCGAGACGCCATGACAAATTTTCCTATAAAATCCATTCTTTTAATAACGTCGAATGTATCACTTTTTAGGGTTTATTTTCATTCTCTCTCTCGGTTCTCTCTGTCTTAGAAGGCCAGAATTAAGAGGTGTAAGTTTTCCTTTTGATTTCCTTTGTATTTTCTTATTATTGTAGTGTTGGGTCGCGGGTTTTAGCCTGCTTAACCGCCGTCTAAACCCCTTAACGCTGATTGGATGATTTTCTGGCTATAGAATGAATTTCTTTGTGAGCTTCATGTTCTGAATGTCTATTTAATTTCATATTGCTATTGTATTTTGGATTCAGTTCGTATTATTTGCATGTGCAGTAGGTTAGATTGATACCCTAACTCGCAGCTCGTATGATAATATTGGTTTAATAGTTAGAGCATAGACTGATTCGTGGGCATGGGTCCCAAGAGCAGACTCTGACTTTGTTGCTTGACACGATAGGTTTAGAATCCAAAATAGCATTAGAAGTAATCTAGGCCTAATTATTTCTAATGTCCTAATCAATCCACTAGACTTAAGACAATTGGTTGATTGTTTAATTTGATAGTCCAATCGAATTAATTAATTAACTAATTAGTGTCTAATTCGATGGGCGTCGTATGATCGGGTTAGATGGCTTAGGTGGGCTTTGGGTCTTTTCTGGGTTCAGATTAGATCAACTGGGCAATTGAGCAATTCAAACTATCCTTTAATAGGTAGAGATTCAATGATCAAAGTAAATCATTCAATCCCAATAATCACTCTAATCGGTGTCGCCTAATTTAATTAATTTTCTCGTCTTCTTATGATTTTCTGCAATTTAAATTCCTTGCACGCTCATTCATCCAATTTTCCAACCCCCCCCCCCCATTTACCGCTTTCACAACTCAAAATAAATAGAAAATAAGAAACCAACCGCCACTCCCTGTGATCGACCCCGGCCACTACTACTGCAAGTAGTTTAGTGTTCGCAAAATTATAAATTTTATTTGACCAACACGACCTTCGACAAGTCGGACCCGTCAAACTATATTGTACATCTCGTTTATTTATCATTGTTTTCTTTACTTGTTTATTTTGATTATTTTCCAAAAATCATCATCAACTATTTTTTTTAGTTACCTTATCCAAGCAATCTTTGAACAGTTTCTTCTTCAAATCTGTGTTTCCAATTTAGTCCTCATGGGATTGATACCCTTGGAATACTTCTAAGGTTTTTATTACTGCATGCGATAGTGTATACTTGCACTAAGTTGGCTGAACTTATCTTAATTTTTATTCACCATCTTTTCTAACATCCACATTTCAGCCTGACATCGCATCAAGTTTTTGGCGCCGTTGCCGGAGACCAAAATTGAAACCAGTTTTTGTTTGTTTGAAATTGCGATTTGATTGCGACCGCATTTCTATCTTAAGAGAATCTAACTTTGATTTGCAGTTCTTTTGCAGGTTAAGGTTGGTGCATGAGCAAAGAGCATCTTCTCGTCAAGCTAGACCTTGATATAGAAAGAAAGAGCAACAGGAGTTGAGCGCACGAGAACATCTTGAAGAAGCTTCTTACACTCAAGAACTTCTAATAGATCTACCCGGAGTCGATCCTTCTGTTGGCCGAAAAATAGGAAAAAAAAAAGAAGAAAAAGGTGATAGAAGATAAGCATAGTCAGAGGGTTTGATAGCTCAAGATAACCCACATGTGGAAGAAGACATCATCACAACATTGAGTGCACAAATCACATCAATGGCTTGTCACTCTAATTTCTTTTGTGTTTATTGTGCTAAGATTCATTCTTTGTTTGAAACTTGTCCATCTAATCCTTATTATACAGGGCAACCAGACAAGCAGAGTCTTAACCAAGTTAATCAACATTCGTTAACTGTGGACCTAATGGGCCTACAATTCAGAAGCTTCAACGATACGAGATTAACTGGCTAAACTCATTAACCAAGTTAATCAACATTCGTTAACTGTGGGTCACTCCACTAAAGACCCACAACTGCACTCTTCTCATTGTAGAATATTTCTGTGTCCACGGATATCGACCAATACCAGTAAGTCAATCCTTCACGAGTGTTCGTAATGCCACTTGGGTCAAATTCTCGTTTTATCCTTGGGTTACCTCTACATCCTTAAGTACCAGTGCTTCTATAATGAACCAACTATTTATGGTCCAACCAATAAAAAAAGGTTCCTATCGGGCTAAGAGAGGACGGCGCGCCTTTGTCACCATGCACTCCACCTCCTAAAATTCAAATTAATTTTGAATTTCATTAATTCAAAATTAATTTGGATTTTAGTTTTAATTAATTATAATTAATAATCTGAAAATTCAAAAATCCAATTTTCAATTTTTAAATTAATTCAAAATTAATTTAAAATAATTATTAACTAATTTAATATCTAATATTAAATTAATATTTTGGTACCAATCCCAAACATTTTCAAAATGTTATTTTTCAACCATGAATCCCTATTCATGTGCCGATATTTAAATCATATTTAAATATATTAATTCTCTTATAGCTCGGTTTATCTAAAACCTGACGTGTCGGTAACGTCAAATATGTCTAACCATTTCCCTAAACTGAATTCGAACTTATTCTAATTCCTTCCATCCTATTGTTCGAAAGGTTAATCTCAAGCTAGCAAGGGGACCTAATGGATCTACAGATCATGGGTTCCAACGGTACGAGGTTTAACCGGCTAAACCCTTTTAACCTAGTTAACCAACATCCGTTAACTACTGGGTCACTCCACTATAGCCTAGTAGTTGAACTCCTCTCACTGTAGATATATTTCCGTCCAGTCGATATAACCATGATTAGTAAGATAATCCTTCACAGGTTTTTTGTTACTATAGCTAGGTCAAATGTCTGTTTTACCCTTATAGCACATCTTTGTTCCTTAAGTCCACTGGTCTTCTAATGAACAATTTGTTTATGGCCCAACCACTAAACAGAGTCCCTCTCGGGCCAATGAGATGGTGGGACCCCTTGTTCAAGCCTCAGAGTCAGCACTTAAGGGAACAACATTTCTACTATCCCTAATTCGGGTAGGAGTGAATTTCGTCTTGCAATACTATGTCCCCAACTATCCATCAAGTTTTATCTCCAAAATAGTAGGCTTATTGAGCGGCGTTGTTGGGCCACTCTCACCCATGTAGATAAAAGGATAATCCCAAACGAATAGGAGTTCATAGTGAGCTTAGGATTAAGATCGAGTTACCTAGGTCATCACATGAAATAGTCAGTTTTACAGTAGACGACATTATAAAGTAAGAGTGACTTATTTCTCGATCTGGTCTTGCGTAAACATCTTTTACACAGGATGCCCCTACTCGCATGTCTTTACATGAACGATCCAAGATCACATCGTTTGCCTCGTTCGCAAAGTAGGACGCATCCATAGTGTTACCAGGATAAGGTACCAGCAAGAGTTGTTGATGAAATTGGCCCTTCAACAAGAGTTGATGTAGGAGCCAGTTCTTCTGGTCAAACTTGTCCTCCTCACATAGTGAGAGAGCCTCGACGCAGTGGGAGGGTTGTTATACCACCTAACCGTTACTTGGGTTTAACTGAAACTCAAGTTGTCATACATGATAATGGTGTTGAGGATCCATTGTCTTATCGTCGGGCAATGAATGATGTAGATAAAGACCAATGGGTCAAAGCAATGGACCTTGTGATGGAGTCAATGTACTTCAATCAAGTTTGGGAACTTGTAGATCCACCTGAAGGAGTAAAACCCATAGGGTGTAAATGGATCTATAAGAGAAAGAGAGAAGTCGTTGGGAAAGTACAGACTTTCAAAGCTAGACTGGTAGCAAAGGGTTATACCCAAAGAGAAGGGGTGGACTATGAGGAGACCTTTTGATCTCCTGTTGCTATGTTAAAGTCCATAAGAATTCTTTTATCCATAGCCACATATTATGACTATGAAATATGGCAAATGGATGTCAAGACTGCCTTTTTGAATGGTAATATTGAAGAGAATATCTTTATGTCTCAACCCGAAGGGTTCATAATCCAAGGTCAGGAGCAAAAATTTTGTAAACTGAATCGATCCATTTATGGGTTGAAACAGATATCTAGATCTTGGAACATTAGATTTGATACTGCAATCAAATCTTTTGGCTTTGACCAAAATGTTGATGAGCCTTGTGTTTACAAGAAGATCAACAAAAACAAAGTAGCTTTCCTAATGCTATATGTTGATGACATCCTACTCATTGGGAATGATGTAGGATATCTGTCTGACGTTAAAGAATGGCTAGCGGCCCAATTCCAAATGAAATATTTAGGAGAGGCCCAATATGTTCTTGGGATCCAAATTATTCGGGATCGTAAGAACAAAATGCTAGTCCTGTCTCAAGCAACATATATCGACAAAATGTTGTCTCGATATTCTATGCAAAACTCCAAGAAGGGTTTATTGCCTTTCAGGCATGGGGTTCACTTGTCTAAGGATCAATGTCCTAAGAAACCTCAAGAAGTTGAGGATATGAGACGGATTCCCTACGCCTCAGCTGTGGGCAACTTAATGTATGTTATGCTCTGCACTAGGCCTGACATTTGTTATGTAGTAGGGATAGTTAGCAGATATCAGTCAAATCCAAGGTTAGACCACTAGACCGTCGTTAAGAACATCCTCAAGTATCTTCGGAGAACGAGGGACTACATGCTGGTGTATGAAGCTAAGGATTTGATCCTTACTGGATATACCGACTCTGACTTCCAGTCTGACAAGGATTCTAGGAAATACACGTCCGGGTCAGTGTTCACCATTAACGGGGGAGCTATAGTTTGGAGAAGCATCAAACAAGGATGCATAGCAGACTCAACCATGGAGACTGAGTATGTAGCTGCTTGTGAAGCAGCTAAGGAAGCGATTTGGCTCAGGAAGTTCTTGACAGATTTGGAAGTTGTTCCAAATATGAACTTGTCCATAACATTATACTGTGACAACAATGGGGCTGTAGCCAATTCTAAAGAACCTAGTAGCCACAAACGAGGAAAGCACATCGAGAGGAAGTATCACCTGATACGGGAGATTGTGTAACGAGGAGATGTGATCGTTACCAAGATCGCTTCGGAGCACAACATTGTTGATCCATTTCCGAAGGCTCTCTCGGCTAAAGTGTTCGAGGGTCATCTAAAGAGTCTAGGTCTGCGAGACATGTATATACTATAATCTAGGCCAAGTGGGAGATGTGTAATGGGTAAGGATGCCCTAGTTTATTGTATCTTGTATATTTACCTATGTAATGTACAATATACATTTACCATTTCCAGCTTTGGATTATTTTTTATATACTTCCCATTATCTTGAATTTTAGTTCAAATGGGAGTTTGTTGGGTTTTATGCCTTAAAACGCATAGATAGTAAATGTAACATTTGACCGAACATTAATAAAATGATGTATTATTTATTTGTTTTGTTTGTATTGTGTAATCTTGTCTTAATAACCCTAATCCAATAAACTAAACATCCTAGGCGGTTAGTATGAGACTTGAACTAGTATGTGGGGACATACGAGGATCGTTGTTCAAGTTACACCCTAAAGGGTCTACAGTGTAGGGGTAAGGCTAGGTACCTTATCCTGGTGGCACTATGGATACGGCCCGCTTTGTATTTTGATACAAACGCAATGATCCAACGCGTTCGTGTAGTGGACATGAGAGTGGAGGTATCCTGTGCAATGAGTTTGCATAAGACCGGACCGCGAAATAGTTAACCACTAGCTCTAACACCATTAGCTAGTTAGGTTTCTATTTCACTAGGATGACCTAGGCAACTTGGTCTCAATCCTAAGTGGGTTATGGACTCCTGTTCACGAGGAACTGTCCTTTGATTTGTATGGGTGAGAGTGGCCTGCACGCCGACTCAATAAGCCTACCATTTTGGGGACAAGACTGAGTGGGGAGCTGAGAACATAATCACACAAGATGGAATTCACTTCTTCTCGACTCTAGGGTAAGTAAAGGTGTGTTCCCTTAAGTGGTGTCTCCAGGTCCTGAACAATGGGCCCTACCCTCTCTATGGCACGAAAGGGACTTCTATTTGATGGTTGGACCTCAAACAGGTTGTTCATTAGAAGAGCACTGAGACTTAAGGATGAAGAGGTAACCCAGGGGTAAAACGGTAATTTGACCTAGCTGGGGTACGAACACACGTGAAGGACTGACTTGCTATTATCGGTCAATATCCGTGGACACATAAATATATCTGCAGTGAGAAGAGTGCAGCTGTGGTTCTATAGTGGAGTGAATCACAGTTAACGAACATTGATTAACTTGGTTAATGAGTTTAGCCAATTAATCTCATATCGTTGGAGCTTCTGATCTGTAGGTCCATTAGGTCCCACCGGTAGCTCGTGTAAGGCATTAAGGTAAATTTACTAAGGGATATTTAATATGAATTGGATTCATATTAAAACTATAGGTTAAAATCAATGCGCATTGGATGCACATTAAAACTATAGTATATATGAGAGAAAATTGAATATGAGATGTTCAATTTTATAATTAATTAATCAGTTAATTAATTAATTATTAATTTTAATTTAATTAAATTTTATTAATGTTATTGGTTATGTAGGAAATGTATATTTGTATTTGATATAAATAACATAATGAATTAAACCTTGTTTTAATTGAATTTTAATTTAATTAATTATATAATTGTTATTATATTAATTAAATTAAACAAATATCTTTTAATTTAATTATTAATTAAATTATAAGATATTTTAATTGACTTGGTCAGTTATACAAAAAACGTGGAGGAGTCCACGTTTACGGATTTTTCTACGCTAACTGGTAAACCTCACCTTATCAATAGGAAGTAGTTCCTTGCATTTGGGTCTCTCTCATTCGGTGTGTGTGGCTTGAGAAAAATTCCAGAGAGAATTATTCTTGATCTCCTTAGTAAGTTAATTCTCCCACAAGAAACCTTAAGCAAAAGGCCTCAGTAGAATACCGGTGTATCCAATTTGGTGGTGTTCGTGGAGAATTTTACAGCGAATCAAAGATCAAGGGGTTGCTGTAAATTAAAGAAGAAAACTCAGAGAATTTGGTGAACTTCAGTCAAGACTACAGCAGCAGTAAGTTTTCTACTTTCCCTTGATTGTTAGGATCTTATCTCTAGATTAGATCTAGGTTTTTCTTCTAATTTCAGCATGCTTATAGCCCTTTTACAGTAGGTTTTATCTTGATTTAACTGTTGTAATTTATTTTGCCATCGTATTGGTATTCCAATCAACGTTTAAATCGATTTGGTCCCCTGATGGTTTCCACTGCGTTAGGGATTTTAACCCTTCAATGCAGTGGGGATAGTTTGTAGGTACCAATCCAATCCAGAGTTAGACCACTGGACAGCGATTAAGAACATCCTCAAGTATCTTCGGAGTGTTGGGTTTTATGCCCTAAAACTCGTAGATAGTAAATGTAACAATTGACCGAACATTAATAAAATCATATTGATGTATTATTCAATAAAGTATTATTGTTTGTATTATGTTTTTCTTGCCTAAATAACCCTAATCCAATAAACTAACATCATAGGTTGTTATATGAGCCTTGAAATATATAGAATAGGTATAAGGTTGGGTACCTTATCCTGGTGAAACTATGGGTACGACCCACTTTATATTTGATACAAACGCAATGATCCAACGCGTTCGTGTAGGGGACATACGAGTGGGGGCATCCTATGCAATGAGTTTGCATAAGACCGGACCGCGAAATAGTAACCACTAGCTGTATGTAACATTGTTAACTAGTTAGGTTTCTATTTCACTAGGATGACCTAGGCAACTTAGTCTCAATCCTAAGTGGGTTATGGACTCCTATTCACAAGGGATTGTCCTTTGATTTATATGGGTGAGAGTTGCCTGCACGCCGACTCAATAAGCCTACCATTTTAGGGACAAGACCGAGTGGGGAGCTAGGAACATAATTACACAAGATGGAATTCACTCCTTCCTGACTCTAGGGTAAGTAGATGAGCGTTCCCATAAGTGGTTTCTTCGGGTCTTGAACAAAAGACCCCGCCCTCTCAATGACACGAGAGGGATTTCTGTTTGTCGGTTGAACCTTAAATACGTTGTTCATTAGAAGAGCACCGGTACTTAAGGATTTAGAGGTAACCCAGGGGTGAAACGGTAATTTGACCCAGCTGGTGTTACGAACACTCGTGAAGGACTAACTTGCTGTTATTGGTCGATATCCGTGGACACATAGAAATATATCTATAGTGAGAAGAGTGCAACTGTGGGTCTATGGTGCAGTGTACCCACAGTTAACGAATATTGATTAACTTGGTTAATGAGTTTAGCCAATTAATCTCAAATCGTTGGAGCTTCTAATCTGTAGGTCCATTAGGCCCCACCGGTAGCTCATTAAGGGTATTGAGGTAAATTTTCTAAGGAAAATAATATAATGTATAGAGATTCATTATAATATAAAGTTTATATTTTCATTAAACTTTATAATATAAATTTATTTTGAATAATTGATTCAAAATTGATTTATGGGAGAATTAAATATTTGAAAGAGTTCAAATATTAAATTTAATATGAATTGGATTCATATTTAAACTATAGGTTAAAATTAATGTGCATTAGATACACATTAATACTATAGGTTATACGAGAGAAGTATAATTGAATGTGATTCAGTTATTGGTTTAATTAAATATATGATATTTAATTTAGTAATTAATTAATTATTTGTTTTGATTCAATTTAATTAAATTTGATTTAATTAAATTGATTGAATTAAAACTATAGGTTATGTGGAGAATATTCATTTAAATATGATTTGAATGAAAAATGGTTAATTAAATATTGATTTAATTAATTATCTATTTAATTAATTATTTATTTATTTATTTTAATTAATTAAATAAAAATAAATTTAATTCATTTTAAAATAAATGATCGGTGGTTTAGCTGATCTTAATACGTGGCTTTCATCCATGTATTATCCATCCTTAACCGTAGGCCTTATGACATGGGTGGTTTTATAAGGCTTATACACTTCACGTTTTGTATGGTGATCTAAGACGATTGATTCAGTCTCTCAAGATCACTCTCTCTCTCTCAAGTTGTTCCTCTCTCAGAAGAATTCTCCCAGAACGTTTTTCCTACAAAAGCAAAAGGCTCCCACAAGCCTCCTCTTTACAAACCCCTTGGAGAATACTGGTGATTGCCTTGTGGTGGTGTTTCTTGAGATTTCCAGCGAATAGCAAGATCGCTTTGCTGCTGTCTTTTCACAAAGAAGACCCAAGGAGTTGGTGTTTTTCGATCAAGTCGACAACGTAGGTAAAGTATTCTTGATCCATAATTTTATGTACAATAGCATGAATTAAAAGTAGGTTTCAATTTAGAATTTTAGCATGTTTATGGCCTGTTTTACAGTAATTAAGTTGTTTAATGTTGCTGTAAATATGTTGCCCACATATTGGTTTTCTATTATGTTTTTAAATTCGCGAGCAAAGGTCTGATGCTTTTCCGCTGCGCTAGGGATCTTAACCCTACACGGAGAACGAGAGACTACATGCTGGTGTATGGGGTTAAGGATTTGATCCTTACAGGATACACCGACTCTGACTTCCAGACTAACAAGGATTCAAGGAAATCCACGTCAGGGTTAGTGTTCACCCTTAACGAGGGAGCTGTAGTTTGGAAAAGCATCAAGCAGGGATGCATAGCAGACTCCACTATAGAGGCTGAGTATGTAGCTAGTTGTGAAGTAACTAAGGAAGAAGTTTGGCTCAGGAAGTTCCTTACAGATTTGGAAGTTGTTCCAAATATGGACTTGCCCATTACACTATATTGTGACAATAGTGGGACTGTAGCAACTCGAAAGAACCTTGCAGCCATAAATGAGGAAAACACATAGAGAGGAAGTATCACCTGATACGGGAGATTGTGCAACGAGGAGATGTGATTGTCACCAAGATCGATTCGGAGCACAACATCACTGATCCATTTACGAAAACCCTCTCGGCTAAAGTGTTCAAAGGTCATCTAGAGTCTAGGTCTGCAAGACATGTATATAGTATAATCTAGGACAAGGGGGAGATGTGTAATGGGGATAAGGATGTCTTAGTTTATTGTATTTGTATATTTTCTTTTCATGTAATGTACATTATACATTTGACATTTCCAGTTTTGGATTATTTATTGTATATACATCCCACTAACTAAAGTTTTAGTTCAAGTGGGAGTTTATTGGGTTTTATGCCCAAAAAATCGTAGATAGTAAATGTAATCTTTGACCAATTGATAGGACCAATTTGGCCCTATATATTTAGTCTAAATCATGCTAGTTTTATAATTGATTATGTGCTTAATCGTATTATTTTGTAGGTATTTGGTGTTAGAGCTTCTCAGGAGCACTTTGGAGCAAAAATGACTTAAAAGGAACAATTAGGCCAAATCCCGAGCATTGGAAGCAAGTGGGAAGCAAAAGAGCAAGCTAGACTGATAACTCTCCAAAAGGGAGTTATTTAGGCATTATTTCTATAGTGATTTGTATGTCATTCGTGCCAAACAGATGTGCTTTTAGATGAATATTATGTATTTTATCATATTTAGAAGAATGGATGCTTTGGAAGTTATTTTTCAGAGAAAATAATGTTGAGCGACTTGAGGGAGCAAATTCCATGATCCAGCAAAGCTAGGAGCAAAACTGGCCACGTGAGCTGCACGTGATTCATTAATGAGGTGGCGTTTTCTGATGCAATATCAGATCTAGGAAGCTTGGAGAGCCCTCCACATGTAATCTTTGACCTAATTAGGGTTGACTCCACTCTATAAAAGGAAAGGGCTGTCTCAAGTCAATTCATTCCAAGTTGGAGACTCACTTTCCACCTTTGGAAGCCGAATAAAGGAGGAACAATTGGAGACTCAAGAAGACCATCAACTACAGATTTCTTCAAGGGAAATTATCTTTTCTTGTAAAGTTTGTAGTTATGGATGCACGTGATCAGATTGTAGCGTGTGTTGCTTTTTATTCCATGAACTAAACTTACTTTAAGTGTTGGTTAGGACTATGTAATTGTCATACTTCATAATCTAGCAATTAAATTTGATTTTGAGCATCTTGATTACTTGTTGTGTCTATTATTATTTTGTGCCCGCCTGGCCAGCCGGTATGAATATCATCTCTTAGTTTCAGGAATGATTTGAGAGGTGTGTGGCTTGTAATCACACTAGACCAGTATGTGTTGGTGGACGCCAGTAACTGAGTTAGGGATAACCAGTTGCCTAGTGCTTGATCGGTAGAGCGTCATTGGAGTTGAAACACATTCCAAAAAATCCAGAGTTTCGAGAAGATCCTGCTGATAAGATTGCAAGAGAATGCCTAATCAATATTATTGCTAGAGCATCTTTTTAACAATTACAGAAATCTTAACCAACGTCCGTTTCCAATCACTTTATTCGTTTACATTCTGCTCTGTTACTTCTTTTGCTTCAGCATTATTTCAAAACTCAATCATTTTAAACCTTGAAATCACTAAAAAGTTACACAAGATAGGTAGAGTGAAGGCTATTCAAAACCTCGTGGATACGATAAATTACTTATCACTTGCTGCAGACTATGTGCACTTGCATAGTATTCTAGAGATCATTTTTATCATATTTTTAACCCACTCTAGAAGGCAACATAGACCCAAGAGGGTAACGTTGAGACGTTATCCTCAAGCGTCTCAACGCTACAAATTAGGCTCAATTGCAACATCACTGCCTAGCGTCGAGACGTTGGCCTTAGCGTCTCGACGCTAGGTCGAAACCGCGCCTGATTTTGAAGATAGAAGGTGCAGCGTCGAGACGTTGTGCCTAGCGTCTCGATGTTGCCTCGCTTATTTAAATACTAGATTTCTGAATTATGTCATATTCAGCAGTTGTTTTCCCTTTTTCTTCTTTGTTTTCTCTCGATTTTCTCCGTTCTTTCACTGTATTTCTTAGTTTTAGGTTAGTTCAGGTTGGTTTATCAAGCCTTGGGCTTAGATTAGACTCAGCTATGGTCGTCTAAGCGTCGTTCATTGTAGTTGGAGCCTCGGATTTGTAAGTATATTTGATTTTTATGAGATTTCTGAGCTTAACTGTGTTATTGAATGATTTTTGCTGCTGTTGTAATTTTAGATTCCTGTTCTTATAATTAGCATGCACAGTAGGTTAGATTGAAGCGCTAACTCGCAGCTTGCATGTTAATAATCTGCTAAGAAATTAAAATCCATGAAGCTAATGGAATTTTAATTCATAGTTAGCAAATAGACTGATTCATGGGCAAGGGTCCCCGCAGCTTGCATGTTAATAATCTGCTAAGAAATTAAAATCCACGAAGCTAATGGAATTTTAATTCATAGTTAGCAAATAGACTGATTCATGGGCAAGGGTCCCAAGAGCATTTCTCTGACATCGTAGTTTGCATGATAGGTCTAGGGTCTAAATTGATGTTTGTAATTAATTTAGGCTTTCCCTATTTAATTGCGAGCATTCTAACCTAAAGCAACAATGAATTGATTTATTAATCACTGCAGGGTTAATTAATTAATAAATTGTATGTTGGTTCGACGGGTTAGTCGGGTTAGCACTCAAGGGGTATCTTGATCTTAATGCAATTACTTAATTAGTTAATCTCTACAAGTTACTAGGGTTAATTAATTAGTAATTAGGAAATGAATCGATGTACGATGGGATCGAGTCAATTAATTTAGAGTGTACCAATTAGGCATCATGCATTTAAATCATTGTTTGATAATCGATGAATAAAAAAAATGTACCGAAATTCGAGTATCTCCAGCTACAGTGATCATTAAGGTGAGATTAACCAACCGCCCTTTATTTTCCGTTATTTAATTTTCTGTCATTTACTTTCAACACTTTTACTTTTCCCGTCTTTAATTCCCTTTCTCTTCAATCCCCCTTCTCTTACCACAAGCGCAAAAGAATATAGAGGTAAACCAGTTTTTCCCTGTGATCGACCCTGACCACTACTACTACAAAGTAGTTTAGTGATCGGTGAAATACAAATTTATTTGATACGAGGACTCAACAAACTTAGTGTGCCACCAATCATTAATAAAATGTTATTGATGTTTATTTCAATAAAGTTTTATTGTTTATTTTGCATTTATCTTGCCTAAATAACCCTAATCCAATAAACTAACATCCTAGGCTATTGTAAGAGTCTTGAATTGTATATGTGGACATACGGGGATCATTGTTCAAGATATAGTCTAAAGGGTCTATAGTATATGGAAAATGTTGGGTACCTTATCCTGATAACACTATGGATACAACCCACTTTGTATTTGATACAAACGCAATGGTCCAACGCGTTCGTATAAGGGACATGCGAGTGGGGGTATCCTATGCAATAAGTTTGTAAAAGACCGGACCGCAAAATAGTAACTGCTAGATGTAACTCCGTTGACTAGATAGATTTTTATTTCAATAGGATGACCTAGGCAACTCAGTCTCAATCCTAAGTGGGTTATGGACTCCTGTTCACGAGGGATTATCCTTTGATTTGTATGGGTGAGAGTGGTCAGTAAGCCGACTCAATAAACCTACCATTTTGGGGACAAGACCGAGTGGGGAGCTGGGAACATAATTACACAAGATGGAATTCACTCTTTCCCGATTTTAGGGTAAGTAGATAAGTGTTCCCTTAAGTGGTGTCTCCGGGTCTTGAACAAAGGGTTCTATCCTCTCACTGGCCCGAGACAAGTTTCTGTTTAATAGTAGGACCATAAACAAGTTGTTGATTAGAGGAGAATGGGTACTTAAGAATTTAGAGGTAACCTAGGGGTGAAACGGTAATTTGACCCAGTTGGTGTTACGAAAACTCATGAAGGACGAACTTGCTGTTATTGGTCTATATCCGTGGACACAGAAATATATCTGCAGTGAGAAGAGTGCAATTGTGGGTCTATAGTGGAATGTACCCACAGTTAACAAATATTGATTAACTTGGTTAATAAGTTAAGCCAATTAATCTCATATTGTCGGAGCTCTTAATCTGTAGATCCATTAGGTCCCACTGGTAGCTCATTAAGGGTATTGAGGTAATTTAAGTAATATGAAATGTTCAAATTTACTGAGGAAATAATATAATGTATGGAGATACACTATAATATAAAATTTATATTTTAATTAAACTTTATAATATAAATCTATTTTGAATTCGATTCAAAATAATTTATGGGAGAATTAAATGTTTGAAATAGTTCAAATATTAAATTTAATATGAATTGAGTTCATATTAAACCTATTGGTTAAAAATTAATGTGCATTAGATGCACATTAAAACTATATGTTATATGAGAGAAATATAATTGAATATGATTCAACTCTAGGGTTAAATTAAATATGTGATATTTAATTTAATAATTAATTAATTAATTAATTTAAATTTATTGAATTAAAACTATAGATTATGTAAGGGATATTCGTTTAAATATGATTTAAGTGAATTTATTAATTAAATTTGATTCAATTAATCATTATTAATTTAAATAATTGATTAATGGTTATTTAATTAATTAAATGAAAATTAATTTATTTTTTTTAATTAAATTAATTCATGTAACCAGTTTTTGTTACCTAAACGTGTGGACAATTCCTGAACTGTCTCCCTCTCTCTTCAACAACCTGCTGCACAATAGGAAGTTAGTTTTTTCCTTCCCCTTTCGTTCTGTCAAGAGTTGGATCTCTCAGATGATCACTCTACAATTTGTTTTTTCTAGAAAGCTGCTCTCTAGAGAAAAATCTCCCTAGATTTTCCCTGACCCAAAAAGTTCCCACAAGCCTCCACCTTAATCATCCAAGAGAATACTGGTGAAGATCAAGTGGTGGTGTCCCTTAGTGTTGATCTTGGAGACTTGGCAGAGGAAAATTGATTGTGGTCCTTCCCAATTGGAGAATCAATGAAGCTTTTCTGAGTCTACAACGTAGGTATGGCTCAAGTTTCATTTTTTCAGTAGTATGTTATTTAGAATAGGATTCTAATTTTTAATAAATAATCAGCATGCTTAACCTCTGTTAAATGCAGTAGATTTTAGTTGAATGTTTACTGTATTTTGGTTCGGGATTTAAAAATTGAGTTAATGGACTGGTATATTTCTGTTGCACTTGGGTTTTTCATCCCAACAGTTGTCACTCCAAGTTCCAACTTTTTCTTACATCCGTCGATTTCGCCATTCGAAAGAAGTAGAGAAGAAAGATTTGTCTCTCCTTGAAAAAGGTAGAGCAAATTAGATAGAAAAAAGAAAGAGTTGGATTATCTCGATTCATTTGTATTCGTTTTTCCTTTGCATTCGTTTTCCTTGTATTAATTCATTTACTTGCTTTTAGTTGTAATTTCCAACATGTTGTATTCGTTCCATTTAATTAATATGAATTAAGTTTGTTTCTATCTTTCTTGCACTTTTATTTGTATGTTTTGTTCTTTCAATTCCAACATGAGCTAAACTTTTACTTGGAGATTCAAGTAATGTGGATACCTTAAATGGGAGAAGGGCCCCACTTATTGAAAAATCAACTTTGCTCACACTTGCCATTGTTTGTTAATGTTGAAGTTTAAGTTTCATTGTTAGCTTAAACTAGTCACTTAGGTTAACATAGTTTGTGTTGAACACAATACTGAAAAGGTTGAGTTGAGTGTGCGGGTTCACAAAAATAATAGTGGAAACGAGTCAAGAGATAGGATTTTGTTTCTTGCATCCTAGAGATAGGACAAGAACCACTACCGTTATTTATTTAAGATTTAATTAGCCTTAGACATAGGTGCATTAATTAGTTTAGTCTTCTAAAGAACCAAAAATGGAGTTGAATAGGAGTTGAACTTGACTCACAAAACTAAGTGCTTACAGGATAAGTTGCAGGTGCATTTGGTTGCAATCTGCTTTAACTGTACAGAATTCGAGAAAATGAGATGCGCGTGCATATAGGCAGCATTTTCCAACTGAACCCAACTTATTGAGCTCGGGCGCAAAGATAGGTGCATATTCTGCTAAGGTTGATGTTGATGCCAAAATCTGGACAGGAAAAACTCATCTGACCTTTACGTGACAATAACGGTAAATTTGTTTGAAGGGGAAGACATGGTGCTGCGCAAATTGCTAACCGCAAGTGTACAGGTCAAGTAATAATATAGTGTTTTCGTGATTAAACGAGTGTCGTCCTCTGGATTGGTTTTTAAGCTAATTAAGTACCGTGAATACTTTTGTTCAATTTTATTTAGGGAGCAAAACTTAATGCAAAAGATAAATCTAAAGGCAAAAGGCATAAAATAAAAGTGGAGACTCAAATGGAAAGACTTTTAGGGAATTGATTTCATTGTTGAGATTGAGGATTAATTAATGGGATGAATTTAGCATGCAATTATTCTACCAAGTCTAGGAACCTTTTATCACAACTATCTCTCCCGAGCATAATTGATTCTCATGCATGCAACCAACTTGATATCCCTATCTAAGTTCATTAACATGTAAGGCTTTGGGTTTAGTTCTTCTAACAACTTCTAAAGTAATTCTAAATTCCGTCACGATCTTAGAAATTTTACTTTAGTCATGCAATTAGTAAATTAATTCTTAGGCTAAATCCTCTCTCTCAAGTTAGATTCAACACTTAAATCATTCAACTAGTGATCAAGTAATTGAAAGCATTTAATCATAATTGCATAGGTAAAAGAAAAGCACATTCATACCCAAAAATCAATCCAACAAACTAAAACAACTACATCAATCCCTAAAACAAACAACTAGCAATTCATAGTCTTGAAACTACAAACATTAATTGAAAGAAAAGCCTAAAAACAACAAGAGGTAAGGGAAAGAAAAGGAAAACTCTTGAATCTCTGTTGAAATCGACACGTCCCCATCACGATCTCCACGTCTTCAAGCTTGGTTCCCACTCCTTGGCCTTGCTTCAGCTCCCACAGAAGGTCAGCTCCCACAGAAGGTCTCTAGTCGAAATTAGGGCTAAAATCTAACCAAATGGACTCCCCCAATCCATAGCACAAAGTGAGGAATATATAGGAAAATTGTCTGCAGCGTCGCGACGCAATCCCTACTATCGCCAAAAACAGAATAGGAAAACTAGCGTCGAGACGCTAGCTCTCGGGTTTGACTCAAACTTAAGCCTCCAACTTTGATTCTTTTTGCTTCTTTGGCCTCTTTTAGTGTCCCGAACACCCAATTGACTTCGATTTCACCAATTAAGCTCCAATAATCAATTCCTACAAATAAACATTAAAGTGCATAAATTTGGCCAATTTACTCTCAAAGACTAACTAAAATAGATAGGGAACAATAGCTTGTTATGCTCACTATCACATGGCCTGCAAAACAAGAGAAAACTGCACATCGGTGTGGTGTTTGCCACACTAGCTCCGATGCTTAAGTCAACTAAGAGGTTATGAGTGTAGCAAGTAAATTGAGAATGAGGAAGAAAACTAAGAGAGAATAAATATTCAGTTTAGCTCCTTTACTTTGGAGTTACCCTCTTCTATTTATAGTTGATCTTGGGTTCCCTATTTCCTTTTAGGAGAGGGAAAAGAAAGATAGTTTCCCTTTCTCTTTTGGAATTGGACATGAAAGAGATTGATTTGGGTCCAAGAGGTCTCCTTGGGCCTATTTCCACTCTAGATTCTTATCTTTCAAACTTTCTTAAAATTAGCTCCAAATTCATCCATAACATTAAGCCTCTTACTCAAGTAAAATTTTTTTGATAAAAAATATTATTGAGTAAAGATAAGTATTAGCATAATCCGTAGCTTAGAAGTATGTATATCCAGGCTGACTTTCATTAAGTTGAGGTCGGCCTCAACCCTCCTCTTCTAATCTTTCGGTTATCTACCTCAGATTATTTGGCTTGGCCTTGGTGCTCATGAGCTTTTGTTGGGTTCAATCCAGTTGAGAATATGGGTGGCTCAACTCATCCAAAAACATTATTAGGCTCAGTTAAGTTGAAAATATGGGTGGCTCAACTCATCAAGGAACATTTTTAGGCTTAGTTAAGTTGAGAATATGGGTGGCTCAACTTATCTGAAAATTTTGTTGGAAAAGTTGAGAATATGGATGGCTCAACTTTGCTGAGAATTTTGTTTTCTTGTTATTTTTGCGTGAGGGTTGGCCTGAGTCTTTTGTTGACCTAGCCCCGAGTCCCCTTGTTTTTGTTGTTCATCCTACTTAGGCTTTTAGATGTCATGATAGCTTGTGGACTGATTGATAGCTTGCAAAAAGAAAGTTATTTCTCATCTAAATTTAAATTAAAAGAGGCTGGAAAAGAAAAGAGATGTGTCAGTTCAGTGCATAATATCAAAGAATTGCGATACTTTTGGTTTCAGAGTGAAATTCCTTGATGCGACGGGAAAATACATAATATTTCAACTAATGCATATACTGTAGCTTTGTTTCTTGCCCAAGTTATCTTGCATCGCAAGCGTTGGAGCTACCACGTGAGGAAGTACAATTACAAGCTGTCCAATGTTGGTGCTGACAACTGGCTGAGCTGTGAGCTAACATATTTAGAAGTGAAACACGCAAGCTAGTTGCTTGGTGAAGTCAGCATCCTCAAGCCTATAAATTCCAGTCATTTGTTCATGAAGAGGGGGAACGTGAAGAAAGAGAGAGAGAAGAGACCAGTGAAGGAAGTTAGTCCAGCATGACTGTTTATTGTTTTCATCTTATGCGTTTTGTATTCCCTTATAAGCTAATTTTCTTTATCAAGGCTTAGCCTAGGCACCCATGTGACGATGAACTCTTACTGTATGTGTTACATTTGAATAAATGATATTGATGCTTTCTACTTAGTTGCGTTAATTCTGTCATTACTAACACCCATCTGGCCAGCCGATTGCGATAGCAGCATGATAAATTCTAGAAGGGTAATGCATGTGAAAATATCCAAGTAGAGCGGGATAATGTATTGCATGTAGTCTTGTTTGCGCTAGGAATAGTGCTGCCGCAAGAGATATTTCATGAATGTATTTAGGTTGTCTTAGGGATAATTCAACCGCTTGCAAGTAAATAGAGAATTGCGCTAACACATGAATTAAGTGAACAGAAACATTCTTAATTTTATGCCAAACACGTGTAATACCGAAAGGGAATCACATGTTTATTTCTAACTTAGGCATCAGTATCAACTTAATCGATGTATGTGCTAAAGGAGAGGGCATCAGCATGTGGTAGCTGCGGTGAAGGCCTTGATATCCTCCTCATCTTTGTTTCAACTCTTACAGCATTTTCTCATTTGTTTACTTATGTTTATCACATGATCATCATTTCTATTTTAAATATTCAACCTCTAGTGCCATGCATTTGAGTACAGTTTATGAAAGTGTTTAGTTTGTTTCATCTCCATTCCCTGTGTTCTGACCCTGGAATGCTCTAGGTATTACTTGGTATCGCATGATATATATTTGGATTAATGAATAACAATGACATATTCTCTGATAATTCAACATAATTAGAAGCGATTATAGTTTGAATCACTGATGCTTTGCTCTGGTTGATAAAGAAGAATTTGATTAAATTTGCAGAATACTACACACTTTACATCAAAGCATAACATGGAAAGACATTAGAGTAAATGAAAGATAACAAATATTAAAACAAAGTCAGTCAGAAATTTAAAATAAGTCTCGACCTCAGCATAGGTAGGGTTGGCCTCGGCCAATGGTCTTCTTTCCTATAAATGACTTGAAATTCTAGTAGGTTTACTCATTTTCTCATTCATGATATGTAAACAGTGTACAATTTTCACAAGCAAACTTTCTTCCCCACAGCCAAAATCTGAGCATGGGAAACTCATCTGACCTTCACGTGACAATAATGGTAAATTTGTTTGATGGAGAAGATGTGGCCTGCAAAACAAGAGAAAAACTGCACACTAGTGTGGTGCTTGCCACACCAGCTTCCATGCTTAAGTCAGCTAGGAGATTATGAGTGTAGCAAGTAAATTGAGAATGAGGAAGAAAACTAAGAGAAAGAATAAATATTCAGTTCAGCTCATTTACTTTGGAGTTACCATCTTCTATTTATAGTTGATCTTGGGTTCCCTGTTTCCTTTTAGGAGACGGAATAGAAAGAGAGTTTCCCTTTCTCTCTAGGAATTGGACATGAAAGAGATTGATCTGGGTCCAAGGGGTCTCCTTGGGCCTATTTCCACTCTGAATTCTTATCTTTCTAACTTTCTTAAAATTTAGGTCTAAATTCATCCTTAAAAGAGTTGAAACAGAACTTGAACTTCCCACTTCATCTCATATATTTTTTCACTGTTATTCTAGTCTCTTATAACTCAATCCAAAAACCCAAATCTCTCATCATTTTATTGGTTACCTTCCTTTGGTTGCAAACTTACAGGAGGTTCTCGTTTTAAGGCTGAAATTTCATTGCAAACTATTCCCTTGAGATTCGATACTTGATGTACCTCCAGTTATTACTTAATAGTGTATACTTGCACTTGATACATCAGAACACCACATCAATTTCCAATAGGTGCCTGAACTTTAGAAAGTGTATCTTTAAATTTTCAATTTTGTGTTCATCGGGTTCTTGAATTTTTAATTTTGTATCTTATAGATCCTTGACATATTCGACATTTTTAAATTCACGAATCTACTAGACATAAAATTGAAATTTTAGAGTCTAATTAGACACAACATTCAATCTTATATCAAATATATCAATTAATTTGTAAAAATTTTGAATTTTTTCATAGACTTATTAGACACAAAATCAAATATTCATGGACTTATTAGATATTTGTGAAGTACAAAAACTTATTAGACACAACATTGAAAATTCAAGGACCTATTAAACATTTTTTTAAAAAAATCGGACATTTTAGATACAAATTTAAAATTTTAGAGACTAAACTTGAAATTTAACTATTAATATAATACAAGACTAAGAAAGGTAAATATGATAAACTATTATCAAGTCTAAATTCCAATATATTAGAATTAGAAGTTTAAGATAAAAATTGGCTGCTAAGCGAAGTTTAAAATGTCGTTGTTAATGGAAATGTGAAAGTCTTAATTTTATGGAAATATCGTTGGAAAAATCTATAAAATATTGATATCAATGAATATTTCTATAAACAATAATTAAAAAATAATATTAAATTAGTAAATAAATATTTTTCATTTTTTTCTAAAAATAAATGAAAATGCTTACTATTAATATTATGTTCACGTCAGTGACATTTTGTGACTATTATTTTTCTATGTTTCGTCATTGTTGGCATAGAAATTTTCCAACCAATTAGAAATTGCCACGTCATTATTTAATTTTGGGGTGTCACGAATTAATACATATCTCAAAATTAATTATGACAAAATAAGAAAGGCCACGTGTCCTTTTTGTGGTCGTCTAATTGTGTTAACGGTCTTGATCGAATCCAACGATGATTAAACTCAAGATCGAATGATCATTTAGCCTAAAAATTCAATTTAGCCTAAAGTTCATAAAATTAAATTAAAGTATGATTAAGTTCATAAGGTTAGGTTAAATTGGGCTCAATTTAAACCCAAGGTTATTAAGATAATTGGGCCTGAAGCCCAAAATTCATCCAAGCCCATGGATGAGCCCAAGCCCATGAAGGCCTTTGAAAACTCTATAAATAGAGGTCTTGGCTCATTTGAATAGGGGGGGGGGGGCAGCAGAAGAAAGGAAGAAGAGAAAGATCGAAGCTCTCAGAAGACTCTGAAGACTGAAGCTCTGATTCTCTTACAAGACTTGAAGATTGAAGCTCCATTCCTTCTACAAGACTTGAAGATTGAAGCCTCATTCCTCCGGCAAGAATCTTGAAGATTGAAGTCTAGATCCTGCTGCAAGACTCCGAAGATTGAAGCTTCTGCAAAATTCAAAAGCTTGAAGCTTCCTGCAAGACTCTGAAGACTGAAGCCTCTGCAAGATTCAGAAAAAAACTTCTGCAAGACTCTGAAGACTAAAGCCTCTGCAAGATTTAGAAGATTGAAGCTCTCTGCAAGATCCTGAAGATTGAAGCTTCAATCCTCCTACAAGACTTTGAAGACCAAAACCTACATTTTCCTACAAGCTTGAAGATTGAAGTGAAGTCATCTAAAAGACTGAAGACCTGAAGCCAGAAGTCTACTTCAATCATCCAGGAGAATCCTTCAAAGACGAACAAACCTTCAAGACTCCGAGGATTAAAGTTTCTTGAAGACTTTGTAGATCAAAGCTACCTTGAGAGAAAGCATCAAAGGATTGTAACTAGAGATTGTATTCCACAATTACTTGCATAGAAATCAATATATACAAGAAGTCGTTTTCCACGAATTAAATTTTCTCTTCGAAAATCTCGTGTGAACAGTTTGGCACGCCCAGTGGGACCTCTCTACCTTTCATCTCTTTCTCTCGTCCAAGATCTACGAAAAAAAAAGTTCTAAAGAAGCGATGGCATCCAAGAAAGCTGCTTCCAAGACTTCAAGCAACTCGTATGTGGGACCAATTACTCGCGGACGCTCCAAGGAAATTCAAAAGTTAGAAGAAGAACAAGTCTCTGTCATTGCAAATATGATATGGAGCCAGATGGCAGAGCCAAATCAAGGCGGAATGATCATCCAAGAAAATCCTTTATTTGGCTATTCTACTTCATCTTCTGAGCAAGCAAAGGAGATATCAGATCCTGACGTGATGTCTGTAATGATGGCTGACATAGGTACAGGCGAAGAAAGAATGGCTGAACTGGAAAGGAAGGTCAACATGCTGATGAAGGCGGTGGAAGAGAGAGATTGTGAAATTGCCTCTCTAAAAAATCACATTGAAAGTCGTGATATCGCTGAATCAAGCCAAACACCCGCTGCAAAGAATAATGACAAAGGGAAGGCTGTCATACAAGAAAACCAACCTCAGCATTCCACTTCAATTGCTTCGATGTCTGTTCAGCAACTCCAAGATATGATTATGAGCTCCATTAGAGCTCAATATGGTGGACCTACTCAAAATTCTCTTATGTATTCCAAACCATACACTAAGAGAATTGACAACTTGAGCATGTCTACCGGGTTCCAACCTCCAAAATTTCAACAATTTGATGGAAAGGGGAATCCTAAGCAGCATATTGCTCACTTTGTTGAAACATGCGAGAATGCTGGGACTCATGGAGATCTCCTGCTTAAACAATTCGTCCGAACGTTAAAGGGAAATGCCTTTGATTGGTATACTGATTCAGAGCCAGGGATGATCAACAGTTGGGAACAACTTGAAAGAGAGTTCCTAAATCGCTTTTACAGCACAAGACGAACTGTTAGCATGACAGAACTCACAAGTACAAAACAACGGAAAGGTGAGCCTGTCATTGATTACATTAATCGTTGGAGAGCTCTGAGTCTTGATTGCAAAGACCGACTCACCGAATTATCAGCTGTGGAAATGTGTATGCAAGGAATGCACTGGGAACTTCTTTATATATTGCAGGGCATAAAACCCTGCACCTTCGAAGAATTAGCAACTTGAGCTCATGACATGGAGCTGAGTATTGCTACTAGAGGAAATAAGGACTTTCCAGTCCCCGATGTGAAGAAGGAGAAGAAAGAAGTAAAGAGCACCGGGAAAACCTCGAAGGGTGCTACAAGAGAATCCATGGTTGTCAATACGACCCCTCTGAAGTTCACTTCTAACAGAAGAGAAAATAAAAAAGAGAAGCGTCAAATGAAGGCGAGAAACGGCGCTTGACTTTGAAAGAAAGACAAGAAAAAGTCTATCCTTTTCCAGACACTGACATCCCAGATATTGAACCCCCTGAATGCAAACGACCCGAAGAGAGGGGAAAAGTAAATGATCCCAACTACTGTAAATATCACCGAGTCGTCAGTCATCCAGTGGAAAAATGTTTTGTGTTAAAGGAGCTAATCTTGAAGTTAGCTCGGGAAAAGAAAATCGAGCTAGATCTTGATGAAGTAGCTCAAGCAAATCACGCTGCCATAGTAACTCATCCTAGCGTTCAGTCACCTATAAGTTTACCTTATGATCAGACAGGAAGCTTAATCCAATTTGGTACCTTTGAACCTATTATCGTTTGGTCTCAACCAGAGGCCCCAGGAAATGACTTCCTCTACGAAGATGATATTCAAGAAAAGATTAGACAAATTGAAGACGAAGATGGAGGCTGGACACTCGTAACGCGACGGAAGAACCGAAAGCAAAATTGGGTTCAGAAGGAATCTCGTTTGTTTCGAGAACACAAAAGAAAAGGCAGGCCCCGAAGGAAAAATGGGAAGAAGTACATGAGAAGGCTCAAGCCTATCTTAGAAGAAAGTGAGGTGCATATCCAACCTCCACATCCAATAACTCTAAAAGAATTCTTCCCAAAAACTTTTCTTGTAGGAATCAAGCAAACCGTTACATGTCACGTCGTTAATGTGACAGAAGATGAAAATGTCACATCAACCACGTCAGAAATAATCACGAAAATGGAAGACCTACCATCCTTTAATATAGATGATTTACTGTCACTCCCTCAAGAGGCCAAAAATACTCTTATTGAGGTGTTAAAGGATTGTAAACCATCTACTTTTCAGAAAAATAATGTTGCTCCATGTTGCACGTCCATAGCCTTTACCGATGAAGATCTACTACTTGGGTCAAAGCCTCATAATAGGCCTTTGTTTGTCTTAGGCTACATCAGAGAGCAAAAAGTTAGTCGAATTCTCATTGATGATGGTTCTGCCGTTAACATAATGCCCAAGTCTACCATGAACCAACTAGGCATTCTGATGCAAGAATTGTCAAATAGTAAGTTGGTAATTCAAGGATTTAACCAAGGCGGGCAACGCGCGATCGACATGATTCGCCTAGAGCTCATTATTGGAGATTTAAAGGCCAGCACCCTATTTCATGTTATAGACTCTAGGACCACCTACAAGTTGTTACTAGGTCGTCCCTGGATTCATGAAAATGGAGTGGTTACTTCCACGCTGCACCAATGTTTTAAATTCTATCAAGATGGTATCAAGAAGGTTGATGCTGATACCAACCCCTTTTCAGAGGCTGAGTCTCATTATGCAGACGCGAAGTTTTATATGAAGAATGACAGTGTAGGGGAAGCTATGCCGTCAGAAGTTCCGTTGATAAGAAATAGTGACAAATCAGAGAGATAGACAAGCACAGAAAAAGAGCTGAATGAAAAAGCGGGTGCTTCTAATAATCAGGAAAGCAGGGTATCTCCTGGGCAAACAAAAGCTGAAGTGGCAAAAAATGAGAAGATACTATGTTCAGAAGAGAAAAAGACAAACGCTCCTATCTTGCGCTATGTTCCTTTATCTCGACGCAAGAAGGGTGATTCGCCTTTTGCAGAATGCTCCAATAATTTAAGAGTTGGCGACATTGAAGTTTTGAAAGAGAATTTTATCACACCTCTTACAAAGATATCCAAACAAAAGGTCAAAGACAAACAAGTAGAAGCAACTCTGCCTGATAGACGAACAGAAGAGGGGTTTGATCCTAAAGCATACAAACTCTTAGCAAAGGCAGGTTATGATTTCACAACGCATACTGAGTTTAAAAGTTTACGGATCTGTGACCAAAGGCATGAACTATCCTCAACACAGAAGAAACTTCAAAAAGAGCGTTATGCTATACCCATTTCAAGAGCTGGTCTTGGATATAAATCTCCTGAGCCGGTTCGAATCACAAGAAAAGGGAAAGCGAAAGTTGCAGATACACTTCACATTACAGTGGAAGAAATCGATGATTCCGAACAGGCTAAAGAAGACGAAATAGATCATAGAACTTCTGCACTTGATCGCATTGGACCGTCGGTTACACGATCCTCGGTTTTTCAAAGACTGAGTACAGCTGCAATAGAAGATGAAAGTCAGCATCCAACTTATGGCTCCACACGACCTTCGGTCTTCCAAAGGCTGAGTATGGCTTCTGAGGAAAAAGGGAACGTGCATTCAACCCTTACTACACGACTATCAGCTTTCCAAAGGTTTAGCGTAGCCACAAAAAGGAGTGAAGAACAATCTCCTATATTAGCCTCAAACATAACAGAGACTACTACCAAGGCAAAAGGTGATGAGAAAATTCGTAGCGCTGTCCCCTCACGAATGAAGAGAAAGTTGCTTGTCTCTGTAAATACAGAGGGTTCGTTAAAAATAAAGCGACACGATGTCGTTATCACAAGACCCAGAGAGAAAAGCTTCGATGATGAAAATGACACAGGTGTATGCTACCACATTACCATAGGGGATGAATCAGAGCTTGAAGCATTTGAAGAAGATGCAGAAGAGGCTCCGTTGTCACTTGAAGATGGCAACCAATCAACAGTTGATGAACTCAAAGAAATCAACCTTGGTACAGTAGAAGAGCCACGTCCGACCTTTATAAGTGCATCGCTTACTCCGGAAGAAGAAGACGATTATATGAGCCTACTCACGACATACAAAGACATTTTCGCTTGGTCATACAAGGAAATGCCAGGACTTGACCCAAAAGTGGCTGTCCATCGCCTCGCAATTAAACAGGGGTATCGGCCAATGAAGCAAGCTCAACGGCGTTTTCGACCAGAACTCATTCCTCAAATAGAATCTGAAGTCAATAAGTTGATAGAGGCAGGATTCATCCGTGAAGTTAAATATCCAACATGGATAGCAAATATTGTCCTTGTTCGAAAAAAGAATGGGCAACTTCGTATATGTGTCGATTTTCGTGATTTGAACAATGCATGTCCGAAAGATGACTTTCCATTACCCATTACTGAGATCATGGTTGATGCAACCACGGGACATGAAGCTTTGTCTTTCATGGACGGGTCGTCAGGATACAACCAAATTCGAATGGCTCTTGAGGATGAGGAGAAAACAGCTTTTCGAACTCCAAAAGGAATATATTGCTACAAAGTAATGCCTTTTGGATTGAAAAATGCAGGTGCTACTTATCAACGTGCTATGCAGAAAATATTTGATGATATGTTACATAAACATGTTGAATGTTACGTTGATGACCTTGTGGTCAAGTCCAAACAACGACAAGATCATCTTAGGAATTTGAAGGTAGTCTTTGATCGCTTGAGAAAATATCAGTTGAGAATGAACCCTCTCAAGTGCGCATTTGGTGTGACTTCAGGAAAATTCCTTGGGTTCATTGTAAGACACAGAGGAATTGAAATCGATCAATCCAAAATCGATGCAATTCAGAAAATGCCAAGTCTAAGAAACCTACATGAGTTGAGGAGTCTCCAGGGTCGTTTGGCTTACATTAGAAGATTCATATCCAACCTCACTGGTCGATGTCAACCCTTTCATAGGTTGATGAGAAAGAATGCAAATTTTGAGTGGGATGATATGTGTCAGAATGCTCTGGATAGTATAAAAAGATACTTGTTCAATCCTCCTGTCTTAGGTGCCCCTAAGGTAGGAAAGCCAGTAATATTGTATATCGCTGCACAAGATAGGTCTGTTGGGGCACTATTGGCACAAGAAAGAGAAAGTCACAAAGAACAGGCTCTTTACTACCTAAGCAGAACTCTAACAGGAGCTGAGTTAAATTACTCTCCAATCGAGAAGATGTGTCTCGCTCTCTTCTTTGCTATTGATAAGCTAAGACATTATATGCAAGCCTTCACTGTACATTTAGTGGCAAAAGCCGATCCTATCAAGTATATTCTATCTAGGCCTATCATTTCGGGACGTCTAGCCAAATGGACAATCATACTTCAGCAATATGATATTGTGTATGTGCCCTAAAAAGCAATAAAAGGACAGGCATTGGCAGACTTCTTAGCCAATCATCCGATCCCATCAGATTGGAAATTATGCGAAGATTTGTCTGATGAAGAGGTATTGTATATTGAAATTATGGAACCCTGGATCATGTACTTCGATGGCGCAGCACGAAGGAGTGGGGCAGGAGTTGGCATTGTTTTCATCTCACCCGAGAAACACATGTTGCCATACAGCTTCACACTTAATGAATTATGCTCAAATAACGTTGCAGAATATCAGGCACTCATCATTGGCCTTCAAATGGCTTTAGAGTTCGGGATAAAATACATGGAAGTTTATGGCGATTCAAAGTTGATAATAAATCAAATATTACTCGAATATGATGTAAAACACGAGGATTTAAAACCCTACTTCGGGTATGCAAGAAACTTACTGGAGAAGTTTGATAATTTAATACTAGAACACGTTCCAAGATCAGAAAACAAAATAGCAGATGCGTTAGCAAACTTGGCCACTGCTCTAACAATTTCAGATGATATAGCCATAAATATTTCTCTTTGCCAGAAATGGATTGTTCCACCAAGTGCGAATAAGTGTGAAGAAGTCAATGTGACATCAGCTTATGAAATCAAAGAAGAAGATTGGCGGCAACCGATCATAGATTACTTGCAGCATGGAAAGCTTCCCACAGATCTTCGACACAAAGCTGAGATACGAAGAAGGGCTGCCCAATTTGTCTATTATAAGGACACTCTTTATCGACGCTCGTACGAAGGCCTTTTTCTTCGATGCTTAGGAAATGAAGAATCTCAAAAAGCATTGGAAGAGGCACATTCAGGCATTTGTGGTGCTCATCAGTCTGGACCAAAACTTCAATTCCAGTTAAAAAGAATGGGTTATTATTGGCCTACCATGATTCAAGACTCAATGCAATATGCTAAGAAATGTGAAGCTTGCCAGTTTCACGCCAATTTCATACATCAGCCTCCAGAGCCTCTTCATCCAACCGTAGCTTCGTGGCCTTTTGAAGCTTGGGGGCTCGATCTCGTTGGCCCTATAACACCAAAGTCTTCAGCAGGACATTCTTACATCCTTGCAAGGACAGATTACTTCTCAAGATGGGCTGAAGCTGTTGCGTTAAAAGAAGCCAAGAAAGAAAACATTGTAGATTTCGTCCGAACTCATATCATTTATCGATACGGTATCCCTCATCGTATTGTGACAGATAATGGAAGACAATTTTCCAATAGTTTAATGGACAAGTTGTGCGAGAAGTTTAACTTCAAGCAATACAAGTCATCTATATACAACGCTGCAGCAAATGGATTGGCAGAAGCATTCAATAAGACACTATGTAACCTACTGAAGAAAGTAGTCTCCAAGTCGAAGAGAGACTGGCAAGAAAAGATCGGTGAAGTGTTGTGGGCTTACCGAACTACTCATCGCACTCCTACAGGAGTCACACCTTATTCTCTCGTCTATGGGGTAGAAGTTGTGCTCCTATTAGAAAGAGAAATTCCGTCACTAAGAATGGCCATACAAGAAGGGTTGACAACGGAAGAGAATGCAAGGTTGCGCCTTCAAGAGTTAGAAGCGCTTGATGAGAGAAGATTAGAGGCTCAACAAGCACTAGAATGTTACCAAGCACGGATGTCTAAAGCCTTCGATAAAAATGTGAAGCTTCGATCATTTCAAGTTGGTGACCTAGTACTTGCTGTTCGAAGACCTATAATTACAACGCGACACACGGGAAATAAATTCACACCTAAATGGGATGGACCCTATGTCGTCAAAGAAGTTTACTCGAATGGAGCATATAAGATCGTTGACAAAGATGGATTCAGGATCGGTCCAATTAACGGAAAGTTCCTTAAAAAGTTTTATGCGTGAAATGTAAACACTCCTTATCGTAAGAGTCTAAACTGCATGATACTCCTGGCCCGCATGAGTTAAAAAGGTGAACGGCACACACAAAAAAAGGGTTGTATATTAAACTACGTTATGACTTGATCCCTTCCCATTTGAAGGGTGGACGTAGGCAGCTTAAGAAAATTCAAAAAAACTTAAGTTCAGTCAAAACAATAAAAAAAAAAAAAAAAAAAAACTATTCTGTGTTGCAGATAAAGCATTGAACTTTTATTATGGCATAGACAGTTGAAGCAGAAATGTTTGATACAATGCATTGAAAGAGTTAAAAAAAATTAAAATTAAAGGAGAAGTCTTATAGGAGACAAGCTTTAAGGTAAATAAAAAAAAAAAAAGATTTCTGGCTATGAATGGAATCCTAACTTTTCATTTAATCTAGGAAACATCAATTGATTAACAATAAAAAGAAAGTGTCTTGACATCTAGTCTAAAAAAAATGGTGGGGGCCATCGAATCAAATCATCCACTTGAAGTTCCTCAGCTCTTCACGTAGACCCTCTAAGTTGGCACGAACTGTATCCAAAGACTTAGCATCCTCATCAGTCATGAGAGGGGCACATTCAATATTGGCAATCTCTTCATGGACTTTAGTGACTTCAAGTCTCTGTTGCTCCAAAGCCTTCTATCCCTCACAAACCGAATTGGAAATTTTCTCATGCTCGACCATTGCTGTCTCAAGTCTGGCCTCTAGTTCCTTTATCTCTTCAGATGATCGTGCTAGTTGTTGTTCGAACGTGTCCTGCTTCTTAAGCAAATGGTTCTCAGCAAGCAGTGCTCTCTGTAAATCAGAATTTTTCTCCTCTAAGCGGTGGTTCCTACTCGTCGGAGTTAATTGTGTAGAATATGAAAGTTGCAATTTGTTGTACGTCTCTACACTCTTCAAGTAGTCATTCACGAAGTCTTGAGGGAAGGCCAAGTTGTTCGGATGAATCTCTGAAATACCGGCAAATATTTTGTGTATCTCTGGTTCAAGGGCAGCTACCTGGTTAAAAGCAGTGCGTACAATCTTTCGCTGTATGCTGTCCCACAAAGCTAGCGCTGTTTGCCGTCGATGGTCAGAGAGCAAGGTGTCAGCACAATAATGGGAAGCTTCAGGTTCCGCATCAATTACTCTCTTTTGATTCTGTTGATAATTTTCAGAAGTCTTGGGAGGAGGATTAGAGCTCGTGGCTTTCTCATTGGACAACGCCTTGGAGTTACTCATATGCTTTGCAGTGTTGTCAAAAACATTTGGACTTGTTAGCGACTCCTCGCTGCATTGCTCCTCCGCTCCTTCAAGGGGATCTTTCAGAGGTGACTACAAGCAAAAAATATATATATATACATAATAGTAATAATAAAAGGAGAGTAGCTGTGCAGCAAAGAGTAAACAACAATGGCTCCTCCATTCTCCTCTATTTTTGTTTTCTCTCTTTTGTTTATTGGTGTTTTCGTGCAAGCCGACCAACAGGCGGGGCAATCCGCGGTCTTTACTTATGAGGGCTCGCATGGACCTGAAAAATGGGGAAGCTTAAGCCCACAGTTTTCAACTTGCTCCAATGGAAAATCACAGTCACCAGTAGACATTATGAAAAACCACACCAGTTTTGGCAAGCATCTTCAATCACTAATCAGAAAATACACTACCGCTAATGCTACACTTATCAACAATGGCTTTAACATTGGGGTGCACTTTGAGGAGAATTCAGGTGGAGTAGCTGTTATAGATGGTAAAAACTACAACCTAAAACAAATGCATTGGCATTCTCCTTCCGAACACCGCCTCAATGGCGAGCAATTTGCAGCCGAACTTCATCTTCTTCATCAGGCAGACGACGGCAGCCTCTCCGTCATAGCAATTCTCCTCCAATTGGGCGATCCCGATCCCCTACTCGAAAAGTTACAAGAAAAACTGAAGGAGTTAGCCAATGAAAAATGCGGCGGCGACGAAGAGGCTCATCTTGCAATTGGAAACCTAGACACAAGGCACTTGAGGAAGAAGACTCGCAAATATTACAGATACCAAGGAAAGATTTCAAAAAATACCTTGCAAGTGCCTATGTAGAATGACAGCTATTAAGTTTTCAATCCCAATTTATAGATTGAAAAGAAGTTGTTATTTTGAATCTTTGGAATTTGTTAGGTGTGCACCCAAATCCAAGACGGTTTTGATTTGGGGATATGTTTAGTTTAAAAGTATTCCTTTTTAGAATTTAAAAAAAAAAATCTGAGCAATCTCTTAATCTCTTAATTGTTTAAATTTTGGTGATTCACTCCATTTGATTTTGGAGTCCAAAATTGTATACCGAATCAACCTGAGATAAAATTAAAATTCTCAAGACCGATGGATTATTCAAGAAGCATCATTCCAAATTAAAATTCGAACGGTGTTCGAGCCCAATTCCAAATTCAAGTTGAATCAAATTTTATTCGAAGTTAAATTCGTAATAAAATTTTGATTGTCTCAAAGCCAAATTGGAGTACATTCCAAAGTCCGTAGCAATCGAGATTGGACTAAAATTCAAGTTCAAAGTTCACTCGAATTCAAATCAAGATTTGGATATAGAAATTCAAAGTCAAAATCTTGGTTGAAATTAAGTTCCTTCCAAATGAAAATTTGGGGATAATCCAAAATTTTATCCCAAAATTGAGGTGGGACTTAAATCTTTGTTCAAATTAAATTCCAAATTCAAGTTCATAATTTAGAATTTTATATCAAATCAAAATTTGGGCATAATCCAAATTTTATCCCAAATCAAATTTGACCAAATTCAAAGCTCAAATTCTACCAAGCTAAAATCAAGTAGAATTTTTACCTCAAATCAAAATTTGGATCCAAAATTTTATCCCAAATCAATGTTGGACTTAGCTACCAAATTCAAATTATATTCCAAATTCAAGCCATAATTTGGAACTTTAGATCAAATTGAAATTTGGGAATAATCCAAAGTTTTAGCCCAAATTGAGATTTTATCAAATTCAAATTCTGCCCAAACCAAAATTTGGTAGAATTTTACCTCAAGTCCAAATTTACTCATGCTCCAAATTCTACCCAAAGCATGATTAAATTAAAGCTAAGTTGGATAAACCTCAAATTCTATTCCAAAAATGAGTAGAATTCAAGTTTCTCTCGAAGCCTATTCGTGGTAAATTTCAAATTTTTACCTCAAGTCCAAATTTTGCCCAAAATAGGAGTGAACTAGAATTCAAATTTTATTCTAAGTTCAAAACCTGAAAATAGCCTCAAATCATACTCCCAGTTCAAATAAAAATTGGGGTGGTCAAAATCATGAAAAAATTCTTATACCTTCTTGCCAAGTCATCTTTTTCGAGATTCACCCACACTTATCTGTGCATAAATCTCGAAAAGGGGGCATTTGTTGGCATAGAAATTTTCCAACCAATTAGAAATTGCCACGTCATTATTTAATTTTGGGGTGTCACGAATTAATACATATCTCAAAATTAATTATGACAAAATAAGAAAGGTCATGTGTCCTTTTTGTGGTCGTCTAATTGTGTTAACGGTCTTGATCGAATCCAACGATGATTAAACTCAAGATCGAATGATCATTTAGCCTAAAAATTCAATTTAGCCTAAAGTTCATAAAATTAAATTAAAGTATGATTAAGTTCATAAGGTTAGGTTAAATTGGGCTCAATTTAAACCCAAGGTTATTAAGATAATTGGGCCTGAAGCCCAAAATTCATCCAAGCCCATGGATGAGCCCAAGCCCAATTTAAGCCCAAGCCCATGAAGGCCTTTGAAAACACTATAAATAGAGGTCTTGGCTCATTTGAATAGGGGGGGGGGGCAGCAGAAGAAAGGAAGAAGAGAAAGATCGAAGCTCTCAGAAGACTCTGAAGACTGAAGCTCTGATTCTCTTACAAGACTTGAAGATTGAAGCTCCATTCCTTCTACAAGACTTGAAGATTGAAGCCTCATTCCTCCGGCAAGAATCTTGAAGATTGAAGTCCAGATCCTGCTGCAAGACTCCGAAGATTGAAGCTTCTGCAAAATTCAAAAGCTTGAAGCTTCCTGCAAGACTCTGAAGACTGAAGCCTCTGCAAGATTCAGAAAAAAACTTCTGCAAGACTCTGAAGACTAAAGCCTCTGCAAGATTTAGAAGATTGAAGCTCTCTGCAAGATCCTGAAGATTGAAGCTTCAATCCTCCTACAAGACTTTGAAGACCAAAACCTACATTTTCCTGCAAGCTTGAAGATTGAAGTGAAGTCATCTAAGGATTGTAACTAGAGATTGTATTCCACAATTACTTGCATAGAAATCAATATATACAAGAAGTCGTTTTCCACGAATTAAATTTTCTCTTCGAAAATCTCGTGTGAACAGTCATATTTTTATAGTATAATGAAAATGTCGATTTACCTTATATAGATGTCAAATCTATAGACACGTAAAAATATTAACACAAATGTCGATATGTCGATGGAAATTTTATACTATGCTCTAAGTCAAGTTGACCACTAAAAGCTAAACTTTTTTTCTTCAAAAAAATAATTATTATGATTTTTTCCAAAGAATAATTATTATGATTTTCATGCACAAAGGTCTATATGTTTTCAACATTTCGTACTGTTCCTTGATTTCTGTAAATGGTAGATATCAACTACCTTTTTGAACGTTGAACATTGAACGTTGAAAGTTTGAAAATAGTAATTTCATTATCAAGAAATTGATTTTTAAATGAAAAGAAAATACCTTACAAAATAACAACTTTTGGAAATAGAAAAATTCAAAATGCTACCTTGCCGCTTCACTATTCATTTACCAGCTTTTTCTTTTCTTTTCTTTTTGAAATAATAATTAAGACAATTCTTTTAAAAAAGAATAAATCTAATTTTGTTGTAAACCTCAGTCTATTTCACCTCATGCCAAAATTAAAAAGGTCAAAGTTTGAATTTTCTGTTGGGTTTTATGCCCTAAAACTCGTAGATAGTGAATGTAAACAAATTGTATACTTGTTTTCAATAAAGTGTTATTGAGTTTCTACAATTGCACAATTTGACCCAAATCCAATAAACTAAGATCCAAGGTTGTTTACATGTGACTTGAACTAGTATATGGGGACATACGGGGATCGGTGTTCAAGTAACAACCTAAAAGGTCTATAGTATAGGGATAAGGTTGGGTACCTTATCCTGGTAACACTATGTGATACGGCCCGCTTTGTATTCGATACAGACGTATTGATCAAAGGTGTCCATGTAGGAGACATGCGAGTGGTGGTATCTTGTGCAATGAGTTTGCATAAGACCGGACCACGAAATAATCAACCATTAGTTGTAACACCGTTAACTAGTTAGGTTACTGTTTCAATAGGATGACCTAGGTAACTCAGTCTTAATCCTGAGTGTGTCATGAACTTCTTCTCATGAGGGATTGTCCTTTGATTAGTATGGGTGAGAGTGGCCTGCACACCGACTCAATAAGCCTACCTTCTTGGGGACAAGACTGAATGGGGGCTGGGGACATGACAACACAAGATGGAATTCACTCCTTCCCGCTTTCTAGGAGAAGTAGATGAGTGTTCCCTTAAGTGGTGACTTCGGGACTTGAACAAAGGGATCTCGCCCTCTCACTGGCCCGAGAGTGACTTTCTGTTTAATGGTTGGACCATAAACAGGTTGTTCATTAGAGGAACGCTGGTACTTAAGGAGACAGATGTAACATAGGGGTAAAACGGTAATTTGACCCAGCTGTGATTACGGACACTTGTGAAGGATTGACTTACCGGCATAGGTCTACATCCATGGACACAGAAATGTTCTACAGTGAGAAGAGTTCAGCTGTGGGTCTTTAGTGGAATGACCCACAGTTAATGAATATTGGTTAACTTGATTAATGAGTTTAATCAGTCAACCTCATATCATTGGAGCTTCTTATCTGTAGGTCCATTAGGTCCCCCTGCTAGCTCGTAAAGAGTAATTAGGAACAAACATATATTGAGAGAATTTGAATAGTTCAAATTCATATTGGGAATTAAGTTAATTGTATGAGATACAAATTAATATAATGTATAGTGATGCATTAAAATATAAAGTCTAATTTGAGATTAAACTTTATTATATTGAGAGATTGATATATTTGAAAGAGTTCAAATATATGTCTAATTAAATATATGGTATTTAATTAGAAGATGAATTAATTAATTATTCAATTTAGTTTAAATTAAATGAGATTTAATTAAACTATAGTCCATGAGGGAATTATTAGAATATGATTCTAATATGTAATTAATTGAATATGAGAGATATTTAATTAATTGTAAAATTAATTAATTATTGAAATTAATTAATTGATTAGTTTGATTGAATTAATTAAATGTGATTTAATTAAGTTTAATTAAAATATATTATGTGAGGAAATTACATTTAAATAAGATTTAAATGTGCATGAGATTAATTAATTAATATGATTAGTTAATTATCTTTTAATTAATTGATTTAATCAATTAATTAATTGATCTTGAGGGTTTCCTCTCTTATAAAAGGAAAGGTTATGAGAACCCTAGCCCTAAGGTCTCATTCTAGCCTCCCTCACATATTCTCTCAAGAACTCTAGAGAGAAATTTTCTCTCTGAGAGTTTTTCCCAATCAAGATTAGTAGTCCCACAACTACGTTCCTAATCTCAGAGAATAGTAGGGTAGCCTCGTGGTGGTGTCCGTTGAAGTATTCAGAGTCGTCAGCGGAGGTATGTTTTTCAACGCTTAACTTTTTGCCAATGTATTGGTATTTTGTAGAACAAAATTAATTTACAAACGGTCCAATTGCTTCCGTTGTAACGGAATTGGGAATTCCAATCCTTTCATTTTCACCCTCAAATATTGTTGACTAAAAAAAGGTCTATTTCATTTTATTTTTTCACTTTCAAAATATATATTTTAATCTCTATTTTTTTTTATTAAAAACAATCTTTGACAATTACTCTTTTTTAAAACTCAATTTTGTTTTTCTTCCTTTAGCATGTGTGGGTGGTTCTTATCTATCACAGAACTCCAAAATTTAGAGCCCCAAATTGAAAAAGTTGCTTAACACCAAAAAGAAAAAAAAAAATCTTCAATGGCTATATTTGTTTGGAAACAAATATAAGTTAATCAAACTTTTCTCTCTTATCAATTCCTTACCTTTTTCATTTTTCTCTCCTCTTCAACCAAGAAAAACTCTTCCATTGCCTCATTTAAACTTATTTATCCTCATTCTAGTTTCAATCTTTCTCCAATTATACTAAACTCAACTAGTAATATGTGATAAAATCATCTTTTTTTTTTTTTTTTTTGTTTAAATAGGTGATCAAATCATCTAAAAGCCAACAAAGAAGATTCCAACCCACTACTAACTATTCCTGTGACAGTTGCATTCAGAATAAGCTTTTTCAAATTGAAGTTATTGAACACAGGGGCAGATTATTAAGGGGCCAGGAGGGGCACGTGCCCCCTCAATTTATCGAGTTTTTATTGTTGGTATACAGTGAAAATTAATATATAATAATTAATATTAAATTTGCGACATTAGTAAAACACGTGCCCCCCACTTTGTTGGTATCAGAGTTACTTCGCATATGTCCGATCTTGTGTTCGATCTGCATCCTCTATAGTTCAAGCTTGATATTTTATCTTTTTTCCCCAAGTAATCAGCGTGCCTCTTACTTTATTATTTAATTAGTTTTTCTTTTTGAAATTTTAATTCAGTTTTTTTCTTTTTTTTTTTTTTTTAAATTTTAATAGTATTCTTCTAGTAATTTTTTTTTAATTATAATTATAAATATGTTGATTTGTTTTTTTTTTTTTGAAAAATACATTGATTTGTTTTTAATCTAAGACTTTAATTCAGTTTTTTAATTTAATAGTTTTCTTAAGTAAACCGGTTTTTTTTTTAAATTAAATAAAACTTATAAGCAAGTCTCGTTTTACCTTTAAAAGAATATACTAAACATTTCAAATTTAATTCCTTAATATCAAACTAAATTTTTTTTGAAAAAAAAAATATATCAAACTAAATTTTGTTATATAGTTTTATATTTAATATTACTTAATTTAAACAGATGTAACTACAAGTTTAATAACTGAACTTTCAAGTTTGTGTCTTTGTTCTTTAGACTTAAAAAAAAATATCTGAATCTCTACATTTTCAATTTTGTGTCTAATAGATCACTGAAGTTTAAAAATGTCTAATAGATTATCAAAATTTCAATTTTTTAACCAATAAGCCTTTGACATATTCATAATTTTATAAAATTAGTTTATGTATTAGATATAAAATTGAAATTTATGTCTAATTGGACTTTGAACTTTTAATTTTGCATCTAGTAGGTTCGTTAATTTTAATAAAGGTTGAATAAGTCAAGAACCTAGACACAAAATTGAAATTTTAAGGACATATTAGCCCCTTTTTAAAGTTTATGGGCCTATTAGACAAAAAATTTAAAGAGCAGGGACCTATTAGATACTTTTGAAAGTTTATGGACTAAATTTGTAATTTAAATATTTGAATATTATGTATAGAAACAATAACATTATGCACGAATACAAGATTATAGTTAAAAACAGATTTGTGCCCCCTAACATAAAATTCTGGATCTGCCACTGATTGAACACCTATATGCACTCTACAATGTCACAAAAAAGACTTAATGGGTTAGTATTGATAGTGATTGATAATGATATTTTGGAGAGAGTTGACTATAAAGAGTTGATTGACGATTTTGCTCCAAAGAAAGTTTGAAGGATGACGCTTTTTAAACAAAACATCACTGTTATATAGTTGCTAGGTGACATTTTTTTTTAGTTTCATATATTTTGTTTTTTTTTTTGTAAGAATAATTGTATAATACAATAAATTTTAATATTTTACAATTTTGTATGTTATAAAATATTTTAGGGCCTTATTTTGAAAAATATTAGGACTCCATCCGATTTGCAACGAGCCTGTTTGTTTTCATTCCATACTTGTCACGCCTAAGCATACTCACATAATTATCACGTTAATAAACATTTTTTAAATTAGGTCATATATTTGTTAAACAACTATCAACAAGATAGCTTTTCATACACATATATCAAGGAGATAGCAACAATGGCTGCATATTATTGTTTAAAAAAAAATCATCTTTTATAAATAAATTTAGCAAAGTTTATCAATTTTTACTTTAAACATTCAATTTCATAAAATTGGATAGTAGACTCAAATAGTTGTTGTAATCTTCAACTTAAATTAAAATAAAAATTGTGAAGAATTTGACCTTCTGACAAGTTTTCATTTGAAGAATTATTAACATATATACACACAGCATGAGCATTGAATGAATTATAAACCATTAGGTCTAGTATGAAATGGATTGGATTATAAGAAGAGGGGGAAAAATCAAAATGTTGGTTTTTGAAGAGCCTGCCAAAGAGCAGGGCAAAGGGCGCTCGTTTCCAGCAGCTAAGCGCCAATGCATGTGCTATCAACCGACACTAGCAGGGTTTCCATTCAAAATCAAGGATGGCAACCATGCTTGTGATTTGTGAGGTTATCTAAATCTCAATACAACTTTTGAACTCACGGATAAGAGTACAAGTTTTATGTCAGTTGAACTAGCTAGGTTCTTATCAACATCTGAATCTTCATTTTAATCTTGTTCTTCTTTTATTTATGGTTTATTATACTTGTGTGCATCGTTATTATGTTTTGAAAGGAATTTAGGTTATATTTAAATCATTCATCTCATTATAACTAGGGATGTCCACGAGGCGGGACGAGAACAAGGATGTCCCCGCCTCCCATTTCAATCCCCATCCCCATTAAACTCTGTGTTAAATTTTGCAGGGAATGGGACGGGGCGGGGAATTATTCTCCCATTTAGTTGTGTGTGTGTGTGTTTTTTTTTTTTTTTGTATTCATTGAATTAAATAATTCTTTTAAAAAGAAATATCTTTTCAAAGAAAAAATTCTTAAATCTCCTATTAAAAACAAAATAATATTGCATATCAAACTATCTAATTATCTATACATATAATTAAAATATTTAAATCATATAATTCAAACTTATCCAATTTTCTAAATCATTAACAATAAAATTTTAAATTTATATAGAGAGAGAAATATTAATAATAAGATTGATAATTTAAAAAAAAAAAAGTAAACAGGGTGGAGAGAGGAGAATGGGGATGGGGAATACATTCTCTGTCCCCTTTCCCGTTTAGCTCGCGGAATTTTTATTTCCCCCACTTCCTCCCCCATTCCCCGCTTAAATAGGACTTCTCATCCCATTAGGGACAGGTCTCCACGAGTCCGTCTCGTAGAAGAAATGGACATCCCTAATCATAACAATTCAATTTTTGTTGAGTTTTTTTGAGAAATTTATTTAATTGTCAGTCTTACATATTGACCAGGTTTAATTTTGTGTCATGCGTGAATTTCAATTAAATTGGTGAGTTTAAATTAGAATATTTATATATTTCTTTCTGTTAAAAATGAGTGGATGGATATAAAAAAAAAAAAAGAAACTGAACAAAAGGTAAAAGTTGTGATACTTGTACAAGTACACGATTCAATTAGAAGAAGATAAAAGTTCAGAATGGAGATTGATTAAGTGTAACAGCCGGCTTTTGAAGAAAAAAAATAATAATAAAAAAGAGATTAATTTATTTTAATGTTTTCAAGAAATTTTTTTATTTAAATTTATTTCCTTTTTGAATTAGGGGTAAATTTGAATTATCCTTTTTCATTTTAGAAAATGGAATATTCTTTTAGGGTTTTAATTAGGATTCTATTTAAAACATTTTCTTTCGCCCTAATTATTTTTACGCTCTGAATCAAAAAAAAAAAAAAAAAAAAAAAAAAAAAAAAAAAAAAAAAAAAAAAAAGCATTCGACACTTTCTTTTCCAGAGAAAAAGTAGTAAGTTTTTCTTCCCTTCTATGTTTTTCTTTTGTTTTCTTTTCTTTTTGAAAAGTTTTAGTATGAAGTTTTATTTGTCCTATTTGGGATGAAAATGTCAAACCTTTTGTCCTAAAAAGTTTTAGGTTTTTGTTTTGGCCTAAGTTTTTTATCAAAGGTTTTCCTCTTAAGGCTTTTGGTTTAAATTCAAGATTCAATGAAAAGAATTTTTCCAAAATTTTCCAGCCTTGGATTTCTTTGATTTTGGGGTTGTTTTTGTATTTAATTTGGATTCTTTTTGTTCAAAAAATTTGTCATATGATTGGTAAATTGAAGTATGAATTATGGTTTTGATTTGTTCATGAAAATGGATGTGTTTTCACTGTTTTTACAGCAGTTTTATTGAGTTTTTCAGATCTGGTTTTTGTATTAAAAAGTATCCATTATTGATTTGTTTTAGTGTGAAAAGATTGGAAAATCTTTATTTTGTTCGCAGAAAATTGCCTGGGTTATTTATACCAATTTTTAAGGTAGTTTTAAAGGTTTCAAAGACTGAAGAATTGAAATCTTGTTTTGTATTTTAAATGGTTTTGAAAGGTATTTTGTTTTATTGATTTTTGGTATGAAAAAGTTGGATTTTAAAGGGAAATTTTCCAGAATTTCAATGTTGTTTTTTACACCCATTAAGCCTATTTTCCCAACTTTTTATGAAAAGAATTTGTTTTAAGTGGGAAAATTTGGAGGTTAAGATTGATTGCCATTTGGATTGGTCGTTAGACCTTTAAGATGGATTCGTTGGTTTCTAATTAGAGAAATATTGGTTATGTTTAGGAAATTGTTGGATTCAAAAAACCGAATTTTGATTTGCTTTGGGCTTAAGATTTGTAGGTTCTGATCGAGTAAGTAATTTCCACATCCCTTCCAAAATAGAAATTTTGGTGAAAATTGTATGTTTTAAATTGAATTTGATTTGATTGAAATTGTTTATGTTTTAATTGTTTTGTTAAATGAAAGCATGTTTGATGTTTTAAATGTTTTCAAAAGTATTTTGAATTGAATCGATAGTGCTATCCGGATATGTCAAATTTTATTTTGGGATTGTATACTTTGTAGTAGCCATATTGGAATTGACAGTTATATGATCTGAATGAAACTTAATTGTGGGAAGGCATTTATGTGGTTTTACGTTCCTTTGAAATGTAGATTCATGTGTGTGTTTCACTCATGTGGCCTCACTCTTAAGTATTTGTATGAAATGTTACGACTGTAGCTTATTTGTGGGAAGACACTTATGTGGTTTGACGTTCCTTTGGAATGTAGATTCATGTGTGTGTTTCACTCACATAGCCTCACACTTAAGTATTTGTATGAATTGTTCTGAAACTTATTTGTGGGAAGACACTTATGTGGTTTGACATTCCTTTGGAATGTAGATTCATGTGTGTGTTTCACTCACATGGTCTCACACTTAAGTATTTGATTTGATATGTTCTGGTCGGTTTTAACTGACAATTATGTATGTATGTCTTATTGGTGTTACCGACGGGTAACCACTTCTGTTCTGGGCTACTCCATTGATGCATCTTTCCCAATATGTTCTGAAAGTATCGTTTGACTAAAAGTTTGTTTGACTGAAAGAATGATTTTGTTTCGAATATTGAAATGTTTTATTACCTGAAATCTTATGTTTGTTTTGAACGAAAATGAATTGTGAATTTGATGTGGAAGTTGCTTATTGAGTATTTTTGTACTCATTTTGTGTTTTTAAAATGTTTTCAGATGATGGAGCAAGTGATAGTTCTGACAGCGATTAAGCTAACGTTCTGGAATGACCAATGAGGACTTATGACCGGTAGGATTTTAGTAGGTTTTGCTGTTTTCAGTATTGCTTAGGCCCCGTTTGATAACCATTTGGTTTTTTGTTTTTGGTTTTTGGTTTTTAAGCTTATAAACACCACCTCCAACTCTAAGTTTCTTTGCCTTTTCACCTATCTTCTTCCCATGTTTTAAAAAACCAAGCCAATTTTTGAAAACTAAAAAAAGTAGTTTTCAAAAACTTGTTTTTGTTTTTAGAATTTGGTTAGAAATTCAAGTGTGTCTTTAACAAAAATGAAAACCATGGTGAGGAAATTTAAAGAAAACAAGCCTAATTTTCAAAAACCAAAAACCAAAAACCAAATGGTTATCAAACGGGGCCTTAGTTGTTAGGTTTTTATTTATTTTTGAGTGTTGGACTTGGCTTTAGTTGTAAGCTTTGTTTTCTGAATAATAGGTTGTGTTTTCCGTTTTGTTAAATCGCTTCCGCAATATTTGAAAGTTTGACCGTATTGAAAAATACGGGTTGTTACATTAAGGCTCCGTTTGGGATTGCGGTAGCTTTTAAAATAATTGCTGGCAGCTGTGCTTTTAGGAAAATCAACTGTTGTACGAAGCAAATTAGCGTTAGGTAAATTTCAATTTTAAACACGAAAAAGCTTTTCACAGCGTTTGGTAAATTCAAATGAAATTGTTGTGATTTAGTTATAATGACCAAAGTAGACTTATTATTTTAGTTATTTATATTTTGGTTTTCAGTATATGAATTTTGATAAGTTGATTATTTATAATTTTTTTTTAAATTACAAATTATATTTTCTTATTACTTTTTTTAAAAATAATTTTCTTATTACTTTAAATTATACGATAAAAAGACTAAAGAGAATAGTTGTTCTATACTATTATAATGAACAAATGTTATTCCAATTTAATTAAGTACCAATAAAATGTAAGACAAAAATAAAAATAATATTATCTATTGTGTTCTCATAAAACTTGTAGTTGTATTTTTTTTTTTTTTTTTTTTTAGAATAACTTGTAGTTGTATTCTACCTTAGAACATACAATTCTTGAATATGAAAATAGTTATTTATATGATCAAAGTAGACATATTATTTTAATTATTGATATGTTAATATTCAATCTGAATTGTAATAAGTTAATTATTTAGAATTTTTTATAGTTCAAATTATAAATTACATTTTCTAATTTTTAATATTTTTGCTTGAATTTGCTTCAAGGTCAATGATGATGAAATTGTACAGAAGTTTTGATATGTGACTGAAAAAAAAATCTATCAAGCGTCAATATTAGGAGGAATTGGAAAAAAAAATTATGGAAGGATCTAATGGGCATTTTGAGAAATTGTTAAAAAAGATGCCAGATTATTTGGGAAGTTAAAATCAGAAGCTACATTTGAGGAGATTTAAAAAATCAAAGGATTTAAAAAGTGATTTTCTATAAATCTAAAAAAAAAAAATATGTATTACCAAACACATAAAACGGTTGGGATTGTTTCAAAATAGATTTTAAGTGTTGCAACCGCAATCCCAAACGCAACTAACCTTCTCAACTTCAAGGATCGATAGAAATTAATTTTTTCCTCATATTTTCAAAGTTCAAAACTAAAACTAAAGGTGTGTTTGGTTTAACTTTTCAAGTGTTTAATTTTGAAAAAAAAAATCATTTTGAAAAAATTTCTAATGTTTGGCAATCACTAAAAATGACTTATTAGAAAATGAGATTGATAAATAAATCATTTTGAGAGAAACACTTGAAACCAACTTTTTAAAAAAGACTTTTTAAGTAAACAATAACTTGTGTATAAAAACACCTATGAGGAAATGCAACCAAACATATGAGTGTTTAAATTCTAAACATTTTTTATACAAAATGTTTTTTAAAAAATGCATTCTTGAAAAACATTTAATTTAGAATGTATTCCAAACGGATCCTAAATTTCTATTCAAAAAAAAAAAAAAAAAATTAAGGGTGGGAAAATTAAATAAAATAAATGTAAAATAGTAAATTTGGTCTCTCAACTTTCATATGGTTTTGTCTAATATGGTTTCTGAACTTTTTTTTTTAATAAAATCTAAATATTTAATATTATGTCTAATAGATCTTAAAATTTAATTTTGTTTTTGATAGGTTCTTCTTATAATTCTTTTAAGAAAATAAAATCAAAATTCGTCCAATTTAATAATATGTATCAGGTTTTCACCTTAAACTGTAAGTGCATCGAAACTCTAGACTAAGATAATTTTTACAATTTTTACATTTCGAAACTAGTGTCAAATTTATCATCAAACGTGAGTCTATTCAGGGTCGACCATTAATTTAGAAATCAATTACAAAGGTTAGGGACTAATTAGAAATCAAATACAAATTGCAGAGGTCCAACATATCACTTTTGAAACTCCAAAGACCAAATAGAAACTAAATTATAAATTTAAGGACCAAAAGTTGTCAGTTTTGAAAACATTAGAATTGAATAGAAATTAAGTTAAAAAAACATTAGTTTTGAAAACAAGAGTTTAGCTCAATTGACATAAAGTTGAACAGATAAGCACAAGGTCTGTGGTTCAAATCCCTCCTCCCCACATGTTGTCAAAAAAAAAAAAAAAAAAATCCAATGGCCAAAGTGTATTTTGCCCAAAATAACATGTTAAAAAATACATTTAGTCCCTAAACTTTCATTGAATTAAAAATTTAGTCTCTATGGGTCTTTGCTTTAAAATTTGTGATAATTTAGTCTCTATCATAAAAATTTTGTTAAGTTATATATATAGATACATACATACATACACACATACATATCGATAAATTGATTATGAACCAAATATATTTATATAACTACAAAAACTAAGCATTACCTAATAAAAGTTTACACTTAACTTTGATGGAATTTTTCAGATCAAGTTAAATTATTTGAATTTTAAAGCATAGAGACTAAATTGTTACACATTAATGTTCATAAGTTACAAATTAAAAAGTACAGGGACTAAATAGTTGCAAACTAAAATTCAAGTATTAAATTATTACTTACAATATGAAAATTCCTAGACTTTCATAAAAGTAACAATTTAGTCCTTCAACTTCAGTTTACAACAATTTAAGTCTCGTTTGATAACTATTTGGTTTTTTTTTTAAAAAAAAAATTATGTTTGTTTTCTTTCAATGGTTTTCATCTTTGTTAAGGACACATCTTAGTTCTTAGCCAAATTCCAAAATCATAACAAAGTTTTTGAAAACTATTTTTTTTTTTTTATTTTGAAATTTTGACTTGGTTTTTGAAAACATGGGAAGAAGTAATAACATATCAACAAAAACTTATAGGTGGAAGTAGTGTTTATAAACTTAATTTTCAAAAACCAAAAACACAAATGATTGTCAAAAGAAGACCTTAGTTTTGTGCATTCAAATTTTGTTTAATTCTACTATGAAAAATCCCATTAAAATTAGGTGTCAATTTTTATTATGTAAGATTTAGTTTGAATAGTTTATAAACACATTTTGTCTCCAATCAATGTATGGATTGGACATATGTAAGAAATTCGAGTAAATCAATTGAACAACATTTTTCATGATATAGGTCGAAATCAATACATAAATTAAAATATAGAGACTAGATTATTACAAATATGAGAGTAGATGACCCTTTAAATTAGAAAACCCAAAAGTTTTTTAAACCATAAAGCCCTAAATTGAGTAAAAGTGAAAGTTGGAACAGCCAAAAATAAGAATAAGATGGAAAAAAAAGGAAAAGAAAAAAGAAAAAGTTGAGTAGGCGTTATCGATTTTAGGTGTGGGGGCCACCAAAAAGAGCCGGTACTTGCTTTTGTCTTTTGTGTTTTTCCGTTGCTGTATTGCGTATTGTTCGAGGCAAACGCAATAAAACGCTCACACCTTTTAATCAACTTGTCCCGTAATCCTCCACCTCCACATCTTCCCACTTCCCATTCACCTAACCCAAACTTCCCACCGTCCGATTCTTTGTTCCACGTGTTCCCATCTCATTGGTTCTTCCCTCTCTTTTTTCTTATTTTCCCATTCACCAATCTCCTCCCTTTTTTTAATATTAAATACGGATTCGCGTATCCATGGATCACTTCCACTTCCCCCTATTCTATTCTATTCATTTAAATATCAACATAATACTATTTTCAAAAAGAAAAATAAAATCTACATAATACCTCTTTCAAAATTTTCGTCATTTTAGTATGCTTAAATTAAAACTTCTTTTCTTTAATAAATCCTAAATTTCTGCCAAAGCAAGCTTAGCTCAGCGGTAATTGACATGTATCATCGACTATGAGATCAGTGGTTCAAATGCCTCGACTTCCAAATGTTTATGTACTCAAAAAAAAAAAAAAAATCCTAAATTTCTAGTTTGTCTAAAATATTTATATGAAGTATTAGTTTTTTGTTTAATAGGTTCTTGAATTTTAAAAGATCTCATAAATGAGAGACCTATCAAATATAATATAATTTTATAGTATATGAAAATTTAGTTGAAATTTAGATTAACACAATATTATGTGAATTATAAACAACATCTTATTATTGTCTATATAGATAAATTAGAAATTAATTTTATGGTTTATGAAAATTTTAGTTGAAATTTAGATTAACACAATATTATGTGAATTATAAATTATGCATTATACTTCTTTTTAACCAACTCCTGTCATTTAAGTATGACTTGTTATATCAATTTACTAAAATTAAAAGTGAATTGAAATATATCATAGTATTTATATTTTTTTACATTTTTTTCATGACCCACTTCATTATTCTTTCTCACATTTCTTGAACTCGGTAACAAAATCATTATTTTTCATTAAAATTTGAATGAGAACATATTCCAAATACCTTCTTTCCAATTTTTTCTTGTTTCTTTCTTCTCTTCTCTTTGATTTGCTCCTCAATTTATTTTTTTTCTTTCTATTGCACAATCATTGAGAATCCTAAACAGTTTCTTCAACATTTCTAAAAAGAAAAAATAAATAAAGAAATTAAAAACACATCAGATTCTTCTTCATCCTATAATCACTTTAGTCTTCTTGTGTTTCCTCTCTTCACAACTCCATGATTTCGTGTACCCAATTTGAAAATCAAGAAAATAAAAAAGAGGACATAATAAAAGAAATCGTAGAATAAGCATATGTTTTGATTGCAATATTTAGTGTATCCCTATTATCATAAGGGAGTATATATACATTATATCCTTACAACAAAATCATTACCAATCTAAAAAAACCATTGACACATAGGTCAAGGTTTGTGAGATTCATCTCATTGAATGAAGAGATTCGGGAGAAAAAAATAAATAAAGGGAAAAAGAAAAAGAACAAAATATTTTGGATGATTATTCATCATCATCCATTTGTTCTCATTTTTTATCTTTGTCAACACTCAGCCTCCCCCCTTCGAATTGTTGCCACATTTTGAAGTATACTACAAAATTCTTATGCTCTGACCTTTTACTAAAGAGAATGAATTCTAACTATTTAAATAGTCTTCACATATCAAACTCCACGAAAAGAAAATCAAATAAAGGAAAGACTAAACAAAACTAAATCATGTGTATTCATGAGGGTTTTTTTTAACTAACAAAATATCTTAAAATAAATACTAGAGTTACAAAAATAATTAAAATAATACTAATTAAAAATGAGCAAAAAAAAAAATCAAAAGTTTCCTTCCTTGAACTTTTTTTTAGATAGTATAGATAGATTTTAGAACTTTTAATAAGTGTGTTGATGCCAAAATCCGGACAGAGGACTTATCTAACCTTCACGTGACACCAACAGTGAATTTGTAGAAGCTGGAGAAGACGTGACCTGCAAAACCACCAAAAAACCGCTGCACACCGGTGTGGTGTAGGGCACACCGCCTCCGATGCCTAAGTCAGGAAACCGAGGAGACGCTAGAAAGTAAGGGGAGAAGTCGAGAATAAAGTTTCGGAACCCTTCTTCAGTGATGAAGAGGGGTTTAAATACCTGCTCATCCTCCTAGGGTTTTTAGGAATTCGGAGGTGTTTCGGGACGAACCAAGCAGAACCGGGGCGATCCAGGGCATCAGGGACCGAAAGGAGGTGACCAAGCTCGGCCCGCTTGGTTGGCCTTGGCCTCTTGCCGAGGCCGACCATATGGGTCGGGCCATGTTGGCCCGACCCTTTGGTCCGGTCTTCGTCTGGGTCGATTTTCCGATCCTACCTCTGCCCGATTGTCCGCGTCAGCTCCTTGTGCGTCAGTGTGGTCCAAAATTACCTATAACAAAGTGTATATATATACTATACACAAAATTAAAAATTGCATGACCTATTAAAGCATTCTAAAGTTCAAGAACCTAGTAGATACATACATTGAAAGTTTATAAGCTTATTTAAAGTTTAAGAACTCATTATAGACCACATCAAAATTTAGGGATAAAATTGTAATTTAATTAAACCATATCTTATTTCTTCAACTTTAGAATTTACTGTATTTTAGCTTCTTTCTAATTAGAAATTATTTTTTCATTCTTGTCATAATTTTTTTTTTTTGTTGATAATCTTGTCATAAAAATTTTATATTGCAGTTTGACAAAAGAAAAATTGTATAATACATGGATTTGTAATTCCAAGTGATATATCAAGTTAGGTATCATACTGAAAAGCAACTTTAGAATTATTGATTTGAGAATATGAATTTAATATTAACTTCTTTTTTAGGACCAGAATTTAATACTAACTCTGATTAAGATTTTTTTGTTTGGTAACTAAAATATTAACCTTGCAACAAATTAATGATCGAATCAATAGTTTAGGCTCCGTTTGATAACCATTTGGGTTTTTTAAAATTAAACTTATAAATACTATTTCCACTTATAAGTTTCTTTATTTTGTCATCTACTTTCTTCTCACGTTTTTTAAAACTAAGTCAAGTTTTGAAAACTAAAAAGGTAATTTTTTTAAAAAAATTGTTTTTATTTTTAGAATTTGATTAAGAATTCAAATTTGTATGAAACAATTGTAAGGAAACAAAAATAAAAAATTCGAAACCAGATAATAATCAAATGGAGGTTTAGTGATCATTACATTATCTCTACAAGGGGTTGTAAGTCCAAATTCCCTATTTTTTTTTAGGTGATGTGAGATTCTAAAAAACATCATAGATTTTATATTTTATGTGTTATAATTGGAATAAAATTAATAATTTTCTACTCATTGAAGGTCTAATCCAACGCATAGTTTTATTTATTTATTTATTTTAGAAAAGTCATAATCATATAAATGATAAAAAAGAAAAGGCACAAGACCTACATCAAAATAGGAACTGGAATTAACCAAATTTTGTAACCAAAGCAGAAAAGGATGAGACCAAAACATGGCTTCCTTCTGACGACCCTATTTTGCTAATGCATCTGCCTTCATGTTGTGCCTTCATGTTGTTCTCTCTTGGCGTATCAATAAACTCAATAGCTTGGAATTGTTGATGGTTAAATCTGAACAGGGAAAACTCACCTGACCTTCACGTGTCACCAACGGTAAATTTGTTTGAGGAAGGGAAGACGTGGCCTGCAAGACAAGGTAAACCTGCACACCGGTGTAGTGCTTGTCACACCACATCCGATGCTTAAGTCAGCAAGCAGAATGATGAAAAGCAAGAGAGCAAGAGTAAGAGGAGAGTTTGCGAATAGAGTTCGGGATCCCTTCTTCAGTGACGAAGAAGGGTTTAAATACCTTTTCCTACCTTAGGGTTTCTAGGCTTTCGGTGACGATTCGGGCTGAACCAGGTGGAACCAAGACGTCCAGAGGCACCAGGGACCAAACGGAGGCGGAAGAACTCGGCCCGAGCAAGGGCCTCAGCCTCGGCCCAAGGCCGAGGCTGACCATGGGGGTCGGGCCAAGGCCCGATCCCTCCGGCCTTGGCCTGACCCTTTGACCATGGGGGTTGGGCCAACTACCTTCAATTGATCTCGAGGAAATGTGTCCATAATCTTGCTCCATCTATCCTTAATGTGCAGATCTTTCTGAATGAGAAGACTATGCCCAACTAGCATCTTTTGCCAATTTGATTTTGCTCTTTTACAGCGGAATATAACATGGTCCACAGTCTCAAGCTTCCTCTTACACAAGGGACATAGGATCGATTTTGATACATGTGTTCGAAATAAACTTTCCATCGTTGGAACAGACCCATGAAAACATCTCCAAATAAGATGTTTTATTTTAGATGGGCTATCCAGTTTCCAAAGTCATTTCCACCATTTCAGGTAGTCATTGCTCATGGATAAGGTAGAAGCTATTCAACTCAAGATAAAGAGTTTGTATCCACTTTTAACAGTATATTGGCCTTGTTTATCACAATGCCAAACCCAAGAGTTTGAAACCCCAGTTAAATTATTTGGCAGTATGAGCATCGACATGAAATAAATGATCTCTCAATTTCTGAGTATCTCATGATAAAGATGGAGAAATGAAATGAGCAGCTAACAAATTATTCCTACCATTCGATGCTGTCAATATTTTAAAAGTGTTGGGTTGAGGCACCCACAGATCTATAAACATGCAAATGGATTTGCCATCGCCTAAGGATTTCCTTACGCCATTTTAGCAGTTCCAACCCTCAAATAAAACTTTTCCAAAAGAATGATCCTGATTTTGAGGGATTCATATTAAATAAATCAGAGTTGGGAAAATGTCTGGCCTTCAGAAATTGTGAAACTAGAAGATTTGGGTACTTAGAACCTTCCATGCTTGTTTTGCTAGAAGAGCTTGATTAAAACCTTCTAAGTCACAAAAACTCAAACCGCCAACTTCTTTAGGCTTGCAAAGCTTCTCCCATGATTGCCAATGAATTTTACTAGCTTCCGAATTTGATCCACAAAAAACGGGCCATCATCTTGGTAATCTGGTGACATATGCTTTTCAAGAGCCTGAAGCACCCCATTGCATATGTGGGAATTTCTTGCATGACGCTTTTCAATAATATTTCCTTTGCACCCACAGGAAACATTTTACTCTTCCAACCTTGTAACACTTTCCACACTCTATCTTGTATCATCTTAAAATCACTGACTTTACTTCGAGAAAAGGATGACGACAAACCCAGCGAAGTTCCTAAGTTATCCACAATTGAAATTGGCAGAATATTTGACAGATAACTCATAAAATTCAATTGCACATTAGGGGAGAAACTCATTGTTGACTTATTAAAATTCACACATTGGCCTAAAGTCCATTCATATACTTTTCTAGAATTTGCAAGACAAAAATTCCTAAGCAGATGCTTTCAAAAAAACCTGGCTATCATTAGTAAAGAATATATGAGATATGGTAGGGCTCGCCCTGGTCAACTTAAGTCCAGATAGATGACTCTGACTAATAGCTTGATCTATAAGACTCCGAACATAATAGAAAAAAGGTAGGGAGATAGAGGATCACCTTGTCAAAGACCACGACTCGACGAGATTGGATTTGAAGTTTCTCCATTAATGAGCATCGAAAAGGAGACAGTGGATATACATTCCATGATTAGACTTATCCATGCCTCCTAGAAACCCATTATCTTCATGACTTGCTCTAGAAACCTTCATTCAACTCTGTCATAAGTCTTGCTCGTATCCAATTTGATTGCTACCAATCCTTTCTTACCGTGTTTTCTATGCATCTAGTGATTCAAGCATTTGTGCCTCAATATAATATTATCACAAATAAATCTTCCTTGTATGAATACCGACTGAGTTGGGGATATAATAAGATCCAGGATCTCTCGATGTCGGTTTGCAAGAACCTTAGTAATTATTTTATAAGATACATTACAAAGGCTAATTAGCCGAAAAACTTGTAATTTAACTAAATTACATTTTATTTCTTGAACTTTTGAATTCATTGCCTTTCAGCCCCTAAATTTTAATTAATTTTATTTTTATATTTGCGTTATAAAATTTTTATATAGCATTTTAACGATAAATTTGCTTAATATGCAGTAGATATGTATATTTTAAGCCATATATATCAAGTTAGTCATACTGACAAACAAGTAACTTAAGAATTAAAGAGCCAAAGTGAGCATAACTCATTGGTAATTGACATGTACCCTTGATAGCATGCAAATTAAATATTGTCGGGTTTAAATCCCTTATGCAGCGGAAAACTTATCAGACTTTTTCTCAATTTTTAAATTACGCTCAAAATACCAATACGTTGGCAACATAATATAGTAAACATAACGATTAATCTACTGCAAAAATATAGGCTAAGCATGCTTTGATTAAACTTAGAATCTAATTCTAATACGTCTAATTACAGAGAAGAAAATCACAAACCTTCGTTGATGGCTCTGGAAAATATCACCAACACCTTGGATGAATTTTCTCTGCAAAACACGTACTACACCACCACGAGATCTTCACCAGTATCCTTTGGAATGTTGAGGCTATAAGATGGTGGGATCCTTTTCTAGGATTTTTTAGAGAATTTCTTGGAGAGAAAACTACTGAGAGAGAGTAGGGTGAATCATCCACATAGAGCTTCTGTGATAGCCCTTCACGCCAGAATTGAGGAAGAATCAATAACCTCCCAAACCTGTAACCAAATGATTAAGGAGTGGGAAGAGCAGTTCGTGGAAAAACTACCACGTATGATAACCGAAAGCCAGTTATCATAAATTTAATTTGAAAAAGAATTAAATGAAATTTATTTAATTTAATTAATTAATTAAATCAAATATAATTAACTATTTCATTTAAATCATATTTAAATGAACATCTCCCACATAAGCTATAGTTTTAATTCAATTAATTTAAATGAATCAAATCAAATCAAATCAAATTAAATAATTAATTCATTCATTCATTCATCAATTAATTAATCATTAAATTAAATATCATATATTTAATTTAACTCTATCATTTAATCATATTCAATTATATTTCTCTCATATTCTATAGTTTTAATGCGTGTCTAATGCGCATTAATTTTAACCTATAGTTTTAATAAGAACTCAATTCATATTAAAATTAATATTTGAACCCCTTCAAATATTTAATTCTCCCATAAATTAATTTTGAATCAAATTCAAAATAAAATTTATATTATAAAGTTTAATTAAAAATATAAACTTTATATTTTAATGTATCACCATATATTATATTATTTCCCTTAGTAAATTTGAACATTTCAAATTATTTTTAAGATATAATGACCTCAATACCCTTTACGAGCTACCAGTGGAACCTAATGGACCTACAGATCAGAACCTAACTGGCTAAACTCATTAACCAAATTAATCAATATTCGTTAACTGTGGGTAGACTCCACTATAAACCCACAATTGCACTCTTCTCACTGCAAATATATTTCTGTGTCCACAAATATAGACCAATAACAACAAACTAGTCCTTCACGAGTGTTCGTAACACTAGTTGGGTCAAATTACCGTTTTACCCCTAGGTTACCTCTACATCCTTAAGTACCAGTGCTCCTCTACAGAACAACCTGTTTATGGTCCAACCATTAAACAGAAACCTCATTCGGGCCAGTGAGAGCGTAAGGCCCTTTATTCAAGACTCGGAGACACCACTTAAGGGAACACTCACCTACTTACCCTAAAGTCGGGAAGGAGTGAATTCCATCTTATGTGATTATGTTCTCAGCTCCTCACTTGGTCTTGTCCCCAAAATGGTAGGCTTATTGATTCGTGTACTGGCCACTTTCACCCATACAAAACAAAGGACAATCCCTCGTGAATAGGAGTTCATAATACACTCAGAATTGAGACTAAGTTGCCTAGGTCATCCTATTGAAATAGAAACCAAACTAGTCAACAGAGTTACATCTAGCGATTACTATTTTGCGGTTTGGTCTTATGCAAACTCATTGCATAGGATACCCCCACTCGCATGTCTCCTACACGAACGCGTTGGATCATTGCGTCTGTATCAATTACAAAGTGGGTCGTATCCATAGTGTCACCACGATAAGGTATCCAACCCTATCCTTATACTATAGACCCTTTAGGCTGTATCTTGAACATTGATTCCCGTATGTCTCCACATACTATTCAAGACTCATACGACAGCCTAGGATGTTAGTTTATTGGATTAGGGTTATTTAAGCAAAGCTGATACAAAATAAACAATAACACTTTATTGAAATAACATTGATAACTCTTTATTATTGAACAATCAAAAGTTAAATTTACTATTTACGAGTTTTAAGGCATAAAACCCAACAAATATACTATTTATTTCGTAGTTATTTTACCTAGTTTTGTGCTTAATTTGTGAGTTTTAATGTCCTTTTATGTTTAAATTGTAGAGTTTGATCCAAAGAAGCAAAATCGGAGTTACGAGACATTTTGGATGATTATGGAAGCTTTTGGGACCAATTTGAAGATTCAAAAGAGAAGAATTGAAGATCAAGCAAAAGAAAATGAGAAGAGAGCGTCTAAACATTCAAAACAACAATGAAACGTTATATGTATGCTGAAAACCCGAGAGGGCAGCGTTGAGACGCTGTCCTGTGTAACGTCTCAACTGTTGGGTTTTATGCCCTAAAACTCGTAGATAGTGAATGTAAACAAATTGAATACTTGTTTTAATAAAGTGTTATTGAGTTTCTGCAATAAAATGTTATTGTTAAATATTGCACAATTTGACCCAAATCCAATAAACTAAGATCCAAGGTTGTTTGTATGTAACTTGAACTAGTATGTGGGGACATAGGGGGATTGATGTTCAAGTAACAACCTAAAAGGTCTATAGTACAAGGATAAGACTGGGTACCTTATTCTAGTAACACTATGTGATACGGCCCGCTTTGTATTTGATACAGACGTATTGATCCAAAGCATCCATGTAGTAGACATGCGAGTGGGGGTATCCTATGCAATGAGTTTGCATAAGCCCAGACCGCGAAATAGTAACCGCTAGCTGTAACACCGGTAACTAGTTAGGTTTCTATTTCACTAGGATGACCTACCCTCTCACTGGCCCGAGAGGGGTTTCTCTTTGATGGTTGGACCACAAACAGGTTGTTCATTAGAGAAGCACTGATACTTAAGGAGGTAGAGGTAACTCAGGGGTAAAATGGTAATTTGACCTAGCTGGAGTTACGAACACTCGTGAAGGACTAACTTGCTGTTATTGGTCGATATCCGTGGACACAGAAATATTCTGCAGTGAGAAGAGTGCAGTTGTGGGTCTTTAGTGGAGTGACCCACAGTTAACGAATGTTGACTAACTTGGTTAATGAGTTTAGCCAATTAGTCTCGTATTGTTGGAGCTTTTGATCTGTAGGTCCATTAGGTCCCACTGGTAGCTCGTAAAGAGACTTGAGGCAATTAAGTATAAATTGTAAATTGTAAGTGTTCAATTTATTTAGGGGAATCATATAATGTATATTGATACATTATAATATAAAGTTTATGAAACTTTATAATATAATTTTGAATTAATTTCAAAATTAATTCTTGAGAGAAAATATTTGAAAGAGTTCAAATAATTAATATGAATTGGATTCATATTAATATAAATAATTTAATAAAATCCCTAAGATTAAATATGTGATATTTAATTGGGTAATTAATTAATTATGGAATTAATTAATTATTTATTAAAATTAGATATGGTTCAGATAATAGATTTGAACTTATTCATAGACCTTTACCTATATATAGGACCCCTGGGGTGGGGTGAAAGGCATCCCATTCATTCTCATTCTCTCAGAGATCTCTCCTAAAAGACTCCCACCAGTCTCCTGCTTCAAGAAGTCTTAGAGATATACCGGTGTAACCAATTGGTGGTGTTCGCACAAGAAGGTTGATGCGTTTTCAATCTTACTAGCAAGAAAAGGCGAATCAATCAAGGCTTTCTACAAAAGTAAGTTTTCTTTGAAATCCTTGATCACTAGGATCATCTAGATTAGATCTTGTTAATTATTTAACATGTTTATAACCACTGTACAACCCCTTAAATATAGATTTATTGCTGTAATATTTTGTAAATTGTATTTGTATTTCAATTAAAACTCAAAGACTATGAGTAGGTTTGGTGATTCTTTCCGCTGCGCAGGGCTTTTATCCCTTCATCAACGTTTAAAAGACGCTCATCCAAAATCCCATCCGTAGTGTCTTGACACTACGACAACGCACAAGCTTAAAACCTTCAGTTTTCAGTTGTTTGAGGAGAATCTTTTGGGGGGTTTTCTAGCCCTAACTTGTATTAGATGAGAAAATTAGTAGAATTTTGGGATATTTGGATGAATTGATCGAGGTTCTGAGCCTCAAGACTCGAGATGATCGTGATGGGAGCATTGGATCAACACACAATGGGTTTTAACTCTCGATTCTTGTAATTTTTTAGATTAATTGAGTTAGGATTATAGAACAAAGTTGTTGGATTGTAATTGTGATTATTTTGGATTGAATTTTGTGATATAGGATTGTTAATTAGCCAATTGGATCATGTAACGTTGATTGAATTGTGTAATTGATTGTTACCAATTTCATCTATACAATTTATGCTTAATGCTTTTAATCTCTTGATTAAGGATTAATTGTTTAGTTTCTTCTAAAAAAAGGATTAATTGTTTAGTTGATCTAAATTGAGACTTGACAGAGAGAAATTAGATTAGAGCCCAATTTCACAATTGCTTTGAACACAAAAGTGAAAAAGTGTTGTTAGAGATTTATGATTAAGTTTCTTAATGCCATATTATAATTAACTAAGGAAATGGATACACGAATTAGTTAATTAGATATGAGATGTGGAGGAACTTGAAAGAGAATTCCACTTAAATTACTTTTAGATCTATGAAATTGAAATATGTTATTAGTTGCATGAATTTATCTAATCGAGTTACAAATCCAAAAGGCTAGTTAACACCAGTTGGCATAGAAATTTTGGAAGTAATTTTCTATGTTCATGAAATTAAAATGTGCTAAGTTCATGAAATTAAATTAAATTGGGTTCAATTTAAACTCAATTTCATTAAGGTAATTGGGCCTGAAGTCCAAAATTTGACCCAAGCCCATGAATGAGCGCAAATGCAATCAAGTCCAAGCCCATAGATGAGCCCAAATGCAATCAAGCCCAAGCCTATGAAGGCCTTTTGGAAACTCTATAAATAGAAAGTCTTGGCTCCCATTATAGGGGCGACAGAGAGAAAAGAAGAAGAGGAAGATTAGAAGAGCTCTCGGAAGACTCTGAAGATTAAAGCTCCTCCTGCAAAATTGAAGATTGAAGCCTAGATCCTCCTGCAAAGTTGAAGAATGAAGCTCAAATCCTCTTCAATCCTCCTGCAAAGCTGAAAAACGAAGCTCAGATCCTTTTCAAAACCTCCTAAAAAGCTGAATAATGAAGCTCAGATCCTCTTCAAATCCTTTTGCAAAGTAGAAGAACGAAGCTTAGATCCTCTTCAAATCCTCCTGCAAAACTGAAGAACGAAGCTTATATCCTCTTCAAATCCTGTTGCAAAACTGAAAAACGAAGCTCAGATCCTCTTCAAATCCTGCCGTAAAACTAAAGAACAAAGCTCAAATCCTCTTCAAATCCCACTGCAAAACTGAAGATTGAAGCCCAAATTCTCTTACAAAGCTAAAGATCGAAGCTCAGATCTTCTTCAAATCCTGCTGCAAAACTGAAGGTTGAAGCTCAAAGCCTCCTGCAGACCTGAAGATTGAAGTCGGCCTCAATTAAGAAGAACTCAAATCTTTCTGAAGAACAAACAGACCTTCAAGACTCTGAAGACTTCCAAAAGATCAAAAGACTCCTTGAAGCTCACAAAGCCCTTGATACAACTTTAATCTCAAGAACAAGCTGCAAGGTCCTTGAGACAACTTCAATCTCAAGAACAAGTTACAAAGCCCTTGAGACGATTTCAAATTCGAGAACAAGCGTTCCAGCCCTTGAGTGAAATACACACACACAAGAGAGAGAATCAAAGGATTATGTATTAGAGATTGTACACTCACACGCATACAACATCAATACAAATCGAAATTATTCCACGTGTCTTGTCTTTGAAGTTACGTGTGAACAAATTGGCACGCCCGGTGGGACAATCTTTACCTCTCATCTCTTTCTCTTATCTCAAAACATAAGTGTGAAGAGTTAAAATCCCTTTGGCAGCGGAAGCAAACAAGACCAATTCGTTTCACAATTTCGTTTACGAAAAACCAATACATTGGCAATTAAAATTCAGAAACAATTTCTAAATAAAAACGATTAAGCATGCTGAAAAATTAGATCTAAAACCTATTTAGATCTAGAAAACTTACATGATCTTGAAGAACACTGCACAATGCTCCAAAGATCTCGTTGTTGATCTCCCAATGGACACCACCACTCGAGAGCACCCGCTATATCTCTTGGATCACTGAGATTGGTTTGTGGGAACCAAAATTGCCTTGGATGGGAATTTTTTCAGCAAGGAGATTGCTGTATTTTTTAGAGAAAAGAGAGGAAGAGAGAGTTCTTCTTCTTCTGTTTTTTTTTTTTTTTTTTGGGTAAAAAAAATGAGAGAGTGAATCAGAGAATGACCAACCCCCTCAGGCAACTACGTAGGATTAGGTTAGAAAGTTATCTTTAACTCCCTAACCAATCCTGTCCATTGATCTAAACCAATTAGATCTGGACCGTTTAATTATTATCAAATAATAATTAATAATTAATTATCTAATTAATTATAATTAATTTAATTAAACCAATTTTAATTAAATCAATTATAACATATAGTTTTAATTCAATTAAATCATATTCAATTGAATTAAATAAGCCATTCAATTAATTTAAATTAATTGATCTCACATTAATTAAATATCAAATATTTAATTAATTTTATAATTGAATCATATTCAATTTAATTTCTCTCATTTAACCTATAGTTTTTAATGTGCATCAAAATGTACATTAATATAAACTATAGTATTAATTTGATTAAATCATATTTAACCAAATTAAATTAATTAATTCCCAATTAATTAATTCATGAATTAATCAAATATCACATATTTAATTAAATTCATTATTCTCTCATTAATTAATTTTGAATCATATCCAAAATTAATTTTATTATAAAGTTTAATTCATTAATTAAACTTATACTATAATGTATCCCCATACATTATATTAATTGCATCAAGATACAATTAACTTAAATTCCCTTTAATAATCAAGACTATATTATCTCAGAACCCGTTATGAGCTAGCAGGTGGACCTAATGGACCTACAGATCAGAAGCTCCAACGATACGAGATTGATCAGCTAAACTCATTAACCGAGTCAATCAACATTCGTTAACTGTGGGTCACTCCACTAAAGACCCACAGCTGCACTCTTCTCACTGTAGAATATTTCTGTGTCCACGGATATCGACCAATACAGTAAGTCAATCCTTCACGTGTGTTCGTAACACCAGCTGGGTCAAATTACCGTTTTACCCCTGGGTTACCTCTGGATCCTTAAGTACCACTGATCCCTCTAATGAACAAGTTGTTTAGGGTCCAACCACTAAACAGGAGTTCTTCTCTGGCCAAGAGAGGACGACGCGCCTTTGTTCAAGACCCGGAATTAGCCCTTAAGGGAACACACATCTACTTGCCTCAATAGGGGAAGGAGTGAATTCCATCTTGTATTGTCATGTCCCCAGCCCCCCACTCGGTCTTGTCCCCAAGAAGGTAGGCTTATTGACTCGGCATGCAGGCCACTCTCACCCGTACTAATCAAAGGACAATCCCTCGTGAGAAGGAGTTCATGACACACTCAGGATTAAGATTGAGTTACCTAGGTCATCCTATTGAAACAGTAACCTAACTAGTTAACTGTGTTACATCTAGTGGTTTACTATTTCGTGGTCCGGTCTTATGCAAACTCATTGCATAGGATACCCCCGCTCGCATGTCACCTACATGGACGCCTTGGATCAATACATCTGTATCGAATACAAAGCGGGTCGTATCACATAGTGTTACCAGGATAAGGTACCCAACCTTATCCCTGTACTATAGACCTTTTAGGTTGTTACTTGAACACCAATCCCCGTATGTCCCCACAAACTAGTTCAAGTTACATGTAAACAACCTTGGATCTTAGTTTATTGGATTTGGGTCATATTGTGCAATTCTAGACTTAATATGACAATAACACTTTATTGCATAAACCTCAATAACACTTTATTGATACAAGTGTATAATTCGTTAATCATTCACTATTTACGAGTTTTAGGACATAAAACCCAACAAAGTGAAAAGATATCGATCAAGATTTCTTCAATGACTACTGTCATGAGCAACTTTTACATGGGTTCTACCGCCCATAGTTGCTCTGATGAACTCAAGTTGAAAGATGATAAAGCTCTTATTATCATGAGCAAAGAAACAACACTACAGGGGGCATGTACTGATGAAAAGTTGCTTGTTAAGTACAACCCTTTGTTTGAACCCGATTCTAATATAGTGACCGTTATGATGACTGAGACAAGAACTATGAAAGAAAGAATGGCTGAGATGCAGGAGCAGATCAACATCTTGATGAAGGCAATCGAAGAAAAAGATTCTCAAATTGAAGGCCTAAAGAGTCAGATTGAGAACCAAAACATTGTTGAATCAAGTCATACGCATGTCATAAAAAACCACAACAAAGGGAAGACTATAGTGCAAGATGATCAACCACAATGTTCCACTCCAATCACTTTACTATCCATCCAATAGCTCTAAGATATGATCACAAATTGTATCAGAGTTCAGTACGGTGGACCTACTCAAGACTCCCTCTTATATTCCAAACCTTATACTAAGAGAATTAATAACTTGAGAATGCCTATTGGGTATTAGCCGCCAAAGTTTTAACAGTTTGACACAAAGAGGAATCCTAAACAACACATTGCCCACTTTGTCGAGACATGCGAGAACGTTGACACTCAAGGAGACTTACTAGTCAAGCAATTCATTCGAACCCTTAAAGGAAATGCCTTCGACTGGTACACTGATCTAGAACCCGAGTCAATAGACAGTTGGGAGCAATTCGAAAGAGAATTCTTGAACCGCTTCTACAGCACTAGACGAATAGTTAGCATGTTCAAGCTCACCAACACTAAACAACGAAAAACTGAACTCGTTGTTGACTACATAAATCGCTTGAGAGCCATGAGTTTTGATTGCAAGGATAGCTGATGCGTGCAAGCTGAAGGTGACGGTAGAAATGTGATGGAAAATAAGATTTAAAGATGTTTTTAGTCAACTAAGTGCAAGTATACACTATCGCATGTAGTAATAAAAACAATGGAGTATTCCAAAGTATCGATCCCACAGGGACTAATTAAACTCAGATTTGAAGAAGAAACTGCCCTTAAGCATGAAGGTAGGTAACAAAATAATTTGGCTGGGTTTTGGAAATAATTTTAAATAGCAAGCAAATAATAAAAGGATAAGATGCAATAATAAAAGGCAAGGAATTCAATTATCTTCAACCCAAGTAGGATTAACTCTATTACTAGCTTGCTTAAATCCTAAGTCTATGTATACATTGGGTTGGGTTTAACTCCTATTATTGTCCGACCCTCTCGGTACCGGACTCACATTGCATGCTAAATCTAAGTGATCAGTTTAAACTTAACAAGATAACTTTATAATCAATAAAGGATGACATGCATAAATAAAAACTTAAGCAAACTAGCGCTTTCGAGCTAATCCATCCACAAGGGTATTCACTAGACCGAACCCCTAAATGGAAATTTAGCTACGCATTATTGGGTTTTATGCCCTAAAACTCGTAGATAGTAAATGTAATGATTGACCGAACAAAAATAAAGTATTGTTTGATGTTTTTTCAATAAAGAGTTATTGTCTATATTATGTACATCTTTCCTAAATAACCCTAATCCAATAAACTAAACATCCTAGGCTGTGGGATGAGTCTTGAACTGTATGTGAAGACATACGGGAATCACTGTTCAAGAAACAGCATGAACGGTCTATAGTATAGGGATAAGGCTGGGTACTTTATCCTGGCGACACTATGGATACGACCCACTTGGTATTTGATACAAACGCAATGATCCAACGCATTCATGTAGAGACATGCGAGTGAGGGTATCCTATGCAATGAGTTTGCATACGACCGGATCGAAAAATTGTAACGACCCGACTTCTTACAAGAATCTTTTCGGGACCGTTACGACAATGCATGCTTTGGAGGCCTTTTTTTAAATAAAACATTTTAAAACATAAACACTAATTTAAGTAAAAACCTCAAAACAAAACTTTTATTCGGGATCCCTAAATTTAAAGGTTTTAAATATTCTTAAATAATTCCAAACTATAATCATACATGGCCTCTAAGAAATTTCTCAAAACAAGTTTACAAATCAAAGAAAATAAAACAGAGTTCTTAAAGCGGAAGAAAATAAAATATGAAATTCCTAGTCCTCTTATGGTTGCCTAACAGATTCTCTTCAATCGCCTTGCACCTGCCCTTGTGACGGGACCGCCAGGAGGGTGTCGAATTCTCCCTAAGTCGTCAAATAAATTTATAATCCATGGCACTACTATAAAATTTTGTAGCAATAGCGGCCGGGGTCGAACACAGGGAAGGGGGATCTAATAAGTGTAGGATTTTATGCTTATGAAATAGGGGGGATTTTTGGTGATGAGTGACAAACAAGAAAACAAAATAAAATAAAATAACTGAATGCTGAATTTTAAATGGCACGAAAATTAAATATGCAAAGAAGAAATAACACAGGATCAAATACATAAAAAGGGATCGTTGGATTAGGATTTATTATGCTTGATTCTAATTCATTGGCTTCCTAGTTTTCTCTAATGGATGCTCTAAACTGATTTCATTAGTCTGGTTGGCTTCTGGGTTACTCGGAAGACTTCCCTACACTAACCTGTGCTAATTAACTTGCTAATCGTGAATTCGACAATTAACAAGATTAATTAATATAGACTCTATCGCTCGCCACCCCTTATGCATAATGTAGTAACCATCTGAGACCTCTGCAACGATTACTACTTATATCTAACTAGATTATTAACAAGCAATTTTACAACTACTTATTAAAACTAGTCGCTTTGGGATCATGGGTTCGAAATCATAGGAACTAGGTTCAAATGCAATTTAAGTCTAAATTCCTACAACCTTTAACATGCATCCTAGGCCTATCAAGGGCCGTCTCACGTAGAGAGTGGCTTGCCTCAACCTAGTGGCTATCTCAAATAACTGATTGAATACACAAGCTATAATCGCATAGGCGTCAATCCTAATTGACTAACGGTCATGTATTGGTTTAAACGAGATTGCATGCAAAACTTGAATGAAAATACAACAAGAACATAAGTTATAAACCAGAAAACTCAGCCAATATCATTAGAAATCAAAGCATAAATCCAATCCAACGATCTAAAGAAGTTTAGCTACGCATAGAAGAAGTAAAAGCGATAAATATCATGAAAGAATCCATAGTAAATGACCAAGAATGGTCTACAAACGTGCTGGAAAGTGAAAGAGGCAAAGAAATCGTAAAAGGGACCCAAAATCTAACCTAACGGCGGACTAAACCGAGACCTAATATATATAGAAAACACGTCGACGTCGAGACGCCAGGGCACAGCGTCTCGACGCTTCGAACTATTGTCTTCGGCCCGAAATCGTGTCGGCGTCAAGACGTCGAGACTGGTGTCTCAACGCCAGCCTCTAATCTCGACTTCCTGCTCCTTTTCTCGGTTTTGTCTCGCTTCTTCTCGGTTCGGGGCTTCAATCTTTGGCTTTCAGTGTCATATTTCAGGCCCGCTTCAACACAATTGGGTCTCTTCACCTCCTCTCCGTCCAAGACATCGAGATGGCTCCAAAAACTCCGTAATTGGCCCGAATTAACACCAATTAGCGTGATCGACTCCTGACACAGCCTAAGCTCAATTAATCTATAAATAGGACAAGTAAAGCATAAAATAACTCTAACAAGCTTAGATTAGAGGTGATAAAATAGGACTATTTAGGTCCTATCACCTTGCCTTTACCTAAAAGAAAAGATTTTTGAAAAGAATGAATATTTAAAATACTCAGTAAGTGACCCTACTGTTGAGGTTGTGATATGAACCGAGGTGTCTTAATCAAGCTACAAGAACCCAAGATGATTACATACTTTAGAGGTTGCTGATTGGAATATGAAATAAGTGATAAACCAGCTCAATCCAACTATTATGGTGAAAAGTTGCATCATTTCAAGATTCACAAAGGCACCTATTCAACCAAAAGATATTCATTCACATATTTAATGTATTATGTATCTTGTGAATTCATGAACTTGTATTTATGAAGGTTCATGCATGGATTTGAAAAGTTAGGGGTTGAATTTAGACCACATAGATGAAGGGTTGTGTCCTTTCATGGTGTCTTTTCATTTAGTATAAATAGGGATGTAATTTGTCATTTGAAAAAAGTTGAAGATTATGAATATTAATAAGCTTTTGCTTATTCAACCCTTTTGGTGTTGTCTTTTCTTTCAAATCTTGTTTTAGGTTTGATGTTCAACCGATTCATTGGATTAGTTTTGATCAATCTAATTCTGGAGTGAGTCGTCTTAGGATCTTTGAGTGACCATCATAGATTCTAAGTTTGATCTAAGAGTGATTCATCTTCTAACTAAACTCTTGGTTGGAATCATTCGGTAAGTTTGTCTTATTTGTGTCTGTTTACAAGGATCCTAGAAGGACCTCTAGCTTTGTAAACTTAAGCATATTGGGCGCTTATCAGGTTGGGTCACGCTTTAATACGTTTTAAAAATCAACAACAAATATCTTTTTGGTGGCTCTAAACTTATTTTAAAGTTATTAATTAGAGGATATACATCAATTTCATGCATATCCTAGACACATCAATTTCATGTATCTCCTACGGATGTCGTCAATTTCACGAACCTCGACTTAGGTACATCAATTTCATGTCTCTAAGTCCTGTGCAGACATCTCTTTATGTACATCAATTTCATGTACACTTTCGAATATTTAAGAAAACTCATAAATCATTTAAACTCATACATATAATGGAATTTTGAGAGACCACCAACTCAAATATTTCAAACATCAACAATTGCAAGCAATAATAATAAATTTCATGCTTTCAACAATTTTCATAAACGGAAACATATTCAAACAACTCATAAAGCACAGAAATTTTGGAAAATCAAACACGCGCTTCCAACTAAAAAGTTCAACAGTAAAGCCACTTACCTTGGCTTATAAATCCTCAATTTAAAACTCCAATTTAACTCCAGCAAAGCCGACTTCGACCTTGATTAATCGCTCTCTACATAAAAATAATTCCATAATTCAGATGAAATTATTTTACAAATTCCTCTAACGAATTTAACGACCAATAAAGTCAACCCGAGACCAAGGCCTACTCAAAAAAGAAATTATACTTGCTTGAAGGGAACTAATTTTGCCCCTAATTTCAAAGAGTCAAACTCCAATTCCAACGAGTACCTAAATTCAAGGCCAAATTCTCATGGGTATATCACTAGAGGATGAAATTGACTCATAATCCATGGAACTTGTTGTAGCTTACCTAAAATCACACCAATGAGCTTGCTGGACTACACTTAAAGTTGACGATTCCACTCTGAATGCTACGAGCACCTTGAATCCAATAATTAAAATCAATGGGTATTCAAATAAACTTCAAAATCAACCTCAACCTTGCTGAAAAATACTTACCCAAGGGTAAAATTAATCAAAAACGTTGGAAAAACGCTCCAAACGCTAAAAAACGCTACTGTTTGCGCCTCCACAACGCCACTGCACGCTGGAACCCGTCGATCGCTGAACAACACCGGAAAAATCGCCAGAAAATTACCCAACACGCTGCAGTACCGCTGCACGCCGCCTCTGCCGCTGTACAGCCGTGAGACTCGCCGAAAAAACAACCAAAGAAAGCCCGCTTCAGCCGCGCCACTACTCACGATTCTGTCGGAGGTTGCCGCCGAAGTCGCTGCCGCTGCCGGAGACTAAGGTCGGACGGAACGCGGCTGCCGGAGGACCTCAGGATGTCGCCGCCGGAGAAAATCGTCGCTGCTCTAAGGAAGAAGATGCCGCAGATGGAGCATAAACGCCTGAACACGCGTGAACCCTTCGTTTGCTGTAGGTCTGATCGCGGAATTGTGGGACTACCGCCTTTTGCGAGGCTGAACCCGACGTCGTCGGGAGCTCGTTTGCTGTAGGCTTGCCGGAAAAAGAAGAGTTACAAGAAGAGAGGGGGGCTGTCGTGGGTGGGAACTTGGAGAAGAAGGGAAAGATGAAGAAGATGGCTCACCTAGGGCTCTGTGCACAGCTTTAAAAAAACACTATTGGGCTTAGGCTTGGCTCTAACATCTCAATAATTACGAAAATGCCACTCCAGCTTGAATATTAAAAATCCACCAATTTCCCTCCTTTTATTTTTTGAAAATTTCCCTCTTAATTCCAAATTAACTCCAACTAAGGAAATTTGAAATTTACCTTAAATTACGGACGTTACAAAAATAGTAACCGCTAGCTGTAACACCGTTAACTAGTTAGGTTTCTATTTCACTAGGATGACCTAGGCAACTTAGTCTGAATCTTGAGTGGATTATGGACTCCTATTCACGAGGGATTGTCCTTTGATTTGTATGGGTGAGAGTGGTCAGTTCGCCGACTCAATAAGCCTATCATTTTGGGGACAAGACCGAGTGGGGAGCTGGAAACATAATCACACAAGATGGAATTCACTCATTCCCGACTTTAGGGAAGTAGATGAGTGTTCCCTTAAGTGGTGACTCTGGGTCTTGAACAAAGGGCCCTAACCTCTCACTGGCCCGAGAGGGGTTTACTGTTTGGTGGTTGGACCACAAACAGGTTGTTCATTAGAGAAGCACTGGTACTTAAGGAGGTAGAGGTAACTTAGGGGTAAAACGGTAATATGACCCAGTTGGAGTTATGAACACTCGTGAAGGACTAACTTGCTGTTATTGGTCTATATCCGTGGACACAGAATTATATCTGCAGTGAGAAGAGTGCAACTGTGGGTCTTTAGTGGAGTGAACCCATAGTTAACAAAAATTGATTAATTGGTTAATGAGTTTAGCCAATTAATCTCATATCGTTGGAGTTTCTGATCTGCAGGTCCATTAGGTCCCACTGGTAGCTCATAAAGAGATTCGAGCGACCCAATTCAACCAATCGACGGTGGCTCACAACAAACACAAAGTGACTGTAAACCATAGATCCAATTAATGACTAGCTCATGGTGCTGCAACACCCGAATAGGCAGCAACCTGATTCGATAGTAGCTTCATGGTGGCACAACGTTCTAGATGCAATAGTCCTAACAGATGGTGTAGACCCATGATTATATAAAAAACAATGCAGCCATCGGAACATCAACAAGAAAGAAAAAAAAATCTTTTTGTAGCCATTAGAACATCAATAAGAAGAAAAAAAACTTTTTTTTTGGCTGTTATAGGTAATTTTGGACCACTCTGATGTACAAGGAGCTGACGAGGACAACCCAACACGAGCCCAGAAATAGGACCGGAAAATGGACTTAGGAGGCGAAACGGGCCAAAAGGTCGGGCCAAGGTCGGAGGGACTGGGCCTTGGCCCGACCCATATGGTCGGCCTCGGTCTTGGGTCGAGGCCGAGGTCGAGCTCTTCCGCCTCCGTTCGGTCCCTAGTGCCCCCGGCCGCCCCGATTCCACTTGGTTCAGCCCGAATCGCCTCCGAATGTCTAAAACCCTAGAGCAGGAACATGTATTTAAACCCTTCTTCGTCACTGAAGAAAGGATCCCGAACTCTATTCTCTACTCTTTCCTCTTACTCTTGTTCTTTTGCTTCCCATCGTTCTGCTTGCTGACTTAAGCAACGGAGGCGGTGTGGCGAGCACCACACCAGTGTGCAGGTTTCTTTTGTCTTGCAGGCCACGTCTTCTCCCCTCTTAAACAAATTTATCGTTGGTGGCACGTGAAGGTCAGGTGAGTTCCTCCTGTCCAGATTTTGCCATCAACATTGGCAACCATCGAAACATCAAGAAGAAGAAGAAAATGAAGAAAAAGAAAAAATTGCAGCCTTAAATCCTGAAGAAGAAGAAGAAGCTGCAGTGTAAAAAAAAAGAGAAGCAAAAAAAAAAAAAGCAACAAAAAAAAAAAAAATTAGAGATTGAAAAAACATAAAGCACAGACTCGTCCTCCATCGCTTGGTCCATTTGTGCCTCCTTATAAAGGGATAATTGCTACAAGATTTATTAAATCATAACAAAATGGGATTAGTGGAGATTCTAAATAAAGCCCATATCTTAATTTTGAATAGATGTAATCTTCAAATTGCATTAATTTGAAATTCTTTTTTATTAATGCAAAACTAAATTTAGGCTTCAAGATCTATGACTAAATTTGGGTAAATATTCAAAAGAAAGCCCCAATTGTTGTCCAGAGTTAACATCTAGATAAATTTAGGGGCAATGAGATATATTGCTAAAATAAATAGGTGGGACTTGAAAAATAGCTAAAAAGGTTTCGTAATTAACTAAATGGCTAACGTGATTTAATTAATAACTTCCTAATTGAAGAAGAAAAAATTACCCCTAACAACAACTTCCTACCGTTTAGATCAAATATTAGGAGAGAGAAATGCAACTAAAATGTAGGAGATTTATGAGGAAGAGAGAGAAATACATAATTGAAACCACCTAACAACCTAATTTGAATTCTCTACGGCAAAATCTATCATCTAGCTAAAAATGAATAACAAGCTGGCTTCTGGAAAAAAAATAAACATAAAATTCTTTTAGCAGTACAAATAAACATATGATTACCCCTAATTAAAGATAAACATATGATTCACGAAAAACACAAAAAAATGAAGAATGAGTACCCCCAATTACAAACCCATAACTGACAAAAAATAATCCCCCCATACCGTATTTACACGGAATTACACCACCTGCTGTGAACACATACGATTAACAAGAAAAAGAAAATGAAAAATGAGTACCCCCAATTACACACTCATAAATGACAACAAACACTCCCCCAGTACGGTAGTTACAAGTAATTACATAAACTGAACTTCCAACTTCATTGAATATTCAAGCTAGGGTATTTAAAAAACAAAATTAAGATCTCACCTCAATTTATTGCATGTCAGATCAGAGATAAACCCTCCACCTTCCCACCTTGGGTTTCGTCCTTCAATTACAGCCCCCTTCGGTTTCTTTTCAATTTTTCCCTTGCCTCATTCTTCGTGTAGACGACTCTTCGTACAACCTCCCTCCATCCTTTGTGCAGACGACGTTCGCAACCCCCTCTCCAACGACCGTACGCAGCCCCATCCCCGACGATCGTTCACAATCTTTAAACAGTAGTTGAGAGAGGAGTTGGAGAATGCGTGGAAATAGGGAATATAAACAAAAACCGATTTTGATTGTTAGAAGGAGAAAAAAACGGGATCTGGGGGAAACAGTTACAGACCATTCGAGAATCCCACAAAAAAAAATCTTGGGCATGTAACGGCAACATAGACGACGTCTGTGTATACACGGATATACCCCAAGGGTAAAAATGGAAAATCACCACCCGTCTGGCGTCCCTTGATTCGCGGCAGGCACATCCGAGAAAACGAAAGTATTTTAGCCAAAAAACTGAACAACTTATTTTTTCTAGTCATCCAGCATAATTTCCCATAAATTTATCTCCAAATCATAATTTTGAACCTATTTTAAATATAGTAAATTTTGAATTGAAATTCCATTCAAGCTAAAATTTGGAATTTTATTTCAAATTAAAATTTGGGCATAATCCAAATATAGTCCCAAATATAATTTGACAAAATTACAAACTCAAATTCTATTCCGAATGCAAGTTAAAAAATTGGGTAGAATTTTGCTTCAAATTAAAATTTGGGTACAATCCAAATTTTGTCCAAAATCAAAATTGACCAAAGTCCAAACTCAAATTCTACTGAGCTAAAATTGAGTAGAATTTTTACCTCAAAACAAAATTTGGGTATAATCCAAAATTTTATCCCAAACAAGGTTGGACTTAAATCCACATTAAAATTATATTTCAAATTCAAGCTCATAATTTGGAATTTTATATCAAATCAAAATTTTGGCATACTCCAAATTTAATTCCAAATCAAAATTTGACCAAAATTCAAATATCAAATTCTATTCCAAATTCCAAAATTTTTTGGTAGAATTCAAGTTTCTTTCAAAACCAATTCGTGGTAAATTTCAAAATTTTACCTCAAACCTAAATTTTACCCAAAGCAAGAGTGAACTAGAGTTCAAATTTTATTCTATGTTCAAACTAAACCTTAAAATAGCCTCAAATTCTACCCTTGACTCAAATATAAAATTTTGGATAGTCAAAATTATGAAGGAAAGATTCTCATACTTTTGATTCCAAGTCATCATTTTCGAGATTCACTGACATCTATTTGTGCATAAATCTCAAAAAGGGGGGATTTTTTGGCATAAAAATTTTGCAAGTAATTTTCTAGGTTCATGAAATTAAAATGTGCTAAGTTCATGAAATTAGATTAAATGGGGTTCTGTTTAAACCCAAATTCATTAAGGTAATTGGGCATGAAGCCCAAAATTTCACCCAAGCCCATGGATGAGCCCAAATGCAATCAAGCCCAAGCCCACGAAGGCCTTTTGAAAACTCTATAAATAGGAAGCCTTGGCTCCCATTATAGGGGCGACAGAGAGAAAGGAAGAAGATTAGAAGAGCTCTCGGAAGACTCTGAAAATTAAAGCTCCTCCTACAAAATCAAAGATTGAAGCTTAGATCCTTCTACAAAGTTGAAGAACGAAGCTTAGATCCTCTTCAAATCCTCCTGCAAAGTTGAAGAACGAAGCTCAGATCCTCTTCAAATTCTTTTGCAAAACTGAAGAACAAAGCTCAAATCCTCTTCAAATTCTGCTGCAAAACTGAAGAACGAAGCTCAAATCCTCTTCCAATCCTGCTGCAAAACCGAAGATTGAAGCCCATATCCTCTTACAAAGCTAAAGATCGAAGCTCAGATCCTCTTCAAATCCTGCTGCAAAATCGAAGGTTGAAGCTCAGAGCCTCCTGCAGACCTGAAGACTGAAGTTTACCTCAATTAAGAAGAACTCAAATCTTTCTGAAGAACAACCAAACCTTCAAGACTCTGAACACTAAAGCTTCTTGAAGACTTCCAGAAGATCAAAAGACTCCTTGAAGCTCACGAAGCCCTTGATACAACTTCAATCTCAAGAACAAGCTGCAAATCCCTTGAGAGAGCTTCAATCTCAAAAACAAACTGCAAAGCCATTGAGACGATTTCAAATTTAAAAACAAGCGTTCCAGCCCTCGAGTGAAACACACACACACACACAAGAGAGAATCAGAGGATTATGTATTAGAGATTGTACACTCACACGCATATAACATCAATACAAATCAAAATTATTCCACGTGTCTCATCTTTAAAGTTATGTGTGAACAACACCCTAGGTTGAACCCCTTGAGATTGTTCCCAATTTATTTACTTTGCTCCTTTGTCTTAGTTAAATTCTTAATTTTTGCATAATCATTTGATATTGAATTCTAAATAAAGTCAACATGATAATTCTTGGTAATTAGTGTATTAAAAGTCAAATTCCTTGTGGATACAATACTTGGTAATACTTACCATCTCTATTACTTGTGGTTCGTGTGCTTGTGGATTTCACTAAAACCCTCAACTGAGAGGTGTGAGGTTCGAATCCTCCACCCCCAAATGTTGTTGAACTTAAAAAAGAAAAAAAAAAACTTTAGAGTTAAAGATTGGAAAATATGAATTTAAATACTGATAATGATGAGATTTTATTGTTGTGAGTAACTAAAATATTAACCATTTAAAAGATCATTAACAATATATATAACTGATAGGTTATGATCCTCTCTACTTCTTTTAAGAAATCATAGATTCAAATTTTCGCTTTGTCCTTGTGATGTATGATAACATCGATTTGTCGTTGCACATTTATATCCCTAAATTTTGCTTGTCTTTATGTTACTATGTGCAAAAAACGATGAATTCTGATTATAATATTGTTATAGGTTAATTTGGAGCCTCCGAAATCAAGAAGAACATTTTGGTAATTAAAAGTAAGTCAAAATTTGGCCGACAAATTGGAAATCAATAGAAAGTCAAAGAGCAAGCAAAAAATTCTTCAAAGCAGCAGTTGGAGCGTCGAGATGCTGCTCGACGCCGCAAACAGAGGACACAACGTCGAGATGCTGAGTCTCTTGACATTGTCGCAAATCTCAGATCGCATTTTCTTGCGTGTGCGCGTTATTTCATTCCCTCGCCATCTGGAGCATCTCGATGCTCTTGGCTGTGCCTTATAAGCGTCTTTGATCCAATTTAGGGTTATGCTTTTGATTCTTTTTTGTTTTTAGCCGCAAATTCCCTTTTTCTTCTTGTAATCCATTACTTTTTCGGTTTAATTAGACTTTTAGGATTAGTTTAGTTCGGTGGTGCGAGCCCGAGGGCTGTGTTCGTGCATTCCTATGACGAGCTAGACCATTTTTATGTAATTGAGACTCGGTTAATGTAAGTTTGGCATTCTTGAATACTTGTATTTAAGTTTTTATGAATTATTACTAATTGTGATCTAAACTCCTACTTTAATACAATTAGATTGATAGAATAGATTCACGACCTATTTGCTTGACTCGATTTAATTATTCTGCTAAATCAATTAGCGATAGATTTGTAGTGTAGTTTTGGTTGAAAGGTGCATTATCCCAATTGGCTTAATTGCATGATAGATCTAGGAATTAAGACTTAGAATTATATAAATATTCGAGGTTGTTCCTGGTTTATACAAGACTATCTAACGATCCAAATTGCTTAATGCAGTTAGACTGTAATTAATTTTGCGTTGTTAATTAGAAATCTAGATAGGCTTTGGTCTAAAGCTTTGGTAGGGTTAAAAAATATTAGGGGTCCTTAATCTCACTGGTTGTTCCAGTGAGTGGTTAGACATTTAGTTAATAATTCGATTAATGAAGGGAGTCAATGATTCAAATTTCCAAATTTACATCCCGAGAATCGATTGCATATTCCCGAGATGAGATCTACTATCCTTTTATTTTTCTGCATATTATTTTCTGCATTTAATTTATGCAATTTATTTTCTGCATTTATTTTCCCTCGCCTTTAAATCTCTCGCATCCAAATCCCCTCATTAGTCTGATCATCACAATAAATCTAGGATAGACAAATTATAATCGTGCTCCCCGTGTTCGACCTTGACCACTACTACTGCAAAGTAGTTTAGGAAACCAGTGATTAAAAATTTTATTTGAATAGAGACCTCGACAATCTCTAGATTTCAATGTGATATATATGTGTGTTAATGGTTAGAGGATATAAATTATATTTCATGTGTTATATCTTTGGAAAAATGTTAATGGTCTTATTTCTTTAAGATCTAGTTTAATGTCGGGGCAACAAGAAATATGGCTAAAAATAAATAGGTGGCTTGAAATATAGCTACAAACGTTTATAAATTAAATAGATGGCTAAACGATTTAATGATTAATAAATACCTATTTGTAAAAGACAAATATACCCCCCAACAAACTGTCTAACGTATTCTTAACGTTTAAAACCAAAATCAGAGTTTAAGAGAGATAAAATATACCCCAAAAAATAAGTTGGAGACATTTTAGGAAGTTTGAAATTCAAAAATCCAAGAAACAAACCTAGTTTGAAAATCTAGGTGTATCATATTGTTACTACTGGAAAAATTTGCTTCCCGGAAAAAGGAGTCAATACCTTTATTGGGGAAGGAGTACAAAGTTCAACCTCCCTCAGTAGAGAGAAACACCTTCGGAATGCATTAATTGCAAAAAAGGTCCTCTCAATCTGAAGACATACTACTTGCAACTAAGAAGATCAGAAATTAAAAAACAAAAAATAAGAACAAGTTGCTAATTTCCCCAGAAAATTGAATAACCTAAAAAGACTATACCTTTAAATGCTGCAATTATGGAATGTCATGTCACCGCCCAACCTCCCACCAGAATAGCCTTCATGCAGCAGCCGTCCGTCCATCTTCTTCTTCCAAAACTCGAAACCTTTGGGAGCATTCCACACCATTGAGAGCATTCCACACCGTCGAAACCCCCATTCCACACCATTCCCCACCGCCACCACAGAGTGTATATCGCTACCTACCTCTCATATCACGCTGACGAACCACCTCCGCTGTGCCAACGACCTTCATCCGCCGCATCGACGACCATCTCTTGCATGCTCAATCGATTCTCCCCCTACGCGACGACTGTACCAAAAAATTTGAACTAGGTAACGGTTTCGTTTCTCTTCCCTTATATTTGCAACAAACAGATACATTATCCCGAGATTTTAGGGATTTAGTTTATTCCCTTTGAAACCGTATATTTTCGCACAGACCCGCAAGAAATATCATCGGATAAACCGGTGTCAAAACGATCAAGCCAGAGGTTAAAGTCGGCTGGGGTAACACCCGGGAGGAAACACCCCCCACAATCATCGCCCATAACGTTAGGCAGCGACCGCGAGTCCGGGAGTCAAGAAGCCAATATGAGTACAGCTGATTCAGTGTCGAAGGGAGTTCATTCGAAGGGGGTGAAAAGGGAAAGAGACGACGCATGATCTGGAAAGAAGAAGAATACACCCAAAAAACCGAAGACCAAGGAGAGAACCCAAAAAAACGATGGAGACAAGCCTGAACCGAGTGAGGTATGTGGAGTTTGATACACCCATTCCCCACCCCCCCACCATTTTTAATGTAATTCGTTGTTTATCCTTTTTAGTCAATGGCAAAAAAGGAAAAGTCTGCCTTGCCTAGAGACAAGAAGAATAGTTCACCGAAAAAGACAAAGGAGAGACCAAAAAAGACTAAGCCCGTCGAGGTATGACTCTGTATTTACTCTCTGTGTTGTGTAAAACAGGGTGTAATTTATCATGTGATTCTGTGAAACACAGGAGGAAACTGACGCGAGCGCGGATACGGGGGAAGACCATTCTACTGAAGACGATTACTCCTCAACCGATAGCAGAGACGAAGGAGACAGTAAGAAAAAGAAGAAGGTGGAAAAAAAGGTAAGCAAGACACCCAAGAGGAAGGACAGAAGGACAAAAAAGGATGAAAGCGAGGAGGTTGAACCCACCAGAGCGGTATGTAATGATAAATACTATACCATCGTTGAATGGCCAGTTATATACCCCCCACCCCCAACCTCCCAATCTATGGGTTGGCAAGTCTGTATATATTGGTCGTGCAGGTCTGTATAGGAGGAATACACTCATACATCTCTTGTCTGCCTGTGTGTATTGGTCTGTATAGGAGAAATACACTCATACACCTCTTGACTGCCTGTGTGTATGTATCGGTATATACACCTATGCTCTCATACATATATTGTCTGTGCGATATATCTGTTGTTATATACACCTATGGAATTGTTTGATGTTGTTTGATGTACATCTATTGTTTGCAGTTATCTCTGCCTCTTCATTAGTGTATTCGTTGAACTTTGTTAGTGCCCCTTCGTGCTGTTGTGTTAACCCATAATACCACCCCCCACCCCCCACCTTACAATCTATAAATTGGCAACTCTGAATAAGTGAAATGATCTCATTCTATACATCTGTATGCATCAGTATATACATCTATTGTTTACAGCTATACCTGCATCTTCTTGTCTGTATGGATTGACCTATGCTACCGTGCTTGTATCATCTGCCTGTGTGTATTGGTCTGTATAGGAGAAATACACTCATACATCTCTTGACTGCCTGTGTGTATGTATCGGTATATACACCTATGCTCTCATACATATATTGTCTGTGCGATATATCTGTTGTTATATACACCTATTGAATTGTTTGGTGTTGTTTTTGGGCGGTGATACATTTGTTGTCTGCTTCCGTATGTGTGTGTATCAGTATGTACATCTATTCTTACCCTTTTTACCATTGATAATGATACAGGACGATGACTACTTCATGCCGCTTTCCAAACGTAGTAAGGCCCTGAAAATCAATCTCGGCACGAAAACAGAGATTATAGAAAACATCCGCAAAGTAGTGAGTGATAAATGTGAGGATGCATTCAGAAAAACCTGCTTTGGACACCTCCTAGACTTGTCATTCAAAAAGACGTCGTCCCAATTACTCCTGCACTTGATTCAACATCTATGCAAGCCGAAACGCACAACAGAACTCTATTTCAAGATCGGAGGAAAAAATACTCAAATTTGGACTCCGAGAGTTTGCATTGATCACTGGACTGAATTGTGGTCCATTGCCCCAAATCGACAAGGACAGACTACAAGAGACTTCAAGGCTGAAGACCGAATACTTTGATGATGACGAGGCGGTAAAAAGGAAAACTCTCAACATCGTCTTCAAGGCAATCAAACGCGGTGATGAGTCAGACCTGATAAAGATGGCCCAATTATATTGCCTGGAAAGTTTCCTACTCCCCCGGCAGGAGAAGGTCCACATAGAAGATGATCACCTGCTAATGGTCGACGACGAAGAGTTGTTCAACGCATACCCATGGGGGCGAGTCGCCTTCACGCTGTTAGCAAGCTACATGCAGAAGGCGTGGCAAAGCCGCGACAGTTCTGGAATAGGAGTGGGTGGATTTGTATATGCCCTCCTAGCGTGGGCATACGAGGTAATCCCTGCCCTTAGCGCCCCCCAGCAAATTACGCCCGAAGGATAAGGAACACAGTGCCGCAAATAATTAACTGGGAGTCTGACACGCAGCCAGAATGGAGGGAGTTGCACGCGAAAATCTTCCAGTCCCCATCGGTAAGTAACTCCAATTTCGTGTTGTAAGATATGTGTATAACCGTATATACCCTTATTGACAACATCTTATGCAGCTAGAGGTCGTGCCATTAGAGCCAACAGAAGTGGAAATGCGCATGCCGTACTTCCATCCGTTTCTGCATGATGAGATGGCAGCCCGTAGACTAGGCGGCAGCGGGGAGGAACCTAAAGGAGATGATACAATCCCCCCCAACTTCCATATTGGCGCAACCACTGCAGACCAGACGGCAGATGTGGGTGAACAACGTCACAAAGGAATAGTAGGAAAACTTGACAAGGTTTATTCGGTGTTGGGCACATTAATTGACATATTGAGGAAAGTCATTGGAGATGAAGGTACAAGTGCAGGGACTTCAAAAACCAAAGATGATACGGAGGTATGTATATGTAATTATAGTGCGCCTTGCCTTGTTCCCTAAATACCCCTAACTGATTTTGTCTCTTGCCCCCCACTGCAGAAGGAGAAAATAGAAGAAGGGGAAAAGAAGAATGACAAGGACAATAAGGAAGACGACCATCCTTCTGAAAAAAACCCCCGTCCACGTAATGACGATGATGACGATGACCCCACTGGGGGCCGTCCACAACAACCAGGAGGGGGTGTCCCTGTTATTATAACAACAAATCCATCATCAGAAACTGGAACTACCGGAAACGAAGGAATAGAGAAAACGGGCGTTGACGAAGGAAACAAGGTACGATCCTTGTCATAAGTACATGGTTCATTATTGTACGTTCGTTGCTCACAAATGCTTCTTGCAGGGATGTAGTGAAGATAATGACCCAGTTAACCAGGCAATCCTATCGATCGATGAAGCCAAAATTATTGAAAAGTTTAATAGGGACAGGAAAGGAAAGGCTGTTATGGTGGTAAGTACTAATATAATCTTCAAGTGATCTATTTTATATACAACCTAACTTCTTGACTCCCAAACAGGGCCACCCTACTACAGTGCTGAAAACCCCATCCCCTCACACTGGACAAAAATGGTCAACGAAGGTAAACATAGATACAAAGTACTATGACCTATTATGTACATTCCATTTACCTGCTTATGTACTCTAACCTCTGGAGTTTGTAGGCAAAGGGGATAAGGATCGTCGAGTCGGTCACTCCCAACATACAACATAGGACCCCGCTGCGTGAGGTGTGTATATGACACTACATATACACAGATTATCTGTAGCCCCATGTATTTATCTTTATATACTATAATTGTGCACAGGTCAACACAAATGTACAGCGAGGGAGTGTCGCCCGTGTGACGAGTGGGGATGAGGTGGGTTCAATGCAGCCTACAGGCCAAATTTATATAGACGCGCTGAGGGGGACTTGGAGGAAGGATACCCATGAGGAACTGCCCCCCCAATTCTATGCGCCATCATTCGACCTGTAGCTTAGTCAGCCCAGGGATTAGGCCCTTCCTTCGACCATCTGACCCTGAATTTGTTATCATTCCTACTATATACCTCTTTTGGAACTTGACTTTATATCGCTGTTTTGCTTCTTGACTTTTGGATGGTTTCCGTTGTCTTTGACCTTTTTTGATTTTATTGTCGTTTTATATAAACTTAAGTTGTTTGGAATTGATATGTTCTTAATATTCCGTCTCCCATGAATACCCTATTATTGTCATCCCTAGTATACACAATGATATCCTAAAATAATTTCTTATCCATACTTGTTCTTGGTATAAAAATGGACAGGGCTGTGATATAACACATAACGACGTATCATTCTTGTTAGATACGTCTGTTATCATCTAGTTATAGTGTCAGCACACCATGGCGTGTGTATCTATCATTTGCTTTGATGTATGTATACGTAAATATATAATTAGTTTGCTTGAAATCATATCACTATTCTGCTTGATTTTGCTTTGCTACGACTGTTTGATCATGTTGAATAACTACAAACAAAATTGATATAAACTCACCATCGGTGTTTTATTATTGACATCCTTAGTATATATAACGATATACTTTATTAACACCTCCAACCAATTATTTCTTGTAAAACTTTGTTCTCCGTACATACAAAGAATGAAAACTTATAACAAACAATGACTAAATTCATCGAGCGATGGGGATGTTGCAACTTCTCTTGTTGTGACCTAGCTGCCCACACCGCCCACACCTTTGAGTCTGAACCCTCTCGCCCCGGGGCCTAATCCTCTTCTTTTTTGGCCTCCCAGTGCCACGTTTCGAAATGGGCGGGTAATATGGACATGTCTTGCCTCATGGAGCCGATGGGGTGCACGTTCGCACTGTACATCTTTTGTAGATTTGAGTTCCGATAAAACTCGTGAACAAATGTATCAATGTTCAAACCTTTGCAACAAATAGCTATGCAAGCATGAGCGCACGGGATAAGATCTGACTCCCACCTCCTGCACGTACAACTCCGGTTGGTAATGTTTACCTCAAATTGCTTGTTCTGGTCATGAACTTGGAACTGCACACGGTCGACGGGGTATATCTGCGTATTTACGCCAAAATACCAGACATTATTAGATGTATCTATACGTAAATATATAATTAGTTTAACAAAAAACATTGTAAAATGCATACATCCATAGTGCGACTTGCTTTCAATGCATCCCGTATTTCTCCAGCTGCATAATCAGTAATCGTAGTAATTTGGAAGGTTGCATGGTTCCTCCTCTCATAGAACCATCATTGTAAAAAATCTCTTATAAACTCCAACAGTGGAATTATAGGTAGTCCACGAGCCTCAAGCAAAAAAGCGTTTAGGCTCTCGGAGACATTAGTGGTCATCAATACATACCGTTTGCTCGTGGAGAATGCACGGGACCAGCGCGCATACCCTACCTCCTCCAGCTCACTTCTAATCGAGGGGATAATTTGCTCCATCTGCCTCATATAGTATTCAAACTCACCGATGGTGTACGATTTAGCACACTTGTAAAACACCTCGTCAATCCCTTTTGACTTGTGGTCTGACTTAATGTTCCTTAGCAAATGATAGATACACATGCCATGGTGTGCTGACGTATATACCTTCCTCACCCCATTACCAATGCTCTTGTGCTTGTCAGACACTATAACTAGATCATTCGGTTCTCCAAAAGCTGCTTCCAAATTCTGGAAAAACCACTCCCACGACGCGTCGTTTTTGGAATCAACAATAGAGAACGCCAGCGGGAATATGTGTAAGTTACCATCGAATGTGCAGGCCGTTAGGAGTGTACCATTGAATTTGTTTTTGAGTGATGTGCCATCCACAGAAATGACCGGCAGACAGTATTTCCAACCCTCGATGGACGCTGCAATACTCATAAAAAAGAATTTGAACCTGTCGTTCAAATCAACCTCCTGAGCAGTATACGTCCCTGAAAACAAAATGTTGGTAAATACAAGTATTTACTGATATTGCTACTCTTTGGGGAAACATTGTGTCGGAAAACAAACTGTTGGTGAATACACGTATTTACTGGTATTACAATTCAAGCCGAGCAAGAAATACCTGGGTTTTTTTCGATCAGCTTAGCTGCAAACGCTGGAATACGCGCATACGACTCTTCGGGGGAACCTCTTAACTCAGTTAGTGTCTTCTCTCTCCCCCTCCATGCTTTGTCATAACTGATAATGACACCATGGGTTTTCTTAGCGTATTCAATTATATCACGCGATGTGCAGTGCATCTTGTTAGTGATTCTCATTATAGCTTTGGCATAATCGCAAGCAACAGTCGCAGTTGCCTGCCTGTGGTCGTTATGGACTGCATCAAAGGAACACGTGTGCTCATTGCTGAACTTCCGGACAATCCAAATATGGCCTCCATGGTATGTAGATGCACGTATATACCACGGACACGAATTGTCTACGCATGATACCTTGAACTGTTTGCTGTTAGATTTAACAGTCTTTAACTGGAAACTTTCTTTCAGGGCTATGTTATACACAGCTTTCTTCAGATGATCTTTGCATGCATATGTGCACCCCTCCGATACAGTAGAATTGTCCAGAGCAGCTTCAATACCATCCGCGTTGATGAAGTCGAAATTCCTGACCCCACGGGATGGGCCTGCACCTGTCTCCGCGGTGTGTATACCAGTATTGACACCTGGGATGTCAACGACTACACAGCACCCCCTGTATGTACCGTTTTGAAAACCGTTGACCATCCAAAAAATATCTCCGTCCTCGAAAATGATTATATTAATTGGGTTATTCGACCAGCTCCTGAAAAGTGTTAGCCGAGTAATCATATTGTCGTCTTGGAGTTGGAGGTATTTCGCCAGACATACTTTAAACTCTTTGAGATCTGAATCACTTCTAACATCCACGCTTTCGGACTTGAATTCACTGTAAATACCCCCATCACTCCAGACACCACCAAACAATATCGTGACCTGTTGAACTGTCGCCATGTTAGATTACGAACGAAAATTAGAATGGCAATGTGATCGTGATATGAAACAAACAGGTAATAAACTATGACATTTATATGAGGGGCAAACATGTGGAGGAATAAAAAAAAACCGTTGGAATTCCTAAGCCTGAACAATAGGTAATTCCTTAAGGATCAAAACAGACCGCCCACCAAATCCCATGTAAATCGGGATTCATCCCGTGCACAAAAAGGGGCGCGCGTCTTGCGTGGAACAAAAACAAACGTTAACGCCGTCTATATATAGCCGTATATACCAGGGGTAAAACGGTCCAAAAAAGTATGAAAAACGGTTCCTGAACTTCCAGTAGCCACACCTGCAAAATCCAAACCTCCATAGCCAAATTTCCCTTTTTTTTAGTCATCTAGCACAATTTCCCTTTAATGTCTCTATATTAGCGACAGTGATAATAGTAGAGAGAATGGACAATTGAATAAAGTGGGGTTTGCTATTCATTATAATTGCATATTGAGAAAGCTTTTTTTTTTTTTTTTTTTTTTTTTTTTTTTTTTTTTTTAATTTTTTATTACAACTACATTGGGATGAAAAGCACTTATTGTATCCAAGTTCATCAACTTGGTATGTGGTTCGAAAAGATTTCTAAGATAAAAGGCAATGATATACATTTGTATGACCATATCAAGCTAAAACTGTTGGGACGAGACATGAGTGCATTATCGTGTTCGAGATGATGTGACATTGAACGAACATGAATATGAGTAAAGACATGTCTTTAAAGTTTTTTCTTTAGATTTCTCAAAAAAAAGTTTTTTCTTTAGCAAAATAACAGATAGAAACATATATTTTTTTCATATGGTTAATTAAATATAAAAATTAAAAACTGTCTACGAACCAACAAACTATTTAAAGATGGTTAACAACACATTTCTAATTTTGATTCTTAAACTTATAAATTATAATATTGTTGTAATTGAATTTTCTGTTAATGGACTTATAAGGATGGATATCATTACTTATAACGATATATTTTATTGTAATAATTAGTAAAATTAGGAAAGATAATTGTTAAAATTAAAAGTAGTCAGTGTGAACCTAACTCAAATATTGAGACATTAATTAACATTTTTAAATAGGGTTAAAAGTTCGAATCTCTACCTCACAATTATAATATTATATTTAAAAACAACTTACTATTTTCCTAAAAAACTATAACATCTTACCTTATTAAAAAGATAAAGTAAATTTATAAAAGTGAAAATTGACCAAACATCCTTCACATGTATTCGGTAAAAAGAAATCACTTTTAGGTTTTCTTTTTTCAAAAAAATTTCCCTTTATAAACTTTTAAATTGTTTGATATTCAATCAAAATTTATTCGATACAAGTAAAGAGTTGGAAAATTATAATGAAGACTTTGTATATCCAATTTTTAAAAATTTTAGGATCCATCGGTTTCATATTTCTATAAATCATGCTTGCAATCTCTTTTTATAGTATTTTTAAAATCCAAACCGAAACATAAAAACATAAATATCTATTTAGGAACTATTTTATTTTGAGACATTTACCTAAAGAGTACAAAATAATTATGTAATTTTTAGCTTTCTTTTGTAAAAAATTTTAGCTTGTTTGTTTACCCACAACTAAAAAAAAAAAACTTCTTTTGTTAGGATCTATTTTATTTTTTTAAAGAGAAAAACTAAAAATTCAAAAGTATTTATAGAAGAGGTAAAAACAAAATAAAAAAAATTGTGAGTTACAAAGAACCGAATCATTACTAAGGAAGGTTCAAGAAGGATAATTTTTTAAAACCTATTTTTTGTTTTTGAAAAAAACCTATTTTTTGTTATTAGTTTTTAATTCAGAATTCATAACATTTTTTTCTAAAAAAATTGGAACTAACCTTTCATTTTAATAATTAAGTCTAATTTTTTTAAAAAAGACAAAATACAAAAAAAAAAAAAAAAAAAAAAAAAAGCAACCGCCTCTTTAAGATTAAAAAAAAAAAAAATCTTTTATTTTCTTGACAACCAAATATGGTCAAAGTCCGTACAAAAGAAAACAATCTCCTACTTAAGATCCCACTTATTTCTCGACAACTAAATGTAGCATCAAAATCGTCGAAGATGAATAAAACCATGCCAAACAAGAACATTTCCCGATGTTAAAAAAGATGAAAAAGTTGAATATATTTATTTAAAATTTAAAACCCATTAAAGTGGTTAAAATTTGAAGATATATTGTTGCAATTAGTAACGAAAACGGAGACGAAATTTATTAACTTTTTTATGTTACAAACAGAGAAGAAAAAGAAAGTCGCATCTCAGCTCACCGCAGGAAGAAAGAAAAGAAAAAGAGGCGAGAAAAAGTAGAAAAATTGGGCATGACATTATTTTTGTTTGCCTCTCTCTTTATTTCTTCTTTGAAAGCTTAAAGAATTCGGCTCCCCATTCTCGTCTCTTCAACTTTCACCCCTTTCTTCTTCGTCTTCTTCTTCTTCTTGTGATTGTTGTTTGAGTTTTTGGTTTGTTTCTGTTCCTTTAATGTGGTGCTGAAAGTAAAGGGTACGATTAAAAAGGTATAAGAAATTTGAGAAGGATCTTCATCTTCTTTCTTCTTTCAATTTGTACCCATTTGGCGCTGAAATGGGTAATTCGTTTGGGTGCTCGGCGTCAGGAGAGAGATTGGTGTCGGCTGCGAGAGATGGCGATTTGGTTGAGGCTAAAATGCTTTTGGATTGCAACCCATGTCTCGCCAAATACTCTACTTTCGGTGGCCTTAATTCCCCTCTCCATTTTGCGGCTGCAAAAGGCCACAACGAGGTTCGTTTTTCTATTTTGCTTCTATAATTTGTGCATTTAGACGTTTTTGATTCATTTGGAGTTTCATCTTTCTGACTTTTTGTTTTTGTTTTTCTTGGCTTTGTTATGATTGTTTGTTGTTGTTTTTTTCTTGGGTGTCTGGCTTTTCTTAGATTGTGTCCTTGTTGCTTGAAAATGGAGCGGATGTGAATTCCAGGAATTACTGTGGGCAGGTACGTGATTTTGATGTTTTTTCTCTTCTGGGTTTTGTTGGTATTGGGTCCTTGATCATCAAAAAGAGAGGATTTTAGGTTTATCGCTTTTCGTCTCAACTTTTTGAATGAATTTTGGGTACCACCTCCCGGTTTTTATTCTTCATGGAATCTAATGGGATTATTAGCAACTAAGGGATTGTTGCAATAATGAGCAAAATTTCTTGGTTACTCTGCTTTTCGTTTCCAATTTTCAAAGCGCACAAAATCTGATAGCAACATGTTTTTTTTTCTTCCTTTAAAATGTAATTACCCTGAAACGACTGTGCCTTTTACTTGTTTTGTATTGTTTTGTTCATGTATATGAAGACAGCAGTGATGCAAGCTTGTCGATATGGGCACTGGGAAGTTGTACAAACTCTTCTAATTTTCAGATGCAATGTAAGTTATTAAATTGGAATTTAGCTTTGCTCCTGTCATTTATAAACTGTTTGGTGGCTGGCATGTTTGGAGCATGAAAATGGCTGGACTTTGTAAAGCTGCTTTAGCTGAAGTTGGAAATTTTGTCCTCTCATTTCTTGTGAGAGAAATATTATTGCATGCAACTGCCACACGGCCATGAGATTTTTCAGTTATTTCTTTTTCTTGATCGTATCAAGTGTTTGTCAATGCCTATAACCTATTGGTTCTAGTTTGAGTTGTGGTGATAATAGCTTTTTTCTTGTAATCAGGTAATGAGAGCAGACTACCTTAGCGGTCGAACTGCTCTCCATTTTGCTGCCGTAAATGGTCATGTGAGATGTCTAAGACTTATTGTGGCTGACTTTGTTCCTAGCGTTCCCTATGAGGCTATTAATAGTCAGACAGATGCTAGCAGAAGTGATAGTGCAAATGTGAAAAACAGATGTGAACAAGGGTACTTGACTCATTTTTTACATCTAAATATAGATTTTGTATAGTTACTGACTGGTTTAATTTATAGAAATAGTAGATAAGGGCAAGTTTCATATAATTGGCTGAAGAAAATCACAGGATTGTTTGATTTTAAAGGAAAAATTATAGTTGCGAAATACTTGAAACATGAATGTGATTTTCTTGAAAATAAATTAAAGCGTTTACTCTCAACTGCTAAGATTATATTATTATGACTTTAGAACTAAATGACAAGTTGTGATATATTGGTTGTTTACCATAGAGTAACCATAGGGTATTGTAGGCTTTGCTTGACCTGTTTTATTATTCTTGTGATTTATTTTTGTGTTTCCAGTGCAGTGCTTTGTCCAAGTTTATAAATAAGGCAGCTGACGGTGGCATTACTGCTCTTCATATGGCAGCATTAAATGGATATTATGATTGCGTTCACCTTCTTCTTGACCTTCATGCTAATGTAGCAGCCGTAACATTTCATTATGGAACATCTATGGATTTGATAGGTAACTCTCAAAATGTGCTTCTAATTCTTAATGGTGCCTCGTGATCTTTCATTAACAACAAATATTATATCCAAATAGGAGCTGGAAGCAGTCCATTACATTATGCAGCTTGTGGGGGTAACTTGAAGTGTTGTCAGGCAAGATGTCTAAGACTTTAGAAGTAAATTTTTGACTTTAATGAATGACATTTGAGTATTTCGTTTACATTTCTTTTTGTTTTAAAATTTTCAGATTCTCCTTGCAAGAGGTGCTTCTCGGATGACTTTGAATTGCAATGGGTATGTTTGTCTCTCATGTTCGCTTTGTTATCTTTAATTGTGACTAGCCTGATTTAAAATGCAACTACCATTTCAGGTGGCTTCCTTTAGATGTAGCCAGAATGTGGGGACGCCACTGGCTTGAACCTCTTTTAGCTCCCAATTCTGAATCTATAATACCAAGATTCCCCACTTCCAACCACCTATCCTTGCCTCTAATGAGCGCATTAAACATTGCCAGGTATTTGGTTATTTGCTATGTTTTTGAGTTGCTAATTGGTTCACATGTTGTATGGCACTGGACTGAACTACTGTATCTTATTAATGTTATTGCATAACCTTTTTCTGAAAGAAGTTCTATTTCTAACTGAGAAGAAAGGTGGTTGGTATTGTTAATTGCATATGCTTTCTCTATCTTGGACTGATATCGGACACTCTTTAGGTGACATAAAATATGCAAAATCTGTATGTCTTCCATGGTAGTATTAGCTAGACATGATGGCTTCAGATGGTGGAACATATCATAGGCACAAGGTTTTCTTTTTTATGCCGACAATAAAACAATCAGTTCGGTGTATAATTTGATGCATAGGTCCATTGTGATAACTCTTCTGGTGCTGACCTATATAATGAAGAACTGGAACTCTAATTTATTGTTCTGCCTCTTCAAGCTTAACTTAGTTTCTTTTGAAAAAAAAAAAAAAAAAAAGCCTAACTTAGTTTTATGAGTTGAAGTTGTAGAGTCAGCTGGAAACTGCATGACTTGATTATTTAGATTAATGAATGTAAGAGCTGTTTCTATATTCCCTTTTCCCTCGTTACATGTTACATCAAAGAGAATTGAAAGATTTTTGCCAATGTTGGACACTATATGCAATTGCAAGTAATTAATAAAACAGTCAATTCCTTACCTCCTCCCGTTGCTGTAATTTACCCTTATCTATTAGTGGGAAAAGAGACCTGATTGGGATGAGGTCGTGGAAGTTTATAAATTGTCATTTTTTCAGATCAAGTATTTGTTTACATCAGTTTCATGAAAGAGTGGCTATGCCGTGTTTAATACCTGGATCAGTTAATGTTATGATATTGGAAACTATTTTTTGGTCCAAGTTGCAATCCTCATATAAAACAAGGGCTACTTTTTAGGGCATTGAGAACGTGAATGATGATATGTGGGATTCTCTGCAGGGAATGCGGTTTTAAGTCTATGGGAGCGACCTCCGACGATGGGGATAATTGTGCTGTTTGTTTGGAGAGAGTATGTTCCGTGGCAGCAGAAGGTAAGTTCCTTTTTCCATATGTTTAACATCTGAATCTTGTTTTTCTTTTGTGGCATATTTTGGTTGGCTTATCGAGATGGTTCTCATGCTAACTACTTTTATATTTTCTGATCGGGCTACTTTTGATTCTGTCTGATATATTGTAAAAGAAAAACCTTCCTATATCAAGAAGTACTTTAATTTAATTCTTCTACACCACTATTTTAGCACTTGATTATAGCCAGAACGAGTAGAACCCTGCATGCTATTAACCAATTTCAAGATCTTGGGGAAGTCTTGGCCTATTTGGAAAATCAATATGCCATTCCCCAATCCACAACCTAGATGCTAAATCTATTTGGGCTTCTTGTTCTTTTTCAATTGGATTATTGAGGGGTTTGAGCTTGTGCTTCCCACTTGAGGCTCACATTCTAAAAAAACTTAAATAGGTTAAATTATAATTTTACTCTATGTTTTAATCTTAGTTTAGTTCCAATTTGGTAGGTATACATTTACAAGTATCATAATAGTTAGTATTTTTTTTAATTATTATTTTAATTAAAGCTTTATCAAATGATCTTAACCAAAATCCAACATGTTAAGTTATTTATGGATGTGACACTTTGCAATTAGGTAGGATTTAGAAAGTTAATTGGTTGAGAAGTATATGTTTGGTCAAGTTGAAGACATTTTTTTGGATTGAAACGTAGGAAGGGGTAAGAGCTAATCCTTTTCCTAAGGCAATAAATAATGTCTTTTGAATTAGTCTAACTTCATTTTTTAGAGCACTGCCATTTGTGTCTTGTCAAGTTGGATTCTCTTACTTCTCACGAAGAACAGATGCGCCGGATAAGAGCTTTAATGAAAGGATTATGGAACTTTTAAAAGTATAGAGAATAAATTTTAACCTTCCTTGAAACATAGGCACCAAAAGATTTACTAACAAGATGTATGACAAAAATAAAATTACTATATTTTTCTTAGTGTTTCATTACTAATTTCTTTAAAATCAGCTGTTGATTTCTGATCTTGAATTTCTATACCTGAGTTTGCCCCCAATTTATATACTCGAATTCAATGCTTTTGTGGTTATATCCATCTGTACTCTGGTAGTTGAGTAATTTTTGAACTTGTTTGTTTCTGTAGGATGTGGACATGAGCTTTGTGTAAGATGTGCCCTCTATCTTTGTTCAACTAGCAATATCCAATCGGAAATTACTGGTTCATCGGGCTCGATTCCATGTCCGCTTTGCAGACAGGGAATTATATCTTTTGTAAAATTGTCTGGTGCCACAGCAAAGGAAAAACAACTTCATCTGTCTCTTAGCATATGCAACCCTTGCATTCTTCATACCCGTGACACTGAAGATCAGGCTTCAACTTGTACGCCAGAGATCCGGAAGAATCGTGTGGCTTCAGTTTCTTCAGATGTATTCTGCCCAGTAACTTGCAGCCCCTTTCCTTCTGCTGCCATTCCTTTGTGTACGTGCAACGATGGTCCCTGCCCGACCTTTGAGTCCCGAGATGTTGGAACAGAAGATGAATCACCCCGTCATTCGCAAACAACCCCAATAGACCAGGAAAAATTGGGAGGTCCAAGACCAGAAAGAACTAGCTGTTCAAGCATGTTTTGGGGGAGAAGAAGCTGTAGCAGGGAGAATCAATGCAATTCAGAGATAAACGCTTGACATGTCTGGTCGGTATCAGGTGAGTCATCTCGACGAGACTTGAGAATTTATAGTAACAGTGATACATTCTGAAAGTTGCAGTGGATATATATGTTGTTGGGCGTAACGTGGTTGGTGTTTCTCTTCGGTTGTGTCCCCAATTTTCCTGATGGCTTTAGGAGGCCTGGTTGGTGTGAATAATTTGTTTGGCATAGCAGCAGTTTTGAGCATGTTCTGCTTCAAGTGATTGCTGCTGCCTGTACCAATAGGTAGGCAAAGGTTGTAAAATTTGTATGTTGGAATTTTATTATAATTGAAGGAATGTCAGTAGGAGAAAGAAAAGAGAATGAATACTATTTATTACAAGTCAATCCCATGAAACTGTGTTCCTTTTCCTCTCTCCTTTTCATCTAATATCAAATAGCTTATTGGGAAAAAGAACAAAAATATTCAACTATCAATCCATGTATCAATATTTTTAGGTTGAATTATAAATTGAGAAATTTTCATTTTGATTTAAATTTCTGACATGTTGATTGAGCTCGTGTTTATTTAACCCGATATGATACATAAGGACTAAGGACGAGCAAGTTATGGTAGAGGGAAGTTTCACGACCCATTTTTCACACATGTTCAATATCTTTAATAATTTGCATATATAAGTTATCAGGTTGTTTTGAATTTTTTTTGGTACATGCCTTGTCATTATTGGAGCCTCATCATTTCAAAAATGTATTACATATATATATTTTTTTGTTTCCTTACATAAGCATTTTCATTTAAGAAAATGGCTACCATTATTAATGTTTTAAATTACATTTTCAATTGTTAATTTAATATAATTCTTTAGTTATTACACTACATTCACTTACTTTTTTTTTTCCATGTCAAATCTATAATTGTGTATTTTTTTTTTTATTATTAATAATTTTTTTTTTTAATTTTATAGATGTCAAATCTATCATTCTGTAATTATTACACTACATTTACTCACACGTATTTTTTTTCCATTTCATCCCTTTCTTGTTGTTTTTGAGAAGGATATCATTTCTTTCTTTGCACCGCCACTTATTATTGTTGATATATTCCTTTTCCTCATTTTTTTTTCTTTTGTTTTTGACTGCTTCTGCCATCGCCGTGTTTTCCATTTCATTTCATTTTTTAATTTTTTTTTTTTCATTCCAATTTTATCATCTGTTCACACGTAATTTAAAAAAAAATATGACACGTGGAATAAATTTGTATTTGTATTGATTTTGTGGGTGTAATACAATCTTTAATGTAAAATCTTTTGATTCTTTCTCTTACGTGTGTGTTTTACTCGAGGATTGGAATGTTTGTTCTCAAATTTGAAGCTTCAATTGATCCTAGGAATCTTGAAGTCTTTGGTAGACCTAAGGACTTCAAGGAGTCTTGACTTTAGCTTCGAGAGTCTCCCCGAATTCTCTGGTCTTGGTTCAAAGTTAGAATTTCTGAACCCTTCAAATGAAGAAAAACTTCTCTATTTATAGAGTTCTCCATAGGTGTGTAAATTTGAGCTTTAGTGACTTTTGAGCCTAACAACTTGAACTTCGATTTTATTGGCTTTGGGTTTGGTTTATGTCTGACCCAAATACCATATGACCCAAATGTTAAATGATCCAAAATTGATCAAATTATTTTTTAATTATTTGACCAAATGGACATTTGACCATTGACATTTGGACACATGCCAATGATCCTAAATTTAATTATTTGTAATTTCGTCGTTAATTTTGAATAACAACGAGACAATTTGTGATTGGCTAAAATTTCTCCTTCAACAAATGTTCATTTTCGAGATTTATGCACAAGTAATGTGTGGGTGAATCTTGAAAAGAAATAATGGAATTAGAATATATGTTATTGTTTTTTTTTCCCATTTTGACTCCATTTGATGTGTCAATTTAATCAAAATATGAATTTGAGTTAAAATTTTGATTTTTTTTTACACATCTTTTATGAAAATTTAATCAAAATTAAGATTTTGGACAAATTTTGATTTTTTTGCTTGGCGAAAAACTTTAGGGGTAACTACACAAATGAGCCAAAACTAACCCAATAGACCAAATCTATCCCTTTTTTTTTTTAAAATAATTTTACATTCTTGTTAGCCCATAACCAGTTATGAAAATGGGAAGGGCAGCCATTTACGCAAATGTCCTTTCTGGATGACATGTCTAATTAAAAAAAAAAAAGAAACAAAAAAGGAAAAAACCATTTCCTAATTGATTTGAAATTTTTTTTCTCAAATTGCGCATTTCCCATCTGTAAAACCGTGAAGCTTCTTCGTCTTCTTCATGATTTTTTTTCCATCTTTGCAGCCAGAGTTCTTCTTCAGCGTTGGGAGTTAGGGTTTCGTCTTCTTTAGCACCGTGAGAAAGCATACAAAAAAATTACCCATAATTTATTAGTGAAGTAAGGTTTGTTTGTTTTTTTTTCCCGATTTTGCATGTTCATTCTAGTACATTTTAATGTTGACATTGAAGGTTTCTCTAGTTTATAATATACATTTCCCAAACGAAAAACCTTTTATATATCGATTCCATAGAAGCAAGTGAGTTTTCTTAGTTTATAATGTACATTCCCAAAAAAAAAAAAAAATCTCGGGAAATTAGTAGAGGGAACCCAGAGGTATATAAAATCATTACAAAAAAATTTCTAGTCGCGTGAACCTCATCACCGCCATCCCCTTCCTTGCGTTTTTCTCCCTTCTTCTAGTCGCGCCGCACCGCCCTTCCCCCACTTTTATCCACGCAGTCGCCTGCTCCCTCATCACCGCCCAGTTGCCTCGCGCCGCCGTCTCTTCCTCGTCGCCGCTGGTTCGTCTTTCTCGCCTAGCCGCCATCGTCTTTCCCTTCCCCCATCTTTCCCCTCGTTTTTCCTGTTTGCGCCGCCGCCGCCTTCCCCCTTCGTTTTCTCCCTCCGACGAACAGGTCCCGCGAGCACCGTCGCCTCCTTCTCTAGTTGTTCTTCATCAGAAATCAGTACCTACGCCACATGATCCGCGCGTAAGTTCCTCTCTCCCTCGTCTTTGGCAGTTTTAAGCTCAATTTAATCTCCTTTTCTCTTGTTTCGCTCAAATCCTGTGTGTTCAGCATCTCGAATCTCATTCTTCTCACAATTTTGCCTCTGTCCAATGTGTTTCGGCGTGGTTCCAGCCCTCATTCAGTGTTATTTGACGATTTCAGTAAGTTCTATCTTTACCCATTCGTTATTGGCTGCAAATATGAGTTACCCATGGTCCAAGAAGTGTTATTCTAAGTTACCCACTCTTTATCGCCTCTTAAATTGCAGGTTTTGGCGATTTTCGGACACTGTTCAGCACGTATCCAACTCTGTTTGGGGTTGAACGGTAAGTTCCAGCACCCTTAGGACTTTAGAATTCATCTAAGCTAGCTTTAGAATAACCTTTAATCATTGGGCATTCTTTAGTTTTAGTTTTAAACTCAATTCGGGCTCGGGACAACACTTATTTAAAGGATTTCAGTGCTAATTGGTTATTTCCAGCAAGATTTCCACCCTGTTCGATAAGTTTCTGCACCTTTCAGTATGTTTGGGGTCCCTTTAAATCTATGTTAAGTGTTAGGAATATTGTTAGGTTGTTTCCTAACCTCTAGGAAGCCTTTATTGTGCTTGTAGGTGTGCTTAGAGTCTATTCCAATATTTTTCCAGCAAGCGTTAGTTGGTTTAGGAGTGCTTGTGTAAGTAGTTTCTACTTGGATGAGCCTGTTTGTTTGTTTGAGCATGCCGTTTTCTTTACTTGCTTGTTACATGTTGTGTTTAATATGAATGTAGCTCGCTATGAGAATGAACGTGATGCTTTGTTGATTCTTAAGCATGTTGCTTTGTTGATTCCTAAGCATGCTGCTTTGTTTAATTCATGAGCATGAGGTATGGTTGTTGGTGGGCTATGTTGCATGTGAGTCATGTTTGCAAAGTGTGTGATCATTGGGGAGAGGCGGAGCATGACGCGTAAATCATGTGTTGGGTGTGTGTGCGGAGCGTGATGCAGAAATCACGTGTGGGTGTGAGTGCGGAGCGTGACGCGGAAATCACGTGTGAGTGGCGCTGCGCATGACGCGTAAATCATGTGTTAGGTGGGTTTGCGGAGCGTGACACAGAAATCACGTGTGGGATGTGAGCGCGAAGCGTGATGCGAAAATCACGTGTGAGTGTGCGAGCATGGCGCGGAAACCATGTGGGGGTGCATTGCATAATGTGTGGATTCATGTTGTCATCCCATTTTTACATGAAACATGTGTCAGCTTAATTTGTTTTCATGGTTAATAGTATGTTGGTTGTTTTACCACTTTCAAAGTATGAAGTTGTGTGTGTGAATAGCAAGTTGACGTGGTTGTTTGCTGTGTGTGGCTCACCGGGTGTAAGCTACTTACCAGTATGGTGGTTGTACTGATACCCTCTCCCTTTCTTCTCCCAACATTTTCAGATTATGCAGGTGATGAGCTTGTTGGGTTTTATGTCCTAAAACTCGTAGATAGTAAATGAAACAAATTAATCGATCTCAATAAAGCGTTATTTGAGTAATTCAGAAATTTGGTTATTGAATAATCGAGTTTGCATTAATAAACCTTAAATCCAATAAACTAAGATCCAAGGTTGTTTAAATGAAACTTGGACTAGTATGTGGGGACATACGGGGATCAGTGTCCAAGTAACAACCTAAAAGGTCTATAGTATAGGGATAAGGTTGGGTACCTTATCCTGGTGACACTAGATACGACCCACCTTATATTCGATACAGATGCAATGATCCAAAGCATCCATGTAGGAGACATGTGGGTGGGGGTATCCTATGCAATGAGTTTGCATAAGACCAGACCACGAAATAGTAACCACTAGATGTAACGTCGTTAACTAGTTTAGGTTTCTATTTCAATAGGATGACCTAGGTAACTCAATCTCAATCCTGAGTCTGTTATGAACCCCTTACAGGAGGGATTGTCCTTAGATTTGTATGTGTGAGAGTGGCCAGTTCGCCGACTCAATAAGCCTACCATTTCAGGGGCAAGACCGAATGGGGGTTGGGAACATAACAGTACAAGATGGAATTCACTTCTTCCCCTATTGGGGTAAGTAGATGTGTGTTCCCTTAAGGGCTGATTTCGGGGCTTGAACAAAGGCGTGCCGTCCTCTCCTGGCCCGAGAGGAACTCCTGTTTAGCGGTTGGACCCTAAACAACTTGTTCATTAGAGGGATCAACGGTACTAAAGGAACCAGAGGTAACCCAGGGGTAAAACGGTAATTTGACCCAACTGGTGTTACGAACACTCGTGAAAGATTGACTTACTGCATTGGTCGATATCCGTGGACACAGAAATATTCTACAGTGAGAAGAGTGCAACGGTGGGTCTTTAGTGGAGTGACCCACAGTTAACGAATGTTGACTAACTTGGTTAATGAGTTTGGTCAATTAGTCTCGTATCGTTGAAGCTTCTGATCTGTAAGTCCATTAGGTCCCACTGGTAACTCGTAAAGAGACTTGAGGCAATTAAGTATAAATTGTAAATTGAAAGTGTTCAATTTATTTGGGGAATCGTATAATGTATATTGATGCATTATAATATAAAGTTTATGAAACTTTATAATATAATTTTTGAATTAATTTAAAAAATTAATTATTGAGGGAAAATATTTGAAAGAGTTCAAATAAATTTAATATGAAATTAATTAATTATTTATTAAAATTAGAAACATTTTCCTATTAGGAAAGAAAATATTTGAAAGAGTTCAAATATGAATTGGATTCATATTAGTTTTAATTTTAATAAAATCCCTAAGATTAAATATATGATATTTAATTGGGAAATTAATTAATTATGAAATTAATTAATTATTTATTAAAATTAGAGACCTTTTCCTATTAGGAAAAAGGTATTAGGAAAAAGGTTTTGACCTTTACTATATATAGGACCCCTGGGGTGGGGTGAAAACTCCCAGAGAATTCCCCTCAAGGCTTCCTCTAGACTCCCACCAGTCTCCTGTCTCTAGAAGTCTCAGAGTCATACCGGTGTAGCCATAGTGGTGGTGTTCGCACTAGTTCGTGATTAATTCACAAGTAGTTGGTGAATTTAATCTGAGTTGTCAATGAGAGTAAGTAATTTGTTACTATATAAATTAGATTTAGATCTAATATTTTTGTATGCTTAGCCTTAATATAAATCTAGAATAGTTCTAAGTTTATTGCCAATGTATTGATATTTTAGATTAAACAAAATTAATTACGAATCGGTCCCAATCACGCTTCCGCTTTACGGAATTACGGAATTCCAATCCTTCAGAGCTTTATGTTCCCGGTGATGTAGATGAGGAGGTTCACGAGGGATGACCACAGGGGTCCATTTACCTGTTTATTTTCTTTCTGTTGGATAGGGTAGTTCTTGATCAATTGATGATAGGTTGAACCTTTAACTTGCATATAGGTTGGATTAGTTTTGATGTAGTTGACGAGCACCAGATAACTTTTACTGATAAATCTAGTGGAATCACCAAGTGCTTGTCTTCTAAACTCAGGGCTGAGCGAGTCTTCTGTTAGTCCACTTCTGCTTCCAATATTTTTTCTACTTCTACTAATTCTTCTCTACAGGCCCCGAAGTTAATTAAACAAGAATTTTCCAAAAATAATGTGGTCTGGACCTGTGGAGAGAAACCACCATGAAAGGAGGAAGAGAAGAGAGCGTGGTTGAGCAATAACTAAACATTTGCAATGAATAATTTTTTCTGCTTTCTGTCTTTTCAATTCTTAGATAAGTTTATTTTTATTGGTTGCTTTGATTCTTGTTTCTTGTTTTTTTTTTCTTTTAGGATTGGCGGTACCAAAAGCAAGCCCCTACATTTGTATGCAAACGTGATCCACCTATGAGCGCAAATTCAGGGAAGTTTTCTATTTTCCTTATACATTGTCCCATTTTACATGATCTATTACATTGAGGACAATGTAAACTTTTAGGTTGGGGGTGGGGGATTCTGCTTTGTATTTCTGTTGGGCCTTGAGCATCTGTGCGTCGGGCCAGCGTTTGTGCTTAATGTATGTTTTGCCTACCTGTTGTGTATATACTTGTTTTAAGTGATAATGATTTCCTAGGATTGGCCCAAATTTTTTTTTCGAAGATTTATAGCTTTCGATGAGTTGTGACCGTGAGTGCCCCAAAAGGGAGCCTTTTTAAAACTTTTCTTTGATATGTCTTGCACATGTTGGGTGTCTTTCTTGCTTTAAAGTAGGATTTGAATGCCTAGGAGCGAGTTACTTAGCTTATATTTCTGTTGTCACCTCGATAGGTGTAAGGTGTAGCGAGAAAGTCTAAATTTTTTGCAAAATAGTGTGTGGAGTCTTGCCTAGGAGAGAAAAAGAAAATTCGCCTGCTAAGAAAAAAGAGTGGAAAAATGAGATAGTGAGCGCGAGCTTAAAAGAAAAATCATATGCTTGTCTTTCTTGTTTTTATTTTGAGAAAAAGCATGCTTGCATTGTATTGAGCGCTTAGGGGTAAAAAGAGCTACATGCTGGTGCGTCGTCAGCTGAATAGATGGATGTGAGATAAGATGGTAAATGAAATAATAAAGAAGAATTCAGCTAACACTTAAGTGCAAGTATACACTGTCGCACGTAGTAATAAAAAAACCTTAGAAGTACTCCAAGGGTATCGATCCCACGAGGACTAAATTGGAAATTCAGATTTGATGAAGAAATTGCTCAAATGATTGCTTTTGAAGAAGGTAACCAAAGAAAATAAGTTGATTGATTGGGTTTTTGAAAAGATAAACAAAACAAGCAATAAAATAATAAAGAATAACAATAAGATAAAACGAGGTATTCAACATGGATTCATCCCTAAGGTAACAACCATACTCATGCAATATCTAACTTAAGTGTATTTAATGCATTGAGTCAGATTTAACTTCTATTTGACCCTTGTTTCCAAAAACCGTTAGAAGGCTAAGCGAGTACCGTTATGCACATTTCTGTGACTCGACTCTGACATAGATAATTCACGAATGCAACCTATAACCCTATAGTCGATATAGGGTGCCTTAGGCAGCTTGCCCTATACCGCCGAACAATCTATTTCGAGTTTTTTCTCCTATATCACCTTTATGAGAACCGATATCGTTTGTCCCTTTCGAGATCAAACTCACATAGCATGCAAAGTCTAAGTGATCAAATTAAACTCAGCAAGATTGGAGTGATAATCAATAAAGAATGACATGCATTAAACACAACTTAAGCGAATAAAACACTTTCAAGACATTAAACCCAAAGGGAATTCACCACATTGAACCCCTCAATGGGATTTAGCTACTCATGATGAGATAAAAAGCAAATGAACACATTTTCATTGAAATAATAATGTAAAGAATACAGAATAAAGAAAAGATTTAAGAGCTGGAAATAAAGAAGATAGCTAAATATTATGGGTTTTTATATTTACTCAATCCTTCTAGAGTTCGCTAAGACACTTCACTCTCTCACTTTTACAAGGTAGGAATGGGTGAAACTCTCTACAAACCACAAGGTTTGATGTCTAACTCTCTCATGGGTTAGAATTTAGTCATCTAAGAAGGTCCTCGAGCATCCCTACTCATTGGCGTCGAGCCAGGATTCTGTCACCACCCTTTTCTTCCAAGTGAGTTATGCTTGAATTTGACTTCGAATCTCGAGCTTATATAGTGTAGAAAGTGGTTTAGGAGCTGCGAAATAGGTGCTGGAAGGTTGCCCAGTCGGTTTCGGGGTCAAAACAACCGGTTAGGTGCGAAGAAGACTCGTCAACAACAACCCGCGTGCGACTCGGAACGACCTCTATTTTTCCAGAAATGCAGTCGCATTTCACTTTTGCCTTCCCAGAAATGCGGTCGCATTTCTTGGGAATTCCAGCTTTTCCTCTATTTTTCTGCACAGCAGCCAACTAAGTCAAATTCTCTTAAAATCAAGTCTTTTTAAGCACATATGAGTTAAATTTGACAAATGTAATTCTCAACACCCTAACTTATCAAAATAAGCATATTTTGAGCTCGGGAACAGTAAATTGATCATAACATTCAACTTTTAACCAAGAAATGAGCTAAATATAAGGGTAAAATAGGTATATTTTTGAACTTTATCATACCCCCAAACTTAATTCATTGCTTGTCCTCAAGCAATTGCCAACCAAAATGTTAGAGATCAACTTTTTAATTGCCAATCAAAATGTTAGAGCTCAATACTAATTGCAAATCAAAATATTAGAGTTCATGCATAACAATGAATCATGGTGCTAGTATCAACTTTTCAATTTCAAATCAAGTGATCACATGGAATCAAATAAACATGCTTTTCAAGATCGTTTTCTCAAAAGTTTGCCTTTCAGGAGAGGGTTCTACTCTAGTGCCAGTCACAACGTCTGAGTTTCCTAGGCATGAAGATTTCTATTGTTCTTTTTCAGAGCAAAACTCTCTGTCATCCATCCTAACCAACATACTTAAACTACCTAACTTCTATTCATAGAGCCTAGTGTAGTCCTTTTAGTCTAAGAAAACAATTTTTAGGAAAACAAAAGCATATATGAATTACTAGACCTTTTCCATCTCCCCCAAACTTATTTGACTGCTGGTGCTCCTTTTATTCAACTTCTTTTTCTCCCAAGAGCATCCTTGCTGTCATCTTTACCTTCGTTCTAGCTTATCAACACTTTGTGGTGAAGATATCTAGCTACGAGCAAAGTTCACAAGCTCGGAATGATACTCGGTTCCCTAGGTAAACCTTTCATGCAGTGACAAACCATGGGTGTCATGAATGCCCCTGGTTACTCAGTAAACCCTAGGAAGGAGGAGTAACTCTCGGTTTTTCATTTTTTTTTCATATATATACTGAGCACATTTTCTTTTCCAGCAGTACAAATTTACAAAAATATTTACATAGTAAAGCATAAAGCACCCCCCCAAACTTAAAGGTAGACAATGTCCTCATTGACTTATTTTTGAGGCATGGGCTTAACATGAGGCCTTTTGTTTTCAAAACTTCAAGGCTAAACTCTCCTAGAGTGTTAGAAAGGTTAAACACGAGGAAGTTTAGACTCTAAGACAATTTTGTAAAGAAAAAGACTGATGGAAAGCCTATGACTAGAAAACAATTCAGTTGTGACGGTGGCACTTTTGAGTTAGAACAAAGCTCTAGTTTTCATCATCAAGGACTTAAAAGAAAACTCCTTTGAAAACACGATTTTTCTTCCAAAATATTTTAAAACAATTTTTCCTTAAAGTTGATTTTTCCTTCAAAAAGTCCATAGGTGAAGCTCAAAAAACAGCAAGTAGAATTTTCAGGAAAAGATCTAAAAACCCAAGTTTTTCTAACCTAAATTATCCACAAACTATCTACCCTATGATCAAAACAAATAACAAACTAAACAATCTAAATCTATCAAAACAACAATTAAACTACTAAAAACAGAATTTAAACATGCTAAAACTAAAAAAAAAACAGCAAGCAACAAAAAATGGTAAACAGTATTATTCACAAAAAGATTTCAGTCAAAGGGGATCAGAAAACTCCCCTATTCCTCGTCCGAGGAACTCTCTTTCTCATCATTCTCTTCATCTTCCTCTTCATCAGAATCCTTTTCTTCTTGGGGCAGCAGCGACTGAGGGAAATTTGGAAAGACCGGAGCAATACTTGGGGCAATCGAGAGATAGAACTCTCTAATAGCTTCATCCCGCTCCTTTGCATATACCCAGTACGTCTTCGGGTTCTCCCTGATTTGATCTAACTGGCGGTGGACCATACCTAGGGCTTCCGATGCTGGTGAAGGCCCTGTGAAAGGAGTGTGCTGGGATGGAGAAGCTACATTCGACCCTGTAGGTGGAGTAGCCTGAGATGTAGAGGCTTTGTCTTTCCTCTGGATACTGTTCTGCTGGAGCTTCCTGATCAAGGACAGGTCGATGGTCGGCTTGAAGAAGTGACGCTTCTCATCCTTGCCTGAAACGATCTTCACCCTTTGGCAAAGCTGGGTGATGAGTGATCCAAAGAAAAGCTTGCCTGCTCGCTTTCTCCCACAGGCTAAAATCTCGTCCCTGATAATGCTCACCACATTGATGTCCAACCCCTTCATAAGGCAATAGAGTAGCATCACTCTATCCACTGAAATCGTGCTGTTGTGGGTGGTTGGCATCAAACGATTTTTGATGAAGTGAAGCCAAACTGCTGATTCTGGCTTTAGATCGCTTGGCACTAAAGACTTCACTTTGGTCTGTGATTCTTTCCATTGAACCCCCTTGTTGGCCACAAGTTTAAGAGCTTCCTTCATTTTCTTGGCCGAAGGGTTCCTGATCACATCATTCCCTCTCGGATTCAGGGGTGCCTTGATCCTGTACACCCTATTAATGTCGACTCAGGAGAAACTGACCATCTTCCCCCTCATCACCGCCATGCTAATACTCTCCTCCCTCAGGCCAGCGTAGAATTCATGAACTAAAGGCACAACAACCTCTTGAGGGTGAGCACATAAGTCCTGCCACTTGTACTGGAAGATAACTCTTGTTACGAACTCAGGCAGTGCTCCAGCTCTGTCAGAGAATCCCTTCTCGTTGAGGAAATCTCTTTTCTTCATGATCTCCATTCGTTCCTGAAAATTAACATCTCTAAATACCTCAGGGAACGAATTTTTGGGAGATGTAGCCTTATGTGATTTGCCCTTTGGCTTGGCGAGTGAGACGGTAGGAGGAACTGCAGGAGAGGCGTCCATGGACCTTGTCCTCGGCCTCTTGGCAAATATTGGGTCATTCTTGTTCTTTGTCCTCCTCCCAGCCTTAATCTCTCTCTTTCTCTTTCTTCTCAACGCTGCAGAGATAGGGACTTGGTCGCCATCTAGCTCCCTTATCTCTGAGTTAGATTCTGTTTCAGAATCAGAATCACTAGAGGTCTCGGCCTCCTCGTCTTCTTTTTCCTCTTCAACCCTCTTCTCTCCCGAAGAGGTGCTATCAGCTGCTGGTGGGTCATTTGTGAATAGAGGCTCAAAAACCTCTTCAGCTGGCTGATCAATGGTGGCCTCGGCTAGGCCTTCTTCAGAATGCGGCCCAGATGCGGTCGCATTCTGGCATTCATTCTCCACTTCTCTTTCTTTTTCTTTTTAAAAAATTTCTTAAATTGGTCCCTGTTGGGCCTTTTCTTCTACCCTTCCTTGCAGTGCTTCAGCTTCACTTTGAGCCTTGTGGAGTGGCTCAAAGGCTGCAAGGAAGTCTTCAGCTTCCTTCCTTCTTTTTTCATTTTCTTTTATTTCTTCCCTTCTCTTTTTCTCTTCCTCAAGGAGTCGCAAATCAATGGCTGCCCTCCTGAGGTTTTCCTCATACTCATACTCAGCTTCTAAGGCCCTCTCGGCCTCTTGCTCTTCTTCTCTTCTTCTTTTCTCTTCTTCTCGGTCTCTTTTCTTTGCAAACTCATCCTCCTCAGTCATTTTCTGATTTTCCATCTCTCTCATCCTCAATCTCTTTCAAAGCATCCTGTTCAGCCTTATATCCTTCAGCAATTGCAAGAGCCTTTGCCATTGCTTGGCGTATTATTCCTTCGAATACGTCGGGAGGCATCCTTGCGGTTTTGAGGGGCTCAATTTTTAATGGCCTTTCAGACACAACCTTCTTCGGGCTCCTCTTTCTTGTGCTGTAAGTAACAACGGGTTTGGTCCTGAAAGAAAAATAGGGGTTAGTTGAAGGTTCGGAAACCTTACCCATCGAAGCTTCTCCTTGCCGAGAGCTTCCAGCTGCCTTGGCGACTTCTTTTTCATCTTGCTGATTCCCTTCTTCTTCAAGGGTAGCACGTCTTTGAGCACCCATCTCACGGATCATTGCAAACCACTCCCGCGAACGTTTCTTGAACTGTTGAGCAGCGGGTTTTTGGGTTTGATGGACAGTAGTGGCGCGCGTGAACCGTCTCGGCGTAGATGAACTCGGCATCCCCTTCGAACTAGCCGACATTGTCGAAGAGGATGGAGTTGGAGCGTTGGGCGCTTGGTTCACGACCGCCGGCGAGAATCCTGTGGGTCTCGTTCTTCGCGTGCCTTGCATGGGCATTTCGGGGTTCTCCTCTTGCCGTCGGTTACTTGCTTCAGCTTCGTGGGTTGCTTGAGCACTTTGAGATCGAGTGTTTTTGCGTGAGGATGATGATCCTTGAGTGTTCTTCATCTTCTTTTTTGTGGGTCTTTCGATTTCACGATAGAGAATATGGAGAGCTTGAGGGTTTGACTTGAATGCAAAGGCTTAGTGTTTGGTGAAGAGAAAAAGACTTAAGTCAAGCTATTTATACTTTTCTAATTAGGTCACGTGCAGGTCAAACGAAAATTCGTGACTCCCTTTTTATTCGGGAAAATGCGATTGCATTCCCAAATACACTGGGGAGAAATGCGATCGCATTTCACCCAGTTTTTCTGCTTTGATTCTTTTCTCTGCCTTTTCTCTTTTCCTTTGCTTTCTCCTTTTCTCTAAAACACTCATAAACAAGTTAGAAAGCTCATATGCTTAATCATGATTTATTTCTATTTTTTTTAGTTTTCTCATTTTAAAAGAATTAAGGAAATGTTTTGATCAATTCAACTTCCAGGTAAGTCCCCAGGTAGAGGTGTTCCCTACGGTCAGCTTAAATACCTCAGCCTAGGTAGGACTTGCCTTAGACAAAGTTCCTTCTTGATCAAAAATCATTTATTCAAAACAAACTTACTCTTTTTCTCATTTTCCTAATTTTAGTTCAAACACAAGACACAGCTCAAAATACTATGGACTTTTCAAAACTCCCAGGTAAATCCCCAGGAAAAGGTGTTCCCAATGGTCATCTTAAGTACCCTTTCCTAGAAAGGATTTTCCTAGACAAAGTCTTTACTCTAGTCTAGATATTTTAGAACTCTAGTCTAAATTATTATTTATAAACCCAGATAATATACAAAAATTAATTCAAGGTGTAGAAATCATACTAAATCAATCACGGAGACATGGGCTTCCTCATCCTCGAAGCCTCTTCCCCAATATGGTTTTATCCTTTGTCGCTTCATGGTTTGACTGATTTCTTCCACTTCAATCTTTTTCTCACCTTTTTCGTCCAATTCTTCATCTCCAAGTACATCCTCCAAAGTTTCTCTTTTCATTATTTCCTGCAAAGTAGATTGAGACAGTTCATCAATTTCATCGATCATCAAACATTCCTCGAAATCTCCAGGGTACTTCATCGCACTCATCACGTTAAAAGTGATTTGATGATCGTTGACCCTCATGGTCAATTCTCCTTTCTGGACATCTATTAAGGTTCTGCCAGTGGCTAGGAACGGTCGTCCTAAGATGATAGGAACGTCCTTGTCAGCTTCGCAGTCTAAGATGATGAAATCTGCAGGAAAAACAAACTTATCAACTTTAACCAATACGTCTTCAATCTTTCCAATGGGATGCGTAAGTGATCGGTCTGCCAACTGTAAGGTCACAGTCGTTGGTCGTGCTTCACCTATCCCTAACTGTTTAAAAACCGAATAAGGCATTAAGTTGATGCTTGCTTCTAAGTCGCACAGAGCTCTGCCTACATCCCTGCCTCCGATGGAGCATGGAATTGTAAAGCTCCCTGGATCTTTAAGCGTGGGAGGAATCTCTGTTGGGTTTTATGCCCTAAAACTCGTAGATAGTGAATGTAACCATTGACCGGATATATTAATATATTTTTCCATTAAATGTTATTAGTTATTTTATATTTGTCTTTGCCTAAAATAACCCTAATCCAATAAACTAGACATCCTAGGCTATAATATGAGTCTTGAACTATATGTAGCGACATATGAGGATCATTGTTCAAGAAACAACCTAAAGGGTCTATAATATAGGGATAAGACTGGGTGCCTTATCCTGGTGCACTATGGATACGACCCACTTTGTATTTGATACAAACGCTATGATCCAACGCGTTCGTGTAGGAGACATACGAGTGGGGGTATCCTATGCAATGAGTTTGCATAAGACCGGACCGCAAAATAGTACCACTTGTTATAACACCGTTAACTAGTTGGTTTTCTATTTCACTAGGACGACCTAGACAACTTGGTCTTAATCCTGAGTTGATTATGGACTCCTGCTCATGAGGGATTGTCCTTTGATTTGTATGGGTGAGAGTGGCCCAATACGCCGACTCAATAAGCCTACCATTTTGGGGACAAGACCGAGTGGGGAGCTAGGAACATAATCGTACAAGATGGAATTAACTCCTTCCCGACTTTAGGGAAGTAGATGAATGTTCCCATAAGTGGTGACTCCGAGTCTTGAACAAAGGGCCCTACCCTCTCAATGGCACGAGAGGATTTTCTGTTTGATGGTTGGACCACAAACAGGTTGTTCATTAGAGGAGAATTGGTACTTATGGAAATAGAAGTAACCTAGGGGTAAAACGGTAATTTGACCCAACTGGTGTTACAGACACTCGTGAAGGACTAACTAGTCGATATTGGTCTATATCCGTGGACACAGAAAATATGTCTGCAGTGGGAAGAGTGCAACTGTGAGTCTATAGTGGAATGTACACACAGTTAACGAATATTGATTAATTTGGTTAATGAGTTTGACCAATTAATCTCACATCGTTGGAGCTTCTGATCTGCAGGTCCATTAGGTCCCACTGGTAGCTCATAAAGTAATTTGAGGCAACTAAGTAATAAATGTAAATTGAAAGTGTTCAATTTACTAAGGGAAACAATATAATATATATTGATATATTATTATGAGAGAAATTAATATTTGAAGAAATTCAAATATTAATATAAATTTGAGTCACAATAAATTTTTGGAAGTTTGAAAGAGTTCAAATATGAATTAATTAATTTTAAGGCCTAAAATCTATTTGGACAAAATTAATTAATTCAAGGCCGGAAATTAAATATGTGATATTTAATTGGTGGTTAATTAATTAAAGAATTCATTAGTCGGGAATTAATCAATTATGGAAATAATTAATCACTTAAGGAAGTGATTAATCATTTCTATAAATGATCTAATCACTTATGGAAGTAATTAGTCATTTGTGGAAAAGATTAATCAATTATGGAATTGATTGATCTTGGATTGATTAAAAAGGAATAAAGATTGAATCAATTTTGGAAAAGATTGATTTAATTGAATATTTTATTCATGGCATCTCTTCTATAAATAGAACACTAGACCTAATTGGTTTAGAAGCTTCTCTTGCTCTTAGACTCACAAGACAAGACCATAGAATTCTCTCTAGCCTCCCTCTTAGAGAAAGACTCCCACAAGTCTTTTGCCTCCTAGACTTAGAGACATATCGGTGTAACCTTTGTGGTGATTAATTTCCAGCGAAGAAATCAACAAGGTGTCGCTGCGTTTTCATTCGTTGGAGCATCGTTGGCGAAGAACGGTCAAGTCTACAAGGAAGGTTTGTAACGGTTCTTTCCCATTTGTTTAGAAAAGCATGAAAATAAATTAAATTTAATTTTCAAGCATGTTTATAGCAATTTCCAGCAACTTTAAAGTTTGTTTAAAGTTTATTTTGCCTTTTCGTAATGGTATTTTAATGTTAATTAATATACGGCGTAAGGTCCAATCGATGCGCTTCCGCTGCGTGGGGACTTTTATTCCCTTCAATCGGCATCAGAGCCATCGCTGTCCCTATTAATTGACATTAAAATTTGCGATAGGCTGTAATAGGTGGGATTTATGCATAATGTATGTACGGTTTGCGTTGAACTGTTTAGGTTAATTTTATGGCCATAGATTTTATTTTTATGTGATTTTGATCATGTAAGGCCCGGTGTTTCGGGTATTTTATGTAAAATCGAGTCCTATGTAAGTCCGGGTCTAGAATAGGTTTTTATGAGATGAAAATCGGAGAAATCGTCGTTGAAATCGGAGCCAAAACCGAAGAAAACGTGAGTTTCTGCCCAGATTCTGCCTCCAGACGCAACAGCGTCGGGACGCTACTCCAAAAGCGTCTCGACGCTGTCTCGATATCGCAGGCACTCAGGTAAGGAAAGTGCACAGCGTCGGGACGCTGCGATGCAAGCGTCTCGACGCTGTCACGATGCGGCGCGCCCTAGGGCTTCAACAGGCGCGGTTAAAGCTGGTGGACGGTCCGGTTCACTCCGGTTCGGCTGGACTAGGACTTATTTGGTCCAGTTCAGCTACTTTCTGTCTTGGTTCTTGATTTTGAAGACCGGTTCGAGGTAGTTCGGGGTGGTTCGTGCTGTCTAAACCAATTTTTGGAGCTGCAGAAGGATTTTAGGATAGAATTTAGCTAAAATTAATGTAATTTAATGCTTTATTTTATCTTAGGGACCAAAATTAACCGGTTCAATTGATATTTATATGCTTTATGGATGTCATATAAAATTTTTAATCCCACCTTAGGTTATAAACATGCTCATGCATTTATTTATATATTATAAATTGTTATAATGTATGTTTTAAATGCATGAAATTGTTTTCATATTTTTTAATATAAGTGTATATTAATTATATGAAAAAATTGGAAAGCATGAAGCATGTCATTACTTAAATTAAATATAAATAGTTATGTTTAATGTGATGAATGAAGCATGCTTGATTGATTTTCTTAATTGGCTTATAATTGAACTATTAAAAGAAAATCAATATTGCATGAAGCATGAAACATCCATAGTTAATAATATAATTGTTATATTATTCATGCAATTAGTATGATTTAGGCCCCGTTTGATAACCATTTGGTTTTTGGTTTTTGGTTTTTGAAAATTTGGCTTGTTTTCTTCCAATTTTCCTACCATGGTTTTCATATTTGCCAATGACACATTTGAGTTCCTAGCCAAATTCTAAAAACAAAAACAAGTTTTTGAAAACTACGGGCCCGTTTGATAACCATTTCAGTTTTTGGTTTTTGGTTTTTCTGTTTTTGGTTTTTGGTTTTTGGTTTCCTGTTTTTTAAAAACAAAAACCACATATGTTTGATAACTGTTTTTTGTTTTCTGTTTTTAAAAAACAGAAAACCAACCTTGTTTGATAACTGTTTTTGGTTTTCAGTTTTTTAAAAATTAGAAAGATGAAAAGATATTTTAGAGAGAGAAAAATGTGTAAAGACGTTGAAACAAAAATTTAGAGACACAAATATAAATGTTTTCAAGAGATTTTTTTTTTTTTTGAAAAGACGAGAGAAAAGTTAAACATAAAAAATTTATAGAGATGAAAGAAAATGTTTAGAGAAAGAATATTAGTTAGACTCGAGAAAAGATATTAGTTAGAGAAAAAATAGAAAACAAGTTAGAGTAAAAGTGATAAATTTTAGATTAAAAAAATTAAATAAAAAAAAAATTTAGAGAGATAGTAAAGTTAAGAGTAAAAGATATGCTAAAGAACTAATGATAAATTAGAAAAATAAAGAAAAGTTGTAGCGATAGAAAATTTTGGTAAGTTTTTTTTTTTCCAAAAGAAAAATTAGAACATGTTTATTGAGGAGAGAAAAGGTATTGACAAGTTTTTAGAAATAGACAAGTTATTGAGAAAAAAAAAGTTTTGAGAGAGAAAATTTTAGAGAGAGAAAAATAAATTTTAGAGAGAGAAAGAAATTTGTTGGAGAGAGAGGTAAAAGAGGAGAAAAGTAATCATTAGAAGAAAAAGGAGTTTTTGAAAAACAGAAATCTGTTTTTAAAAACTATTTTTTTTGGTTTTTGAAATTTACTTATAATTTCAAAAACGTTTTTTAAAAACAGAAAACAGAAAACAGAAATGGTTATCAAACACCACTGTTTTTTAAAAATGAAAAACAAAAACAGAAAACAGAAAACGAAATGGTTATCAAACGGGCCCTACTTTTTTTAGTTTTCAAATTTTGCTTGGTTTTTAAAAACAAGGAAAGAAAAGTATTAGCAAAACATAGAAACTTGTAGGTGGAAGTAGGATTTATAAGCTTAATTTTCAAAAACCAAAAACCAAATGGTTATCAAACGGGGCCTTAATTATTTAATTTTGAATGAGATTGTTGAATGAATTAAACCCTAGATTCTTGATTATAGGATTAATCATTAAAATCTGAAATAAGTTCTTTAATATTAATGATTAGAAACCGTCAATAATCAAGAATAGCATGCAAACATAAGATCATAGGATAAATTGGATTAATTTTAAATTGTTTAAAATTAATTATACCTAGATCGGTTTCTAATAGGATTAGAATTATTTCTTACTTAGAATTAAAAATAGTTTTAATTGACTAAGTAGGAAAAACATTGCTATGATTATAAGGGAACTCCACCGGTAATGTTCTGTCTAAGGTTGGGGGTATTTAAGTTGACGGTTTACGGAACACCTCCTACCTGGGAACTGACTTGGAATACCGGAGTTCAATTAATCATAGTTAAATGTTAGCATGCAATGTCACTAGGTTTGTTAAAAGTGTTTAATGCACCTAGATCTTTAGAGTAAAGACCTTACATTACTGAGGTTATAAGGGAACTCTCTAGGTAAAGTTCTGTCTAAGGTTGGGGGTATTTAAGTTGACGGTTTACGGAACACCTCTTACCTGGGAACTGGCCCGAACCTTGAGTTGAATTAACCATAGTAATGTTGACTTGCAATGTTGGGTTTATTAAAAGGAGTTTAATTCACCTAAAACATTGCAGTTGAATCCTTTCCATAATTGTTATAATAGGATCAAACTTAGATAGATTGACTTAGCCGAATTTTATCTAAGTTAAACAACCCTAAATTAACCTTAGGACATTTTCAGTGGGAGGAAAATTTCAAAACGAGATTTAAATCAAGTTTTGCTCCTACGTCCCTATATTCACAACGTGAGGTTCATGCTCGACTTCGAGTCGCCCTAGAAGCGGCCTCCCTTCGGAAAGTGTTTGCATGAATCAATAACAAGGTGAATGGAAAAAATGTCTAAAGTAAGTGGGAGCGGGACACGTGTCAACGTATCCCTCGGTCTCCGCCCCTAGTTCACATCGTGAGAGTCCTATGACTCGCCTGCAGGTTGTCCTGGCGCAACCATCCCTTCGGAGGGCCTGAACATCGTGAACTCCTGAAAAAGATAGGAACTCTTAGGCTAATTACCAACAGTTGTCTTTCCCTTCGGTAGCCTGTTGGTGCGTGCCTCTGAGATCTGAAAATGGGAGGGTTACACTTACGAGGATGAGTTAAAAATGTTAACAAATCCTTGACCGAACAACGATGGCTAATGTCTATAGGAATATGAGTTATTCTGGAATTAGAATTAGCTGAGAAATGTCTCATTTCAGAGGAGGAATACCTGATCACCCTTCGGTGGCTGATATTCTAAACCTCTGAAACATCGTTGCAAAACTAAATCAATAGTTTTAGGGTTCTGTGATTACTTGTTTTGCTAAATTGATTGGATTGTGTGCAATTGTTTGCTTGTATGATGGGTTAAGGCAAAGATAACTAATACGGTCATTGTTTGTTTAAATTTCAGCAATGTCTTCCTCAATAGTCTCTCTGCTTAAAAATGAGAAATTAACCGACGAAAATTACGCTACGTGGAAGTCGAACCTGAATACGATTCTTGTTGTCGATGATCTGCGGTTCGTCTTAACGGAGGATTGTCCTCCAGCCCTTGCTCGTAATGCATCCCAAGCAATTAAGGATGCTTATGACCGCTGGACAAAGGCCAGTGATAAGGCTCGCGTCTATATCCTAGCCAGCTTATCTGAAGTTTTGGCTAAAAGGCATGAGGGCATGGTCACAGCGAGGGAGATTATGAACTCCCTCCAGGAGATGTTTGGACAACCGTCCTACCAACTCCACCATGACGCTATCAAATACGTTTATAGCTGCCGCATGAAAGAGGGCACGTCTGTTCGGGAGCATGTCTTGGATATGATGGTCCAATTCAACGTGGCAGAAGCAAACGGGGCGGTCATAGATGAGCATAGTCAGGTTGCATTCATCTTAGAATCTCTTCCGAAGAGTTTTCTACAGTTTCGAAGCAATGCAATGATGAATAAAATAGTATTCAACCTGACTAGTCTCCTGAATGAGCTACAACTCTATCAGTCTCTTCTTAAGAACAAGGGACAAGTAGAAGGAGAGGCAAACGTTGTTCACTCTAAAAGAAAGTTCGAGAAGGGTTCATCATTTGGAACTAAATCTGTAGCCACTTCTTCGAAGAAAATTCAGAAGAAGAAAGGAAACAAGGGGAAAGCTCTCGCTACTGCTGCTAAAAGCAAGGGAAAAGCCAAAGTTGTGGCAGACAAGGGCAAGTGTTTCCACTGCAATGTAGATGGACACTGGAAGAGAAACTGCCCAAAGTACCTTGCTGAGAAAAAGAAGGAAAAGGAAGGTAAATTTGATTTACTAGTTTTAGAAACATGCCTAGTAGAACATGATGAGTTTACCTGGATACTTGATTCAGGAGCAACTAATCATGTTTGCTCTTCTTTTCAGGAAAATAATTCCTTTCGGCAGTTGAACGATGGGGAAATGACACTCAGGGTCGGAACTGGAGAAGTCATTTCAGCTAAAGCAGTGGGAGCTGCGAAGTTATTTTTTAGAAATAGATTCTTACTTTTAGAAAGTTTGTTAATTGTTCCCAAGATTAAGAGGAACTTAATTTCTATTTCATGTTTGATTGAACAATCGTATACAGTTACTTTTGATATGAATGAAGCGTTCATTTATAAGAATGGTGTACTTATTTGTTCAGCCAAATTAGAAAATAACTTGTATGTATTAAGACCAACCGAAAACAAAGCACTTTTAAATCACGAGTTGTTTAAAACTGCTGAAACTCAAAGAAAAAGGCAAAGGATTTCTCCAACAAGTAACAATACTTATCTTTGGCATCTTAGACTTGGTCATATAAACATCGATAGAATCGGTCGTTTGGTAAAGAATGGACTTCTAAGCAAGTTAGAAGATGATTCACTACCACCTTGTGAATCTTGTCTCGAGGACAAAATGACCAAAAGACCCTTTACTGGAAAAGGTTACAGAGCCAAAAAACCCTTAGAGTTAATACATTCAGACCTCTGTGGTCCAATGAATGTAAAAGCTCGAGGAGGGTACGAATGTTTCATCTCATTTATAGATGATTATTCAAGATATGGTTACTTGTACCTAATGGGACATCAGTCTGAAGCCCTTGAAAAGTTTAAGGAGTTTAAGGCTGAAGTTGAAAACCTATTAGGTAAATCAATTAAAGTACTTCGATCTGATCGAGGAGGGGAGTATATGGATCAAAGATTCCAGGATTATATGATAGAACATAGAATCCAATCCCAACTCTCAGCCCTTGGTACACCTCAACAAAATGGTGTATCAGAAAGGAGAAATAGAACCTTGTTAGACATGGTTCGATCAATGATGAGCTATGCTCAATTGCCTAGCTCGTCTTGGGGGTATGCAGTAGAGACTGCAGTACACATCTTGAACAATGTTCCCTCGAAAAGTGTTTTTGAAACACCTTTCGAATTATGGAAGGGGCGTAAACCTAGTTTGCATCACTTTCGCATCTGGGGTTGTCCAGCACACGTGCTTGTGACAAATCCTAAGAAACTGGAACCTTGTTCAAAACTGTGCCAATTTGTTGGTTACCCTAAAGAAACGAGAGGTGGTTATTTCTACGACCCACAAGAAAATAAGGTGATTGTATCGACAAACGCCACCTTCTTGGAGGAAGACCACATGAGGAATCATAAACCACGAAGCAAAATAATATTAGGAGAAGCTACTGAAGAATCACCAAGAGTTGTTGACAAAGCTGGACCTTCAACAAGGGTTGATGAAGGAACTAGTTCTTCAGATCCATCCCGTCCTTCTCAAACGTTGAGAATGCCTCGACGCAGTGGGAGAGTTTTATTACAACCTGATCGCTACTTGGGTTTAACTGAAACTCAGGCTGTCATACCTAATGATGACATTGAGGATTCATTGTCCTATCGACAGGCAATGAATGACGAAGATAAGGATGAATGGGTTAAAGCCATGAACCTGGAAATGGAGTCAATGCACTCCAATTCTGTATGGGAACTCGCAGATCTACCAAATGGGGTAAAACCCATAGGATGTAAATGGATCTATAAGAGAAAAAGAGATGCAGTTGGGAAGGTACAGACCTTCAAAGCTAGACTAGTGGCAAAGGGTTATACCCAAAAGGAAGGGGTTGACTATGAGGAAACCTTTTCTCCTGTAGCCATGTTAAAGTCCATAAGAATTATCTTGTCCATAGCCACATATTATGACTATGAAATATGGCAAATGGACGTCAAGACTGCCTTTCTGAATGGTAATCTTGAAGAGAATATCTTCATGTCTCAACCCGAAGGGTTCATAGCCCAAGGTCAGGAACAAAAGGTTTGTAAGCTCAATCGATCCATTTATGGATTGAAACAAGTGTCCAGATCATGGAACATTAGATTTGATACTGCGATCAAATCTTTTGGTTTTGACCAAAACGTTGATGAGCCTTGTGTGTACAAGAAAGTCAACAAAAGAAAAGTAGCTTTTCTAATACTTTATGTAGAAGATATCCTACTCATTGGGAATGATGTAGGATACCTCACTGACATTAAGAAATGGCTAGCAGCCCAATTCCAAATGAAAGATCTAGGAGAGGCTCAACATGTTCTGGGAATCCAAATCATTAGGGATCGTAAGAACAAAACGCTAGCACTGTCTCAAGCAACGTATATTGACAAAATGATTTCTCAATATTCGATGCAAAACTCCAAGAAGGGACTATTACCCTTCAGACATGGGGTACACCTGTCTAAGGAACAGTCTCCTAAGACACCTCAAGAATTTGAGAACATGAGACACATTCCCTACGCCTCAGCTGTTGGCAGCTTAATGTATGCTATGCTCTGCACTAGGCCTGACATATGTTATGCAGTGGGAGTAGTCAGTAGGTATCAGTCTAATCCAAGGTTGGACCACTGGGGAGCGGTTAAGAACATCCTCAAGTATCTTCGGAGAACGAGGGACTACATGCTTGTGTATGGAGCTAAGGATTTGATTCTTACTGGATACACTGACTCTGACTTTCAAGCTGATAAAGATTCAAGGAAATCCACATCAGGGTCAGTATTCACCCTCAATGGAGGAGCAGTAGTTTGGAGAAGCATCAAACAAGGATGCATGACAGACTCAACCATGAAGGCTGAGTATGTAGCAGCTTGTGAAGCAGTTAAGGAGGCAGTATGGCTTAGAAAGTTCTTAACTAATTTGGAAGTTGTTCCGAATATGAACGTGCCCATAACACTATACTGTGACAACAGTGGGGCTGTAGCCAACTCAAAAGAACCTTGAAGCCACAAACGGGGTAAACACATCGAGAGGAAGTATCACCTAATACGGGAGATTGTGCAACGAGGAGATGTGATCGTCACTAAGATCGCTTCAGAGCACAACATCGCTGATCCATTTACGAAGGCTCTCACGGCTAAAGTGTTTGATGGTCATCTAGAGGGTCTAGGTCTACGAGATATGTATGCCATTTAATCTAGGGCAAGTGGGAGAAATGTATAATGGGTATAAGGATGCCCTAGTTCATTGTATTATTTTAGTATACATGACATTTCCAACTTTAGATTATTGCATTTACATCCCACTAACTAGTGTTTTAGTTCAAGTGGGAGTTTGTTGGGTTTTATGCCCTAAAACTTGTAGATAGTGAATGTAACTATTGACCGGATATTAATGAAATAATATTGATATATTTTTCCATTAAATGTTATTAGTTATTTTATATTTGTCTTTGCCTAAAATAACCCTAATCCAATAAACTAGACATCCTAGGCTGTAATATGAGTCTTGAACTATATGTAGCGACATATGGGGATCATTGTACAAGAAACAGCCTAAAGGGTCTATAGTATAGGGATAAGACTGGGTGCCTTATCCTGGTGACACTATGGATACGACCCACTTTGTACTTGATACAAACGTTATGATCAAACGCGTTCGTGTAGGAGACATGCGAGTGGGAGTATCCTATGCAATGAGTTTGCATAAGACCGGACCGCGAAATAGTAACCACTTGTTATAACACCATTAACTAGTTGGTTTTCTATTTCACTAGGACGACCTAGACAACTTGGTCTTAATCCTGAGTTGATTATGGACTCCTGCTCATGAGGGATTGTCCTTTGGTTTGTATGGATGAGAGTGGCCCAATACGCCGACTCAATTAGCCTACCATTTTGGAGACAAGACCGAGTGGGGAGCTGGGAACATAATCGTACAAGATGGAATTAACTTCTTCCCGACTTTAGGGAAGCAGATGAATGTTCCCTTAAGTGGTGACTCCGAGTCTTGAACAAAGGGCCCTACCCTCTCAATGGCACGAGAGGGTTTTCTGTTTGATGGTTGGAACACAAACAGGTTGTTCATTAGAGGAGAACTGGTACTTAAGGAAATAGAAGTAACCCAGGGGTAAAACGGTAATTTGACCCAGCTGGTGTTACGGACACTCGTGAAGGACTAACTAGTCGATATTGGTCTATATCCGTGGACACATAAAATATGTCTGCAGTGAGAAGAGTGCAACTGTGAGTCTATAGTGGAATGTACACACAGTTAACGAATATTGATTAATTTGGTTAATGAGTTTGACCAATTAATCTCACATCGTTGGAGCTTCTGATCTGCAGGTCCATTAGGTCCCATTGGTAGCTCATAAAGTAATTTGAGGCAACTAAGTAATAAATGTAAATTGAAAGTGTTCAATTTACTAAGGGAAACAATATAATATATATTGATATATTATTATGAGAGAAATTAATATTTGAAGAAATTCAAATATTAATATAAATTTGAGTCACAATAAATTTATGGAAGTTTGAAAGAGTTCAAATATGAATTAATTAATTTTAAGGCCTAAAATCTATTTCGGCAAAATTAATTAATTCAAGGCCGGAAATTAAATATGTGATATTTAATTGGTGGTTAATTAATTAAAGAATTCATTAGCAGGGAATTAATCAATTATAGAAATAATTAATCACTTAAGAAAGTGATTAATCATTTATGGAAATGATCTAATCACTTATGGAAGTAATTAGTCATTTGTGGAAAAGATTAATCAATTATGTGAAGGATTGGAATTCCGTAATTCCATAAAGCGGAAGCGTAATTGGGACCGATTCGTAATTAATTTTGTTTAATCTAAAATACCAATACATTGGCAATAATATTAGAACTATTCTAAATATATATTAAGGCTAAACATACAAAAATATTAGATCTAAATCTAATATGTATAGTAACAAATTACATACTCTCGTTGACGACTCAGATTAAATTCACAAACTGCTTGTGAATTAATCACGAACTAGTGCGAACACCACCACTATGGCTACACCGGTATGACTCTGAGACTTATAGAGGCAGGAGACTGGTGGGAGTCTAGAGGAAGCCTTGAGGGGAATTATCTAAGAGTAAGAGAATGAATGGGATGCCTTTCACCCCACCCCAGGGGTCCTATATATAGTAAAGGCCAAGACCATTTTCCTAATAGGAAAATGAAGACATTTTCCTAATAGGAAAAGGAAGACATTTTCCTAATAGGAAAATGTCTCTAATTTTAATAAATAATTAATTAATTTCCCAATTAAATATCATATATTTAATCTTAGGGATTTTATTAAAATTAAAATTAATATGAATCATATTCATATTAAATTTATTTGAACTCTTTCAAATATTTTCTTTCCTAATAGGAAAAGGTCTCTAATTTTAATAAATAATTAATTAATTCCATAATTAATTAATTAACCAATTAAATATCATATATTTAATCTTAGGGATTTTATTAAAATTAATATGAATCCAATTCATATTAAATTTATTTGAACTCTTTCAAATATTTTTTCTCAAGAATTAATTTTTGAAATTAATTCAAAAATTATATTATAAAGTTTCATAAACTGTATATTATAATGCATCAATATACATTATACGATTCCCCAAATAAATTGAACACTTTCAATTTATAATTTATACTTAATTGCCTCAAGTCTCTTTACGAGCTACCAGTGGGACCTAATGGACCTACAGATCAGAAGCTCCAACGATATGAGACTAATTGACCAAACTCATTAACCAAGTTAGTCAACATTCGTTAACTGTGGGTCATTCCACTAAAGACCCACAGCTGCACTCTTCTCACTGTAGAATATTTCTGTGTCCACGGATATCGACCAAGCAGTAAGTCAATCCTTCACGTGTGTTCGTAACACCAGCTAGGTCAAATTACTGTTTTACCCCTAGGTTACCTCTGGTTCCTTAAGTACCACCGATTCCTCTAATGAACAAGTTGTTTAGGGTCCAACCACTAAACAGGAGTTCCTCTCGGGCAAGGAGAGGACGACGCGCCTTTGTTCAAGACCCAGAATCAGCCCTTAAGGGAACACACATCTACTTACCCAAATAGGGGAAGGAGTGAATTCCATCTTGTACTGTTATGTTCTCAGCCCCCATTCAGTCTTGCCCCTGAAATGGTAGGATTATTGAGTCGGCGAACTGGCCACTCTCATCCATACAAATCTAAGGACAATCCCTCCTGAAAGGGGTTCATAACAGACTCAGGATTGGGATTGAGTTACCTAGGTCATCCTATTGAAATAGAAACATAAACTAGTTAACGGCGTTACATCTAGTGGTTACTATTTTGCGGTCCGGTCTTATGCAAACTCATTGCATAGGATACCCCCACCCGCATGTCTCCTACATGGATGCTTTGGATCATTGCATCTGTATCGAATACAAGGTGGGCCGTATCACATAGTGTCACGAGGATAAGGTACCCAGCCTTATCCCTATACTATAGACCTTTTAGGTTGTTACTTGGACACTGATCCCCGTATGTCCCCACATACTAGTCCAAGTTTCATTTAAACAACCTTGGATCTTAGTTTATTGGATTTAGGGTTTATTAATGCAAACTCGATTATTCAATAACCAAATTACTGAATTACTCAAATAACACTTTATTGAGATCGATTAATTTGTTTCATTTACTATCTACGAGTTTTAGGGCATAAAACCCAACATTATGGAATTGATTGATCTTGGATGGATTAAAAAGGAATAAAGATTGAATCAATTTTGGAAAAGATTGATTTAATTGAATATTTTATTCATGGCCTCTCTTCTATAAATAGAGCACTAGACTTAATTGGTTTAGACGCTTCTCTTGCTCTTAGACTCACAAGACAAGTCCATAGAATTCTCTCTAGCCTCCCTCTTAGAGAAAGACTCCCACAAGTCTTTTGCCTCCTAGACTTAGAGACATATTGGTGTAACCTTTGTGGTGATTGTGTCTTTGAAGAATAATTTCCAGCGAAGAAATCAACAAGGTGTCGCTGCGTTTTCATTCGTTGGAGCATCGTTGGCGAAGAACGGTCAAGTCTACAACGAAGGTTTGTAATGGTTCTTTCCCATTTCTTTAGAAAAGCATGAAAATAAATTAGATTTAATTTTCAAGCATGTTTATAGCAATTTCCAGCAACTTTAAAGTTTGTTTAAAGTTTATTTTGACTTTTCGTAATGGTATTTTAATGTTAATTAATATACGGCGTAAGGTCCAATCGATGCGCTTCCGCTTCGTGGGGACTTTTATTCCCTTCAATCTCGTTCTTCACCAGTGCACTAGAACATTCCGTGAGTGCAACCGTTTCGTATTCCCCCAACCTTCTCTTTTTTGATAGGATATCTTTTAGAAACTTCACATATGTAGGCATTTGTTCAAGTGCCTCCACTAATGGTATGTTGATGTGCAACTGCTTCAATACATCTAAAAACTTCTTGAACTGTACATCTTGTGAGGCATGTTTGAATCTCTGTGGGTACGGAGGAGGTGGTCTGTAATCTGGGTCTATCACAAATTTCTGAGGTTTTGCGGTCGCTAATAGCGAGCAGAAATGTCGCGATTTTAGTCCCAATTTATTAGGCTTTTTAGAGTTTTAATTGTGTTTTTGTTGAAAATATTTCATATATTGTGTTATTTGGTCTTTAGGAGCAAATTATGGATTTTGGTGATAAAAGTGCCCAAAATGAAGCCATTTAAGCCCAATTTCCATGCTTGGGTCAAGGGGAGTCAAAAGAGGACAACTATGAAGAAAAAAGTCCAAAAAGAAATATGGAGAGGCCCAAATTGAAGCCCAAATCTGTGGCTGAAAAGATCTGGAAAAGGCCTAGCGTCAAGACGCTGTCCATTTCTTGGCCGGCAAGTCGATTACGTCACAGCGTCGCGACGCTGTGCCGTATAGCGTCGCGACGCTACCCCCTTTCCGAGCCTATATAACGCGCCCCTTGGTGCCTCATTTTACCATCAATGGTCATATTCTTCCATTCCTTTCTTGCTTTCTTGGCTCCTTTGGGAGCCTCTCTCAAGGCTTTCAAGCCTTTTTGAGAGTTTCTTTAGTGGGAAACTTTTGGGGAATTTTGGGGAGCATTCTAGGAGGCTCAAGGAGTGTTCGGAGGGACTCCAAGCATCAGCGAGGGGGTCTTCAACGGTCAATTCCTTCCCTTTTATTATGTTCTTAATTATGCTTTCCATTGTAATTATTGTGAATATTTTAGCTATGTATAGCTAAACCCCAATTTGGGGTCTTGAAATGAAAGTATAGTTTAAATGTTGTTATAATTGCCTATCTCTAGTCCTTTTGTCCTAATTATTTGTATGGATGTGCTTAATGCTTTATGCAATCTGGCCAATTGTGTATTGATCTGATTCTTAATGGAAACTCGACGGAGAGAAGTTAGGATAGATCATAATCCATGCAACTAGTTTAATTGCCCGTCGTGACAACGGGATTAGTTGATTAAACTTAGATTCCTAAAATGAATCAGAGTGTAATAATTAATGATTTTTAATGGCGCTAAGGACACTTAGGTTGTTAAAATGAATTAATTACAATTAGGGGAGACCGACAGGAGAACCTATGTAATTAACGGAGATTCTAGGAGTATAATTAGTTGGGCGATGAGATAAGACAATTGTAGCAATTGTTTAGCTAATAATTGATTTTCAAGACCCCTCTTCCCATTAGAAAACTCTTTCTCCGTATTTTATTTTTATCGATTGATCAAATTTTCTCTCTTATTGTTTTGATTTTTTATTTTCTTTGATTGCATGATCTGGTCCCTAAATATTATTTATCCCAAGTATTTTTAGTGCTCTAGGAATCTTTGCTTGCTTAAATTTCGCTTCGCCTCCCTGTGGATTCGATACTCGGTATACCTACCGTTTTATATTACTTGTGACGACCCGTGCGCTTGCGGTGTAAAAGTCATAAAACGGCAAATAGTCGTCGTTCGAACAAGTTTTTGGCGCCGTTGTCGGGGAGGCTTGATTTTTAAGCAAACCAATTTTTCTTGACATAAAAAAGAAAGGGATAAATAGTAATTTAGGTGTAAATATTTTTTTTTATTGTCTTGTGAATATCATTTTATTTTTATTTTTGTTTGGTTCTTTTGATTGATTGAGAGTATTGTATGCGAAGCAACAAGGTGGTTAATTTGTTTCAGCTAGATCTCGAAATTGACAGGACTCTTAGAACTATTCGTAGAGAAAAAAGATTAGCAAAAGCAATGGCCCAACAAGAAGCTCCCAAGGCGATCAGAGACTTTCTACAACCAGTTCTTCCCACTGAGAATTCAGGAATCGTTTACGCCCCGATACAACCTACAAATTTTGAGTTAAAGACGGGATTGATTCAGATGGCACGAGATAATTCTTTTAAGGGACATCCTTCTGAGGATCCACACTCACATCTGCGATCATTCTTGGAAATATGAGGGACAGTAAAGATGAATGGAGTTCCGGCAGACACTATAAGATTGAGGTTATTTCCATTTTCTCTACAAGACAAAGCTAAGGATTGGCTCGAATCAGTCGAGACGGGCAGTATTAGTACATGGGATGAGCTTGCCCAGGCTTTCCTAACTAAATTTTTCCCGCCTGCCAAAACTACGAAGCTCCGGACTGAGATTGGAACGTTTAGACAACTTGACGAGGAGCAGTTGTACGAGGCATGGGAAAGATATAAGGAGATGCTCAGGCGATGCCCACAACATGGATATCCGGATTGGCTCCAGGTGCAGTTATTTTACAATGGTCTGAATTCCTCCACCAAGACAGTTTTAGACACATCAGCAGGTGGAAGTTTTCTTTGCAAGATAGTGACAGACGCCAAGGATCTGTTAGAGGAAATGGAAGCAACCAGTTATCAGTGGCCGACCGAGAGGGGAGTGATTTCTAAGAAGGTTGGAATATATGAATTAGATGAGTCGAGTTCATTGAAGGCACAGATGGCATCTCTGACCAATGCCCTGAACAAGCTGACTTCATCTGAGGTGGTCAAATCCATTTCCACCTTAGCTGAAGGGTATTCGAAGAAGGAAGGTCAAGATGTGGAAGAAGTTCAATACGTGGGAAACATACCATTTACTCAAATACCGAACTTCTACCACCCTAGTTGCGCAATCACGAGAACTTCTCGTACTCAAACACGAAGAATGTTTTGCAGCCACCGCCAGGTTTTGCATCATCCAGTGCGCCTGAAAAGAAGAATAATCTGGAGGAGATGGTGGCTATGTTTATCAAAGAACAAAAAGTGCTGAATGTCAGTCTCCAAACGGCAGTCAATAACCACGACATTGCTTTGAAAAATATGGAAGTTCAAATAGGTCAGATAGCTTCAGCAGTGAATGCCCTTCAGAAGGGGAAGTTCCCAAGCGACACTGAACCTAACCCAAGAGAGCAATGCAAGATGGTGACACTAAGAAGTGGTAGGAAGCTGGAGATCGGTTCAGAAAAGAAGAAGGAAGAAGAAAAGAGCAAGGATGAAGATGGAAGGGCTGAATCACAAAAAGCCTCCTCTGAAAGGTCCCAACATCCTCCTAACTCTGTTAATTTGAATTGTGGTTTTTCTAACTCTTTTGCAGGAAAAGAAAAAGAAGAAAGGCAAGAGGAGAAACTGAACGAGGAAGAAGTGGTTCCATGCAACCACCATGACAAAGGTTCGCACATCAACCCGCCCAAGCGGAGGGGCGAATGTCCAACCTTTGACTACAGGGAGTTACCTTTTCCTCAACGCTTTAAAAATGTTAAATTAGATGAGCAGTTTCAGAAATTCCTTGAAATGTTTAAAAAATTGTCTGTGAATATTCCCTTGGTCGATGCTTTGTATAACATGCCTAATTATGGGAAATTCATGAAAGAGATGCTTTCTAGGAAGAAAAGTTTGAAAAAAGAAGTTTTTAAATTGTCTGAAAGTAGTAGTACCATAGTTTGTGGAAAGATGCCTTCTAAACAAAAAGATCCAGGGAGTTTTACCATTCCCTACACCATAGGAGAAGTATCTTTCAACAGAGCCTTGTGTGATCTAGGTGCTAGTATAAATTTAATGCCCTATTCTATTTACAGGAAGATTGGTTTAACAGGAATGAAGGACACCGACGTCACTCTCCAGCTTGCTGATAGATCTATTACCCACCCGATGGGTGTTGTGGAGGACGTGCTGGTGAAGGTCAATAAATTTATCTTCCCTGTAGACTTTGTGGTACTCGACATGCAGGAGGACAGAGAGGTACCCATTATTCTAGGCAGACCTTTCTTAGCAACTGGTAAGGCCGAAATTAGTGTGCATACAGGTAAGCTTACCTTGAACATTGATGATGAAAAAGTCGTGTTTAGTATTTTTGGCCAGGATGAGTCTGTATGTAGTCTACTGATAACTCTCCAAAAGGGAGTTATTTAGACATTATTTCTATATTGATTTGCATGCCTTTTGTGCTTAATAGGGGTGCTTTTAGATAGATATTATATGTTCTAACCCATGTGGAAGAATGGAAGCTTTGGAAATTATTTTGTGCAGAATATGTTGCTGGGCGACTTGAGGGAGCGAATTCTGTGCTGCAGCAAAGCTGGGAGCAAAAACTGCCACGTCACAGCTCGTTAGCCAATTTAACAAACTGAATTCTGTTAAGCTAATCTCGGGATAAAGGAGCAAGGAGAGCCATCCACGTGTCTAGGTCAACCTAATTCAAGCTTTCCTCAACTCTATAAAAGGAGATAGCCGCCCAAGTCAAATTCATTCCACTTTTGGGAGCCGAATAGAGGAGAGAGATTGGAGACCATCAAGAAGACCATCATTTGCAAGCTGATTGAGGAGATTAATATTTTCCTTTATTATCTTGTAATTATGGATATGCTCACTCAGATTGTAACGTGCGTTTCCATGCATTTTATAAACTCAGTAGCTTAAGGCGTTGGTTAGGAACATGTAGTTACCATGCTTAATTTCTAGTAATAAATATTGATTAATGCATCTTGATTAATTGTTGTGCTCATTTACATTTTATGCCCGTCTGGCCAGCCGGTATGAATACCTCTCTCTAGTTTCAGGAATGATTTAGAGAGTGTGTGGCGGTTAATCACACTAGATCATTGTGTATTGGTGAACGCCAGTGACTGAGCTAGGGATAGCCAGTTGCCTAGTGCTTGATCGGTAGTACTTCATTGGGGTTGAAACACATTCCAAAAGATCCGGAGTTCCGGGAGGAATCTGCTAATAAGACTGCGAGAGTTTTGCATGATCAATAGTATTGCTAGAGCATCTTTTAAAACAATTACTAAATCCTAACCAGCGCTTGTTTCTAATCTGTCTGCCTATTTGTTTATTTCCTGTTCTGTCATTTCTTTTGCTTCAGCATTATTCTTATAAAAACCAATTATTTTTACCACCTTTGAAACCATTAAAGAGTTATACAAAATAGATAAAGTGGAAGCTAGTTCAGGCCTAGGATTGATAATACTTATTACTTGCTGCGGACTGTGTATACTTGCACAGAGTCTAGAGTCAAGTTACATCTTATTTTTACTCACTCTAGGAACCCAACAAGTTTTTGGCGTCGTTGCCGGGGACTTGAATAAGTTTTTATCTGATCTGTTTTGTGTATGTGTTTTAGTGGTTTGGTGCTAGAACTTTTTGATTGTTTCTTTTGTTTTTGCAGGTGTGAGTTTGGTGCATGAACGATCCGTCTGGGGTGAGGTTTGAGCTTGATCCAGAAATCGAGAGAACATTCAGGATAAGAAGGAGAGAGCAGCGTAAACAGCAAAATCAAATGGCTGACGTGCCGCGTCTCCCGCAGGTTTGATTGAGTATCAGTATAGTTGGTAGAATAGTCGCAGATTTAAATCAATCCAAGTATAAACTGATTAAATCAAGTAGTACCTGATGAGTTCAGGGTCGAATCCACAGGGAAATGGAACATAAAATTATATATTCACTGATTTAATCTCTCCACATGGTAGGTAAGTAAAGAAAATTAAGTGGTGTAGTTTGAAAAAATAGATGTATTGCGGAAAGAAAATAATATAATTTGAGGAAAGGACTTAAATGCGAAAAATATCAAGGCTATTGCAGTGGCAACCTCATGCGTTCATAAGAGACTTGTAGCGCTAATTTTTGATTAATTGATCCATTAATGCTTAAGTAAGAGAAGAAATCATTAAGCTTTCCTTCCGGTGCTCCTTATGCATTTTAACAATAAACTAGCAAATGACTCTGTGCCTAGTTTTATGCGTGAAGTTCAGTTCTCGTAATACTTACAAGGGATTGCGTTAGTCATAATGCAATCAAAGCTCAAACATGCAATATCTTTTAGTGGTAATAATTAAATGTTACCAAGACTACATGACATGCGCTAGCTTGTTCTACTTAGAGAGATCCATATGCATTACCTGTCAAGGATTTATCATACTGATACCGCATCCAGCTGGCCAAGCGGGACTTAGCAATAAAAGAATTAACACAACTAAGTAGAAAGCAAACAATGTTTCTATTAAACCAAAAATATGCGCTTACAAGTGATACTTATCGCCGCATGAGGCGCTTGCGCTAAGCCTTGATGAGAAGATTTAGCTCATGAAAGCAAAACAGATAAACTTGAAAAGATACATTACACACAAGTGTATTCCCCTTTACAGATTTCTGCAGCTCCTCTCTAAGGTTCTTCTCCTCTCTTTTCTCCTTTGCTTCCTTCGAATAAGTGAGTTCTATTTATAGGTGAGGGGAGCAAACTTCTTCAAGTCACCAACGGTCAACTTGCAAGTCCACTTGCGCTAGTTGTGTTAGCTTTAATCATCATTTAGGCCACTTGCGCCCTCCTTTATCGCCTACTTGTTCTGGCTGCGCCGGCGCTTGTCTTTTCACCCATCTTTTTCTGTCTTTTGATCATCTTGGAAAGTGTGCCTGCACTGAAAAGATACTTAAAATGTCTAGATTAGTTGCGTTAGCGCTCTGTGTTTATAATTTCTTATCGCATACATGAATATAGCCTTCCGCTTATATCAAAGCACTTTCCCTTTTCTTTATGCGCTAAGATAACGCATTGGAGGCTCTTTTTGCCTTCTTTTAGCCTAAATTTAGAGAGCAAATAACTTGCATTTCGCAAGCAATCAAGGTTCCAGAAGATCCAGTTGATCCCCTGCAAAATCGTGTGCTGCAGCAAAACCAGCCGCTGGAGCAAAATAGACAGCAAAATAATCAGGCTGAGAATCCTATCTTGGTAGCAAACGATAGGGCCAGAGCCATTCGAGCGTATGCTTTTCCAATGTTTGATGAGTTAAATCCAGGGATTGCACGTCCTCACATTGAGGCAACAAATTTTGAAATGAAACCGGTAATGTTTCAGATGTTGCAAACCGTGGGGCAATTCCATGGTTTGTCATCTGAAGACCCTCATTTGCATCTTAAATCTTTTTTAGGAGTTAGTGATTCTTTTGTAATTCAAGGAGTGCCTAGGGATGCCCTTAGATTAACTTTGTTCCCGTATTCTCTTAGAGATGGGGTGAAGGCGTGGATAAACTCTTTTGCTCCAGGATCAATTAGAACATGGAATGAGTTAGCAGAAAAATTTTTGAGTAAATATTTCCCGCCAAATAGAAATGCTAAATTGAGGAGTGAAATAGTAGGGTTTAGGCAACTTGAAGATGAGACTTTTAGTGAGGTTTGGGAGAGGTTTAAGGAGCTTTTGCGAAAGTGTCCCCACCATGGCTTACCACATTTTATCCAAATGGAAACATTTTACAATGGGTTAAATGGAGCAACCCAAGGTATGGTTGATGCTTCGGCTGGAGGGGCCTTTTTGGCAAAAACTTTTAATGAAGCCCATGAAATTTTAGAAAGAATATCAACTAATAGTTGTCAGTGGTCGGATGTTAGAGGCACAAATAAAAAGGTTAAGAGTGAAGGATTGGAATTCCATAATTCCGTAAAGCGGAAGCGTGATTGGGACCGATTCGTAATTAATTTTGTTTAATCTAAAATACTAATACATTGGCAATAATATTAGAACTATTCTAAATATATATTAAGGCTAAGCATACAAAAATATTAGAACTAAATCTAATTTATAAAGTAACAAATTACTTACTCTCGTTGACGACTCAGATTAAATTCACCAACTACTTGTGAATTAATCACGAACTAGTGTGAACACCACCACTATGGCTACACCGGTATGACTCTGAGACTTCTAGAGGCTGGAGACTTGTGGGAGCCTTTGGGAGAATTCTCTGAGAGTAGGAGAATGAATGGGATGCCTTTCACCCCACCCCAGGGGTCCTATATATAGTAAAGGCCAAGACCTTTTTCCTAATAGGAAAAGGGAGACCTTTTCCTAATAGGAAAAAGTCTCTAATTTTAATAAATAATTAATTAATTCCATAATTAATTAATTTCCCAATTAAATATCATATATTTAATCTTAGGGATTTTATTAAAATTAAAATTAATATGAATCCAATTCATATTAAATTTATTTGAACTCTTTCAAATATTTTCTTTCCTAATAGGAAAATGTCTCTAATTTTAATAAATAATTAATTAATTAATTTACCCAATTAAATATCATATATTTAATCTTAGGGATTTTATTAAAATTAAAATTAATATGAATCCAATTCATATTAAATTTATTTGAACTCTTTCAAATACTTTCTCTCAAGAATTAATTAATTCAAAAATTCTATTATAAAGTTTCATAAACTTTATATTATAATGCATCAATATACATTATACGATTCCCCAAATAAATTGAACAGTTTCAATTTACAATTTATACTTAATTGCCTCAAGTCTCTTTACGAGCTACCAGTGGGACCTAATGGACCTACAGATCAGAAGCTCCAACGATACGAGACTAATTGGCCAAACTCATTGACCAAGTTTAGTCAACATTCGTTAACTGTGGGTCACTCCACTAAAGACCCAGAGCTGCACTCTTCTCACTATAGAATATTTCTGTGTCCACGGATATCGACCAAGCAGTAAGTCAATCCTTCACGTGTGTTCGTAACACCAGCTGGGTCAAATTACCGTTTTACCCCTGGGTTACCTCTGGTTCCTTAAGTACCACTGATTCCTCTAATGAACAAGTTGTTTAGGGTCCAACCACTAAACAGGAGTTCCTCTCAGGCTAGGAGAGGACGGCGCGCCTTTTTTCAAGCCCTAGAATCAGCCCTTCAGGGAACACACATCTACTTACCCCAATAGGGGAAGGAGTGAATTCCATCTTGTACTGTTATGTTCCCAGCCCCCATTCGGTCTTGCCCCTGAAATGGTAGGCTTATTGAGTCGGCGAACTGGCCACTCTCACCCATACAAATCTAAGGACAGTCCCTCCTGAAAGGGGTTCATAACAGACTCAGGATTGAGATTGAGTTACCTAGGTCATCCTATTGAAATAGAAACCTAAACTAGTTAACGGCGTTACATCTAGTGGTTACTATTTCGCGGTCCGGTCTTATGCAAACTCATTGCATAGGATACCCCCACCCGCATGTCTCCTACATGGATGCTTTGGATCATTGCATCTGTATCGAATACAAGGTGGGCTGTATCACATAGTGTCACCAGGATAAGGTACCCAACCTTATCCCTATACTATAGACCATTTAGGTTGTTACTTGGACACTGATCCCCGTATGTCCCCACATACTAGTCCAAGTTTCATTTAAACAACCTTGGATCTTAGTTTATTGGATTTAGGGTTTATTAATGCAAACTCGATTATTCAATAACCAAATTACTGAATTACTCAAATAACACTTTATTGAGATCGATTAATTTGTTTCATTTACTATCTACGAGTTTTAGGGCATAAAACCCAGCAAAGAGTGTGTTAGAGGTTGATGGTGTGTCCACCATTAGGGCTGATATTGCAATGTTAGCTAACGCTCTTAAAAATATGACAGTGGTTAGTCATCAACAGCCCCCAGCTGTGGAGCCTACTGCAGTGGTGAATCAAGTTGCAGCGGAGGCATGTGTCTATTGTGGTGAAGAGCACAACTACGAGTTTTGCCCCAACAATCCAGCTTCTGTGTTTTTTGTAGGTAATCAGAGGAACAACCCGTATTCTAACTTTTATAATCCAGGTTTGCGCAACCACCCCAATTTCGCATGGGGAGGACAAGGAAGCAATGTGCAAACACAGCAAAAGGTGAACCAGTCAGGATTTGCTAAAGCGCAGGTATTGCCCCAGCAAAATAAGTAGGCTTTGTCCCAGCAAAATTCAGAGAGTTCTCTTGAGACGATGATGAAAGAATATATGGCTTGCACAGATGCCGCTATTCAAAGCAATCAAGCTTCAATGAGAGCCCTGGAATTGCAAATGGGCCAGCTAGCTAATGAGCTGAAGGCAAGGCCTCAAGGGAAGCTTCCTTCAGATACTGAACACCCTAAAAGGGAAGGTAAGGAGCAGGTAAAGGCAGCGACTCTTAGGAGTGGTAAGCCACTAAAAGAAAGAGGAGAACCTAGTAAAACCCAGAATATAGAGAAAAATTGTGATAAAAATGTTGTTGTTGAAAAAGAGTTGGAGTCTGGTCAGGGTTCTGGAGGCAGCAATAATAATGCTGGAGCATCTGATTCTGGTTCAGATGTGGAACCACCTTATGTGCCACCCCCACCTTATGTGCCACCTCTACCTCTTCCACAAAGGCAAAGGCCTAAGAATCAGGATGGTCAATTTAAAAAGTTTTTAGAGATTCTTAAGCAATTGCATATAAATATCCCTTTAGTAGAAGCTATTGAGCAAATGCCTAATTATGCTAAATTTCTTAAGGATATTTTAACTAAAAAGAAGAGGTTAGGTGAGTTTGAAACTGTATCTCTCACTGAGGAATGTAGTGCTATTCTTAAGAATGGGCTACCAACCAAGGCTAAGGATCCAGGATCATTCACTATACCTGTGTCAATAGGTGGAAAAGAGTTAGGTAGAGCACTCTGTGATTTAGGTGCAAGCATTAACCTTATGCCTCTTTCGGTCTATCGAAAGCTAGGTATTGGTGAAGCTAGGCCTACCACAGTTACACTCCAATTAGCTGATAGGTCTATCACATATCCTGAGGGGAAAATTGAGGATGTCTTAGTAAAGGTAGATAAATTCATATTTCCTGTTGATTTTATTATCTTAGACTATGAGGCTGATAGGGATGTCCCAATTATTCTAGGTCGTCCATTTTTGGCTACTGGTAGGGCATTAATAGATGTTCAAAAAGGGGAATTAACAATGAGGGTTTGTAATGAGGAAGTAAAATTTAATGTGTTTAAGGCCATGAAGTATCCGGACGAAATGGAAGATTGCTCTTTCATTAGGATTCTGGAGAACACAATTGTTGAGACAGCAATGCAGGAGTCGGCTAGTAAACATTTGGAAGATTATGGAGAGGTTAGTGTAGAGGATTTAGAAGTTTGTTCTTTAGAAAGAAAAAATGAAAAAGAAGTGTTTAGGTGTGAGGAAGTTTTTGAGTCTTTAGATTTAGGTCAAAGAAAAGCTCCTCCTATTAAGCCATCCCTAATTGAGGCACCCACTTTAGATTTGAAGCCCTTGCCGGATCATCTAAAGTATGTGTATCTTGGGGAGGGTGAGACGTTGCCCATTATTGTTGCATCAGATTTAATGCCGGAGCATGAAGAGGCCTTAATAACGTTGCTGCAGCAATACCGCAAGGCAATAGGTTGGACATTGGCTGACATTCAGGGTATTAGCCCGTCTTTTTGTATGCACAAAATCACTCTAGAGGAGGGATCCTTTAGGAGTATTGAGCAACAAAGAAGGCTTAACCCTGCAATGAAAGAGGTTGTTAAAAAGGAGGTGATTAAATGGTTGGATGCTGGCATTATTTATCCAATTGCAGATAGCAATTGGGTGAGCCCTGTTCAATGTGTTCCTAAGAAAGGAGGTGTCACGGTAGTGAGTAATAAAGATAATGAGTTGATTCCAACCAGGACAGTAACTGGCTGGAGGGTTTGCATGGATTACAGGAGGCTTAATAAAGCCACCCGTAAGGACCACTTCCCTCTACCATTTATTGACCAAATGTTGGATAGATTGGCTGGTCAGGCCTACTACTGTTTCTTAGATGGTTATTCTGGGTATAACCAGATTACTATTGCTCCTGAGGATCAGGAAAAAACCACTTTCACCTGCCCTTACGGGACGTTTGCTTTTAGGCGAATGCCTTTTGGCCTTTGTAATGCTCCAGCAACATTTCAGCAGTGTATGCTAGCAATTTTTTCTGATATGATTGAGTCTACGGTTGAGGTATTTATGGATGATTTTTCAGTTTTTGGAGGGTCTTTTCATAATTGTTTAGATAATTTAGGTAAGGTGTTAAAAAGATGTGAGGATACCCATGTAGTTCTTAATTGGGAGAAATGCCACTGCATGGTGAAGGAGGGCATTGTGTTAGGACATAGGATTTCTAAGAATGGTCTAGAAGTTGATAGAGCAAAAATTGAGGTTATTGAGAGACTAGAACCACCGAATTCAGTGAAGGGGATTCGGAGTTTTTTAGGTCATGCTGGATTTTATAGAAGGTTCATAAAGGATTTCTCAAAAATCAGTAAACCTCTCTGTAACTTATTGTGCACTGATCATGTTTTTGACTTTAATGCAGATTGTAGGAAGGCTTTTGAGACTTTAAAGGCTGCTTTAATCTCAGCACCCATTCTTTGTGCACCTAATTGGAATTTACCATTTGAGGTAATGTGTGATGCGAGTGATGCTGCAGTAGGTGCAATGCTAGGGCAAAAGCAGGGCAAATTTATTCATCCTATATATTATGCAAGCAGGGTTTTAAATGAGGCACAAGTCAACTATACAACTACTGAAAAGGAGTTGTTAGCTGTTGTGTTTGCCTTTGAGAAATTTCGGCCATATTTGGTTGGATCCAAAGTCACAGTGTTCACGGATCATGCAGCGATAAGGTACTTGATGTCTAAGAAAGATGCAAAGCCTAGACTAATTCGTTGGGTTTTATTATTACAGGAATTCGACTTGGAGATTAAGGACAAGAAGGGATCAGAGAATGTCATCGCAGATCACTTGTCTCGTCTTGATTCATCATCATCTTCGCTGAAGCAATCTGCCATCTCAGATTCTTTTCCAGATGAACAACTTTTTGCTGTTGAGGTAAAGGTAGTCAAGGAGATCCCTTGGTATGCTGATATTGCCAATTTTTTGGTCAAGGGAGTCACTCCGATTGATATGGATTGGAGGCAGAAGAAAAAGTTTAAGCATGATGCAAAGTTTTTCTATTGGGATGAGCCATTTATGTATAAGCAATGCTCTGATGGTATTATTCGTAGGTGTGTTTCAGGTGATGAAGCAAAGGAAATCCTGGAGCAATGTCACTCTTCGCCGTATGGAGGCCACTTCAGCGGTCAGAGGACAGCTATGAGGATTTTGCATTGCGGATTCTTTTGGCCTTCCTTGTTTAAGGATGCCCATTGGTTCTACAAGCAATGTGATGCCTGCCAAAAGATAGGAAACTTGGGACCCAGAGATGAGATGCCTCTTACTTACATTTTGGAAGTGGAGTTATTCGATGTGTGGGGTATTGGTTTTATGGGGCCATTTCCCCCTTCTAATGGTAATGTTTTTATCTTATTGGCAGTTGATTATGTGTCCAAGTGGGTGGAGGCCATTGCATGCCATCAGAATGATGCCAAGACGGTTTCAAGGTTTCTCCAATCGCACATCTTTGCGAGGTTTGGGACACCTAGAGCTTTAGTAAGTGATGAGGGTACACATTTTGTTAATAATATCTTAACTAAGCTTTTAGCTAAGTATGGAATCAAGCATAGGATAGCTACCCCTTATCACCCACAGGCTAATGGTCAGGCTGAAATAAGTAATAGGGAAATTAAATCAATTATAGAAAAAGTAGTCCATCCATCTAGGAAGGATTGGTCTTTTAGGTTGGATGAGGCTCTTTGGGCTTATAGGACAGCCTATAAGACTCCTCTAGGTATGTCTCCCTATCGGTTAGTGTATGGGAAAGCTTGTCATTTACCATTAGAGCTAGAGCATAAAACGTTTTGGGCTTTGAAGAAATTAAACTTTGATCTGAGTCGTGCAGGAGCAATTAGAATGCTGCAGCTTAACGAATTGGAGGAATTTCGCCAATTTTCTTATGAGAATGCGAAAATGTATAAAGAAAAGACTAAGTTGTGGCATGACAAGAAAATTAAGCCTAAAGAGTTTGTCAAAGGTCAAAAAGTTTTGCTTTATAATTCTAGATTGAAATTGTTTCCTGGGAAACTAAAGTCCAAATGGTCAGGTCCGTTTGTGGTGATTGAGGTTTTCCCCCATGGAGCAATTACTTTGCAAGATGAAAAAGATGGAAGAGTATTCAAGGTGAATGGACAGCGTGTCAAGCATTATTGGGGAGAGGAGTTTCAGTCGAAATATCCTTCTTGAGCTGGTTGATGATTGAGTGAGCATGATTTTTACGGGAGCAGTTCGCAGAGCAAAATTTTGAGCTCCCAGAATTTGTTGTGATTTTATTTTCGCTGTTATGATTTGGTTTAATTTTAATTTTAATTGTAGTGGATTTGATTGCTTTAAATTCTGTAAGATTTATCTCTATTTGTCGTTATTTTTAATTCCGTAGATTTTATTTTATTTTCGCTAGATATTTTATTTAATTTGATTAGTTTAGATTCGAGTTGGTTTAGTTTTATTTTCTGATTAGATTTAATTAGATTTTAAATTCTGTATTTATTTTCAGTTATTTGAATTTCTGTTTAGGTTTAGATTTAATAAATATTTTCTTGATTTATTCGACTTCAAATAAAAAAAAAAATAAAAGATTTGATTTGAACGGTTAAATTTGAATTTCCTGATTTGATTTTGTATCCGAGATTTTTCTGGAAAATAATCTTGTGTTCAGAAGGTTGTTGCGGCAAAGTTATGGCTGAAGCAAATATTCCGTCCAAATAGGAAGAGATTTCTTGTGAAATAATTACCTTTACCGTTTGATTTTGAATTTTCTGAGGGTAGGTAAATTGCATGGATGCTGCCACGTGTCGCACAGGGATAATCCAACGGTTTAGTCGTTTGACAGCGCACAATTATTTACCATGGGTGATTGAAATTCAAGATTTTACCGTTGATGGATTTAATTTTAAGATTTGCATGAGATTTGAACGGTAATTCCATTTAATGAGGGCAAAATCTTTCAGTTATGATTTGATTTGCTGAAGCCCTATTTATTAAAAGCCTTCGGTAAGTTCTTCTCACTTCATCTTCTTGTTCGTTCCTTGTCATTCGTATTCTTCTTCTTTTTCTGTGTGCTGTAAAAATTCTTTTGAGTCTTCTATGGCTAAAACGAGAGCAAGAAAAGAGAGAGACAATGAGGAAGAGGAGGTGCCCGTGACCCCCGAAGCACCGAAAGTAAAGGCAAAGAAGAAGAAGACACCAGAAGAAAAATAAGCTAAAAGAAGAAGAAAACAGCAGAGGGCTGAAGATCAAGAAGCTGTTCAGAAAGTTGCGGAGGATGTTATTGTGGAAGAAGATCCGAAAGAACCAGAAGGACGGAATCAAGAGCAGTCTGAGCCAGGAGTTACGGATACAGAGGAAGTTCGAGAAGAAAATACAGAGGAAGTTCGAGAAGAAAATACAGAGGAAGTTCAAGAAAAGCAAACCGAGGATGTGCAAGAAGATTAGGCAGAGGTTGCGCCTGAAGAAGTTAATGAGCAAGAACAGGAGGCTCATGTGGAGGTGATCATGCCGGAGGTACCCAAACGCCGCCGTATAAAGCGAAAACCGGGCCGTGTTAAGGTAGTCCGAGCTGATACCCCCTCGCCTCCAACTACTGATTCTGAAAGAGAGAATGCTGAGAAAGAAGAGCGTGAGAAGAAGGAGGCTGAGGATAAAGCAAGAGAGGAAGCAGAGAAAAAGGCTGAAGAAGAGAGATTGCGAAAGCAAAGGGCAGACAGGGGCAAGAGTGTTGCTGCGGCATCGGAGGAACCTGATGAAATAGAAGAGTCACAATTGCCGTATGATCGCTTCGTCAACAATCTTGCCAGAGCAAAATATGCAGAGTTGCTGAAAAGAGACTTTCTGTTTGAAAGGGGATTTAGTGGTGATCTTCCACATTTTCTGAGGACCGGTATTGCAGACCATGGTTGGGAACGGTTTTGTTCAAACCCTGAATCTGTGAACGCGCAGTTAGTGCGTGAATTCTCTGCAAATATTGACAAAGAAGAAGGTTTCCTAGCGATTGTTCGAGGTATTGAGGTCGACTGGAGTCCTGGTGCTATTAACGCATTGTATAACCTTCAAAACTTCCCCCACGCAGCATATAATGAGATTGCTGTAGCGCCATCCAACGAGCAGCTGAGTGACGCTGTGAGGGAAGTTGGTATTGAAGGGGCGCAGTGGCGGCTTTCGAAAACAGAGAAAAGGACGTTCCAGTCAGCCTATTTTAAGAGGGAAGCAAATACTTGGATGAGATTTATCAAACAAAGGTTGCTTCCAACGACTCATGACTCGACGGTTTCTAGGGAACGAATGCTTCTAGCATTCGCTATTTTGCGGTCTCTCAGTGTTGATGTGGGAAAAATTATTGCTGATGAAATATCTGGATGTTGAAAGAAGAAAGTGGGGAAGCTGTTTTTCCCGAATACCATTACCATGCTTTGCAAGCGAGCAGGGGTTCCAGAGAATGAAGAAGATGTGATATTATTTGACAAGGGAATCATTGACACGCCTAACTTGGCGCGGCTTCAGCGTACGCAAGAGGCACGTCAGGGTGGGCTTGTCTATGGCATCAACACGATTTTAGAACAACTCGCACTTTCGGCCAGCAAGCAGGAGTTTGCCGAGAGGCAAGCTTTAACCTTCTGGAACTATGTTAGAAGTCGTGATGCCAATCTGAAGAAGGCGCTGCAGGAGAATTTTTCCAAGCCGTTTCCAGCCCTTCCAGCATTTCCTGAGGATTTATTGAACCCCTGGATTCTGCCACCGCCTGTCGAGAGAGAAGGAGATGGAGAAGAAGATCCTGGTCAGGAGGATTGAAGAAGGGAAATTTGGACGAGCAAACTTTTTGATGAATTAATTTTGTTGCTCGAGCATTCCTGATCAAATCTTTTTCTATGTTGCTTGTTTTGTTCTGCTTCTTTTTAATTTTTTTTCTGATGCTAAAAAAAATATATATATCTGCTTATGTAATTTCTTTTTCTATGTTTTTAGTGGAATTTCCAAGTTGTTTCTGTTCTATGGCACTGAGTAATTCTAACTAAACTAATTTTCTTATGAACTTTGAAGCTTGGACTGGTTGAGCTTAATTAGATCAAGGTATTCTGATCTCCAGAAACCTTTTGCTTGAGCAATTCTTCTAGCCTGGTCGATGTTGCGACAAGAAGAATTTTGGAGGTAGTGTTGACTTATTTGATCCACTTTAAGCTTAGTGCTAGTCCCGCGCTTAGTTCTAAAATTCAAGTAGAAAAATTTAAGTTTGGGGGTATTGTTCACAAAATTAATAATTCATTGGGGACAATGAATAATTCAAGTTTGGGGGACTTTTTGCAACTCCAATTGTTTTGTTCGAGCATTCCTCTCCTTCATTAAATAATTTGTTAGGTTATTGAGTAACCGGGGACATCTGTGATACCCACAGTTTGTCCTCGCGTCAAAAGGTGACCTAGGAAATATATATAAAAAAAATGATGAATTATTATTTGCTGAAAAAATCAATTGTTTTGCTGAGAAAATTCATGGAGCAAAAGTTTTGAAGGATGAATGATGATCCAACAGTTTTTCTGTCTCCCAGAACTTAGGTGAGCTTCATCATAAAATGTTGCCATTCTGAGGGGCAAGAGATAGAATAACTAAGGATTTTTTAGCTTTACAAAGAGTGTTTAGCCTAGTTGGTGATGAGTTTGAGGCAAGGGTATACTGCACCATAAAGTGGGTCATCCCTTGCTTAAGAGCTTATGACTGTAGGGCTGCTTTAAGTCTGAAAAACAAAAAAAATATAAACCCCTTAAAAATGTGTTTTAATATATCTGATAATAAGAGCTAGGCTGTGACAAGTTCTTAGAATTGAGTTAAAAGTGGTGATTATTTGTCCATGCCGGAAGAATTATTTTGCTACAGCAGAGCTTGGTTTTGCAGAATGCTCAAGTAAAGAATGAAGGTAGTGTTGGATTATCTGTTTTGATTAAGCTATGCTTTGTCTAATGTTTTGAATTCTTAAGGGAAGGTTGGTTAGTATTGCTCGGGACGCGCAATAGTTCAAGTTTGGGGGTGTGATAACTCTCCAAAAGGGAGTTATTTAGACCTTATTTCTATATTGATTTGCGTGTCTTTTGTGCTTAATAGGGGTGCTTTTAGATAGATATTATATGTTCTAACCCATGTGGAAGAATGGAAGCTTTGGAAATTATTTTGTGCAGAATATGTTGCTGGGCGACTTGAGGGAGCGAATTCTGTGCTGCAGCAAAGCTGGGAGCAAAAACTGCCACGTCACAGCTCGTTAGCCAATTTAACAAACTGAATTCAGTTAAGCTAATCTCGGGATAAAGGAGCAAGGAGAGCCATCCACGTGTCTAGGTCAACCTAATTCAAGCTTTCCTCAACTCTATAAAAGGAGATAGCCGCCCAAGTCAAATTCATTCCACTTTTGGGAACGAGTTCACCCTCATTTCCACTTTTGGGAGCCGAATAAAGGAGAGAGATTGGAGACCATCAAGAAGACCATCATTTGCAAGCTGATTGAGGAGATTAATATTTTCCTTTATTATCTTGTAATTATGGATATGCTCACTCAGATTGTAACGTACGTTTCCATGCATTTTATAAACTAAGTAGCTTAAGGCGTTGGTTAGGAACATGTAATTACTATGCTTAATTTCTAGTAATAAATATTGATTAATGCATCTTGATTAATTGTTGTGCTCATTTACATTTTATGCCCGCCTGGCCAGCCGGTATGAATACCTCTCTCTAGTTTCAGGGATGATTTAGAGAGTGTGTGGCGGTTAATCACACTAGATCATTGTGTATTGGTGAACGCCAGTGACTGAGCTAGGGATAGCCAGTTGCCTAGTGCTTGATCGGTAGTACTTCATTGGGGTTGAAACACATTCCAAAAGATCCGGAGTTCCGGGAGGAATCAGCTAATAAGACTGCGAGAGTTTTGCATGATCAATAGTATTGCTAGAGCATCTTTTAAAACAATTACTAAATCCTGACCAGCGCCTGTTTCTAATCTGTCTGCCTATTTGTTTATTTCCTGTTCTGTCATTTCTTTTGCTTCAGCATTATTCTTATAAAAACCAATTATTTTTACCACCTTTGAAACCATTAAAGAGTTATACAAAATAGATAAAGTGGAAGCTAGTTCAGGCCTAGGATTTATAATACTTATTACTTGTTGCGGACTGTGTATACTTGCACAGAGTCTAGAGTCAAGTTACATCTTATTTTTACTCACTCTAGGAACCCAACATCTGCATACTTGTTTTTCTATTGGTCCTGAATACTTCACTGACGATGATGAGGAGGTAGAATATAATCTTGGCCTAGGATTAGGAAAGGTGCTTATGGATGATGGGGATTTCAATCATAATGCTTTATTAGATGACCCTCTGTTTGAGAATGAGCTGAATGATTTAGAATTTCCTGACTTTGAAAATGAATTGGAATTGCCTGCTTATGAAAATGAAATATCTGCAGTTGATGATTTACCTTCTTTTGAAAATGAGTTAGATTTGCCTGAGATTGATGATTTTGATGTTGATATTGATTTGTCTGACATTGAGAATGAGCATGTTTTGCATAAAAAGGATTACTTGATAGATAATTTTGAGTTTGATCATGATAATGCTGAATCTATTGAGTCTGATCTTGATATTCCTGAGTGCATGAATCCTGACAATGTTAATAACTTTGATTCGTGTCCTGATGATGTATATAACATAGAATCTGACCCAGAGGAACTCGAATCTGTGCATAGTATAGAATCTAACCCTGAAGAGCTTGAATTCTTTAATTCTGATAGTGAGTCATATGATAGCTTAGTCGAATCATTTTTAAATTCTGAGTCTGAGGAATCTTCTGAGCATATAGATATTGAATCAGATGAATGGACTGGCATGATTGATAGGCCATCTTTAGATCCCAGACCAATAGATATCATAACACTTGATGACTCTGTTAACAATTGTTTTGAGAATAGAGATTTAGAAAAGAGATTCGACACTGTTGCATACTTTCTGAAATGTTATTATGATAATATCTTTAGCGAAGATGGGCCAGGGGAAAGTTTTTTTCTCCCCTGTTTGCAGTGTGCAATTCGGTGCGCAATTTTTTGCAGGGCCCGGAGGATGATGAAAACTTTTATTTCGAGCCTCCGTAAGCGTGTCGAGCCTCGTCTAGCTAAAGACGTTAAAGAAAGCGCTGCTTGATTGTCTTTGAAAACTTTTGATTTGTCTCCTCATTGGGTCTCATGCGAATGTCTCTTGATTGCTTTGGTTTTTGGAATGTTTGAGTTTTGAGGATTAAGTCACTTTACAATTATATGCACAACATCTTTTTCTTTGGTTTGTGTGTGCCTTGCTCGAGGACTAGCAAGATTTAGGTTGGGGGTATTTGATAAGACCAAATTAGTCATATTTTATTACCTGTAATCTAAGCTTGTTAGAGGAATTTTATGTTTTATTTGTCTTACGTACAGGTACTTTGAGCTTAGGCGATATCGGGAGCCAACCATGCAAATTGGTGTCCAATCGGGCCAATTATGGAGTTTTGGAGCCATCTCGGTGTTCTTGAACGGCGAGGAGGTGAAAAGACCCAAGTGTAATGCCCCGTGTTTCGAAATCGAGCCATTTTGGAATTAATTGGACATTTTTATTCTAATTTGAAAAATTAGAATTTAAGTTTAGCCTTGGGTCGTTAAATTAAATTTCTATAATTTATGGAAAAGAGATTTTTAATTAAATCTTTAATTTCCTAAAGTTTGGAGGTTTAATATTTTAAATCTCACAAGACCCAAAATTCTTTTAATCAGTTTTAATCCCAAATTCTTTAGGAGCTAAGATTGGGGATTTAAAATCGAATCCTAGATAAGCCCTAAATCCTAATTAAATTGAGATTTCTATTCTTGGGTTTTATTTAAAGAAAATAAAAAAGAAAAGGAATTAGAAATCAAGAAAATAAACCCAAAAGCCCTAATTCATCTCTTCCTCTCTCTTTCCCCTTCATCTTCACGAAAGGACCCCCCCTGCTTTTTCAGTCTTCAGCCGCCGCTGTTTCTTCGCGTCGCCGCCGCCGTTGCCCAGCCCTCCGTCGCCGTCGTCGTCAGCTCGAGTTGCCGCGCGTTTTTCATGAGTTTTTCGTAAAGATTTTTCTTCTCCGGCGCGTGTAGCTCCTCCCCCGCATCTCTCTCTCGGTGTTTCTCCTCCTGCAACGCCGTCATCTCCCTCGTTCTCCCTTCCTCGTGTCGTCAAACTCGCAAGCAGCAGGCCGTGGTGTCGAGTCTCTCCGTCGTGAGCTACTGTGTGGTATTCCTTCCTCTCGTGCGTCGACAAGCATCCCTTCGCAAGGTAAAGTTCTTTTTCCTCTCGATTTCTATTTGATTTCCTTCAAGATTCAGTAAAGAAGTGTGTTTAATCTCTTCTTCTTCGCGTTTTTCCGCCAGAACCGTGAGTAGGAGTTCAAATCTTCCTTGTTCTCGCGTTTTGGGCTCATTCGGGCTGATTTAAGGTCCGTTTCGGCGTGTTCGAGCCCTCTTGGTGAGTTTTCGTCGTTACCCATGATTTGTTAAATTAAAAAATCAGCTTACCTATTCTTGGTTAGCATTAGAATTAGAATACCCATGTTGTTTATGTGTTGGAAATTCAGTTTAGTAATGAGTTTCTATTTTGCAGCGCTGTCTAAGTGATCGATTGGGTTCGAATCACTGTAAGCTCGAATACCCACTGCCCAAGGAGCGTTCTAACACTCTGTTCGAGGTTAGAATAACCCGTCTAGCGTGAAAGTGGGTCCGTTTGGGTAAGTTTCATCGTTGTCCCTAAGCTAGTTAGCTTTAAGTTGAGTTGCCCGTTAGGTGTTAAGCTTTAAACGCATGTTTAAATCAATGCCCATTAATTGTTTAGGCCTTGTTAGCATTGCCCAACCTCTTTGGAGTCCTTAGAATGAAAATAAAGGGGTTTTGCTTGCAGATCGTGGTTTAAAAAGCATGCTAAATTATGATCTTTCAATTGTCTAGACTCTAGTAGCGTTGCCCAATCTCTAGGAGCCCTTAGAATCCCAAAATGTGTCTTTTTACTTGCTGTCCAGTGGCTGAAAAGCCTTAAATATGGCCATTCAACAAATACCCATTGCCCGTTGTGCCTTAGACGTGGTTGCCCATGGTCTAAAGGTTTTGGGTTGTTGATTTGGGGAATTTTGAGTGGTTGTCCAGCAAGGAAATAGATCTTTCTCAGTTGATTTAGGCCTTTCTAGCATGTTTAAAGTATTCAGTAGGTTGGTTCTAATTTTTAGAAGTTATCCTTGTTGTTTAGGAGTTTATCTGGATCTTTTGAGTTGTTTTCTTGTTTGGATCTTTTGAGCTGTTTTCTTGTGTGTGTGTGTGTGAGCTGTTTTCTTGTTTGGATCTTTTGAGTTGTTTTCTTGTGTGTGTGTGTGAGCTGTTTTCTTGTTTGGATCTTTTGAGCTGTTTTCTTGTGTGTGTGTGTGAGCTGTTTTCTTGTTTGGATCTTTTGAGTTTTGAGCTGTTTTCTTGTGTGTGTGTGTGAGCTCTTTTCTTGTTTGGATCTTTTGAGTTTTGAGTTGTTTTCTTGTGTGTGTGTGTGAGCTGTTTTCTTGTTTGGATCTTTTGAGTTGTTTTCTTGTGTGTGTGTGTGAGTTGTTTTCTTGTTTGGATCTTTTGAGCTGTTTTCTTGTGTGTGTGTGTGAGTTGTTTTCTTGTTTGGATCTTTTGAGCTGTGTGTGTGAGTTGTTTTCTTGTTTGGATCTTTTGAGGAGGTGAGAACACGTTGTTGTATGTATGTGTTGTGTGTGTGTGAGCTAATGAGGTATGCGTGAGGTGAGAACACGTTGTTGTATGTATGTGCTTGGTGGACATAGTACTTAAGTCTAGAAGCTTGTTGCAGGGCATTTGCATTCTAGATAGTTGTGAGAAAAGAGGTCAGGGATCTAAAATGTGAAAAAGGGCAAGATGGGTGAATGTCAGTGCACCTCGGGTACAAACGGTCGAGGGGTGACATGTCACCATTGGTTTAAAGAGGACTAGCATTGTGATTGAGATATCAGGGCCTCGGGTATAAATGATCGAGGACTGATATTGTTTCGAGGAAAGTAAAGTGATTATCAGGGCCTCAGGTATAAATGGTCGGGGACTGATATATCACTATTGGATGTCGATGCCTCGGGTATAAATGGTCGAGGGTCGATATGCCAATGTTAGATAAAGAGGAGCATCGAGGCCTTGGGTATAAATGGTCAAGGGTCGGTGTGATGAGTCTTGAGGCAAGTATTGAGGCCTAAGGTTTAAATGGTCAAGGGTCGGTGTGATGAGTCTTGAGGCAAGTATTGAGGCCTAAGGTTTAAATGGTCAAGGGTCAATACGTTGCTTAGTCATCGAGGCCTTGGGTGTAAATGGTCAAGGGTCGATGCACAGTTCGAGGCCTTGGGTATTAATGGTCAAGGATCGAATGTCGAGCTCCGTAGAGAAGTGTCGAGGCCCTGGGTATAAATGGTCAGGGGTCGGTGCGACTCGAAGGGTCAGTCTTGGAGAGTTTTGCAGAGCGTGACGCGAAAATCACGTGTGAGTGTGTAGGCATGGCACGGAAACCATGTGAGGGTGTGTAACATGATGTGTGGATTCATGTTGTCATTTTGTTGTTGCATGCAATATGTGTTGTGTGGTTTGATTTCACGTTATAAAAGCATGTTTGGTTTATCGTTTTAAAAGCATTGTTGTTTCGGTGTGAAAAGCATGTTGTTTGCTTGGTTGTTGTTTGATGGCTTCTCAGGTAGGGGCTGCTTACCAGTACTATGGTTGTACTGACCCCCTCCCCTTCTTTCTCCCAACATTTTAGATTATGCAGGTTATGAGGTCTGCCTTGACCATGGTGATGCAGAGGAGGCATTTGAGGAAGGACCATAGCTAGCTAGTGTTCTTCTTCCTTTTGTTTTCATTCTGGTTAGGATAGTTGTTGCTTATTATTGTTGGACAGCTGTTAGTCTCATTTGATTTAGTTCTGAAACTTTTCTTGTTGAATTCTAGGCTTAGTTGTGTTGGTTTTAGTAAACTCTATCTCTTCTTTTAGTTAATGATAATAAAGTTATTTCGAATAAACTGAAGTTGAAGTTAGTTGTGCATAGTTGAGTCTTTAGTTGTAAATACTTTGTTTATTTGGTTAATGATGTTGCGAGACCTGACTCGCTTTGTTGTGGAAGTTCTGTTGCGAATTTGAGGTGTTGTGGCGTGCGGTTATGAGTAGTTGGTTATATAGAAGTGTTTTTCTTGTTCAGCAGGTTTAGAAAAAAATTTTAGGTTAGTCCGATGTACGCCGTTATGCTGCCGAAATTTTCGGTGCATTCGGTTAGCTTGGTTAAGGAGTTAGTAATGTCGCTAGGATAGTTTTAAAATCCTGGGGCGTTACACAAGTGGATCGAAGCGGGCTTGAAGAATGACACCAAGAATCGAAGGTTGAAGCCCCGTACCGAGAAATAACGAGACAAAACCGAGAAAAAAGACAGCAAGCCTCGGATTAGGGATGGCGTCGAAACGCTGCCCCTAGCGTCTCGACGCCGACGAGATTTCAACACGGAGTACAAAGTTCATGGCGTCGAGACGCTGAGCTTGGCGTCTTGACGCTGCGACATTTTCTATAAATATAAGGCTTTGGTTTAGTCCGTCGTTAGGTTAGAATTTTGGTCCTTTTTCGATTACTTTTGCCTCTTTACGTTTCCAACTTCTGTGTAGACCTTTTTAGGTCATATTTTATGCATTCTTTCATGTTTGTTTGTAGTTTTCCATTACTTATGAGTAGCTAGACCCGTTGGATTCGTTGGATTGGGATTATGTTTGAATGATATTGATCCTTGGCTGAGTTTTCTGGGTTTATACGTTCTGTTCTTGTTGTCTTTTATTGAATTTTACATGTAATCTTGTTTAAACCAATGCATGAGATTAATTTCTTAGGATTGACGACCCTATGAGATTTATATTTGTGCATTCTATCAGTTATTTTTAGATAGCCACTAGGCCGAGGCAAGACAATCTCTACGGAGTGACGACCCTTGATAGGCCTAAGATGCACGTTAAAGGTTGTATTAATTAGATTTAAATTTTATTTATATATTTAGTTAATGAGATTCCGGACCCACGAGTCTAAAGCGGCTAATTAAAGTAGGCAATTGCGAGGTTTCAGATTGTTTATTTTATATTAGTTAGACATAACATAGTGGTCATTGCGATGTTTCGGATGATCGTTATTTTATGCATGAGGGGTGGCGGTCGATCATGTTAATTTAATTAATCATGTTAACTGCAGGGTTCTAGGTTAATTGGTTAGTTAAACACAGGTTAGTGTAGGGGGGTCCTCCGAGTAACCAAGAAGCTAACCGAATTCATAAAAACAGCATAGAATGATATTTAGAGAAAACTAGGAAGCCAAGTGTGACATAACATTCAAGCATAAGAAATCCATCCCGATCCAACGACCCCTTTCTAATATTGATCTCCATCTTATTTCTTTCTATTGCATGTTTTATTGTTCTGTCTCTTTTACATTCAATCTTTCATATTTTTGTTGCATCCATCTATTTAAACCCCCTGTTGCATGAACACAAAATTCTACATTTGATAGATCCCCTTTCCTGTGTTCGACCCCGACCACTATTTCTACAAAATAGTTATAGTTCCGTGGATTATAAATTTATTTGGCTCGGACCTTTGACAAGTCTCGTAAATTACACCAATCTTTTTACATTACTACACACACATGAATATGATATATATGATAGATATTTTATTACATTAATCTTTTTACCATACAACACACACGGAAGATTATTGCCTTATTCAACCATGTTTAATCAAACTAATGAAAATACACACATTTAATGAAAATACACACATTTAATATATCAATTATTCTTGAAGTTTTAATAAAAACATTTTAATATAATGTTTATCGGAACTCAAAGAATACGACACATTCTCGAAACACAATCTTTCACATCCTTGACCACTGCCGAACTTTCAATTGCAGTCTGTATTTGCTCATAGAGGTTACGAATTTCATCCTCATATTGTTTTTCTTCTTGTTGTGCTCTCTCTTCTGCTTGGTGAGATGCTCTTTTTTCTTCTAATTTCCATCTTTCAGCTGCAGTCTGTATCTGCTCCTTGAGGTTACTTTGGGATCCGATCCAAGAATGGTGAACCCAAAGAGACACCATCTTGAGGGGGCATTTTGAGGATCCCACATTGAAAAGATAAGTGGAGAACTCACAATATATAAGATACATGAGTTACTCCACTCATTGCCAATTGGTTTTGAGATGGAAGCCCATGTAATCTAATAGTTACGAATTTTAACCTCGTATTGTTTTTGTATTTGTTGTGCTCTCTCTTCTACTTGGTGAGATGCTTCTTTTTCTTCTTCTAATTGCCATTCATATTTGTTGCTTGCTTTGTGGAGCATCTAATATTCCGTGTAAAAGAGGCTTAAATTCAACTAAATTTATTTCCTTGCAATTACAATTTATTAATTTTTTTCCATATATATTTAACATCGAATATTTTAAAATATTTGAAAAAAACATATAAAATTAATTAGTATTATGAACAAATTAAATAATTAACAGCTATATATTTTGTCTATATTTAGATAAAACGAAAATAAGATTTACAAATCAGAGTTTTATAACAGATAAAATATCTTCATTACTTATTTTCAATTTAATTTTAGAAAAATTGGAAAAATGACTCCTAATCAAAGAAGTTGTTACAATCATGCCCTCAAACTTTCAACCATCTCCTACACTTTAAATATTGCAATTAATAAACTTTTAAATATTGCAAAATTCACTAAGCAACCGTAAATTATAATATTTGACACCTTTTTATTTTCTTAAACCAAATATCGACTCAACATCAATTTGAAAAGCCAAAACGTTTCATGATTAATTTTATAAATTTCAAAGTATATAGAAGGGGGGGGGGGGGAGTTTAATTGCAACAATTTCATTAGTACATAGAGTGTGTTGATAATAGGGTGTGTGGGATGAAATTTAATTTCCAAAGTGTGATTGTCATAATCTCCCTCTAGTTCGGGGTGATTTTTTGTAATTTTTTTAATACTTTAGAAAAGTGAAAGATAATTAAAAATCAATAAATTAAAGGTTAAATATTACACATGTGCTCCAAATGGTTTGAAAAAAAAAATAGAATTTAGTCCCTATGATTTCAAAATCCTCATTTAATAGTTCCTATTGTTAGAAATCACTCACAGATTGAGCACATGACCATCAGAAGTCACTAACAAATTAAATACGTGGTAAAGATAGGAAAGAAATTCTAACGGATTTAATACGCGATAGAAAATATATAATGAGGTCTTATTAAATCATAGGGACTAAATTCTAATATTTCTCAAAACCATAGGAAATAAATTTGTAATTTAACCTAAATTAGATAACATTTTCTAAAAATTTTATACCTAGAAGAAGGGGTATGGGGCCTACCTCATTCAATTTCTCCTCAAGCTTTGGATCAGAATACAAGTCTTGTGTAGGATTGTTGAAGCTTGCTTTTGACTTCATTAAACTCCTTCTCAAGCTTGAGATTAGAAATCAAACCAGGTTTGTAGGGTTGTCCTCCATTTTGTGCTATCATTTCATTCACCAAATCCAAAAGTTCATTCACTTGTTCTTCCTTTTTTGATTCGCTCTTAGTTTTGTTGTCAAAAAGCACACACCGGTTCTTGCAGGCATCTAGAATGTCCTTTAAGGCCACAGGACACTCACGACTCAAGTAATCTTTTACTGCGTCATCGTCTTCGAACTGGTCGCCACCGGTTAAGACTACGATGACGTAGTCCACAATTTTGAGTCCAAATGAATTTTGTAGAGTTTGAATGGTAGCTTCTTCTTCTTGAGTGAATCAGGTGCTCACTGAAAAAACTAGAAGAACTGCATGAATGCCTTCACTTGCCAAATCGATGCACTTCACTATTTCCCTTGCAGTGTATCTTGTTGAACCACAGGATAAATCGAGCATTCCTACCCACATTTTGTTTCATGTGAGAGATCAACGTCAAAGATCGTTTTTTGAGTAATGGTTAAAAAGATTGTTGTTTGAGTAATAGTTAAGTTTTTTTTTTTCTTTTCGAGTTCATCAACATTTTGTGAATGGTGGGACTCTAATCTCTTACCTCTTAATCAGAGAGTACATTTCAATTACTACAGTTATGACCGCTTTGACAAGTAATTGTTAAGTTATAAATAATGAGGACAATAACAAAATGGCAATTAAAAGTGATTTCTAAAAAGAAAAAGTAGTGTTTACCTAAGATAGGAAGTTTAATAAACACAACCATTTTTATAATTTAACAACTAATTACTCTTGTTTTTATTAAAGATGTCAATCACGTCCATCATTTGTCTAAGAGTTTTTAGGGCAAATTATAAATTAACCTTAATTAATTAATGACTATTTTCTTACCGAGAGTATCAATGACATTTATTACTTGTCCCTTTTGTCGCACACATGTCTGCAACTCAGACGTTTTGTAATACCTTATGAACTCCTTTGTGACTTGAATGCCTTCTTTCCAAGAATACTGTTTCCAGTTGCACTTTTTCCGTTTCAAGTACGATCCATTAACACCAGAGTTAGAGAAGGACTAGCGGCTAATCTAAGGTTACCAATTTCCTCCTCATATTGTATTTGTATTTTCCATGCTCTCTTTTCTGCTTGGTGAGATGCTTCTTTTTCTTCTTCCTTCTTTTTCTTCTTCCAATTTCCATTGATATTTGTTGCTTGCTTTCAGATGGATTGATAACTTGCAAAAAGCAAGTTATTTGTTCTTTAAACTTAAGCTAAAACAAGGCTGAAAGATCCTAAGATGCGTTATCTCAGCGCAAAAAGAAAGAGAAAAGTGATTGTTATAGGCGGCGAGCTATATTCATGTATGCGGCGAGAAATTATAAAATATAGGGCGCAAACGCAAGCTAATTCAGTTGTTTGTTTTAAGTTTTTCTCAGAGCAGGCACACATCCCAAGATGATCAAGAGACAGAAAAGATGGATAAAAAGACAACGCTGACACAACTGACGCAAGTAGGCGAAAAAGGGGCTGAAAAGTCGCAAGTTGGCTAATAATGATCAAACACAAGTTGCTAAATTACTTGGAGAATTCATCTTCCTCGCCTATAAATAGATGCCAAAAAACCATTGATAAAGGAAACAGAGGGGATCACAAAGAAATCTCAAGAAGCTGCGATTAGAAGCAAACTTACGTGCATAATGTTTCATACATTGATGTCTTATTTCGCTCGCATGAACTAATTTTTCTTCTTCAAGGCTTAGCGCAAGCACCTCATGCGGTGATAAGTATATTTTGTAAGCGCATATTTTGATTTGAATGAAACATTGATTGCTTTCTACTTAGTTGCGATAATCTTTTCATTACTAACTCCCGCTTGGCCAGCCGGATGTGGTAGCAGCGTGCTAAATCCCTGACAGGTAATGCATGCAGACATCTCTAAGTAGAACGGTTAGCGCATGACATGTAGTCTTGGTAGCATGAAAATACTACCGCTAAAAGATAGTGCATGCATGAGCTTTGATTGCGTTGTGACCAACACAGTCCCTTGTAAGTTTTAAGAGAACTAAGCCCCACGCATGAACTAGCCAAACAATCAATTGATAGTTTAATGCCAAATGCATAAGAAGTACCGGAAGGGAAACTTTGTGATTTTTCTCACTTAGGCATTAATGGATCAATTAATCAAAGTATGCGCTACAAGATTCTTATAAACGTATGAGGTTGCAAACGCAAAAGTCTTGATACCATTCTCATTGTGATTTTCCTTTAACTCTCATTGCATGTTTTGTTTTATGCAAAATATTACTTTTCAATCATACCAACTCTCTTGTTTATTCCTTAAAATAAGATTATACGTTTTGCGTTTCAATCAGTAAATATTGTTAAAAACTTTGTGAATATCCCTTCCCTGTGGATTCGACCCTGGACTCACCAGGTATTACTTGATTTTGTCAGTTTATACTTGGATTGATTAAAATCTACGATAATTCTTTATTAAAATACCAAACACTCTGACAGCCAATCATGGATCTAATATTCCATGTAAAAGAGGCTTAAATTCAATTAAGTTTATTTCCTTGCCATTATAATTTATTTATTTTTTCCACATATATTTAATATCAAATATTTTAAAATATTTGAAAAACAAATATAAAATTAATTAGTATTATGAACAAATTAAATAATTAACAACTATATATATTTGTCTATATTTAGATAAAACGAAAATAAGATTTTCAAATCAAAGTTTTATAGGGAAGAAGATGTCCTCTGCGTGAGGTTGATGTAGAGAGTTTACCCTGAGTAGCTCTCTGTGTTTTTTCGGTGCAATGAAGGAACCTATTGAAGATATTTTGGCTAGGTTCAATATATCAGAGAATGAGTGCGAGACAATGGAGGTAACCAATGAGGTGAAATCGATGGACCATGTGGACAAACAATGGTGTCTCATTGGGGAATTGATGACATCCCGAAGATTCAATCAAGAGTCATTTAGGAAAACGATGTTGAATGCATGGCAGTGCAGACGAGTCAAATTCATGGAAATCGAGGAAAATGTATTCCTGTTCTCCTTCTCTGACGCTGCATCCATGTTGTATGTGCAGAGGCAAGGGTCGTGGCTATACGAGGAATGCCTATTGTCTTGACTAAATGGGAACCGATAATTAAGTCGAGGAAGGACATTCCGAAGACTTGTGAATTTTGGATTCAATTGCATGGGCTTCCTTATGATTGTCGAGGGCAGACGTTGGCAAAGATGGTAGGACAAAAGGTTGGGAGGGTTATGAAGGAGGAAGGAGAGGTGGATTCGAAAGGGGTTCAGCAGCGAAAATTTATTCGTCTGAAGGTGGAACTGAACATAACGAAACCCCTTGTTCGTGGATTAATAGTCATTAATGAAAATGTTAAGAGGTGATTTTGGATCAAATATGAGAGGCTCCCTCGTTTCTGCTCTAGTTGTGGGATGATGGGGCACACCTTACCCTGGTGCAGTAGGCAGAAGCAACAAAAAAAATGTGAGTCAAGAGCCACTGATGTTCGGGGAGTGGCTAAGAGCGGGGGCGCCGCCGGTGAAGAATAAGGAGGAGCAGAATGGACCGCGGCGGACGATCGGTGTCGTGCTGGCAGAAGAAACCGTAACAGAAAATATCTCGAGCAAAAATCACGGAAACGAGGCTGATAAAATCTCGGACAAACCGCCAGTATCAGTTGAAAATGCGGATATGCAATCTAGTGAGAGGCCCATGCTGATGGAAGGAATAGACACAGGGCCCAACAAATTAATGGGCCAGGTGGAGGGGCCTGCGAGCAAGGTGGATGCAGGCCAAGCAAAATGCACTGAGAAGCCAGAGGGGGTCGGCGCGTCGGCCCGCAATCACTCAGCCTCGCTTATTGGGCTAAAGAGAAAGTGTCGGGAGGATATGGGCCCACTAAAAAGGCCGAAAGACACTATGGAAGATGCAAGATCAAGTCTGAAGGCAAAGGAGGCCAGCCAGGAAAGGCCTCCAAAGGGGCCATGAGTATCCTATGTTGGAACTGCCAGGGTGTGGGGAACCCTCTGACACTTCAATCTTTGAAGGAGCAAGTTAAGCTCCATTTCCCCCAAATTATTTTTTTATCTGAAACTAACAATAAAGCCACCAAGCTGGAGAAAATTAAACAGCTACTTCAATTTGAAGGATGCTTTGTGGTGGAACCCCGGGGGTTGAGAGCAGGGCTATGCTTACTATGGAGGCGGCAGGGGCGAAAGTGGTACACTATTCGGATTCATGATTGAGGTGAGTTTTGTGCCAAAAGCGGGTTATGCAAAATGGCATTTCTTTGGGATTTATGCGAGTACAGATGATGATGAAAGAGAAAGGCAGTTACAATTTCTGAGCCAGAGACTGGTGATGGTTAGAGAAAATTATGTGGTGGGAGGCGATTTCAACGATATTGTGAGCAACAATGAGAAGGAAGGTGGACTCGAGCGCTCCCAACATAGCTTGCGACTTCTCCCAAATTTTATGCTGTCAAATAAGTTATTCGATTTGGGCTTCTCTGGCTACCTTTTTACCTGGAGCAATTGGCGGAAGGGAAGTGATTTGGTCAAGCTGAGGTTAGACCGAGTTCTGATATCAGAGGGTGGAACAAGGGAGTTGCTTGAGGCAAGGGTTGTGCATTTGAACTTGGTGGGTTCAGATCATCGAATGATTCTGCTCCAGTTGAATCAGCCAAGAGGAAGATTTCACAAGAGATTCGTATACGATAGAAAATGGCATGACAACCAATCATGCGAAATAGCCATTAGAAATGCATGGGCAGAGGAGATAATGGGCTACCCCGCGTTTCGGCTGACTGAAAAAATCAGGAGGACGCATATGGCGATACTGAACTGGTGCAAAGTATCGAACGTAAATTCTGACCGTGAATTGAAGAGGTTGGAGAATGCAATCAAGGAGAAGCAAGATCGGGCCCAACCGGATTACGATGCCATTAGGCTGTATGAGCGGCAGCTAAAGAAGACAGTGGTTGAGGAGGAGAGATATTGGAGAATGAAGTCGAGAATCCAGTGGCTCAAGGAAGGAGATAAAAATACAAGGTTCTTTCATGCCAAAGTGACTGCACGAAGGCGAGCTAACCTGTTATCTGGCATTGAAGATGAATCAGGCGTGTGGCGAGAAGGAGATAATGAAGTTGCGCGAGTGGGTAAATGATATTTTGAATTGTTGTTTAAAACCGCCCTACATCAAGACTTGGGTGATGAGTTTGACGGATGGGAGAGACGACTGAACAGAAAAGATAATGCTGCTCTAACGAAGGAGGTTACAGTAGAGGAAATTGAAAAAGTGGTTTTTGATATGAATCCTGAAAAGGCCTCGGGATCGGATGGAATGACAATGGCTTTTTTCCAGGACAACTGGAGAGTGGTGAAACGAGAGGTGGTTGATATGGTGAAGACGTTCTTCAGAAGGGGAAGAATGTTGTGGAAGCTGAATCATACACATTTAGTCCTTATACCAAAGGTACAATGCCTAACCCGAATGACTCAACTTAGGCCTATTATTCTGTGCAATGTTGAGTTCAAAATAATTTCCAAGGTGTTGTGTAACAGGTTGAAGCGAGTACTGCCAAAGCTGGTAAGTGAATGTCAAACATCCTTTGTCCAGGGGAGACTGATCTTAGACAACATCCTTATAGCTCATGAAATCCTGCATTCGATGAATGAGAGGAAAATAGGAGGGGATTATGCTATGGTAGTGAAAATTGATATGGCTAAAGCCTATGATCGCATTGAATGGTCATTTCTTGAGAGGGTGCTTAAAATGGTAGGCTTCGACCCCTGTTGGATAAGGTGGATTACGGCATGTGTCACGTCTGTTTCTTATAATCTAGTGGTTAACAGTAGGCCTCGCGAGTTGTTCATTCTGGAAAGGGGATTAAGACAAGGCGACCCCCTCTCTCCGTATCTATTCGTCTTGTGCACGGAGGTGTTTACCTTCCTCTTGAACAAGTCAATGAACAGGCGACGATTAATAGGCTATAAAGTTTCGAGGATGAGCCCCAGGATCTCAAACCTCTTTTTTGCAGACGATACATTGATTTTTTGCAAGGCCTCTAGTGGAGAAGGGACAAAATTGCTTCGAGTCTTAGCTAAGTATGGTGAGCTTTCTGGGCAATTGGTAAATTTTGATAAGAGTAATGTGATCTTCAGCAAAAACACACCGACACCGGTCCGAGAATCGATGGCCAACCTGCTGGGAATTAGGCACTCAACCAGACTGGGGAGATATTTGGGGTTAGATATTGACTTTGGGGTATGCAAGAGAGGGATGTTTGAGAACGTTACAAAAAGAGTTGAAGAGCGGATACAAGGTTGGACGGAGCAGTTTTTGTTGCATGCCGGAAAAGAAGTGTTGCTAAAGGTGATTGGCTTAGCCTTACCTATATATACCATGAATTGTTTCAAACTGCCGTTGGGAATATGCAAAGAAATTAACAGCAAACTAGCACATTTCTGGTGGCAGAAAAAGAAAGACCGAAGGGGCGTACATTGGGGAACATGGAAAGAATTATCGAAACACAAAAGCAAAGGCAGTTTGAGCTTGAAAGATATAAACTGCTTTAATCTTGCTCTATTAGCCAAGCAAGTGTGGAGAATACTAATGCACCCGGAGAGCCTCCTCGCTAGGTTATATAAAGCAAGATATTTCAGGCGGATGGGCTTTCTAGAAGCTGAGGCCAAAGGAAGAATATCGTGGGGTTGGAGAAGTGTTTTCGCTGGGCGAGATGTGTTGAAGCCGGGATTCTGATGGCGCATAGGTACTGACTCGCGGGTCAATATCTGGAGAGATCCATGGCTGCCAAGGCTGTCTACTTTTAAGCCTGTGGGATGCCTGAATGATACGTGGTATATGGCTAACGACTTTCTGGAGGAAGGAGGAAGAAAGTGGAATATAGCGAGACTACAAAGCTGTTTGATTCCAGAGGACGTGGAGTTGGAGTTAGCTATTCCACTTGGGGGTAGAGACCCCAAGGACCGTGCAATTTGGCACTACACGTGCTCTGAGGAGTATACTGTCCGGTCTGGGTATCAAATAGCGAAAGAGCTCCATCAAGAGGCTGAGTCAAGTGAGAATGGAACTAGACTTACTAGATGGAAGAACGTCTGGAATCTCCCATGTACCCAGTCTGTGCGGAACTTTGTCTGGAGGGCCTGTAAAAATTTTTTAGCAGCTAATTGAAATCTTAATCGAAGAGGTTTGCACGAGGATGGAATATGTTCGATCTGCAAGAGAGAGGAAGAGACCGTCAATCCGTACTCCTAGAATGCGAACTGGCCAGAGCTTTTTGGTTTGGGTCCCCTCTGCAACTGGATACATGTTGCACGATTTTATATCGCAAGCGCACGAGTCATCACAAGTAATATAGTGATTTTGAGTATAAGAGTATCGTCTCCACAGGGATTAGATTTATTCAATTAATTACCATGAATAATCTTGCTTAGCTTTATTTAGAGAACAAAATCGAATGCCGGAAAGGAATAACAAAAAGCTAATCTAGAAAGCAAAAGATAAATGGAGACACAATTTGGTGGGATAATTCTAGAGCAATGATTTCATTAATTGGACCTTTAATCGTTTAATCAATTAACTAACTTAGATTAATTAATCATTCAATTCATAAGTCTAGAAGCCTAATTTCAAGGACTCTCCTTTCGGTTTCCTCCTATCTCATACCTTTCAATAAAGAATCTCCTTTCGGTTTCCTCTTTATTTACTTAGCATGACATTACGACCCTTCAATACAACCTCTAATGCTATTTATTCTATTCCGTGTCACCCGGGTAAATAACATTAGTCATGCATTCAGTTCTAGTTTAAGCTTCTCTCCGTCGAGTTTCCACTTAGTAACGATTCATTTAATCAGTGATCAGTTGATTAAAAGCATTAAGGACAAAATGCACAAATGAACAATAATGACAATCAAACCAAATCAATTCATTAATCAAGCAAAGGTTCAACAAATAATATCAAACTCATAGAATTTAGGAATTAACTTCTCATAATCACTAAAATCCAATAATTCCTAATCACAACAATTCTAGAAACTAAAACATAAAGGAAAAAGGGAAGAGAAATGCTCATAAAAGTGTCGATCTCCTCGATCCCGCACCGACCTCCATCGATCCCGAGCTCCAAAGATCTTCAACAAAGCTCCAAAACTCTCCCAAAAACCCCCAATTTTAGTGTGGACTCTAGAATGGGGTGAAAACCCACAAATTGGCTCCCCAAACTTGGATGCAAAAGGCTGTATTTATAGTTGTTCAGCAGGCGTAGCGTCGCGACGCTACGTCACAACATCGCGACGCTCTGACGTCACTTCTATCTTGGGCTCCAAGTCATCGCAGTGTCGCAACGCTACCCAATTTCTGGATCCTTCTCGTGCTCTGACGTCATCCTTTTCTTGATGCTCAAGATGGTCATGGACAGCGTCGCGACGCTGTTGCGATTCCAGAACTCTCCGAGCGGCTGCCAAGCGTCGAGACGCTCTGGCCTAACGTCTCGACGCTAGGCCTTGGTCTCCAAAGAATGGCCCGATTTTGACTCAATTTTTGGGTCTCCAAATTTCTTTTGGCACAAATGCATCATGTAATGGATCTTGGGCTCTTTTCTTGACCCAACTTGATAGCTAAGGCTTGGAATTCATGAATTTGGGCTTCTAACTCATTCTTCTTGGGCTTTTGGACTTGGGTCTTCAATGGACTTCTCCAAAATGCTTCAAAAAGCCCCCAAAATCATCCAAAATCTCTCAAAATTCCGATTTTGCTTCCAAGACTCGGTTTATTGAAATTTAAACATAAAATAGCATTAAAGTACACAATTCAAGCATAAAACTAGCTAAAAATAATAGGAAATTGATAGCATTTATGCATGCTATCAATACAAGGGGATACAAGGCACTGAGGTTTGAGGAAAGTTGGGATAGAATATACGAGAAGCTGGCGGGGAGGGACCGAATGGAGGAAGCGTTATGCTTTCTCGCCTTTGGGCTGTGGAGGATATGGAAGGCAAGAAAAGGGCAGGTGTTCGAGAACAAGAGCATCGATGTGGAACTTTCCATCACCTCAGTGAGAAAGGAGGTTGGAGAATTAATAGAGATGATGGATGGGATCAGAAGTGGAGAGGGAAGGAGGGGTATTGTGACTGAGCAGCAGACGGATAATGAGAATACATGGCCATTAGTCTGGGTGGATGTTGCTTGGCTCAAGGAATCGTAAGCTACTGGCATGGGGCATGTTTTAATGGGACCGGATGGAGTCACGTGGGATGAGAAGGCATGTCATGGTGGGAACAGCCTGAGCAGTTTGCATGCGGAAGGCAAAGCGGTATTGTGGAGCTTGACCTGTGCTAGAGAGAAAGGAACCCAGGGACTGGTAGTTAAATCAGATTCCTTGCGGGTGGTAAATATCGTAAATGGGAAAGAGAAATGCCCGAGTGATTTTGAGCCAATTTTGGATCAGATACGACAAGCTACTGAATTTTTTATCTCCTGCAAATTTTGTTTTCTAAGGAGAGAGACTAATGAGAGAGCCCATGTTTTGGTCAAGAACGACCTATGTAATTCTTCACCAATGTATTGAATAAAGCTTTCGTTTGTAAAATTAAAAAAAAAATTAAAGTTTTATAAGAGATAAAGTACATTTATTATTTATTTTTGAGCCAAAACAGAAAAAGGAATAATTTGGAAATGCTCAGCCTTGCCCTGCTGAGTACTGTAGCATTCAATAAATAGCCAAATAATAGTCACGTGTAGCAATACAAGAGGAGAAAGGTAAAATAAAGGGAATTACACAGAAAACAGTAACAACGGTAAAAGTAAAAAGAATAACTCAGAATTACATGGCTAATATCCCCCTTCAAGCTAACACGGTTTGGGAACCACAGTGAGCTTGGTACGAAGATTGATGAAACGAGGAGATGGTAGACCCTTTGTCATAATGTTGGCTAATTGATCCTCCGAAGGCACATATCGAACAACTAACTGTTTCCTCGCAATCTTTTCTCTGATGAAGTGAAGATCAACTTTAAGATGCTTGGTCCTTTGATGCAACACTGGATTGGCAGCAATATAGGTTGCACTAACATTGTCACAGAGGAGCAATGGAGGAGGAACCGATATGCCAAGCTCATGAAGAACCGACTGCACTTAGGAGATTTCAGTAGCCGCATTGGATAGGCCTCGATACTCGGATTCAGCACTCGATCTGGAAACAACCTTTTGTTTGGAGGAGTTCCAAGATATAAGGGTGTTTCCAAAGAAGGTGCAATAACCAGACGTACTCCTTCGATCATCTGGGCAGCTTGCCCAATCCGCATCAGTGTATGATGTAATAGAGGGAGTCACAGATGGGGAGACAACCAGACCAAGCTGAGATGTACCCTTCAGATAACGGATTAAGCGTTTGATGGCTGTTCGAACGACGACTATTTGCCGTTTTACGACTTTTACACCGCAAGCGCACGGGTCGTCACAAGTAATATAAAACGGTAGGTATACCGAGTATCGAATCCACAGGGAGGCGAAGCGAAATTTAAGCAAGCAAAGATTCCTAGAGCACTAGAAATACTTGGGATAAATAATATTTAGGGACCAGATTATGCAATCAAAGAAAATAAAAAATCAAAACAATTAGAGAGAAAATTTGATCAATCGATAAAAATAAAATACGGAGAAAGAGTTTTCTAATGGGAAGAGGGGTCTTGAAAATCAATTATTAGCTAAACAATTGCTACAATTGTCCTATCTCATCGCCCAACTAATTATACTCCTAGAATCTCCGTTAATTACATAGGTTCTCCTATCGGTCTCCCCTAATTGTAATTAATTCATTTTAACAACCTAAGTGTCCTTAGCGCCATTAAAAATCATTAATTATTACACTCTTATTCATTTTAGGAATCTAAGTTTAATCAACTAATCCCGTTGTCACGACGGGCAATTAAACTAGTTGCATGGATTATGATCTATCCTAACTTCTCTCCGTCGAGTTTCCATTAAGAATCAGATCAATACACAATTGGCCAGATTGCATAAAGTATTAAGCACATCCATACAAATAATTAGGACAAAAGGGATAGAGATAGGCAATTATAACAACATTTAAACTATAATTTCATTTCAAGACCCCAAATTGGGGTTTAGCTATACATAGCTAAAATATTCACAATAATTACAATGGAAAGCATAATTAAGAACATAATAAAAGGGAAGGAATTGACCGTTGAAGACCCCCTCGCTGACGCTTGGAGTCCCTCCGAACACTCCTTGAGCCTCCTAGAATGCTCCCCAAAATTCTCCAAAAGTTTCCCACTAAAGAAACTCTCAAAAAGGCTTGAAAGCCTTGAGAGAGGCTCCCAAAGGAGCCAAGAAAGCAAGAAAGGAATGGAAGAATATGATGATTGATGGTAAAATGAGGCACCAAGGGGCGCCTTATATAGGCTCGGAAAGGGGGTAGCGTCGCGACGCTATGACGTCATCGACTTGCCGGCCAAGAAATGGACAGTGTCGCGACGCTGTCCTTACAGCGTCTCGACGCTAGGCCTTTTCCAGATCTTTCAGCTACGGATTTGGGCTTCAATTTGGGCCTCTCCATATTTCTTTTTGGACCTTTTTCTTCATAATTGTCCTCTTTTGACTCCCCTTGACCCAAGCATGGAAATTGGGCTTGAATGGCTTCATTTTAGGCACTTTTATCACCAAAATCCATAATTTGCTCCTAAAGACCAATTAACAAAATACATCAAATATTTTCAATAAAAACACAATTAAAGCACAAAAAAGCCTAATAAATTGGGACTAAAATAGCGACATTTCTGCTCGCTATCAACGGCCTGCAGATGTGAAGAGGTTGGAGCATGAAGGAATTGGCAGAGCTTGTTAACCGCATAGCTGATGTCTGGTCGAGTCAAGGTACAATATTGAAGGGCGCCTACCAAGCTTCTGTATTCTGAAGGTGACTCCAACGGAATACCATATGATAAGGAGAGAGGGGGCCAGCAGCTATGGGAGTTGAACAGGGCTTGCAAGAAGACAGACCAGCACGAGAGACCAAGTCCATAACATATTTCTGCTGAGAAAGGTGGATCCCCCTGCTTGTTCGGACAACTTGAATACCTAGGAAAAAGGAAAGATCTCCCATGTCTTTGAGAGAAAACTTGGCATTCAAATCAAACACAAAACGATGAATCAAAGGCAAACAATTACCAGTTACACCAATTATAAGGATTGGAATTCCCAATTCCGTTACAGCGGAAGCAATTGGACCGAATCGTATTTTAATTTCGTTCTACAAAATACTAGTACATTGGCAAAAAAACAGAATTCATAATTCTACAATTTAAGGTTAAGCAAACTTACCGTCGTGGAAGACTCTGAATTCAAGAACACCTTCTTGATTGCCAGGGACCAAAAATGAAATCTTGGGACACCACCACAAGATTACCCTACTATCCTCTGAGTTTGGGAACTCAGTTGTGGGACTGAATTCTTGATTGGGAATCATGAAGAGAATAAATTTTTCTTCTCTATATTCTGTATTGAGAGAGAATGAGAGAGGAGAGTGATTTAGAGAGATAGTGCCTCTTCTTTCTGCAGAATGAGGGAGATATCAAGTGACCCCTCCAACGTGAGATATGAGGGAAGGCAATCACACATCACCATGTGTCCATTAGGTGTGAGGATTATCAATTTTGATTAAAATAATCAAAACATTAATTTAATACAATTAATTAAATATGATTTAATTAATCATATTAACCAATCAATTAAATATCTCCATATTTAATTGCATGTACATTTTAATCATATTAAATGCACATTCCTCACATAAACTATAGTTTTAATTAAAATTAATTAAATCATATTTAATTAAATTAATTAAACTACATAATTAATTACATAATTAATTAATTCTTTGACCAATTAAATATCACATATTTAATTAATCAAACATTTGAATCATATTCAAATATGCATCCCTCTTATAACCTATAGTTTTAATAGGAATCATATTCACATTAAAATTAATCTATAGTTTTAATCTAATTAAATCACATTTAATTAAATTAAATTGAACAAATAATTAATATTATAACTAATTAAATATCATCCATATTTAATTAATTACATATTAGAATCATATTCTAATATATCTCTCATATGATATAGTTTAATTAAATCACATTTAATTAAACTTTAATTAACTAATTCATAATTAATTAATTAATTTACTAATTAAATATCATATACATAATTAGCTATATATTTGAACTCTTTCAAATATATTATTCTCTTAATCTAATAAAGTTTAAACTCACATTAAACTTTATATTATAATGTATCACTATACATTATATTAATTGTATCTTATACAATTAACTTGATTTCCATATTGAATTTGAACTATTCAAATTCTTTCAAGATAAATTGTTTCCAATTACTCTTTACGAGCTAGCAGGGGGACCTAATGGACCTACAGATCAGAAGCTCCAATGATATGAGGTTAACTGACTAAACTCATTAATCGAGTTAACCAATATTCATTAACTGTGGGTCACTCCACTAAAGACCCACAGTTGCACTCTTCTCACTGTAGAATATTTCTGTGTCCACGGATATTGACCAATAACGATAAGTCAATCCTTCACGAGTATTCGTAACTTCAGCTGGGTCAAATTACCGTTTTACCCCTAAGTTACCTCTGGCTCCTTAAGTACCAGTGCTCCTCTAATGAAAAACCTGTTTATGGTCCAACAAGTAAACAGAAAGTCCCTCTCGGGCCAATGAGAGGGCGGGATCCCTTTGTTCAAGACCCGGAGTCACCACTTAAGGGAACACTCATCTACTTCTCCTAGAAGCGGGAAGGAGCGAAATCCATCTTGTGTTGTCATGTCCCCAGCCCCCCACTCGGTCTTGTCCCCAAGAAGGTAGGCTTATTGAGTCGGCGTGCAGGTCACTCTCACCCGTACTAATCAAAGGACAATCCCTCGTGAGAAGGAGTTCATAACACACTCAGGATTAAGACTGAGTTACCTAGGTCATCCTATTGAAACAGTAACCTAACTAGTTAACGGTGTTACATCTAGTGGTTTACTATTTCGTGGTCCGATCTTATGAAAACTCATTGCATAGGATACCCCCGCTCGCATGTCTCCTACATGGACGCCTTGGATCAATACGTCTGTATCGAATACAAAACTGGCCGTATCACATAGTGTTACTAGGATAAGGTACCCAGCCTTATCCCTGTACTATAGACCTTTTAGGTTGTTACTTGAACACTAATCCCCGTATGTCCCCACATACTAGTTCAAGTTACATATCAACAACCTAGGATCTTAGTTTATTGGATTTGGGTTATATTGTGCAATTTTAGACTTAAAATGACAATAACACTTTATTGCATAAACCTCAATAACACTTTATTGATACAAGTGTATAATTCGTTAATCATTCACTATCTACGAGTTTTAGGACATAAAACCCAACAACTAAAATATCGTCGACATATACCAAGAATATAATCATACTGGAACCATTATTGAAAATGAACATTGAAGAATCAGCCCTTGATGCAGAAAAACCCCAATCAAGAAGACATGAGCTTAGCTTAGAGAACCATGCGCGTGGACTTTGTTTAAGGCCATAAAGAGACTTGTGAAGCTTTAGTACATGATCGGGAAAAGAAGGGTCCACAAAACCAGCTGGTTGTCGCATAAACACTTCCTCATTAAGATCACCGTGCAAAAAGGCATTATGCACATCTAATTGACGAACTAACCAACCATGCGAGACAGGCAAGGATAACACAATTCTAATCGTAGTAGGCTTCACAACAGGACTGAATGTCTCAAAATAATCAATGCCATAGGCCTGAGTGTATCCTTGAGCTACTAAACGAGCCTTATATCAGTCAACATCACCATTAGGCTTAAGTTTTATGCAGAAGACCCACTTAGAACCAATAATTTTTCTGTCAGCGGGCAAGGGAACCAAGGACCAGGTATTATTGCGTAAGAGAGCATTATATTCAGCATCCATGGCAGCTTTCCATTGAGGATCTTGAAGAGCCAACCTATGATTCTTCGGTTCAGAAGAAGCAGTCATGGATGAAGCATTGGAAGATGCAATCCAGGCCTTGGGTTTAAAAATTCCAACCTTTGAACGTGTTGTCATCAGGTGAGTATTTAGGCTGGGAGGAGGAGGCGGTGTAGGGGAAGCGGAAGCAGAAGAGGGTGAAGAACTAGAAGCAGGAGATAAGGAATCAGTAGACATAGGAGAATTGGCTTGGATAGGGGAAGGAATTGGAGAGGTGCAAGGAGTGGGAGAAGGTACAGGGGACATTGGATTAATAGGTGAAGGTTGAGAGGAAGAAGAGTTATCGTGAGCAAGAGGAATCGGCAAAGGTTCTTGATACAAACCGAGGTGTCTTAATCAAGCTACAATAACCCAAGATACTTCCAAACTTTAGAGTTAGCTTTTTGAAAGATGATTCTCGGATTTAAGGCATTTTTATTGTAATTTTCAGTTTTAAAGTTGTGTTTTTAATGTTTTAAGTTACTTTTAAGTTAGTGGTCATTATAGCATTGATGGGGATGAAGGTTACAACCTTTCATATGACCATAGGTTATGTTTGAAGGCTATAAATAGCCATCTATGTAGTTGCTTTGAGGGGAGATTAGTTTGGATGGAATTTCAATGAATATGAAGTCTTTTGAGCCTAATGGCCATGAGCACCTTTGCATATCTTGTGTTTAGATTTGCATGTTAGGATCATTCAAGTAGCGTTGATCAAACTACTTGTGGAGTGATTCGAATCTCGAGTTTAGAAACGAGTTTTTTCTACTCTTGATCTTGATCGTCAAGGTAAATTCGTTCTATCTTCTTCCTTGGGATGAAATCATCTTGTTTTGGGGGTCTTAGCATTTGAGATCTAGGGGTTTGCATATACATAAGGGTTCTTAGATCCAATTGGCTCGGGCTGTCATATCATTTTGGTATCAGAGCTGCTTTGTCATATCATTTTGGTATCAGAGCTTTAGGTTCTAGATCGGATATATGTTTCCGTTGTTCCCTTTCTTTTCTTGTTCTTCATTCTGAATTTTTTGTTCTTACTGTTCATGTTGTTTTATTCTGTCCAGAAATATAAAACTGAAAAAAAGTGTCATTTCCGTTCGTCGTTTCGTAATTTTGTCTTCTGTAATCTTATAGATCTTCTTATGATCTACAACTTTGTCTTCTATGAGATCTTGAGATTCGGATTGCTTCATATAGAAAATCTGTCATTTTGATAATATATCCTGGAAAACCGAGAAAAAAAAAACAGATTGTGAAATTTTTGTATTTTTTGTTGTTCTTTGTTTCAAAAGGGTGTTAGATCTGAATGGGGTGATGATTAAACTTCCACTTGTGTTAGGATCTGACCGTTGGTATCCATTGGTTTCCGTTACATGTTGAATGTTCTGAAATTAATTAGCCACTTGCACTAAATTTGGGGGTTAGAAACTTTTCACAATCCATTTTCCAGCCAATTTATTCCATGCCCATGATCTCTATTCATTATAACTTCTCTTTATTGTAAAGGGCTATTTAAATTCCATAAGTCATAACCTTTGGATATTAATATATGGAGACTTACATTTAGAGTTTCATTTCCATTTGACCTTTGATTTCTTTCTTAGCTTGTTTCTTACTTGGTATTCGTTTGATTCCATACTTAAGTTATTTTGATTGTGTTCTATGTGTGTTATCTATCACTTCAATGCAAACTTTGCTCATTGGCTCATGTGAGTGAGATTGCGAGTGCATTTGTCTTTGAGTGAAAACACGTGAGGGAGTGCTTGTGAGGTCACTTTTCATTCTTTTGCAGCATGTTTCAAACAAGGAGTTCAAACAAATCCATGTTACGTCATGCACAAAAACGTTGTGAGAATCACGTCCGTCAATTTCAGAAGGCTTTTCGTGAAAATATGGATGAAATACATAAATCCATAAAGTACATGTCTGAATTAGCTCACGAATTGAAATTGCGGGATCAAGCAAGAGAGGCACAAATCACAAAATCCATTCAAGAAGAAGAAGATTGTTCCATGCCTCAAGATGATGTTTCAAATGATGACGTTGTTGTTGATGACGTGGTGACCAGCGAAGAAAGTGTGCAAACATATGTTGATCCTTCCTTTGAGACAAAAAGTGAGGAAAGTGAAAAGGAGAACGTTTGTGAGAAAGAAGCATTTGAGACTCATATAGAGACTAAAGAGAAAGAGAATTCAGTAATTAGAGTTTGTGAGAAGAATATTGTCTTGTATTCAAAAAGACACATCCAAGAACTTGTATCCGAAAAGACTTGCTTTCTAACGGGTGCACTTAAACCAAGTGTATCTACTTTTTCTAATGAGTTCTTGCAGGAAATTAAACTCCTTATTGAAAAGCAAGATCCAAAGCTTGTTTCAAATATGAGTCAAAGCCGACCACGAGGAAAGTGCAATACCAACAAGCTATGTAAGAAGAAATGCTCATATTTTTCTTCATCATTCATTCAAGGACGATGGTCAAGCGCGAAGAACTTAAGGAGAGCAAGAGTGCGAGATGCAAAAGATTTCAAGTTTGCACTACAAGGGGATCCTTGGATTCGAGGACGAATCCTCTTGAAGAAGGGGAGGATGATACAAACCGAGGTGTCTTAATCAAGCTACAATAACCCAAGATACTTCCAAACTTTAGAGTTAGCTTTTTGAAAGATGATTCTCGGATTTAAGGCATTTTTATTGTAATTTTCAGTTTTAAAGTTGTGTTTTTAATGTTTTAAGTTACTTTTAAATTAGTGGTCATTATAGCATTGATGGGGATGAAGGTTACAACCTTTCATATGACCATAGGTTATGTTTGAAGGCTATAAATAGCCATCTATGTAGTTGCTTTGAGGGGAGATTAGTTTGGATGGAATTTCAATGAATATGAAGTCTTTTGAGCCTAATGGCCATGAGCACCTTTGCATATCTTGTGTTTAGATTTGCATGTTAGGATCATTCAAGTAGCGTTGATCAAACTACTTGTGGAGTGATTCGAATCTCGAGTTTAGAAACGAGTTTTCTCTACTCTTGATCTTGATCGTCAAGGTAAATCCGTTCTATCTTCTTCCTTGGGATGAAATCATCTTGTTTTGGGGGTCTTAGCATTTGAGATCTAGGGGTTTGCATATACATAAGGGTTCTTAGATCCAATTGGCTCGGGCTGTCATATCATTTTGGTATCAGAGCTGCTTTGTCATATCAGTTCTGAGGATACAGAATTTGTAAGAGGGGGAAGAGAATGCATAACTAAAACTGAGCTGAGAGGGTAAAAATGATCAGGGAACGTTTTCTTGACAGAGGGAATGGGAGATGGAGGACGAGTTCTGAAAGGAAATGAGGTATCATTAAAGACCACATGCCGAGACACATAGACACGCCCAGAGGACAAATCGAGACACAAGTATCCTTTATGTGACGAGCTATAGCCAATGAACACACACTCACGAGATCGAAGTTGCAATTTATGATCATTATATGGTAGATAGGGAAAACAAGTGCAACCGAAACATTTTAACAGACTGTAATCCAGAAAATGACCATAAAGCTTATAGTAAGGTGAAGATAATCGAGAAAAGGTGTTGGAAGATGATTTATAAGAAAAATAGTTGTTTGAAACTCATAGGACCAAAAACATTGAGGAATTAAGGATTGAGCAATAAGGGATAAACCTACTTCAACAACATGCCTATTCTTTCGTTCAACACTTCCATTTTGCTGAGGAGTATATGGACAAGATATCCTATGCAAAATGCCATGTGAAGAAAGAATAGGATAGAGGGTCTTAAATTCAGTGCCACCATCTGTTTGAAGAGATTTAATGGAAGTGCTAAACTGATTTTCAACCATTGACTTGAAAGTAAGAAATATAGAAGGAACATCTTGCTTGGACTTCATTAAGTAGAGCCAAGTAAATTTAGTATAGTCATCCACAAATAAAACAAAATAACGTGCACCATTTATAGATTGAATTGGGGAAGGACCCCAAACATCCGAGTAAACAAGAGAAAAGGGACTAAACGTTTGAGATATAGATGGCAAAAATGGTAGCCTATGGCTTTTTGCCATTTGGCAAAAGTTACAAAATTGGCTACTCAACTGTTTAAAAGAAAAATTACAATGTTTAAGGACACTCGTGGTGATGGGAAGAGCAGGGTGGCCAAGACGCTGATACCACAGATTGACATCTTGAAGAGAAGAGAGATAGATTGCAGGTGCATGACTTGAGTGAGCAGTAGGCTGTCTTGTCGGACAGGAGAGTTTGTATAATCCTCCTTCAAGACGACCCCGAAGCAGAACCGTCTTGGAACACAGATCCTTCACAAGAAAATGATCCGAATGAAACTCTACATATACACGATTATCAAGACATAGTTTTGCAATACTAATGAGCTTGTGGGATATGTGTGGGACGTGCAAGACAGAATTTAGCCGAAGGAAACGAGAAGACAAAGAGGAGGGCAAAGAAACAGAACCAAAGTTAAAGACAGGGATACACGTACCATTACCGATCACTACTTGCTCACTTCCAAAGTAAGGTAAGGTTTGCTGAAGAGAGGAAATATCAGGTGTCATGTGGTGTGTAGCACCTAAGTCCATGAACCAACCTTCATCTGGATGTTGGGGAAGGACTGAAGTTGGTAATTGAGGTGAAGGATCAGGGTTGGATGGAGTGGTAGTGGTGGATTGAGGTGCTTGAGGAAATTGGTTGAGAAAAGCCTGAGGAGATGGGGTAGTAGGTGTCTGGTACATGGGATTATGCCTGTTATAGCATACAAGGACAGTGTGGCCCATTTTTCCACAAATTTGGCATTGAGGACGAGAATTGTTTGGCCATTTGAAGGGGCGTGGGGAGGTTTGAGGGCGTCCCAAGACATTGGGACTTGAAGGATTTGGAGGGATTGGAAAAGAAGAAGGGGTAAAGGAGGGCCTGAAAGAGGGAAAGGAAGGCTGTTTAGCACTTTGAGGAGGACGGGACTGGCGTTTTGTGTGTCCAGAAGAAACAGAGAGGTTTGCTATATTGGCTTGGATGAGGTTTAGGTTGTCCACCGACGACTGCTTTTCTAACCGAGCAACATAGGCAAGCAACAAGCTCTGGACATCAGCGAGGGAAGGTCTATCTGTACGGTTTTGGATCGAAGTAACGAAAGCATTGTATTCGAAGCCCATGCCTTCAAGGATATAAGCTAAGTGGTCTCTATATGATAAAGGTTCACCAATTGCTGAAAATTTATCAGCAATGTCCTTAATCTGAGCTAAATACTGAGAAACAGATAGATTATCCTTCCTAATTTTCTGAAGTTGAGAGCGTAAGGCCATAATTCGAGCAGTAGACGATGATTCATACACAACACGCAGATGTTTCCAAATATCATAAGTAGTAACACAGCCAATAATCTTTTATCCTCAGTCAAAGAAGAATAAATCCAACTCATCAGAATGCAATTATATTTTTGCCAGACGAGAAATTGGGGGTTTACCTGGGTTTGTGCCGGATCCAAATACTTCATTGGAGCATGTGTGCCATCAATAAATCCTTCCATATCGAAGGCGATAATGTGATTGAGCAGCTGGTTCTTCCACAGTAAGTAATTTGAATCGGTTAATTTGATGTTAAGAGGTGGGGTTTGAGTAGGGAGAGGCGATGCTGAAGGCTGAACAGGATAGAATGGTTGAGGTGTACTGTAGGGAGGGAAAAAGGGAAGATTAGAGGGCGATTGAGGTGGGTATTGGAAACCTGTGTTTTGGGCGAATGGATTCTGAGAAACATTCGGATGCTGAGGCAAGCCTTGGAAGGGTGCAACATTTGGATTCAGTGGTCTAGTAGGAGAATTCAGCGGAATTCGTTGAGAAAAGGTTGTCGGGGGTAGAGTAGAAGAAATAACCGGCGTAGAAATGGTGGAGGAAGTAAGTGGGGCATGAAGAGGGGCGGTGACTGTGGAAGAAACCACCGGCAGTAGAGTGGAACTGTCGATTGAAGAAGAGTTGGAAGATGACGTCATAACGGAAAAAAAATCGAGAAGAAGGACCTTAGAGCTCTGATACCATGAGCCAAAACAGAAAAAGGAATACCTTGCCCTGCTGAGTACTGTAGCATTCAATAAATAGCCAAATAATAGCCACGTGTAGCAATACAAGAGAAGAAAGGTAAAATAAAGGGAATTACAGAGAAAACAGTAACAACGGTAAAAGTAAAAAGAATAACTCAGAATTACATGGCTAATAATTTTCAATTTAATACAATAGTTCTTATCATATATTTTTGAAAAATTCTAAAAATGATTCCTAACTAAACAAGTTGTTACAATCATATCCTCAAACTTTCAACCATCCCCTACACTTTAAATATTGCAAAATCCCCCAATTAGCCGTAAATTATGTGTATTGCTACTATGAAGCCCTTAAACCATAAGATTTATTATTACAATCAAATTCAAGTATTTGTCGCTTTCTTAAACCAAATATCGACTCGATCAATTTGAAAAACCAAAACCTTTCACGATTAATTTTATAAATTCATGTTTATAGAATTGAAAAGTAAGGGGGCTAAATTTAACCTGTGGGTTTGATTATAACAAATAGGTTATAATCTAAGAGGGAACTTTGTGTAGATTATCCTATCGAGTTTGATTGCAACAATTTCATTAGTATATATATAGAGTGTGTTGATAATAGGGTGTGTGGGATGAAATCTAATTTCAAGAGTGATTGTCATAATCCCTCTTGTTCAGGAGTAATTTTTGGTAATTTTTTTTATACTTTTAGACAAGTGAAAGAAAATTAAAAATCAATAAATTAAAGGTTAAATATTACAAATATGCTCCCTATGGTTTGGAAAAAATTAAAATTTAGTCGGTTTCAAAATTAGAATTTCGTCCCTATACGTTTAATAAAACCTCATCAAATAGTTCATATCGTTAGAAATCACTAACAGATTGAGCACATGACCCTTAGACGCCACTAACAAATTAAATACATGGTAAGATAGGGATGAAATTGTAACGGAATTAGTATGCGATAGAGACTATTTAATGAGGTTTTATTAAATCATAGGGACTAAATTCTAACCTTTCTCCAAATCATAGGGATTAAATTTGTAATTTAACCGAAATTAGATAACTTTTTCTAAAAATTTTATACCTAGAAGAAAGGGTGTGGGGTACCTACCTCATTCAACTTCTCCTCAAGCTTAGGATCAGAATACAAGTCTTTTGTGTAGGATTGTTGAAGCTTGCTTTTGACTTCATTAGAAACCAAACCAGGTTTGTAGGGCTGTCCTCCATTTTGTTCTATCATTTCATTCACCAAATTCAAAAGCTCATTCACTTGTTCTTCCTTCTTTGATTTACTCTTAGTTTTGTTGTCAAAAACCACATATCGATTCTTACAGGCGACTAGAATTCCCTTTAAAGCCACAGGACACTCACGACTCAAGTAATCTTCTAATGTATCATCATCTTCGAACTCGTCACCACCGGTTAAGACTACAATAGCGTAGTCCACAATTTTGGGTCCAAATGAATTTTGTAGAGTTTGAATGGTGGCTTCTTCTTCTTTAGTGAATTGGGTCCTCACTGAAAAAACTAGAAGAACTTCACTATTTCCCAAATCGATGCACTTCACTATTTCCCTTGCAGTGTATCTTGTTGATCCACAGGATAAACCGACTACACATATTTTGTTGCATGTGAGAGATCAAGATCAAAGATGCTTGTTCGAGTAATGGTTATAAAGATTGTTCTTTGAGTAGTTGTTAACTTTTAAATAAAGATTATGATAATAAGAGGGTGATTAAAAGTTATTAAAAAAAAGTGTTTGCGAAGAAGTTTAATAAAAACAACCAAATTTATAATTTAACCTTTAATTACTCTATTGTTATCAAAGATGTCAATCACATACATTATTTGCCTAAGAGTTTAAGGACTAAAATTATAATTTAACCTTAATTAGTTAATGACTTAATTATTTCTTACCGGGAGTATGGATGACGTTTATTACTTGCCCATCTTGTCGCGCACATGTTTGCAACTCGGAACTTTTTGTAATACTCAATGAAATCCTTTGTGACTTGAACGCCTTCTTTCCAAGAATATTGTTTCCAGTTGCACTTTTTCCGTTTCCAGTACTACCCATTAACACCAGTGTCGGAGATGGACTAGCCGCCATTTAATTACTATTGAAGTGAACACTTTGTATAATCTCAAGGTTTGTACACTCCAAAATCAATATTGAAAACACTGTATTCAACTCAATTAAGATTATACAAAGATTGATCCTATTTAACATGCACCTCCTGGAAAGAAATAAAAGGAAAGAATGACTGAAATTTTAAAAAAAAAGGAAAGATCCTAACTAATTAACTTACATGGAAATAAGAGAAAATCATAAAAGGAAATTGGTAAACATGGCAACGGTAGAATATTGCCAATAAGGTATTTCTTTAATATGGCTGTCAATCACCTATAATATTGGTGATTGATTGTTGACCTGCTGTTATGGAGAGAATTATTTTGCTTGCTGAGCTGTTGGTTCTTGTTCATTTGCATCATTTCTCAAACTGGAGGTAGGGACAATGACATCGCGAACTCCAAGTTTGTTGGCTAGATCTTTGAATGTTGCCTTTGCAAGTGGCTTGGTAAATATGTCTGCAAGTTGTTGTTGTGAGGGTACATATCGTGTAATCAAAGACCCTAGAGCTACCTTTTCTCGCACAAAATGATAGTCTAGTTCTATGTGTTTTGTTCTAGCATGGAATACTGGGTTTTTGGACATTTGAATTGCACTCATGTTATCACAAAATAGCTCAGGAGATTTGTGCAACGGTATTCCCATATCACGAAAAAGAAATGAGATCCATGTGAGTTCAGCTGCTGCATTTGCCATAGCTCTATATTCTGCTTCCGAACTTGAGCGAGAGACAGTTGGTTGCTTCTTTGAAGACCAAGATATTATGTTTGACCCCAAGAATATACAATATCCTGAGGTACTCCTTCTAGTTATTGGACATCCACCCCAATCTGCATCACAAAAACCATATAAGTTTAATGAACTATTTTTGAAAAAGGTAATGCCATGATTCATGGTCTTTTTAAGATATCTGAGTATTCTTTTAACTTCCCTAAAGTGTTTTACTTGAGGTTCCTGCATGTGCTGACAAACTTTGTTTACAGCATGTACGATGTCAGGTCTGGTTAGCGTGAGGTATAGAAGAGATCCTACCAAGCTTCTATAAAGTGTAGGGTCAATTATCTCCTCATCCTTTTTGGACCATTTGGGGTTCAAGGCCATTGGTGTAGCTATGGGAGAAGCACCCATCATTTCTGACCTTAACAAAAGGTCTTTTATGTATTTCTTCTGAGTTATGTGGTAGCCATTTGATAGTTCTTGTACTTCAATTCCCAAGAAGTAGTGAAGTTGGCCTAAATCCTTGATTGCAAACTCAGTACCAAGCCTCTCAATGAGTATTTGGATAAAGCTTGGTTCATTTCCTGTGATTATAATATCATCTACATACACTAACATTAGAACAAGAATATTCTCATGCCTATATAAAAAGAATGATGAATCTGAGGAACTACAATGAAATCCTATGTGGAGCAAAAAGTGAGAAAGGCGATCAAACCAAGCTCTAGGAGCTTGTTTGAGACCATAAAGAGCCTTATTCAACCTGCATACATGATTAGGAAATTTAGGATCAGTAAAACCTGGTGGTTGGCTCATGTAAACCTCTTCCTTTAGGTAGCCATGGAGAAATGCATTCTTGACATCCAATTGCTTCAATTTCCAGTTGTAGGATGCAGCAAGAGCAAGAATTAATCGTATTGTTGTGCTTTTGACCACTGGACTAAATGTTTCTCTATAGTCTAGGCCTTCTACTTGTGAGTACCCTTGAGCCACCAATCTTGCCTTATGTCTTTCTATCGAACCATCTTCCTTGAGCTTTGTTTTGAATATCCATTTGCAGCCTACAATGTTCGTGTTAGAAGGTCTGCTAACTAAGTTCCATGTCTGGTTGTCATGAAGAGCTTGGAGTTCTTCTTTCATTGCATTCTTCCATATAGGATTTTGTAGAGCCGTTTTGTAGTTCTTAGGTTCACTTGTTTCTGCAGTACTGAGGAAGGTGTGGTGACTTTGTTGCTGATGTTGTCTAGATTTCAATCGAGTGATCATTGGGTGGCTGTTTGTTGTTACTTCTGGTTGGCTTGTGTTATTGGTGTTGGTTATCTCCTTTATCATTGCATTTGGCTGTTGTTGATTATGATTATTTGAATTTTCAATACCTGCATCAGAAAAAGGGAGATCAATGAATAGATAGTCACTAATATCAGGAAAATTATTGAAGGAGATTTCAGTAGCAGTAGGTTGAAGTTGCATATTCTGTTGTCTGCACACTTCAAGTTCCTTTGTGGCTACCAATTCTGATTGATGTTGACTTGTTGGGTTGTTCTCCAAATGTGCATTTTCTCGTTGTTCCTGAGATTGATTTGATTGGGATTCTATATATTGTTGCTGCTGTGATTGGTCATTTCTTTGTTCTTGTTCATTGATGTCTTGCTTTCTATCTTGTTGTTTTGGTTCAATATCATCAAAGTGTGTAGTTCTCCTTTGAATGTCAGCATCATGTGTTTGTTGAGAATTAGTTATTTCTGCTTCTGTGGGAGATTGCCAAGCTGCTACATCTAAGTAACTTGATACATCTAGAGGTTCACACTTCATAGATTTGTTAGTAGAATCATGATCAAAAGGAAGATAGTTTTCATCAAATATAACATGTCTTGAGATGTATACTTTGTTTGTTTTAGGATCTAAACACCTATAACCTTTGTGAGTCATGCTATATCCTATGAACACACATGGATAAGTTTTCTTAGCAAACTTATCCTTGGCTTGATATCTTAGGTATGGGTAACATCTACAACCAAAAATCTTAAGATTGGTGTAGTTTGGCACCTTTTTGAAAAGAGTCTCAAAAGGAGTTTTCATTTTCAAAATAGATGATGGCATTCTATTTATCAAAAAAGTGGCTGTCAAGAAACTATCCACCCAATATTTAAAAGGTAATTTTGCTTGGAAGAGAAGAGCCAAACCTGTCTCGACTATGTGTCTGTGCTTTCTTTCAGCTACTCCGTTTTGCTGTGGAGTGTGTGGACAACTCATTTGATGGTGAATCCCATTCTCCTCCATGAGTTGCTTTAGTCTCAATGAGGTGAATTCTCCTCCGCCATCTGTTTGAAAGACTTTGATCTTTCTTTCAAATTGAGTTTCTACTAGTTTATGAAATTTTGAAAAGCATTCAAAAAATTCTGATTTTCTTCTCAAAGGGAATATCCAAGTATATCTGGAGTGATCATCTATAAAGCTAGCATAGTATTTAAACTTTTGACAAGAAATAATAGGTGCAGGACCCCATAAATCACAGTGAACTTTATCAAAAGGAAATAAACACAATTCATTTCTCAAAGTAAAAGGAAGTCTACAATTCTTACTTAATTGACAACTTTCACAAATTGAGACAGTTTTCTTCCAATCAGTAACTTGAATCAATTGTTTATTGCTCAAATGTTTCAAATAAACTTCATTCAAATGGCCTAAACGTTTATGCCATACATCAAAAGATAACTTATTTGATTTAGCAGCAGCAAGGTATGAGTAAGCAGTGGCTTGAGGAAGTTTTTGCTCCTCCAATGCATAAAGATCTCCTCTTTTAACTCCTTTAGCTAGCACTTGCCCCTGCTTGTTCTTCACAACAAAATCATTTGATGTAAATATAATAGAACAATCATTATCATTTGTAAGTTTGCTTATGGAAATGAGATTCTTTTTAATTTCTGGAACTACCAGCACATTATTCAATTTTAAGTCACTTTCATCATGTGTGTTTATTTGACCAATATGAGTAATATTAAGACCATCTCCATTGCCTACATATAGTTTTTGTTTTCCTTTGTAAATATGGCATGTAGAAACCTTACCAATGTCATTAACCACATGTGAGGTAGCTCCAGAATCTGCATACATAGCAGGATCAACTACATCTTCAAATGACAGTGCAGCCAAGGCTTTTGGAATTTCTTCAGGTTGGAAAGAGTGATCAAACCTATTCCAACACTTAATAGCAGTGTGGTTAGTTTTCCCACAAATTTGGCATGAAATTCCCGTACCTTGATTTATTTCTTTAGTTGGAGATTGATTGATGACAGTACGGTTAGGAGAAGAATGAGCAAATTGATTTGCAGTGTGGTTGCCTACAATTGGACTTGTATAATTTGGTCTGAAGCCTCTGCCCCTTGAGTTTGTATAACCTCCTCTGCTTTTTCCTTTTCCCCTTTGACTAAAATAAGCTTGATTCATGTTTGTCTTTTCTTCCTCAGCCTCAATCACATTCATTTGTTCATGAGATTTTAAAGCAAGTACAAATTGATTGAAGGTTGGATATGGGGCCTTAGACAACATAGCAATACGAAAATCTTTGTATTTGTTGCCCAATCCACGAGCTAAAGTAAAAACTTTACTTAAATCATCTATGGGCTTTTTCATAGCTGCTAATTTGTCACATAAACTCTTAAACTTTTTAATGTAATCATCTAGAGTTAAATTTCCCTTCTTCAAACAGTGGAGAGACTCACTAATATGTATCTCATTCTCTTTTGTAATAGAAAGGAGAGTTTCTTCTAGAGATGTCCATACCTGATGAGCGGTTTCCAACCCTTCAATCATGGCCAAAACTTCCTCCGAGATGGTGCCAAGTAGCCAAGACGTTAGCAATCCATCATTGTTGAGCCAAGTCAGCCGTTTCTTTTCATACTCACTTGAGTCTTTACCTGTCTTTTCTGCATTCTCACTTGATTCTTCAATATCTGTCTTTTCCAGCTCATATGGACAGCTTCCCTTGAGGTGATGTTCAGCGCCTAGACTTCTTACAAGGGGTAGAATCTGTGATTTCCACAGTAGGTAGTTGGTGGTGTTGAGTTTGATGGATATCAAACTTGAGCATTGATGGAATGATTGAATGGTTAGTGTTTCTTCTGATTTGGCCATGATACTACAGTAAGCTTGAGATATGATTTGAACTTGAATCTTCCCTAGGTGCAAAGCTCTGATACCATGAACACTTTGTATAATCTCAAGGTTTGTACACTCCAAAATCAATATTGAAAACACTGTATTCAACTCAATTAAGATTATACAAAGATTGATCCTATTTAACATGCACCTCCTGGAAAGAAATAAAAGGAAAGAATGACTGAAATTTTAAAAAAAAAGGAAAGATCCTAACTAATTAACTTACATGGAAATAAGAGAAAATCATAAAAGGAAATTGGTAAACATGGCAACGGTAGAATATTGCCAATAAGGTATTTCTTTAATATGGCTGTCAATCACCTATAATATTGGTGATTGATTGTTGACCTGCTGTTATGGAGAGAATTATTTTGCTTGCTGAGCTGTTGGTTCTTGTTCATTTGCATGAAGATCGATTAATTATGTTGCATAAAAGAATTACACAACACAGACACAAGAGCGACTTCAAAGCCAAATTGCTATGGTAAAAAAAAAAAAGTTACCCCTTTTATACAACCATAAAACCCACCGTCACTGTCACTTTGATGGGTAAATTGAAATGTAAGCCAAGCTGAAGTACTCTAGGTATAAATCCTAAACTTAAGCACTTGGGATTGACTGACTCAATAGAACCGGGAATCCAAATGAAGTGGATGGTTAAGGAATTTTTCTCAAAAAGAGAAGAAAAGGAATCACCATACAATAACGGATTTTTTTTTAAAAATAATGTAATTTAAAAAACAAAAAACAAATTTAGGGTAGTTTTGAAACTAATTCCAAATATGGGGTAGCTAAATCGTGTACATTGGTCACGCTTTAGCTAAATCGTGACCCAGGTACACGATTCCAAGTGAAAATCGCGTACCGTGTACGCAATTTACATGACACGTCTCCAAGTAGTGCCATCGTGGAAAAATACGCACTAGAAACACAAAACTCGTGTACGGTGTACACGAGTTCCACGTCGAACTCGTGTACCATGTACACGAGTTCGGTAACAATAGGTAAAATATTTCTGAACTAATACTTTAAAGTAATCTATTGGTTCAATGGCTAAAATATTAAGAAAGATTTTAGAGTGCAAGGGATCAATACTGGCTGTCTGCTCTTTCATTTCTTTTTTTCTTTTTATTTGCAAAATATATATATATATATACACTATATGATCTATATGTTTATTTTAACGTTTAGTAAGGGTTGAATACTTGTAAATTAGTTAATTTTTTCTCTTTATTTTTTTAAATTTTACACAGACAAATATATAAAATATAAATATTAAAAAAAACATATATTTTACAAAAACTAATTGTATAAATAAATTGTCTAGCAAAATCATTGGAATTTTGACCATTGATTCATTTACTCTTACCACTCTTAAATAGAAAGAGGACTAAGAAAGTGGTTGTTTCCTTAATGGACGAGAAAAGTTACAAAGCTATACATAAATTTATATATATAACATATTATAGATATAAAAGGAAAAAAAATATTTTTATTAAAAAAGAAATTTCCAAATATAGTAATCGTGTACGTGCTACACGATTTCCAAATGTAGAGATTTCTAAATATGGAAATCGTGTACGTGGTACGCGATTTCTTTGCAAACTCGTGCACGTTGTACACGATTTTTACCACCTCATCACCGCCACGTAGACCACCCTAAATCACGTACGTGGTACACGAGTTCATTGCTGGCAACAACTACCCTACATTTGTCAATACTTTTCTCTCTTACCTTAAATTTATAATTTGTTTTTTTTATTTACATTATTAAAATTAATTTTTTTTAAAACTACTCTAATTTTGTCATTTGTTTTTTTAACTACATTATTGGTGAACTTTGTCCTACAATAACACAAATGCAAACAAATTAATTATTGTTTAATCTTTTAAAGATTAAAAAGAGAAAAGAAGAGAATCTTGTTCAATAGAACAAATTCAATGTAAAAATAAACCGTGTGGGAACCTTGTCTCCGTTTAGCTAACAGGGAATTCATCCCTTGCTCACTCTCCACTTGATCAGGGATTCTTCATTTGGGATGGGTGTCCTTGGCTTTATTGGAAAAATAAACATCTCTGTTTCTAATTTGAGAAGAAAAAGATACAAATGCATTTTCAAACTAAATGTTTCATTTAATGCCATTAAAATAAGGGGAATTGCATGAGGTAGCCATTAGGAATTTTGTAATTGCAAATATAGCACAATGTAAAAATAATAGTAAATATGGCAATTTATTTGAATAAAATTTTATAATTCATGTTTTACTCTTATTTAATCTTGAATTGTGTTCGAATTCTTTTTAAAAAATTTTAAAAATTAATTTTTTTAATAAAAATTTTGTGTCACCAAACCGTTAAGATTTAACGGAAAAGTGGATGGAGGGACCATAATGAAACAGAATCCAAACCTCAGGGACTAAATTGTTGAGTTTGAAAACTTAGGGACCAAAATAAAACCTAACACAAACCTCAAGAACCAAAAGTGTATTTTTCCATAGTATAAAACTACATTGAAAACAGTAATTTAAACACATTAGTAAAATTTACCAATTTTGATAATTTATTTAAAGGTTATCCTAAAATCTATGACTTTACTTTTATAACTAACAATGAAATTAAACAACCACTTGGCTCAATCGCTGGGTGCTTGCCTTGGTTATTCCATGGTGGGGGTTCAATCCTGCATATACGCAGTTTACTGTTTATTTAACTACTAAATTTTAATCAAACAACCACCTGCTCAGTGGTTGAGCGCTTGCTACAGGCCCCGTTTGATAACCATTTGGTTTTTGGTTTTTTTGCTTACAATGGTTTTCATCTCTATTAAGGACACATTTGAATTCCTAGCAAAATTCTAAAAACAAAAACAATATTAAATTGTTTAAAATTTAAACAGTCATATGTTTGGTTACATTTCCTCAAGTGTTTTTATACACAAGTTATTATATAGTTAAAAACTCTTTTTAAAAAAATTTGCTTTCAAGTGTTTCTCACAAAGTGGTTTATTTCTCAATTTCATTTTTAGTGGTTGCCAAACACTAATTTTTTTTCAAAGTGATTAATTTTCAAAATTAAACCAAACCCACCCAAAGTTTGCTTTTCATAAGTTTCTAGGTTTAGTATGGTAGGCATAATAGCCTAGATCTAATGTTTTTGTACAAATTGCAAAGTATTGTTAGCAATTACATAACATTGTATTGAAAAAAAAATGGAGATATTTTAAGAAAATAGTTTCAAACGCACAGGTACCAATCTTTCTTTCGTTATTTTGCAGATATTTTAAAGTCAAAGAAATATTATTTTTATAATTAATTTTTTCACAATATTTTTATAATTAATTTTGTTGTAAAAGTTACGGCTAGAATTCCTTAATTTAATTCTTAAAAAAATTAATTTGGAGAGGCAGTATAAATGGATAGCAACGAATTTGAATGTATATTTAAATAATTAGAAATATGATGTGCATGGACGTATTACAAAGCAGTAATAATAAAAGTTGCAAATAGGTAAAGGAGGTCCATGGGCGTGGGATGAGAATGAGGTTGTTCAGACGAGTTCACCATATTCATCGAATCCAAGCTCTCTGAGAACCTCCTTGCACTCAGGAAGCTTCTCCTTCTTCAAAAAGCCTAATGGATTAGCCAGGCGGACGGGGTCTGGGATTCCACTGTTGTTGGTGATGCTGATTCTAGCCTTGTGGGCATAGCCGCCCTCTATAATTTCATTGCAATCAGGGTCCTTACTCTTCACCAACGACACCTCGCACTTCTCTTCCTCGTGATCTCCATCTGCCTCGATACTGTAACTCCCCGTCTTATCTGTCACTCCCTCATTGCTCAGTGTCACGCTCCCTCCTTCCCTATCTTTGCATTCCAATTTCACAGTTGCACCTGCAACAACTCATTTTTTCAAATTCAATTCTTACGACTTATCATTCAGATCCATTATTATTTGTTACTCTTACAACCCTTACCTTCCATGAATTTGCTGACTTTGGTGAAGAATTGGATGCGGCAAGTGTCACAGTACACTTTCCCCTCCACGAAGAACCGATCCTTCTCGCAGGATGCCATGTTAAGGAGCGTCATGAAGCAAATGGCTGAAATGAGCACGATTGTGGATTTCGCCATTGCGGAGGTCCCTCTTTGTTTTTGCTGAATCTTTATTTTAGTTCAGAGTCGTGGAGATCATGGACCATGGCTCTCTGCTTTTATAACTCCATTCTTGGGACTTCCCTTGCTTCCTTCTTATTTTTAGGACTTGAGGAATGTTTCCTTTTGACCCCCCTCAAACCTCTCACTCAAATTTCTCTTTTTTTTTTAGAATGTTTATTTTTGGATTGGCTTTTTAAATTAAAACACTATTTTTCTTTTTGTTTCTTTTGGAACAAACTGCTTTTCAATATTAGAGAAGTATGTGATGATCTGTGAATATTAGGTACATTTCTACCATGTGATCATGACTAAGGCATCAAATAACATTCTTAATGTTGATGGTTGAATTTCCATCCCACAATTATGTAAATATATATGTATGTACATCTACTTCTATATGTATACATATATACATATATAGAAATATCAAATTTATGGATCTCGTTGAACGATAGTTTTGTATAATCTTGAATCTTTAATGTTACTAACAAAGGAAGTGAAATTTTTTTAAATAAACTGTAACTTAAATAAGGTTGATGACGTGTATAGAAAATACATACATTTTTTATAAGTTGACAAATCGCTCTCCTCCATGCAAACGAATCATCAATCTCTTTTACTATCTCGTTTTTTTGTGATAGACATCCCTATTTCTTTATGTATATTTTTCACACAGGTTAGGCGATGTTGGAGTGATAAACATAAAAAGTTCTGAACCACCATCCTCTATGTTGTATAGAAACTCGATTGCTCCAGCCGCGACAATTGTCCAACAACAATCTGATACCAAAAGAAAATTATAACATAACAGATCTAATAAAATTATGTGCAATCATAATAATAATTGGAAAAAAAAAAAAGAATCGGATTTATGTTAAAAATGGTTTCCCATCCCCAAATGTTGTTAAACTAAAAAAAATGGTAAATGAAAAACAAAATTTAATTATATGATTGTGCGATATTATATCATCCAGACAAAGTCAATGTAGTTGCAGATGGCCTAAGACAGCTCTCACATCATCTTATATGTGATCTAGTATTTTTCTTCCTTAATTACTCAACGAATATCACAAAAAAGCAAATGATCTAGAATTTCTGAATTTCTAAACCTGCTGGGATTTCATATTTTGATTGTTATGTTTTTCTGGTGGATTTGGTCAAATATGATTTTGCTGGGTTCTGTTTGAATTTGTTTGAATTTGTTTGAATTTTTTCAATTTTTGCTTGGTCCCCTTGAAGTTGTTGGCTAATTGAATGAATTTCCTATCTGTGTTGTGTGTGTGATGTAAATGCTGGTCTTGCTTCCATAAACTAACCATTACTGGTAAAGTGGATCATGCCATAATAAAGGTGAAGCTAGAGTAGAAGACCAAAAGGAAGATTAACATGGTCTCTTGAAAGCTAGATATTAAACTATAAAACTACTCTTCTAGTTCATTTTTCTGTTATGTTAGTTGTATTCCATCTGTTGTATCTTCTTGCCTATTTAAGGGCTAAGCTTTAATGAAGCAAGTGTGCAATCCTTTATTTACTCTCAGATCTAATATGGTATCAGATGAGAATCTAATTCTCTGAGAGTTTTTCTTGCATCATTCGATCTTTTTTATCGCGATCTCGTGAAACCTTCGTTCAAGCCCTAATTCATGGTTGACGACGTTGTCACTGAAACAGAAGCGCATCAACCTGCTTCTTCTTCCTCCACGATTCAGCCTACCAGTTCTTCGGTTGTGGATCTCTACATCAACCCATACTATCTTCATCACTCTAATGGCACTAATTTGGTTTTGGTTTCAAAACCTCGTACGGAATCAAATTATGCTTCCTGGAGTCAAGCGATGGTCATCGGCCTCACGGTGAAGAATAAGATGTGCTTTGTTGATGGTACCCTGCCCCAACCCACTGGTGATCTTCGGCGCTCATGGATAATCTGCAATAGCATGGTAACTGCTTGAATTTTAAATTCTCTCTCTAATGAAGTGTCTGCTAGTGTTAATTTTGCCAAATCGGCAAGGGAAATCTGGCTTGATCTTCAGCAACGTTACCAGCGCAAAAATCGCCCTCGAATTTTTCAGTTGCGGTGTGAACTTTCCAACTTGGTTCAAGATCAGCAATCAGTCACTGCCTATTTCGCAAAGCTCAGAACCCTCTGGAATGAACTTACATCTTACCGCCCTTCTTGTTCTTGCGGTCGATGTACCTATGGAGGGGTCAAGGAGCTAGTCGACTACTTCCAAACGGAATATGTCATGACGTTTTTGATGGGCCTGAATGATTCTTTCGCACAAATCAGGACTCAGTTACTCCTTATGGAACCAGAACCAACTGTTTAGAGAGCTTTTTCTTTGGTGGCACAAGAAGTGGAACAACGGGCATCCACAATTCCTTCCGCAGTCTCTCCTGCAGCAACTGCCCTTCTTGTTAAGGCGAGTCCTGCTAGCACAGGCACCAATGCCTCTCGCACCTCTACCAACACTAAAAAGAAGAAAGAGCGCCCCTTATGCACTCATTGTAATCTGCAAGGTCATACCATTGACCGTTGTTACAAAATACACGGGTATCCACCTGGATACCGAAATCAGAGGACTGCTACCACTTCGGCTAAATCAGAGACCCCTGTTTCCTCGGCTAATGCTGCCTCTGCCAGTGATCATTTATCTGGTCTCACTGCCGAACAGTGTCAGGGCCTCCTTACTTTGCTGCAGACTCATCTCAACAAGGTAAAGTCTGGTGTTGATACCACTGTCTCAGATCCTTCCAGTGCCACACATGTCGCAGGTACTTATCACTTGCCCCTTTGATAATATGACCAGTGTCTGGGTTCTTGATTCGGGTGCTTCCACCCATATTTACTGTTCCAAGAAGCTTTTTAATTTTGTCAAGGTTGTTTCTGGCATGACTGTTTCTCTACCGAATCATACTCGCATATCTGTGGATTATATTGGCGATGTGCATGTTACTCCTGATATAATACTTCGTGATGTCCTGTTCATTCCCTTATTCAGATTTAACTTGATTTCAGTCAGTGTTTTAACTGATCAGTTGCCCATCATGATTAAATTTGTTGGTGATTCGTGTATCCTCCAGGACAAGTGCTCTTCGAGGATGATTGGCAAAGCTAGACTTTGGCAGGATCTTTATTTGCTTCACACTGATTCTGTTCTTGGCAACACACACACCATCTGTAATTCTGTCTACAAAAATAAGGGACATTCTCCTTGTAATAGTTTTGTCACTTGGCATGATAGATTAGGACACCTTTCTAACAAGCATTTGGATGTCTTAAAGGGTCTGTTGTCTGTAAAACCTTTTAAGAACAACATTCCTCCATGTTTGGTGTGTCCTTTGGTGAAACAACGCCGTTTATCTTTCCAATCAAACAATCAGTTGTCTGCAAAAATGTTTGATCTCTTGCACTGTGACACTTGGGGTCCTTACCAAACTCCCACACACAATGGCTACAAGTTTTTTTTAACCCTTGTCGATGATCACTCTCGGTACACTTGGGTTTTTCTAATGAAAAGCAAGTCAAAGGCCCTGTCAATAGTTCCGAATTTTTTCCAGTATGTGAAAACTCAGTTTGGTGTCTCCATCAAGGCTTTTCGTTCTGACAATGCCCCTGAGCTGAAATTTACTGATTTCTTTCTATCCCAAGGAGTCATTCACCAGTTCTCCTATGTAGAACGCCCTGAACAAAATTCCATGGTAGAAAGAAAGCATCAACACCTACTAAATGTTGCTCGAGCCTTGCTTTTCAAGAGTCGGTTGCCTATTCAATTATGGGGTGATAGTATTCTCACGGCTGCATATATTATCAATCGAACACCATCCCACATACTAAACTGGCAAACCCCATTTTTCAAGTTGTATACAAAGAATGCTGATTACCAAACCCTAAGAGTCTTCGGTTGCCTTGTATTTGCATCATCCTTGTCTGGACAACGATCAAAATTCCACCCTCGGGCAATACCTTCAGTATTCATAGGTTACCCTCCGGGAGTGAAGGGCTACAAGCTATACGATATTGAGAACAAAAAGATTTTTGTCTCACGAGATGTCGTTTTTCATGGAGACATATTCCCTTTCCACACTATTACGTTGCACGATGACATCATTGATCCTTTTCCAGACTTGGTATTGCCTAATTCACCGAATTACTCCGGTGTTCTTGCGACACAGATTGATATTAGCTCTCCTCTACATACTGCAGCTCCGCAAGTGGAACCATTACCTACTGATTCAGTGTCTAATGTTGCACCACCTGACATTGATACTCAGTGTACTGATGTTCATCCCAGTACTCAGCATGATGTTGATATCTTGGTTGCAGTTTCTCAGTCCCCAGACAATGGTACTATTGAACCTGCTCCTCGAAAATCCTCCAGGATCACTTGACAGCCTTCATATCTAAGGGATTATCATTGTGCTTTTCTTCAGTCAAAGCCTTTACCCAACAATGATACTAAGTTTCCCTTACATAAGTACTTATCTTTTGATATGTTGTCCCCAAGTTTTCAGAAGTTTGCTCTAACTGTTTCTTCTGATTTTGAGCCTCAGTTTTATCATCAGGCTGTTCCATTCAAGCATTGACGTGAAGCTATGAATGCAGAGTTGGCGGCTATGGAAACCAACAAAACTTGGAGCGTTGTTGCTTTGCCCGTTGGCCATCATTCAGTTGGCTGTAAGTGGATATACAAAGTCAAGTACAAAGCAGACAGCTCCATTGAACGATATAAAGCCAGGCTCGTTGCGAAGGGGTACACGCAACAAGAGGGACTAGATTACATCGAGACTTTCTCCCCTGTAGCTAAAATCGTGACTGTCAAGGTACTACTTACTCTTGCAGTCTCTTTCAATTGGCCATTAGTACAATTGGATGTAAACAACGCATTCTTTCATGGAGATTTAGTGGAGGAAGTGTATATGGATGTTCCACTAGGCTACAAACATAATATGGTTGCACTTAAGGGGGAACGTTTAGTCTGTAAACTGCATAAATCTATATACGGTCTCAAACAAGCATCTTGTCAATGGTTTGAGAAATTTTCACGCTCTCTTGACCCTAGGTTTCAAACAGTCTAAATCTGACTATTCATTATTTGTTAGAGGTAGTGGTTCTTCATTCATAGCCTTGCTAGTGTATGTAGACGACATTATAATCACTGGGGCATCTTCTACTGAAATTTCTATTCTAAAGGACCACTTACATTCTGTTTTCAAGTTGAAGGACTTGGGAAGTCTACGGTATTTCTTGGGTCTTGAGTTAGCACGTTCATCAAAAGGAATTTTTCTGTCTCAACGACATTATATACTTCAGTTGATTGAAGATTCAGGATTGTTGGCTTCTAAGCCATCCTCACTGCCTATGGATCCTCATGTCAAGCTCAGTGCAACAGAAGGGTCTCTATTGATTGATGTCACTGCTTATCGAAGGTTAGTTGGCCGCCTATTGTACCTTACGGTCTCACTGCCAGACATAACCTTTGCCGTTCACAAGCTAAGCCAGTTCGTTGCTCATCCACGACAACCACACTTAGCAGCCACCCATGCCTTATTAAGGTATCTCAAGGGAATGTCTGGACAAGGTTTGTTACTGCCAGCCCCGAGCTCGTTGCAGTTGCGTGCCTTTACAGACGCTGACTGGGCGTCTTGTCTTGACTCCAGAAAGTCGACCTCGGGTTTTTGTATCTTCCTAGGTGAAGCACTTGTCTCGTGGAAGTCGAAAAAGCAGACCACCGTTTTGCGTTCGTCTGCAGAAGCAGAGTATAGAGCATTGGCAGCTACAACCAGCGAGTTGATCTGGTTGAAACATCTCCTTACAGACTTGCAGGTCATTTCTGTCGCTCCTGCTCTTCTCTTTTGTGATAATGACGCTGCCATTCACATTGCATCCAATCCCACTTTTCATGAGAGCACAAAACACATCGAGCTAGACTGCCATTTTGTTCGAGATCACATCAGTCAGGGACATGTGAAGCTGTTGCCAATTCGGACTCATTTGCAATTGGCAGACATCTTCACCAAGTCGTTGCCTCGCCATTCCTTTGAGTCCTTGTTATCCAAGATGGGAATATTGAATATTGTATCCCCATCTTGAGGGGGAGTATTAAACTATAAAACTACTCTTCAGTTTATTAGTTCATTTTTCTGTTATGTTAGTTGTATTCCATCTGCTATATCTTCTTGCCTATTTAAGGCCTAAGCTTTTATGAAGCAAGTGTGCAATCCTTTATTTACTATCAGATCTAATACTAGAGTTTGTCGAAGTCTCTATTCAAATAAAATTTATACTCATTGGCTAGCTAACTACTTCGCAGTAGTAGTGGTCAGGATCGAACACATGGAGTGCGATTATAATTTGCCTAACTTAAGTTTACTGTGATGATTGGACTAATGGGATGATTTGGATGCGAGAGATTTAAATTGTTAGGAAAAATAAATGCTTAAATTAAAAGACATAAAATAAAATGTGGGAAAATAAAAGGATGGTAGATCTCACTTTGGGAATATGCAATCGGTTCTCGAAAGGTAAAATTGGCAGCAATTTGATGTTATCATCTCTCTATTGGGATAAACACACTATAATCTAAGGAAAAAAATTATAAATATGACTGTTGTATGTATGCTTACTATCTTAAAAAGTGGTTTAGAAAAAGAATAATTTTTGAAGATTTTTTTCCAAGCTCTTATTATATAATTTCATATTTGTCCCTCTCATTAATTATGACTCCCCCTTCCCACCCATCCCGACTTCTCCAGTTCTCCGTCGATTATCTCCCTCTACCCATCCAAATTATTACATTAATTAATAATAATTAATTTATGCTATTTTCTCCCACCACCCCTCCAAAAATCCACTTTTTCTCTCCCATAAAATCTCTGATTTAGTTTGACTTCCTCTCACTCATTCGGGAAAAACTTGACTGCATCGGATCTCCCTGCATACCACCATTAAAATGCTGACAACTATGAGAGATCATGAAACTTTTTTCTCATTTTCTACCTTTCTCTCTTTCTTAATTGTCAAGATTTTAATGGAGTATGTAGAGAGATTCCTACATACTGATATGTAGTCAAGTATTGTTCCACTCATTCCCCATAATGTCTTCTTAAATATTTATCTCGTTCGCTCATCCAAATTCCTTATCTCCCTTCTTTATCTCCCTCGATTTCATCTCTATCTCTTAGATACTTATCTTTTTCCCCTATCCAAATTCCTTACTTTCACTTCTTTTATCCTTCCTCACTTTTTCCCATCAGATATAATAATAATAATAATTAAAGAAGGGTGGGAAGGGTTAAGAATATCATTGTAAAACAACATTATTATTATTAGCATTTAAAATAGACATATGGCACTAGCATCATAATTACATCTTATCTTTTCTTATCTTACTATCTTAAAAGATGGCTAATGAGGACTATTTTATAAATTACAAGGCTTTCCATATACATAACAACCAACTAATTAAATCTTAACCTTTTGTCATTTTTTATTAATTTGTAATTTATTTATAATTATAAACTAACACAATAAATTTAAAATATTATTTTTTAACAAAATGAGATTCTAAACCAAAATTTGTCATTCATCTTATCATTTATTAATTACTATAATATAAACATTAGAAATTATATAGAATATATTTCAAGTTGGGTAGCAAATTAACAATTAGGGTTGTTGTGAGTTATTGGATAGATTTAATGACCGCATCTTCAAAATTGACAGACGTTTTTAATGATGGACAATGCATGTCTGTCGTCATTAAAGGTTTTTTAATACTAGTGTGATTGACTTTGATCGTTGTAAAAAAAATGATTGACTTTGTTCTGTACTCCTCCCGTCAAAGGTTTGAATTCTTATACTACCATTTTTTAATCTAATTAAAAGAAAGTCAACTTGGTGTATTCAAATTTTAAAAGAGAAACAAAGCTTGGTAGCAGGATATAATTTCAAAAGATAATGAATCACTTGAAATTATTTGTTGATTTTTCTATTCCATAGAAAAATTTATTTTTATTTAATAATAATAAATTTATTATTATGCTTTTTTTCTTTTTTAATATGCTTTATTTAAAAAATATATAATTTAGGGAGATTATTAATAATTAATTATGTTTTATTTATTTATTTATTTGCAAAATTTAACTATACATCTCAGAACTCAGAAGTTGTGAAAGTCTACCTACGAGAGAGAATATATATGGAGGAGAGATTTCAAAGAATCACAAAAGTTTGAATTTAATTTATATAGAAAATAAGAGATAGGATAGTCTCTAATAAAAAACCAAAAAGAAAAAAAAAAAAGAATAGTCTCTAATGGAAATCTTTATTTAGAAAATAAAGAAATATATAAGTTTGAATTTAATTTATTAAAAAAATCTGCATGTCGTGCAACATCGATGATTTTTTTAGGGAAAAAAATATTTTTAACCCTAAAAATGCATGAAACACTTCTGAACCACTGACTATTTTCTTCATTTTTCTTCCTATTTTTCTTAATTCTTTTTTTAATCTTTGATCTCGTGGTCGAAGGTATGTGCCGAAGGTATGTGCCAATTACCGCTGAGCTATGCTCATTTTAGTTTTTTTTTCTTCTTAATCCACATTACACTTTAATTGGTTTCTTATAAAAAGAAATATTGGAGAAACTTTTTATTTGAAGAGACTTGCTGCTGAAAAGTTTTACCAGTTCTCTCTCTTCTTTTTTTTTCTTATGCCTTTGTGGGCTTTGTTGAATTTTTTTTAGCTACCTCGAAAATATGCAACTGTAAGTTGATGGAAAAACAACTTTCAAGTTATTTATTCATTTTCATTTTAAATGACTTTTTCCTATTGTTAAGAACTTTATGATGGTTTTTTTTTCCCTACAATCTAAAATTACTAAAGCAAAACAACTTTTGATGTTTTTTATCTTCAAATATTTTTTTTGTGTTTTTCTTGTTGCTAAGATTTATGTGGGTTTTTTTTTTCTTCTTTTACTTTTTTGGGAAAAAGTATTTTTAACCCTAAATTTTGCTGGTTGTATTGATTTTAACTCTGAACTTTCAATTTCATCAAATTGAACCGTAAACTTAGCAAGTTGTATCAATTTTAACCCTCAACTTTCAATTTCATCAAATTGAACCATAAACTTATCAAATCATATCGATTTTAACCTCAAACTTGCATAAGTGTTACAATGTATACCTTTGGTTAACTTTTCACTTGAACCTACCGTTAAAGCACGCAAATGACTATTTTTTCATTTTTTTTCTTAATTCACATTGCACTTGAATTTGTTTCTTATAAAAAAAATATTGGAGAAACTTTTGCTGCTGAAAAGTTTTACGTGAGTTTTCTCTCATTTTTTTCCTCATGCGTTTGTGAGTTTTGTTTCTTTTTTTAGCTACTTCGAGAAACATGCAATTGGAAAAGCAACTTTGGAGCTTTTTTTTTTCTCATTTTAGATGACTTTTTCTTGTTCTTGAGAACTTTGTGAGAGCTTTTTGTTGCTATCTTAAGATTATGGAAGGAAAGTAACTTTGGATGTTTTTTTATCTTCAATCTTTTCTCTTGTTTATTGAGAACTTTGTGAGGGCTTTTTCGCTGCTATCTTAACATTACGAAAGGAAAGCAACTTTGGACGTTTTTTTTATTGATAACGCACGTAACGAGTTATTTTTTCCTATGTTTATTTGTTAGTCTTTGAGAATAAATTGACCAAAATCATATACTTTTATGTTCTTTTTGTAGGAATTGAATATTGAAGTTAAATCAGAGAAATTGGAGTTGATCGGGTGCTCGTGACCTAAAGAAAAGCAAAAGAAACGAAAAAAGACTCAAAATGGAAGCTTAATTAGTATGCAGACCCGGGAGGTAGCGTCGAGACACTGCCTCCTTAGCGTCTCGACGCTACCTAAATTCCTAATTTGATTATGGCGGTGAACAGGTCAACGTCGAGACACTGTTGACAGAATCCTTATAAAAGGAAAGTGATCTTGCACGACCAAAGGGGGTTCAATTTGGAAATCTTCAGACCTAATTTCGACAGGGGGCATTCTGGGGGAGTTGAAGCAAGGCCAAGGAGTGGGAACCACGTTTGAAGATGTGGAGATTGGGACGGGGACATGGCGGTTTCAACGGATTTGAGAGTTTTTTCTTTCTTTACCTTATCTCTTGTAGTTTTTATGGTTTTTCATTCAAGTTGTGATTGTAGTTCAATGACTATGAGTAGCTAACTTGTATGTCTTAGGGATTGATGTAGTCTTTTAGGTTTTTGGATTAATTATTGGGTTGTTTTGTGCCTTTATTTTGTTCATGCAGTTATGTTTAAATGCTTTCAATTAATTGGTCATTAGTTGAATGATTTTATGTTGAATCTTGCTCGGGAGAGAGAATTTAGCTTAGACTTTGATTGCATGACTAAGGTAGAATTCTAAGATCAGAAGATTTAGAATAACTTTAGAAGTTGTAAAAAGGAACTAAACTCAAAGTCTTGCATGTTAATGAACTTAGATAGGGATATCATGTTTATTGTATGCATGAGAATCAATTATGCTCGGGAAAGATATTTGTGATTTAAGGTTCTTTGACTTATAAAATAATTGCACGTTAAAAATTCATTCCCTTTAATTAATCCTACATCTAAATCGATGAAATCAAATCCGTAAGAATTTGTCCAATTGAATTTCCATCCTTTAATTTGCATTATCTTTTGATTCATCGTTCTCATCCTAGTGTGATCTCTAAATAAAATTGAGCAAAACTATTCATGGTAATTGATCTAATTTGAAAACCAATCTAGAGGACGACATTCTCTTTTCAAATCACTATATTATTACTTGACCCGTACACTTGCGGTAGCAAAATTGCACATCATTTATCTTCAATCTTTGCTAGTTTTTTCTTGCTGCTAAGAACTTTGTGGGTTTTTTTTTCTTCTTTTATTTTTTTCTTGCTTATTTGAATAATGGCAAATCTAAGAAACGAAAACAAAGAAATTTCGAGTTTTTTATTTCTCATATTTCTGGTTTTTTCTTGTTGCCAATAATTTTGAGAATTTTTTTTTTGGATAACAATGAGAATAATAGTCTGAGATATTTGATTTCTTCTCATAAAGAGTTTTTCCAACAAATTTCTTATAAAAAACCAACTCAGGTGCCATGTGAATTAAAAAAAAAAAAAAAAGGAAATTTTCATGCTTTAATGGAAATTCAAATGAAAAGTTCACCAAAGGTCTACATTGCAATACTTATGCAAGTTTAAGGTTCAAATTGTTATAATTTGTTAAGTTTGAGGTTCAGTTTGATGAAATTAAAAGTTTAGTGTTAAAATTGATTCAACCTGCTAAGTTCAGGGGTCAAAATTAATTTTTTTCCCTACTTGTTTTTTCTTGCTAATTAGAAGAATGTGCAAATGTCGGAAATGACAACAAAGAAATTTCGAGTTTTTTGTTTCTCATATTTGCTAGATTTTCCTTGTTGGCAATAACTTTGTGATTTTTTTTAATAACAATGAGAAGAATAATCTGGGATATTTGATTTCTTCTGATAAAGAATCTCTAACAAATTTCTCACAAACAACCAACTCATGTGCTATTGAATTAAAAAAATAAAAAGAGGAAATTATCAATTAAATGCTTTAATGATGATAGCACGCATGACGAGCTACTTTTCTGGTTAATTATTATTAGTCTTTAAGGATTATTCGGCCATTTTTATGCACTTTCATGTTTATTTTGTAGGGAATGCATTCTGGAATAAATTAGTGAATTAGGAAGTTGTTCAGATGCTCGGGACCTAAAAAGTGGCAAAAGAATGAGGAGGAATCGAAGTAGAAGTTACTTAAACTTGAAGACCCAAGAGCGCAGCGTCGAGACGCTCCCTTTTGCCGTCTCGATGCTGCTGCAGACACTTGTCGAAGCCATTTTTCTGAGAGCACGGCGTCGAGATGCTGTGTTATAGCGTCTCGATGCTGGCGATTTTCCTAATCTGAATAAGGCGGTAAAAGGGATAGCGTCGAGATGCTGGCCCTAGCGTATTGACGCTGTCAATAGATTTGTTATAAAAGGAATGTGATTTGGCTGAGCTTAGGGAGTTCTTGTGGACAATTTTTAACCCTAAATTCGATTGGAGACCTTCTGTGGGAGCTGAAGCTAGGACAAAGAAACGGGAGTCAAGCTTGAAGCCGTGGAGATCGTGGTGGGGACGTGCAGTTTCGACGGATTCGAGAGTTTTTCCCTTTCTTTCCTTATCTCTTGTAGTTATTATGGCTTTTAATTCAATTAATGATTGTAGTTCTAAGACTATGAGTAACTAAGTTGTTTGTCTTAGGGATTGATGTATTCTTTTAGGTTTATGGATTGATTTATGGGATGATTGTGTATTTATTTTATTCATGCAATTATTTTCCTAATGCTTTCAATTAATTGGGCATTGATTGAATGATTTTGTGTTGAATCTTGCTTGGGAGAGAGGGTGTTTAGCTTAGATCTTGATTGCATGACTGAAGTAAAATTCTACGATCGGGAGATTTAGAATAACTTTTTAGAAGTTGTAAAAAGGACTAGACTTAAGGTCTTGCAAGCTAATGAACTTAGATAGGGATATCAGGGTTATTGTATGCATGAGAATCATTTATGCTCGAGAGAGATATTCGTATATTAAGTTTTCTTGACTTATAAAATAGTTGCACGTTAAGATTCATTCCTATTAATTAATCCTAAACCTCAATTGACGAAATCAATTCCCTAAGAGCTTTTCCAATTGAATTCCCACCCTTTAATTTGCTTAAGTTTTGATTTACCTTTCTCATTCTGTTGTGATCTCTAAATAAAATTGAGCAAGACTATTCACCATAATTACTCTAATTAGAAAACCAATCCAGAGGACGACATTTGATTGTCAATCACTATATTATTACTGGACCCGTATACTTGCGGTATGCAATTCGCACCGCACACATCAAATGACAATTCAAATGAAAAGTTGATTAAAGGTCTAAATCATGCAATACTTATGCAAGTTTGAGGTTCAAATTGATACATTTGGTTAAGTTTGAAGTTCAGTTTATTGAAATTGAAAGTTTAGGGTTAAAATTGATACAACTTGCTAAGTTTAGGGTCAAAATTGATATTTTTTTTTCCTTTTTTTATGTAGTGCTTAAGAAATGGACTATTGTGACTATAATACTGGTTGTCCATTGAAGTCGGGTATTTTTTTTTTTTTTTTGCCTCATCCAAAAATGCATTTCATTAATTTTTTCTTCCACACTTTTGATTCTCAATTTATCCATCAGGAAACACAAGGCAAGAAAATATTTGTACCTCCAATTACAAAATTCAACTTCATTTGAAGCAAATTGTACTGAAAAAGAGAAATAAAAGGGGTAACGCCCCAGGCCCAGGATTCAGAATCTGGATTCGGCCCCTAACGACGCCGACATTCCCTTGCGACCTAGCCACACCACCAACTTGTCTGAAACTACTTCTAAGATTGAAGACTATCCCCACAAACCAACACGAGATCCTTTTATCATGTTTTGTCCTCACTCACATGCTTCCTAGGAAAATTCCCAGGAGGTCACTCAACATAGAATTTCTCCAAGCCAAGCACACTTAACTTCAAAGTTCCTATAATTGGGACAAATATGGTGGCGTGGTCAAGTCTCAGGGGATGCAGGGAAATGTCGGGACCATCAGGTGTCGAATCTGGATTCCAAATTCTGATTCAAATCCTGAACCTGGGCGTTACAAAAGGAGGAGGATGAATGGTTTCAAATATGATTATTCAATTTTATGTTTTAGATTTTTCCCTTTCTTAACTTGTAATGCACACAAAACTAATGGATGAATTTCCCAAATGATTTTTTTTCTTCTTCTCCTGCCTGGTCTATACCCATTTAATATTTCCTATAAATTGACATGTTAAAAAATATATATAATTAAATGTACAAGTTAACATTCACAAAAAGTTGTTTGTATTTATCTCAAAAAAAAAAAAATTTGTTTGTATTCATCTATTTTTCAATGAAAATAAATTTGTACAAAATATTTTTTTACAAGTAAAGATAAAATTTTAAAAGATTTATGTAAATAAGAATAAGAATTTGAAACCAACCTTTTCTATTTTATAAAATTAAATTATATTTTAACTTTTAACTATATAATTATAATTATAATTTGATTATAATAAAATTTACTAGGGATTAATATTTAAAAAAATTGAAAATCCAAGAACTAATAAAATTGTTTCACATTCAATTTATTTGTAAATTAAACTCTTTTGTATTTCTACACAAGTCATAAATAGGCATTTAAATCAAAAGCCCCTCCACCCACCCACGTATAAATATTTTTTTTTTAAGACAAAACATATTATCATTAACACAAGCAGTCACAGTACAAAGTACATTTACAATGAGTTGGCGAACCCATTGTTAATAGCCATGAAGGAAAATCTAATAACCATAACATGGTTCTATCCGTAGCTAAATCATCCTTGGCTAAGGCATCTTCTCTCCTATTGTTATTCCTAGGAATATGAGAGAAAGTTAAACTAGAAAACTGAGTAGCCATATCACGGATTTGGATAATCCAATGATGCACATCTGATGTAATCTACAGTTCCCAATTTATCATGCTTATTGTGATTGAAGGATCTGAAAAAATTTGGACCGTCTTGTATTTCAAACGTTGCAATAAATGAATACCATGAAGGATGGCTTGGACTTCTACTGCAAGCGGTGTAAAAAGTGTTCGATCGCTCATTTCCATAGTTGTTATCATCTGACCATTAGGTCCCAATACAACCATACCATATCCGACTCCCATAGAATGCATATTCACCGCAGCATCAGTAAACAATTTATAACCTTCCGTCTTATTACCTTGATCTATTTCTCGAATTATAGCACCAGATCGTACACATTTCAAGTCAGGCCTTGTCTCCTTCCAATAACTATGAATCCATTCACAACGTTGCTTCCAATCCATAATCTCCATGCCTCTGACTGAACTGTTTCTGTTATTCCAGATAGTCAAAAAGGCTATACAAGCTTTTTCAAATTCTTCTTCATGAAGATTCTTTGCTAAGCAAATAAGTCTATCTGCAAAATTATTTATGTTCGCAATATCCCTGTCAAACCTGTAAAAAATTTGATCACAGATTAATTTAGCCCTCTTGCATCCACATAAAGCATGATCCACTGTCTCCTGTTTAGACATACACATCTCACACAAGGGTGAGACATCCATGCCTCGCTTCATTAAACACCAATTAACTGGCAAACAGTCACAAAAAGCCTTTCAAATAAAAAGCTTAATTTTGGACGGTATTTTAGCCTTCCATAAAGTATCCCACCACTGCTTTTGCAAATTTTCACTTGAAGACACCTGTCCCAAAACTAAGTTCATTGCAAGTTTATATACTCCCCATTGGACGTATAATGCCATATCCATTTATCCTCCTCATCAATAGCGCTAATAGGAACAGTGGCTATTAATTCTGCACCCTCCACATGCACCATACTTCGGATTTTATCCAAGTTCCATCCATTTGACGGGGTAATAAATTTTGATATCTTTGTCACCTCTTGATTAGACATCTCGCAAATAGGTAATGGTTTAAAAGTTGTTTCTCTAGGGATCCATGGATCGTTAAAGAAATTTGTGGTTTCACTACAACAATTAAGGTCTTTCCCGACGCTCTTTCTCCCGACGCCGTAAAATGCGTCGGGAGAAGTGGGGTCTGCCGACGCCGAAATAACGATGTCGGGGAAAAAAAATTCGTCAAGTTTCTGCCGACGCCGTCATTTACGGCGTCGGTAGAAAGCACTTCTCTCGACGTCGTTATTTTCTGCGTCGAGAGAGGAGAAGGCTGGTACGTCTCTCCCGACGTCGTTAGTAACGGCGTCGAGAGAGATCGTCACTGCCGACGCCGTTAGTAACGGCGTCGGGAGTGATCCATTCTAAAACCCTATTCCCTCTTTTAATCTCCAAACTCACGCTCCCTCTCCCCTATCTTTCTCTGCTGCAATTTTCGAACCCCCCCCTCGTCTGTTCGCCGCCGCTCATTCGGCCTTTCGCCATCGTCTCGTCTCCTTCCGTCGCCGCCGCTCGTTCCGCCCTTCGTAGCCACCGCCGCTCGTTCCTCCCTTCGCCGCCGCCGCCTCTCTCTTCGTGTATTTGGTAAATATATCTCTATCTCTAGATGTGGGTTTTTCCTTGGTTATTTGATTAGCGCCGTTCTTATTCATTTTCTTTCTCTGGTTCATAGTTCGAAACTGAATCGCTGGAGAGTTTTTCCGATTCACTGCGTGATTCGTTTTGTCGTACTGGTGAGAACTCCTTTTAAAATCTTCAACCTCTTTGATTTTCTTCTCTGTTGTCGTATTTTGAAGTTTTAATTTGTGACTATTTCTTCAATTCGAATTACAATTGAACGTTATGTGAGTTTTTTTTTTTTCTGTTTTATTCTCTTCTTGTTTGAGTAGCTTGGGAGTTGGGAGATACTGTTTTTGTTTTCTATATAGTTTGTGCATTGATTTGAATTGTTTTTGCTGTTCTTAGTTTGATTTCTTTGAATCTTTGGTGTTTTCTGGACTTTGCGTGGTTGTTTTTTGATTCATGGATTCGTTTTGGTGATGGACTGTTGGTCATTTCTTTTTCCTCTGTGATCGGTATGGGTTTTGGGTAGAATTATTCTTTGGATAAATGAAAGAATCTAAGTATGGAATTTCAACTATGGATGTGGACTCAAAGAAAAGTATTGTTTGCTTGTTAGAGGAAAAATTCGAACTGTTTGGGTAGGATAAGCCTTAGGAGTTGTTTGGTACCTAATCCATTTTCCATTTTTTTTTTGTTTTTGGAAAGAATAACTCAACTTATGTGGCAGTTCTGTTTTTGGAAATGATTTTCAAAAACACCCATTTAATGAATCCAATTTTTGAAAATGCATGTTGGTTTCTTTGTCCATCGAGTTTCATGTTCATAAACATAGAATGGGGTTGAAAAATAGAATATCCTATTGTCTTGTGAAACATAGCCTCTCTCTATCTTAGCCTTCTTTCTTTGTGTATAAGCATCCTCTCTATCTCTGAGGCTCCTGTCTCTCTCTATCTTTTCTTTTCTTCAAAATGAATTCTACTAAACATATATTCATTTTCTGTATTTTTAAAGTTCACTACCGAACATAGTAATTTGAGACTTTTTAATTTCAATAAATATATTATTTATTTGAGAAGCATCCAAGTGTTGGTACCAGAAGGTACTATTTATTTGAGAAATTTAGTTCCCACTAGGATGGGGAAGTGGGGTTGGAGTTTCACAGGGATTGGATTTGGATACCCTCTGGTTTGTTTTAGATTTGAAATGATAATAGCTCTAGCTTTTAACCACAATCCTCACGTCTGTGGTTTGTTATTTTGCACTAGACACTTGAACGTGGTGTAATCCTCCAGTATCTGTACTAAAAAGATTACTGTTGATGTGTGATGGTTTATACTATAGGTTGCGGTTAATGCTAGCTGTAGTCTAATCGACTTTTTGATCATTTATAGTTAGGTTTTAGATCGTGGTTAAAAAGAAATTATAATCTATAGGTACTTACATTTCTTTTAGACTAGTTAGAAGACTCATTCATTTTAACCACTTCTTTTTTGAGAATCCAAAATCTAATATCTAAAATCGAAGTGTGGTTTATGCTCAAGTTTGGTTTTAAAGACTCCTAAAGGTTTGACGAATTAATAGGAGTATTCTTTTTTAGAATGAAAGTTTAGGATCAGAGTTCAGTTTTTCAAAAGGTTTATTTCATTTGTTAAATTGACTACTTTTAATTTTCAAACTATTTGTATGGTTTAGCTTATTGTATAATTAGATATCAAACGATTAAGAATTGGTAAAGGTTGGAAAAATCAAATATTCTGTTAAAAGTTGTTTGTTGGTTTGTCTAACTACCCCATGTTTTGAACCAGAATATTTGACTTTTTTTCTGAAATTTATTGTAAAGTAGAAGACGTATTTTAATTAACACATGTTGGTTTTGCTTCATATTTATTAATGTTGTTTTGTTTTGCTCTGTCATTGTTGCTAAATTAAAGTTCCATACACCATTTGTGTTGGACTTGAGGGCCTTGGGCATTTGGCTAAAAGGTTTTGGTTGCGGTTTCTCGTCATCCACCATGAATCATTTCGTTTGTCCTTACCATTATGTTTGTTACTAATTAGCATCGGACTGACCCGCTTTGAGCAAGCTTTGTCTTTGTTTTTTATGGTTTAATTGCTTGACTCTTCAATGATTTGTATAATGAACTTTTTTGTTGCGTTGGTTTGAAGTTTTAGCTCATTTTTTAAAATTACTTGAAATGATTGTTTAGTTAAAATGTTAGTTTAACCCGAGTTTATATATGTTGGTTGGTTTGTTGGTTATCCTGCAGTTATGGTAGCAAATGAATATGGTTGTTTAAATTTGTTGTTATCTTAGTTCTATATATATTTTAGGAGTCTATCAACTCATGTAACAATATTTTAATGATCTTACTTATGAATGTGCATATGTATGTTTAACATTTCTCTTGTCTATTTGAAACAAAGGTTAAATTGGTTGTTAGTTCATTAATGATTTGTTTAGTTTAATATGTTTATAGTTTGGCCCTAATAATTTAGTTCTTAGGTTCATGTTTTTATACATCAAACTATTAGTTTTGTGGTTTTTCAAACTTAACCTTGGATTTTTTTTTTTTTTTTTTGTGATTCAGTTTTGTTTCGAGACGTTTAAATTGAGTTGAACCGAGATTGTGGGTAAGATTATGCCTTTTGAATGCTTTTTTAGCTTCAGTTCATATTGTTGCTATCCCACAACTATGGTAGCAAATGATATTGTAGGTAGTTTGTTTTAAGCTAGAGTTTATAGTTAATGATGTTGTAATCTTTGCTCTCTCACATTATGAATTAAGCTTTTGCAACAGACCTCTCTGCCTTTGTTTCTCTGTCCTTCTTCAGCATGTCTTTAAATACACATTAGATGAGTTGGGAGATTAGAAAGATTGCAAGCAGAGAGATTAAGATAGTTTGATTGATTTTTGAGAGAAATGCAAAACTAGGGATTGATTTTTGAGAGAAATGCAAAACTAGGTACTGCATATAAAATAAGTTAATGTAGTTAATTTGCTAAATCCATAATATCAAGCTCCAAATACCCAAGTATATGAAAAATCCCAATTGTGAGAAAAGTATATAATTACCTAGCTCTTGAAAACTTGTCTGACTAATTGATGTCAGTACTTTTACCCACATCTTATGTTTTATATACTTATGGACAATGCTAAGATTTTTCCTTTCGTTCTTTGAATAAAATCATTCACTCTAGTTATCTAAGCCACAATGCTGTCACATGCCTCCTTCCTTCAAAAGTTTTGCCTTAGAAGTGAGAAGTCTCACCATTCAAATTAAAAGGAAGAAAAGGAATTTCTCTAAACTGCCTGCACCATCCATATGAAGCTCGAGTGCAATGTATATTAAGCTCATGATTGCTTTGGCCTTTGTTTAGTTTAAAGCTCATTGTTTGTAGTTTGAAATGGATCATCCATTTTACAAACTTTGTGAATTGCTTGTGACTTTGCCCTTCTTTGTGGATAGGGCGTCCCACGCTTTCTGCCGACGCGTTGACCACCGCATCGGCAGAAATGGTCTCTCCCTACGTGATAGTCAACGCGTCGTTGCTCCCCACATTATGTGTCGGCAGATAAGGTCTTTGCCGACGCATGACAAATACGCGTCAGCAGAGGCTCTGCCGACACGTCTTTCCCGACAATTCTCCCGACGTCTGAATACACGTCGGTAGAACCTTTGCCTTGAGTTCAATATAACTTTTCTCCATGGTTGGACTTGGAATTATATTTTCTAACTTGAGTAATTCATAAAAATATTCTCCATGGGTTAAGTCCTCCATGAATTTTCATTCGAGGGTATGTGAACCAGGTTTTTGAGAGGGACATTCACTTTCAACTTGCAAGATAGCTACTGCTGTTTCTACAGTGATACCACATATCTCTCTCTTCTCTCATTCAAACTCTTGGTTTCTCCATTCTCCTCTCACGTAAGTTCACTTCCCTTTCCATTATCTGGGCTTTCTTGTTCTCTCTTCATCACGATTTTTGATATATACACATTGCTAACTTTTAAAGACTTAGGTTGAATAGGAGTGTAGATTCTTCAACAATGAATAAGGAGTGGATTAAAATTCGAGATAAACTTTCAACAGAGTATAAGGATGGGGTTGCTCAGTTCCTAGAGGTGGCAAAGCTTCACGTTACTGATCTAGGAAAAACACGGTGCCCATGCAAGAAATGTATGAATGCAATATGGCAGTCATTAGACGGGGTGGAACGACATCTACTCACATTTGGAATATCCCCCTCTTATAGTCAATGGGTGTATCATGGTGAACCAGTCGACTTATTCTTTTGCGCATGCCTAAACGAATAAGATCCCGAGCCCACACAAAACCTCGCCAAAAAACCGAGCAGTTACTCCTAATTGGAGCACACAACAGCGATTCCTAATATGCATATGTAGCCTGAATCACTCTAGAAGCTAACAAATTGGGATTGTTGTACAATCGCCAAACTTGCTTTGCTAACAGTGCTTTATTAAAATTCACCAAATTTCTAAAGTTTAAACCTCCTATCTCCTTTGGGCGACACAAAGTATCCCATTTTTTCCAGTGGATCTTCCTTTTGGAATTTGTGGAACCCCACCAAAACCGAGCCATCATTTGCTGAAGATCATCACACAAAGTTTGTGGGATCTGAAAGCAACTCATAATATAAGTTGGTATGGCTTGGGCCACACTTTTGATAAGTGTCTCCTTACCACCAATAGAAAATAAGTTCCCCTTCCACGCCTGAAGTGTTTGCCAGACTCTTTGTTTGATGCTTTTAAAATCATCTTGTCTATTTCTAGAAAAAGTAGATGGGACCCCAAATATTTCTCCAAATTGTCAACCATAGGCATTGCCAGTAAACTAGAGAGAGTAGACCGAAAGTCCATGGCTACATTTGTGGAAAAAAATAAAGCAGATTTGTTAGTATTAACAATTTGTCCCGACGCCAACTCATACCTTTCTAGAATTGACCAAAAAATCCAAACCTGCTCAATAGATGCTTGGCAAAAAATTAGGCTATCGTCAGCAAAGAAGAGATGAGAAGTCTCATGGCAATGTTTATTTACCTTGATAACAGTCATTGTCTTTCGAGTCATAGCTCCAATTATCATTGAGGAAAAAGCTTCTGAACATAGCAAAAATAGATAAGGTGAAAGAGGATCACCTTGTCGTAGTCCCCTTTGAGGTACTATGTTTCCAGTCGGCACCCCATTTAATAGCACAGAGAATTTGGCAGTCTTGACACAATCCATAATTAAAGCCACCCATTTTGTGTGGAAGCCCATCTTCACCATCAAACGCTTCAGGAAACTACATTCGACCCGATCATAAGCTTTACTCATGTCGAGCTTTAAAGCTAACCACCCCTTGCGACCCTCCCTTCGAGATTTGATTATATGCAGGCATTCTTGCCCCATAATTATATTATCAAAAATCGACCTCTCCGATACAAAAGCAGATTGGTTTTCTGAGATAATATGTTGCAAGACTCCTTTCATTCTGTTGACTAACACTTTTGCAATTATCTTGTAGGCCACATTACACAAACTAATTGGTCTAAAATCTGACATCTTTTTGGGATTATTTAGTTTAGGAATGAGCGCAAGATATGTAGAGTTCTAGTCACCAACAGAGCGGGATTGGTTTAAAATTTCTAGACAATTCAAAATAGTAGTATCACCAATCTCAGTCCAGAACTGCTGATAGAAAAGTGCTAGAAAACCATCTGGGTCAGGTACCTTTGACGGGTGCATCTGTTTGATTGCTCTTTCAATATTTCCACGAGTAAACGGTGCTAGAAGTTGATCATTCATATTTGAAGTAACCTTTTCCTGAATGTCCTGTAAAACATTATCCATGACTTCTGACATCGGATTAGTAGATGAGAATAAATTTTCAAAATAAGATTGAAAAATCTTCTCCATCTCCTAACGATCAGAAATCCAAGTGCCATCCACATCTTCTATCCCACTGATTTCATTTCGGTGTCTTCTGGTAGTAGCATGAGAGTGAAACCATCTAGTATTCCGATCACCCCACTTTAGCCAATTTTCTCGAGATCTTTGTTTCCAGTATATCTCCGCCTCTTCCAACTGAAAGATTGGAATTCCCAATTCCGTTACAGCGGAAGCAATTGGACCGAATCGTATTTTAATTAGGTTCGTCAAAATACCCATACATTGGCAAATAATTTCAGAAACAGAAATTCTTAGGCTAAGCAATTAATTTAGATCTAATCTAAAGAATGAGAAACACAAACCTCCGTTGACGACTCTGAATTCTTCAACGAACACCACCACGAGGTTACCCCACTATTCTCTGAGATTGAGAACGGAGTGGTGGGACTCCTTGATCTTGAATTTGGGAAGTAGAAAAACACAGAAGAATTTCCTCTGTAACTTTTGCTTGAGAGAGAATGAGAGAGGGAGAGAGATGAGGAGAGATCTTGTTGATTCTGCCGAATGAGAATGAAGATCTCTGATCCCTCAGCGTCTAATTAATGTGAGGGGAGGCAAGATCAAATCTTAACCCTCCTTCTAATCAGATGGCTACTAGATTATCTGATAACCTAATTAATTAATTAAAATTAATTCAATTAATTAACTATATGCTAATCAATTAATCATATTAATTAATTAAGCATATTTACATTTAAATCATATTAAATGCATTGCCCTCACATAATACATAGTTTTAATTAATCTTAATTAAATCACATTTAATTAGTTCAATTAAACCAATGAATTAATTAATTCAAAATTAATTAATTCTTTGATATATTAAATATCACATATTTAATTAAATTGAACATTTGAATCATATTCAAATGTGCATCTCTCTTATAACCTATAGTTTTAATATAATTCACATTCATATTAAAATTAATCTATAGATATTAATTTAATTAAATCACATTTAACTAAATTAAATTGAACAATTAATTAATTCAAAATTAACTAATTTTATAATTAATTAAATATCAACCATATTTAATTAATTACATATTAGAATCATATTCTAATGTATCTCTCATATATTATAGTTTAATTAAATCACATTTAATTAGACTAATTGAATAATTAATTAATTTATTCACTAATTGAATATCACGTATTTAATTAGTTATAAATTTGAACTCTTTCAAATATATAATTCTATCAATTTAATAAAGTTTAATCTCACATTAAACTTTATATTATAATGTATCACTATACATTATATTAATTGTATCTCATACAATTAATTGTATCTCATACAATTAACTTGATTCCCATATTGAATTTGAACTATTCAAATTCTTTCAAGATAAATTGTTCCCAATTACTCTTTACGAGCTACAGATCAAAAGCTCCAATGATATGAGGTTAACTGACTAAACTCATTAATCGAGTTAACCAATATTCATTAACTGTGGGTCACTCCACTAAAGACCCACAACTGCACTCTTCTCACTGTAGAATATTTCTGTGTCCACGGATATTGACCAATAACGGTAAGTCAATCATTCACGAGTGTTCGTAACTACAGCTGGGTCAAATTATCGTTTTACCCCTGAGTTACCTCTGGCTCCTTAAGTACCAATGCTCCTCTAATGAACAACCTGTTTATGGTCCAACTAGTAAACAGAAAGTCCCTCTAGGGCCAGTGAGTGGGCGGGATCCCTTTGTTCAAGACCCGGAGTCACCACTTAAGGGAACACTCATCTACTTCTCCTAGAAGCAGGAAGGAGTGAATTCCATATTGTGTTGTCATGTCCCTAGCCCTCCACTCGGTCTTGTCCCCAAGAAGGTAGGCTTATTGAGTCGGCGTGCAGACCACTCTCACCCATACTAATCAAAGGACAATCCCTCATGAGAAGAAGTTCATGACACACTCAGGATTAAGACTGAGTTACCTAGGTCATCCTATTGAAACAGTAACCTAACTAGTTAACGGTGTTACATCTAGTGGTTTACTATTTCGTGGTCCGGTCTTATGCAAACTCATTGCATAGGATACCTCCGCTCGCATGTCTCCTACATGGACGCCTTGGATCAATACGTCTGTATCGAATTCAAAGCGGGCCGTATCTCATAGTGTTACTAGGATAAGGTACCCAACCTTATCCTTGTATTATAGACCTTTTAGGTTGTTACTTGAACACTGATCCCCGTATGTCCCCACATATTAGTTCAAGTTATAAATAAACAACCTTGGATCTTAGTTTATTGGATTTGGGTCATATTGTGCAATTTTATACTTAAAATGACAATAACACTTTATTGCATAAATCTCAATAACACTTTATTGATACAAGTGTATAATTCGTTAACATTCACTATCTACGAGTTTTAGGACATAAAACCCAACAAATTCCCACTTGGACTAAAAATCTAGTTTAGTGGGATGTACAATATTCTATACCAGCAGTGGGTGTATAAATACATGTATAATACATAAAACGTATTTACAATGTACAAATACAATAAACAAGGGCATCAATATACCCATTACATAATGGTATCACTATACTCATTACACTTCTCCCACTTGCCCTAGATTACATCTTTGTACATAACTCGTAGACCTAGACCTTCTAGATGACCCTCATACACTTTAGCCGAGAGAGTCTTCGTGAATGAATCAGCAATATATCCCTTAGATTCAATGTGTTTGCTTGTCTTGCAATAGGCAAGTTCATATTTGGAACACTTTCCAAATTAGGCTTGAACTTCCTAAGTCATACAGTCTCTATCGCTGCTTCATAAGCAACTACTTATCGACCTATATGGTCGAGACTGCAGATAAGTCGTACTATAGCTCCTCCATTAAGAGTGAACACAGACAGTGTGAACATCTATGTGTTAGTGTATCTAGTAAGGATCCAATCCTTAGTGCCATACATGAGTATATAGATCCTCGTTCTCCTAAGATACTGGAGGATGTACGTAACGGTTCTCCAGATATCAAATCCTAGATTTGATTGATACTTACTGACAACCCTACTGCATAGGGCATATGTCTCAAGTCTTCAACATCTTGAGGTGTCTCAGGACACAGTTCCTTAGACAAAAGAATTCTATGCCTGAAAAGGTAGTGAACCCTTCTTGGAATTCTACATCTTATATCTGACTAACATCTTGTAGACATAAGACACCTGAGACAAGGCTAGCTCAGCTTCTCCCAAATTTTCATTTGGAAATGAGCCGCTAGTCTCATTTAATGTCAGTAAGATAACCTACATCATTCCCAATGATTAGGATATCAATCATATACAACACTAAGTGAGCTACTGAATTATTGATGATTACTTGTAAACACAAGACTCATCAATGTTCTGGTTAAAGCCAAAAGTTTTGGTCACTATATCAAATCTTTTATTTCAAGATCGAAATGCTTAGGTCAATCCATGAATGGATCACTTAAGCTTGCAAACCCTTTTGCTTTTGATCTTGTTGTATAAACCCTTATGGTTAAGACATGAATGTCTCGTTTTCTCTTGCAAATCCAATTGTAACTTATAGGTGTTACCCATCAAGCATATCTACAAGATCCCAGGTTGGATTGAAATGTAAAGACTTCATTTCCAGGTCCATGGCTTTAATCCTCTCATCGTTGTCAATATCATTCATTTTCTTTCTAGGTCCATGACCTTATCCTCTATGTCGAGTCATCTTGATTGTGAAGGCATTTTTATTAGTTCCCAAGTGTGTTTTCGTTGATTAGCATTAGGATTGCCATATACACCAGAGAATCTCCAAACTTTGGATTGCCATTTAACAGCCGCATCGACCACCCACGTATAAATACAATCCTTTTATTTGTTTTTGAAAATTAAACCCTTTCGCATCTCCCCTCCCTATTTGATTAATTCTAAATTAATGAATATTAATGAATAAAAGTTAAAAGTTTTGAAATTTTAATAGTTAAATAGTTTTTTTTCTTCCATAGTTAAATAGTTTTTTTTTTTTTTAAATAATAGTATAAAAGTACTTTGAAAATAATAATTTAAATGCATTTATAAAATTGACCAATTTTGTCCATTTATTTCAAAGTTATCCTAAAATTCATGACTTTACTTTTATAACTAACAATGAAATTAAAAAAAAAAAAAAGAAATTATGGTTTTAAAAGTTAAATAATGTTTAAAAACAAAAGTGAAAAAAATAAGACTCGTTTGATAACTATTTTGTTTTTGAAAATTAAGCATATAAATACTACCTCCATCTCAAAGTTATTTTTTTTTTTTAATAATTTCTTTCTATGTTTTCAAAAACCAAGCCGATTTTTGAAAACTATAAAAAGTTTTCAAAAACTTGTTTCTTTTTTAAAATTTGGTTAGGAATTCAAATGTGTTTTTGGAAAACATGAAAACGTAAGAAAATTGAGAGAAAATAAGCCTAATTTTTAAGAACCAAAAACCAAAATGTTATAAAACAGGGCCTAATTTAAACGAATTCATAGGAGTGCAAATGACTAACATAAAAATATTGAATATAAAAAATGTTGTTCGTTTATTTCTAAAACTTAATTATAAAATTGAATGACGACCTTATCTTTAATTCTAATCAATAATATATAGTTTTTCAATCTTCTTCAACTTCAACCACTAAAAAAACTCTTGTTAGCGTTTAGTCACTCAGTTCTCTTTTCACAAAATGTTTCTAGATTTAGTATGGATCTAATGTTTTTGTATGAATTGCTATGTGTTATCTAGCAATTATATAACATTGTACTAAAAAAAATGGAGATATTTTAAGAAAATAGTTTCAAACGCACAGGTACCAATCTTTCTTTCGTTATTTTGCAGATATTTTAAAGTCAAAGAAATATTATTTTTATAATTAATTTTTTCACAATATTTTTATAATTAATTTTGTTGTAAAAGTTACGGCTAGAATTCCTTAATTTAATTCTTAAAAAAATTAATTTGGAGAGGCAGTATAAATGGATAGCAACGAATTTGAATGTATATTTAAATAATTAGAAATATGATGTGCATGGACGTATTACAAAGCAGTAATAATAAAAGTTGCAAATAGGTAAAGGAGGTCCATGGGCGTGGGATGAGAATGAGGTTGTTCAGACGAGTTCACCATATTCATCGAATCCAAGCTCTCTGAGAACCTCCTTGCACTCAGGAAGCTTCTCCTTCTTCAAAAAGCCTAATGGATTAGCCAGGCGGACGGGGTCTGGGATTCCACTGTTGTTGGTGATGCTGATTCTAGCCTTGTGGGCATAGCCGCCCTCTATAATTTCATTGCAATCAGGGTCCTTACTCTTCACCAACGACACCTCGCACTTCTCTTCCTCGTGATCTCCATCTGCCTCGATACTGTAACTCCCCGTCTTATCTGTCACTCCCTCATTGCTCAGTGTCACGCTCCCTCCTTCCCTATCTTTGCATTCCAATTTCACAGTTGCACCTGCAACAACTCATTTTTTCAAATTCAATTCTTACGACTTATCATTCAGATCCATTATTATTTGTTACTCTTACAACCCTTACCTTCCATGAATTTGCTGACTTTGGTGAAGAATTGGATGCGGCAAGTGTCACAGTACACTTTCCCCTCCACGAAGAACCGATCCTTCTCGCAGGATGCCATGTTAAGGAGCGTCATGAAGCAAATGGCTGAAATGAGCACGATTGTGGATTTCGCCATTGCGGAGGTCCCTCTTTGTTTTTGCTGAATCTTTATTTTAGTTCAGAGTCGTGGAGATCATGGACCATGGCTCTCTGCTTTTATAACTCCATTCTTGGGACTTCCCTTGCTTCCTTCTTATTTTTAGGACTTGAGGAATGTTTCCTTTTGACCTCCCCTCAATCCTCTCAACCAAAACTGATATTTACTTGCAAGGGAATAGGACACGTGAGAGAAAAGAGACATGGCAAAACTGATTTACATTTTTTAACGCGGGACAAGATGTAGTTATAATAAAATTTTAGTGCCCTAACATTTTTTAATAGCATTTATACATAAATGATATGATTTTAAAAGCTATTATATGTATAAGTTGTTGTAGTGTATTGCAAGTCAATAACGCACTCGAGAATACCAAGCATTTCCATCATTTTTTTTTTTTTCTTAAAAAGAGCATTCATTAAACTCAGCAAATACAATTTGAGGTACACTTGCAATGAGTATTATTTCCCATTGACACTAGCCATTGTGAGAAATCTGATAGCCACAATATTGAACGTCTATGCACTAAAGCTTATTTAGCCAAAGAATCAACTCCTCTATTTATATTCCTAGAAATATAAGAGAAATTGATGGATGAAAAAGTCTAGCACATATCCTGGGATTTGTACAATCCAATGGTAGACATTAGGGAATAGGTTGTTTCTCCCCCTTTATCATGCTCACAACAATTAAAGAGTTTGAGAAAAAGGAAGCATCGTTTATATGAACCCGAATTCCTTGTAAAATTGCTTGAACCTCCGCTGCTAAAGGAGAGAACAATGTTAGATGCTGTGATGAAAATGCTATAGCCCGATCTATCATTATGGGGATGAACCACCGTGTCTGTAAATACCATAGCTCCATGGCAACTATGTTGGTGTGTCACTACATTAAGGTCTAAAGTTGTGTTATCCCGCTTTGCATTAAATATGAATTCCTGCCAATATTTATTGATCCATGCACATCATTCTTGCCAATCAGCCATCGACTTATCATGCACAGAAGGCCATTTTTGAACTCATCTTGTTCCAATATGTTTGCTAGCAACATAATTCGATTTGCAAAGTTATTATCAACAACAATATGTGTATCAATTCATACACAAGTATTATTACAAATCGTCTTTGCCCACTTGCATCCACACAGGAGAATGATCCACCATTTTTTGCTTAAAAAAACAAAATCTACAAACAGGTGATGCATCAATACCTCTTTTCCATAAGCAAAAATTGGTAGTTAGACATTCATGAAAAGCCCACCATATAAAGAATTTGACCTTGGAGGGAATATTTGTCTGGTTGGGTTTTGTGTCCTAAACTCGTGGTTTGTAATGTAAACAATTTATTTAGTAAATAAAATAATGGTTATTTTGTTATTATTTTAGACTTGCATAAACTCAAATCCAATAAACGAACATTCAAAGTTATTTAAAGTAACTTGAATAGTATGTAGTTGACATAGGGGTGGATCTTGTTCAAGTAATAACCTAAAGGGTCTATAGTATATGAATAAGGTTGGGAACCTTATGCTGGTAACACCATGGATACGACCCACCTTGTAAAAGTTAATTGTACTATGTTTTCCCTTTTTCATCAACTTCTTTATTTTATTAATTTATTCCCTTTCATCTTCTTCTTCTCCATCGTCCCTCTAGTTTGTTTTTTCTCAACCTACTCTCTCTGTTTTTTTTTTCCAAATCCTCACGGGCATTGAATTTCTTGGAACTCAACCTCAAAATTTCTCTTCATATTCCTTTTCCCTTTCTTAAACCACCCTTAGCTAAGCTCTGATTCAAGCTTGAGTCCTTGATTCTAAGCACAAGCACTCTCTCACTGAAATGCTTCTCTCCTCCTCTTTCCCTCATTCTCTCTATTTTTCCACCCCCAAGAACAAACCCTTCCTTTTCCATTTTTGTCCCTTTTGATGTGGCTCACAGGAAGCCACATGTTTCCTTTTTTTTTAAAAAAAAAAAAATTAAATCATCTTTCTAGAAGTTGGGCTTGGACCTCATTGTTTTTTTCTTTTTTTTTTATTCATAACAAATATTTAACTCCAAAAATGTTCTTCTTTTTTTTTTTTTCCTTTTGTTTTTATAAAGAAAAGCTAAATGATGAATGCGTCCTTACACTACAAGATGAAAAGAAAGAAAAATATAAGGACAGCCCTAAGACTAAATCCGAGCCCTCTTTGCTTCTTGCATCTTGCACGCCTTATATAGACCTTGGAAGGTAGGGTTGGCTGTTGAGATCAGTGTGAGAAGTCCCTTGAGGGTGAAAATCCACGATCTTTGGAGATTTGTTACAAGATATTTGATTTTTGGAAGATTCTGTGTAAATCCAGTCAATCTCGGAATTCTATCGAAAAGCCCAGTTGCGGCCGCAAATGCGGTGCAAATCCTTGGGTGCACTACTTAGACGCATTGTGCCTTAAGCTTGGGTTTCTTTCCTTATTAGTTTGTGGGCGCATCTTGGATGCATTTTCCACATCTTCTGCTTGTTCCATACTCAATTAAATTCTTTTGTTTCCAAATGTGGGCGCAAATCTTCAACTCTTTTGCTCTGCTAACTGTCCTTCTTCATATGTGGGCGCATTTCAATCACAATATGGACTCCTACACAAAACCATTAAACTTGATAAATTCTGGCAAAAATATTCTCTTTTTACAACAATAAAGCAAAAATTCTATATTTTGAGATTTCTATCGTGATCTGTAATCTTTTGTCAATTTTGACTTCAAATGATATGAATTTAAGCACTAAGTCTTTACTTTCTTAGCAATAACCTAAGTTTTTAAGGCTAAATAATGCACATAAATGAGCATTATCATCTTCTTCATACTACTAGCTAGAGATTTTGCCACTATCTTGTAGATCGCATTGCAGAGACTGATTGATCTGAATTCGCTCATGTGCTTTGGCTCTTTAGTTTTGGGAATGAGGGTTATAAAGGTCTTGTTTATTGGCTCAATTTCATCCCTGTTATTCAGAATTCCCAGACAAACTCGGATTGTATCCTCTCCTATTATATCCCAGTACTTTTGGAAAAACGTAGCATGTGCTTCATCTGGCCCTGGGGCTTTGGAAGGATTCATATCCTTGATTGCTCTAAAGATATCATCTTTGTTGAAGGGAGAGTCTAGCATCTGTCTTTGTTCATTTGAAAGCCTTGTATCGATTGTTGTTACTACCTCCATTATGCTCTCTCTGCCGGGGTTACTTGTGCTTAAAAGAGATCTGAAGTATTATTTTGCGGTTCTCCCAATGTCCTCTTCCGATTCTACCCATTTGCCCTCCTAGCTGTAAATACCTTTGATCTTGTTCCTTTTCTTCTTGTGAGATGCCTTGGAGTGGAACCATCTCGTGTTTTTATCACCTCCTTTCAACCAGTCCTCCCTCGATTTTATTATCCAGTAACTTTCCTCTTCGTTTAAAAGCTTCTTTAACTCTTCCTCAACTTTAACTCATCTTTCAAACTCCTCTTTGCTACTCGGGTTTGATAGGGATTTAATCTCACTTTCTTTTCTCTTGATCGTCTCTTTGATAGACCCTTGGAGCCTGACTTTATTCCATCTATCCATAGTTGTGATCCCTTCTTGAATTTTCATATTGAAGTTAAAATTTGAGGCTTCGTTAGTGTCCTTCCATGATTCCTCTACCAATGCTTTACTACCCTCATGCCCAACCCAACTTCCTTAAAATTTAATGAGTTACCTGTTTGATCTCACTTGCTTGTAAGCAATCTCCCAATTGATTTCCAACATGATTGGTCTGTGGTCAGAGTGATGAAATTGGAGGTGATCTACTTTCAAGCGTTCTGTTCTTGCGATCCCTAATGATTTGGATCCCGAGAACATACTGCACCTCTCCCAAATCTTTCATTTGGAATTGGGCCGCTAGCCAGTTCTTTATGTCAGTAAGGTAGCCTACATCATTCCTAATGAGTAGGATATTGTCCACATAAAGTACTAGAACAACTACTTTATTCTTGATGATTTTCTTGTATACATAAGGCTCATCAACGTTTTGGTCAAAACCAAAAGATTTGATTGCAGTGTCAAATCTAATATTCCAAGATCTGGAAACCTATTTCAACCCATAAATGGATCGATTCAGTTTGCAAACTTTTTGCTCCTGACCTTGAGTCATGAACCCCTCGGGCTGAGACATAAAGATATTCTCCTCAAGATTACCATTCAAGAAGGTAGTCTTGACATCCATTTGCCATATTTCATAGTCATAATATGTGGCTATGGACAAGAGGATTCTTATAGATTTAAGCATAGCAACAGGGGAAAAAGTTTTCTCATAGTCAACCTTTTCCCTCTAGGTATAACCTTTTGCTACGAGTCTAGCTTTGAAGGTTTGTACCTTCCCAGCTGCATATTTCTTTCTCTTATAGATCCATTTACACCCTATGGGTTTTACCCCTCCAGGTAGATCTACAAGCTCCCACACTGAATTGAAGTACATAAACTCCATTTCAAGGTCCATGGATTTGACTCATTGGTCTTTGTCTACGTCATTCATTGTCTGTATGTAGGACAATGGATACTCAACGCCATCATTGGGTATGACGACCTGAGTTTCAGTTAAACCCAAGTAACGGTTAGATTGTAATACAACTGTCCCACTGCGTCGAGGCACTCTGAACGATTGAGAAGGACGAGACGGACCTGAAGAACTAGCTCCTTCATTAACTCTTGATGAAGGACTCGTTTCATCAACAACTCTTGTTGACTCTTCAGTAGCTTCTCCTAATATGAACTCGCTTCGTGGTTTGTGATCTCTCATGTGGTCTATAGGTGTTAATATCTAACATGCAAAAGCAATTTTGGATCTTAGGCACATAATAACATCAATTTGATCATACAAAGCATGTTGTTCGTCATAAGCTCAAAAATAGAGTTTTGAGTACCAACCTTTGTGTTGTTCAAAATTGGACCGATTGCTTGGTTGTTTCTTCTCACCAAATGATCACGAACCACCACAAGTGTCTTCCATGCTATTCTCAGGCCTTGGAAAAGATTGTGGGATCCTCTAGTGATGAAATTTGGAAGGAAATGAGCTTCAGTTTCAAGATTTTGGAGAGTTTTGAGTCTTTAGGTTTGAGGAGCGAAATTGGCAGCATAACACTAAGCTTTTGTGTGTAATTTCTCCAGCAACTCTTCCTCTATTTTAAGAGGAAATCGTGCAATCTAAAAGCTCCAAAATTAGACAACAAGACATGGCTTAATTAATTGGGATTTGGTGGCTAATTGAGGGGGAGTGCATGAGTTTAGTCACCATGCACTCCACCTCCTAAAATTATTTTCCTTTTGAATTTCTAAATTCAAATTGAAAATAATTTTAGTTAATTAATTAATAACCTAAAATTCTAAATCTAATTTTTGAATTTCAATTTTAAAATTAATTCATAATTAATTTAAAATAATTATTAATTAATTATATTATATTATATTAATTTAATATCAAAAATTAAATTAATATTTTGCAACCAATCTCGATCATTCTCGAAATGTAATTTCCCAAACATGAATCCCTATTCACGTGCTCAATATTTAAATCATATTAAATATGTCCAACTCTCAAATTTAGGTTTAATTCAGAATTAAACCAATGTGTCAGTCATATAGATATGACCGATATAATCCCTAAATTGAATTCGAGCGATTGGAATTCTGCCATTATATTGTTCCAAGGTTCATTCCTATATGAGATAGCAAGGGGACCTAATGGACCTACAGATCATGGGCTCCAATGATTCGAGGTTTAACCGGTTAAACTCATTAACCTAGTTAACCAACATTCGTTACGGGTCATTCCACTAAAGCCTAGTAGTTGCAGTCCCCTCACTATAGATATATTTCTGTCCACTCGATATAATCATGATTAGTAAGTCGAACCTTCACAGGTTTTTCGTAACTATAGCTAGGTCAAATGTCCGTTTTACCCCTATAACACTTCTTTGTTCCTTAAGTCCCATTGATCCTCTAATGAACAACTAGTTTGCGATATAACCAACAAACCAAGTCCCTCTCGGGCTAATGAGAGGGTGGGGCCCCTTGTTCAAGTCTCGGAGTCAGTACTTAAGGGAATAACCTTTCTACTATCCCTAAAATGGGTAGGAGTGAATTCCATGTTGCATGACTATGTCCCTAATAGTGAGCATAACGAGCTATTTTTCCCTATCTATTATATTAGTCTTTGAAATTAAATTGACCAAATTTATGCATTTTAATGTTCTATTTGTAGGAATCATTTATTGGAGCTAAATCGAGAAAATGGAGTTAATCGGGTGTTCAGGACACTAAAAGAGGCCAAAAAACCGAAAAGAATCAAGTTAGAGGCTTCTAAAATAGGCACATCCGAGAGCCAGCGTCTCGACACTGGGATTTTCCTTATCTGATTCAAGCGGCAAAGGTCACAACGTCGCGATGCTGTGACCATAGCGTCTCGACGCTCTCGGTTTTTCCTTATACAGAATGGGCGGCAATGCGACAGCGTCGCGACGCTGCCTATAGCGTCTCGACGCTGTCGACAGATTCTCTATAAAGAGAATGCAATTAGGGCTGACCAAGGGGACTTCTTTTGATGCAATTTTAGCCCTAAACTCGACTAAAAACCTTTTGTGGGAGCTGAAGCAAGTTAGAGGAGCAGGATTCGAAGACTTGGCTGGTGGAGATCGTGACGGGGACGTTTGGTTTCGGCAACTTTAGTGTTCAACCTCCTTTCCCTCTTAACTTTAGTTGTTTTTAATGCCTGTTTTAGACTTAGTTTATATCGTAACGTCGTGTATGAGTAGCTAAGTTTATTATCTTAGGGATTGATGTAGGCCTTTGGGCATTATGGATTGATTATGGATGTATGTTATGCTTTCATTTATGATAGACTTCCCTTAATGCTTTCAATTTATTGGCCATGAATTGAATGATGTTTTGTCTAAATCTTGCTCGGGAGAGGGGGTTTAGCTTAGATCTCGTTATGCATAACTAGGATAGTCTTAAGATCGGGAGATTTAAGATAATCTTAGAAATCGTTAAAAAGGATTAGACTTAAGGCCTTGCATGTTAATGAGTTTAGATAGGGATATTGAATTCATTGCATGTGAGAGAGTTATTTATGCTCGAGAGAGAAAAATATGATTTAAGTTATTCCTAGATTTATGAAACATAGCATTTTAAATCATCCATTAATTAATTCATAATCCCAATTGGTGAAATAAACTCCCTAAGAGTTTTCCATCATTTGATTTCCATACTTTTAGCTTTGTGTTTGTTTTCCATTCATTCTCACTAAAGTTGGTTCCCTAGATAAAATTGGACATAAGTATTTGTGGTACTTAATTTGATTAGAAAACCAATCCAGATGACGACATTCAATTTAATAAATCACTATATTATAACTTGGCCCGTACACTTGCGGTAAGCAAATTGTGCCTTAAGTTTTTTGTGCCCTTGTCGGGGATTGACATAGTTAGTCAAATTAATATTGCGAAAAAAAATTGTTCGGTCTTAATTAAAGGGTGTATTTTTTATTTTATTCTTATTTTTAGGTTGATTGCATTTTTTTCCTTATTTGCTTTGTTTCCATATTTAGTTTTTTTCCTTATTTGTTTAAATTTTTCATAGTTGTAATTTTCCTTTTTAGTTGTTTCCTTATTGGATTAATTTTTCCTTATTGGTTAGTTTCCTTAATAGTTTTTGCCATATATTTTTTTTTGCATTCCTTATTAGATATTCTTTTCCTTTTTTAGAATATATTTTCCTTATTTAGATTTAGTTATTTCCTTTTCTAGTTTCTTTCCTTATTTGTTTTCTTTCATTTTCTTTTATTTTCCTTTATAGGTTAGGTTAGACCTTGTATACGAAAGGATAGAGATTTGGCCTTAGTACCTTTGGATCCCGAGATCGAGAGGACAATTAGTAGGATTCGAAGGGAACTTAAAGAATCTACCCCAATGGTCGACCTAAATCCTCAGGAGGAGCCCAAGCCTATTAGGGACTACTTTCAGCCTGTTTTTCAAGGGCAACAGTCAGGGATTGTTTATGCCCCGATTAATGCCAACAATTTCGAGCTAAAAACTGGTCTCATACAAAAGGCTCGAGACTGCGCTTACAGAGGATCACCCACAGAGGATCCAAACTCTCACTTGAAATCTTTCCTAGACATCTGTGGGACGGTAAAAATCAATGGTGTTACTGAAGATTCCATTCGCTTACGTTTATTTCCTTTTTCTTTGCAGGATAAAGCGAGGGATTGGTTGCAGTCTATTCCACCTGGGAGCATTACCACCTGGGATGCTTTGGTCCACACATTCTTAAAGAAATTCTTCCCTCCTGCCAAGACGGTCAAGCTGAGGACCGAAATTGGGACGTTCCAGCAGCAGTTTGATGAGCAGCTGTTCGAGGCATGGGAGCGTTACAAAGAGTTGTTGAGGAAGTGCCCTCAGAATGGTTATCCTGACTGGTTACAAATCCAACTCTTTTATAACGGTCTAAATCCCAATACTAAAACCATTGTTGATGCAGCTGCAGGTGGGACTCTGTTGTCCAAGACCGTGGAAAATGCACGTACACTACTGGAGGATATGGCCACCAACAGCTATCAGTGGCCATCTGAGCGGTCTACACCAAAAAAGATTGCTGCTAGAGTATTCGAAATAGACAATGTAAGTGCACTCCAAGCCCAGATGACTACCCTTGCTAATGCTTTCTTGAAAATTTCATGTACAGGGAGTGCTCAATCTATCGAGTCAGCAGCTGCCCTCGCATCTCAATCTCAAGAGGAGACCATTGAACAGGTTCAATATGTTTCAAATTCAAATTTTAGGGGATATAGTAATTGAAAGTGTTAATATCTAAAAAGCGGAAGAAATTTTGGATCTCAGGCACATAAGAAGCTCACTTTGATCAACAAAGACATGCTGTTCATTTGAAGAAAAACAGAGACAAATTGCCTACCTTGTTTCAATGGAGAAATTGGTTGGATTAGCTTCTTGTTTTTCTTCACCAATGAGTCACGAACCACCAAAGGATCTTCCTTGCTATCCTCAAGCCTTTGGAACGGATTGTGGGATCCTCTAGTGATGGAATTTTAGAGAAGAAGCTTGAAAAACAAGCACATAAAGTTGGGTGAGGTGAGTATGGATTTTGACAGAATTTCAGTACCTTTCAAGCTCTATTCTTTTAGCCTTCTTCTTCAGTTATATAGAGGGATTAAGCATGAAGAAAAGGCCCAGGGAGTGACACCAATTCAGCTCCAAATTAATGGAGTATTAAGTGGCTTAAGAGATGGGAGTGCATGGGTTTAGTCACCATGCACTCCACCTCCAAAAAATCAAATTTCAATTTGATTTAAATTAATTCAAGATTATCTTGAATTAATCCACTAACTTATTTAATTTAATTAATCTTAAATTTGAAAAATCATTTTCAATTTCTTAATTTTAAATTAATTCAAAACTAATTTTAAAATTAATTATTAATTTAATATCTTAATATTAAATTAATATTTTGCCACTTTACCCGAACATTTCCGAAATTTTATTTTCCCTATCATGAATCCCTATTCATGTTCTCGTTATTTAAATCATATTTAAATATTAAAATCCACACACACTCGGTTTTCATAAAACCCGACGTACCATCAACACCTATCACCTCTATTCATTTTTCTCAACATGAACTTAAAACAATTCATATTTTATCCATCATATTGTTTCAAATGTTAGTCTCGAGCTAGCAAGGGGACCTAATGGACCTACAGATCATGGGCTCCAACGGTACGAGGTTAAACTAGTCAAACTCTTTTAAGCTAGTTAACCAACATATGTTAACTACCGGGACACTCCACTATAGCCTAGTAGTTGAACTCCCCTCACTGTAGATATATTTCCGTCCACTTGATATAACCATGATTAGTAAGTTAATCCTTCACAGGTCGTTCGTTGCTATAGACAGGTAAAATGTCCATTTTACCCCTATAGTACATCTTAGGTTCTTAAGTCCACTGGTTCTCTATTGAACAATTTGTTTATGGTCCAATCATAAAACAAGATCCCTTTCATTCTAATGAAAGGGTGGGGCCCCTTGTTCAAGCCTCGAACTCAGCACTTAAGAGAACAACCTTTCTACTATCCCTGTGTCGGGTAGGAGTGAATTTCATTTTGCTTTACTATGTCCCCAGCCATCCATCTAATGTTATCCCCAAAATGGTAGGAATGTTGAATGATACTTTTATGACCACTCTCACCCATGCAGATCAAAGGATAACCTTAAACGAATAGGAGTTTGTAGTAAGCTCAGGATTAAGATCGAGTTACCTAGGTCATCGCAAGAAATAATCAGTCTTAACAGTAAACGACGTCATAAAGTAAGATTGACTTATTTCTCGGTCCAGTCTTGTGTAAACATCTTTTACACAGGATGCCCCTACTCACATGTCATTACATGAACGAACCAGGATCACGTCGTTTGCTTTATTTTAGCAAAGCAGGCCACATCCATAGTGTAACCAGAACAAGGTACCCAACCTTATTCATTTACTATAGACCATTTAGGTTATATACTCGAACTTGATCCCTGTCCATATTCATGATATAGTTCGAGTATCTCATGTTATAACCATGGATGTTTCTATTTGATTATTAAGATATTAATAAACATTTCTCACTGGATAACATTTTTATTTATAAAGGATAACAAAACTTGAGTTCTAGGACATAAACCCCAAAAGTAATAATTCTACACCTACACATTATCACCCTAGCAATATAAATCATGAGAACTTCTCGTATGCGAATAATAAAAATGTCTTAAATCCTCCTGGTTTTGCCCCTCCTAAGCAAGAAAATAAACAATCTTTAGAGGATCTTGTTGGAGCCTTCATTGCAGAATCTAGTAACAGGACGAACGAGCTGGAGGAGGTCGTGATCGCCATAAACACCACAGTGACTGGCCACAGTGCAGCAATAAAGAACATTGAGACTCAACTGGGACAAATGGTAAGTGTGGTTAATACCATGAACAAGGGTAAGGCCCCAACTGAGCAAGAGAAATCTCAGATGGAGTACTGCAAAGCTATCACTGTGCATCATGATGAGGAAATTCAAAAAGCTGTGGAGCAGGAGACTACTGAATCAGATGATCTCAATAGAGAAGCTAAAGAGGGCACATCCTCAAATGAACCTGAAAAGCTTAATCCTGAGCCCTCTACCCCTTCTCCCACTGTTTTAGTTTCAAAATTGAGGAAAAAGAAAAAGAAGAATTCAAAAGCTCAGTTTGAAAATTTTTTAGATACTTTTATGAGTTTAAATGTTAACATTCCTTTTGCAGAAGCACTGGAGCAGATGCCTAGCTACCAAAAGTTCATGAAGGAGTAGCTTGCCAAGAAAAAGAAGGAGAAGCAGATGGAAACAGTGTACCTCACTTCTGATAGCCACAAAGTGCACGGGCCGCAAGTAATATAAAACGGTAGGTAATACCGAGTATCGAATCCTCAGGGAAATTGAATCAAGTCCATTAAGTATTAAGAACCCTCATGTTTAATTTTATTTAGAATACCAACTCTAAGAATGAAATGTAACGCCCCGCGTTTTCAGGTACGAATAACTCTGTTAAATGGTGATTTAATTCGGAGTTTACTTCTTGTTTGGCTGCTTAAAGTTATTTATTGAGGGGTATCAACTTGAGCACAAATGTCTAATGATAATTTTTCCTCCCTTCCTAAAGATTTATCAATTTCATTATAAACTAAAGCATTCTCCTGCTTAACATCTATTAATTCATCTCCAAACATATCAGGCATGCTTATTTGATAATGATCAACAAGAGACTCTGACTCTACACATGCATCGATAATAGTGTCAACCGAATCAATTGCAAAGCAAGAACTAACCTCCTCTGGGTGTTTTAATGCACTAAAAAGGTTGAATACTACCTCGTCGTCTTCTACTCTTAGAGTCAGGGTTCCTTTTTGTACCTCAATTAAGGCACGAGCGGTTGCCAGAAATGGTCTTCTGAGAATGATTGGGACTTCGGGGTCTTCCTCCATGTCAAGTACTACAAAGTCTGCGGGGAATATGAATTTGTCAATGTTGACCAGAACATCCTCTAACACACCTTTAGGGTATATCATCGAACGATCTGCCAATTGCAGAACAATTGTGGTTGACTTCATTTCCCCCAAACCAAGTTTCCTGTAAACACTGAAAGGCATTAGGTTAATACTTGCCCCTAAGTCACACAAAGCTTTTTTAATAAATAAACTACCAACAATACAAGGAAGAGTGAAACTCCCTGGATCTTTCAATTTCGATGGTAGATGTTTCTGGATTATGGCACTTCACTCGGCAGTCATATTCACCGTCTCATGGTTCTCGAACTTCCTTTTCTTTGATAATATTTCTTTCATATACTTGGCATAGTGTGGCATCTGTTCAAAAGCACCAGCAAAAGGAATGTTAATATGGAGCTGTTTAAAAATACCAAGAAATTTAGTAAATTCAGCATCCAACTTTTTCTTTTGAAATCTTTGAGGGTAAGGAATCTGATTAAGAACTAAAGGAATAGAATCAGAAGACTTATCTGGCACTGGTGTTGTTATCTCTTCCTCTGGTTTGTTTCGATCATCATCCTCATCCAATATCCTTCTAGTGTTGGGCTTTGTTTCTTCTTTTCTTTCAACTTCTTTCAACTGTTTCCCACTTCTGAGAGATATGGCAGAGCATTGTTCTTGTGGGTCCATGGCGACGACATTAGATAACTTTTCTTGCTGAATCTGATTCATGAATGCTTCCATCTTACTAATGACAATATCTTGTTTTTCTACTATGGCTTGCATTATTGATACTTCTCCTTGAACATTTTCATTCAAATTCCTAGTCTCATTTATGAAGTTTCCTAGCATTTCTTCCAAAGGGTTTTTCTTCTCTTGACTTATTTCCTCAGGTTTAGGCTCCACTTTTACTTCAACTTTAGGTAAACTCGGAATTTCTGATCCTGTGAGCTTGTTTAAAGCCTTGGTTAGAGCTTCGACTTGCAATTTTAAAGCACTCATCTCATCATTCTCACATGGTTTCTCCTTAGGTTTGGACTCTGGTTGCTCAGACTGCCATTGGTAACTTGTCAAGGCCAACTCTTCTACTAGGGTTCGTGCATCCTTGACAGTTTTGGCTAAAAAGTTTCCTCTAGCTGCAGTGTCAAGAATTGTCTTAAAATCCCTATTTAACCCATTGTAGAAAAGTTGTATCTGAACCCAGTCAGGGTATCCATGTTGTGGGCATTTCCTTAACATGTTCTTATATCTTTCCCAAGCTTCATACAGTTGCTCTTCCTCTAATTGTTTAAACGTTCCAATTTCGGTCCTAAGCTTGGTAATTTTAGCTAATGGGAATTGTAAGGAAGACCTTAACTAAATCATTCCAACTAAGAATGCTATTTGAGGTTAACGAGTCTAACCAATCTCTATCCCTATCTTGTAAAGAAAATGGAAACAACTGTAAACGAATAGCGTCAGGGCTAACCCCTCCTATCTTTACTGTTCCACAGATATGCAAAAATGATCTCAGGTGATTGTGTGGATCCTCTGATGGATAGCCTTTGAAAGCACTTTCTCTTACCATTTGAATGAGACTAGCTTTGAGCTCAAAATTATCAGCAACAATCGACTCATAAGCTATTCCAGAGTAATTCAGTGGTAATTCAGGCAAGAAATAATCTCGGATTGCTTTGTCTTCTTGATCTGCCATGATTAAATCTTCAAGAAACAAGTTATCCACCTTATAACTCCTCAAATTTTGCCACAATTTCTTAAACTAAAAATTAAAATGCAAAAAAAATAAATTTCTAAATTAAAATCAAACACTTAATTCTTAATATTAATGGAAAAATAACAAATTCCCCAGCAACGCCACAAAAAACTTGATGACCGCAAAGTGCACAGGCCGCAAGTAATATAAAACGGTAAGTAATACCGAGTATCGAATCCTTAGGGAAATTGAATTAAGTCCATTAAGTATTAAGAACCCTCATGTTTAATTTTATTTAGAATACCAACTCTAAGAATGAAAGAACTTACAATTACTAAAAAAATCATGCAAATTAAAAGAAATATCCTATTCAGGGGGAATTGACCTAGGGTGTTAACTAGCCTTTTGGATTTGTAGCTCAATTAATTGGATGAATGTAATTACTAATCTTCAATTGATCCATAAATCTAGAAGTAATTTTAACCAGATTTCTCTTTCAAGTTCCTCCACCTCTCATACTAACATAACTAATTCATGTGTCCATTTCCTTAGTTAATCATAGTATGGCCTTAAGCAACTTCATTATCAATTTCTAACAATTCTTTTTCACTTTCGTGTTCCAAGCAATTGTTAGCCATGCAATTTGGATCTAATCTAACTTCTCTCTGTTGAGTATCAATTTAGACCAACACATCAATTAATCCGTGATCAAGAGATTAAAAGCTTTAAGCATGAATTGCATAGATGAAATATGAAGAACTTCGTTGCAAAATCCAAAGAATTAAGCTACAATATCCAATTAGCTAGAATAACGTCCTTAGGTCTCTAGATCTACTCACAAATGAAAATAATTTTGCCCAAGTGATATTGATCCATAGGCCTAACTCAAACTACAATAAGGAATTACAAAGAAGTAATAGAAGAAATAACCGATAAGTTGATCCCAAGCTCCCGCCACGATCATATCAATTTCCGAGCCTTGGAATCTCGATCAATTCCACCTTTTCTTCACAACTGCACTCTCTTTTTTTCTCTCTTTTGAGCTAGGGGAGAACTCCCCAAAATGGGATGATTTGAACCATTGGAAAGGGGACTATTTATAGTTGAGGAGGCAGAACTTTTCTTGCTACACAAGTCGACAGCGTCACGACGCTGTGACGTCACCCTTTTCTTGTCGCTCAAGTTGGTGCAGCATCGCGACGCTACACGGACAGTGTCGCGACGCTGTCGCGATTCCAGAATTTTCCTCGCAGCTTGCCAAGTGTCGAGACGCTCTAGCCCAAGCGTCACAAAGCTAGGCCTTCTAGAAGCCTTCTATGCGAATTTGGCCCTCCTTTCTCCTTTATTTTGGGCTTTTTGAGCCTCCACTTCAAATATCCTCTTTTCTTTTCTTCAATATTGGTCCAATGTCTTCTTTTTATTCTAGAAATTATTAAAATTCTTGGTTTTGCATCTCGAACTCGGTTTTCTACAAAATCAACATGAAAAGACATTAAAGACAATTAACGCACAAAACTAGCGAAAATATATAGGAAAAAGATAGCATATTTGCATGCTATCAACTTCCACCTGCAACGCTCAACTACAGCAGCAAGTGCTGACAAACTTACTAATCCAGGGAGTTTTTCTGTTCCCTGTAGTTTTGGTACTTATCCTTTTCGAGCTTAGGTGCTAGCATAAATATCATGCCTTTATCTTTATGTAAGAAATTAAACATAAGAGAAATTAAATCTACCACTGTGAAACTCCAATTGGATGATCAGTCTATTGTCAGTCCATATGGAATAGTTGAAAATGTTCTTATATAAGTAGGTCGATTCTTTCTTCCTGTTGATTTCTTTATTATGTATGTTAAGGAAAATCCTACAGTCCCAGTCATATTAGGTAGACCATTCTTGGCCACTTGGCGAGTCATAATTGACATAGAGCGTAGGGAGCTAACTGTGAGGGTCCTACATGAGAAGGAAGGTTTCAAAGCATTTGTAGATCCTAAGGATAATTCGAGTGCTATGGTGGTGGGCTATAGAAAAGGTGCAAGGAAGAGCACCATTGATGGATCTCCTGACATTAGACCTCCATGATGCATATTCGGTCAACACGTCGGGCTAAAGATGTTAAACAAACGCTTATGGGAGGCAACCCAAGTAAGTTTATCTTTGTTTTTTGTGTTTGATTTGCTTGTTGTTTTTGTTTTATAGGTCTTTTGATCCCGTGGCTCTTGGCTTGCAAGCATTCATGAGGACATCATCATTCCAGGGCAGTATTGTTCACCCCTTCCATTCCTTTCTTGTTCTCATGCTTGAATATGCTTTACTTTTATATACATTGAGGACAATGCATGTTTTAAGTTTAGGGGTGGAATGCTTTGCTTGTTGAGCCCTTGAGCATCTGTGTTCATGCTATATTTTTTTAGCTTTTTATGAATTTAGCATATGGATGTTTTGTGGATGTTATTTTTGCATGATTATGATTTCTTAGGATAGGTTTTCTTGTCAATTTGCAAGCTTTTGATGAGTTGTACGCATGAGTGCCCAAAAATGGAGACTTTTTAATTTTTTTCTAGGAGATGTCTTGCATTAGTAGAGTATTTTCCTTGGTTAGAATTAGACTTGAATTCTTAGGAGCAAATTATTAGGTTCATTTGCTTGTTGTCACCTCGATAAGTATAGGGAAGAGCTAAAGAGTTGATTTTTTTTGCAAATTAGCATGTTTAATCTTGCCTAGAAGGAAATAAAAGAACATATGCTTATCATGATTATAAAAGAAAAATCATTCTTGTCTTTACTTTTGTAAGAAAATTATGCCATGGTGCTTGCGCACAATAAGCAATGTTTAATAATGTTTTAGGCAAAAAGAGCTACCCCTGTTGTGAACGGTTAGGCTAACCAAATGTTAAACTCAGGTTATGGGTCCCTACAATAGGTGTGTGAAAGCTAGTGCCACTTTTAATTGCTTGATTCAATTTAATTTAAAAGCACTTAGGTATGGATGAAAACAAACTAATTTGTTTCATTGGCTCATTAGTGAATCCTTAGTGCCAGTGTAGAGGGAAGATGAGTTGAGAGTTTAATAATCCAATCCCGAGCTATTAGAGTCTAATCTAATTAAGTTAGATCTCGCTTATGCAAGTTAATATTGGAAAACTTTTGAATTGTCTCCTTTATTAGGCCTTATGTGCATGTCTCTTGATTGCTTGTTTATTGACTTGTGAGCCTTGTGGAGTGAGTCATGTTTGTTGCATCTATTCTTCAACCTATGCTTGATTTTTAGTTTGCTCGAGGACTAGCAAAAGCTTAAGTTTGGGGGTGTTTGATAGCAAGCATAGCGAGCTATTTTTCCCTATCTATTATAGTTCGTTGACGGAAGAGATTGTCGCGGTCTCTTGTCAAATAAATTTATAATCCTCAACCTCTAAAGCTAACTTGTAACAGTAGTGGCCCGGGTCGAACACAGGGAGCACGATTATAACTTGTTTATCTTAGATTTATTATGATGACTGGACTAATGGGGGGTTTTTATATTTAGAAAAGAAAATAATTAAGGAAAGAAAACTAATTATGGAAAATAATTGAAAAGAAAAGTAAAAGTAAGAAATAGAAAGAATGAAATCATTACCTCCAAGATCATGTAACCGGAATTGTCATGGTAAGTTCAATTCAATTAAATCATTAATCTCACTGATTAGTCAAAACAAGTTTAAGTCTGGCGTACTTCGGCAACAAACCGAGAGCCATGTGATAGCGAGCATAGCTAGCTACTTTTACTTATTTAATTTAGCTAGTCTTTTATGATTTTTGGGCCATTTTATTGTGCTTTATTGTTTATTTTGTAGGAAAGCGATGATTAGAGCTAAAACGTGGAATTGGAGTTAATCGGGTGTTTGGGACGTGAAAATATGCCAAAGAACCGGAAAGTTCAAGCAACAAGGAGCCAAGAGAGGGCATTCTGCCCATCAGCGTCGAGACGCCACTCTTGGAGGGTCTCGACGCTGGTTTTCCTTAATTAGAAGAGGCGGTAGCGTCACAGCGTCGAGACGCTGTGACAATAGCGTCTCGACGCTACTGTTATTTCCATTCCAGACGCGCGTGTTTTAGAGGCAGCGTCGAGACGCTGTCTGGATAGCGTCTCGACGCTATGACGAAAAATCAGTATTTATAGTTCTTTTCGGCTAGGTTTTTGGGGGATTCAATTTTGGGACCTTTTGGAGCCGTAAAACAGAGGAGAAAACAGAGGATTGAGGCTGAGCAAGAGGGAGCAAAGCGGAAATCAACCCATCGTTCGTGGGGATCGTAACGGGGACGTTCGGTCTCGGCCTACATTGAGTTTTCTTTTCCCTTTCCTTTTCTCTAGTTAGATTTATGGCTTTAATATGTTTAGTTGAGCTTGTAATACAAATCATGAGTAGCTAAACTTGTAGCTTAGGGATTGATGTAGTTGATTGAGTTTATGGATTGATTTATGGTTTAAGTTGTGCAATGTTTATTATGTTTGTAATCTTGATTTAATGCTTTCAATTGATTGGCCATTAGTTGGATGATTTATGTTTTGAATCTAGCTCGGGAGAGGGGATTTGATATAGACATACTCAAGATTGCATGACTAAAGTTTATTTTCTAATTCGTGACGATTTTAGATTAACTTTAGAATTGGTCAAAAGATCTCATTGCCTTGCATATTAATAAACTTAGATAGGGATATCAAGTTGGTTAGTTTGCATGAGAATCAATTATACTCGGGAGAGGTAGTTGTGATTAAAGGGTCTTTGGCTCATAATTTCATTGTGCATAATAACTTACTCCTTAAAATCAATCCTAGACCAAATCGGCGAAATCAATTCCCTAAGTATTTTTCCCAATTGAATTTCCATTTTTTTTACTTGCTTTGATTTAGTTTTCATATCATTCACTCACTACTTTTTGATCCCTAAATAAAATTGAGCAAGATAATTCACAATACTTGATTTGCTTAAAAATCCAATCCAGAGGACGACATTCGAATTACATTCACTATATTATTACTTGACCCGTGCGCTTGCGGTTAGCAATTTGCCTATCACCATGATCCTACTATCACAAACATGCAAACGCTGAGTTTGATTCTAATTTAAATTAATTAATATAACCATTAACTAATCTAAATCGCATTGGGATCTAGCCGAATTAATTCACATGCAACGGGCAACAAACTACAATTACAATTGATTAAATCATTTAGTTCTAGGGACGCATGCGTATAATCATAACGTTAACCTATTTGCTACTAAGAATTAGCAAGTAAATTGGGGTCAAGGTTGTCAATCTTTCTTACCACATTCTAAACTTATAGACCAAGAACTAAAATCACATAAACATGCTTTGAGAATTCAAACAAGAGATTTCATTAAAAGAACTTGAACTTACACTTTGACGCCCCGATTACATGAATGAAGAGTTAAGCCTCTCATGGAGCAAGAGCAAGTTGAATTCTTCATGGAATACATCAAGGAGAGCAAGAAAAAACTAAAACTAAGAAGAATGGTGGAGAAAAGGGAGAGAGATGGACTACGATGTTGTAGTGAATTGTGTGTTGAGGGATGATTCTAAACCTACACCAAGGCCCTCTATTTATAGTAATTCTTGGACTTTAATTCATGGTCATTTGGTGCTGAATTGGGTCTTCAAACAAGGAAAATTTCTAGCCAAAATAGGAAAAAATCAATTCTGGAAAATTGCCTAGCGTCGCGACGCTGTCCCTTCAATTTTGGAAAATATCTCTCGGATTGCCCTAGCGTCGCGACGCTGTTCGCCAACTTGATCTCCAAGTATTTTCCTTTTTTGGCTAGCGTCTGGACTTTGATGATGGGCGTCTCGACGCTGATGAGGCTCCAGGGGCGAAATTGTCATTTTACGCTCTGATTTCGCTCGTTTAAGCCTCGAATTGCTTCCAAAGCTCCGGTGAGGACCTATAGACATATTATACTCATTTTAAAGCATTTTTCGCAAGGAATTTAACTAAGATAAGCAAATTGGGAGATTCTAAGTGTATAAAAAATTAGACCGATCATTAGTGTTTGAAATTAAATTGGCCAAATTTATGCATTTTAATGTTCTATTTGTAGGAATCATTTATTGGAGCTAAATCGAGAAAATGGAGTTAATCGGGTGTTCGGGAAACGAAAAGAGGTCGAAGAACCGAAAAGAATCAAGTAAGAGGCTTCTAAAATAGGCACATCTGAGAGCCAGCGTCTCGACGCTGGTCTCTGGGCGTCTCGACACTGGGATTTTCCTTATCTGATTCAAGCGGCAAAGGTCACAGCGTCGCGAAGCTGTGACCATAGCGTCTCGACGCTCTCGATTTTTCCTTATACAGGATGAGCAGTAATGCGACAGCGTCGCGACGCTGCCTATAGCGTCTTGACGCTGTCGACAGATTCTCTATAAATAGATTGCGATTAGGGCTGGCCAAGGGGACTTCTTTTGATGCAATTTTAGCCCTAAACTCGACTAAAAACCTTCTGTGGGAGCTGAAGCAAGTTGAGGAGCGGGATTCGAAGACTTGGCTCGTGGAGATCATGATGGGGACGTTCGGTTTCGGCGACTTTAGTGTTCAACCTTCTTTCCCTCTTAACTTTAGTTGTTTTTAATGGTTGTTTTAGACTTAGTTTATATCGTAACGCCGTGTATGAGTAACTAAGTTTATTATCTTAGGGATTGATGTAGCCCTTTGGGCGTTATGGATTGATTATGGATGTATGTTATGCTTTCATTTATGCATAGACTTCCCTTAATGCTTTTAATTTATTGGCCATGAATTGAATGATGTTTTGTCTAAATCTTGCTCGGGAGAGGGGGTTTAGCTTAGATCTCGTTATGCATAACTAGGATAGTCTTAAGATCGAGAGATTTAAGATAATTTTAGAAATCATTAGAAAGGATTAGACTTAAGGCCTTGCATCTTAATGAGTTTAGATAGGGATATTGAATTCATTGCATGTGAGAGAATTATTTATGCTCGGGAGAGATAAATATGATTTAAGTTATTCCTAGATTTATGAAACATAGCATGTTAAATCATCCATTAATTAATTCATAATCCCAATTGGTGAAATCAACTCCCTAAGAGTTTTCCATTATTTGATTTCCATACTTTTAGCTTTGTGTTTGTTTTCCATTCATTCTCAGTAAAGTTGGTTCCCTAGATAAAATTGGACATAAGTATTTGTGGTACTTAATTTGATTAGAAAACCAATCCAGACGACGACATTCGATTTAATAAATCACTATATTATAACTTGGCCTATACACTTGCGATAAGCAAATTGCGCATCAGTCCCCAGCTGTCTATCTGGTCTTATCCCCAAAAGGGTAGGCTTATTGAGTCGGCAATTGATAAGGGTAAAAAATATACCTAGTTTAGCCTTATATTTAGCTCATTTCCTTGTCAAAGTTGCATGTTTAGATCAAATTTACTATTCCCGAGCTCTAAAAGTGTTAAAATTGATGAATTAAGGAGTTGAGAGTCATATATGTCAAATTTTGCTTTATTGTGCTTAAAAAGACCTATTTTGATATGAATTTGACTTAATTTGGTGTAATGCACAAAAACAGTGGAAAGCTGGAAAAACCCAGAAATGCGACCACAATTCTGGGAAGGCTAAATCCAAATGCGACCGCATTTCTAGGCAGACAGAGGCCGTTCCGAGTCCGTCGCGGGTCGTTTTGAACGAGTGTTTAGGCACCTTACCGACTGTTTTGACTCTGAAACTGACTGGGCTACCTACCAGCACCATTTTCGTGGCTCCTCAACTACTCCCCACACTATATAAAGCCTTGATTCGAAGAGAAATCCAAGCAGAATTCACTGGGAAGGAGAGGGTGGTGACAGAACCCTAGCAGACGCCCATGAGTAGGGATGCTCGTGGTCCTTCTTAGATGACTGAATTCTAACCATTAGTTAGACATCAAACCTGAGTGTTTGTAGAGATTTTCACCTTATTCCCACTTGTAAAGGACAGTAGAGTGTCGAGCGAACTCTAGAAGGATTGGATAAAAGAAAAAACCCTAGTTTTAGCTACTGCACCTTATTTCCAATAATTGTTCTTTCCATTATTTCTGTATTCTTACATTCATTATGTCAATGAAAAGTTGTTCTTTTGCATCTTATTCCATCATGCGTAGCTAAATCCCATTGAGGGGTTCAATATAGTGAATTCCCTTATGGTTAAAATAGCTTGAAAGTGTTTATTTGATTAAGTTCTATTCATTGCATGTCACTCTTTATTGAATATCATTCTGAATCTTGCGGAGTTTAAATTGATCACTTAGACTTTGCATGCTATGTGAGTTTGATCTAGAAAGGGACAAACAATAACGGTTTTCATAAAGGTGATATAGGAGAAATGGCTCGAAAGAGTGTATTCGGTGTTATAGGGCGAGGCTGCCTAAGGCACCCTATAACAACTATAGGGTTATAGATTGCATGCATTAACTATCTATGTCGGAGTCGAGTCACAGAAATGTGCATAACGGTACTCGCTTAGCCTTCTAACGGTTCTTGGGAGCAAGGCCAAATAGAGGTTAAATCTGACCCAATGCATGAATAAACTTAGGTTTAATAAGCAATGATTAGAGTTATTTTACCTTAGGGCTGAAACTATATTGAGCACCTTGCTTATTTATCATTGCTTTTATTTACTTGTTTATTTTGTTTATTTTCCAAAAATCATCATCAACTATTTCTTTGGTTACCTTATATAAGCAATCTTTGAATAGTATCTTCTTCAAATCTGTGTTTCCAATTTAGTCCTCGTGGGATCAATACCCTTGGAATACTTCTAAGGTTTTTCTTACTGCATGTGATAGTGTATACTTGCACTAGGTTGGCTGAATTATTCTTAATCCTTATTTACCATCTTTTCAAACCTCCATCATTCAGTCCACACACGCATCAAGTTTTTGGCCTCGTTGCCGGGGACCAAAAGTGAACCAGTTTTGTTTATTGAGATTGCGATTCGATTGCAACCACATTTCTTTCTCACACAAGGATTTGACTTTGATTTGCAATTTTTCTCTTGCAGGTTAAGGTTAGTGCATGAACAAGGGGTGTCCACTCCTTGATATTGATCCTGAGATAGAAAGAACCTTTCGTCGTCTTCGGAAAGAGCAAAGACGAAAGAGAAGGGAACAAAAAGAGTTGAGCGCACATGAACCTCTTGAAGAAGCTTCTTATATACAACAATTTCTGATGTACCAACCTGGAGTCGATCCTCAAGTTGACCCACAGAATCGTGGAAGGGAGCAGAATGGTGGGAGAATCCCTGCAGCACCTCCAGTTCCACCGGTGCCACCACATGAAAATCCAATTTATATTGCTGAAGATAGCAATAGAGCAATAAGGGACTATGCCTTACCCGTTTTCCAAACTCTGAATCCAGGAATTCTAGAGCCACCAATAGAAGCTCCACAATTTGAACTGAAACCAATGATTTTTCAAATGCTCAATACCACGGGCCAGTTTTCCGGACTTCCGAGTGAAGATCCACATAAACATATCAAGAAGTTCTTGAGAATTTGTAGTTCTTTTAAAGTCACAGGAGTACCTGAAGATACATTGAAACTAAAGCTTTTTCCTTTTTCATTGCAGGGAGATGCTGAAGCCTAGTTGGACTCATTGACGGGACCGCCAGGAGGGTGTCGAATTCTCCCTAAGTATTCAAATAAAATTTATAATCCACGACACTACTACTAATTTTGTAGCAATAGCGGTCGGGGTTGAACATAGGGAAGGGGATCTAATAAGTGTAAGATTTCGTGCTTATGAAAACAGGGGGGATTTTTGTTATTGAAGGACAAACAAAAATTAACAATAAAAATGCAGAATTTTAAAAGACAAGAAGCTAAGCATGCAGAATGGAAATAAGACGGGATTTATTATGCTTGATTCTAATTCATTGGCTTCCTAATTTTCTCTAATAATCGTTCTAAACTTATTTTATTAGTCCAGTTGGCTTCTGGGTTACTCGGAGGACCCCCCTACACTAACCTGTGCTAATAACTCGCTAATCGTGAATTCGAAAATTAACATGATTAATTAATATAGATTTTATCGCTCGCCACCCCTTATGCATAATGCAGCAACCATCTGAGACCTCTGCAATGGTTACTACTTATATCTAACTAGTTTATTAACAAGCAATCTTTCAACCACCTATTAAAACTAGCCGCTTTGGGATCGTGGGTCCAAAATCATAAGAACTAAATTCAAATGCAATTTAAATCTAATTCCTACAACCTTTAACATGCATCCTAGGCCTATCAAGGTTTGTCTCACGTAGAGAGTGGCTTGCCTCAACCTAGTGGCTATCTCAAATAACTGATAGAATACACAAGCGGTAATCACATAGGGCGTCAATCCTAATTGACTAGCCTCATGTATTGGTTTAAATGGGATTACATGCAAAACTCAATAACTAGAAAACTCAGCCAATATCATTTAGAATCAAGACATAAATCCAATCCAACGATCTAAAGGAGTTTAGCTACACATGAATGAAGTAAAAGCAACAATAAACATGAAAGAATCCATAGAATATGGCCAACAATGGCCTACAAGAGTGCTAGAAAGTAAAAGAGGCAAAGAAATCGTAAAAGAGACCCAAATTCTAACCTAACGGTGGACTAAACCGAGGCTACATATATATAGAAAACACACAGGCGTCGAGACGCCAGGGCACAACGTCTCGACGCTGCGAACATTTGTCTTTGGGCTGAAATCGCATCGGCGTCTCGACGCCGCCTCTAGACTCGACTTCCTGCTCTAATTCTCGGCTTGGTCTCGCTTCTTCTCGGTTCGGGGCTTCAATCTTTGGCTTTCGATGTCACATTTCAGGCCTGCTTTAGCACAATTGGGTCTTTTCACCTCCTCTTCGTCCAAGACATCGAGATGGCTCCAAAAACTCCGTAATTGGCCCAAATTAACTCCAATTAGCGTGATCAGCTCCCTACACGGCCTAAGCTCAATTAACCTGTAAATAGGACAAGTAAAGCTTAAAATGACTCTAAGAAGCTTAGATTAGAGGCGATAAAATAGGACAATTTAGGTCCTATCAAATACCCCTAACCTAAATCTTGCTAGTCCTCGAGCAAGGCACATACAAAACAAAAGAGAAAGACGTTGTGCATATAATTGAAAAGTGATTTAATCCTCAAAACTCAAACATTCCAAAAACTAAAGCAATCAAGAGACATTCGCAAGAGAGACAAATGAGGAGACAAATCAAAATTTTTGAAAGATTATCTTGCACAAGAGAGCTCCATCCCACCTAAAGAAGACTTTACTAGCCCGGGATTGGCTTACTCAACTCTCATCCTATCTTCCCCCTACACTGGCACTAAGGTCTTGCTAAAAGGCCTAAATGGAACAAACTAGGTTGCTTCCTCTTGCTTAGGTGCTTGATCAAGGAATTCCTTTTTCTTCTCTCTATTTTTTCTTTCTTTTCAACTATTCTTTTTCTTTGCACTTTTCTTTCTTTTTGCTTTTGCTTTTGCTCTCTCTTTGTTTTTTCTTTTTTATTTTGCATTTCTTTTGGATAGGGTACTAGCTTTCACACTACAGTGCAAGGGCCCATAACCCGAGTTTTACTCTTGGTTGGCCTAACTGATCACACTGCAAGTAGCTATTTTTACCCCTAAGCGTTTAAGCTCAATGCAAGCATGCTCTCTCTTTTTTTTTTCTCTCAAAGTAAAGATGGCGAGCATATGATTTTTCTTTTCTTTTGCCTTGCCACCCCTGACTTATTTTTCCACTCTTTTTTTTTTTTTTTATTGTAGGCATATTTTCTTTTTCTCTCCTAGGCAAGACTCTACACACTATTTTGCAAAAAAATTAGACTTTCTCGCTTAACCTTACACCTATCGGGGTGACAACAGGAATATGAACTAAGTAATTCGCTCCTAAACATTCAAGTCCTACTTTAAAGCAAAAAGGCTCCTTTTTTGAACACTCTCAGTCACAACTCATCGAAAGTAATAAATTTTCAAAAAAAAAAAAATTGAATCAATCCTAGGAAATCATCATCACTTAAACAAGCATATACACAACAAGCATGCGAGACATTTCAAGCACAAATGCTGGCCTGACGCTCAGATGCTCAAGGCCCAACACGAATGTAAAGCAAATTCCCCACCCCCAACCTAAAATTTACATTGCCCTCAATGTAATAAATCATGAAGAAATAGACAATGCATAGGGAAAGAATAGAACTTCCCTGAATGTTGCGCTCATGGGTGGTGAATCACGCTTTCTATAAATGTAGAACTTCGTTTTGGTACCGCCAATCCTAAAGAACAAGCAAAAACAAGGAAAACAAACATAAAAGCAACTAATAAAAATAAACCTACCTAATAATTGAAATAACAGAAAGCAATAAAATTATAGGGTGCAATTGTTTAAGGCCGTTTACTCGACCATGCTCTCCTCTATTTGTTAGGGAGGCTTCTCTCCACAGGTCCAGAATACATTGTTTTAGAGATTTCTTGTTTCAATAATTTCGGGGCCTGCAGGGAAGAATCAGTTGAAGCAGAAAATATATCGGAAGCAGAGGTGGGCTGACAGAAAATGCGCTCAGCCCTAATCCTAGAAGATGAACACTTGGTGACTCCGCCAGATTTATCAGCAAGGGTTATCTGGTGTTCATCGACTACATCAATCAACTCTCCATCTAAGTCAGTGCATCTAACAGCAAAAGAATGCATCTCATTATTAGTGACCATGCATTATTTAGAATTTAAAGTGCGATCATTCACTGGGTCAGGTTCAAGCATATAATATTCAATAGAAGATGCATGAAGATTTTCAATATCATAAAAAATTTTAAAGTATAAGGTTTTATCTTGAAATCCTACTGATACAACACCTTCATCTACGTCAATAACAGTCTTGGCAGTTGTTGGGTTTCCAGACTGGGTGAAAATGTAGTAAGAAATAGACTATAGAACTCTGTGCAAGTATACACAATCCGCAGTAAGTAATAAGTATTTATCGAATCCAAGGTCTGAATTAGCTCTCACTTTATCTATTTTGTATAACTTTTCAATGGTTTCAAAGGTGGTTAAAATGATTGGTTTTTATAGAATGTTGAAGCAAAAGAAATGACAGAACAGAAAGTAAACAAATAAAGCAGACAGATTAGAAACAGGCTCTGGTCATGGTTTAGTAATTGTTTTAAAAGATGCTCTAGCAATATTATTGATCATGCAAAACTCTCGCAGTCTTATTAGCAGATTCCTCCCGGAACTCCAGATTTTTTAGAATATGTTTCAACTCCAATGACGTACTACCGATCAAGCACTAGGCAACTGGCTATCCCTAGCTCAGTCACTGGCGTTCACCAATACACAATGATCTAGTGTGATTAAATGCCACACACTCCCTAAATCATCCCTGAAACTAGAAAGTGATATTCATACCGGCTGGTCAGGCGGGCATAAAATAGAAATGAGCACAACAAATAATCAAGATGCATCAATCAACATTTATTGCATAGAGATTAAGTACGACAATTACATGTTCCCTAACCAACGCCTAAAATTACTTAGTTCATAAAGTGCATAGAGACACACGTTACAATATAAGTAAATGCATCCATAACTACAAAGTAATACAAGAAAATATTAATTCCCTTGATCAGCTTGCAATTGATGGTCTTCTTGTAGGTCTCCAATCTCTCTTCTCTATTCGGCTCCCAAAAGTGGAAATGAGAAATGATCCCCTTCCAAAAGTGGAATGTTCCTCCCAAGGATGGAATGAATTTGACTTGAGACAGCTCCTCCTTTTATAGAGTGATAGCAAGCCCTAATTAGGTCAAATTGGACACGTGGATGACTCTCCTTGCTTCTTAAATCCGAGAATAGCTTAACCGAATTCAGTTCATTAAATTGGCTAACGAGCTGTGACGTGGCAGTTTTGCTCCCAGCTTTGCTGCAGCACAGAATTTGCTCCCTCAAGTCGCTCAGCAATACATTCTGCACAAAATAACTTCCATAGCATCCATTCTTCCAAATGGGTTAAAACATATAATATATATCTAAAAGCAACCCTATTTAGCATAAAAGACACACAAATCAATATAGAAATAAGGTCTAAATAACTCTCAAACAGGAAGTCTCTCTTCAGCAACTCAACATACTTTGCTCTGGCAAGATTGTTGACGAAGCGAATGTATGGCAACCTTGGTTCCTCTATATCGCTATCTTCTAGTTCCGGCGATGCTTCAACAATGCCCTTGCCCTTGTCTTCCCTTTGTTTGAGCAAGATTTCTTCCTCAGCGTTTTTCTCTGCTTCTTCTCTTGCTTTGGCTTCGGCCCCTTTTTTCTCCTGTTCCTCTCTCTTTGCATTTTCTCTCTCAGAATCAGTGGTTGACGGCGAGGGAGTACCAGTTTGGACTACCTTAACACGGCCGGCTTTTTGTTTCCAGCGGCGACGTCGTGGTACTTTCGGCATGATAACGTCCACTCGAGCCTCCTGCTCTTGTTTGTTACCTTTTCCAGGCACAACCTCTATCCGTCCATCTTGCGCATCCTCGGTCTGCTTTTCTTGAACTTCCTCTGTGTTTTCTTCTTGAACTTCCTCCGTATCTGCAACTATCGGGGCAGTCTACTCTGGGTTTTATCCTTCAGGTTCCTTCGGATTGCCTTCTTCCACTACCTTGGCAGCAACATCCTCTACTACTTTCTGCACAATTTCTTGATCCTCAGCCCTCTACTGTCTTCTTCTCCTTTTAGCTTCTTTCTTTTCTGGTGTTTTCTTTTTCTTTGCCTTCGTTTTTAGTACTTCGGGGGTAACAGGTACCTCCTCTTCCTCATTATCTCTCTCTTTTCTTGCTCTTGTTTTCGCCATTGAAGACTCAAAGGAATTTACCACACAAAGAAGCAAAAAAGAAGAAAAAAATACAAACGGCAAGGGATGAAACGAGCAGATGAAGTGAAGAAGACTTACCAAAGGCTGTTAATAAATAGGGCTTCAGCAAAATGAATCCTAACCGAAAGATTTTGCTCTTAATTAAATGATATTATCGTTCGAATCCCATGCAATCTGAAAATTAGATCCAGCAACGGTAAAAATCTGAATTTCAATCGCCCATGGTAAATAATTATGCGTTGTCAAACGACTAAACCCTTGGATTGCCCCTGCGCGACACGTGGCAGCATCATAATTCTCCATGAAATTTACCTGCCCATAGAAAATTCAAAATCCAAACGGTAAAATGAATTAATCCTCAACCAACCTCTTCACCTTCAGACGAAATATTTGATTCTGCCAAAAGATTGCAAAAACAAACTTATCATCACAAAGATTTTCTTCTAGAAAGATCTTGTACACGGAAGATTTCAAATTTAAATCAAACTCAAATCAGGAAATTTAAATAACCGCTTAAATCAAACCTTTTAATTTTTTTTTTATATTATTCAAAACCGAATAACTCAGGAGAAATTTTATTCAAATCTAAACCTAAACAGAAATTTAAATAACATAAATACAACCTAAAATCTAATTTAAACTAATCGGATTAATTAAAAATTAACTCGGCTAAATAAACTGAAAAAAAAATCAAATAAAACCGAAAATAATATCTAATAAAATAAAATTCCAACTTACCGAATAATTAAATTCAAACCAAAAATAATTCAAACTAAACCAAATCAGCGAGAAATAAAATCAAAACAACCACTGGGAGCTCAGAATATTGCTCTGTAAAATGCTCCTGCAAATATCTCGCTCTTTCATTCATCAACCAACTTTAGGGAAGGATATTTCGTTTGGAACTCCTCTCCCCAATAATGTTTCACACGCTGTCCATTCACTTTGAACACTCTCCCATCTTTTTCATCCTGCAAAGTAATTGCTCCATGGGGAAAAACCTCAATCATAATAAATGGCCCTGACCATTTAGATTTTAGTTTCCCAGGAAACAACTTTAATCTAGAATTGTAAAGCAAAACTCTTTGACCTTTAATAAACTCTTTAGGTTAAATTTTGTTATCATGCCACGACTTAGTCTTTTCTTTATACATTTTCGAATTTTCATAAGAAAATTGGCGAAATTCCTCCAATTCATTAAGCTGCAGCATTCTAATTGCTCCTGCACGACTCAGATCAAAATTCCATTTTTTTCAAAGCCCAAAACGTCTTATGCTCTAGCTCTAATGGTAAATGACAAGCTTTCCCATATACTAACCTATAAGGAGGCATACCTAGAGGAGTCTTATAGGCTGTCCTATAAGCCCAAAGAGCCTCATCCAACCTCAAAGACCAATCCTTCCTAGATGGATGAACTACTTTCTCTAGAATTGATTTGATTTCCCTATTACTTATTTCAGCTTGACCATTTGCTTGTGGGTGATAAGGGGTAGCTATCCTATGCTTGATTCCATACTTAGCTAAAAGCTTAGTTAAGATGTTATTAACAAAATGTGTACCCTCATCACTCACTAGAGCTCTAGGCATCCCAAACCGCGCAAAAATGTGCGATTGAAGAAACCTTGATGCTGTCTTGGCATCATTCTGATTGCGATAGCCTCCACCCACTTGGACACATAATCAACTCCCAATAAGATAAAAACATTACCATTAGAAGGAGGAAATGACCCCATAAAATCAATACCCCATACATCGAATAATTCTACTTCCAAAATGTAAGTTAGAGGCATTTCATCTCTAGGCCCCAAGTTTCCTCTCCTTTGGCAAGCATCACATTGCTTATAGAACCAATGGGCATCCTTAAATAAGGAAGGCCAGAAGAATCCACATTGCAAAATCCTCATAGCTGTCCTCTGACCACTAAAATGGCCTCCATACGGCTAAGAGTGACATTCCTCCAGGATTTCCTTTGCTTCATCACCTGACACACACCTACGAATAATACCATCAGAGCATTGCTTATACATAAATGGCTCATCCATATTTCGCATCATGCTTAAACTTTTTCTTCTGCCTCCAATCCATGTCAATAGGAGTGACTCCCTTTACCAAAAAGTTAGCAATATCAGCATACCAAGGGACATCCTTGACTACCTTTACCTTAACAGCAAAAAGCTGTTCATCTGGAAAAGAATCTGAAATGACAGATTGCTTCAGCAAAGATGATGTTGGATCAAGACGAGATAAATGATCTGCAATGACATTCTCTGATCCCTTCTTATCCTTTATCTTTAAGTCGAATTCCTACAATAATAAAACCCAACGAATTAATCTAGGCTTTGCATCTTTTTTAGACATTAAATACCTTATTGCTGCATGATCCGTAAAAACTGTGACTTTGGACCGAACCAAATATGGCCGGAATTTTTCAAAAGCAAACACAACAGCTAACAACTCTTTTTTAGTAGTTGTATAGTTGACTTGTGCCTCATTTAAAACCCTGCTTGCATAGTATATAGGATGGATAAATTTGCCCTGCTTTTGCCCCAGCATAGCACCTACTGCAGCATCACTCGCATCACACATTACCTCAAATGGTAAACTCCTATTAGGTGCACAAAGAATAGGTGATGAGATTAAAGCAGCTTTTAAAGTTTCAAAAGCCTTCCTACAATCTGCATTAAAGTCAAAAACATGATCAGTACACAATAAGTTACAAAGAGGTTTACTAATTTTTGAAAAATCCATTATGAACCTCCTATAAAATCCAGCATGACCTAAAAAACTCTGAATCCCTTTCACTGAATTCGGTGGTTCTAATCTTTCAATAACCTCAATTTTTGCTCTATCAACTTCTAGACCATTCTTAGAAATCCTATGACCTAGCACAATGCCCTCCTTCACCATGAAGTGGCATTTCTCCCAATTAAGAACTAGATGGGTATCCTCACATCTCTTTAACACCTTTCCTAAATTATCCAACCAATTTTGAAAAGACCCTCCAAAAACTGAAAAATCGTCCATAAATACCTCAACAGTGGACTCAATCATATCAGAAAAAATTGCTAACATACACTACTGAAATGTTGCTGGAGCATTGCAAATGCAAAAAGGCATTCGCCTAAAAGCAAACGTCCCATAAGGGCAGGTGAAAGTGGTTTTTTCCTGATCCTCAGGAGCAATGGTAATCTGGTTATACCAAGAATAACAATCTAAGAAACAGTAGTAGGCCTGACCAGCCAATCTATCCAACATTTGGTCAATAAATGGTAGAGGGAAATGGTCCTTACGGGTGGCTTTGTTAAGCCTCTTGTAATCCATGCAAACCCTCCAGCCAGTCACTGTCCTGGTTGGGATCAACTCATTGTCTTTATTACTCACCACCGTGACACCTCCTTTCTTAAGAACACATTGGACAGGGCTTACCCAATTGCTATCTGCAATTGGATAAATAATGCCAGCATCCAACCATTTAATCACCTCCTTTTTAATAACCTCTTTCATTGCAGGGTTAAGCCTTCTTTGTTGCTCAATACTCCTAAAGGATCCCTCCTCTAGAGTGATTTTGTGCATACAAAAAGATGGGCTAATTCCCTGAATGTTATCCAATGTCCAACCTTTCGCCTTGCGATATTGCTGCAACAACTTTATTAAGGCCTCTTCATGCTCCGACATTAAATCTGATGCAACAATAATGGGCAACGTCTCACCCTCCCCAAGATACACATACTTTAGATGATCCGACAAGGGCTTCAAATCTAAAGTGGGTGCCTCAATTAGGGATGGCTTAATAGGAGGAGTCTTTCTTTGATCTAAATCTAAAGACTCAAAAACATCCTCACACCTAAACACTTCTTTTTCATTTTTTCTTTCTAAAGAAAAAACTTCTAAATCCTCCACACTAACCTCTCCATGATCTTCCAAATGCTTGTCAGCCGAATCCTGCATTGCTGTCTCAACAATTAATGAAAGAGCAATCTTCCATTTCGTCTGGATACTTCATGGCCTTAAAAACATTGAACTTTACTTCCTCATTATAAAGCCTCATTGTTAATTCCCCTTTTTGAACATCTATCAACTCCCTACCAGTAGCCAAAAATGGACGACCAAGAATAATTGGGACATCTTTATCTGCCTCATAGTCTAAGATAATAAAATCAACAAGAAATATGAATTTATCTACCTTTACTAAGACATCCTCAATTTTACCCTCAGGATATGTGATAGACCTATCAGCTAATTGGAGTGTGACTGTGGTAGGTCTAGCTTCACCAATACCTAGCTTTCGATAGACCGAAAGAGGCATAAGGTTAATGCTTGCACCTAAATCACAGAGTGCTCTACCTAACTCTTTTCCACCTATAGACACAGGTATAGTAAATGATCCTGGATCCTTAGCCTTGGTTGGTAGCCCATTCTTAAGAATGGCACTAGATTCCTCGGTAAGAGATACAGTTTCAAACTCACCTAACCTTTTCTTTTTAGTTGAAAATCCTTAAGAAATTTAGCACAATTAGGCATTTGCTCAATAGCTTCTACTAACGGGATATTTATATGCAATTGCTTAAGAATCTCTAAAAGCTTCTTAAATTGACCATCCTGATTCTTAGGCCTTTGCCTTTGTGGAAAAGGTAGGGGTGGCACATAAGGTGGGGGCGGCACATAAGGTGGTTCCACATCTGGAACAGAACCAGATGCTCCAACATCATTATTGCTGCCTCCAGCATCTTGACCAGACTCCAACTCTTTCTCAACAACAACATTTTTATCACAATTATTTTCTATATCCTGGGGTTTACAAGACTCTTTTCTTTCTTCTAGTGGCTTACCACTCCTCAGAGTCACTGCCTTTACCTACTCCTTACCTTCCCTTTTCGGGTGTTCAGTATCTGAAGGAAGTTTCCCTTGAGGCCTTGCCTTCAGCTCATTAGCTAGCTGGCCCATTTGCAATTCCAGGGCTCTTTTTGAAGCTTGATTACTTTGAATTGTGGCATCTGTACGAGCCATATATTCTTTCATCATTGCCTCAAGAGAACTCTCTGAATTTTGGTGGGGCAAAACTTGCTTATTTTGCTGGGGCAATACCTGCACTTTAGCAAATCCCGATTGGTTCACCTTTGGCTGTGCTTGCACATTGCTTCCTTGTCCTCCCTGTGAGAAGTTGGGGTGGTTGCACCAACCTGGATTATAAAAGTTAGAATAAGGGTTATGCCTCTGATTACCTACAAAAAACACAGAAGCTGGATTGCTGGGGCAAAACTCGTAGTTGTGCTCTTCACCACAATAGACACATGCTTCTTCTGCAACTTGGTTCACCACTGCAGCAGGCTCCACAGTTGGCGGCTGCTGATGACTAACCACTGTCACATTTTTAAGAGCGTTAACTAACATTGCAATATCAGCCCTAATGGTGGACACACCATCAACCTCTAACACACTCGTAACCTTTTTATTTGTGCCTCTAACATCTGACCACTGACAACTACTAGTTGATATTCTTTCTAAAATTTCTTGGGCTTCATTAAAAGTTTTTGCCAAAAGGGCCCCTCCAGGCGAAGCATCAACCATACCTTGGGTTGCTCCATTTAACCCATTGTAAAATGTTTCCATTTGGATACAATGTGGTAAACCATGGTGGGGACACTTTTGCAAAAGCTCCTTCAACCTCTCACAAGCCTCACTAAAAGTTTCATCTTCAAGTTGCCTAAACCCTACTATTTCACTCCTCAATTTAGCATTCCTATTTGGTGGGAAATATTTACTCAGAAATTTTTCTGCTAATTCATTCCATGTCCTAATTGATCATGGAGCAAAAGAATTTAACCATGCCTTTGCTCCATCTCTAAGAGAATACGGGAACAAAGTTAATCTAAGGGCATCCCTAGACACTCCTTGAATTACAAAAGAATCACTAACTCCTAGAAAAGACTTAAGATGTAAATGGGGGTCTTCAGACGACAAACCATGGAATTGGCCCACGGTTTGCAACATCTGAAACATTACCGATTTCATTTCAAAATTTGCTGCCTCAATGTGAGGACGTGCAATCCCTGGATTTAACTCATCAAACATTGGAAAAGCATACGCTCGAATGGCTCTGGCCCTATCGTTTGCTACCAAGATAGGATTCTTAGCCTGATTATTTTGCTGTTCATTTTGCTCCAGCGGCTGGTTTTGCTGCAGCACACGATTCTACTGGGGGTCAACTGGATCTTCTGGACCTTGCGGAAGACGCGTCACATCAGCCATTGGATTTTGCTGTCTACGCTGCTCTCTTCTTCTTCTCCTGAATGTCCTCTCGATTTCTGGATCAAGGTCGAACCTTACCCCAGGCGGATCGTTCATGCACCAAACACACAGCTGCAAAAACAAAAGAAACAATCAAAAAGTTCTAGCACCAAACCACTAAAACACATACACAAAACAGATCAGATAAAAACTTATTCAAGTCCCCGGCAACGACGCAAAAAACTTGTTGGGTTTCCAGAGTGGGTGAAAATGTAGTAAGAAATAGACTCTAGAACTCTGTGCAAGTATACACAATCCACATCAAGTAATAAGTATTTATCGAATCCAAGGTTTGAATTAGCTCTCACTTTATCTATTTTGTATAACTTTTCAATGGTTTCAAAGGTGGTTAAAATGACTGGTTTTTATAGAATGCTGAAGCAAAAGAAATGACAGAACAAAAAGTAAACAAATAAAGCAGACAGATTAGAAACAGGCGTTGGTCAGGATTTAGTAATTGTTTTAAAAGATGCTCTAGCAATATTATTGATCATGTAAAATTCTCGCAGTCTTATTAGCAGATTCCTCCCGGAACTCTAGATTTTTTAGAATGTGTTTCAACTCCAATGACGTACTACCGATCAAGCACTAGGAAACTGGCTATCCCTAGCTCAGCCACTGGCGTTCACCAATACACAATGATCTAGTGTGATTAAATGTCACACACTCCCTAAATCATCCCTGAAACTAGAAAGTGATATTCATACCGGCTGGCCAGGCGAGCATAAAATAGAAATGAGCACAACAAATAATCAAGATGCATCAATCAACATTTATTGCATAAAGATTAAGTACAACAATTACATGTTCCCTAACCGACGCAAAAAATTACTTAGTTCATAAAGTGCATAGAGACACACGTTACAATATAAGTAAATGCATCCATAACTACAAAGTAATACAAGAAAATATTAATTCCCTTGATCAGCTTGCAATTGATGGTCTTCTTGTAGGTCTCCAATCTCTCTTCTTTATTCGGCTCCCAAAAGTGGAAATGAGAAATGATCCCCTTCCAAAAGTGGAATGTTCCTCCCAAGGATGGAATGAATTTGACTTGAGACGGCTCCTCCTTTCATAGAGTGATAGCAAGCCCTAATTAGGTCAAATTGGACATGTGGATGGCTCTTCTTGCTTCTTAAATCCGAGAATAGTTTAACCGAATTCAGTTCATTAAATTGGCTAACGAGCTGTGACGTGGTAGTTTTGCTCCCAGCTTTGCTGCAACACAGAATTTGCTCCCTCAAGTCACTCAATAATACATTCTGCACAAAATAACTTCCAAAGCATTCACTCTTCCAAATGGGTCAAAACATATAATATATATCTAAAAGCAACCCTATTTAGCATAAAAGACACACAAATCAATATAGAAATAAGGTCTAAATAACTCCCTTTTGGAGAGTTATCAGCAGTCTTCATGAAGGGACGACCAAGAAGTATCGTAGCAGACGATGGATTGTAATCAGGGTTAGGAGTATCTAAAACATAGAAATCAGCAGGAAAAACCAAATCCTCCACCCTAACTAAAACGTTTTCAACTATCCCTAGAGGTTTAATGCAAGACTTATCTGCAAGTTGAATGACTATGCCAGATGTTTTAATATCAGTTACATTCAATCTTATATAAACAGACACATGCATAACATTAATTGATGCTCCTAGATTTAACATGACATATTTTATCTTGCAATCTCCGATCATACACGGTAAACATGCCAGGATAAGAACATTTAACAGGTAAGTTCTCAGAAAGTAATGCACTTACATTTTCACTAACCTCTTCTTTACCTGAGGAATTTTCCTTACCTTCATACCAAATCTTTAAGAACTCAGCATAGGCTGGGATTTTCAGGATTGCCTCAAGCAATGTCATTCACCCTAACTTTTCTAAAAACATCTAAATCATCTTGCACACTTGGAGTAGCAGGGTCAATGAAGTTCAAAGGTGAAGTATAAAAATAATTTTTATCATTTAAATTTAAAGAAGAAAATTTTCCAGAAGAAATAGAAAACTTATTAGAGACAGTAGGAACCCCTGGGGGACAGTCAGGTGTGGCCACACTCCACACTGCATTCACATTTGCTTTAGGATTTACCTCAGGTTGGGCAGGAAGCTTACCGGAGCTTTTATTGTTCATCTTACTGACTTGGGTTGCCAGCTTAGTGAGTTGGTTTCCCAAATTCTGAATGGTGTTCCTGGTCTCTTGCTGGAACTGTAAAGAGCTGTCAGTAAGTTTCTTAAGTGCCCCATCGAAGGATGTGCCTGAAGTTGAGGTGGAAGCCTGATTTTGCTTGAACATTAGTGGCTTTTGTTGGTTCCCATAACTGAAATTTGGATGGTCTCTCCATCCTGGATTGTAAGTGTTGTTGTATGGGTTGTACTGCCTTTGATTTCCATTGAATCCACCAATGGCATTCACCTCTCCATTGTCTTGTATCTCAGGGCATGCATCAGTAGTGTGGGTAGTCATCGAGCAAAGTCCACAGGCTTTCGCCCGTACCTGTCCTGAACACAAAGAACGAACAAGTTTAGTTAATTCACTCATTTCAGAGCGCACTTCGCTTACCTCACTTTTTGTGGCGGCTTGCACAACTGCAGGTGGTCCTCGAGTCCCGAATTGCTGAGAGTTTTTAGCCATACTTGAAATTAGTTGTCTAGCCTCGACAGGAGTCTTGTTGACTAGCGCTCCTCCACTAGCTGCATCTACAATACTACGGTCCATAGGAAGTAGCCCTTCATAAAAGTACTGGATCAATAACTGATCCGATATCTGATGATGTGGAAAACTGGCGCACAGTCGCTTGAATCTCTCCCAATATTTGTGATGTGTCTCCCCAGTGATCTGCAAAATTCCATAAATCTCCTTTTTGATGTTTGCAGCTCTACTGGCGGGGAAAACTTTCTCCAGGAATTGCTTCTTCATCTCGTTCCATGTATTGATAGAGCCAGAGGGAAGGTAATAGAGCCAATCTTTCGCTGAATCCTTTAGCGAAAAGGGGAATGCCCTTAGGTTCAACGCTTCCTCTGTCACTCCATGGGGTCTCATACCAGAACATACTATGTGAAATTCCTGCAAATGTTTGTGCGGGTCCTCTCCTGCTTTACCACGAAAAATAGGAAGTAAGTGTATCAAACCTGACATTAATTCAAAAGTACCTGTCGTCTCGGGGTAGGTAATACAAAGTGGTTGCTGGTTCAGATCTGGCGCTGCCAGTTGCCTTAAAGTCCTTTCAGCCATGGTTGGTGCTTCAACCTCGCTGAGATTATTAACTCTTCTCCTTCTTGCTTACCTTCTAAATCTCGTCTCCGCTCTAGAAATTTCAGGTTCAAATCTAAGATCGTTTCCTTGCGAAGAACGTGTGATCATAAACCATGCAAGCAAGAATTAAAAACACAAAATCCTACAAATACTAGAAAAACACCCTTCCCCGGAAACGGCGCCAACTTGACGGGACCGCCAGGAGGGTGTCGAATTCTCCCTAAGTCGTCAAATAAAATTTATAATCCATGGCACTACTACTAATTTTGTAGCAATAACGGTCGGGGTCGAACACAGGGAAGGGGGATCTAATAAGTGTAAGATTTCGTGTTTATGAAAACAGTGGGGATTTTTGTTATTGAAGGAAAATAAAAAATTAAATAATAAAAATGCATAATTTTAAAAGACAAGAAGCTAAGCATGCAGAATGGAAATAAGACGGGATGAATAACATAAAAGGGATTGTTGGATTGGGATTTATTATGCTTGATTCTAATTCATTGGCTTCCTAGTTTTCTCTAATAATCGTTCTAAACTGATTTTATTAGTCCTGTTGGCTTCTGGGTTACTCGGAGGACCCCTCTACACTAACCTGTGCTAATTAACTCGCTAATCGTGAATTTGGCAATTAATAAGATTAATTAATATAGACTCTATCCCTCGCCACCCCTTATGCATTATGCAGCAATCATCCGAGACCTTTGCAACGGTTACTACTTATATCTAACTAGTTTATTAATAAGCAATCTTTCAACCACATATTAAAACTAGTCGCTTTGGGATCGTGGGTCCAGAATCATAAGAACTAAAAGTCAAATGCAATTTAAATCTAATTTCTACAACCTTTAACATGCATCCTAGGCCTATCAAGGGTCGTCTAGCGTAGAGAGTGGCTTGCCTCAACCTAGTGCCTATCTCAAATAATTGATAGAATACACAAGCGGTAATCGCATAGGGTGTCAATCCTAATTGACTAGCCTCATGTATTAGTTTAAATGGGATTACATGCAAAACTCAATAAAAACTCAGCAAGAACAACAAGTATAAACTAGAAAACTCAGCCAATATCATTTAGAATCAAGACATAAATCCAATCCAACGATCTAAAGGAGTTTAGCTACACATGAATGAAGTAAAAGAAATAATAAACATGAAAGAATCCATAGAATATGGCCAACAATGGCCTACAAGAGTGCTGGAAAGTAAAAGAGGTAAAGAAATCGTAAAATGGACCCAAATTCTAACCTAACGGCGGACTAAACCGAAACTACATATATATAGAAAATACGCCGGCGTCGAGATTCCAGGGCACAGCGTCTCAATGCTGCGAACATTTGTCTTGGGCTGAAATCGCGTTGACGTCTCGACGCCAGCCTCTAGACTCGACTTCCTGCTCTAATTCTCGGCTTGGTCTCGCTTCTTCTCAGTTCAAGGCTTCAATCTTTGGCTTTCGATGTCACATTTCAGGCCTGCTTCAGCACAATTGGGTCTCTTCACCTCCTCTTCGTCCAAGACATCGAGATGGCTCCAAAAACTCCGTAATTAGCCCAAATTAACACTAATTAGCGTGATCGGCTCATGACACGGCCTAAGCTCAATTAACCTGTAAATAGGACAAGTAAAGCATAAAATGACTCTAACAAGCTTAGATTAGAGGCGATAAAATAAATAGGACAAGTAAAGCATAAAATGGCTCCCGACACGGCCCCGGCAACGGTGCCAATTTGACGAAAGAGATTGTCGAGGTCTCTTATCAAATAAATTTATAATCCACAACCTCTAAAGATAACTTGTAGCAGTAGTGGCCGGGGTCGAACACAGGGAGCATGATTATAACTTGTTTATCTTAGATTTATTGTGATGACAGGACTAATGAGGGGTTTTTATGTTTAGAAAAGAAAATAATTAAGGAAAGAAAACTAATTATGGAAAATAATAGAAAAGGAAAGTAAAAGCAAGAAATAGAAAGAATGAAATCATTACCTCCAAGATCATGTAATCGAGATCGTCATGCTAAGTTCAATTCAATTAAATCATTAATCTCACTAATTAGTCAAAACAAGTTTAAGTCCGGCGTACTCCGGCAACAAACTGAGAGCCATGGTGCTACTTGTTGGGTTTTATGTCCTAAAACTCGTAGATAGTGAATGATTAACGAATTATACACTTGTATCAATAAAGTGTTATTGAGGTTTATGCAAAAAGTGTTATTGTCATTTTAAGTATAAAATTGCACAATATAACCCAAATCCAATAAACTAAGATCCAAGGTTGTTTACATGTAACTTGAACTAGTATGTAGGGACATACGGGGATCGGTGTTCAAGTAACAACCTAAAAGGTCTATAGTACAGGGATAAGGCTGGGTACCTTATCCTGGTAACACTATGTGATACGGACCACTTTGTATTCAATACAGACGTATTGATCCAAGGAGTCCATGTAGGAGACATGCGAGTGGGGGTATCCTATGTAATGAGTTTGCATAAGACTGGACCACGAAATAGTAAACCACTAGATGTAACACGTTAACTAGTTAGGTTACTGTTTCAAAGGATGACCTAGGTAACTCAGTCTTAATCCTGAGTGTGTCATGAACTCCTTCTCACGAGGGATTGTCCTTTGATTAGTACGGGTGTGAGTGGCCTGCACGCCGACTCAATAAGCCTACCTTCTTGGGGACAATACTAAGTGGGGGGCTGGGGACATGACAACACAAGATGGAATTCACTCCTTCCCGCTTCTAGGAGAAGTAGATGAGTGTTCTCTTAAGTGGTGACTCTGGATCTTGAATAAAGGGATCCCGCCCTCTCACTGGCCCGAGAGGGACTTTCTGTTTAATGGTTGGACCATAAACAGGTTGTTCATTAGAGGAGCACTGGTACTTAAGGAGCCAGAGGTAACTCAGGGGTAAAACGGTAATTTGACCCAGCTGTAGTTACGAACACTCGTGAAGGATTGACTTACCGTTATTGGTCAATATCCGTGGACACAGAAATATTCTACAATGAGAAGAGTGCAACTGTGGGTCTTTAGTGGAGTGACCCACAGTTAATGAATATTGGTTAACTCGATTAATGAGTTTAGTCAGTTAACCTCATATCTTTGGAGCTTCTGATCTGTAGGTCCATTAGGTTCCCCTGCTAGCTCGTAAAGAGTAATTGGGAACAATTTATCTTGAAAGAATTTGAATAATTCAAATTCATCTTGGGAATCAAGTTAATTGTATGAGATACAATTAATATTATGTATAGTGATACATTATAATATAAAGTTTAATTTGAGATTAAACTTTATTATATCGAGAGAATAATATTTGAATGAGTCAAATATATAATTAATTAAATATGTGATATTTAATTAATAAATAAATTAAATATGTGATATTTAATTAATAAATTAATTAATTAATTATTCAATTTAGATTAGTTAAATGTGATTTAATTAAATTAATATCTATAGTTTAATTTTAATGTGAATTGGATTCATATTAAAACTATAGGTTATAAGAGAGATGCAAATTTGAATGTGATTCAAATGATGGGTTGATTAAATATATGATATTTGATTAACCATTGAAATAATTAATAGGTTGTTTTAAATTAATTTGATTAAATTGGATTTAGTTAAATTGATTGAAACTATAGCTTGTGTGAGGAATGTGCATTAATATGTTTTAATGCACATATAATTAAATATTAGATATTTAATTATATTATTAATTAATTAAATTATTAACTAATTAATTTATATATATTTAATTAATTAAAATTGTTTTAATTAATTATTATTATGATTCTTTTCTCACTCCAAGTACACGCAGTAGGGGTTATGGTTTTTCCCTTGATTCTGCAGAATTTCCCTATCCCAAAATCTCTCTCACACTCTCATTCTCTCTCAAGAAAAACAGAGAAGTTGATTTTCTTTACCAAAAAGATTTTCATCCCAAAATCCAAGATCTTTGAATTCAGTCCCACAACTGAGTTCCCAAACTCAGAGGATAGCAGGGTAATCTTGTGGTGGTGTCCCAAGATTTCATTTTTGGTCCCTGACATTCAAGAAGGCGTTCTTGAAGAATTCAGAGTCGTCAGACGACGGTGAGTTTGCTTAACCTTAATTTTGTAGAATTATGAATTCGTTTTTGCCAATGTATGGGTATTTTGCTAAACGAAATTAAATTGCGAATCGGTCCAATTGCTTCCGCTGTAACGGAATTGGGAATTCCAATCCTTCACTACTATCACAAACATGCAAACGCTAAGTTTGATTCTAATTTAAATTAATTAATATGCCTATTAACTAATCTAAATCGCATTGGGATCTAGCCGAATTAATTCACATGCAACGGGCAACAAACTACAATTACAATTGATTAAATCATTTAGTTCTAGGGACGTATGCGTATAATCATAACGTTAACCTATTTGCTACTAAGATTTAGCAAGTAAATTTAGAGAGGGCACGGTCAAGGTGGTCAATCTTTCCTACCACATTCTAAACATATAGACAAAAAACTAAAATCACATAAACATGCTTTGAGAATTCAAACAAGAGATTTCATTAAAAGAACTTGAACTTACACTTTGACGCCCCGATTACATGAATGAAGAGTTTAGCCTCTTATGGAGCAAGAGCAAGCTGAATTCTTCATGGCATACATCATGGAAAGTAATAAAAACTAAAACTAAGAAGAATGGTGGAGAAAGGGGGGAGAGATGGACTATAATGTTGTAGTGAATTGTGTGTTGAGGGATGATTCTAAACCTACACCAAGGCCCTCTATTTATAGTGATTCTTGGCCTTCAATTCGTGGTCATTTGGTGTTGAATTGGATCTTCAAACAAGGAAAATTTCCAGCCAAAATAGGAAAAATTTGATTCTGGAAAACTGCCTAGTGTCGCGACGCTGTCCCTTCAGATATGGAAAATTTGTTCTCGGATTGCCCTAGCGTCGCGACGCTGTTCCCCAACTTGATCTCCAAGTAGCTTCCTTATTTGGCTAGCGTCTCGACTCTGATGATGGGCGTCTCGACGCTGATGAGGCTCCAGGGGCAAAATGGTCATTTTACGCACCGGTTTCTCTCGTTTAAGCCCCGAATGGCTTCGAAAGCTCCGGTGAGGACCTATAGACATATTATACTCATTTAAAAGCATTTTTCACAAGGAATTCAACTAAGACAAGCAAATTGGGAGATTATAAGTGTATAACAAATTAGACTGATCAGTATGAGGGATAGACTTCATGGGCCTTGCTTGCAGTTGATTACGTATCGAAGTGGATTGAGGCCATACCCACAACAACAAATGATGCAAAGGTGGTGAAGAATTTTTTCATGAAGAATATTTTCACAAGATATGGAACTCCTCGTTTCATCATAAGCGATGAAGGATCTCACTTTTTAAACAAGATGATAGCCAACCTATTTTCCAAATACAATATCAGGCATAGAGTAGTGTTGCCTTCTAGAGTGGGGTAAAAATATGATAAAAATGCTCTCTAGAATATTATGAAAGTGCACATAGTCTGGAGCAAGTGATAAGTAATTTATCGTATCCACGAGGTTTTGAATAGCTTTCACTCTACCTATTTTATGTAACTTTTTAATGGTTTCAAGATTGTTAAAATGATTGATTTTGAAACAATGTTGAAGCAAAAGAAATAACAGAGTAGAATGTAAACGGATAAAGTAGACAGATTGGAAACAGGCGTTGGTTAAGATTTTTGTAATTGTTTTAAAAGATGCTCTAGCAATAATTGTTTTAAAAGATGCTCTAGCAAAACGTCTAGATTTTTTGGAATGTGTTTCAACTCCAAGCACTAGGTGACTAGTTATCCCTAACTCAGTTACTGGTGTCCACCAACACATAATGGTCTAGTGTGATTAAATGCCACACACCTTTCAAATCATCCCTGAAACTAGGAAGTGATATTCATACCGGCTGGCCAGGCGGGCACAAAATAGAAATAAGCACAACAAATAATCAAGATGCTCAAATCAATATCAATTGCATAGAGAATGAAGCACGACAATTACATAGATTCTAACCAACACCTAAGTAAATTTAGTTCATGGAGTACAAGGTAACACACGCTACAATCTGAGTATGTGAATCCATAACTACAAGAAATTTACAAGAAAAGATTATCTCCCTTGAAGAAATCCGTAGTTGATGGTCGTCTTGAGGTCTCCAATCGTTCCTCCTTTATTCGGCTTCTAAATATGGAAAGTAGTCTCCCAAAATGGAATTAGACTTCTCTCGATCAAAATTTTTTTATCTAGTCCTTCTGACCAGCATCATCATCTTCTTCTTCTCTCTCAACGGGTGGTGGTGGGATCCAAGGGTTCAACAAATCATCAGGGAATACAGGAAGGGCTGGACAAGGCTTTGAAAAGTTTGCTTGCAGTGCCTTCTTCAATGCGACATCACGTCTTTTAACGTAATTCCAGAAGGTATGAGCCTGTCTCTCGTCGAACTCTTGCCTGCTGGCTGAAAGTGTGAGTTGTTCTAAGATTTGGTGAATTCCACAGACTAGCCCTCCTTGACATGCTGCATGTGTCTGCTGAAGCCGTGCCAAGTTTGGCGTGTCAATTATTCCTTTGTCTAATAGGATCACATCTTCTGCGCTTTCTGGAACCCTTGCTCTCTTACACAACATTGAGATTGTATTTGGAAAGAACAGTTTCCCAACCTTCTTACGCCAACATCCAAAAATTTCACCAGCGATAATCTTACCTACATCGATGCTAAGAGACCTTAGTATTGCAAAAGCCAGAAGAACTCTTTCCCGAGAGACCGTGGAGTTGTGAGTTGTTGGAAGCAACCTCTGCCTGATAAATCCCATCCAAGTGTTGGCTTCCTTCTTCAGATAGGCAGCCTGGAAAGTCCTCTTCTCGGTTTTCGATAGTCGCCACGGTGCTCCTTCTATTCCTACCTCTCGAACAGCAGCATTCAACTGCTCATTAGACGGCGCTGCCGCCATCTCGTTTTAACCAGCATGCGGGAAATCTTGAAGGTTGTACAGTGAATTTATGGCCCCGGGACTCCAACCAACAACTACTCCACGAACAATCACTTGAAAACCCTCTTCCTCGTCGATGTTCGTGTAGAACTCTCGCACCACTTGCGAATTCACAGGCTGTGGCTTAGAACAGAATAGCTCCTAGCCATGGTTTCTGATGTCGGCCCTCAAAAAGTGTGGAAGGTCACCACTAAACCCTCTCTCGAACAAAAAGTCTCTCTTCAACATCTCTATATATTTTGCCCTAGCAAAATGATTGATAAAGCGCTCATATGGCAACCTTCTTTCCTCTGGTCTTGCCACTTCTGCTTCACCCTCTGCTCCTGCAATACCTTTGCCCTTATCTTCATGAGTCTTCTTTTCCGTTTCACCTTCTACAGCTTCCTTCTCGATTTCTTCTTGATTTTCAGGTTCCTCTTTTTCTGATTCAGTTGTGGGTGGAGAAGGACTCTGTCTGAATCCTTTTAATCTACCCCGCCTTCTGTTTGCGACGGCGACGACGTGGCGGATCCTGCACTATCTCTTCCAAAACCTCTTTAACTACTGTTTCATTATTACCTTGCTCTTGCAAATCTGTTGCTGCCTTTTCTTGAATCTCTTGCTCTGTTTCATCAATCTTTTCAGATTTTTTTTCTTTTTCGGGATCTTTCAGTTCTTCCTCAGCGACTACCTCCTCTGCGATATTTTCGATGACCTTCTACAGAACTTCAGAAACTTCAGTCTCTTGTAGTCTTTTAAGCTGTTTGGCTTCCCTTTCTACAGGTGTTCTTTTCTTCTTTACCTTCTTCTTAGGAGCTTCGGGCGTAACAGGTACATCCTCTTACACTTCTCTCTCTTTTCTTCCTCTCGTTTTTGCTATTTAGAATAGAAAATTTTCTCGAACTCAAAGAAACATAGAGAAAATAGAAGGAGAAACACAATTTCAAGAAGAAAATGAATGAGAAAAAGAACGTACCAGGGTTTAAAAAGGGCGTTTCAGCATTTGAAATACTAACCGAAATAAATTCCTCCATTAATCAAAATATTACCGCTTAACCTGCATGTCATCATGGAAATTAATCCCAACAAACGGTAAAATTCAACCCGTGGTAAATGCTGATGTGCTGTCCAACGACTAGGTCGTTGGATCTCCATTGCACGACACGTGGAAGCACCAAATGCTCCATGCGTTTTACCTGCCCATAGAAAATTTAAATACCAAATGGTAAAATATTTAATTCTTTAACCAATCCCATAATATTCTGAGGATACATTTGCTCTAACCAAAAGATTGCGAAAACAAACTGATCAGCAAAGATTTTCTTCTAGAAGAATCTTTTACACGAAAAAATTCAAATTAAAATTTAAACCGCCAAAATGAAATTAAACCAAATCTTTTTATGTCGTGTAAATCTGGAAATATATTATTAAAAACCTAATCTAAACACAAATTAAAATAAAAAAAACAAATAAAATAAATCCGATTAAATTAAAAATTAAATCAACCAAATTAAAGATAAATAAACCGAAAATAAATCTACGAAAATTAAAAATACCAACGAATTGAAATAAATCAGAAAAAATTGAAATCAATAAAATCTAATTTAAAATAATTCAAATCAAAATCAAATCAAATCAATGAAAAATAAAATCGCAACAAACATTGGGAGCTAAAAATATTGCAATATGAAATGCTCCCGCAAAACTCTCACTCGCTCATTCATCGACCAATTTTAGGGAAGGATATTTCGAACGGAATTCCTCCCCAATAATGTTTCATTCGCTGTCCATTAACCTTAAACACTCGCCCATCTTTTTCATCTCTCAAAGTAATTGCTCCATGAGGAAAAACTTCAATCACAACAAACGGTTCAGACCATTTAGATTTCAATTTTCCAGGAAACAATTTTAATCTAGAATTGTATAGCAAGACTCTCTGACCCTTAACAAATTCTTTAGGTTTTATTTTCTTATCATGCCACCACTTTGTCTTCTCTTTATATATTTTTTCATTTTCATAAGAAAACTGACGAAATTCCTCTAACTCACTAAGCTGCAGCATTCTTATTGCCCCTACACGACTTAAATAAAAATTCAATTTCTTTAAAGCCCAAAACGTTTTATGCTCAAGCTCTAACGATAAATGGCAAGTCTTTCCATACACTAACCTATAGGGAGACATACCTAGAGGAGTCTTATAGGTTGTTCTATAAGCCCACAGAGCCTCATCTAACAGAAAAGACCCATCTTTCCTAGATGGATAGAATACTTTCTCTAAAATAGATTTAATTTCCCTATTACTAACTTCAGTTTGACCATTTGCTTGCGGATGATAAGGGGTAGCTATCCTGTGCTTAAGTCCATATTTAGCTAAAAGCTTAGCTAAAACATTATTCACAAAGTGTGTGCCCTCATCGCTTACAAGAGCTCTATGTGTCCCAAACTGCGCAAAAATGTGCGATTGATGAAACCTCGAAACCATCTTCGCATCATTCTGATGGCATGCAATGGCCTCTACCCATTTGGACACGTAATCAACTACCAATAAGATAAAAACATTACTGTTAGAAGGGGGAAATGGCCCCATAAAATCAATACCCCATATGTCGAATAATTATAGTTCTAAAATGTAAGTAAGAGGCATTTCATCTCTAGGTCCTAAATTTCCTCTCCTTTGGCAAGCGTCACATTGCTTGTAGAACCAATGGGCATCCTTAAATAAGGAAGGCCAGAAGAATCCACATTGCAAAATCCTCATAGCTGTCCTCTGACCGCTGAAATGACCTCCATACGGCGAAGAGTGACATTGCTCTAGGATTTCCTTTGCTTCATCACCTGAAACACATCTTCGAATAATACCATCAGAACACTGTTTATACATAAATGGCTCATCCCAATAAAAGAATTTTTGATCATGTTTAAACCTTTGCACCTGCCTCCAATCCATATCAATAAGAGTGACTCCTTTTACCAGAAAGTTAGCTATATCAGCATAGCAAGGAGTACTATTCACTACCTTTACCTCAACAGCAAAAAGCTGCTCATCTAGAAATGAATCTGAAATGACAGATTGCTCTAGCAAAGATGAAGATGAATCAAGACGAGACAAATGATCTGCAATAACATTTTCTGATCCCTTCTTGTCCTTTATCTCCAAGTCGAATTCCTGCAATAACAAAACCCAACGAATTAATCTAGGGTTTGCATCTTTCTTAGACATTAAATACCTTATTGTTGCATGATCTGTGAAAACTGTGACTTTGGAACCAACTAAATATGGGCGGAATTTCTCAAAGGCAAACACAATCGCTAACAACTTCTTTTCAATAGTTGTATAGTTGATTTGTGCCTCATTTAAAACCCTGCTTGTATAATAAATAGGATGGATAATTTTTCCCTGCTTTTGCCCCAGCATTGCACCTACTGCAACATCACTGGCATTGCACATCACCTTGAATGGCAAACTCCAGTTTGGTGCACAAAGAATGGGCGCTGAGATCAAAGCAGCCTTTAAAGTCTCAAATGCCTTCCTACAATCTGCATCAAAGTCAAAAACACTATCAGCACACAACAATTTACAAAGAGGTTTGCTAATATTGGAAAAATCCTTTATGAACCTTCTATAAAATCCAGCATGACCTAAAAAGCTCTGAATCCCCTTGACTGAATTCAATGGTTCTAACTTCTCAATAACCTCTATTTTTGCTCGATCAACTTCTAGATCTTTCTTTGAAATTTATGACCTAATACAATGCTCTCCTTCACCATGAAGTGGCATTTCTCCCAAGTAAGAACTAGATGGGTATCTTCACATCTCTTTAACACCTTACCTAAATTATTCAAAAAATGCTGAAAATACCCTCCAGAAACTGAAAAATCGTCCATAAATACCTCAACAGTGGACTCAATCTGATGACATGCAAAAATGTCATCATTTTTCTATTAATTATAGCTAGTTTTATGCTTGAATTGTGTACTTTAATGCTATTTTATGTTTAAATTTCAGAAAACCGAGCCAAGGAAGCAAAACCGGAATTTTGAGAGAATTTGGATGATTTTTGGAGACTTTTTGAGCAATTTGGAGAAGTTCATTGTAGATCCAAGTCCAAAAGCCCAAAAAGAATGAGTTAGAAGCCCAAGAATCATGGATTTCAAGCTTAAATTATCAAGTTGGGTCAAGAAAAGTGCCCAAAATCCATTGCATGAAGTATTTGGGCCAAAAGAAAGTTGGAGGCCCAAAAATGGAGTCAAAATCGGGCAATTATTAAAGATTCAGGGCCTAGCGTCGAGACGCTAAGCCTGGAGCGTCCCGACGCTAGGCAGCCGCGTGGAGAGTTCTAGAATCGCGATAGCGTCGCGACGCTGTCTAGGTAGCTTCGCGACGCTGCGACGTCTTGGAGCCCAAGAAAAGATGACGTTAGAGCGTCGCGACGCTGTGACATAGCGTCTCGACGCTACGCCTACTGGGAGCCTATAAAAGGGGCCATTTGCATCCAAGTTTGGTGTGCCAATTTGTGGGTTTTCACCCCATTCTAGAATCCACACTAAAATTGGGGATTTTTGGGAGAGTTTTGGAGCTTTGTTGAAGATCTTTGGAGCTCGGGATCGATGGAGGTCGGAGCGGGATCGAGGAGATCGACACTTTTATGAGCATTTCTCTTCCCTTTTCCTTTATGTTTTAGTTTCTAGAATTGTTGTGATTAGGAATTATTGAATTTTAGTGATTATGAGTAGTAAATTCCTAAATTCTATGAGATTGATTTAGATGTTGAACCTTTGCTTGATTAATGAATTTATTTGGTTTAATTGTCATTATTGTTCATTTGTGCATTTTGTCCGTAATGCTTTTAATCAACTGATCACTGATTAAATGAATCGTTACTAAGCGGAAACTCGACGGAGAGAAGCTTAGACTAGAACTGAATGCATGACTAACGCTTATTTACTCGGGTGACACGGGATAAAATAAATAACGTTAGAGGTTGTACTGAAGGGTCGTAATGCCATGCTAAGTAAATAAAGATGAGACTGAAAGGAGATTCTTTATTGAAAGGTATGAGATAGGAGGAGACCGACAGGAGAGTCCTTGTCATTAGGCTTCTAGACTTATGAATCAAATGATTAGTTAATCCATATTAGTTAATTGATTAAGCATTAAAGGTCCAATTGTCAAAATCAACCACTCTAGAATTATCCCACCAAATTGCGTCTCCATTTATCTTTTGCTTTCTAGATTAACTTTTAGTTTATTCTTTTCGGCATTAGATTTTGTTCTCTAAATAAAGCTAAGCAAGATTATTCGCTGTAATTAATTGAATAAATCCAATCCCTGTAGAGACGATACTCTATACTCAAAATCACTATATTACTTGTGACGACCCGTACACTTGCGGTGAGCGAACACAATCATATCAGAAAAAATTGCTAGCACACACTGCTGAAATGTTGCTGGAGCATTACAAACGTCAAAAGTCATTCACCTGAAAGCAAACGTCCCATAAGGGCAGGTGAAATTGATTTTTTCTTGATCCTCATGAGCAATGGTAATCTGGTTATAACCAGAAGAACCATCTAAGAAACAGTAGTAAGCCTGACCAGCTAACATATCCCAACATCTGGTCAATAAATGGTAGAGGAAAATGGTCCTTACGGGTGGCTTTGTTAAGCCTCCTGTAATCCTAATAAGGGTAAAAAATATACCTATTTTACCCTTATATTTAGCTCATTGCTTTGTCAAATATTGCATGTTTAGATCATATTTACTGTTCCCGAGCTCAAAATATGTCAAAGTTGATAAGTTAGGGTGTTGAGAGTCACATTTGTCAAATTATGCTCATTTGTGCTTGAAAAGACTAAATTTTAAGGGAATTTGACTATGTTTGTTGTTGTGCAGAAAAACAGAGGAAAAGCTGGAATTTACCCAGAAATGCGACCGCATTTCTGGGAAGGAAAGATGAAATACGATCGCATTTTTGGAAAAACAGAGGCAGTTCCGAGTCTACCGCGGGTCGTTTTGAACGAGACTTCTTCGCACCTAACCTGCTGTTTTGACCCCGAAACCGACTGGGCTACACCTACCAGCACCTATTTCGCAGCTTCTCAACCAATTCCAACACTATATAAGCTCGTGATTCGAAGTAAAATCCAAGCAAAACTCATTTGGAAGAAGAGGGTGGTGACAGAACCCTAGTTGACGCCTATGAGTAGGGATGCCCGAGGTCCTTCTTACATGACTAAATTCTAACCTTAGTTAGACATCAAACCTTAGGGTTTGTAGGGATTTTCACCCATTCCCACTTTGTAAAAGCGAGAGAGTGGAGTGTCTAAGCGAACTCTAGAAGGATTGGATGAAATAGAAAAACCCTAGTATTTAGCTATTGTCATTACTTCCAGCTTTTGTTACTTTTCATTTATCTGTATTCTTTACATCTTATTTTCAATGAAAAGGTATTCATTTGCACTTTATCTCACCATGAGTAGCTAAATTCCGTTGAGGGGTTCAATATGGTGAATTCCCTTATGGTTCAATAGCTTGAAAGTGTTTTATTTGCTTAAGTGTTGTTCAATGCATGTCATTCTTTATTGATTATCATTCTGATCTTGCTGAGTTTAACTTGATCACTTAAACTTTGTATGCTATGTGAGTTTGATCTCCAAAGGGACAGACGATATCGGTTCTCATAAAGGTGATATAGGAGAAAAAGCTCGAAAGAGATTGTTCGGTGGTATAGGGCAAGCTGCCTAAGGCACCCTATATCAACTATAGGGTTATAGATTGCATTCGTGAATTATCTATGTCGAAGTCGAGTCACATAAACGTGCATAACGGTACTCGCTTAGCCTTCTAACGGTTCTTGGGAGCAAGACCAAATAGAAGTTAAATCTGACCCAATTCATTGAATAGGCTTAAGTTGAATAATCCATGATTACGGTTATTGCCTTGGGGATGAATCCATGTTGAATACCTCGTTTGTTTATTATCGCTATTCTTTATTATTTACTTGTGTTATTTACTTTTCTAAAAATAAATCATCAATCATTTCTTTGGTTACCTATTTTTAAGCAATCAGTTGAGCAGTTTCTTCTTCAAATCTGAATTTCCAATTTAGTCCTCGTGGGATCGATACCCTTGGAATACTTCTAAGGTTTTTATTACTACGTGCGATAGTGTATACTTGCACTAAGGTTGGCTGAATTTATCTTTATTATTATTTATCATCTTATCTCACATCCATCATTCAGCCTCTGCCGCACCAAATCCATACAAACCCTCCAACCAGTTATTGTCCTAGTGGGGATCAACTCATTGTCTTTATTAGTCACTACCGTAACACCTCCTTTCTTAGGAACACATTGGACAGGGCTTACCCAATTGCTATCTTGTCACACCCCCTCCCGGACCACCTGCTAGCTTAGCCCGAAAGGCGGCGTGAAGCCAACAGACATCGTCACCTCTAACGATCCCTGTTGACCGTACTGAAACGTTGAACCTGATAAACATACTAATCATAGATATAAAACATTCTATATGAAACACCACACAGCGGAATCCATGGAAACCTTTCAACATACACATGGTGCAGCCCTGACATAACCTGGTTTGGAAAGTAACCTGATTTAGATATCACGACCAAAACATATACAACTAGGGTTATACATCCACGACCTCTAGGACGATATTATACAACCCTTACAAAACATTTACAATATGAACGGACTCAATATACAACTCCAACCACGTACTGGAGCTTGATCTAGAACTTTCAGCAGACGTTGGCAGTGTATCAGGCACCGGGAGCTCGATCTCTACCTGAAAAGTGGAAAACATTTTGAAAAAATGAGTTACGAAGCCCAGTGAGTGACTAATTTTAAAACTCCAAATCTGGAAGTCAAAACACGTGATAAACCTTTAAACGTATAAATATGCTCACTCAAAGCGTTTAACATAAACGTGTAAGGATAAAGGCTTTCTTAAACATTTCGCAAGTCCGTCATTAAGAATCTAGCAAGGCATATCAAGTACATCAAACGTTTTAACTAACATGACCGATCTACGTTGTGTAGGGCACGCCCAGTACAACCGACGTTTACTAGTCCTACGATGTAGTGGGGCCCGCCCAGCACTCCCATCGTCTTTGTCGTAGTGGGGCTCGCCCAGCACTCACGACAGCATCGTTGTCACGGAGTACACTCAACGTCAACAACGAAATATAACCTGTGTGCACACGGTACCATATAGCCTCGGGCTCAATATCTCAGTCATGTAGTCAATAGAAATCTCAGAAAATCACATGAAAACATTAAAACATGCCTGCTTATCGTTATCTTTCGTAAAACTTAAGCTTACTCAGCTTGCTCGTGAAAAACTGTAAATCATTTAGTACTTGCTAATCCATACTTTGCTTTAAAAGATATCGTTTCAGCTACTTTTCATAAAGTCATTAGACACGTGCTCGTATATAAACCTCAGTAGAAAATCTGAGCTCAAAACTCATGCTTGAAACGGTTCATAAAAACCATGTATCATTCATAGGAAAGCATGTAAAACATATAATCATGAACAACCGTTTAAGAACATTTTCGAAATTCATTTTGTCACTCACTGTCTTATCTAGTTCCCCGGTTTGTAGACTCGACCTATTTCCTCTTGGCCTGTCAAATAACCAAAACCGAGCATTAGAACCATAGATAGCTTTGTCTTTCCATGCTCATGAATTTTTAAACAATTGGATTAAGAATCACATTCACACTCCACTCTCCAGATTTTCCAGATTCTATACCCTAACTTCCAACACCCATAACTTCCTCAATACTTAACCAAAATTAATGCAATACACATCAAACTCTTCATTTTAGAACACTCTACAACTTACCTGAAGAAATTAAAACGAGATTTTAAACCAATTTGTCCAGAAATTCCCCGAAATCAGACAACACAGATTCGAGCTTCTCTGTTACCCTTTATCTTCCTCCTGAAATTAGACCTACTTCAAGTCATTTTTGGCTCACTAATTCTTCATGAAAGTTGTAGATAATTGAATAAGCTTTCCAACCATACCAAATAGAGCTTCTGATTCAACTTGTACACCCCAGAATGCTCAAAACATCAGAGAAAACCAGAGATCCTCCTGCTTTGCTCGAAAATCCTGTGCTCTGTTTTCCATTCCAAAAACCATCAACTTCTCATACGATTTAGGTCAAGCTTCCTTCATGAAATTTGCTAGACAATGAACTAACTTTCAATAAAATCAAACCTCACCTCTTAGTTCCTTCTTTGTAGCTCAAACCGAATAAAAAACCAGAGGTTGACAGGTTGATCTCAGATCCTGCAATGGCTGGCTTTGCATGAGCTTTTCCCTATCTTCTTCAACCTCAAACCACGAAATTCTTCTTCTTCCTCCTCCTTCACTCTCTCCTTAAAGTGCTCTGAAAGTTTTAGTGGAAAAGGATGAGAAATGAGGCTGATAATGGGCTGATAAGAATGCTTGTCGGTGGTGCCCTTCTTGCTGTCCATTCCCACTTCATTTCTTTTTTTTTTTTTTTTTTTTTTTTCCTTTTTCCTTTTCCTTTTCCTTTTCCATTTATTTTCTTTTCTTCTTTCCCATCTCCTTTCTTTTTAAGTGTATAATTTCCAACAACTTAGATTCAACCATGAAGCCACAATAGATGATAAGAGAAAATTATCTAAGGGAAAGTCTCGGGTTTACATATCTGCAATTGGATAGAAAATCCCAGCATCCAACCATTTGATCACCTCCTTCTTAACAACCTCTTTCATTGCAGAGTTAAGCCTTCTTTGTTGCTCAATACTCCTAAAGGATCCCTCATCTAGAGTGATTTTATGCATACAGAAGGAAGGACTAATTCCCTGTATGTCATCCAATGTCCAACCTATTGCTTTGCGATATTGCTGCAGCAATTTTATTAAGGCCTCTTCATCCTCCGGCATTAAATCTGATGCACAATAATGGGCAACGTCTCACCCTCCCCAAGATACACATACTTTAGATGATCTAGCAAGGGCTTCAAATCTAAAGTGGGTGCCTCAATCAGGGATGGGTTAATAGGAGGAGCCTTCCTTTCATTCAAATCTAAAGATTCAAAAACATCCTCACACCTAGACACTTCTTTTTCACTTTTTCTTTCTAAAGAACAAACGTCCAAGTCCTCTATACTAATCTCTCCATGATCTTCCAAATGCTTGTTTGTCAAATCCTCCATTGTTGTCTCAACAATTGTATTCTCCAGAATTCTAATGAAAGAACAATCTTCCACTTCATCTGGATATTTCATGGCCTTAAAAACATTAAACTTCACTTCCTCATCATAAACCCTCATTGTTAATTCCCCTTTTTGAACATCTATCAACGCTCTACCAGTAGCCAAAAATGGACGACCAAGAATAATTGGGACATCTTTATCTGCCTCATAATCTAAAATAATGAAATCAATAGGAAATACGAATTTATCTACTTTCACTAAGACATCCTCAAATTTACCCGCATGATAAGCAATAGACCTATCGGCTAGTTGGAGCGTGACTGTGGTGGGTCTAGCTTCACCAATACCTAGCTTTCGATAGACCGAAAGAGGCATAAGGTTAATGCTTGCGCCTAAATCACAAAGTGCTCTACCCAAACCTTTTCCACCTATTGACACAGGAATAGCCTTTGTTGGTAACTCATTCTTAAGAATAACACTAAATTCCTCAGTAAGAGATACAGTTTCAAACTCACCTAACCTCTTCTTTTTAGTCAAAATATCCTTAAGAAATTTAGCATAATTTGGCATTTGCTTTATAGCTTCTACTAAAGGAATATTTATATGCAACTGCTTAAAAATTTCTAAAACTTCTTAAACTGACCATCCTGGTTCTTAGGCTTCTGCCTTTGTGGAAAAGGTAGAGGTGGTACATAAGGTGGTTCAACATCTGGAATAGAACCAGATACTCTAGCATTATTATTGCTGCCTCCATCACTTTTACCAGACTCCAACTCTTTCTCAACAACAACATTTTTATCACTACTCTTCTCTACATCCTAGGGTTTACTAGGCTCCTCTCTCTTCTAGTGGCTTACAACTCCTTAGAGTCACTGCTTGTACCTGCTCCTTACCTTCCCTTCTAGGGTGCTTAGTATCCGCAGGAAGTTTCCCTTGAGGTCGTGCCTTCAGCTCATTAACTAGCTGACCCATTTGCAATTCCAGGGCTCTCATTGAAACTTGATTACTTTGAATTGCGGCATCTATACAAGCCATATATTCTTTCATCATTGCCTCAAGAGAACTCTCTGAATTTTGCTGGGGCAAAGCCTGCTTATTTTGCTAGGGCAATGCCTGTGATTTAGCAAATCCTGACTGGTTTACCTTTTGTTGTGCTTGGGAATTGCCTCCTTGCCCTCCCCATGAAAAGTTGGGGTGGTTGCGCCAACCTCGATTATAAAAATTAGAATAAGGGTTATTCCTTTGATTACCTACAAAAAACACAAAGGCTGGATTGCTGGGGCAAAACTCGTAGTTGTGCTCTTCACCACAATAGACACATGATTCCTCCGTAACTTGGTTCACCACTGCAGTAGGCTCCACCACTGGCGACTGCTGATGACTAACCACTGTTACATTTTTAAGAGCGTTAGCTAACATTGCAATATCAACCCTAATGGTAGACACACCATCAACTTCTAACACACTCTTAACTTTTTTATTTGAGCCTCTAACATTCGACCACTGACAACTATTGACTGATATTCTCTCTAAAATTTCATGGGCTTCATTAAAGGTTTTTGCCAAAAGAGCCCCTCCCACAGAAGCATCGACCATACTTTGGGTTGCTACGTTTAGCCCATTGTAAAATGTTTCCATTTGGATACAATGAGGTAACCCATGGTGGGACACTTACGCAAAAGTTCCTTAAACCTCTCCCAAGCCTCACTAAAAGTTTCATCTTCGAGTTGCCTAAATCCCACTATCTCACTCCTTAACTTGGCATTCCTAGTTGGTGGAAAATACTTAGAAATTTTTCCGCTAACTCATTCCATGTTCTAATTGATCCTGGAGCAAAAGAATTTAACCACGTCTTTGCTCCATCTCGAAGAGAATACGGGAATAAAGTTAGTCTAAGTGCATCTCTAGACACTCCCTGAATTACAAATGCATCACTAACTCCAAGAAAAGACTTAAGATGTAAATGGGGGTCTTCAGATAACAAACCATGAAACTGACTCACAATTTGCAACATCTGAAACATTACCGGTTTCATTTCAAAATTTGTTGCCTCAATTTGAGGACGTGCAATTCCTGGATTTAACTCATCAAACATCGGAAAAGCATACGCTCGAATGGATCTGACCCTATCATTCGCCACCAAAATAGGGTTCTCAGCCTGATTATTTTGCTGTCCATTTTGCTCCAACGGTGGATTTGGCTACAGCACACGATTCTGCTGAGGATCAACTTGACCTTCTGGAATTTTTGGGAGACGCGACTCGTTATCCATTGGATTTTGACTTCTTCGCTGTTCTCTCCTTCTTCTCCTGAATGTTCTTTCAATATTTGGATCAAGCTCGAATCTCACCCCAGGCGGATCGCTCATGCACCAATCTCACACCGGCAAAAACAAAAGAAACAATCAAAAAGTTCTCGCACCAAACCACTAAAACACATACACAAAACAGATCAGATAAAAAATTATTCAATTCCCTGGCAACGGCGCCAAAAACTTGTTGCCTTCTAGAGTGGGGTAAAAATATGTTAAAAATGCTCTCTAGAATACTATGCAAGTGCACATAGTCTGCGACAAGTGATAAGTAATTTATCGTATCTAAGAGGTTTTGAAAAGCTTTCACTCTACCTATTTTATGTAACTTTTTAATGGTTTCAAGATTGTTAAAATGATTGATTTTGAAATAATGCTGAAGCAAAAGAAATAACAGAGCAAAATGTAAACGGATAAAGCAAACAGATTGGAAACAGGCGTTGGTTAAGATTTTTGTAATGGTTTTAAAAGATACTCTAGCAATAATATTGATTAGGCAATTCTCTTGCAGTCTTATCAGCAGGATCCTTCCGGAACTCTGGATTTTTTGGAATGCGTTTCAACTCCAATGACGTTCTACCGATCAAGCACTAGGTGACTAGTTATCCCTAACTCAGTTACTAGCGTCCACCAACACATAATGGTCTAGTGTGATTAAATGCCACACACCTCTCAAATCATCCCTGAAACTAAGAAGTGATATTCATACCGGCTGGCCAAGAGGGCACAAAATAGAAATAAGCACAACAAATAATGAAGATGCTCAAATCAATATCAATTGCATAGAGAATGAAGCATGACAATTACATAGATCCTAACCAACACCTAAGTAAATTTAGTTCATGGAGTACAAGGTAACACATGCTACAATCTTAGTATGTGCATCCATAACTACAAGAAATTTACAAGAAAAGATTAACTCCCTTGAAGAAATCCGTAGTTGATGGTCTTCTTGAGGTCTCCAATCGTTCCTCCTTTATTCGGCTTCTAAAGATGGAAAGTAGTCTCCCAAAATGGAATTAGACATCCCTCTCTCGAATGATTTGACTAGGGACGACTACTTCCTTTTATAGAGTGGAGTCAAACCTAATTAGGTCAAAGATTACACGTGGAAGGCTCTCCAAGCATCCTAGATCCGAGATTGGTTCAGCTAACGCCACCTCATTAATGAATCACGTGCGGCTCACCTGGCAGTTTTGCTCCTAGCTTTGCTGGATCACGGATTTTGCTCCCTCAAGTCGCTCAACATTATTTTCTGCACAAAAAAACTTCCAAAGCAACCATTCTTCTAAATAGGTTAAAACACATAATATTTATCTAATAATAAACCTATTTGGCACAAAAGACACCCAAAACACTAAAGAAATAAGGCCTAAATAACTCCCTTTTGGAGAGTTATCAAGTAGCCACTGCTTACCATCCTCAAACAAATGGACAAGCAGAGCTCTCTAACTGGGAGATCAAAGCTATTTTGGAAAAGACGGTAGACCCTTCTAGAAAGGATTGGTCACTACGGCTTGACGAGGCATTATGGGCACACAGAACTGCATACAAGGCGCCCTTAGGTATGTCTCCATATCGACTCATATTTGGAAAAGCCTGTCACTTACTGCTTGAGTTGGAACACAAAGCCTACTGGGCATTAAAGAAGATCAATTTCAACATGGACAAAGTCGGAATCAAGAAAAACTTACAATTAAATGAACTGGAAGAGCTTCGTCACTTCTCCTATTAGAATGCAAAACTATATAAGGAGAATGTCAAAAGATGGCATGCTAGAAGAATTCATCCAAAGGAGTTCCACAAGGGTCAGCAAGTGCTACTCTTTAATTCCAGACTTAAGTTATTTCCGGGAAAATTGAAATCAAGATGGTCAAGACCATTCAAGATTGTGAGAATCTTTGATTATGGAACTGTAGAGCTGATGGATAATCAAGGCATGCATTTCAAGGTGAATGGACAAATAATTAAACCCTATTGGGGGAAATATTTTGGGGCCGAAGAAGCCCCTGTAGCTGTGATTTATCTGGTATGACTTTTATCTCTGAAAATTTATTTTGTACATTATGTGGATTTATAATAAAATATATATATATATATATATATATATAGAATAGATAGGATAACAAAATATATGGACAAGAGTAAAACTCTGTTTAGGAAAATCCTGTCTAGGAAAAGGTATTTAAGTTAGCCGTAGGGAACACCTTTTCATGGGGATTTACCTGGGAGTTTCAAAAGTTCAAGTTATTTTGTATCTATCTAAGAAAAAGAAATGAATAATCATGTTTAAAGTATGTGAACTCTCTAACAAGTTTATTATTGTCTCAGCTAATGAAAGAAAGAAATAAAAACCAAGAAAAATAAAAGAAGTTAAAAAAATAATAAAGAAGGCAGAAAGCTAGGGGGAAATGCGATTGCATTTCTTCCCAGTACATTTGGAAATGCAACCGCATTTCCCAGATTCTCAAGGGCAATGACGTCATTTAAATGACGGTCACGTGACCTAATTTTAAGAAACCTATAAATAGCTGACTTAAGTGTTTTCCTTCTTCACCAAACACTTAGACCTTTTGCCTTCAAGTCAACTTCACCAACTCTCCATCTTCACTCTCTTAAAACTGAAACCCACAAGTAAGAATCATGAAGAACACACCGAAATCATCAGCACCTCGCAAGATTACTCTATCTCAGAGTAACCAACGTGCCCAGAATGCTGAACAAAGTGCTCGACGCCAAGAAGAGCAACCCGAAGCAAACATGCATGGAACGAGAAGCACGAGACCCACGAGTTTTTCGCCAGCTGTTGTGGACCGAAGCACTACTTTTCAATCTCCTTCTTCCTCGACAATGTCGGCCACTTCAAGAGAGAATCTAAGAAGTTCTCGACCAAGAAGACCCACGCCCTCTGTTTCTCTCCGCAAAACCCAAAAACTCGCGGGCCAACAGCTGAGAAAGCCCTCGAGGGAGTGGTTTGCTATGATTCGTGAGATGGGTGCCCAAAGGCGTGCGACACTTGAAGAAGAAGCAAGGTTGCGTGATGCTGAAGAATTCGCCAAAGTGGGAGAAATCTCTCGGCAAAGAGAGACTCCATCGGGTAACATCTCCAAACCTTCTACTAATCCAGCTTCTTCTTGCAGGGACAAGACTTTCGTAACTTACAGTGCAAGGAAGAAGGATTCAAAGAAGGCTGAACCTGAAAAGCCTCTGGTCATTGAGCCCCTTAAAGTGGCAAGAATGTCGCCAGATGTGTTCGAAGAGATGATCCGATAGGCCGTTGCACAAGCCCTCATCATAGTTGAAGGATATAGGACTGAGCAAGATGCACTCAGAGAAATAAGGGCTGGAAAAGAGATGGAAAATCAGAGTATGAGGGATGAAGATGAGTTTGCAAGAAAAAGAGACGTGCAAGAAGAAAGGGAAGCTGAGAGAAAGAAAGAAGAAGAAAGACAAGAGGCCGAGAGGGACATTCAAGCTGAGAAAGAGAGAAAAGAAGAAGAAGAACTCAGGAGGTTGGCTGTTGAACTCCAACTCCTGGAGAAAAGAAAAAGAAAGAAGAAAAAATTTGAGAGAAGAAGAAACAAGAAGAAAAGAGGCTGAAGACTTTCTTGCAGCCTTTGAGCCACTACACAAGGCTCAAAGTGAGGCTGAGCAACTGCAAGAAGTTGAAGAAGAGGCCCTTGAAGGGCCAAGTGAAGAAAAGTCAGAAAAAGAAAAAGAGGAAGAAAACGAATGCCAGAATGCGACCGCATTTGGGCCGCATTCTGAGGAAGGCCAGGAAAAGGCCACTGAAGAGAACCAGGCTGATGAGGCCCTTGATCCACTGTTTGAATATGATGTTAGAGGACCTTCACCAGCTGCTGATAGCACCTCTTCAAGAGAGAAGAAGGATGAAGAGGAAATTGAAAAAGAAGAGGTCGAGACCTCTAACGATAGCGAAACCGAATGAGATACTGAGATTAAGGAATTGAATGATGACCAAATTCCTATTTCTGCAGCTTTGAGGAAGAAAAGAAGAAGAGAACTGAGAGTCGAGAGGAGGACAAAGAATAAGAATGACTTATTTTTGCCAAGAGGCTGAGGACAATGTTCATGGACGCCTCTCCTGCAGCTCCTCTTACCTCCACACCTGTGAACCCAAGACGAAATCGCCTAAAGCTCCTTCACCAAAGAATCTGTTTCCTGAAGTCTTCAAGGATGCCAATTTCCAGGAGAAGATGGAGATTATGAGAAAAAGAGACTTCCTAAACGAGAAGGGATTCTCAAACAGGGCTGGGACTTTGCCAGACTTTGTAACCAAGGTCATCTCACAGTACAAATGGCAGGACTTCTGTGCTCACCTTCAGGAGGTCGTGGTACCTCTAGTTCGAGAGTTCTATGCTTGTTTGAGGAAAGAGAGCATGAGCATGGTGGTGGTAAGAGGTAAAATGGTCAGTTTTTCTTCCGTTGACATCAACAGGGTGTACCAGATCAATGCACCCTTGCATCCAAGAGGGAATGACGCGATTAAGAACCCCTCGGCCAAGCAGATGAAAGAAACATTAAAAATGGTGGTCAACAAGGGAGTTCAATGGAAGGAGTCTCAAAAAAAGGTGGATACATTAGTGCCCAGTGATCTCAAGCCAGAATCGGCAGGGTGGCTTCACTTTATCAAGAATAGATTGATGCCCACAACCCAGGACAGTACCATTTCAGTAGAGAGAGTTATGCTTCTTGATAACTCTCCAAAAGGGAGTTATTTAGGCCTTATTTCTATCATGATTTGTGTGTCTTTTGTGCTTAATAGGGTTGCTTTTAGATGTATATTATATGTTTTAACCCATTTGGAAGAATGGAAGCTATGGAGATTATTTTGTGCAGAATATGTTGCTGGGCGACTTGAGGGAGCAAACTCTGTGCTGGAGCAAAGCTGGGAGCGAAAACTGCCACGTCACAGCTCGTTAGCCAATTTACCAAACTGAATTCTGTTAAGCTAATCTCGGGATAAAGGAGCAAGGAGAGCCATCCACGTGTCTAGGTCAACCTAATTCAAGCTTTCCTCAACTCTATAAAAGGAGATAGCCGCCCAAGTCAAATTCATTCCACTTTTGGGGACGAGTTCACTCTCATTTCCACTTTTGGGAGTCGAATAGAGGAGAGAGATTGGAGACCATCAAGAAAACCATCATTCGCAAGCTGATCAAGGAGATTAATATTTTCTTTTATTATCTTGTGATTATGGATGTGCTTACTAAGATTGTAACGTGCGTTTCCATGCATTTTATGAACTAATTAGCTTAGGCGTTGGTTAGGAAACAATGTGATTTCCGTGCTTAATTTCTAGTAATAAATATTGATTAATGCTCTTGATTAATTGTTGTGCTCATTTACATTTTGTGCCCGCCTGGCCAGCCGGTATGAATACCTCTCTCTAGTTTCAGGGATGATTTAGGGAGTGTGTGGCATTTAATCACACTAGATCATTGTGTATTGGTGAACGTCAGTGACTGAGCTAGGGATAGCCAGTTGCCTAGTGCTTGATTGGTAGTACTTCATTGGAGTTGAAACACATTCCAAAAGATCCGGAGTTCCGGGAGGAATCTGCTAATTAGACTGCGAGAGTTTTGCATGATTAATAATATTGCTAGAGCATCTTTTAAAGCAATTACTAAAACCTGACCAGCGCCTGTTTCTAATTTGTCTGTCTATCCGTTTACTTTCTGTTTTGTCATTTCTTTTGCTTCAGCATTATTCTTATAAAAACCAATCATTTTCACCATCTTTGAAACCATTAAAGAGTTATACAAAATAGATAAAGTGGAAGCTAGTTCAGGTCTTGGATTGATAATACTTATTACTTGCTGCGGACTGTGTATACTTGCACAGAGTCTAGAGTCAATTTACATCTTATTTTCACTCACTATAGGAATACAACAAGTTTTTGGCGCCGTTGCTGGGGACTTGAATAAGTTTTTATCTGATCTGTTTTGTGTATGTGTTTTAGTGGTTTGGTGCTAGAACTTTTTGATTGTTTCTTTTGTTTTTGCAGGCGTGAGTTTGGTGCATGAACGATCCGCCTAGGGTGAGGTTCGAGCTTGATCCAGAAATCGAGAGGACATTCAGGATAAGGAGAGAGCAAAGTAGACAGCAAAATCAAATGGCTGACGTGCCGCGTCTTCCGCAGGGTCCAGAAGATCCAACTGATCCCCAGCAGAATCGTGTGCTGCAGCAAAACCAGCCGCTGGAGCAAAATAGACAGCAAAATAATCAGGCTGAGAATCCTATCTTGGTAGCGAACGATAGGGCCAGAGCCATTCGAGCGTATGCTTTTCCAATGTTTGATGAGTTAAATCCAGGGATTGCATGTCCTCACATTGAGGCAGCAAATTTTGAAATGAAACCGATAATGTTTTAGATGTTGCAAACCGTGGGTCAGTTCCATGGTTTGTCATCTGAAGACCCTCATTTACATCTTAAGTCTTTTCTAGGAGTTAGTGATTCTTTTGTAATTCAAGGAGTGCCTAGAGATGCCCTTAGATTAACTTTGTTCCCGTATTCTCTTAGGGATGGAGCAAAGGCGTGGTTAAACTCTTTTGCTCCAGGATCAATTAGGACATGGAATGAGTTAGCAGAAAATTTTTTGAGTAAATATTTCCCACCCAATAGAAATGCTAAATTGAGGAGTGAAATAGTAGGGTTTAAGCAACTTGAAGATGAGACTTTTAGTGAGGCTTGGGAGAGGTTTAAGGAGCTTTTGCAAAAGTGTTCCCACCATGGTCTACCACATTGTATCCAAATGGAAACATTTTACAATGGGATAAATGGAGCAACCCAAGGAATGGTTGATGCTTCAGCTGGAGGGGCCCTTTTGGCAAAAACTTTTAATGAAGCCCAAGAAATTTTAGAAAGAATATCAACTAATAGTTGTCAGTGGTCAGATGTTAGAGGCACAAATAAAAAGGTCAAGAGTGTGTTAAAGGTTGATGGTGTGTCTACCATTAGGGCTGATATTGCAATGTTAGCTAACGCTCTTAAAAATATGACAGTGGTTAGTCATCAACAGCCACCAGCTGTGGAGCCTGCTACAGTGGTGAACCAAGTTGCAGCGGAGGCATGTGTCTATTGTGGTGAAGATCATAACTACGAGTTTTGCCCCAGCAATCCAGCTTCTGTGTTTTTTGTAGGTAATCAAAGGAACAACCCGTATTCTAACTTTTATAATCCAGGTTGGCGCAACCACCCCAACTTCTCATGGGGAGGACAAGGAAGCAATGCGCAAGCACAACAAAAGGTGAACCAGTCAGGATTTGCGAAAGCACAGGTATTGCCCCAGCAAAATAAGCAGGCTTTGCCCCAGCAAAGTTCAGAGAGTTCTCTTGAGACAATGATGAAAGAATATATGGCTCGTACAGATGCTGCTATTCAAAGTAATCAAGCTTCAATGAGAGCCTTGGAATTGTAAATGGGCCAGCTAACTAATGAGCTGAAGGCAAGGCCTCAAGGGAAACTTCCTTCAGATACTGAACACCCTAAAAGAGAAGGTAAGGAGCAGGTAAAGCCAGTAACTCTAAGGAGTGGTAAGCCACTAGAAGAGAGAAAAGAACCTAGTAAACATCAGGATTTAGAGGAGAATTGTGATAAAAATGTTGTTGGAAAAGAGTTAGAGTCTGGTCAGGGTGCTGGAGGCAGCAATAATAATGCTGGAGCATCTGGTTCTGTTCCAGATGTGGATCCACCTTATGTGCCGCCCCCACCTTATGTACCACCTCTACCTTTTCCACAAAAGCAAAGGCCTAAGAATCAGGATGGTCAATTTAAAAGGTTTTTAGAGATTCTTAAGCAATTGCATATAAATATCCCTTTAGTAGAAGCTATTGAGCAGATGCCTAATTATGCTAAATTTCTTAAGGATATTTTAACTAAAAAGAAAAGGTTAGGTGAGTTTGAAACTGTATCTCTTACTGAGGAATGTAGTGCTATTCTTAAGAATGGGTTACCAACCAAGGCTAAGGATCCAGGGTCATTTACTATACCTGTGTTAATAGGTGGAAAAGAGCTAGGTAGAGCACTCTGTGATTTAGGTGCAAGCATTAACCTTATGCCTCTTTCGGTCTATCGAAAACTAGGTATTGGTGAAGCTAGGCCTACCACAGTCACACTCTAATTAGCTAATAGGTCTATCACATATCCTGAGGGGAAAATTGAGGATGTCTTAGTAAAAGTAGATAAATTCATATTTCCTGTTGATTTTATTATCTTAGACTATGAGGCTAATAGAGATGTCCCAATTATTCTAGGTCGTCCATTTTTGGCTACTGGTTGGGCATTAATAGATGTTCAAAAAGGGGAATTAACAATGAGGGTTTGTAATGAGGAAGTAAAATTTAATGTCTTTAAGGCCATGAAGTATCCAGACGAAATGGAAGATTGCTCTTTCATTAGGATTCTGGAGAACACAATTGTTGAGACAGCAATACAGGATTCGGCTAGCAAACATTTGGAAGATCATGGAGAGGTTAGTGTAGAGGATTTAGAAGTTTGTTCTTTAGAGAGAAAAAATGAAAAAGAAGTATTTAGGTGTGAGGAAGTTTTTGAGTCTTTAGATTTAGGTCAAAGAAAAGCTCATCCTATTAAGTCATCCCTAATTGAGGAACCTACTCTAGATTTGAAGCCCTTACCGGATCATCTAAAGTATTGTTGCATCAGATTTAATGCCGGAGCATGAAGATGCCTTAATAAAGTTGCTGCAGCAATACCGCAAGGCAATAGGTTGGACATTGGCTGACATTCAGGGAATTAGCCCATCTTTTTGTATGCACAAAATCACTCTAGAGGAGGGATCCTTTAGAAGTATTGAGCAACAAAGAAGGCTTAACCCTGCAATGAAAGAGGTTGTTAAAAAAGAGGTGATGAAATGGTTAGATGCTGGCATTATTTATCCAATTGCAGACAGTAGTTGGGTAAGCCCTGTTCAATGTGTTCCTAAGAAAGGAGGTGTCACTGTGGTGAGCAATAAAGATAATGAGTTGATCCCAACCAGGACAGTAACTGGCTGGAGGGTTTGCATGGATTACAGGAGGCTTAATAAAACCACCCGTAAGGACCACTTCCCTCTACCATTTATTGACCAGATGTTGGATAGATTGGCTGGTCAGGCCTACTACTGTTTCTTAGACGGTTATTCTGGGTATAACCAGATTACTATTGCTCCTGAGGATCAGGAAAAAACCATTTTCACCTGCCCTTACGGGACGTTTGCTTTTAGGCGAATGCCTTTTGGCCTTTGCAATGCTCCAGCAACATTTCAGCGGTGTATGTTGGCAATTTTTTCTGATATGATTGAGTCCACTGTTGAGGTATTTATGGACGATTTTTCAGTTTTTGGAGGGTCTTTTCAAAGTTGTTTAGATAATTTAGGTAAGGTATTAAAAAGATGTGAGGATACCCATCTAGTTCTTAATTGGGAGAAATGACACTTCATGGTGAAGAAGGGCATTGTGTTAGGACATATGATTTCTAAGAATGGTCTAGAAGTTGATAGAGCAAAAATTGAGGTTATTGAGAGACTAGAACCACCGAATTCAGTGAAGGGGATTCGGAGTTTTTTAGGTCATGCTGGATTTTATAGAAGGTTCATAAAGGATTTCTCAAAAATCAGTAAACCTCTTTGTAACTTATTGTGCACTGATCATGTTTTTTACTTTAATGCAGACTGTAGGAAGGCTTTTGAGACTTTAAAGGCTGCTTTAATCTCAGCACCCATTCTTTGTGCACCTAATTGGAATTTACCATTTGAGGTAATGTGTGATGCGAGTGATGCTGCAGTAGGTGCAATGCTGGGGCAAAAGCAGGGAAAATTTATTCATCCTATATATTATGCAAGTAGGGTTTTAAATGAGGCACAAGTCAACTATACAACTACTGAAAAGGAGTTGTTAGCTGTTGTGTTTGCCTTGGAGAAATTCCGCCCATATTTGGTTGGATCCAAAGTCACGGTTTTCACGGATCATGCAGCAATAAGGTATTTGATGTCTAAAAAAGATGCTAAACCTAGACTAATTCGTTGGGTTTTATTACTGCAGGAATTCGACTTGGAGATAAAGGACAAGAAGGGATCAGAGAATGTCATCGCAGATCACTTGTCTCGTCTTGATCCATCATCATCTTCGCTGAAGCAATCTGCCATCTCAGATTCTTTTCCAGATGAGCAGCTTTTTGCTGTTGAGGTAAAAATAGTCAAGGAGATCCCTTGGTATGCTGATATTGCCAATTTTTTGGTCAAGGGAGTCACTCCTATTGATATGGATTGGAGGCAGAAGAAAAAGTTTAAGCATGATGTAAAGTTTTTCTATTGGGATGAGCCATTTATGTATAAGCAATGCTCTGATGGTATTATTCGTAGGCGTGTTTCAGGTGATGAAGCAAAAGAAATCCTGGAGCAATGTCACTCTTCGCCGTATGGAGGCCATTTCAGCGGTCAGAGGACAACTATGAGGATTTTGCATTGCGGATTCTTTTGGCCTTCCTTGTTTAAGGATGCCCATTGGTTCTACAAGCAATGTGATGCTTGCCAAAGGAGAGGAAACTTGGGGCCCAGAGATGAGATGCCTCTTACTTACATTTTGGAAGTGGAGTTATTCGATGTGTGGGGTATTGATTTTATGGGGTCGTTTCCCCCTTCTAATGGTAATGTTTTTATCTTATTGGCAGTTGATTACGTGTCCCAGTGGGTAGAGGCCATTGCATGCCATCAGAATGATGCCAAGACGGTTTCAAGGTTTCTCCAATCGCACATCTTTGCGCAGTTTGGGACACCTAGAGCTTTAGTAAGTGATGAGGGTACACATTTTGTTAATAATATCTTAACTAAGCTTTTAGCTAAGTATGGAATCAAGCATAGGATAGCTACCCCCTATCACCCACAGGCTAATGGTCAAGTTGAAATAAGTAATAGGGAAATTAAATCAATTCTAGAAAAAGTAGTCCATCCATCTAGGAAGGATTGGTCTTTTAGGTTGGATGAGGCTCTTTGGGCTTATAGGACAGCCTATAAGACTCCTCTAGATATGTCTCCCTATCGGTTAGTATATGGGAAAGCTTGTCATTTACCATTAGAGCTAGAGCATAAAACGTTTTGGGCTTTGAAGAAATTAAACTTTGATATGAGTCGTGCAGGAGCAATTAGAATGCTGCAGCTTAACGAATTGGAGGAATTTCGCCAATTTTCTTATGAGAATGCGAAAATGTATAAAGAAAAGACTAAGTTGTGGCATGACAAGAAAATTAAGCCTAAAGAGTTTGTCAAAGGTCAAAAAGTTTTGCTTTATAATTCTAGATTGAAATTGTTTCCTGGGAAACTAAAGTCCAAATGGTCAGGTCCGTTTGTGGTAATTGAGGTTTTCCCCCATGGAGCAATTACTTTGCAAGATGAAAAAGATGGAAGAGTGTTCAAGGTGAATGGACAGCGTGTCAAGCATTATTGGGGAGAGGAGTTTCAGTCGAAATATCCTTCCTTAGAGCTGATTGATTATTGAGTAAGCATGATTTTTGCGGGAGCAGTTCACAAAGCAAAATTTTGAGCTCCCAGATTTTGTTGTGATTTTATTTTCGTTGTTATGATTTGGTTTAATTTTAATTTTAATTGTAGTGGATTTGATTGCTTTAAATTCTGCAAGATTTATCTCTATTTGTAGTTATTTTTAATTCCGTAGATTTTATTTTATTTTCGCTAGATATTTTATTTGTTTTGATTAGTTTAAATTCGAGTTGGTTGAGTTTTATTTTCTGATTAGATCTAATTATATTTTAAATTCTGTATTTATTTTCAGTTATTTGAATTTCTGTTTAGGTTTAGATTTAATAAAGATTTTCTTGATTTATTCGGCTTCGAATAAAAATAAAAGATAAGATTTGATTTGAGCGGTTAAATTTGAATTTCCTGATTTGATTTTGTATCCGAGATTTTTCTAGAAAATAATCTTGTGTTCAGAAGGTTGTTGCGGCAAAGTTATGGCTGAAGCAAATCTTCCGTCCGGATGGAAAGGGTTTGTTGTGAATTAATTACTTTTTAATTGCATGGATGCTGCCACGTGTCGCGCAGGGATAATCCAACGGTTTAGCAGTTGACAGCATGCAGTTATTTACCATGGGCGATTGAAATTCAAGTTTTTACCGTTAGTGGATTTAATTTGCAAATTAAATGTGAACGGTAAATCCATTTAATACGGGGCAAAATCTTTCAGTTACGATTTGATTTGCTGCAGCCCTATTTATTCCTAAGCCTTCGGTAAGTTCTTCTTCAATTTCTTGTCGTCCCTTGCTATTTGCATTCTTCTTTCTTTCTCTGTGTGCGATAGAAATTACTTTGAGTCTTCCATGGCCAAAACGAGAGCAAGAAAAGAGAGAGATAATGAGGAAGAGGAGGTACCCGTGACCCCCGAAGCACCGAAAGTAAAGGCAAAGAAGAAGAAGACACCAGAAGAAAAAGAAGCTAAAAGAAGAAGAAAACAGCAGAGGACTGAAGATCAAGAAGTTGCTCAGAAAGCGGCGGAGGATGTTATTGCGGAAGAAGATCCGAAAGAACCAGAAGGACAGAATCAAGAGCAGTTTGAGCCAGGAGTTGCGGATACAGAGGAGGTTCGAGAAGAAAATACAGAGGAAGTGCAAGAAGAACAGGCAGAGGTTGCACCTGAAGAAGTTAATGAGCAAGAACAGGAGGCTTGTGTGGAGGTGATCATGCCGGAAGTGCCCAAACGCCGCCGTATAAAGCGAAAAGCGGGTCGTGTTAAGGTAGTCCGAGCTGATACCCCCTCGCCTCCAACTACTGATTCTGAAAGAGAGAATGCTAAGAAAGAAGAGCGTGAGAAGAAGGAGGCTGAGGATAAAGCAAGAGAGGAAGCAGAGAAAAAGGCTGAAGAAGAAAGATTGCGCAAGCAAAGGGCAGACAGGGGCAAGAGTGTTGCTGCGGCATCAGAGGAACCTGATGAAATAGAAAAGTCACAATTGCCGTATGATCGCTTTGTCAACAATCTTGCCAGAGCAAAATATGCAGAGTTGCTGAAAAGAGACTTCCTGTTTGAAAGGGGATTTAGTGGTGATCTTCCACATTTTCTGAGGACCGGTATTGCAGACCACGGTTGGGAACGATTTTGTTCAAAGCCTGAATCTGTGAACGCGCAGTTAGTGCGTGAATTCTATGCAAATATTGACAAAGAAGAAGGGTTCCTGGTGATTGTTTGAGGTATTGAGGTCGACTGGACTCCTGGTGCTATTAACGCACTGTATAACCTTCGAACTTTCCCCCACGCAGCATATAATGAGATGGCTGTAGCGCCATCCAATGAGCAGCTGAGTGACGCTGTGAGGAAAGTTGGTATTGAAGGGGCGCAATGGCGGCTTTCGAAAACAGAGAAAAGGATGTTCTAGTCAGCCTATTTAAAGAGGGAAGCAAATGCTTGGATGGGATTTATCAAACAAAGGTTGCTTCCAACGACTCATGACTCGACGGTTTCTAGGGAACGAGTGCTTCTGGCTTTCGCTAATTTGAGGTCTCTCAGTATTGATGTGGGAAAAATTATTGCTGATGAAATATCTGGATGTTGGAAGAAGAAAGTGGGGAAACTGTTTTTCCCGAATACCATTACCATGCTTTGCAAGCGAGCAGGGGTTCCAGAGAATGAAGGAGATGTGATATTATTTGACAAGAGAATCATTGACACGCCTAACTTGGCGCGGCTTCAGCGTACGCAAGAGGCACGTCAGGGTGGGCTTTCTACGGCATCAACACGATTTTAGAACAACTCGCACTTTCGGCCAACAGGCAAGAGTTTGCCGAGAGGCAAGCTTTAACCTTCTGGAACTATGTTAGAACTCGTGATGCCAATCTGAAGAAGGCGCTACAGGAGAATTTTTCCAAACCATTTCTAGCCCTTCCAGCATTCCCTGAAGATTTATTGAACCCCTGGATTCCGCCACCGCCTGTCGAGAGAGAAGGAGATAGAGAAGAAGATCCTGGTCAGGAGGATTGAAGAAGGGAAATTTGGGCGAGCAAACTTTTTGATGAATTAATTTTGTTGCTCGAGCATTTCTGACCACATCTTTTTCTATGTTTGCTTGTTTTGTTCTGCTTCTTTTTAATTTTTCTGATGCTAAAAAATATATCTACTTATGTAATTCTATGTTTTTATGAGCACTGAGTATTTCTAACTTAATTAATTTTCTTCTGAATTTTGAAGCTTGGATTGGTTAAGCTTAATTAGATCAAGGTATTCTGATCTCTAGAAACCTTTTGCTTGAACAATTCTTCTAGCCTGGTCGATGCTGCGGCAAGAAAATTCTGAAGGTAGTGTTGACTCATTTGATCCACTTTAAGCTTAGGTCTAGTCCCACGCTTAGTTTTATAATTCCGATAGAAATATTTAAGTTTGGGGGTATAATTTGAAATTTTAATGATTCATTGGGGACAATGAATAATTCAAGTTTGGGGGACTTTTTGCTACTCCAATTGTTTTGCTCGAGCATTCCTCTCCTTCATTAAAAAAAAAAAAATTGTTAGGTTATTGAGTAACCGGGGACATTTGTGATACCCACAGTATGTCTTCGCGTCAAAAGGTGACCTAGGAAATTTGAAAAATTATGAAAAATTATTTGCTGAAAAAAGTGATTGTTGAAAATTTTGCTGAGAAAATTCATGGAGCAAAAGTTTTGAAGGATGAATGATAATCCAGCAGTTTTTTCTGTCTCCCAGAACTTAGGTGAGCTTCATCATAAAATGTTGCCATTCTGAGGGGCAAGAGATGGAATAACTAAGGATTTTTTGAGCTTTACAAAGAGTATTTAGCCTAGTTAGTGATGAGTTTGAGGCAAAGGTATACTGCACCATAAAGTGGGTCATCCCATGCTTAAGAGCTTATGACCGTAGGGCTGCTTTAAGTCTGAAAAACAAAAAAAAAAATATAAACCCCTTAAAAATGTGTTTTAATATATCTGATAATAAGAGCTAGGCTGTGGCAAGTTCTTAGAATTGAGTTAAAAGTGGTGATTATTTGTCCATGCCGGAAGAATTATTTCGCTGCAGCAGAGCTTGGTTTTGCAGAATGCTCAGGTAGAGGTTGAAGGTAGTGTTGGATTATCTGTTGTGATTAAGCTATGCTTTGTCTAATGTTTTGAATTCTTGAAGGGAAGGTTGGTTAGTATTGCTCAGGACGCGCAATAGTTCAAGTTTGGGGGTGTGATAACTCTCCAAAAGGGAGTTATTTAGGCCTTATTTCTATCATGATTTGTGTGTCTTTTGTGCTTAATAGGGTTGCTTTTAGATGTATATTATATGTTTTAACCCATTTGGAAGAATGGAAGCTTTGGAGATTATTTTGTGCAGAATATGTTGCTGGGCGACTTGAGGGAGCAAACTCTGTGCTGGAGCAAAGCTGGGAGCGAAAACTGCCACGCCACAGCTCGTTAGCCAATTTACCAAACTGAATTCTGTTAAGCTAATCTCGGGATAAAGGAGCAAGGAGAGCCATCCACGTGTCTAGGTCAACCTAATTCAAGCTTTCCTCAACTCTATAAAAGGAGATAGCCGCCCAAGTCAAATTCATTCCACTTTTGGGGACGAGTTCACTCTCATTTCCACTTTTGGGAGTCGAATAGAGGAGAGAGATTGGAGACCATCAAGAAAACCATCATTCGCAAGTTGATCAAGGAGATTAATATTTTCTTTTATTATCTTGTGATTATGGATGTGCTTACTAAGATTGTAACGTGCGTTTCCATGCATTTTATGAACTAAGTAGCTTAGGCGTTGGTTAGAAAACAATGTGATTGTCGTGCTTAATTTCTAGTAATCAATATTGATTAATGCATCTTGATTAATTGTTGTGCTCATTTACATTTTGTGCAGGCCTGGCCAGCCTTTATGAATACCTCTCTCTAGTTTCAGGGATGATTTAGGGAGTGTGTGGCATTTAATCACACTAGATCATTGTGTATTGGTGAACGCCAGTGACTGAGCTAGGGATAGCCAGTTGCCTAGTGCTTGATCGGTAGTACTTCATTGGAGTTGAAACACATTCCAAAAGATCCGGAGTCCCGAGAGGAATCTGCTAATAAGACTGCGAGAGTTTTGCATGATCAATAATATTGCTAGAGCATCTTTTAAAGCAATTACTAAAACCTGACCAGCGCCCGTTTCTAATCTGTCTGTCTATCCGTTTACTTTCTGTTCTGTCATTTCTTTTGCTTCAACATTATTCTTATAAAAACCAATCATTTTTACCATCTTTGAAACCATTAAAGAGTTATACAAAATAGATAAAGTGGAAGCTAGTTCAGGCCTTGGATTGATAATACTTATTACTTGCTGCAGACTGTGTATACTTGTACAGAGTCTAGAGTCAATTTACATCTTATTTTCACTCACTCTAGGAATACAACACTTCTCTACAACATTATGAAGGGGTTGGAGATAAATATAGGGAGCATCATCAGAGAAGAGATCCTTTCCTGTGGAAGGAAGAAAGCGGGAAAACTGTTCTTTGGGTCACTTATAACCCAATTATGTAAGAGAGTGAAGATAGTCCCGAGAAAAGATGAGGAGCGCCACTTTTTCAGTCCCACCACTGACTTACCCCTGATTGGGAAGCTCCAACAGAACAACGCTCAATGGAAGGACAAGCCTTCCACTTCCCAAGCTACTCCACCTCTGAGGCTGAATCTTGCTTCACCTCCTCAGCACACTCCTGTCTCAGGGCCTACACCATCATCAAAGACCCTTGCATTTGCCTTCCGACAGCCAGACCAGATTGTAGACAAGTTGAAAGCTTACTAGGTCTATGCTAAGGAGAGAGATGAAGCAATTAGAGAGTTCTACCTCTCTATCGCCCCTAGCATCGCCCCTGTGCTCTCTGACTTCCCTCAATCACCGCTGCCTCAAGAAGAGAAAGAATCTGAAGATGAAGATGAAGATGAAGATGAAAGAGAGAGTTCCTCGAATGAGGAATAGGGGAGTTTTCTGATCCCCTCTATCTGTTGTTTTTTGTGAATAATTAACCTGTTTTTGTGTATAGATAGTTGCTGTTTTTTTTTTGTTTTTTGCATGCTTAGTTTCTTTTTTTGTTTGTTTAGTTGCTATTTTTATTGCTTTAAATGCTTAGTTATTTGTTAGTTATGTTTTTAGGTTAGTTTTAAGATAGCTTGTTGTTAGGATAGTTTAGATAAACTTGGGTTTTTAAACTTTTCTGAAAAAATTCTACTTGCTGTTTTTTTGTGCCAAACCTATGAATTCTCTTTGAAAAAATCAAGTTTGTGGAAACTTTTTGCTTGAAAAATGTTTTGGAAAAACATGTTTTCATTTGAGTTTTCTTTTAAGCCCTTGATGATGATAATTAGAGCTTATTTCTATCTCATAAAGTGTCACCGTCACAACCGATTTATTTTCTAGTCATAGGCTTTCCATTAGTCTTTTTCTATACAAAATTTTCCTAAGTCTAAACTCCTCAGGTTTAACCTTTCTAACACACTAGGAGAGTTTAGCCTTGATGTCTTGAAAAACAAAAGCCTCATGTTAAGCCCATGCCTAAAAAACAAGAGTCAATGAGGGCATTGCCTATCTTAAGTTTGGGGGGGGGGGTGCTTTACTTTGTAAATATGTCTTTTGTTTAAGTTTGTACTGCTGGAAAAGAAGTATATGCTCAGTATATATCATCCAAAAAAAAAAAGAAGAAGAAAAAGAAAAACCGAGAGTTACTCATCTTTTCTAGAGTTCACTGAGTAACCAGGGGCATTCATGACACCCATGGTTTGCCACTTCATGAAAGGTTTACTTAGGGAAGTGAGTAATAATCCAAGTTTGTGAGCTTTGCTCGTAGCTAGATATCTTCACCAAAAAGTGTCGATAAGCTAGAACAAAGGTAAAGGTGACAACAAGGATACTCTTGGGAGAAAAAGAAGTTGAATAAAAAGAGCACCAATAGTCAAATAAGTTTGGGGGAGATAGAAAAAGGTCTAGAAAACTCATGTATGCTCAAGGAACCTCAAGTCTTGTTTTTCTTAACTAAAAGGACTACACTAGGCTTAATGAGTAGTAGTTAGGTAGTTTAAACACATTGGTTAGGGTGGACTAGGGAGAGTTTTGCTTTGAAAAAGAACAATAGAAATCTTCATGCCTACGAAACTTAGAAGTTGTGACTGGCACTAGAGTGGAAACCTCTCCTGAAAGGCAACTTTTTAGGAAACGATCTTGAGAAACGTGTGTACTTGATTCCATATGGTCTATGTTGGTTTTTATGCCCTAAAACTCGTAGATAGTGAATGGTGATAAATTGTTCACCTGTCTCAATACGTTGTTATTGAAGTTTGTACAATAAAGAGTTATTGCTACTAAAATTGCACAATTTGACCTAAATCCAATAAACTAAGATCCTAGGTTGTTTAGATGAAACTTGGACTAGTATGTGGGGACATACGGGGATCAGTGTTCAAGTAACAACCTAAATGGTCTATAGTATAGGGATAAGGTTGGGTACCTTATCCTGGTGACACTATGAGATACGACCCACTTTGTATTCAATACAGATGCAATGATCCAAAGCATCCATGTAGGAGACATGCAAGTGGGGGTATCCTGTGCATTGAGTTTGCATAAGACCGGACCGCGAAATAGTAACCACTAGATGTAACACCGTTAACTAGTTTAGGTTTCTATTTCAATAGGATGACCTAGGTAACTCAATCTAAATCCTGAGTATGTTATGAACCCCTTTCAAGAGGGATTGTCCTTAGATTTGTATGGGTGATAGTGGCCAGTTCGCCGACTCAATAAGCCTACCATTTCAGGGGCAAGACTGAGTGGGGGCTGGGAACATAACATTACAAGATGAAATTCACTCCTTCCCCTATTGGGGTAAGTAGATGTGTGATCCCTTAAGGGCTGATTCCGGGTCTTGAACAAGGGCGCCCATCCTCTCCTAGCCCGAGAGGAATTGCTGTTTAATGATTGGATCATAAACAGATTGTTCATTAGAGGAATAAGTGGTACTTAAGGATCCAGAGGTAACCCAGAGGTAAAACGGTAATTTGATCCAGCTGGCATTACGAACACTCGTGAAGGATTGACTTACCGTTATTGGTCGATATCCGTGGACACAGAAATATTCTACAGTGAGAAGAATGCAGCTGTGGCTCTTTAGTGGAGTGACCCACAGTTAACGAAGGTTGACTAACTTGGTTAATGAGTTTAGCCAATTAGTCTCGTATCGTTGGAGCTTCTGATCTGTAGGTCCATTAGGTCCACCTGCTAGCTCGTAAAGGGTTTTGAGGTTAAATAGTCTTGAATAGAATTTGAAGTGTGTTCCAATTCGTTAAGGGAATTATATTGTATATGATACAATTAAGATAATGTATGAAGATACATTATAATATAAGTTTAAATTGGTGAATTAAACTTTATAGTATAAAATTAATTTTGGATGTGATTCAAAATTAATCAATGAGAGAATTAAATATTTGAAAGAGTTCAAATATTAAATATGAATTAGATTCATATTGAAACTATAAGTTAAATTTAATGTGAATGAGATTTATATTAAAACTATAGTATATGAGAGAATTATTTGAATTATGATTCAAATAGTAAATTAATTAAATATATTATATTTGATTAATGAATTAATTGATTGGAGAATTAATTAATTTAATTTAATTTAATGTGATTTAATTAAATTAATTCTATGGTTAATAATTAATGTACATTTGATGCACATTAACTATAGGTTAAAAGAGAGAAACATATTTGGATTAGATTCAAATAGATAATTAATTAAATATTTGATATTTAATTAAAGAATTATTTAATTGAAGAATTAATTAATTAGTTTAATTTAATTTGATTAAATATGATTTAGTTAAATTAATACTATAGTTCATATTTAATGTACATTAGATGCACATGAAAACTATAGGTTAAAAGAGAGAGACACATTTGAATATGATTCAAATGTAATATTAATTAAGTATATGATATTTAATTAATATTGGGAACAATTAATTATTGAATTAATTGGTTGGCTAGAATTAATTCAATTAAATAAGATTTCATTGAATTGGTTAGTTGAAAACTATATAGTAAAATTAATTTAGTTAAATTACGATTTAATTAAATTAATTTTGCATAACATATGGTTTTGGCTTTAATTATTATTTGATACTAATTAAATCCCAATTATTGGGATAATGCGAAGTGGGGAGTTAATTTTTCCCCTCCCATTTTTGGGTGAAAAGAAATCTACAGGGGATGTTACTCTCTCTCTCTCATTTGTTATTTTACAGAGAAGAGATTCTAATGATCTCTCTCTCAAAACTCTCTCATCTCTCATGCATAAACACAGTGATCATTATTGTTATAATTCCCATTTTTTCTAGAAGGAGATCCCACAATCTCAACCTCAAGAATTCAGAGTATAGTGGGTGATCCGACGGGTAGTGTTTGTGGGAGGTTCTCGTTGTACGTGTGGAGCATAGTGCTGTGGTGAATCCAGGTCTCCAACACGTAAGTTATCAAATTTGAAATTGTTTAGAATTCATAGTTGCATGCTTAATCATTTAGATTTTTGAATTGTTCTGAAATTTGTTGGCCAATGTACCGGTGTTTTGTGTGAAACCAAATTAAGAACGAACGATCTGATATACGCTTCCGCTGCTAAGGATTTTCATTCCTTCAGTCTATTCATGACATTTTGAATTGCAATTAAGATAGATGCTAGTACCATTATTGGCAATTACATATGATCCATAACATTTTGATTTGCAATTATTATTGAGCTCACATTCTGATTGGCAATTAAAATTTGATCACTAACATTCTGATTGGCTATTGCTTGAGGACAAGCAATGAGTTAAGTTTGGGGGTATGATAAAGGTAAAAAATATACCTATTTTACCCTTATATTTAGCTCATTTCCTTGTCAAAGTTGCATGTTTAGATCAAATTTACTATTCCCGAGCTCTAAAAGTGTTAAAATTGATGATTAGGGAGTTGAGAGTCATATATGTCAAATTATGCTTAATTGTGCTTAAAAAGACCTATTTTGATATGAATTTGACTTAATTTGGTGTTATGCAGAAAAACAGAGGAAAGCTAGAAAACCCAGAAATGCGACCGCATTTTTGGGAAGGCTAAATCCAAATGCGACCGCATTTCTGGGCAGACAAAGGTAGTTCCGAGTCCGTCGCAGGTCGTTTTGAATGAGTGTTTTGCGCACCTAACCGACTGTTTTGACTCCGTAACTGACTGGGCTACCTACCAGCACCATTATTGTGGCTCCTCAACTACTTCCCACACTATATAAGGCCTTGATTCGAAGAGAAATCCAAGCAGAACTCACTGGGAAGAAAAGGGTGGTGACAGAACCCTAGTACACGCCCATGAGTAGGGATGTCCGTGGTCCTTCTTAGATGATTGAATTCTAACCCTTAGTAAGACATCAAACCTTAGTGTTTGTAGAGATTTTCACCCTATTCCCACTTGTAAAGGAGAGTAGAGTGTCGACCGAACTCTAGAAGGATTGGATAAAAGAAAAAACCCTAGTTTTAGCTACTGTACCTTATTTCCAGCAATTTTTCTTTTCATTATTTATGTATTCTTACATTCATTATGTCATTGAAAAGTTATTCTTTTGCATCTTATTCCATCATGCGTAGCTAAATCCCATTGAGGGGTTCAATATAGTGAATTCCCTTATGGTTAAAATAGCTTGAAAGTGTTTATTTGCTTAAGTTCTATTCATTGCATGTCACTCTTTATTGAATATCATTCTGAATCTTGCTGAGTTTAAATTGATCACTTAGACTTTGCATGCTATGTGAGTTTGATCTCGAAAGGGACGAACAATATCGGTTTTTATAAAGGTGATATAGGAGAAATGGCTCGAAAGAGTGTATTCGGTGTTATAGGGCGAGGCTACCTAAGGCATCCTATAACAACTATAGGGTTATAGATTGCATGCATGAACTATCTATGTCGGAGTCAAGTCACACAAATGTGCATAACGGTACTCGCTTAGCCTTCCAACGGTTCTTGGGAGCAAGGCTAAATAGAACTTAAATCTGACCCACTGCATGAATAGACTTAGGTTTAATAAGCAATGATTAGAGTTATTTTACCTTAGGGTTGAAACTATATTGAGCACCTCACTTATTTATCATTGCTTTTCTTTAGTTGTTTATTTTGTTTATTTTCCAAAAATCATCATCAACTATTTCTTTGGTTAACTTATCGAAGCAATCTTTGAACAATTTTTTCTTCAACTCTGTGTTTCCAATTTAGTCCTCGTGGGATCGATACCCTTGGAATACTTCTACAGTTTTTATTACTGCATGCGATAGTGTATACTTGCACTAGGTTGGCTGAATTATTCTTAATCCTTATTTACCATCTTTTCAAACCTCCATCATTCAGTTCACACACGCATCAGCGATGTTGGGCCACTCTCACCCATGCAAATCAAAGGATAATCCCAAATAAACAGGAGATCATAGTTAGCTCAGGATTAAGATCGAGTTACCTAGGTCATCTCATGAAATAGTCTGTCTCATCAGTAAACGACGTTATAAAGTGAGAGTGACTCATTTCTCGGTCCGGTCTTGTGCAAACTCATTGCACAAGACGCCCTTACTCGCATGTCTTTACATGAACGATCTAGGATCACATCGTTTGCTTTATGTGCAAAGTAGGCCGCATCCATAGTGTCCCCAGGATAAGGTACCCAGCCTTATCCATATACCATTGATCGTTTTGACTATATACTAGAACTTGATCCATGTTTATGTTTGTACATATAGTTCGAGTATTCATACTATAACCAAGGATCTTTAATCTATTGGATTTAGGTTAAACAAACAAGTATTTCACTGAATAATTGGATAACAACTTTATTGCAACTAAGAAACATGTTTATAGTTTACAAGCCACGAGTTTTAGGACATAAAACCCAACATGGTCTTCCTCTAAGAAAGTAGCGTTTGTCGATATAGACACTTTGTTTTCTTGTGGGTCGTAGAAAAGATCACCTATCGTTTCTTTAGGATAACCAACAAATTGACACAACCTTGAACGAGGCTCCAACTTCTTAGGATTTGTCACAAGCACGTGTGCTAGACAACCCCAAATTCTAAAGTAGCAAAAACTAGGTTTAAGCCCTCTTCATAACTCAAAAGGTGTTTCAAAAACACTCTTCGAGGAATGTTGTTCAGGATGTGAACTGCAGTCTCTACTGCATACCCCTAAAACGAGCTACGCAACTTAGCATAACTCATCATAGAACTAACGATGTCTAACAAGGTTCTATTTCTCCTTTTTGATACACCGTTTTGCTAAGGTGTACTAGGTGCTGAGAGTTGTGATTGGATTTTGATAACTCTCCAAAAGGGAGTTATTTAGGCTTTAGTTCTATAGTGTTTTGTGTGCCTTTTGTGCTAAATAGGGTTGCTTTTAGATGAATATTATATGTTTTAACCCATTTGGAAGAATGGATGCTTTGGAAGTTATTTTGTGTAGAATGTATTGTTGAGCAACTTGAGGGAGCAAAATCTGTGATCCAGCAAAGCAGGGAGCAAAACTGTCACGTAACAGCTCGTAATCCATTTTAATGAATCGAAGTTAGTTGAGTTATTTTCGGATCTAAGAAGCTTGGAGAGCCTTCCATGTGTACAATTTGACCTAATTAGGGCTTGCTATCACTCTATAAAAGGAGAGAGTCGTCTCAAGTCAAAGACATTCCATTCTTGGAGAAGAAAAGCCTTATTCCATTCGTGGAGGCTTACTTCCCATCTTTGGGAGCCGAATAGAGGAGGAAAGATTTGAGACTTCAAGAAGACCATCAACTACGAATTTGACCAAGGGAATTAGTATTTTCTTGTAATTTCTTGTAGTTATGGATGCACATACTCAGATTGTAGCATGTGTTATCATGAACCTTATGAACTAAATTTACTTAGGTGTTGGTTAGGAATCATGTAATTGTCGTGCTTTATTCTTTATGCAATATATGTTGATTTGAGCATCTTGATTATTTGTTGTGCATATTTCCATTTTGTGCCCGCCTGGCCAGCTGGTATGAATATCACTTCTTAGTTTCAGGGATGATTTGAGAAGTGTGTGACATTTAATCACACTAGATCATTGTGTATTGGTGAACGCCAGTGACTGAGTTAGGGATAGCTAGTTGCCCAGTGCTTGATCGGTAGCACGTCATTGGAGTTGAAACACATTCCAAAAAATCCAAAGTTTTTGGAGGATCCTGCTGATAAGACTGCAAGAGAATTGCCTAATCAATAATATTGCTAGAGTATCTTTTAAAAACAATTACTAAAGTCCTGACCAACGCCTGTTTCTAATCTGTCTGCTTTATTTGTTTACTTTCTGTTCTATCATTTCTTTTGCTTCAGCATTCTATCAAAATCAATCATTTTAACCACTTTTGAAACCATTAAAAGTTATACAAAGTAGATAAAGTGAGAGCTATTCAACCCCGTGGATACGATAAATTACTTATCACTTGCTGCGGATTGTGTATGCTTGCACAGTGTTCTAGAATCTATTTGTACCTTATTTTTACCCACTCTGGAAACCCAACAAGTTTTTGGCGTCGTTGCTGGGGACTTGAATAAGTTTTTATCTGATCTGTTTTGTGTATGTGTTTTAGTGGTTTGGTGCTAGAACGTTTTTATTGTTTCTTTTGTTTTTGCAGGTGTGAGTTCGGTGCATGAGCGACCCGCCTGGGGTGAGGTTCGAGCTTGATCCAGAAATTGAAAGGACATTCAGGAGAAGAAGGAGAGAGCAGCGTAGAAATCAAAATCCAATGGATAACGTGTCGCGTCTCTTGCAGGTTCCAGAAGGTCAAGACTATCCACAGCAGAATCGTGTGCTGCAGCCTAACCCATTGCTGGAGCAAAATGGACAGCAAAATAATCAGGTTGAGAATCCTATCTTGGTAGCGAATGATAGGGCCAGAGCCATTCGAGCGTATGCTTTTCCAATGTTTGATGAGTTAAATCCAGGAATTGCGCGTCCTCAAATTAAGGTAGCAAATTTTGAAATGAAACAGGTAATTTTTCAGATGTTGCAAACCGTGGGTCAGTTCCATGGTTTGTCATCTGAAGACCCTCATTTACATCTTAAGTCTTTTCTAGGAGTTAGTGATTCATTTGTAATTCAAGGAGTGTCTAGGGATGCCCTTAGATTAACTTTGTTCCCGTATTCTCTTAGAGACGGAGCAAAAACATGGTTAAATTCTTTTGCACCAGGATCAATTAGGACATGGAATGAGTTTGTGGAAAAATTTCTTAGTAAGTATTTTCCACCAACTAGGAATGCCAAATTGAGGAGTGAGATAGTGAGATTTAGGCAACTTGAAGATGAAACTTTTAGTGAGGCTTGGGAGAGGTTTAAGGAGCTTTTGCGAAAGTGTCCCCACCATGGTTTACCTCATTGTATCCAAATGGAAACATTTTACAGTGGGTTAAATGCAGCAACCCAAGGTATGGTCGATGCTTCGGCTGGAGGGGCCCTTTTGGCAAAAACTTTTAATGAATCCCATGAAATTTTAGAAAGAATATCAACCAATAGTTGTCAATGGTCGGATGTTAGAGGCTCAAATAAAAAAGTTAAGAGTGTGTTAGAGGTTGATGGTGTGTCTACCATTAGGGCTGATATTGCAATGTTAGCTAATGCTCTTAAAAATGTGACAGTGGTTAGTCATCAGTAGCCGCCAGCTGTGGAGCTTGCTGCAGTGGTGAACCAAGTTACAGAGGAATCATGTGTCTATTGTGGTGAAGAGCACAACTATGAGTTTTGCCCCAGCAACCCAACTTTTGTGTTTTTTGTAGGTAATCAGAGGAATAATCCCTATCCTAATTTTTATAATCCAGGTTGGCGCAACCACCCCAACTTTGCATGGGGAGGGCAAGGAAGCCATGTGGAAGCCCCTCAAGCACAGCAAAAGGTGAACCAGTCAGGATTTGCTAAATCACAGGTATTGCCCCAGCAAAATAAGCAAGCTTTGCCCCAGCAAAATTCGGAGAGTTCTCTTGAGGCAATGATGAAATAATATATGGCTCGTACAGATGCCGCAATTCAAAGTAATCAAGCTTCAATGAGAGCCCTAGAATTGCAAATGGGTCAGCAAGCTAATGAGCTGAAGGCAAGGCCTCAAGGGAAACTTTCTTCGGATACCGAGCACCCTAAAAGGGAAGGTAAGGAGCAGGTATAGGCAGTGACTCTAAGGAGTGGTAAGCCACTAGAAGAGAGAAATGAGCCTAGTAAACCCCAGGTTATAGAGAAGAGTAGTAATGAAAATGTTGTTGTTGAAAAAGAGTTGGAGTCTGGTAAAGGTGCTGGAGGCAGCAATAATGATGTTGGAGCATTTGGTTCTGTTCCAGATGTAGAACCACCTTATGTGCCGCCCCCACCTTTTCCACAAAGGCAAAGGCCTAAGAATCAGAAGTTTTTAGAGATTCTTAAGCAATTGCATATAAATATCCCTTTAGTAGAAGTCATTGAGAAAATGCCAAATTATGCTAAATTTCTTAAGGATATTTTGACTAAAAAAAAGAGGTTAGGTGAGTTTGAAACTGTATCTCTTACTGAGGAATTTAGTGCTATTCTTAAGAATAGGTTACCAACCAAGGCTAAGGATCTAGGATCATTCACCATTGCTGTGTCAATAGGTGGAAAAGGTTTGGGTAGAGCACTTTGTTATTTAGGCGCAAGCATTAACCTTATGCCTCTTTCGGTCTATCGAAAGCTAGGTATTGGTGAAGCTAGGCCCACCACAGTCACGCTCCAACTAGCCGATAGGTCTATTGCTTATCCTGAGGGTAAATTTGAGGATGTCTTAGTGAAAGTAGATAAATTCATATTTCCTATTGGTTTCATTATTTTAAATTATGAGGCAGATAAAGATGTCCCAATTATTCTTGGTTGTCCATTTTTGGCTACTGGTAGAGCGTTGATAGATGTTCAAAAAGGAGAATTAATAATGAGGGTTATGATGAGGAAGTGAAGTTTAATGTTTTTAAGGCCATGAAATATCCAGATGAAGTGGAAGATTGTTCTTTCATTAGAATTCTGGAGAACACAATTGTTGAGACAACAATGGAGGATTTGGCAAACAAGCATTTGGAAGATCATGGAGAGATTAGTATAGAGGACTTAGAAGTTTGTTCTTTAGAAAGAAAAAGTGAAAAAGAAGTGTCTTGGTGTGAGGATGTTTTTGAATCTTTAGATTTGAATGAAAGGAAGGCTCCTCATATTAAGCCATCCCTGATTGAGGCTCCCATTTTAGATTTGAAGCCCTTGCCAGATCATCTAATGTATGTGTATCTTGGGGAGGGTGAGACGTTGCCCATTATTGTTGTATCAGATTTAATGCCGGAGGATGAAGAGGCCTTAATAAAATTGTTGCAGCAATATCGCATAGCAATATGTTGGACATTGGCTGACATTTAGGGAATTAGCCCGTGTTTTTGTATGCATAAAATCACTCTAGAGGAGGGATCCTTTAGGAGCATTGAGCAACAGAGAAGGCTTAACCCTGCAATGAAAGAGGTTGTTAAGAAGGAGGTGATTAAATGGTTGGATGCTGGGATTATCTATCCAATTGCAAATAGCAATTGGGTAAGCCCAATCCAATGTGTTCCTAAGAAAGGAGGTGTCACAGTAGTCACTAACAAAGACAATGAATTGATCCCAACCAGGACAATGACTGGCTGGGGGGTGTGCATGGATTAGATGAGGCTTAATAAAGCTACCCGTAAGGACCATTTCCCTCTACCATTTATTGACCAGATGTTGGATAGGTTGGCTGGTCAGGCCTAATACTGTTTCTTAGATGGTTATTCTGGGTATAACCAGATTACCATTGCTCCTGAGGATCAGGAAAAAACCACTTTCATCTGCCCTTATGGGACGTTTGCCTTTAGGCGAATGCCTTTTGGCCTCTGCAATGCTCCAACAACATTTCAGAGGTGTATGTTAGCAATTTTTTCTGATATGATTGAGTCCACTGTTGAGGTATTTATGGACGATTTTTCAGTTTTTGGAGGGTCTTTTCAGCATTGTTTGAATAATCTAGGTAAGGTGTTAAAGAGATGTGAAGATACCCATCTAGTTCTTAATTGGGAGAAATGCCACTTCATGGTGAAGGAGGGCATAGTGTTAGGTTATAGGATCGCAAGGAAAGGTCTAGAGGTTGATCGAGCAAAAATAGAGGTTATTGAGAGATTAGAACCACCGAATTTAGTTAAAGGGATTCGAAGTTTTCTAAGTCATGCTGGATTTTATAGAAGGTTCATAAAGGATTTTTCCAAAGTTAGTAAACCTTTTTGTAACTTATTGTGTGCTGATAGTGTTTTTGACTTTAATGGAGATTGTAGGAAGGCTTTTGAGACTTTAAAGGCTGCTTTAGTTTCAGCACCCATTCTTTGTGCACCTGATTGGAGTTTACCATTTGAGGTAATGTGTGATGCGAGTGATGTTGCAATAGGTGCAATGCTGGGGCAAAAGCAGGGCAAATTCATCCATCCTATATATTATGCAAGCAGGGTTTTGAATGAGGCACAAGTCAACTATACAACTACTGAAAAGGAGTTGTTAGCGGTTGTGTTTGCCTTTGAGAAATTCCGCCCATATTTGGTTGGGTCCAAAGTCACGGTTTTCACAGATCATGCAGCAATAAGGTACTTAATTTCTAAAAAAGATGCAAAGCCAAGACTGATTCGTTGGGTTTTATTATTGCAGGAGTTCGACTTGGAGATAAAGGACAAGAAGGGATCAGAGAATGTCATTGCAGATCATTTGTCTCGTCTTGATCCAACATCATCTTTGCTGGAGCAGTCCGCCATTTCAGACTCCTTTCCAGATGAACAACTCTTTGCTGTTAATGTAAAGGTAGTCAAGGATATTCCTTGGTATGTTGATATTGCCAACTTCTTGGTGAAAGGAGTCACTCCTATTGACATGGATTGGAGGTAGATGAAAAAGTTTAAGCATGATGCAAAAATTTTCTATTGGGATGAGCCATTTATGTATGATCAATGCTCTGATGGTATTATTCGTAGATGTGTTTCAGGTGATGAAGCAAAGGAAATCCTGGAGCAATGTGACTCTTCGCCGTATAGGATAGCTACCCCTTATCACCCGCAAACAAATGGTCAAGCTGAAATTAGTAATAGGGAAATTAAGTCTATTCTAGAGAAAGTAGTCCATCTATCTAGGAAAGATTGGTCTTTTCGGTTAGATGAGGCTCTGTGGGCTTATAGGACAGCCTATAAAACTCCTCTAGGTATGTCTCCCTATAGGTTAGTGTATGGAAAAGCTTGTCATCTACTGTTAGAGCTTGAGCATAAAACATTTTTGGCTTTGAAGAAATTGAATTTTGATCTGAGTCGTGCAGGTGCAATAAGAATGCTGCAGCTTAACGAGTTAGATGAATTTCGTCAGTTTTCTTATGAAAATGCAAAAATGTATAAAGAAAAGACTAAGCTGTGACATGATAAGAAAATAAAACTTAAAGAGTTTGTTAAGGGTCAGAGAGTCTTGCTTTATAACTCTAGATTGAAATTGTTTCCTGGACAATTCAAATCTAAATGGTCTGGACCATTCGTTGTGATTGAAGTTTTTCCTCATGGAGCAATTACTTTGAGAGATGAAAAGGATGGGAGAGTGTTCAAGGTTAATGGACAGCGAATAAAGCATTACTGGGGAGAGGAATTCCATTCGAAATATCCTTCTCTAAACTTGGTTGATGAATAAGCGAGCGAGAGTTTTGCAGGAGCAGTTCTTATTGCATTATTTTTAGCTCCCAGTGTTGTTACGATTTTATTTTATCTTGTGGATTTTATTTGATTCTGATTTGAATTATTTTAAATTGGATTGTATTGATTTCAATTTTATCTGATTAAATTTAATTCGTTGGAATATTTTCGTAGATTTTATTTTCAGTTTATTTATTTGTACTTTTCGTTAATTTAATTTAATTAATTTAATCGGTTTAGTTAGATTAGATGTAATTTTGGTGTGTATGTTCGTTATTCGAATTTCTGTTTAGATTAAGGTTTTAATAAATATTTTTCCTGATTTATTCGGCTTAAAATAAGATAAGATTTGATTTTGGCAGTTTGAATTTGAATTTTCCGTGTGAAAAGATTCTTCTAGAAGAAAATCTTGTTGCTCAATTTGTTTTTGCAATCTTTTGGTTAGAGCAACCATATCATCAGAATATTGCTGATGTGGTTATTAAATATTTTACCGTTGCGATTTAAATTTTCTGTGGGCAGGTTAAACGCGTGGGCATCTGGTGCTTCCACGTGTCGCGCAGGGGAAATCTAACGGTCTAGCCGTTGGACAGCACATCATGCATTTACCCAGCGATTTATTTTTACCGTTTTTAGAAATTAATTTTCTCATGATTACATGCAAAATAAACGGTAATATTATTTAATTAGAGCAGATCTTTTCAGTTAGGATCATTAGTGCTAGAGCCCTATTTAATCAAATCCACGGTACGTTTTTTCTTCACTTCATCCTCATCTACCATTTATTCTCTACTTCAGTTTTTCTTTCATTTTTCGTCCGTTTCTGTGAGTAAAAATACGTTGTAAGATTGAGATGGCTAAGACTAGAGGAAGAAGGGAAAGGGATGATGAGGAAGAAGAGGTGTCGGTTACACCTGAGGCACCAAAGACAACAACGAAAAGAAGGAAAACACCAGAAGAAATGGAAGCCAAAAGACGGAGAAGGCAATAGAGAGCTGAACCAACAGAGGTAGTGAGGAAAGTGATCGAGGATATCACCGAAGAAGTGGCTGGGGAAGAACAGTCGAAAGAATTTGAAAGAGTGGCTGAACAGCCTAAAGAACCTGAAGAAGCGGCTGGGGGAGAGCAGCCGAAGGAACCAGAAGAGGGGATAATTACAGAGCAGGGTGATCAAACGGCCGAAATTCAGAAGGAAGTTCAGGAAAGGCAAGCAGAGGATGTGCCAGAACAAGGAAACGGTCAAGGAGCACAAGAGCAGCAGGTTCAGGCGGAGACTGTGTCGGATCCACCACGTCGCCGCCGTCGTAAGCAAAAGGCGGGACGTATCAAGGTGGTTAGGGTAGATACTTCATCTCCTTCGAGAACAGAATCTGAGGAGAATATAGAAAAAAGAGGATCAAGAGAAAGAGTAAACTGAGAAGAAGGCTAAAGAAGAGGTCTTGGCGAAGCATCAAGAAGACAAGGGCAAAGGAGTTGCTGAAGCAGCGGTCGAAATAGAGGAGGTTGAGTCTGAGGAGCCCAGAATGCCATATGCGCGCTTCATCAATGATCTTGCCCGAGCAAAATACAGGGACATGTTGAAACGGGATTTTCTTTTTGAGAGAGGATTCGGTGAGGACTTACCTCATTTCTTGCGTGCTGGTATTACCAATCATGGATGGGATCAGTTTTGCACAAAGCCAGAGCCGGTAAATTCAAACATTGTTCGAGAATTTTACGCGAACATAGATGATCAAGAAGGATTTCAAGTCATGGTCAGAGGAGTGGCTGTTGATTGGAGCCCAGGAGCAATCAACTCTCTTTTCAACCTCCGAGACTTTCCACATGCTGGATTTAATGAGATGGTGGTAGCACCATCTAACGATCAATTGAACGCGGCAGTGCGAAAGGTTGGCATTGAAGGGGCCCAACGGAGGTTCTCGAAGACAGAGAAGAGCACGTTCCAAGCGGCTTATCTGAAGAGTGAAGCGAACACATGGTTGGGCTTTGATAAGGGTAAAAAATATACCTATTTTACCCTTATATTTAGCTTATTTATTGGTCAAATATTGAGTGTTTAGGTCAATTTACTATTCCCGAGCTCAAATTATGCTTCATTTGATAAGTTAGGGTGTTTAGAATTACTTTTGTCAAATTTAACTCATTTGTGCTTAAAAAGACTTGATTTTAAGAGAATTTGACTTAGTTTGCTGTTGTGCAGAAAAACAAAGGAAAAGCTGGAATTCCCCAGAAATGCGACCGCATTTCTGGGAAGGCAAAAATGAAATGCGACCGCATTTCTGGAAAAACAGAGGCCGTTTTGAGTCGCACGCGGATCGTTGTTGACGAGTCTTCTTCGCACCTAACTGATTGGGCAACCTTCCAACACCTATTTCGTAGCTCCTCAACCACTTTCTACACTATATAAGCTCGAGATTCGAAGTCAAATCCAAGCAGAACTCACTTGGAAGAAAAGGGTGGTGACAGAACCCTGGCTCGACGCCAATGAGTAGGGATGCCCGAGGTCCTTCTTAGATGACCAAATTCTAACCCGAGAGAGAGTTAGACATCAAACCTTGTGGTTTGTAGAGAGTTTCACCCATTCCCATCTTATAAAAGTGAGAGAGTGGAGTGTCTTAGCGAACTCTAGAAGGATTGTGAAAACAAAAAAAAACCCATAATATTTAGCTATGTCCTTTATTTCCAGCTCTTGAATCTTTTTCATTACTCTGTATTATTTACATTATTATTCCAATGAAAATGTGTTCAGTTGCTTTTTATCCCATCATGAGTAGCTAAATCCCATTGAGGGGTTCAATGTGGTGAATTCCCTTAGGTTTAATGGCTTGAAGGTGTTCTATTTGCTTAAGTTGTGTTTAATGCATGTCATTCTTTATTGATTATCACTCTAATCTTGTTGAGTTTAATTTGATCACTTAGACTTTGCATGCTATGTGAGTTTGATCTCGGAAGGGACAAACAATATCGGTTCTCATAAAGGTGATATAGGAGAAAAAGCTCGAAAGAGATTGTTCGGCGGTATAGGGCAAGTTGCCTAAGGCACCCTATATCGACTATAGGGTTATAGGTTGCATTCGTGAATGATCTATGTCACAGTCGAGTCCCAGAATTGGGCATAACGGTACTCGCTTAGCCTTCTTACGGTTTTTGGAAACAAGGACCAAAAGGAAGTTAAATCTGACCCAATGCATTAAATACACTTAAGTTAGATATTACATAAGTATGGTTGTTACCTTAGGGATGAATCCATGGTGAATACCTCGTTTTATCTTATTGTTATTCTTTATTATTTTATTGCTTGTTTTGTTTATCTTTTCAAAAACCCAATCAATCAACTTATTTTCTTTGGTTACCTTTTTCAAAAGCAATCATTTGAGCAATTTCTTCATCAAATCTGAATTTCCAGTGTAGTCCTCGTGGGATCGATACCCTTGGAATACTTTCTGAGGTTTTTTTATTACTACGTGCGACAGTGTATACTTGCACTTAAGTGTTGGCTGAATATTTCTTTCTTATTATTATCCATCTTATCTCACATTCCATCCATTCAGTTCACACATGCACCAGGCTTCATTAAGTTGCGCTTGCTTCCGACAACCCACGACTAAACAGTATCTAGGGACAGAGTGCTCCTGGTATTTGCTATTCTTCGTTTTTTGAGTATCGATGTTGGAAAAATTATTTCGAGTGAAATTTATGATTGCTGGCGGAAGAAGGTAGGGAAGTTGTTTTTCCCGAACACAATCACAATGTTGTGTAGTACGGCAGGAGTGCCCACGGTTCCAGAGGATGTTGTTTTGGTTGACAAAGGGATCATAGATACACCCAATTTTGCTCAGCTTCAGCAAACGCAGGAGGCACGCCAAGGTGGGTTGGTTTGCGGCATCCATCAGATTTTAGAGCAGCTGGCACTGTCGGCCAGTAGGCAAGAGTATGGTGAAAGGCAAACTCAAACCTACTAGACCTATGCTAAGAGGAGGGATACCACACTTAGGAGGGCCTTGCAATCCAATTTTTCGAAACCATATCAGGTGATAACTTGCAAAAAGCAAGTTATTTGTCCTTTAAACTTGGGCTAAAACAAGGCCAAAAGAAACAAAGATGCGCCGCTTCAGCGCAATAAGAAAGGAAAATGTGATAATTTTATGCGGCGAGCTATATTCATGTATGCGGTGAGAAATTACAAAATACAGGGCACTAATGCAACTAACTCAGTTGTTTTCCAAAGAATCTTCTCAGCGCAGGCACACATCCCAAGACGATCAAGAGACAGATAAGATGGATGAAAGGACAAACGCTGGCACAACTGATACAACTAACGCAAGTGGGCGAAAAAAGGGCTGAAAAGTGACAAGTTGGCTGATGATGACTAAAACAAGTTGCTGACTAACTTGGAGAAGTTAACTTCCCTCGCCTATAAATAGAAGCCACATACTCAAAGAAAAGGAGGGTGAGAATTCTTTAATTTTTCGTTCGATCAAGAGAGGAGCAGGAAGACGAAGGAGAAAGAAAAATCACAGAGATCTGTGATTAGGAGCAAACTTGCGTTTGTAATGTTCTATTTCATTATGTCTTGTTTTGCTCGCATAAGCTAATTTCTCTTTCAAGGCTTAGTTCAAGCACCTTATGCGGTGATAAGTATATTTTGTAAGCGCATATTTTGATTTAAATGAAACATTAATTGCCTTTTACTTAGTTGCGATACTATTTTCATTACTAATTCCCGCTTGGCCAGCCGGTTGCGGTAGCAGTATGCTAAATCCCTGATAGGTAATGAATGCAGACATCTCTAAGTAGAACAAGTTAGCGCATGTCATGTAGTCTTGGTAGCATTAAAACACTATCGCTAAAAGATAGTGCGTTGTGACTGACGCAATCCCTTGTAAGTATTAGAGAACTAAGCTCAACGCATGAACTAGCCAAATAATCAATTGATAGTTTTGTGCCAAACGCAGAAGGAGTACCGGAAGGGAAACTTATGATTTTTTCTCACTTAGGCATTAATGGATCAATTAATCAAAGTATGCGCTACAAGCTTCTTATAAACGCATGAGGTTGAAACCGCAACAGCCTTGATACCATTCTCCTTGTACTTTTCCTTTAACTCTTGTCGCATTTTTTGCTTTCTGCAAGTTTTATTTTCCAACCTTACCAACTCTATTAATTATTCTCTTATATAATATCATACGTTTTCGAGTTTAGGTCAGTAAATATTATTAAATAACCCTTCCCTGTGGATTCGACCCTGGACTCACCAGGTATTACTTGATTTTGTCAATTTATACTTGGATTGATTAATATCTACGACAAATCTTTATTGATTTATTAAGCATACTGACAAGCAACCAAGTTTTTGAGCTCATGCGAGCAAAACAAGACGTAATGAATAGAACATTACAAACGCAAGTTTGCTCCTAATCACTGATCTCTGTGATTTTTCTTTCTCCTTCGTCTTCCTGCTCCTCTCTTGATCGAACGAAAAATTAAAGAATTCTCACTTCATCAAAACTTAACCAACCGCAAGAACACCTTTTAATGCAGGTCCTCGAAAAGCACAAGAAGGCCATTGGATGGAGTCTAGCAGATATTAAGGGAATTATCTCCTCATACTGCATGCATAAGATAGTCAGCGCATAAATATATAATGCATGTGTTCCTCTAGGTATGCGACATGTTTGTAGCCAGGGGCATTTATGACACCCATAGTTTGCCACTGCGCGAAGACAAACGCATCCTATGAGCGTATAAGACAGTAAAAAAATGTAATGCCCGTAGTTGGATACCTTTCATCACAAATGTGGGTAAGCCAAAACGAAAGCATGTGTGTTTGATGTCTATTGCTTTCATTAAATTCCTTCTAAAAAAAATTAATAATAATAATAATAAATACAATAATAAAATAATAATTATATATATATATATATATATATATATGCGCCCAGGACATGCAGGGGAAGATTAGCTGAGTTAACGCAAGGAAGAATCTAAGCGCAAAGAACTTTCTTTAAGCAATGAAGGAAAATTGGCAAAAGTTAACCTGGTTTAGTAATGCGTGCAAGAAAAAGAAAAGAGGATGCTAAGATCACAGGCAATGAAGAGCTGAGTAACTATCACAGAGTTGATAATAGGCATTGCTTGAGGACAAGCAATAGTTTAAGTTTGGGGGTTTAATAAGTTGCAAAAAGCAAGTTATTTGTCCTGTAAACTTGGGCTAAAACAAGGCCAAAAGAAACAAAGATGCACCGCTTCAGCGCAATAAGAAAGGAAAATGTGATAATTTTATGCGGCGAGCTATATTCATGTATGTGGTAAGAAATTACAAAATACAGGGCACTAACGCAACTAACTCAGTTGTTTTCCAAAGTTTCCTCTCAGCGCAGGCACACATCCCAAGACGATCAAGAGACAGATAAGATGGATGAAAGGACAAATGCTGACACAACTGATACAACTAACACAAATGGGCGAAAAAAGGGCTGAAAAGTGACAAGTTGGCTGATGATGACTAAAACAAGTTGCTGATTAACTTGGAGAAGTTAACTTCCCTCGCCTATAAATAGAAGCCACATACTCAATGAAAAGGAGTGTGAGAATTCTTTAATTTTTCGTTCGATCAAGAAAGGAGCAGGAAGATGAAGGAGAAAGAAAAATCACAGAGATCTGTGATTAGGAGCAAACTTGCGTTTGTAATGTTCTATTTCATTATGTCTTGTTTTGCTCCCATGAGCTAATTTCTCTTTCAAGGCTTAGTGCAAGCACCTTATGCGGTGATAAGTATATTTTGTAAGCGCATATTTTGATTTAAATGAAACATTAATTGCCTTCCACTTATTTGCGATACTATTTTCATTACTAATTCCCGCTTGGCCAGCCGGATGCGGTAGCAATATGCTAAATCCCTGACAGATAATGCATGCAGACATCTCTAAGCAGAACAAGTTAGCGCATGTCATGTAGTCTTGGTAGCATTAAAACACCACCGCTAAAAGATAGTGCATGCATGAGCTTAGATTGCGTTGTGACTGACTCAATCCCTTGTAAGTATTAGAGAACTAAGCCCAACGCATGAACTAGCCAAATAATCAATTGATAGTTTTGTGCCAAACGCAGAAGGAGTACCGGAAGGGAAACTTATGATTTTTTCTCACTTAGGCATTAATGGATCAATTAATCAAAGTATGCGCTACAAGCTTCTTATAAACGCATGAGGTTGCAACCGCAACAACCTTGATACCATTCTCCTTTGTACTTTTCCTTTAACTCTTGTCGCATGTTTTGCTTTCTGCAAGTTTTATTTTTCAACCTTACCAACTCTATTAATTATTCTCTTATATAATATCATACGTTTTCGAGTTTAGATCAGTAAATATTATTAAATAACCCTTCCCTGTGGATTCGACCCTGGACTCACCAGGTATTACTTGATTTTGTTAATTTATACTTGGATTGATTAATATCTACGACAAATCTTTATTGATTTATTAAGCATACTGACAAGCAACCAAGTTTTTGGCGTCGTTGACGAGGAAGGGCAACAAAATTTTGTAAATAATTTCTCTGATCTGACACTCCGTTGATATTATTTACTGTGTTCCCTGTCGAGTATTTTTCTCCATGTAACCAGAGGTTGTATGCGTGCCGCCCGACAAATCGATTTCGAAGTCGATCCAGAAATCGATAGAACATATCATAGAAGAAGAAGAAATCGAAGAGCTCGAAGACAATCAGGAGAAATGGCAGCACCTAACCAACCAAACAGACCATTGAATCTCATCCAAATGGCCGATGATAGGGCCAGAGGGATAAGAGATTATGCAGCCCCTGCGAATTGTAATTTTAATCCAGGGATAGTTGAGCCCACTGATGACATGCAAAAATGTCATCATTTTCCTATTAATTTCAACTAGTTTTATGCATGAATTGTGTACTTTAATGCTATTTTATGTTTAAATTTCAGAAAACCGAGCCAAGGAAGCAAAACCGGAATTTTGAGAGAATTTGGATGATTTTTGGAGACTTTTTGAGCAATTTGGAGAAGTTCGTTGTTGATCCAAGTCCAAAAGCCCAAAAAGAATGAGTTAGAAGCCCCAAATTCATGTATTCCAAGCCTTAAAGTATCAAGTTGGGTCAAGAAAAGAGCCCAAGATCCATTACATGAAGCATTTGGGCCAAAGGAAATGAAGGAGGCCCAAAAATTGAGTCAAATTCGGGCCATTCTAGAAGATCCAGGGCCTAGCGTCGCGACGCTAGGCAACTATGCGGAAAAATCCAGAATTGGGGTAGCGTTGCGACGCTGTCCATGTAGCGTTGCGACGCTGCGACGACTTGGAGCCCAAGAAAAGATGACGTCAGAGCGTCTCGACGCTGTGACGTAGGGTCTCGACGCTACGCCTGCTGGGAGCCTATAAAAGGGGCCATTTGCATCCAAGTTTTGTGTGCCAATTTGTGGGTTTTCACCCCATTCTAGAATCCACACTAAAATTGGGGATTCTTGGGAGAGTTTTGGAGCTTTGTTGAAGATCTTTGGAGCTCGGGATCGATGGAGGTCGGCGCGGGATCGAGGAGATCGACACTTTTATGAGCATTTCTCTTCCCTTTTCCTTTATGTTTTAGTTTCTAGAATTGTTGTGATTAGGAATTATTGAATTTTAGTGATTATGGGTAGTTAATTCCTAAATTCTATGAGTTTGATTCAATATGTTGAACCTTTGCTTGATTAATGAATTGATTTGGTTTAATTGTCATTATTGTTCATTTGTGCATTTTGTCCGTAATGCTTTTAATCAACTGATCACTGATTAAATGAATCGTTACTAAGTGGAGACTCGACGGAGAGAAGCTTAGACTAGAACTGAATGCATGACTAACGCTTATTTACCCGGGTGACACGGGATAAAATAAATAACGTTAGAGGTTGTATTGAAGGGTCGTAATGCCATGCTAAGTAAATAAAGAGGAGACCGAAAGGAGATTCTTTATTGAAAGGTATGAGATAGGAGGAGACCGACATGAGAGTCCTTGTCATTAGGCTTCTAGACTTATGAATCAAATGATTAGTTAATCCATATTAGTTAAATGATTAAGCGATTAAAGGTCCAATTGATTAAATCAACCACTCTAGAATTATCCCACCAAATTGTGTCTCCGTTTATCTTTTGCTTTCTAGATTAGCTTTTTGTATTCTTGTTGGCATTAGTTTTTGTTCTCTAAATAAAGCCAAGCAAGATTATTTATGGTAATTAATTGAATAAATCCAATCCCTGTGGAGACGATACTCTATACTCAAAATCACTATATTACTTGTGACGACCCGTACGCTTGCGGTGAACAACACCCACTCTAGAAACAGAAAGGTTTGAATTAAAACCAGTTATGTTTCAAATGCTGACAGCTGCAGGACAGTTTGGAGGAAGTCCAGCAGAAGACCCACACTCTCACCTAAAGTCAGTTTTGGACATTTGAAATAAATTTATTATTCCAGGAGTAACGCATGAGCAATTGCAAGTCATCTTATTTCCTTATTCATTAAGAGATGCGGCAAAAGTTTGGCTCAATCAGCAGCCAGCCAATTCCATCGCAACATGGAGTGATCTGGCCGAGAAATTTTTGGAAAAATACTTTCCACCCACCGCAAACTCTAGATTGAGGAAGGAAATAATGACTTTCACGCAAATGGAAGATGAAAAATTGAGTGAGGCGTGGGAACGTTTCAAGAACTTACTACAGAGGTGTCCGCATCATGGACTACCCCTTTGTACTCAATTAGAAACCTTCTACATGGGACTTAACAAGAACTCGCAAGTCTTGGTAGACTCGTCCGCAAATGGTGCACTACTCAGAAAGACGTATGACGAAGCTCACGCAATCCTCGATCGGATTGCACGCAATAATTACGAGTGGGGCACTGTGGAAGATAAAAGGAGGAGACCCATTAGAACCAGTTCGGGAAGCTTTGAAGTTGACCCAATAACCTCAGTAAACGCAAAGATCGATGTGTTGACCACGAAAATGGATGAGCTCACGGCTAGCACAACACCTCTGATCCCGCAACTCAACGCAGTTGGGTGTGGGATCTGCGGGGAAGGACACACGCATGACCAGTGTCCTTCAAAACCAGAATCAGTTTTCTACGTTGGACCGCAAGGAGCTGTGCGCAACAACCAATTTTCAAACACTTACAATCCAGGATGGAGAAATCACCCGAAATTTTCATGGAATGGTGGCGCAAATAAACAGCCACAACAAGGTAATATAAACCTTGCGCCCAGATTATTTAATTCTAACAATGAACAATCCTTGCAGGGACAGTTTCAACGCAACATCAACACAGATGGTGGAAACCAAAGAGCACCATCCTCGAATGTGTTGGAAACTATGATGAAAGAGTTTATGGCGAGTTAGAAGGAATATATGGCGAAAAATGATGCAGTGGTTCAGAGCCAGACTGCATCTCTGCACAGTCTAGAGATGCAAGTTGGACAGCTTGCGTCAGAATTAAAGAATAGACCTGCGGGAGCACTGCCCAACAATACAGAAGATCCAAAAGGGAAGGAACACTGCCATGTTGTGACTCTTCGCAGTGGAAGACAGTTGCACGTAAATGACCCTACACCAACGCAGGTAAATTTCACAAAAAATGCAACTGCAGGAGACAGCAATCAAACGCAAGAAGAAAAAGTAGCTGAAGACGAAGAACCCAGAGAGAAGAAGGCTCACGAAGAAAAGAAGCCTGACGCACATAAACCCGCAATCCCTTTTCCTCAAAGATTGAGGAAGAAAAATGATGAGGCCCAATTTAAGAAATTTTTAAGTGTCTTGTGAGAGCTGCATATCAACATTCCACTTGTGGAGGCATTAGAGAAGATGCCTAGCTACGCAAAATTCTTAAAAGACATTCTGATGAATAAACGACCGTGGAAAGAGTTTGAAACTGTTGCGCTGACAAGTGAATGCAGCGCAATACTTGCCAATAAGCTTCCACCTAAATTGAAAGATCCTGGAAGCTTCACGATTCCTTGTTCAATAGGACGAATCGATGTTGGCAGAGCATTATGTGACCTTGGCGCAAGCATAAACTTAGTGCCATTATCTGTCTACAAGCGCCTAGGGATCGGAGAAGCAAGACCGACTACTATCACACTGCAATTGGCGGACAAATCTATGGTCCACCCAGAAGGAAAAATTGAAGACGTTTTGGTCAAAGTTGACAAGTTTATTTTTCCTGCAGATTTTATCATACTCGATTATGAAGCTGGCAGAGAAGTTCCCATCATCTTGGGAAGACCATTCCTTGCCACCGGCCAAACATTGATTGACGTGCAAAAAGGAGAACTGACAATGCGTATGAACGATCAGAAAGTGGTTTTTAAAATTCTCAATTCATTGAAATACCCCGATGACAATAAAGAATGCAACATGGTAGCTCGCATAGATGTAGGCTCCCCACAGGAAATACTACAATCAAATGTGTTCAGCTCCATGAGAGAGGAGAACAAACAAGAATAGGTGGAAGAAAATTGCATCATAGCGCAACATGAAGAAATTATCCATGCACTGGATCTGAAAGAAAGAAGCCCCGCCTTGCCTTCCATAGCGCAACCCCCTGTGCTAGAACTTAAGCCACTCCCAACGCATTTGAAGTACAGGTTTTTAGGAGAAAAAGAATCACTCCCAATTATCATTTCATCAAAACTTAACCAACCGCAAGAACACATTTTAATGCAGGTCCACGAAAAGCACAAGAAGGCCATTGGATGGAGTCTAGCAGATATTAAGGGAATTAACCCCTCATACTGCATGCATAAGATTCGCTTGCTAGATGAATCCACTGAATTTATTGAGCGACAAAGAAGGCTAAATCCTGCGATGATGGAAGTCGTGCGAAAAGAGATTATCAAGTGGCTCGACGCAGGTATAATATATCCCATCGCAGATAGCAGATGGGTGAGCCCAGTGCAATGTGTGCCCAAGAAAGGAGGAATGACATGTTGGGTTTTATGCCTTAAAACTCGTAGATAGTAAATGTACATTTGACCGAACATTAATAAAAGTGATGTATTATTCAATGTTTGTATTATATCTTGTCTTATTAACCCTAATCCAATAAACTAAACATCCAAGGCTAATAGAATGAGGCTTGAACTAGTATGTAGGGACATACGGGGATCAATGTTCAAGTTTTAGCCTAAAGGGTCTGTAGTATAGGGATAAGGCTGGGTACCTTATCCTGGTGACACTATGGATACTGCCCGCTTTGTATATTGATACAAACGTAGTGATCCAACGCGTTCATGTAGTTGACATGCGAGTGGGGGTATCCTGTGCAATGAGTTTGCACAAAGACCGGACCGCGAAATAGTTAACCACTAACTGTAACACCGTTAGTTAGCTCGGTTTCTATTTCACTAGGATGACCTAGGCAACTTGGCCTTAATCCTGAGTGGATTATGGACTCCTGTCCATGAGGGATTGTCCTTTGATTTGTACGGGTGAGAGTGGCCTGTTCGCCGACTCAATAAGCCTACCATTTTGGGGACAAGACCGAGTGGGGAGCTGGGAACATAGTCTTACAAGATGGAATTCACTCCTTCCCGATATTAAGGTAAATAGAGGTGTGTTCCCTTAAGTGGTGACTCCGGGTCTTGGACAATGGGCCCTACCTTCTCTATGGCACGAGAGGGATTTCTGTTTGTTGGTTGGACCTCAAACAGGTTGTTCATTAGAGGAGCACTGGTACTTAAGGACCAAGAGGTAGCCCAGGGGTAAAATGGTAATTTGACCTAGCTGGGGTACGAACACACGTGAAGGGCTAACTTGCTGTTGATGGTCAATATCCGTGGACACAGAAATATATTTGCAGTGAGAAGAGTGCAGCTGTGGTTCTTTAGTGGAGTGAACTACAGTTAACGAACACTGGTTAATTTGGTTAATGAGTTTAGCCAATTAATCTTATATCGTTGGAGCTTCTGATCTGTAGGTCCATTAGGTCCCACCGGTAGCTCCATTGGGGCGTTGAGTAAAATTTCTAAGGAGAGTTATATATTTGAAGGGGTTCAAATATCTTATTAAAGTATGAATATGATTCATAATAAAAAACTATAGGTTATAATTAATGCTCATATGATGAGTATTAATTCTATAGTTTATTTGAGAGAAACATGATTAAATATATGATATTTAATTGAAATATTAATTAATTGGTGAATTAATTAATATTGATGTTTTAATTTATTTTAATTAAATTATGATTTAATTAAGGTATATTAAAACTTTGGGTTATGAGGGATATGTGCATGAAAGTGTTCATGTGACAATAATTAAATTAAATATTTTTTTTAATTATTATTTAATTTAATTAACTGATCAGTCAACCACTCCCCTAACCCTACACGCGTGAATGGGAGGGTTTGAAGGGAGTGGGAGGTTATTCTTCATATAATCTCAGGTTAACTCTCTCCCTCTCGCTCACGCAAGATCGCTCTCTCTCTGAAAAATTCTCTGGGTTCCTAAGAATTTGCAGAGGCCAAAATTCTCCCTTTTGATCTTAGAATTTTTGGTTCCCACAAGCCACTCAACACTAATTCCAAGGAGAATACCGGTGTAACTTCGTGGTGGTGTTCGTGAGCAATTTGCAGCATTAGAAGGGTACGTTCTTGCTGCTGGAATTTTCGAATTCAACGTGGTTTTGTTGGCGAAACGGTCAAGAACAACTTCTAAAGTAAGTATTCTTGATCCCGGGTCAATAGGATCCAATTTTGTTTAGATCTAAAATGTTTAGAGTCTTTTAATGCATGTTTTATACAGTTTTACAGCATGTTTTGTGTATGTTTTATTGTTGTAAAACCTTTGCAAATTGTACTGGTATTTTAATGTTGAGTAAAACACAGTATGGTTAATGATCGTTTCCGCTGCGCTAGGGCTTTAATCCCTGCATGACAGTGATAACCAACGCAAACAATGAGTTGATTCCATCTCGCACCACCACAGAATGGCGCATATGCATGGATTACCGCAAGTTGAACGCAATTACTAAGAAGGATCATTTCCCTCTTCCATTCATTGATCAGATGCTGGATCGACTTGCGGGACAAGCATATTATTGTTTTCTTGACAGATACTCAGGGTACAACAAAATAACCATTGCATCGGAATTCCAAGAAAAAACTACATTCACCTGCCCATATGGCACCTTTGCATTCCGGAGGATGCCTTTTGGGCTGTACAATGCGCCGGGAACATTTCAAAGATGTATGATGGCCATCTTTTTAGAGTTACTAGAAAAATATGTGGAAGTTTTTATGAACGATTTCTCAGTATACGGAAAGTCTTTCACAGACTGCCTAACACAGCTGGAACAAGTGTTAGAGAGATGCGAAGAGACTAACCTAGTGCTGAATTGGGAGAATTGTCATTTTATGGTGGAAGAAGGAATTGTCTTAGGTCATCGCATATCCAGCGCAGGAATTGAAGTCGACAAGGCGAAAATTGATATTATTGAAAAGTTGCCACCACCAACCTTTGTAAAGGGAATTCGAAGTTTCTTAGGACACGCAGGATTCTATCGCAGGTTCATCAGGAACTTCTCGCATATTACAAAGCCACTATGCACATTGCTAGAAACTAATAGAAAATTTGAATTTTCAGAGGAATGCGCCAAGGCATTCAAGGATCTGAAGCTTGCGCTAGTCAGTACGCCCATTCTCGCAACTCCCGATTGGAAGGAACCCTTTGTCTTAATGTGCGATGCTAGTGACATGGCAGTTGGAGCAGTCTTGGCACAGAAAAAGGAAAAGATTCTGCACCATATTTATTACGCCAGCAGAACAGTGAATGAAGCACAAACCAACTACACAACAACCGAGGAGTTATTAGCGGTTGTTTATGCTTTTGACAAATTTCGTGCTTATTTAATTGACTCCAAAGTCATTGTCTACACAGATCATGAGGCGATAAAATACCTAATCACAAAAAAAGATGCGAAACCAAGGTCGATTAGGTGGATTTTATTGCTACACGAATTTGATCTAGAGATTAAGGACAAAAAGGGGAATGAGAATTTGGTCGCAGATCATTTATCACACTTGGAGAATCCTGAGAAGGTAGATGCGACAGATATCCCTATCGTAGAGGAGTTTCCCGATGAAAAGCTACTGATGATTAAAGAAGAAGAGCCATGGTTTGCAGACATCGCAAACTACCTTGTCGCAGGGGTCTTACATGAGGAATACACAGCGCAGCATCGTAAGAAATTCATTCATGAATTAAAATTCTATTCATGGGATGACCCCTATCTCTATCTCAGAGGACCTGACCAGATCATTAGGAGATGCGTTGGGCGTATGGATGCGATGAGAATTTTGGGAGCTTGCCATGAAGCTCCATATGGAGGGCACTTTGGAGGCCAACGCACTGCGGCTAAAATATTGCAGAGTGGCTACTGGTGGGCAACATTGTTCCATGACGCAAAGAAATATGTGGATAGTTGCGACAAGTGCCAACGCACTGGTATCATCAACGCAAGGAACGAGATGCCACAAAACTATATAATAGAAATTGAGCCGTTTGATGTCTGGGGCATTGATTTTATGGGACCATTCCCATCATCGCAAGGATACCAATATATCCTCCTCGCAGTTGACTACGTCACAAAGTGGGTGGAAGCAATCGCTTGCGTTCAGAACAATGCGGCAACCGTGGCAAGATTCCTTAAGAAGAATATTTTCACAAGGTTTAGTGTACGACGCAGATTAATCAGTGACGAAGGGACCCATTTCGTGAATAAAGTCATGAATATGCTATTGGAAAAATACAATGTTAAACATCATATCGCAACAGCTTATCACCCGCAAAGCAATGGACAGGCCGAAGTATCGAACAGGGAAATAAAGAAAATTCTCGAGAAAGTTGTCAGCGCAAGCAGGAAAGACTGGGCGCAACATCTGGATGATGCGTTGTGGTCATATCGCAAAACCTTCAAAACACCAATAGGAATGTCTCCATATGCGTTGGTGTTTGGCAAGGCTTGTCATTTGCCTTTAGAATTGGAACACAGGGCGCATTGGGCAATGAAACGTCTTAATTTTGATCCAGATGCAGCAGGACAAGAACGATTGCACCAGTTGTCAGAATTAGAAGAATTTAGAAGATGCGTGTATGAGAATGCCAAGATTAATAAAGAGAAGCAAAAACAATGGCATGACCGAAGAATATGCAAGAAGGATCTTAGAGAAGGTATGAAAGTATTATTATTCAATTCTCGCTTACGTCTCTTTCTAGGAAAGCTAAAATCAAGGTGGTCAGGCCCATATACTATCCACAAGGTATATCCACATGGGGCAGTGGACCTACATTTTACTGACGGAAAGAGAATTTTCAAGGTCAACGGGCAAAGAGTAAAGCCGTACATTGGAGGGACCTTGGACGAGGTAGTTGAAATTATTCTTCTAAAAGATCCACCTTAAAGTAGCAAGACAAAAATAGTTCCAGGACAAAAAGTGCTCTCAGTTGCGTCAGGACCTAGCGCAAGGTAAGAGCACAACAGGTTAGAAGTTGTAATTATTTGTTTCTTTCCACATGTTTATTTTGTTATTGCGTTAATCTTTTGGTAATCTAGACCTCATCGCATGCTCTACTCGTAGTAGTTGCGTTAGAGTTTTGGTAGATTTGTTGCGATAAAACTTTTGTTGCGACAAAGCCTTAGGAGAAAAATCCCATCGCATGTCCCAATCCATCTGTATTTCCCTCGCATTGGAGGCGCCGCCTTAATCATTTTTGCATTTAATGAGCCGCACTAATCCCTGTCTTTGCACACTACCCGAGGCAACCGCCCACATTCCCCCATGTTAATCATGATCACTGTGGGATGCGAAAGGGCAGCAATACCAAAGCACACCAAGCCTTGCATTAGCTATAAAAGAATGTGCTTGCCCTCCTAAAAGACTTCATCTTCTTCATCCTTACCAAAAGCCCTAAAACCCTTGCTTCTCTCTCTAAGCTTCGCCGAACTCTTGCAATGTCGGATTCCCAAAACCGTTCAGTTGGTGGCTATGCAGATGACGCCTCACCTTCATCACCAGAGGTTGAAGGACCACTCCGAGACTTAAGTTCCTCATCTAGTGAGGAAAATACGAACCAAACCGAGGGGGAGCAAAAGCAAGACCCCATGGAAACCAAGGACAACGAGGTTGTCGACCTCGAGCAACTACCCATCGCCATGACCAACCCTCCAGAGGTGCTCGATATTTCACCTCTTGACACCTCGACCTTCGTCGTTCAACCTGTCAACCTTCAACCCGCCCAAAATCTTTCCACCCCTCGAAACCTAACTCCATTTCCATCGCCCTTCCCCTCTGTTCCCATTCTTTTTCCACCACCAGACTCCTCAGCTTCACTCGCATCCGACTCCGTCCCTTCATCTTCTTCTCCTCCCGCAAGCATTTCCCATCCACCATCCACCTCAGCGCAAACCACTTCGCCGAAGTTTTCTGAGCGGGAGGAAACCGCAGGGAACTCCCTGATGGGAGAACTAGGCGAGGACGGTAAAGAAATTCATCTGCGAAAAGAGCAAGAAAAGGCTGCCGCAGAAGAAACTGCACGCAAGACCGCCGCAGACGAAACAGCAGCCAAAGAAAGAGAGGAGTCCAGCAAGCAAGCGGAAGATCCGATCGCCGCAACATTGCGGCAGCCATGGAAGTTTCTGATTCCGAGGATGAGCTCCCCCTTACTCATCGCCGCAACATCTAATCCACGGGGTAGTCATCCGTGAACCCTCTGAAAAACTTGCGGCGGCCCCCAGCAAGAAAAGAAAAGTGCCCACCCCATCCAAAGGCAAAGGAAAAGAAAAAGTGGGCGCAACCAAAGAAAAGGTGGGCGACGACTGGGGCAAATTCCAAGAAGAGAGAGGTTTCAGCTGCCCTCTCCCGCAGACAATGACTGAGCAGATCTCCCAGCGCAAATGGGAAAACGTTTGCCAAAATCCTCGCAGCTATGCCCCTAAACTAGTCCATGACTTCTACCGGGCGCAATGGCAAAACGAAATCGACGAAGTCTTGGTTCGAGGCCACGCAGTCTCATTTTCCTCCGCGCACATCAACAATGTGTACGAGTGCGAGATATCCTTGACACAGAAGGAAATGCGCTCCTCGACTGCCTCGATGATGACTTCCTGAGCACAGTTGATGTGGAATTTTCCTACCGCAAGCGCACGGGTCAAGTAATAGTAAAGTGATTTTTGAAATCGAGTGTCGTCCTCTGGATTGGATTTTTTTTAATCAAATTTAATTACCGAAAATAATCTTGTCCAATTTTATTTAGGGAACCAAACAAAGTGAGAAATAATGGAAATCTAACACAAAACAATAAAATAGATGTGACAAACTAATGGGAACAATGGTCTTAGGGATGTGATTTCACCAATTGGGACTATTAATGGATTAACAACATGCTATGATTCATAAATCTTGGGAAACTAAAATCACACATATCTCTCCCGAGCATACATGATTCTCCCACATGCAATTGAACCCGATATCCCTATCTAAATTCAATAAACATGCAAGGCATTAAGTATACCCTTTTTAGCGATTTCTAGATTTAACTATTATCTCCCGATCTCTAGCTAAATCCTAGTTATGCATAATGATTTCTAAGCTAAATCCTCTCTCCCGAGTTAGATTTAAGCACAAACAACATTCAATTCATGGCCGGTAAATCGGAAGCATTAAATATACATTATGCATAAATGAATCAATAACATAAATCCATAACATCAATCCATAATTGCCCTAACGGCTACATCAATCCCTAAGAGTAAAGACCTAGCTAATCATACAACGCGTTACAATATAGCTACAATCTAAAACAACCATAAACACTAACTAAAGTAAGGGAAAGAAGAATTAAACACTATGTAGGCCGAGACCGCACGTCCCCGTCACGATCCCCACGAACAATGGGTTGATTTCCACTTTGCTCCCACTTATTCAGCTCCAAAGACTCTGTTTTTCCTCTGTTTTACGGCTCCAAGATGTCCAAAAGAAGTCCCCCATAAAAGCCCTAATCGCAATCTTTAAATAAGGGAAAAATTGGTCGTAACGTCGCGACGCTGTAGGGGTAGCATCGTGACGCTACCGCGAAATCACGGATTCTGGAAGTTCGCCGAGAGCGTCGCGACGCTATGATTTTTTTTTTTTTTTAGATTTAAAACTCCATTTAACTCCAATTGCTCACTTTAGCTTCAAACACATACTTCCTACAAATAAAACATATAAATGCATAAATTTGGCCAAATAATTGTAAAAGACTAGCTTAATTAATTAGAGAAAAATAGCTAGCTATGCTCGCTATCAAACACCTCCAAACTTAGGCTTTTGCTAGTCCTCGAGCAAACTAAAAATCAAGCATACAATGGAAGAATGGATGCAACAAACATGACTCAATCCTCAAGGCTCAAAAGTCAATAATCAAGCAATCAAGAGAAATGCACATAAGGACCAATGAGGGAGACAAATCAAAAGTTTTCCAAAATTAACTTGCACAAGCGAGATCTAACTTAACGAGATCAGACTCTACTAGCCCGGGATTGGATTACTAAACTCTCAACTCATCTTCCCTCTACACTGGCACGAAGGATTCACTAACGAGTCAATGGAACAAATTAGTTTGTTTTTCTCCATACTTAGGTGCTTATAATTGAAAATTACAACATGCATTTATATGTGGCACTAGCTTTCACACACCTATTGCAGGGACCCTTAACCCGAGTTTTACCCTTTGGTTGGCCTAACTGATCACAATAGGGGTAGCTCTTTTTGCCAAAACTTTATTAATCATTGCATTGCGCGCATAAGTCATGACTTTCCTTTTTTTTTTTTCAAATTGTAACAACAAGAATGATTTTTCTTTATGAGCATGATAAGCATATATTCTTTTCTTTCCTCCTAAGCAAGATCAAACATGCTAATTTGCAAAAAAATTAACTCTTTAGCTCTTCCCTACACCTATCGGGGTGACAACAAGCATATGAACCTAATAATTCGCTCCTAAGCATTCAAATCCAAATCTAGCCAAGACAAATACTCTACTCATGCAAGACATCTCCTAGAAAAAGTTTAAAAAGTCTCCCTTTTTGGACACTCATGCTTACAACTCATCGAAAGCTTGAAAATTGACAAGAAAGCCTATCCTAGGAAATCATAATCATGCAAAAATAGCATCAAAACTATAGCCCGAACTCAGATGCTCAAGGGCTCCACAAACATGCTAATCCACCCCCAAACTTAAAGCATGCATTGTCCTCAATGTATGAAGAAAATAAAGCATAATCAAACATGAGAACAATAAAAGAGTAGGAGGAGTGAACAATACTGTCCTGGAATGACGATGTCCTCATTTGTGGAAGCTTGCAAGCAAAGGAGAAACTGGAACCAAGACCTACAAAACAAAAACAAACAATAAATCAAAAGCAAAAAGAAAAACACTACTGAACTTACTTGGGTTGCCTCCCATAAGCGCTTGTTTAACGTCAATAGCTCGACGTGTTAACCGAATAGGCATCAAGGTGGTCTAATGTCAGCTGTTCCTTCAACCATGCTCTTCCTAGCACCTTTCCTGTATCCCACCAACATGGTCTCTGATGTGTTCTTAGGGTCCTCAAAAGCTTTTAGAATCTCCTTCTCCTGTTGGACTCTAATGATTAGCTCCCTGCGCTCAATATCAATTATAACCCTCCCTGTAGCAAGGAATAGTCTCCCTAATATAATAGGCATGGCAGGATTCTCTTTAATGTCCAAAACAAAGAAATCAACAGGAAGGAAAAATATACCTACTTTAATCAGAACATTCTCCACAATTCCATAAGGACTAACCACAGACTGGTCAGCCAACTGGAGCCTAACAATAGTAGATTTTATCTCTCCTATATTTAGCTTTTTGCACAATGATAATGGAATGATATTTATGCTAGCCCCTAGATCACATAGTGCTCTACAAGAATAAGTACAAAAATTACAAGGAATAGTAAAACTCCCTGGATCATACAATTTTTCTGGTACGTTCTGTTGGACACGAGCACTGCATGTCGATGCGAGGTATACAGTCTCCATCTGCTTTTCCTTCTTCTTTTTGTTCAGCCATTCCTTCATGAACTTCTTATAATGAGGCATCTGCTCTAGTGCATCTGCAAAAGGAATATTAACTGTCAATCTTGTAAAAGCATCAAGAAACTTATTAAACTGAGCCTTAGAATTTTTCTTTTTCCTATTCTTTGTCTTAGGAACTAAAGCAATTGGAGAAGGGATAGACGACTCAAGTATAAGCTTTTCAGCTTCGTTTGAGGTGGTGCCCTCCTCAACTTCTCCGGTGAGTTCCTCAGTTTTAGTAGTCTCATCCTCCTCAGCTACTTGAGTTTCCTCCTCGTGATGCACAGAGACGGCCTTGCAATACTCCAATGAAGATTTCTCCTGTTTAGCTGGGGCTTTACCTTTGTTCATAGTGTTGACAACACTTACCAGTTGTCCCAGCTGAGTCTCTATGTTTTTGATAGCTGCAGAATGACCATTGACAGTAGTGTTTATGGCAATCACGGCCTCCTCGAGCTTATTTGACCTGTTACTTGATTCTGCAATAAAAGCTCCAACTAGATCCTCTAAAGACTGTTTACTTTCTTGCTTAGGAGTGAAGCCAGGAGGAGTCAGAACATTGTTATTATTTGCATACGAAAAATTCTCATGATTTCTATTACTAGGGTGATAATGTGTAGGTGCAGAATTATTATTGTACCCCCTAGAATTAAAATTAGAGACATACTGAACCTGCTCGAGATTTTCCTCCTGAGTCTGGGATGCAAGGACAGCTGCAGACTTGATCGATTGAGCACTCCCTGTACCTGAAAACTTTAAAAATGCATTAGCAAGGGAAAACATCTGGGCCTGAAGTGCACTTACGTTGTCAATCTCGAACACTCCAGCAGCAATCTTTTTCGGTCCCGACCGCTCAGATGGCCACTGATAGCTATTGGTGGCCATTTCCTCCAGCAAAGTCCTAGCGTCCGCAACAGTTTTGGACAACAGAGTCCCACCTGCAGCTGCATCGACAATAGTTTTTGTACTAGGAGTTAAGCCATTATAAAATAATTGAACCTGAAGCCAGTCAGGATAACCATGCTGAGGGCACTTCCTCAAAAACTCTTTGAATCGCTCCCAAGCCTCGAACAGCTGCTCATCAAACTGCTGCTGGAACGTCCCAATCTCAGTCCTCAGCTTGACCGTCTTAGCAGGAGGGAAGAATTTCTTTAAAAACGCATGGACCAAAGCATCCCAAGTAGTAATGCTCCCAGGTGGAATCGATTGCAACCAATCCCTCGCTTTGTCCTGCAACAAAAAAGGAAACAAACGTAAGCGAATGGCATCTTCAGAAACGCCATTTAATTTTATCATCCCACAGATGTCTAGGAAGGATTTCAGGTGGGAGTTTGGATCCTCGGTGGGTGATCCTCTGTATGCACAGTCTCGAGCCATTTGAATAAGACTCGTTTTCAACTCAACATTATTAGCATTGATCGGGGCATAGACAATCCCCGACTGTTGCTCCTGAAAGACCGGCTGAAAGTAGTCTCTAATAGGCTTAGGCTCCTCGGGGTTAGGATTGGCCATTTGGATACAATTAACTTTACTTTCCCTTCGAAGTTTATTAAAAAGTCTCTCAATCTCCGGGTCAAAGGGAACTAAGGCCAACTCCCTAACCTTTCGCATACACCAACAAAACTAACCTAAAAAGGAAAATAAAAAAAACAAACAAGGAAAGAAAACAAATTAGGAAAAAAAAACTAGAAAAGGAAATAACTAAATCTAAATAAGGAAAATATAATCTACAAAAGGAAAGGATAAACAAATATGGAATGCAAAAACAAATATGGCAAAAACAAATAAGGAAACTAGCAAATAAGGAAAAACTAATCTAAAAAGGAAAATAATAAAAAGTAAAAGTCTATCTATGGAAAATTCAAACAAATATGGAAAAATCTAAATATGGAAAAGAAAAACAACAAAGGAAAAAAAATGCAATCTACCTAATAACAAAAATAACAAAAAATAAAATACACCCTAAACTAAGACTGGAAAATTTTTCTTCGATATTAAAAATGAAAAAATTTGCCAATCCCCGGCAACGGCGCCAAAAACTTGATGTGGAATTTTCCTACCGCAAGCGCACGGGTCAAGTAATAGTAAAGTGATTTTTGAAATCAAGTGTCGTCCTCTGGATTGGATTTTTTTTTAATCAAATTTAATTACTGAAAATAATCTTGTCCAATTTTATTTAGGGAACCAAACAAAGTGAGAAATAATGGAAATCTAACACAAAACAATAAAATAGATGTGACAAACTAATGGGAACAATGGTCTTAGGGATGTGATTTCACCAATTGGGACTATTAATGGATTAACAACATGCTATGATTCATAAATCTTGGGAAACTAAAATCACACATATCTCTCCCGAGCATACATGATTCTCCCACATGCAATTGAACCCGATATCCCTATCTAAATTCAATAAACATGCAAGGCATTAAGGATACCCTTTTTAGCGATTTCTAGATTTAACTATTATCTCTCGATCTCTAGCTAAATCCTAGTTATGCATAATGATTTCTAAGCTAAATCCTCTCTCTCGAGTTAGATTTAAGCACAAACAACATTGAATTCATGGCCGGTAAATCGAAAGCATTAAATATACATTATGCATAAATGAATCAATAACATAAATCCATAACATCAATCCATAATTGCCCCAACGGCTACATCAATCCCTAAGAGTAAAGACCTAGCTAATCATACAACGCGTTACAATATAGCTACAATCTAAAACAGCCATAAACACTAACTAAAGTAAGGGAAAGAAGAATCAAACACTATGTAGGCCGAGACCGCACGTCCCCGTCACGATCCACACGAACAATGGGTTGATTTCCACTTTGCTCCCACTTATTCAGCTCCAAAGACTCTGTTTTTCCTTTGTTTTACGGCTCCAAGATGTCCAAAAGAAGTCCCCCATAAAAGCCCTAATCGAAATCTTTAAATAAGGGAAAAATTGGTCGTAGCGTCGCGACGCTGTAGGGGTAACGTCGCGACGCTACCTCGAAATCACGGATTCTGGAAGTTCGCCGAGAGCGTCGCGACGCTGGTCCTAGCATCGCAACGCTATGATTTTTTTTTTTTTTTTAGATTTAAAACTCCATTTAACTCCAATTGCTCACTTTAGCTTCAAACACATACTTCCTACAAATAAAACATATAAATGCATAAATTTGGCCAAATAATTGTAAAAGACTAGCTTAATTAATTAGAGAAAAATAACTAGCTATGCTCGCTATCAGCAGTACTTCTTGCGGTGGCCAGACCTGGGGCCAAATGGGACGGCCACGGCACTGCGAGGACCCTGAAGTGACAGTTGCTCGATTTTGAGGCCACTGATAACTTGCAAAAAGCAAGTTATTTGTCCTTTAAACTTATATTAAAATAAGGCCAAAAAGAAACAAAGATGCGTCACTTCAGCGCATAAAGAAAGAAAAATGTGATAATTTTATGCGGCGAGATATATTCATGTATGCGGTGAGAAATTATAAAATATAGGGCACTAACGCAAACTAATTCAGTTGTTTGTTTTAGTTTCTTCTCAGCGCAGGCACACATTCCAAGATGATCAAGAAACAGATAAAATGATGACAAGACAAGCGCTGACACAACTTTTGCAACTATCGCAAGTGGATGAAAAAAGGGGCTGAAAAGTAAGCAAGTTGTCTAATGATGATTAACCCAAGTTGCTAATAACTTGGAGAAGTCTCCTTCCCTCGCCTATAAATAGAAGCCCCATATTCCAAGAAGAAGAAGTCGATTGAGGAGAAAGAGAAGAAGAACGAAAGAGAAAGAAAGAAATCACAGAGAATTGTGATTAGGAGCAGCTTGCGTTTGTAATGTTCTATTTCATAATGTCTTGTTTTGCTCGCATGAGCTAAATTCTTCTTCAAGGCTTAGCGCAAGCACCTCATGTGGTGATAAGTATATTTTGTAAGCACATATTTTTTAGATAAATGAAACATTATTTGCCTTCTACTTAGTTGCTATAATCTTTTCATTACTAACTCCCGCTTGGCCAGCCGGATGCGGTAGCAGTATGCTAAATCCCTGACAGGTAATGCATGCGGACATCTCTAAGTAGAACAAGTTAGCGCATGACATGTAGTCTTGGTAGAACAGAAATACTACCGCTAAAAGATAGTGCATGCATGAGCTGTGATTGCGTTGTGACTACGCAGTCCCTTGTAAATTTTTAGAGAACTAAGCCTCACGCATAAACTAGCCAAATAACCAATTGATAGTTTTGTGCTAAACGCATAAGGAGTACCGGAAGGGAAACTTATGAATTTTTCTCACTTAGGCATTAATGGATCAAGTACTCAAAGTATGCGCTACAAAGTTCTTGTAAACGCATGAGGTTGCGACCGCAACAGCCTTGATTTTATTGTCCTTATAAATTCTCCATTCATTCTCGTCGCATGTGTTGTTTTATGCATGTATTTACTTTTCAAATATACCCAATCTTTTGTTTATTCTTTTAAATAATATCATACGTTTTTGAGTTTAGATCAGTAAATATTGTTAAAGACCTTGTGAATATCCCTTCCCTGTGGAATCGACCCTGGACTTACCAGGTACTACTTGATTTTGTCAATTTATACTTGGATTGATTACTATCAACGACTATATTTCTGAACATACTGACACGACTAATCAGCCACCTGCTGGATGCATTGGGTGAAAAATCGCATCATGCCCACAACGCATGATGCCACATTGAGCCTGCAACGGGTAATCCTTGTCTATTGCATTATGAAGGGAACCCCAATTGACCTAGGCCGCATCCTCGTTGATACCTTGCGCCAGACTGCCGTAAAACCTAAGGGCGCAAGATTTTTCCCTGGCCTTGTCACATCTTTATGTCGCGCATCCAATCTCGTGCCTGCAGCAGATGAAGAAATCTGAACCATGCAGAAGGATTTCGACGATCAATGGTGGGGGAGCGTGACCAGCACTCGCGATCGACGATTGCAAGGAAGCTCGCAGCTAATAACCCTTGCATCCCAACCTACCGAGCCCACGCCTGCGCCTGAAGCACAAAAGAAGAAAAGGCGCAAGCAAACAGCAGGCAGAAATCCTCGACCAGCCCCAAGGACCCCTCAAACTACTCCTCCAGCGCAGGAAAGCACTGTCTGCGCTCAACCTCAGGGCTCCTTGCCACCACTACAAGAAAGCTTGCCACCGCCACCACCGCCGCCGCCACCAGCAATTGACCAGAACACACCTCCTTCGCAACACGACGAAGACTTGCGGCAGGAGGGGCCGCATTTTGAAGACCCATTGCCAGGCTCTCCTCGCATCAATGAAGAAGTTCCTGGACCGATCCATACGCCGCAAGCCACAGCTTCTGCGAGTACAACTCCGGCTGGGATTGATCTAACAATTGATGTAGACGAAGCCCTTATCTTTTCACATATGCGGCAGATAATTCACGATGTCATAGAGCCCTTGCGACAGCAGCAAGAAAGATTGTGCCAGCAACAAGAGCTGCTGCGAAAACAACAAGACGGGTTGTCGCAGCGGGTAAATGCCTTTGTCCTTTTTCTAATGAGATGGACTGATAGTTTTGGCCGTTTGCCAGTCACGCCCTATTTGTTCGCACGGCCAGCTGGACAACAAAGACCCCCTGGCGCAGGCCCGTCCCAAGTGCGCGGATCAATGCCTCCACCTGCGCCGAGGAACCCAAGACAACCTCCACCTCCACCACCGCAGGAATAAAAGTCACTCATTTAATTTTCTTGTTTTCTTTTGTTCCCTTTAATGTATGCGCCCTTCTTTTCTAAATTTTGTATCGCATTACATGAATATATCTCGCTGTTTTATCTCATCGCAATTTTCTCTCTCTGCCTTAATATAATGTCTTTATCTAGCAAAGTCTCTGCGTTAGCTCCTTTGTTTTAAATCTGCGCAACTGACTTTCTTAATTTTCTTATCCGCAATACTTAAATTAGTCTAACCTTTGTCTTCATTTCCTCAGACCTTAAGGAAAATCGCTTCGCATTTTCGACTTGCCACAACTCAGCCTTGATCTCTTTCAGTCTATGCACTCCAGTGTAAGTTTGGGGGACAATGGGGACATTGTCTAATTTAAGTTTTGGGGAGTCAGTGCATAAATAAATAATGCATGCGTTCCTCTACATATGCGACATGTTTGTAGTCAGGGGCATTTATGACACCCATAGTTTGCCACTATGCGAAGAAAAACGCATCCTATGAGCGTATAAGACAGTAAAAAAATGCAATGCCCGTAGTTGGATACCTTTCATCACAAATGTGGGTAAGCCAAAACGAAAGCATGTGTTTTGATGTCTATTGCTTTCATTAATTGCCTTCTAAAAAAATTAAAATAAATAAATAAATAAATAAAATAATAATAATTATATATATATGCGCCCAGGACATGTAGGGGAAGATTGGCTGAGTTAACGCAAGGAAGAATCTAAGCGCAAGGAACTTTCTTTAAGCAATGAAGGAAATTTGGCAAAAGTTAACCTGGTTTAGTAATGCGCGCAAGAAAAAGAAAAGAGGATGCTAAGATCACAGGCAATGAAGAGTTGAGTAACTATCGCAGAGTTGATAATAGGCATTGCTTGAGGACAAGCAATAGTTTAGGTTTGGGGGTTTGAGAACTTGCAAAAAGCAAGTTATTTTTCCTTTAAACTTGGGCTAAAACAAGGCCAAAAGAACCAAAGATGCGCCGCTTCAGCGCAATAAGAAAGGAAAATGTGATAATTTTATGCGGCGAGCTATATTCATGTATACGGTGAGAAATTACAAAATACAGGGCACTAATGCAACTAACTCAGTTGTTTTCCAAGGTTTCTTCTCAGCGCAGGCACACATCCCAAGACGATCAAGAGACAGATAAGATGGATGAAAGGACAAATGCTGACACAACTGATACAACTAACGCAAGTGGGCGGAAAAAGGGCTGAAAAGTGACAAGTTGGCTGATGATGACTAAAGCAAGTTGCTGATTAACTTGGAGAAGTTAACTTCCCTCGCCTATAAATAGAAGCCACATACTCAAAGAAAAGGAGGGTGAGAATTCTTTAATTCTTCGTTCGATCAAGAGAGGAGCAGGAAGACGAAGGAGAAAGAAAAATCACAGAGATCTGTGATAAGGAGCAAACTTGCGTTTGTAATGTTCTATTTCATTATGTCTTGTTTTGCTCGCATGAGCTAATTTCTCTTTCAAGGCTTAGCGCAAGCACCTTATGCGGTGATAAGTATATTTTGTAAGCGCATATTTTGATTTAAATGAAACATTAATTGCCTACTACTTAGTTGCGATACTATTTTCATTACTAATTCCCGCTTGGCCAGCCAGATGCGGTAGCAGTATGCTAAATCCCTGACAGGTAATGCATGCGGACATCTCTAAGTAGAACAAGTTAGCCGCATGTCATGTAGTCTTGGTAGCATTAAAACACTACCGCTAAAAGATAGTGCATGCATGAGCTTAGACTGCGTTGTGACTGACACAATCCCTTGTAAGTATTAGAGAACTAAGCCCAACGCATGAGCTAGCCAAATAATCAATTGATAGTTTTGTGCCAAACGCAGAAGGAGCACCGGAAGGGAAACTTATGATTTTTTCTCACTTAGGCATTAATGGATCAATTAATCAAAGTATGCGCTACAAGGTTCTTATAAACGTATGAGGTTGCAACTGCAACAGCCTTGATACCATTCTCCTTTGTACTTTTCCTTTAACTCTTGTCGCATGTTTTGAAATCTGCAAGTTTTATTTTTCAACCTTACCAACTCTATTAATTACACTCTTATATAATATCATACGTTTTCGAGTTTAGATCAGTAAATATTATTAAATAACCCTTCCCTGTGGATTCGACCCTAGACTCCCCAGGTATTACTTGATTTTGTCAATTTATACTTGCATTGATTAATATATACGACAAATCTTTATTGATTTATTAAGCATACTGACAAGCAACCATCAGGCCTTCCCTGTTTTCCCCGATGATCTGTTTAACCCCTGGATCCCGCCCCCGCCAGTTGAAAGAGAGGAAGAAGAGGAGGAAGATCAGGGTCAGGAAGATTGATGAAGAAAGAGAAGTTGGGCGAGCATAATTTTTGTTCGAATCTTTTTGTTGCTCGCATATTTTGACCCCAGTTCTTTTTTATATGTTTTTCGGTTTTTTTTCTTGTTTTTATTTTTCTATTCCTAGGCCGCCAGTTTATTTGCTTCTTGTAAATCTTTTTCTTTGTTTTTAATGAAATTTCCAAGCATTTATGTTCTATAAAGCACTGAGCATTCCTAACTTAACCATTTTCTTCTGAATTTTTGAAGCTTAGACTAGTTAGCTTAATTAGATCAAGGTGTTCTGATCTCCATAAACCTTTTGCTTGAGCATTTCTTCTAGTTTGGTCGTCGCTGCGGCAAGAAGATTCTGAGGTAGTGTTGACTTATTTGATCCACCTTAAGCTTAATTCTAGTCCCACGCCTAGTTTAAAATTCAGATAGAAAAATTTAAGTTTGGGGGTATAATTTATCATGTTAATAATTCATTGGGGACAATGAATAATTCATGTTTTGGTTGTTGAGTAACCAGGGACATTTGTGACACCCACAGTTTGTCTTTGCGTCAAAAGATGACCTAGGAAATATTGAAAAATGAGAAAAAAATTATTAATTGCTAAAAAGAAAATTATGGAAAATTTTGCTGTGAAAATTCATAGAGCAAAAGTTTTGAAGGATAAATGATAATCTAGCAGTTTTCTGTCTCCCAGGGCTTAGGTGAGCTTCATCATAAAATGTCGTCATTCTGAGAAGCAAGGGATAGAATAACTAAAGATTTTTTAGCTTAGCAATGAGTATTTAGCCTAGTTGGTGATGAGTTTGAGGCAAGGGTATACTGCACCATAAAGTGGGTCATCCCATGCTTAAGAGCTTATGACTGTAGGGCTGCTTTAAGTCTGAAGAACAAAAATATAAACCCCTTGAAAATTTATTTTAATATGTCTGATAATAGAGCTAGGTTGTGGCAAGTTCTTAGGATCGAGTCAAAGGTGGTAATTATTTGTCCATGCCGGAAGAATTATTTTGCTGCAGCAGTGTTTGATTTTGCAGAATGCTCAGGTAAAGGTTGAAGGTAGTATTGAAATATTTTTTTGATTGAGTTATGCTTTTTCTAATATTTTGAATTCTTAAGGGAAGGTTAGTTAGTATTGCTCGGGATGAGCAATAGTTCAAGTTTGGGGGTATGATAACTTTCCAAAAGGGAGTTATTTAGGCCTTAGTTTTATAGTGTTTTGTGTGTCTTTTGTGCTAAATAGGGTTGCTTTTAGATGAATATTTTATGTTTTAACCCATTTGGAAGAATGGATGCTTTGGAAGTTATTTTGTGCAGAATGTATTGTTGAGCGACTTGAGGGAGCAAAATCTGTGATCCAGCAAAGCGGGGAGCAAAACATCCACGTAACAGCCCGTAATCCATTTAAATGAACCGAAGTTAGTTGAGTTATTTTCGGATCTAAGAAGCTTGGAGAGCCTTCCACATGTACAATTTGATCTAATTAGGGCTTGCTATCACTCTATAAAAGGAGAGAGTCGTCTCAAGTCAAAGACATTCCATTCTTGGAGAAGAAAAGTCTTATTCCATTCGTGGAGGCTTACTTCCCATCTTTGGGAGCTGAATAGAGGAGGAAAGATTGGAGACTTCAAGAAGAGCATCAACTATGGATTTGACCAAGGGTATTAGAATTTTCTCGTAATTTCTTGTAGTTATGGATGCACATACTCAGATTGTAGCGTGTGTTATCATGAACCTTATGAACTAAATTTACTTAGGTGTTGGTTAGGAATCATGTAATTTTCGTGTTTTATTCTCTATGCAATATATGTTGATTTGAGCATCTTGATTATTTGTTGTGCATATTTCCATTTTGTGCCCGCCTGGCCAGCCGGTATGAATATCACTTCTTAGTTTCAGGGATGATTTGAGAAGTGTGTGGCATTTAATCACACTAGATCATTGTGTATTTGGTGAACGCCAGTGACTGAGTTAGGGATAGCCAGTTGCCTAGTGCTTGATCGGTAGCACGTCATTGGAGTTGAAACACATTCCAAAAAATCCAGAGTTCCGGGAGGATCCTGCTGATAAGACTGCAAGAGAATTGCCTAATCAATAATATTGCTAGAGCATCTTTTAAAAACAATTACTAAAATCCTGACCAACGCCTGTTTCTAATCTTTCTGCTTTATTTGTTTACGTTCTGTTCTGTCATTTCTTTTGCTTCAGCATTCTATCAAAATCAATCATTTTAACCACTTTTGATACCATTAAAAAGTTATACAAAGTAGATAAAGTGAGAGCTATCCAGCCCCGTGGATAAGAGAAATTACTCATCACTTGTTGCGGATTGTGTATGCTTGCATAGTGTTCTAGAGTCTATTTGTACCTTATTTTTACCCACTCTGGAAACCCAACAGATTCCACGTTCTATCATATAGTCTTGGAATCTCAAATCCATGTACTCTCCACCTCAATCAGATCGAAGTGTTTTAATTGTTTTACCTAATAGGTTCTCAACCTCAGCCTTATACTCCTTGAACTTTTCAAGGGCTTCAAACTTATGCCCCATTAGGTATAAGTAACCATACCTCGAATAATCATTTATAAAAGAGATGAAATATTTGTATCTTCCAGGAGCTTTTACATTCATTGGACCACCGAGATCCGAATGTATTAGCTCCAAGGGTTCTTTGGCTCTATAACCTTTTCCACTAAAAGGCCTTTTGGTGATTTTTCCCTCAAGACAAGATTCACATGGTGGTAGAGAATCATCTTCTAACTCGTTTAGAAGTCCATTTTTTACCAATCTCTTGATCCTGTCGAGATTAATGTGACCTAATCTTAAGTGCCAAAGATAGGTATTGTTACTTTTAGGAGAAATATGTTGCCTTTTACTTTGAGTGATCACAGTTTTAAACATCTCATGATTTAAAATTGCTTTTGCTTCAGTTGGTCTTAATATATACAAGTTATTTTCTAATTTTGCAGAACATATAAGTACACCATTTCTATAAACGAATACTTCATTACTTTGAAAAGCAACAGAATACAATTACTCTAATAAACAGGAAATAGATATAAGGTTCTTTTTCAATCTAAGAACTATGTACAAGTTTTCTAAAAACAAGAATCTATTTCCAAAAAATAACTTGGCAGCTCCCACTGCACTAGCTGAAACAGCGTCTCTCATTCCAACCCTAACCGTCATTTCACCTTCCTCAAGCTGTTGGAAGAAACTCTTTCCCTGTAAAGAAGAACAAACATGATTAGTGGCTCCCGAATCAAGTATCCAGGCAAACTGATCATGTTTGATGGGACCTAGTTGACCATGTTTATTTGTCCTTAATCTTGCTAGCTTTACAACAATTATCTCGTTTAAAGTTATGTTTTGAAGCGGTTTGGTATCAAGCGCTTCAAGCGAGCCCATATTCAATTTTAGTGTTAATTCGAGGATTTTAGCGTGATTTCGATCCAACTTGAAGTCCATGGGATGTCGAGACGGTGAAAAGATCTAAGTGGAGTGCTCGGGACTCAGAAACGACACCAAACGGATCAAGTTTTGAAACAGCCAAACCAGAGAGACCCGAGAGGTGGCGTCTCGACGCCATCCTCCGACGTCTAGATGCTTCGGATGCGGAGGGAAGCTGGAATCACCGTCGGCGTCTCGACGCCAATCCGTTTATTTAAATCCGTGAGCTACGATTAGGGCAGCAGCTTGGAGGGTCCTTAGCAGATTTTTGGAGAGGGAGGAGTTCTTGGGAGCCGTTTCTCTCGGTTTGGTCCCATATATTTTCATTCTCCCCTTGTATTTTATAGTTTCTAGGTATATTAGGTTCGCTTCTCGAGCCTTGGGCTTAGATTAGACTTGTCTATGGCCGTCTAAGCACCGTTCGTTGTAGTGGGAACCTTGAGATTGTAAGTACAATTGTATTTTTATGAGATTCATGAGCTTACTGCATTGATTCATTGTTTATCTTGAGATTGTTGTACGGGCCCAAGTTATAATATAGTGATTAAAAATCGAATGTCGTCCTCTGGATTGGTTTTCTAGTTCCCCTAATTATTAAAGGTATATTCGCCCAATTTTATTTAGAGAAACTAATCGAGAAATATGCAAATCAATGAAAAACTAATCAAAGCAATAAAAAGTGTGGAAACTCAATGGAGAAAAACCTTAGGGAATTGATTTCACCTATTAGATGCATGAATTAATTCAAAGAATAATTAGGAACAAACTCGTAACAAGTTCATAAACCAAGGATTATCGATAATTAAAAGCCTCTCCCGAGTACAATTAATTCTTTATGCAAATTAAGAAATTGATATCCCTATCTAATTTCAACAACAAGCATAAGCATTAAAGAACAATCCTCATGACGATTACTCAAGCAATCCCAAATCTCCTAAGTCACGATCCTCACGATCCAAGCTCCCAAAATCAAGCCCTCTTTCTTTCTGCCCTGTTCTGTGTGTTTTCCCTCTCTAAAAATCGACTTTCTCTCTCCCAAAACAGCTCCCCGAATCAGATGGCATCGCAAAGATTAAATACTGTCCATTCTGCGTGATAGTGTCGCGACGCTAAGGACACAGCGTCGCGACGCTGTGTCGGTATGCCCTAATTTATTTCTGGAAAGCCCACAGCGTCGAGACGCTGTGGAGGTAGCGTCTCAACGCTGCCTCGATCTCGCGCCTCCTGAAGGTGCGGCCAGCGTTGAGACTCTCCAATGGTAGCGTCTCAACGCTGCCCTATTGTGTGGATGCCTTGAACCTTATGCTCTTTTGTAAATTTCTTCAATAAAATTCATTCTTTTGCTACTAATTCACCGAAACTTCAATCTCCATCGAAATATCTGATTCCTACAAAATTAAACCAAATAGACATAAAAGTGGCCAAATAATACTCGAGACTAACACTAAAATAACATAAAATATAGCTCAATAAATTGCGCTATCAAATACCCCCAAACTTAAGCATTTGCTAGTCCCGAGCAAAGTAAGAATCAAAACAATCTGTCATAAAAATAATTGAGGGGGCATTGCTAATGACTCTTGCCTCAGGAATCTCAAATCACAGATAAATCACACTGAAACATTAATGATTGAACACATTCATCAAGATAAGCCTCATTTATTTCATTCCTCTCTCACGTGTGTGTGTGACTAGTCCTCCCTATCTCAATCCTTTAAGCTCGGAACAGTTTTATGCAACCCTTCGCTCGTTTTCCCCCTACTCTGGTCCTAGGTTCCAATCATCAAGCCGCTCCACACTCAAGATGGTAACATGCCACTAGAGTGCCTAAATGGGGTACACAACCCCCAAACTTTGAGCTTTTTCACGATTGTCATTAATGGTGGTCACTTTCACACTCCTATTGCAGGGACCCTTAACCTGAGTTTTCTCTGGTTGGCCTAACTGATCACAACAGAGGTAGCTCTTTTTTACCTTAATTCAATTTTCCTTTACTCAGCTCATCATTTTTTCTTTTCTTTTCATTCAATCATTTTTTTTCTAACAAGCAAGATATGGCATAATTTTCTCCTAAGTGTAACATTACTAACTATCATGCAGATTAACCATCAAACCAGTCCCTAAACCTTTCGAGGTGACAACAAGGCCTAGATCACATAACCCTATTCTAAACTCGCCAAACTAAGACAGGAGACTACGCGCTCAAGTGGTGCAAAAGACTCATGAAATAAAATCAAACTATCTTGAATCTTGTCTTTAATTATTATTGCACAGAATAACTTACCTGCTTTCTGAAATTAAGTATCCTCATCGGCTGTCATAATCATAACAACACCCTCAAAGAGAAACATCTCAGACAGAAATCACATTCAACGCAGATCTCAATGGAACTAAAGAATTTGATCCAAAATGATAGAGTGAAGATAATCACAATAACAAACCAGATAATGATATGGTTAAAGGAAATATAACAATTAATTACAGACCAAAAATAAATACTTTCCACCCCCAAACTTAAAAATTACATTGTCCTCAATGTAAAATAAATAAGCGATACAGACAAATATGAGAACAAATACAATGAAAAATAAGAAAGAGGGGGAAAGAAACAACCGTGTACAAAAGCAAGGCGGCAGGGTATCACTCGTCCTCGTCCTCAGGTGACTCGTACGGTGGTAAAGGTGGCTGCAAAGGCTGACCCGTACTAGAAGCCACCTGACACTGATAAGAATGTGCATACATGCTCGTGGTGTAGAGGAAGTGCCGTCGATCCCTGCGCCGCTCTCTCGTAATCTCGCTGGTGACTCTGGAACTCCATGCACAGCTGCTGCAACTGCTCCTCGACTGTGGGAGGTGGAACCTCCTGCTCCTGATGCTCGGGCTCAGCAAGCTGCTCAGGATGCTCTGGCAGTGTAGGAATGGGGAAAGCTGGCTGTGCAACCGGTGGTCTAGGCCCTCGATATTAACTGATGAAGTTCTTGTCTATAATTGCTCTGGGGTGGACCAACTCCTCCTAGGCGTCCCAAACGACACCAGCGGCTCGGCAAAGAGATGTGATCAATGATGGATGCCGGAGCCCCATTGTCGTGCTACGTCGGAAGATGTGGCGCATGGACTCATGAATGACCTGACCGACATTCACTGAGCGACCTGTGGCAATAGCGAATAAAAGGATGGCGCGACTCTTCGTAACGTCGCTGAGATGCGCCACAGGCATCAACTTGGCACAGAGAAAAGTGTGCCAAGTCCTGTAATCCATGAACAAGTCGGTGGTCCTAAATCTCACAACCTCCGCGCCGTTCAGAACCCAGTCTGCCCCTGGCCTACATACCGTCTGTATGACCTGATTGACGTCTAACTGGCCACTAAGGTATGTATAATAGTCGTCCCCCTCAATGTCGGGTAGTCTATAGAATCTGTTGATAGTGTGGGAGTCGAAAGGGACAAAGTGTCCCCGAACAAACAATGAAGAAGATGTTTCTTCCATGTTGGCATAAAACTCCCTCACTACTGAAGCTACCCCAGGTTCAGGATGTCGAACAAAGTGGCCCCAACCCCGCGCAACGATATTATTCACTAAATTTGGTTGAACCTCAGGGTCGGGACTAAAGCCTCTCTCAGGGATAAAGTTTCTACTCTCCACATATCCCTCAAATCGTTCTGCGACCTTACTACTGATGAACCTATTGGGATCGAAAGGAGCGGAGGAGGAAGAAGCGGCAGTGTTTCTTCTAGATCTTTTGTTCATGGTGACTAACGGAAGGGTATAAGAGATCTAGGAAAAGGGGAAAGCTGAAAAACAGTCCAAGCCAACAACAACACAACCAGAAACTACAAAAATAGCCCGTCCGCCTCAGAAAAATAAGCCAACAACCACTACACCAGAAAACAACCCGTCCGCCACAAATATAATGTAAAAACAGCAGCAAGAGAGCTTAACAACAGCAGCAAATGAGTCCAAATAGCTCTAAACAGTGAAAATAATCCAATAAAACCTCACCAAGAGCTCACACAAAGATGCTTAGATGAAAACCAACAGCTAATTCTTGCTAAAACACCCAAAAACAGCAGCAAACAACTTCAATATTCAGCTCAACACTTCACACATCGACGAGAAAGCAATAAACAACCCCAAAATCATATATTCAAACATCTAAACCAACTTTAAACGAAGCTATAGCAAGAATGGGGCTGAAATGAGAAGAATAATACCAAAAATGCACACCCACGGCCAAAACAAGCTGAAAAATCGCCCCAACAATGCAGAAAATTCCGAAACTTTGCAACCCACAGTGAGAAACGGCGAGATTCGGCTGATTCACGGCCGAAAACGAGTTGAAACCGCCGGAAGACTGACCAAAACTCGAAACCCACGAACTAGAACGGTCCAAGACTCGCCCAAACTTGCTGCATATCCTCGAAAAAACCTAAAATTAAGAAACCCACGGCGACCTCGAACCGAAAACGCTGCAAACTCGGTGAAGAAGAAGACCAAATCTGAAAGTTTAAGCAAGAAATTTGATGAAGAACACTAAGAATCGAGTAAAAATGAAGGGAAGTGGGAAGAGAGGGGCGTCGAATGGCTAGGGCTCAAAACAAGCTGAAAACCCTTGTTTCGCGATTCTGGAAATTTAGTTCCAGAATCGCGAAAGCGTCGCAACGCTTTGGGCCTCAGCGTCGCGATGCTGTCGCCTTTTTAGCCCAAAACGCGCGTGTTTCACCTTTTTTTTTCTTTCTTCACTTTAATTCTTCAATTCCAATAAAATTTCACCTACAAAGCCAAGGAAGAAAGCGTAAGAAAATAGAAAAGAATGAAATTTAATAAAAAAGGAAATAAAATAAAATAAAAACAATTGGGTTGCCTCCCAAAAGCGCTTGTTTAACGTCTTTAGCTCGACATGTTGACCGTGTATGCTTCAAGGAGGTCTATTGTCACGGGCTCCACCAAAGGTGCTCTTGCTTGCACCTTTTCTGTAACTGACCATCATTACCTCATCATGATCTATAGAGGTTCCGACTGCTTTGAAAATTTCTTTTTCATGTAAAACTCGCACAGTCAGCTCCCTACGCTCGATGTCAATAATAACTCGCCCCGTTGCGAGGAATGGTCTCCCTAAAATAACAGGCACTAACAGATTTTCCTTTACATCCATCACAAAGAATTCAACGGGCAGAAAAAATTTCCCTACTTGGATTAAAACATTCTCTACTACTCCGTATGGACTAACTACAAATTGGTCAGCTAACTGGAGTTTCACTGCAGTAGGTTTAATCTCTCCTATGTTCAACTTTTTACATAAGGATAAAGGAATTATGTTAATACTAGCGCCTAAATCACATAAAGCACGAAAAGAATGAGTACCAAAGTTGCAGGGAAAAGAAAAACTCCCTGGATCAGCAAGTTTGTCAGGTACATTCTTTTGAAGTCGGGCACTGCATGTAGAGGTGAGGAATATTGTTTCCACTTTCTTTTCCTTCTTTTTCCTCGAAAGCCATTCCTTCATGAATTGTACATATCTGGGCATCTGCTCCAAAGCCTCTGCAGACGGTAAATTAATATTTAAACTCATAAAGATATCAAGAAACTTCTTAAATTGAGTTGAGTAATTCTTTTTCTTCTTTTTCTTAGGCTTTGGGCCCAGAACAGTATGAGAAGGTATAAGAGGGTCAGAAGTAGGCTTTTCAGCTTCATTTGAGGATGAACCCTCTTCAACTTCTTCCTTAGTGACTTCAGGCTCATGAATATCCTGTGCTCCAGCTACTTGAACTTCCTCCATTTGATGCACTGTGATGGCCTTGCAATACTCCATTTGGGCTTTCTCTGGCTCAGCTGTGGCTTTACCTTTCTGCATAGTGTTTTCAGCATTCACCAATTGACCCAACTGAGTTTCAATGTTATTAATTGCTACACTGTGGCCTGTCACAGTGGTATTTTTTGCTATCACAGCTTCCTCCAACTTATTAGTTCTATTGCTGGACTCTGCAATAAAAGCTCGAATTGTATCCTCAAGAGAAGGTTTATTTTCAGCCTTTTGAGATGTATATCCAGGAGGGTTCAAGATATTCTTAGTGTTAGCATATGAGAAATTTTCATGATTTCTAACATTAGGGTGGTAGTGTGTGGGTGCAGAATTATGGTGTCCCCTATAGTTAGAATTTCTATCAACATAATGAACCTGTTCAGTAGTGGTCTCCTCTTGACACTGAGATGCAAGAGCAGCTGACTCAATAGATTGTGCACTCCCTGTACCTGAGAATTTCAAGAAGGCATTAGCAAGGGAGGTCATCTGGGCTTGAAGAGAACTTACATTGTTAATCTCATAGATCCCAGCTGCAATCTTCTTAGGTGCAGACCGCTCAGTTGGCCACTGGTAACTGTTTGTGGCCATATCCTCCAGTAATGTACGTGCGTTCTCTACGGTCTTGGACAACAGAGTCCCACCTGCAGCTGCATCAACAATGGTTTTAGTATTTGGATTTAGAACATTGTAAAACAACTGGATCTGCAACCAATCAGGGTATCCATGCTGAGGGCACTTCCTCAGTAACTCCTTATAGCGCTCCCAAGCCTCAAATAATTGTTCATCGCCTAGCTGCTGGAATGTCCCAATCTCAGTCCTAAGCTTGACTGTCTTTGCAGGTGGGAAATATTTGGCAAGAAAAGCCTGAACCAACGCGTCCCACGTAGTAATACTCCCAGGTGGAAGTGATCAGAGCCAGTCCCTAGCTTTGTCCTGCAAAGAAAAGGGAAACAATCGTAAGCGTATGGCATCTTCAGAAACACCATTCAACTTCACAGTCCCACAGATATCAAGAAAAGATTTCAGATGAGAGTTAGGATCCTCAGAGGGGAATCCTCTGAATGCACTATCTCTAGCCATCTGGATGAGGCCAGTTTTAAGCTCGAAGTTGTTTGCATTAATCGGCGCGTAGACTATTCCAGATTGTTGACCAGGAAAAGTAGGTTGGAAATAGTCCCGTATCGGCTTCTGCTCATCTTGTGGATTTGGATTGGCCATTGATGCAAGTCTTTCCCTTTTCTCCTTCCTGTTCTTTTTGCAAGTCTTTTCGATTTCAAAATCAAAGGGCAGTAACAGAGCGTCCTTATCCTTTCGCATACACAATCACAACCTAAAAAATAAAATAGAAAAAAAAACAAAACAAAAACAAAAACCAAAAATAAAACAAAAACAACAAGAATAAAGACAAAAAAAAAAAAAAGAAAATAAGACAAACACAATAAAATACACTCTAAAGTAAGACCAAGCAAATTCCCCAAAATATTAAGCGAACTAAATAATTGCCAATCCCCGGCAACGGCGCCAAAAACTTGATGCGCAAATTGCTAACCGCAAGTGTATGGGCCCAAGTTATAATATAGTGATTAAAAATCGAATGTCGTCCTCTGGATTGGTTTTCTAGTTCCCCTAATTATTAAAGGTATATTCGCCCAATTTTATTTAGAGAAACTAATCGAGAAATATGCAAATCAATGAAAAACTAATCAAAGCAATAAAAAGTGTGGAAACTCAATGGAGAAAAACCTTAGGGAATTGATTTCACCTATTAGATCCATGAATTAATTCAAAGAATAATTATGAACAAACTCGTAACAAGTTCATAAACCAAGGATTATCAATAATTAAAAGCCGCTCTCGAGTACAATTAATTCTTTATGCAAATTAAGAAATTGATATCCCTATCTAATTTCAACAACAAGCATAAGCATTAAAGAACAATCCTCATGACGATTTCTCAAGCAATCCCAAATCTCCCAATTGTAGAATTACCTAAGTCATGCAATTGATGGTCTAATCTAAACTACCCTCTCCCGAGCAATTAGTTCAGAAACGAAAATCATACAATCCGTGATCAAGGAATTATAAGCACTAAGCATACAATTGCATAAATAAACCACGTTACGAAACGTCCTAAAAATCCGTAAATTAATCCATACAAACTAATGGCTACATCAAGCCCCTAAGAAAGGAAATTTAGCTACTCATGTCTCTAAAAATACAATCGAAATCAGTCCAATACATGCTAAAAATCAGTACGAGAAATAAGGGAGAAAGATTAAACTCGCTAGCCGTGATTCCCGTGCGTTCCCGTCACGATCCTCACGATCCAAGCTCCCAAAATCAAGCCCTCTTTCTTTCTACCCTGTTCTGTGTGTTTTCCCTCTCTAAAAATCGTCTTTCTCTCTCCCAAAACAGCTCCCCGAATCAGATGGCATCGCAAAGATTAAATACTGTCCATTCTGCGTGATAGCGTCGCGACGCTAAGGACACAGCGTCGCGACGCTGTGTCGGTATGCCCTAATTTATTTCCGGAAAGCCCACAGCGTCGAGACACTGTGGAGGTAGCGTCTCGACGCTGCCTCGATCTCGCGCCTCCTGAAGGTGCGACCAGCGTTGAGACTCTCCAATGGTAGCGTCTCAACGCTGCCCTATTGTGTGGATGCCTTGAACCTTATGCTCTTTTGTAAATTTCTTCAATAAAATTCATTCTTTTGCTACTAATTCACCGAAACTTCAATCTCCATCGAAATATCTGATTCCTACAAAATTAAACCAAATAGACATAAAAGTGGCCAAATAATACTCGAGACTAACACTAAAATAACATAAAATACAGCTCAATAAATTGCGCTATCAAAAATTCACGAACAATGTTTGAATTTAGTGGGTCTGGTTTCGCACAGAATTGACTCCAACCCGTGATTTGCTATTCTAGCCCTCATGAAATGTGGTAAATCCTCCATGAAGCCTCTTTCAAATAAGAAATCCCTCTTTAGCATCTCCCTATATTTTGCTCTGGCAAGCTCATTGACGAAGCGAATGAATGGCATTCCTGATTCTTCCTCTTCTGCTTCATCCGTTGCGTCGGCAACTCCCTTGCCCTTGTCCTCTTGATGCTTCGTCAAAGCTTCTTCCTCTACTTTATTTTCTGCTTCTTCTCTCTCTTGGTCCTCTATCCCCTTTTACTCTTGTTCTTCTTTTTTAGAGTTTTCTTTCTCAGATTCTGTCGACGACGGCGATGGAGTGTCTGTCCGGATCACCTTGATTCGCCCAGCCTTCTGCTTGCGGCGGCAACGACGTGGAACCTCCCGCACAATTTCTTCAGTATGAACCTGCTGCTCTTGACCGTTTCCTTGTTCTTGCACATCTTCCGCTTGCACTTCTTGCTGATTTTCATCTGTCGGATCACTCTGTTCAACATCTTTCTTTTCCTCAAGTTCCTTTGGTTGCTCTTCTTCAACCGCGTCATCAGCAATGTCCTCAATAACCTTCCTCACTACTTCCGTAACCTCAGCTCTCTGTTGTCTTCTTCTTCTCTTAGCCTCTCTCTCTTCCAACGTCTTCCTTCTTTTTGCTTTTGTCTTTGGTACCTCAGGGGTAATGGGCACTTCTTCTTCCTCAGTATCTCTCTCTTTCCTTCCTCTTGTTTTAGCCATTTCAGACTTGGAGAATTTCACAGTAATCGAAAGCAAGGGAGAAGAAATAAAAAGGGCAAAGAATGAAGGCAAGAAGATGAAGTGAAAAGAAACGTACCAGAGGTCTTGAATAAATAGGGCTCCAGCATATTAAATCCTAACCAAAAGATTATGTCGCTAATTAAATAAAAATTACCATTTAATTTGCATGTAATCATGGAAATTAAAATTTTCAAAACGGTAAAATTTTGCCTCGTGGTAAATCTTCCTTGCTCTGGCTAACGGATAGATCATTGGATCAACACTGCATGACACGTGGAAGCGCCAGATACTCCACGCGTTTTACCTGCCCACGGTAAAATTATTTAATTCACAACCAATTCCCTTAGGATCGGACGAAATATTTGATCCTTCCAACAGATTGCAAAAACAAACTGATCCGCAAAGATTTTCTTCAAGAAGAATCTTTGATACGGAAAACTCCAATTCAAATTTAAACCACCAAAATCAAATCTCTTCTTTTTATTTTTAGCCGAATAAATTAGGAAAAATATATTATTAAAACCTAATCTAAATAGAAATATAAATCACGAAATTTCAAACTAAAATTAAATCTAATCTAATTCGATTAATTTAAAAATTAAATCGGCTAAATAAACAAACCGAAATTAAAATCTACGAAAATTTTAAAAATACCCACGAATTAAAATAAATCAGATGAAATTCAAACAAACCAATTCTAATTCAAATATAATTCAAATTAAAATCAAACTCAATCATCGAAAAATAAAATCGCAACAAATCCTGGGAGCTAAAAAATATTGCTATATGACATGCTCCCGCAAAACTCTCACTCGCTCATTCATCGACCAACTTTAGGGAAGGATATTTCGAACGAAATTCCTCACCCCAATAATGCTTCACTCGTTGTCCATTAAATTTGAATACTCGCCCATCTTTTTCATCTCTCAAATTAATTGCTCCATGAGGAAAAACTTTAATCACAACAAATGGTCCAGACCATTTAGATTTTAATTTTCCAGGAAACAATTTTAATCTAGAGTTGTAAAGCAAGACTCTCTGTCCCTTAACAAACTCTTTAGGCTTTATTTTCTTATCATGCCACAGCTTAGTCTTTTCTTTATATATTTTTGCATTTTCATAAGAAAACTGACGAAATTCCTCAAATTCATTAAGCTGCAGCATTCTTATTGCACCGGCACGACTCAGATCAAAATTTAATTTCTTTAAAGCCCAAAACGTTTTATGCTCAAGCTCTAACGGTAAATGGCCTTTCCAAACACTAACCTATAGGGAGACATACCTAGAGGAGTCTTATAGGTTGTCCTATAAGCCCAAAGAGCCTCATCTAACCGAAAAGACCAATCTTTCCTAGATGGATGGACTACTTTCTCTAGAATAGATTTAATTTCCCTATTACTAACTTCAGCTTGACCATTTGCTTGTGGGTTATAAGGGGTAGCTATCCTATGCTTAATTCCATATTTGGCTAAAAGTTTAGCTAAAACATTATTTACAAAGTGTGTACCCTCATCACTCACTAAAGCTCTAGGTGTCCCAAACCGCGCAAAAATGTGCGATTGGAGAAACCTTGATACTGTCTTGGCATCATTCTGATGACATGCGATGACCTCCACCCACTTGGACACATAATCAACTGCCAATAAGATAAAAACATTACCATTAGAATGGGGAAATGGCCTCATAAAATCAATACCCCATACGTCGAATAATTTTAATTCCAATATGTAAGTAAGAGGCATTTCATCTCGAGGTCCTAAATTTCCTCTTCTTTGGCAAGCATCACATTGCTTGTAGAACCAATGGGCATCCTTAAATAAGGAAGGCCAGAAGAATCCACATTGCAAAATCCTCATAATTGTCCTCTGTCCGCTGAAATGACCTCCACACGGCGAAGAGTGACATTGCTCCAGGATTTCCTTTGCTTCATCACCTGAAAAACATCTTCAAATAATACCATCAAAGCATTGCTTATACATAAATGGCTCATCCCAATGGAAAATTTTTGCATCATGCTTAAACTTTTTCATCTGCCTCCAATCCATGTCAATAGGAGTAACTCTTTTTACCAAGAAGTTGACAATATCATCATACCAAGGGATATCCCTTACTACCCTTACATTAACAGCAAAGAGCTGCTCATCTGGAAAGGAATCTGAGATGACAGATTGCTCCGGCAAAGATGATGTTGGATCAAGACGAGACAAATGATCTGTAGTAACATTCTCTGATCCCTTCTTATCCTTTATCTCCAAGTCGAATTCTTGGAATAACAAAACCCAACGAATCAATCTAGGCTTCGCATCTTTCTTAGCCATTAAGTACCTCTTTTCATTGAGGAAATCTCTTTTCTTCATGATCTCCATTCGTTCCTAAAAATTAACATCTTTAAATACCTCAGGGAACGAATTTTTAGGAGATGCGGCCTTCGGTGACTTGCCCTTAGGCTTGGCGGGTGAGATGGTCGGAGGAACTGCAGGAGAGGTGTCCATGGACCTTGTCCTCGGCCTCTTAGCAAATATTGGGTCATTCTTGCTCTTTGTCCTCCTCTCAGCCTTAATCTCTCTCTTCCTCTTTCTTCTCAACGCTGCAGAGATAGGGACTTGGTCATCATCTAGCTCCCTTACCTTTGAATCAGATTCTGTGTCAGAGTCAGAATCACTAAAGGTCTCGGCCTCCTCGTCTTCTTTTTCCTCTTCAACCCTCTTCTCTCCCGAAGAGGTGCTATCAGCAGCTAGTGGGTCATGTGTGAATAGAGGTTCAAGGACCTCTTCAGCTGGCTGATCAACAGTGGCCTTGGCTAGGCCTTCCTCAGAATGCGGCCCAAATGCAGTCGCATTATGGCCTTCATTCTCCACTTCTCTTTCTTTTTCTGTTTCTAAATTTTCTTCTGTTGGCCCCTGTTGGGCCTTTTCTTCTACCCTTCCTTGCAGTGCTTCAGCTTCACTTTGAGCCTTGTGGAGTGGTTCAAAGGCTGCAAGGAAGTCTTCAGCTTCCTACCTTCTTTTTTCATTTTCTTTTATTTCTTCTCTTCTCTTTTTCTCTTCCTCAAGGAGTTGCAAGTCCATAGCTGCTCTCCTGAGGCTTTCCTCATACTTTCTCTCTTCCTTAGCTTCTAAGGCCCTCTCAGCCTCTTGTTCTTCTTCTCTCCTTCTTTTCTCTTCTTTCGCATCTCTTTCCTTCGCAAGCTCGTCTTCCTCAGCCATTTTCAGATTTTCCATCTCCCTCTCAGCTTCAACTTCTTTTAATGCATCCTGTTCAGCCTTGTATCCCTCAACAATCTTAAGGGCCTTTGCCACTGCTTGGCATCCTTGCGGTTTTGAGGGGCTCAATTTTTAATGGCCTTTCAGACACAACCTTCTTCGGGCTCCTCTTTCTTGCGCTATAAGTAACAACGGGTTTGGTCCTTTAAGATAGAGAAGGGTTAGTTGAAGGTTCGGAAACCTTACCCAGTGAAGCTTCTCCTTGTTGAGAGCTTTCAGCTGCCTTGGCGGCTTTTTCTTCGTCTTGCCGATTCCCTTCTTCTTCAAGGGCAGCTCGTCTCTTGGCACCCATCTGACGGATCATCTCAAACCACTCCCGCAAGCGTTTTCTGTATTGTTGAATGGCGGGCTTTTGGGTTTGATGGACGGCAGCGGCACGCGTGAACCTCCTTGGCGTAGATGAACTCGGCATCTCCCTCGAACTAGCCGGCATTGTCGAAGAGAATGGAGTTGGAGCGTTGGGCACTTGGTTCACGACCGCCAACGAGAATCCCGTGGGTCTCGTCCTTCGCGTGCCTTGCATGGGCGTAACGGGGGTCTCCTCTTGCCGTCGAATGTTTTCTTCAGCTTCGTGGGTCACTCGTACACTCTAAGATCGAGTGTTTTTGTGTGAGGATGATGATCTTTGAGTGTTCTTCATCTTCTTGCTGGTGGGTCTTTCGGTTTCACGATGGAGAATATGGAGAGCTTGAGGGTTTGACTTGAATGTAAAGGTTTGGTGTTTGGTGAAGAGAAAAAGAACTTAAGTCAAGCTATTTATACTTTTCGAATTAGGTCACGTGCAGGTCAAACGATTTTCGTGACTCCCTTTTTATTCGGGCAAATGCGATCGCATTCCCAAATACACTGGGGAGAAATGCGATCGCATTTCACCCAGTTTTTCTTCCTTTATTTTTTTTCTGCCTTGTCTCTTTTCCTTTGCTTTCTCCTTTTCTGTGAAACACTCATAAACAAGTTAGAAAGCTCATGTGCTTAATCATGACTTATTTCTATATTTTTTCATTTTTCTCAGTTTAAAAAGAATTAAGGAAATGTTTTGATCAATTCAACTTCTAGGTAAGTCCCCAGGTAGAGGTGTTCCCTACGGTCAGCTTAAATACCTCAGCCTAGGCAGGACTTGCCTTAGACAAAGTTCCCTCTTGATAAAAAAAAAAAATCATTTATTCAAAACAAACTTACACTTTTATCATTTTTCTACTTTTATTTTAACACTAGACCAGGCTCAAAATAACATGGACATTTCAAAACTCCCAGGTAAATCCCCAGGAAAAGGTGTTCCCAATGGTCATCTTAAATACCCTTTCCTAGACAGGATTTTCCTAGACAGAGTTTTTACTCTTGTCCGGATATTTTGGAACTCTAGTCTAGATTATTATTTATAAACCCAGATAATATACAAAAATTAATTCAAGGTAGTAGAAGTCATACCAAATCAATCACGGAGACATGGGCTTCCTCATCCTCGAAACCTCTTCCCCAATATGGTTTTATCCTTTGTCGCATCATGGTTTGACTGATTTCTTCCACTTCAATCTTTTTCTCACCTTTTTCGTCCAATTCTTCATCTCCAAGTACATCCTCCAAAGTTTCTTTCTTCATTATTTCCTGCAAAGTAGATTGAGAGAGTTCATCAATTTCATCGATCATTGAACATTCCTCGAAATCTCCAGGGTACTTCATTGCACTCATCACGTTAAACGTGATTTGCTGATCGTTGACCCTCATGGTCAATTCTCCCTTCTGGACATCTATTAAAGTTCTGCCTGTGGCTAGGAACGGTCGTCCTCAGATGATCGGAACGTCTTTGTCAGCTTCGCAGTTTAAGATGATGAAATCTACAGGGAAAACAAACTTGTCAACTTTAACCAATATGTCTTCAATCTTTCCAATGGGATGTGTAAGTGATCGGTCTGCCAACTGTAGGGTCATAGTTGTTGGTCGTGCATCACCTATCCCTAACTGTTTAAAAATCGAATATGGCACTAAGTTGATGCTTGCTCCTAAGTCACACAGTGCTCTGCCTACATCCCTGCCTCCTATAGATCATGAAATTGTAAAGCTTCCTGGATCTTTAAGTTTGGGAGGAATTCTTTACTAGTGCACTGGAACATTCCGTGATTGCAACCGTTTCGTACTCCCCCAACCTTCTCTTTTTTGATAAGATATCTTTTAGGAACTTTACGTATGTGGGCATTTGTTCAAGTGCCTCCACTAATGGTATGTTGATGTGCAACTGCTTCAATACATCTAAGAACTTCTTAAACTGTACATCTTGTGAGGCATGTTTGAATCTCTTTGGGTACGGAGGAGGTGGTCTGTAATCTGGGTCTATCACAAATTTCTGAGGTTTTGCGATCGCATTTCCTTGCTTTTTTTTCCAACTTTAATTTTTCTTCTTTTTCTACCAAGGCTTCAGGCTCCTTGGTCCTTTCTACTTCTTCTTCTTTATTCTTTGAAATATCTGTGGTGTTGTCTAACTTCTTTTCACAAATATTTTCTCGAGCTTCAACTGGGATCTTTGCTTCTGAACTTCCTGCATACTTTGGTCCATCATATTCTAATCCACTTCTTAGGGTCACTGCCTTGCATAGTTCCTTGCCTTCTCTGTGTGGGATCTCGGTTTTGCTAGGCAACGTCCCTTGAGGTCTATTCTTAATCTCCTGAGCAATTTGTCCAAACTGAACTTCCAAATTCCTGACTGCAGCATCGTTCCTCGCCATGTACTCCTTCATAAGAGTCTCTAGATTGGACTCTTGACTCTGCACTGGAACTTGTTGGAAGTTTTTCTGTGGCTGTTGTTGTGTAGGTTGCTTTCCAAACTGATGAGTGTTGGAATTACTCGACCCGGCTTGTCCTCCCCAAGAAAAATTCGGATGTTGTCTCCATCTTGGGTTGAATGTGGCCGAATAAGGATTCCATCTATTTTGGTTCTGATTTCCTTGTGGACCTACATAAAAAACAGAAGCAGGGTTTAGTGGACAACTATCAGCGATGTGTTCCTCACCACATATCTCACAACAAAGGGAAGAAACAACGTTAGTAGGGGCTAGCTATGTTGGCTTGATTGTTCATGGACATGCTCATCATCATGTTATGAATGGCTTTGATCTGGGCTTGCATCGTAGAGTTAGCCTCTGTTTCCACTGCTTTCATTGGATTTTTCAAAATGGTTGTTGGTTCATTTTCTCCCCAATGTTGATTATTGGTGGCTATGGTATCTAGAATAGCGTGCGCCTCATTAGCAGACTTCTTCAGAAAAGATCCGTTTGCAGATGCGTTTGCCTTTGAAGCTTGATCTAACCCACTGTAAAAATGCTCCAAAATAATGCAAGCAGGCAGTCCATGGTGTGGACACTTTCGAACCAGCCTCTGGAATCTCTCCCAAGTTGCATCCAAAGGTTCATTGTAAGACTGTCTGAAAGCAATGATTTCTGCTCTGTACTTGGCATTCTTATTGGAGGGAAAGAACTTCTCCAAAAATTTCTCCACCAAATCATTCCACGAGGTGATGGAGTTAGGAGGAAATGAATCCAACTAAGCTTCAGCATCTCCCTGTAAAGAAAACGGAAAAAGTTTTAGCTTTAAAGTATCTTCTGGCACTCCTGTTACTTTAAAAGAATTGCAAACTCTCAAGAATAATTTAATATGCTTGTGTGGATCTTCATTTGAAAGTCTTGAGAATTGGCCCATAGTATTTAACATCTGGAACATCACAGGTTTAAGTTCAAATTGTGGAGCATCAATTGGTGGCTCCAAAATTCCTGGATTCAATGTCTGGAAAACTGGTAAAAGGTAGTTCCTTATTGCTCGGTTTCGATCTTCAGCAATGTAGATCGGGTTTTCTTGTTGTGGCACCGGTGGAACTGGAGGAACAGGAGGAATTCTCTCGCCATTCTGCTCCCTTCCACGAACTTGTGGATCAACTTGAGGCTCGACTCCAGGAGGATCCATTGGAAACTCTTGAATGTAAGATGCTTCCTCTAGAAATTCTCGTGCGCTCAACTCTTGTTGCTTCTTCTTCTTTCGTCTTTGTTCCTTCCTTCAACGACGAAAGGTTCTTTGTATCTTTGGATCAATGTCAAGGAGTGGATACCCCTTGCTCATGCACTAACTTCAACCTGCAAAAGAAAAACAAATGCAAACCGAAGTCAAATTCCCTTTGAGACAGAAATGCGGTCGCAATCTGATCTCAATTTCAAAAACAAATATGGTTTCACCTTTGGTCCCTGGCAACGGCGCCAAAAACTTGGTGCGTGTGTGAACTGAATGGATGGATTTGAGTTAAGATGATAAATGTAATAATAAAGAATAATTCAGCCAACACTTAAGTGCAAGTATACACTGTCGCACGTAGTAATAAAAAAACCTTAGAAAGTATTCCAAGGGTATCGATCCCACGAGGACTAAATTGGAAATTCAGATTTGATGAAGAAACTACTCAAATGATTGCTTTTGAAAAAGGTAACCAAAGAAAATAAGTTGATTGATTGGGTTTTTGAAACGATAAACAAAACATGCAAATAAAATAATAAAGAATAACAATAAGATAAAATGAGGTATTCAACATGGATTCATTCCTAAGGTAACAACCAAACTCATGCAATATCTAACTTAAGTGTATTTAATGCATTGGGTCAGATTTAACTTCCATTTGGCCTTTGTTTCCAAAAACCGTTAGAAGGCTAAGCGAGTACCGTTATGCCCATTTCTGGGACTCGACTCCGACATAGATAATTCACGAATGCAACCTTTAACCCTATAGTCGATATAGGGTGCCTTAGGCAGCTTGCCTTATACCGCCGAACAATCTCTTTCGAGCTTTTTCTCCTATATCACCTTTATGAGAATCGATATCGTTTGTCCCTTTCGAGATCAAACTCACATAGCATGCAAAGTCTAAGTGATCAAATTAAACTCAGCAAGTTTAGAGTGATAATCAATAAAGAATGACATGCATTAAACACTACTTAAGCAAATAAAACACTTTCAAGCCATTAAACCCTAAGGGAATTCACCACATTGAACCCCTCAACGGGATTTAGCTACTCATGATGGGATAAAAAGCAAATGAACACATTTTCATTGAAATAATAATGTAAAGAATACATAATAATGAAAAGTAATCACAAGCTGGAAATAAAGGAGATAGCTAAATATTATGAGTTTTTTGTTTACACAATCCTTCTAGAGTTCGCTAAGACACTCCACTCTCTCACTTTTACAAAGTGGGAATGGGTGAAACTCTCTACAAACCACAAGGTTTGATGTTTAACTCTCTCTCGGGTTAGAATTTGGTCATCTAAGAAGGACCTCGGGCATCCCTACTCATTGGCGTCGAGCCAGGGTTCTGTCACCACCCTTTTCTTCCAAGTGAGTTTTGCTTGGATTTGACTTCGAATCTCGAGCTTATATAGTGTAGAAAGTGGTTGAGGAGCTGCGAAATAGGTGCTGGAAGGTTGCCCAGTCAGTTTCGGGGTCAAAACAACCAGTTAGGTGCGAAGAAGACTCGTCAACAACGACCCGCGTGCGACTCGAAACGACCTCTGTTTTTCCAGAAATGCGGTCGCATTTCATTTTTTCCTGTCGCATTTCTGGGGAATTCCAGCTTTTCCTCTGTTTTTCTGCACAACAGCAAACTAAGTCAAATTCTCTTAAAATCAAGTCTTTTTAAGCACAAACTTATTTTCAACACCCTAACTTATTTTCAACAGTAAATTGACCTAAACAATCAATATTTGACCAAAAAATGAGCTAAATATAAGGGTAAAATAGGTATATTTTTTACCCTTATCAGTCTTCATGTAATCTCCAATCTTCCTCCTCTATTTGGCTCCCAAAGATGGAAATGAGAAATGATCTCCTCCCCAAGAGTGGAATGAATTTGACTTGAACGGCTCTTCCCTTTTATAGAGTGAAGACACGCTTGAATTAGGTTGACCTAGACACGTGGATGCCTCTCCTTGCTCCTCAAGTCCGAGAATAGCTTAAGTAACTCCAGTTCATTAAAATGGATAACGAGCTGTGACGTGGCAGTTTTGCTCCTTGCTTTGCTGTAGCGTAGATTTTGCTCCCTCAAGTCGCTCAGTGATATATTCTGCACAAAATAACTTTCAAAGCATCCATTCTTCCAAATAGGTTAAAACATATAAAATATATCTAAAAGCAACCCTATTTAGCACGAAAGACACACAAATCAATATAGAAATATGGTCTAAATAACTCTCTTTTGGAGAGTTATCACACCCCCAAACTTGAACTATTGCGCGTCTCGAGCAATACTAACAAACCTTCTCTTAAGAATTCAAAACATCAGACAAAGCACACTCAATCAAAACAGATAATCCAACACTACCTTTACCTGAGCATTCTGCAAAACCAAGCTCTGCTGCAGCAAACATAATTCTTCCGGCATGGACAAATAATCACCACTTCTAACTAAATTCTAAGAACTTGCCACAGCCTAGCTCTATTATCAGACATATTAAAACACATTTTAAGGGGTTTATATTTTTGTTTTTCAGACTTAGAGCAGCCCTACAGCCATAAGCTTTTAAGCATGGGATGACCCACTTTATGGTGCAGTATACCCTTGCCTCAAACTTATCACCAACTAGGCTAGATACTCATTGCTAAGCTCAAAAGTCCTTAGTTATTCTATCCCTTGCTCCTCAGAATGGCGACATTTTATGATGAAGCTCACCTAAGTCCTAGGAAACAGAAAAACTGCTGGAATATCATTCATCCTTCAAAACTTTTGCTCCATGAATTTTCTCAGCAAAATTTTCAACGATCAATTTCAGGAAATAATCATTTTTTCATCATTTTTCACATCTCCTAGGTTATCTTTTGACGCAAAGAGAAACTGTGGGTATCACAAATGTCCCTGGTTACTCAATAACCTAGCAAATTATTTAATGAAGGAGAGGAATGCTCGAGCAAAACAATTGGAGTAGCAAAAAGTCCCCCAAACTTGAATTATTCATTGTCCTCAATGAATCATTAATTTTATGAATTTTACCCCCAAACTTAAAATTTTCTATCTGAATTTTTAAACTAAACGTGGGACTAGAAGTAAGCTTAAAGTGGATCAAATAAATCAACACTACCTCAGAATCTTCTTGCAGTAGCGGTGACCAGGCTAAAAGAAATGCTCAAGCAAAAGGTTTCTGGAGATCAGAATACCGTGATCTAATTAAGCTTAACTAGTCCGTGCTTAAAAAATTCAAAAGAAAATTAGTTAAGTTAGAATTATTCAGTGCCATAGAACAGAAATGCTTGGAAATTTCATTAAAAAGAAAAGAAAGAAATTACATCAGCAGAATTATATTTTTTTTCTTCAACGACCCAGCAGCATAAAAATTAAAAACAAGCAAAAACAACAAAACAAGCAAAAACAGAAAAAGATGTGGTCAGAAATGCGCGAGCAACAAAAATATTTCATCAAAATAACTGCTCGCCCAATTTTCCTCAGTCTTCCTAACCATGATCTTCTACTTCATCTCCTTTTCTCTTGACAGGCGGCGGCGGGATCCATGGGTTCAACAGATCATCAGGGAATATCGGGAAGGCCGGATATGGTTTTGAAAAATTAGATTGTAAGGCCCCCCTTAACCGACATCCCTCCTCTTTACATAAGTCCAGAAGGTTTGGAATTGCCTTTCAGCAAACTCCATCCTGCTGGAATGCAGCTGTAATTGCTCCTGCATTTGATGGATGCCGCACACCAATCCTCCTTGGCGTGCTTCCTGTGTCTTTTGAAGCCTGGCCAAATTTGGTGTGTCGATTATTCCCTTGTCTATCAGAGTCACATCACCATCATTCACTGGAACCCCTGCCCTTTTGGCATAACACTATGATAGTGTTGGGGAAAAACAGCTTCCCTACTTTCTTCCGCCAGCAATCATAAATCTCAGAAGAAATGATTTTGCCCACATTAATACTCATCGAACGAAGAATAGCAAAAACAAGCAATACTCGGTCCCGAGACACCGTTGAATCGTGAGTTGTCGGCAGTAAGCATAGCTTGATGAAGCCCATCCACGTATTGGCCTCACTCTTCAGATAAGCAACTTGAAATGTACGCTTTTCTGTCTTCGACAGTCTCCACTGAGCCCCCTCAATGCCAACCTCTCGGACGACCGCATTTAATTGATCATTCGATGGTGCCACCACCATCTCATTGAAGCCTGCGTGCGGAAAGTTCTGGAGGTTGAATAAAGAATTAATAGCTCCTGGGCTATAGTCAACGGGCACTCCTCGGACGATAGCCTGAAATCCCTCTTGATCATCAATATTTGCATAAAACTCTCGAACAATGTTGGAATTGACCGGCTCCGGCTTTGCACAGAACTGACTCCAGCCAGGTTCGCTATTCCAGTCCTCAAGAATCGTGGCAAGTCATCGCCAAATCCTCGTTCAAACAAAAAGTCTCTTTTCAGCATTTCTATGTATTTTGCCCGAGCAAGATTGTTGATGAAGTGATTGTACGGTAACCGTGGCTCCTCTGTTTCACTATCTTCAGGTTCCGGCAATGCTTCAGCAATACCTTTGCCCTTGTCTTCCCTTTGTTTGGGCAAAATTTCTTCCTCGGCCTTTTTCGCTGCTTCCTCTCTTGCTTTTTCCTCAACTTCTTTTTTCTCTTATTCCTCTCTCTCTGCATTCTCTTTCTCAGAATTAGTTGTCGAAGGTAAAAGGGTATCAGTCTGGACCACCTTGACACGACCGGTTTTTTGCTTCCGACGGCGATGACGGGGTACCTCCTGTATAATAACCTCAACTCGAGCCTCTTGCTCTTGTGCCTCCTGCTCATTGCCCTTTTCCTGCACAACCTCTATCTGCTCTTCTTGCGCATCCTCTGTCTGTTTTTCTTGAACTTCTTGCGTATCCTCGACTATCGGGTCAGTCTATTCAGGGTTTTGTCCTTCAGGTTCCTTCGGATTTTCTTTCTCTACTACCTCGGCAGCAATATCCTCCACTACCTTCTGTACAATTTCTTAATCCTCAGCCCTCTGTTGCCTTCTTCTTCTTTTAGCTTCCTTTTCCTCCGGCGTTTTCTTTTTCTTTGCCTTCGTCTTTTGTACCTCAGGGGTAACTGGTACTTCTTCTTCCTCATTGTCTCTTTCCTTTCTTCCTCTTGTTTTCTCCATCGAAGACTCAAAGGATTTACAGTAAACAGAAGCAAAAAGGAAAAATAAAAACGGTAAGGGATGAAAGCGAGAAGATGAAGTGAAAATAAACTTACCGAACTCTTTGAATAAATAGGGCTTCGGCAAAAATAAAATCTCAACCGAAAGATTTTGCTCTTCATTAAATAAAATTACCGTTTTAAATCGCATGCAATCAGTAGAATTAAAACCATCAAACGGTAAAATTTGAAGTTCAAACGCCCATGGTAAATGACGATGCGCTATCTAACGGCTACACCCTTGGATTTCCCCTGCGCGACACGTGGCAGCATCAGAATTCTCCATGCAATTTACTTGCCCACGGAAAATTTAAAATCCAACGGTAAAAATAATTAATCCATAACAGAACCCTTCCTATTCGGACGAAATATTTGATTTGGCCATAAAATTGCCACAACAACCTTCTGAACAAAGATTACCTTCTAGAAAAATCTTGGATACAGAAGAATTCAAATTCAAATCAGAAAAATCAAACCAGGAATTTTAAATTAACCGCTTAAATCAAATCTCTTTTATTTGAATCCAAATAAATTAGAAAAACTTTATGTAAAACCTAAACATAAATTTAAATAGCCAAAAAAAAATACAAACTAAAATAAAATCGAACTACATCTAATCGGAATAAATAAAACAAAACTTAGCGAAAATAATAAAAATACTCAAAAATGAAATCTACCGAATTAAAAATAACAACGAATTAAAATAAATCATGCAAGATTTAAACAAACCAAATCTAAAATAATTCAAATTAAAATCAAATCAAATCAGCAAGAAATAAAATCAAAACAACCACTGGGAGCTCAAAATATTGCTTTGTGAAATGCTCCCACAAATATCTCGCTCTCTCATTCATCAACCAACTTTAGGGAAGGATATTTCGATTGGAACTCCTCTCCCCAATAATGTTTCACACGCTGTCCATTAACTTTGAACACTCTCCCATCTTTTTCATCCTGCAAAGTAATTGCTCCATGGGGAAAAAGTTCAATCACAATAAATGGCCCTGACCATGTAGATTTTAGTTTTCCAGGAAACTACTTTAATCTAGAATTGTAAAGCAAACCCCTCTGACCTTTGACAAACTCTTTAGGTTTAATTTTCTTATCATGTCACTGCTTAGTCTTTTCTTTATACATTTTCACATTTTCATAAGAAAATTGGCGAAATTCCTCCAATTCATTAAGCTACAACATTCTTATTGCCCCTACACGACTCAGATCAAAATTTAATTTTTTCAAAGCCCAAAACGTTTTATGCTCAAGCTCTAATGGTAAATGACAAGCTTTCCCATATACTAACCTATAGGGAGACATACCTAGAGGAGTCTTATAGGCTGTCCTATAAGCCCAAAGAGCCTCATCCAATCTAAAAGACAAATCCTTCCTAGATGGATGGACTACTTTTTCTAAAATAGATTTGATTTCCCTATTGCTTATCTCAGCTTGACCATTTGCTTGTGGGTGATACGGGGTAGCTATCCTATGCTTAATTCCATACTTAGCTAAAAGCTTAGTTAAGATATTGTTAACAAAATTTGTACCCTCATCACTCACCAGAGCTCTAGGTGTCCCAAACCACGCAAAAATTTTCGATTGGAGAAACCTTGATATTGTCTTGGCGTCATTCTGATGGCATGCAATGGCCTCCACCCACTTGGACACGTAATCAACTGCCAACAAGATAAAAATATTGCCATTAGAAGGGGTAAATGGCCCCATAAAATCAATACCCCACACATCGAATATTCCACTTCCAAAATGTAAGTTAGAGGCATTTCATCTCTAGACCCCAAATTTCCTCTCCTTTGGCAAGCATCACATTGCTTGTAGAACCAGTGGACATCCTTAAATAAGGAAGGCCAGAAGAATCCACAATGTAAAATCCTCATAGTTGTCCTCTGACCACTAAAATGGCCTCCATACGGCGAAGAGTGACATTGCTTCAGGATTTCCTTTGCTTCATCACCTGAAACACACCTACGAATAATACCATCAGAGCATTGCTTATACATAAATGGCTCATCCCAATAGAAATATTTCGCATCATGCTTAAACTTTTTCATCTGCCTCCAATCCATATCAATAGGAGTGACTCCCTTTACCAAAAAGTTGGTAATATCAGCATACCAAGGGACATCCTTGGCTACTTTTACCTCAACAACAAAGAGTTGTTCATCTGGAAAAGAATCTGAAATGGCAGATTGCTTCAGCAAAGATGATGTTGGATCAAGACGAGACAAATGATCTGCAATGACATTCTCTGATCCCTTCTTGTCCTTTATCTTTAGGTCGAATTCCTGCAATAATAAAACCCAACGAATTAGTCTAGGCTTCGCATCTTTCTTAGGGGCTGTTTGGGGCACTGAGTTGGTTATAATAGCTGGGGGTTATAATAGTCTGGGGATTATAATAGTCTAGGTGTTATAATAGTCTGTGTTTGGGGTGCAGATTATTATAGTCTGGGATAAAATAGTCTGTGTTTGGGGTGCAATGTTTGGGATGCAGATTATTTTAGTCTGAGTTCAAATAGTCTATGTGTTCAAGCTGAATGTTTTTTTTCCTGACTTTTTTTTGTTTATTTTCCTCATACAACTTTGTACTTCAAATATTAATAAAAAAAAATTAGATTTAGTTGTAAAAAAAAAAATAAAGTTTTTGGTATAGGGGTTAAATTATGTGTGTTTAACTTTAGAGGAAACAAAAATAACCTAAAGGAAGGGTTGATTTTCTTTGTTTTAGAGTCATGGTTTTTTCACAAAATAAGTCATTTTATGATTTCATATAGAAAAAACCATATTTGTTTCATTTACGTATTTCCATCATAAAAATGGTAAATGCTTCTTCAAAACTCATTTTACCTTCATTATCAAAAGAATCAAATAAAATAGAAATCACATAAAATAAAAACTTGAGTAGTATTTTTTTAAAAAAAATTATTATTATCACGGTAAACTTAAATACGATAAGTATAATTTGGAATGAAAAATATGGTACGATGAAGGTAAACATTCATATACTTCATTATCGAAAGTAATTATGTAATAAAACTCCATATTTATATATGTACAAGGACAACCTAGTATCTAACTCCCTAGAAATTTTCCGATTTTTCCGACGACCACCAACAAATTTTTTGGCGACAGAAATTTTTTTCCCTCTTTTTTCCTTTCATTTCTTCTAACACTTTTATGTTTTTTTTTTCTTTTTTTTCGTTTTTTTATATATTTTTGAAATGAAAATGTGAAGAAAGATTGAAAAAAAAAAAGTCGTCGGAAAAAGTCATCGGTGATCGTCGGAAAAGTGGTCGGAAAGTCGATGGTGGTCGCCGGAAAAGTCGTCGGTAGAAAAGTCAATGAGTCACATGGAAGAAGAGAGAAAAAGAGTTACTGTAGAGAATGGATAGAATAATTGGGTGGGTTGAATAGTGGTTACTGTAGCAACAAGAAAAGGAAAAATAACCAACTCCACCCCTTATTTTTATTGATGCCCCAAACACTGGGTTGGTTATAATAGCCCCCACTATTATAACCAACACAGTGGGCCAAACGGCCCCTTAGACATCAAGTACCTTATTGCTGCATGATCCGTGAAAACCGTGACTTTGGATCCAACCAAATATGGGCGAAACTTCTCAAAGGCAAACACAACTGCTAACAACTCCTTTTCTGTAGTTGTATAGTTGATTTGTGCCTCATTCAAAACCCTGCTTGCATAGTAGATAGGATGGATAAATTTGCCCTGCTTTTGCCCCAGCATAGCACCTACTGCGACATCACTCGCATCACACATCACCTCAAATGGTAAATTCCAATTAGGTGCACACAGAATGGGTGCTGAGATTAAAGCAACCTTTAAAGTTTCAAAAGCCTTCCTACAATCTGCCTTAAAGTAAAAAACATGATCAGTACACAATAAGTTACAAAGAGGTTTACTAATTTTTGAAAAATCCTTTATGAATCTTCTATAAAATCCAGCATGACCTAAAAAACTCTGAATCCCTTTCACTGAATTCGGTGGTTCTAATCTTTCAATAACCTCAATTTTTGCTCGATCAACTTCTAGACCGTTGTTTGAAATTCTATGACCTAACACAATGCCCTCCTTCACCATGAAGTGGCATTTCTCCCAATTAAGAACTAGATGGGTATCCTCACATCTCTTTAACACCTTACTTAAATTATCCAAACAACTCTGAAAAGACTCTCCAAAAACTGAAAAATCGTCCATAAATACCTCAACTGTGGACTCAATCATATCAGAAAAAATTGCTAACATACAGCTCTGAAATGTTGCTGGAGCATTGCAAAGGCCAAAAGGCATTCGCCTAAAAGCAAACGTCCCATAAGGGCAGGTGAAAGTGGTTTTTTCCTGATCCTCAGGAGCAATGGTAATCTGGTTATACCCAGAATAACCATCTAAGAAACAGTAGTAGGCCTGACCAGCCAATCTATCCAACATTTGGTCAATAAATGGTAGAGGGAAATGGTCCTTACGGGTGGCTTTATTAAGCCTCCTGTAATCCATGCAAACCCTCCAGCCAATTACTGTCCTGGTTGGGATCAACTCATTGTCTTTATTACTTACCACCGTGACACCTCCTTTCTTAGGAACACATTTGACAGGGCTTACCCAGTTGCTATCTGCAATTGGATAAATAATGCCAGCATCCAACCATTTAATCACCTCTTTTTTAACAACCTATTTCATTGCAGGGTTAAGCCTTCTTTGTTGCTCAATACTCCTAAAGGATCCCTCCTCTAGAGTGATTTTGTGCATACAGAAAGATGGGCTAATTCCCTGAATGTCAGCCAATGTCCAACCTATTGCCTTGCGATATTGTTGCAGCAACTTTATTAAGGCCTCTTCATGCTCCGGCATTAAATCTAATGCAACAATAATGGGCAACGTCTCACCTTCACCAAGATACACATACTTTAGATGATCCGACAAGGGCTTCAAATCTAAAGTGGGTGCCTCAATTAGGGATGACTTAATAGAAGGAGCCTTCCTTTCATTTAAATCTAAAGACTCGAAAACATCCTCACACCTAGACACTTCTTTTTCATTTTTTCTTTCTAAAGAACAAACTTCTAAATCCTCTATACTAACCTCTCCATGATCTTCAAAATGCTTGTTTTCCGAATCCTGTATTGTTGTCTCAACAATTGTGTTCTCCAGAATCCTAATGAAAGAACAGTCCTCCATTTTGTCTGGATACTTCATGGCTTTAAAAACATTAAACTTCACTTCTTCATTATAAACCCTCATTGTTAATTCCCCTTTTTGAACATCTATCAATGCTCTACCAGTAGCCAAAAATGGACGACCAAGAATAATTGGGACATCTTTATCTGCCTCATAATCTAAGATAATAAAATCAATAGGAAATATGAACTTATCTACCTTTACTAAGTCATCCTCAATTTTACCCTCCGGATATGTGATAGACCTATCAGCTAGTTGGAGTGTGACTGTGGTAGGCCTAGCTTCACCAATACCTAACTTTCGATAGACCGAAAGAGACATAAGGTTAATGCTTGCACCTAAATCACAAAGTGCTCTACCTAACTCTTTTCCACCTATAGATACGGGAATAGTGAATGATCCTGGATCCTTAGCTTTGGTTGGTAGCCCATTCTTAAGAATAGCACTACATTCCTCAGTAAGAGATACAGTTTCAAACTCACCTAACCTCTTCTTTTTAGTTAAAATATCCTTAAGAAATTTAGCATAATTAGGCATTTGCTCTATAGCTTCTACTAAAGGGATATTTATATGCAATTGCTTAAGAATCTCTAAAAACTTCTTAATTTGACCATCCTGATTCTTAGGCCTTTGCCTTTGTGGAAAAGGTAGAGGTGGTACATAAGGTGGGGGCGGCACATAAGGTGGTTCCACATCTGGAACAGAACCAGATGCTCAAGCATCATTATTGCTGCCTCCAGCACCCTTACCAAACTCCAACTCTTCTTCAACAACAACATTTTTATCACAATTTTTCTCTATATCCTGGGGTTTACTAGGCTCTTTTCTCTCTTCTAGTGGCTTACCACTCCCTAGAGTCACTACCTTTACCTGCTCCTTACCTTCCCTTTTAGGGTGCTCAGTATCGGAAGGAAGTTTCCCTTGAGGCCTTGCCTTCAGCTCATTAGCTAGCTGGCCCATTTGCAATTCCAGGGCTCTCATTGAAGCTTGATTACTTTGAATTGCGGCAGCTGTATGAGCCATATATTCTTTCATCATTGCCTCAAGAGAACTCTTTGAATTTTGTTGGGGCAAAGTCTGCTTATTTTGCTAAGGCAATACCTGCGCTTTAGCAAATCCTGAAATCCTGACTGGTTCACCTTTTGCTGTGCTTGCACATTACTTTCTTGTCCTCCCCACACGAAGTTGGGGTGGTTGCGCCAACTTGGATTATAAAAGTTAGAGTAAGGGTTATTCCTCTGATTACCTACAAAAAACACATAAGCTAGATTGTTGGGGCAAAACTCGTAGTTGTGCTCTTCACCACAATAAACACATGCTTCCTCTGCAACTTGGTTCACCACTGCAGCAGGCTCCACAGCTGACGGCTGCTGATGACTAACCACTGTCACATTTTTAAGAGCGTTAGCTAACATTGCAATATCAGCCCTAATGGTAGACACACCATCAACCTCTAACACACTCTTAACTTTTTTATTTGTGCCTCTAACATCCGACCACTGACAACTATTAGTTGATATTCTTTCTAAAATTTCATGGGCTTCATTAAAAGTTTTTGCCAAAAGGGCCCCTCCACCCGAAGCATCAACCATACCTTGGGTTGCTCCATTTAACCCATTGTAAAATGTTTCCATTTGGATACAATGAGGTAAACCATGGTGGGGACACTTTCGCAAAAGCTCCTTAAACCTCTCCCAAGCCTCACTAAAAGTCTCATCTTCAAGTTGCCTAAACCCTACTATTTCGCTCCTCAATTTAGCATTCCTATTTGGTGGAAAATATTTACTAAGGAATTTTTCCGCTTATTCATTCCATGTCCTAATTGATCCTGGAGCAAAATAATTTAACCATGCCTTTGCTCCATCTCTAAGAGAATACGGGAACAAAGTTAATCTAAGGGCATCTCTAGGCACACCCTGAATCACAAAAAAATCACTAACTCCTAGAAAAGACTTAAGATGTAAATGAGGATCTTCAGATGACAAACCATGGAACTGACCCACGGTTTGCAACATCTGAAACATTATCGGTTTAATTTCAAAATTTGCTGCCTCAATTTGAGGATGTGCAATTCCTGGATTTAACTCATCAAACATTGGAAAAGCATACGCTCGAAAGGCTCTGGCTCTATCGTTTTCTACCAAGATAGGATTCTCAGTCTGTTTATTTTGCTGTCCATTTTGCTCTAGCGGTCGATTTTGCTGCAGCACACGATTCTGCTGGGGGTTCACTGGATCTTCTGGAGCTTCCAGAAGACGCGGTACGTTAGCCACTGGATTTTGATTTCTACGCTGCTCTCTCCTTCTTCTCCTGTATGTCCTTTCAATTTCTGGATCAAGCTCGAACCTTACCCCGAGCGGATCGCTCATGCACCAATTTCACACCTGCAAAAACAAAAGAAACAATCAAAAAGTTCTAGCACCAACCCACTAAAACATATACACAAAACAGATCAGATAAAAACTTATTCAAGTCCCCGGCAACGGCGCCAAAAACTTGTTGGGTTCCTAGAGTGAGTAAAAATAAGGTGAAAATTAGACGCTAGAACACTATTCAAGCATACACAATCCGCAACAAGTAATAAGTATTTATCGAATCCAAGGTCTGAATTAGCTCTCACTTTATCTATTTTGTGCAACTCTTTAATGGTTTCAAAGGTGGTTAAAATGATTGGTTTTTATAGAATATTGAAGCAAAATAAATGACAGAACAAAAAGTAAACAAATAAGGCAGACAGATTAGAAACAGGGGCTGGTCAGGATTTAGTAATTATTTTAAGAGATGCTCTAGCAATATTATTGATCAGACAAAACTCTTGCAGTTTTATTAGCAAGATCCTCCCGGAAGTCTGGATTTTTTAGAATGTGTTTCAACTCCAATGACGCACTACCGATCAAGCACTAGGCAAATGGCTATCCCTAGCTCAGTCACTGGCGTTCACCAATACACAATGATCTAGTGTGATTAAATGCCACACACTTCCCAAATCATCCCTGAAACTAGGAAGTGGTATTCATACCGACTGGCCAAACGAGCATAAAATATAAATGAGCACAACAAATAATCAAGATGCATCAAATCAACATATATTGCATAGAGATTAAGCACGACAACTACATATTCTCTAACCAACACCTAAAGTTACTTAGTTCATAAAGTGCATAATAACACACGTTACAATCTGAGTAAATGTATCCATAATTACAAAATAATACAAGAAAATACTAATTCCCTTGATCAACTTCGTAATTGATGGTCTTCTGGTAATCTCCAATCTTCCTCCTATATTTGGCTCCCAAAGATGGAAATGAGAAATGATCTCCTCCCCAAGAGTGGAATGAATTTGACTTGAACGACTCTTCCCTTTTATAGAGTGAAGACACGCTTGAATTAGGTTGACCTAGACACGTGGATGGCTCTCCTTGCTCCTCAAGTCCGAGAATAGCTTAACTAACTTCAGTTCATTAAAATGGATAACGAGCTGTGACGTGACAGTTTTGCTCCTTGCTTTGCTGCAGCGCAGATTTTGCTCCCTTAAGTCGCTCAGCGATATATTCTGCACAAAATAACTTCCAAAGCATCCATTCTTCCAAATGGGTTAAAACATATAAAATATATCTAAAAGCAACCCTATTTAGCACGAAAGACACACAAATCAATATAGAAATATGGTCTAAATAACTCCCTTTTGGAGAGTTATCAACAGTCATCATGCTTAGAAAGCAATAAAACAATCATGCATATGCATCTCACACTATGCAACACACACACTAGACACTACAGGATTTCCGCGTCATGCTCCATAACTACATGATTTCCGCGTCATGCTCCGCAACTACATGATTTTCCCATCATGCTCCACAATTACATGATTTCCGTGTCATGCTCCGCAATTTCATGATTTCCGCGTCATGCTCCGCACCTACCCCACATGAATTACGTGCCATGCGTTGCGCCACTCATACGTGATTTCCGCATCACGCTTCGCTACACATGAATTACGTGCCATGCGCTACGCCTCTCCCCCGACTCATGCTACACATCTTCATGCAACATGCTAGCCAGACTCATCATGCTTAACACGACATCTCATCATCCTTAAACATCCAAACATGCCCTTCTCAAGCAACACAATAGATGTAGTTCATGTTTAATACAAGCAATAAAACGGTACATGCTCATCTAAAGCAAATAAGCAGTACATCTCAGCAGTTCATACTTTGCACAAATATCTAAGTAAAGTAAATAACAAGCAAACATACTTCATGCAGTCAAACATAACCCAACAAGTAGAAACTACTGACTTATAGCGCTTCTAAACCAACTTCAACAATCCAAGGCAGTCCAAGAAAGCTCCTAAATAACAAGGACAACTTCTACTAAATTAGAACCAACCTATAGACACTTTAAACGTGCTTAAAAGGCCTAATTCAACCAAGAATGGACTATCTTCTTGTTGGACAACACCTCAAAGTTCCCCAAGTTGAAAACCCAACACCTTTAGACCATGGGCAACCACGTCTAAGGCACAACGGGCAATTGACAGTTGATAGATGTTAGCAAGTAAGCAAGTAAAACGACACATTTTGGAATTCTAAGGGCTCCAAGAGATTGGGCAACACTACTATGGCCTAGACAGTTGATAGATGTTAATTTGACATGCTTTTTAAACCATAACTAGCAAGCAAAACCCATTTATTTTACATTCTAAGGACCTATAGAGGTTTTGCAAAGCTACCAAGGCTTAAGCAATTATGGGCATTGATTTAAACATGCTTCTAAAGCTAAAACAACAAATGGGCAATAATGTTTTATGCTATTAAACTGAAAACAGCAACGACTCTTACCCAAACGGACTTGATTCCACGCTAGAACCATCCTTGGGCAGTGGGTATTCGAGCTTACCGCAATTCGAACCCAATCGATCACTTAGACGACACTATAGAACATAAATTCAACACCAAACTCAATTTCCAGCATACAAAGGGAATGGGTATTTGATTATAGCCCTAACCAAGCATGGGTAAGGCTTAAACTTACCGAACAGGGGCATTCGAGGCCAAGATACCCACTGGACAGAAGCAAAAACGCGAGAAAACAAGGCTTGGGTTGCTGGACGCACACGAATCTGACTGAAAAGAGTGAAGGGAGTTAGACCAGCCTTAAATCGACTAAGAACAAGAGAAACTAAAGCTTACGCACAAGTTTCTTGCCACTCGAAAACCTGAATTGCACAAATCTTCGCGTGGGTATTGATTTCCAGCAAGAAATGATCGGAGGGAAAGGAGCAAAGGGGCTGCGACAGCACTCTCATTGCAGACGGTGGCAACGACGCAATGAGAGCTGGGTTATGACCAAAAAACATCGAGGGAGAGAGAGAGAACGACGTATACTGGACTTCAGCCAAAAACGCAGAGAGAGAGAGAGACTCGCGACGGGGTGGCAGTTCGGTTGGCGACGACAATGCTGGCGACTGCTGCTGCACAATGGAGATGACACTCACGACGGTGGCAAGTTAGGTTGGTCGACGACTACACACACAGAGGGGCTACAAGAAAGAGAGAAAGAGAGATGACGGGTTTGAGGGTTTTCTTTTCTTTTTTCTTTTTTCTTTCCTTTGCTCAATTTAATTTCTTTATTTCTTATCTCACACAAACCCAAGATTAAACTCCAAAAATAGGCATCAAAGAAAAGCTTAACCAACAACTTAACTCCATTATTTCAGCGTGAATTTCTCAATGCATTAACCGACTTTATAACCAATGCTAACCAATTAAATCCAGCCTTAGAGAGGGATATAAATTGATATAACACTTTAATTCCAAGAATAATTATTCTTATGATTTGAATGCCCATAACTAATTGAGCCTCACCCAAATCTTTCATTTGGAATTGAGTTGCTAGCCATTGTTTTACGTCAGTCAGAAATCCTACATTATTCCCAATAAGTAGGATATCATCTACGTATAAGACTAGAAAAGCTACAGTGGATTTGACGATTTTCTTGTAAACAGGAGGTTCGCAACATTCTGCTCAAAGCCATACATTTTGATCACAGTGTCAAAACGTATACTCCAGGATCTTGATGCTTGTTTTAATCCATAAATGGATCATTTAAGTTTGCAAACCTTTTGCTCATCACTCTGGACTATGAATCCCTCTGGTTGAGCCATATAGATAGTCTCTTCAAGATTGCCGTTCAAAAAGGCTGTCTTGACATCCATTTGCCATATTTCATAATCATAAAATGTGGCAATGGATAACAGTATTCTAATCAACTTAAGCATGGCAACAGGGGAAAACGTTTCTTCAAAATCCACTCCTTCTCGCTGGGTAAAACTCTTTGCCACAAGTCGAGCCTTAAAGGTTTGAACCTTACCGGCTTGGTCTCGTTTTCTTTTGTAGATCCATTTGCAACCAATAGGTTTTACCCCATCCGGCTGCTCTACAAGTTTCCAGACCGAATTGAAGTACATTGACTCCATTTTGAGATCCATGGTTTTGATCCACTGGTCCTGTAAACCCGAGACTTTCCCTAGGATTATTTTCTCTTGTCATCTATTGGTGGTTTCATTGTTGGACTAAGTTGTTGGAAATTATCAATTTAAAAAGAAAGGAAAGAAAAGAATTAAAGAAGTAAAGAAAAGAAAAGAAAAGAAAAGGAAAAGGAAAAGGAAAAAGGAAGAAAAAAAAAAGAAAATGAATGGGAATAAAACCCATTCGGTGGGTAGTGCTATATAGGTAAGTCCACCACTGTTTAACTCATTTCAGGCCAATTTCTCATCATTTTTCATCCAAAACTCCAGAGCTTTCGAGGGAGAGAGTGAGGAAAGAAGAAGAAGAAGATTTTCGTGGTTTTGAGGTTGAAGAAGAGAGGAAAAGCTCATGCAAAGCCAGCCATAGCAGAATCTGAGTTCAACCTGTCAATGTCTGGTTTTTGAATTGGTTTGAGCTACACAGAAGGAACTAAGAGGTGAGGTTTGATTTTCTTGAAAGTCAGTTCACTTTCTAATAAATTTCATGAAGGAATCTTGAGCTAAATCATATGAGAAGTTAATGGTTTTTGGAATGGAAAACAGAGCACAGGATGTTCGAGCAAAGCAGGAGGATCTCTGGTTTTCTCTGGTTTTTGGAATGGAAAACAGAGCATACGATTCTGGGGTATACAAGTTGAATCAGAATCTCTATTTGGTATGGTTGGAAAGCTTATTCAATTTCCTACAACTTTCATGAAGATTTTGTGAGCCAAAAATGACTTTAAGTAGGTTTATTTTAAGGAGAAAGATAAAGGGCAGCAGAGAACCTCGAATCTGTGTTGTCTGTGTTCGGGGCATTTCTGGACAAATTGGTTGGGAATCTCGTCTTCATTTCTTCAGGTAAGTTGTAGAGTGTTCGAAAATAAAGAGTTTGATGTGTATTACATTAATTTTGGTTAAGTATTGAGGATTTTATGGGTATTGGAAGTTAGGGTATAGAATCTGAAAAATCTGGAAAGTAGATTGTGAATGTGATTCTTAATTCAATTGTTTAGAAATTCATGAGCATGGAAAGACAAAACTAATTATGGTTCTGATGCTCGGTTTTGGTTGGTTGACAGGCCAAGAGGAAATAGGTCGGGTCTATAAACTAGGGAACTAGCTAAGACAGTGAGTGACAAAATGAATTTCGAAAAATCGTTTCTAACGGTTGTTCATGTTTAAATGTTTTACATGTTTTTCTATGAATGTTACATGGTTTTATGAACTACTTCAAGCATAAGTTTTGAGCTTAGATTTTCTAATGAGGTTTATATACGAGCACGTGGCTAATGACTTTATGGAAAGTAGCTGAAACGATATCTTTTAAAGCAAAGTATGGATTAGCAAGTACTTTTAAATGATTTTCAGTTTTTCACGAGCAAGCTGAGTAAGCTTAAGTTTTACGAAAGATAACGATAAGCATGCATGTTTTAATGTGTTCATGTGATTTTCTGAGATTTCTAATGACTACATGACTGAGATATTGAGCCCGAGGCTATATGGTACCGTGTGCACACAGGTTATATTCCGTTGTTGACGTTGAGTGTACTCCGTGACAACAATGCTGTCGTGAGTGCTGGGCGAGCTCCACTACGACAAAGACGATGGGAGTGCTGGGCGGGCCCCACTACATCGTAGGACTAGTAAACGTTGGTTGTACTGGGCGTGCCCTACACAACGTAGATCGGTCATGTTAGTTAAAACGTTTGATGTACTTGATTTGCCTTGCTAAATTTTTAATGACGAACTTGCGAGATATTTTAGAAAGCCTTTATCATTACACGTTTATGTTAAACCCTTTGATTGATCATATTTATACGTTTAAAGGTTTATCACGTGTTTTGACTTTCGGATTTAGAGTTTTAAAGTTAGTCACTCACTGGGCTTCGTAGCTCATTCTTTCAAAATGTTTTTTCACTTTTCAAGTAGAGATCGAGCTTCCGGTGCCTGATACACTGCCAACGTCTGCTGAAAGTTCCAGATCAAGCTCCAGTGCGTGGGTGGAGTTGTATATTGAGTCTGTCCATATTGTAAATGTTTTGTAAGGATTGGATAATTTAGTCCTAGAGGTCGTGGTTGTATAAACCCCAGTTGTACATGTTTTTGGTTGTGATATCTATATCAGGTTATTATTCGAACCAAGTTATGTCAGGGCGGCACCTCGTGTTTGTTAAAAGTGTTTTTAGGGATTCCGCTGTGTTGTGTTTCATGTAGAATGTTTCATATCTGGGATTAGTATGTTTATCAGGTTCAACGTTCCAGGAGGGTCAACGGGTATCGTTATAGGAAGACGATGTTTGTTGGCTTCACGCCATCTTCCGGACTAAGCTAGCAGGTGGTCCGGGAGGGGGTGTGACAGGTCCTTATCAACATCATTCATTGCCTGATTAAAGGTCAATGGATCCTCTATACCATCATCAGACATGATGGTTTGAGTTTCTGTTAAACCCATGTAACGGTCGGGTTGTATTATAACCCTCCCACTACGTCGAGGCTCTCTCACTATTTGAGATGGATGTGTTTGATCAACAACTTTTGATGGACCAGCTTGATCAACAACTTTTGTAGATTCTTTTGTAGTTTTTCCTTGAAATCTCATCTAATACTAGTTTACTGCGAGGTCGATGATCTTTTATGTGATCTTCCTCAAAGAATGTAGCGTTTGTCGATACAATCACTTTATTTTCCTGAGGATTGTAAAATAGACCACCTTTCGTTTCTTTAGGATATCCCACAAACAGGCACAGTTTTGAACGTCGTTCCAATTTCTTTGGGTTTTGCACCAACACGTGTGCCGAGAATCCCCAAATTCTGAAGTGACGTAAACTACCTTTACGCCCTATCCATAGCTCATAGGGTGTTTCAGAAACACTCTTAGAGGGAACCATGTTCAAAATGTATACGACAGTCTCAACTGCATATCCCTAGAACGAATCAAGCAAGTGAGCATAGCTCATCATTGATCGAACCATGTCTAACAAAGTTCAGTTTCTCCTCTCTAATACACCATTTTGTTGTGGTGTAGCAGGGCTGAGAGTTGGGACGTGATTCCATGTTCTATCAAATAGTCTTGGAATTGTAGGTCCATATATTCTCCACCTCTATCTGATCGTAGTGTTTTAATCGTTTTACCTAAGTGGTTCTCAATCTCGGTCTTGTACTCTTTGAACATTTAAAGGGCTTCAGACTTGTGATGCATTAGGTAAAGGTAGCCATACCTTGAATAATCATCAATGAAACTGATGAAATATTCATAGCCTCCTTGTGCTTTGACATTCATAGGACCACAGAGATCCGAATGCACGAGTTCTAAGGGTTCTTTGGCCCTATAACCTTTTTCCGAAAAAGGTTGTTTGGTCATTTTTCCCTCGAGGTAGGACTCACATGGTCGCAACGAGTCATCTTCTAACTGATTTAGTAGTCCACTCTTTACCAATCTTTCAATCCTATTGCGATTTATGTGGCTTAATCTCAACTGCCAAAGATAGGTATTGGGAGAAACTTTTCGCCTTTTGTTTTGAGTTTCCACTTCTTTAAACATTTCCGTATTAAAAATAGCTTTAACTTGAATTGGCCTTAACACGTATAAGTTGCTTTCAAGTTTTGCAGAACATATATGCATACCTCTTTTGTTAACAAACACTTCATTAATATCAAAAGATATTTGGTATTCATGTTCAATCAAACAAGAGATAGATATTAAGTTCCTTTTAATATCGGGAATGTACAAGACATTTTCAAGTAATAAAAATCTATCTCCAAAAGATGAACTTGAGAGTTCCTGAAGCTCTAGTTGAGACGACCTCTCCAGTTCCAACTTTGAGAGTTACCTCGCCATCTGCCAGCATGTGCCAGGAACTAATTTCCTGTAAAGAAGAGAATACATGGTTAGTCGCTCCTGAATCTAATATCCAGGCAGAGCTATCTTGCTCAACTAAACATGTTTCGATAGCGAGCAAATCAAATTTACCTTGTTTTTCCTTTTCAGCCTTCTTTTCTGCAAGGTACTTAGGACAATTGCGTTTCCAATGTCCATCTACATTACAGTGGAAACATTTTCCTTTATCTGCAGCTTTTGTTTTTGCCTTGCTTCCCATTGGAGCTTTTCCTTTCCCTTTTTCCTTCTTTTTCTTCATTTGAATACTCTTATTCTTAGAAGTGGAAGGCCCAGACTTGGTTCCTGAAGATGATCCTTTTTGGAACCTCTTGGTGGTGGCAACGTTTGCTTCCCATTCTTGTCCCCTTTTTGTGAGACTTTGGTAGGTCTGGAGCTCGTTCAGCAAAGTAGTCAGGTTATAGTCTATTTTGTTCATGACAGCGTTTGTCCTAAACTAAATGAAGCTCTTCGGAAGAGACTCCATTATAAAACTAACTTGACTACCCTCGTCATGGTAGCACCGTTTACTTCAGCGATATTGAACTGAACCATCATGTTCAAAACATGTTCCCTAACAGAAGCACCTTCCTTCATTCGGGAATTGTAAACATTCTTGAGAGCTTCGTGTCTAGTTTGTGAGGACGGTTGTCCAAACATACCTTGCAATGAAGTCATGATCTCCCTTGCGGTGACCATCCTCTCGTGCTTTTTAGACAAGACATCTGAAATGCTTGCTAAGATATAGACTCTTGCTTTTTCATTTGCGCGAGTCCATTTCTCATATGTTTTTCGAACAATTCGGTTTGTTGACGAGCCAGGGTTAGGTGGACACTCTTCGGTTAGGACAAATCTAAGATCCTCGATTACTAGTATGGTATTCAGATTAGACTTCCACGTTCCATAATTATCTCCGTTTAGCTTATCTGAAGCGAGTAATTGTACTAGTGAGCTAGACATGCTGAAAAATTAAACAAAACTATTAGTAATTAGCTAATTAACAATTTTTGACAAAATCCAATCAGATTTTAGCAAAAGTAATAATGTACCCAAGATTATTATTATTTTGCAACGACACTTTAGTGAGTTAGAGCAACCGCTACCGAGGGGCAGTCAATTACTCCTTCACTAAACCAAGACGTTCTTGACTAAATACTAATTCCAGAATAACTCTTATTCCTATAGTGGTTTAGTTATCGTTTACATTTGGTCAGGAATATACTAAAACTTAGTAACCTTTGTAAGTGTGACCCGTCGTTTTAAGATTATAGAGAACGGCCCCAACAATGCTACCGAATGGAAAAGCTAATGTTGGAAATGGTCCTAAGTAATCCTATCCATTTTTGGAGTTTGCGTTGTTCTGATCTCCATGTTACAACCCTTCGAATGGTTAGTAGCTCCAGGGCATACAAGCAGGCGGAACATGGAAATCTCACGGTGCAACCTAACGGAGGAGACCGCAGGATGTGTTGACACACTTCCTTCACTCACTTACTATAAATACTTTCTCCATTCACCTTGTTATTGATTTATGCAAACACCTTCCGAATGGAGCAGTTGAGGTATAATCAACACGAGGCCAAGCATAAATCTCACGTTGTGAACAAAAGGGAGAACGTGAAAGGGAAATGGATTTGATATATCTCTCCCCTCCCACTAAGTATTTTAAACGATTTTGGGTATACTTATACTTAGGCGAATTCCGGCTAATTGAATAAACCCTAAGTCTAAGTTTATTTTCACTTACGATGTCTAAGTGATAACGATTAAAACCTCACATCACACACGTGCATGCTCATAAAACTAGGTTAACTTTAACTCAATAACCGACTCGATGCCCAGGTAGGAGGTGTTCCGTAAACCGTCAACTTAAATACCTCCAGCCTTAGACAGCATCTTGTCGAGTGAGTTCTCTTGTAACCTATGTTTTACAAGCTTATCGACCTATTTGAATCTAATTGAAATTGATCGAGAATTTGGATTCAAATTAACCCTAAGTGAGCATGCACCTTTTCTTTGTTATAGATTTTAAATTTCTATCTCATTTATAACAATTATAAAATCAATCTATAACAAGCCCAATTTGAATATAACATTTATAATCAAACTAAAGAAGTTTCATGCTTCATGCTTTGTCTATTTTCTCTTTTAATTAATATAAATTTTATACCAATTAATCAATTTTGAAAACAACCATTCAAGCATGCATCTCCCTAAATTAATACAACATTTATATTAATTATCATGAAACTTTATACATGCATTTAATTAATATCATAACTCTTATAACATATTAATTAATGCATGATTCATGCTTTCCTATGGTGGGATTTTAAATCTAAATGAAATACATTATGCACATAAAATACTATTTAATTAAAACATACATTCAATAATGCATAATTAATTAAATTAACTAAAGCGAATTGGTTTTGGGATTTTTAATCAAGCAAAAATAAAAACTAAAATTATTACAATAATAATTTCAAATAGGGCTTGGACCGCTCCTGAACCATTTGAACCGACCCGAACCGCCCTTGGATTTCTTGAACCGGACCATTTTACCTTTAATTGAAGAACACACTTGGGCTGGAACTAAAAAACAGCATGCTGGAATTTTCGGCCAGCAGCGAACAGTCTCCGAATTTCTTCAAATTGACGGCCTAAATGGACTCTATTGACTCTCAAATTTTACAGACTCCATATGAACACATTAATTCCCATAAACGTGTAGGCAATTAAAATTAATTCCAACGAATTGACTGAGAATTAAATTCAATCCCAAAACCAATTTTCTTTAGTTTCTACACAATTTCAACATATGAAAAGCCACCCACCAAGCTAAAATTAATGCATGTTAGGTGTCTTAATCATGCTCTGATACCAATAAAAGGTGTTCATATAACACATGCGGAAGCAATTTTAGGATCGGAGGCACTTAACTACATCAATTTTTAAAAATGAAAACATGTTGTCCAAATACCGTAAGCAGAGAGCAGAATTTGTACCAACCTTTTTGGAGACCGATTTAGCAACTCCCTTTGATTCCTTTGATCACGAACGGTGTGTGGACCACCTCTAGTGTCTTCCCTACTATTCTCCGGGCCAATAACGACTTGTGAGAGTCTTTGAAGGTTCAAGCAATAGAGAGATATATGGAGATGAGTGTGTTTGAGACCAAAATCCAGCAACATAACAATATGGAAATGGCTCTCTTGGCTTTGAATCTGATTCATACTCTATATTTAGAGATCTTCCATGCAAGGAGAAGCCTCATGACACAAGACACATGGTAGAATTGCAACTCAAATTGGATTCTAGGTGTTTAATTCACAACACATGCAACTAGTGCATGGATGTGTTGTTTTCCACTTTGTATCAACATGCAAGAGTGGGAATCTAACTAAATCAACTAAATTGAATTCATGATCTGAATTTTTAGCTTGCAATTAACCCTAATTTCAATTCTAAATTGAAATTGATTTCTTGGTAATTAATTTGGGACATTTCGAATTAATTTCATATGATTAATCCAATTAATCATTGTCACCTTGTGCAATCCATTATATATGATTCCTAATACATATATATTCTATTTAAAACACTTTTGAATACTTTATCTCTCATTTTCTAATTTAATTCATAATTAAATTATTGTGTCAAACACAATTTACGATAATACCCTATTTCCCGATTTTGAACGATTCAAAGATTTCTATCAATTTGTTCAAGGCTTTATTCCGATATGAGCTAGTAGGGGGACCTAATGGACCTATAGATCATGGGCTCCAACGATTCGAGGCTAACCGACTAATCTCATTATCCAAGCTAGCCAACATTCGTTAACTACCGGGACACTCCACTATAGCCCGATAGTTGCACTCCCCTCACTATAGATATATTTTCGTCCACTTGATTTAACCATGTTCATTAAGTCGATCCTTCACAGGTTGTTCGTAGCTATAGCTAGGTCAAAAGACCGTTTTAACCCTATAGTACTTCTTGTTTCTTAAGTTCCACTAATCCTCTAATAAATTGGTTTGTGGTCCAACCATCAAACCTAAGTCCCTCTCGATCCAACGAGAGGGTGGGGCCCCTTGTTCAAGTCCTGGAGTTAGTACTTAAGGGAACAACCTCTCTACTATCCCTGAAATGGGTAGGAGTGAATTCCGTCTTGCGAGACTATGTCCCCGGCTATCTATTCGATCTTATCCCCAAAATGGTAGGCTTGTTGAGTCGGCGATGCTGGCCACTCTCACCCATGCAGATCAAAGGATAATCTCGTATAAACAGGAGTTCATAGTTAGCTCAGGATTAAGAACGAGTTACCTAGGTCATCTTTGAGAAATAGTCAGTTTCTTCAGTAAACGGCGTTATAAAGAGAAAGTGACTAATTTCGTGGTCCAGTCCTATGCAAACTCATTGCATAGGACGCCCCCACTCGCATGTCTTCACATGAACGATTTAGGATCTCATCGTTTGTACTTAATACAAAGTGGGCCGCGTCCATAGTGTCCCCAGGATAAGGCACCCAACCATATCCTCATACTATAGACTATTTTGACTATAAACTTGAACTTGATCCTACGATATGTCCCTACATATAGTTCGAGTATTCATTTTATAGCCAAGGATCTTTGTTTATTGGATTTAGGTTAATCATTCGCAATTTACATATTCAATAACATCTTTTACTGAATAACCTCAATAACGTCTTTATTGGAAATAGAATATGTTTAATGATTTACAAACTACGAGTTTATAGGACATTAAACCCAACAGATGGTTGGTGGACGCCAGCAGTTTAGTTAGGGATAACCAATTGCCTAGTGCATGATTGGTAGTACTTCATTAGAGTTGAAACACATTCCAAAAAAAATCTGAATTTCCAGGAGGATCCTGCTGATAAGACTGCATGAGATTGCCTAATCAAAAGAATTATTGGATCATTTCTATAACAATTACAGAAATCTTAACCTGTGCCTGTTTCCATTATGTTTTCTCTATTCGTTTACATTTTCTTTTTTCTCATTTATTTTGCTTCATCATTGGCAAAAAAACTGGCCCCGACCGACCGCTTCACACCCCTAGTTTCAGGGATGATTTAAGAGTTGTGTGGCATTTTATCACACTAGACTGTTGATAGTTGGTGGACGCCAGCAGTTGAGTTAGGGATAACCAATTGCCTAGTGCATGATTGGTAGTACTTCATTAGAGTTGAAACACATTCTAAAAAATCCGAAGTTCCGAGAGGATCCCGCTGATAAGACTGCATGAGATTGCCTGATCAAAAGAATTGTTGGATCATTTCTATAACAATTACAAAAATCTTAACCTGTGCCTATTTCCATTTTGTTTTCTCTATTCGTTTACATTTTTTATTTTCTCATTTAATCATTTCAAAACCCAATCAATTTAACTAACTTTTGAAATCACTAAAGGCTAATTAAAATCAATAGAGTGAGGCTATTCAAGACCCTGTGGATACGATAAATACGTATCACTTGCTGCAGATTGTGTATGTTTGCATAGTATTTTGGAGTAAAATTCATCTATATTTTTAACCATTCCAGAAGACAACAGGCCCCATAAACAACTCTTGTTGCAGGGTCAACCTCATTAACAACTCTTATTGATGTTTCTGTAGCTTTATTAGTTAATTCACTTAATATGACCTTACTTCGTGGCTTATGATTTCTTATGTGGTCTTCTTCCAAGAATGTAGAATTTGTCGATACAAACACCTTATTCTCTTCTGGATCGAAGAAGTATCCACCTCTTGTTTACTTGGGGTAGCCTACAAATAGGCATAACTTTGAACGGGGTTCCAGTTTCTTTGGGTTAGTCACAATCACATGTGTTGGACACCCCCAAACCCTGAAATATCGTAAATTACCTTTACGCTCTCTCCACAACTCCAAAAGTGTTTCAGAAACACTTTTTGATGGAACGTTGTTCAAAATATGGACTGCAGTCAACACTGCATGACCCCAAAATGAGTCAGGCAACTGAGCGTAGCTCATCATGGATCGAACCATATCCAATAGGGTTCTGTTTCTTCTTTCTGATACACTCTTCTGTTGAGGTGTACCAGGTGTTGAGAGTTGGGATGTGGTTCTGATTGAGACTTGTCGAGGGTCCCGGCCAAATGAATTTATAGTTCCACGACACTACAACTATTTGTGTAGAAATAGTGGTCGAGGTCGAACACAAGGAAGGGGAATCTAGTGAGTGTTGGCTTTTGCGTTGGACACAACAGGGGGGTTTTCAACAGGCAGAGCAAAGAAGTAAATAAAATGTCGAATGTAAATATAAGCTAAATAAGACAAACATGCAACAGAAAGGGAATGGAATAAAATTCAATTTAGACAAGGACCGTTGGATTGGGGGTGTTATGCTTGAATGTCTTATTACTTGGCTTCCTAGTTTTCTCTAAAAATCATTCCATGCAATTAATATGAACCCGGTAGTCTTCTTGGTTACTCAGAGGATCCCCCTATCTAACCTGTATTTAATTAACTAGTTAACCCATAAACCTGTAGCCAATATAATTAATTAATTTTATTGATCGCCCGCTACCTCGCATGCATAGCCCAATGATCACGAAGCTATATCTAACTAATCTAAAATAAACAACCCGAGATCTCGTGATTGCTTAGATACATTAGCCGCTTTAAACTCGTGGTTCCAGAATTGCATTAATCAAATATAAACAAAATTCAGATTCAATTAATACAACCTTTATCATGCATCTTAAGCTTATCAAGAAACTACACTAAACATGCGAGATTAGTGATGGACTTGTCTCGGCCTAGTGGCTATCTCAAATAACTGATAGAATACACAAAACTAATCTCCTAGAGTCGTCAATTCTAAGATATTAATAATATGCATAAAAAGCTCATAAAAACAACAAGGAACCTCAAGTAGAAATAAGAAAACTCAGCCAAGCAATACCATATTCAAAGCATAATCCCAATCCAACTAATCCAATAAACTTAGCTACTCATAAAGAATGGAAAACAGCAAATAAATCCAAAAGAATACATAGGAATTGACCCTAAAAGGTCTAAACAACTCATAAAACAGAAAAGGGGCGAAAAGAATCGTAAAAGTATGAAAATTCTAACCTAACGGTGGACTAAACCAAAGCCCTATATTTATAATAAACGTCGCAACGTCGAGATGCTAGGATCAGCGTCTCGACGCCACAAAGTTTCTACTCCGTATCAAATTCGCGTCGGCGTCGAGACACCAGGATTAGTGTCTCGACGCCGACCCCTCTTCCAGCCTTGTTTCCTTTTTTCTCAGTTTTGTCTCGGTCTTTCTCGGTATGGGGCTTCAACCTTTGATTTTTGACGTAGTTTTTCAGGCCCACTTCGATCCACTTGGGTCTTTTCACCTCCTCGACATCCAAGAACTTCGAGATGGCTCCAAAACTCCTTAATTGGTCCAAATTAACACCAAATTGTGTGGTTGGCTCCCAGTGTCACCTGTGCTCAAAGTACCTGAAATTAAGACAATTAAAGCATAAAATTCTTCTAACAAGCTTAGATTAGAGGTAATAAAATAGCACGAATCACATGCTATCAGGTTCCATGTTCTATCAAATAGTCCTGGAATCTCAAGTCCAAATACTCTCCACCTCAATTAGATCGAAGTGTTTTTATCGTCTTACCTAACAAGTTTTCAACTTCAGTCTTAAACTCCTTGAACTTTTCAATGGCTTCAGACTTATGTTGCATTAGGTAGAGATATCCATACCTAGAATAATCATCTATAAAAGAGATGAAATATTCATACCCTCCTCTTGCTTTAACATTCATTGGACCACAAAGATCCGAATGTATAAGCTTCAAAGGCTCTTTGGCTCTATAGCCCTTTCCACTAAAAGACCTTTTAGTCATTTTGCCCTCAAGGCATGACTCACAAGGTGGTAGAGATTCATCTTCTAACTCACTTAGAAGTCCACTCTTGACCAATCTCCCAATCCTATTGAGATTAATATGGTCTAACCTTAAGTGCTAAAGATAGGTATTCTCTTTAGGAGAAATTCTTTGCCTCTTATTACTTTGAGTAGTAGCAGTCTTAAACAACTCAGTGTTCATGACTGCTTTACTCTCGATTGGTCTTAAAACATATAAATTATTATCCAATTTAGCTGAACAAATATTAACTCCCTTTCTAGAAATGAAGGATTCATTTACTGAAAAGGATATGGAATAATCTTGTTCAAGCATACAAGATATAGAAATCAAATTTCTTTTGATCTTGGGAACAACATACACATCATCCAATAATATGTATTTATTCTGTCTGAAAAATAACTTGATGTTCCCCACTGTTATAGCTGAGACGACCTCTCCAGTTCCAACTTTGAGAGTCATCTTACCAGCTTCAAGCTGTTGCCATGAACACATTCCTTTAAAGGAAGAACAAACGTGATTAGTGGCCCCTGAATCTAATATCCAGGCAGAATCATCATTCTCCACTAAGCACGTTTCCAAAACAAGTAAATCATATTTATAGTATCTGGAAATGTTCTTTTTGGCTAAGCAGTGATCTATGTCATATTCATCATGAACATTTCTTAATGAATTAGACATTGGGACATGAGGACATTTCTCAATTAAGACTAATCGTAAATCATTTACCATTAGTTTATCGTTTAAGCTAGTTGTATTACCGTTATTTTTATGGGTGTTAATAGAGGAAGACATGTTGAAAATAAAACAAACAATTGACCGTATTAGTTATCTTTTTCTTAACCCATTAGAGAAGCAAACAAATTGCAAAACAATCCAATCGATTTAGCAAAAACAAGCAATCATAGAATCCTAACAAACTATTGATTTAGTTTTTGCAATGATGCTTCAGAGGTTTAGAGCAACAGCCACCGAAGGGTGATCAACTATTCATCTTCTGAATTGAGACAATTCTCAACTAACTCTAATGCCAGAATAACTCATATTCCTATAGACATTAGCCACCGTTGTTCGGTCAAGGATTTATTAGCATATTTAACTCATCGCTGTAAGTATAACCCTCCATTTTCAGATCCCAGAGGTCAGCCCCAACAAGCTACTATTAAGAAAGATAATGATTGGATATGAACCAAAGAAACCCTAGCCGTTTCTGGAGTTTGTCCTGCTACTCCATGCTCAGGCCCTTTGAAGGGATGGTCACACTACGGCAACATGCAACACGCAGGTGGAGCATGAAATCTTAGGAACAAACCAATGGAGGAGACAGTAGGATGTGTTGACACACGTCCTTCTCCCACTTAGTATGAACACTTTCCCCACTCACCTTGGTATTGACCCATGCAAACACTTTCCAAAGGGAAGCCACTTCCAGGGTGACACGAAACTGAGCATGAATCTCACGATGTGAACACAGGGGGATGTGAGAGTAAAAACTTGATATTAACATCTCGATTTTATACTTTTCCTCCCACTGAAGTGTTCTATTGGTTTTAGGGTTTATTTAACTTAGATAAAATCGGCTAAGTCAATCTATCTAAGTCTATGCATATTATAACCCTTATAACAAGGTCTTAACTATTATTATGGTTAATTCAACTCAGGTTCCCGATCAATTCCCAGGTAGCAGGTGTTCCGTAAACCGTCAGCTTAAATACCTCCAGCCTTAGATAAAACTTCACCAGAAGAGTTCCATTATAACCATAATAATGTAAAATCTTTACTCTAAAGATCTAGGTGTATTAAATTTTTTTAATTTACCTAGTAACATTGTATTCTAACACAACTATGGTTAATTCAACCCAATTTTCGGGTTAGTTCCCAAGTAGGAGGTGTTCCGCAAACTGTCAACTACAGAACCTCACCGGTAGAATTCCCTTATAACCAATAGTTATTTTTGTCCTACTTAGTTATATTAAAACTATTTTAAAACTAAGTAAGACTTAGTTCTAATCTTATTAGAATTAATGTGATCTTAGGTCTAATTAATTTTAAACATTTTAAAATTAATTCATTTTCCTATGATCCTATGTTTGCATGTAATTCTTTATTATAGGTTTATGCTTTCTAATCATTAATTTTAAAACTATTTTCAAATTTTAATGATCAGTCATATAATCATGTTTTCTATGGTTTTATTTAATTAACAATCATATTCAAATTAAATAAATAAACCATACATTATGCATTGCATGAATAATATAACACTTATATTAAATCTATGGTTGTTTTTTAAATTGTTAATATTAAACATGCAGAAGCAATTTAGGATCTTAGGCACTCAATTTCATCAATTTGACTCAAGAAGACATGATGTTCATAGTTCAAAAAATAGAGTTTTGAAGCACGTACCTCTTGTAACTCCCAATTAGTGTAATCCATGAGTTGTTTCTTCACACCAATGGATCTTGGATGACCACTTGGATCTTCTCTACTATCCTCAGGCCTTTGAACGGATTGTGGGATCCTTAATTGATAGGAAATGGAAGGGAAAGCTTGGAGTTCAAGCTTTAACAATGGGTTTGAGAGCTATGGCTTTTTGGTGAGATTTCAGCTGCATTTCAGTACATACAAAAATGAAAATCTCCACCTCTTAAGCTTGTATATATAGAAAAAAAACATGCAAAATGGAATCAGCCAAGAATGACACCAAATTAGAGCTTAATTAGGTGGTCAATTAGGTATCATAATAAGGACTTAAGCTCATAGCTTAGTCAAAACCCACCACCTCTTGAAATTGAGAATTTTTTAATTTCTTAAATTCAAAAATTCCAATTTTAATTTTGCATTATCTGAAAATTAAAATTCAGTTTTCAATTTTCATTTTCTTATTTTAATTAATTAAATTTATTAATTATATTTAATTAAAATCAAATTATAATATAATAATTAATTTAATATCTAATATTAAATTAATATTATTTACTCAATCCCGACTTTTCTCTAAACAAAATTTCTTGAATGTGAATCCCTATTCATGTGTTTAATATTTAAATCATATTTAGATACATTCAACTCTCAATTCTTAGTTTAATTCGAAATTAAACCAATATGTCGTTAATATCGCATATGACCGACTTTTGTTTCCTATTCCAAATTTGAACATTTCAAACATACCTATCATATTGTCCAAGTTTTATTCCTATTGAGCTAGTAGAGAGACCTAATGGACCCACAGATCATGGACTCCAACGATTCGAGAATAACCAGCTAAAGTCATTCACCTAGTTATTCAACCTTCGTTAACTTCCAGGACACTCCACTATAGCTCGTAGCTGCACTCCTCTCACTGTAGATATATTTATGTCCACTCGATATAACCATGATTAGTAAGTCGACCCTTCATCGATTGTTCGTAACTAAGCTGGATCAACTGTCCGTTTTACCCCTATAGTTATATCTTGGTCCTTAAGTTCCACTAATCCTCTAATGAACAATTGGTTCGTGATACAACCACTGAACCAAGTCCCTCTCAAGAAAATGAGAGGGTGGGGCCCCTTGTCCAAGACTTGGAGTCAGTACTTAAGGGAACAACCTTCTTACTAACCCTAAATCGGGTAGTAGTGAATTATGTCTTGCGAGACTATGTCCCCAGCTATCTATTCAGTTTCATCCCAAAATGGTAGGCTTATTGAGTCGGTGATGATAGGCCACTCTCACCCATGCAAATCAAAGGACAATCCTGAAAAAACAGGAGTTCATAGTTAGTTCAGGACTAATATCGAGTTACTTAGGTCATCGCATGAGATATTCAGTTTCCGCAGTAAACGGCGTTATAAAGCGAAAGTGACTTATCTCATGGTTTGGTCTCTATGCAAACTCATTGCATAGGACGCCCTCACTCGCATGTCTATACATATCATTTGTCTTAGATACAAAGTGAGTCGCGCCAATAGTGTCCTCAAGATAAGGTACCCAGCCTTATCCTTATACTATAGACCATTTAGGCTATGTACTTGAACTTTATCCATATTTGTGTTACCACACAAAGTTTAAGTCTGCATAATATAGCCAGGGGTTCTTAGTTTATTGGATTTGTGGTAATTTTAGGCAAAATAAATATATAGTATTGACGCTTTATTAATGCAAGTCAAGTGTTACATTTACTATCTACGAGTTTTAGGGCACAAAACCCAACAGTTTCATACTCAATGCATCCTTGATTTTTCATATTTAATTAACATAACTTCTTTACATTAAACCAAACATGAAAATCATCCAAGCTTTCGAAAGACATTAAATTAAATATAACATTTTATATTTAAAATATGTAATGTCATGTTATATGCTTATTCAATTTCATATATGAAATTCATCCATCATGCATTATACCATACATTACAACTATTATAATATATTAAAATGCATGAACATGCTTAACCTAAGGTGAGATTTATTCTAAATGACATCCATAAAGCATTTAAATAACAAATGAACTGATAATTTGGCCCCTAGGATAAAATAAAGCAATAAATTACATTAATTTTTTATAATTTTATCCTAATAAGTCTTCTGCCGCTCTAGAACCAGACCAACACGACCCGAACCAGCTCGAACCGACCTTCAAAACCTTAAACCAAGCCAATCCACCACAAACAGAAGCTGAACCGACCGAACCGAATCGCCTACATCACGAACCAGAGTTGTTGAAACCCTGGCCGCCATTGCTAAAAACTCAACACAGCGTCAAGACGTTGTCGGTTTTCCGCATGTGACCGAGAATCGACACAGCGTCGAGACGTTGTTGCGTTTGAGAGCAATTTCTGGGCATATTTGCTGTTGCTCTTGCGATTTTGGCCAAAATTGGTCTCAATCTTCATCGAATTTTGAGCTTAATCTAGACCCGAACTTACATAAGACTCGAATTTCCAAATAATTTCCCAAAAACACAAGGACCCTTACAATTTTGATCATATCAAAGCAGTAAATTCTAAGGCCAAAATTATCATAAACATTCACTCGCAAAATTACATCCACAATGCAATCAATCCCACCAAACCAGTGCAAATTTCAAAAATTCTAAATTAATTTAAGGATTTGCTCTGATACCAATTGTATGGATGGGGGTCCCAACGCAGCGGAAGCAGTTCAGGAACAATTCGTAATTAATTTAAAATCATGAAATACCAATACACTAACAACATACATGCATTTATAATCTATTGTATATCTAGATTAAGCAAGCTGAAAAATTATAGAATCTAATTCTAATTTACACAAAGTAATAAGTTACTTACTCTCGTTGACAACTCAGATTAATTTCACCAACTGCTTGAGAAATAATCACGAACAACTTGGAACACTACCACAGGGAACACTAATATTCTCTGAGGAATTTGAGGCCAAGGCAATGAGAACCTTCTTCTTGATTTTAGGGAGAATTCAATGAATTTTAGAGTGTTTAAACTGGGAGGCATTTTATGGCTTATAAAGAATGTCATATCCCTTTCCTATTCGTAATAGGTTAGGGATATATTTAATTAATTAATAATTAATTACTCTTCCCAATTGTAATAGGATTGAGATTTATTTAATTAAATCATTTCATTTAAATCATATTTAAATGAACATCTCCAACATAACCTATAGTTTTAATATGAATCTAATTCATATTAATATTTGAACTCATTCAAATATTTAATTAATTTTGAATCCTATCCAAAATTAAATTTATATTATAATGTATCATTATACATTATTTTATTTCCCTTATTAATCAAGAATTAATTTCCACAATCTCCCTTTACGAGCTACTAGTGGGACCTAATGGACCTACAGATCAGAAGCTCCAACGATATGAGATTAATTGGCTAAACTCATTAACCAAATTAATCAATATTCGTTAGTTGTGGGTACACTCCACCATAGACCCACAAGTGCACTTTTCTCACTGCAAAATATTTTTGTGTCCAACATAGATCAATATCAGCAAGCTAGTCCTTCACGAGTGTTCGTAACACTAGTTGGGTCAAATTACCATTTTACCCCTGGGTTACCTCTATATTCTTATGTACCAGTGCTCCTCTAATGAACAACCTGTTTATTGTCCAACCAATAAAACCAAACTCTCGTGCCAGTGAGAGAGTAGGGCCCTTTATTCAAGACCTGGAGACACTACTTAAGGAAACACTCATCTACTTACCCTAAAGTCGGGAAGGACTGAATTCTATCTTGTGTGATTATGTTCCCAGCCACCCACTCGGTCTTGTCCCCAAAATGGTAGGCTTATTGAGTTGCAATCTGGCTACTCTCACCCATACAAATCAAAGGACAATCCCTTGCGAACAGGAGTTCGTAATACACTCAGGATTGAGACTAAGTTGCCTAGGTCATCCTAGTGAAATAGAAACCTTACTAGTCAATGGAGTTACATCTTGCGGTTACTATTTCACGTTCTGATCTTATGTAAACTCATTGCATAGGATACCCCCACTCGTGTGTCCCCTACATGAACATGTTGGATCATTGCATTTGTATCAAATACAAAGTGGGTCGTATCCATAGTGTTACCAAGATAAGGTACCCAGCCTTATCCCTATACTATAGACCCCTTTAGGCTTTATCTTGAACATTGATCTCGATATGTCTTCAAATACTGTTCAAGACTCATGTAACAGCATATGATGTTAGTTTATTGGATTTAGGGTTATTTAAGACAAGATTAATATAATAATTCGACAACTCTTTATAAAATAAGAATCAATAACACTTTATTGATAGAAGTCAATAATTTACATTTACTATCTACAAGTTTTAGGGCATAAAAACCAACATCTGGTCCATCAATAAAAAACACTCCACTTTTATTAGTTAGGATTCTATCAACAATAATATCATATGCCAATTTTTTGTCTTCATTCAACTTTGATGAAGCTTCAATATCTTCGTGTGACACCACAATTGATTTTTCATCCACTATATCTTTTATATGGCACCTATTTTCACCCACTGGCATATGTTTGATTTTTGTAGATCATACATAGTGATTTGTTTGCCCATTGACTCTAAGAATACTTTTATGTCTCTCAAAGCATATTGCTCTTGGTATTCTACATTTTCTGGCTCATCTTTTCTATAATCTTCTGACAATTCATGAGGATAATTTTTCCACAATTTTCTCACATCAAGAGGCTCACAATACACTAATATTGTTGCAAAAAGTCTTCGGAAAGCATAGGGCGTCTCAAACGACACTGCTTCATCCAAACAGTCTGTAACACTTTGATTTGAATCTAAGAGTCCTCTTTCATGTGCTAAATCTTTAAATGTAGGTCCTCTAACATGGTTTAGTAACAAACGCAAATAATATCTTTCTCCTTCTCTTGGATTTGCTCCTACAATACGTGATACAATTACTCTGTTTTCCCTTCCTTTCATATTTATAGTTGTTTGTCCCATACATAATGTTTAGGAAACTCTTTATATAGATATTTTTGGGCAGTTTCATATGTTTGACACATATGAAAGTACTGTGTTAACATTATTTTCGAGACATGGTCTCAGTGAATCAGTTTCTTCAAATTTTGATATTTCCAATAAGAAACACACTAAATATTTGGAAGGTGGAGCTGCAAGTTTATCACTGGAGGATATATTTCATTCGGTCTAAAATCACAAATTCTCCATAAGGCTTCTTAAGCTGATACCCATCTTGCATCTTTATAATCTCTAATCTCATCAATAGTTTCATTATCACTATCATGTGATATATAAACTGTTGCTCTGTCATGCCCCTTGTAAATATACTTTATAGATATTTAACGTCTTTCAATCCAAAACATATTTCAACATTAATATGGCAATTGTATCTCAAAAGTAGGTATGGATTATAAAGGACAACCCATCGATTATCAAAAGTCGTCTTTCTTACTGTTACCTTCAAATGTTTAAAATTTTAATAGAATTAGGAAAATATTTTCCAAATACTAAATCTAATAACTTATCACTATTACGAAATAATAAATAATTGATATTAATATAAATACCTGTGTTCCGTCGTCCCTTCTCCTGTATATTGGGTATGCATCTTTTTCTTGCATTGTTTTTTGACGAAAATTGTCGTGGATAATGGAATTTACATTTTCCATTGATCATACAAAGACAATTTTTGTTATCTTCTCCGCACGGGCCATGTAGCATGTGCTTCACAACAACATTGAATTGTTAGAATAAAAAGTATTTTGAAGTATTTTGTAAATAGTTGTGTTTAAAAAGATATTACAATGAATAATAAATGTTTAACTTTATCAGATAAGTGAAAGTGACATCATATAAGACAATAATTATTTAAGCTTAGTTGAAGTGATTAACAAATTAGATCATCTTATTTAAAGTAATAATTACAACCTAAACTTTTAATTTCATTACATTTTGCCTAAAGCCTAAAACATATTATTTAAAAATTATATATCGAAACTTTAAACCTGATCAATCATTTAGTTTCAATTAACTATTTGATTTTTAAAATGTTTAAAATATATAATTTACAATTGATGTGAATTTTTCCTACCGCAAGCGCATTGGTCAAGTTTTAATATAGTGATTTTCGTGTTAACAAGTGTCGTCCTCTAGATTGAGTTTCTAACCAAATTGATTACCGTGAATACTCTTGTCCAATTTTATCTAGGGATTTAAACTTAGTGATAATGAAGAAATCAAGACACAAAAGTTGAAAATTATGGAATTCAAGTGATGAAAAACTCTTAGGGAATTGATTTCACCTATTGGGGTTGTGAATTAATTAATGGATGTATGGACATGCAATGACTCATAAATCTACGATTTTCTATTCTCATATTTATCTCTCTCGAGCATAAATAATTCTCACGCATATGTGATAAGGGTAAAAAATATACCTATTTTACCCTTATATTTAGCTCATTTCTTGGCCAAATGTTGTATGTTGTGATAAATTTACTGTTCCCGAGCTCAAAATATGCTTACTTTGATAAGTTAGGGTGTTGAGAATCACTATTGTCAAATTTAACTTATTTGTGCTTAAAAAGACTTGATTTTAAGAGAATTTGACTTAGTTTGTTACTGTGTAGAAAAACAGAGGAAAAGCTGGAATTCCCTCGCATTTCTGGGAAGGCAAAAATGAAATGCGAGCGCATTTTTGGAAAAATCCGAGACCGTTCTGAGTCGTCTGCAGGTCGTTGTTGACGAGTCTTCTTCGCACCTAACTGGCTGTTTTGACCCCGAAACTGACTGGGCAACCTTCCAGCACCTATTTCACAGCTCCTCATCCACTTTCTACACTATATAAGCTCGAGATTCGAAGTCAAATTCAAGCATAACTCACTTGGAAGAAAAGGGTGGTGACAGAACCTTGGCTTGACGCCAATGAGTAGGGATGCCCGAGGTCCTTCTTAGATGACCAAATTCTAACTTGAGTTAGACATCAAACCTTGTGGTTTGTAGAGAGTTTCACCCATTCCCACCTTGTAAAAGTGAGAGGGTGGAGTGTCTTAGCGAACTCTAGAAGGATTGAGTAAATAGAAAAACCCATAATATTTAGCTATCTCCTTTATTTCCAGCTCTTGAATCTTTTCATTATTTTGCATTATTTGCATTCTTATTTCAATGAAAATGTGTTCATTTGCTTTTTATCCCATCATGAGTAGCTAAATCTCGTTGAGGGGTTCAATGTGGTGAATTCCCTTAGGGTTTAATGGCTTGAAAGTGTTTTATTTTCTTAAGTTGTGTTTAATGCATGTCATTCTTTATTGATTATCACTCTAATCTTGCTGAGTTTAATTTGATCACTTAGACTTTGCATGCTATGTGAGTTTGATCTCGAAAGGGACAAACGATATCGGTTCTCATAAAGGTGATATAGGAGAAAAAGCTCGAAAGAGATTGTTCGGCGGTATAGGGCAAGCTGCCTAAGGCACCCTATATCGACTACAGGATTATAAGTAGCATTCGTGAATTATCTATGTCGGAGTCGAGTCACAGAAATGTGCATAATGGTACTCGCTTAGCCTTCTAACGGTTTTTGGAAACACGGGCCAAATAGGAGTTAAATCTAACTCAATGCATTGAATACACTTAAGTTAGATATTGTATGACTATGGTTATTACCTTAGGGATGAATCCATGTTGAATACCTCGTTTGTTTATCATTGTTATTCTTTATTATTTATTTGCTTATTTTATTTATCTTTTCAAAAACCCAATCAATCAACTTATTTTCTTTGGTTACCTTTTTCAAAAGCAATCATTTGAGCAGTTTCTTCATCAAATCTGAATTTCCAATTTAGTCCTCGTGGGATCAATACCCTTGGAATACTTCTAAGGTTTTTTTATTTCTACGTGCGACAGTGTATACTTGATAGCGAGCAGAAATGTCGCTATTTTAGTCCCAATTTATTAAGCTTTTTTGTGCTTTAATTGTGTTTTTATTGAAAATATTTCATATATTTTTTATTTGGTCTTTAGGAGCAAACTATGGATTTTTGTGATCAATTTCCATGCTTGGGTCAAGGGGAGTCAGAAGAGGACAACTATGAAGAAAAAGCCCAAAAAGAATTGAAGTTGGCCCAAGAAAAGAAGCCCAATCCGCAGCTGGAAGTTTTGGAAAACGCCTAGCATCGAGACACTGTAAGGATAGCGTCGCGAGGCTGTCCATTTCTTGGCCGGCAAGTCGATGACGTCACAGCGTCGCGACGCTGTGCCGTATAGTGTTGCGATGCTACCCCCTTTCTGAGCCTTTAAAAGGCGCCCCTTGGTGCCTCATTTTACCATCAATCATCATTTCCTCATTCCTTCCTTTCTTTCTTTGGCTCCTTTGGAGCCTCTCTCAAGGCTTTCTAGCCTTTTGAGAGCTTTCTTAGTGGGAAAATTTTGGGGAATTTTGGGGAGCATCCTAGGAGGCTCAAGGAGTTTTCGGAGGGACTCCAAGCGTAGCGAAGGGGTCTTCTACGGTCAATTTCTTCCCTTTTATTATGCTCTTTATTATGCTTTCCGTTGTAATTATTGTGAATATTTTAGCTATGTATAGCTAAACCCCAATTTGGGGTCTTGAAATGAAATTATAGTTTAAATATTGTTATAATTGCCTATCTCTAGCCCTTTTGTCCTAATTATTTGTATGGATGTGCTTAATGCTTTATGCAATCTGGCCAATTGTGTACTGATCTGATTCTTAATGGAAACTCGACGGAGAGAAGTTAGGATAGATCATAATCCATGCAACTAGTTTAATTGCCCGTCGTGACAACGGGATTAGTTGATTAAACTTAGATTCCTAAAATGAATCAGACCGTAATAATTAATGATTTTTAATTGCACTAAGGACACTTAGGTTGTTAAAATGAATTAATTACAATTAGGGGAGACCGATAGGAGAACCTATGTTATTAACGGAGATTCTAGGAGTATAATTAGTTGGGCGATGAGATAGGACAATTGTAGCAATTGTTTAGCTAATAATTGATTTTCAAGACCCCTTTTCCCATTAGAAAACTCTTTCTCCACATTTTATTTTTATCGATTGATCAAAATTTCTCTCTAATTGTTTTGATTTTTAATTTTCTTTGATTGCATGATCTGGTCCCTAAATATTATTTATCCCAAGTATTTTTAGTGCTCTAGGAATCTTTGCTTGCTTAAATTTCGCTTCGCCTCCCTATGGATTCGATACTCGGAATTCTTCCGTTTTATATTACTTGCGATACCGTGCGCTTGCGGTAGCGAGTCGTTGTCGGGGAGGCTTGATTTTTAAGCAAACCAACAAGTTTTTGGCGCCGTTGCCGGGGAGGCTTGATTTTTAAGCAAACCAATTTTTCTTGACATCAAAAAGAAAGGGATAAATAGTAATTTAGGTGTAAATATTTTTCTTTTATTATTTTGTGAATATCATTTTATTTTTGTTTTTGTTTGGTTCTTTTGATTGATTGGGAGTATTGTATGCAAAGCAACAAGGTGGTTAATTTGTTTCCGCTAGATCTCGAAATTGACAGGACTCTTAGAACCATTCGTAGAGAAAAAAGATTAGCAGAAGCAATGGCCCAACAAGAAGCTCCCAAGGCGATCAGAGACTTTCTACAGCTAGTTCTCCCGACCGAGAATTCCGGAATCGTTTACGCCCCGATACAAGCTACAAATTTTGAGTTAAAGACGGGATTGATTCAGATGGCACGCGATAATTCTTTTAAGGGACATCCTTCTAAGGATCCACACTCACATCTGCAATCATTCTTGGAAATATGCGGGACAGTAAAGATGAATGGAGTTCCGGCAGACGCTATAAGATTGAGGTTATTTCCATTTTCTCTACAAGACAAAGCTAAGGATTGGCTCGAATCAGTCGAGACGAGCAGTATTAGTACATGGGATGAGCTTGCCCAGGCTTTCCTAACTAAATTTTTCCCGTCTGCCAAAACTACGAAGCTCCGGACTGAGATTGGAACGTTTAGGCAACTTGACGAGGAGCAGTTGTACGAGGCATGGGAAAGATATAAGGAGATGCTCAGGCGATGCCCACAACATGGATATCCGGATTGGCTTCAGGTGCAGTTATTTTACAATGGTCTGAATTCCTCCACCAAGACAGTTTTAGACACATCAGCAGGTGGAAGTTTTCTTTCCAAAACAGTGACGGAAGCCTAAGATCTGTTAGAGGAAATGGCAGCAACCAGTTATCAGTGGCCGACCGAGAGGGGAGTGATTTCTAAGAAGGCTGGAATATATGAATTAGATGAGTCGAGTTCATTAAAAGCACAGATGACATCTCTGACCAATGCCCTGAACAAGCTGACTTCATCTGAGGTGGTCAAATCCATTTCCACCTTAGCTGAAGGGTATTCGAAGAAGGAAGGTCAAGATGTGGAAGAAGTTCAATACGTAGGGAACAGACCATTTACTCAAATACCGAACTTCTACCACCCTAGTCTGCGCAATCACGAGAACTTCTCGTACTCAAACACAACGAATGTTTTGCAGCCACCGCCAGGTTTTGTATCATCCAGTGCGCCTGAAAAGAATAATAACCTGGAGGAGATTGTGGCTATGTTTATCAAAGAACAAAAAATGCTGAATGTCAATCTCCAAACGGTAGTCAATAACCACGACACTGCTTTGAAAAATATGGAAGTTCAAATAGGTCAGATAGCTTCAGCAGTGAATGCCCTTTAGAAAGGGAAATTTCCAAGCGACACTGAACCTAACCCAAGAGAGCAGTGCAAGATGGTGACACTAAGAAGTGGTAGAAAGCTGGAGATCAGTTCAGAAAAGAAGAAGGAAGAAGAAAAGAGCAAGGATGAAGATGGAAGGGTTGAGGCACAAAAAGCCTCCTCTGAAAGGTCCCAACATCCTCCTAACTCTGTTAATTTGAATTGTGGTTTTTCTAACTCTTTTGCAGGAAAAGAAAAAGAAGAAAGGCATGACGAGAAACTGAACAAGGAAGAAGTGGTTCCATGCAACCACCATGACAAAGGTTCGCACATCAACCCACCCAAGCGGAGGGGCAAATGTCCAACCTTTGATTACAGGGAGTTACCTTTTCCTCAGCGCTTTAAAAATGTTAAATTAGATGAGCAGTTTCAGAAATTCCTTGAAATGTTTAAAAAATTGTCTGTGAATATTCCCTTGGTAGATGCTTTGTATAACATGCCTAATTATGGGAAATTCATGAAAGTAATGCTTTCTAGGAAGAAAAGTTTGAAAAAAGAAGTTTTTAAAATGTCTGAAAGTAGTAGTACCATAGTTTCTGGAAAGATGCCTTCTAAACAGAAAGATCTAGGGAGTTTTACCATTCCTTGCACCATAGGAGAAGTATCTTTCAATAGGACCTTGTGTGATCTAGGTGCTAGTATAAATTTAATGCCCTATTCTGTTTACAGGAAGATTGGTTTAACAGGAATGAAGGACACTGACGTCACTCTCCAACTTGCTGATAGATCAATTACCCACCCGATGGATGTTGTGGAGGACGTGTTGGTGAAGGTCAATAAATTTATCTTCCCTGTAGACTTTGTGGTACTCGACATGCAGGAGGACAGAGAGGTACCCATTATTCTAGGCAGACCTTTCTTAGCAACTGGTAAGGCCGAAATTAGTGTGCATACAGGTAAGCTTACCTTGAACATTGATGATGAAAAAGTCGTGTTTAGTATTTTTGGCCAGGATGAGTCTGTATGTAGTTTGCATACTTGTTTGGTCCTGAATACTTGACTGACGATGATGAGGAGGTAGAATATAATCTTGGCCTTGGCTTAGGAGAAGTGCTTATGGATGATGGGGATTTCAATCATAATGCTTTATTAAATGACCCTCTGTTTGAGAATGAGCTGAATGATTTAGAATTGCCTGACTTTGAAAATGAATTGGAATTGCCTGCTTATGTAAATGAAATATCTGCAGTTGATGATTTACCTTCTTTTGAAAATGAGTTGGATTTGCCTAAGATTGATGAATTTGATGATGATATTGATTTGCCTGACATTGAGAATGAGCATGTTTTGCATAAAAAGGATTACTTGATAGATAATTTTGAGTTTGATCATGATAATGCTGAATCTATTGAGTCTGATCTTGATATTCCTGAGTGCATGAATCCTGACAATGTTAATAACTTTGATTCGTGTCCTGATGATGTATATAGCATAGAATCTGACCCAGAGGAACTCGAATATGTGCATAGTATAGAATCTGACCCTGAAGACCTTGAATTCTTTAATTCTGATAGTGAGTCATATGTTAGCTTAGTCGAATCATTTTTTAATTCTGAGTCTGAGGAATCTTTTGAGCATATAGATAGTGAATCAAATGAATGGACTGGCATGATTGATAGGCCATCTTTAGATCCCAGACCAGTAGATATCATAACGCTTGATGACTCTGTTAACAATTGTTTTGAGAATAGAGATTTAGAAAAGAGATTTGATGCTGTTGCATATTTTCTGAAATGTTATTATGATAATCTCTTTAGCGAAGATGGGCCAGGGGAAAGTTTTTTTTCTCCCCTGTTTGCAGTGTGCAATTCGGTGCGTGATTTTTTGCAGGGCCGGGAGGATGATGAAAACTTTTATTTCGAGCCTCCGTAAGCGTGTCGAGCCTCGTCTAGCTAAAGACGTTAAAGAAAGCGCTGCTTGGGAGGCAACCCAAGGATTAAAGTTTAAGTAGTTGTTTTTGCGGTAAATAATTTTCTTTGCTTCGTTATCCAATTTTGTTTTGCAGGATCACCTTAGCAAATCCCAAAGCTCCAAAAATCCCATTTTTTTTAATCCAAAAGGAAGAGGATGAAGCGCTCCTAGCACAGGGAATTCTCAGTATCCCTCTATTTGCTTTATTATTTTTAAAACATTGGGGACAATGTTTAGTTTAAGTTTGGGGGGGAGGCTTTTGCTGTGTTGAGCATATTTGAATTCTGTTGGATGCATGAATAGATAGCCATGATAGCCAAGGATGTGATTTTAGAAGTTTTGGGAGAAAATGGTTTATATGTTGTGGAATCTGGGAGCACGGCAGAAATTGTGACATTTTAAAATTTTTTGATACTTAGTTTTGATGTCTAAAGCATGCAATAGTCTTATCTAATGACATCTTTGAAAATCTAGATTCTTATTATGATTTTTAAAGTTTGTTGTCACCCCGATAGGCTTAGTTTCTAATTCTAGGAAGTTCATGCTTGATTGTTCTAAAGAGCTAGGTAGAAAAAAATGCTTTGCCTGCTGAGAGAAAAGCAAAAGCAACAAAAGAAAATGAGAGAAAAGAAAAAAATCTGTTGAAAAAGAAAATTTTTGCTTGCACAAAAGAAAAGGCCTAGGGGTAAAAAGAGCTACCTGCGGTGTGATCAGTTAGGCCAACCAAGAATAAAATTTGGGTTAAGGGTCCCTGCACCATAGTGTGAAAGCTAGTACCATTAGATATCAAAATGCAAGTTTGGGGGAGTAGCAAAAGAAAAAGAAGAAAAAAAAGTGAAAAATATTTGAGAGTTTTGCTCCCCCATGAAAAAGAAAAAAATCAGGCGCCCTAGTTTCTTTTTTTTTGCATGATAGAAGAACTCCGACCTATTAGGGGCTTGTTGGGTTCCTAGAGTGAATAAAAATACGATATAAAAATGCTCTAGAACTCTGTGCAAGTATACACAGTCCGCAGCAAGTAATAAGTATTATCAATCCAAGGCCTGAACTAGCTTCCACTTTACTTATTTTGTATAACTTTTTAATGGTTTCAAAGATGGTAAAAATGATTGGTTTTTATAAGAATAATGCTGAATCAAAATAAATGACAGAACAAAGAATAAACAAATAGGCAGACAGATTAGAAACAGGCGCTGGTCAGGATTTAGTAATTGTTTTTAAAAGATGCTCTAGCAATATTATTGATCATGCAAACTCTCGCAGTATTATTAGCGGATTCCTCCTGGAACTCCGGATTTTTTGGAATGTGTTTCAACCCCAATGAAGTACGACCGATCAAGCACTAGGCAACTGGCTATCCCTAGCTCAGTCACTGGCGTTCACCAATACATAATGATCGTAGTGTGATTAATCGCCACACACTCTCTAAATCATCCCTGAAACTAGAGAGAGGTATTCATACCTGCTGGCCAAGCGGGCATAAAATAGAAATGAACACAACAATTAATCAAGATGCATAGAATCAATATTTATTACTAAAGTTAAGCACCGCAATCACATAGTTCCTAACCAACGCCTAAGCTACTTAGTTCATAATATGCATGGAAACGCACGCTACAATCTGAGTAGGCACGTCCATAATTACAAGATAATAAAAGGAAATGCTAATCTCCTCGATCAGCTTGCAATAATGGTCTTCTAGGTGGTCTCCAATCTCTCTCCTCTATTCGGCTCCCAAAGGTGGAAGGAACTTCCCAAGAATGGAATGTTTTCTCCCAAAAGTGGAATGATCTTGACTTGGGCGGCTACTTCCTTTTATAGAAGGATAGGAGGCTTGAATTAGGTCAACATGGACACGTGTAAGGCTCTCCTTGCTCCTTTATCCCGAAAATAATTCAACAGAAGTCGGTTCATGAAGTTGGCTAACGAGCTGTGACGTGGCAGTTCTGCTCCCAGTTTTGCTGCAGCACAGAATTTGCTCCCTCAAGTCGCCCAGCAACAGATTCTGCACAAAATGATTTCCAAAGCTTCCATTCTTCCAAATGGGTTAAAACATGTAATATACATCTAAACCAACCCTATTAAGCACAAAAGACACACAAATCAATATAGAAATGAGGCATAAATAACTACCTTTTGGGCAGTTATCAGGGCTCTTAGCCAGTGTAGGGGAAAACAAATGGAGAAAGCCATAAGACTAATCTAGGTTAGTAAAAGAATCAATAGATAAGTCTTGAGCATGCTATTCATTAATCTTAAGTTCAAACTAGTTTAAGATTTCTTCATGAGTATGCGGTGCTTGCTTATCCCACTTGCATGTTTTCCATTCTATCTTAAGAATTCCAAAATCATTGAGGCTTGAGCGATTCTATTTCATGTATCTTTAGAATTTATTTTTCTCGGGACTAGCAAAAGCTTAAGTTTGGGGGTGTGATAGCGAGCAGAAATGTCGCTATTTTAGTTCCAATTTATTAAGCTTTTTTGTGCTTTAATTGTGTTTTTATTGAAAATATTTCATATATTTAGTTATTTGGTCTTTAGGAGCAAACTATGGATTTTGGTGATCAAAGTGCCCAAAATGAAGCCATTCAAGCCCAATTTCCATGCTTGGGTCAAGGGGAGTCAAAAGAGGACAACTATGAAGAAAAAGCCCAAAAAGAATTGAAGTTGGCCCACGAAAAGAAGCCCAATCCGCAGCTGGAAGTTCTGGAAAACGCCTAGCGTCGAGACGCTGTAAGGATAGAGTCACGACGCTGTCCATTTCTTGGCCGGCAAGTCGATGATGTCACAGCGTAGCGACGCTGTGCCGTATAGCGTCACGACTCTACCCCCTTTCCGAGCCTATAAAAGGCGCCCCTTGGTGCCTCATTTTACCATCAATCATCATTTCCTCATTCCTTCCTTTCTTTCTTTGGCTCCTTTGGAGCCTCTCTCAAGGCTTTCTAGCCTTTTGAGAGCCTTCTTAGTGGGAAAATTTTGGGGAATTTTGGAGAGCATCCTAGGAGGCTCAAGGAGTTTTCGGAGGGACTCCAAGCGTAGCGAAGGGGTCTTCTACGGTCAATTCCTTCCCTTTTATTATGCTCTTTATTATGCTTTCCGTTGTAATTATTGTGAATATTTTAGCTATGTATAGCTAAACCCCAATTTGGGGTCTTGAAATGAAATTATAGTTTAAATATTGTTATAATTGCCTATCTCTAGCCCTTTTGTCCTAATTATTTGTATGGATGTGCTTAATGCTTTATGCAATCTGGCCAATTGTGTACTGATCTGATTCTTAATGGAAACTCGACGGAGAGAAGTGAGGATAGATCATAATCCATGCAACTAGTTTAATTGCCCGTCGTGACAACGGGATTGGTTGATTAAACTTAGATTCCTAAAATGAATCAAAGCGTAATAATTAATGATTTTTAATGGCGCTAAGGACACTTAGGTTGTTAAAATGAATTAATTACAATTAGGAGAGATCGACAGGAGAACCTATGTTATTAATGGAGATTCTAGGAGTATAATTAGTTGGGCGATGAGATAGGACAATTGTAGCAATTGTTTAGCTAATAATTGATTTTCAAGACCCCTCTTCCCATTAGAAAACTCTTTCTCCGCATTTTATTTTTATCGATTGATCAAAATTTCTCTCTAATTGTTTTGATTTTTAATTTTCTTTGATTGCATGATCTGGTCGCTAAATATTATTTATCCCAAGTATTTTTAGTGCTCTAGGAATCTTTGCTTGCTTAAATTTCGCTTCACCTCCCAGTGGATTCGATACTCGAAATTCTTCCGTTTTATATTACTTGCGATACCGTGCGCTTGCGGTAGCGACCAACAATACTTGCACTTAAGTGTTAGCTGAATTATTCTTTATTATTTCATTTATCATCTTATATCACATCCATCTATTCAGCTGACGACGCACCAAGTTTTTGGCCCCGTTGCCGGGGACCAAAAGTGAAACCAGATTTGTTTTTGAAATTGCAATCAGATTGCGACCGCATTTCTATATCAAAGGGAATTTGACTTTGGTTTGCATTTGTTTTTCTTTTGCAGGTTGGAGTTAGTGCATGAACAAGGGGTATCCACTCCTTGACATTGATCCTGAGATAGAAAGAACCTTTCGTCGTCGAAGGAAGGAACAGAGACGAAAGAAAAAGGAGCAACAAGAGTTTAGCGCACAAGAACCTCTAGAGGAAGCATCTTACATTCAAGAGTTTCCAATGGAACCTCCTGGAGTCAATCCTCAAGTTGATCCACAAGATTGTGGAAGGGAGCAGAATGGCGGGAGAATTCCTCCTGTTCCTCCAGTTCCACCGGTGCCATGACAGGAAAATCCGATCTACATTGCGGAAGATCGCAACCGAGCAATAAGGGACTACGCTTTACCAGTTTTCCAGACATTGAATCCAGGAATTTTGGAGCCACCGATTGATGCTCCACAATTTGAACTTAAACCAATGATGTTCCAGATGTTAAATACAATGGGCCAATTCTCTGGACTTCAAAACGAAGATCCACACAAGTATATTAAGCTATTCTTGAGAGTTTGCAATTCTTTTGAAGTAACAGGAGTGCCGAAAGATACTTTGAAGTTACAACTTTTTTCGTTTTCTTTGCAGGGAGATGCTGAAGCCTGGTTGGATTCATTTCCTCCAAACTCCATCACTTCTTGGAATGATTTGGCAGAGAAATTCTTGGAGAAGTTTTTTCCCTCCAATAAAAATACCAAGTACAGAGCAGAAATCATTGCTTTCAGACAGTCTTACAATGAACCTTTGGATGCAGCTTGGGAAAGATTCCTAAGGCTGGTTCGAAAGTGTCCACACCATGGATTGCCTGCTTGCATTATTTTGGAGCATTTTTATAGTGGGTTAGATCAAGCTTCAAAGGCACTTGTAAATGCATCAGAAAATGGATCTTTTCTGAAGAAGTCTGCTAATGAGGCGCATGCTATTCTAGATACCATAGCCACCAACAATCGACATTGGGGAGAAAATGAACCAACAACCATTTTGAAAAATCCAGTGAAAGCAGTGGAAACAGAGGCTAACTCTACGATGCAAGCCCAGATCAAGGCCATCCATAGCATGATGATGGGCATGTCCATGAACAATCAAGCCAATATAGCGCCTGCCAATGTTGTCTCTTCTCTTTGTTGTGAGATATGTGGTGAGAAACATATCGCTGATAATTGCCCACTGAACCCTGCATCTGTTTTTTATGTAGGTCCACAAGGAAATTAGAACCAAAATAGATGGAATCCTTATTCGGCCACGTACAACCCAGGATGGGGACAACATCCAAATTTTTCTTGGGGAGGACAAGTCGGGTCGAGTAATTCCAACAATTATCAGTTTGGAAAGCAACCTACACAACAACAGCCGTAGAAAAGCTTCCAACAAGTTCTAGTGCAGAGCCATGAGTCAAATCTAGAGACTCTTATGAAGAAGTACATGGCAAGGAACGATGCTGCAGTAAGGAATTTGGAAGTTCAGCTTGGACAAATCGCTCAGGAGATTAAGAATAGACCTCAAGGGACGTTGCCTAGCAAAACCTAGACCCCACACAGAGAAGGCAAGGAGCAATGCAAGGCAGTGACCTTAAGAAGTGGATTAGAATACGATGGACCAAAGTATCCAGGAAGTCAAGAAGCAGAGATCCCAGTTGAAGCTCGAGAAAAGATTTGTGAAAAGAAGTTAGACAGTACCTCAGATATTTCAGAGAATAAAGAAGATAAAATAGAAAAGACCAAGGAGCCTGAAGCCTTGGTGGAAAAAGAAGAAAAATCAAAGTTGGAGAAAAAGCAAGGAAATGCGACCGCAAAACCTAAAAAATTTGTGATAGACCCAGATTACAGACCACCTCCTCCGTACCCGCAGAGATTCAAACATGCCTCACAAGATGTACAGTTCAAGAAGTTTTTAGATGTATTGAAGCAGTTGCACATCAACATACCATTAGTGGAGGCACTTGAACAAATGCCTACATATGTGAAGTTTCTAAAAGATATCCTATCAAAAAAGATAAGGTTGGGGGAATACGAAACGGTTGCACTCACGGAATGTTCCAGTGCACTGGTAAAGAACGAGATCCCTCCCAAGCTTAAAGATCCAGGAAGCTTTACAATTCCATGCTCTATCAGAGGCAGGGATGTAGGCAGAGCTCTGTGCGACTTAGGAGCAAGCATCAACTTAATGTCATATTCGGTTTTTAAACAGTTAGGGATTGGTGAAGCGCGACTGACAACTGTGACCTTGCAGTTGGCAGACCGATCACTTACGCATCCCATTGGAAAGATTGAAGACGTATTGGTTAAAGTTGATAAGTTTGTTTTTCCTGCAGATTTTATCATCCTAGATTGCGAAGATGACAAAGACGTGTCGATCATCTTAGGACGACCGTTCCTAGCCACTGGCAGAACCTTAATAGATGTGCAGAAGGGAGAATTGACCATGAGGGTCAACGATCAGCAAATCACGTTTAACGTGATGAGTGCAATGAAGTACCCTGGAGATTTCGAGGAATGTTCGATGATCGATGAAATTGATGAACTCTCTCAATCTACTTTGCAGGACATAATGAAAAAAGAAACTTTGGAGGATATACTTGGAGATGAAGAATCAGAAGAGAAAAGTGGGAAAAAGATTGAAGTTAAAGAGATCAGTCAATCGTTGAAAGGACAAAGGATAAAACCGTATTAGGGGAAAGGCTTAGAGGATGAAGAAGCCAATGTCTCCGTGATTGACTTGGTATGATTTCTACACCTTGAAAGAATTAATTTTTGTATATTATCTGGGTTTATAAATCATAATCTAGACTAGAGCCCTAAAATATATGGACAAGAGTAAAGACTCTGTCTAGGAAAATCCTGTCTAGGAAAAGGTATTTAAGATGACCATTGGGAACACCTTTTCCTGGGGATTTACCTGGGAGTTTTGAAAAGTCCATAGTACTTTGAGCCTTGTCTTGTTTTTAATAAATGATTTTTGATCAAGAGGGAACTTTGTCTAAGGCAAGTTCTGTCTAGGCTAAGGTATTTAAGTTGACCGTAGGGAACACCTCTACTTGAGGACTTACCTGGAAGTTGAATTGATGAAAACATTTCCTTAATTCTTTTTAAAGAAAATGAAATAATAAATAAATAAATAATAATTAAGCGTATGAGCTTTCTAACTTATTCATGAGTGTTTCAGAGAAGAGGAGAAAGCAAAGAGAAAAGTGAAAAGTCAGAGAAAAAATCAAAGCAGAAAAACTGGGTGAAATGCGATCGCATATCTTCCCAGTGTATTTGGGAATGCGATCACATTTGTCCGAATAAGAAGGGAGTCACGAATTTCGTTTGACCTGCATGTGACCTAATTAGAAAAGTATAAATAGCTTGACTTAAGTCTTTTTTTTTCTTCACCAAACACTAAACCTTTGCATTCAAGTCAAACCCTTAACTCTCCATATTTTCTATTTGTGAAACCGAAAGACCCACCCTCAAAGAAGATGAAGAACACTCCAAAACCCTCATCATCAAGCAAGAACACTCGATCTCAGAGTGCTCAAGCAACCCACGAAGCTGAAGCAAGTGACCGACGACAAGAAGAGACCCCCGTAACGCCCATGCATGGCACAAGAAGAACGAGACCCACGGGATTCTTGCCGGCGGTCGTGAACCAAGCGCCCAATGCTCCAGCTCCATCTTCTTCGGCAATGCCGTCCAGTTCGAGGGAGATGCCGAGTTCATCTACACCGAGACGGTTCACGCGTGCCACTACTGTCCGCCAAACCCAAAAACCCGCCACTCAACAGTTTAGAAAACGCCCACGGGAGTGGTTTGTAATGATCCGAGAGATGGGTGCTCAGAGACGTGCTTCCCTTGAAGAAGAAGGAAGTAGGCAAGATGAAGAAAAAGGCGCCAAGGCAGCTGAAAGCTCTCGGCAAGGAGGAACATCAATGGGTAAGGTTTCCGAACCTTCAACTAACCCCTCTACATCTTGCAGGACCAAACCATTTGTTACCTATAGCGCAAGAAAGAGGAGCCCAAAGAAGGTTGTGTCTGAAGAGCCGCTGAAAATTAAGCCCCTCAAAACCGCAAGGATGCCTCCGGATGTATTTGAAGGAATAATTCGCCAAGCAGTGGCTCTGAAGAAGAAAAGAAAGACGAGGAGGCCGAGACCTCCACTGACTCTGATACAGAATCTGATTCAGAGATTAGGGAACTAGATGGCGACCAAGTCCCTATCTCTGCCGCGTTGAGAAGAAATAGAAAGAGAGAGATAAAGGCCGAGAGGAGGACAAAGAACAAGAATGACCCAATATTTGCCAAGAGGCCAAGGACGAGGTCCATGGACGCCTCTTTTGCAGTTCCTCCTACCATCTCACCCGCCAAGCCAAAGGGCAAATCACCAAAGGCCACATCTCCCAGAAATCCATTTCCTGAGGTATTTAGAGATGTTAATTTTCAGGAACGAATGGAGATCATGAAGAAGAGAGATTTCTTCAATGAATAGGGATTCTCTAATAGAGTAGGAGCACTGCCAGAGTTCGTGAGCAGGATCATATCTCAATACAAATGGCAGGACTTCTGTGCTCACCCTCAGGAGGCTGTTGTGCCTTTAGTTCGTGAGTTTTACGCTGGCCTGAGGGAGGAGAGCATTAGCATGGCGGTAGTGAGGGGGAAGATGGTCAGTGTCTGCTTAGTCGACATTAATAGGGTGTACAGGATCAAGGCACCCCTAAATCCAAGAGGGAATGATGTGATCAGGAACCCTTCAGCCAAGCAAATGGAGGAAGCTCTTAAACTTGTGGCCAACAAGGGGGTTCAGTGGAAAGAATCGCAGACCAAAGTGAAGTCTTTAGTGCCAAGCGATCCAAAGCCAGAATCGGCAGTTTGGCTTCTATTCATCAAAAACCGTTTGATGCCAACCACCACGACAACACGATTTCAATGGATAGAGTGATGCTACTCTATTGCCTTATGAGGGAATGATGTGATCAGGAACCCTTCAGCCAAGCAAATGGAGGAAGCTCTTAAACTTGTGGCCAACAAGGGGGTTCAGTGGAAAGAATCGCAGACCAAAGTGAAGTCTTTAGTGCCAAGCGATCCAAAGCCAGAATCGGCAGTTTGGCTTCTATTCATCAAAAACCGTTTGATGCCAACCACCACGACAACACGATTTCAATGGATAGAGTGATGCTACTCTATTGCCTTATGAAGGAGTTGGAGATCAACGTAGGGAGCATTATAAGGGACGAGATTTTAGCCTGTGGGAGAAAAAGAGCAGGTAAGCTTTTCTTTGGATCACTCATCACCCAGCTTTGCCAAAGGGTGAAGATCGTTCCAAGCAAGGATGAGGAGCGTCACTTCTTCAAGCCAACCATCGACCTGTCCTTGATTGGGAAGCTCCAGCAGAACAGTATCCAGAGGAAAGACAAAGCCTCTACATCTCAGGCTACTCCTCCACCAGGGCCGAATGTAGCTTCTACATCCCATCACACTCCTTTCACAGGGCCTTCGCCATCATCTAAAGCCCTAGCCATTGCCTACCGCCAGCTAGATCAAATCAGGGAGAACCTGAAGACGTATTGGGCGTATGCAAAGGAGAGGGATGAAGCTATTAGAGAGTTCTATCTCTCTATCGCCCCGAATATCGCTCCGGTCTTTCCAAATTTCCCTCAGTCGTTGCTGCCTCAGGAAGAGAAAGATTCTGATGAAGAGGAAGATGAAGAGAAAGAGAGTTCCTCGGACGAGGAATAGGGGAGTTTTCTGATCCCCTTTGACTGAATTTTTTTCGTGAATGATACTGTTTACTGTTTTTGTTGTTTGCTATTTTTTTATAGTTTTAGCATGGTTAAATTTTGTTTTTAGTAGTTTAATTTTTGTTTTGATAGATTTAGATTGTTTAGTTTGTTATTTGTTTTGATCATAGGGTAGTTTAGATAGTTGGTAGATAATTTAGGATAAATAAACTTGGGTTTTAGATCTTTTCCTGAAAATTCTGCTTGCTGTTTTTTGAGCTTTACCTATGAACTTTTTGGGGAAAAAAAATCAACTTTAAGAAAAAATTGCTTTAAAAAAAGGTTTTGGAAGAAAAATCATGTTTTCAAAAGGAGTTTTCTTTTAAGTCCTTGATGATGAAAACTAGAGCTTTGTTTTATCTCAAAAGTGCCACTGTCACAACTGAACTGTTTTTTAGTCATAGGCTTTCCATTAGTCTTTTTCTTTACAAAATTGTCTTAGAGTCTAAACTTCCTCGTGTTTAACCTTTCTAACACTCTAGGAGAGTTTAGCCTTGATGTTTTGAAAACAAAAAGCCCCATGTTAAGCCCATGCCTCAAAAACAAGCTAATGAGGACATTGTCTACCTTTAAGTTTGGGGGGTGCTTTACTATGTAAATATCTTTTGTAAATTTGTACTGCTGGAAAAGAAGATGTGCTTAGCATTTGGAAAAAAACAAAAAAAAAAGATGAAAAACCGAGAGTTACTCCTCCTTCCTAGGGTTTACTGAGTAACCAGAGGCCTTCATGACACCCATGGTTTGCCACTGCATGAAAGGTTTACCTAGGGAAGTGAGTATCATTCCAAGCTTGTGAACTTTGCTCGTAGCTAGATATCTTCACCACAAAGTGTCGATAAGCTAGAACGAAGGTAAAGATGACAGCAAGGATGCTCTTGGGAGAAAAAGAAGTTGACTAAAAGGAGCACCAGCAGTCAAATAAGTTTGGGGGAGATGGAAAAGGTCTAGAAATTCATATATGCTCATGTTTATCTCAAGATTATTTTTCTTAACTAAAAGGACTACACTAGACTCTATGAGTAGAAGTTAGGTAGTTTAAGCATGTTGGTTAGGATGGATTAGGGAGAGTTTTGCTTTGAAAAAGAACGATAGAAATATTCATGCCTAAGAAACTCAGACGTTGTGACTGACACTAGAGTACAACCCTCTCCTGAAAGGCAAACTTTTGAGAAAACGATCTTTGAAAAACATGTTTACTTGATTCCATGTCACTTGATTTGAAATTGAAAGTTGATACTAGTACCATGATTGATTACTATGCATGAGCTTTAACATTTTGATCGGCAATTAAAAAGTTGATCTCTAACATTTTGATTGGCAATTGCTTGAGGATAAGCAATGAGTTAAGTTTGGGGGGTATGATAAGGGTAAAAAATATACCTATTTTACCCTTATATTTAGCTCATTTCTTGGCCAAATGTTGTATATTGTGATCAATTTACTGTTCCCGAGCTCAAAATATGCTTACTTTGATAAGTTAGGGTGTTGAGAATCACTTTTGTCAAATTTAACTTATTTGTGCTTAAAAAGACTTGATTTTAAGAGAATTTGACTTAGTTTGTTACTGTGCAGAAAAACAGAGGAAAAGCAAGAATTCCCCAAAAATGATCGCAATTCTGGGAAGGCAAAAATGAAATGCGACCGCATTTCTGGAAAAATCCGAGACTGTTCCGAGTCGTCCGCGGGTCGTTGTTGACGAGTCTTCTCGCACCTAACTAGTTGTTTTGACCCTGAAACTGACTGGGCAACCTTCCAGCACCTATTTCACAGCTCCTCAACCACTTTCTACACTATATAAGCTCGAGATTCGAAGTCAAATTCAAGCAGAACTCACTTGGAAGAAAAGGGTGGTGACAGAACCCTGGCTCGACGCTAATGAGTAGGGATGCCCGAGGTCCTTCTTAGATGACCAAATTCTAACCTGAGTTAGACATCAAACCTTGTGGTTTGTAGAAAGTTTCACCCATTCCCACCTTGTAAAAGTGAGAGAGTGGAGTGTCTTAGCGAACTCTAGAAGGATTGAGTAAATAGAAAATCCCATAATATTTAGCTATCTCCTTTATTTCCAGCTCTTGAATCTTTTCATTATCCTGTATTATTTACATTCTTATTTCAATAAAAATTTGTTCATTTGCTTTTTATCCCATCATGAGTAGCTAAATCCCGTTGAGGGGTTCAATGTGGTGAACTCTCTTAGGGTTTAATGGCTTGAAAGTGCTTTATTTGGTTAAGTTGTGTTTAATGCATGTCATTCTTTATTGATTATCACTCTAATCTTGCTGAGTTTAATTTGATCACTTAGACTTTGCATGCTATGTGAGTTTGATCTCGAAAGGGATAAATGATATCGGTTCTCATAAAGGTGATATAGGAGAAAAAGCTCGAAAGAGATTGTTCGGCGGTATAGGGCAAGCTGCCTAAGGCACCCTATATCGACTATATGGTTATAGGTTGCATTCGTGAATTATCTATGTCAGAGTCGAGTCACAGAAATGTGCATAACGGTACTCGCTTAACCTTCTAACGGTTTTTGGAAACAAGGGCCAAATAGGAGTTAAATCTGACCCAATGCATTGAATACACTTAAGTTAGATATTGCATGACTATGGTTATTACCTTGGGGATGAATCCATGTTGAATACCTCGTTTGTTTATCATTGTTATTCTTTATTATTTATTTGTTTATTTTATTTATCTTTTCAAAAACCCAATCAATCAACTTATTTTCTTTGGTTACCTTTTTGAAAAGCAATCATTTGAGCAGTTTCATCATCAAATCTAAATTTCACATTTAGTCCTCGTGGGATCGATACCCTTGGAATACTTCTAAGGTTTTTTTATTACTACGTGCGACAGTGTATACTTGCACTTAAGTGTTAGCTGAATTATTCTTTATTATTTCATTTATCATCTTATCTCACATCTATCTATTCAGCTGACGACGCACCAATATGAACAACCCGATGTCCCTATCTAGATTCATTCACATGCATGGTTTAAATTGAATCCTATTAACGATTTCTACAACTATCCTAGATCTCCCGATTTTAGGATTATTAAAGTTATGCAATTTATTTATCTAAACTAAGTCCCCTCTCCCGAGCAAGAATTAGAGATAGCATCAATTAACTCATGACCAGTGAATTAAAAGCGTTAAAGGCATAAATTGCATAAATGAGTTAAAAACAATAAACATCCATCAAATAATCCAACAACGCCCAAAGGGCTACATAAATCCCTAAGTGAACAAATCTAGCTACTCATACATGGCGTTACACGATGTAAGCTAAATCAGAAAAAAGCCATTAAAAACAACTAAAGAAGGGGAAGAAAAGGGGATAAAACACTATTGTCGTCGAAACCACACGTCCCCATCACGATCTCCACGAGCTAAGCCTTGAATCCCGCTCCTCCACTTTGCTTCAGCTCCCACAGAAGGTCTCTAGTCGAATTTAGGGCTAAAACTGCATCAAATGGACTCCCCCTTGGCCAGCCAAAATCGCATTGTATTTATAGGAAAATTGTCAACAGCGTCGTGACGCTGTCTCTTGCTACCCATTTTGTATAAGGAAAATCTTGGCAGGTCGCCTTTGCCGCTCTAACCAGATAAGGTAATTTACTAGTGTCGAGACGCTAGCTCTCGAGTCTTCCACTTATGACAAGCCTTCAAATTGATTCCTTTTCGATCCCTTGCCTCTTTTTAGGTCCCGAACGCTCGATTAACTCCAATTTCTCCAATTTAGCTTCATTAATCAATTTCCTACAAAAATAAACATTAAAGTGCAAAATTTAGTCCAATAATACTCAAAGACTAACTACAATTTATCGGGAAATATAGCTCGCTATGTGCGCTATCAACAATAACTTAATAAACTTACTAAAGAAAACAATTGTACATGACACATGGTATAAATAAATTAGAAATATAGATGAACAAAAGTTTTCTTTTAAGGGATGAACAAACTTTTTAAAATGAGAGAAATTGGAAGAAAAAAATCGACAAATGTTAAATATACATAAATTTAGAGTGAGCAATAATTTGTAAAAGTATAAAAATAAATAACTTAATGAAGTAACTTTTTAAAATGATACCTTTAAAAGGGTGCTAGAAAGTGTGCACTTCTTAACCATGAATTTCTACATGTAATATACCTTTAAAAATGTACATGTAATCTTTCTATTTGAACAAAATTGTGGAAGATTGCATTTCTCAAGAAATTAAATCTCTCCAAACCAACTAATAAATTTGTCCTGATACTCTAACTTTAATTTGAAAAAAAAAAACAAATTTTTAAAATATATTAATAATATTTTTAAAATTTGCAATTTTAAGAATATCTTTAAACAAAATTGTGGAAGATTGCAATTCCAACTGTAAGGCCGCTAAGCTAAGGTAAATGTCATTTTCCAAATTATTGGTTGAGTTGAGCAATTTTGATTAATTATTGGAGTTAATTAGAAGATTAGTTGGATTTTATTTGAATTATAAAGGTTTTAAGTGGGCTGATGACAATTTCGTAATTGAGTGGTCAATAAGCCAAGCCAAACCCTAACTCCTTTTGCACAATTTTCAGCCCTCCTTCCTCAAGTTTTGTTTTTTTTTTCTTTTTCTCTTTTCTTTTTCCCTCCCTCACGGCAAATCACCCTCACCAGCCATGTTTTTCGTCTTCTTCAGCAGCTGGCAACACTTTTCTTCATCATCTCTGGCGCCGACTGCTAGCGTCCCTCCAGAAAGCACGAGACCCACGGCGGCGACAACACGATAGCAGTTTGTGGGGTCGATTTTCGACAATTCTGCAGTGGATTCACAAGCAGTCTTCAAGCGAGGACAGTAGGTATTCTTCTTCTTCGATTTTCGCCTCTCTTGTGCTCGATATCTCTCCCTATCTCTCGCTCCCGCTCATTTCTGGTTATTTCCGCAAGCAAGGGTCTCCGATGAAGGTGTTCAGCAACAGATTTTGACCAGATTGGACTTGATTCAGAGAGCTTTTGCGTGGGCAGTTTCGTTTTGGGTGTTTCAGCGTGTTCCTGACAATTTTTAGGATTGGGTAAGAGAATTAAGTTAAGTTTTGGTGGATTTAAATGTTTTAGAAGAATACCCATTGATGTTAGCTTTCAATTTCAAGGTACCCATTATATTTGGAGGTTTAACTATCGATTTTGAGCGAAGTTGGATCTCAGACAACAAGCCTAAGGGTCTGTTTTGGTGTGTTTTGGGTGTTAAATTTATCCCCAAAATTATTTGGCTCCTAGTACTCGATTGGTTTTATAGACTATGGTTTTTAAGAAAGTTCTTCCCCTTTTTGTGTAGCTTGCGTAGATCTTGGAATTAAAGGAATTTTGAGGAGTTGTCCATTATTTATTTGACTAAGGTAAGTAGTTATTTGGATTAAGCTTCCATATTTTAGACCCATTTAAAAGGAGACTTTTATATGCTAGCATGATTGGATATATTCGAGCACTAAGTTTGGCCTTTGAACTTAAGTAAGCATGTTTGGTTGGCTTGAAGCATGATGAGATTACACAATTAAATAGCTAAATGTAAGGTATGACGAGACTTATATTTGGATACCTTGTGTGTAGCATGGTATATGTTTTAATTAGAGTTTGGGCTGAAGTATTGTTTGACTGTGATGTGAGTACGGTTCATGTTTTATTTGGCTAATCATGAACTAAAATGTTTGGAATGATTTTATGATGGTCTAGTTGTTGTATGTTGTGAAAGGGAAGTTTGTGTTCTAGTTTGGAACTGCGATTTTTTGCTTTTCAGGTGTCCACAATTTTTGGGATAGTTGTAGTTACGTCGTTATGCTATCGAATTTTCAATAGCTTTATATTAGTTAACGGGCTAAGTTTAGCAATTTCCTTTGGATTATGATGTGTTGATATTGACTGACCGATTAGTATAGACCACAGGTTCTCCAAACATGTTTTAGTATGACTTATTGAGAACTATATGAATGAATGAGAATAGACTCAGAATAGGGACCATATCATGTTTTAGGGCCTTATGTAGACTTAAAGGATCCTTAAGTCTTATGTTAGCTAGTGTGATTTCTTTCCCCATCTCAGGACTGATAGAACCCAGTTTTCAGGCACGTTATCGTGCATTCTATCAGTTGACTGTTAGAGCACAATTTCAGGCCGTTATCGTGCGCTCACTCAGTTCAGGACGGTGTTGAGCTACTTAGGCATGTTTTCATGCATCAGCTGCTCCACCGTATTTCATGTTCATGTTTCAGATGTATTGTGTTGGGAGAGGTATAGTTTTACTAGATGGATGCCAACTAGTCTCTAGTTTACTTTGCTTTACATAACTGACCCACGCAATATCATAGTTGGCTCATGTTAGGGATAGGTAATCACCCTAGATAGAACATTTCATGTACCCAATTATGGTCCTAGGGTTAGAAACCCAAATGTATGTTTCCACTTAGGTCCCTATGACGTTAAGTCAAGTCAAGTTTCATGTTCACAGTTTTTCATGCTATTAGATTTCATGACATTAGATCTCATACTATCAGTTTTAGTCCTTAAGTGGGCTACTTACTGAGTATATTCTTATATACTCACCCATGCTACATGATTTTCCTTTTCAGGTGGTACTTGATGACATCAGGCGAGTGGCGAGGGCAGAGACTTAGCTAGGCTATGGGATGAAGCTGCAAATCAAGTCCCTAGAAGTTTAGGACCGAGTTTCCTAGTTTCATATTTTCAAATGTTTTTAAATGTTCAATATTCTGAAAATTGTCTATCGTTGTTTTTTAACTGTTCATTTAATGTAAAATGACTTATGCTTTTGGGCCCAGTTTATTAAATAAAAGATTTCACTTATAGTCTCTTCCGCTTTAAAGTCTCAAAAGTTTTATGTTTTCATGCATGTAGTAGCGATCCTCAGTATGTATTAACGTCCTTTCAGTCGAGTCGTTACAGGTGGTATCAAAGCCCAGTTTTTAGGTTCTACAAACTCGCTTACATTGTAAGCATCAGATTTTCTCATAGCCAAGCACAAGTAAACATGTCTCGTCATTGCCAGGTATGTTAGTACCAAGTAGGAAAGAATTTTATGAATGATGATCTATGTTATGCATGGGAACTTGAATAAGTTAAACTCAATTACTTGGGTTAATATGAGTTTGTCCTCGTTATTTTTAGCATGAATGACTTTAGCTCGTCCTTAAGATACCTCTTATATGATTAGCAATGCCCCTCCTAAGAAGAGGTTCAGAAGGACAAGGATGAGGTCATGGCAGGGGTGGTAGAGGACAAACACTCCCAGAACTGACAGACCTGCCATGGACCCTCAAGTGAGCAGTCAACTAATAAGTTAGATGGCCTCTCAGCCAGTGCCCCTAGCACGAACAACTTGACCTTGGAGGTTTCTCAGACTTTTGAAAATACAACATCAATTGAATAAATTATGAAAATTTGAAAAAAAAAAATTAATTTGTTTTACACCTTCCAAAATGGTTTCCAATATTATTTTAAAATATACTAATAATATTTTCAAAGATTGCAGTTTTAAAGAATATGTTTGAACCAAATTGTGGAAGATTGCAATTCCCAAGAATCTCTTTAAACCAACTAATAAATTTTTCTTGACACTTTAACTTTAATTTGAGAAAAAATCATTATGTGTCAAACTTTGTAAATAAAATATCAATTGAATAAATTGTGAAAAATTGAAAAAAAAAATGTTTAATTTGTTTTTCACTCTCCAAAATTGTTACTAATAATTTTTTAAAATATATTAATAATATTTTGAAAATTGCAATTTTCAAGAATATCTGTAAACAAAATCATGGAAGATTGCAATTCAAATAACTTAAATCTCTCTAAACCAACTAATAAATTTTCCTTCATACTTTAACTTTAATTTGAGAAAAAAATAAATATGTGTGAACTTTGAAAATACAACATCAATTGAATAAATTGTGAAAAATTGAAAAAAAATGTTTAATTTGTTTTAGAGTTCTAAAAATGTTTCCAAAATTTTTTTAAAAAATATTAATAATATTTTGAAAAAATTGCAATTTTCATGAATATCTTTCAACAAAATCGTCTGAGATTGCAATTCGAAGAATTTAAATCTTCCTAAACTAACTAATAAATTTGTGTTGATACTTTAACTTTATTTTGAAAAAAAAAAATCAATGTATCCAACTCTGTTTTTTTTTTTTTTGAAAATATCAATGTGTCCAACTTTTAAAATAGGGTAACTACACATATGGACCATTTTAATGACCCATATTTCAGTTTTGTCCATAAACCAATAAATTTTCACCTTGAATGGATGAGAGCCCTTGTACAGCGGAAAAGATCAGAGATCAAAACACTGTGTTTTAATTTAACTGAAATACCAATACGATTAGCAAAATTCACAGCAGCATATACCGTATAAAAGGTTGTAAAAACAGGTTGTAAAACATGCTAATTTATTAATTAAAACCTAGATCTAATCAAGGGTTTATCTTAGGAATGAACTAGGAAAGAAGAAGACTTACTCACGGTGTCGTTCTTGATCGAAAATCCTTCTCCTTAGAATTTTGCAGAAAATACAGTAGCGACAAAGAACTTCTTTGCTGGAAAAAAACTCCACAAACACAACCACAGAGGTTCAGTCGGTATTCTCGAAGGATCTTTTGTGAGGTTTGCTTGTGGGAGCAACCTTATCTCTAAGGGAATGGGAGGATTCTTTCTCTGTGTTATCTGAGAATGAGAGAGACTGAGAGTGAGAGATTGCGTGAAGTGATCAAGGAGGAATAACCAACGTCTGAATACCCTCCCGAATACGTGTGTACTTCGGTTATTTTGGGGAAGACCAAAACGTGGTCACACCACGTATTGGTCAGTTAACTAATAAATAAATTTATCAGATAATTAATAAAAGAACTTATTGTTGGGTTTTATGCCCTAAAACTCATAGATAGTAAATGAAACAAATTAATCGATCTCAATAAAGCGTTATTTGAGTAATTCAGTAATTTGGTTATTCAATAATCGAGTTTGCATTAATAAACCCTAAATCCAATAAATTAAGATCCAAGGTTGTTTAAATGAAACTTGGGCTAGTATGTGGGGACATACGGGGATCGGTGTCCAAGTAACAACCTAAAAGGTCTATAGTATAGGGATAAGGCTGGGTACCTTATTCTGGTGACACTATGTGATACGACCCACCTTGTATTCGATACAGATGCAATGATCCAAAGCATCCATGTAGGAGACATGCGGGTGGGGGTATCCTATGCAATGAGTTTGCATAAGACCGGACAACGAAATAGTAACCACTAGATGTAACGTCGTTAACTAGTTTAGGTTTCTATTTCAATAGGATGACCTAGGTAACTCAATCTCAATCCTGAGTCTGTTATGAACCCCTTTTAGGAGGGACTGTCCTTAGATTTGTATGGCTGAGAGTGGTCAGTTCGCCGACTCAATAATCCTACCATTTCAGGGACAAGACCGAATGGGGGCTAGGAACATAACAGTACAAGATGGAATTCACTCCTTCCCCTATTGGGGTAAGTAGATGTGTGTTCCCTTAAGGGCTGATTCCGAGGCTTGAACAAAGGCGCGCCGTCCTCTCCTGGCCCGAGAGGAACTTCTGTTTAGTGGTTAGACCCTAAACAACTTGTTCATTAAAGGGATAAGTGGAACTTAAGGAACCAGAAGTAACTCAGGGGTAAAACGGTAATTTGACCCAACTGGTGTTACGAACACACCTAAAGTATTGACTTACTGCATTGGTCGATATCCATGGACACAGAAATATTCTACAGTGAGAAGAGTGCAGCTGTGGGTCTTTAGTGGAGTGACCCACAGTTAACGAATGTTGACTAACTTGGTTAATGAGTTTAGTCAATTAGTCTCGTATCGTTGGAGCTTCTGATCTGTAGGTCCATTAGGTCCCACTGGTAACTCGTAAAGAGACTTGAGGCAATTAAGTATAAATTGTAAATTGAAAGTGTTCAATTTATTTGGGGAATCGTATAATGTATATTGATGCATTATAATATAAAGTTTATGAAACTTTATAATATAATTTTTGAATTAATTTCAAAAATTAATTCTTGAGAGAAAATATTTGAAACAGTTCAAATAAATTTAATATGAATTGGATTCATATTAATTTTAATTTTGATAAAATACCTAAGATTAAATATATGATATTTAATTGGGTAATTAATTAATTATTTATTAAAATTAGAGACGTTTTCCTAATAGGAAAAGGTCTTCCCTTTCCTATTAGGAAAAAGTCTTGGCCTTTACCTATAAATAGGACCCCTGGGGTGGGGTGAAAGGCATCTCATTCATTCTCCTACTCTCAGAGAATTCTCCCAAAGGCTCCCACCAGTCTCCTACCTCTAGAAGTCTCAGAGTCATACCGGTGTAGCCATAGTGGTGGTGTTCGTAGTAGTTCGTGATTATTTAACAAGCAGTTGGTGAATTTAATCTGAATCGTCAACGAGAGTAAGTAATTTGTTACTATATATATTAGATTTAGATCTAATATTTTAGTATGCTTAGCCTTAATATAAATTTAGAATAGTTCTAAGATTATTGCCAATGTATTGGTATTTTAGATTAAACAAAATTAATTACGAATCGGTCCCAATCATGCTTCCACTTTACGGAATTACGGAATTCCAATCCATCAATTGGTATCAGAGCTGATCGTAGATCTAATTTTGTTTCTCTAAAATTTACATTGGCTATTGGTAGATTGATTAATGCATAATGTATGTATGGTTTGCATTGGACTGTTTAGGTTAATTTTATGGCCATAGATTTTACTGTTTTTTTATGTGATTTGATCATGTAAGGGCCCGATGTTTCGGGTATTTTATGTAAAATCAAGTCCTTTGTAAGTCCGAGTCTAGATTAAGTTTTTTATGAGATGAAAAACGTTGAATTCACGGCGAGAAGAAGCTGCAGCATCGCGACGCTGTCACGATGTGTGGTGCGAAGACATGTTTCAGGCGGTTCAAGGTAGCTGGCGGTCTGGTTCGCATAGTCCATCTGGGCTGGGACCGATTTGGTCCGGTTCAGCTAGAATTTGGCTCGGTTCGTGGTTTTCGTGGCTGGTTCGAAGTGGTTCGGGTCGGTTCGGGTGGTCTAGACCAGTATTTGGAGCTGCAGAAGGACTTTTAGGATAGAATTTAGCTATAATTATTGTAATTTATGCTTTATTTTATCCTAGGGGCCAAAATTAACCGGTTCAATTGCTATTTATTTGCTTTATGGATGTCATATAGCTTAAATTCCCACCATAGGTTAAGCATGTTTTCATGCATATTTATGTTATAATTGTTATAATGTATGGTAATTATGCATGAATTTAATTTCATGAGTTATTTGGTATAATTGTTATATTAAATATATGAAATTGGTGAAGCATGATGCATGAAATTAATTTAGCTAAATATAATTGTTATATTTAATTAATGTAGCATGCATGCTTAGGATTATTTTCATGAGAATTAATATAATTAGTTATATTATGAATGAAAATAATAAATATAAATCAACTTGTTTTCATGTATGATTTAATATAAAATGTTATATTAATTAAATGAAAATGAAATAGCATTGAGCATGACATTAATTAGATTAATATAAGAGTTATATTATATTAATGTCAAATTTCATGTAATTTAATTTTGTGGATGTTTAATTAATATAATCGATATTAATTAAATGAAATTGAAATTGCATGAAGCATGACACCACTTTAGATTAATATAATCGTTATATTATCGTTATCGGCGTCATAATAATATGGTGTTTAATAATTAGAATATGATTGTTATTTTTTCCAGCACCACAGAAGCATGTTATAGGGCTAATCCTTAAAATTTTATAATAAGTTATAAAATTGATTAGAAACCGTCAACCTATAACAAAGAGTTGCATGCAAACATAGGACCTTAGGTTAAAATGAATTAATTTTAAAATGTTTAAAATTAATTAGACCTAAGCTTATTATAATTCTAATAGGATTAGAATTATTTTCTTACTTTGAATTAAAAATAGTTTTAATTGACTAAGTAGGAAAAACATTACTATGATTATAAGGGAACTCCACCGGTTAAGTTCTGTCTAAGGCTGGGGGTACTTAAGATGACGGTTTACGGAACACCTCCTACCTGGGAACTAACCCGAAATACCGGGTTTGAATTAATCATAGTTAAATGTTAGCATGCAATGTCACTAGGTTTATTAAAAAAGTTTAATTCACCTAGATATTTAGAGTAAAGAGTTTACATTACTAAGGTTATAAGGGAACTCTCTCGATGAAGTTCTGTCTAAGGCTGGAGGTACTTAAGATGACGGTTTACGGAACACCTGCTACTTGGGAACTGACTCGAAACTTGAGTTGAATTAACCATAGTTATGTTAGCATGCAATGTGACTAGGTCAATTAAAAGAGTTTAATTCACCGAGATCTTTAGAGTAAAGATTTATCATAACTATTGGTTATAAGGGAACTCTCCCAGTAAAGTTTTGTCTAAGGCTGGAGGTACTTAAGATGACGGTTTACGAAATACCTGCTACCTGGGAACTGAGCTGGAACTTGAGTTGAATTAACCATAGTTATATTAGCATGCAATGTCTCTAGGTAATTAAAAGTGTTTAATTCACCTAGACATTCGAGAAAATACCTATATATATAAAAGTTATATACAGGCATAGACTTAGATAGATTCACTTAGCCGAAATTTACCTAAGTAATAGACCCTATAATTATAAAAATACTTAGTGGGAGGAAATATGTCAAAACAAGATTTTCATAAATCAAGTTTTGCTCTCACGTCCTCAAAAGTTCACAACGTGAGGTCCATGCTTGGCCTTGAGTCACCCTGGGAGTGACCCCATAGGGATGGTGTTGGCATGGATTAATATCAAGGTGAATGAGGGAGAATTTTATAGTAAGTAAGAGCAGGACACGTGTCAATGTATCCTACGGTCTCCTCCATTAGGTTGCACCGTGAGATCCCCATGATCTGCCTGCGAGTCGCCCTGGGAGCAATCACCCTACGGAGGGCTTGATATCATGGGAGTCGGAACAACGCAAACTCTAGAAATGGATAGAGTTTCTTAGGTCCATTTCCAACTTTGACTTTCCCTACGGTAGCATTGTTGGGGCCGACTTCTGAGATCTGAAAAATGGAGGGTCACACCTACGGGAAATTGTTAAGGTGTTAATAATTTCCTGACCGTAAAAACGGTAGTTAAGAACTATTGGAATATGAGTTATTCTGGGAATAGTGATTGACTGAGATTGTCTCAATTCAGAGGAGGAGTAGCTGACTGCCCTACGATAGTTGTTGCTCTAAACCTCTGAAGTATCGTTGCAAAAATGAATGTTTATTCTATGGGTCGATCATTACTTTTGCTAAATTGATTGGATTAAAATAATAATATTATTTTGTGTAATGGGTTAATGCAACAATACTTATTAAGTTAATTTGTTTGTTCTCAGCAATGAAACGTTCTTTGTATGCCTCTAATAACGCCAATTACAAAACTGGTATTTCTAATACAACTAAGAAAAGGAACTTAAACACTAAATGCGTGGAATTGGTCTTAACTGAGGACGGTCCTCTAGCCCATATGTCTAATTCATCTGAAATTGTTCATGATGAATATGACATAGACTGCTTAGCACATCTCAATGAAAATAAATTTGATTTATTGATCATTGAAACATGTATAGTGGAAAATGATGATACAGCCTGGATCCTTGATTCAGGTGCCACTCATCACGTATGTTCTTCCTTTGAGGGAATGAACTCCTTGCAACAGTTAGATGCTGGGGAAATGACTCTTAGAGTTGGGACTGGGGAGCTCATTTCAGCTAAAGGAGTGGGAGATATTAAAATGTTCTTCTCCCGGGAACGTTATATGTTATTAGATAACGTATATATAGTTCCCAAAATAAAAGGAAATTTGATTTCTATTTCTTGTTTGCTAGAACAAGGGTATTCAGTGTTCTTTTTCAGTGAATGAAGCTTTCATTACTAAAAGGTGTGCTGATATATGTTCTGCAAAAATGGAGAACAATTTGTATCTCTTAAGACCAATAGAGTCTAGGGCTATTTTGAACAATGAAATGTTTAAAACAGCTGAGACTCAACCAAAAAGGCAAAAAGTTTCTCAAAGTACCTATCTTTGGCACTTGAGACTTGGCCACATAAATCTCAATAGGATTGGGAGATTGGTTAAGAACGGACTTCTAAGCCAGTTAGAAGATGGTACTTTACCTCCATGTGAGTCATGTCTCGAAGGTAAGATGACCAAACGACCTTTTACTGGAAAAGTTTATCGTGCCAAGGAGCCCTTAGAACTCGTACATACGGATCTCTGTGGTCCAATGAAAGTAAGAGCTCAAGGAGGGTATGAATATTTCATCTCTTTTATAGATGATTATTCAAGGTATGGTTATTTATACGTAATGAGTCATAAGTCTGAATCCCTTGAAAAGTTCAAGGAGTATAGGACTGAAGTTGAGAAATTGTTAGGTAAGACCATTAAAACACTTCGATCTGATCGAGGTGGAGAGTATTTGGACTTAAAATTCCAAAACTATTTGATAGAACATGGAATCTCGTCCCAACTCTCAGCACCAAGTACACCTCAACAGAATGGTGTATCTGAAAGGAGAAACAGAACCTTGTTAGACATGGTTCGATCTATGATGAGCTATGCTCAGTTGCCTAGTTCTTTTTGAGGTTATGCAGTAGAGACTGCAGTTTATATTTTGAATGTTGTTCCCTCAAAGAGTGTTTCTGAAACACCATTTGAGCTCTAGAAAGGGCGTAAAGCTAGTTTATGTCATTTCAGAATTTGGGGCTGCCCTGCACATGTGTTAGTGGAAAACCCAAAGAAATTGGATTCACGTTCAAAATTATGCCTATTCGTAGGCTGTCCAAAAGAAACAAGAGGTGGATACTTCTTCGATCCACAAGAAAATAAAGTGTTTATATCGGCAAATGCTACTTTCTTGAAAGAAGACCACGTTAGAGAACACAAACCACGCAGTAAAATTTTGTTAAGTGAACTTTCTGGTGAAGCTACAAATGAATCAACAAGAGTTGTTGATGAGGCTGGACCTTCAACAAGAGTTGTTGATGAGCCCATTTCAAAGGCTGGACCTTCAACAAGAGTTGTTGATGAGCCCAGTACATCTGGTCAAGCCCATCCTTCTCAAGAGTTGAGAATGCCTCGACGTAGTGGGAGGGTTGTTATTCAACCTGAACGCTATCTGGGTTTAGCAGAAACTCCAACTGTCATACCTGATGATGGGGTTGAGGATCCATTGACCTTTAGACAGGCAATGAATGATGTGGATCATGACCAGTGGGTCAAAGCTATGGACCTAGAGATGGAGTCTATGTACTTCAATCAAGTCTGGGATCTTGTAGACCAACCTGAAGGGGTAAAACCCATAGGGTGCAAATGGATCTACAAGAGGAAACGAGACGTAGTTGGGAAAGTACAGACTTTCAAAGCTCGACTTGTGGCAAAGGGTTATACCCAAAAGGAAGCGGTGGACTATGAAGAAACCTTCTCCCCAGTTGCCATGTTAAAGTCGATAAGGATACTCTTGTCCATTGCCACGTTTTATGATTATGAGATTTGGCAATTGGATGTCAAGACTGCTTTTCTGAATGGCAAAATCTTGAAGAGAACTAAAGGTGTTCATATAACACATGCGGAAGCAATTGAAGATCGAAAGCACTTAAGACATTCAATTTTACTCCTAAAGCATGCATGTTCTAGAAAGGGTAGAAAAGAGAGTAAATGAGTACCAACCTCTTTGATGCTCACTTGTAAGGAACTCCTTGTGATATTATCTTTTTCCAACTTCTCTTGGACAACCTTTAGTGTCTTCCCTACTATTCTCTTGAGCCTAGAAAGACTTGTGGGAGTCTATAGAAGAAAGAAATAGGAAGGGAATGCTTGATGGTACAAGCTTTTGGAAGGAGATGAAATGAGAGAGAATTTGAGGGAGAAAATTTGCAGCATAACACTAAATGAAAGCTTTCTCTTCTTGAATCTAATTCAAGTCCCTTTTATAGACCTCTCCCATGCAAAGACAAGCTTCATGACACTTAGCCACATGGTCAAGATGCAACTCAAAGTGGATTCTAGGTGTCTACTTCACAACACATGCATCTAGTGCATGGTTGTGTTGTTTTCCACTATGCATCATCATGCAAGAGTGGAAATGCCACTAAATCCATTATGAATTGAATCCTAATTGTGAATTTTCAGCTTGCAATTCATTTCAATTTCAATTCAAAATTGAAATTGATTTCTAGGCAATTAATTGGGACATTTCCAAGTAATTTTGATATGATTAATCCAATTAATCTTTATCACCTAATGCCATGAATTATATATGATTCCTAATACATATATAGTATTTAAAACACTTTTAAATACCTTATCTCTCAATTCCTAATTTAATTCATAATTAAATCATTGTGTCGAACACGTTTTACGATAAAACCCTATTTCCCGTTTTTGAACGATTCAAAGATTCCTATCAATATGTTCTAGGCTTTAATCCGATATGAGCTAGTAGAGGGACCTAATGGACCTATAGATCATGGGCTCCAACGATTCAAGGCTAACCGACTAATCTCATTATCTAAGCTAGCCAACATTCGTTAACTACCGGGACACTCCACTATAGCCCGATAGTTGCACTCCCCTCACTATAGATATATTTCCGTCCACTTGATTTAACCATGTTTAGTAAGTCGTTCCTTCACAGGTTGTTCGTAGCTATAGCTAGGTCAAATAACCGTTACACCCCTATAGTACTTCTTGTTCCTTAAGTTCCACTAATCCTCTAATGAACAATCGGTTTGCGGTCCAACCATCAAACCTAAGTTCCTCTCGATCCAACGAGAGGGTGGAGCCCCTTGTTCAAGTCCTGGAGTTAGTACTTAAGAGAACAACCTCTCTGCTATCCCTGAAATGGGTAGGAGTGAATTCCGTCTTGCGAAACTATGTCCCCAGCTATCTATTCGATCTTATCCGCAAAATGGTAGGCCTGTCGAGTCGGCGATGCTGGCCACTCTCACCCATGCAGATCAAAGGATAATCTCGCATAAACAGGAGTTCATAGATAGTTCAGGATTAAGAACGAGTTACCTAGGTCATCTATGAGAAATATTCAGTTTCTTCAGTAAACGGTGTTATAAAGAGAAAGTGACTTATTTCGTGGTCCAGTCTTATGCAAACTCATTGCATAGGACGCCCCCACTCGCATGTCACCACATGAACGATTTAGGATCTCATCGTTTGTACTTAATACAAAGTGGGCCGCGTCCATAGTGTCTCCAGGATAAGGTACCCAACCTTATCCTTATACTATAGACTATTTTTACTATAAACTTGAACTTGATCCTATGATATGTCCCTACATATAGTTCAAGTATTCATTTTATAGCCAAGGATCTTAGTTTATTGGATTTAGGTTAATCATTCGCAATTTACATATTCAATAACATCTTTTACTGAATAACCTCAATAACGTCTTTATTGGAAATAGAATATGTTTAATGATTTACAAACTACGAGTTTATAGGACATTAAACCCAACAAGAACATCTTTATGTCTCAACCAGAGGGGTTCATTGCTCAAGGTCAGGAGCAAAAAGTTTGCTAGCTTAGACAATCCATTTATGGGTTGAAGCAAGCTTCCAGATCTTGGAATATAAGGTTTGACACTGCTGTCAAATCTTATGGCTTTGACCAGAACGTTGATGAGCCTTGTGTTTATGGTGCGTGTGTGAACTGAATGGATGGAATGTGAGATACGATGGATAATAATAAGAAAGAAATATTCAGCCAACACTTAAGTGCAAGTATACATTGTTGCACGTAGTAATAAAAAAACCTCAGAAAGTATTCCAAGGGTATCGATCCCACAAGGACTATACTGGAAATTCAGATTTTATGAAGAAATTGCTCAAATGATTGCTTTTGAAAAAGGTAACCAAAGAAAATAAGTTGATTGATTGGGTTTTTGAAAAGATAAACAAAACAAGCAATAAAATAATAAAGAATAACAATAAGATAAAATGAGGTATTTAACATGGATTCATCCCTAAGGTAACAACCATACTTATGCAATATCTAACTTAAGTGTATTTAATGCATTGGGTCAGATTTAACTTCCTTTTGGCCCTTGTTTCCAAAAACCGTAACAAGGCTAAGCGAGTACCGTTATGCCCATTTCTGGGACTCGCTCCGACATAGATCATTCACGAATGCAACCTATAACCTTATAGTCGATATAGGGTGCCTTAGGCAGCTTGCCCTATACCGCCGAACAATCTCTTTCGAGCTTTTTCTCCTATATCACCTTTATGAGAACCGATATTGTTTGTCTCTTTCGAGATCAAACTCACATAGCATGCAAAGTCTAAGTGATCAAATTAAACTCAGCAATATTAGAGTGATAATCAATAAAGAATGACATGCATCAAACACAACTTAAGCAAATAGAACACTTTCAAGCCATTAAACCCTAAGGGAATTCACCACATTGAACCCCTCAATGGGATTTAGCTACTCATGATGGGATAAAAAGCAACTGAACACATTTTCATTGGAATAATAATGTAAATAATACAGAGTAGTGAAAAGATTCAAGAGTTGGAAATAAAGGAGATAGCTAAATATTATGGGTTTTCTTGTTTACACAATCCTTCTAGAGTTCGCTAAGACACTCCACTCTCTCACTTTTACAAGATGGGAATGGGTGAAACTCTCTACAAACCACAAGGTTTGATGTCTAACTCTCTCTCGGGTTAGAATTTGGTCATCTAAGAAAGACCTGAGGCATCCCTACTCATTGGCGTCGAGCCAGGGTTCTGTCACCACCATTTTCTTCCAAGTGAGTTCTGCTTGGATTTGACTTCGAATCTCGAGCTTATATAGTGTAGAAAGTGGTTGAGGAGCTGCGAAATAGGTGCTGGAAGGTTGCCCAGCCAATTTCGGGGTCAAAACAACCGGTTAGGTGCGAAGAAGACTCGTCAAGAACGACCCGCGTGCGACTCGCAACGGCCTCTGTTTTTCCAGAAATGCGGTCGCATTTCATTTTTGCCTTCCCAGAAATGCGATCGCATTTCTAGGGAATTCCAGCTTTTCCTCTGTTTTTCTACACAACAGCAAACTAAGTCAAATTCTCTTAAAATCAAGTCTTTTTAAGCACAAATGAGTTAAATTTGACAAAAGTAATTCTCAACACCCTAACTTATTAAATGAAGCATAATTTGAGCTCGGGAATAGTAAATTGACCTAAACACTCAATATTTGACCAAGAAATGAGCTAAATATAAGGGTAAAATAGGTATATTTTTTACCCTTATCATACCCCCAAACTTAACTCATTGCTTGTCCTCAAGCAATTGCCAATCAAAATGTTAGAGCTCAATATTAATTGCAAATCAAAACGTTAGAGTTCATGCATAGTAAAGAATCATGGTACTAGTATCAACTTTCAATTTCAAATCAAGTGACATGGAATCAAGTAAACATGTATTTCAAGATCTTTTTCTCAAAAGTTTGCCTTTCAGGAGAGGGTTCTACTTTAGTGCTAGTCACAATGTCTGAGTTTCCTAGGCATGAAGCTTTCTATTTTCAAAGTAAAACTCTCTCTCATCTATCCTAACCAACATGCTTAAACTACCTAACTTCTACTCATCGAGCCTAGTGTAGTCCTTTTAATCTAAGAAAACAATCTTTAGGAAAAACAAAAGCATATATGAACTACTAGACCTTTTCCATCTCCCCCAAACTTATTTGACTGCTGGTGCTCCTTTTATTCAACTTCTTTTTCTCCCAAGAGCATCCTTGTTGTCATCTTTACCTTCGTTCTAGCTTATCAACACTTTGTGGTGAAGATATCTAGCTACGAGCAAAGTTCACAAACTCAGAATGATACTCACTTCCCTAGGTAAACCTTTCATGCAGTGGCAAACCATGGGTGTCATGAATGCCCCTGGTTACTCAGTAAACCCTAGGAAGGAGGAGTAACTCTCGGTTTTTCTCTCTCTTTTTTTTTTCATAATGCTGAGCATATCTCTTTTCCAGCAGTACAAATTTACAACAAATATTTACAAAGTAAAGCATAAAACACCCCACCAAACTTAAATGTAGACAATGTCCTCATTGGCTTGTTTTTTAGGCATGGGCTTAACATGGGGCTTTTTGTTTCCAAAAACATCAAGGCTAAACTCTCCTAGAGTGTTAGAAAGGTTAAACACGAGGAAGTTTAGATTCTAAGACAATTTTGTAAAGAAAAAGACTAATGGAAAGCCTATGACTAGAAAACAACTCAATTGAGACGGTGGCACTATTGAGATAGAACAAGGCTCTAGTTTTCATCATTAAGGGCTTAAAAGAAAACTCCTTTGAAACATGCTTTCTCTTCCAAAAACATTTTAAAGCACTTATTCTTTAAAAGTTGATTTTTTTCAAAAAGCTCATAGGTAAAGCTAAAAAAAACAGCAAGCAGATTTTTTTTCAAAAAAGATTTAAAACCCAAGTTTATTTACTCTAAACTATCCACAAGCTATTTAAACTACCCTATGATCAAAACTATTAACAACTAAACATTAAAACAATCAAAACAACAACCAAACAACTAAAAACAGAATTTAAACATACTAACTAAAAAAAAATAGCAAGCAATAAAACAGTAAACAGTATTATTCACAAAAATAAATTTCAGTCAAAGGGGATCAGAAAACTCCCCTATTCCTCGTCCGAGGAACTCTCTCTCTCTTCATCATCATTCTCTTGATCTTCCTCTTCATCAGAACCCTCTTCTTCTTGGGGCAGCAGCGACTGAGGGAAATTTGGAAAGACCGGAGCGATACTAGGGGCAATCGAGAGATAGAACTCTCTAATAGTTTCATCCCTCTCCTTGGCATATGTCCAGTACGTCTTCAGATTCTCCCTGATTTGATCTAACTAGCGGTGGACCATACCTAGGGCTTCCGATGCGGGTGAAGGCCCTGTGAAAGGAGTGTGCTGGGATGGAGAGGCTACATTCGGCTCTGATTGAGGAGTGGCCTGTGATGTGGAGGCTTTATCCTTCCTCTAGATGTTAGTTCTGCTGAAGCTTCCCTATCAAGGACAAGTCAATGGTTGGTTTAAAGAAGTGGCGCTCCTCGTCCTTGCCTGGCACAATCTTCACCCTCTGACAGAGCTGGGTGATGAGTGAGCCAAAGAAAAGCTTGCCTGCCCTTTTCCGTCCACAGGCTAGGATCTCATCCCTGATGATGCTCCCTTCATTGACTTCCAACCCCTTCATAAGACAATAGAGTAGCATCACTCTATCCACTGAAATCGTGCTGTCGTGGGTGGTTGGCATTAGACGGTTCTTGATGAAGTGAAGCCAAACTGCTGATTCTGGCTTTAAGTCGCTTGGCACTAAAGACTTCACTTTTGTCTGCGATTCTTTCCATTGAACCCCCTTATTGGCCACAAGTTTAAGAGCTTTTTTCATCTGCTTGGCCGAAGGGTTCCTGATAACGTCATTCCCTCGTGGATTCAGGGGTGCTTTGATCCTGTACACCCTGTTAATGTCGACTGAGGAGAAACTGACCATCTTCCCCCTCACCACCGCCATGCTAATACTCTCCTCCCTCAGGCCAGCGTAAAACTCTTGAACTAGAGGCACAACAGCCTCCTGAGGGTGAGCACAGAAGTTCTGCCACTTGTACTGGAAGATAACTCTTGTTACGAACTCAGGCAGTGCTCCAGCTCTTTCAGAGAATCCCTTCTCGTTGAGGAAAACTCTTTTCTTCATGATCTCCATCCTTTCCTGAAAACTAACATCTTTAAATACCTCAGGGAATGGATTTTTAGGAGATGCGGCCTTCGGTGACTTGCCCTTAGGCTTGGCGGGTGAGGTAGTCGGAGGAACTACAGGAGAGGCATCCATGGACCTTGTCCTCGGCCTCTTAGCAAATATCGGGTCATTCTTGTTCTTCGTCCTCCTCTCAGCCTTAATCTCTCTCTTCCTCTTTCTTCTCAATGCTGCAGAGATAGGGACTTGGTCATCATCTAGCTCCCTTACCTCTGAATCAGATTCTGTATCAGAGTCAGAATCACCGGAGGTCTCGGCCTCCTCGTCTTCTTTTTTCTCTTCAACCCTCTTCTCTCCCGAAGAGGTGCTATCAACAGCTGGTGGGTCATGTGTGAATAGAGGCTCAAAAACCTCTTCAGCTGGCTGATTAACGGTGGCCTCGTCTAGGCCTTCCTCAGAATGCGGCCCAGATACGGTCACATTCTGGCCTTCATTCTCCACTTCTCTTTCTTTTTCTTTTTCAAAATTTTCTTCTGTTGGCCCCTGTTGGGCCTTTTCTTCTACCCTTCCTTGTAGCACATTAGCCTCACTTTGAGCTCTGTGGAGTGGCTCAAAGGCTGCAAGGAAGTCTTCAGCTTCCTTTCTTCTTTTTTCATTTTCTTTTATTTCTTCTCTTCTATTTTTCTCTTCCTCGAGGAGTTACAAGTCAATGGCTGCCCTCCTGAGGTTTTCCTCATACTTTCTTTCTTCCTCAACTTCTAAGGCCCTCTTGGCCTCTTGCTCTTCTTCTCTTTTTCTTTTCTCTTCTATCTCATCTCTTTCCTTTGCAAACTCATCTTCCTCATCCATTTTCGGATTTTCCATTTCTCTCTCCGCTTCAACATCTTTCAGAGCATCCTGTTCAACCTTGTATCCCTCAGCAATCTCAAGGGCCTTTGCCACTACTTGGCGAATTATTCCTTCGAATACAATGGGAGGCATCCTTGCGGTTTTGAGGGGCTCAATTTTTAATGGCCTTTCAGACACAACCTTTTTCGGGCTCCTCTTTCTTGCGCTATAAGTAACAACGGGTTTTGACCTGCAAGAAAAAGAAGGGTTAGATGAAGGTTCAGAAACCTTACCCATTGAAGCTTCTCCTTGCCGAGAGCTTTCGGCTGCCTTGGCGGCTTTTTCTTCATCTTGTCGATTCCCTTCTTCTTCAAGGGCAGCTCGTCTCTTGGCACCCATCTCACGGATCATTCCAAACCACTCTCGCGAACGTTTTCTAAACTGTTGAGCGACGGGTTTTTGGGTTTGGCGGACAGCAGTGGCGCAAGTGAACCTCCTTGGCATAGATGAACTCGGCATCTCCCTCGAACTAGCCGGCATTGCCAAAGAAGATGGAGTTGGAGCGTTGGACGTTTGGTTCATGACCGTCAGCAAGAATCCCGTGGGTCTCGTCCTTCGTGTGCCTTGCATGGGCAATTCGGGGTTCTCCTCTTGCCGTCGCACGCTTGCTTCTTCTTCGTGGGTTGCTTGTGCACTTTGAGATCGAGTGTCTTTGCGTGATGATGACGATCCTTGATTGTTCTTCATCTTCTTGCTTGTGGGTCTTTCGGTTTCACGATGGAAAGAATATGGAGAGTTGAGGGTTTGACTTGAATGCAAAGGGTTAGTGTTTGGTGAAGAGAAAAAGAACTTAAGTCAAGCTATTTATACTTTTCTAATTAGGTCACGTGCAAGTCAAACGATTTTCGTGACTCCCTTTTTATTCGAGCAAATGAGATCGCATTCCCAAATACACTGGGGAGAAATGTGATCGCATTTAAGTCAGTTTTTCTGCTTTTGATTTTTTTTCTATCTTTTCTCTTTTCCTTTGATTTCTCCTTTTCTCTGAAACACTCACAAACAAGTTAGAAAGCTCATGTGTTTAATCATGATTTATTTCTATTTTTTTAATTTAAAAAGAATTAAGAAAATGTTTTGATCAATTCAACTTCCAGGTAAGTCCCCAGGCAGAGGTGTTCCTTATGGTCAGCTTAAATACCTCAGCCTAGGCAGGACTTGCCTTAGACAAAGTTTCCTCTTGATCAAAAATCATTTATTCAAAACAAACTTACACTTTTCCTATTTTCCTGCTTTTCTCTTTTTAACACTAGACAGGGCACAAAATAACATGGACTTTTCAAAACTCCCAGGTAAATCCCCAGGAAAAGGTGTTCCCAATGGTCATCTTAAATACCCTTTCCTAGACAGGATTTTCCTAGACAGAGTTTTTACTCTAGTCCAGATATTTTGGAGTCGCTCTTATTAACCTAAGCCTCAACAAACTATACTAACAAAGTAATAACCGAACTGAAGGTGTTCATATAACACATGCGGAAGCAATTGAAGATCGAAAGCACTTAACCCTATTAATTTTACTCCTAAAGCATGCTGGTTCTAGAGAAAACAGAACATAGAGTTAGAGAGCACCAACCTTTTTGTAGCTCACTTGAGAGGAACTCCTTGTGTTGTTTTCTTCTCCTATCCTCCTTGGACAACCTCTAGCGTCTTCTCTACTATTCTCCGGGCCAAGAACGACTTGTGGGAGTCTATAGTAATAGGGAATGGGAAGGGAATGCTTGAAGGTACAAGCTCTTAAGAGATCAATGGAGGTGAGTGTATTTGAGAGTAAATTCCAACAGCATAACAGTAGGTAATTCACTCTCTTACCCTTTGAATCTAATTCAAGCTCTTAAATAGACCTCTTCCATGCAAAGACAAGCTTCATGAACCTAGACACATGGTGAAAATGCAACTCAAAGTGGATTCTAGGTGTTTAACTCACAACACATGCAACTAGTGCATGGTTGTGTTGTTTTCCACTATGCATCATCATGCAAGAGTGGGAATGCCACTAAATCCACTAAAATTTGAATCTTAATTCTGAATTTTCAGCTTGCAATTCATTCCAATTTCAATTCAAAATTGAAATTGATTTCTAGGCAATTAATTGGGACAATTCCAAGTAATTTTGACATGATTAATCCAATTAATCATTATCACCTAGTGCCATGAATTATATATGATTCCTAATACATATATATGGTATTTAAAACACTTGTAAATATCTTCTCTCTCAATTTCTAATTTAATTCATAATTAAATCATTGTGTCAAACACTTTTTACGATAATGCCCTATTTCCCGTTTTTGAACGATTCAAAGATACCTATCATTATGTTCTAAGCTTTAATCCGATATGAGCTAGTAGAGGGACCTAATGGACCTATAGATCATGGGCTCCAACGATTCGAGGCTAACCGACTAATCTCATTATCTAAGCTAGCCAACATTCGTTAACTACCGGGACACTCCACTATAGCCCAATAGTTGCACTCCCCTCACTATAGATATATTTCTGTCCACTTGATTTAACCATGTTCAGTAAGTCGTTCCTTCACAGATTGTTCGTAGCTATAGCTAGGTCAAATAACCGTTTTACCCCTATAGTACTTCTTGTTCCTTAAGTTCCACTAATCCTCTAATGAACAATCGGTTTGCGGTCCAACCATCAAACCTAAGTCCCTCTCGACCCAACGAGAGGGTGGAGCCCCATTGTTCAAGTCCTGGAGTTAGTACTTAAGGGAACAACCTCTCTGCTATCCCTGAAATGGGTAGGAGTGAATTCCGTCTTGCGAAACTATGTCCCCAGCTATCTATTCGATCTTATCCCCAAAATGGTAGGCTTGTTGAGTCGGAGATGCTGGCCACTCTCACCCATGCAGATGAAAGGATAATCTCGTATAAACAGGAGTTCATAGTTAGCTCAGGATTAAGAACGAGTTACCTAGGTCATCTATGAGAAATAGTCAGTTTCTTCAGTAAACGGTGTTATAAAGAGAAAGTGACTTATTTCGTGGTCCTGTCTTATGCAAACTCATTGCATAGGACGCCCCCACTCGCATGTCTCCACATGAACGACTTAGGATCTCATCGTTTGTACTTAATACAAAATGGGCCGCGTCCATAGTGCTACCAGGATAAGGCACCCAACCGTATCCTTATACTATAGACTATTTTGACTATAAACTTGAACTTGATCCTACGATATGTCCCTACATATAGTTCGAGTATTCATTTTATAGTCAAGGATCTTAGTTTATTGGATTTAGGTTAATCATTCGCAATTTACATATTCAATAACATCTTTTACTGAATAACTTCAATAACGACTTTATTGGAAATAGAAATATGTTTAACGATTTACAAACTACGAGTTTATAGGACATTTAACCCAACACGAACAATGCTAAACTTAACTAAGAAATCAAAAGAACAATGATTTATTGCATGAAACAAATTACTAAGCAAATGAATGGAAGCAGTAAGAAGTAAAGAAGAGCAAGAATTTCCCTAGTTCTTGGAAGATCTGTCCTCCATATCAGGGGTTTTAGGCTCATCCAGGTGGGATGATAAAAGTGGAGGGCAATTGAAGCTTCATGAGATGAGCTGACCAGGAACATCCGCTTGATAGCCTTATCCCTCACTCGAGCATAGGTCTAATAGTCCTTGTTCTACTCCTTTTCTGGATCTTCTTGTCTTCTTCTTGTCTCCTAACTTTATAAGCTTCCTGAAACATAAACAAACACATCAAAAAGTTCAAAAGCTCAAATATGTTTTATTTTTCTTTCTTTTTTTTTTTACTTTTTCTTTTTTACTTATTTAGGCAAAGAAAAAGAATGACTTAGCTGATCTCCAAAAGGGAGATTAAAGCTTTATTCCTACTTCTTGCACCACAAACTTTCATCTTGACCCTAGGTCTTGATAATGGACGAGATTTGAGTCTTAACTGAGGCGTTTTAATCATGGAGTGCTTAGTCTCTATTATTAGCTCACTCAATCTACTCTTGAATGTAGACTTTGCAGTCTCATCTTCTGCCACATATTGCCAATGTTCATCCTCCATGATTTCCTCTTTGATTTCTTCCTCGAATAACATTTTCTGCAAGCTACAACAAGTAAAAGAATCAATAGGATTAAAATCAAGCCATCCATTCATTTCCTCAGGGTGTTCTAATACCTGGAGCACATCGAAGTTCACTTGCTGCGAAGCGACATCTGCATGGCTCATTGCAACTTCTTTTTCTGGTGCCTTCTCTTTTTGAGGCGATTCTTCTTTAATTACTTCTTTCTCTATTGTCTCCTCAGTATTTTCAAGTGCTGGAATGCTTCTTGCTTCTATTGGGAGTTTAGGGTCTTCATGCTCCAATCCACTTTGAAATGTTATCTCCTTGTATTGCTCTTGTGCTTCTTGTTCCACATTCTCATTGTTGTCAGTCAAGATTTCTTGTAGATTTTTTTTTCAATTCCTCTATCAATTGACCTACTTGAATCTCCAAGCTCTTTATTGAGGCATCATTCCTTGCCATGTATTCTCTTATGAGTTCTTCCAAGCTAGTTGACATTTGTGGTTCCATCTCTTGTTGCATCTCTTGTTGGGCATACTGATCTTGATATTGGTTTTCAAGAGTAAACAGACATTCTTGCTCCAAATGAGGTGTTGGATTATTGTTGCTAAAATCTTGCTGGTGTTGCAACCATCCTTGGTAAGGATTGAAAATAGGACTCTGGTTGTCTGGTTGCCCTGTATAATAAGGATTAGATGGGCAAGTTTCAAACAAAGAATGAATCTTAGCACAATAAACACAAAAGAAATTAGAGTGGCAAGCCATTGATGTGATTTGTGCACTCAATGTTGTGATGATGTCTTCTTCCACATGTGGGTTATTTTGAGCTATCAAACCCTTCGGCTATGTTTATCTCCTATCGCCTTTTTCCTTTTCTTTTTCTTTTTTTTTCGGCCAACAGGAGGGTCGACTCCGGGTAGATCTATTAGAAGTTCTCGAGTGTAAGAAGCTTCTTAAAGATGTTCCCGTGCGCTCAACTCCTGTTGCTCTTTCCTTCTATCTCAAGGTCTAGCTCGACGAGACAATGCTCTTTGCTCATGCACCAACTTCAACCTACAAAAGAAACTGCAAGCCAAAGTTAGATTTCCTTAAGACAGAAATGCGGTCGCAATCTGATCGCAATTTCAAAAACAAAACGGGTTTCACTTTTGGTCCCCGGCAACGGCGCCAAAAACTTGGTGCGTGAGTGAACTGAATGGATGGAATGTGAGATAAGATGGATAATAATAAGAAAGAAATATTCAGCCAACACTTAAGTGCAAGTATACACTATCGCACGTAGTAATAAAAAAAACCTCAGAAAGTATTCCAAGGGTATCGATCCCACGAGGACTAAACTGGAAATTCAGATTTGATGAAGAAATTGCTCAAATGATTGCTTTTGAAAAAGGTAACCAAAGAAAATAAGTTGATTGATTGGGTTTTTGAAAAGATAAACAAAACAAGCAATAAAATAATAAAGAATAACAATAAGATAAAACGAGGTATTCAACATGGATTCATCCCTAAGGTAACAACCATACTTATGCAATATCTAACTTAAGTGTATTTAATGCATTGGGTCAGATTTAACTTCCTTTTGGCCCTTGTTTCCAAAAACCGTAAGAAGGCTAAACGAGTACCGTTATGCCCATTTTTGGGACTCGACTCCGACATAGATCATTCACGAATGCAACCTATAACCCTATAGTCGATATAGGGTGCCTTAGGCAGCTTGTCCTATACCGCAGAATAATCTCTTTCGAGTTTTTTCTCCTATATCACCTTTATGAGAACCGATATTGTTTGTCCCTTTCGAGATCAAACTCACGTAGCATGCAAAGTCTAAGTGATCAAATTAAACTCAACAAGATTAGAGTGATAATCAATAAAGAATGACATGCATTAAACACAACTTAAGCAAATAGAACACTTTCAAGCCATTAAACCCTAAGGGAATTCACCACATTGAACCCCTCAACAGGATTTAGCTACTCATGATGGGATAAAAAGCAACTGAACACATTTTCATTGGAATAATAATGTAAACAATACAGAGTAATGAAAAGATTCAAGAGTTGGAAATAAAGGAGATAGCTAAATATTATGGGTTTTTTTGTTTACACAATCCTTCTAGAGTTCGCTAAGACACTCCACTCTCTCACTTTTACAAGATGGGAATAGGTGAAACTCTCTACAAACCACAAGGTTTGATGTCTAACTCTCTCTCGGGTTAGAATTTGGTCATCTAAGAAGGACCTCGGGCATCCCTAGTCATTGGCTAGAGCCAAGGTTCTATCACCACCCTTTTCTTCCAAGTGAGTTCTGCTTGGATTTGACTTCGAATCTCGAGCTTATATAGTGTAGAAAGTGGTTGAGGAGCTGCGAAATAGGTGCTGGAAGGTTGCCCAGTCAGTTTCAGGGTCAAAACAACCGGTTAGGTGCGAAGAAGACTCGTCAACAACGACCCGTGTGCGACTCGGAACGGCCTCTGTTTTTCTAGAAATGCTGTCGCATTTCATTTTTCCCTTCCCTGAAATGCGGTCGCATTTCATTTTTGCCTTCCCAGAAATGCAGTCGCATATCTGGGGAATTCCAACTTTTCCTCTGTTTTTCTGCACAGCAGCAAACTAAGTCAAATTCTCTTAAAATCAAGTCTTTTTAAGCATAAATGAGTTAAATTTGACAAAACTAATTCTCAACACCCTAACTTATCAAATGAAGCATAATTTGAGCTCGGGAATAGTAAATTGACCTAAACACTCAATATTTGACCAAGAAATGAGCTAGATATAAGGGTAAAATAGGTATATTTTTTACCCTTATCAGTTTACAAAAGAATTATCAACAGTTCAGTAGCTTTTCTGGTGTTGTATGTAGATGATATTCTTCTCATTGGGAATGATGTAGAATATCTAGCTGACATTAAAAAATGGCTATCGACTGAGTTCTAAATGAAAGATTTGGGTGAAGCTCAGTATGTTCTAGGGAATCAAATTATCAGGAATCGTAAGAACAGAACGTTAGCCCTGTCTCAAGCATCATATATAGACAAGATGTTGTCTAGATATAAGATGCAGAATTCCAAGAGGGGTTTACTACCCTTCAGGCATGGAGTTCATTTGTCTAAGGAACAGTGTCCTAAGACACCTCAAGAAATTGAGGATATGAGACGGATTCCATATGCTTCAGCTATAGGGAGTCTTATGTATGCCATGTTGTGTACTAGGTCTGACATTTGTTATGCAGTTGGGATAGTCAGCAGGTACCAGTCCAATCCAGGGTTAGACCACTGGACTGTAGTTAAAAACATCCTCAAGTATCTTCGGAGAACAAGGGACTATCAGCTTGTGTATGGCTCTAAGGATTTGATCCTTACAGGATACACAGACTTTGACTTTCAGACTGATAAGGATTCTAGGAAATCAACATCAAGGTCGGTATTTACCCTGAACGGGGGAGCTGTAGTCTGGCGTAGCCTCAAGCAAGGATGCATTGCAGACTCCACCATGGAGGCCGAATATGTCGCTGCTTGTGAAGCAGCTAAGGATGCTGTATGGCTACGGAAGATATTGATGGATTTGGAAGTTGTTCCAAATATGAACTTGCCAATCACCCTTTACTGTGATAATAGTGGTGCAGTGGCAAATTCTAAAGAACCTCGCAGTCACAAAAGAGGCAAGCACATAGATCGCAAATATCATCTAATCAGAGAGATCGTGCAACGAGGGGACGTGATCGTCACGAAGGTAGCCTCTGCGCACAATATTGTTGATCCATTTACGAAGACTCTCACGGCTAAAGTGTTCGAGGGTCATCTAGAGGGTCTAGGTCTGCGAGATATGTACATAGACTAATCTAGGGCAAGTGGGAGAAGTGTAATGGGTATTGTGAATGCCCTAGTTTATTGTATTTATCTGTATTTGTACTTTTCATGTATTATACAGTATTAATACAAACTACTATTCCTACTTCAATGATTATTCATTCACTTTTGATTGTTGATGTACATTGCCCACTAGAGTTTTTAGTTCAAGTGGGAGTTGTTGGGTTTTATGCCCTAAAACTCGTAGATAGTAAATGAAACAAATTAATCGATCTCAATAAAGCATTATTTGAGTAATTCAGTAATTTGGTTATTGAATAATTGAGTTTGCATTAATAAACCCTAAATCCAATAAACTAAGATCCAAGGTTGTTTAAATGAAAGTTGGACTAGTCTGTAGGGACATACAGGGATCGGTGTCCAAGTAACAACCTAAAAGGTCTATAGTATAGGGATAAGGTTGGGTACCTTATCCTAGTGACACTATTTGATACGACCCACCTTGTATTCGATACAGATGCAATGATCCAAAGCATCCATGTAGGAGACATGCGGGTGGGGGTATCCTATGCAATGAGTTTGCATAAGACCGGACAGCGAAATAGTAACCACTAGATGTAACGCTGTTATGAACCCTTTGGGTTGAGACATAAAGATGTTCTCTTCAAGATTATCATTCAAAAAGGTAGTCTTGACATCTATTTATCATATTTCATAGTCATAATATGTGGGTATGGATAAGAGAATTCTTATAGACTTTAGCATAGTAACATGAGAAAATGTTTCCTCATAGTCAACCCCTTCTCTTTGGGTAGTCTAGCTTTGAAAGTCTGTACTTTCCCAGCTGCATCTCTCTTTCTCTTATAGATCCATTTGCACCCAATGGGTTTTACCCCTTCAGGTAGATCTACAAGCTCCCATACTTGATTGAAGTACATAGACTCCATCTCAAGGTCCATTGCTTTGACCCATTGGTTTTTATCCATGTCATTCATTGCCTGACGATAAGACAATGGATCATCAACACCATCATCAAGTATGACGACCTGAGTTTCAGTCAAACCCAAGTAACGATCAGGTTGTAATACAACCCTCCCACTGTGTCGAGGCTCTCTCACTATTTGAGAGGGACGAGGTCGACCAGATCGAAGAGCGGGCTCCTTCATCAACTCTTGTGGAAGGACTTGCTTCATCAACAACTCTTGTTAACTCTTCTGTAGCTTCTCCTAATACTAACTTACTGCGTGGTTTGTGATTTCTCATGTGGTCTTCCTCCAAGAGAGTGGCAATTGTCGATACAAAAACCTTGTTTTCTTGTGGGTTGTAGAAAAGACCACCTCTCGTTTCCTTAGGGTAACCAACAAATTGGCACAGTTTCTAACAAAGTTCCATTTTCATAGGATTTGTCACAAGCACATGTGCTAGACAACCCCAAATACGGAAGTAACGCAAACTAGGTTTATGCCCCCTTCAAAACTCGAAAGGTGTTTCAGAAACGCTTTTCGAGGGAATATTGTTCAAAATATGAACTGCAGTCTCTACTGCATACCCCCAGAACGAGTTAGGTAATTGAGCATAGCTCATCATTGAGCGAACCAAGTCCAACAGGGTTCTATTTCTCCTTTCTGATACACCATTTTGTTGAGGTGTACCACGTGTTGAGAGTTGGGATTGGATTCCATGTTCTATCATATAATTGTGGAATTGTTGATCCATATACTCTCCAACTCGATCTGAACGAAGTGTTTTAATAGTCTTACCTAATAGGTTCTCAACTTCAGCCTTAAACTCTTTAAACTTTTCAAGAGCTTCATACTTTTGACCCATTAGATATAAGTAACCATATCTTGAACAATCATCTATAAAAGAGATGAAGTATTCATACCCTCCTCGAGCCTTTACATTCATTGGACCACAAAGATCCGAATGGGTGAGAGTAGCCAATTCGCCGACTCAATAAGCCTACCATTTCAGGGGCAAGACCGAATGGGGGCTGGGAACATAACAGTACAAGATGGAATTCACTCCTTCCCCTATTGGGGTAAGTAGATGTGTGTTCCCTTAAGGGCTTATTCTAGAGCTTGAACAAAGGCACGTCGTCCTCTCCTAGCTTGAGAGGAACTCCTGTTTAGTGGTTGGACCCTAAACAACTTGTTCATTAGAGGAATCAGTGGTACTTAAGGAACCAGAGGTAACCTAGGGGTAAAACGGTAATTTGACCCAGTTGGTGTTACGAAGACACGTGAAGGATTGACTTACTGCTTGGTCGATATCCGTGGACACAGAAATATTCTATAGTGAGGAGAGTGCAGCTGTGGGTCTTTAGTGGAGTGACCCACAGTTAACGAATGTTGACTAAACTTGGTCAATGAGTTTGGCCAATTAGTCTCGTATCGTTGGAGCTTCTGATCTGTAGGTCCATTAGGTCCCACTGGTAGCTCGTAAAGAGACTTGAGGCAATTAAGTATAAATTGTAAATTGAAAGTGTTCAATTTATTTGGGGAATCGTATAATGTATATTGATGCATTATAATATAAAGTTTATGAAACTTTATAATATAATTTTTGAATTAATTTCAAAAATTAATTCTTGAGAGAAAGTATTTGAAAGAGTTCAAATAAATTTAATATGAATTGGATTCATATTAATTTTAATTTTAATAAAATCCCTAAGATTAAATATATGATATTTAATTGGGTAAATTAATTAATTATGGAATTAATTTTTTATTTATTAAAATTAGAGACCTTTTCCTATTAGGAAAGAAAATATTTGAAAGAGTTCAAATAAATTTAATATGAATTGGATTCATATTAATTTTAATTTTAATAAAATCCCTAAGATTAAATATATGATATTTAATTGGGAAATTAATTAATTATGGAATTAATTAATTATTTATTAAAATTAGAGACTTTTTCCTATTAGGAAAAGGTCCCTTTTCCTATTAGGAAAAAGGTCTTGGCCTTTACTATATATAGGACCCCTGGGGTGGGGTGAAAGGCATCTCATTCATTCTCCTACTCTCAGAGAATTCTCCCAAAGGCTCCCACAAGTCTCCTGCCTCTAGAAGTCTCAGAGTCATACCGGTGTAGCCATAGTGGTGGTGTTCGCACTAGTTCGTGATTAATTCACAAGCAATTGGTGAATTTAATCTGAGTCGTCAACGAGAGTAAGTAATTTGCTACTTTATAAATTAGATTTAGATCTAATATTTTTTTTTGTATGCTTAGCCTTAATATATATTTAGAATAGTTCTAATATTATTGCCAATGTATCGGTATTTTAGATTAAACAAAATTAATTACGAATCGGTCCCAATCATGCTTCCGCTTTACGGAATTATGGAATTCCAATCCTTCAGTCTTGACATCCATTCAAAATGGACAAGAGTTCTAACAGACTTTAGCATGACGACAGGAGATAAGGATTCCTTACAGTCCCCTGTTTTTGGGTATAACCCTTTGCCACAAGTCTAATCATAAGATTACGTCTCGTTTCTTCTTGTAGATTCATTTGCAATCCATAGGCGTTACCCCACATTAGATAGATCTACAAGATCCAGATGGAATTGAAATCACAGATTTTAATTCCGGGTCCACTGCTTTAATCCATTGGTCCTTGTTAACATCATTCATTGCCTTGCTTTAAGACAATGGATCCTCAATGCCATCATCAGGTATGACAATCTGGGCTTCAGTTAAGCCCATGTAACGGTCAGGTTGTAGAACAACCCTCCCACTACATCGAGGCACTCTCAACTCTTGAGATAGATGTAACTAACCAGTTGTATCGGTCCTATCAACAACTCTTGTTAAAGGTTCAACATTATCAACAACCCTTGTTGACTTATCAACAACTCTTGTTGATGTTTCTGTAGCTTCATTAGTTAATTTACTTAAAACGACTTTTTATTTTGTGGCTTATTATTTCTCATGTGGTCTTCTTCTGAGAATGTAGCATTTGTCGGTACAAATTCTTTATTCTCTTGTGGATTGAAGAAGTATCCACATCTCTCGTTTCCATGGGGCAGCCTACAAATAGGTATACTTTTGAACAGTGTCCCAAAAATAACGTAAACCACTTTTACGCTTTATCCACAAATCAAAAGATGTTTCATAAACACATTTTTTTTTATGGAATCTTGTTCAAAATACACACTGCACTCAACACTGCATGACCCTAAAACGAGTCAAGCAAATGAGCATAGCTCAACATGGAATGAACCATATCCAATAGGGTTCTATTTCTCCTAAATGAGATTTAGGGTGTGATCCCATGTACTATCAAATAGTCCTGGAATCTCAAATCCCTATACTCAACACTTTGATCAGATCGAAGTGTTTTATCATCTCACCTAACAAGTTTTCAACTTCAGTCCTAAGCCCCTTCGAATATCTCAAGAGCTTCAGACTTAAGTTGCATTAGGTAAAGATACTCATACCTTTGAATAATCATCCAAAAGAAATGAATTATTAATGCCCTCCCACTGCCTTAACATATTGAACCACAAGGATCCAAATGTACAAGCTCCAAGGGCTCTTTGACTCTTAGATCTTTTCCAGTAAAAGACCTATCAGTCATATTGCCCATAAGACATGACTTACAAGGTAGTAGAGAGTCATCTTCTAACTCGCTTAGAAGTTCACTCTTGACCAATCTCCCATTCAAATTGAGATTAATATGGTCTACCTTAAAACCAAAGAAAAGTATTTTCCTTTAGGAGAAATCCTTTGCCTCTTTTCACATTGAGTAGTAGCAGTCTTAAACAACCCAGTGTTCATGACTGCTTTACTCTTGATTAATCTTAAAACATTTAGGTTACTTTCCAGTAAAGCTAAACAAATGTCAACTCCCTTTCTTGAAACAAAAACTGCGTTAGCAGAGAAAGGTAAAGAGTAACATTATTCCAGCAAATAAGACACAGAAATCAAATTTCTTTTGATCTTAGGAATTAAATACACATTATCTAATAATATGTATTTTCTCCCACTGAGAAAAATAACTTAATGTTCCCCACTGATATAGCCAAAATAACCTCTCTAATTCTAACTTTGAGAGTTATTACACAAGCAGCGAGCTCTTGCCAGGAACTTATTCCTTTAAAAGAAGAACACACGTGATTTGTGGCCCCTGAATCAAGTATTCAGGGAGAATCACTATTCTTCACTAATCACGTTTTCAAGACAGGTAAATGAAAATTACGGTCTTGAACAAGTTCTCTTTTTGCTAAGCAAGGTTCTATGTCATATTCACCAAGAACAATTCTTAATGAATTAAACATATGGGGCATGAGGACATTCCTCAGTTAAGAATCATCCTAGACTTATTTACCACAATTTGTCGTTTAAGCTTGTTGTATTATCGTTATTTATAAAATGACGTAAGACAATACACATAAAATTATTATATAATTGCTGAAGTAACAAATTACTTGTATTATTAATTGCACTAACCCATTACAAATAATCCAATCAAATTCTGCAAAAACAAATAAGCAATCAAAGAAACCCTATAAAACTATTGATTTAGATTTTGCAACGATACTTCAAAGGTTTAGAACAACAGCCACCGAAGGGTGGTCAGCTACTCCTCCTCTGATTTGAGACAATCACAACCAAACTCTAACACCAGAACAACTCATATTCCGTTAGCGTTTAGTTACCGTTGTTCGGTCAAGGGTTAGTTAACACATTTAACTCATCCCCGTAAGTGTAACCCTCTCACTTTCAGATCTCAGAGGCATGCACCAACAGGCTACCGAAGGGAAAGACAATTGTTGGTGATTAGCCTAAGTGACCCTATCCTATTCAGGAGTTCACAGTATTCTGAATCCTATGATCAGGCCCTCCGAAGGGATGGTTGCGCCAGGACAACCTGCAGGCGGATCATAGGACTCTCACGGTGCGAACTAGGGGCGGAGACCGAGGGATACTTTGACACGTGTCCCGCTCCCACTTACTCTAGACATTTTTTCCATTCACCTTGTTATTGATTCATGCAAACACTTTCCGAAGGGAGGCCGCTCCTAAGGCGACTCGAAGCCGAGCATGAACCTCACGTTGTGAATATAGGGACGTAGGAGCAAACTTGATTTAAATCTCATTTTGTAATTTTCCTCCCACTGAAAATGTCCTAAGGTTAGTTTAGGGTTGTTTAACTTAGATAAAATTCGGCTAAGTCAATCTATCTAAGTCTGATCCTATTATAACAATTATGGAAAGGATTCAACCACAATGTTTTAGGTGAATTAAACTTCTTTTAATAAACCCAACATTGCAAGTCAACATTACTATGGTTAATTCAACTCAAGGTTCGGGTCAGTTCCCAGGTAGGAGGTGTTCCGTAAACCGTCAACTTAAATACCCCCAACCTTAGACAGAACTTTACCGAGAGAGTTCCCTTATAACCACAGTAATGTAAGGTCTTTACTCTAAAGATCTAGGTGCATTAAACACTTTTAACAAACCTAGTGACATTGCATGCTAACATTTAACTATGATTAATTCAACTCTGGTATTCCAGGTCAGTTCCCAAGTAGGAGGTGTTCCGTGAACCGTCAGCTTAAATACCCCCAGCCTTAGACAGAACTTAACCGGTGGAGTTCCCTTATAATCATAGTAATGTTTTTCCTACTTTGTCAATTAAAACTAATTTTAATTCTTAGTAAGAATTACCGTTTTACCCCTGTGTTACATCTGTCTCCTTAAGTACCAGCGCTCCTCTAATGAACAACCTGTTTATGGTCCAACCATTAAACAGAAAGTCCCTCTTGGGCCAGTGAGAAGGCGGGATCCCTTTGTTCAAGTCCCGGAGTCACCACTTAAGGGAACACTCATCTACTTCTCCTAGAAGTGGGAAGGAGTGAATTCCTTCTTGTGTTGTCATGTCCCCAACCTCCCACTCGGTCTTGTCCCCAAAAAGGAAGGCATATTGAGTCGGCGTATTGGTCACTCTCACCCATGCTAATCAAAGGATAATCCCTCATGAGAAGGAGTTCATGACACACTCAAGATTAAGACTGAGTTACCTAGGTCATCCTATTGAAACAATAACCTAACTAGTTAACGGTGTTATATCTAGTGGTTTACTATTTCGTGGTCCGGTCTTATGCAAACTCATTGCATAGGATACCCCCGCTCGCATGTCACCTACATGGATGCCTTGGATCAATACGTCTGTATCGAATACAAAGCGGGCCATATCACATAGTGTTACCAGGATAAGGTACCCAGTCTTATCCCTGTACTATAGACCTTTTAGGTTGTTACTTGAACATCGATCCCCATATGTCCCCACATACTAGTTCAAGTTACATACAAACAACCTTGGATCTTAGTTTATTGGATTTGGGTCAAATTGTGCAATATTTAACAATAACACTTTATTGTAGAAACTCAATAACACTTTATTGAAACAAGTATACAATTTGTTTACATTCACTATCTACGAGTTTTAGGGCATAAAACCCAACAACATCTCCCTGAGAGATCCCATTATCTCTCTAGCGGTCTCAAGGGGTTCACATTTCTTGGCAAGAACATCAGACAAACTTGCCAAGATACAGTCTCGTTATCATTAGCCTTAACCCATCGATCATATGCGTCTCTAGCCGCCTGAGACGCGTTGCGAGCAGGGACAGAAGGACACTCCTCCAATAAGACAAACCGTAAATCGTCGACAATTAAAATCATATTTAATGTTGATAACCACGTAGAATAGTTTTCGCCCGTAAATTTTTCGTTTTTAAGCAGAGTAATAATTGAGGAAGACATTGCTGAAAAAACAAACATTTACCGTATTAGTTATCTTTGCCTTAACCCATATGTTGCCTTCTAGAGTGGGGTAAAAATATGGTAAAAATGCTCTCTAGAATACTATGCAAGTGCACATAGTCTACAGCAAGTGATAAGCAATTTATCGTATCCACGAGGTTTTGAATAGCTTCCACTCTACCTATTTTATGTAACTTTTTAACGGTTTCAAGGTTGTTAAAATGATTGATTTTGAAATAATGCTGAAGCAAAAGAAATAACAGAGCAGAATGTAAACGGATAAAGCAGACAGATTGGAAACAGCCATTGGTCAGGATTTCTGTAATTGTTTTAAAGGATGCCCTAGCAATAATATTGATTAGACAATTCTCTTGCAGTCTTATCAGCAGGATCCTCCCGAAACTCTGGATTTTTTGGAATGTGTTTAAACTCCAATGACGTGATACCGATCAAGCACTACGTGGCTGGTTATCCCTAACTCAGTTACTAGCGTCCACCAACACATAATGGTCTAGTGTGATTAAATGTCACACACCTCTCAAATCATCCCTGAAACTAAGAGGTGATATACATACAGGCTGGCCAGGCGGGCACAAAATAGAAATAGACACAACAAATAATCAAGATGCTCAAATCAATATCAATTGCATAGAGAATGAAGCACGACAATTACATAGATCCTAACCAACACCTAAGTAAATTTAGTTCATGGAGTACAAGGTAACACATGCTACAATCTGAGTATGTGCATTCATAACTACAAGAAATTTACAAGAAACGGTTAATTCCCTTGAAGATATCCGTAGTTGATGGTCTTCTTGAGGTCTCCAATCGTTCCTCCTTTATTCGGCTTCCAAAGATGGAAAGTAAGCCTCCAAGAATGGAATTAGACTTTCTTCTCTCGAATGATTTGACTAGGGACGGCTACTTCCTTTTATAGAGTGGAGTCAACCCTAATTAGGTCAAAGATTACACGTGGAAGGCTCTCCAAGCATCCTAGATCCGAGATTGGTTCAGCTAACGCCACCTCATTAATGAATCACGTGCGGCTCACGTGGCAGTTTTGCTCCATGCTTTGCTAGATCACGGATTTTGCTCCCTTAAGTCGCTCAGCATTATTTTCTGCACAAAATAACTTCCAAAGCATCCATTCTTCTAAATGGGTTAAAACATATAATATTCATTTAAAAACAACCTATTTGGCACAAATGACACACAAATCACTATAGAAATAAGGCCTAACTAACTCCCTTTTGGAGAGTTATCACCATCACACAAGCAATACAAACAATTGCATACATCCAATCAATTTTGAAAACAAACAAGCAAAGAACCTTAACAAACTATTGATTAAGTTTTGCAACGATGCTTTAGAGGTCTAGAGGAACAGCCACATAAGGGTGATCAGCTACTCCTCATCTAAAATGAGACAAATCTCAGTCAACTCTAATTCCAGAATAACTCATATTCCTATAGACGTTAACCACCGTTGTTCGGTCAAGGACTTGTTAACACATTTAACTTATCCCCGTAATTGTTACCCTCCCACTTTATGATCCCAAAGGCACTTACCAACAGGCTACCGTGAGGAAAGACAACTGTTGGTAATTAGGGTAAGTGACCCTATCCTTTTCAGGAGTTCACGGTGTTCTGAATCCTATGATCAGCCCCTCCGAAGGGGTGGTTGCTCCAGGGTAACACAGGCGAATCATAGAACTCTCACGGTGTGACCTAGGGGTGGAGACCGAGGGATACGTTGACACGTGTCCCGCTCCCAAGTACTATGGACACTTTCCCCATTCACCTTGTTATTGACCCATGCAAACACTTTTCGAACGGAGGCCGCGCCAAAGGCGACACGAAGCCGAGCATGGATCTCACGTTGCGAATATAGGGACGTAGGAGCAAAACTTGATTTAAATCCAATTTTTGTAATTTTCCTCCCACTAAAGTGACCTACCATATATTTTAGGGTTTATTAAACTTAGATAAATCTGGCTAAGTCAATCTATCTAAGTCTAATCCTATTATAACTATTATAATAAGATCTTTGATCTAGCTTCTAGGTGAATTAAACATATTTAATTAACCTAGTGACCATATAATCTAACATTAAACTATGATTAATTCAATTCCGGTGTTCCGGGTCAGTTCCCAGGTAGAGGGTGTTCCGTAAACCGTCAACTTAAATACCCCCAGCCTTAGACAGAACATCACCGGTAGAGCTCCCTTATAATCATAGTAATGCTTGTCCTACTTAGTTGATTAAAACTATTTTAAAATTAAGTAAGATATTTTTCTAATCCTATTAGAATGTGACATTAGGTCTAATTAATTTTAACTCATTAAAATTAACCAATTTAACCTATGGTCCTATGTTTGCATGCATCTCTTGATTATAGATTGACGGTTTCTAATCATTAATTTTAAACTATTTCAAATTTTAATGATTAGTCCTATAATCATGCATACTATAGTTTAAAGCAATTAACAATCATATTCAAGTTAATTAATTAAACTATATAATTTGCATTGCATGAATTTAATATAACCATTATATTAAAACTATGGATGTTTCATGCTCAATGCAACGTTGATTTTCGTGTTAATAATTATAACATTTATATTATTTGCCAATCAAGTAAATCAAACAAGCATGTTGCAAACAACATTTTAAATATAACTATTATATTCAACTATGTAATTGCATGCATCATGCTATTCCATTTTCATGTATTTAATATAACTCACATACATTAAATAACTCATGAAAATCATACATGCATTTCCATCCATACATTATAACTAATTATAATATATAAAAATGCATGAGCAAGCTTTATAACCTAAGGTGAGATTTCTAATATGACATCCATAAAGCATATTAAATAGCTAATGAACCGGTTTAATATTGGTCCCTAGAATAAAATAAAGCAAAATTACATTAATTAAGCAAAATTATATCCTATTAAAGTCTTCTGTCGCTCCAGAACAAAGCTGAACCACCCGAACCGCCTCGATCAGACTCCAAAAACCCAAACCGCTCCAAAATTGGGCTGAACCGGACCAAATCGGTCCCAGTCCAGCCCAAACCGGCGAACCAAACTGGTGTGTGCATGTAACCACACGTGACGTAGCCTTAAATCACGCCGCATGTCTTCGCGTGAGCGTCTGGAGACCATTCTAGGTAGATTCCAGCGGCTGTTCATCTGTTTTTGGTTTCGTTTGGTCGTGATCTTCATCAGCAATCAACCTAATTCTAGACCCGGACTTACAAAGACTCGATTTACATAACTATGCCCAAAACGCAGGGGCCCTTACATGATCATATCATTGAAAATTACACAAATCTACGACCAAAATAAACCAAAACAGTGTAGGGATAAAGCCCAAATGCACCGGAAATAATCATAAAACCACACTGTGTTTTCTCAAGATTAAAATATCGTTACAATTTGCAAAGGCATTTTACAGCAGAATAATACATACATAAACCATGCTGTAAAACTAAATAAAACATGCCTTAAAAACATAAGGAAGAATTTAGATCTAATCTAAATTGGATCCTAATGATCCTAGATCAAGAAAACTTACTTTGAATGACGTTCTTGATCCGTTTCACCAAAACCTCCTTGATTTTATGAAAATTCCAGCAGCAAGTAACCCTTGTTTTCGCAGCAAATCCCACACGAACACCACCACGAGGATTCACCAATGGACTCTGAAGGATATGATGAGGGAGATTGTGGGATCTCTTTTTCTCTAAGGAATATCGTTGAGAGAATGAAAAGAGCTTGGAGTTTTCCTTAGGAGAGTTTTCTGTAGAAACAGAAGCCACACGATAAGAAAAATAATGCTCACTAAAAAAACTCCATAACTCCCTCCTAAGTAGGCGTGAAGGGGAGTAACCGTAGGTCAAATACCCACACGTTACTTTTAACTGATCAAATATCAGTTATTAAAATTCATTTTAATTAATTAGATAATTAATTAAATTAAATTAAAATAAGTTATTTAATTCATAATTAGATAACCAACTCATTTAAACCATATTTAAATGATTATCCTTCACATAACCTATGGTTTTAATGCAATTAAATTAAATCAAAACAAGCAATTGATTAATTCATTAATCAATCAATATTATAATTAAACATCATATATTTAATTATAATTCTCTCAAATAAACTATAGTATTGATGTACATCCAATGCACATTAATTATAACCTATAGTTTTAATATGAACCAAATTCATATTTCATTTTACTATTCGAACCCTTTCGAATATTTAATCTTTCCTTAGAAATTAACCTCAAGACCTTATAAGAGTCATCGGTGGGACCTAATGGACCTACAGATCAGAAGCTCCAACGATGTGAAATTAATTGGCTAAACTCATTAACCAAATTAATCAATATTCGCTAACTGTGGTTCACTCCACTATAGAACCACAGCTGCACACTTCTCACTACAAATATATTTCTGTGTCCACGGATGTCGACCGTCAACAGCAAGTTAGCCCTTCACGTGTGTTCGTACCCCAGCTAGGTCAAATTACCGTTTTACCCCTGGGCTACCTCTTACTCCTTAAGTACCAGTGCTCCTCTAATGAACAACTTGTTTGAGGTCCAACCATCAAACAGAAGTCCCTCTCGTGCCATAAAGAGGGTAGGGCCATTGTTCAAGACCCGGAGACACCACTTAAGGGAACGCACCTCTACTTACCCAAATGTTGGGAAGGAGTGAATTCCATCTTGTAAAACTATGTTCCCAGCTCCCCACTCAGTCTTGTCCCCAAAATGGTAGGCATATTGAGTCGGCGAGCAGGCCACTCTCACCCGTACAAATCAAAGGACAATGCCTCATGGACAGGAGTCCATAATCCACTCAGGATTAAGGCCAAGTTGCCTAGGTCATCCTAGTGAAATATAAACCGAGCTAACTAACGGTGTTACAGTTAGTGGTTAACTATTTCTCGGTCCGGTCTTTGTGCAAACTCATTGCACAGGATACCCCCACTCGCATGTCAACTACATGAACGCGTTGGATCAATACGTTTGTATCAATATACAAAGTGGGTCATATCCATAGTGTCACCAGGATAAGGTACCCAGCCTTATCCCTATACTACAGACCCTTTAGGCTAAAACTTGAACATCGATCCCCATATGTCCCTACATACTAGTTCAAGTCTCATTCTATTAGCCTTGGATGTTTAGTTTATTGGATTAGGGTTGATAACACAAGATATAATACAAACATTGAATAATACATCATTTTTATTAATGTTCGGTCAAATGTACATTTACTATCTACGAGTTTTAGGGCATAAAACCCAACAAACAGTTCATAGCAAACCAATTACATTCAAAATGCATTATCCCACCTATATAGCTAATCGCAAATTTCAATTAAAATAAAACCAACAAAGTTGGCTCTGATACCAATTGAAGGGATGAGAGCCCTTACGCAGTGAAAAAGATCAGAGATCAAAACACTGTGTTTTAATTTAATCGAAATACCAATACGATTAGCAAAATTCACAGCAACATATACCGTATAAAAGGCTGTAAAAATAGGTTGTAAAACATGTTGATTTATTAATTAAAACCTAAATCTAATCAAGGTTTTATCTTAGGAATCAATTAGGAAACAAGAAGACTTACTCACGATGCTGTTCTTGACCGAAACTCCTTCTCCTTGGAATTTTGCAGAAAGTAGAGCAGCGACAAAGAACTTCTTTGCTGGAAAAAACTCCACGAACACAACCACAGAGGTTCAGCCGGTATTCTCTAGGGATCTTTTGTGAGGTTTGCTTGTGGGAGCAACCTTATCTCTAAGGGAATGGGAGGATTCTTTCTCTGTGTTATCTGAGAACGAGAGAGACTGAGAGTGAGAGATTGTGTGAAGTGATCAATGAGGAATAACCAACGCCTGAATACCCTCCCTAATGAAGGGATAAAATCCCTTGCGCAGCGGAATTAAATTAGACCAACAACTCTATTTTTAATTAGGATTAAAATATCATACATTGGCAAAATTACTGCATACACAAATAAATCGATCTACTGTAATTTAAGGCTACGCATGTTTTTCTTTAAAAAAATTAAATCTAGAATTTAATCATAGATTAGATACATGGAAGAAAAGGATCAGAGGAACTTACTCTCGATGTGACTCTGATCAAATTTCGCCAAATCTCCTGGAAGGTTCTCTTCTCTGCAAATCACGCCAAGAACACCACCAATAGGTAGCACCAGTATATCTCCTATGAATAACGAGAAAGAGGCTTGTGGGAACCTTTTGGTTAAGGGAATTTTGGGAGAAAACCTTTTTTTTCTTGAGAGAATTCTATGATCAGAGAGCGTAATCCAGAAAAAAATGAATCATCTCCTATCATATGCCTACATGCCTGGTTAGAGGGAAAATCACCAACTTCATCACGTCGTGAGGCCTACGGTTAGGAGGGAAGACCGCATAAAATGATGCTGAAGGAGTGAATAACACTCATGCGGAAGCGTTAGCGGATCTTAGGCACCGATTTTCATTAATTTCATGGATTAAAAGCATGCTTAAATAAGAACGAAAACAGAGCACTAGAAAACTTAACTTTGAAGCAAGAATTCGTGAGCTCTCTTGGATGATTCTCTACACGATCACTTCATGGACGACCACCAAGATCTTCCCCGCTATTCTCCGGCCTTAGAACGAGCTTGTGGGAACCCGAGCATGATGAAATTGGGAGAAAGAGAATAAGAGAAAAATGAGTTTCTTGGAGCCATTGACGGTTTTGAGAGAAAAAGAAATACACTAGCCATCATCTTTTCATCTCTTTTCAATCTTATATATATGGATGAAAGGATGGAATGTGTATCTTCCTTAAGAAGACAACAAGGTGAATTAATGGGATTTGTTGGCAAGCTACCTTAATTTACCTCTTGGATTTATTTAAAGGAAAAATGAAATTTGAAAAACTTTTTTCAAATTCCAATTTCAAATGAATTTCACAAATTCATTTTATTTTCTTTCCTTTAAATACTTTGTAAATTTAAAATTAATTCATATGATTAATTTTAAATACAAAACTAATAATTATTATTTAATATTAAAACTAAATAATTTGTTCCAATCCCGATATTTCTCAAAACCCGATAAATATGAATCTTTATTCATATTTATTTAAAATATGTATCAAATACATATTTATAATATTTAAATCGTATTCAAATATTTTAAACTCTCTCTATAATATAGTTTAATACAATTAAACCGACGAGTTAAATTATATCGAATATAATTAACAATATCTCCCTAAATTGAATTTGAACGTGTTCAAATTCTTTCATCATTCTGATCTAAGGTTTATTCTGTTTGAGCTAGCAGGGGGACCTAATGGACCTACAGATCATGGGCTCCAACGATCTGAGATTAACTGGTTGAACTCTTTCAATCCTAGTTAACCAACATTCGTTAACTAACGGGACACTCCACTCTAGCCCGTAGCTGAACTCCCCTCACTGTAGATATATTTTTGTCCACCCGATATAACCGTAATTAGTAAGTCAATCCTTCACAAGTTTTTCGTAGCTATAGTAAGGTCAAAAGTCCGTTTTACCCCTATAGCACTTCTTGTTCCTTAAGCCTCGACTGAGTCCCTAATGAACAATTAGTTTGTCATCCAACCACTAAACCTAAAACCTCTCAGGCCAATGAGAGGACGGCGCACCTTTGTTCACGTTCTGAAGTCAGGACTTAAGGGAACAACCTCTCTACTATCCCTAAAGACGGGTATGAGTGAATTCCATCTTCTAGGACTATGTCCCCAGCTATCTACCCAGTCTTGTCCCCAAAGTGGTAAGTTGTTGAGCGGAATTTTCCGACCACTCTCACCCATGCAAATCAAAGGACAATCCCGAATAAAGAGAAGTTCATAGTTAGCTCAGGATTAAGATCGAGTTACCTAGGTCATCGCTTGAAATAGTCAGTTTCACAGTAAACGGCGTTATAAAGTGAAAGTGACTTATTTCGTGGTCCGGTCTTATACAAACTCATTTGCATAGGACGCCCCCACTCACATGTCTCTACATGAACGACACAGGATCACATCGTTTGTATTAAAACAAAGTGGGCCGCGTCACATAGTTTTTCCTAGGATAAGGTACTCAGTCTTATCCCTATACTATAGACCGTTTTAGGCTATGTACTTGAACCTAATCCATTTTTATGTCACTACATATAGTTCGAGTGTTTCATATCATAGCCATGGATTCTAGTTTATTGGATTTGGGTTAATAAAAACATAGATAAACTAACCTTTCGACAACCAGTAATATAAACTATTCTAATAACGTTTTATATATATATAACTTTGTTACATTTACTATCCACGAGTTTTAGGACATAAACTCCAACAGATGCCACATATGGGTGATCAGTTAAACAACTAATCGATAAATTTAATTTAAAATAAACTAAATTAAATTTATTTTATTTAATTAATTAAAAAACAATTAATTAATTAATCATTTTTCATTTAAATCATATTTAAATGAATACTTCCAACATAACCTATAGTATTAATGTAATTTATTTAATTAAATCAATTTTAATTAAATTAAATTAAATTAAATAATTCACTAATTCATTAATTAGTTAATTACTAAATTAAATATCACATATTTAATTTTATCTCATAATTGATTCATATTCAATTATATTTCTCTCATATAACCTATAGTTTTAATGTGCATCTAATGCGCATCAATTTTAACCTATAGTTTTAATATGAATCAAATTCATATTAAATTTAATATCTGAACTTTTTCAAATATTTAATACTCCCAAATATTAATTTTGAATCAATATGAAAAAAAATATATTATAAAGTTTTAATGAAAATATAAACTTTATATTATAATGTATCTTTATACATTATATTATTTCCCTTAGTAAATTTACCTCAATACCCTTTATGAGCTACCAATGGGACCTAATGAACCTACAGATCAGAAGCTCCAACGATATGAGATTAATTGGCTAAACTCATTAACCAAGTTAATCAATATTCGTTAACTGTGGTTCACTCCACTATAGAACCACTGTTGCACCCTTCTCACTGTAGATATATTTCTGTGTCCACGGATATTTACCAATAACAACAAGTCGGTCCTTCACGTGTGTTCGTAACACCAGCTGGGTCAAAATACCGTTTTACCCCTGAGTTACCTCTACATCCTTAAGTCTCAGTGCTCCTCTAATGAACAACCTGTTTGAGATCCAACCATAAAACAGAAGTCCCTCCTGTGCCATAGAGAGGGTAGGGCTCTTTGTTCAAGACCTGGAGACACCATTTAAGGGAACAAACATCTACTTACCCTAAATTCGGGAAGGAGTGAATTCCTTCTTGTATGATTATGTTCCCAGCTCCCCACTCAGTCTTGTCCCCAAAATGGTAGGCTCATTGAGTCGGCGTGCAGACCACTCTCACCCATACAAATCAAAGGACAACCCCTCGTGAACAGAAGTCCATAACCCACTCAGAATTGAGACTAAGTTGCCTAGGTCATCCTAGTGAAATAGAAACGTAACTAGTTAACAGTGTTACAGCTAGCAGTTACTATTTCGCGGTCCGGTCATATGCAAACTCATTGCATAGGATACCCCCACTCGCATGTCCCCTACACGAACGCGTTGGATCATTGTGTTTGTATCAAAATACAAAGCGGGTTGTATCCATAGTGTCACCAAGATAAGATACCCAGCCTTGTCCCTATACTATAGACCCTTTATGCTGTAACTTGAACAGCGACCCTCGTATTTCCCCACATACTAGTTCAAGTCTCATGCTAATAGCCTAAGATGTTTAGTTTATTGGATTAGGGTTATTTAGGCAAGATATACACAATACCAACAAAATAAATGAACAATACGTTAAATATCATTTTATTAATGTTCGGTCAAATGTTACATTTACTATCCACGAGTTTTAGGGCATAAAACCCAACACCTAATAATACGTGTGTACATCGGTTATTTTGGGGAAGACCAAAACTTGGTCACACCACGAATTAGTTAACTGATAATTAAATTTATCAGATAATTAATAAAATTTTTATTAATTATTATTAAATCAAAAATTGATTTGATCATGTTATTCATATAAATCACATTTATATAAATATTCCCCACATAACCTATAGTTTTAATATAATTTAATTAAATCCAATTTAATTGAATTAAATTAAAACAAATAATTAATTAATATTCAAACTAATTAATTGTTAAATTGAATATCACATATTCAATTATATTTCTCTCATTTAAACTATAGTTTTAATGTGCATCTAATGCGCATTCACTTTTGGTCCCTGAGGTTTGGGTTAAGTTACACTTTGGTCCCTAAGTTTTCAAACTCAACAAAAATACCCCTAAGGTTTGAGATAAGGAGCAATTTGGTCCTTGCCGTCCATTTTGCCGTTAAATACTAACGGACTGATGATGTGGCACGATTATTTTAATTAAAAATTATTTTTAAATTTTTTTAAATAAAAATATATTAAAAAAATAAAAATATTATTATTTTATTACTTTTTTAATTCTTTCTCTCTCTCTTTCTTCTCCTTCTTCTTTCTCTTCTCCATCTCCTTCTTTCTCTTCTCCATCTCCTTCTTCTTCAACTTCGGTGGCCAGACGGCGCCGACACCGACGAACGGCGGTGGCGGCCGCCGGAATTTTTTTTTCTTCTTTCTTCTCTTCTTCTCTTTTTCTCCTTTCTTTTCTTTCTTCTGTTTTTTTTAACAGGGAGAGATTTGGAGCTCCTCCTCCCCAATCCGACGTCGTCCCTCCTGTGCCGGAATCCCTTTTCTATCTTTTTTATAAAAAAAAAACACTGAAAAGAGGGGAGGAAGAAGAAAAAGAAAAGAAGGGAAAGGAGGAAAAAAAACAGTCGCCGGCGGCTGGCGACAACCTCGCCGACCGCCGGAGATTTGAAGAAGAAGAAGGAAGAGGATGGAGAAGAAGAAGAATAAGAGAGAGAAGGAGAAAAAATTAAAAAAAATAAGAATAAAATAATAATATTTATATTATTTTAATATATTTTATTTAGAAATTTTAAAAAATAATTTTTTTCATTAAAATAATGGTGCCTTGTCAGCAAACTGTTAGGGTTTAATGGCAAAATGGACGGTAGGGATCAAATTGCTACTTATCTCAAACCTCAGGGTTATTTTTGTTGAGTTTGAAAACTCAGGGACCAAAGTGTAACTTAACCCAAACCTCAGGGACCAAAAGTGTATTTTTCCCAATTTTTGACCTATAGTTTTAATATGAATCCAATTCATATTTTAATTTTAATATTCGAACTTCTTCGAATATTCAATTCTTCCTTAAATTAATTTTGAATCAATGTTCAAAATAAATTTATATTATAAAGTTTAATAATAAATATAAACTTTATATTATAATGTATCTTGATACATTATATTAGTTCCCTTAGTAAATTTTCCTCAGCTCCCTAAATGAGCTATCGATGGGACCTAATGGACCTACAAATCAGTAGCTCCAACGATATGAGATTAATTGGCTAAACTCATTAACCAAGTTAATCAATATTCGTTAACTGTGGTTCACTCCACTATAGAACCACAGCTGCACTCTTCTCACTGCAGATATATTTCTGTGCCACGGATATTGACCAATAACAGCAAGTCAGTCCTTCACGTGTGTTCGTAACACCATCTGGGTCAAATTATCGTTTTACCCCTGGGTTACCTCTACATCCATAAGTCTCAGTGCTCCTCTAATGAACAACCTGTTTGAGGTCCAACCATCAAACAGAAGTCCCTCTCGTGCCATAGAGAGGGCAGGACCCTTTGTTCAAGACCCGAAGACACCACTTAAGGGAACGCAGATCTACTTACCCTAAAGTCGGGAAGGAGTGAATTCCTTCTTGTGTGATTATGAACTTTATAGTTATGAACATGTATTCAGTTATATGATGTTAGAATGTATTCAGGTATATAAAGGGTATTAAACACAGACATGATAATTTTGTACAGATATATACCACTTACAAGTAGGTATGAAATTCGTTTATTCATAATTCTAACACATAGATGATAGGGTTTAGGGTTTATGAAATTCTGTACCGATATATACCACTTACAAGCACGTATGAAATTCGTTTATTCATAATTCTAACACATACATGATAATTCTGTACCAATATATACCACTTACAAACAGGTATGAAATTCGTTTTTTTCATAAGTCATTTATATATACCACTTACAAACAGGTATATGAAATTCGTTTATATCCAAAAAAAAAACAAAGATACAAATATTTAAACGTTCAACTACATTGGAGAAGATTGAAGAATTTGGTACAGAATTTGGACATGATTATAATTCATTATGATTTGTTAGATATGGATCGATTTAATATAATATATATACAAGCAACATCCCTATCGTCAGTTAGTTTCATACCCCGCCTTATACAATATTGGAGTCCTATGCATGAAAAAATTTATGGCTAATCAAAATTACCTACTGTTCCTTGACAGGTCATTATAGTCTCAACCAAAATTTGAAACGACATTTCATTGACACAACATTAACTCTGAAACTTTGAAATCAACGTAATTGTCACTATCGTTCCATTTACCATCGTAAAGCATTCAAACGGGAATTAAGATGGAACCTAAAAAATAATAAGAGAAATGAAATTGAAATATGGATTACAAACTACGAAATGAAATTGAAGATATACAAAAAAAAAAAGAAAAATAAATGGAGGGTGTGGCATAGGGATGTTCACGGGGCGGGGCGGGGACGGGGAAGCCTTCCCCATCCCCGTCCCCGCCCCCTAAATCAATCCCCATCCCCGCCAAATTCCCCATTCAATTTTGCAGGGATCGGGTTCCCCGCGGGGAATTATTCCCCCCCTTTTTTTTTGAAATGTCAATCAATTGCAATTCTTTTTAAAAAATCTATGAAATATCCTAATGAAAAAACAATAATATTTCATAATAGAGTTTAAAATCTTCAAACATCATTTCTAAAAGTTTAAATTTCAATATTATAATATGGTTTTCAACATAAATAAATCGCAATTACAACATAGTCTCAAATATAAAAAAAAAATTAAAATAATAACAATAAAATAACAGTCTAAAATTAAAAATTACAACAACAACAAAGTTAGAGTTTTACTATTTATACTTACAAATTACACCATAATATTATAATAATATAAATTAAATTAAATTATATATATATATTATAAAAAAGAGCGGGGCGGGGCTAGGGAACGGGTCGGGGCCAGGGACGGGGAATATAATCCTCGTCCCTGCCCCCGTTTAGAGAATGGGGAAAAAATTCTCCCCACTCCCTCCCCTATTGCCAGTGCAAACGGGGTTCCCCCGCCCCGTTCGGGGTGGATCCCACGGGGCCCCGACCCCGCATGGTAAATGGACACCTCTAGTGTGGCACGAGTTTACCCATACAAGAGAAATGAAGGTTGCCGCAAAATAATGAAAATAAATGAGGAAATGGAGGTTGCGGCAAAAGAGAATAAAATGGAGAAGGGGAGAGCTTGCATGAAACAAGAGTTGACCAAAATTGAAAAAAAAAATAAAACAAGTAGAAATCGGTACAGGAAGAAACGAAACTGAAAAAGGGATATTTTGGGGCAAGGAATCAATCAATAACAAAATCACATAATAAATTTGAAGATACCAAATATGGCTGACGACTGCTTAATGGAAAAAAAATCAATAATTAATATAAAATCATAATTAAATAAGGGCATTTGAGGAAGAATAAAAATTGAATTAATGCATGAAATCTTACCATTAATATAATTAAAAGATTTAGACATATTTGAGATTAATAGGTTAAAGAAGCACATCCGCCATAATTCCTATTAAAAATACAACATCAATTGAATAAATTGTGAAAAATTGGAAGGAAAAAAAGGCTTAATTTGTTTTACACCTCCCAAAATTGTTTCCAATAATATTGTTAAATATATTTTAGATATTTTGGTTGTTGCAATTTTCAAAGTATATTTAAACAAAATTGCATAAGATTACATTCCCAAGAATCTTAATATCTCTAAACTAAATAATAATTTTTTTTTATATAACTCTTAATTTGAAAAAAAAAATAAAAGTAAAAATAAACCTAACATAAATTTGGTTTTCTAGGGAATATGACAAATTTTTGTGGAGCCTCACAAAATGACACCTATCATCATGGTTGTCAATCTAATTTGACATTTCCAACACATAACCCTAAATTTCCTTTTTAGAATGAAAGACATCCAAATACTATTCCTTAATCTCTCTAAACCAACTAATAAATTTTTGTTGATACTTTAACTTTAATTTGAAAAAAAAAAAAAAAATCCATGTGTCCAACTTTGATAATACAACATCAATTGAATAAATTGTGAGAAATTGAAAAAAAGTTTAATTTGTTTTAGACCTTCCAAAATTGTTTCCAATAATATTTTAAAAGATTGCAATTTTAAAGAATACCTTTGAACCAAATTGTGGAAGATTGCAATTCCCAAGAATTTTAATCTCTCTAAACCAACTAATAAATTTGTCTTGATACTTTAACTTTAATTTGAGAAAAAATCAATGTGTTACACTTTGTAAATAAAACATCAAGTGAATAAATTGTGAAAATTTGAAAGAAAAAATGTTTAATTTTTTTTACACTTTCCAAAATTGTTCCTAATAATTTTCTAAAATATATTAATTGTTGTAAATATACCTGGTATATATTATAGATATCCATATTACTCCATTAGCTTTTTTCAACCCATAATTATAGTTATTCTTCCCCATGACTCTCCCTCTCCCTTAGGAATAGCCATGAGACTCTCCCTCCCTTCTATTTTAAGTATTTTGAAGTTGTAACCTATCCCATTGCATTAGTATAAATAGGGGTTGTATGAAGTATTGAAAAGACAACAATTGAATGAGAAGACATTTGCTCTCTTTTCTTCCTATCTTTGCTCTCTCAATTTCTCTCTTAGTGTTCTTATTGTTTTTCACGTTTTATAACACGTTATCAGCACGAGTTTCTGCCATTTTTGTTCACTTGAAGGTAGTGTTCATTTTTATTAGTTGCAATTGTCTTCGGTACGTTTCACATATACAGTGTATATGTTATATATACCTCATATACATACCTCATATATACACTGTGTACACTGTGTATTGAACATTGACAACATATACACGTTTCACATATACAGTGTACACTGTGTATTGAAGGTAGTGTATATGTTATAACATATATAGTGTATATGTTATATATATATCTCATATATACACTGTGTATTGAACGTTGACAACATATATTCTATGCAAGATTAGCATGTTCTTCATTATTGTGCATATTATATGAGATTAGTAAGTATCATGTTTGTTTATGATGATATTAACATCATGATTTTATATTCGTCAATGATATTTATATTGTCCAAATAATTGAGATATTGAGAGTATGTTATATCCTAATTATTTTTGTGATAATCTAGAATGTTTAATGCATATTCAATGAACATGATGCACATATATACCATGTATATATCTCAATTTTAAATCATGTGCATCTTCTAAATTTTCCCACTTTGCTAATATATATCGATCTCGTTAGTTTATGTATTCTTTGTTCGGTATAATTTTCACATGATCCTCTGTATATTTTATATCTTGTGTATTTAATATATATATATATATATATACATACAAAGTGCATATTTGAGATATACTGTCATAGATTCTTTATGTACATAACACTTTTTATATATTGTTTATATATCTTGCAACGTGTTGTTTACCAACGGTTGTTTATTTGGGTATCATATATATGTTTGAATATTTTTGTTTATGTGGATAAATTTTGAAATTCGTAATAGACACATGCATTAGTTCAAAATATCCTATGACAAAGTTTGCAAGACTTGTATAGTAGTTAATTATTCTTCCTAAAGCTAATTTTTACTTGATGCACACGAAGTTGCATTTTGATTTAATGCACTTTAAGTTGCATCATTTCAAATCAAGAACTGCTCATGATTAAATACACTTGTAGTTGCACAAGCTTAAATTAAGAAATGCTCACTTTAATTACATGCACTTGTAGTTGCATAATTTTAGTCAATGAGTGATTTGAAACAAGTGAGCATATGTTCAGAATAATGATTATCTTTCTATTCAATTATAGAATATGCTCCCGTAGTAGCAATATTGAGAAAGAAAAGTTTAAATATTGTGACGAACAAACATCATGTCTTCTTCAGATTGAATCAATCAAATGAGCATTTGATGAAAAATCATGAATCTCAACCAATCCTTTCAATAACATTCCCTGAAGTGAATATTGTAATATCGAATAATTGTGGTCAATGTTGAGATCATTATCAATAATAAAGGAAGAAGAAATTACTCATCTAGTGGTCATCGTGGACCATTTGGAAAACCACACATATATGGTTACTAAAAGAAAATGTTTCATATTTTAGAGCATTAATTTTGTACCTGTTGTACGAAAATTGAAACCATATGTGAAAGCAAACTTTGGAAATCTCCTGAAGAGATAATTAATCTTGGAAATATGAAATAAATGTTGCAAATCTCAATAAATCTCCTGAAGAGAAAATAAACATCATTAAAGGATCAACAAATGTTATACATCCATTTTTTTTATTTTATGTTTATTTATTAAGTCCGATTTTATATTCAATTTTTTTTGGGCTCATTTATGTGTTATTTTATTTTACTGAAGAAACATGAATATTTCACATATTTTGGTTGACTCCAAGATGAACAATGAAGATTTATGCTTGACAGATAGCGCAACAACACACACTATCCTTAAAAGTAGGAAATATTTTTTCAGAATAGACAATGCTAGAAGCAAAAGTCAATATAATGTCAGGTCCTGCAGACTTGATTGAAGGTTTTGGAGAAACTAATATTATTTTGCCTAGAGGAACAAAATTAACAATTGATAATGCTTTGTTCTCTAATAAATCAAAAAGAAACCTATTGAGTTTTAAAGATATATGTGCTAATGGTTATCATATAGAGACTAATAAGAAGAATAATATAAAGTATATTTATATTATATCTATTGTCTCACATGAAAAACATATATTAGAAATGTTACCTGCTTTTCCTTCTGGATTATATTACACACATATTCGTGTTATGGAAATATACGCAACAATGAACCTGAAATTCAATGATCCAGATATATTTTCTGTTTAGCATGATCGATTGGGTCATCTTTAGTCAATAATGATGAGAAAGATTATTGAAAATTCACATAGACATCCATTGAAGAACCACTAATGAATTGTCATGTGCTGCTTGCTCTCAAGGAAAATTAATTATTAGACCCTCACCAGCTCAAATTGGGATTAAATCTCCCGCATTTTTAGAATGAATTCAGGGTGATATATGCGGACCTATAAATCCACCAAGTGGACCATTTAGATATTTTATGGTTCTAATTGATGCATCCAGTAGATGGTCATATGTGTGTTTATTATCAAGTTAAAACCTTGCATTTGCAAGATTACTTGCTCAAATAATTAAGTTAAGAGCACAATTTCCTGATTATGTAGTTAAGAAAATTCGTCTTGATGATGCTGGTGAGTTTACATCCCAATCATTTAATAATTATTGTATGTCAATTGGGATAAGTGTTGAACATCCTGTAGCTCATGTTCATACACAAAATGGTCTAGCTTAATCATTTATAAAACGTCTGCAATTAATTGTTAGACCGATGCTTATGAGAGTAAGGCTTCCAATATTTGTATGGGGTCATGCAATTCTACATGTTGCATCGCTTATATGCATTAGGCCAGCAACCTATCATAAGTACTCTCCAATACAATTAGCTTATGGTCACCAACAAAATATATCTCACTTACTAACTTTTGGAAGTGCAGTATATGTTCTAATTTCTCCACCAAAGCGTACTAAGATGGGTCCTCAAAGGAGGCTAGGAATTTATGTGGGATTTGATTCCCCATCAATTATTAGATATCTTGAACCCCTAACGGATGATGTATTTACTGCACGATTTGTTGATTGTCATTTTAATGAGACAAATTTTCCAACATTAGGGGGAGAGAATAAGAAGTTGGAAAATGAAATTACATGGAATGTATTGTCATTGTCTCATTTAGATCCTCGTACAGATAAATGTGTACTAGAAGTTCAAAAGATAATTGATTTGCAAAATATTGCGAATCAAATGCCAGATGCATTTACAGATGCTAAGAAAGTGGCCAAGTCACATATACCAGCTGCAAATACACCATCTAAAATTGATATCCCAATGCAGTAAGTTATCATAACTAATGAGGTTGCGACACGCCAGAAGCATGGTAGACCAACGGGTTCCAAAGACAAAAATTCTCGAAAAAGAAAAGTAGTCAATAATCAAAATGACTCAATTGATAATGGGGATATTCTAGAAGAAATCCTGAATGTGACTACTCATAAGAATATCGAAGAAGGTCAACCACCTGAGGATAATAATGAAATTTCGATAAAGTATGTAATGACTGGAAAAAGATGGAACCGAAACAATATAGTTGTTGATAACATTTTTGCTTATAAGGTTGTTATGACATCATTTCTGAGAATGATGATCATAAACCAAAATCTGTCGAACAATGTCAACATAGAAAGGATTGATTTAAGTGGATAGAAGCAATCCAAACAGAATTAAACTCACTGTCAAAACGTTAGGTTTTTGGATCAGTAGTCTATACACCAGAAGATGTCAAGCCTGTGGGATACAAATGGATATTTGTAAGAAAAAGAAATGAAAAGAATGAGGTCACAAGATATAAAGCGAGACTTGTTGCACAAGGACTCTCGCAAAGGCCTGGTATTGATTATGAGGAGACATATTCTCCTGTGGTGGATGCAATAACATTGAGATATTTAATTGGTCTGCATGTGTATAAATAACTTGATATGCATCTTATGGATGTAGTTACAACATATTTATATGGATCTCTTGATAATGATATTTATATGAAAATCCCTAAAAGATTAAAAATATTATAGTCATATAATTCAAATCCTAGAGAATTATATTCGATCAAATTACAGAGATCTTTATATGGATTAAAACGATTAGGATGAATGTGGTATAATTTCCTGAGTGAATATTTATTGAAAAAGGGTATCAAAATAACTTAATTTGTCCATGTGTTTTTATAAAGAAATCACAATCAAGATTTGCTATTATTACTGTATATGTTGATGATTTGAATATAATTGGAACTCCTGAAGAGCTTCCAAAGGCAATAGAATATCTTAAGAAAGAATTTGAGATGAAAGATCTTGGGAAAACAAAGTTTTGCCTTGGCTTACAAATTGAGCATCTAGCAAATGGAATATTTATTCATCAATCAACTTATACTGAAAAGATCTTAAAGAGATTTTACATGGACAAAGCACATCCATTGAACATTCCAATGGTAGTTCGTTCACTCGATGTAAAGAAAGACATCTTTCGACCTCGAGAAGATAATGAAGAGTTTATTGGTCCAAAAGTACCATATCTTAGTGCAATTTATGCACTTATGTATCTTGCTAATAATACACGACCTGATATAACATTTTCAGTAAATTTATTAGCTAGATATAGCTATTCTCCAACAAAAAGATATTAGAATGGAGTTAAGCATATCCTCTGTTATCTTCGAGGGACAATTGATATGGGTTTATTTTATTCTAATAAATCAAAATTTGATCTAGTTGGTTATGCACATGCAGGTTATTTATCTGACCCACATAAATCTAGATCTCAAACAGGTTATTTATTTACATATGGAGGAACTGTTATATCATGGCGATCTATGAAGCAGATAATAACGGCTACTTCCTCAAACCATGCTGAGATCCTGGCGATTCATGAGGCTAGTCGAGAATGTGTATGACTAAGATCAATGACTCAACACATTTGTGAAACATGCGAATTGTCCTCTAACAAAGATTGTCCAACAACGTTATATGAAGACAATACAACATGTATAGCCCAAATCAAAGGAGGATACATTAAAGGAGATAGAACGAAGCATATCTCTCAAAAGCTCTTCTACACTCACGATCTTGAAGAAAATTGTGATATCACTGTTCAACAAATTTCTTCAAAAGACAACTTGGCAGACTTATTTACGAAGACATTACCTACTGCAACCTTTGAGAAGTTGGTGCACAACATTGGAATGCAACGACTTAGAGATCTCAAATGATGTTTCCATGAGGGGGAGTAAATATACTGCACTCTTTTTCCCTTGACTATAGTTTTTCCCAGTGGGTTTTCCTAGCAAGGTTTTTAATGAGACAGTTGTTAATGTATATAAATATGATGTACTCTTTTTCCTTCGCTAGGGTTTTTCCCATTGGGTTTTTCCTAGTAAGGTTTTAATGAGGCATATATTTTATATGTTATCGATATCTAAGCGAGAGTGTTGTAAATATACCTAGTATATATTATAGATATCCATATTACTCCATTAGCTTTTTTCAACTCATAATTATAGCTATTCTTCCCCACGACTCTCCCTTTCCCTTAGAAATAGCCATGAGACTCTCCCTCCCTTCTATTTTAAGTATTTTGAAGTTGTAACTTATCCCATTGCATTAGTATAAATAAGGGTTGTATGAAGTATTGAAAAGACAACAATTGAATGAGAAAACATTTGCTCTCTTTTCTCCCTACCTTTGCTCTCTCAATTTCTCTCTTAGTGTTCTTATTGTTCTTCACGTTTTATAACATTAATAATATTTTGAAAAATTGAAATTTTCAAGAATATCTTTAAACAAAATCATGGAAGATTGCAATTTCAAGAATTTAAATCTCTCTAAACCAACTAATAAATTTTCCTTGATACTTGAACTTTAATTTGAGAAAAAATCAATATGTGTCAATCTTTGAAAATACAACATCAATGGACTAAATTGTGAAAAATTGAAAAAAGAAATGTTTAATTTGTTTTACCGTTCCTAAAATTGTTTCTAAATTTTTTTTAGAATATATTAATAATATTTTGAAAAATTGCAATTTTCAAGAATATCTTTAAACAAAATCATGGAAGATTGCAATTCCAAGAATTTAAATCTCTTTAAACTAACTAATAAATTTGTGTTGATATAACTTTAATTTGAAAAAAAATATCAATGTGTCCAACCTTAAAAATACAACATCAATTGAATAAATTGTGAAAAATTGAAAGGAAAAAAGGTTTAATTTGTTTTACACCTCCCAAAAATTGTTTCCAATAATATTTTTTTATAAAATTTGGATATTTTGGTTGTTGTAATTTTCAAAGTATATTTGAACAAAATTGCATAAGATTACATTCCCAAGAATCTTAATATCTCTAAACTAAATAATAATTTTTTTTTATATAACTCTTAATTTGGAACAAAAAAAAAAAAAAAAGAAGAAGAAGAAGAAGAAACTAAACCTAACATAAATTTGGTTTTCTAGGGAATATGACAATTTTGAATGGAGCCTCACAAAATGACACCTATCATCATGGTTGTCAATCTAATTTAACATTTTCAACACGTATCGTTAAATTTTCTTTTTAAAATGAAAGCCATCCAAATACTATTCCTTTTAAAACTCAAAACCCTTTTGTGTAAAACAATATTCTCACAATTCCCTTTTGCATTTCTTTGTTTCCTTGATACGATTGAGATACTCTCTCTAAACATTTTTCCATTGTTGGGTTTTCTTTCTTTCTTTTTTTGGAAGAAGATTTCTGGCTGGTTTTGAATATAGAGTTTGATTTTCCTTTTTGGTTTTAATAACTTGATGGGATTTTGTTAAAATTTGTTGTGAGAAAGTGAAAGAAAATCTTAGCTTTTACTTTTTGAACACAATATCCTTAAATCCCTTTTCCAGAAAGAATAATTTTGTTCATCCAAATATATTTTCTTCTAGATTATCTAGAAAGAAAGATTGTGGAATTTTCCTTCTTCATTTTCCAATTACAACAATCATGGTTTGTTACCTCTTTTTCCCCCCCCCCCCCCTTTTTTCTTCACTTAAATCAAGCAATCTTGTAAAATCTTTTCTCTTTTGATTGTATATTATATTTTCCTTATTTGTCATTGTGCAAACTTTCCAAAAAATCAGATTTCTCTCTTGTATTTATATTGGCTCCAGCAGAATAGAGGCACACTGTAAAATTTATTTTGAATAAAATTATTCTCTTCTTCATTGTCTTTCTCTTTGAGCTACTTGAGATTTTCCTTTTATCTTACTATATGACATTCTCCATTTTTAGTTTGCTTTTCATTGATATATTTGTTGGATCAGTATGACAACCTTAGAGGGGGGTGAATAGGGTTTAATGAAATTTTATAAACTTTTTACTACAGTGGACCCAATTTAAACAAATAAAGGAACTTTTTACAAATAATTAATTTTAACACAAATTGATCAACAAATTAGAAATATATTTCAAGCACCATAAATAATTCCAATGTAATTATTGTCCATAACATGAAGAAAAAAATATTAAAAATTAATTTCATGCAATTTATGATAAAGAAAATTAATTGCAAAAATTAAATAGGAGAGGGTTAGAGAAAATTGACACCGGAAATTTATAGTGGTTCGGCAACGCCTACTCCACTCCCCAAGCTCCTCTTGGGTATTCGACTAAGAAATTCCGACTCTTTCCACGACTTAGAGTCCAACCGATACAACGTTCTTTTTCTGGGAGCAAGAACCAACCCAATCCTTTCCACGGTTCAGGATCAAACCGTTACAACCGCTCTTTTTCGGACTCAAGAGCAACCCTTAAAAGATTTGGAAATTTTAAGAACAAGATTACAAACTCTCTCAAAGAGTGGATTACAAATTTTCGCTCAAAAATTTGTAAGAAAAATTCTTACAAATTAATGCCCTTGACGGGACTTGTCGAAGGTCCGTATCAAATGAAATTTATAGTTCCACGACACTCAAACTACTACTGTAGTAACAGTGGCCGGGGTCGAACACAGTGAAAGGGATTCTAGTGGAGTGTAGGTTCTTGCGTTGGACACAACAGGGGGTTTTTTTAACAAGCAACGCGATGAAATAAATAAAATACTGAATATAAAAACTTAGCTGAATAAGAAAAAAACATGCAACAGAGAGATATTGGGATAAAATTCAATGAAGACAAGGATCGTTGGATTGGGGATATTATGCTTGAATGGTTTGTTACTTGGCTTCCTAGTTTTCTCTAAAAATCATTCCATGCAATTTAAATGAGCCTGGTAGTGCTTCTTGGTTACTTGAAGGATCCCCCTATCTAACCTGTGTTTAATTAATTAATTAACCCAGAATCCTGTAGCCAATATAATTAATTAATTCTAGATATTCGCCCGCTACCCTACATGCATAGCCCAATGATCACCAAGCTATATCTAACTAATCTAAAATAAACCACTCGAGATCTCACGATTACTTACATACATTAGCCACTTTAAACACAAGGGTCCGGAATCGCATCAATCAAATAAAATAGAAATTCAGGTTCAATTAATACAACTTTTATCATGTATCTTAGGCTTATCAAGAGTCTACACTAAACATGCTAGATTAGTGATGGACTTGCCTCGACCTAGTGGCTATCTCAAAGAACTGATAGAATACACAAAACTAATCTCCTAGAGTCGTCAATTCTAAGATCTTAATAATATGCATTGGTTTAAACGAGATAACATGAAAAGCACATATAAACAGCAAAGAACCTTGGATAGAAACCAGAAAACTTAGCCAAGTATCATTACATTCAAAGCATAATCCCAAATCCAACGATTCTAATAGATTTAGCTACTCATAAAGAAAGGAAAACGACAAACAATCTGAGAAGAATACATTGAAAACGACCTTAAAAGGTCTAAGCAACTCAAAAAACTAAAAAGAGGCGAATTGTAACGCCCCGCGTTATAAAATTAGACTAATTCTAGATCGTTTGGGTCTATTTCCTATAGTTTGTATCTAGATTTTAATGCTCGTTGTTAATTGATAAATTAAATTTCTTGAAATTTAGGGAAAAAAGAGAAATTGGAGTTTTGAAAATATCCCTAGAATTGTTTGCTCTTATATTTTTGGGCATTCTTTTATTAAAGGAAGGAGAAAATAGAAAGATTAAAGAATAAAGGAATTGTGCCCTAATTTTCACTATCTCTTCCCTCTCTTCTCCTTACGCCGTTAAACCCCCGCCCCCCATTCTTCTTCTTCACGCCAAGTCACCTGCTTCCTTCCTCTCTCCCTCGTTTTCGCGCCGCCAGTCGTCCCCTTCTCCTCTCGTTTTCGCACAGCCACCACCAGCAAGCGTCCCTCTCAGATTTCCTTCCCCTTTCACGCGCGACAGCAACCTCTCTCGTTCCAAACTTTGCGACGCTGCAACTCATGCTCCTTCGGCACGATTCCGGCGAGCATCGGGGTAGAAAACCCACACGTTTGTTCTTCTTTTAACGGTGAGTTTCGTCCTCTTTGAAGCTTCCTTTATTGATTCAGTCGTTCACTCGTTCCGTTGTGCAGCATACAACTTGACCCACACGAGTTTGACAAGGAAACACATCGAGTTTGCATTTTCTAGGCACACCTGCGCACGATTTGAACTTCCAGCAAGCTTCAATCTCGATTTTCCTTCTTTTTGGTAAGATTTAGCACTTACCCACACTCATTTGGTCTTGAATCTAAAATACCCACTCGGTAATGACTCCAAATTGTGCAGGTTTAGTATCTTTGAGCTCTAACCAGGATCAAATTTGGCTCAAAGTTAGCTTTGAGTGGATGCCCATAGATCGAGAGGTCCCAAATCGGATTACTCATAGCTTGTAAACTTCGGTTTGGTGATTTTGAACTCTGGCAAGCCCCAACAAGCATTAGTTCGAGCTCCTTTTGGGTAGTTCAGTGAGTTTCAACACACTTTAGACCCTTTTAAACTCATTAATAGTGTTCTAAAGTTTGATAGATTGACTTCTAACGCTTAGAAACTCTCCGTTTGTAGATTCGAGCTCCATCAAATACTTTTAAGCTAAGGCCCAAGTCTCCTTCAGTAAGTATGAGGCATCTTGGGTCGATTTGAATACCTTTGATCATTTTCAAGCAAATTAACAAGTTCGTTTCAATGAATTTAGGTGGTAAGTTTCTCCTTCAACCTTATTGAATTTAGTTGAACTAGTTCAAGTTGGTCTTTAACCTTGATCACTCTCTGTTTTAGGATTCAGATAAGCTTTGGAGTGTTCAGATAGCCATCAAAGTTATGTTGGGAGCTTGTTAGATTAAGTTAAAAGAGATTTAGAACTATCTGTCAGTGGATTTCTACCTGTTGAGTTTGTTTGCTTGTGTGCTAGCATGTTGTGTGATTTACTCGCTTGGTTTTAGCATATGTTGTATATGTACGTATGTGTTATATGTTCATGATAAGTTTTGAGGATGATGAACTGCTGAATTGATCTGATATGTTAAAACTGTTGTGTTCAGTGTGTGGTTTCGTTGTGGTTGATCGAGAGACATGAATATAATGTTGAGAGCGTGCTGTTCGTTTTATGTGTTTTTATGACTTAAAGCATGTTTGGAATGTGCATTTTGGATTTAAGAGCATATCATTGGCATAGTACATGGTCTAGGAGCATGATGTATAGGATTCATGCATTCTAGTGAGATTGTGAGGTTAGAGGGCCTTGTGTGATTAAAAAGTAAAGTTAGGTGAATACTAGGTGCCTCAGGTAAAAATGGTCGAGGGGTGGTATGTCACCAACGGATTAAGAGGAGCATCGGGTGCCTTGGGTAATATGGCCATGGGGCGATGTGATGAGTCTAGTTATGAAAGTCATCGGGTGCCTTGGGTAATTGGCCAAGGGGCGATGTACAGTTTGATCGTGAAGTCATCGGGTGCCTTGGGTAATATGGCCAAGGGACGATGCACAGTTCGAGGCCTTGGGTAATATGGTCAAGGGTCGAAACGCTGAGCGCCGTAGAGAAACGTTGAGGCCCTGGGTAATATGGTCAAGGGTCAGCGTGACTCGAAGGAGTCAGTCTCAGAGGGCTTTGTGAGGGCCATGAGTGTTGAGCGAGCTCGTGTAGCTTGAGAGAAAACCGAGTATGCATGGCATGATGCGGAATTCATGTGTTTGAGTGTGCATGGCAAGGTGCCGAAATTCATGTGTTAGGTGCATGGTTGTTGCACGATTGCATTAGTTAAGTATGCTTTTATGTGTTGATTGTTTGACTTGGTTGTCTGGTATATGTATATTGTTTGATGGCTCTGCAGGTGTGAGCCACTTACTCAGTACCGTGGTTTTGTACTGACCCACCACCAGGTTTTGCAGCTGCTGCAAATATATTCGAGCTTGGTGATGTAGAGGAGACATGACGAAGAAAAGACCATAGCTAGCTCGTTCTATTCATTTTTTTTCCTTGTTACTTGTCCTTAGTTTTGAGTTCGAGTTAGGTTGTGGCCTAAGATGTTAATGTTTTCTTCTAGCTGATGAATGGGCGAGGATTGATGTTAATTTGGTTTTAATGTTTTAGGTGTAGTTCTGAAAAGTTAAAAGTCTTTTCTTTTACGCGTCGTGAATTTTCTAATGTATGTAAGTAGTCCTTGATATGAGACCTGACTCGCTTTCATATTCTGTTGTGTTGAGTTGGATTGTGTATGGATGTTGTGGAGTGAGATTGACTATCTGCTTAATCTGGCTTTAGAAGTGTATATATATATTGTCTATCAGGTGTGTTAAAAATTTAGGTAGCTTATAGTTCTGTCATTATGCTGCCGAAATTTTCGGGGAATTAGGTTGTCATGAGAGTAAATGTTTAGTAACGTTTCCTAACGTTAGGTTGAATTTTGGGGTCGTTACACAAAAGGAATCGTAAAAACATGAAAATTCTAACCTAACGGCGGACTAAACCGAGCCCTAGTATTTATAATAAACTGTTGGGTTTTATGCCCTAAAACTCGTAGATAGTAAATGTAACATTTGACTTGCTTCAATGAAGTATTATTTTTATATATTTGTTTTGCCTAAATATAACCACAAATCCAATAAACTAAGAACCCATGGCTATATTATGTATACTTGAAGTTTATGTGTGACATAAGTATGGATCAAGTTCAAGTAAATAGTCTAAACGATCTATAGTATATGGATAAGGTTGGGTACCTTAATCCTGGGGACACTATTGGCGCGGTTCGCTTTGTTCTTTAAAGATAGACGATGTGATCCTAATCGTTCATGTATAAGACATGTGAGTGAAGGCGTCCTATTCAAAGAGTTTGCATAGAGATCAGACCAGGAGATAAGTCACTTTCACTTTACAACACCGTTTACTATTGAAACTAAACATCTCATACATATAACCTAAGTAACTCGATCTTAATCTTGAGCTAACTATGAACTCCTGTTTATTTAGGATTGTCCTTTGATTCGCATGGGTGAGAGTGGCCAAACATCACCGACTCAATAAGCCTACCATTTTGGAGATAAGACTAAATAGATAGCTAGGGACATAGATTTGCAAGACGGAATTCACTACTACCCATTTTAGGGTTAGTAAAGAGGTTGTTCCCTTAAGTACTGACTCCGAGTCTTGAACAAGGGGCACCGCCCTCTCATAACCTTGAGAGGGACTTGGTTCAGTGATTGAATCACGAACTAATTGTTCATTAGAGGATCAATGGAACTTAAGGAACAAAATGTAACTATAGGGGTAAAACGGACATTTGACCCAGCTCTAGTTACGAACAACCTGTGAAGGATCGACTTACTGATCATGGTTATTTAAAGTGGACAAGAAATATATCTACAGTGAGGGGAGTTCAGCTACGGGCTATAGTGGAGTGTCCCGAAAGCTAACGAACGATGAATGACTAGATTAATGAGATTAACTTGTTATCATCATTTCGTTGGAGCCCATGATCTGTAGGTCCATTAGGTCCCTCTACTAGCTCAATAGGAATAAAACTTGGAACAATATGATAGGATAAAATTTGAAACGTTCAAAATTGGAAAAGGATACAAAAGTTGGTTATATACGATATTTAACGACATATTAGTTTAATTATGAATTAAACTTAAAATGAGAGTTATATATAATTAAATATGATTTAAATATTAAACATGTGAATAGGGATTCATGTTCGAAAAAGTTCGTTGGGAGAAAGAAACCAAGATTGCACAAATAATATTAATTTAATATGAGATATCCTTTTCAAAAAAAAATATGAGATATTAAATTAAATAATTTTATTTTAATTAAATAAATAATATTTCAATTAAAATAAAAATAAAAATAAAAGAAAATGGGATTATTCGGAATTTTATTGGAAAATTTTGAATTTAAAAGAAATTAAAAAATTAGCAAATTTTCGAGGTGGTGCTTAATGACTAATCACTTGTAATTAGCCTTATTGCACCACCTAATCTTATGACTCAAAATGATCCCTATTTGTTGTCAATTTTTGGTGCAATTCTTGTGAATGATTTTCCTCTATATATAGAGGATGAGCTGATGAAAATTGGTGGATTTCTTCAACCTAAAATGCTGTCAAAATTCTCCCAAAAACTTCCATGTTCATACTCTCAAGTTTCCTTTCCAATTCCTATCAATTGAGGATCCCACAATCCGTTCCAAGGCCTGAGGATAGTAGAGAAGATCCAAGTGGTTGTCCAAAAGTCGTTCCTGTGAATTATAAATCATTGGATTATACGAATTGGGGGCTTCAAGAGGTAGGTACCTTATTACTCGGTTTTTTCTTCTTATGAACAACATGACTTCAAGGATTAAATTGATCAAATTGTGTGCCTAAGATCCAAAATTGCTTCCACATGTGTGATATTAACACCTACATAAACGTCGCAGCGTCGAGATGCTACGGATATTTCATCCGTTTCGTAATCCCGTCGGCGTCGAGACGGCAGGGTCCTCTTCCAGCCTTGCTGTTTTTTTCTCAGTTTTGTCTCGGTCTTTCTCAGTATAGGGCTTCAACCTCTGACTCTTGGTGCAATTCTTCAAGCCCGCTTCGATCCACTTAGGTCTTTTCACCTCCTCGTCGTCCAAAAACATCGAGATGGCTCCAAAACTCCCTAATTGGCTTGAATTAACATCAAATCGTGTGGTTGGCTCCTAATGCTACCTATGCTCAAAGAACCTGAAATTAAGACAATTAAAGCATAAAATTCTTCTAACAAGCTTAGATTAGAGGTAATAAAATAGCACGAATTAGGTGCTATCAAATACCCCCAACCTAAATCTTGCTAGTCCTCAAGCAAGGCACACACAAACCGAAAAAGAAAAAATGTTGTACATATAAATGCAAAGTGATTTAATCCTCAAAGCTCAAACATTCAAAAACTAAAGCAATCAAGAGACATTCACATGAGACCCAATGGGGAGACAAATCAAAAGTCTTCAAAGACAATCTTGCATAGGAGAGTTCTATCCCACCTAAAGAGGACTTTACTAACCCGGGATTGATTTACTAAACTCTCATCCTATCTACCCCCTACACTGGCACTAAGATTTCGCTAAAAGGCCTAAATGGAACAAACTAGGTTTCTTTCTCTTTGCCTGGGTGCCTCAATAAGGAATTCCTTTTTGTAACGCCCCAGGATTTTAAAACTAATCCTAGCGACATTACTAACTCTAAAACCAAACTAACCGAATGCACCGAAAATTTCGGCAACATAACGGCATACGTAGGACTAAACCAAAATTTTCTAAACACCAGCTAGAACAAAACAAAACTTCTATAACATTTCAACAACACCACCATACTACAACACAGCAGAACTCCAGAGAACAAGCGAGTCAGGTCTCGCATAATAATAGGCAACTAAATAAGCATCCACAACTAAAGGCTCAACTAAGTACAACTAGCAACTTAATTATCATTAACAAAAAGAAGAGATAGAGTTCTTTAGAACAAACACAACAAAACCTAGAATTCAACAAGAATAATTAAGAAACTAAACCTAATAGGACAACAGCCGTCCAACCATATTAAGCAACAAACTATCCTAACCAACATGAAAATAAAAGAGCAAGCAACGCGAACTAGCTATGGTCCTTCCTCAAGCACCTCCTCTGCATCACCATGGTCAAGACAACCTTCATAGCCTGCATAATCTGGAAGTTGGGGGGAGAGAGAGGGGAGGGGGTTAGTACAACCATGGTACTGGTAAGCAGTCCCTACCTGAGAAGCCATCAAACAGCAACCAAGCAACCTACATGCTTTACATGCACAAACAACATACTTCTCAAAGCTATAAACACAATAACATGCTTAAAAGCAAGTAAAGTGAATGACTCTCCTAAGCCAAACCTCATGCATCTCTCTATGCAACTCACTAACCATTCATGCTCCACGAGCTCACTCAACAAACTTATTTAGCCCTCACTTGGCTCTCCAAGACTGATCCTTCGAGTCACACTGTCCCCTGACCATTTGTACCCAGGGCCACAATGCTCTCTACGGAGCTCAGCGTTCGACCCTTGACCATTGCTAGAAAGGCCTAAATCAACTGAGGAAAGTTTATTTCCTTGCTGGACAGCCAGTCAAAATTCCCCAAAATAAAAACCCAAAACCTTTAGACCATGGGCAACCACGTCTAAGGCACAACGGGCAATGGGTATTCGTTGAATGACCATATTTAAGGTTTTTCAGCCGCTGGACAGCAAGTAAATAACACACAAATAGCATTCTAAGGACTCCTAGCGATTGGGTAACTCTATTAAGGCGTAGATAATAAATAGGTATCAATTTAGCATGCTTTTTAAACCATAACCAGCAAGCAAAACCCATTTATTTTACATTCTAAGGATCTATAGAGGTTGGGCAACGCTTTTAAAGCCTGAACAACTCATGGGTAACGATTAAAACATGCTTCTAAAGCTTAACACCTAACGGGCAACTCAACTTAAAGCCATCAAGCTTGGAACAATAATGAAACTTACCCAAACGGGCCTGCTTTCACGCTAGACGGGTTATTCTAACCTCAAATAGCATGTTAGAACGCTCCTTGGGCAGTGGGTGATCGAACTTAAGTGATTCGAACTCAATCGAACACTTAGACGGCGCTGCAAAACAGGAAATTCATCACTAAACTAAATTTCCAGCACCTAAACACATGGGTATTCTAATTTAAGCTCTAACCATGAATGGGTAAGAGTTAAAACTTACCGGAAACGTTAAGCGACGTCGTAACGATCCAAAATGGAGCCAAAGCACCATTGGACAGAGGCAAAATTGCGCGGAATTGAGGATTCGAGCTACTAGGACGCGAGATCTAACGAATCAAACCAAGAGACACTTAGATCGGGCCTTAAATCACAAGGAATGGGAAGGAAAAAGGCTTACCACGAGTTAAGGCTGAAAATGCAAGGAACAAGAGAGAGACGGCGCGAACACAGCGAGACAGAGCAACGCGAAGGCTTTACGAGCGACTCAGGGCGGGCGGCGACCCTCGCGGCGGCTGGGCTTCATAGCAGCGGCACGGTTAGAGAGAGTTTCGTGGGCAGAACGGAGAGAGAGAAAGAGAAAAAGCCCGACGGGTCTGCTACTCGACTGAATGACAACGAGAGAGAGAGATTGAGGGCGTCGGTTCGTGGGTCTGCTCGCCGGAAGGAAGGATTGAGAGAGGGACAACGGCGTGGGTTGCTGGCGACGCGCGAGAGAGATAGCTGGCCGAAAAAGAAACGCCGCGGGAGAAGAAGAAACCTAGATGGCTGGCTGCGCAAAGCAGGGAGGAGGGCTGCGGCTGAAGCAAAACGGGGGGGGGGTGTCTTCACGCACGACAAAGAGAAGGAGAGAGAGGGAAGAAGAGTAGGGCTTTTTCTTATTATCATAAGCTTAATTCCATTCCTTTTCTTTTAAATAGAAATTAAGAATGAAAACTCCATTTTAATTAGGATTTAGGATTCTAATTAGAATATTAACTCCTAAAAGGTTTGGGAAAGAAAATAACCCAATTGATTTAGGATTTGGGTCTTTTGATATTTAAAATAAATATCAAATATTAAACCTCCAATCTTTAGTAAAATTAAAGATTTAATTAAAAATCTCTTTTCCCTAAATTATAGAAATTTAATTTAATGACCCAAGGCTAAGCTTAAATCCTAATTTTTCAAATTAGAATAAGAACGCTCGACAGATCCCAAAATGGGTCGATTCCGAAACGTGGGGCGTTACACTTTTTCTTTTTCTTCTTTTGCATTTCTTTTTAGGATGGGGCACTAGCTTTCACACTACAATGCAAGGACCCATAACCCGAGTTTAACCCTTGGTTGGCCTAACTGTTCACACTGCAGGCAACTCTTTTTACCCCTAAACATTCAATACGATGCAAGCATGTTTTTTCTTCTTTCAAGGAAATAAAACAAGGAAAGATGAACACAAAAAATATTCACACAAAAACTCACTTTACTTATTTTCCTCTCTTTTTTTATGGCAGACAAGTTTTCTTTTTATTTCCTAGGCATGACTCCACACACTATTTTGCAAAAAATTTAGACTTTCTCGCTTAACCTTACACCTATCGAGGTGACAACATGAAAATGCTCCTAGGCATTCAAATCCTACTCTAAAGCAAGAAAGACACCCAACCTGTGCAAGACATATCCAAGAAAAATTTTAAAAAGACTCCCTTTTGGGGCACTCATGATCACAACTCATCGAAAGCTAAAAGTTTTTGAAAAATTTTAGCCAATCCTAGGAAATCATTATCACTAAAGCAAAAATATACACAACAAGCATGCAAGATATACATTAAGCGCAAACGCTGGCCCGACACACATATGCTCAGGGCCCAACAGAAAACAAAATGGAATACCTCACCCCCAACCTAAAAGGTTACATTGTCCTCAATGTAATAAATCATGTAGAATAGGACAAATGCATTAGGAATTAGTAAGAACTTCCCTGAAATTAAACTCGTGGGTGGTGAATTACGATTATATAAACATAAAAGCTCACTTTGGTACCGCCAACCTAAAAGGAAACGAAACAATGAACAAGAATCAAAAGCAACCAATCAAAATAAACTGAACTAAGAAAAAGAAGTAACAGAAAGCAGTAAATTTATTCGGTGCAAATGTTTAAGGTCGTTTGCTCGACCAGATTCTCCTTGATCTCCTCAACCAAAATCAATCTCTTTGATTTTCATTACATCCTTTTTCTTTTTCTTCTTTTTTATCAGCTCCTGCACAGACAAATTAAACTTGCACACAGAGTGCATATCATGAGAAAATTTAAATAAATTTCCAATCATCCCCAACATACTAACCAAAACACCTTTATTTCTAGCAATAGACTGGTCAACTACCTGAATGACTAAGTCTAACTCATGCAAATCATAATCAATAAGCTCAGAAGAATTAGGAATTGGCTTAGAATCGACCGAAGCTAACTCATGAACTATTTCTGTTTCTCCTATCATGCATGATGAATCACAAGAATCAGACTCAGAATCTAAGAAAGGTTCAAGTTCAGGCTTACTAACCTCATTAGACTTACCTTCCCGCTATTGCTCAGAATCTTGGCTATTTGAGGAATGGGAAGAATTTACCTTTCGTGCTTGCCATATGATTAAACCAACATACGTTGTCAAGCTCAAAATTGTCTCTCTAGCCTCACTGGGTGTTTTGTCCAGCGCATTGCCACCACTCACTATATCGAGCATCCTTCTATCTTCGGATGTCAGTCCTTCAATGAAGTGCAGAAGTAAGGACTCCTCGGATAATGGGCAAAGAGGAAGCGCACATAAGCCTTTGAAACGATCCCAATGCTTATGAAATTCTTCTTCGGGCGCTTGGGTGATGTATATCATTTCTCTGGTGACTTCCAGGTCTCCAAGAGATGGAAGATAACTTGGATCAGAAGCTGTTGGATAATGCATCATGTGCTCAACCATGGGATTAGCATGCCGAGATTATGTTGATTTCATCGTTAAGCTCTGCAAAGAAAAAGGAAAAAGCATAAAAACCTAAAAACACTAGAAATGTGCCCTTCCCTGCAAACGACGCCAATTTGACGGGACTTGCGAAGGTCCGTGTCAAATGAAATTTATAGTTCCACAGCACTCAAACTACTATTGTAGTAACAGTGGTCGAGGTCGAACACAGGGAAGGGGATTCTAATGGAGTGTAGGTTCTTGTGTTGGACACAACAGGGGGTTTTTTGAACAAGCAACGTGATGAAATAAATAAAATACTGAATATAAAAATTGAGCTGAATAAGAAAAAAACATGCAACAGAGAGATATTGGGATAAAATTCAATGAAGACAAGGATCGTTGGATTGGGGGTATTATGCTTGAATGGTTTGTTACTTGGCTTCCTAGTTTTCTCTAAAAATCATTCCATGCAGTTTAAATGAGCCCGGTAGTGCTTCTTGGTTACTCGAAGGATCCCCCTAACTAACATGTGTTTAATTAATTAATTAACCCAGAATCCTGTAGCCAATATAATTAATTAATTCTAGATATTTGCCCGCTACCCCGCATGCATAGCCCAATGATCACCAAGTTATATCTAACTAATCTAAAATAAACATCCCGAGATCTCGCGATTGCTTACATACATTAGCCGCTTTAAACACTAGGGTCCGGAATTGCATCAATCAAATAGAATAGAAATTCAGATTCAATTAATACAACTTTTATCATGTATCTTCGGCTTACCAAGAGTCTACACTAAACATGCTAGATTAGTGATGGACTTGCCTCGGCCTAGTGGCTATCTCAAATAACTGATAGAATACACAAAACTAATCTCCTAGAGTCGTCAATTCTAAGATCTTAATAATATGCATTGGTTTAAACGAGATTACATGAATAGCACATATAATCAGCAAAGAACCTTGGATAGAAACCAGAAAACTCAGCCAAGGATCATTATATTCAGAGCATAATCCCAAATCCAACGATTCTAATAGATTTAGCTACTCATAAAGAAAGGAAAATGACAAACAATCCCAAAAGAATACATTGAAAACGTTCCTAAAAGGTCTAAGCAACTCAGAAAACTAAAAAGAGGCGAAAGAAATCTTAAAAATATGAAAATTCTAACCTAACGGGGGACTAAACCGAGCCCTAGTATTTATAATAAACGTCACAGCGTCGAGACGCTACGGATATTTCATCCATTTCGTAATCGCGTCGACGTCGAGACGCCAGGGTCAACATCGAGACGCTGACCCCTCTTCCAGCCTTGCTGCCTTTTTTCTCGGTTTTATCTAAGTCTTTCTCGATATGGGGCTTCAACATTTGACTCTTGTTGCAATTCTTTAGGTCCGCTTCGATCCACTTGGGTCTTTTCACCTTTTTGTCGTCCAAAAACATCAAGATGGCTCTAAAACTCCCTAATTGGCCTGAATTAACATCAAATCGTGTGGTTGGCTCCCAATGCTACCTATGCTCAAAGTACCGAAATTAAGACAATTAAAGCATAAAATTCTTCTAACAAGCTTAGATTTGAGGTAATAAAATAGCACGAATTAGGTGCTATCAGCCCTCAAATGGCTAAGAAAAATAAAATTGAATAGCTCAAGAATCTCTCAAAATAAAACTCTCACAATAAATTTAAAGCAACATTGAAGAATTGGAGAGAAGAAACATGCAAAAATTGGAGAGAATTTAGAGAGAGAAATTGTTGTTTGATTTTAGAAGAGGGGATATTGTTTATATAGAGGAGAGATGGATTTGCAATTGGTTTGAACTACAAATCATTTTGACCATTGGATTTGTGTAAAAGAAAAAACAAGGGTGGAGATTAAAAGAAATAAAAATCAAATATACAATAAATAATAAAAAGATTATTTTAATTTAAAATAAAAATAATAACAATCTCTGCACACATGTGCGTGTGCGTGTGAAATAAAAATATATATATTTAAAAAAAAAAAATCCAACAGCTACAACATTTAATGTTGCTCAATTTTTTTTTTATTTAACAAATCGTTGATACATATATAAATTTATTAAAACTATATACATACATATATATATATATATACATATATATATATATATATATATTTAAATAACCAAAAGAGGCCCATGTGTCACTCTATGAGCCCTCCACATGTTGTCACCGGATTGATCCATGATTTTGACTTAGCTGCCACGTCATCGTCACAGGTATTTTTGTTAAAACTTGTTTCAGCTATAACTTCTTCATTTTAACTCTGATTTGAGTGATTCAAGAGGCGTTGAAATCGTTGTTTCGAGCTCTACGCTATGATCACATTAAAACACTAAAATTTTCAGTAATTAAAAGCTGAATTTGTTATCATCAAAACATTAATTAATTAATTAATTTGAGATTAAGATCCAAAAAGCCAACAATATTTCACATTTTGTTATAATGATATAGTTTTTCTTTCTTGAATATTTGAGTGGAAAACTTTTAAGGCTTAGCTGAATAGCGAATGATTTGATGCATGAAGAACAGTGTAAAACAAAACTATGAGTTTGAACTTTTTTTTATGTTATTTTCTTCTTAATGTTTAAAGTTGAAGTTTTTAATTTCTAGACTTTTCTTTCTTTTAATTATTTATATAATTTAGATTCATTGAAGGAAAAATAGCTAAATGAATCTAAATAGATGAAACTCTAAGAATATCTTTGACTAATACTGCTTGTTTTTTAAGTCTTGAGGCCAACTGAGTTTGTTTCATATTTGGGTTTTTATTCTTCCTATTCTTTCTTCTTAGTTTTACTACTGTTATTATGTGCAAATATTATGACTTATTAAGTTGCCTATTTTTTTTTTTTTTTTTTTTTTAAGAATTTAAGTTGCCGCTTAAGTATATTTTTTTCAATATACAATTGATTGTTTATCTATAGTTTTCATCTCGAGATTTATCTTCGTATCTTAATTTTAGTTGCCTTCTACTTTCATATCACAAAGCTTACGTTGCCTTCCATTAATCTTTTATGTCTATTTTTTAATACTTTCTTTCTTGATCTCATCAAATTGTCTCAATTTGAAAATCAATGAAATTTTTGTGGGATTTTGATTACTTTGTTCATGACCTAATCATGTGGTATAGAATTGAAAAAATAGTATTTAAAAAAAGTAAGGCATGATAAATGTATATTTTTTTTTCATTTAATCTCATCTTCATATCTAAATTTCAAATCAATGGAATTTTCATGGATTTTTATTAGTCTCTATGTTTTAATCATTTGGTATAGAACTTAAAAGACAAAGTTAAAAACAGGTAAAGCATGATAAATTCCCTTTCTTCTTACAAGTTTAAAACTATAGTGTGTCCCTGGTAGAGAGAGAATGATCAATCTGCACAAAAGTATTGAATTTTCTTAGCTTTATAATCACTTATGAAAGAAAACGTGAAGAAATAAGCAAGAAATAAATAGATGATTTCTTGAACCTGATGAAAGAATTTGAGATTGATAGATTTTCCTATTGCATCTCCATTTGAACCTTCTCTAATTGTTTATGTATTCTACTTTAAACAATAATGTGTTGAATCATCAAGTAGCAAAATTTTTATTATGCATTTTAATAGACCTTTGGATTTAAATTTGGAATTCACTACTACAAATTTGGCCTTTGTTGATGGCTAAAAAGTATCAACTATCACATTCATTGACGCTTTTTAGAAGTCAATAGTAGTGGTATCAATAAAACTAAAGCGTCAATATTACTGTTTTCATTGACGCTTATAGGACGTCAACAAATATGTCTTTGTTGACGTTTATAAGTCATCAACAAAGACATTATTGACACGTTTTATCCGTCAATGATATTCATAAAGCGTCAACGTAGTCACCTTTATTGGCGTTTAATAGCTATCAACAAATCTTATTATTGACACGTTTTATTCGTCAATGATATCCATAAAGTGTCAACATTGCCATATTTATTGATATTTATAAACCGTCAATATAGACTTATGTTGACGTTGTTTCATTGTCAATTATAGGATCGAAAATGTCAATATATACATTTATTGACGCTTATGAGCTGTCAATATATCATTTTATTGACGTTTATTAGTCGTCAAGTTAACGTATTAAATTGTCAAATTGTGTATTTTCATTAACGGTTAATATATGTCAATTATGGTGTTTGTTATAACGTTTTTTAACCGTCAACGATACATATTTGGAAAAAAGAAAACCTCACGTTGGTTTTTACCCCTGCTTTGCAACCTGCATTTGCACAATAGTAACTAGCTACCAATTGTAATGCCTCCAAAATTCAACATAATATAGAGGGCATTACTAAATTTTACCTTGTAACCAAGTTTGATTTACCAAAAATCCGACAGCATAACGACGTAATTATAACTAACCAAAAATTTTTGGGTACCTGAAAGAACAAAAATATGCACTTCTAAACCTAGAACACAACCTTCACTTCACTTGACACTAACATGATATGTTCAATACATTATATGAAAGTAACACCAAAACTCAAGTATAAATAGTACGAGTCAGATCTCGTAACAAACACATTATTGTTCATATAGAAATATAGAATCAAATGAATCATAATTTCAACCAAACGTGAAATCATAATGAGATAATAGATTTCATTAACCAAAAAGTTATCTAAGAACACAACTTAAGTAAGTCAAAATATTAATTTCATCAAACTAAGAACATATCACAGTGTCTAACAAGTTGTCTAAAAAACGAATAAAAAACTAAGCATAACGTTAACAAACAATCATCCCATGTATTGTGCTACATATTCACATAATTCAACTCTTATCTCATCGAATTCTGATTGGCTAAATGCAGTTTCTCTTGTCAACTACAAACAAAAAAAAAATAAGTAAACATACTACATTACAAAAATTATAATAAATATAAAAGGTTAAATTGAATACAAGGCTAAATCGATTAGTACTACATCTGTAATCACTCTACTCCTATGGGATACTATATCTCGTATAAATTTAAGAGTGTAGTATCCATACTCCGTAGATTCCGATTGTTGAGCACACTACATATATAGTTCAACACATGTAATAAGAGAATTTGTATAATATGATTAAAACAACCTAAAAAATAAGTAAAAATGAAACTTTTATTGATGGTGTTTTGCCACAAGCGTCAACAAAACAAAAAACCAAGCGTCAATAAAGGCCAAAATTGTAGTAGTGATTGATTGGACCAATATTTTTATGCAATGTTCTTTAATTTGTAACTGTCGTGTTGTTCACACGTAACTTCAAATAATGAGACACGTGGAATAAACTTTGATTTGTATTAATGTTGTATGCATGTGGGTGTACAATCTCTAATATTTATCCTCTGATTCTCTCTCTTGTGTGTGAGTGTGTTTCACTCGAGGGCTGGGACGCTTGTTCTCAAGTCTGGAGCTTCAATTGATTCTTGAAGTTCTTGAAGTCTTCAAGTCTTAAAGTCTTACAGTCTTGCAGTCTTGAAGAGTTTTTGGTCTTCAAGGAGTGTTGAAGTCTTCTAGTCTTGAAGTCTTAGAGTCTTGGGGTCTTAAAGAGACTTTGGTCTTCAAGAAGTGTTTAGATCTTGAAGAGTCTTTGGTCTTCAAGAACTGTTTAGATCTTGAAAAGTCTTTGGTCTTCAAGGAGTGTTGAAGTCTTTAAGAGTGTTTAGTCTTCAAGGAGTGTTGAAGTCTTGAAGAGTGTTTAGTCTTCAAGGAGTGTTCAACACTTAAGAACTTATGGATTTCAGGGAGTCTTCAGTCTTGGTGGAGTCTCTCTGAATTCTCTCGTTTTGGTTGAGAGTTTCCAATTTCTGAACTGATTTGTTGGCTTGATGATCTCTTAGATAGGTCAATTGTCTTGTTGACTTTCTTGGGTCGACCTATCTGCTTTGGGGATCTTCTTGGATGATCAGTCTGCTAGCTTGTTGATCTTCTTGGATGATTGACCTGCTGGTTTGATGATCTCTTAGATTGGCTTGTTAGCTTGTTGATCTTTTTGGATGATTGGCTTGTTGGCTTGTTGATCTTCGTAAAAGTCTTCTAGAAGCTTTTAGTATTCGGGGTCTTGAAGGTTTGTTCGTCTTTGAAGGATTCGAGTTCTCCTGGGTAGATTGAAGTAGACTTTAGGCTTCGAGTCTTCAGTTTTCTAATTCTTAGATGACTTCACTTCAATCTTCAAATTTGCAGGAATGTAACGCCCCGTGTTTCAGAATCAAGTCATTTTGGGATTTGTTGAGCGATTTATTCTAATTTGAAAAATTAGAATTTAAGCTTAGCTTTGGGTCGTTAAATTAAATTTCTAAAATTTAGGAAAAAGGATTTTAAATTAAGTCTTTAATTTCTTAAAGTTTGGAGGTTTAATATTTGATATTTATTTTAAAACTCAAAAGACCCAAATCTCAAATTAATTTGGTTATTTTCTTTCCCAAATATTTTAAGGAGATAAGTTTGGGATTTTTAATGAAATCCTAGATATAAGCTAATTCCTATTTAATTGGGCTTTCAATAAAAGGAAAAAATAAAAGAAGAAAAAAGAAACCCTAAATCTAAATCTCTTTTCTCCCTCTCTTGCATGTGCCGCCGGCAGCCATCTGAAATTTCTTCTTCTTCTCTCGCGCGCACAGCAGACCCATGAAGTCGTCCCTCGTGCAAGTGCCGCCTCTTTGTGATTTCTCTTCGCCGGCGAGCTCTTTCTCCCTTCGTTCTTCTTCCTTTCCGGCGAGTCGAGTCTCCATCTTCGTTTTCTCTTTGTCGTCGCTGCCTTCCACCTCGTGTCGTCGCTTATCCTGCCTCCTTCTCTTATGTTTCCGTCGACCACAGCAAATAGGTCTAAAAATCTCTCTTCTTCTCTTTGTTTCATGCGTAAATCTCTCTCTCTCTCTCGCTCGTGAATGGCTAGACCCACACGTTTTCTTCTCCCTCTCGCGTTTTGTTTTGTCTGAGCAGCAAGACCCACGCAAGAAGCCACGAGCCTTTCGTTCCAGCAGCCTTATACTCACGTTCGGCGTCTTCTCCGAGCGTGTCTTCTCTCTACAAGCAGCCGTGGGTCTTTCTCTCTCCCTCTCCAGTCCCTTTTTGTGTCGTTTGGTCATTTCGGTAAGTTTGGCTTACGATCCACTCAATTTTCTTCAAGTTTCAAGCTTACCCATTCGGATTATGACCTTGGATTGTGTTTAGAACATGACCCATTCATTATCAACTCTAGAATTGCAGGTTCAAGTCTCTTCGGGTGCCAACCAGCAAGCGTTCAGCCTCGAATCTTCGTTGTTCGGTAAAGTTAAACCCTTACCCACTCTCTGTAGGTGTTGGTTTTGTGTTGCCCATTCCTTATCGGCTTCAAAATTGTAGGAACGAGCCTTGTTCGGTCGCTGTCCAACAACATTTGGGGCTTTAGCTTGGCTTACAGTGAATACCCATCACCCGAATAACCTTAAATTAGGTTTCCTATAACCAGTTAGCTTGGAATCTTGGTTGTTGGGATGTTTCGAGCACAAATCAGCTTATATTCAAGGTTGTTTGAGTGCTAATCGGAAAGTTCCAGCACCTTTTAGTACTCTTGTCAATGTCTATGAGTGTTGGGCTCAATTTTTGACCTTTGGTGAGTCGTTGCTTGTAGTTCGGGCTCCTTAGGCTCTTTCGGTTGGTTCTGTTGATCTTATAGGATCTCTTAGAAGCGTTATAGGTAAGTAGTTTCTATCTGTTAAGTCTGTTTGATTGCATGATGCCCGCTGTTTGTTTACTTGTTTTATAATTGTTCTCTTGCTTCTTGCTTCTCTTTGAATATATATGTATATTCTGTAATGTATGAGTTGTTGTAATGTTTGGTTGAAAACATGTTGGTTTTGTTGTGAATTCATGAGTTAAGCATGAGGTGAGAGCTTGTTGTTGTATTTAATGCTTGGTGTGCATAGTATGTAAATCTAGAAGCATGATGCAGGGCATATGCATTCTAGGTAGTTTGGTGTGGTATGTATATGCTTGGTGCGCATAGTACATGAGTCAAGAAGCATGTTGCAGGGCATATGCACTCTAGATAGTTGTGAGAAAGAGGTCAGAGACCTAAATATGAAAGAAAGACAAGTTGGGTGACTGTCAGTGCACCTCGGGTACAAATGGTCGGGGGTGGCATGTCACCATTGGTTTAAGAGGAGCATCAAGGCCTTGGGTACAAATGGTCAAGGGTCGGTGTGATGATTCTAGAAAGCAAGTATTGGGCACTTGGGAAAGGGCCAATACGTTGATAAGTCATCGGTGCACCTTGGGTACAAATGGCCAAGGGGCGATGCACAGTTCGAGGCCTTAGGTACAAATGGTCAAGGATCGGATGCCGAGCTTCGTACAGAGCATTGTGGCCCTGGGTACAAATGGTCAGGGGACAATGCAGCTCGAAGGGTCAGTCTTGGAGAGCTTTGTGAGAGCTATGAGTGTTGGATGTCATCGGTGCACCTTGGGTACAAATGGCCAAGGGGCGATGTACAGTTCAAGGCCTTGGGTACAAATGGTCAAGAGTCGAACGCCGAGCTCCGTACAGAGCATTGTGGCCCTGGGTACAAATGGTCAGGGGACAGTGCGAGTCGAAGGATCAGTCTTGGAGAGCCAAGTGAGGGCTAAATAAGTTTGATGAGTAAGCTCGTGGAGCATGAGCGGTTCTGAGTTGTATAGAGAGATGCACTAGCTATGGCTTTGGAGAGTCATTTATTTTATTTGCCTTCTAAGCATGTTATTGTGGTTATAGCTTTGGAAAACATGTTGTTCGTGCATGAAAAGTATGTTGTTTGCTTGGTTGTGGTTGATGGCTTTTCAGGTAGGGGCTGCTTACCAGTACCGTGGTTGTACTGACCCCCTCCCCTTCTTTTCCCCCCAACATTTTAGGTCATGCAAGTTATGGGGACTACCTTGACCATGGTGATGCAGAGGAGGCACATGAGGAAGGACCATGGCTAGTTCACGTTGTTTTCCCTTTTCATTTTCTTTGGATAGGGTAGTTGTGGTTTATTATTGTTGGACAGCTGTTTGTCCTTTTTGGTCTAGTTCTGAATTTATTCTGGTTGAATTATAGGCTTGTCGTGTTGGTTTGTTAGTCTTACTCCTTGCTTAAGTTGTAATTAGTTGAGCCTAGTTGAGTTATTTTGGAAGTTGAACTTTTAGTTGTAAGTTCTCTGTTTAAATCAATTAATTATATCGCGAGACCTGACTCGCTTGTTCTGTGGAGTTCTATTGTGTTGTAGTAAGGTAGGCGGCTTAGAATTGTTATAGAAGTGTTATTTTTGTTATGGCAGGTGATTGAAAAAAAAATTGGGTTAGTCCGATATATGTCGTTATGCTGCCGAAATTTTCAAAGCTTTCAGTTAGTTTTAGTAACATTGCTAGGTTAAAAGGTTATAAAAACCTGGGGCGTTACAAGAAAAATCTGGGTTTCGATCTTCAAAGTCTTGTAGAATGATTGGAGCTTCAATCTTTAGGGTCTTGTAGGAGGATTTGGACTTCAATCTTCAGAGTTCTTCCAGGAGGATCAGAACTTCAATCTTCAGAGTTCTTGCAGGAGGATCAGAGCTTCAATCTTCAGAACCTTCTGAGAGCTTCAGTCTTCCTCTTCTCCCTTTCTTTCTGTTGCCCCCTTTAATGAAGGCCAACCCTCCCTATTTATAGGTTTTCAGAAGGCCTTCGTGGGCTTGGGCTCAAATTGGGTTTGGGCTCTCCATGGGCTTGGATGAATTTTGGGCTTCAGGCCTAATTACCTTAATAATTTTGGATTTAAGTTGAACCAATTTAACCTAACTTTATGAACTTAACATATTTTAATTTAACTTTATGAACTTAGGCTAAATTGAATTTTTAGGCTAAATGATCATTTGATCTTGAGTTTAACCATTGTTGGATTTGATCAAGACCATTAGCGTAATTAGACGATCACAAAGAGAACACATGACCTTTCTTATTTTTCTATAATTAATTTTGATATATGTGTTAATTTGCGACACACTCCAAAATTAAATAAAAATACTTTGTCATTAAAAATAACGACGTGGCAATTTCTAATTGGTTTGAAAATTTTCTATGTCAATACATGTGTTTTTTTTTTCTTTAATGATAGATTGCATTAGTCACATGGATTTTGAAAAACATATAAAAATTTAATATTTTAATTTTATTAATAATTATTTGGTTAATTTCATAACATGTAATTTATTTTGTCTTTCATTTATTTAAAATTTGTTATATTTTTTCACCTACTTTTTTATTATTAAAATTTATTGTTAGTGAAAATTTAAAACTGACTTAATTTTCAATTATTTTAGTTAAATATCACTATGCTTTAACACAATTTAAAAAATTTACCATATTGTATTTTAGTTTCCATCCTCTCTCTTAATTATTTTACCAATAATTAAAATTTTGTTAATATTTTAGAAAATTTTAAAAATGAAGTTTTAAATTCACTCTTCTGCATTATTTTTTTTCCCCATTATTTTTTAGTGTATTGTGTTTTGTTAATATTTAAATTAATTTTAGGTTAGCACTCTTCTATTTAATACACTACATTTTGTTATTTTTACAAAGAATTAACATTTTGTCACTATTTAGAATTGCAAATTTGTTAGTTTACTGTGTTTTGTTAGTATTTAAATTTAAACAATTATAGGATGCACTCTTCTATTTAAGACACTACATTTTTTTAATTTTACAAAGAAATAAAATTTTGTTACTGTTTAGAACTTTTTTTGTTAGGTTAGTATTCTGCATTTTGTTAATATATTGTTTTAGTATTTAAATGTTAAAAAATATATATTTTTCTCTTTTTTTATTATTTAAATTAGTTTTTAGTGAAATTTTAAAATTGACTTAGATACTGCATTTTCTTTTTTTTTTTTACACAAAAAATAGGTATAAGCCACCCAAAAAAAGATCCAAACTAAGCAAACACACATGGTTTCTCCTAATGTAGCTAGCTATCAAACACAATCAACTTCCTTCCAAACACTAGCCACTAGATTTGTCTCGGACTGGCTTGTATTCAACATTAAGACGGCCACACAATCATAGGCACAGGCTCCTCAAAACTTTGTCAAGATATGGCACGGACATTACCATGCTGTATTCAGCTTCATCAACACACCGATCCATCCTTTCCACACTCCCTGGCGCCTTTAGAACCTCGGTGGCTCCAAAACAATAAAGATCCCAGAGGAGGAATCTTAGAAAAGTTGCTGCAATAATACATTTGGTGCACAAACATTGAAGAGACAATGACCAACAAATAGCCACACGACGCATTAGGTGATTTTACAAGCCCGAATGCCCTGAAACTTGTGTTAAAAATTGTACCCTCATAACCCAAATTGACACACAAGCACAGACATGCGCCATCCATCAAGCTCCCCCACCCTCTCGCTTTCCAGCGCTGAAGGCAAGCCACAAGGACAATAAGATGCGATCCGAACCCTCCATGACAGCAGTTCGTATGATCTCCTGAACATCTAATCCGTTTATGTAGCAGGCAGCAATCTGTACGCTCCGAGTTTGCTTCAGATTGGCTCAAGACCCCCCATAGGTCGGTCCTGAACTCATAGTTACAAACCTGCAAAACATTACCCCCAACGTGAAGCAATTCGCCCATATAAATCATAACTCGAAGCCAATAGACAGTTCAGGAAAAGGATATACAGAAACAACTTAGGCCCATCTTTCCACACCCCACCTAAGACATGCAAGCCCCGAGCAAGCCTAAGCAATATAATATGCCATGAAGAAAGGGTCAGAGGTTGGAAACTTATCATGATTAAAAACCTGTACAACGAAAGCTAACCATTTGCCCAGAAGAAGCAAACATGCATGATAACATAAATGAAACAAGTCAAGGATATCCAGGAAGATTCTCTCGTGTGTGTGTGGTAAAGACCTTCCTAGAGCCGCCCTAGTTACCCTGGTAAGATTTATATGCACCCACCACCCATCTTCCCCCTACACTGGAACAAAGGCCTCCCTTAAAGCTAAAAGGGAAACAAATAATCAGCTAGTCGATCCTCAAAAGGGACTGCCAAGCTGTTTTCAATTGTGGTATCAGAGCCATTCAATAAAATTTTCAATTTCTCAATTGTTGATTTCAAATTTTTCTGAGGGGAGAAGGGATTCTATTCCAGAAAAACCTATTCTCTTAATTTCATTCAATAAACTTTGAAGTTTAAATCTATCTTCGACGAAGAGATCGTCAGAAGCTATTTACGTTCATCTACTCCAGAGGACTGCTGCGAAGGACTGTTGCGGTTGGTGGTCCCGGTCGTAAGACGCAAAGAAGAGCGCAGTGAATCCGTTGGTCAGCCTACCTTGCCTTCTTGCCAAAAGAGTAAGTGAAGGTACATATCTTTTGATCTTCAATTCGGAGAAAATAGTTTTTAATTTCAAAATTTATCGTTTGAATTTTTTAAAAATGTTTTTCTTTAATTGATCCATGTCTCTCTTAAAGAAGATTTTGTTCAAAACTCTTCCCTCAAAACCAGCTTCCTCTAAGGAGCTAACCCAAAATGAAATAGAGGACCAGCATATGGCCTCTTCTGGCTCAGATATCTCCAATGAAGCTTTGCATATAGCAAAGATAGAAAACAACCTTCAAACATGGGGTCTACCCAAGCTTGACAACAAAACAATCTATATGCATAATACGTTCAATTTCAAAGAACAACACTGCATCAAGATTGTTGAACGCAAAATTCCAGTCTATAGGAATATTGATTCAATTCAATTATTTCCAAAACACGATATTCTCAAGCATCGTAAAGATTTTCAGTTCCTTCATATAGGAGCAGTTCAAGTCGCCCTCCGACCAATGTTCAGAACGGGACTTGATACTCCTGTTCTTGCAATCTTGAGAGATAGACGTCACAAAGACTTCTCTAACTCTCTTCTTGGAATCATCGAGTCCAATCTTGCCGATGGTCCAGTCTATTTCAATTGTTTTCCAAACTTTATGGTGGCCCTTGATGACCCCCATATTCTCAAGACCTTAACTCTAGAGGTTACAGGTCAAGGTTTGAATCTTGAAGAAGGTGTCAAGAAGATGACACTGTTATACAAGATCACCTACAAAACTCTTACCTCTTCAATGGAACCAAAAGCACTGGTCCAATCCCCAAAGGGAAAAACCATGCTAATCGAAACAAATATCAATAAATCCTCTGTTAGTGTCCCAAAGATGCTTTCATGGGATAGCCTCACAAGAAATCCTAGATGGACAATCGAAAATGCTTTTGTCCCGAATAAAAAGGAAAAGGAACTTTCCCATATTATCGAACATCCAGATGGGAGAGTAGAAATCAAATTTGAGGATGAAGAACCTCGTTTTCCTGTGGTCAAAGAAAACATGAACAAAAAGGAGTTCATGAGTTCTAGACTAAGTACCTCTGGCATTAGGCCAGAATCTCTTCAAAGTATTGGCAGAACTAGCTCACTCAGAGTTAAGTCTGTAAGATTGGATCATGGTGTTCCAAATTTCCAATACGAAGAAGAAAAACCTCCATCTCCAACTCAAACTGACATGGAAACAGAGTCAGTTTTCAAAAGTCAACTAAATGTTATCATCTCCGATAACGTGTTTAAAGTTGACAAAGAAGCCCTACAAATAGAATTCATGGCAAAAGAAAATAGAGAAGAAAGAAAACGCTTCTTTAAAACCCACTCTGAAGAACAGAGAAAGGCTATAAAAGAAGAGTACTTTCAAACTCTAGAAAATCTTCAAGAGCACATATCCTTTTTCCGATGGTTCAACCAAAGAAAAGAATATTCTCATTTATGTACCATCAGAGAAAAGGAAAAATGGAAAACGATGAGAAGGGGAGAAGTTCAAGGAAACTATCCTCCAATGGAAGATGTTGAATTCGATAGTTTTTACCATGAGAAAATTATCGCTAAACCCTTCCAACTCATCAGGGAAGCTGAAGAAACCCAGCCTCCTACCAATAGAGAAATCAAAAGCATTCAGGTTCAGAACAACTTCTCAAACCGAATGCTAACCTCGATAGCTGAACAGGTCTACAGGTTAGAGGAACTAATTGATCCTCCTCCTGCACCTATCAAACCCATGTTCAGCCCTCTAGAACAAGTCAATCTCAGGACTCCAAAGACCAAACTTTTGGAAGAGATTGATAGAAAGCTTTCTGCCATAGCAAGGGGAGAAAGCTCAAGTCAGATAAATGTTTTAAATGATAGTGACAGTGATGAAACTGATTCTATCATTGAACAATTATCTGGCCTCAATATTGAAGAACCTCAATCCTTTAACAAACTGGGTTATCTAAATCCAGGAGACCGTGTGAACTGGTATCAAAGACCCTCGATGCCAGACCTCAATTACGAGCAAAGTCACAAGTTCGTCAAAACCAAACAATTTGACGGTCAATCTATTGTTGTTTGGAACCTTGATGGAAAGTCTGATAGACAGATTCAAGATATGCTGTCAGAAATGCTCATAGCATCAACGGCATACCAAGAAAATGGGAATTCCAACCATGCAGCCTGTGTAACCTTAATCAATGGTTTTACAGGTGTCCTCAAGGCATGGTGGGATCAACTCAGTACTGCTCTCAAATTAGAAATCAAGCTTCATTCCACAAAGGTCAGAAGGAAAAGAGAGATTTCTGATACTAAAGCTGATCCAGGTATAAGGATAGATGGAGAACCTATCGCTAAACCTGAAACCTCAAAAACCCCTCCAAAGGTAGTTATCATAGAAGAAGAGGTAGACCAACAAGATGTCGTAGAGGCATTAATATATGCTATCTCTTGGGCCTTCACAACTGCTCACAATGTGAAGCATGATGATACCCAAAGAACCATTCTCAAAAACCTCAAGTGCAAAAATCTTGCCAATTTCAACTGGTACAGAGATATGTTTATCTCAAGGGTCTACTATATGAAAGATCCAGATTGGAACCATTGGAAAGAGAAGTTCATAGATGGACTTCCTAGCTATATCTCAGAGAGAGTCTATATGACTCTTCGAGATCGCTTCAATGGTAACATCGATTGGACAAGTTTGACCTATGGGGATTTAACATCATATGTTATCAACTGTGGTCTTCACATCTGTAATGAAATCAAAGTTCAACGCAAAGTTCAAAAGAACGAAAAGAGCAGGTTAAGAGATATGAAGGCTTTCTGCTCTCAATATGGGTGTGAACGTATTGAAGAACCAAGTCGCCCCTCTAACAAAATCATCCGACGGCGTAATAGCCGAAGGTATTACAAAAACCAGTACAATGATAGGCCTCAGTTCTATCAAAGGCAACAAAGAAAGTATATTCCTAGAAAAAATTACACCCCAAATCCTCGCTATAAGAGGAGACAGCCTCGGCACAATCCTAAACCAAATCAAACCGCTTTCAAAAACAAAGGAAAAACCTTTTGTTTCAAGTGTCAAAAGGAAGGACACTATGCAAACAGGTGTCCAACCAGAAGAATCAATGAGCTTGATTTAGAAGAAGAATATTCTTCTGAGTATGATAGCTCTGATCAAGAATTGAACGAGTTTCAATTCGATGACACTGACTCTGAGGCTTCCAGCCATGGCCAGAGTGATCATTCAAAAGGTGTCAAAATTTGCAAAAAGGATTGTGAAGGACATTGTATAAATGTTCTTACCACCGAACAAGAAGTTCTTTTCAACTCTATAGACCATATAGAGGATAAAGAGATGAAGAAGACGATTCTTAAAACCCTTAAGCAATCTTTGTCTTCTCAAAGTACCTCAGACTACGCCAAAGAAAAAACTGAAGTAAGGCATTCTAGCCTTTCAGAAATCCTTCAAAGAAATGATTTGTTTAAACAAAAAACAGATATTCAACCTTCCTCTATTCAAGACCTGCAATTTGAAATCAACAATCTCAAAAAGGAGATTAGGGAAAACAAAACTGAAATCGATTTAATAAAAATCGAACTCAGTAATCTAAAACTCAAATCCTCCAACTCTGATAATGAAGGAGAAGATTTCCTTCTAAATCAAATCACCAGAACCCAGTTTCAAAAATGGTATTCTTTAATCACTCTTAAAATAGAAGATTTTCAAATCACCCTCAAAGCCTTAATTGACTCTGGGGCTGATCAAAATTGTGTCCAACAAGGCCTCATCCCTACCAAATATTTTGAAAAAACTACTCAAAAGCTGAGTAGCGCAAATGGTCAAGGGTTAAATGTTCAATACAAATTGTCAAATGCTCATATATGCAATAATGAAATTTGCATTATTTGCTCATTTCTTTTAGTCAAAGATTTAAAACAAGAGTTGATCTTAGGAACCCCATTCCTAACCCAACTCTATCCTTTAAGTATAACCGAAAAAGGTTTAGTTTCCAATTTCGACGGAACCGATATTATTTTCGAGTTCATCACTCCAATCCTTCCATATGATATTATGGAAGTTAGCGAGTTAAAATTGGAAGAAATTCAAAGAAAGCAAAAACAAATTTCCTTTTTAAAAGAAGAAATTAGCTACAAAAAGATTGAAGAAAATCTTAAAAACCCTTCTGTAAAAATCAGAATAAAGGATTTAGAAAGCAAAATTGAAAAAGAAATTTGCTCAAATCTTCCAAATGCTTTTTGGGATAGGAAGAAACACATTGTTAATCTTCCCTATTCAAAAGATTTTGACGAATCAAAAATCCCTACAAAGGCAAGACCTATTCAAATGAATGCAGAGCTACTAACATTTTGTAAATCAGAAATACAGGATTTACTCAAAAAGAAGCTGATTCGACCATCCAAAAGCCCATGGTCATGTGCAGCATTCTATGTGAACAACGCAGCCGAACAGGAGCGTGGTGTGCCAAGGTTAGTAATCAATTACAAACCTTTAAACAAAGTTTTGGAATGGATAAGATATCCAATTCCCAATAAGCAAGATTTACTAAAACGTATTTCTGGTGCAAAAATATTTTCAAAATTTGACATGAAGTCAGGTTTTTGGCAAATTCAAATTTCGGAAAAAGATAAGTACAAAACTGCTTTCAATGTACCATTCGGCCAATACGAATGGAATGTTATGCCATTTGGGCTTAAAAATGCCCCCTCAGAATTTCAAAAAATCATGAATGATATTTTCAATGATTTTCAAGATTTTACAATTGTTTACATTGACGATGTTTTGGTTTTCTCTTCAAGCATCGATCAACACTTTAAACATTTAAATATGTTTATCAATATCATCAAACAAAATGGTTTGGCAGTTTCTCTGTCAAAAGTCAAACTTTTTCAAACCCAGATTAAATTTTTGGGTTTCAATATCCACATGGGCCTGATAAAACCAATTCAGAGGTCCATAAATTTTTCTTCAAACTTTCCTGATCAAATCACAGACAAAACCCAACTTCAAAGGTTTTTGGGCTGCCTCAATTATGTGTCTGATTTTATTCAAAACCTCAGACCCATTTGCAAACCGCTTTTTCAAAGGCTCAAGAAAAATCCAAAACCATGGAAAGATGAGCACACTAAAGCTGTTCAAAAGATAAAAGCTTTAGTCAAATCAATTCCCTGTTTGAGTCTAATCGACCCAAAAGCAAATCTGATCGTAGAGACAGATGCATCAGACATTGGATATGGTGGAATCCTTAAACAGTGTCTTGATAAGGACGAATCAATTATCCGTTTTCATTCAGGAATTTGGAATGACTCTCAAAAGAATTATTCCACAGTCAAAAAAGAGTTACTTGCTATAGTTCTCTGTGTTCAAAAATTCCAAGGTGATTTAATAAACAAAAAATTCACCATCAAAACTGATTCTAGAGCGTCAAAATTCGTTTTAGAAAAAGATGTTAAAAATCTGGTTTCAAAACAAATTTTTGCCAGATGGCAAGCAATTTTATCATGTTTTGATTTCGAAATTTTGCCTATAAAAGGCACTCAAAACCCTCTTGCAGATTATCTCTGAAGAGAGTTCTTATCTCAAAAACTCTCTCCTCTCTCTCTCCCTCTCTCTAAAGAAAAGAAAAGAGTTCATGAGCGGAAGTAGAGGCAGAGCCTCCTCTTCAAGGGGCAGTCGCGCATCTTCTTCCTCCTCAACACCTCCTCCCATGAGTGCTGATCAATACGCGATGGATCTAGGGTTTACTCCGGTAACCCGATCCAGGTCTAGGCAAGGCGGTATACGCCCGATGCCTCCAATGGAGTCATCCACTCCACCTCCAAGGCCTTCGGCCAACCTTGTCCGTCCTTCTGGCGGAGTTGTTCAATTGAAACCTCCTGTCTCTCCTTCTTCAGCAATCGGATCATCGATCCCGACCTCTTCAACATACTCTGCGGCTGTAACGCCTGAAAAGAGGTTTGTACCTCGCCCAGAGATCAAAGGTTACTTTCAAAAAACTCAGGTCATCTATGAACCTATCATAGAACCTGAATTTCAAGGTCTTAACCTAGAAGAGACCGTTTCAAATATGTATCCTACAGGCTTCAATTTCATGCCTGAGGACCTTAACAAAACTCGTACCTTCTATGAGTTTATCCTGGTTGACACCAAGTCAGCTGAAATTACTCATATTCTAGACAAAAACGATCCCTCAAAGATCGCTTATTCAAAATTCAAAATATTTAAAGCCTTGAATCCGACCCATTGGAATCAAGGTTTATACACTGATAAATCCTTCTCAAAACCGTTTGTACCACAAACGTATTCATATCGGGATTACATCAGAGCCTGGTATAACGTCATGTGGTATTCACATTTCAAACATTCTTGGTTCATATCCTTTTGTCAAAATGCATGCAAAATCACATTTCCTCTGTGGTTTATTCAATGGTGGAATACATTCGGTCTTACGGATGATATTTTACCAACACCCTTGCAAGAATCATATTATCATTTTGCGAGAAATATTCAAAAAACAGCGTTTCATAACTCCATGAGATTCTGTTTATACTTTCAAGTTCCTTGGATATTTTGCTGGAACTTCTCAACCAGCAATCAACCTCAATACAAAACCATCACCAAGATCTTAAAGATTAAATGGTGGGACAAATTCAATTTTCAAAATGCCACCCTCAACAAAGTAAAAGAATGGTTCGCTGCGAATGGATATCTTCAAGATATCGATATTAAAAGAAATGCCGAATTTCTGAATGACAAATCCAAGCTTCTGGCAGCACTGGCTCAGACGACATCTGATGCAGATTTCCAAAGAATTCTATAGATGGCGGCTTCAGACAGAAGCGCATCCCCAGCTTCTTCTGCACAAGAAGGAGAAGAAAGCGATCCGGATTACGATCTGGACGATCCATTCCTCGACTCACAACCTATGTGAGCTCCGAGTCAAAAATGACCTGTTTCACAAAGAGACAGTCAGTATGTTTAAGGAATACTTCAAAAGGAAGTAATTCCGTCATAAAAAATAAAAAAAAAAGTGTTGTAAATTCTCTTCTTTAGTGCTAAGATGTGTAAACTCTGTAAATAATCTAGTTTACACTGTAAATACGTTTCTGCTAAAGCACAGCTTTAGAAGAAGAAGCAGCAGTGCGATTAAGGTCAAAGATCCTATATTTTGAAGACGAAGATAGTTGGCAATTGTCCTAAAAATCGTGAGGACCTAGTTTGGTGTTCCCGGTCGTAAGTCTCGCAAATGTTTAAGAGCAGTGAGTCCGTTGGTAAGCCTGTAATTCGCCTAGGGTGATCGAGGATTAGGAGAAACGCCAATTATTCAGCCGACAAGATAAAGAATCTTATCTTCTGACAAGAGATAAAGTTGTAGCCTCTTTTAAGCTGTAAAGAAGCAGACAAGCTACTTTTTCTTTCTTTATTACTTTTCTTATTTTGTCTTTTGTAATTATTTGCTTTAATAATTGTACTTTAGTCACATCTATCCGCTCAGGGGTCCTGTCCTGTCGGATTAATTATGTAGTCTTACTTTTTCAATTTTGTCGTTATTACTTTTCAAAAGACGAATCTTTCTGGGGTCCTATCCTGACGATTCGATCTTATCTTTTAATTTTTCACATTCAATTATCGTTTGAAATCCGGGGTCTATAAAAGACTTCCATCCTGTATTTCAAAGGCATGCGCTGAGAACTCTCAAGCTATCTTCACTTGTAAAGCTTGATTCTCTCCTTGCTTCTAACCTATTCTCTGTAATCAGCTAGTCGATCCTCAAAAGGGACTGCCAAGCTGTTTTCAATTGTGGTATCAGAGCCATTCAATAAAATTTTCAATTTCTCAATTGTTGATTTCAAATTTTTCTGAGGGGAGAAGGGATTCTATTCCAGAAAAACCTATTCTCTTAATTTATAGATATTAAGCACGACAACTACATGTTCCCTAACCAATGCCTAAAATTACTTAGTTCATAAAGTGCATAGAGACACACATTACAATATAAGTATGTGCATCCATAACTACAAAGTAAATACAAGAAAATATTAATTCCCTTGATCAACTTGCAATTGATGGTCTTCTTGTTGGTCTCCAATCTCTCTCCTCTATTCGGCTCCCAAAATGGAAATGAGAAATGATCCCCTTCCAAGAGTGGAATGTTCCTCCCAAGGATGGAATTTCCTTCCCAAAAAAGGAATGAATTTGACTTGGGCGGCTATCTCCTTTTATAGAGTGATAGGAGGCTTGAATTAGGTTGACCTAGACACGTGGATGGCTCTCCTTGCTCCGTAAATCAGGGAATAGCTTAACAGAATTCAGTTTGTTAAATTGGCTAACGAGCTGTGACGTGGCAGTTTTGCTCTCAGCTTTGCTCCAGCACAGATTTTGCTCCCTCAAGTCGCTCAGCAATATATTCTGCACAAAATAACTTCCAAAGCATCCATTCTTCCAAATGGGTTAAAACATATAATATATAACTAAAAGCAACCCTAATTAGCACAAAAGACACACAAATCAATATAGAAATAAGGCCTAAATAACTCCCTTTTGGAGAGTTATTAGCTATTCATAGCTAAAATATTCAAAAAATATACAATGGAAAGCATAAATGAGAGCAAAATAAAAGGGAAGGAAATGACAGTCGAAGACCCCGTCGCTGGCGCTTGGAGTCCCTCCGAGCAAACCTTGAGCCTCCTAGAGTGCTCCCCAAAATTCCCCAAATTTTTCCCACTAAAGAACTCTAAAAAAGGCTAACAAGCCTTGAGAGAAGGCTCCAAAGGAGCCAAAGAGAGAAAGGAATGAAGGAATGGAATGATGATTGATGCATAAAATGGGCACCAAAGGGCGCCTTTTATAGGCCTGAAAAATGGACAGCGTCACGACGCTATTGGCACAGTGTCGCGACGCTGTGACATCATCGACTTGCTAGCCAAGAAATGGGACAGCGTCGCGACGCTGACCCTACAGCGTCTTGACGCTAGGCAAATTCCAAAACTTTCAAGCGCGGTTTTGGGCTTGAATTTGGGTCATCTCTAATTCTTTTTGGGCCTCTTCTTCATGGTTGACTTTCTTGGACTCCGCCCCATGACCCATGTATGGAATTTGGGCTCGAATGGCTCCTTTTTGGGCATTTTTTCCACCAAAATCCATAATTTGCTCCTAAAGACCAAATAACAAAATATATTAAATATCTTCAATAAAAACACAATTAAAGCACTAAAAAGCTTAATATTTTAGGGCTAAAATAGCGACATTTCTGCCTGCTATCACACCCCCAAACTTAAGCTTTTGCTAGTCCCGAGCAAAATAAATTTGAAAGATGCATGAAATAGAATCGGTCAAGCCTCAGTGATTTTCGAACTTTTAAGATAGAAAGGAAAACATGCAAGTGGAATAAGCAAGCACCGCATACTCATGAAGAAATCTTAAAATAGTTTGAACCTAAGATTAATGAATAGCATGCTCAAGACTTATCTACTAATTCTTTTACTAACCTAGATTAGTCTTATGGCTTTCTCCATTTGTTTTCCCCCTACACTGGCTAAGAGTCCCTAATAGGTCGGAGTTCTACTATCATGCAAAAAAAAAAAAGAAACTAGGGCGCCTAACGTTTTTCTTTTTCATGGGGGAGCAAAACTCACAAATATATTTTTTTTACTTTCTTTTTCTTTTGCTACTCCCCCAAACTTGCATTTTGATATCTAATGGTACTAGCTTTCACACTACGGTGCAGGGACCCTTAACCCGAATTTTATTCTCTGGTTGGCCTAACTGATCACACCGCAGGTAGCTCTTTTTATCCCTAGGCTTTTTCTTTTGTACAAGTAAAAATATATTTTTTTTTTCAACAGATTTTTCTTTTCTCTCATTTTCTTTTGTTGCTTTTGCTTTTCTTTCAGCAGGCATAACATTTTCTACCTAGTTCTTTAGAACAATTGTTGCCGACGACTATTCGCCGTTTTACGACTTTCATACCGCAAGCGCACGGGTCGTCACAAGTAATATAAAACGGTAGGTAATACCGAGTATCGAATCCACAGGGAGGCAAAGCGAAATTTAAACAAGCAAAGATTCTTTGAGCACTAAAAATACTTGGGCGAAATAATATTTAGGGACCAGATCATGCAATCAAAGAAAATTCAAAATCAAAACAATTAAAGAGAAAATTTGATCAATCGAAAAAAATAAAATACGGAGAAAGAGTTTTCTAATGGGAAGAGGGGTCTTGAAAATCAATTATTAGCTAAACAATTGCTACAATTGTCCTATCTCATTGCCCAACTAATTATACTCCTAGAATCTCCGTTATTAACATAGGTTCTCCTGTCGGTCTCCCCTAATTGTAATTAATTCATTTTAACAACCTAAGTGTCCTTAGCGCCATTAAAAATCATTAATTATTACACTCTGATTCATTTTAGGAATCTAAGTTTAATCAACTAATCTCGTTGTCACGACGGGCAATTAAACTAGTTGCATGGATTATGATCTATCCTAACTTCTCTCCGTCGAGTTTCCATTAAGAACCAGATCAATACACAATTGGCCAGATTGCATAAAGCATTAAGCACATCCATGCAAATAATTAGGACAAAAGGGATGGAGATAGGCAATTATAACAACATTTAAACTATAATTTCATTTCAAGACCCCAAATTGGGGTTTAGCTATACATAGCTAAAATATTCACAATAATTACAATGGAAAGCATAATTAAGAGCATAATAAAAGGGAAGGAATTGACCGTTGAAGACCCCTTCGCTGACGCTTGGAGTCCCTCCGAACACTCCTTGAGCCTCTTAGAATGCTCCCCAAAATTCCCCAAAAGTTTCCCACTAAAGAAACTCTCAAAAAGGCTTGGAAGCCTTGAGAGAGGCTCCCAAAGGAGCCAAGAAAGCAAGAAAGGAATGGAAGAATATGATGATTGATGGTAAAATGAGGCACCAAGGGGCGCCTTATATAGGCTCAGAAAGGGGGTAGCGTCGCGACGCTGTGACGTCATCGACTTTCCGGCCAAGAAATGGACAGCGTCTCGACGCTAGGCGTTTTTAAGATCTTTCAGCTACGGATTTGGGCTTCAATTTGGGCCTCTCCACATTTCTTTTTGGACCTTTTTCTTCATAACCGATCTCTTTTGATTCCCCTTGACCCAAGCATGGAAATTGGGCTTGAATGGCTTCATTTTGGGCACTTTTATCACCAAAATCCATAGTTTGCTCCTAAAGACCAATTAACAAAATACATCAAATATTTTCAATAAAAACACAATTAAAGCACAAAAAAGCCTAATAAATTGGGACTAAAATAGCGACATTTCTGCTCGCTATCAACAATCAAGCATGAACTTCCTAGTATTAGAAACTAAGCCTATCGGGGTGACAACAAACTTTAAAAATCATAATAAGAATCTAGATTTTCAAAGACGTCATTAGATAAGCCTATCGCATGCTTTAGACATCAATGTTGGGTTTTATGCCCTAAAACTCGTAGATAGTGAATGTAAACAAAATTTTATACTTGTGTTTAATAAAGTGTTATTTAGTTTCTGCAATAAGATGTTATTGTTAAATATTGCACTATTTGACCCAAATCCAATAAACTAAGATCCAAGGTTGTTTGTATGTAACTTGAACTAGTATGTGGGGACATACGGGGATCGATATTCAAGTAACAACCTAAAAGGTCTATAGTACAAGGATAAGGATGGGTACCTTATCCTGGTGACACTATGGATACGGCCCACTTTGTATTATGATACAAACGCTATGATCCAACGCGTTCATGTAGTTGACATGCGAGTGGGGGTATCCTATGCAATGAGTTTGCATAAGACCGGACCGCGAAATAGTTAACCACTAACTGTAACACCGTTAGTTGGCTTGGTTTCTATTTCACTAGGATGACCTAGATAACTCAGTCTCAATCCTGAGTGGATTATGGACTCCTGTTCACGAGGAGTTGTCCTTTGATTTGTATGGGTGAGAGTGGCCCGCACGCCGACTCAATAAGCCTACCATTTTGGGGACAATACCGAGTGGGGAGCTGGGAACATAATCACACAAGATGGAATTCACTCCTTCCCGACTCTAGGGTAAGTAGAGGTGTGTTCCCTTAAGTGGTGTCTCCGGAACTTGAACAATGGGCCCAACCCTCTCTATGGCACGAGAGGGACTTCTGTTTGTTGGTTAGACCTCAAACAGGTTGTTCATTAAAGGAGCACTGGGGACTTAAGGACAAAGATGTAAACCAGGGGTAAAACGGTAATTTGACCCAGCTGGGAGACGAACACACGTGAAGGACTGACTTGTAGTATTGGTCGATATCCGTGGACACAAAAATATTCTGCAGTGAGAAGAGTGTAGCTGAGGGTCTTTAGTGGAATGACCCACAGTTAACGAATGGAGACTAACTTGGTTAATGAGTTTAAGCCGATTAGTCTCGTATCGTTGGAGCTTCTGATCTGTAGGTCCATTAGGTCCCACTGGTAGCTCGTAAAAAGACTTGAAGCAAACAAATATAAATTGTAAATTGAAAGTGTTCAATTTATTTGGCGAATCGTATAATGTATATTGATGCATTATAATATAAAATTTATGAAACTTTATAATATAATTTTTGAATTAATTTCAAAAATTAATTCTTGAGAGAAAATATTTGAAAGAGTTCAAATAAATTTAATATGAATTGGATTCATATTAATTTTAATAAAATCCCTAAGATTAAATATATGATATTTAATTGGGTAATTAATTAATCATGGAATTAATTAATTATTTATTAAAATTAGAAACCTTTTCCTATTAGGAAAGAAAATATTTGAAAGAGTTCAAATAAATTTAATATGAATTGGATTCATATTAATTTTAATTTTAATAAAATCCCTAAGATTAAATATGTGATATTTAATTGGGTAATTAATTAATTATGGAATTAATTAATTATTAAAATTAGATATTGTTCAGATAATAGATTTGAACTTATTCCTAGACCTTTTCCTATTAGGAAAAGGTCTTGGCCTTTACCTATATATAGGACCCCTGGGGTGGGGTGAAAGGCATCCCATTGTCTCTCATTCTCTCAGAGATCTCTCCCAAAAGACTCCCACAAGTCTCCTGCTTCAAGAAGTCTTAGAGATATACCGGTGTAGCCGATTGGTGGTGTTCGCACAAGAGGGTTGCTGCGTTTTCATTCTTATTGGCAAGAAAAGGCGAATTGATTAAGGCTTTCTACAAAAGTAAGTTTTCTATGAAATCCTTGATCACTAGGATCAATCTAGTTGATCTGTTTAGCATGTTTATAGCCTATGTACAGCCCATTAAATATAGATTTATTGCTGTAATATTTTGCAAATTGTATTGATATTTCAATTAGAATCTAAGACTCTGAGTAGGTTCGGTAATACTTTCTGCTGCGTGGGGCTTTTATCCCTTCAATCAAAACTAAGAATCAAAAAATTTTAAAATTTCTCAATTTCTGCTATGCTCCCAATTCCACAACATATAAACCGTTTTCTCCCAAAACTTCTAAAATCACATCCTCGGCTATCTTAGCTATCTATTCATGCATCTAACAGAATTTAAATATGCTCAACACAGCGAAAGCCTCCCCCCAAAACTTAAATTAAACATTGTCCCTAATGTTTATAAACAATAAAGCATAAAGAGGGATACTGAGACTTCCCTGAGTTAGAAGCAGTTCATCCTCTTCCTTTGGATCCATAAAATGGGATTCTTGGAGCTTTGGGATTTGCTAAGGTGATCCTGCAAAACAAAATTGGATCACGAAGCAAAGAAAATTATTTACCGCAAAAACAGCTACCTAAACTTTAATCCTTGGGTTGCCTCCCAAGCAGCGCTTTCTTTAACGTCTTTAGCTAGACGAGGCTCGGCACGATCACGGAGGCTCGAAATAAAAGTTTTCATCATCCTCTGGGCCCTATAGAAAATCTCGCACCGAATTGCACACTGCAAACAGGGGAGAAAAAAAACTTTCCCCTGGCCCATCATCACTAAAGAGATTGTTATAATAACATTTCAAAAAATATGTAGCAACATCAAATCTCTTTTCTAAATCTCTATTCGCAAAACAGTTATTCACAGAGTCATCTAGCGTTATGATATCTACAGGTCTAGGATCTAAGGATGGCCTATCAATTATGCCTATCCATTCATCAGATTCAATATCTACATGCTCAGAAGATTCCTCAGACTTAGTATTGAAAAATGATTCAACTAAGCTATCATATGACTCGCTATCAGAGAATTAAAGAATATATGCTCCTCTGGGTCAGATTCTATACTATTATCCACATTATCAGGACCCGAATCAAAATTATTCACACTTTCAGGGTCCGATTCTATATACTCATCAGGATCAGACTCAATAGATTCAGCATTATCATGATCAGACTCAAAATTATCATCTATCAAGTAATCATCTCCATGCAAATCATGCACATTATCAGGCAAATCATGCTCATTCTCAAAGTCAAATAAATCATCTATTTCAGGCATTTCTATCTCATTCTCAAAATTAGGCAAATCATCAATTGCGGACATTTCATTCTCAAAAGCAGGCAATTCTAATTCATTTTCAAAATCAAGCAAATCTATATCAATCAGCTCATTCTCAAACAGAGGGTCATCAAAAAATACATTCGGATTAAAATTCCCATCATCCATAGGCGCCTCTCCTAATCCTAGGCCAAGATTATATTCTACCTCCTCATCATCGTCAGTCAAATATTTTGGACCTATAGAAAAACAAGTATGCAAACTACATACAGATTCATCCTGCCCAAAAATATTAAAAACGACTTTTTCATCATCTACGTTCAAGGTGAGCTTACCAGTATGCACACTAATTTCAGCCTTACCTGTGGCTAAGAAAGGTCTGCCTAAAATGATAGGTACCTCTTTGTCTTCCTGCATGTCGAGCACCACAAAATCTACAGGGAAGATGAATTTGTTGACCTTCACCAGCACGTCCTCCACAATACCCATCGGTTGGGTGATCGATCTGTCAGCGAGCTGGAGGGTGACGTCGATGTCTTTTAGACCTGTCAAACCAATCTTCCTGTACAATGAATACGGCATCAAATTTATACTAGCACCTAGATCACACAAAGCCCTATTGAAAGATACTTCTCCTATAATGCAGGGAACAGTAAAACTCCTTGGGTCTTTTTGTTTAGAAGGCATCTTTCCTGAAACTATGGTACTACTGCTCTCAGATAATTTAAAAACCTCTTTTTTCAAACTTTTCTTCCTAGATAACATCTCCTTCATGAACTTCCCATAATTAGGCATATTATATAAAGCATCTACCAAGGGAATGTTCACAGATAATGTTCTAAACATTTCTAGGAATTTCTGAAACTGTTCATCTAATTTAACATTTTTAAAGCGCTGAGGAAAAGGTAATTCCCTGTAGTCAAAGGTTGGACATTCGCCCCTTCGCTTGGGCGGGCTAATGTGCGAGCCTCTGCCATGATGGTTGCATGGAACCACTTCTTCCTTGTTCAGATTCTCTTCATTCTGCTTTTCATCTTTTTTCTTTCCTGCAAAAGAGTTAGAAACATCATAATTAAAATCAACAGAGTTAGGAGGATGTTGGGACCTTTCAGAGGAGGCTTTTTGTGCCTCAGCCCTTCCATCTTCATCCATGCTCTTCTCTTCTTTCTTTTTCTCTGAACTGATCTCCAACTGTCTACCACTTCTCAGTGTCACCATCTTGCACTGCTCTCTTGGATTGGGTTCAGTGTCACTTTTAAACTTCCCTTTCTGAAGGGCATTCACTGCTGAAGCTATCTGACCTATCTGAACTTCCATATTCTTCAGAGCTGCGTCGTGGTTATTTACTACCGTCTGGAGATTCACATTTAACACCTTTTGTTCTTTGATAAACATGGCCACCATCTCCTCCAGGTTACTCTTCTTTTCTGGCGTATTGGTTGAAGCAAATCCTGGCGGTGGCTGCAAAACATTCTTCGTGTTCGAGTACGAAAAGTTCTCATGATTGCGCAGACTGGGGTGGTAGAAGTTCGGTACTCCTTGAGTGAATGGTCTGTTCCCACATACTGAACTTCTTCCACATCTTGAATGTCCTTCTTTGAATATCCTTCAGCTAAGGCGGAAATGGACTTGACCACCTCAGAGGAAGTCAGCTTGTTCAGCGCATTTGTCAATGATGTCATTTGTGCCTTCAACGAACTTGATTCATCAATTTCATAAATCTCAGCCTTCTTGGAAATTTTCCTCCTTTCAGTCGGCCACTGGTAGCTGGTTGCTGCCATTTCCTCTAGAAGATCCTTGGCTTCCGTCACTGTCTTGGAAAGAAAACTCCCACTCGCTGATGTGTCTAAAACTGTCTTGGTGGAGGGATTCAGTCCATTGTAAAATAACTGCACCTGGAGCCAATCTGGATATCCATGTTGCGGACATCGCCTAAGCATCTCCTTATATCTCTCCCATGCCTCGTACAATTGCTCCTCGTCCAACTGTCTGAATGTTCCGATCTCAGTCCGGAGCTTCGTAGTCTTGGCAGGCAGGAAAATCTTCGTCATGAATGCCTTGGAAAGCTCGTCCCATGTGCTGATACTGTCTGTCTCGACTAATTCGAGCCAATCTTTAGCCTTATCTTGTAGAGAAAATGGGAATAACCTCAACCTTATAGCATCGGTCGGAACTCCATTCATCTTTACCGTCCCACATATCTCCAAGAATGATCGCAGATGTGAGTGTGGGTCTTCCGAAGGGTGTCCCTTAAACGAATTGTCTCGCACCATCTGAATCAATCCTGTCTTCAACTCGAAATTGTTAGCTTGGATCAGGGCGTAAACAATGCCTGAATTCTCGGTTGGGAGGACTGGTTGCAAAAAGTCTCTGATTGCCTTGGGTGCTTCATCTTGATGGGCCATTGCTTCCATTAGTCTTTTCTTTCTACGAATAGATATGAGTGTCCTAGTAATTTCAAGATCTAAGGGAAACAATTCAACCACCTTATGTCTTCGCATGCAACACTCCCAAACAATCAAAAGAACCAAATAAAAACAAAAATAAAATATTCACAAAAAAATAAAAATATTCACAACCTAAATTACTATTTATCCCTTTCTTTTTAATGTCAAGAAAAAAAATTATTTTGCTTAAAAATCAAGCCTCCCCGGCAACGGCGCCAAAAACTTGTTGGTGGCGTCGATACACCGCTACTAATACCGCAAGTGCACGGGCCGCAAGTAATATAAAACGGAAATATTCCGAGTATCGAATCCACAGGGAGGCGAAGCGAAAATTAAGCAAAGCAAAAATTCCTTGAACACTAAAGATACTTAGGAGAAACAATATTCAGGGACCAAAACATGAAATTAAAAATGATTTTTAATATTAACGCGATTAAGGAAAGTAAAGTGATCAATCAAGAAAAATAAAATATGGAGAAAGATTTTTTTTTTTTTTTAAATGGGAAGTGGGATCTTGAAACTTAATTATTAGCTAAATAATTATTACAATTAACCTTGTTGGGTTTTATGCCCTAAAACTCGTAGATAGTAAATGAAACAAATTAATCGATCTCAATAAAGTGTTATTTGAGTAATTCAGTAATTTGGTTATTGAATAATCGAGTTTGCATTAATAAACTCTAAATCCAATAAACTAAGATCCAAGGTTGTTTAAATGAAACTTGGACTAGTATGTGGGGACATACGGGGATCAGTGTCCAAGTAACAACCTAAATGGTCTATAGTATAGGGATAAGGCTGGGTACCTTATCCTGGTGACACTATGTGATACGGCCCACCTTGTATTCGATACAGATGCAATGATCCAAAGCATCCATGTAGGAGACATGCGGGTGGGGGTATCCTATGCAATGAGTTTGCATAAGACCGGACCGCGAAATAGTAACCACTAGATGTAACACCGTTAACTAGTTTAGGTTTCTATTTCAATAAGATGACCTAGGTAACTCAATCTCAATCCTGAGTCTGTTATGAACCCCTTTCAGGAGGGACTGTCCTTAGATTTGTATGGGTGAGAGTGGCCAGTTCGCCGACTTAATAAGCCAACCATTTCAGGGGCAAGACCGAATGAGGGCTGGGAACATAACAGTACAAGATGGAATTCACTCCTTCCCCTATTGGGGTAAGTAGATGTATGTTCCCTTAAGGACTGATTCTAGGGCTTGAACAAAGGCGCGCCGTCCTCTCCTAGCCTGAGAGGAACTCCTGTTTAGTGGTTGGACCCTAAACAACTTGTTCATTAGAGGAATCAGTGGTACTTAAGGAACCAGAGGTAACCCAGGGGTAAAACGGTAATTTGACCCAGCTGGTGTTACGAACACACGTGAAGGATTGACTTACTGCTTGGTCGATATCCGTGGACACAGAAATATTCTATAGTGAGAAGAGTGCAGCTGTGGGTCTTTAGTGGAGTGACCCACAGTTAACGAATGTTGACTAAACTTGGTCAATGAGTTTGGCCAATTAGTCTCGTATCGTTGGAGCTTCTGATCTGTAGGTCCATTAGGTCCCACTGATAGCTCGTAAAGAGACTTGAGGCAATTAAGTATAAATTGTAAATTGAAAGTGTTCAATTTATTTGGGGAATCGTATAATGTATATTGATGCATTATAATATAAAGTTTATGAAACTTTATAATATAATTTTTGAATTAATTTAAAAAAAAATTAATTCTTGAGAGAAAGTATTTGAAAGAGTTCAAATAAATTTAATATGAATTGGATTCATATTAATTTTAATTTTAATAAAATCCCTAAGATTAAATATATGATATTTAATTGGGTAAATTAATTAATTATGGAATTAATTAATTATTTATTAAAATTAGAGACCTTTTCCTATTAGGAAAGAAAATATTTGAAAGAGTTCAAACAAATTTAATATGAATTGGATTCATATTAATTTTAATTTTAATAAAATCCCTAAGATTAAATATATGATATTTAATTGGGAAATTATGGAATTAATTAATTATTTATTAAAATTAGAGACTTTTTCCTATTAGGAAAAGGTCTCCCTTTTCCTATTAGGAAAAATGTCTTGGCATTTACTATATATAGGACCCCTGGGGTGGGGTGAAAGGTATCCCATTCATTCTCCTACTCTCAGAGAATTCCCCTCAAGGCTTCCTCTAGACTCCCACCAGTCTCCTGCCTCTAGAAGTCTCAGAGTCATACCGGTGTAGCCATAGTGGTGGTGTTTGCTCTAGTTCGTGATTAATTCACAAGCAGTTGGTGAATTTAATCTGAATCGTCAACGAGAGTAAGTAATTTGTTACTTTATAAATTAAATTTAGATCTAATATTTTTGTATGCTTAGCCTTAATATATATTTAGAATAGTTCTAATATTATTGCCAATGTATTGGTATTTTAGATTAAACAAAATTAATTACGAATCGGTCCCAATCACGCTTCCGCTTTACGGAATTATGGAATTCCAATCCTTCAAACCTATCACTCGTTGCCCAACTAATCATATTCCTAGAATCTTCGTTAGTCACATAGGATCTCCTGTCGGTTTCCCCTAATTATAATTAATCCATTTTAACAACCTAAGTGTCCTTAGCGCCATTAAAATTCGTTAATTATTACGCTCTGATTCATTTTAGGAATCTAAGTTTAATCAACTAATCTTGTTGTCACGATGGGCAATTAAACTAGTTGCATGGATTATGATCTATCCTAATTTCTCTCCGTCGAGTTTCCATTAAGAATCAGATCAATATACAACTGGCCAGATTGCATACAGCATTACGAGCATCCATACAAATAAATAGTAAACAGGACAAGAGATAGGCAATTATAACAATATTTCACTATAATTTCATTTCAAGACCCCAAATTGGGGTTTAGCTATTCATAGCTAAAATATTCAAAAAAAAATATACAATGGAAAGCATAAATGAGAGCAAAAAAAAGGGAAGGAAATGACCGTCGAAGACCTCGTCGCTGGCGCTTGGAGTCCCTCTGAGCAAACCTTGAGCCTCCTAGAGTGCTCCCCAAAATTTCCCAAATTTTTCCCACTAAAGAACTCTCAAAAAGGCTAAGAAGCCTTGAGAGAAGTCTCCAAAGGAGCCAAAGAGAGAAAGGAATGAAGGAATGGAATGATGATTGATGCATAAAATGGGCACCAAGGGGCGCCTTTTGTAGGCCTGAAAAATGGACAGCGTCACAACGCTATTTGCACAGCTTCGCGACGCTGTGACGTCATCGACTTTTCGGCCAAGAAATGGGATAGCGTCTCGACGCTAGGCGAATTCCAAAACTTTCAGACGCGGTTTTGGGCTTGAATTTGAGTCATCTCCAATTCTTTTTGGGCCTCTTCTTCATGGTTGACTTTCTTAGACGCCCCCTTGACCCATGTATGGATTTTGGGCTGAATGGCTCCTTTTTGGGCATTTTTTTCCACCAAAATCCATAATTTGCTCCTAAAGACCAAATAACAAAATATATTAAATATCTTCAATAAAAACACAATTAAAACACTAAAAAGCTTAATATTTTAAGGCTAAAATAACGACATTTTTGCCTACTATCAACCCCAACCAGCCATCAAACGCATACATCTCTTAGCCTTATTGGCAATAACCAAAGGCGTTATATCACTAGACTCCCCAGGCCCTGTGCCCCACGAACTACTAACCAACTACCGCAAATCCGGTTGCCTAAACCAAGTTTCCTCAAAACGAGCAATCCGCTGGCCACTCTGAGACTAACACTGCGGAGGGGGGTTAAGAATTAGTTCCATCGGCCTATGATCAGACCGACTATAGTCAAGATGGTTAACCACATAATTCGGATAGAGGTCCGTCCAAGGTGTGGAGCCAAAAGCCCCGATCCAACCGCTCATAAATCGTTTCATCTCCCGGCCGTCTGTTACACTAAGTGAAGCGATCTCCCACAAACCCCAAATCCAGCAGACCACACGAATCAACCACATTCTTAAAAACAGCCAGCTCAGACAGCGACTTATCCCTGCCTCCATCTTTCTCATCCTGACATAAGATGGCGTTAAAATCCCCGTCAATCAGCCACTGTGTATCAGCACAGCCCTTTAGTCTAGATAGGAGAGACCAAGACTGGGGATGCAAGTCCGCTGAAGGGAAACCATAGAAACCGGTGAGCCGCCACCTACAGCCATCCCATGAGATCCATCCATCAATGTGATTCTTGGAGAATGAAAGAAGACTGAAGGATACCGAAAAAACCCACATGAGGACCAACCCACCACTCCGTCCATGACAATCAACACAAAAACAGTTATCAAAGCCCAACAAACGCTTCGCAGAAGACATCCTACTAGCAGACACCTTTGTTTATGATAAGAAGAGCACCTGAGGTCGTTTCTCCTGAACCAGCTTGGTCAGGCGCCTGAATGATCGGGGTGACCCCAGTCCCCGAACATTCCAGAATATCAAACTCATAATCCCTGGCGGGACTAGGAACCAGCCGCCGCCAACACAGTCGGATCAGATACACTTGACACAGCTCCCTCTTTGTCCCCCCCCCTCTTAATTTCTTTCTCCCTAACTCCACACCCTCCACACTTCCTACCTTCCTCTTACCAATAACAGACCTCGTAGAAACATCTCGATTGGTAACATCAGACAAGATATCCCTCGCCCTTCTCTTCCAGCTCCTACTATTTGCCCCCTTCCCCATCGCTTCCACCCCTTTCCCCTGCCCCACAGAGTCAACCAGCATCACATCATCCCCTCCCTCACTGACCCCACTTTCAACTGTGACACTCCCCACCTTCTGCTTTCCCTTTCCCCTATCAGCCACCCCCTCCCCCCTCGCTACCACACCCACGCTACCCCCCTCTTGACTACCCCCTTCCCCCTGATCCCCCTGCTCACTAACTTGAACCTCCCCCCTCACTACCACACCCACGTTGCCCCCCTCTCGACTACCCCCCTCCCCCTGATCCCTACTCACTAGCCTGAACTCCCACAGCCTCCCTTGGGACACTAGCAATCTCCTTCCCAGCTTCTTCGGGAACAGAGTCATGGATCACCTGTCCCTCAGTAGAAGGCTTTAGGGTCTCAGGCTTCCGATTCACTGCATTATCCACCCCTCCCTCCTGAGTCCGCCTCCCCAAGCCCTACCCCTGCTCTCAGCCAATCACCATACTGCTCACCCTGCTGCTCCAGAGCACCTTCACCAATAGCCCCGCACTCCCTCCTCGAGTGCCCCAACAGCCACACTCATAACAGAAATCTGGTAGTCGTTCATACAGAACCAGACACCGAAACTCCTTGCCCTCCTCATCCTGCAAACGGAAGCCCCTCCTAAGTGGCCGATCCATCCTCAAAATGACCCTTATTCGAAGGATCGGCCCTGTCCAGTCACCTTCCCGCGGTCCACCAACTTCCTCCACGGTTCCGATCTTACCTCCCAAATGTCGAGCCATCTCTCTCGTCTACCAATGCATGGGTACATTATGAATCTGGACCCAAAAAGCACAGTCATTAAACTCCACATCCATTACTGAGCCCGTAGATCTCGGCTCCTTCAGAATTACCAGGGACCTGTCAAAAGACCATGGACCCGTCAACATCACTCGTACCTTTTCCCCTCTAGACCGGAACTGAATAGCAAATAAATTCTCGCCAGCAAATTCTATGCGCGTCGCCCCATGAACTCTCCATGCTGCCCTCATAACACTCCGAAAAGCCTCCACATTCACACGCTTTGAGGAGAAAACTTTCCCTATCACACACAGCTCTAGCGAGCCCATTGACAGAACCGACGTTCCCTCCCCCGGCCGCACCATCTCCGCCTCTTTGTCCGTCAGTCTCCAAGAATTCCAACGGCTAACTAGATCTTCCATTCTCGCCTCTTATTAACCGTTTTCCAAACCACACCACCGGCCCACTAATTGCACACACCGCCAAACAACACCACCAAAACAGGCACAAGCCTACTGCCAACACACACCACACAACCTACTACCAAAACACAAAACAATGCCAAATCACAACCTACTGCCAAAACACAAAACCACAAGCACAACCGAAACCACAAAACACAACCTACTGCCAAAACACAAAACACTGCCAAAAACAACCTATTGCAAAAACACAAACCACAAACACAATCGAAACCACAAACAACAGCAAAGCTACAGAAACCGGGACTCAATCAACCGCACAAGCCTCGTCAACAACCACGCGAAACCACTTGCTTCACGAAATCGAGACAGCCACAACCCCAGAAATCTTGCCAAAAACACCACCCGCCACAGCCCCTACGCAGCCTCCAAAACCCAGACAGAAGCCACCCAGAACCGGCCGACGTCACCCAACCCCAGAAAACCAGACCACACCCGTCCCCGCCCCCTTACCTTCCCGATTCAGGCCGCTACCACGCAAACCTGACCCTACAGAAAACACTGCTTCCACGCAAACCAGACCCTGCAGAAACGCCGCTTCCCGATTCAAGCTGCTGCCACGCAAACCAGAACTCTCCCTCCCAAAACATCTCGCGCGACCACTTGTATTTCCTCACTGTCCTCGCACGAAGAGATCGCCCAAAGCACAGGTCGCACGCCCCGATTAAAGAATCAATTACCGCTTAACGCCCAGACATGTCGTCCCTCCACCGTCTCAGGCTAGCCGTACCGCCCACCGCCGAAAGCCGCAACTCGCCGGAACCCTAACCCTAACACCCCATATCGGGGAAAACCCTCATATCGAGGGGAGGCTCTCAAATTGAGAGAAAAAACTTTAATTACTACATTTTCTTATGCAGTTTGTTAATATACAACATTATCTTAATATATTTTCATCAAAGTTCTTTGTCAAAAAAAAATATATTTTCATAAAAGTTAAAAAATGAAAAAAAAAATAATCTCTTTGTTAAAATTAATTAAACAATGTTAAATGAAAAAAATGAATTTATCAAATATAATCTCTTTGTTATAAATAAAATTTAAACTTCAATCATTTATTGCCAAGATGTGGGACGTTAGTTTTATGCACTATTTGAAATTTGTTTGAGTTAGTAAAAAAATAAGAATTAAATGAAGAGAGAGAAAGTAATTTAAGATTAAATAAGGAAAAAATACACTTTTTGGTCCCTCAGGTTTGGGTTAGGTTTCACTTTGGTCCCTGAGTTTTCAAACTCAACAATTTAGTCCCTGAAGTTTTGATTTCATTTCATTTTGGTCCCTCCATCCATTTTTCCATTAAAAACTAACATAGGGCTGACGTGGCACTATTTTTTTTATTAAAAAAATCTTTTTAAATTTTTTAAAATAAAAACAATTTAAAATAATAAAATATTATTATTATTTTTCATTTTTAATTCTTTCTCTCTCCTTCTTCTCTTCTTTCTTCTTCTTCAACCTACCACTTCTTCTTATTCAACCCACCAACCAGCACACCTACCGACCACGACCGCCAACGAGTTCTTTTTTTCCCTTTCTTTCTTCTTTTCTTCTCCTCTATCTTCTTTTTCTTTTTTTTGAACAAAAAATAGCCTCCTCCTCATTTAGATCAATTTTTCGGTATGGGTTTTTATCCCTCTCCCTCTCGATATATTTTTCTCTCTCGCTCACCGGTAGCTGTAATCCAAACCCATATCGTCGACATTGCAGCTCGCTGTTCACGCTGTAATCCAAACCCAAACACATAGCCGTGAGTTTCCAGCAACATCAAGTGTTCCGACCAGAGATCGTGTGGGTCGAAGATCTCCATAGAAAGGGAGGGAGGTTGAGGAATCGTGTGGGTCGCCTTCCGAAGGAGAAAACCCAATCCACGTGGGCATGGTCGGAGATCGACGTTGCTGGAACGTCAGTCCCACGTGGGTATGTCCACCATGGAAAATGTAACAACCAAAAGATTTTTTTAAAAAAAAAAGAAAGAAAAAAGTTTTCCTCCTAAGTCGGTCAAAGAATGAGGGAAAAGAGGGGGGAGACTTTTTCACAATTTTCCCCTAGAATTTCAGTTAAGGAGTTTTTTTAAAAAAAAAAAGAAAAGAAAAGAGATTTTTTTAAAAAAATCAGACCCTCTTTCTCTCTCCCCGATATCTCTCCTTGTCTCTCTCGTTCCTCTTCACTCGCCCGCCCCCTCTCTCATTTGCAGCCAGTCAAGCCGACGCCACCCTTCTCCGATCATTCTACCGCATCCGTTGAGCCAGATCCGGTCGTCGTCGCTCAGACCCATGTCGTCTCAGTCACCGATGAGTGTTATTCTTTCTCCCTTTCCTCCTCAATCGATTTTCTCTATTTAAAACGTCCGACGGGCCTTTCTCTCACCGTTTTTCTCTCAGATCCGCACGCTGCCATGACGTCCTCCGTCATCTCTGCCGCTGTCCAGACCACAACGCCGCCGTCTTTACCGTCGTGAACGTCGCCGCCACTCATACTGTTGTGAACCACCACCGTCCCTCTCACCTTTCGGTAAATACCTCTCTCTCTCTGCATTGCTTCCTTTCTCTCTCTAACCCTCTGTGTTTTTTTTCCTCTCACTCTCTAGTAACCTCCAGCGAGTTCGAGCCACATTGAATCTTGAATTTTCGGCGACTTCGATTAATTAATTAGTGGGTAAGAAGGATTTAGTAAGTTTCATATTTGTTTTGTCTTCTTTTGTGCCTTAATGGAATACCAATTGATGTTCGTATGTTAATCTAAGGAACCCATAGTAATTAGTGGTCGAATCTTTAAAGGTGGAGCGAAATTTGAACCTGGGCAGTAAGCATTAGCTTCGTTTAGGTGAGTTTCGACCTTCTCAAATCATGTCGTTTTTAGGAAAACTATTGGAATGGAATCGAATGCCTCTAATATTAGAACCTTGTGTGTGATATTAGATTACCTTATTCGCATAATGTGATTGGCGCCATATCAAATTAATTGGAGTTATTCAATCAAGCTTTAGTTACCCCAAGGTAAGTAACTTACTGTCTCTGAATGTATATAAGTTATTTCTACTTGGTTGGTTGTTCTAAATTGATTGGGAAAAAATCATGGATGCCTCTGTTTGGAATTTGGTGCATGTTTGTAGGAAATATTTGTTTTGTGATATGGATAGGCCAAACATGTTAATGCATTTTTTTTTTTTTGTATATTTTCGATGGCTGGCGTTGAATGTTGAGTTTTAGAAGTTTGTTCTCTATAAAATTTTAGATGTCAATCGTGGTTTCTGTACTTGAATGAGATGAGATGTGATGTGGTGAAAACATGATAGATTGTCTGATGACATGCAAAAATGTCATCATTTTCCTATTAATTTTAGCTAGTTTTATGCATGAATTGTGTGCTTTAATGCCATTTTCTGTTTAAATTTCAGAAAACCGACCCAAGGAAGCAAAACCGGAATTTTGAGAGAATTTGGATGATTTTTAGAGACTTTTTGAAGCATTTTGGAGAAGTCCATTGAAAATCCAAATCCAAAAAGCCAAGAAGAGTGAGTTGGAAGCCCAAATTCACCAATTTCAAGCTTTATTATCAAGTTGAGTGAAGAAGGAGCCCAAGAATTATCATACAAAGCATTTGGGCCAAAGGAATTGAAGAAGGCCCAAAAATTGAGTCAAAATCGGGCCATTCAAGAAGATCCAAGGCCTAGCGTCGCGACGCTAGGCCGAAGCGTCTCGACGCTTGGCAGCTATGCGGAAAGATCCAGAAATGGGGTAGCGTCGCGACGCTGTCCATGTAGCGTCGTGACGCTGCGACGACTTGGAGACCAAGAAAAGATGACGCTGTGACGTAGTGTCTCGACGCTACGCCTGCTGGGAGCCTATAAAAGGGGCCATTTGCATCCAAGTTTTGTGTGCCAATTTGTCGGTTTTCACCCCATTCTAGAATCCACACTAAAATTGGGGATTTTTGGGAGAGTTTTGGAGCTTTGTTGAAGATCTTTGGAGCTCGGGATCGATGGAGGTCGGCGCGGGATCGAGGAGATCGACACTTTTATGAGCATTTCTCTTCCCTTTTCCTTTATGTTTTAGTTTCTAGAATTGTTGTGATTAGGAATTATTGAATTTTAGTGATTATGAGTAGTAAATTCTTAAATTCTATGAGATTGATTTAGATGTTGAACCTTGCTTGATTAATGAATTTATTTGGTTTAATTATCATTATTGTTCATTTGTGCATTTTGTCCATAATGCTTTTAATCAACTGATCACTGATTAAATGAATCGTTACTAAGTGGAAACTCGACAGAGAGAAGCTTAGACTAGAACTGAATGCATGACTAACGTTATTTACCCGGGTGACACGGGATAGAATAAATAACGTTAGAGGTTGTATTGAAGGGTCGTAATGCCATACTAAGTAAATAAAGAGGAGACCGAAAGGAGATTCTTTATTGAAAGGTATGAGATAGGAGGAGACCGACAGGAAAGTCCTTGTCATTAGGCTTCTAGACTTATTAATCAAATGATTAGTTAATCCATATTAGTTAATTGATTAAGCGATTAAAGGTCCAATTGATTAAATCAACCCTCTAAGAATTATCCCTCCAAATTGTGTCTCCATTTATCTTTTGCTTTCTAGATTAGCTTTTTGTTATTCTTTTCGGCATTAGATTTTGTTCTCTAAATAAAGTTAAACAAGATTATTCGTGGTAATTAATTGAATAAATCCAATCCCTGTGGAGACGATACTCTATACTCAAAATCACTATATTACTTGTGACGACCCGTACACTTGCGGTAATCGGATAATCGCCCAACAAGTTTTTGGCGCCGTTGCCGGGGATTGGCTAATTTCATTCAATTAATATTGTGAAGAAATTGCTTGCTTTAATTTAGAGGTTTTTTTTGCTTTATTTTATTTTTATCCTGGCCCATTGTTCTTGTTGTGCATTTAATTGGTGTTTGCATCTGACTGAAAGCCTGATTATTGTTGATTTAATTGTTTTAAATGGCTTTTAATAGTTTTGGGTGGCCCTTTAGGGAATCTAAGCCCGAAGAACCAACACCATCATCCAATTTTTTTTATTCAAATTATTCCCCTTTAGAGGAAAAATCTCCCCTAGAAAGTTTGCTTCAAGATTATATTGAGGATAATAGAGCCATGAATCTAGCTCTAGAAAAATCCCTAGGGAGATTGCATCCCCAAGAAAAGGAGAGTGAAGTGCAACCCGCTTCCATAGAAGAAAAATCTTCCTTAGAGAGCTTGCTTGAAGATTTTATTGAGGAGTCTAGAACCATGAATTTAGAATTAGAAAAATCTATGGAGAGATTCCAGACCCAAAGGGAGGATAAACAAGTAGGATCCACTTCCATAGAGTGTCCAGTGAGTCATGTGGCCGGTGATTCATTAGCGCCCATTCAGGAGCCTAATTCTTTCAATTTTGCTGAGTTTGAGCATATAGGGGTGAGCTGTATAGATTGTGAGGAAGAATTGGATAGTCTTAGCACCCATCAAGAACAAGTTTGTGAGGAAGAAAAAGAAAATGAGCCCATAGGGTTTGAGGAGTTTCAAGAGATAGAGTTTAAGGTTGAAAGGCCTTTGTCTGTTCTATCCTCTCCATCCTCTCTTGATAATGAGTGTTCTTTTTCTTATTATCACGAGTCTGTGTCAGAGTCAGAGTCCGTTTATTTTGATCTTTCTCCTTTTATGCTTTTATTATTAAAAAATCCCAAAAATATTTCTGCTTCAGGAGCCCATGAAAAGCTAGTGAGCTTGCTAGCAATAGTTGGCTTCACCGATTCAAGGAAGAAGGGCCCGAAGAAATACGAGAATTTTTATGTGCCTTGAAAGCCTGCACAAACTCGTCTAGCTAAGAGACGTTAAAAAAGCGCTTCTTGGGAGGCAACCCAAGTTTAATTTCAGTCAATTTTCTTTTCTTTGTTTTTCAGTTTTTTTGTAGTTAGAGCATGTTGATCTTTCGCTCTTGTTGATCAATTTTTTAAGGAGCTCGAGACCATAATTTCTTCCAAAAACAACCCCAATTATGTTGAAGGCTAGCATCCATGGTTTCTCTCACATTTCAGGGCAGTACCATTCTCCCTATATCTTTTTAATTGTCCTTATGCATGCTTAATGTACGATTTAAGTTTGGGGGGGAGGCTTTGCTGTTCTGATCTGAGCGAAAAATCTTTTCATGATGATTCTATTGCATCTGTTTTGATGAGGAAAATCTGTGATATGATCTAGATAATGAATCCTGTACAATTTTTTGTGAAACATGAAAGCATGTTCAAGATTCATGTAAATTTAAATTTTTTCTTTGAATTCCTTGCACATGTTGAGCACTTAGCTTACTTATATGGTTTTGAATGCTTAGAACTGGATTATATTATCTAGATGTTTGTTGTCACTCCGATAGGCTTAAGATCTGATTTGAAAGTTGAACTGCATGAGAGTTTGTAATGTTTTACTTGGGAGAAAAATCATGATTATTAGCCTGCAAAGAAAAAAAAATGAGAAAAGAAAAGTGAAAAATAAATAAATAAATAAATATATATATATATATATATATAAAATAATGATGAATGCTCCACTTTCTTGAGAGCGTTAGTAACCAGGGGCATTCATGACACCCATCGTTTGCCTTTGCATGAAAGCGCTGGAAAGAAATGAGCATGCCTCGGCAACCTGAAAGATGAGGCGCTCGTAGTTGGATGCTTTCATCACCAATGTTGGCAAGCCAGAACGAAGGCGCTACATCTAAAAGGATTTGGTTAAAAAAAAAATGCAAGTTTGGGGGAGGCATACCCCGTTGTTTCAGGCACCTTAGTGGGATATTGCTTTCTTGATTGTTGGGAAGCTGGATACTTAGAGCTTAGAGCCAGTGTAGGGGGAAGATGAACTGAGGATTTTATAAACCTTCTCTAGGCTAGTAAAGACCTAATAAGGAGGCTCGCACACACACACGCAAGGGATGAAGAGTTTAAATTTAAATTTCGTGATGAATGAATGTGTTTTAATATTTCCTTTAATTGTTAGAGTTCATTATTTTGATCATTGAGCTTAGAGTCATGCATTTTCAATATTTGATTCATATATAAAGTTTTAGCTTTGCTCGGGACTAGCAAAGGTTTAAGTTTGGGGGTGTGATGACATGCATAAATGTCATCATTTTCCTATTAATTTTAGCTAGTTTTATGCATGAATTGTGTGCTTTAATGCCATTTTCTGTTTAAATTTCAGAAAACCGAGCCAAGGAAGCAAAACCGGAATTTTGAGAGAATTTGGATGATTTTTAGAGACTTTTTGAAGCATTTTGGAGAAGTCCATTGAAAATCCAAATCCAAAAAGCCAAGAAGAGTGAGTTGGAAGCCCAAATTCACCAATTTCAAGCTTTTATTATCAAGTTGAGTGAAGAAGGAGCCCAAGAATTATCATACAAAGCATTTGGGCCAAAGGAATTGAAGAAGGCCCAAAAATTGAGTCAAAATCGAGCCATTCTAGAAGATCCAGGGCCTAGCGTCGCGATGCTAGGCCGAAGCGTCTCGACGCTTGGCAGCTATGCGGAAAGATCCAGAAATGGGGTAGTGTCGCGACGCTGCGACGACTTGGAGCCCAAGAAAAGATGACGTCAGAGCGTTGTGACGCTGTGACGTAGCGTCTCGACACTACGCCTGCTGGGAGCCTATAAAAGGGGCCATTTGCATCCAAGTTTTGTGTGCCAATTTGTGGGTTTTCACCCCATTCTAGAATCTACACTAAAATTGGGGATTTTTGGGAGAGTTTTGGAGCTTTGTTGAAGATCTTTGGAGCTCGGGATCGATGGAGGTCGACGCGGGATCGAGGAGATCGACACTTTTATGAGCATTTCTCTTCCCTTTTCCTTTATGTTTTAGTTTCTAGAATTGTTGTGATTAGTAATTATTGAATTTTAGTGATTATGAGTAGTAAATTCCTAAATTCTATGAGACTGATTTAGATGTTGAACCTTTGCTTGATTAATGAATTTATTTGGTTTAATTATCATTATTGTTCATTTGTGCATTTTGTCCGTAATGCTTTTAATCAACTGATCATTGATTAAATGAATCGTTACTAAGTGGAAACTCGACGGAGAGAAGCTTAGACTAGAACTGAATGCATGACTAACGTTATTTACCCGGGTGACACGGGATGGAATAAATAACGTTAGAGGTTGTATTGAAGGGTCCTAATGTCATACTAAGTAAATAAAGAGGAGACCGAAAGGAGATTCTTTATTGAAAGGTATGAGATAGGAGGAGACCGACAGGAGAGTCCTTGTCATTAAGCTTCTAGACTTATGAATCAAATGATTAGTTAATCCATATTAGTTAATTGATTAAGCGATTAAAGGTCCAATTGATTAAATCAACCCTCTAAGATTATCCCTCCAAATTGTGTCTCCATTTATCTTTTGCTTTCTAGATTAGCTTTTTGTTATTCTTTTCAGCATTAGATTTTGTTCTCTAAATAAAGTTAAGCAAGATTATTCGTGGTAATTAATTGAATAAATCCAATCCCTGTGGAGACAATACTCTATACTCAAAATCACTATATTACTTGTGACGACCCGTACGCTTGCGATAATCGGATAATCGCCCAACATTGCCTTCATCAGAAACACTTTAGGAGAAGAAACTGGTTGGTTAGTTTGCAGTTAAGGCATGCTATGTGCAAAGTGTCCTATTAGGGAAAAGAACAAACTTTTTATCCTAGTAGGGGTCATGACAATTAATCACCTAGGATTGAGATGTTTATAGACTGAGATGGGAGCTAAATAGGCGGGACTCGAATTCGTAGACTAGGTGTCATCTACTAACTGTGAAAGTGAAGTTCCGACTAAAAACCCATGGATGCTCCACCAGTGAGATGGTAGCTAGAGTGTTATGCGCACATAGGTGTCGTGATGGGTGAGACTTGGCCCCCTGACTGGGTGCCTTCTACCATCAATAGGAGTAGAGGTCTCTCATGATTCCCACATGTGCACCTCCAGTGAGTTGGCAAGCATATGACATGTGAAGGATTGGAATTCCGTAATTCCATAAAGCGGAAGCGTGATTGGGACAGATTCGTAATTAATCTTGTTTAATCTAAAATACCAATACATTAGCAATAATATTAGAACTATTCTAAATATATATTAAGGCTAAGCATACAAAAATATTAGATCTAAATCTAATTTATAAAGTAACAAATTACTTACTCTCGTTGACGACTCAGATTAAATTCACCAACTGCTTGTGAATTAATCACGAACTAGTGCGAACACCACCACTATGGCTACACCGGTATGACTCTGAGACTTCTAGAGGCAGGAGACTTGTGGGAGCCTTTGGGAGAATTCTCTGAGAGTAGGAGAATGAATGGGATACCTTTCACCCCACCCTAGGGGTCCAATATATAGTAAAGGCCAAGACCTTTTTCCTAATAGGAAAAAGTCTCTAATTTTAATAAATAATTAATTAATTCCATAATTAATTAATTTCCCAATTAAATATCATATATTTAATCTTAGGGATTTTATTAAAATTAAAATTAATATGAATCAAATTCATATTAAATTTATTTGAACTCTTTCAAATATTTTCTTTCCTAATAGGAAAAGGTCTCTAATTTTAATAAATAATTAATTAATTCCATAATTAATTAATTTACCCAATTAAATATCATATATTTAATCTTAGGGATTTTATTAAAATTAAAATTAATATGAATCCAATTCATATTAAATTTATTTGAACTCTTTCAAATACTTTCTCTCAAGAATTAATTTTTTTTTAAAAATTAATTCAAAAATTATATTATAAAGTTTCATAAACTTTATATTATAATGCATCAATATACATTATACGATTCCCCAAATAAATTGAACACTTTCAATTTACAATTTATACTTAATTGTCTCAAGTCTCTTTACGAGCTACCAGTGGGACCTAATGGACCTACAGATCAGAAGCTCCAACGATACGAGACTAATTGGCCAAACTCATTGACCAAGTTTAGTCAACATTCGTTAACTGTGGGTCACTCCACTAAAGACCCACAGTTGCACTTTTCTCACTATAGAATATTTCTGTGTCCACGGATATCGACCAAGCAGTAAGTCAATCCTTCACGTGTGTTCGTAACACCAGCTGGGTCAAATTACCGTTTTACCCCTGGGTTACCTCTGGTTCCTTAAGTACCACTGATTCCTCTAATGAACAAGTTGTTTAGGGTCCAACCACTAAACAGGAGTTCCTCTCAGGCTAGGAGAGGACGGCGCGCCTTTGTTCAAGCCCTAGAATCAGCCCTTAAGGGAACACACATTTACTTACCCCAATAAGGGAAGGAGTGAATTCCATCTTGTACTGTTATGTTCCCAGCCCCCATTCGGTCTTGCCCCTGAAATGGTAGGCTTATTGAGTCGGCGAACTGGCCACTCTCACCCATACAAATCTAAGGACAGTCCCTCCTGAAAGGGGTTCATAACAGACTCAGGATTGAGATTGAGTTACCTAGGTCATCCTATTGAAATAGAAACCTAAACTAGTTAACGACGTTACATCTAGTGGTTACTATTTCGCGGTCCGGTCTTATGCAAACTCATTGCATAGGATACCCCCACCCGCATGTCTCCTACATGGATGCTTTGGATCATTGCATCTGTATCGAATACAAGGTGGGCCGTATCACATAGTGTCACCAGGATAAGGTACCCAGCCTTATCCCTATACTATAGACCATTTAGGTTGTTACTTGGACACTGATCCCCGTATGTCCCCACATACTAGTCCAAGTTTCATTTAAACAACCTTGGATCTTAGTTTATTGGATTTAGGGTTTATTAATGCAAAATCGATTATTCAATAACCAAATTACTGAATTACTCAAATAACACTTTATTGAGATCGATTAATTTGTTTCATTTACTATCTACGAGTTTTAGGGCATAAAACCCAACAACATGAGGATTAATTGTCCACGTGACCCATACGACATGATGAATGAAATGAAATGAAATGATCATTAGGCCCTTAGCTAAACTAACCATAAGTTACCCCTGTTGATGCATGTCTAGCAGTATTGTTGCTTACTGACTATTTTTAAATACTCATTCTTTTCCCTAATATGTAATTGCAGGTAAAGGAAAAGGTGTACAAAACGCATGACGAAATGTTGTTGGATGAGCCATGGAATTTCGTGGAATAGACTTCCGCTTATCATGTTTTTTAACTCCTTCTTCTTTGCATTTCGATATGTTTTGTTTTAGAACTTGTTTTGCTTTTGAGATCTTTATTGAAATGATTAAATTTTATTTGTTCCTGTTTTAACTAGGATCCCAGGCTGGAAAGCCCTTTTTGATTAACTAAGCTTATTTTACGTTAAATGCTTGTTTTCATCGTTGTTCTCTAAAAGCAAGAAGGTAATGCATGTGGTAATGGCCATAGGAATTAGTCATGAAGTGTAGGGTTGTTACAGAAAATCTAGATCCCGAGACCCACAGAAAGATTTGTTCCTTAAGATTTGTTCGCGCGAAAAGAAAATGAGAGCCACGGAAAGAAGACGGCTTTGTTCCAGTCGTTTCACGAACAGACGGACGATCCACGACGTTCAGATCTGACAAGCCCCACGATCTGATTAGCGACATTTAGATGTGGCGAGCCCCAATATCCACGACCGCCAGAGAACCCTCTTGTAATCTCGGTCACGAACTTCTCTCAGAGTGGGGGTTTTAGAGCTAGAGAGAGAATGAGGGTTTTAGAGGGAACAGAATAGAGAAAGAGGAAAGTGAGGTTGAAGAAGAAGAGAAAGAAGAAAGGAAGGAGGAAAAAAAAAAGAAAAAAAGGTTGTCGGCCAGCGGCTGGTGTGGAGGAGGAAGAAGAAATAAACAAAAAAATAATATAAAATAATAATATTTTTATTATTTTAATATATTTATATTTTAAAAAATTGAAAAATAGTTTTTTATTAAAAAAAAAATAGCGTGACATCAGCAATCTGTTAATTATTAACAGAAAATTGGATGGAGGACCAAAATGAAACCTAACCCAAACCTCAGGAACTAAAAGTGTATTTTTTCCCTTAAAATAATTAATTGATTATTATTTATGGGTATTAATTAGTAGTGGCATCTCTAGTAATTTAGAAATTGAGAAATGGACAAAATAGTCCAAAAATGTTTTTCTAGGATTGTCACTTTTTAATATACTAGTTTTTTAGCACGTGCGATGCACATTTGTATATCAAATTATTCATACTTTTTCTTATAACAACCAAATAATTTTATGGAAAATACAAATGATAGATTAATTACTAATATAATATAATATAATTTATAGTTTTATAAATGATTTAAATTAATTATGTAATTTTCATTTCATAAACTTGTTAATACTTATCACATTTTTATTTATCAATGACATGTATATTTTATAATTTTTATAATAAGTTTGATTTAGAATTAAAAACATTTTTTTAAAAATTTCATTAAAAGCAAAGGTGTTAAGGCATTTTGTGAGGTATATATCGTTGAATTAAAGGTTAGAGGTTTGAACTCCCACCTTCACATTAACGAAACAAATTAAAGCGTTTCGAAATTATGCCATTTTGGATTAATGAGGTTTAAATTCTAATTTGAAAAACAAAAGTAGAATTTAATTTTAGCCTCCAATTGATATTTTGGAAATTTAATTGGAGATATTTTCCTTTCCCTGTCATAAGTGGATGAGCGGTTGGAGGTTACGTGGAGCAAGTGGTGCATTTTTCCCGTTTTAATTGGGAGTTATGGGAATTTAGGAAAAAAAAAGAAATTGATCAAACCCTCACCACTCTTTTTCTCTCTCACGCATCAGACCCCCCCTCGATTCTCCTCCTCCACGTCGTCACCTGCTCCCTCATCGCACAGCCTATCGATCTTGTCTCGCACCGCCGCCACCGTCACCCTCCATCGCTGGAGAAGTCGTTGCCCAGCTGGAGCACGCCGCAATCATTCGCGCACCTCTCTCTCTCTCGCTCTTCGTTTCGCATGAGAAAACTCTCGCCTCTGTTCCTCCTTCCCCCGTCGGGTTTTTCCGGAAAACAAGGCTCCTTGCACCGTCGCCGCCTGTCTATTGTAGCTGAGCGCCGCCGTCCAGCCCCTTGCACCATCCCTCTCGTTTTCCCTGATCGAACCCCGCACGATTGTGGAGAAAATTCTCGTTTCCAACCACCTTATACGCGCGGCCAACTGGGATTGCTTGTGGTTGGCTCGATTTCCAGCCCTCCATCGAAGTGTTGTGGCGTTTTCGGTAAGTTTAGCTTCGACCCACTTGATCTCCTTCAAGTTTCAACGTGTACCCATGTTGTTTAGTCCTTGAAATCGTTCTAGAGCATGACCCATGCTTATTCGTGTTGTGCAATTTTCCACAAGCGTACAGTTGCCCAAGTAATATTAAAACGGAAAGTATTCCGAGTATCGAATCCTCATGGAATTTGAATTATATCCATTAATTACCAAGAACCATCATGTTCAATTTTATTTAGAATTCCAACTCGAATGATAAAGCGAAAATTAAATAAACTAATAAAAAGAAACATGCAACAAAAATATGGAAATATCCTATTAAAGGAACTTGACCTAGGGTGTTAACTAGTTTTTTGGATATGTAGCTCAAATACATGGATGCATGTAACTAATAATCTTCAATTTCATAAATCTAGAAGTAATTATAAGCGGATTTCTCTTTCAAGCTCCTCCACATCTCATACTAACATAACTAATTTATGTGTCCATCTCCTTAGTTAATCATAGTATGGCATTAAGCAACTTCATTATCAATTTCTAACAATTCTCTTTCACTCTCGTGCTCCAAGAAATCGTTAGCCATGCAATTAGGATCTAATCTAATTTCTCTCTGTCGAGTATCAATTTAGACCAACATAACAATCAATCCGTGATCAAGGGATTAAAGGCATTAAGCATGAATTGCATAAATGAAAGATGAAGAAATTCATTACATAACCCAAGTAATTGTGCTACAATATCCAATTAACTAGAATAACGACCCTAGGTCTCAAGATCTACTCACAAATGGAAATAATTTTGCCAAAATGATCTTGATCCATGGGCCTAACTCAAATTACAATAAGGAATTATAAAGAAGTAAGGAAAAAATAACCGATAAGTTGATCCCAAGCTCCCGCTACAATCATCTCGAATCTTGAGCCTTGGAATCTCGCTCAATTCCAACCCTTTTCTCCATAATTCTTCTCACTTTTTCTCTCTATTGAGCTAGGGGAGAGCTCCCAAAATGGGATGATTTTCACCTTTGGGAAGGGGCCTTTTTATAGGAGCAGAAACGGAGGTAGCTTGTTGCCCAAGACGCATAGCGTCGAGACGCTACGTCACAGCGTCACAACGCTGTGACGTCAGGTTTTCTTGCTGCTCAAGTTGGCGCAGCGTCGCGACGCTGTCGCGATTCCAGATCTTTCTTCACTGCCTGCCAAGCGTCGAAACGCTCTGGTCCTAGCGTCTCGACGCTAGGCCTTCGAGAAGCCTTAAACATGGATTTTTGCCTCATTTCTTCATTCTTTTGGGCTTTTTGGGTCTCCACTTCAAATGGCATCTTTTCTTGGACCTTAGGGCTTGGATCTTCAATGATTATTCTTCAAATTGCCCAAAAAAGTCTCCAAATTCACCCAAATTCTCTTAAAATTTCAGTTTTGCTTCTCGAACTCGGTTTTCTACAAAATTAACATAAAAATACATTAAAGCTCATAATTCATACACAAAACTAGCTAAAATTAATAGGAAAATGATGACATTTTTGCATGTCATCAATTCGGCTTCAAAATCAAGATACCCATTTAGTAACGGCTTCTAAATTGCAGGATTAAGTTTCATTTATCCGTTGTCCAGCAACCAAATGGACCTAAAGTGGGCTTTGGATGATTACCCACAAGTCGATTGACCTCAAATCGAAGTGCCCATGGTTCACCGACTTTAGATCCCTATTCTTGGAGCTTTTCGATCACTGGGCAGCAAGCTTCAAGGTCGTTTAGGTGCGAATCGGTTAGTTTCCTCACCCTTGAACCTTTAGAATTTATCTAAAGTAGCTTTAGAATAGCTTTTAACCTTTGGGTGTCCTTTAGTTTCAGTTTAGTATCAATTCGGGCTTCTGACATCACTTGTATAAGGTATTTCAGTGCTGATTGGTAATTTCCAGCAAGGTTCCCACCCCTGTTCGGTAAGTTTCAGCACCTTTCAGCACGCTTTAGGTCCCTTTTAATTTATGTTAGGTGTTGGAAAGGTTGTTAGGCTATTCCCTAACCTTTAGAAGGTCTCTATTGTGTTTGTAGGTCCGCTTAGAGCCTATTTTAATATTTTCCAGCAAGCGTTAGTTGGATTTAGGAGCGCTTTTAAGCTAGTGTAAGTAGTTTCTATCTGGTTGGGCTTGTTTGTTTGTTTGATCATGTCGTTTGATTTACTAGCTTTGTTATTATATGTTTTGTTTAATATGTATGTAGCTCGCTGTGAGAATAAGCACGATGCTTTGTTTGATTCCTAAGCATGTTGCTTTGTTGATTCATAAGTATGTTGCTTTGTTTAATTCATGAACATGAGATACTATTGTTGTTGGCCATGCTGCATATGAGTCGTGTCTCCATAGTGTGTGTTCATTGGGGAGAGACGGAGCATGACGCGTAAATCATGTGTTGGGTGTGTGTGTAGAGCGTGACGCAGAAATCACGTGTGGGTGTGAGTGCGGAGCGTGACTCAGAAATCACGTGTGAGTGGCACTACGCATGGCGCGTAATTCATGTGTTGGATGGGTTTGCGGAGCGTGACACGGAAATCACATGTGGGATGTGAGTGTGGAGCGTGACGCGGAAATCACGTGTGAGAGTGCGGGCATGGCGCAGAAACCATGTGGGGGTGCATAGCATGATGCATGGATTCATGTTGTCATCCCATTTTGCATGAAGCATGTGTTGGCATTGTTGTTTTCGTGCTTAAGAGCATGTTGGTTTGTTTATCGCTTTACAAGCATGATGTGTGTGGATAACATGTCGATGTGGTTGTCTGTTGTTTAGTGGCTCACCGGGTGTGAGCTACTTACCAGTACTATGGTTGTACTGATACCCCTCCCCATTCTTCCCCCCAACATTTTCAGATTATGCAGGTGTTGACGAGTTTTATGTGCCCGGTGATGTAGACGAGGAGGTTCACGAGGGATGACCACATGGGTCCATTTACTTGTTTATTTTCTTTTTTATAGATAGGGTAGTCCTTTGTTCAATTGATGATAGGCTGAATCTTTAATTTGTAGCTAGGTTGGATTAACTTTTAGTTGAGCTTGTGTAGATTTTCATGCTTCCGTTAGGTTGTAAATATGTTAATGATTAATAAAGTTGAACTGTTTCTAGAAAGTTAAGAGCATGCTTACACTAGAAGGGTTGTAGTTCTGTTGTTGGTTGAAGATACGAGATCTGACTCGTATTTTATTGTGGAGATGTTTCAGTGGAGTCGTGGGGTAGATTGGATTAATATAGAAGTGTTGTTTTGTGTTTATCAGGTGATTAAAAAAAGTTTGGTTTCGTCCTATATATGTCGTTATGCTGCCGAAATTTTCGGAGCTCTCGATTAGTTTGAATAGGAGTTTAGTAATGTCACTAGGCTAGATAATAATAAAATCTGGGTCGTTACAAAAGCATATTCAAACATTTTAAATTAAAAAAGTACAATAATAAAAATTAATTAAAAAAAAAACTTGTAGTATGTATAAAATAACATTAAAAAATAATAGTTGAGAAAAATCAAAGCTCTCTGTACGCAACCTAAAAATTGCATGTTAGTTTCTACTAAAACAATCGATTATTCAACTTCATCAAATTAAAATTATAAATTTCCAAACTTACAATGTAGATTTGATCTATGCATTTTATAGACTTGAATGTATAAGGTATGTCATCCTAAAAAAAAATCTATAAGTTATGTCTAGAATTTTTTTCAATATTAGAGAGGCTTTTGTAAGGAAATTAAAAATAACTAAAATAAAGAAAAAATTTTGTGGTCTTTTTTTTTTAAAATGTTACAAATTTTTTGGAATTCCAAACTTAATTCTATTATTCATTATTTCTAGTGAAAATCATTTAACTTTTGAAAAACAAATAATACCACTTGTTCATTTAATTCTTGAGAAACAAATAATACCACCTTTTCATATTCTAACTTTTGGGAAAAATACATTTTTCGTCCCTGAGGTTTGGGTTAAATTACAGTTTAGTCCCTGAGTTTTCAAACTCAACAAAAATACCCCTGAGGTTTGAGATAAGTAGAACTTTGGTCCCTACCGTCTATTTTTCTGTTAAATCTTAACGGTTGCTGATGTGGAACTATTATTTTAATAAAAAATTATTTTTTAAATTTTTTTAAATATAAAATAATAAAATAATAAAAATATTATTATTTTATCTTTTCTTTTTTAATTCTTTATCCCCTCTCTCTCTTATTCATCATCTTCCCCAATCTTCTTCTCAACCATCTTCTTCTCCGACTCTGGTGGGCGGCAGCCACCGCCGTTCGCCGGCCGTCGGCCAGAATTTTTTTTTTATCTTTCTTTTTTCTCTCTCTTCTTCTCTCTTCTCTTCCCTTTCTTCTCCTTTTTTTTTAAATAAAGAAGAGGGAGAGGGAGGACTCCTCCCTCCTCCCGTCGCCGACGCGAAACGGGAGGAGGTTGTCGGCGCGAAACGAACCTGTTCGTGAAGATCATCCCCAAACAGAAGCTGCCCAAGCAAAGAAAAACTGCCCATCTCTGCGAAACGACGCTCCGTGAAGATTGTTCGGGCTTAATTTTCCAGGACATCTTCTGTCCAGATTGTATTTATGCTGCCCGTAACAAGTTCTCTCAACAAAAAACCATAAGCATTGAATCGAGTAAAGACCCAGTTGCAAAAGAGGCAGAAAGAAGAGATTGAATTTGAGAAAATTTGAAATTAGCTATAGAACAAGATTTGAATCAGAGGATTTAGAACCAAAAAAAGGGCATCAAAGAAAGAAAAATAAAAAATAAAAAGTTGGGTTGGATTGTTTCAAACTTCAACTTCCAAATCTCTCTCTGCAAAACTTCTGTGGAAGTTAAGGCAGTTGAAGAGAAGTGAAAGCCAGAGAGAAGGAAGAGGGAGAAGACTAACTAACTAACCTCCCGTCGTCGGGGCGAAACGAAGGAGGAGGACCCTCCTCCCTCACGGTTTTAGATCTGAGACCGTGAGGGAGGGGGCTCCTCCCGTCGCCGACGCCGGAGAGGGAGGGAGGGATCCTCCCTCCCTCTTCTTTATTTAAAAAAAAAAGAAAAGGAGAAGAAAGGGAAGAGAAGAGAGAAGAAGAGAGAGAAAGAAAGAAAGATAAAAAAAAAATAAAAAAATAAAAAAAAAAATGGCCGGCTGCCGGCAGCTGCCGGTCACCAGAGTTGGAAAAGAAGATTGGGGAAGATGATGAATAAGAGAGAGAGGGAATAAAGAATTAAAAAAGAAAAGATAAAATAATAATATTTTTTTATTTTTTATTTTTTATTTAAAAAAAAATTTAAATAATTTTTTTTATTAAATTAATAGTGTCACGTCAGCAACCGTTAAGATTTAACAGAAAAATAGACGGCAGGGACCAAAGTACTACTTATCTCAAACCTCAGGGGTATTTTTGTTGAGTTTGAAAACTCAGGGACTAAACTGTAACTTAACCCAAACCTCAGGGACCAAAAGTGTATTTTTTCCCTAACTTTTTTAGATTCCTATATTTATTATGGGTTTTTTAAGCCATTATTTATTTATTATGGTTGATAATGATTTACTTATTATTGATCATTATTTAAATAATTAACAATTTATATTTAATGGAGGATGAGAGATTTTAGGGAGGTGGTGAGAATGAGAGTGGAAAATTTATTAGAATGACTTTAATGTTTTTGTGGTTACAGTTTTTTCTTTTCTTTATCTTTTTCCAAGGAAAACCAAATTATGGAAACCATTTTTTAGCGAAGACAGTGGAAGAAAATTAAAATTAGATAATAGTATTTAGGAATGTTCACGGGGCGAGGCGGGGACGGAGAAGTTCCCCCTCCCCGCCCCGACCCCTATATCATTCCCCATCCCTGCGAAATTCCCCATTTAATTTTGTGGGGATCGGGGTGGGGATTCCCTGTGGGGAATTTGTAGGGATCGGGTGCCCTGTGGGGAATTATCCCCCGTTTTTTTTAATGTCAATCAAATAACAATTTTTTTAAAAAAAAGATCTATGCTTAAATGACGTGGAAGAGATAAAGGTAGGGTTTTTTAAACTTTACTATTTATATAATATTTGTAGCCACGTATTTTAGTCCGGAATTTTTTTAATTTTGAATTTATAAATTTGATTTTTGTCCTAATTAAATTTGCCTATCTTTGCATTTTTGTTATTAATTACTTTATATATTGGGTTGTGTCCATTTTTTCCCATTTTTCATAAAACTTCAAAAGAAAGAAGAGGAAAGGAGACAAACATCCCATTTTATGGATTTGTCCAACTTTCACCATTTTGGGTAGGGTTTTTAAAATTTTTCAAAAACTAGCAAGGTTTGTTTGATCAAACTAAGAAAAGGGTTGGGCTATATAATTTCATTTTTTCCAGCTTAAAGGAATAGTGTTCTCACCTTCCAAAAACCCTAAGGAGCTGTTTGGGGCGCTGGGTTGATTATAATAGCTGGGGGTTATAATAGCTGGGGGATTATAATAGTCTGGGGGTTATAATAATCTGTGTTTGGGGTGCAGATTTTTATAGTCTGGGATAAAATAGTCTGTGTTTGGGGTGCAGATTATTATAGTCTGGGATAAAATAGTCTGTGTTTGGGGTGTAGTGTTTTGGGATGCAAATTATTTTAGTCTGGGTTCAAATAATCTATGTTTCAAGCTGACTGTTTTTTTTTTTCTTGACTTTTTTTTTGTTTATTTTCCTCATACAACTTTGTACTTCAAATACTAATAATAATAAAAAAAAGGTTTAGTTGTAAAAAAAATAAAAGTTTTGGGTACAGGGGTTAAATTATGTGTTTAGCTTAAAAGGAAACAAAAATAACCTAAAGTAAAGGTTGATTTTCTTTGTTTTAGAGTCATGGTTTTTTCAAAAAATAAGTCATTTTATGATTTCATATAGAAAAATCATATTTGTTTCATTTATGTATTTCCAACATAAAAATGGTAAATGTTTATTCAAAACTCATTTTACCTTTATTATCAAAAGAATCAAATAAAATAGAAATCACATAAAATAAAAACTTGAGTAGTATTTTTTTTAAAATTATTATTATCACGGTAAACTTAAATACGATAAGTATAATTTGGAATGAAAAATATGGTACGATGAAGATAAACATTCATATACTTCATTATCAAAAGTAATTATGTAATAAAACTTCATATTTATATATATGTACAAAGACAACCTAGTATCTAACTCTCCCTAGAAACTTTATGATTTTTCCGACGAGCACCAACAAATTTTTCGGCGATCGAAAATTTTTCCCTCTTTTTTCCTTTCATTTTCTTCTACCTCTTTTTTCTTTCTTTATTTTCGTTTTTTATATTTTTCGAAATGAAAATCAGAAGAAGATTTAAAAAAAAAAAAAAAAAAAAAAAAAAAAAAAAAAAAGTCGCCGGAAAAGTCGTCGGTGATTGCCGGAAAAGTGGCCGGAAAGTCGACGGCGGTCGTCGGAAAAGTTGTCAGTGGTCGCCGGAAAAGTCGTCGGCCGGTCGTCGGTGGTCGCCGGAAAAGTCGTCGGCCGGTCGTCGGTAGAAAAGTCAATGAGTCACATGGAAGAAGAGAGAAAAGAGTTACTGTAGAGAATAGTTGAATAGTGGTTACTGTAGCAACACGGAAGGGAAAAATAACCAACTCCGCCCCTTATTTTTGTTGGTGCCCCAAACACTGGGTTGGTTATAATAGCGGGGGCTATTATAACCAACACAATGGGCCAAACGGCCCCTAAAAGTGCAAGATTAGCCACCAACACAAAAAAAAAAAACATCCATACACTTTTCCAGCATACCAAACATCATTGTCATACAACAAAAAAAAAGCAGAGAGCTATACAGTGAGAGAGCCATAGAAGGAAAGCAACGGTTATCTCCAAGAAAAAAACACATACGCAAGTTTCAAAACACCAAAGTCCTAACTTAGAGGTTGCAAGTGGTAGGGCGTTGTCCCAAGGATCCACGCCTCCACAAAAGAGCTTTGGTGTTCTGTTTTTTTTTTTTTCGGAGCCTTTAACCATCCTTTTCCCCTCAAATACCTAAAAAAAAAGTAAAGGTATTAGGAGACCAAAACCATGCTATGTTTACTTTTTTTCTTTTCTTTTCTTTTTCTCTGTTCTCATGCTACATACATACATTTATGTTCTATTGTTACTGTTCTTGCGTTTATTTTGTTTATTTTTCTTTTCTTTTTTTTTTCTTCTTTCTTCCTTTTGTATCTTGTAAGTTTTTTTCTTGCACTAAACAAAAAAAGAGAGAAGAGAAGATAGCAAAGTGCATAATGTGTGGGTGTGTAAAAAAAACAGCGAGTAAAAAGGGCGAAGAGAAAAAAATGGGAGTGATAGCTTACCTTGAGGGATCCTTACTCTGAGAAAGAAAAAACGATGGGGGCTAGTTTGTAAAGCAAGAAGAAAAAAAAAGGACACAGTGGCTGAGAGGTAACACGGAAGATGAGAGAAATATGTTGAGGGAGGAAAGCTAAAAAAAAATGATGGGAAAAAGAAAAGAATGCAGTTGACAGAGTAAGGAAGAGTTAGAGATAGAAGAGTGAAAGTTTAAAAAAAGCCTTGCTGTGTTTTTTTTTTCAATTTGATGAAATGTTTTTTTATTGTTTTATTTACATATATATATATATATTTTATTATTATTATTATTGTTATTATTATTATTATTTTATTTTTTTTTACTTTTCTTGTTTTTCGTGGGTGGCTGATTATCAAGATGTCTTTCAAATTATCTTCCACTGTGTTGTCCTTTTCTATTATTATTATTATTATTATTATTATTATTATTATTATTATTATTATTGTATGAAGGATGGTTTCTTTGATTTCAAAATTTTTTTTTTCTTTCCTTTTTTTTTTAAAAGGTTGTGTGTTGTCGTGTCACACGTCAGTCAACTGACCATTCTTCACCTTTTCTCTTTCTTTATTGGTTTGCTTGTTTCTGATTTCGTTTTTATGAATTCTCGGTTTGATCTTTTTTTTTTTTTCTTTTTTCTTTTTTTATTTATTTATTTTTTTTTTCTTCTTTTCTTTTTTTTTTCTTTCTTTCCATGACGTCCGGAGATATATGTAGATATATGTTCTGTCTTTTTTTTTTTTAGTTACCGTTACTCTTTGGTATTTAATTCTTGCTTGTTTAGTCTTGTCTGAGGGTTCTTGTAGTTTATTTATTTATTTTTTTTTTATTTTTTTTGTCATCTCTTATGGTTTATTGTCATCAGTGGCGGATCCAGGAATTTCATATAGGGGGCACAATATACATAAAACTGTAATAAAAAAAATTTATAATGGAAATTTAAAAATTATGCATATCTTCATAAATGAATTAATTCAATACATAATACATTATAATTTCCCTCTACGAGTTTTCATGTTCTGAAATCGATTCATGATAACTTCATTATCTAACTTGTCAAGCAAATCTTTCTCAATATATGCTACGAGACAATCATTCATCCATTGATCTCCCATTCGATTACGCAATCGAGTCTTCACAATATTCATGGCAGAAAATGTTCTCTCCACAGTAGCTGTTGCAACAGGCAAAATCAATGCGAAGGTCGGCAATCGATAAACTAATGGATAAACCTTATCTCTATTCGTCGTGACCATTTTTACTGCAAGATCACTGATGCTTTTTAGTCCAACAAACTCAACATCTGAGTGGACATCAATAATGTAATTTTGAAGTTGATCCTCAAGTACAGAGAGCTCAATAGCTGAAAAGTCTCTTGGATAAAATTGAGCAAGCCGACTAAGCTTGTGTCTATCGAAAGCAGCAAATGAGTTACTTGGGTTCAAAGATGCCAAACAGAGAAGTAATTCAGTACTTGTTTCAGTAAAACGATTATTCAACTCTTGAAGTTGCATATCAATAACGGCATAAAAAACTTCAACACGATAATGATGCAAATTTGTAATTGGTTGAGATTTTCGTCTTTGTCTTCCTCGAATCAAAAATATATTATCCATCTCAAGAACTTGAATGTCATGGCTATTGCAGAAATTAGAAACTACATCCAACAATGAATCCCAACTAGACTCCCTCATAGTTTGCAGTCTTTCTTTACAAATTTTAACTAAATTCATTGCATTCACAATATCCTGATCTTTTCTTTGTAATGCTTGAGACAACTCATTTGTGATTCCCAAGATAATTTTCATAAAATGCATATGAAAAACAAAGTCAAATGATTGGATCGAACTTATTAGAGTATCTGCTTCATATTTTTGTTCTGAACTTGATCCACCTTGTACAATTGTCTCAAGTACATCAACTACTGATGAAAACATTGTAATAAAGCTCGTTAAGGTGTTGTAATGTGATCCCCATCGTGTGTCTCCTGGTCGTTTAATCATTGTCTCTTGATTTAATCCTCGACCACTTCATAGTTCACCATTATCTAAAGCTTCAAAAATTTTCAAGCTATGTTGTTCTCGTAGAATATCTCGACGTTTTGCTGAGGCCCCAATAACATTAACCACACTTGTAACAATAAAAAAATGACCAGCAATTTCCATATGATTTTTTGCAGTAGCTATAAGAGCTAATTGAAGCTCATGGGAAAAACAATGAATGTAAAAAGCACATTCATTTTCTTTCAAAATAAGTGCTTTCAGTCCATTGAATTCACCTTGCACATTACTTGCTCCATCATATCCTTGTCCTCGTAAACTAGCAATGTTCAATCCATGTTGAGAAAAAAAATCCATCAATAACCTCCTTAAGTGATAGAGCACAAGTATTAGCAATATGTATAATTCCTACAAAACGTTCAATCACATGACCTTCATCCACATATCGCAATACAATTGACATTTGCTCCTTTGCAGATATATCTTTGGATTCATCAATCAAGATGGAAAATAACTTATCACCTATGTCTCTCATAATTGTATTAACAATTTCGACTGCAATGGAATTCACAATATCTTTTTTAATATCAGGTGCAATCAACTTCAAATTATTTGGAGCATTTTCCAAAGTCACAGCTTCAATATCCATGTTGTGGTTGCCTAGCCATCGTAAAAGTTCAAGAAAATTACCTTGATTTGTTGAATCCTCAGTCTCGTCATGCCCACGGAATGGAAGCCCTTGGCGTAATAAAAATTGAATACAATCAATTGATGCACCTAATCGAGTCCGATACTCAACTCGTGCTTGATCTGACATCCTATTAAAAAATGTCTCAATATGTTGCTCTTGTCTCAAAAGAGCCTCACATTTACCCCAAGCTTGATTATGTGCAATATTGGGACCACCAACATGAATTTCCAATTTCTCTTTTTTCTTCCAATTAGAAAACCCTTCACTTACAAAACATTCACCTCCTGATTGTTCACTAACTTCCGGTTTAAACAAATAGCAACATAAACAAAATGCAGCATCCTTTGAAATACTGTATTCTAACCAATTAGAATATTCATTAAACCAAACTGGATTAAATCGTCTTGACTTTGCTCCAAATTTCTTGAACGGAAAATTATGATTTCGAGGCTGACAAGGACCTTTTTGTAAATATGCTCTACGAACTTGATCTTGAATATTAAAACTATAATCAGAAATTTTAGTTCTTAAACCAGGATCTCCAGGTAGCTCTCCTAAATTGGCTGCTGTATAAGATCTATCACAATCAGAACTAGTATTACTTTTCTTTCTTGGAGATGATGACTTTGTTGTTGATATTCTTTTATAATATCTCTCCATTTTGATTTTGAATTAAGTCTACACAAATATTAATAAAAAAAAAAAAAAACATTCATTACAATTTCCTAGATTAAAAACTAAAACAACTAGAACTAAAAGGCTCATAAGAATTAGAATCTTACTTGTCGTGTCAAATGATGGTATGATTCCTGACGACGACGAGTGACGATGACTTATATCTTCTAGTATTAACTCTAAAAATTAAAAAAAAAACACACAATATCAAATTATGTAAATAGTAAATGATAATTACATACCAATAAAAAAAACAAACCATACCTTTTTTACTTTTCGAATAAGTTGAAACTGCTGCTGGATTTGATTACAAAAAACACTAATTTTTATCCTAATTTCGGAAAGATAGGTTGCTGGATTTAATTACAAGAAACATCAATTTTTAACATAATTTCGGAAATATGGGCCTTGGTTTGATGAAATTTCGGAAGGCCGAATGCACAGATCTGATGGATTTCGGGAGAATAAAAAAATTGCGTTTTCTAAGGCTTGAATACCAGGACCTCACGCACGGTTAGTGCCTCTCCAACCAATGTTCCGAGGCTTCATTTTGTTATTTATTACGATTTTTATATATTATTATTATAAACATTGTTTATATTATATTAAAAATATAAAGACGGAAAAATTTGAGGGGGGCACGTGCCCCCTGCCCCTTCATAAATCCGCCCCTGATTGTCATTTGTTATTCATCATATCTTTCATGATATTGCATCTAAGTGCCATCTTTAGCCATGTTTGATTGGGATGTCTTTCAAAGTTGTTTACGTAATTTTGATTTTTTCTTTTTAATTCCAGTCATGTGTGCCAACTTATTGAATTTATGCTAGGGTCAAAAATGCATTCCTTAACTCATACTCTGTTTTTATAAAAAATATCCGATGACGGAATCTAGAAATATTTGGGAGTCCGATTTTCTAGTTTTCGTCAGGTGAGGAGTCGATTCTTTGGGAGTCCGAGATCGATTCCAATATGTTTTTTTTTTCTTTTCTTAAAATTTTGACATAATTAAATATGATATTATTTGCTTATCTATGGCATTCATTATTATGTCCTTTAACTTGATTTAAAATTGCAAATTTTTATTTACATTGTGCTTGTATATGTTGATGTTGCCTTATTATGTTATCGTTGTTGTTATTGTTATTATTATTATTGTTATTTTGTTGTCCTTATTATTATTGCTATTATAATTATAATTATTATTATTATTATTGTTTCATGCTTCAACTTTCATTTTAACTTTCCTTGGATCTATTTTAAACTTATTTCCAAGCTTATTTTTCTAATTTTCCTAATATCTTTACTCTTTTTGTGAGTTTTTAAAGGTTTTATCACTAAAGGTATTATTTTCAAAAGTTCTTCTATAATATTTTCTTAAAATGATTTTTAAGACCGTTTTCCCTAAAAAAATCCTATGATGGAATCTAGAAATATTTGGGAGTCCGATTTTCTAGAATTCCTAAGGTGAGGGATCTTAATCTTTGGGAGTCCGAGATTTCGATCCCAAGAAAAAATGAATTTAAAAAGAAATGTTTTAAAAAAATCTTTCCCTTTTGAAATGCTATCCTTTGACAGAATTAGTGAATGGTAAAATTCTCTAATGTTCTTGAGGTGAAGAATGTTAAATTCTAATATAGCAAAACTAAAGGATATTTTTCCACTTATTTTATGGGATCATTACTTCAAATATTGAAGTAATGAGGGATAAAATAAGACATTGTTTTAAAATATCATTTTTCCTAAATAGTACTTTCTTCCAAATTATTTTTCAATTCAAGATAAAATTTTGGCCACCGTTTTTAACGGGTGTTGTGGGGTGCTAACACCTTCCCCATACACAAACAACTCCCGAACCCAAATCTGGTTTTCGCAGACCGTTTTTACTATTTTTCTTAAATGATAGTTTTATTTTATTTTTGGTGTCCAATCACACCATAAAAAAAGATTGGTGGCGACTCCTGTTATTTTATCCCTTTTCGAGGACGTCGGCCGCTCCGCGTCGCAGGCACGTGGCGACAATATTCATATTGCAATAGTATAAATTATATATACATAATTATATATATGTATGTATGTATGTATATTTATTATTATTATATATAAATAAAAAGTGGGGCGGGGACGGGGAACGGGGACAGGGAATATATTCCTCGTCCCCGTTTAGTAAATGGGGGAAAAAATACTCCTCACTCCCTCCCCCATTCCCCATGAAAATGGGGATTCCTCGCCCCGTCTATGGCAGGTCCCCACAGGGTAAATAGACAACCCTAATAGTATTCCAATTCACAAATTTGTGGACTCTTAGTACTCCTCTAACTTAAGGGAGTCAATTTTTCTTTTTAATTTTAAAAAGTTCATGAGTTCCTTATATTACAAATAGATAAATTTATTTTAATGTAATTCTAAAAATGATAAGATTAAAAAAAATTATTATTAACAATAAAATCAATTTAATTGTGGTTTTTATATAAATAGTTATGAATTTTCTTTTACAATGATAAAATGATATCAAAATTAACTTATATATTTCTTATTCATCAATATTTTATCATTCACTACATCAAAATATTAATCATATTCTTAATTATTATTATTTCTTTTACAATTATTCTTAATGATTACCAATATATATTTTTTAATGTTTCTTAATTGTATTCTTAATTTTCTTAAATTTGAACTCTCAAATTGTTGTGAAAAATGAGTAGGAGAGACAACTTTAGAGTTGAAGGAAATGAAATAATTATAAAACTTTTGACCTTTCAAAAATTTTATATTCTATAATTAAATACAATTAGATAAAAATATTAATTTTAGAATTTAATTTATCTACATGGAGGAAACTTTTTACATTCTACATTTTTACATTCCAATCTTAGTAAGCTTTAGGTTATATTTTATTGTTTCTAATATATCAATTAAAAATATATAGGTATTTTTATTTTTTTTTTATTTTGAAAAAATTATTTTACCTAATTTGGACTATTTTTTTTAATTTCTAAATATTTCAATGCTAACTTTTTGTTATGTACTGTTTTTTTTTCAATATTAATAAAGATAAATTAATTTACTAATTTGATTTCATATTATAATTATAATCAAAGAAAAATTATTTAATTTCTTTGAGAATAGAATGAGAAAACTTTTTGTATTCCAGTCCTTCATATTCCATATAAATTATTGTGGATTAATAATTCTTAATTTATTATTGATAATTAATTTAATGTATTGTTTATAATTAATTAAAAAAATTGTGTGACGTTAGGTACATGATTTTTTTTTCTCAACAAAAGAAACACACTTTGTAATTGATCAATTAAGTTCTTATTTTTTCAACAAACATTTTAAATACAAAAAAAGGGTACACAGATTATAATAGAAAAATAACAAAATAAACAATAAACAAAAATCAAAATCTTAGCTATACATTCATTTCTTCACTTTGCAGTCGTGTTGTAACGACCCGCCTAAAAAGAAGTTAAAAACATGCTGAGGGTCGCTACTACATGCTTGAAAACGTAAAACTTTTGAAACTTTAAAGCGGAAGAGACTATAAGTAAAAATATTTTATTTAAAAAACTGGGCTCAAAAGCATAAGTCATTTGCATTAAAGATTAGTAAAAAACGATGATAGACAATTTTTATAAAATTGAACATAAAAAAAACATATGAAAACATAAAACTAGGAAACTCGGTCCTAGACTTCTAGGAACACGATTTGCAGCTGCATCCCATAGCCTAGCTGAGTCACTGCCCTCGCCACTCGCCTGGTGTCATCAAGTACCACCTGAAAAGGAAAGTCATGTAGCATGTTGATGCCGAAATCTGGCCAAGCGACTCACCTGACCTTCACGTGACATCAACGGTGAATTTATTTGAAGGGGAAAGACGTGGTCTGCAAAATAAGAGAAAACTGTGCACCGGTGCGGTGCTTGCCACACCGACTCCAAATGCTTAAGTCAGTTGGGAGATTGTAAGTGAAGCAAGTAAATTAAGAATTAGGGAGAAGATTCAATACCTAGTTGAGTCCTCCTACCTTGGGGTTAGTTTCTTCTATTTATAGTTGAAATTAAGGTTTTCCCCTTCCTTTTAGGAGAGGAAATAGCCCTAGAGATTTATTCGGGCCCAATGGGCCTCCATGGGCTTGTTTCTCCTCTGGGCTTTCATCATTTTGCCTTTCTTTAGAACTAAGTCCAAATTCACCCACAACATTAAGCCTCCACTCTTGAATTGGGATCCGGGGATGACCTGTTGCTATAAGTCAAACGCCCTAAGCCCAATTTAAGAGTATAATTTTCACACGTGTCGATTTGTGAGCTGATTTTCTCTTCACTTCACTTGGACAGTTACATAAACCTTTATGAGTTCAAACATTCCAAGGCTAGCCCTAGATGCTTTATTGTGCGGATCTCCTCTAGATGGATGAAAGTCGATTTCCAGATGAGTCTTTTTATCACTAGTCAGTATCTAACTTCTTGCTTGTAGCTAATTTAATATCCTGCAAAAGAGGTTGTTCTAGATTTTGCCATTCGCTTTGCTTGTGTGAAATGACTTAGGTCTTACCCTCAACTACAAGTGTAGTTTACTATTTTGGAGCCCCATGTGGAGGTGCTTCTTTTCCATTAGTCATTTATGTGATTAACACGGTAAGACTATAGGGTCGTCCCTGGGTGCTTTTCATGCTATTGCAAATTTCAAGTTCCTTAGTGTACTGATCAGCCTTGGCTCCTTAAAAGTCAGCCCTGGCACTGCCTTCTTCAAATCATAAGACTTTGTCTTCATAGGCTCAGGTAAGTGGAGAATATGGGTGGCTCCACTTAGGTGAGGGCTTGGGGTAGTTGAGAATATGGGCAGCTCAACTTCCGCAAGAATTTATCTCATCTCAACCAAGTGGAGAATATGGGTGGCTAAACTCGATCAAGGACTTGGAGAGTTTGGCATATGAGTGGCTCAAACTCTGCAAGAATCATTCTCATCTCGAGGATGCGTTCACTCGGTCGAGGACTTGGGATCTCATCTCGACAGTGCGTACACTAAGTCGAGGTCTTGGAATCTCATCTCGACGGTGCGTACACTCGATCGAGGACTTGGAATCTCATCTCGACGGTGCGTACACTCAGTCGAGGTCTTGGAATCTCATCTCGACGGTGTGTACACTCGACCGAGGACTTGGAGAGTTTGGCATGTGAATGGCTCAAACTCTGCAAGAATCATTCCCAGTGCCTACACTCGGTCGAGGACTTGGAATGTCATCTCGACGGTGCGTACACTCAGTCGAGGTCTTGAAATCTCATCTCGACCGTGCGTACACTCCGTCGAGGACTTGGGAAGGTTAAAAAGTGGATCAACCCCTCCAAGAATCAATCTCATCTCGACCGTGCGTACACTCTGTCGAGGACTTAGGGAGGTTGAAAAGATGGATCAACGCCTCCAAGAATCAATCTCATCTCGACCGTGCGTACACTCCGTCGAGGACTTGGGGAGGTTGAAAAGATGGATCAACCCCTGCAAGAATCAATCTCATCTCGACCGTGCGTACACTCCGTCGAGGACTTGTAGAGGTTGAAAAGATGGATCAACCCCTCCAAGAATCAATCTCATCTCGACTGTGCGTACACTCCGTCGAGGACTTGGAGAAGTTGAAAAGATGGAGGACCCCCAACCTCTGCAAGGATCAGTCTACACATAAGCTTTTCATAAGCGAGTGTATCATTAAGCTTCTAGCCAATCAAACTATAATAAGAGCACATATTAATAGGAAAAAAGTACTACCCTTGCTCAAGAATATTCTAGACATAGGAACAGTCAAGTAGCTTAGGAACGCAAATGCTAAATCTTTAAAAATGTAGATAACATAAATACCTGGATCAAATTCTTTATGAAACTGAAAATAGTATGAGTTTTTATGCGTAAATAAATGACCACAAAGTCACGAGGCCAAATTTACTACGTATCTGACTGCTTTTTACTTAATTAGGGAAGCATATTCCCTGTGTAGCCCCTACTCAAGCAAGGTTTTTTTTTTTTTGAAGTAAAAGTTATGCTTGAGTAATCGAGGCTTATAGAACATGTCATCATACCTTAGCGTTTTCATGTCGTGTAACTCTCCCCTATTGGCATTTGTGGGACTCGGCCTCCTAAGGATCGGCCTCAGCCCCTTGCATGTTGGCTCTGTCATTGTCACTGAAACCTTCAACATCATCATTCTCGAGCGTTTTTCGACTCAACTAAGGTCGCTCCATAAGTCGAGTGCCTTGGAGAATATAGGTTTTTTCACTCTTTCAAGGAAATTTTGTTGGCTCAACTACTCAGGCTTTCAGGAGCTCCATTTTGTCTCCTCGTGAAATAACGTTAGTAGATAACATTATGTAGATATGGGAAAAAGACTAGTCATTGATAAAAAAAAAATATATATATATATGTTATGAGTAGCTTGCAACCAGAATGTTAAGCCTATGAAATGGTAAAGACCTTCGTTGGCTAATATGAGAACAACCCACTTGAATTTCTCACTCCATATTGTTGAACTCAAAATTAGAAATAAATAAAAAAAAAAAAAAACTTTGTAATATTTGTAGTCGGACATTTATAAAGGTGTCATAGAGCAACTTTTGTGCAAGCAAATAACTAACTTGTTTTACATAGTCTACTCTAATTTCGACTCTTCATTTAGTCCAAAGCCATTTTGTAATTTTCAATTTGATCCCTTTTTGTTTTACAAAAACACATCCATTTTTTTTTTTTTATATTCTCTACTCAATATGAATAAGGGTTAACCACGCATATGGCTAAATTAAATAGCAATGGCTAAACTATTCAAAGGTTTCAAATATGGCCATGACTAATTATTTAATGTATATATAAATTGGAAACAAGCATGTAAATTCAGCCTGGAAGATTTGATTTTCAAATTTATATTAGTTATATGCACCCTAAGTTCATGCAAAACCATTTCAAAAAACCGGGAAATCTTGGATTAGAGAGTAGTTAATCAAATTTGTGATAATCTACAATAATAATTTGAATAATTAAAATAAATCTTGAATTTAAACAAACCTAGAGCAAACTTACAAAGTAATTTATATGTGAATTTAAACAAATACCTTGTAGATATCCTCAGCAACTTTCGACCCTTGAAGTTCAATTTTTGAAATCCCATGTAATTTTTGTAATTGCTTTGAAACCTTTGTGGCTAGAGTAGGACCTTGTGGGATTGATTTGGAATCGTTGGTACGTGTTCTTTGGGTCGAATCGTTTTGGAGGCACATCGCGAAGAACCTTGCAGCAGCAAAATACACTTGCAAGCAAAACCTTGTTGCCAGGGAGCGACATAATTTAATACCCTTCCCTTCACAATCGCAGCCTCTTGAGGGAAAAAACGCTAAAGATTTAACTTGATTTCAGAAAGCCCTTCCTTCATTTTTGGATAATTCATCTAAAATCAAATCACAAAAAAAACATTAATTTTGGTGAAGGATTCACAATTGGCAGATACCCATCATCAGCCCACCTCAGATGAACAAATCTTTTGGCTGAACTTCATGAAAAAAACATGAAGAACACATGAAAGAAAACAAGAGGAAAAAGACCAAATAATTAGTGACAACACCCAAAAATCCATACAAAAGAATGAAATATATTTGGTGCTCTTTTTGGTTCATAAGTATTTGAATTTTCCACAGAAGCAGAAGCAAAAAAAGTAGGATCGGCAATGGAATTGGACTATTGGAGGTCTTTTTTCTGGTGAAATAAAAGGCAATAACAGCCTTGGTGGCTCGCTTTTGTATCTCCGGCCAGCATTCCTCCAATCGCCGGCAACCACGCAAGAGGCCCTCGCGTGGTTCCTCCTTCCGCCGGCGGCACGCCCACGTGCGCATGGCAGTAAGTAGTCTTGATCCCTTCTCCACCGATTGAAGCAACACCCATGTCGAGTTCTTCTGCCTTTAATGGGAACCGTAATCAATGGAAACTGTTGTAAATAGAGTTTGATATATAACATTCCTTCATCACATACGTTGAAATAATCTCGGAAGGAAAGAATTAATGGGAAAAAAAAGAAAACAAAACTAACAAATAAGTCAAATAAATAAACTGCCTATCAATATAAACGTTTCTTCGTCTTGCACCGAGTACTCTTTTTCTTTTATTTTTCTCTTTTGGCTTCAGCACTAGGGGTGAGCAAAATATTTCGATAAACCGATCTGACCGACCGAACCGTTCGGTCGGTCGGTTTTTGTAAGGATTCAGTCGGAATCGGGTTTTCTAAGAAAAACCGATTTGTCGGTCGGTCGGCGAGCCCAATAGAGGCTCACGTTTTTTCTTCTTCTCAATTCTCCTATCCCTCAAGTTTTTTTTCCTCTTTCTCTTCCTCTCCATTTCTGTTCTTTTCTTCTTCTTCTTCATTTTTTTTTATCGAGTTGCAGCTTCCTCCATTTCTCTTCACTTCTTCTCTTTTTTATTTCCTTTTTCTGAGTCGGTTGCAAATGGATTTCTTCCCTCTATTTTATTTCTATTTTTTTCGTTCTCTAGCTCGTCGGAGTAACAAGACCCATATTTTTTCGTTTCCGAGTTCGCTGGAGTAATAAAACCCACTTTTTTTTTCGTTCTCAAGTTCGCCGGAGTCATATAACCGACAAAATTCGACCGACCGCGGTCGGTCGACGTCACCAACCCATGAAGAACCGCCGACCGTCGACCGATTCAAATCGAATGGTCGGTTTTCGGCATCGATTTTGGCCAAAAACCGACCCCGACCGACTGCTGCTCACCCCTATTCAGCACCCATGAGCTGCAGTTTCTAAAATCGTCCAAAAGCAACCACAAATTTGATGCCATCATGAAGATTAGTGTCAACCTCCCCACAGACGGCGCCAACTGTTGATGCCAAAATCTGGCCAAGCAACTCACCTAACCTTCACGTGACATCAACAGTGAATTTATTTGTAGGGGAAAGACGTGGCCTGCAAAGTAAAAGAAAATTGTTCACCGGTGCGGTGCTTGCCACACCAATTCCGATGCTTAAGTCAGTTGGGAGATCGTAAGTGAAGCAGTTAAATTAAGAATTAGGGAGAAGATTCAATACATATTTGAGTCCCCCTACCTTGGGGTTAGTTTCTTCTATTTATAGTTGAAATTAGGGTTTTCCCCTTCCTTTTAGAAGAGGGAATGACCCTAGAGATTGATTTGGGCCCAATGGGCCTTCGTGGGCTTGTTTCTCCTCTGGGCTTTCATCATTCTGACTTTCTTTAGAACTAGGTCCAAATTCACCCACAATAGGTGAGTATATAAGAATATACTCAGTAAGTAGCCCACTTAAGGGATGAAACTGATAGATGAGATCTGATAACATGAAATTTACTAGCATGAAACTTGAATTTGGGTCTTAACATCATAAGGACCTAACTGGTACAGTCATTCGGGTTTCTAACCCTAAGCCCATAACTGGGTTCATGAAAAGTTCTGTCTAGGGTGATTACCTATCCCCAACCTGTGCCAACTAGAGTGTTGTGTGGGTCAGTCGGGTAAGGCAAGTAAACTAGAAGCTAGCTTGGCAACCTCTAGCAGAACTACACCAATCCCATCACAACACCCCTGAATCATGAAAATACAGTGGAGCAATCTGGTGCATGAAAACATGCATGAGTGCCATCTGGCACACGATCCCGTGCCCGGGCTCAACACCGTCATGAGACTGATAGAGCGCATGGTCTCGTGCCTGAAAACTGGACTCTAACAGTCGACTGATGGAATGCACGATCTCATGCCTGAAAATTGGAATCTACCAGTCAATGATAGAATACACAGTCCCGTGCCTAAAAACTGGGTTCCATCAGTCCTAAGATGGGGAAAGAAATAACCCTAGCTAACATAAGATTTAAGGATCCTTTTAAGTCTACTTGAGGCCCTAAAACATGATTAAGATCCCTATTCTAAGTCTATTATCCTTCATACACATGTGGCTCTCTAGCACATCAAAACCAAGGGATATTACTAAGCTTAGCCCCATAATCACTGCACTGCTATCGAAAATTCGGCAGCATAACGACATACATATAGTCAACCCCAAATCTTCTTATCACTTGGAAACAAGATAATACACTTCTATATTTAAAACTGCCCAACTACAAACATACACAACAGTCCCGATACTCCGAACTTCTACAACCAAAGCGAGTCAGATCTCGCATCCACAACACAGCTATAACTTAACCAAACATTCAGAACATAACATAAGTTATCCAAACAAAACATGCTTCTAAATGAACCAGGAGATGCTAGTCCAATTAGGGGCAGTCTCAACGTGCTACAATTAACTATAAAATTCACATACTTTGTCACGCCTCAAAATGAACCACTTCATGCTTAAGTAAATCCAAAAGCAAAACTAAGGCCTAACTCCAATTCATGTTAGCATATTAAATTCTCAAGAAAGATTAGTCTAAAGCATAAAACTTAATCCATTGGCTACTTATCAACTCCAACAATCATACAATGGGTCTAAAGCATAAAAATTGTATCCAAATAGCTACTTACCTTGGGAAAATAATTATTTGATAATTCTTATCAAATCTCTTAACTCCACGACCTAAGGCAAGCTACACAAAAGGGAAAACTTCCTTTAATCCAACAGAATCTCAAATCAAATGCTCTACAAAGAGCCCATTAAATTTGGGGAATTTAACACCCTAAACTTACCCAAAAATAGAACAAATGCTTGTTATCCGTGCTTCCAATTTCACTTAAAATCGACGAATAAATCACCAAACGCTATGGGTACCTTGAAATTGAAAGCTAACATCAATGAGTATTTTGAATAACACTAAAATCAACCCCAATCCTTGATGTAAAACACTTACCCAATGTCGAAATTGCTCAAAGATTCTAAAACTCGAAGACCCAATGCCTAAATCGCCAGAAATCGAATGAAGAGCTTGCTGAACGAAACTAAAAATGAGTGGGTATTCGATTACATGCTAAAATCAACAAAAACCACTTCCAATCCAACTTACCCAAGCTTGAATTCACCCAAAAACGTCGGAGAAATGCTGAAACTCGACCCAACTGATGTTGTCTGCATCTACACTACACACATGCTAGAAGAACGCGAAAGAAAGTTGTTACCGCCTTTGAACTCGCCAGAAAAACACCAGAAACGAGCTTGCAAGCAGCTAAGATCGAGAGGAGAGAGAGATTCACGCGCGAGAGAATGAAAATAAAACTCAAGGGAAAAAAACTCACCCACACGAAGGCCTACCTGCGAACACAATCTCGTCGCCGCCACTACTCTGTGTACGTCGTTGCCGGAGCTACTCACTGGAGGGGAAGGTCATTGGCCACTGGAGATGGTCGAAAGGGGGAAGAAATGGGTGGTGGCTTGCTGGTTCCGGTGAGGAAGAAGAAGAAATCGAAAATGGTGGTGGTTTGGGGATGAATCGTGAAAGAAAGGGAGAAGGGAAGAGATGGAGGAAGAAGAAGATATGGTGGCTTAGCTTCAACGCTTAGGGTTGCATGCAACTAAAAAGAGGATGTTTGGGTTTGGGGTTTGGCTAAGAGTCAACTTAATTGCAAAATTGCTGTCAGACCCTTTTTAATCTCTCTTCCAAACCCATTAACACTTTAATGAACTTTTAATTCCACCAACTAACCTTAAATTTGATCAATTAAACACATAACTAGGGAAATTGGTGTTTACCTGAATTTAGCGATGTTACATGTGCCTTCAGTTTTTGTATGTTGCAAATATAGCAAAAAAAACATGGCCCAGCCCAAACATTAAAGTTGAAAAGTTGAAAAAGTCCCTTAAAAACACGGAGGTTTAAGAAGTATATCAATAATGTTATTGATATACCATATATCAGGTACATCATTCATTTATTTAGACTATGTTTGGGAGTGATTTTGGCATGGTCAAAAATAATTTTACCAATGCCAAAATCACTTTCTTCTAAAATGAACATGTTTGGCAAAGACCTAAATTGATTTTGTAAAAATCTGAAATCAATTGAAATTGATTGTTGAGTAATTAGCTGATAGATGATTTGGGGCATGATGATTGACCGGGAATCACATCTCAAATTTTGCCAAATTATTCATTTGTTGAAATTTCGGATTTACCCTCGTATTTAAGAAGAAAATTTCAACCCTAATCGTTCACATTCTCGATTTTGGTCCTCTCAGCTCATCTTCTCCGATTGGTTCACACTCTCGATTTCAGCCCTAATCGTGTTGGTTTACCAGAAACGACCTAAAGATAGAGAAGATTTTTAATCACAAATTCGAAGCATCGATTGATCAAACGAGTTAGGTTTTTTTTCTCCATTTCTTTCTTCTTCTAATGATTTTTCAAGACTTTTGTTGTTGTTGCTTGTTCTTTTCTTTTTTTTTTCCTTTCAAGACTTTTCTTTCTTCTTCCAATGATTTTTCAAAACCATTCTCTAGTACTTCTAATCTAATTCATATTGGGATGGGTGCTTATCGATTTTGTAAGTTTTTGTGCTTCTTCTCCAATCAATTGGATTTTTGGGTTTTTGTTATTTCTGGAAATTCTGTTGATTTCCTGTTTCTGTTGGTGTTAATTTGGTGCATGTGTTGATGGGTTTTGTGTTTCTTGATGTGGGTTTTTGTTTTTATTGTCGTTTCTACTTTCATCTTCAATGCCCTCCTCCTGTTTGGTGAAAGTCTGCACAGAATAATTGTCTTGTGAATCCTCTGTTTGGTTGTGATAAAAGATGTCAGAATCATAGGTGTGGAGAGACAAGTGTATCTGAGCGTAAATATTTGCACATGGAGGCGAATTGTTTTCTTTGTATAGTTTGAGGCTTTGAATCATGTCGGGCATGGTAATATAGATCTTTTTTCTTTGAAGAAGTTGTTCAGTTTCAAAAAGGAGGTTGAATATACCGAATCGGAGAAAGATCAAATCTGGGAAGGAAAAAGTGGTGTTGGATAATGGTAGAGTTGAAGTTATTCAAGTGCGTGTAGAGCTGCCTAAGGTGTCATTTGAAAACCCCAAATCAAATCTAGTAGTGCATATTTTCTGTAAGCATGGTTGTTTTAAACTCTGCAAGGCTCTGTATGTTTGATGTTGGCTTTGTTAGTTATTTCATGTTTGTAGAATTTTTGTGTATTGTATTTTTGTTGGGGGTGCTGTATTTGAGACTTTAGCTTGCATTTTTGTTCCTCAGGTGAATTGAATATTTTGTTACAAAGTTTAACATATCATCTCCGACAAATAAGATCTTTTAACTTTAATTATTTGGATTTGATATCACCATTGGTTGTTCTGATTCAGCTAAGGTCTATTTTAAATATTTATAGAAACATGTGTTCTGTCTAGATGACTTTATGAAGCTGACAACTACATGGATGAGGGAACCAATGCACTTATACTCCTTTAAATTCATTTTCAGATTTATATGCAAGCTCAGGAACCTGCTTATTTCTTTACCCTATATGTTTTATTGTTGCTTTCAGATACTCAACTTTTTATGAATTTTAGAAATGACATGCGTCATTAGCCGCTGTTTGCTTCCCTTTTTTTTCCTGAGTAAGAAATCGTGCTTTCATGGGGAGAAATGAAATAATATATAAGGACATACAAAATCTTAGACCCAATATATACTCAATGTTTTGTATATGGTGATGGTTGTGGTTAGAGTTGATTTTTGATTTTGTCCTTTTCTTTTTTAGAATGTCTAAGGACATGACTCTAAGTGATGAAAAAGAGAAGCAAACAAAGGCTATATGGGATGATGTTACTCTTAATTCATTTATTCAAGTGTGTGTTGCTGAGACTTTAAAAGGGAACAGACCTAACTGCCATTTTAGTAAAATTGGATGGAGGAATGTGGTTAAGAACTTCAATGAAAAGACCGGAAGAAATTATGGATATAGACAGCTGAAGAACAAATGGACATCCCTCAAGAAAGATTGGCAAGTTTGGAATAAATTGGTTGAAAGTGCAACATAATTGGGATGAGATCATTTAAGACAAACAATTGATGCAACTAGTGAATGGTGGGATGACCAAATAAAGGTGATCATTTTTCTATTTTTTTTTTCAAAAATTTTAATTTTCAATGCAACTAGTTAATAGTAGGAGCGATAGTGTGATGACAATACTATTATTATTTTATAGGTTGTTCCTGAGGCACCAAAATACCGTGCAAAAGGGTTGCAAAACGTGGAGCAATTAGATATTCTATTTAAAGATGTTGCTGTAACTGGAGAAGGAGCATGGCCCCATCTCAAGGTTTTGTATCTAAAGCTGTAAGTGATAGGTGTAACGACCCTACTTTTCATGCCTAGATCCTAGAGCCGTTACTACATTCATTTCTTTCTACTTCTAAGAATGGCGAGGAAATATCATTTAAAGAAAACATACTTAGAAATATTGCGAAACTTTTCAACCTGGGATCCCAGTTAAAACAACACAAAAGAACACTTTAGCCATTCACACAAAACTTTAAGCGGAATAAACCTTAAATCATTCGCAACTCAAGTTCAAAAGAAGAATTTCAAAACATAAAATGCGGACGACTATCCTAAAGGAGATCCATGGCTCAGCAGCTCTCCGTCACGCGTTCTGTACACCTTTACCTCTACCTGCAGTTGTATGTAAGGGAAAAGAATGAGTATTTAAGAAAATACTCAGTAAGTAGCAATCAAGGTTTTAACATTTTATTCGAGTTAAGGGCCTAAGGGTTAGGTCATCTCCTTCTCATTCATTTCATTTCATTTCATTTATCTGCAGTTCGGGTCTCGTGTTCAATTAGTACACCTATATATATATAAGTTTGCCAACTCACTGATAGTGCACAAGTGGGAATTTTGGGAGGTCTCTACTCCTACTGATGGTAGATGGCACCCAGTCAGTGGAGCTAAGCCTCATCCCTCAAGGCACTAATGAGTGTGTAGCGCTCTAAACTACCATTTCACTGGTGGGGCGTTCATGGGTTTAAGTCAGGAATTATCTTCCACAGTTAGTAAATGGCACCTAGATTGCGAAGCCAAGTCCCGCCCATTAAGCCCCTCATTTCAGTCTATTACATCTCAGTCCTAGGTGTTTAATTGACACGGCCCTCTTCTAAGGCACTAGCCTATTCCTTTCCCTTTCTTAATCCTTTCCCTTTTAGGACCCCTTAACTCTTGCTATTTTTTTAAAACGACAACCCTCCTAAGCAGAGAAAAACACAAGCCCCCCAGTTGCCCACAACAATGTCAGTCAGCTATAAAATATACATCAGTCATACGCTCGCTTCTATCACACAACACAATTATACATGTAGTAGCCATATTCTTGAAATTAATGCAACATATCACCTCAGTCTCAATCCGAACCACTTATACACATTTTCATGCCAGGAGTAACCAAATCATTCCAAACATACACATTTCATTCCAATGCAGCATGTTACTTACCATGTTCAGCTACCATGCGATGCACTTAAAACATGGAATTTTGAATACAATTAGCTACTTAAATTCCAAGGGGCAACTTTTAGGATTTAACCCAGCTCATGCTATCGCAAACCATACTCCACACAAATGAGTTTAAAGCAGAGAATTTATTCCAACGGCTACTTACATAGCTAGTTAAGTTGCTTGACCACCCGACCTAACTCCTTTGCTTCCAAGCCCCCAAACGGCAGTCGCGCTTGCTGTCCAAGCTCCCTAACACGCTCCAAGACGACAACTAACTCACCGAATGCTACGAAAACCTTGAAGATAATTGCCACGATCAATGGGTAAACTTCTAACACCATAAACCAACTGAAACACAAGTTTAAAAACACTTACCCACTACCGATGATGCTCCACGACACTGAAACTCGAAGACCCACTGCGAGAACCGCCGAAAACGAAGCAAAACGCTTGTTGAATGGAAAGGAAAGTGAATGGGTAAATGTTTAAACGCAAGAACTAACCCACATAAGCCTCAAACCAACTTACCCACTGCGAGAACTCACCTAAAACGCCCGAAAAACGAGGAAAAATGGTCCCTCCTCGCTGCTGTCCGCGCCTACACTGTTGCTGCCGGAAACAACGCTAAACACGCGCACCCACGCTGCTACAACATGAGACAGAGAAGGGAGGGGCTGGGCGTGAGAGATCGACGAGAGAGGAGATGCATAACCGCAAGCCACACAGAAGAAAAAGGAAAAACGAACCTGCTGTGATGGCTAGCCGAAAACGAGTTGTTGCCGCCGTGTGTACCGCGAGTCACCGGAGAAGGGGGCGCCGGCGTCGTGGCGTGCTGCGGCGGTCGGAGAGGAGGCGGCGCGGCGGCTGAAGGGAGAGTACGGGAGAGAGGGAGAAAGTGCAGTGAGGGAGAGAGAGAGAGAGCCGAGAGAGGGAGATGAACGTGAGGGAGAGAGAGGGTTCAGTTTTTTTTCTTTTTTTTTTTTTAAAGGTCACTTTGACCGAAAATTGGGGGGAAAGTTTCCCCCCCCCCCTTTTTTCCCTTTTGACCGGCAGCCACTTCCCCATTTCTTCTTTTTTTTTTTATTTCAAACAAAGTGGTTGTTACAATAGGGCTGAGGGTTTTACTGATGATACAGTAGAAGGAGAGATAGAGATCAATGAGAATGAGTTTAACACTGTCGAAAGCACTGCTAATGATGCTAATGATGTTGATACTAGTGAAACTCATGCTCAAGGGAGAGAGAAAATGAGGAAAAAAATTGGTTTAAGAGGTGGATCTTCTAAGATGTCTGACAAATTAGATCGCCTTTGTGATGTCATTGAATATAAAAGAAGAGATTTGCCGAGATGCAACATTCTTGAAGTGATGGAAACTTTAACGAGCTTGCCTGGGATTGAGGAAGGTGACGAGTTGTATTTGAAGTCTACTGAAATTTTTACAAAAAGAGAAAATAGAGAAATGTTTGTTGCTATAAAGAAGCCCAAGACAAAAATTGAATGGCTTAAGCAAAAAAATGTTTGACATTTGAGATTTGTAGACTTTTTTGTTTATGAGAACTTTGGTTCAAAGTTGTTTATTTGTGAACTATTTTAGGATTGATTAAAACTTTTCATTTGTTTAGTTGTTCGAAAATGTTTGAACTATTGTTATGAAAATGTTTGGACGTTGTTTGAACCATTGTTACTATATTTTGAATTCATGTCCTTTGTTGTTTACTAATTAAGACTTCTCTTTTTGTGTGTGTGTGTGTGTTTTTTTTATCAGAGATGTCGTCTTATATGATTGACGACAATGATGATATTAGTAGCACTTCAGACGATAGTGACAATGAAGAATTTGACCACTTAGTAGAAATTGGATGTACAATTGTTATGGATCATTTTGAAACCTATGTTGATAAAGAACCATGCAGGACTTCGTTTTACACGGGTTTTAAGTTTGTTAGAGAGGTTTTAAATGGACATGATGTTAGGCGTGTCATCAACAATTAAGGATGGAAAAACACGTGTTTACTCAATTATTGATGACACTTAATCAATATTATGACCTTAAAAGTAGTTCAGACATACCATTGGAAGAGCTTTAGCCATGTTTCTTTGTTACACTAGGGCACAGTTTAACTAATAGAATGATTCAAGAAAGGTTTCAACACTCGGGCGAAACCATTTCTAGATGGTTTAGCTTGGTTTTAGATGTTTGTCATTTAGCTGTGGACATCATCAAGCCAAGTGATCAGCAATTTAGAGCAACTCCAAGCAAAATTAAAAATGATGATCGATATTGGCCATACTTTAAAAATTGCATAGGAGCAATTGATGGTACTCATATATAGGTTGTTGCTCCTAAAGATAAGCAAATACCATATATAGGTAGAAAAGGTATTACTACCCAAAATATTATGGTCGTGTGTGATTTCAATATGTGCTTCACTTTTACTTGGGCTGGTTGGGAAGGTGTTGCTCATGACTCACGTATCTTCATGGAAGCTTTACGAAGACCTCATTTAAATTTTCCTCATCCACCTAAAGGTTTGTTTAAAAAATTTTAATATTAAACATTATATGATTTATAAACATTTTAACTATATTTTACTGTGTATTTTGCAAGTAAATATTATCTTATTGATGCTGGATATCCACAAATGAAAGGGTATCTAGGTCCTTATAAAGACGAAAGATATCATCTTCCTGATTTTCGTTGTGGGAGTCAACCAACAGGTAAGAAGGAAATATTTAACCATAGGCATTCATCTTTATGGTGTACAATTGAGAGGACATTTGGTGTTTGGAAGAATAGATGGCGAATGGTACGTCAAATGCATCGATTTCCTTTTGAAAAACAAATAAAAATTGTTGTTGCATCAATGACACTTCATAATTTTATAAGAACTCATTATGCAACTGACTTTGAGTTCAAGCCTTACGATGACGATGAAGATTTGCTCCCTTCAAGTGATGAAAGAAACGAGTTGAGTGTTACTGAAGAAAGTGAAACTTCTTATCATGGAAGGGAGATGGAAGCAGAGCGGGAGAAAATTGCAAAACTTCTTATGTCACATTGATGTATTTATTATATAGTTTGTGTTTTAATAGATAATATCTAGTTTAAGTATTTGTAATGTTACAAACATTTCTAGATTGGATATGATATGACCTTCAAATTTATTTCGACATGTACTATACATATTTTTTTGACCAAAAATATTTTATAAAAGTTTAACAATAAAAAAAAAAAAAGAAAAAATAATTAATAAAAAGTGACATTTATCATAATTATTTAGTTAAATAATTTCTTTGATTGTAAAATGCCCTTTTTAGTAATTTGGTCATTCTAAAATCATTTTTGAAACCAAACATAATATTTCAAAACCACTTTTAAATATATGAAAATCACTTTTGAAAGTTTGGAACCAAACATAAATATGATGGTATAAAAATCAATTTTATAAAATCAATTTTATAAAATCTCTTTTTCCAAAATCAATAATGCAAACATCACTCTCAAACATGTCGTTAGTGTGTCTGATATATTTGATATATCAGTCAACCGATCCACTTTAAATTTGGTATATCAGTCAACCGATCTACTTTAAATTTTGTATATCAATCTATTGATCTACTAAATGTATAGTGTATTAGATGTATATTTTGTGAATATAATATACTTTATTCATGAAGTATACACACGAGTTTTTCATCAGTTTGAATATTTTTTTATATAATTCATTAATGAATAATTAGGTATATTAATTTTTTTTGGACAATATGTATAGTGGGAGATTCAAACATCTAACCTCTTGATCAAATGTTCATGTCTTATGTCAATTGAGTTATGCTCATGTTGGCAAATATATCACCTTAATGATATACTATTGAGTCATTAATGATATACTTGAAATTGCATTTATAGTGAGTACTGATCATATACTACTGATATACTAATGATATACTTGAAAATGCATCTTATTGATATACTTATAAATAATTTTGCATTCCATGACCTTCATGATACACCAACAATTATAAGATTGTTATATTACTAATATACTACTGATATACTAACGATATACATTGTTAGTGTATCAAACATGTTATACTTGAAATGAATTTGCCAACATGAGTATAGCTCAACTGGCATAAGTCGTGTACTAATAACTTAAATGTCTGTGGTTCGAATCCCCCCACCCCCACATGTTGTCAAAAAAAAAAAAAAAAACTTGAAATGAATTTTGAATGAAAGCATCAATATAATATTGATATATACACCAATGATATACTTAATATAATAAATGATGTATATCAATATATCAGATAGATTGTTATATTCATTTTAAGGCAAAACATGAATGTATCATTTTAGTAGTATTTTGAATATATTAACAATGTATCATACATCAATCAATTTTCATTTGAGGTAAAATATGAGTGTATAATTTTAGTAGTTGATAGCGAGCATAGCTAACTAGTTTTCCCTAATTAATTTAGCTAGTCTTTTATAATTTATTGGCCAAAATGATGCGTTTTTGTGTTGTATTTGTAGGAAATAAATATTTGAGCTAATTGCGTGTTCGGGACATGAATAAGGGCTAAAAGATCGAAAAATGATCAAGTTGGAAGAAGTCAAATTCAGCCCAGCTGATTTAAAATATATATATATATATTCATAGCGTCACGACGCTCTCGGCAAATTTTCCAGATTCGCGGTATCGCGACAGCATTGCGACGCTGTCCATAGCGTCTCGACGCTGTCGGCAGATTTTCTATAAATTCATCCTTTTGTGCTACGGATTGGGGGAGTCCAATTGGTTAGATTTTAGCCCTAATTTCGACTAGAGACCTTTGGTGGGAGCTAAAGCAAGGCCAAGGAGCGGGAATCAAGCGAGGAGACGTGGAGATCGTGACGGGGACGTGCCGGTTTCGACGGATTCGAGTTTTCCTTTCTCTTTCCCTTACCTCTTGTAGTTTTTATGGCTTTTCTTTCAATTAGTGTTTGTAGTTTAAAGACTATGAATTGCTAGTTGTTTGTCTTAGGGATTGATGTAGTTGTTTTTGTTTGTTGGATTGATTTGTGGTATGAATATGCATTTGTTTTACCTATGCAATTATGGTTAAATGCTTTCAATTACTTGATCACTAGTTGAATGATTTGAGTGTTGAATCTTGCTCGGGAGAGGGGATTTGGCCTAAGACTTGCTTTATTTAATTGCATGACTAAAGTAGAAATTCTAAGTTTGTGACGGGGTTTGGAATAACTTTAGAAGTTGCTTGAAGAACTAAACTCAAAGCCTTGCATGTTAATGAACTTAGATAGGGATATCAAGTTTGTTGCATGTATGAGAATCAATTATGCTCGGGAGAGATAGTTGTGATAAAAGGTTCCTAGACTTGGTAGAATAATTGCATGCTAAATTCATCCCATTAATTAATCCTCAATCTCAACAATGAAATCAATTCCCTAAGAATCTTTCCATTGAGTCTCCACCTTTATTTTATGCTTTTTGTCTTTAAATTTATCTTTATCTTTAAGTTTTGCTCCCTAAATAAAATTGGACAAAAGTATTCACAATACTTAATTTGCTAGAAAACCAATCCAGAGGACGACACTCGTTTTACACGAAAACACTATATTATTACTTGACCCGTACACTTGCGGTAAGCAAATTGCGCATCATTAGTGTTTTGAATATATCATAAGACATGAATCGGTACTTTTTGGAATTTTCTTATGGGTTAGACTAATTTCAAGTATATCAAAATTTTAACTATATCAGTTAACAAATATAAAGTATATCTGATATATCAGTTGATACACCAACAAGGGTAAAATTGAAATAATAAAAAAACGGAAATTAGATTTAAAAAATTTTGCTATATTCGTAAATCTAAAAAACCATGGCTAGATTTTCAAATATCCTAATGTTTTTTTGCTACCCATTGCAGTTTCCAAGATTGTAATGCAACAAACCAAAGGAGCTTGCGGTAATTTGTCAATGAAAAAAAAAACCTACTTTCTAAAATCATCAACGATTAAATAAATAACTTAAAGAAGAAGGAAAAAACACAGGATTTCGTACTAAAAAAAAGGATTAAAGAGATATATTAGTATTGATAGAACATGGGGAAGTTGTAAAGACAATTTGAAAAGCTCATAGATCCAATTCATTGCAAAAACTTCTCTCACAAAAGAAAGAATGTGCTCTATTGACAACAATTAAAATATCGACGTTGATATCAGGATTCAACCACAATTACAAGGGGAAAAGAAAAAATTGTTGATAAAGGTGATTAATTAATTCTAGAGCATTTTGTCCTAACCATGAGTACCTTCACACTGAATTAACAAAGAAACTAAAGAAACTTTCACTTTCTCCAATTCTTTAACATCTAAATAATCGACCTCAACACAAAGTTGGAGGTTGAGAGTTTGCCCTATTAGGAAGGGATATGCCTATATAAAGTTCTACTATGACTAACCATGAATCTTTCAATAAAAGAGGTGGAAAAAATGAGGAGAAGAAATGTAAGAAGGGCTAAACATTGTTTAGAAATTTATAGAGTTGGGAAAGAGATGAGTGAAGACAAAGTAACCAACGAATGTAATAAAGAGTCATATGAAAGAGAGAGTGGAGTAAATCTTCCAAATAAAACACATCCAATGGTAACGAATGAAAAATAAGATGAAAGATCACATGAGGGAGGGAGAGAAATAACATAGATGAGTGGTAGTGGTTCATTCATGTTCTTGTTTTTTTTTCTTTTTTTTTTGATATAATGTTCTTTTTCTTTTTCTAAAATACAAATTTTTACTTAAATAAAATGATGTGAGAGATTAATAAAAATTGAAATATGGATAATTTAGATATTATTTAGAAAATGATGGTTAGTTGTGTAAAGAAAAAAAAAGTTTTTTTCCTTGTTCATACTTTTAAATATGGCATAAATACAAATATAAATATCCATGAAGTATTTTCTAATTGGAGGTTGACTAAAAGAAAAGGGAGAATAAAAGAAGGGAAAAAAATCATTTTTAACCCTAAACTTAACATGTTGTATCAATTTCAACCCTTAAACTTTCAATTTTATCAAATTGAACCTCAATTGTATCAATTTTAGTCATAAACTTTCAATTTTATCAAATTGAACGTCAATTGTATCAATTTTAATCATAAACTTTCAATTTAATCAAATTGAATCTCAAACTTAGCACCTTGTATCAATTTTTAACTCCAAACTTACGAAAGTATTGCAATGTAAACCCTTTTTTTTTTAAAAAAAAAAGAAAGTGTTGCAATGTAAACCTTCAGTTGCTTTCTTTTTGAGCCACCACTAAAACACATAATTGAATATTTTCTCATTTTTTTTATAGTTCACATTGCACATGAGTTGGTTTCTTCTAAAAACTTTATTGGAGATTTTTTTTTGTTTGAATAAATTTTTACTGTTGAGAAGTTGTACACGAGTTTCCTTTCATTTTCTTCTTATTGCGTTTGTGAGTTTTGTTGTTATTTTTAGCTGATTAGAAGAACGTACAATTATGGGATGATAAGAAAGCGATTTTTGGAGTTCTTTCTTTTCATTTAGATGACTTTTTCTTGTTGTTTGAAAACTTTTTTTTTTGGAAAAATACACTTTTGGTCCCTGAGGTTTGGGTTAAGTTACACTTTGGTCCCTGAGTTTTAAAGCTCAACAAAATTACCCGTGAGGTTTGAGATAAGGAGCAATTTGGTACCTGACATCCATTTTGCCGTTAAATGCATAGGATTGCTGACGTGGTCACATTTTTTAATTAAAAAAAATTCTTTTTTTATTTTAAAATAAAAATAATAAAATATTATTATTTTTTATTATTTTATTATTATTTAATTATTCTTCAATCTCTCCCTTCTTTCCTTCTTCTTCATCCTCTTCCCTCACCCTCATCCTTCTTCTTCAAGTCTCCGGTGCCCGGTGACCGGCGGCTAGCCACCGCTTGTCGCCACCGCCTGGCAACTGTTTTTTTTTCTCTCTGAAACAGTTTCAAAAATGGAGAACTAGCAATACCAGGACGATTCTCCAAGCAGAAGACATCGAGATCGCACTTAATCGCATTCACGCCCATTGGAAGTGCACCATCCTGATTGTAACATTTGAGGATACGCTTGAAATCGATAACCTCAGACAAATCCACTTGTTTCGGCAGTTTTTTCCTGAGAGAAATCTCAAACAAGAGTTTGAAGCATCGCCTCTTTCAACGAGTTTAATGCAAATTGAATGAAATAAAACCTGAAAGAGTGAAGTGTGAAGAAATATACTTTTTGGAAGATTTGTAGGTGTCGTCGTAGTACAATTTGTATTTCTTTTCTGCTCTTCTGAAAGTGGTGCGCTCAGAATTGTTGGGATTGGTGCCCTAAAACTCGTAGATAGTGAATGTTAAACGAATTATATACTTCATCGATAAAGTCGTTGTTGAGATTCATTCAGCAAAGTCGTTACTGAATAAGTAAATTGCACATTAGATAACCCAAATCCAATAAACTAAGATCCATGGCTATAGGATGAACACTTGAGCTTTATATAGAGACATAAAAGTGGATCAAGCTCGAGTAATAGCCAAAACGGTCTATAGTATAGGGATAGGGCTGGGTACCTTACTCTGGGGACACTATGAGACGTGGCCCACTTTATAGATAGTATAGACGATGTGATCCTAAATCGTTCATGTAGAGACATGCGAGCGGGGGCATCCTATGCAATGAGTTTGCATAAGACCAGGACCGAGAAATAAGTCACTCTCACTTTATAACACCGTTTACTGACGAGACTGACTATTTCATGTGATGACCTAGGTAACTCGATCTTAATCCTGAGCTAACTATGAACTCCTGTTTATTCGGGCTTATCCTTAGATTTGCATAGGTGAGAGTGGCTCGGTATCGCCGACTCAATAAGCCTCCCATTTCAGAGATAGGAACAGGTAGATAGCTGGGGACATAGTCGTGCGAGAAGGAATTCACTCCTACCCAAATTAGGGATAATAGAGAGGTTGTTCCCTTAAGTGCTGACTCCGGGGCTTGAACAAAGGGATCCCACCCTCTCATTGGCCTGAGAGGGACTCGGTTTGTTGGTTGGACCATAAACCAATTGTTCATTAGAGAATCAGTGGGACTTAAGGAACAAGAAGTACTATAGGGGTAAAACGGACATTTGACCCAGCTATAGTTACGAACAACCTATGAAGGATCAACTTACTAATCATGGTTAAATCAAGTGGACAGAAATATATCTATAGTGAGGGAAGTGCAACTATCGGGCTATAGTGGAGTGTCCCGGTAGTTAACGAATGTTGGTTAAGCTTGGTTAATGAGATTAGTCGGTTAGCCTCGAATCGTTGGAGCCCATGATCTATAGGTCCATTAGGTCCCCCTATTAGCTCATATCGGAATAAAGCCCAGAACAATAAGATATGATTCTTTGAATTGTTCAAAATCGGGAAAAAGCGCATTTTCGTAAATTGTGTTTGACACAATATTTAATTATGAATTAAATTGGAAAATGAGAGATTATGTATTTAAAAGTGTTTTAAATACTATATATGAATTAGAAATCATATATAATTAGATTGCACAAGGTGTCAATGATTAATTGGATTAATCATAACAAATTAATTTGAAATGTTTCTAATTAATTGCCATGAAATCAATTTCAATTTGGAATTGGAATTTGAATTGGAATGCAAGCAAAATCTGATTGAGGATCAAACTTAGTGGATTTAGATGGATTTCCACTCTTGCACGTTGATACAAAGTGGAATACAACACATCCATGCACTTGTTGCATGTGTTATGACTTCAACACCTAGAATCCACTTTTGCTTGCATTACCACCATGTGTCTTGCATCTCGAGGCCTTTCCTTGCATGAAATATCTCTATAAGTAGATGCAAAATCAGATTAAGAGTTAAGAGAACCATTTCCATATTGTTATGCTGTTGGATTTTGGTCTCAAACTCACTCATCTCCATATATCTCTCTAGTGCTTGAACCTTCAAGCATTCCCTTCCCATTCCCTATCTCTATAGACTCCCACAAGTCGTTCTTGGCCCGGAGAATAGTAGGGAAGACACTAGAGGTGGTCCACACACCGTTCGTGATCAAAGGAATCAAAGGGAGTTGTTGAATCGGTCTCCAAAAAGGTTGGTACAAATTCTGCTCTCTGTTTACGGTATTTGGACAGCATGTTTTCATTTTCTAAAATTGATGTAGTTAAGTGCCTCCGATCCTAAAATTGCTTCCGCATGTGTTATATGAACACCTTCAAGAATCATAGGTGCCTTTGTCGGATCCGTACATTTTAACCACCGGAATCCGCTACTGCCGGTGACTTATTCGATAAACGGCAGATTGAGCTTGGAAACAGAGGAGGAGGGAGGTCCCTCTTCCCTCCCAGTCCAGATCTGAACGGGGAGGGAGGAGGACCTCCCTCCTCCACCATTTTCGACCGGAAACGAAGAAGGAGGGAGGTCCCTCCTCCATCCACTATATTTTTTAAAAAAAAAAAAAAAAAAAAGAAGAAAAATGGGGTAAGAGAGAAGAAGAAAGGAGAAGAAGAGAGCAGAAGAAAAGAAAAAAAAAACACAGTTGCCGGCCGGCGGTGGCCAGCTGCCGGTCGCCGGCCACCAGAGACTTGAAGAAGAAGGATGAGGGTGAGGGAAGAGGATGAAGAAGAAGGAAAGTATGGAGAGATTGAAGAATAATTAAATAATAATAAAATAATAAAAAATAATAATATTTGTTGAAGGAGAAATTTTGACCAATCACAAATTGCCACGTCATTATTTAAAATTAATGACGAAATTACAAATAATTAAATTTGGGACCAATTATAAATTGACATGTGTCCCAAATTTAATTTGAAGACAAAGTTGGCCAATTATAAGTTTATAGAGCCAAATTTCTATTTGATCAATTAATTAAAATTAAATTAGTTTGATCAAATTAATTAATTTGACCAATTAATTAAAAATAATAATTATTTGGATCAAATTTGGGTCTTATAAATATTTGGGTCATATGGTTTTGGGTCAAATATGAACCAGACCCAAGACTAATAGTTGAGCCCAATACCAATAAAGCCCAAACCCAAGTTGTTGGCCCAAAAGTCACCAGGGCCCATCCAGCGAGAACTCTATAAATAGAGGGGTTCTCTTCCATTTACGAGGGGGAATGTAAACCCGAGACTTTCTTTAGATAATTTTCTCTTGTCATCTATAGTGGAAGTTGGACTAAGTTGTTGGGACTTGCCAATTGAAAAGAAGAAAAAAAATGAATGGAAATAAAGAAGAAAAGAAAAGAAAAGAAAAGGAAAAGGAAAAACAAAAAAAAAAAAGAAAAGAAAAGAAAGGAAGTGGAAAAGGACAGCATAAAACCCACCACCGCTTCACCCTATTTCAGGCCATTTTCCTCATCTTTTTCCACCCAAAATTTCAGAGCACTTGAGGGAGAGAGTGAAGGAGGAAGAAGAAGAAGATTTTCGTGGTTTGGTGTTGAAGAAGATAGGAAAAGCTCCTACAAAGCCAGCCATAGCAGAATCTGGGTTCAACCTGTCAACCTCTGGTTTTTTATTCGGTTTGAGCTACACAGAAGGAACTAAGAGGTGAGGTTTGATGTTCTTGAAAGTTAGTTCATTTTATAACAAAATTCATGAAGGAAGCTTGAGCTAAATCGTATGAGAAGTTAATGGATTTTTGAATGAAAAACAGAGCACAAGATTTTCGAGCAAATTAGGAGGATCTCTGGTGTTCTCTGGTGTTTTGAGCATTCTGGGGTGTACAAGTCGAATCAGAAGCTCTATTTGGTATGGTTGGAAATATTATTCAATTTCCTACAACCTTCATGAAGATTTCGTGAGCCAAAAATGACTTTAAGTAGGGTTAATTTCAGGAGTTAGATAAAGGGTAGCAGAGAACCTCGAATCTGTGTTGTCTGTGTTCGGAGCAATTCTAAACAAATCGGTTGGGAATCTCATTTTTATTTCTTCAGGTAAGTTGTAGAGTGTTCGAAAATGAAGAGTTTGATGTGTATTTCATTAATTTTGGTTAATTATTGAGGAAGTTATAGGTATTGGAAGTTAGGGTATAGAATCTGGAAAATCTGAAAAGTAGAATGTGAATGTGTTTCTTAATTCAAGTGTCTAGAATTTATGAGCATGGAAGAATGAGACCATCTATGGTTCTAATGCTCGGTTTTGGTTGTTTGACAGGCCAAGAGGAAATAGGTCGAGTCTACAAACCGGGGAACTAGATAAGACAGTGAGTGACAAAATGAATTTCGAAAATGGTTTCCAACGGTTGTTCATGTTTAGATGTTTACATGTTTTTCTATGAATGATACATGGTTTTTATGAACAGTTTCAAGCATGAGTTCTGAGCTCAGATTTTCTAATGAGGTTTATATACGAGCACGTGGCTAATGACTTTATGAAAAGTAGCTGAAACGATATCTTTTAAAGTAAAGTATGGATTAGCAAGTATTTTTAAACGATTTTCAGTTTTTTACGAGCAAGCTGAGTAAGTTTAAGTTTTATGAAAGATAACGATAAGCAGGCATGTTTTAATGTTTTCATGTGATTTTCTGAGATTTCTATTGACTACATGACTGAAATATTGAGCCCGAGGCTATATGGTACCGTGTGCACACAGGTTATATTCCATTGTTGACGTTGAGTGTACTCCGTGACAACGATGCTGTCGTGAGTGCTGGGCGGGCCCCACTACGACAAAGATGATGGGAGTGCTGGGCGGGCCCCACTACATCGTAGGACTAGTAAACGTTGGTTGTACTGGGCGTGCCCTATACAACGTAGATCGGTCATGTTAGTTAAAATGTTTGATGTACTTGATATGCCTTGCTAGATTTTTAATGACGAACTTGCGAGATATTTTAGAAAGCCTTTATTATTACACGTTTATGTTAAACACTTTAGTTTGAGCATAATTATACGTTTAAAGCTTTATCACATGTTTTGACTTCCGGATTTAGAGTTTTAAAGTTAGTCACTCACTGGGCTCCATAGCTCATTCTTTCAAAATGTTTTTCCACTTTCAGGTAGAGATCGAGCTCCCGGTGCCTGATACACTGCCAACGTCTGCTGAAAGTTCCAGATCAAGCTCCAGTACGTGGGTGGAGTTGTATATTGAGTCTGTCTATTATGTAAATGTTTTGTAAGGATTGGATAATTTAATCCTAGAGGTCGTGGTTGTATAAACCCCGGTTGTATATGCATTTGGTTGTGATATCTATATCAGGTTATTTCCAAACCGAGATATGTCAGGGCGGCACCTCGTGTATGTTGAAATGTTTTTAGGGATTCCGCTGTGTTGTGTTTCATGTAGAATATTTTATATCTATGATTAGTGTGTTTATCAGGTTCAACGTTCAGGAGGGTCAACGAGTGTCGTTAGAGGAGGACGATGTCCGTTGGCTTCACGCCATCTTCCAGGCTAAGCTAGCAGGTGGTCCGGGAGGGGGTGTGACAGGGAAAATTTGGGGAAGCTCTCAGCCAGAGTCAGAGAATTCAGAGAAACTCCACCAAGACTTCTTGATGACTGAAGACCCTTTCAAGACTAGAAAACTTCAACAATCCTTGAAGACCAAAGACTCTTCAAGACTTCAGGACCCCAAGACTTCTTGAAGATTGAAGACCCTGCAAGATTACAAGACTTCAACAATCCTTGAAGACCAAAGACTCTTCAAGACTTCAAGACCCCAAGACTGCTTGAAGATTGAAGACCCTTTAAGATTAGAAGACTTCAACAATCCTTGAAGACCAACGACTCTTCTGAGACTTCAAGACCCCAAGACTTCTTGAAGACTGAAGACCCTTCAAGATTAGAAGACTTCAACAATCCTTGAAGACTAAAGACTCTTCAAAACCTCAAGACCCCAAGACTTCTTGAAGATTGAAGATCCTTCAAGACTATAAGACTTCAACAATCCTTGAAGACCAAAGACTCTCCAAGACTTCAAGACCCCAAAACTTCTTGAAGACTGAAGACCCTTCAAGATTAGAAGACTTCAACAATCCTTGAAGACCAAAGACTATTCAAGACTCCAAGACTTCAAAAGCTCAAAGAATCAATTGAAGCTTCAGACTCGAGAATAAGTGCTACAGCCCCCGAGTGAAACACAATCACACTCAAGAGAGAGAATCAGAGGATTAAAGTTAGAGATTGTACACCCACGAGCATATTATATCAATACAAATATATTGTTTATTCCACGTGTCTCCATCTTCGAAGTTATGTGTGAACAATATTTTATTATTTTTATTTATTTTTATTTAAAATTAAAAAAAAGAATTTTTTTAATTAAAAAGTGTGGCCACGTTAGCAATCCGTTAGCATTTAACGGTAAAATGGATGTCAGGGACCAAATTGCTCATTATCTCAAACCTCAGGGGTAATTTTGTTGAGTTTTAAAACTCAGGACCAAAGTGTAACTTAACCCAAACCTTAGGGACCAAAAGTGTATTTTTCCTTTTTTTTTTTGTTGCCAAGGATTAAGAAAGCAAAGCAATTTTGATTTTTTTTACAAATGTTTGCTTTTTCTTGTTGTTAAGAATTTGGTGAGAGTTTCTTTTTCCTTGTTTTTTTTTTCTTGCTAATTAGAACATGTAAGTGTAGGAAATCAAAGGAAAGCAATTTCATTTTTCTTTCTCATATTTGTTAGATTTTGTCAAAGTGAGCTTAGAGGTAAAATTGACATGTACTATCGATTAAGAGTAAGATTTTGGAAACCATCCACCACCAAAGTTGTGTTGAACTAAAAAAAAAAACTCAATTGTAATGAGATTTTTTCCCATAAAAGAAAGGAAGGAACATAAAAAGAAAAGAGGAAAATCTCTCTCGCTCTCTTCTTCTTTCACGCAGCAGGCCCCCATATGCTCCTCCTTCTTCGGCTAAATCTCTAGCCGTTGGAGGCTCGCTTCTGTATCTCCGGCCAACACTCCTCCAATCGCCGGCAACCACGCAAGAGGTCCTCGCGCGGTTCCTCCTTCCGCCGGTGGCACGCCCACGTGCGCATAGCAGTAGTGAACTGCAGCGTCAAGCAAAGGCAGTCTTGATCCCTTCTCCGCCGATTGAAGCAACACCAACGCCGAGTTCTTCCTTTCGCGCCGAGTACTCTCTCTCTTTCATTTTTCTCTTTCGGCTTCAGCACCCACGAGCTGCGGTTTCCAAAATCCCCCAAAAGCAACCACGAATTTGACGCCATCAGCCTTCGTGCGAAGATTAGCGTCAGCCGATCCCCACCCGAGCAGCCGCCCCTCACGTTCTGTCCGGCGAGTTCGAGCGAACAGCTGCCTTTTCGTGAGTTTTTCCTTGCGTTGGATGTTTCCGGTGAGATTTGGCTTTGACCCATGCTTAATCAACTTCAAACACTGAAATTTCAGGAAATTTCAGGTTTAAGCCTTCTTGATTGCCAAAAAGCGAGCCTTGGGCTCGAAGTTGGCTTACGACGATTACCTACAACTCGAAAGACCTATTGAAACCGTTTACCCAGCCCAAGGGCTTCGATTCCACTTTTTTTAAACTATTCGGGCACCAACCTGACAGTATTCAGTTCTTTTTTGTAAGTTCAAAGTGTTAAGGCTAAGTTTAAACCCTTTCAAACTCTTTTAAAGTGCGTAGATTGATCCCTAACCATTGGAGTTATACTGTTTTTAGGTTAAAAAAAGTTTCCGACTAGTTTGAACACTTTCTATCAAGGACCAAAGTTTGTTTCAGTTTGTTTAGGTGGAAGTCTCTATTTAGATTCTTTTGAACACTTATAAGTGCTTTAGACCTTTCTAACTCTTGGTAACTTGTAGTTTTGGGTTGAATTAAAAGTTGTTTAAGGTTTGAGGTCAACTTTGGGTAAGGACACCTCTCCTAACACTATTGGATTCAATCAAGGTTCTTGTATCGAGTTTTACCCTTTAGGCATTAACTCTCTTGTTTCAGGAAGGGCTAGAGCTGCTTTAGGAGCTCTATAGGGCACTAGGTAAGTGAATTTCTACCCGTTGGGTCTGTTTGCTTGTGTGCTAGCATGTTGCGTGCTTTACCTGTTTAGTTTTAAGATATGTTGTATATATGTATGTATTGTTATGTTATTGGTAAGTTTTGAGCATGTTGAACTGTCGTGCTGAGTTATGTAGAAATGTTGTGACTGAAACTTATTGTGATAGGAGTGTTGCATGAGGTTTGTTTTGTTTGGATATAGTATGTTCTAGAGAGACTATTGGGTCAGAGGACCTTGAGTTGTGATAAGAGAATGTCAGGGTCTTGTGATGAGACATTGAGTTAAAAGGAAAGTGATAAGGATATCAGGGCCTTGGGCATAAATGGTCGAGGGTTGGTATTGAGGTAACTAAAATAGGTGAATATTGGGGCGCTCGAGTATAAAGATTGGGGTCGATGTTCGTAATTGTGTACAACAAATATCAAGGCACCTAGGTAGTGGGTACAAAGGTTAGGGATCTGTATTTGTTGTAGGCATATTGGGAATATTGAGGCACCTAGGCACAAAGGTTAGAGATCAATATTCTTATATACCAGTATCAAGGTGCCTGAGTATAAAGGTTAGGAGTCAATATGCAAAGAAAGTTATATAGTTAAGTATGAACATTGAGGCACTTGTGTACAAAGGTTGCGGATTGGTATTCAAATTGGGTTGCAACAAATATCAAGGTGCCTAGCTACAAAGTTCAAGGATTGATATATGTTGCAAGTATATGGGAGATATTGGAGTGTCTGGGTACAAGGGTCAGGGGCCAATATTTTCCATATAGAGGTATCCGGGTACCTAGGTACAAAGGTCAGGAGTCGATGCATTAAAATGTAGAGTAAGTGGAACTCTTGTTAGCTTAAGAGTTGTGTTTGAATGCTATGCTAGAATTGGGGTTTTGAGTGCAAAGGTCAAGAACCGACTAGTTGAGCGATGTGATTGTTGGAATTGTGAATACTGGGGAGTGTGATGATTGACAATGAGATGTTATTTATAATGTTATGCGTGATTATGATGTTTGAAATGAGTATGAAACTTAAGTTACTTGTTCTCCATGTTTAAAGAGCATGTTTAGTATCTTGATGGCTCCTCAGGTGTGAGTCACTTACTAGTACGTGGTGTTTACTGACCCACCACCAGGTTTTGCTGGTGTTGAAAACCTATTTGGACTTGGTGATAAGGAGGAGGCATGAAGGACGAGACTGTTAATTAGCTAGCTACTTTTGTCTTTTAGTGTTTGAGTTAGTTTGAGTTTTGGACTAGCTTTTGTATTTCATTCTACTTTTCTCTAGTAGTTGTTGGTTGAAGTTTGATGTTAAGTAGGGTTTGTTTTGTGTTGTAAATTCGAGTTGTTCTTAAAGTTTGAATAGGAGTGGTGTGTCTTTCTTTTAAGCATATTAGGATTTGTTAGTGTTATTAATTAGTATTTTATATGAGATTGGACTCGTTCATCTATTATGTTGAGAATTGTGTATGTTGGCTGATTAGATGGAACGAAGTTGTTGCTGGTTAATGTGGTTCTAGAAGTGTGTATTATAGTTTATTTCAGGTGTATAGAAATTTGGTATAGTGATAATTGCACCGTTTTGCTGCTGAAATTTTCAAAGCATTAAGTTGGCATTAGAGTGATAGTTTACTAGCGTTCCTTAGTTTGGTCGAATTTTGGGGGCGTTACATTAGGAGTTTACGTTTTTCAAATATGAGATAGATGGACAAAAGAAATTTAAGCATTGTTCTCTTCTTGCTGGTGGTTATGTGAAATGGGTTAATCACCAATTTCTTTGGGTTTCTTTTTCATGGACAGGTTCACAAGGAGGCCAAGATGAGTAAGAAAGAATCAAAGAGGTATGAGTTATTTTATGCCTTTGTATCATATCTGTATCCTTGATTGCCTGTCAAAATAGAAAGCCGGACCTCTTGTTCCTTCCTCACTTCCTGTCTAAGTGTGCCCGTGTCTCCCCACCCCGTGGTCAAGTGCTCTCTTTTTGGCTTCTCCTGTTTTGTTATCAACCAAGGGGCTGCTTGCTTATATTATTATTATTTTGTTTGTGTGCTCAGGCTTCAAGACTTCTGTAAATGGGCTGAAATGTTTTTTTTTGTGGTATATTTATCTACCTATAAAAAGATGCATATCAAGTGGTCTCCCCATAGGAGCAAACCAAATCCCTTGGCCTCTCCGAAGTAAGAAAATTACGAATAGCAAGCTGAAAAAACCCTTAACCTCTAAATGATAATAAGGTCGGTTTTTAGCTCCAAATTATACAAGGGGATTTTGCAGGCAGGGCTTCATAGCCTTTCCTTATTATTAGAGAAGGGGTTCAGCATTAAAGCTCTTCATTATTACTTGTAAGATGGAGCAGAGGGCACACAATCCCTTTTGCCCCTTTTTTAAGCATTTCACTCTAAGTTCTTTGATTCTAGCCTTTGTTGGTATTTTCTGAACAATAAACAAAACTTTTCATTGATAAAATGAAAAGAGACTAATGCTCCAAAGATACAAACTCCACAAGGAGCAAAGCACAAATTAAATATTACAAAGATAAAAAAATCCTAATAAAACAAATATCCTGAAGAGAAAAACATGCAAAAGGCTAGTATAGAGAATGCCAAATTGAAACCTTTAAACTAGCTGAACGAAAATGAACTAGCTATAGAAGCAGCTTGCTAACAAAGACTCTTTGAAGCCTTTCCAGCCATACCTCCAAATAAACTCCCAAAGAAACTAAAAACCACGTTCTTTGAGACATCAAAACCCTAGAAAATGCTGCTGCTAAACACACCAACAGAAGGGACAAAAAAACATCTACTCCCTTTCGTTTGAACAGAATTCATAAAATAAGATCCATGAGAGGCTCGAGGCTAGAGGGAACGCAAAGGTCGAACATAAGCATCTTTTGGAGCAAACACTTCAGCTTCTTGAAAACCATGGATTGATCATCATTATGTTTTTTGATAAGAATCTTTACACTGACATTGATTGATCATCATTAGAAAACCAAGAAGAGAGAACGACCATATCTAGAACCCTTAAATTAGACCTTTACACTGACATTTGCTTCTGAAAGGAAGGAACTTGAAGGCCATGAACTTCAAGAATGGAAGAGCATTTTCCTTTATTCTAGTGGGGGAGGAGAAGAAGAGAGATCATCATTGTCATTAAGGCTTTTCGAAACTGCCAAATTAGAAATATCTTTCTTTAATGTCGGGTTAATTAGATTTTTCCTCTTTGAATAAGGACCAAGAGCCTCTTCAAATGAATCCTCAATAATGTCATTAACTTGCAAATGATTGGTTAGGTGAGAATTTTCCAATTCAATACTACTTAAACTCACTTTTGGTTCATTATTTGACTCATCCAATACGTTCATGGAAGAGGGCCAACTATTGGAATGCTTGTTGGATGAGTTAATAACTCCAATAGAAAAATTAGAATCTATTTGACCAACTGAAAACCATCCAAAATATTGGAAACCATTGGAGGAGGTAATAATGACATTTTGTATTACAAAGAGTAGATACTCTTGATAGGCTTATAAGCAAGATGCCTTCAATTGTTGGGCCATTTTTTTTGCTTAATTTTTCGGAGGTCAGAGAAAGACCTCAACCATTTTCTATGGAGTTGCAATTATGTCCGCTCTATCTGGGACTTTTTCTTTGATGTGTTTGGTTTGCAATTTGTTAGTCATAAGGATCACTGGGAGATGATCAAGGAGTTCCTTCTCCATCTGCCGTTTTGTGAGAAAGGGAGGTTTTTGTGGCAAGCTAGGGTGTGTAAGTGGGGTTTGTTAGGGGAGAGAAACAATAGTGTGTTTAGGGGTGTGAAAAGGAATCCTTGAGATGTGTGGTCCTTCACTAGGATCTATATTTCTCTTTGGGCATTGGTGATGAAGTTGTTTTATAATAATGCATTAGGTCTTATTTTACTTGATTGAAGCCCCTCGGTGAAAGTCCCAAAAAAGGTGTTTTTTTTTTGGGCAGGTTATCAATGGAAGAGTTAATACTCTTGATCGACTCTCCAGAAAGATTCCTCGTTTGATTGGGCTTTTTTGTTGCATTCTCTGTCGGATGGTGTAGGAAGACCTCAACCATATTCTGTGGAGCTGCTCTTATGCTAGGGTTGTGTGGGATGAGTTCTTTGCCTTGTTTGGTTTGCAGTTTGCCAGGCATAGAGGCCTAAAAGAGATGATCAGGGAGTTCCTTCCCCATCCTCCCTTTCGGGATCAGGGAAAGTTTTGTGGTAAGTTGGGATTTGTGCTATTTTTTGGGGGCTTTGGGGTAAGAGAAAGGACTTTTAGAGGCTTGGAGAGGGATTCAGCTGAGGTTTGGTCCCTTGTTAGATATAACGTTTCTCTTTGGGTGTCGGTGATGTGTTTATTTTGTAATTATTCCATAGGTCTCATTATTTTGGATTGGAGCCCCTTCATCTAATGTGGTTGCTTCCTTTTTGTGGGCTAGTTTTTTTTGTTCGCCCGTGTATTCTTTCATTTTTTCTCAATGAAAGCATGGTTTTTCATAAAAAAAAACTTGATTGAAGCCCTTCCCTTTAATGGAGTTCCCTTTTGTGGACTTGTTTTTTGGATATCCTTGTGTTCTTTCATTTTTTTTCCAATGAAAGCTAGTTTCTTATTAAAAAAAAATAATGACAGTTTCGAATTTGCTTTAACTCTTCGAAGCAACCTTTCTTCTTTTTGAAGCTCAAGAGACTCAAGAAAGTCTGTTTAATAAAATGAGGATCGAGGATGTTATCCATGAAAGTAGTAGGGCAAAATAAGTCTAAGATCTTTTTCCTTGTGTAACAAGAAGGATAGGCTTCAATAAAGGATTTTTTTCAATTCCATAACACTTTTGGGAAGAGGAGAGCCATTAATCTCCAAGGAATCTCCCAAAATGTCTTTAATCCTTGTCTTCTCCCAAAATGCGGCTTTGTTGGGTATGGTATTATGATTAGGTTATGGACCTCCAGTTGTAGTGATTTTGAATACAATCTTTTCTAATTTTTCGTCTTCTTTTCCGGCGCCAATTGGAGGTAGTTTGACTAATAAGGTATTATGCAATGTATTTCAGTGAGGAAATATCAAATGTGCTATTGATTAGGTGCTTTTGAAATTTGAGGAAATCAAAATAGTAGTAAGGTTGGGCTTCGGTTTTGAACTTATTGGATTGGAGTCTCTTCCTTTAATTGGGCTCCCTTTTGTGAGCTTGTTTTTTGTATGCCTTTTATTCTTTCATTTTTTCTCAATGAAAGCAAAATTTTCTAAAAAAAAAAAAAGTAGTAAGGTTAATTAATGCCAAATTTACTCTTGATGTGTTTAAAATTTATCTTTGCTTATGTTTTTATGTGGGGGGGGGGGGGGGGGGGGGTGGGGGGTGGCTATTGTTTAGAATGTGTAAGGGTACTAGTATGATATAGTTGGGGAATAGTATTAGAAGGGTAGTAAGGGTATATTAGTAATTATTTAGGGTGTCTTGGTTATAAATAGAAAGATAGGGAGCCTTAGAGGTGTGAAGAATTTTGGCATGAATTTTGGCATTGTTTCATAGTGGGACTTTGGGAGAGAGTTAGCCCTCTCGAAAGGCTATCGTTATATTGTAGTTTCGTCACATTATTGCAATATATTAGTATTTGGGTGTTTTCTTAGTTTGGATACTTAACAAATTGGTATCAGAGCACGTTCGTCCTGGAACAAGCATGATCACAATGGAGTTGGTTCGTAGGATGGAACTACACTGGGAAGCAATGCAGCAAGAGATCAAGGAAATGCAACAAGGGATCAAGAAAGTGCAACAAATCTTAGAAAGAATGCAAGAATGATCTGAGGAATACAAGCGTCAAAAGATGGGGAGAGAAGAAAAACGGAAAGAAGAGAAGCAGAGAGAACATAAACGAAAAAGTATGGAGCATATGAATTCTCGAAGGAGGAGCAAAGTTAGAAAGAAGAAGTCGATTAGAAAAGGTAAGAGGTGGATGAAAGGGAGAAAGAGAGATGAAGGAGGCATCGGAAAATATGACGTTCGTAAAAAGAAGAGGGAAAAATTGAAAGGAACGAGAAGTTAATGAAACGAGTTAAGAAGCGAAGTTCGATGAAGGGAGGTCGATGTACAATCTACCACAACTTGAAAACCTCATGTGAACGGGCTAGAGAGTTTTTCGGACTGTCGAATGCTGAATTTTCGAAGCAGGATGTTCGGCCAAGTTGGAAAGGGAAACGATTCAACAGTCGCGAGGCTCAAAAGAGAAGAAGAGAAAAGAACGACAAAGGCCATGATCGACTACTAGTATGGTTGGAGACGAAGACGTGGTGGAAGCAGTGACTGAAAAATTGAGGACAAACGAAAGTAGGGACTGATATGGACCATTGCTGGCGACAATTTCTGGTTTGGGCGGGGAAGCCGTCTTCGAGGTGCCATTTCAAATATTGTGGAGTTGTGGTGGAAGGATTTGGGAGGGATGACCATGAAGAGACCCATGGAGGAGGCCATCACCGGCAAAGGCGAGCATGGGCGAAGATGAAGCCGCTGGGAGAGAGTCGACAGAAATGGCGGGCGCTGGCAGGGAAGAGACTGATGCATCACGTGGGTGTGTCAATAAACCCTAACCCTAATCACAAGAAAGCAGACCATCAGGGGATGTCTGAGGAGGAGAATAGTGGGCTGTTTGGGCATGGGCTATTTTTAAAAAACTGGAGTGAGGCCCACTATTTGTTAAAGGAAGGAAATTTGTAGGCTTTCCAACATGGGTTTTGGGTAAATCTTTTTTGGGTCGAGTTGCCCTATATTTTAAACCCGGGTTCCAACCTAAATAGTTATCTTCTTCACGTGAAAAATAGCCCTAGTCGCCATTGCTTCTGCTACACTGTCGTCATCTCCCTTGGGCAATTCGCACCGTTGGCCCTTGCGATCATCCGTTTTCCTCCATCGCCGTTAGCCACATGTACCATTGTTACTTTCCTCCAACAACCACTGAATCTGCCGTCGCCAGCACCATCACCTCCATCCGTCTCTGCTCAGCACTGTTGGCCTTCACCACAAATCATTGTCATTCATCGAAGTCGCTACCAATCGTTGTTTCTCACCACCATTCTCCGTTCGCAGTTGTTGAAGCAACAACCACCTGAGTTTTTCATTTACAGTTTCTGAAGGTTCTGTGTTTTTGTTTCAGGAAAAAAAAAAAGTCCGATTTTGAGATTGTGTTCTGTAAGCACACCTTAAGGACACGGTGTCTTTCAAGGGCGGAGTAATGTAAGGGTCTAGTATGATATAGTTGGGGAATAGTATTAGAAGGGTAGTAAGGGTATATTAGTAATTAGTTAGGGTATCTTGGTTATAAATAGGAAAGATAGGGAGCCTTAGAGGTGTGAAGAATTTTGGCATTGTCTCATAGTGGGACTTTGGGAGAGAGTTAGCCTTCTCGAAAAGCTATCGTTATATTGTAGTTTTGTCATGTTATTGCAATATATTAGTATTGGGGTGTTTTCTTAGTTTGGATACCTAACAAAATAACTATTTATTCTTTCATTCCTAGTCTTCATTGGTAGATTTTCATGTTTAGATCTTCGTGCATTCATTGAGTCTATGGAGATAATAGTTATTACAACTTCAAATAAGATTAAGAGTAGCTTTTCTTTAGTGGAATTACATCTCGCACATTTATTCTTTTCATGAAAACGATAAATGTTGATTAATTAATAGAGAGGAGCATTACTCTGCATTACTTGGAATATTATTGTGAATATTTCATGGTCAGAATTTGTCGTTTTACTCTGGCACAAATTTAGTCTTACTCTAGCATAAATTTAGTTCACACTTGATGTCTGCTCTACAAATTTGAGCTTTATTTTTCTGTTCTTGTAGTAGCCATGGACGCCACGTGAAATGGGATGAAGATAATATTGGTCATATTGAAGCAAATAAACCTGTGCGGCAGAAAATTACTGAACCTAAAACGCCTTATCATTCCATGATTGATGATGACGATGGTAAGTTTTCCTTCTATCAGAAGCCTGTAATACCCAGATAACTTATTATTTATAGTGATAATACTACTTTGAAGAAAATTATTGTTTGATAAATTATTTTGAATTTTAATTTATTTTTTATAATTGTTGAACTTGGGTTAGTTTATCTTTTTCTTTTTTTAAAAAATAGATGTAGCCTTGAAAATACTTTTTTATATTCGTCTTAAGATAAAGCTTAATCATTTTAAGAATTTGATCTGACTTCAAATGTTACAAGAGAAGATTTTAGAAATAGATATTTTGTAGGTAAGACCATTTTGATTTTGACTTGGTTTTTTTTTTTTTTGGGTAAATTTAGATAAGAACTTCAAAAAAGAAAACGAAACCCACATTTCCTACATTATTTTGCTGGGAAAGAATTAATAGAGTGTTTAGGGGGATAGAGAGAAGCTCGAGAGATGTTTGGTCCCTTACTAGGTTCCATGTTTCCTATTGGGCGTTGGTCACAAAATTATTTTGTAATTATTGGTTAGGTCTAATCTTGCTTGATTGTGGACCCTTACTTTAATTAGTCCCCTTTTTGTGGGCTTGTTTTTTGTATGTCCTTGTATTCTTTCACTTTTTCTTAATGAAAGTTGACTTTTTAAAAAAAAAAAAAAAATTCTGAGGTTCAAAAGCAAATAGAAACTTAATAGAGAGGTGGGGCTGAAGAAGCTTTTGAGCAACAGTAATATAGAAAATTATATTATGTCATTTTTATTAGTTTGTTGGGATTTTGTAACGTAAGGTTAGTTTTTTAACTTTTAATTTCTTCTCTTCTCAATTTATTTCAAAATTAATTTCATGTGAAGTATTTGCTTGTGAAATTTATGTGCAAACACGAATTCTTTAAATTATAAATTTTTTCCAATATGCTTGTAAATCAGTTTTCCTCAGTTTTCACCGAATAATATTGCTTCTAAAAGAAAACACTTCTAAAAATAGACTGAATATTATTGAAACTTTAGTTTTGAATTTAGTGAAAGTTGATATTTTATGAATTATTTTACATTAAAATATTGATACTTAGCTTAAAAATTTTCAGATTTATATTACTATTTCACAAACTTTAGAAATTTTAGGCCACGTTTGACATTTGGTTTTTGAAAATTATGCTTGTTTTCTCCCAATTTTTTGACAATGGCTTTCATCTTTGTTAAGGGCACATTTGCATTCCTAGCCAAATTCCAAAACAAAAACTACTTTTTGAAAACTACTTTTTTTTAGTTTTCAAAAATTGACATAGTTTTTTAAAACATGAGGCGAAGATAGATAACAAAACAAAGAAACTTATAGGTGGAAATAGTGTTTGTAAACTTAATTTTCAAAAACAAAAGACCAAAAACCAAATGGTTATCAAACGGAGCCTTAACTATTATAATCCTCTTTGTTTAAGGCCCAGGTGATTTTGAAGATTTGAAGTATGTTTTAATTTGGAATAAATTGTGTTTAAGCACCTAATGTAGAAGTATATGTTCCATTGAACTAGAGTGGATTAAACCTTTCTGATCTGATTTTGATGAAAAAAAGAATATAATTTGATTTTGTTTTTAAATGTTCATGTATTTGGGAAGAGAATATTGTGGTAAATATAGTTGTTTATGTGACTATCAATTTATGAAGTCAGAAAGGGACCTCTTGATTTCAAAATTCTGACTTTCTGAAATATTTCTAAGTTCAAGTTTTAGAGAACATTTTGAAAAGTATGGAAGAAATTTAAGAGGAGGGTTTTGAATATGGAACTCTATGGATCTAAGATAGGAAGTAGAAGAGGCCTTTGAGGGGGAGATTCTGACCGCTTGAAGTTGAGGTTTAAAATTCCATCTTTGTATAATATACTATAGTCAAAGGATTTTATTATACTATAGTCGAGGTTTAAAGTAGCTAAAGGCCTTTGGGGGGGAGATTCTGACCACTTGAAGTCGAGGTTTAAAATTCCATCTTTGTATAATATACTATAGTCAAAGGGTTGTATTATATTTATACGATTGCGATTTTGTTTTGATTTGTTTGATTTTGATTTTTAAGTAAATTCTACGTTACGTTGAGAATAACATTTGACAATTTGAATGATTTAGTTTTGGAAATTAGCTCTTTAGTTATGATTTCAATTTACAGATGAAATTTGAGAACTGTCTTTTATTCTTTTGAGGTAAATGTTATAGGTGTCATGAAATTATTTTTGTTAAAAGAAGGCTATAGATATATGCTTGTCGTTTCTTTTTTTAGTAATTTGTGTTCACTTAATTGAGTTTCAACAACATGGGATGGGGATTCAAATTTTTGATCTTTTGATCGAAGATATAATGTCTTTAACACTTAATTGGAATTAATAAACATGAATGCTTGTATGCTATGGTTAACTTAGTGTGTGGAGGCTTGCTGAGGAAGCAAAGTGAAATGTTTAGGGGTAAAACTTCGGTCACTTGAACAATTTACAAAAATCGTGCATGGCAAGTTTCTAATTGTTATTTTGTTTGATGCAGATTCTCTTTCTCCTGTGCGGGATAGATTTGAGTTGTGTGTTGGTGATGCAATGCATGCAGAAGCCATTCGAACAGCGTTGAATGATGTGGCTTCCTCAAGTGGTAAAAGCAGCCAACGTTCTAGTGGTTGGACATCTTCAGAGGATGAAGCAGATGCCATGGACCAAGATGATGAAGGTCCCAATTTCCCTTTTTAAACTTAATGCACTTTCTTAGATTTCAAGTATAAATAGTATTATCAGATGATCGATCTAATCTCAGGATCAAACAATTGCTTGGTTGAAACAATGGTTATCATTATTTTTTCAATATGCTTTGTTGTTTGACTGTGATCCATTTTGAAGGTTGATATTGCTTTTCATTATTTTCAAAGAAATGTTGTTGTACTATTTGTTTTTCTTAATTATAGCACCTTGTTAAGTTCTGTGAATGCTGATGCTTGACCCTGTGTCTGCATTTGGCGGTTGGGTTTGGAAACAGATAAGGGCAATTTGAGCTTTAAGGAACACAGAAGAGCTCACTATGATGAATTTAGGAAAGTTAGAGAACTCCGCAGGAATGGGTCACTTTTAGTGGACGAAGACGATGAAGACGATGTTGAGATGGATATGAAAGGAAGGCCTGATTCATCTTCATCACTAAGTGCTGGTGTGAGGGATATAGATATTGAGAAAAATGATAAAGGTAACTTCTCTCGACAATCACCTCCACCCTCCAATGGAGTTGGAGGTTGATCCAAGCAAAGGCAAGAACATCCGACTGGCTTCTTTCCTTTTCTTTTATTATTATTATTTTTTTTTATCCATGTGTACTCTGTACTTGTAAATAACTTCATTTCTTTGTCCATCTCAAATGTGGCAAGAGATACACCTGCCTTCTTTTCCTTTTGTTGGTTTAATTGGCCATTTCATTTGGCAATTCCGTTTCTGCTTTGCAATAATTTTGAACTTCAAAAAAATGTTTCATGACAAAGCTTGCATAGCTACTTGTAATTCTTGGTGTTTTGCTTGTGTTTTTTTGGATGCAGTCTAGCTCGCTTCAATTTTCATGGTTATTTATTTGGGGGTGATTATGGTTTATTTATGGCCGTTTTAAAGATGATTTTCACTCGTTTGAAAATTTGGAAACCATATTGCTGCTTCTATTTATTTATGGCTTCTTCTATTGAAAATTGGCAGACTATGTAGAGATATAGTTTGGTAGTTGAATAAATGAAGAGCGGAGAAAGGAAAAGGGTTATTGTAATGTGTAGCCATTTATATTTTTCTATTTTCAAGGATAGCAAAATTGAAAAAAAAAAAAAAAAAAAGGGGTGCAAATATGACAAATTTGTTAAATGAATTTTTATTATTTTCATTTTGTACAAAAATTCTATAAAAAATAGTAACGGATAGACTTAGTCACTGATAGAAGTCGATATAAGTCTATTAGTGATTATCATTGATAGAATTTTATCTGTGATAGCCACTGATGTGATATTATTTATTAGAATTTTATCTATTTTTTGTCATGATCGTCAGTGAAAAATGCAAATACGAGAGGAATCCAAAAGAAAAGAAATTAAAATGTTCAAATTGTACTAATTTTTATGTATTGAAATCTATCAGTGACTATCATCTATCAGTGGCTCACTGATTGTATTGAATGTCTATAATTGCAATTGTGATTAAGGTCTATCAACAATAAGTTTCTATCTATATAGATTTTACTCACAATGATACATAAGCTAAACATTAGTAATGTTTAAATTGAATTAAATTTTATTTATTGAAGTTAATCAATGACTATCAGAAATAGAATTTTATTTGTATTGAGTCTATTATTGATAATCACTAAAAAAAAAACTTCAATACAGTGATTATCATTAATAGATTTCAATATATATATAATTCTATCAATGATAGTCACTGTAGACTTCTTTTATTTAATAGATCAAATAATTTCATTAGTGATAGTTAATAATAGATTTCAATACTTCAATACAGATAGGATTCTATCAAATAATAGAAGAAGTTTATCAATGATTATGTACTTCAATACAAATAGAATTCTATTTGTGATAATTATTAATATCACTAATTTATAAGTGACTATAAATGATGGAAACAGTCTGTTTTGCTATTTGTATAAGAATTCTATTTGTGATAATTATTGATATCACTGATTTATAAGTGACTATTAATGATGGAAATAGTTCGTTTTGCTATTTGTATAAGCAGTGTAAAGATTTATATTAGGTACATAAAAGATTAGGAGAAAGAAGAATGGAAAATAAATGAAGAAGAAGAAAGGAAAAAAAAGAAAGGAGGAAGAAGAAAAGGAAAAAAAATGTCGCTGGCGGCTGACCGGCAACAACAGTGGGAATGAGATGGTGGTGATGGTGCTTGGAGACGAAGAAGAGGAAGGTGAAGAAGAAGAAAGAGAGATGATGAAAGAAATAAAATTAATATAAATTAATAATTTTTTTAATAAAAAATCAATGCTACGTCAGCAATCCGTTAAATGTTAACGAAAAAACCTCAGGGACCAAAAGTGTATTTTTCCCTAGTTTATATGATCATTTAACACGATTTTTGGTGTTGTTTAATCACACCCACATATATATATATATGTGGGTGTGTGTGTGTGTGTGACAATATGGGGGTGGGAGGATTTGAACCACAGATCTCATGGTTATCGGTACAACTTTATGCCAGTTGAGCTATGTTGTTGTTGGCAATCACACCCACATATACATTATATTTGTTAGTTTTTATTATCGTTTAACATGACACTGCTCTTGCAGGCACATATAAAACGTACAAAAAAAAAAAAAAAAAAAAAAGAATGAGGAAGAAGGTCTGGTAGTTGAACGACCAAATTGATGATTTCAAAACTCTTTCATTAATTTGATTAGACAGGGGAAAGTTGCATTTGAATGATTATTTTTTAGAATACCATCATTTTTAATCCTTGAATTTTACAAAGTAATTTTACGTTTTGTTTTTGTTGATGAATGTTTTCATTTTATTTTGTGTTTACAGATTTTGCGTTTTTGCGACATTAAGTACCTTATTGTTGCATGATCTGTGAAAACCGTGACTTTGATTCCAACCAAATATGGACAAAATTTCTCAAAGGCAAACACAACCGCTAACAACTCCTTTTCAATAGTTCTATAGTTGATTTGTGCCTCATTCAAAACCTTGCTTGCATAATATATAGGATGGATAAATTTGTCCTGCTTTTGCCTACTGCATGGCACCTACTGCAACATCACTCGCATCACACATTACCTCAAATGGTAAACTCCAATTAGGTGCACAAAGAATAAGGGTTGAGATTAAAGAAGCCTTTAAAGTCTCAAAAGCCTTCCTACAATCTGCATTAAAGTCAAAAATATGATCAGTGCACAACAAGTTACAAAGAGGTTTACTAATTTTGGAAAAGTCCTTTATGAACCTTCTATAAAATCCGGCATGACCTAAAAAATTTCAAATCCCTTTAACTGAATTCGGTGGTTCTAATCTCTCAATAACCTCTATTTTTGCTCGATCAACTTCTAGACCTTTCTTTGAAATCTTATGTCCTAACACTATGCCCTCCTTCACCATGAAGTGACATTTCTCCTAATTAAGAACCAGATGGGTATCCTCACATCTTTTTAATACCTTACCTAAATTATCCAAACAACTCTGAAAAGATCCTCCAAAAACTGAAATATCGTCCATAAATACCTCAACAGTGGACTCAATCATATCAGGAAAAATTGCTAACATACACCTCTGAAATGTTGCTGGAGCATTGCAAAGGCCAAAAGGCATTCGCCTAAAAGCAAACGTCCCGTAAGGGCAGGTGAAAGTGGTTTTTTCCTAATCCTCAGGAGCAATGGTAATCTGGTTATACCCAGAATAACCATCTAAGAAACAGTAGTAGGCCTGACCAGCCAATCTATCCAATATTTGGTCAATAAATGGTAGAGGGAAATGGTCCTTACGGGTAGCTTTGTTAAGTCTCCTGTAATCCATGCAAACCCTCCAACCAGTTACTGTCCTGGTTGAGATCAACTCATTGTCCTTATTGGTCACCACTGTGACACCTCCTTTTTTAGGAACACATTGGACTGGTGATAAAGGAACTATCTCAATTATGTTTGAGAACTCCCCTTATTTCAGGTGAACCCCCACAACAATAATAAGAATAACCCCATTTAACAAAATGATAGACAACCCCAAGAAAGTTAAACAGATTTGGCTTGGAAGGATGATCAAAGATCAAGAAGAAAGGAGAACTCGTTCCTAACTTCAAGATTTCGAACTCTTCACAATCTAATTGATCAAACTAGATTGAAAGTCCTAGGCATGCATTCTAAACACAAGAACACAAAGAAAGCATAAAAGCTTGAGAGAGACTAAACTCAGTCTGAAATTTCATTCAAATCCAACTTCTACTTCAAATGATAAATTACATCCCTATTTATACTAATTGAAAAGACACCATGAAAGGACACAACCTTTCACCTATGTAGCCTAGATTCAACCCCCAACCCTTAAAATCCATACATGAACCATCATAAATACAAATACATGAATTAAATAGGTACATAATACATTAAAGATGTGAATGAATCTAGATTTTTAGATTCATTATGCCTCTTGGTTGAATGGGTGTCTTTCCAAACTTGAATGGATGCAACTCTTGGTCATTGGAGCTTGTGGCATAATGATTGTCTCGTGATTGGATTGAATTGGAGTTGACACCCATGGAGCTTCATTCGAGCTTGATTGAGCTGGTTGAGCTTGGAATTCTTGTAAACTTCTCTTTTGGTCTCCTTGATTGTGTTTTTCCTTATCAACAGGGCTTACCCAATTGCTATCTGCAATTGGATAGATAATCCCAACATCCAACCATTTAATCACCTCCTTTTTAAAAACCTCTTTCATTGCAGGGTTAAGCCTCCTCTGTTGCTCAATACTTCTAAAGGATCCCTCCTCTAAAGTGATTTTATGCACGACAGGCTAATTCCCTGAATGTCAGCCAATGTCCAACCTATTGCTTTACGATATTGCTGCAGCAACTTTATTAAGGCCTCTTCATCCTTCAGCATTAAATCTGATGCAAAAATAATGGGCAACGTCTCACCCTCCCCAAGATACACGTACTGTAGATGATCCGGCAAAGGCTTCAAATCTAAAGTGGGTGCCTCAATTAGGGATGGCTTAATAGGAGGAGCCTTCCTTTGATCCAAATCTAAAGACTCAAAAACATCCTCACACCTAGACACTTCTTTTTCATTTTTTCTCTCTAAAGAATAAACTTCTAAATCCTCTACAATAACCTCTCCATGATTTTCCAAATGCTTGTTTGCCAAATCCTCCATTGTTGTCTCAACAATTGTGTTCTCCAGAATCCTAATGAAAGAACAATCTTGCATTTCGTCTGGATATTTCATGGCCTTAAAAACATTGAACCTCACTTCCTCATTATAAACCCTCATTGTTAATTCCCCTTTTTGAACATCTATCAATTCCCTACCTGTAGCTAAAAATGGACGACCAAGAATACTTGGGACATCTTTGTCTGCCTCATAATCTAAGATAATAAAATCAACAGGAAATATGAATTTATCTACCTTCACTAAGACATCCTCAATTTTACCCTCTAGATAAGTGATAGACCTATCGGCTAGTTGGAGTGTGACTGTGGTAGGCCTAGCTTCACCAATACCTAACTTTCGATAGACCGAAAGAGGCATAAGGTTAATGCTTGCGCCTAAATCACAAAGTGTTCTACCTAACTCTTTTCCACCTATTGACACAGGTATAGTAAATGATCCTGGATCCTTAGCCTTGGTTGGTAGCTCATTCTTAAGAATAGCACTACATTCCTCTGTAAGAGATACAGTTTCAAACTCACCTAACCTCTTCTTTTTAGTTAAAATATCCTTAAGAAATTTAGCATAATTAGGCATTTGCTCTATAGCTTCTACTAAAGGGATATTTATATGCAATTGCTTAAGAATCTCTAGAAACTTCTTAAATTGAACATCCTGATTCTTAGGCCTTTGCCTTTGTGGAAAAGGTAGAGGTGGTACATAAGGTGGGGGCGACACATAAGGTGGTTCCACATCTGGAACAGAACCAGATGCTCCAGCATCATTATTGCACCAGACTCCAACTCTTTTTCAATAACATCACAATTTTTCTCTACATCTTGGGGTTTACTAGGCTCTTTTCTCTCTTCTAGTGGCTTACCACTCCTTATTTGCATCCCAAACACATTATTTTATCCCAGGCTAAAATAATTTGCACCCCAAACATAGACTATTTAACTCCACAAATTATTATAACCCCCAGACTATAATAACTACTAACTATTATAACCAACTCAACGTCCCAAACAGCTCCTAAAATATTTTTATAATATAAAATTGGAAAATTTTAGTTTGTTGGGATACACCTTACATAAGTTTAGGATTTTTGTAAAGATTCAGTTTGTTGGGGGTCCCATACACCGTAAGTTTAAGGGAGGCTAGTTTACACCTTGCGGTAAGGACAAAAACGAAATAACGCAAAAGTTGAAGCCATGTAGAAGTCAGGTGTGGCCATATTTCAGCTTTTTTTTTTTTTTTTTTTTTTTTGGATATGTTTCAAAACCGTCTCCCACGTTCGGCCATTCAGTAAAAATTATATAGGAATAAGGGCATAATAAAAAACAATTAATAACATAATTTGTAGGAAAGCTTTGTTTGGCAAGGACATTTACGAAAAATGATTACCTAAAAGAAGTCGGTAGGGATAATTTCTGATAAATAAAGGGGTTGTTTTTAAACCAAATATTTTACACACGTGTGTTTTCAGAAACATAAATGAATGACCAACGCCACTTAAATTTTCCTTTGGGGCACTTGCGCATATAGCAAAATAGGTCAAAATAATTGTAAATATAGCAAAATTTAAAACTATTTGCAAATATAGCAAAACCTAATAATCAACCCGTATAAATGACTAAAAAGTCCATAAACCATGCTATCACTAATAGAAGCTTATTAGCAACTATTAGTGATAATTACTGATAGAAGTCTATCAGCGACTATCAGTGATAGAATTCTATCAATGATTTCCGCGATTATCACTGATAGAATTCTATTTGTATTGAAGTCTATCAATGACTATCACATAAAAGTTAGTTCAATTTAAGTATCTAATTACATATTAACATTTTCATTTTATATCTTCTTTTCTTGGAATGTACACGAGTTCACTTCCCAAAACCAACATTACTAAGATATTCTCGTATAGTGGCATGTATCAACTTTATCTATATCATATTCTATTCAAATTCATCCATTATACAAGCTTTTATGTAACTAATATAAATCTTTACACTGCTTATACAAATAGCAAAACAGACTATTTCCATCATTGATAGTCACTTATAAATCAGTGATATTAATAATTATCACAAATAGAATTCTATTTGTATTGAAGTATATAGTCATTGATAGACTTCTTTTATTATTTGATAGAATCCTATCTGTATTGAGGTATTAAAATCTATTATTAACTATCACTAATGAAATTGTTTGATCTATTAAATAAAAGAAGTCTACAATGATTGTCATTGATACACTTCTATCATTGATAGAATTCTATATATATTGAAATCTATTAATGATAATCACTTATATAATTATATTTGTATTGAAGTTTTTTTTAGTGATTATCAATAATAGACTCAATACAAATAGAATTCTATTTGTGATAGTCATTGATAGACTTCAATAAATAAAATTTAGTTCAGTTTAAACATTACTAATGTTTAGCTGATAGACTATCATTGTTAGTGAAATCTAAACCTATTGTTGATAGACCTTAATCACAATTACAATTATCAGTGAATAAATTCTATCACCGATAAGTGATAATTCAATTGATAGACATTCAATACAATCAGTGAGTCACTGATAGAATTTAGGGGTGTACATGGGTTGGGTTGGGTTGAGGGAAATTTTTGGACCAACCCAAAAATTCGAGTTGGTCGAGTTGACGACCTGAAAGAACTGAATAAACTTGGCAACCCAACCCAATTCCAGGTTGTTCAATTTTTTTTAATTAAATTAAACTCAAATCCCAATTCCAATTTGAAAATACACCAAATTTAATCTTTACCTCTAATCTTAACACAAAATACATATTTCTATCTAAATCTCAACACAAAATTCAAATCATAGAAACCTTATTCCAGAAATAGAATATTGATTTTAAAAAAATAAAAACAAGCAGCAATAAGAACAAATCAGAACAAATCTAAATATTTTGTAAAAACTAAATAAATCTGTGAAAAAATAAAGTTAGAATAATTTTTCTTTTAATAAAAATAAGTTCCAAAAAAGTTGCAAAAAAACATATATATATATATATATATATATATATATATATATATATATATATATATATATATATATATATATATAATTTTTTTAAAAAAATAAGGAATTCGGTTTGATTTGGGTTGAACTCAACCCAGGAAAACCCAACCCGAGAACCGACCCGAATTTTTCAGTTTTGAAAAAAAACAACCCAATCCAAATAAAAAAAAATTCTAACTAAACTCAACCCTTACGGTTTGGGTTGGATTGTCCGGGTTGTTCGGGTCACCGGGTTACTTGTACACCCCTAATAGAATTATATATGTGATAGTCATTGATAGATTTCAATACAGAAAAACTTGTTCAATTTGAGCATTTTAATTTCTTTTCTTTTGGATTCCTCTCGTATTTGCGTTTTTCATCGATGGTCATGACAAAAAATAGATAAAATTCTAATAAATGATATCACATCAGTGGCTATCACATATAGAATTCTATCAATGATAATCACTAATAGACTTCTATCAACTTCTATCAGTGACTAAGTCTATCAGTTACTATTTTTTATAGAATTTTTGGGCAAAATGAAAATAATAAAAATTCATTTAACTGTTATAAAACGAGAATAACAATAAGAACACTAAGAGAGGAATTGAGAGAGCAAAGGTAGGGAGAAAAGAGAGCAAATGATTCTCATTCAATTGTTGTTGTTAAACCCTTCATACACCTCCCTATTTATATTAATACAATAGGGATGGTTACAACCTTAAAAGACCTAAAATATGAGGGAGGGAGAGTCTTATGCCTAAAGTTAAGGAGAGTCATGGGGAGAGCCCTAAAATAGTGGGGTTGAATGCCCTATAAATGGATATCTATTAATACATTTACAGTGTATTTATAACACTCACTTAAGATATCGATTACATATAAAATATATGCCTCATTAAAACCTTACTAGGAAAAACCCAATGGGAAAAAACCATAGTGAAGGAAAAATAGTACATTTTTCATATACATTAACAATTGTCTCGTTAAAAACCTTGCTAGAAAAACCCAGCGGGAAAAACCATAGCGAAGGGAAAAAGAGTGTAGTATATTTACTCACCCTCATAAAAACATCATTTGAGATCTCTGAGTCATCGCATTCCAATGTTGTGCACCAACTTCTCCAATGTTGCAGTAGGTAATGCCTTCGTAAATAAGTCTGCCAAGTTGTCTTTTGAAGAAATTTGTTGAACAGTGATATCGCCATTTTTTTCAAGGATCGTGAGTGTAGAAGAGTTTTGGTGAGATATGTTTCGTTCTATCTCCTTTAATGTATCCTCCTTTGATTTAGGTTATACATGTATTGTCTTCATATAATGTTGTTGGACAATCTTTGCTAGAGGACAATCCGCCGCATGTTTCACAAATGTGTTGATTCATTGATCTTAGCCATACATATTCTCGACTAGCCTCATGAATTTCCAGAATCTCAGCATGGTTTGAGGAAGTAGCTGTTATTGTTTGTTTCATAGATTGCCATGATATAGCAGTTCCTCCATATGTAAATAAATAACCTGTTTGAGATCTAGCTTTATGTGGGTCAGATAAATAACTTGCATCTGCATAACCAACTAGATTAAAATTTGATTTATTAGAATAAAATAAACCCATATCAATTGTTCATCAAAGATAACGGAGGATGTGCTTAACTCCATTCCAATGTCTTTTTGTTGGAGAAGAATTATATCTAGCTAATAAATTTACTGAAAATGTTATATCAGGTCGTGTATTGTTAGTAAGATACATAAGTGCACCAATTGCACTAAGATATGGTACTTCTGGACCAATAAGTTCTTCATTATCTTCTCGAGGTCGAAAGATGTTTTTCTTTACATCGAGTGAATGAACTACCATTGGAATGTTCAATTGATGTGCTTTGTCCATGTAAAATCTCTTTAAGATCTTTTCTGTATAAGTTGATTGATAAATAAATATTTCATCTGCTAGATGCTCAATTTGTAAGCCAAGACAAACTTTGTTTTTTCGAGATCTTTCATCTCAAATTCATTCTTAAGATATTCTATTGCCTTTGGAAGCTCTTCAGGAGTTCCAATTATATTCAAATCATCAACATATACAGTAATAATAGCAAATCCTGACTGTGATTTCTTTATAAAAACACATGGACAAATTAAGTCATTTTGATACTCTTCTTTAATCCATATAAAGATCTCTGTAATTTGATCGAGTATAATTCTTTACTATTTGAATTATATAACCCTGGTATCTTTAATCCTTCACGGATTTTCATATAAATATCATTATCAAGAGATCCATATAAATATGTTGTAACTATATTCATAAGATGCATATCAAGCTTTTTATACACAGTTAGACCAATTAAATATCTCAATGTTATTGCATCCACCACAAGAGAATATGTCTCCTCATAATCAATACCAAGTCTTTGCGAGAATCCTTGTGCAACAAGTCTCGCTTTATATCTTGTGACGTCATTCTTTTCATTTCTTTTTCTTACAAATACTCATTTGTATCCCACAGGCTTGACATCTTCTGGTGTCTGGACTACTGGTCCAAAAACCTCACGTTTTGAAAGTGAGTTTAATTCTGTCTGGATTGCTTCTTTTCACTTAATCCAATCCTTTCTATGTCGACATTCTTCGACGGATTTTGGTTCATAGTCATCATTTTTAGAAATGATGTCATAAGCAACATTATACGTAAAAATGTTATCAACAACTATATTGTTTCAGTTCCATCTTTTTCCAGTCATTTCATAACTTATCGAAATTCTATTATTATCCTTAGGTACTTGACCTTCTTCGATATTCTTATGAATAGTCACATTCGGGATTTCTTCTAGAATATCCCCATTATCAATTGAGTCATTTTAATTATTGACTACTTTTCTTTTTCGAGGATTTTTATCTTCGTAACCCGTTGGTCTACCACGCTTCTGGCGTGTCGCAGACTCATTAGTTATGATAACTTGTTGCGTTGGGATATCAATTTTAGATGGTGTATTTGCAGCTGGTATATGTGACTTGGTAACTTTCTTAGCATCTATAAATGCATCTGACATTTGATTTGCAATATTTTGCAAATGAATTATCTTTTGAACTTCTAGTTCACATTGATCTGTACGGGGATCTAAATGAGACAATGACGATCCATTTCATGTAATTTCATTTTCCAACTTCTTAATCTCTCCCCCTAATGTTGGAAAATTTGTCTCATTAAAATGACAATCAGCAGATCGTGTCATAAATACATCACCCGTTAGGGGTTCAAGATATCTAATAATTGATGGGGAATAAAATCCAACATATATTCCTAGCCTCCTTTGAGGACCCATCTTAGTATGTTATGGTGGAGCAATTGGAACATATACTACAGTTCCAAAAGTTTGTAAATGAGATATATTTGGCTGCTGGTCATAAGCTAATTGTATTGGAGAGTACTTATGATTGATCGGCTGCTGGTTCAATGCGTATAAGTGATGCAACATGTAGAATTGCATGACCCCATATAGATATTGGAAGTCTTGCTCTCATAAGCATCGGACTAGCAATTAATTGTAGACGTTTTATAAATGATAGATCATTTTGTGTATGACCATGAGCTACAAAATGTTTAACACTTATCCCAATTGACATACAATAATTATTAAATGGTTGGGATGTAAACTCACCACCATTATCAAGATGAATTTTCTTAATTACAAAATCAGGAAATTGTGCTCTTAACTTTATTATTTGAGCAAATAATCTTGCAAATGCAAAGTTTCGACTTGATAATAAACACACATGTGACCATCTACTGGATGCATCAATTAGAACTATAAAATATCTAAATGGTCAACTTGGTGGATTTATAGGCCCGCATATATCACCCTGAATTCGTTCTAAAAATGCGGGGGATTCAATCCCAATTTTAGCTGGTGAGTGTAATAATTAATTTTCCTTGAGAGCAAGCAGCACATGACAATTCATGATTGAATAATCTTCTGGTTCTTCAATGGATGTCGATGTGAGTTTTCAATCATCTTTCTCATCATTATTGACCCAGGATGATCCAATCGATCATGCCAAACAGAAAATATATCTGGATCATTGAACTTCAGATTCATTGTCGCATATATTTCAATAACATGAATATGTGTGTAATATAATCCAGAAGAAAAAAACAGGCAACATTTCCGTTTTTCATGTGAGATAATGGATATAATATAAAGATACTCTATATTATTCTTCTTATCAGTCTGTATATGATAACCATTATCACGTATATCTTTAAAACTCAGTAGGTTTTTTTTTTTTTATTTACTAGAGAACAAAACATTATCAATTGTAAATTTTGTTCCTCTAAGCAAAATAATATTTGTTCGGTATGATAACTATTACCACGTATATCTTTAAAACTCAGTGTGTTGCACTATCTACCAAGCATAAATCTTCATTGTTCATCTTGGAGTCAACCAAAATATATGAAATATTTATGTTTCTTCAGTAAAATAAAAACAACACATAGTGAGCCCCAGAATAAAAAATTGAATATAAAAATTGAACTTAATAAATAAACATAAATTAAACATTAAATAAAAGGATATTCATTTTCTGTATATAAAGTTGTGACAGTATATCAAATACTCGTATATATATTAAATGCACATGATATAAAATATACAGAGGATTATGTGAAAATTATACCGAACAAAGAATACATAAACTAACGAGATCAATGTACAATAGCAAAGTGAGAAAGTTTAGAAGATGCACATGATTTAAAATTGAAATATATACAGTGTATATATGTGTATCATGTTCATAATATGCATTAAACATTTTAGATTATTAAATAACTAACAAGATTATAACATACCCTTCAACATCTCAATTATTTGGACAATATAATTAACATAGATATCATTGACAAATATAGAATCATAAACAAGAAAAATGAATCAAATGATTCAAATGTTTATATCATCATACATAAATATGGTACTTAATAATCTCATATAGTATGCACAATAATAAAAAAATATATGCTAATCTTGTATAAAACATATGTTGTCAACGTTCAACACACAGTGTATATACGAGGTATATATAATACATATACACTGTATATGTGAAACGTACCGAAGACAAATGCAACTAATAATGCAAAGTACATATTATTTAACCCTACCTTCAACTTTATATGTTCAACGTATTGAAGACATTTGCAAAGTAAAATGAACCCTACCTTCAACTGAACGAAAATGACAGAAACTCATGTTATAAAATGTGAACAATAAGAACACTAAGAGAGGAATTGAGAGGACAAAGGTAGAGAGAAATGCAATTGTTGTTGATAAACCCTTCAAACACCTCTCTATTTATACTAATAGAATAGGGATGGTTACAACTTTAAAAGACCTGAATAGGAGGTAGTGAGAATCTTATGCCTAAAGTTAAATGAGAGTTATGAGGAGAACCCTAAAATAGTGGGATTGAATGTCCTATAAATGAATATCTATTAATACATTTCCAGTATATTTATAAAAGGGGCAACAAGAAAAGTGGCTAAAAATAAATAGGTGGCTTGAAAAATGGCTACACAAGTTTTTAAATTAAATAGATGGCTAATTGATTTTATGATTAATAAATCCCTATTTGCAAAAGACAAAAATGCCCACCAACAAACTGTCTAAGGTGCTCCTAACGTTTAAAATTAAAATCAGAGTTTATGAGAGAGAAAATGCCCCTAAAATAGTTAGAGAAAATCTAGGAAGTTTGAAATTCAACAAATCCAAGGAACTAACCTACCTAAAAAAGTTAGAGAAATTCTAGGAAGCTTGAAATTCAAAAAATCCAAGAACCAACCTACCTAAAAAAGTTAGAGAAATTCTAGGAAGCTTGAAATTCAAAAAATCCAAGGAACCAACCTAATTTGAAAATCTAGATGTGGCATCTTCTTAGTACTCAAGAACTATTTTCTGGAAAAAAAACACACGAGACGAACTCAAGAATCGATACCTTTATTAGGGGGAAACATGTACAATTCCACCCCCCCCCCCCCAGCAGGAGAAACACTTTTCAAATGCGTCAATTGAAAAATCAGCCCTCTCAATCAGAAGATATATTGGAAACAACTAAGAAAAATGAACTTAATTGCTGCAATTATGTCAAATCAAATCAACACAAACCCTCCACCAAAACCGCCTCATGCATTTTCTCCCCACGCCCGTGCTCTTCGTCTTCCACACCTCGCAAACTTGAGAGCCAAAACCTAAGAAAACCTCAATTTCCCACCTCATCTGCTGCAATCCCGTTAGGAACCTTCTTCCCAACCCAGTGTATCGCGCTTCCTACCTCCTACATCGCGCCGACGAACCACTCCCACCGTGCCGACGAGCTTCTCCCGTCGCGCCGATGAGCCTTCTACGCAACCCACAAGCTCCATTGAGTCTTCTCCACAACGACTGTCACCAAAAAAATTAAAATAAGATATGTAGATAACGGCTTCATTTCTCTTATATTTGCAACAACCGTATACATAATCCCCCGATTTTAGGGATTCATTTTTTCCTTCCAACCCGCGATTATACCGCTCTATTGTAAGACAAAAAGCACGGGTGTGGGGAGGAAATGCATGGAGGTGGTTTAGGTGGAGGGTTTGTGTTGATTTGAACTTAAATGTTGAACCCGCCAGAGCGGTATGTACTGATAAATATCATTTCATCGTTATTGCAACTTCTCTGGAAAAAGTGTGCTTGTGGTATACTCATATGTATGTGTGCGTCCCCCTACATTATACACATTGGCATGTCTAATAGAAAAAATGTTTTGATTTGTCTGTACTATTATATACATCCATGGAGTGGTCTGATGTGTCTACTTGTGTGTGTGTACACTTAATCCCCCTGTATTTGAGTTAATCACCTCCTGTATCATGTCTGGAATGCCCAATAAAAATACACTATGTCTTTGTCTGTGTTGCTGTATGTAACCAAAATAACCCTTCGTACCATGTTCACCTGGATGCAAATACCTGATGAATGTCATAACTGATATATGTCTATAGTATTACATACATACGTGTTCCGCATGCATTCTGTGTATACTTACCCCAGTCCCACCCCCCACCCATATGAGTTATATATACACTACAGTTTATATGCACTGTCATCTGTCTGTGTGTACTACTACTTACGACTCTTATTGTTGTCCTTTTGTAACATGGATAATAAAGGGCAAAATGTGAGGGATAAAATCTTTTTTTACCATTGGAAACACTGAAACCTAAGCCTAAAAAATAAGTAGATCTTTTTATACCGTTGAACACAAACCGCCAACTGAACTCCCTATAAATCAGGATTCATCCATCCCGAAAAAAGGGGGGAGAAAACTGAATGAAAACAGAAAAAATTTGTTAACAGCATTTGTCTATAGAATGTATACTTACCCCAGTCCCACCCCCCACCCATATGAGTTATATATACACTACAATTTATATGCACTGTCATCTGTCTGTGTGTACTGCTACTTACGACTCTTATTGTTGTCCTTTTGTAACATGGATAATAAGGGGCAAAATGTGAGGGATAAAATTTTTTTTTACCATTGGAAACACTGAAACCTAAGCCTAAAAAATAAGTAGATCTTTTTATACCGTTGAACACAAACCGCCAACTGAACTCCCTATAAATCAGGATTCATCCATCCCGAAAGAAGGAGGGAGAAAACTGAATGAAAACAAAAAAAATTTGTTAACAGCATTTGTCTATAGACGTATATACCAGGGGTAAAATTGGAAAATAAAAATCTGGAAAGCGATTCTTAAAAAGGTGGTGGCCTGTCTGCAATTATTAAACTTCCTTAGCCAAAAAACAAGAGGGGAGTATTTTTTCTAGCCATTTACTACAATTCCCCTGTATAAAATTAACAAATTTTTCATAATTGCACCTTTTTTTTTTTCCAATTTTGCTATATTTGAAAATAGAAAAATATAAATGACTACACATTACAATAACCCTTTTCCTTTCTCCGCTCTTCATTTATTCAACTACCAAACTATATATCTCTACATAGTCTGCCTATTTTCAAATAGAAGAAGCCATAAATAAATAGAAGCAGCAATATGGTTTCCAAATTTTTCAAACGAGTGAAAATCATCTTTAAAACGGCCATAAATAAACCATAATCACCCCCAAATAAATAACCATGAAAATTGAAGCGAGCTAGACTGCATCCAAAAAAACACAAGCAAAACACCAAGAATTACAAGTAGCTATGCAAGCTTTGTCATGAAACATTTTTTTGAAGTTCAAAATTATTGCAAAGCAGAAACGGAATTGCCAAATGAAATGGCCAATTAAACCAACAAAAGGAAAAGAAGGCAGGTGTATCTCTTGCCACATTTGAGATGGACAAAGAAATGAAGTTATTTACAAGTACAGAGTACACATGGATAAAAAAAAATAATAATAATAAAAGAAAAGGAAAGAAGCCAGTCGGATGTTCTTGCCTTTGCTTGGATCAACCTCCAACTCCATTGGAGGGTGGAGGTGATTGTCGAGAGAAGTTACCTTTATCATTTTTCTCAATATCTATATCCCTCACACCAGCACTTAGTGATGAAGATGAATCAGGCCTTCCTTTCATATCCATCTCAACATCGTCTTCATCGTCTTCGTCCACTAAAAGTGACCCATTCCTGCGGAGTTCTCTAACTTTCCTAAATTCATCATAGTGAGCTCTTCTGTGTTCCTTAAAGCTCAAATTGCCCTTATCTGTTTCCAAACCCAACCGCCAAATGCAGACACAGGGTCAAGCATCAGCATTCACAGAACTTAACAAGGTGCTATAATTAAGAAAAACAAATAGTACAACAACATTTCTTTGAAAATAATGAAAAGCAATATCAACCTTCAAAATGGATCACAGTCAAACAACAAAGCATATTGAAAAAATAATGATAACCATTGTTTCAACCAAGCAATTGTTTGATCCTGAGATTAGATCGATCATCTGATAATACTATTTATACTTGAAATCTAAGAAAGTGCATTAAGTTTAAAAAGGGAAATTGGGACCTTCATCATCTTGGTCCATGGCATCCGCTTCATCCTCTGAAGATGTCCAACCACTAGAACGTTGGCTGCTTTTACCACTTGAGGAAGCCACATCATTCAACGCTGTTCGAATGGCTTCTGCATGCATTGCATCACCAACACACAACTCAAATCTATCCCGCACAGGAGAAAGAGAATCTGCATCAAACAAAATAACAATTAGAAACTTGCCATGCACGATTTTTGTAAATTGTTCAAGTGATCGAAGTTTTACCCCTAAACATTTAACTTTGCTTCCTCAGCAAGCCTCCACACACTAAGTTAACCATAGCATACAAGCATTCATGATTATTAATTCCAATTAAGTGTTAAAGACATTATATCTTCGATCAAAAGATCAAAAATTTGAATCCCCGTCCCATGTTGTTGAAACTCAATTAAGTGAACACAAATTACTAAAAAAAAAAAACGACAAGCATATATCTATAGCCTTCTTTTAACAAAAATAATTTCACCGATAACATTTACCTCAAAAGAATAAAAGACAGTTCTCAAATTTCATCTGTAAATTGAAATCATATCTAAAGAGCTAATTTCCAAAACTAAATCATTGAAATTGTCAAATGTTATTCTCAATGTAACGTAGAATTTACTTAAAAATCAAAATCAAACCAATCAAAACAAAATCACAATTGTATAAATATAATAAAACCCTTTGACAATAGTATATTATACAAAGATGGAATTTTAAACCTCGACTTCAAGTGGTCAGAATCTCCCCCTCAAAGGCCTCTAGCTACTACCTATCTTAGATCCATAGAGAGTTCCATATTCAAAACCTCTCTTAAATTTCTTCCATACTTTTCAAAATGTTCTCTAAAACTCGAACTTAGAAATATTTCAGAAAGTCAGAATTTTGAAATCAAGAGGATCCTTTCTGACTTCATGAATTGATAGTCAAATAAACAACTATATTTACCACAATATTCTCTTCCTAAATACATGAACACTTAAAAAGGAATCAAATTATATTCTTTTTTTATCAAAATCAGATCAGAAAGGTTTTACTTCTACATTAGGTGCTTAAACACAATTTTTTCCAGATTAAAACATACTTCAAATCTTCAAATCACATGGGCTAAACAAAGAGGATTATAAAAGTTAAAGCTCCGTTTGATAACACCATTTAGTTTTCTTTATTTTGTTATCTATCTCTGCCCATGTTTTAAAAAACCAAGTCAATTTTATAAAACTAAACTTTGAAGCAATATTATTTAGTGAAAACTGAGGAAAACTGATTTATAAGCATATTGGAAAAAATTTATAGTTTAAAGAATTCGTGTTCATAAATTTTCACAAGCAAATATTTCACATGAAATTAATTGTGAAATAAATTGAGATGGAAAGAAATTAAAAGTGAGAAAACTAATCTTACGTACAAAATCTCAACAATCTAATAAAAATGACAATGTTTTCTACATTATTGTTGCTCAAAAGCTTCTTCAGCAGCACCTCTCCATTAAGTTTCTATTTTCAACCTCAGTAATTTGTTATTTTTTTTTAAAGTCAACTTTCCATGAGAAAAAATGAAAGAATACAAGGGCATACAGAAAACAAGTCCACAAAAGGGGACCAATTAAAGGAAGGGACCACAATCAAGCAAGATAAGACGTAACGGATAATTACAAAATAATTTTGTGACCAATGCCCAAAATGAAACATGGAACCTAGTAAGCGACCAAACATCTCCCAGGCTTCTTTCTATCCCCCTAAACACTCTATTATTTCTTTCTCAGCCATAGAAGATAGGAAATGTTGGGTTCAACCAACCAATTTGTTTTTTTCTTTTTTGAAGTTCTTACCTAAATTTACCCAGAAAAAACCAAGTCAGAATCAAAATGGTCTTACCTACAAAATATCTATTTCTAAAATCTGCTCTCGTAAAATTTCATTTCAGATCAAATTCTTAAAATGATTAAGTTTTATCTTAGAACGAATAGAAAAAAGTATTTTCTAGGCCACATCTATTTTTTAAAAAAAAGAAAAAGATAAACTAACCCAAGTTCAACAATTATTAAAAAATTAATTAATATTCAAAACAATTTATCATACAATAATTGTCTTCAAATTAGTATTATCACTATAAATAATAAGTTATCTGGGTATTACATGCTTATGATAGAAGGAAAACATACCATCATCATCATCAATCATGGGATGATAAGGTGTTTTAGGTTCAGTAATTTTCTGCCGCACAGGTTTATTTGCTTCAATATGACAAATATTATCTTCATCCCATTTCACTTGGCGCCCACGGCTACTACAAGAACAGAAAAATAAAGCTCAAATTTGTAGAGCAGACATCAAGTATGAACTAAAATTATGCCAGAGTAAAACGACAAATTCTGACCACGAAATATTCACAATAATATTCCAAGTGATGCAAAGTAATGCTCCTCTCTATTAATTAATCAACATTTATCGTTTTCATGAAAAAAATAATATGTGAGTTGCTATGAAGCACGTACGCACTCCGAATAATGTCTTTCTACTAAGGCGTAGAAGAAAGCATTCATTCTAAACTTCATTTTTCAATAAAAAAAAACCCATGTTCGAAAATGAAATTAAAAAAAAAATCCACAGATGAATCGAAAAAGAAATATTTATTGGTTCTACCACCAAGACATTCACCGATGAAGCAGAAGCCCTTTTGAAAGAGGGTATTCAGGAACAGATTGAACGTTTTCTACTTCAAGACCAAGTATAAAAGAAAACAAGTACAAATAAATTTGGGAACTTTTAAATGTTATAATTTAAACATGAAATAATTTTATTCTTTTCATTTATTAGGTATATTTTTTTTTTCCTAAAATCGGGTCAAATATATTGTCTTATGGAGGAAGGATCTGTGTCAGACACATGTCGGACTCATATTCGTCAGAACATGCGCCGGACAGGCAATTTTGCATGTCCTAAATTTTTTTTTTTCCGGACACACCCCACGACCCAGACACGCTCATTTCAAATTTTAAAAGATTGGGCCCAAATTGAAGCCCAATTCTCTCGAGTTTGGGTTGCTTTAATTATAAAAATAAAAAATACAAAAAATAGAAAATACAAAAACCCTATCGAAAACAACAGTCACACGGCTAGTTCTTCTTCATGATTTCTGAAAATAGCGACTTCGGTTCTTCTTCACGATTTCCATTGACCCTTTGGCCTTTTCTTCTCTCTTTGTCACCGGCTGCTTTCGCCACTGCCGTCGCTTGTTGCAATTTTTGCCGCCAGCTCCATTTTTCGGCAAAGAATACTCTTTTTTTTTTTTTTGTTTCTTTCAGTTTCAACTTATTTTCTTTTCTTTTCTTTTTTTTTAAACCTCTTTAAGCTTAACCTAAAGTTAAAACCATGATTCATAATCTGTTATTTTTGTATTCTATACATGATTCTTAGGTTTTAATTTTTGAACTTTTAAGCCGTCATTTATTTTATTTAAATTACCTTCTTTTCAAGATTAGATAATTCAGATTATTATTCAATTAAGTTAAATTAAATTTATTTTTTTTATTAGGATGTCATCTTCAACCTCTAGCCATTGTCAATCATCAAATCCTTCCCTAAGCTCAACTTCCTCTAATATTGAAGATGATACAAAACCTTTATGTCAATATGTGACTAAAGCTCAAAAATTGAGGGGTGGGAGTGGAAATTTTTCATGGCAATGCAAATAAAGAAGAGCTCTTACACAAGTTAGGGCTCATTTGGTTGAAGATAAGTAGTCAAGGAATTGGGGTATGTCTAAAGGTCACTCCTAAAGATATTGCCAAAATGGAAAAATTGGAAGATGAGGCCAAGACTCTAATGGAAAGAAAGGCTCCAAAAAATGTTCCTTTACCACCTACGCCTTCAGTGATAAATATTGGTGGTGTTAATGTTAGTAATTCCCCTATTACAAGTGAGCAAAAGAAAAGAAAAGGGAGTAGTAATATAAGTGCACTTGAAAAATCATTCAACAAGACATCACGAGACCAATTATATGCACTTATTGCTCGAATGTTTTACTCTGGTGGCTTGCCTTTTCATTTAGCAAGGAATCCACATTTTATAGGTGCCTTTACCTATGCTGCAAACCATATGTTGTGTGGATATGTGCCTCCAGAATATAACTTGTTGAGTACAAGTCTTCTCCAGCAAAAGAAAGCAAATATTGAAAGATTATTGACTCTGATTAGAAGTGAATGGCGTACAAAGGGAGTGAGTATTGTGAGTGATGGATGGAGTGACTCACAAAGAAGACCTTTGATTAATTTCATGGAAATTTCTAATGGAAAACCAATATTTCTCAAGGCAGTGGATTGTTCTGGTGAGATCAAAGATAAGTATTTCATAGAAAATTTGATGAAGGAAGTGATTAATGAAGTTGGTCACGAAAATGTGATTCAAGTGATAACAGATAATGCTCCTAATTGCAAAGGTGCAGGGCAAATTATTGAAGAACAATTTCCAAGGATTATGTGGACACCTTGTGCAGTACATACTCTAAATCTTGCCTTGAAGAACATATGTGCTGCCAAGAATGTTGAGAGCAATCAACTCGTATATGGGAAATGCAGTTGGATATCTGATATTACTGGTGATGTCATGGTTGTGAAAAATTTTATTATGAATCATTCCATGAGGCTTGCCATGTTTAAGGAATTTGCATCTCTTAAATTGCTCTCTATAGCTGAAACACGTTTTGCATCCATCATCATTATGTTGAAGAGATTTAAACTTATTAAGGGTGGTTTACAAGCAATGGTCATCAGTGAGCAATGGGCAAATTATATAGAATATGATGTGGGAAAGGCAAGACATGTAGTTTGTAAAGGAGTTGGTGCTTGATGACGTATGATGGGACAAGATTGATTATATTATTTCCTTCACTCCACCTATATATATGACATGATTAGGGCTTGTAATACAGACACACCTTGTCTAAATTTGGTGTATGATATGTGGGACACAATAATTGAAAATGTGAAGACAGCCATTTATAGACATGAAGGATTGCAACCAAGTGAACACTCTTCTTTCTACGATGTGGTGCATAACATTCTCATTGATCATTGGAACAAGAATAATACTCCACTTCATTGTTTAGCACATTCTTTGAATCCAAGGTACTCAATTTCTATCAAATCTTCATTCAAAATCTTATAGTTATATTGTTAGCAAGTTGCTACAATAGCTAGTTTAGTTTTGTTCCACTAGCTTAAAGGCTTCGTCTTGGTATTCTCTATACTAGTCTTTTGCATGCTTTTCTCTTCAGGATATTTGTTTCATTTGGATTTCTTTTTATCTGTGCAATATTTAGTTTTCGCTTTCACTCATCGTGGAGTTTGTATCTTTTGAGCATTAGTATCTTTCATTTTATCAATGAATAGTTTTGTTTCTTGTTCAAAAAATACCAACAAAGTCCAAGTCTAGAATCAAAGAACGTAGAGTGCAATGCTTAAAAAAGGAGCAAAAGGGATTGTGTGCCCACCGGTAAAATCGGTAAAAGATCTTTTCAGCTTGCTATTCTTATTTTTCTTACATTGGAGAGGCGAAGGGATTGGTTTGCTCTTTCTTTTTTTTTTATAAAGAACCAACTTTCATTGAGAAAAAATGAAAGAATACACGGACATACAAAAAACAAGCCCACAAAAGGGGATCCAACTAAAGAAAGGGATCCCAATCAAGCAAAATAAGACCTAAAGGATAATTACAAAACACCTTAGAAACTGAAACCCAAAGAGAAACATGAAATCTAGTGAGAGACCACACATCATCTAGGTCCCTCTCCCACCCCCTAAACACTCTATTATTTCTTTCCTCCCAAAGATTCCACAACAAAGCACACATCCCCGCTTGCCGCAAAAATCTCGCCTTCTCACAACCTAAGAGTATGACCGAAACGGCCCCACACCGCACGCGCATAGTCACAACTCCAAAGAATGTGATCCAGGTCTTCTTCCGCTTTCCAACAAAGGATACAACAAAACGGGCCAACCAACACGGGCATCCTTTTCAACAACCTATCACAGGTATTAACTCTACCATGGATAACTTGCCACATAAAGAACCTAATCTTCTTCGGGACTTTCACCTTCCACACACGTGAGAAAATAGACTCACTTTGGGGAGAAGGGTGCAATAACCAACGAAAGAAGGATCTACAAGAGAACCTGTCAGAAGGACTGAGGCTCCAACAGCAAATGTCTCTCCTACCCATTCTAAATTCAAACTCCTCAATCAAAGATATAAGGGACATAACGTCCGTCGATTCCCTATCAGACAAAGGACGACAAAAACCGAACGAGAACAAAGGAGAGCTCCCTGAATGAAACAAAACATCTACCACAGATCGATTTTTCATGGAGGATAAATAAAACAAACGATGAAACTATAAATAGAGGGGTCTATCCCCCAACCATCTTCTATTTTCCCAAAAATACGTATTTTTCCCGTCCCCCACCATACAATGAACGAGACTAGAAAAGGTTGGAAACTCAAGGGCTATATCTTTCCACGGGTTTCTGAAAGTGCCTTTAACCCCACCCAACAACCATTCACAAGGATGAGGACCGTATTAACTCACAATAATCTGATGCCACAGGGAAGATGAATCTAGGGAAAACACCAGAGCCATTTAGCTAAGAGGGCTTTGTTGCGAACTCAAAGATTCCCCAAATCAAGACCCCCAAGGCTAATTGACTTGCCCACAACCTCCCATCTGACAAGATGAGCCCCTTTGCCATCCTTACATCATCTTTGCCATCCTTACATCATCTTCCACTCTCTTACACACCTCCTGAGGGGCTCTAAATAAAGAAAAGAAGTAAGTTGGGATTCCACTTAGCACCGATCAAATAAGAGTTAATCGCCCTCCTTTAGAGAAAAAACTTCTCTTCCAGGAGGCAAGTCTTCCTCGCACCTTGTCCTCCACTGGACTCCAAAAAGAAAGGCTTCTAGGGTTATGACCAAGGGGAAAGCCTAAATAGGAAACCATAAATTTACCGACATCACACCCCACCAGAGAAGCCAACTTCCCCACTTTAGCCTGGTCACAATTCAAGCCTAAAGCCTGACACTTGCTCCTATTAATTTTTAACCCAGACATCATCTCAAAAAAAATAAGCATATGATTCAGAGTCAGAAAGGACTCCTCTTTGCCCGAGCAAAAGAATATGGTATCGTCAGCAAACTAGAGATGGGACAAAAACTCTCCTTCCGTCACCTTAAAGCCCTCAATAATCCCACCTTCCACCCCTTTGGTTATAATCCTACTCGAAACATCCACCACTAGCAAGAAAAGAAAAGGTGATAAGGGATCAACTTGTCTAAGGCCTCTAGATTCAAGAATTCTACCTCTAGGGCACCCATTCACAAGAATCGAATACCTCACAGTTTTAGTACAACTCCAAATCCAATATCTTCACTGGTACCCAAAACCCTTTTTAGCCAAAATTTTATCTAGAAAATTCCAATCCACATGATCGTACGCCTTCTCAAAGTCAATCTTGAAGATAGTTCCTTCCTTCTTTCTAGACCTATAATCCTCAATGGCCTCGTTAGCAATAAGAGCTTGAAAATCGTGGAAGGGAGAACCCTTTTCAATATATTTGCAAGGACTTAGCAATAATTTTATAGACGCTTGTCACGAGACTAATTGGTCTAAAGTTCTTGACCCTAACCACTTTCTCCTTCTTAGGAATCAGACACACGAAAGTTTCGTTCAGGGAACTATCTAGATACCTCTATCAAAAAACTCTCTAAACACTCGCAATAAATCCTCCTTGATAACATCCCAATTCTCCGAGAAGAAACCCAAAGAAAAGCCATCGGACCCAAGGGATTTATTTCTATCACAATCAAAAATCACTTCCCTAATTTCTTCCAAGGTAAAAGAGGAATCCAACTCCACCTTCTCTCTCAGAGATGGGGCACCGCTCTATTCCTTCCATGAAAGGTTTGGACTCCATTTCTGGACCATAAAGATTTGAGAAGAAAGAAAGAATCCCCTCCTCTATCTTTTTATCCCCTTTTAGCTTCTCCTCATTCTCATTCTCTAAAAAATCTATGAAATTCTTAATTTTTCTACCATTAGCCCATCTATGGAAGAAAGCCGAGTTACTATCTCCCTCCTTGATCCACCTGATTTTCGCTTTTTGACGCCAACTACTAGTCTTTTTTTGCACCACCTTTGCAAGCTCTACTTTTAAGGCAAGACATTCCTCCTTCATACCCTCCTCTAATCTCCCCTCCTCTTCCAAATCATCGATGACCTTAATCCTCATTACGATTTCCTCCTTTCTAATCCTAAAGTCCTCGATCACTTCCCAATTCCCAACAACATCCACATTCCACCACAAAGGGAGAGAGGATTTAAAGGACGAATGACTCATTCACATATTCTCAAACATAAAGGGGCAAGGACCTCAATAAAGCTCCCCTGAATTGAGAATTAAAGGCCAATGATCCGAAGCCACCCTAGGGCCCAACTTCTGTCTAACGTTTCCAAAGGCTTCCATCCAACCCCTCGACAGCAAAAAGCAATCTATCCTACTCCTGACTCTACTATTGGACCAAGTAAAACTACCATTCATCAAAGAAGGGTCTGATAGGCTGCACCCTTCAATGAAATCGTTAAACATCTTCATGGATCTAGTTGACCTACCCCTCAATGATTTCTCTACCGATGAACGAATCATATTAAAATCCCCTACCCCACACCAGCAAGAGCCACAAAGGCAAAAAAGAGCACCCAACTCCCAACTCCTCCCAAAAAGCCGACCGACCTTTAGGTCTTGGAGGGTCATAAACACCCGACACCCATCTAATCTCATCATCCTTCAAACGAAAAGAGATTGACATAGAAAGCTAACCTTTAATAACTTCTAACGAAATGACCAATCTGCTATCCCACAACACTGCAATACCTCCCGACATCGCCACTAACTCCAGAACGGCAGAACCTCCCAATCCACATACCTATTACCCCACAAACTATTCACCAATTGACGATTAAAGGACTCTCTTTTGGTTTCCACTAAAATTACAATATCAGGCTTTTCCTGGGAGATAGTCTTTTTCACCAAACTCCACTTGACTTTGCCCCCAAGCCCCTAACATTCCAAGACATCACAATCATTACCACAGGCTCCCCGACTACCTTGGAAGCTCTCTTTCCCTCATAATTAACTGAACAATCCAATTCCAAGACATCACAATCACTAGCTTTTTCTTATTACCCCGTCAGTCTTTCTAGTTTTCCCACTCTTAGACGGTGACTCTGGGACTAAATGTATCTCATTAGGCGAGACCGCATGGATACCTACTAAGGCTAAAGCTGCCCACCCCGAGGGCCAGCAGCCGATAGGACCCCATTCATAGAGCAACCTAGAATGTTTAAAGGACTAGAAAAAGGAACAAGATTTCCCATCTTCACCCTGTTGTAAAATTGCTAACCCCCCCCCCAAGTCACTTTGTGTAGACACAGAAACCAGGGCAAGATTCGATACACTCTCTCCCACATAATAATACACTGGATGGGAAAAGGCACTACCAGAATCGGGGAAAGAATTAAGGATGAAAGGATATACGGATAAAGGACAGTAGCACAATTGACTCTCCCCCGAAGGCACTCTGATAGAAACGGAACGAAAATTTCCAACGGTAAAGGATAGACCAGTTTTGACGAACCCCCTGACTTATCCCCAATAAGGAAGGATCAAGAACCGAAGAAGGAGGACATACCTGGCTAGATACCCCTAACGAGCTTACCTGGATTGGTCGAATCGAAGAAGTGTCCATGATGGACCTGCCCTGTTGCAATTCTTCGGGAATTCCTCTCGATTGATTGATACAAATCTTCCTCACTTAATTTTCTTGATCATCAACTTTTTTGATTGATTAATAGGGTCGAAATCATGTCCTTGACATTCTCGATCATCCTTTTTCGGGACCGAAGGATTCACGTCCAACACTTTGCACTCTCAAACAAATCTTGTACACTAACCACTGCCCCCTGGATAGCAAATGGCATTGACAAGAAGGAATCATCCTCTATGTAGCTCACAACCAATGGATCTAAATCATACTCGTCATCCCCTAAAAGGGGTTTAGAAGGCCCAAGCCCAAGGCTGCACTCCATTTCCATCTGATAACAATCAACCTCCATCTCCTTATTCCAAGCCCACAAACCGTTGGGAGAACCTGGCCCATAATCAACCTCCTCATTAACCCGCTTCTCAGACTGCCCACCCACTGAAGCTCTTTTCATTTTATGTAATTTATTTGACCCACTTGAGGCATTGGTCTTTAACAGTTGTGGGCTCGATTTAGGCCCGTTTTCCATATCCTCATCAGTGGCTTTAAGTTTACGAGAAGAATCACCAGCCCTAGGCCCAGCTTCTATGTATCTTGACAATTCGCCTGAGCTTTCATCTCCGTACCGATCACGGGATTTTTTTCTTTTCTGCAACATCTGACCCGCAACAGCCGCCGACAAGGGAAGCTGCATCAAAACCATCCTTGTCTCCCTAGCCTTTCCTTTCACGTTGTCTCGCTCCTCATCTGACTCTCGCCGACCAACGACAAGTCTGATCATAAAAAAATGTCATCGTGCTTAAGATACCCCAGAAGCGAAATAAAGTCATCAAACTTTCCTACGAGTTTTTAAAAATGGTGGGATGTCTAGCACTGTTATCCATCCACCTGAGAAAGCCCGTTTCTGATCCTCCACTATCCGTTTGAGGTCCCACTTGTGCACTCTAAACGCTTTCGATTCAATCTTTCTACATTCCTTTAACACTTCCTTAACTTCGTCTCTGTTACTGGAAATTCCTACCGCCATAATCGCACAAAACGACTTAAACATCATTCCCACCTTCACACTCTTTTGAATAGTATCCTTAATGGAGAACCAAGCCTCCCCTGCTTCAAACCTCTCAATGATAACCGACGAAGAACAATCAAACGCAAAATCTATCTCCTCCGAGCACTCTGAAACTCCACCCTCAATTTCGCCCTCGTTCTCGCCCTCTACTTTCTTATCCCTAACTAAACCCACCCCCTCGAAAATCGTCTGAGCAAAAGATTTCTTTTCAGATTCCATCCCAACAACTCTCTGATTAGGGTCTGTTGTCGTCCTCCTCTTCCAGTTTGATGGAGGTTTGAGAAAACCAGAGAATTCCTCTGCCACAGTAGCCGACCCCTCGCCATTCAGTCCCTCGGAAAAAAATATTGAAGTACTTTTTCCCCTGAAGGGTTCCAAAGAAAGGAGGTTGAATCTCCCTCTCGCGTTGGCCAAGATTTTGAAGAATAGAGTGGTTGCATCTAATCTTCTTCTTCTCCTAAAGCCCAACGGACGTCCAACCTTTTATACTAACACTAAACAATCTCGAACCCAAGTCGAAGTACCCACATCCAACTCTACTTTCCTCACTCTGGATCCGCTACGTTCTTCTACCGACACCCTTTTCCCACACTCACTTTTTTGAAGAGTAAACATTTTCCGATCTACTATTCACCCTCCTCATCTTCCTCACCATAACAATGTTAGGAAAGATTTGAGTCTTCTATTTTCTCTATCTTTGTTGAATATGAAAGTTGCAACTATTGAATTCTATATGATCTATGGGCTACTAGACAACCTTTGAAAGAGTGCTTCCTCAGATTGTTCCAGCTTGCCAGCAGGAATCTTAAGGATATCAGTTTGCTCCTATGGGGAGACCACTTGATATGTATCTTTTTAATTTTTCAAATGAAAATGATCTTTTTCCCAAAAAATTATAGGTAGATAAATAAACCAAAAAAAAACCATTTCAACCCATTTAGAGAAGTCTTGGAGCCTGAGCACACAAACAAAATAATAATAATATAACCAAACACAAGAAGCCAAAAAGAGACTTGACCATAGGGTGGGAAGACACAAACACACTTAGACAAGAAGTGAGGAAGGAACAAGAGGTCCGACTTTCTATTTTGGCCGGCAATCAATTACACAGATATAATACAAAGGCATAAAATAACTCATACCTCTTTGATTCTTTCCTACTCATCTTTGCCTCCTTGTGAACCTGTCCATGAGAAAGAAACCCAAAGAAATTGGTGATTAACCTATTTCATAGAACCACCAGCAAGAAGAGAACAATGCTTAAATTTCTTTAATCCATTTATCTCATATTTGCACAACGTACACTCCGAATGTAACGCCCCCAAAATTCGACCAAACTAAGGAATGCTACTAAACTATCACTCTGATACCATCTTAATGCTCCAAAAATTTCAGTAGCATAACAATGCAATTATCACTATCCCAAATTTTTATACACCTAAAATAAACTACAAGGCACACTTCTAAAACCACATTAACAAGCAACAACTTCATTCCATCTAAAAACAGCCAACATACACAATTCTCAACATAATATACGAACAAGTTGGATCTCGTATCAAATACTAATTAATAACACTAACAAAGTCTAATATGCTTAAAAGAAAGACACACCACTCCCATTCAAACTTTAAGAACAACTCGAATTTAAAACACAAAACAAACCCTACCTAACATCAAACTTCACCCAACAACTACCAGAGAAAAATAGAATGAAATACAAAAATCAGTCCAAAACTCAAACTAACTCAAACACTAAAAGACAAAAGCAACTAGCTAATTAACAGTCTCTCCCTTCATGCCTCCTAATCACCAAGTCCAAATAGGTTTTCATCACCTGCAAACCCTAGTGGTGGTTCAATACAAACCACGTACTAGTAAGTGACTCACACCTGAGAAGCCATCATACAGCACACAACACAGAAGACAGAAATCATGCTTCTCAGATACAACTAAACATGCTCTTTAAACATGAGAACAAGCAACATAGGTATTAGGAATTGTGGGATTGCTAGGAAAACCTGTCGGCCAAGCCATTTTGTTCTGTATTGAATTATTGAGGTAAGTAACTTCTTGTTTTGGACTGTATACAAGAAATTTCTATTTGGTTGGCTGCTCTGAATTGATTGGGAAAAACATGAATGCCTCTGTTTGGAATTTGGTGCATGTTTATAGGAAATATTTGTTTTATGGTATGGTTATGCCAAACATGTTAATGCATGGTTGTTGTATATTTTGGATGCTTGGCATTGAATGTTGAGTTTTAGAAATTTGTGGTTTCTGTATTAGAATGAGAGGAGATGTGATGTAGTGAGAGCATGTTAGACTAGCCCTTTAGAAACCTTTAGGAGAAGAAACTGGTTGGTTAGTGCAATTAAGTCATGCTATGTACAAGGGGTCCTAGTAGGGAAAGAACGAACTATTTATCCTAGTAGGGGTCGTGGCAATTAATCACCTAGGATTGAGATGTTTATAGATTGAGTTGAGGAGCTAAATGGGTGGGGCGCGGCTTCGCAGACAAGGTGCCATCTACTAATGGAAGTAAAGTTCTGACTAAAAACCCATGGATGCTCCACCAATGAGATGGTAGCTAGAGTGCTATGCGTACATAGGTGCCTTAACGAATGAGACTCGGCTCCACTGACTGGGTGCCTTCTACCATCAGTAGGAGTAGAGATCTCTCATGATTCCCACATGTGCACCTCCAGTGAGTTGGTAAGCGTATGACAAGAGGGTGTCCATGTAACCCATACAATATGATGAATGAAATGAAATGACATGCAATGACCATTAGGCCCTTGGCTGAACCAACCACAAGTTATCCCTATATATGCATGTCTAACTAGACACCTCGATATTTGTTACAACCCAATATGAATACTAGTCCCTGACCTTTGTACTCGGGTGCCTCAATGTTCATACTTAGCTATATAACTTTTTCAGCATATCGACTCCTAACCTTTATACTCAGGCACCTCAATACTGGTATAAAATAATATTGATCCTTGACCTTTGCACCAGGTGCCTCAATATTCCCAATATACCTACAAGGCTACAACAAATATAGGTCCCTGGCCTTTGTACCCACTACCCAGTTGCCTTGATATTTGTTCTACACAATTACCAATATTGACCCTCGACCTTTGTACCCGAGCGCCCCAATATTCACCTATTTTACTTACCTCAATATCAACCCTCGACCATTTATGCCCAAGGCCCTTATATCCTTATCACTTTCCTTTTAACTCAACGTCAATCCTCGACTATTTATACTCGAGACCCTGACATTCTCTTATCACAACTCAAGGTCCTCTAATCCAACCGTCTCTCTAGACGGTATTATGTCCAAACAAAACGGTATTATGTCCAAACAAAACAAAACTCATGCAATTCCAGACAACCACAAAGAAACAACACTCATATCACAACAAGTTTCAGTCACAACATCTCAGCATAACTCGGCACGATAATTTAACACCTCAATTCAACATGCTCAAAACTTACCAATAACATAACAACACATACATATGTACAACATATATTAAAACTAAATAGTTAAAGCACGCAACACAAGCAAACAAACCCAACGAGTAGAAATTCACTTACCTAGCATCCTATAGAGCTCCTAAAGAAGCTCTAGCACTTCCTGACACAAGAGAGTTAATATATAAAGGGTAAAACTCGATGCAAGAACCTTGATCAAATCCAATAGTGTTCAGGAGAGGTGTCCTTACCCAAAGTTGACCTCAAACCTTAAACAACTTTCGATTAAGCCCAAAACTACAACCGGAGAGTTACCAAGGGTTAGAAAGGTCTAAAGCACTTAAAACTGTTCAAAAGAATCTAAATAGAGACTTCCACCTACAACAAACTAAAACAGACTTGGGTACTTGATAGAAAGTGTTCAAACAAGTTGGAAACTATCTAGAACCTAGAAACGGTATAATTCTAGGGGTTAGGGATCAATCTAAGGCGCTTTAAAAGAGTTCAGAGTTCGAAAGGATTTAAACTTAGCTTTAACACTTTAAACTTACCAAAAAGAACTGAATACTTGCTGGTTGGTGCCCGAATAGGTTCAGAAAGGCGTCGAAGCCGTTGGGCAATGGGTAAATGGTTTCAATATTGTGGGTAATCGTTTAAAGCCAACTTCGAGCCCGATGCTCGCTGTTTGGCGTTCCAGAAGGCTTAAACCTGAAATTTCAGTGTCGTTAGGGAGTGGGTAATCTAAATTTGAAGTCCATTAAGCATGGGTCAAAGCCAAATTTCACCGGAAACATCCAACGCAAGGAAAAACTCACAAAAAAGGCTGCTGTTCGCGCGACCGCGGCTGCTCGGGTGGGATCGGCTGACGCTAATCTTCGCACGAAGGCTGATGGCGTCGAGTTCGTGGTTGCTTTTGAACGATGCTGGAAACCACAGCTCGTGGGTGCTGAAGCCGAAAGAGATAAATGAAAGAGAGAGAGTGCTCGGCGCGGGTGTTGCTTCAATCGGCGGAGAAGGGATCAAGACTGCCGGTGCTCGAGCTCGTGGGTTGACGTTGCAGTTCACTACTGCTATGCGCGCGTGGGCGTGCCGCCGGCGGAAGGAGGAACCGCGTGAGAGCCTCTTGCGTGGTTGCCGGCGATTGGAGGAGTGTCGGCCGGAGACGATAGAAGCGAGCCACCAACGGCTAGAGATTTAGCCGAAGAAGAAGGAGCATATCGGGGGGCCGGCTGCGTGAAAGAAGAAGAGAGGGAGAGAGATTCTCCTCTTTTCTATTTAGGTTTTCCTTCCTTTCTTTTTTTCTCCCCAACCTCGAATTGATTCTCAAAAAAAAAAAAAAAAAACAAAACAAAACCTCCAATTAGAAAATACTTTCTTTTTTTTTTATAGAATACCAATTAGAAAATACTTAATCGACATTTATATTTATGCTATACATATACACATACATATATATACATATACATACATATACACTAGTTAAAAGGCAGGTGCGATTCATGTGGTTAAAAATCTTTATAAAAGTTGAATATTTCATTTATATTTTTGTTTTAGTAAAGAAAGAAAAACATTAATTTTTTTTCCATGGACTATAAAATTATAATTTTATTATTTATGTGAATATTTTATGAAAGTGTTTTGGAAAAAATACACTTTTAGTTTGGTTGAGTTTTTATTTTGGTCATTAACGTACCTTGAACCAGTTATAGTCATAAACTGCTACAGTTGATCAAGATGACCTCTATTTAATTTATGTTGTCAGGAAAAAAATATAAGAAAAATCATATTATATGCATAAAAATCCACGCACATGGTTGAACGTGCATGTTAAAGAAAAAGCTAATCATATAACAATCACTTACAAATAGTATAAAATCCTTCAAACCACAAACACAACCAGTAAAATCAACCATCATAAAGAAAATCTCAATATGAAATTTCATGGAACTAAAAAAAGAATATTTCATCAAAAATCCATGATGAAGAGGATTGTACACAAAGGTAAAGTGAGATGTGTTTTGGGTAACATACACAATAGTAAAAGACAAAAATTAATTTCAATCTATAATTTTATAGTAAAGTATTTACAACGTTTACACGTTGAAAGAAAAGTAATTCCATTATGAATGAAGAATGAAAAATGTAGTGCAATTTTAACTTTTAGTTTCAAACACCAAATTTTTTAGAGAGAAACTTATTGCGATTTCATACACAATCTTTAAATAAAATCAAATACCACATGAAAATAAAAGGAAGAAGGAATATAATAATTGACTAACCTTTCTCGTCTATTTTAAAACAAGTGATTGAAGTTCAAATGGTGGAACCGATTGTCTAAGTGGAAAAAAAATAAAAAAAATAAAAAGAGAGAGAGAATAAATGGATAATATACTTATGAAATAAAGGGAATTCATGAAATAACAACTCTTTAATCTAATGATACATATAATATCATGAATCTCAACAACAACATGTTTTACAAAATACCACTTATCTATGAAGAACACATGGAAGCCAATAAGGGGCTATTTGGGGCACTGAATAAGTTATAATAGCCCCCTTTATTATAACCTATTCAGTGTTTGGGGCATCAACAAAAATAAATGTTGAGGTGGGTTATTTTTACCCCCAATTATTTTATCCATTCTCTACAGTAACCATCATTCAACCCACCTGATTATTCTATTCATTTTCTATAGTAACTCTCTCCTCTCTTCTTCCATGCGACTCCTTGACTTTTCCGACGGCCGCAGACCACTTTTCCGACTCCTTGACTTTTGGCGGGTTTTTCGGTTTTTTCGGTTGGTTCTTGCACCCCTAGTTGAAGCAAGCGTTCTCCCATCAGTGTTGAATGCTGCTGCAATTGTCGACCTTGGAGGAGGCAAAAGAGGACAATATTTAGCTGAAAGATGTAGTGATTTAGCCTCAACCATGACAAGATTCCAAGTTTAACAACACATCCTAGATAAGGGCTAAAAAAGTAGCAGAGAGCAATATAGAATGACAGAATGATAAACATATAGGCAAAATATTTTTCACTATTCATTCATTGCATTAGACGTTCAAATGCATGTAAGAAACAAAAACACTACCATGAGATAAGACCCCGCTTAGCATCTCTAGCTGCTTCACATCTTGGCCCAAATGAATCACATTGGCGGTCATGAGAATCTCCCCAAAATCACCTTGATGCACGTTTAGTTTTCGGAGAAACCTCTCTCTGGGCTAAAAGTTGAAAACATTACTGACTCTGAAAAAAATGAGATAAATATTAAACCATAGGATGAATTAGGTTTGCAAAAGCCAAGAACTCTAAATACTAAATGAACTATCTGAAGCTATATCACCTCAGCAGAGTAAAAACCCATGTGCTAAAACAAGTACTAATTCAATCACTTAAGTATAAGATTGAGGATATTAAAATTGGCAAAAAGTTAACAAACTAATTGAAACACCTAGTGTCATATGATGGAGTATAAATATGATTTTAAATAAGTATATTGTAGAAAAGGAACCAACTTACTAGGCATAGGGTGAATCCCATTCTGTATAGGTGCCAACGGAACATTGGGAGGCATTGGATACTTCATTAGATGATATTGATGCTTGAGCAAATGGTTGAATAAGAGGACCAAAATAATAGGAGTATTTTGTGTATGTATGTATTTGATTGGGAAAAACAAAAATAATCCAGAAACTGTTCGAGTAAATTCCAAGTATACCTAGAGTTGTAAATCCAAGATCTATTCTTGCACGAGTCAAGAGCGTTTTAACCACCTCATCTCTATTCATGTATAATTGTAAGCACCGCTCAATCAAATTCTGGACCTAAAACACCAATTTTAAAGACTTTGTCAACACATCATAGCTTCACAAATAAGGATAACTGGAAAGATGGAAATGAAACAAAAGCATGAGAAAAACATTACTTCGAAACTGAGGACATTTTATCTTACAAACTCAATATCTTGAGGTGAAACTCTCTTTGTTGTCATTGCTTGTTGCAGAGACAGAACTTGAATCTGTAATAGGTGCCTTAATTGTATTTACTTTGTCATTTGCTTTCTCATTTGTTGAATCACGAGAAGCTTGAGTTGATTCTTGAGTGTCACCCTATGAACTCTGAAAATGTCTTTAGAATGTAGTCGTAGGCAATAAATGAAAGAAAAGATTCTCATTTGCAAGTTTGTGTTTGACAAAACGAGCACTTAAGAGTTAAGAAAGAGTGTTAATTTACATGTTTATGATAACACACGAACTACAAATAGATGGCCATATTACTAAATTGAATAAACTTAATGAAAATGATTAGAGGTTTATGCATTAGCTATGCATTTTTTCCTATTTGACATTTTCCCAGATCCATATAAATCCTAACTTGCCAAAATACTGCTTAGTGTCCTCCCACAGTATTTCCGAGGTATGAGGAAAATTGCCAAGATTTATCCACTTTACAAACATCCTCATGATCCATATAAATCCTAACTTGCCAAAATATTTATTAGAGTTAGTATAGTTAAAGTTAGTTAGTTGTTATCTTAACTCGGTTTATCTGTTATTGTACTAACTAACTAAGCTTGGTTATTTATACCTTGCTATTCAATCAATGGAACTCAAGCAAGATTATTTACCCTCTCGTGTAATATGGTATCAGAGGAATTTTAAAATTTTTTTAGAGTATCTTCTTGCTTCCTCGATGGCCGACGACACCACCATTCCCGCCAATCCTTCCGTTCCTTCTGCTGATTCTTCAACTACTATTCAGCCAACCAATTCATCAGTGGTTGAACAGTACGCCAATCCGTATTTCTTACACTATTCTGACAGTACGAGCTTGATTATTGTCTTTGATCTCTTGACTGAATCAAACTATACTTCTTGGCATCGTGCAATGCTCCTCAGGTTAACTATGAAGAACAAGCTTGGATTCGTTGATGGCACGCTTCTTTGCCCAACCAGAAACCTGCGGAATTCGTGGATCATCTGCAACAACGTCGTCACTGCCTGGATCTTAAATTTTCTTTCTAAAGAGATTTCCACCAGCGTTAATTTTGCTGATTCTGCTTGTGAGATTTGGATTGACCTTCAGCAGCGGTACCAGCGCAAGAATCGACCTCGAATTTTTCAATTGCGTCGAGAAATTTCAAATTTAGTCCAAGATTAACAATCGGTCGCTACTTATTTTGCCAAATTGAAGACTCTGTGGAACGAATTAGCTTTCTATTGTCCATCCTGCTCTTGCAGTTGCTGCACTTGCGGTGGAGTGAAAGACTAAATCAATACTTTCAGACAGAGCACGTCATGGCGTTCTTGATGGGTTTGAATGACTCTTTTGCTCAAATCCGCACTCAACTGCTTCTCATGGAACCATAGCCCTCTATTCAGCGTGCCTTTGCAATCGTTGCTCAAGTGGTTGAACAGCGCGCTGTTATTTCTCCTTCGCCGCCAATTTCTGCTACGACTTTATTGGCTAAATCATCTTCTGACGAAGCCTCGAATCGGAACTCTAGAAACTCTTCGAAAAAGAAAGAGCGTCCCTTCTGTACACATTGTAACATTCAAGGACATACCGTCGAGCGGTGTTACAAACTTCATGGATTTCCACCTGGTTACAGAAATCAAAAGAGTTCCTCAGGAAAATCTGATACAGCTCCTGCCAAGACCTCTGAGTCTAACAATCTTCTCTCATCTTTGAATGCAGAGGAGTGCCAAGGTCTTTTGACTTTATTACAGACACACTTGGCTAAGGCAAAGGCTGATACTTCTCCTGTTGGCACCCCTGGCTCCTCGAGCACATCTCATGTGGCAGTTATTTCTCCATCCACTTCTTTGCCTCCTGATTCGAGTGTATGGATTGTTGATTCTGGAGCTTCTGCTCATGTATGCTTTTTGAAGGAATCCTTTATTTCTCTCAAGCCTATATCTGGAGCTACCTTATCATTGCCAAATAATATGTCCTTTACTGTGGAATTTCTTGGTGATGTATATCTGCAGCCTGACCTGATTTTAAAGGATGTCTTGTTTGTACCATCATTCCATTTCAACTTGATCTCTGTCAGTTCCTTGATTACACAGTCTCCTTTCATGGTCAGTTTTATTGATGGTTCTTGTTTGATTCAGGACAAGTTCTTTTTGAGGAAGATTGGCAGGGCTAACCTTTGGTAAGGATTGTTTCTTCTTAACACTACAGAGATGTTAAGTCGTTCGGACCCTATACTTTGTAATTCTGTTTCTACAAATAGCATACATGTCTATTGTAAAAAGGATGCTATCTGTAGTTCTTTTCATAAATGGCATGATAGACTTGGAAACCCTTCTATAAAACACGTGAATGCCTTAAGAGATGTTTTGCCTCTCAAATCGCTTAAGGATCATTGTTCTGCCCCATGTTTAGTGTGCCCATTAGCTAAACAAAGACGATTATCTTTTCAGTCTAATAATCACATTGCTGCAAACTTGTTTGACATATTGCACTGCGATGTTTGGGGTCCATATTATTCCACTACATATTCTGGTTATCGTTATTTTTTTACAATAGTAGACGATTATTCCAGATATACTTGGGTCTTCATGATGACAAACAAATCCGATGCTTTGAAACTGGTTCCTCAGTTCTTCAAGCTAATAGAAACACAGTATAATGCCATTGTCAAGGTCTTTCGTTCTGACAATGCTCCAAAACTTTCCTTTAGAGATTTCTTCAGTTCTAAGGGTATCATCCATCAGTTTTCATGCGTAGGGCGTCCTGAACAGAATGCAGTAGTCGAGAGAAAACACCAGCACCTGCTTAATGTGGCTCGTGCCTTAATGTTTCAATCTCGGTTACCTATTCAATTTTGGGGGGATTGTATACTCACAGCAGCCTTCCTCATAAACAGAACACCATCCCTCCTTCTTAATTGGCAGACACCCTATTTCCGCCTCCACAAACAACATGCTGATTACTCCATTTTGAGAACATTTGGATCTCTTTGTTTTTCATCTTCATTGCCATCACATCGTTCGAAATTTCATCCTCGGGCCATTCCTTCTGTCTTCATCGGATATCCCCCTGGAATGAAGGCTTTTCGCCTATATGATATTGAGAACAAGAGAGTGTTTATCTCTAGAGATGTGATTTTTCACGAAGATGTCTTCCCTTTCCATCAGATTACATCCCAGGACTCTGTAGAGGACTCATTTCCTGATCTGGTTTTGCCTAAACCTCTTGGTTTTTCTGGTTTGCCCAATGATCCTTCTTGTTCAAGGGCTCCTTAGGCAAATACAACTGAAACATTGTTAATGTTGCATCCCAGGATACTGAAGGAACCTCTCAGTCTTGTCCGTCTGATGGTATTGCCCCACATGTTACTCAAGCTGACATCCCTACTGATATAATTATTGCCCCTCAACATGATACTACTACTGCTGCTACTCAAGCTGTTCTTGCTGGCGATTCGAATGATATTACTACTGTCCCAAACAATGATACTTCAGATGGTATTGTTTCTCCAGATGCTGAGTCTCCTTCAAATCCCCAGCCTTTACGAAGGTCTTCCAGGGCAATTCAGCCTCCTTCCTACCTTCGTGACTATCACTGCAGCTTGTTAGTCAACAAACAAGTATCATGTCTTGTTTCCTCTGCACAAAAGTTTCCTCTGCAAAAATTTATTACTTATGACAAGTTATCCATTTCATTTCGGAACTATGTTCTCAACATATCTTGTCATGCTGAACCACAATTCTATCATCAAGCTGTGCCTTCCCCTCATTGGAGGGAGGCTATGGATAATGAGTTGAAAGCAATGGAAGATAACAACACTTGGTCTATTGTCCCATTGCCCATAGGAAAGCATTCCATTGGCTGCAAATGGGTGTATAAGATCAAGCACAAGGCTGACAGATCGATTGAAAGGTACAAGGCTCGTCTAGTTGCCAAGGGATACACTCAACAAGAGGGCCTTGATTACATAGAAACTTTCTCCCCGGTTGCAAAACTTGTCATAGTCAGAGTTTTGTTATCCATTGCTGTTTCTTTTTTATGGCCTCTCATCCAGCTTGATGTTAACAATGCATTCCTAAACAAGGATTTATTTGAGGAGGTCTACATGGATATGCCCTTGGGATATAGATGTCGAACTGATAAGGTTCAGGGGGAGCGTCTTGTTTGCAAACTCCATAAGTCCATCTATGGTCTAAAACAGGCTTCTCGCCAATGGTTCGATAAGTTTTCCCATGTTCTTTTGTCTATCGGCTTCAAGTAGTCAAAGTCGGATTATTCATTATTTGTGCGTGGCTTGGGAAAAACCTTCATTGCTCTTCTAGTATATGTTGATGATATTATCATCACTGGAGTTTCTCTTGCTGACATAAATGCTTTAAAGGCTCATTTACACACTGCTTTCAAACTAAAGGATTCAGGTTCACTCAAATACTTCTTAGGCCTTGAATTGGCTTGGTCAAAGAAAGGTATTTTCCTCTCCCAACGCAACTATACTCTGCAGTTACTTGAAGACACTGGTTTTTTGGCCTCAAAGCCTTCAACTTTCCCCATGGATCCAAATTTACGGCTTCGAACCGATGAGGGATCTCCTCTCGCAGACTCCACTGCATATAGACGACTAATTGGGCGCCTTTTATACCTCACGGTTTCACGTCCTGATATAGCTTTTGCTGTCCACAAGCTAAGTCAGTATGTTGCATCTCCTCGTTAGTCACATCTAGCAGCTATTCATACACTTCTTCGCTATTTGAAAGGTAGCGCTGGCCAAGGAATCCTTCTCCAGCCTTCTTTATCCTTTCAAATTCGGGCATTTTCAGATGCGGATTGGGCCTCATGTTTAGACTATCGACGTTCTACAATAGGATTTTGTATATTCCTTGGTGAATCTCTGGTTTCTTGGAAGGCAAAGAAACAGAACACAGTATCAAAATCATCCTCTGAGGCCGAGTATAAGGCACTTGCTGCCACTGCCAGTGAAGTAACTTGGCTTAAACAACTGCTTGCTGATTTCCAGATTGAGTCTTCCGCGCCAACTTTGATATTTTGTGACAACAATGCAACAATTCATATTGTTTCGAATCCGATCTTCCATGAACGCACGAAGCATATCGAATTAGACTGCCACTTCATACGGGACAAGGTCGTTTCTGGTGATGTGAAGCTTATGCCTATTCGGTCACAGTCAAAACTTGGTGATATGTTTACCAAAGCTATTCTAGCTTCTGCTTTTCAGAATCTCATGGCCAAGATGGGTATTATTAATCCCCTAAGCCCATCTTGAGGGGGAGTATTAGAGTTAGTATAGTTAAAGTTAGTTAGTTGTTATCTTAACTCAGTTTATCTGTTATTGTACTAACTAACTAAGCTTGGTTATTTATACCTTGCTATTCTATCAATGGAACTCAAGCAAGATTATTTACCCTCTCGTGTAATACATTTCAATAAGAAAACAAATTAAACAAAATATTCATTTAACCTTCCTAAAGATTTTTCGCCTTAAATCCATCGATTTTGTCAAACTCTAATTGTCATTACAAACAAACTCGAAAATCTATTATTGGTTTCAATTAGAGTAACCTAAAAGAAAAACCATTATAAACCATTCCAACTCTAAATCTAACTAAAATCAATATGATCATAAAAGTTTGAAAGCCAACTAGAGGTGTTTCAGAATCAAATCCTAGAAAGATCTCTTTCCATCATCAACAACTCTTATGTTTCTCATTCCCCAAATCTCTTAGAGAGTAGTGTGAATGTAAGTAAATTCAAGTAGCTTGGCATTTGGAGTTAAATCCAATTATGGCCTTCTGCTTGTAACTAGCGTAGAGCTTACACTAACCATTTGTCCCCAAGATGATAATGCTTCTAATATAAGTCCACTGTGAATAAATTCATGGCCAATTTTGATCGGGAAAGAATGTAGATTTTGACCAACCAAAAAACACATAAACAAACCCAATAAACTGAAGATGAAGAAACCAACTGCAGATCTCTCTAAGGCATTTAAACAAACAGTTTAGGAGCATAAACAAAACATCCACATTTTCCATTACTCTCCATCTTGATTATCACAAAAAAAGACACATAAAGATGAATTTGAATAGGGAAAATATCAATATAACATACAACAAAAATAAAAGAACACACTCAATCACAAGCAAAACATATACAACAAACAAGCCCAAAAGATATTTAATATTTGGACAGGAGATTTAAAAAGATGGTAGTTCAATACTTGCTAGCCCAAAATGGTGGGACACCACATAGAAAAATGCAGAGTATAACTACTCCAAAAGTTAATTATGGGTTATAGTTTTGTTTTAGAACCTTGGGAGCCATTAATATGGACTTCCACCATTCTCATTGAATCTTTCACTGGAAGGAGTCGAGAAATGGTGGAGTCAAAAGCATATGCTACAAATGACAAACAAAATACTCTAAGACAAGCAAAGGAGTCATTATAAAGCATACATGTTGGAATATTTTATATATTCTAATAATCAATTTGTGGACAACATATTAATAAAATATACTTATATTATTTGGCTATTTAATGGGTCGATTAAAGTGATCTATGGTTAATTAGACCCATGGACTTTTATGGAGTGTGGAATTTTATTAGGTGGATACCCAATAACTCTTACTAGGCTTAATGGGAGTTCAGTGAAGAGTTTATAAATAGGATGCAAGGGTTATGGTCTCCGATATACTAAACATATTCAGTTCTCCTGTTTCCTATATGACTGAGAGAATTCTAAAACTCTGGTGTGTTTAGTTGAGGAAGATCTTTCCTGAAGAGCTGAATTGCTGCCAAACTCAGTTTGCTGAAACAACATCAATGGATCCAGGTTTGATTGTTCTTAGTTTTGTTCTTGATTCTGATAACTCAATATACATGATTTTGGTGTTATTGCTTTTATATAGCAATTTAGTTAACAAGTGGTATCAGAGCTATTATGTATATTGTTTTGTTGAATTGAGATTATTTGGTAAAGAATTGAATTCTGTTTTGTTTCTTAATTTGGATTCAGAAGACGAATTTGTTTTCCTTCGTGGTTATGAAATAAAGTTTAAAGATTTTGTCATTGAGCATCTGTCTCATACCTTAGCTTTGGTGTTCTAGAATTTATTTCAGAAGAAGAAATGGTTTTATGTTGTTTCTCGTTCTCCGTCGTATGGAACACACTCGTAATCAGGAAGGTTTTGTGATCTTTTATACGTATATTTCATACTTACTTGCGTGGTCTTGATGAGTTTTTTGTGTTCTTCAATGGATATGGAATATATTTATGCCTAAGGATTGTTCTCAGTTTTTATAAACCTGTTGAATTTTGGAGTTGCATGCTCTTGATTTCTATGGAGAATACAACATGTTCTTGACTTCTTTGGAAAACACATGTTGAAGAACACAACATATTCTTTTGGTAGAGATGTGAAGAAAGATGGTTTATGGGTTTAATGAAAAAAAAAATATATTTACATGATTGCTGTGGCTCTTGGGTTTTTCTTCATCATGGGATTTTATAATATAAAAAAGGAGGAAAAGAATGGAATTAAAATTCAACCTGGTGTGAAATAAAGTGGCCATGGCTTGCATGCAAGAAAACGCCACCATCAAATTTCTTTTGACTCTAAAATTTGACTCTACTTGGTGTGCAATAAAGTGGCCACGTGGCATGTATGCTAGAAGACACCACCATTATATTTCTTTTGCCATTCTTTCTGCCACACATGTCATTCATTGTATTTAGACAATGAACTTATAATTCGGGCTTGGGCTCAGAAAAGATATACAGAAATTATGTCAGATGACCATCTTCCAACCCCATTTATCAAAAATGTCCAAGATAGGAATATTTTACTGATTTAGAAATTTTAAGTTTTTTGTGACAATTTTACCCTTCTTGGCTTCATCTCTCCTCAACAATTTCACTCCATATTATCTCTCTTCATTCAATAATATCTCACCGAGATTTTCCTGATTTTGAGGCATTTAGGGAATTTTTAATAAATATATGTTTTATTTTTTCCTTTTTTCGTTGTTCTGAAAATTGTGTAATGCATTATTTGCCGTTTTGCATTCCATTTTTGAAACTTTTGGGATTCCGGCGGCAATCATCTTCCATAATTTTTTGTCCATACTGTTATCACCCTAAAAAGAAAAAAACCTTCTTCAGCTGCATTTCGGCAGCAAGTTCTTTATCTTCCTCTTCTCGTTCGGCAACAAGTTAATCATCGTTCTTAGTCTTCCATTCTGGTTATCGTCATCCCTATCTGTTACCCCTACCCAACATTTTGGTTATCGTCATCCCTATCTCCGTCTACCACTACCACACCCCTATCTGCAAGTTCATAATTTATGTTCTGGTTATCGTCATTCAAGCTTCAGGCGGCTAATGGGTAATGTCATCACCATTTTTTTCCCGTTTTATATGTTTACGAACCTAATCCATAAAATTTCTTTGTTCATTATGATATATATATATATATATATATAAGTTTATGATTCCCGTGTTCTTCAATATCCGATGTTATATCAGCATGTTCTCCAAAAAAATGTCATACTTGGCGTTGGTTTACACTTGCATATTCTTATATATATATGCCATAATTACGTAGTATATATATATATGTTCACTTTATGTTCTCATAATGTTGTTACCAATATGTTTAGATATAGGATTCGTTATTTCAGTATGTTCGTAAAATATGTAACACATCCCATAGTATATTTATTTGTTAAAAATACAATCTCGTTATATATATGGAATATCTCAATGTATCAATTCGTTACATTCTCCATTTTATTCAATAATAATATATTATATATTATTCATACCGTCATATTTATCAAATAATATTTCATTATTTAGGTACATCTGCTATTCCAATGCTATATGACGGAATTTGTAACGAGTTTGATAATTATGTTGGTTTCCAAGTATCTGAGATTTCTTTGCATGATGATATGAATTTTGTAGAATTACAACAATCAATTATGGAAAAGCTTGGCATGATAGGGAATTTGGATGCCCCTGATATATTTCTTTCTTTAGGATCTAAAAATTTAATAAAAAAGGATGCAAAAATTACTGAGGATAAGGATGTTAGATGGTTAATTGCCTTGATGTGCCCTAATTGTGGTTATGAACTATACTGTGCTCTAGTTGTTGATTCAAAAAACATCCTATCAGTTATTGTTGACAATATACCCCGTATATGTTCTAGTAGTGCAAATCAGTTTGAGCAAGGACGTTTTTTCCACACGATTGATGTAGCAAAGTTGTCTTCCAACTTCAACATACAGTTGGACGACATTTTTTCTGCAAAACGTGTATTACAAAATTCCCTTCAAGCTATAGCTATTAGAGATAACTTTCAATACAATACCGTTAAATCAAATAATGATTTTCTGGTTGTGCAATGTATTGTCGAAAATTGCCAATGGTTTCTACGAGCATGTCGTTATGGTGAAGTTGGCAATGACTCATGGGTTATTACGAGATTTGATGACGACCATACATGTTCTCTAGACATTGTTTTGACCGATCATAAATAAGCGACGTATAATGTTATTAAAGATTTTATTAAGAGGAAGATTAGTATTGACGGTAGTCAATTGCCCACTCCAAAGGATATTATATCATACGTTCGTTCTGAGCATAGAATAAGAATTAGCTATCAAAAAGCATGGCGTGCTCACGAAGCGGCACTGAATGAAATAAGAGGATCACCAGAAGAATCGTATCAAAAACTTGCATCTTTTGCTCATATGCTGAATTTAAAGAACCCAGGTATTTATACGTTGTCAATATATATAATTTAAATTTCATTTCCGGGTATATGCATTATGTTTCCAGGTATATATCGAATATTCTCTCTGTTATATATTGTGTACAGGTTCGGTTACTAGTCTTAAAGTAGACGATGATGGAAGGTTTCGTTATTTCTTCATGGCCTTATCAGCCTGTATGGTTGGCAACACTGTCATCCAATTATCTCTGTTGATGGGGCAAGTATGAAGAACAAATATGCTGGCACCCTTATTACTGCTTCTACCCCTGATGCAAATGACCAAATTTTTCCATTTGCTTTCTGCGTGGTTGATTCAGAGAATGATATGTCGTGGCAGTGGTTTTTCATGCAACTGAAGAGGATTGTTGGGAATCGTAAAAATCTTGTTATTGTTTCTGACAGGCACAAGAGTATTGCAAAATCAATTCAGATAGTTCTTCCTGACATTTCCCTCTGCATATGCATGTTACATCTAATGAGGAACTTGAAGTTGAAAAACAAAGACAAGCTTATTGATTCCATATTTTTCCAATGTGCCAAAGCTTACAATGTTGTAGATTTTGAATTTCAGATGCGTCAGTTGGAGGTAGATGCTCGAGGTATACGTAAGGAGTTGCAAACTATAGGCTTTTCCAAGTGGTCTCGTGCTTATTCTACCCGACGTCGATATAAGATAATGACCACCAACATATCTGAATCTTTCATTGCTTGCATTCAGGAAGCAAGAGAGTTACCTGTTACATCTATGTTGGAAGTTCTACGAATGATGCTACAGAGATGGTTCTTCGAAAGACGGAATGAAGCATCTTTCTAAGCAACAGATTTTACAAAATCTACTAAGCAGCATCTAAGAGAAGAAATAGAAAAGGGTCGATCAATGCAGGTTAGTTTGTTTATATACAATTGTATATTATTTCCTTTATATTAATGTACTTATATATACCCTATTATATCAGGTAAACCCAGTTGACAATATGCAATTTCAAGTGATCGATGGGACGAGTCAATATGATGTTCACTTAACAACCAAGAGGTGTAGTTGTAGGATGTGGGACATCTTGGAAATTCCGTGTTCTCATGCATGCGCTGTATTGACAACTAAGAACGTATCCATCAAGGAGTATACATCAAACTTCTACCTTAGCAAGACTCTATCTTCTATATACAGTGGTTTAATTCATCCATTAGGGCATGAGTCTAGCTGGATTATTCCGGAAGAGGTAAAGAACATCAAAATTTTGCCCCCCCAATGTGAAGCGTTCTGCTGATAGGCCCAAGAAGATTAGGATTCCTTCCCAAATGGAATTCAAGAGGCGTGTGAAATGTGGTCGTTGTGGACGAGTTGGGCACAATCGAAAATCTTGCAAATTTTCACTTACACAATGATTTTTGGTAGGCCCAAGAAGATTAGGATTCCTTCCCAAATGGAATTCAAGAGGCGTGTGAAATGTGGTCGTTGTAGACGAGTTGGGCACAATCGAAAATCTTGCAAATTTTCACTTACACAATGATTTCCCTCTATGTTCTGAAGTTTTTTTTGCAGACAATTAATTAATTATATTATGAAGTTTATTTGCAAACAATTTATTTTCAAATTCATTATGTTATGACGTTTATTTCCAGACAATTTCTTACCTTATGAAGTTTATGATGTTCTGAAGTTTATTTCTTCAATTTCTTTACTTCTTCTCATCATACTGTTATCGCTAGTTTCATTTAGTATTATTGTCCTTGTAGACACCGTATTTGGTCCGGCTTGATTTTTAGTAATAATGTTTGAATTTTTCCAATATTTGGTGGTCAATTTGTTTTTTGGTATGCCAACAAGAGCATAGCTCAATTGGCATAAATTTGTACTGATAACCACAAGATCTATGGTTTGAATCCCCCTCTCCACTTAATATAAAAAAAAAATTTGTTTTTTGGTTTTCATTGTTTATTTTCATTTTCATTTTATTTTATTTTTTTGTTTTTATTTAATTTATTTCTTTATTTAATTTTATTTAATTTTATTTATAATTTTTTTTCTTTGGTCTTCCACTTCCTTCTCCTTCTCCCTCTCCCCCTTCTTTTCCCAACTTCCCACTCTCTCCCCTTCTTTCTCAACCCATTCCCCCTTTTCCCTCAAAGAGCTTGTGGAGGAGAGTAGAGACAAGAACAAGGTGGTGTAAAATGGGAGAACAATGAGAAAAAGTGAAGAAAGAAGGAGTGATGAAAATCTAAGAAAGAAAGGGAGAGAAAGAGGTGAAGTTTGAGAGAGAAAAGAGTGAAATTTGAGAGAGAGAGAGAAATTTTAATCTTTTGAAAGATTGAGTTGCTCACTGTTTCGCCGCCACCGCTCACCACATCGTCGCCGCCATTGAAGACCTACGCCGCCGCCACTCCGACGAACTCCGCCACTAACCCAATCTCGATCCGACGTCCGCCGCCACCGCGAACTCCAACCATCCGAAGAACCAGGAGTAACTCTGACCCACATTCCAGTGAATTTCCATGGAATCGAAAGGTAAAGAAGAGTTAAGTGGAGGAAGAAAAGAAAAAAAGAAAAGAAGAAAATCGTGGTGAAGAAGAATGGGAAGAGAGAAAGAAAGTGAGGAAGAAGGAAGAAGATGAAATGATGGTGGGTCCCACTTTTTATTATTATTTTGTTATTTATCATTTCCTTTTATTTGTTCATTCTTTCTTATCTTTATTTAGGGCCCGTTTGATAACCATTTCGTTTTCTGTTTTCTGTTTTTGTTTTTCATTTTTAAAAAAACAGGAGTGTTTGATAACCATTTCTGTTTTCTGTTTTCTGTTTTTTTAAAACGTTTTTGAAATTATAAGTAAATTTCAAAAACCAAAAAAAGTAGTTTTTAAAAGCAAATTTCTGTTTTTCAAAAACTCATTTTTCTTCTAATGATCTTTTCTCCTCTTTTACCTCTCTCTCCAACAAATTTCTTTCTCTATTTTTTTTCTCTCTCTAAAATTCTCTCTCTCTCTAAAATTTATTTTTCTCTCTCTAAAATTCTCTCTCAAAACTTTTTTTTTCTCTCTCTAAAATTTATTTTTCTCTCTCAAAACTTTTTTTTCTCTATAACTTGTCTATTTCTAAAAACTTGTCAATATCTTTTCTCTCCTCAATAAACATGTTCTAATTTTTCTTTTGAAAAAAAAAAGTCACCAAGATTTTCTATCGCTACAACTTTTCTTTATTTTTCTAATTTATCGTTAGTTCTTTAGCATATCTTTTACTCTTAACTTTACTATCTCTCTAAATTTTATTTTTTCATTGAATTTTTTTAATCTAAAATTTATCGCTTTTACTCTAACTTGTTTTCTATTTTTTCTCTAACTAATATCTTTTCTCGAGTCTAACTAATATTCTTTCTCTAAACATTTTTTTTTTCATCTGTCTAAATTTTCTATGTTTAACTTTTCTCTCATCTTTTCAAAAAAAAAAAGAAATTCTATTGAAAACATTTATATTTGTGTCTCTAAATTTTTGTTTCAACGTCTTTACACATTTTTCTCTCTCTAAAATATCTTTTCATCTTTCTAATTTTTAAAAAATTGAAAACCAAAAATAGTTATCAAACAAGGTTGGTTTTCTATTTTTTAAAAACAGAAAACAAAAAACAGTTATCAAACATATGTGGTTTTTGTTTTTAAAAAACAGGAAACCAAAAACCAAAAACCAAAAACAGAAAAACCAAAAACCAAAAACAGAAAAATCAAAAACCAAAAACTGAAATGGTTATCAAACGGGCCCTTAGTTTTTTATTTTTTAGGAAAGAGCAAGATTTTTTTTTTTAAAAGAAAACAAACTTCCTTTTTCCCTTTTAATTTTATGAGTTTTGTTTTATTTTATTCCAATTTGAAATTTAAAGTTGAAATTTTTTAAGAAAGAGCATATTACCATGGATTTTCTGTTTGGATTACCTCGTACTTCTAGTGGACATGATGATATATGGGTAATAGTGGACAGACTCACCAAGACAGCGCGGTTTATACCGATTAAAGCGTCGTCTACACTCGATCAGCTAGCTAAGCCATACGTTGACAGGATTGTGAGTCAACATGGAGTTTTAGTGTCCATAGTTTCAGATAGGGATCCGAGGTTTACTTCTAAGTTTTGGCCTAGTGTGCAGAAAGCAATGGGAACAAATTTGAAGTTCAGTACAGCTGTAAAGACCCAGGTTTTTATAACCACTAACCTGACGACATTACTAACACTCATGACGAATTAACCGTCTGCTCCGAAAATTTCGGCAACATAACAGCGTAAGACGGACTAAACCAAAATTTTTCTTTAACCTGCTAAGCATAAAACACTTCCAAATACATTTCTCAACGATTCCACCAAACTACAACAAACTCCACAAAACCAAAACAAAGTATGCAAAAGTTTCAAACTTCAACTAAAACAATCTTAAATTCGGGATCCCAAGTTTAAAGGAAAACAAAATCTTTCAAACTAAACCCAAAAGAAAACAACCAAGGTCTCTACTGATTTTCAAAACAACATAAACGTCATAAAAATAAAATAAAGATAAGTCCTTTAAGCGGAAATGTAAATTAAACGAAATTCATCCTCTACTGTCTCTCATGGCTATCCAACAAACTCTGTCAATCGCCCTGAACGTCTTTGCCTTTACCTGAAAAAAACATTTTTGAAAGAATGAGTATTTAAAATACTCAGTAAGTAACCTCATTACTGAGGTCGGAATATGCAAACTCATAAAACATAGTCCATATTCCTCTAGGTAAATATCAGTCATACAATTATAGTGGGAATTATCATATTTTCCTCTTAATTATTTCCTCTATGGCCATGCATGAACAATTTACCCAATTTCCTCCATTCCTCTTCCAACTAGAAGGTAAAGTAGGCATCCTCTAGAGACCGTGCCTGGCTAACGGTTAGTTGGCACCCAGTTAGCAGGGGTTGAGCCTCACCTACGAATACCTTAGGTTCCTTTAGATGTACATCAATTTTCCTCTAAAGGTAATTGTGATGCAAGCTTTTATGTTCATACAAGAATAGTATACATATGCGTGAAGTCCCAAGTAGTTTGCATATATCATGAATGCATCATAACTTTATCGAGAGTCATTTTCCTTTCATGCACATTATTTTCATTCATATAAAACATCTTAGGGACATATATATATACCTCTCAATCAATTCATACATTCTTAAGTATAAGAATATTTCAAGAACATGGAACACATACGCGACAGAGTCCACACGAGGAAAAAAAAACTTATGCTATCAGCACACAGTTCTCAATCAAGCATAAGCTTTTCAGTAGAAAGGTCACTTACCTAACTTAGCGACCAAAAGAAACCAAACAACCTAACTCTCAAACAAAATCTCCTTTCAAACCTACAAAACATCACCACCCAAGCAGTCAATACTTAAATTACACGAACAAGCTGTAGGGAGGCTCTTTACCCTTTGGAACTTACCTAAAAACGCCCAACAGAGGTTGGACAACACTTTAAATTGATGAAAACTCACTAGAATAGTGCCGAACTTGAGTGGGTAACCTACAAAAAGCTAGAGACGTGATGGGTCGGTCCCAAATACCAAATTGATTGATAATGACAGCTCAATTATAGAAGAAACTCACTCCAACTACCAATTCTCTTGATGACAGCAGCTTATGCAGCTTGAAAACTCGAACTAAACACTAGAGAACAACAACGAAGCTGCAAATTGATCGAGAAGCATATGGGTAAATTGGGCATCCCACTTAAACAACAATAACAACGAGATTGAACCAACAAGTTAACCCAACTCACCCAACTAAACACTCAAATGCAAGAACTCAGCTGCTACAACACATACACTAGCCACGACGATGCTACACGATGGCGACGACGACTGGGATCGAGAGCAGAGACGGTTGACTGGTCGTGAGATGCAAACAGACTGGTGCGGCTGCAAGAACACGTCGTCGACGATTGGGTCGCGGCGCACCGGAGAGTGAGAGGGTGAAGACTTGCTGGTAGAGAGAGAGAGAGATGCTGAGGGCGGTGGTTGGCTTGGGGAGCTGAAGACCGAACGAAGAAGAAGAAAAAAAAATGAAATAGAGAGATGGAGGTATTGCGTGCGACGGCGAAGAGAAAGAGAAATTATTAATATTCTTTTTTTTTTTTTATCTATTCATTTAGGGTTTCCTTTAAAAATAAGGCCCAAAATGATTTTCAAAGACCCAACAAGTTTGGACTCCACAACTAAAGTTTCTCTTCTAAATTCTCTAAATCATAGAATCCTTGAAGCCAACTAAAACTTGGGCAATTTTCATATATTCACGAATAATGAACTTTAATCAACTGGAAATAAATTTGAGACTTGAAAAGAAGTTTACCTGAAATTCAGGGCGTTACAAGAGCATTCCATCCCCAGACAGATGTTCAGTCAGAGAGGACCATCCAGACCTTAGAAGACATGTTGAGAGCATGTATCCTTTAGTTTAAGGGAAGTTGGGATACCCACTTATCACTTATGGAGTTCGCTTATAATAACAGCTACCAGTCTAGTATCGGCATGGCACCATTCGAGGCTTTGTATAGTAGACCATGCAGAACTCCTGTGTGCTGGAACGAAGTGGGAGGGCGAAAGCTAGTTGGTCCTGAGTTGGTACAAGTCACGTCAGACAGTATCAAGCTGATTAGAGAGAACCTGAAAATAGCTCAGGATCGACAGAAGAGCTATGCAGATAAGGGACAAGGAGACTTAGAATTCCAAGTTGGAGATTAAGTTTTCTTAAAGTTATCTCCGTGGAGAGGTGTTCTTTGCTTTGGGAGGAAGGGTAAGCTGAGTCCTAGATATATTGGTCCTTACCAGATAATAGAACGAGTTGGACCAGCAGCCTATAGACTTGAGTTGCCAACGGAACTCGCTCGAATACATGATATTTTTCATGTGTCCATGTTGAGGAAATATATTCCAGATCCATCCCATGTGTTGCAAGTGCAACCGATTGAGCTGAAAGAAGACTTGAGTTATAAAGAGGAAGCGGTTCAGATCCTCGACAGAAAGGAGCAAGTTTTGAGGAACAAAACGATCCCACTCGTGAAAGTTCTTTGGAGATATCACGGAGTAGAGGAGGCAACTTGGGAGTCAGAAGATCAGATGAGGAGGAGTTACCCGACACTCTTCACCTAAGAACTTCTAAATTTCGAGGACAAAATTTCATAAGGGGGAGGTAAGTTGTAAACCCGAGACTTCCCTAGGATTATTTTCTCTTGTCATATATTGTAAGAAGTTGGATTTGAGTTATTGTGGTCTCATTGGTTGGATTAAAAGTTGTTGTTATTCATTGTTGAGGAAAAATGGCAAAGTTTTGTGGTTCATTGTGGTTTCATGGTTGGATTAAAGTTGTTGGAATTTGGTGTGGTTTCATGGTTGGATTAAAGTTGTTGGAATTTGGTAATTTAAAAGAAGAAAGGAAATGAAAGGAAATGAATTAAAGAAAAAGAAAAGAAAAGGAAAAGAAAAGAAAAGGAAAAGTAAATAGGAAAATGAAAAAAAAAAAGAAAAGAAAGAAAATGGGAAAAGATAGCAAAAAACCCACCACCGGCAAGCTTTACTTCAGCTCATTTTTAGCCCATTTCTCATCATTTTGCATCCAAAATTTAGAGCATTCGAGGGAGAGAGTGAAGGAAGGAGAAGAAGAAGATTTCTAGGGTTTTGAGGTTGAAGAAGATAGGAAATAGCTCAAGCAAAGGCAGCCATAGCAGAATCTGAGTTCAACCTGTCTACCTCTGGTTTTTGTTTCAGTTTGAGCTACACAGAAAGAACTAAGAGGTGAGGTTTGGTTTTCTTTAAAGTTAATCCATTTTCTAACAAATGTCATGAAGAAAGCTTGAGCTAAATCTGATGGGAAGTTAATGGTTTTTGAAATGGAAAACAGAGCACTAATTTTTTGTGTAAACCAGGAGGATCTCTGGTTTTCTCTGGTTTTCCGAGCATTCTGGGGTGTACAAGTTGAATCAGAAGCTCTATTTAGTATGGTTGGAAAGCTGATTCAATTTTCTACAACTTTCATGAAGCATTCGTGAGCCCAAAATGACTTGATGTAGGTTTAATTTCAGGAGAAAGATAAAAGGTAGTAGGAAGCTCGAATATGTGTATTCTGTGTTCGGGGCATTTCTGGACAAACCAGTTGGGAATCTCGTTTTCATTTCTTCAGGTAAGTTGTAAAGTGTTTGAAAATGAAGAGTTTTATGTATAGTACATTAATTTTGATTAAGTATTGAGGAAGTTATGAGTGTTGGAAGTTGTGGTATTGAATCTGGAAAATCTGGAAAAGTAGAATGTGAAGTGTGATTTTAATTCAAGTGTTTAGAATTCATGAGCATGGAAAGACAAGATTATCTTTGGTTCTAATGCTCGGTTTTGGTTGTTTGACAGGCCAAGAGGAAATGGGTCGAGTCTACAGACCAGGCAACTAGCTAAGACTGTGAGTGACAAAACGAATTTCGAAAATTGTTTCCAAACGGTTGTTCATGTTTAGATGTTTTACATGCTTTCTATGAATGATACATGATTTCTATGAACGGTTTCAAGCATAAGTATTGAACTTAGATTTTCTAATGAGGTTTATATACGAGCACGTGGTTAATGACTTTATGAAAAGTAGTTGAAATGATATCTTTTAAAGCAAAGTATGTATTAGAAAGTATTGTTTAAAGATTTTCAGTTTTTCACGAGCAAGCTGAGTAAGCTTAATTTTTACGAAAGATAACGATAAGCAGGCATGTTTTAATGTTTTCATGAGATTTTCTGAGATTTCCATTGACTACATGACTGAGGTATTGAGCCCGAGGCTATATGGTACCGTGTGCACACAGGTTATATTCCGTTGTTGACATTGAGTGTACTCTGTGACAACGATGCTGTCGTGAGTGTTGGGCGGGCCCCACTACATCGTAGAGCTAGTAAACGTTGGTTGTACTGGGCGTGCTCTACACAACGTTGATTTGTCATGTTAGTTAAGATGTTTTATATAATTGATATGCCTTGCTAGATTTTAATGACGTACTTGCGGGATATTTGAGAAAGCTTTTATTATTTCACGTTTATGTTTAATGCTTTGATTGAGCAACCTTATACGTTTAAAGTTTTATCACGTGTTCTGATTTTCGGATTTACAGTTTTTAAATTTAGTCACTCACTGGGCTTCGTAGCTCACGCTTTCAAAATGTTTTCCCACTTTACAGGTAGAGATCAAGCTCCCGGTGCCTGATACACTGCCAACGTCTGCTGAAAGTTCTAGATCAAGCTCCAATATGTGGGTGGAGTTGTACATTAAGTCTGTCTATATTGTAAATGTCTTTGTAAGGATTGAATAATTTACGGTTTGTGTAAGTTCTAGAGGTCGTGGTTGTATAAAACCCCAGTTGAATATGTTTTGGTTGTGATATCTATATCAGGTTATTTTCCAAACCAAGCTATGTCAGGGCTGCACCTCGTGTATGTTAAAAGGTTTTCAGGGATTCCGCTGTGTTGTGTTTCATGTAGAATATTTTATATGTAAGATTAGTATGTTTATCAGGTTCAACGTTTCAGGAGGGTCAACGGGTATCGTTAGAGGAGGACGGTGTCCGTTGGCTTCACGCCATCTTCCGGACTAAGCTAGCAGGTGGTTCGGGAGGGGGTGTGACAAAATCAATTTCAATCTAGTTTCAAATCTTGAACTTATCGTGGTTCGAAATTGGAATTTCCAAATCAATGTTTATTTGGTTTTAAATTGGAAATCATTTTCAACTTTTGTTAAATTGGAAACAAATCAGTGTCCATTTGGTTCTAAATGGGAAATCAATTTCAATTTTAATTAAATTGGGAATGTCTATGGACTTTAGTTAAATTGGAGTTCAATTTCAATTTTGGTTTACATTAAAATCTCAAAATCAATTTCAATTAGGCTTTAACATGAAATTTCTAATTTGAATTTCACATTGGTTTTAATTGACTTGAATTTGAATCAATGTCTTTAATTCACATTAGAGATCTCAATTCAGTTTCAAATTAATTTTTATTTGAAGCTTTGATTTCAATCCCATTTTGATTCTAAATTTGAATTTCCAATTTAATTTCTTTTAGGATTTTAAAAAATCAAAGTCGATTTGGTTTAATTTGGATTTCAATTCAATTTCATTTTGGTTTTAAATTGATTTCATTTCAATTGAGTTTAATTGGGAGTTTTAGAACTCAATTTCAATTTAGTGTTTATTTGAAAATTTCAAATAAAATTTTGATTTTAATTTGAATAAATTGGTTAAGTTTGGGAATTCTTGGTTGGATGTCAATTGGATCCTAATTTGATTTTAATTTAGATTTTCAAAATTGATTTCAATTGAATGTAAATTGGGTTTCTTAAATAAATTTCAAAATAGGTTTTGATTGAAAATTTTGAAGTCAATCTTAATTTGGTTAATATTTGAATTCCAATTTTTCTTCAAACGATATAAATTTGAAATACCCAAATGAATTTCAAAGTGAATTTTAATTTGGTATTTAAATTTGAACTGTTTAAATGAATCTCAAATGGGATTTAATTTGAAGTTTGGGTAAATTACCTTTTTGGTCCCTACTGTTTCAGGTCAGTTTCCAATAGGTCCCTAGGTTTCAAAATCGAACAATCAAGTCCCTCAGATTTCAGAAATAGTTCAATTTAGTCCCTCCACCGTTAATTTTTTTAACAGTGCTGACGTGGCAGTTTAACCTAATAAAATATTATTTTTTTTTCAAAATTTAATATTTAATTTAAATAATAAAATAATTAAAAAAAAGAAAAGAAAAAAAAGGATTTCCTCCCTCTCCTTCCCCCAACTCGATTCCCCCTCCCCCTTCCTTCCCTTTCCCCTTCCCCCTTCCCCTTGTCCTCCTCGCCGCCGATGATGGTCGTCACTGTCGCCATCGCCGCCGTCGTCTGCCGCGGAGGTCCAAAAGCAGTGGGACATGAGGCTCCTCCATTTTCGCCACTAGAGACAAACACGCCACCGATAGAAGCTGAAACAGCCAACCATTCGGCCGCTGCAAGGAAAAAAAAGCCCTAAAATCAACCGCCTCAAGATTCTGATCAAATTGTTGGACTTTTCGACATTAACAAGGGGAAAATCGAAGAAGAGCATTAACTGGTAAGGAAATTGGAGGAGAGGAAGCGATCGAAGTAATTAACGAAGAGAATCGCAGTGACCGATTTGAAATTGTAATGCGCGTGCACCTGCAAAACCTTGATCGATTAAGAAAAACAATAGGAAGAACGCCGATGTAAAATTGGAGTAACCCGTACCTTCAAGATCCAGTTAATCGAGTCCTGGGGATGTGGTCGAGTTCCGATTGGAAAAGCTTGAAAATGGCAGAGTCATCGTAGATCGGGTAGTCCGCCGTGGTGGAAGTGAGAAAGTGGGCGGGGAGGTGGCGACCGACGCCGAAGGAAGAAGAAGAGGAAGCGGCGGAAGAGAGACATTGAAGAGAAGGTGAAGAAGGGAGTGGGCACTGAGAAGATGAAGAAGGGGGTGGGCTCGGTTTGGAAGAAGAAAGATAAGGGGGTGGGCTCGGTTAGGAAGAAGAAAAATGAGTAGGAGCCGCCGGTGAGAATATGAAGAAAGCGGCGACGGTGATCATCGCCGGCGAGGAGGACATGGAGAAAGGGAAAGGGAAGGAAGGGGAAGGGGAAGGGGAAAGGGAGGGGAATCGGGTTGGGGGAAGGAGAGAGAGGAAATCTTTTTTTTTTTTTCTTTTCTTGTTTTTTAATTATTTTATTGTTTTAATTAAAAATTAAATTTTGAAAAAAAATTAATATTTTATTAGGTTAAACTGCCACGTCAGCACCGTTAAAAAAATTAACGGTGGAGGGACTAAATTGAACTATTTCTGAAATCTGAGGGACTTGATTGTTCGATTTTGAAACTTAGGGACCTATTGGAAACTGACCTGAAACAGTAAGGACCAAAAAGGTATTTTACCCTTGAAGTTTCAAATTGGATTTCAAGAAAAGTTTTTTTTAAGTTGATTATGGAAACTTTAGGCTAATTTTGTCTAAGAACGGGTATGTAAGCTGACCGAAAGGGAACACCCTGCCTGGAAATTAGCCAAGATATTTTTGCAATCAACTTGAATTTGATCTTAATTTAGAATTTTTGAAATCAACTTCAATTTGACTTTAAATTAAACTGAGATTTCCCATTGAATTTCAATTTGGTTTTAGTTCAAATTTCTAAATGATTTAACTTTTTTTTTCAATTGATTTCAAATTCTTTATTTTAATTTTTTTTAACTTTGAAATTTCTAATTAGTTTTTTAATTTGAAAAATAAAAATATTTTTTCCATTGAATGATGTCATACCACTCATGATTATTAGTTCACATTTTATTTTTAAAATGTGAAATAATAGATATGAGACAAAAATAGCTCATGTACAACCTATGACGGAGTTGAGATAACTTCTCAAATTCTTGAGGTGACAAATTTTCTTTTAATTAAACGAAGATTTCAACATGACAAACAATTATTGGGTATAACCCCACTCACTACATCAAAACCTTACTTTAATTTGTAAAGCTAAGGTAAGATCAAGTGGGACATTTGTTATTTGATTTTTTTCCTTCAAAATAAATGATTGTTTCATGTTATAAAAGGATAATTTTAAAATAAAATGTGGTAACCGTTTTTAAACGGTTGTTGTAGGGGTGCACCTTCCCTACACTCAAATCGACTCCCGAGCCTAATTTTTTGTTTTCAAAGACGAGTTTTTTCTTTAAAACGGGTGACCAATCACACCCCAAGATGATTAGTGGCGACTTCAAACCTTTCCTCTTGAAAGAGACCCTTAGGGAATGACGTCGGCCGCTCCGCGTCGCGATGACGTTGCGACAGCTTGGCGACTCCACTGGGGACTTTAGAGAGTCAAGCCACTTCAATTTTATTTTCTCTATTATCCTTTTATTTATTTATTTGGTCAGTTATTTATTTTATTTTGTACAATTTATTTCTGTAATTTTATTTTTTTAGATCATCATGCATTTCACACAATCACAGCTCTATACCTGGGCTATACCTTTTAGGATTAGAATCGAGGATGAAGTAGTGTCGACCTTCGAAGGGACATAATTGCCCTCACATAGGCGCACGAAAAATCCTCACTCAAGTTAGTTCATCTGTTATTTTATAACATCTGGATTAATTTGGGAGCCTTTTATCCATTAGAGTTAGAGTCTTTTTAGCCTCACTTCATTCTCATAGTTCTGAGTCATTTATTTTGTATTACCATTTTTTTGTGTGTTTTTTTTTTAAAAAAACATGGGTTAATCATGGTAATTAGGTTTCAACTCTTTCTTTTTCATGTCATCTTACCTTCCTTTTTTTTAATGCTTTTATTAAAAATTGAAGTCATCTTATCCTCGTTGTTTTGAAAAAAAAAAAACTTCTTCAAAAAATAAGGAATCTTCCTATTTTTGTTGTTGTTTTTCCCTTAAAAAAAGCTTTCTTTAAAAATATAAGTCTTTCTATTTTCACTTTTTTTTTTTTTTTTTTTTTTTTTTTTTTTTTTTTTTTTTTTTTTTTTAAATTTCAAGTATTCTTATCTCTTCCCTTTCTTTTAAGGGTTATTCTCTCTTTCTTTTGGATTTTTTTTAAAGGGAGAAGTTCTCTTCGAAATAAAAGTTTTTCCTCTTCAATTATTTTCCATCTCGTTCAATCCCTGACCATTTTTTTTATCTCATTCCCCTCAAGTCATGCATCACATTCGAAATTAGTAATGCCGACCTTCGAAGGGACATCATTGCCCTTGTGTAGGCGCATGAAAATTTTGGCTCAAGTTAATTTAATCGTTATTTTATAACATTGAATTAATTTGGGACCCTTTTCTTTTTCTAGGATTAGAATTTTAATCTCACATTATCTTAACCCCTCATGTTAATTCAATTGTTATCTTATAACATTGAAATTAATTTGGGATCCTTTGTTTCCTAGGATTAGAATTTTATTCTCCGTCACTTTTACTATTCTTTATCAAATATCTTTTTCATTATTTTCATTTTATCATTTCTTTGTAAATATTCTTGTGAAAAAAAAGGAATATTAATGTTTTTTTTTGTTAGGAAACAATAGGATCTTTTGTAAAAAAAAGAGGGAAAATTTTTTTTCTTTTATTAGGTTTTTGTTGTTTCCATTCTTTTTTTAAAAAAAAAGAAAAAAAGAAAAAAGAAAAAGGGTTCCCCTTAACTTGAGTGAATCTCTCTTTTGAAAATTTTTATTTTTCCATTTCTTTTAAGAAAGAAATTGTGGAGATAAATTTTGACCTTGAAATAAATTCTCCATATACCTTTCAGAAAAAGGAAAAATTCTTAGTTTTTTTTTCTTCTCTGCTTATAGTTTTAAGTTGCACATCTAGCACATATTTGAGTCTTAGGAGTCATGCATTTAGTTTAGGTTCATTTCATTCACGACCTTTGGGATCATATTTTTCATGATGAAGTAGTGTCGACCTTCGAGGGGATATAATTGCCCCCGTCCAGGCACATGAAAAATCTTCACTCGAGTTAATTCTTTGTTATTTTATAACATTGAAATTAATTTTTGAACCCTTAGAGGTTCAAATTTCTCACTTTATTAGGGTTAGAATAATCTTCATGTCACCCTTCATCACAATATTTTCTTCATAGACCATCATCTAGGGTTAGAACCATTCGTACAATAGAGTAGTGTCAATTTTCAATACCCTCATTCCTCATATCCACTCATTCATCATAAGTATCTCGAGTTCATCTTTAGAACAATAGTGTCATGCATTTGGATTCATGTTCACATTTGCGTACAGTTGTGACACATTGACTCTCATGCAAACACAAAGAATATCTCACTCATGTTCATGGTTAGGAGACATTTTTTCTCTTCATAAGATGCATTTAGGACTTAGTTACATTTTTCATGCATTTCAATCCACGTTTACAATTTACACATTTTCCCCATACATCATTATCTCATATTCCATGTTAAAGTCATTTTTTTTAAAAAAAATCTTCTTGCATTTTTGACTCAATAATGACATAGTATCTTCTCATGCATCAATTTTCTATTTTTTTTCACATCATTCACTTGCATTTCCTGAAAAAAAAGCTTGCATAATCCTTTTATCTTTTTTTCTAAAAGCAAATGGCTCAACAACCACATGCACTTCGTTCTTACAGACTATAAGGAAAAGACATGGAAGGACAGAATGTTGAGCAGTCTCATGAACAAGCCATGAAAATTCTTTCTCTTTTGGAGAAGGGTGAAACAGTAGCAGATGTCCCTCAACCTGACATCCTAGTCAATAATCCTGGTGACTCACTTCATTCGCACAAGTTGAAAGTATCTCTTTGTCAGCCAACTAGAGATTTCACCCAACAACGATCATCACCCAACCCTTCAGCAAGTTATCAGTTTTCATTTTTTCAGGAGGACCAATCTAGCATAAGCCGTCAAACTGAATTTGCGTTCCAGAAACCTATCCCACTGAAAGCAAATTCCAATGTTCTCAATCCTCATGATCCTGTAATTAGAAGAGCCTTGACTGGAAAAGGTAAAAAAGTTATTACCAAGAAAAGGTTGAAATGCTTGAGAAAAGATTAAATGTGATTGAAGGAACTGACATCTATGGTAATGTGGATCCTATCCAATTATGTCTGGTGTCAAAGATGTTTATTCCACCCAAATTCAAAGTACCTAAGTTTGGAAAATATGATGGGACGTCTTGTCTCAAAAGCCACCTCGTTATGTATTGCAGAAAGATGTCAGGTTATTCTCAAAATGAGAAGCTCCTCATACACTATTTCCAAGATAGTTTGATTGGTCCAACATCTCGTTGGTATATGCAATGAGGCAGTACACACATTCGTTCATGGAGGAGCTTGGCTGATTCCTTTTTGAAGCAATACATGACTCTTGATCGATTAGACTTGCAGAACATGGGGAGGAAGGAAGCAGAGAGCTTTAAAGAATATGCTCAAAGGTGGAGAGATACATTTGCATAAGTACACCCACCTTTAACTAGCAAGGAATTGACAACTATGTTTTTTACCCTTGAGTCTCCATACTATGATCGAATGATAGGAACTGCATCCACCAATCTTTCAGACATCATGATGATTGGAGAAATAATAGAATACAGGGTTAAGCATGGAAGGATATTCGATAATACAATTGAAGACGAAGAAGACTGCTCAAAGGATCAACAAGTCCAAGTAATATTTTCTACGCCAAGACTCATGCACAACTATAAAGGAAATCAGAAAAGTTCTCCTCAAAGCCATTTGCTCATTCACCTATTTTTCAACATAATCCACAACAAACAAGGTTGACTGTTTCTTACAATCATAATGGTAAGAGGTAGCTAAGGTGGAGAATGTCGATCCAATACCAGTTGCAGTTATCGAGTCATCGTCGTGCTTATTCAGGAAAAACCTATTGGTACTCATGCTTAAAATACCAACTCAATCTCTCCATACCCAAAGTAGTGTGATCCCAATATCATGGAAGAGCTTTAGACCACGCTTGAAGGAATCGAAGCATCATGTGCAAAATCGAATGAAGGCAGTTCAAGCATTAATCATTAGAGTTTGGGGCTTTTATTCACATGAGAAGAAATATTTAGTGTATCTAATAAAGTCTCTACTTCTCTTTGAATTGTCTTTAAGATTATGAAATTCAAAGATAAACAAGGGCCCATGACTCAAGAACACATGCATGAAATATGATTATCATAAGTTAGCTAAGTAGCCAAGAAGAACGTGGGCATGTGAAAATTGAGCTATTTTCTTTTGGTCAAGGTTTCATCATACATGCATTTATGCATCATTCATTTCATATGTTTTTTTTCAAAAGAAAGTGATTTTTTTTTTGGCAAACAAAAGTAAACCACATGTTTCTTCCAGAAAATTTTTAGGATCAAAGCTTACTTTGATCATTCTTGTCAGTTAAGAACTTAGTAAGAATCTTGGACAACCATAGTGAGTTTCCATTTGGAGGAAATGAAAAAAAAGAAGAAAAAAGAAGAAAGAAGAGAAAAGAAGAATGAATGCTCTCACTACTCTCACCAAGAAAAAGGGAAAGTGGTCAAGTCTCAATCATTTTTGTTGCCTTCTGAATGGTTTTCACACTCCATTGTTGCAAAACCATAGTCTCAATTAAAGGCAATTTTATCCTGACCTCCATATTTTTCATGTGTTGAAATATCATATTACCATACCTCCTCGAATAAGGTTTGAATTTTCACACTAGGGCTAATACCCCTCTTGAAGTGATGATCTAAAATTACTCACTGAAAAACCTTGAGCCTAACCCACCACACATATGATTTTGTGGTAAGCCAACATGAATTACTGATTCACCATCAAACCCTTTGCTAAACTCATCACGTATAGCTGCGGTGAATCTCCATATTTGTCTATCCACTTGAGAGCCTTTTGTTAAGCCTGTCACATCTAACCATGTGGCAAACATTTCAAAATATCCACCCAATATTACCAAGAGACCTTCAATAGTAATGAAATAGGGATTAAACTCTTATGATTTACTACTTCATAATTAAGATTTGTAGTTCTTTGAGTATTCCTATATTTCAACTTTTTTTCAATCTACACTCTTCCTACCATTTCTATCTTTTGTCTTCTCTCCTTTTATTAGAAGGTGACTCAAAGACTAAGGATGATAATCTTGAGAACTTGGACTTAGTAACTTGAGAAATTATCTCGAAGTCTCAAATTCTTTCAATGAGTTTTGCCTGAGAAATAACCCTATCATGGTACCAAGGAATATCGACAAAGAAACAACATGGAGTGATTATTGAAGTTGGCAAAGGATGACTTACACATGATTGATCTTCTATATGTGATTGCACCATATTCTGCTAGTCATGGAAAAAATATATTTTGCCTAATAAAAAGTTATGAAAAACGGGAAAAAGAAAAGAAAAAAGAAAATGAGAAAAAGAAAAGAAGAAAAAGAAATGTACAAGGCCGGGATAATTCTTAAATTGCATGATTGGGACAATCAATATAGATCAAGAGGTCACACCTCCAAACGCGATTTGAAGATTTTCTTTGTCAATCATCAACTGAGCAAGAATCATCATTGCTACACTGGGACAAAGCCATCGTCACTATACTGGGGCAAAGCCAACATTATTAAATTGGAGCAAGAACCTTCATTGCCACACTGGGGCAAAGCCATCGTCACTATACTGGGGCAAAGCCAACATTATTAAATTGGAGCAAGGGCCTTCATCACTATACTGGGACAAAGTATTCATCACTATACCGAGACAAAGCCATCGTCACTACGTGAGAGTAAATCCTTCATAACTACACTGGGCGAAACTTTCATCGTTACGCTGGGGCAAAGTCGTCATTATTAAATTGGAGCAAGAACCTTCATTGCTACACTGGGGCAAGGTCATTCAACCATTTATGCAAGTTGTTTTAGACTGGGGAAAATGCCAAGTTAAGAGAATCACACTTCTCTTACGAAGAATCTTTCAATCTCGAGCGGTTCTCCACATTCAAGAATAGAAAGCCGAATCACATTTTCATAGATGAATCACATTCAGGGAAAGAACAATCACAGTAATGAAGGTTTTTCATCAAAATCTCGAGCTGACTTAAAGAAAGAACGAGATATATGAGATGATCTCTTGAGGAGTTACTCTTTGTTCTCATGGTGATTGTCCAAAGAAATGGAGTCACCTTAGCACATATTTTCATTTGAATTATATTCTAATCATGTGAATGTTCAAAATTATGTTCAATCTCTTATTGTTCAAGAGATTTTTTATAAAGGCATTTGTGATCCATGTTTGCCTTCTTCATTCTGTTTTCTTCGAAAAAGAAACTTGGTTTCTTTCTATGTTCGACTATCATCCTCGTTTGTCTCTAAGCCAAATTCATCTTCCTGTATCCAATCTTTTTGTCCACTACAAGACTAAGGTTATGAAGCAGTTGAATCAAGTAAGATGTTTAATGCTATGAATTACCATTGATAGTTCTCTAAACTAGCACATGAGACACTTCTAAAAACCCACCATACCCGATATGATTGAGCAATCTATGATTGACATATATGTTTCCTTTTAGATGGAGCAATCTCTGATTAACATACATGATCCCTTTCAGGTGAAGGCATTCAAGAAAAAAAAAAGAGAAAAGAAACAAGATAAACAAAATGAAAGAAAAAGAAAGAAAAAGAAAGGGGAAATAACAAGTTTCCTCCAATGATGACAACAAGGTTCTCCTTTGATTCCTTTCTAAATATTGATTGATAAGAATGATGAAAGTAAGCAATGATGATCATTTTGTTAAATATAGAAAACACATTTGGTTATCTTTTCAAGCTCTTCATCGTCGTTTGCATCGCTATTTCTCACAAAAAAATTGTTTTCATACCACGGAGTTGGTGAAAAAGATCACATGAATATCATGCATACATGACACTCATTGATCTACATTTGGCATGCATATGCATCCCTACATCATGCCTTCAAAGTCGAATTTATTGACTTAACCAATTCATCATCAAGGCATAGGTCGTCATACATGGTTAGTTGCATTATCATTGCTTAGAGTGGTCAATAAGCATGTTCGAGCCATGACACTGGGGCAAAAACACTCATTTATTTCACGTAGGATATTCACATGAAAATGGTGCATCATATCTTACATTAATGTTATAGCTTGAATTTGCATATCTACACAACCTCTTTTGAGTGTGTTATCTCTCATTTCAAGATGGTTTTTTCATATGTAAAACTCTCATTTCATGCATGTAGACATGCTCCATTCATGAAAATTCTCAATACGTTCAAAGGAATCTTTTCTTTCTTATAATTAAAATCTTTTCCTTTTTGACAACTAAGTTTTGAAATAAAAACCGTTGTCTCCTTTTAAAACAAATTTCTGAAATACGAAGTCACTGTTTTAAAATCTTTTCACTTTTGACAACTAAGTTTTGAAATAAAAACCGTTGTCTCATTTTCAAACAAAATTTTGAAATACGAAGTCCCTGTTTTAAAATCTTTTCCTTTTCGGCAACTAAGTTTTGAAATAAAAACCGTTGTCTCATTTTAAAACAAATTTCTGAAATACGAAGTCCCTGTTTTAAAATCTTTTCCTTTTTGACAACTAAGTTTTGAAATAAAAACCGCTGTCTCATATTAAAACAAATTTCTGAAATACGAATTCCCTGTTCTAAAATCTTTTCCTTTTTGACAATTAAGTTTTGAAATAAAAACCGTTGTCTCCCTTTTAAAACAAATTTCTGAAATACGAAGTCCCTGTTTTAAAATCTTTTCCTTTTCGACAACTAAATTTTGAAATAAAAACCGTTGTCTCATTTTAAAACAAATTTCTGAAATACGAATTCCTTATTTTAAAATCTTTCCCTTTTTGACAACTAAGTTTTGAAATAAAAATCGTTGTCTCCCTTTTAAAACAAATTTCTGAAATACGAAGTCCCTGTTTTAAAATCTTTTCCTTTTTGACAACTTAGTTTTGAAATAAAAACCGTTGTCTCCTTTTAAAACAAATTTCTGAAATACGAAGTCCCTGTTTTAAATCTTTCTTTTTGGCAACTAAGTTTTGAAATATAAAACCGTTGTCAATTTCTGAAATATGAAATTCTTGTTCATTTTCTTTTGGTTAAATCGAACCTTGCTAGTGAGTAGAGGTCGTAGCCTAATCAGAGTTAGGTCCATTTCTATTTCGTTTGGTTAAATCGAACCCGACTATTGAGTTGAGGTCGAAGCCTGTGTCAATCCAGGTCCATTTTCAAATTTTCTCTTGGTTAAATCGAACCTGACTATTGAGTTGAGGTCGAAGCCTGTGTCAATCCAGGTTTATTTTCAATTTTTCTCTCTGTTAAATCGAACCCGACTATTCAGTTCAGGTTGAAGCCTGTGTCAATCCAGGTCCATTTTCAATTTTTCTCTCTGTTAAATCGAACCCGACTATTTAGTTGAGGTCGAAGCTTGTGTCAATCTAGGTCTGTTTTCAGTTTTTCTCTCATTTTAATCGAACCCGACTATTCAGTTGAGGTCGAATCATGTGTCAATCCAGGTCTGTTTTCAGTTTTCTTTTGGTTAAATCGAACCCTGCTAGTCAGTAGAGGTCGAAGCCTAGTAAGAGTTAGGTCCATTTCTTTTTCCTCTGGTTAAATCAAACCCTGCTAGTTAGTAGAGGTCGAAGCCTGGTCAGAGTCAGGTCCATCTCCATTTTCTTTTGGCTAAATCGAACCCTGCTAGTTAGTAGAGGTCAAAGCCTGGTCAGAGTCAAGTCCATTTCCCTATTATTGTTTATAGGTCGAAGCCTAATCAGAGTTAGGTCCATTTTCATTTCTTTTGGTTAAATCGAACCCTACTAGGTAGTAGAGGTCGAGGCATGGTCAGAGTCAGGTCTATTCCCTTTTCTTTTGGTTAAATCGAACCCTGCTAGCTAGTAGAGGTCGAAGTCTGGTCTGAGTCAGGTCCATTCCCCTTTTCTTTTGGTTAAATCGAACCCTTTTCTTGTTTAGAGGTCGAAGCCTAGTCAGAGTCAGGTTAATTTCCTATTTCACTTGGTTGGTTAAATCGAACCCTATTCTTGTTTAGAGGTCAAAGCCTGGTCAGAGTCAGGTCCATTTCCTATTTCACTTGGCTGGTTAAATCGAACCCTATTCTTGTTTAGAGGTCGAAGCCTAATCAGAGTTAGGTCCATTTTCATTTCTTTTGGTTAAATCGAACCCTACTAGATAGTAGAGGTCGAAGCCTGGTCTGAGTTAGGTCCATTCCCCTTTTCTTTTGGTTAAATCGAACCCTACTAGCTAGTAGAGGTCGAAGCCTGGTCTGAGTCAGGTCCATTCCCCTTTTCTTTTGGTTAAATCGAACCCTATTCTTGTTTAGAGGTCGAAGCCTGGTCAGAGTCATGTTCATTTCCTATTTCACTTGGTTGGTTAAATGGAACCCTATGCTTGTTTAGAGGTCGAAGCTCGATCAGAGTCAAGTCCATTTTGTTTCCTTTTGGCTAAATCGAACCTTATCTTTGATTGGAGATGAAAGTCCGGTCAAAGTAAGGTTCATTTTCCTTTTCCAATTATAGGCTATGCTTGGTTTAAGCATGAAACCCTTCCTTTTATTTTTAACTAAAAATCTTTGCCTTCCCAATACTTTGTCTTTTTCCTTTGTTTACCCTTTCAATCCTTCAAGGATACACAACGGGGGGCAAACTGTAGACACTGTATTTGGTCCGGCTTGATTTTTAGTAATAATGTTTGAATTTTTCCAATATTTGGTGGTCAATTTGTTTTTTGGTATGCCAACAAGAGCATAGCTCAATTGACATAAACTTGTACTGATAACTACAAGATCTATGGTTCGAAACCCCTTCCCCACATATTATAAAAAAAAAAAATTTGTTTTTTGGTTTTCGTTGTTTATTTTCATTTTCATTTTATTTTCTTTTTTGTTTTTATTTAATTTATTTCTTTATTTTTTTATTTTATTTTATTTATAATTTTTTTTCTTTGGTCTTCCACTTCATTCTCCTTCTCCCTCTCCCCCTCCTTCTCCCAACTTCCCACTCTCTCCCCCTCTTTCTCAACCCATTCCCCCCTTTTCCCTCAACCATTTCTCCAAGCCCTCCTATAAAATGAGAGCTTGTGGAGGAGAGTAGAAAGAAGAACAAGGTGGTGGAAAATGGGAGAACAATGAGAGAAAGTGAAGAAAGAAGGAGTGATGAAAATCTAAGAAAGAAAGGGAGAGAAAGAGGTGAAGTTTGAGAGAGAAAAGAGTGAAATTTGAGAGAGAGAGAGAGAAATTTTAATCTTTTGAAAGATCGAGTTGCTCACTGCTTCGCCGCCACCGCTCACCACATCGTCGCCGCCGCCACTCCGACGAACTCCGCCACTAATCCAATCTCGATCCGACGTCCGCCGCCACTGCGAACTCCAACAATCCGAAGAACCAGGAGTAGCTCTGACCCACATTCCAGTGAATTTCCATGGAAGAGAAAGGTAAAGAAGAGTTAAGTGGAGGAAGAAAAGAAAAAAAGAAAAGAAGAAAATCGTGGTGAAGAATGGGGAGAGAGAAAGAAAGTGAGGAAGAAGGAAGAAGATGAAATGATGGTGGGTCCCACTTATTATTATTATTTTGTTATTTATCATTTCCTTTTATTTGTTCATTGTTTCTTATCTTTATTTAGTTTTTCATTTTTTAGGAAAGAGCAAGATTTTTTTTTAAAGAAAGAGCAAGATTTTTTTTTTTAAAGAAAACAAACTGCCTTTTTACCTTTTAATTTTATGAGTTTTGTTTTATTTTATTCCAATTTGAAATTTAAAGTTGAAATTTTCAAATCAATTCCAAATTGATTTTATTATCTTTTATTGAAATTTCCAAATCATTTTCAATATGTTTATAATATGGATGTTCCAAACAAATTTCAAAATGATTTTTACTTTGGTCTTTCCAAACAAATTTCAAAATGATTTTTACTTTGGTCATTCCAAACAAAGTTCAAAATGGCCTTAACATTTTTTTTCTTCCTAAAATATATCTCAATTTGGGTTTAATTTGAAAAATTTTCAATTCAATTGACCAAATCAATTTCAATCTAGTTTCAAATCTTGAACTTATCGTGGTTCGAAATTGGAATTTCCAAATCAATGTTTATTTGATTTTAAATTGGAAATTGTTTTCAACTTTTGTTAAATTGGAAACAAATCAGTATCCATTTGGTTCTAAATGGGAAATCAATTTCAATTTTAATTAAATTGGGAATGCCTATGGACTTTAGTTAAATTGGAGTTCAATTTCAATTTTGGTTTACATTAAAATCTCAAAATCAATTTCAATTAGGCTTTAACATGAAATTTCTAATTTGAATTTCACATTGGTTTTAATTGACTTGAATTTGAATCAATGTCTTTAATCCACATTAGAGATCTCAATTCAGTTTCAAATTAATTTTTATTTGAAGCTTTGATTTCAATCCCATTTAGTTTCTAAATTTGAATTTCCAATTTAATTTCTTTTAGGATTTTAAAAAATCAAAGTCAATTTGGTTTAATTTGGATTTCAATTCAATTTCATTTTGGTTTTAAATTGATTTCATTTCAATTGAGTTTAATTGGGAGTTTTAGAACTCAATTTCAATTTAGTTTTGATTTGAGATTTTCAAATAAAATTTTGATTTTCAAAATTGATTTCAATTGAATGTAAATTGGGTTTCTTAAATAAATTTCAAAATAGGTTTTGATTGAAATTTTTGAAGTCAATCTTAATTTGGTTAATATTTGAATTCCAATTTTTCTTCAAACGATTTAAATTTGAAATACCCAAATGAATTTCAAAGTGAATTTTAATTTGGTATTTAAATTTGAACTGTTTAAATGAATCTCAAATGAGATTTAATTTGAAGTTTCAAATTGGATTTCTAGAAAAGTTTTTTAAGTTGATTATGGAAACTTTAGGCTAATTTTGTCTAAGAACGGGTATTTAAGCTGACCGAAAGGGAACACCCTGCCTGGAAATTAGCCTAGATATTTTTGCAATCAACTTGAATTTGGTCTTAATTTAGAATTTTTGAAATCAACTTCAATTTGACTTTAAATTAAACTGAGATTTCCCATTGAATTTCAATTTGGTTTTAGTTCGAATTTCTAAATGATTTAACTTTTTTTCAATTGATTTCAAATTCTTTATTTTAATTTTTTTTAACTTTGAAATTTCTAATTAGTTTTTTAATTTGAAAAATAAAAATATTTTTTCCATTGAATGGTGTCATACCACTCATGATTATTAGTTCACATTTTATTTTTAAAATGTGAAATAATAGATATGAGACAAAAATAGCTCATGTACAACTTATGACGGAGTTGAGATAACTTCTCAAATTCTTGAGGTGACAAATTTTCTTTTAATTAAAAGAAGATTTCAACATGACAAATAATTATTGGGTATAATCCCACTCACTACATCAAAACCTTACTTTAATTTGTAAAGCTTAGGTAAGATCAAGTGGGACATTTGTTATTTGTCTTTTTTTCCTTCAAAATAAAGGATCGTTTCATGTTATAAAAGGATAATTTTAAAATAAAATGTGATAACCGTTTTTAAACGGGTGTTGTAGGGGTGCTAACACCTTCCCTACACTCAATCAACTCCCAAGCCTAATTTTTGATTTTCAAAGACGGGTTTTTTTCTTTAAAATAGGTGACCAATCACACCCCAAGATGATTGGTGGCTACTCCAAACCTCTCCTCTCGAAGGAGACCCTTAGGGAATGACGTTGGCCGCTCCGCGTCGCGATGACGTTGCGACAGTCTTCATTAACATCAATTTTGCATAAAAAGAACTGATTTATACCATTATATTCGACTGCATATTTTTTTTTGTTTTTTAAAACTTTAACTATATATTTTTCGTACGATTTTATATATGAATCATCTTATGTATATTATATTTAATATACCGTATATATATATATATATATATATATATATATATATATATGACGCTAATTTATAAAAAAATTGAGCAATATATTTTCATACGACTTGATATATGATTCATTTATTTGCTTATTAGGTTCAATCATTATATATAAGTTAGCAATTTATTTTCATACGATTTGATATATAATATAATGTATATTGTAATTAATATATCGTATATATATAACGCTAATTTATAATTGAATATTCATATTGAACCTAAGAAGCACATCAATGAGAATTGTCAAAAATACATGTATATATATTCAATATAATGACTGAATCTGATAAGCAAATAAATGTGAAATTTCAAAACCCATGTAGTCATAAATTAACAAAAAAAGTTCAGACCATTATCAATTTAACTTAATGGTCTTCAACATCCATATTCACTAATCCAAAAAATCCCAAAACAAAGTCAAAAGTCTTAAATATCAATCCATCACAAAATGAAGTCTAAAAAAATAAAATATTAAAAAAACATAGTTTAGTTATCTTCAAAGTTGCAATCATGGTTGAGAAAGCAGATTAAAATTGGGTGCATTGAAATCTTGTGTTGTTAGGATTTTGTCTGTCTTTGGCCTTTTCTTTTCTTCAGCAGACCCAAACTTCGATGTGAAGGGAGACTTCATTAGTTTCGATGGTATGATCTTTCTTCGTTCCCTCCTTAAAAAAATCTGACTGTCTGCAAACGGTCCAGTACCTTTCAACTGCATTTGAAAAGTACAATATAAACATTCGTATATTTCATATATAATCATGTTTTTTAAATTACGAAAAATCACATATACTTACAGCATGACAATATGCCCCATCAAACACATTTTCTTTACTTTTCTTCATAACATTTTTTCCCTACATCGCACATCATCATTTAATAAATAATAAATCCATATTAAATCAAAAAAGAATGAAACAAACATTTTCAATTTCAACCTCGTACCTTACGAATATTCGTGATTGCAGCTTTTTCAATTTTTTCTACTTCCACTAAGAAGCAATTATATTACTGACAATATCTTCATCTTCTTCTTCCATCGTGTCATCCTATATTACAAACATTAGATATATAAAAAAATTACCAAGTATACAAAGGTTTATATTCAGCTCTAATATACGTACCTTTTTGTTCTTTCCATCTCCTTCACTTTCAATGTTTCCATCTTTTTGCCCTCCTGCATTATCTTCACTCCTATTTTCATTCTCACCCCTATTTCCAACATCTCCACCCCTGTTGTCGCCTTCGTTATCGTCATCATTCTCATTGTTGTCAGCATAATGCCCCCCGATTGCTTGGTGGCCAACATTTTCTTCATTTTAGCAATTTCACGGAAAAACATGGACATTTTCATATTCAATTCCTCAAAGCTTGTAAGAATCATGTCCTTAACGTCTTCCAAGTTTGTGGGCTCATCCGTGTCCATTTCTTTTGAGTGCGATGTAGATACATGCGCATGTCGTGGCTCTTGTATTTGCTGAATTGATGACGTTCTTTTATCGACAACATTCTCATCAAGCATCTCATATATTTGAAACTGAAAATAATAAAACATACATTATATAATAAATATGAGTATATTTGATATATACTGTAAGTGTACTATATAATATAACTTACATTTTTGTGTTCAAAGACCTTCATGGCCAAGTCTTTCCATTCTGGATTGTACGTCCGCCACCCAGTTGTTCATCTTCGGCATCCCATTTGAAATTTTTTGTGCACAAACTATTGTTGGTCCAGAAAGCATAGGTATGTATTCATACGCCCACAAAAGTAATGCATGTGGGAATCCAACAATCCCAACCACCAATGCATCGGAATTCTTTATAGCATTTTTTATTGAGTTGATGGTGGTGGTATATGCTATCCTACCCCAATGGTACTTTTCAAATTGTTCTTCATCATCAAGCAGTGTGATATGATCTAGTTCTACCCATGTGCTTACTTGTTTTCCCAACAAGAAATTTGATAGGAAATATAACTTGACCAACCTCATCTTGTCCTTCTTTTTCACTCCATCTATTTTCATGAAAAGATAAAAAACAATTGATCTCTTTATCGATTTTTCAGCATCGAAATACTTTTTAAGAAATCTACCTGGCAGTTTCTTCATATCCATTTCTGGGAAATCACCACAGTTCAGTCCTGTTATTTTTTCAAAATCCTTCATACAGAACTTTACAACTTTTCCCTCAAAGTTAAACCACGTTCATCCCCCTTTGTTAGGCTACACTACCTCCTGATCATATGGTATAGAAGTTGGCTGGGAAACTTATTTATTTGGAAGTCAAGAAATGTTCCAAAACAACTGTTCCTAAATCTGTCCAAGTGTTTTTTACTTAACTTATCCTTAATGTTTGTTATAACTTCATATCTTGAATAAATGTTAAGTTTTTGAACACTACACCATTTTTCACGTGGTAGCAACAAAGGTGCAGCCTGTTTTAATATAATAGCTTCATCAGGCAAGGATTAAAAAAATATATATACATATAATATATTCTATAAATCACATAACATGTACACACTATACCGATTCATATACAATATATGTTTACAACATACAACAGTACACATAATACCCAAATATTCTATTGTATATATAAAGTTCCCTTATAATAATTCATTCAATTTATCTTTTTAAAAGTTATCTCATACAAATCCTCTCTGTTAATTCCAAACACCGATTCTCTTGAGAATCGTTCCATCTTGATCGCCTTATTTCGGTCCATCTAATTAAAACAACAAACAATGAATCAACATATTTGAAAAAAACTATGATGTTTTCTTTCCAGTAAGTTATTATACCTTTCTCTTCTTTGTTTGTCGAACATCTGATTTTTCTTTCCTTTATCTGTCTGTTTTTTTCCCCAGAATTCGTCTTCCTTGTAATCTGAAAATTAATGCAACACCGATCATCGTTGCTGAACTAAAAATTCATTTTTGAAACTAAATATACATTTTCATATAAAATACTTACTCTTTTAGAGGATGTTGCCTCTGTGGTTTTCTTCACTTTTGATTTCTGTAAATAAATAAAAAGATTATTATATGTTCATTGATAGAAACATAATTCAATTATATTGAAAATATACCTTAACAACTTCTTTCGTCCTTTTTCTTTTTCCCCTCCCAACTACTTCTCTAGCTGTTGTATTGTCCAGGGCAATAACATATTCCTGCAATCATCAAATGTTAATATCCATATATACATATTAGTATTTGAAATATATTCTTTTAAAATATCACACATGTTAGCATATATATTCACCTTCGATTCATTTTCTTTAACATCCACATTTCCCGCATCACGAGTTTCATTTTGTTCCTCAGAATGAGTCTCCTGGTTCGATTTTACCATTTAGTGTAATAACACACTCACCCAAACACACACCCTATATATATATAAATATACACACACATATATATATATATATATATATATATATAATTAAATGTATTATACCTCTTGAATTCCACCAATCTCATATTCGTCCAGGTCATTTCTGTCTTCGTCATTCTTATCATCCAGATTTCCCTGCATATTTGTCGTTGTTTAGTATGCAAATAATATACATTCCCATATTCTTTTGAGTTCTATATCGAATATACCTCTTTATTTTTCTATGTTGCATCGTTTCCCTCGTCTTTACCATGTTTATCTTCTTCTGTTGCAACGTGAACATCATGTTCTTCCTGGTCATCCACGTTACTGCCTTGACTAGCTAAATTCTGTTGCTCAAAATGAGTCCCCTGCAACCATTTTCCAATCAGATATCCGCATATTATATATACATACATATATATATATATATATATATATATTATTTTTTCTGTGTCAATAATGTATATTAAAATATACCCCTTGATTTTCTTTCTCCTGCTCATTTGCGACCTCATGATCCAAAACCTCTTCCTCCTCATGTTCTCCCTGCAATAATTTTTAATTTTTATATTAGTGTTTGTATTATACAACAATGTCGCATAAAATTGTTATACCTCTTCAGCAGTATTCATTGTCTTTTCCCCAAAGCAATATCCATATGGAACTATTTGACTGTTTGCTAAATGAGCAAATGGGTCTATAATCTTGATTGGTATAGGTTTTGCTTGTTTATCATCCTCGTCATCACTTCTACGTGTTGGAGGACGAATCTCAGAAGCCATATCCCCAAACAACTGATCGAAGAACGATGAGTTTGTTGGTACACCAAGGTTGGTTGATCTATCAACTTCGTCCTGATAATATATTAATATGTAAGTTTATTTCACATAGATTTAATATTCCATTTCAACATGTTTATTACATACCTCGGAATCTATATCGATAACGTCATTTTCATTCCGTTTCCTTGTACGCAATCCGCTACCACTACCCAATATTCTTTGACATCTACGTCTATTATCATTGTTTGCAGTTTTTTTTAACTCTAGCCATAACCTATTATATATCATTCATATACACCAGGATATAATGCACACATATGCGAGAACAAACTCAGAAATGATATAATTTTTTCAACAGGGAGTATATAATATATACATTTATGTCTAACCCATTCTTTCATATGAGTTTCTTAATTCATACAGTCGTATTCGAGAGTTTCTAAACAGTATAATATACATGCCACTCATACCGTCGTATTAATCCCAACAAACGTTTGACATAAAGTCGTAAAACAAATACATGTAAATCATGTAAAATCTCAAAATACCTAAACGCATTGTCAATTTAACTAAAACTTTAACATGGAAAAAACTTGAAAATGGTTAAAAAGTCTTAAACAGGGAGAAAATCAAAGGATTTTTCATTCTGTTAACCGTTTTAAATTTTTCTAGGGTTCTTCGTTTCAGATTTTTAATTTTTTCAAGAAAAAACCCTACCGAAACCCATATAAACCAGTGGTTAAATGGAAGAAACTAAAGAACTAATGGAAGAAACTACATGATATTCAACTTAATATACTTCTCTGTTGTCGATCAGGCTTTTTTCCGCCACCGTCTATGTCTGAAACGGTCGAGAAAATCCAAAAAAAATGATCTGAAAATCCTCGCGAATTGGAATTAAGAACCCTTTGGGTATTTGAACCCTTAATTCACCAAAGCTAAAACCCTAAAATCTATTCGATTTCAATCCCAAGGGAAGAATTAGATAAAGATTACCTTGATGATCGAAGACCAAGAGGTAAGGAGAACTAATTCCTCACTCAAGGTTTGAACACTCCACAAGCAAGTTGATCAGACCTACCTGAATGTTCATGCTTGCAACTCTGAATTCAAGAATTGCAAAGTGGGTGATGAGGCCCAGTCATCCTGAAAAACGCAAAGGCTAAAAACTCAATTCATCGTAAAAACCCCCGTACAAACCTAATGGCCAAGCTTTAAATAGCTTCCCAAAACCCTAACTACAGGCCACATCATTGATCATAACAAAATGACATAAAAACCCCTACTAATAAGTCATAAAAAAGGACAACATTGAAAAAATAATAAAATTACATCAAATTATTAAGGCCCCGTTTGATAACCATTTGGTTTTTGGTTTTTGGTTTTTGAAAATTATGCTTGTTTCTTCCCAATTTCCTTACATGGTTTTCATCTTTGTTAAGGACACTTTTGAATTCTTAGCCAAATTCTAAAAACAAAAACAAGTTTTTGAAAACCACTTTTTTTAGTTTTCCAAATTTGACTTGGTTTTTGAAAACAAGGGAAAGATGTAGACAACAAAACAAAGAAATTTGAGTGTAAAAGTAGTGTTTGTAGGCTTAATTTTCAAAAACAAAAAACTAAAAACGAAATGGTTATCAAACGGGGCCTAAGTTACATATAAATAATAATTTAATGTGTCTTTGGCGGTTCATATAAAAAAATCTTTGCAGTTTTTTTCCACCGGCGAGAGAGAGATGAGTGCGAATTGAAGGAACGTTTTTTTCCTCTTTTGTCGAGCGTGAAATGATGGTATGTTTTTTAATTTGAAATTAATACAATCGTTCGGTTTCCATGTAAGGATATTTTCTCTCCCATTTTTCGTGCGTAAAACGGGAGACTGTTTTTTAGGGCAATAACGTAAAAGGGCCTTAACATTTGTGTAAATTATAGGGAAGTTGTCCAGATTTGATTATATGACCTACAATTTGGGCTATATGTGTAGTTATCTCAAAGATATATGAGTATCATACTTTTGGTTTTGGGCCCTAATTTGTCTAACTTAAATTTATTTAGACAAATTTTATGGAATAATTTGAGGACTTTATTTTTCCCATTATTCTTAAATTATGCAATATTGTTAATTATGGAAAATAATTTATCTTTCTTTTCATGAGATAATGATTAACAATAACTAAGTGTTAAATTATGCATAATTGTTTGTGTTATAGGTAATTTTGGACCACCATGGTGTACAATGAGCTGACGAGGACAACCGGGCGGAGAGAGGACCAGGAGACGACCCAGAGGAAGACTGGACCAACGTGGCCCGACCCGTACGGTCGGCCCGCTTGCGCGGGCCGAGTCCGTTTGCCTCCGCTCGGTCCCTCATGCTTCTGGCCGCCCGGTTTTGCCTGGTTTGTCCCGAAACGCCTTCGAATTCCTAAAAACCCTAGGAGCATGAGCAGGTATTTATACCCCTCTTCGCCACTAAAGAAGGGGACCCGAACTCTCTCCTCTTACTCTCTTGCTCTCCTCTTCCGTTTTCTGACTTAAGCATCGGAGGCGGTGTGGCTAGCACCACACCGGTGTGCAGGTTTACTCTTTTGTAGGCCACGTCTTCCCCCGCTCTCAAACAAATTCACTGTCGATTATCACGTGGAGCGAAGGTAATTTACCTAGCAAAATTTGATCATCAACAGTTGGCGCCATCTGTGGGGAAGAAAACTTGCCAAATCTGCATATCGGTCACTCCATGAGTAAGGGGATGGAGAAGAGAAATCTAGACATAAACACAGAGAATTCGGATGGTGACCGCCACCAGCAGAGGTCACGGGAAGAAGGCCGAGATCAGCCTCGGACTGAATCTCCTCGTCCTCGGTCTCCACTGCCCTCATCCCGAGAGAAGCAAGCTGATCTCAAAATTGCTGCTCTCGAAAACAAAGTAAGTGCGATGGATCAAAATTTGTCCAGGATACTTCGCATCCTAGATAAACCTGGTCCTAGCACTAAAACCCATGATGAGAGGTTGGTTAGGGATCCGAGGAAGGGGAAGGAGCCCATGGAGCACACTGCAGAATCAGAGACGGGATCGAAGAGAAAGAAGACTGACAGCATGACCAGCAAGATCAGTGGGCTGAAACCTACTGATCATACGATTTTGAGGAGCCCAGAGTCAAGCACACTTAAAGGACGTGACTACATAATTTCTACCCCAAGCTACGGTCATACTAAGACAGACCTGAGGAATCTGATCAAGGAGAAGCGCAGAAGTACCAAAACTACCGAGTCCGAGGCCAGAGCTGCCGAAGCTGAAGCCAGGGCTGTCGAGGCCGAGGCCAGAGCAGCCGAGGCAGAGGCTAGGTTGGCCGAGGCCGAGGCCAAGAAAGACAATCCCCCTTGGAAGACCCAGCTTCTAAACACACTAAAGGAGCTTGGAAATCCACAGGGATACCTGCAGAAGTTAAAGGACTCAGGAGCACAAGACTTGGAAGAATTGATAGACCAAGTTGACCCGCCCTTCACAGAAGAAGTCATGAAAGCTGAAGTCCAATCCTGACAACAGAGACAAGAGCCAGTATTGTCTCTTTCATCGAGACCATGGACATTCAACCAGGAATTGCATTCAGCTAAAGGACGAGATTGAAGTGCTGATTCGAAACGGATACCTGAAGGAGTTCACCACTAAGGCCGAGGCAGACCAGAGGTAGCCGAGGTCGACCAGAGACGATCCAGGCAAAGACAAGGGTGGACCTCAACTGGAAATTCATTGAGGACCAAAACAGACTCCCCTATGGCCGAGGCCGAGGCCGAGCCCTACCACACTTCATGCCAGGGTCAAAGACAACATTCTGGAGAACACACTAAGCCTTAGCTTAGGGAATTCTAGTTTTCTTTATTCTGCTGCACTTATCATGTAATCAAAGCATTGTCGCTCACTTTATTTTTGGTAGGTAGGAGTAGACTTTCCCCTTTTGCTCTGCCATTTAAGTGTAAACATTACCATTAATGGTAGGACCTAGATTTTCCCCTTTCAAGGCTTAGAGTGTGTTCCAAGGAATGTATGAAGACAACATGCGAGCCTAGGCTTTTCAGCTTAGTGCCCACGCCCAAACATGCGAGCCTAAGCTTTTCAGCGTAGTGCCCATGCTCAAACATGCGAGCCTATAGTGCCCACGCTTCATGCGAGCCTATAGTGCCCACGCCTACGCCCACGCTTCATGCGAGCCTATAGTGCCCACGCCTACATGCGAGCCTATAGAGCCCACGCTTCATGCGAGCCTATAGTGCCCACGCCTCCATGCGAGCCTATAGTGTCCACGCTTCATGCAAGCCTATAGTGCCCACGCCTCCATGCGAGCCTATAGTGCCCACGCTTCATGCGAGCCTATAGTGCCCACGCCTACATGCGAGCCTATAGAGCCCACACTTCATGCGAGCCTATAGTGCCCACGCCTACATGCGAGCCTAAGCTTTTCACCTTAGTGCCCACGCTTGCTTGCGAGCCTAGGCTTTTCAGCTTAGTGCCCACGCTTCTCATGCGAGCCTAGGCTTCCACGCTTAGAGCCCACGCCACTGCTCACGAGCCTGGACTACCGAGTCTACCTCACCTCAGAGCTCAAACACTTGCTCAAGCACTTCATGTAAGTCAAGCTCACCTGGCGGAGGCCAAGACCGAGCACCTCTTGCCAAAACCGAGCGCCTCTTGCCAAGGCCGAGCACAAACTTTAAAGGTATTCTCCTACTTACTCAACTATACTTTATGTTTTAATAAAGTTTTACTTGAGATTGGGGCCTGCAAAGGGGATATGCACTCCCTATTAAACAAAAAGCAAGTAACAGGGGATATGCACTCCCTATTAAACAAAAGGAACACTAGCTTAGCATATCTAGCCAATGACTACATGTTCTAGCCTGTTATTTCATTATTTTCCTACAAGGACTAATATATGGATGCAGGGAGCTAAGTTTCAGGCCAACAGGGGCATGAGGCCGAGGCTGAGCCTAGCCTCTTCCCTCATTCTTCTTTTGCAGAAATTAACTTTTTGATGCAGGATCGTGAGATCTTCCATTTTTCCTACATTTTACTTGTGGATAAGCCCTGGATCCGGACGCACTCCGAATGACCAAGTACGGGGGTTTCGCTAAGCAAAATTGGAAAAATGCTCGGCCTCATCCCGAGGCCGAGGCTGACCAGACAAGCTAAAAGGGAGATCGCTGTGCTCGGCCTCTTCCCGAGGCCGACCAGCACCACTGTTGTAATCCCTCACCTCTTTCATCTCCATTTCACCTAACCCCTATTCAGGGAGCGTCTATTTCTATCCTATTTTGCAGGATGACAACAAAGCTGCACATAAGTCAGCACAGACCAAGGTCATTACTCTTAAATCGGGCTTAAGGAGCTCAACCTATAGCAATAAGTCACCCTGAATCCCAATTCAAGAGTGAGGGCTCAATGTTATAGGTAATTTTGGACCACCATGGTGTACAAGGAGCTGACGAGGACAACCGAGTGGAGAGAGGACCAGGAGACGGCCCAGAGGAAGATCGGACCAACGGGCCTGGCCAACGTGGCCCGACCCGTACGGTCGGCCTCGGCCAAGCGGGCCGAGTCCGTTTGCCTCCGCTCGGTCCTCCTGCTTCTGGCCGCCCCGGTTCCGCCTGGTTTGTCCCGAAACGCCTTCGAATTCCTAAAAACCCTAGGAGCATGAGCATGTATTTATACCCCTCTTCGCCACTGAAGAAGGGGACCCGAACTCTCGACTCTCTCCTCTTACTCTCTTGCTATCCTCTTCCGTTTTCTGACTTAAGCATCGGAGGCGGTGTGGCTAGCACCACACCGGTGTGCAGGTTTACTCTTTTGCAGGCCACGTCTTCCCCCGCTCTCAAACAAATTCACTGTCGATTATCACGTGGAGCGAAGGTAATTTACCTAGCGAAATTTGATCATCAACAGTTTGGTAGCTTTTAATAATATTAATTGATGATGCATGTTGCCAAATTAGCCTCTGTTATCTATATAATTAATATTATTTAAGTTATCAAATGTTAGTAAATTTGTTATTTTTGCTTTTTGATAATAACCCAAAGGTAATTATCAATTTGGCCAAATAAAATATTGCTTGTGGTGATAAATATAGATAGCATTTAGTTATGCCATGTGGGTACTAGTCGACCCAAAGGAAAACTCTTACTTGACAGGACTCATTATTTATGTTTAATCACTACTTTCAAGAGTACTGCTTGCAAGTTAATAGTCGGCCCAAAGGAAGGTTGTTAATGTTGTGTTTGGTATCTTGTTTGTCCTCATAAAGCTTTATTATTAGTATTATTGCTAATATTGTCCTTTGTTCAAATTAAAATTCAGCTGCTATGACTACTATGACTAATATTCCTGCTCAGTTGGGTCAACTTCCCACGCTGACAGGTGCAAACTATAAGTCTTGGAGAGAATGTGTCGAGATAACCTTGGGTTGTATGGATCTCGATCTTGCGCTTCGGCAAGACAAACCTATTTCTACCTCTCAGGAGCCTAATGAGGCTAAGATAGAAAAATGGGAAAAGTCTAATCGCATGTGTTTGATGATGATAAAACACTCTATTCCAGAGGCCTTTCAGAGTTCTGTTTTGGAAACTGTTGATGCTCAAAGTTTTCTTCACGAACTAGAGCTATGATATCATAGGAGTGACAAAGCCGAGATTGGTAGTCTGTTGGATCGACTTGTCACTATGCAATACAATGGTAAAGGAAATATCAGGGAATTCATATTAAGAATGACTAATGTTGCAACAAAATTGAAGGCCCTTAAATTGGATGTCTCTGAAGACATCCTAGTGCATTTAATTTTAAATTCTCTTCCTGTGCAATACAGTCAATTTAGGGTGAGTTATAACATTCAGAAGGAAAAATGGACCCTGAATGAACTGATTGCTCATTGTGATCAAGAGGAAGAAAGACTTCAGCGTGAAAAACTTGAAAGTGCACATGTTGCATCTTCTTCATCAGGACTAAAGAGGAAGAATCGCAAAACACCTGTGGTGCCTTCAAAGTCAAAAAAATTTAAGAAACAAGGATCTGGTCCCACTTGCTTCTTCTGCAGGAAGGCGGGACATCTGAAAAACGATTGTCAAAAGTATCACGCTTGGCGTGTCAAGAAGGGTATGCTTCTCTCTCTTGTCTGTTCTGAAATTAATTTAGCTTCAGTACCTCTGCATACTTGGTGGGTAGATTCTGGTGCTACTACTCATGTTAGTATGACTATGCAGGGCTGCCTGTGGAGCCGAAAGACGTTTGATGGTGAACTTCACATCTATGTGGGGAATGGAGATATGGAAAAAGTTGATGCTATCAGTCACTTTAAATTATTTTTTGAGACCGGATTTTGTATAGACTTATGTGAAACTTTTGTTGTATCATCTTTTAGACGTAATCTTGTTTCTGTTTCCAGATTGAACAAATCTGGTTACACTTGTACATTCGGAGATAATAAAGTGCAATTGGTACTGGATCCTTAGTAGATAACTTATATATGTTAGATACTAAAGAACCTGGTCATCAAACCTTGCACATTTCTGCTTTTGGAACTAAGCGTAAATTAAATGATAATTCTGCTTTATTATGGCACAAGCGTTTAGGCCACATCTCCAAACAAAGGATAGAATGTCTTGTGTCTGACGAAATTTTGGATCCTCTTGATATGACTGATTTTCAAATTTGTGTTAATTGTATTAAGGGGAAACAAACAGACAAAAGAAAGTTAGGTACAAATTGAGCTATAGAAGTCTTAGAACTGATGCATATAGATATTTGTGGTCCTTTCCCTATAGCTTCATGGAATGGAAAACACTATTTTATCACGTTCATCGATGACTTTTCTCGATATTGTTATTTGTACTTAATTCACGAGAAATCTCAAGCACCGGACATGTTTAAGTTTTTTAAAGCTGAAGTTGAGCTTCAACTTAATAAAACTATTAAAGCTATCAAATTTGACTGTGGTGGTGAATATTACGGTCAATATGATGGATCAGGGAAACAACGTCCAGGGCCTTTTGCTCTTTACCTCAAAGATTGTGGCATTGTTCCACAATATACCATGCCCGGTAAACCAAGCATGAATGGTGTGGCAAAAAGACGAAACAGAACACTTCAGGATATAGTCAGAAGTATGATGAGTCATTCTTCATTACCTGAATCTCTTTGGGGAGAGGCCACAAAGACCGCCATTTACATACTCAATCGAGTACCTAGCAAAGTAGTAGCTAAAACCCCTTATGAGCTATGGACTGGTAAAAGACCCAGTATAAGGCATTTACATATTTGGGGTTGTCCAGCTGAGGCTAAACCTTATTGACCTCATGAGAAAAAGCTGGATTCAAGAACACTTAGTTGCTACTTTGTTGGATATGCTGAACGTTCTCGGGGTTTCAAGTTTTTTGATCCCACCTCTCGATCTTTTTTAGAGATGGGAACTGCCAGATTTCTTGAAGATGTTGAGTTTGTAGGGGGAGATAAGGTTAGAAATGTAGATTTTGAAGAAGTACCTAGTACTATGGGCAATGGACAGGTTATTATACCTCCCATTATAGTGCCCATGGACTCAGAATACATTCATTAGGATTCAGAATTTACATCTGATAATGTTCCTCTTCAAGACAACATGGAAATATTACTTCCTGAAGTGCAAACTCATCCTATTCAAGAGATATCTGATGTGCCATTGAGAAGATCCACTAGAGAAAGAAGAAGTGCAATCTCTAATGATTATGTGGTATTTCTTCAAGAACATGAGGAAGGCATTGGTCTGATGGAAGATGATCCTATTAATCTTCAACAAGCAATGCGAAGTTCAAATTCTGAAAAATGGATTGTAGCTATGCAAGATGAGATGAAGTCAATGAAAGACAATGATGTTTGGGATCTAGTAGAATTGCCCGTTGGTAAGAAACCTATTGGTTGTAAATGGATCTTTAAAACCAAGAAGGATTCTAAAGGCAAGATCGAAAGATATAAAACACGTCTTGTTGCTAAAGGCTTTACTCAGAAAGAAGGCATAGACTACAAAGAGACTTTTTCTCCAGTTTCATCAAAAGACTCTTTCAGAATTGTTATGGCACTTGTAGCTCACTTCGATTTAGAGCTACATCAGATGGATGTTAAAACAACGTTTCTTAATGGTGACATTGAAGAAACTATTTAAATGATACAACCAGAATACTTTGAGTCTAAAAATCCAAAGTCTATGGTATGTAAACTTAAGAAATCCATCTATGGTCTTAAGCAGGCATCCCGTCAGTGGTACCGTAAGTTTCATGAAGTTATTATCTCATCTGGTTTTGATGTTAATAAAGTTGATGATTGCGTGTATCATAAGTTCAGTGGGAGAAAGTTTATCTTTCTGGTGTTATATGTTGATGATATTCTACTCGCTAGTAATGACATAGCCTTTTTGCATTCTACCAAGACCTTTCTATCGAAGCATTTTGAAATGAAAGATCTTGGGACTGCATCTTTTGTATTAGGTATCCAAATACTGCGAGACCGATCTCAAGGTATTTTGGGTTTATCATAAAAGAACTATATTGATAAGGTATTGAGTAGATTTGGAATGTCAAATTGTGCATCTGGAGAAACACCTGTTGCTAAAGGAGACAAGTTTAGTCTTGAGCCATGTCCTAAAATTGACTTAGAGAGGAAAGAGATGCAAAAGATTCCCTATTCTTCAATTGTTGGAAGTCTAATGTATGCTCAAGTTTGCACTCGCCCTGATATAGCCTTTGTAGTGGGAATTTTGGGCAGATACTTAAGTGATCCTGGGATATCTCACTGGAAAGCAACGAAACGTGTTATGCGATATTTACAGAGAACAAAGGACTACATGCTTCCTTATCGGAGATCAGATAATCTTGAGATCATTGGGTATTCTGACTCTGATTTTGCTGGATGTCAAGATAGCAGACGATCTATGTTAGGATATTTATATATGATGGCCAGAGGAGCTATATCTTGGAAAAGTGCCAAGCAAACACTTGTAACTTTTTCGACTATGGCTGCAGAGTTCATTGCCTGCTATGAAGCATCCAATCATGGTTTGTGGCTCAGAAACTTTGCCACAGGATTACAAATTATGAGTGATATTGAGAAGCCACTCAAAATTTTCTGTGACAATAAATCAGCAGTCTTGTATTCTTATAACAACAGAAGTTCGACAAAGAGCAAGTTTATCGACATAAAGTTTCTTGTTGTCAAAGAAAGAGTACAAGACAGATTGATTACCATAGAACATATAGGAACCAATAATAATCTAGCAGATCCACTTACCAAAGGATTGACACCTAAGGTCTTTTTAGAGTATACTGCTCATATGGGTGTAAATGCATTTGATGATACCTTGGTTAAGTGGGAGTGATTTTCCTATAGTGTTTTATGTTTTGTACACTTGTACAGTTTTATATTTTCTGCAGAATAAAGATGTTATATATTTTGTTTCTGAGCATTTATTATAAATATATGGTATTGTATCCATTTTGGATCTCATAAAGTTTGACCAGTTGAAGATAGACATGTAAGGTCACTTAACGTGCAATCTTCATGCCACTTACCATACTCAAGCTATGTCGTTAAATGTAATGGTAATGTGATTAAGGAAGGTTTAGCTACATAAATTATGGTAGCGAAAGCCGCCTTGATCCTTTACTATTACAGGAAATGGACGAGATTGCTCTAAAGGAAAGTCTAATGACAAATAGCCTAAAGTTGCGCACTAAGGTTATGATAATATATTTTACAGAATTGATATGTAGTCCAAGTGGGAGATTGTTGGAATATTTTATATATTCTAATAATCAATTTGTGGACAACATATTAATATAATATACTTATATTATTTGGCTATTTAATGGGTCGATTAAAGTGATATATGGTTAATTAGACCCATGGACTTTTATGGAGTGTGGAATTTTATTAGGTGGATACCCAATAACTCTTACTAGGCTTAATGGGGGTTCAGTGAAGAGTTTATAAATAGGATGCAAGGGTTATGGTCTCCGATATACTAAACATATTCAGTTCTCCTGTTTCCCATATGACTGAGAGAATTCTAGAACTCTGGTGTGTTTAGTTGAGGAAGATCTTTCCTGAAGAGCTGAATTGCTGCCAAACTTAGTTTGCTGAAACAACATCAATGGATCTAGGTTTGATTGTTCTTAGTTTTGTTCTTGATTCTGAAAACTCAATATACATGATTTTGGTGTTATTGCTTTTATACAGCAATTTAGTTAACATACCAGGTTTAAAGAACGCTGATAGTCCAAAATCAATTACCTTCGATGGTGCATTTTCCTTCTTGTTTTCGAACAAAAAGTTCTTGGGTTTTAGGTACCGATCCATAACACTGTGCTACCGCCACGCTTAAGAGAGAAAGGAAAATATCTAGAATACACAGATCGCGAAGGAGCAAAGCAAGGAAGAAGGAAAGCAGAGATCTAGAGAAAAATCAAAGAAATTGGGGAGAGAGAGAGGAAGAGCTACCCACGAAGGTAGAGCTGCTACTGCCGCCACGCTTCACCACCCCTCCCAACAACGTGGCCTTCGGGCTCCGGCGAACTGTTACCCACGAAGGTAAAGCTGCAGCATCAATGAGAGTGAGAGAGGAGGATTCGATGAGAGTGAGAGAGAATAGGTGAAACTTGATGATACCTAAGGCTTGAATGAAGAGAGAAAGAAAGAGGAAAGTAAAAAGGGACTTTCAAAACCGCAATTAAAGACCAACATTGTAACTTGATTATTTTTTTTTTAAATTTTCGGGTGTTTTAATTTGTCCGTCATTGTTTGTTGGTGTTTTTTTTTCTGACCGTCATTATAAGCTTATTCTGTAGTAGTGAACTATTCAACATTTCTCTCAACGGACACTTCAAACTCGAAGAGTCATGTCCCATCATTGAAGGGCAAAATGAGAATTTATTAAAAATGTAAGGGCATAATAGGTATATATAGTATAGATATATATTAAAAAAAATATGGATGAGGAAAAGTTTTTTTTTTTAGGAAATGTGGAAAAGAATTTTTTTGGACACTTTTTTCTTAAGAAGTAGAAATGCATTTTATTATATAAGTTGAACAAATACGAGAAGAAATATACTTGCCATGGTAACTAACCAAAAAGGAAATTTCGACAACCACAAGGTTGACATACCGTTGTCCAATGCCTCTCTAGCCAATCTATCAGCTCTTCTATTTCTTGTTGGGTTTTATGCCCTAAAACTCGTAGATAGTAAAATGTAACATTTGACTTTCTTCAATGAAGTATTATTTCTATATTTGTTTTGCCTAAATATAACCACAAATCCAATAAACTAAGAACCCATGGCTATATTATTATGTATACTTGAAGTTTATGTGTGACATAAGTATGGATCAAGTTCAAGTAAATAGTCTAAATGATCTATAGTATAGGGATAAGGTTGGGTACCTTAATCCTGGGGACACTATTGGCGCGACTCGCTTTGTTCCTTAAAGACAGACGATGTGATCCTAATTGTTCATGTATATGACATGTGAGTGAGGGCGTCCTATGCAAAGAGTTTGCATAGAGATCGGACCAAGAGATAAGTCACTTTCACTTTACAACACCGCTTATTGTTGAAACTGAACATCTCATACATATAACCTAGGTAACTCGATCTTAATCTTGAGCTAACTATGAACTCCTGTTTATTTAGGATTGTCCTTTGATTTGCATGGGTGAGAGTGGCCAAACATCGCCGACTCAATAAGCCTACCATTTTGGGGATAAGACTAAATAGACAGCTGGGGACATAGCTTTGCAAGACGAAATTCACTACTACCCGTTTTAGGGTTAGTAAAGAGGTTGTTCCCTTAAGTACTGACTCCGAGTCTTGAATAAGGGGCCCCGCCCTCTCATAACCTTGAGAGGGACTTGGTTCAGTGATTGAATCACAAACTAATTGTTCATTAGAGGATCAATGGAACTTAAGGAACAAGATGTAACTATAGGGGTAAAACGGACATTTGACCTAGCTCTAGTTACGAACAACCTGTGAAGGGTCGACTTACTGATCAAGGTTATCTAAAGTGGACAAGAAATATATCTACAGTGAGGGGAGTTCAGCTACAGGCTATAGTGGAGTGTCTCGGAAGCTAACGAACGGTGAATGACTAGATTAATGAGATTAACCGGTTATCATCATTTCGTTGGAGCCCATGATCTGTAGGTCCATTAAGTCCCTCTACTAGCTCAATAGGAATAAAACTTGGAACAATATGATAGGTTAATATTTGAAACGTTCAAAATTGGAAAAAGGATACAAAAGTCGGTTATATGTGATACTTTACGACATATTAGGTTAATTACGAATTAAACTTAAAAATGAGAGTTGGATATATTTAAATATGATTTAAATATTAAACACGTGAATAAAGATTCATGTTCGAGAAATTTCGTTGGGAGAAAAACCAAGATTGCACAAGTGGTATTAATTTAATATAAGATATTAAATTAAATGATTTTATTTTAAATTAAAATAAAATTATAATAATTGAGTGGGATTGTTCATATTTTGTATTTAAAATTACAAATTTTTGAATTTAAAAGAAATTCAAAATTTGGTAATTTTTGGAGGTGGTGCTTAATGACTAATGACCTTAGATTAGCCTTCTTGCACCACCTAATCCATGACTCAAATCACTCCCAAATTGCTGTCAATGTTTTGTGTAATTCTTGTGCATGATTTTCCTCTATATATAGAGGATGAGCTGATGAAAATTGGTAGAACAATGCAACCTAAAATGCTGCCAAAATTCTCCCAAAATCTCCATAGCTCAAACTCTCAAACTTGCTTATACCCATAAGCTTTCCTTTCCAATTCCTATCAATTGAGGATTCCATAATCCATTCCAAGGCCTGAAGATAGTAGAGAAGATCCAAGTGGTTGTCCAAAAGCCGTTCGTGTGAATTATAAAGCATCGGATTATACGAATTGGGAGCTTCAAGAGATAGGTACCTTATTACTATGTTTTTTGTTCTTATGAACAACATGACTTCAAGGATCAAATTGATCAAATTGTGTGCCTAAGATCCAAAATTGCTTCCGCATGTGTGATATTAACACCTACAATTGGTATCAGAGCATGTTTTGGGCACCCAATTTGCATTAATTTGATCATGGTGGGTAGCATTTGCATATTGAATTTTTCTGGGTGCTAAAGTGGATATATTACGGTTTTGGCAATTTAATTCTCTCAAATTTGTTGAAATAATTTGTAATTGCCTACATGTTTATGGGCATTAATGAGTTAATATTGAGTATGTAAAATTTGAGAGTCATTAGAGTTCATTTAGTACTGTAATTGCTCGAAAGAAGAATAAGAACTCAAGCTGGCCAAAGAAGAGCAGGCTGACCAGACGGGCTGACCATTCGGGCTGACAGATGGTTGACGGGCTGACCATTCGGGCTGACAGATGATTGACGGGCTGACCAGGGGGGTTGACCAGCTGGGCTGACCAGACGAGCTAACCAAACAGGGATAATTTAAGCATTTTTTAATTATTAAATGCTGTAATTTAGTTGTTTGCTTGTTTGAATTGCCAAAACCGGTCCATTTTAGTGTGATTTAGTTAATTATGCATGGATGGATGTATGTTTTTAATTAAACAGCCAATAATATGCATAAAGCATGTCATATAGATTTAAAATCCCACTATAGGAAGCATGTTTCATGCATTAAGGGTGTGTTTGGTTTAACTTTTCAAATGTTTAATTTTGAAAATAAATCATTTTGAAAAAATTTCTAGTGTTTGGCAACCACTAAAAATGACTTATTAGAAAATGAGATTGATAAATAAACCATTTTGAGAGAAACACTTGAAACCAACTTCTTAAAAAATACTTGTTAAGCAAACAATAACTTGTGTATAAAAACATTTGTGAGGAAATGCAACCAAACACATGAGTGTTTAAATTATAAACAATTTTTATACAAAATGTTTTTTAAAAAATACATTCTCGAAAAAAATTTAAATTAAAATGTATTCCAAACGGACCCTAAGTATGTTATAATTAAGTTATAATATTAAAATGCATGTTTAGGTTTCATGATAGATGCATGTTGAATGTAGTAATTTCGTTATCGTTTGATTATATAATCGTTATATTAGCTAATCGAAAACGAACAAAGCATGTTGCATGAAACTTACTTAGCTCGATTTAAAGTGTTTCGATCGAATAAATGCATGTTATAGGTTAATGTTGTTTTAATTAATATAAAACCGACATAGACATTTAAAATCTATAACAAATATATAAGCATGCTCACTTAGGGTTAAAAGGAACTCAAAGATCAATCGATTCAAAATAGTTTTAGGTCGATAACTTGTAAAGCTAAGGTTACAAGAGAACTCACCCGGTTAGATGATGTCTAAGGCTGGAGGTATTTAAGTTGACGGTTTACAGAACACCTCCTACCTGGGCATCAAGTCGGTACTTGAGTTAAGTTAGCCCGGTTTTATGAGCATGCGTGAGTGATGTGAGATTATAATATGATTTTTTCACCTAGACATCGTAGGATAAGTCCTTTTTCGGACGTATCACCTAGACTTAGGTAAAGTTTATTAGCCGGATTCTATCTAAGTCAAAAATTAAACCCTAAAAAAAAAAAAATATAATAGGACACTTTAGTGGGAGGAAAAGTAATAAAAACGAGATGTTTTAAAATCAAGTTTTTACTCTCACGTTCCCCTGTGTTCACACCGTGAGATACATGCTCGGCTTCGTGTCGTCCTGGGAGCGGCCTCCCTATGGAGAGCATTAAGCATGTATCAATACCAAGGTGAATGGGAAAAGTGTTCATAGTAAGTGGGAGAAGGACGCGTGACAACGTATCCTATGGTTTCCACCCCTAGGTTGCAACATGAGATTCCTATGATCCGCCTGCGTGTCGCCCTAGGAGCGACCACCCCTACGGAGGGCCTGATCATAGGATTCAGAACACAGCAAACTCCAAAATTGGATAGGGTCTCTCAGGTCAGTCACCAACAGTTGTCTTTTCCTAACAGTAGCCTGTTGGTACATACCTCTGGGATCTGAAAGTGGGAGGGTCACACTTACAAGAATGAGTTCTTAACCAAACAAAACGGTAGCTAATAACTAAAAGAATATGAGATGTTATGGTTTTAGATACTGGTTGAGACATGTCTCAATTCAGTGGAGGAATAGCTGATCACACTATGGTGGCTGTTATTCTAAACCTCTGAAGTATCGTTGCAAAACTATACCGATAGTTTATTAGGGTTACTTTGATTAAATAGTTTTGCTAAAATTGATTGGATTGTTTAAATGGTTAAAGGCAAAAACTAATATAGTCAATTGTTTATTTCTAGCATGTCTTCCTCAATATTACAACTGCTTAAAAACGATAAATTAACCGGCGCAAATTATGCAACGTGGAAATCTAACCTGAACACGGTTATGGTTATTGATGATCTGTGGTTTGTCCTGACAGAGGAATGTCCTCAGGTTCCTATTCGTACTACATCTTAATCTGTTAAAGATTCATATGATCGCTGGATGAAGGCCAACGAAAAGGCCCAAGTCTACATTCTGGCTAGTTTATCTGAAATTTTAGCCAAGAAACACGAGGGAATGGTCTCAGTAAGAGAGATCATGAATTCGCTTCAAGAAATGTTTGGACAGCCGTCCTTTCAACTCCATCATGAAGCCCTCAAATACATTTACAATTGTCGCATGAAAGAAGGCCAACCTGTTCCAGAACATGTTCTTGATATGGTGGTCCATTTCAATATTGCTGAAGTAAATGGAGCGGTCATCAACGAACGTAGTCAAGTAGCATTTATAATGGAGTCACTTCCAAAAAGCTTCCTGCAATTTCGAAGCAACGCTGTAATAAATAAGATTCAATACAATTTGACTACGCTCCTGAATGAGTTACAGACATTTCAATCACTTATAAAAAGGTAAGGAATTGAAAGAAGGAGAGGCAAATATAGCCCATTCCAAAAGAAAATTCCTGAAGGGTTTATCCTCAAGAACAAAGTCTGTACCTAAAAATTATGGCTCTAAGAATATCCAGAAAAAGGAAGGAGCAAAGGGAAAGGCTTCTGCAACTGCTAATCGAGGAAAGAAGAAGGCTAAGAAGGCTGACAAAGGCAAATGCTTCCATTGCGACATTGAGGGGCATTGGAAGAGAAATTGCCCCAAATTCCTCGCTGAAAAGAAGAAAGATAAAGAAGGTAAATACGATTTACTCGTTTTAGAAACTTGTCTCTTAGAACATGATCAAGATGCCTGAATCTTGATTCTGGAGCTACTAATCATGTAAGTTCTTCTTTGCAGGAAAATAGTTCATTTCGGCAGTTAAAGAAAGATGAAATGACGCTGAAGGTTGAAACTGGAGATGTCATTTCAGTTTCTGTAGTGGGAGATGTCAAGTTGTTTATAGGAGATAGGTTTTTGTTTTTGGAAAATCTGTATACAGTTCCTAAAATACGCAGGAATCTTATATCTATCTCCTGTCTAATCGAACAAGGATATTTTGTAAATTTTTAAGTTAATGAAGCATTCATCTCTCGAAAAGGAATATTCGTCTGTTCAGCAAAATTAGAAAACAACTTGTATGTCATAAGACCAACCGTAACAAAAACAGTCTTAACTCACGTGTTATTTAGGACTGCTGATACTCAAAGAAAAAGGCAACTCATTTCTCCAAATAGTAACGCTTATCTTTGGCATCTAAGGCTGGGCCACATTAATCTTGATAGGATCAAAAGATTGGTAAAGAGTGAACTTTTAAATGAGTTAGAAGACGATTCATTACCTCCATGTGAGTCCTGCCTAAAAGGAAAAATGACTAAAAGACCGTTTACGACAAAAGGTTATAGAGCCAAAGAAACTCTAGAACTTATACATTCAGACCTCTACGGTCCAATGAATGTAAAAGCTCGAGGAGGATACAAATATTTCATCTCTTTCATAGATGATTATTCGAGATATGGTTACTTATACCTAATGGCGCACAAATCTGAAGCACTTGAAAAGTTCAAAGAATATAAAGCTGAAGTAGAAAACCTATTAGGAAAAACAATTAAAACTCTTCGAACTGATCGAGGAGGAGAGTATATGGATATACGATTCCAGGACTATATGATAGAACACGGAATCAAATCGCAACTCTCAGCACTTGGTACACCGCAACAGAACGGTGTATTAGAGAGGAGAAATAGAACATTGATGGAAATGGTTTGATCAATGATGAGCTTTGCTCGGTTGCCTAGCTCATTTTGGGGACATGCAGTAGAGACTGCAATCAAAATATTGAACGATGTTCCTTCGAAAAGTGTTTCTACAACACCTTTCGAATTATGGAATGGTCGTAAACCTAGTTTGCGCCATTTCCAGATCTGGGGATGTTCTGCCTATGTATTAGTGACAAATCCTAAGAAATTGGAACCATGTTCAAAGTTATGCCAATTTGTTAGATATTCGAAAGAAACGAGAGGTGCTCTCTTCTACGACCCACTAGAAAACAGAGTGTTTGTCTCTACAAACGCTACTTTCTTAGAAGAAGACTATTTGAGAGATCATCAACCACGAAACAAATTAGTATTAAAAGAAACTACTGAAGAATCAACAAAAGTTGTTGATCAAACTAGTTCACCAGTTTACAATAGTGTTGGAGCTAGTTCTTCTGGTCAAACTTGTCCTGCTCAAACGTTGAGTATGCCTCGACGCAGTGGGAGGGTTGTAAAACAGCCTAACCGCTACTTAGGTTTAACCGAAACACAAGTCGTCATACCAGATGACGACATCGAGGATCCATTGACTTTTAAACAAGCAATGAATGACGTTGATAAAGACCAATGGGTCAAAGCAATGGACCTTGAAATGGAGTCAATGCAATTCAATTCAGTATGAGATCTTGTGGATCCACTGAACGACATAAAACCCATAGGGTGCAAGTGGATCTATAAGAGAAAGAGAGACGCAGCTGGAAACGTGCAAACGTTCAAAGCAAGGCTCGTAGCAAAAGGTTTTAACCAAAGGGAAGGAATTGACTATGAAGAAACTTTTTCCCCTGTTGTTATGCTTAAGTCCATTAGAATTCTCCTGTCCATAGCCGCATATTATGACTATGAAATATGGCAAATGGACGTCAAAACTGCCTTTCTGAATGGCAACCTTGACGAGAATATCTATATGTCTCAACCCGAAGGGTTCATTTCCAAAAATGAAGAACAAAAAGTTTATAAACTAAAACGATCCATTTATGGATTAAAACAAGCTTCAAGGTCTTGGAATCTTCGATTTGATACTACGATCAAATCATTCGACCTTGACCAAAATCCTGATGAACCTAAATCATCAAGAATAAAGTAGCTTTCTTAATACTATATGTAGATGATATTATGCTTATTGGGAATAATGTAGGATATCTTACCGACATTAAAAACTGGCTAGAATCGCAATTCCAAATGAAGGATTTGGGAGAAGCACAATTTGTTCTTGACATCCAGATCATTAGGGATCGCAGGAACAAAACCTTAGCCATGTCTTAAGCAGCGTATATCGACAAAATGTTAGCTCGATACTTGATGCAGAACTCCAAGAAATGATTGTTACCTTTCAGGAACGGAGTTCATCTGTCTAAAGAACAATGTCCTAAGACACCTCAAGAAATTGAGGATATGAGACATATTCCTTACGCCTCAGCTGTCGGCAGCCTAATGTACCCTATCCTCTGCACTAGGCCAGACATTTGTTTTGCAGTGGGAATAGTTAGTCGGTACCAATCTAATCCAGGTTATGACCACTAGACAACTGTTAAAAACATCCTCAAGTATCTTCGGAGAATGAGGAACTATATGTTTGTGTATGGTTCAAAGGATCTGATCCTTACTGGTTACACCGACTCTGACTTTCAAACTGACATCCATTCACGGAAATCTACGTCAAGGTCAGTGTTTACTCTAAATGGAGGAGCAGTAGTATGGCGAAGCATTAAGCAAGGATGCATCGCTGACTCCACCATGGAAGCAGAGTATGTTGCTGCATGTGAAGCAACCAAATAAGCAGTATGGCTACGGAAGTTCCTGACAGACTTAGAAGTTATTCCAAACATGAACTTGCCCATCACTTTATATTGTGATAACAGTGGGGCAGTGGCCAATTCTAAAGAGCCTCGCAGTCACAAGCGAGGCAAACACATTGAGAGGAAATATCACCTGATTCGGGAGATAGTGTAGTGCGGAGATGTGATCGTCACGAAGATCGCTTCAGAGCACAACATAGCTGACCCATTTACAAAGACTCTCCCGACTAAAGTGTTTGAGGGTCATTTACAGAACTTAGGTCTACGAGATATGTATATAGCATAATCTAGGGCAAGTGGGAGATGTACAGGGTATAGTAGTGCCCTAGTTTATTGTATTTCTAACATTTCCTTGCTTTGGTATTATTAAACGCATATACATTTCCACTCACTAGAGTTTTAGTGCAAGTGGGAGTTTGTTGGGTTTTATGCCCTAAAACTCGTAGATAGTAAATGTAACATTTGACTTGCTTCAATGAAGTATTATTTCTATATTTGTTTTGCCTAAATATAACCACAAATCCAATAAACTAAGAACCCATGACTATATTATTATGTATACTTGAAGTTTATGTGTGACATAAGTATGGATCAAGTTCAAGTAAATAGTCTAAATGATCTATAGTATATGGATAAGGTTGGGTACCTTAATCCTGGGGACACTATTGGCGCGGCTCACTTTGTTCCTTAAAGACAGACGATGTGATCCTAATTGTTCATGTATAAGACATGTGAGTGAGGGCGTCCTATGCAAAGAGTTTGCATAGAGATCAGACTAGGAGATAAGTCACTTTCACTTTACAACACCGTTTACTGTTGAAACTGAACATCTCATACATATAACCCAGGTAACTCGATCTTAATCTTGAGCTAACTATGAACTCCTGTTTATTTAGGATTGTCCTTTGATTTGCATGGGTGAGAGTGGCCAAACATCGCCGACTCAATAAGCCTACCATTTTGGGGATAAGACTAAATAGATAGCTGGGGACATAGCTTTGCAAGACGGAATTCACTACTACCCGTTTTAGGGTTAGTAAAGAGGTTGTTCCCTTAAGTACTGACTCCGAGTCTTGAATAAGGGGCCCCGCCCTCTCATAACCTTGAGAGGGACTTGGTTCAGTGATTGAATCACGAACTAATTGTTCAATAGAGGATCAATGGAACTTAAGGAACAAGATGTAACTATACGGGTAAAACGGACATTTGACCTAGCTCTAGTTACGAACAACCTGTGAAGGGTCGACTTACTGATCATGGTTATCTAAAGTAGACAAGAAATATATCTACAGTGAGGGGAGTTCAGCTATAGGCTATAGTGGAGTGTCTCGGAAGCTAACGAACGGTGAATGACTAGATTAATGAGATTAACCGGTTATCATCATTTCGTTGGAGCCCATGATCTGTAGGTCCATTAAGTCCCTCTACTAGCTCAATAGGAATAAAACTTGGAACAATATGATAGGTTAATATTTGAAACGTTCAAAATTGGAAAAAGGATACAAAAGTCGGTTATATGTGATACTTTATGACATATTAGGTTAATTACTGATTAAACTTAAAAATGAGAGTTGGATATATTTAAATATGATTTAAATATTAAACACGTGAATAAAGATTCATGTTCGAGAAATTTCGTTGGGAGAAAAACCAAGATTGCACAAGTGGTATTAATTTAATATAAGATATTAAATTAAATGATTTTATTTTAAATTAAAATAAAATTATAATAATTGAGTGGGATTGTTCATATTTTATATTTAAAATTACAAATTTTTGAATTTAAAAGAAATTCAAAATTTGGTAATTTTTGGAGGTGGTGCTTAATGACTAATCACCTTAGATTAGCCTTCTTGCACCACCTAATCCTTGAATCAAATCACTCCCAAATTGCTGTCAATGTTTTGTGTAATTCTTGTGCATGATTTTCCTCTATATATAGAGGATGAGCTGATGAAAATTGGTAGAACAATGCAACCTAAAATGCTGCCAAAATTCTCCCAAAATCTCCATAGCTCAAACTCTCAAACTTGCTTATACCCATAAGCTTTCCTTTCCAATTCCTATCAATTGAGGATTCCATAATCCATTCCAAGGCCTGAAGATAGTAGAGAAGATCCAAGTGGTTGTCCAAAAGCCGTTCGTGTGAATTATAAAGCATCGGATTATACGAATTGGGAGCTTCAAGAGATATGTACCTTATTACTATGTTTTTTGTTCTTATGAACAACATGACTTCAAGGATCAAATTGATCAAATTGTGTGCCTAAGATCCAAAATTGCTTCCGCATGTGTGATATTAACACCTACATTTGTATCTTTAGAAATATGAATAAAGCGAATATTAGAAAACCTCTTACACATATCTCGAATTTGAAGTATCTGATGATGAACTTCGTATGTTATTTCTTCTTCCCGTTGATCATCATCCCAGCATTTAAAAAATTAGAATATATAAAGTAGCAAATATGATATCCATTCTGATGAGTATTTTGGTACATTATAGTATAGCTTGAAGCTTGACTGCCAATGGAGATAATGGAGTGGACTCCATCATTGCCAAAGCACCAATGATTCCTTTGCATGAGTCCTCTATCACTACCCCAAATCTTGCACCTCTATTTTTAGAATGAATTGTTACATCAGTAAAACAAATTGTCCCATACATATCGTAGGATGTATGTGTAGGGAGCCCTTACCCAATGGAAAAACTCAGAGAATCAAGCCCAATTAAATTTTGATTAGAATATCGATACGACGACATACTTTACAGCAATAAAAATCTAATTTACAAAGGTTGTAAAACAGGTTATAAATCATGCTATAACCTTGAATAAAACCTAGATCTAACCATATTTTATTCAAGGAATTCAATGGGATCTAAGGAGACTTACTCTCGATGTCGTTCTTGACGGATTTCGCCTTTTTCCTTGCTACTTGATCTGAAAACGCAGCAGCCCCTTCTCTTGGATAAACCTCCAACCAGACGTGAACAAAACCACAAGTGAAACACCGGTATGGCTCCTAGGATTTTGGTTGGGATGCTTATGAGAGTTTTTTTTTTCCTTTTCAGAAGGGAAAAAGGGAGGGCAAATCTATTCTCTGTAGAGAGAAAACAATCTTGAGAGAGAGGTTTTAGCAGAGGGAAAATCGAATGAATGAACTCTGCAAACTGAAACCCACGTCTAATCAAGAGATGCCCAGCAACCTCCCTAGACGTGTAGCCTATCAGTTATGAAGGGGAAGGTTAACACGTATCACACACGTGTCCATCAGTTATTCTTAACTGACCGTATAATTTAATTTAAATAAATTAAATTAAATCTTTATTTAATCAATTAAAACCATTAATGAATTAATTAACTAAATACATGATTAATTAAATCGTCATTTAATTAACCACTTCATTTAATCATATTAAATGAGTATTTCCCACATAACCTATAGTTTTAATGTAATTTAATTAAATAAAATTTAATTAAATTGAATTAAAATAAATAATTAACTAATTCTTTAATTAATTAATCATTAAATTGAATATCTCATATTCAATTATTTTTCTCTCAAATAATCTATAGTATTAATGTGCATCAAATGCGCATTAATTTTAACCTATAGTTTTAATATGAACCCAATTCATATTTTAAACTTAATATTCGAACCCCTTCGAATATTCAATTCTCCCTTAAATTAATTTTGAATCAATATTCAAAATAAATTTATATTGTAAAGTTTAATATAAATATAAACTTTATATTATAATGTATCTCTATACATTATATTATTTTCTTTAGAAAATTTACCTCAACGCCCTAAATGAGCTACCAGTGGGACCTAATGGACCTACAGATTAGAAGCTCAAACGATATGAGATTAATTGGCTAAACTCATTAACCAAGTTAATCAATATTCGTTAACTGTGGTTCACTCCACTATAGAACCACATTTGCACTCTTTTCATTGCATATATATTTCTGTGTCCACAGATATTGACCAATAACAGCAAGTCAATCCTTCACGTGTGTTCGTAACACTAGTTGTGTCAAATTACCGTTTTATCCTTGTGTTACCTCTACATCCTTAAGTGTCAGTGCTTCTCTAATGAACAACCTGTTTGAGGTCCAACCAACAAACAGAAGTCCCTCTCGTGCCATAGAGAGGGCAGAGCCCTTTGTTCAAGACCCGAAGACACCACTTAAGGGAACCAAGGATGAAAATATCGATATCGGTACCAATATCAGTAATTCAGATTTACGGATATATCGACAGATATTTGAATATCGACGAATATTCCGGAAAAAATCACGGATATTGTGGAAATTCATAAAAATATTGTGATTTTCTTTTTGAAACTCTAAAACAAGCTTTTTTAGTCATATACTACTACTTTAAGAAAGTATATCAAGAATTAAAAGCCAAATATATGCATTAATACAATAATATATAGTATTGAAAGTTGTAAAATAAATATAAACTTGAATAATTTATATATAAAACAATAAATTAAACAATAGATTCTAATATTCATAAGGTATATATGCATTTTATTGTTCTAAAAAAATATGCCTATTATAAGTTAAACATGCAACAAAAATCTTAGTAGAATAATTTACATGTCAAGAAATGAACATAAATTTAATTAATTTACTCATTAATAGCAATGTCAATACAAACGAATATGTTTAACAATATTGCAACTCAAAATACTGTATTAAAAGTAATGCAAAATGAAATAAGAAAAATATAAATTATATAATAAAAAGTTTGAAAATTAAAGAGAAGGATAAATACAAGATAATAAAGAAAAAAAATAAAGTTGAATAAAAAATAATAGTGGGAGAAACGAAAAAGAACAAAATTTAAAAAGTTGAATAAAAAAGAATAAAAAATAATAGTGGGGAAAACGAAAATAAAATAAAATGAAAAATAAATATTAAGGGTGTCATAGCTAAGATTCAAACCCACGTCCACAACCATACTAATGTCTGCACATTAATAGCCGCGCCAAACGTAACTTTTAAGTTTAAAATTTCAACAAATAATATATATTTATTTAATATGAAGTAAAGTTAACTAAAATATCGCCGATATCGCCGATATTTGCAAAATATCGCCGATATCGCCAATATTTTCGATATATCCACGATAAATTGGTAAAAACGATCTTACCCTCCCATATCCATATCGTACCCTCGAGAAATTGGATATATCGACGATATTCGCCGATTTATCGTGATTTTTTCATCCTTGAAGGGAACACACATCTACTTACCCTAAAGTCGGGAATGAGTGAATTCCTTCTTGTGTGATTATGTTCCCAGCTCCCCACTCAGTCTTGTCCCCAAAATGGCAGGCTTATTGAGTCGGCATGTAGGCGACTCTCACCCATACAAATCAAAGGACAATCCCTCGTGAACAGGAGTCCATAACCCACTCAGGATTGAGACTAAGTTGCCTAGGTCATCCTAGTGAAATAGAAACCTAACTAGTCAACGATGTTATAGCTAGTGGTTACTATTTCGCGGTCCGGTCTTATGCAAACTCATTGCATAGGATACCCCCACTCGCATGTCCCCTACACGAACGCATTGGATCATTGCGTTTGTATCAAAATATAAAGCGGACCGTATCCATAGTGTCACCAGGATAAGGTACCCAACCTCATCCCTATACTATAGACCCTTTAGGCTGTAACTTGAATAGTGATCCCCGTATGTCTCCACATACAGTTCAAGTCTCATATTAACAACCTAGGATGTTTAGTTTATTGGATTAGGGTTATTTAGGCAAGACATACACAATACAAACAATAATAAGTGAACAATACATCAAATGTCATTTTATTAATGTTCGGTCAAATGTTACATTTACTATCCACGAGTTTTAGGGCATAAAACCCAACAGTATGCCCTCTTGTTGGGGATTTTCCAATATATTTGGATGTGACGAACCTCGAATTTATGAGTAATAATCCTATACCCAAACACATTTATCTTTCCCAAATAAGGTGATAGCTCACGTTGTGAGCTATTTTCCCGATATTTTTATTGTTAATCTTAGAGATTACTTTGGCCAATTTCATGCACAATTGTTTATATTTTGTCGGAATCGAGTTTTGGAATGAAATGGAGTTAATTAGAAGTTGATTGAGGTTTAAGAAGTAAAGGAAGCAAGTGAATTGAAGAATAGAATCAAAAGAATCTGCAACAGCCAAAATCCCAAGAGGAAACGTCGAGACGCTGCCCTTGGCATCTCAACGCTGCTGCAGCCATAGTTCCAGCCTTTTTTCCTGAAAGCAGTGTTGATAGCGTCTCGATGCTGCATGTTTTTTCCATATTTGATCGAGGCGGTTTGAGGGCAGCAGCGTCTCGACGTTGCTCTGTTTTATATAAATAAGATGCGATTCCAACCGTGAAAAGGGAGCTCTTTTGGAGAGTTTAAGCCCTGATCTCGATTCAAGACCTATTGGGAGAGCAAGAGAAAGAGCTAGGGACAAGATTCCAAGGAGGAGCTCGTGGAGATCGTGACGGGGACGTGCGATTGATGCGAGACTCAAGTTTTTATTCTCTTTCCCTTTATTCTTGTACTTTTGTCATGAGATTTTATTTGAGCTTTTGTCTTGAATGTATGAACATGAGTAGCTAATTTTGTTTGTCCTAGGGATTGATGTAGTCGTTGGATTATTGATTAGTTAATTGAATGTTTGTTGCTTTAATTCCATTTATGCAATTATACGCATAATGCTTTTGATCTACTGGCCATATATTGATTGTTGTTTGTTCTAAATCTTGCGCCCAGGAGAGGGGATTTAGATTAGAACTTAATTTCATGACTAAAGTAGTTCTAAGATTGGGAGATTTAGGATCACTTTAGAAGTTGTAAAAAGGATTAGACTTAAAGCCTTGCATATTAATGAATCTATATAGGGATATTGGATTCTTAACTTGCATGAGAATTAATTATGCCCGAGAGAGATAATTGTTGTCCTTGACCTATGGAATATTGCACGTTGTTGTTTACATTCAATTGACTAATCTATAACTCCAATTGGTGAAATCAATTCCCTAAGAGTTCTCTCCATTGAATTTCGATCGCTTCAGTTTTTGTTATTTTAATTCACTCATTCATAAGGTTTTGATCTCTAAATAAAATTGGACAATAGTATCTACGGTAGTTGAGTGACTAGAAACCCAATCCAGAGGACGATTTTTGTAATCTTTTTACACATTATATTAAAACTTGACCTATACACATGCAGTCAGCGTTTTTGCGCACATCATAATGACAGACTTACCATTTTGCATGATCCATTCCTATCATTCCATATGCCCCAAAATGTTATGCATGCCTTTTCAAATTCCTCTCGGAAGTTTATTTGCAAGCAACATAATTCAACCAGGAAAGTTGTTTTTTTTTTGGACACTACAAACCATGATTTTATAAATAATACCCAAACATGAATGGACTACTACCACTCATCCCTATTATTTTTCTCCTTCTCTCTCATGTGATTTTTTATCTTCTTTTTCGATGGTTAGCATTGAACGTGTTTTATTTGAAATATTTACTCTCTCTAGGGATGTCCACGGGGCGGGGCGGGGACGAGGATGGTTTCCCCGTTCCCATCCCCGCCTCCCATTTCAATCCCCATCCCGGCGAAATTCCCTGTTAAATTTCGCGGGGAAAGGGGCGGGGATTCCCCGCGGGGAATTTGCGGGGATCGGGTTCTGCACGGGGAATTATTCCCCATTTAATTTTTTTTCTTTTTTTTTCGTCTTCATTAAATCAAATATTCTTTTGATAAATTTTCAAATAATTAACTTTGCATGAAAAATGTTCATTAATTTTCTATTAGATAGTTAATTATTCACATAAATTCTTCATTTAGATAGTTAATTTCTTTAAAAAATCTCTTTTTTAAAGAAAAAAAATCTTAAAGCTCCTATTATAAACAAAATAATATTTCATATCTATCTAATTATCTATACATATAATTTAAATATTTATACTATATAATTCAAATCAATCCAATTTTCTAAATCATTAACAATAAAACTTTAAATTTATATATAGTGAGAAATAATAATAACAATAATACTAATAATTAAAAAAAAAAAGTAAACGGGGCGGGGATGAGGAATACATTCCCCGTCCCCGTTTAGCTCACGGGGAATTTTTCCCCCACTCCCTCCCCCATTCCCCGCTTAAACGGGGATTCCCCACCCCATTAGGGGCGGGTCCCCACGGGGCCTCGGCCCCGCGGGGCAAATGGACATCCCTAACTCTCTCATATGATTTTTTTTTACAACATGTGGGGAGTGGAGGACTTGAACCACAGACCTCTTGGTCATTCGTACAAGTTGAGTTATGCCCATGTTGGCTCTCTCTCATATGAATCTTCATTATCTTTGTTGGTTACTATTTCTTCACTCATCTCTTTTCTCCCTCTATAAATTTCTAAAAAATATTAAGCTCTTCTTACATTTCTCCTCCACATTTTTTCCACCTATTTTATTCAAAGATTAATGGTTAGTTGTAGTAGAACTTTATATAGACATATTCCTTTCTAATAGGGCAAACTCTCTACCTTCAACTTTGTGTTGAGATCAATCATTCAGATGTCAAAGAATTGGAGAAAGCTATCGTTTCTTTGTTAATGCAGAGAAGGTAGTGGTGGTTGGGACAAAATGCTCCAGAATAATCAATCACCTTTATCAACTATTTTTCTTTTCCCCTTGTAATTGTGGTTGAAATCCCGACATCGATATCAACGTCAATATTTTAATCGTTGGTAATAGAGCATCTTTTTTTTTTTTGTGAGGTCAGAAGTTTTTGTCATTGGAAATAAATTGGATTTATGAACTTTTCAAATTTTCTTTACGCTTCCCCATGTTATATCTATATATACTTATATATCTCTGTAATCTTGTGTTTTCCTTTCTTCTTTAAATTATTTATTTAATTATTAATGATTTTAGAAAGTAGGGTTTTTTTTTCCATCAACAAATTACAGCAATGGTACGCTCCCTTTTATTTATTGCATTGCAATATTCTTCTTTCTTTTTTTTTTCATGATATATATATATATATATATATATATATAATTAAAGTGGAGGCTAGACGAGTGAGATGGATTAAGCATCGATAGGGATGAGTCTAGACTTTATTATATTTATGATTTATATACTTATAGAATTTGGTACTAAAGAATTACTAATATATTGTAAAATCCCTTCAACTCCATCTCAATAATTATTATATCATTAATTTTACTCTCTCTCGCTCTAAATAACATATAGAGAGAGAAAAATAAAATTCCCTTTAGAAAACAATGTCCTCAAACTTTTAACAAATCATTAGTATCTTCAGGTAAATCTCACTTTCTCTAAGTATGAGTTTATTGGATTTAATTTCATGTAATTAGTGTGTAAAGATAGATTAAAATGAAGAGAAATTTGAAGATTTCAATTTAAATAAGTTGGAGCATTATGTCAAAAAAAAAAAAAAAAAAAAAAAAAAAAAAGCTAGAGTGAAATTCTTGAATTAAAGGGACTTTTGAATCAAGCCAATTAAACCCTAATTTTCCTTTTAAGTCAGTCGCACGCAGCCCAAGGTTTCAAGCCAAGTTTCCATCTCATTCCCTCTCTTTGTTGATTTTCCTATTTTCCTCCATCACCATTTTCAAGCTTCTTCTTATTGCAAGTAGCGCCAATTGTCACCCCTCTTGTCTCCGGTGTCCCCTCTGATGAGCACAGCAACCTTCAACGAACGTCTCTGACGAGCAGTGATAAGGGTAAAAAATATACCTATTTTACCCTTTTATATAGCTTATTATCTTGTCAAAGTTGCATGTTTTAGATCAAATTTACTGTTCCCGAGCTCTAAAAGTGTTAAAGTTGATAAATTAGGGAGTTAAAAGTCACTTATGTAAAAATATGCTTATTTGTGCTTAAAAAGACTCAATTTGATATGAATTTGACTTAATTTGGTGCTATGCAGAAAAATAGAGGAAAGCTGAAAAAACCCAGAAATTCGACCGCATTTCTAGGAAGGCCAAATCCAAATGCGACCGCATTTCTGGGCATACAGAGGCAGTTCCGAGTCCGTCACGGGTTGTTTTGAACGAGACTTTTGCGCATCTAACCGGCCGTTTTAACCCCAAAATCGACTGGCTACCTACCAGCACCATTTTCACAGCTTCTCAACTACTCCCCACACTATATAAGGCCTTGATTCGAAGATAAATCCAAGTAGAACTCACTGGAAAGAAGAGGGTGGTGACAGAACCCTAGTAGACGCCCATGAGTAGAGATGCCCGAGGTCATTCTTAGATGACTAAATTCTAACCTTAGTTAGACATCAAACCTGAGTGTTTGTAGGGATTTTCACCCTATTCCCATTTTTAAAGGAGAGTAGAGTGTCGAGCGAACTCTAGAAGGATTGGATAAAAGAAAAAACCCTAGTTTTAGCTACTGCACCTCATTTCCAACACTTGTTACTTTTCATTTATTTGTATTCTTTATTCTTTATTTCAATGGAAAGTTGTTCATTTGCACTTTATCCCATCATGCGTAGCTAAATCCCGTTGAGGGGTTCAATACAGTGAATTCCCTTATGGTTCAATAGCTTGAAAATGTTTATTTGCTTAAGTTTTATTTAATGCATGTCATTCTTTATTGAATATCATTCTGAATCTTGCTGAGTTTAAATTGATCACTTAGACTTTACATGCTATGTGAGTTTGATCTCGAAAGGGACGAACAATACCGATTTTCATAAAGGTGATATAGGAGAAAAGGCTCGAAAGGGTGTATTCGGTGTTATAGGGCGAGGTTGCCTAAGACACCCTATAAGAACTATAGGGTTATAGATTGCATTCGTGAATTATCTATGTCGGAGTCGAGTCACAGACATGTGCATAACGGTACTCGCTTAGCCTTCTAACAGTTCTTGGGAGCAAGGCCAAATAGAAGTTAAATCTGACCCGCATTGGATAGACTTAGGTTGAATAAACTATGATTAGAGTTATTTTCCTTTGGGATGAAACTATATTGAACACCTCGTTTTATTTATCATTTACTTGTTTATTTTGATTATCTTCCAAAAATTATCATCAACTATTTCTTTGGTTACCTTATCCAAACAATCTTTGAGCAGTTTCTTCTTCTAATCTGTGTTTCCAATTTAGTCCTCGTGGGATCGATACCCTTGGAATACTTCTAAGGTTTTTTTTATTACTACGTGAGACAGTGTATACTTGCACTAGGTTGGCTGAATTTATCTTAATTACTATTCATCATCTTTTTCTCACATCCACCTTTCAGCCTAACACGCACCAAGTAGCAGCGAACAAATAACAGATGGTTCTTATCTCTTTCCCTTTTGATTTTTCGTTCTCTCTCTCGATCTCCCTATTTATCTCCCTCAGCTCTGAGCATCGGCATCCAACAAGTGCAATAATCGATGGCCCTTTTTCTTCGTGATTCCCGCACATTTAGCAGCGATTTTCCAATGTTTGGACGTGTTCCAACGAGCAGCGACACAAACAACAACCTTTCCTCATCTTATTTATTATTTTGATAGCCAACAATCATTTGTAGCAACATTTTATGTTGAGGTTGTGGGTCTTCTCTTTTGGCAAGTTTGGGCAATTATTAGGCTCCCTATAACAACAGGGTAAGCGTGATTTAAAGAAAATTTGAGACTGATTATGTATGTTAACATTACACTCACTAAAGCTTATTCTTGGATTTAAGGTCCCTCAAGCAATCGAAGCCCGGATCATCAAGATTGTATTGAAATAGAACCTGACCAGCAAGCCTAAGGTTCTATTTTGGGTAAGTTTCCTTTTCGGTTTAGCCTCGTTAGTAAGTATTGTATTTTGTGTAATTAATCGTTAAATTTTGTTGGGTTTTATGCCCTAAAACTCATAGATAGTAAATGTAAACATTTTGATTTAATCAATAATATGCTATTGACGCTATTCAATAAAATGTTGTTGAATTTTGTTGTATTAGTTTTGCATTAATAACCCTAAATCCAATAAACTAACATTCTAGGTTGTATCATGTAGCTTGAATAGTATGTAGGGACATACAGGGATCAATGTTCAAGAAACAGCCTAAAGAGTCTATAGTATAGGGATAAGGTTGAGTACCTTATCCTGGTGACACTATGGATGTGGTTGATGCGAGTTGTGACTGAAGGTGGATGTAGAAATAAGATGGAAAATAATAATTAAAGATGAATTCAGTCTAGCAAAGTGCAAGTATACACTATCGCATGCAGTAATAAAAACTCTTGAAGTATTCCAAAAGTATCGATCCCACAGGGACTAATTTAAACACAGATTTGAAGAAGAATCTGCTCTTAAATTGCAAAGTAAGTAACCAAGTAAAAATAATTGATGATGGGGTTTTTGGAAAAATAACAAAGCAACAAATAAAGAATAAACAAACAGTAATAAAAGTGAGAAATTCAGTAAAGTTTCAACCCAAGGGCAAATAACTCTAATAATAGCTTGTTTAACCTAAGTCTAGATATGCATTGGATCAGATTTAACTCAAATTTGGTCTTGCTCCCAAGAACCGTTAGAAGACTAAGCGAGTACCGTTATGCACATTTCTGTGACTCGACTCCGACATAGGTGATTCACGCATGCAACCTACAACCCTATAGTTGTTATAAGTGACCATCCCCTATAGCAGCGAATACACTCTTTCGAGTCCTTCCTCCTATATCACCTTTATGAGAACCGATATTGCTTGACCCTTTTGGTACCAAACTCACATAGCATGCTAAGTCTAAGTGATCAAGTTAAACTTTTTTTTTTGGACACATGATCAAGTTAAACTCAAAAAGATTAGAATGATAATCAATAAAGGATGACATGCATACATAAAACTTAGGCAAACAAACAACTTTCAAGCCATTTTATCCACAAGGGAATTCACTAAATCGATCCCCTCAATGGAATTTAGCTACTTATGATGGATAAAAATGCAAACAAATAACTTTCCATTGAATAAATAAATGGGGAATACAAGAAATAATTAAAAGAATAAGGTGATGGAAAATAATGTGCAGTAGCTAAAATTAGGGTTTTTTCAATTTATCCAACCCCTCTAGAGTTCTCACGACACTCTACTCTCCTTTTACAAGGTGGAAATAGGGTGAAATCTCTACAAACACGAAGGTTTGGTGTCTAACTCAGGTTAGAATTTAGTCATCTAGCAAGGACCTCGGGCATCACGACTCAAGGGTGTCTACTAGAGTTCTGTCACCACGCTCTTCTTCCCATTGAGTTATGCTTCCTTTGCCTTCCATTCATGGCCTTTCATAGAGTGAGGAGTTGTTGAGGAGTCACGAAAATGGTGCTTGCAGGTAGCCAGTCAGTTTCGGAGTCAAATCAGCCGGTTAGGTGCGTGGAAAGCTCGTTCAAAACGACCCGCGACAGACTCAGACTTTTCTGTTTCTATCTAGAGATGCGTTCGCATTTCATTTAGCTTTAGCAGAAATGTGGTCGCATTTATGCGGGTTTTTTTTTTGGAAAAGTAGCAAAAAAACTAAAAAAAATACTAGAGAAAAAGGGGCATTTTGAAACTATTTGGAGATAAGAGGTGTTGCGTAGGTTGGACCTACACGACATGTAAGGTTGCGTCTCTACAACAGACGCGACCACCCCAACCAGACGACAACGAGGAAGTCGATCAAAAAGCGTTGAGTAGAGACGCGATTACATGGGAAGCTTCAAACGCAGAGATTCCATCAGGAATCTCTGCGCGCAGTGACGGGTTGCGTCATCGGAAATCTCACACACAGAGATTCCTGTCTCTGCCGCACGGTCATGGGTCAATTCAGCCGTCGGTCGCCAGTCATCAGTCACATCGGTTTTTTTTTTCCAGGTGGTAGCTTTGGTGTTAAATATGGGTGGTTGGATAGTATTAAATCCCCCACATCCGAATGTTTTCTTCTTTTAAACCTCATCCAGATTTTTTCTTCATCAAACTTCTTACAAAAAACACCTAACACACCCTCAATTCACTCTCTCAAACAACCATCCCTTTACCAAAAACTCTCTCTATCAAAATTCCGAAAACCAGCTCTTTGAAGCCAATTGTGTGCGTCTCGTTGAAGCAAGCTTTTGTTCATTTTTTAGGAGATCGGGTCTGAGAATCATAACGAAGAAGCACGTCTTATTCATTAGTTGTATTGTCTATATTTTTACTTATTTTAGTATTGTTGGTAATTACTTTGTTATACTGATTTTTTATTTGTAGTGATAATGAGTTCTGAATGTTGTTTTATAGGAAGAGACTCCACAAACGTAGAAGGGTTTTTGAAGCCAACCGTGCTGATTGGTCTAATTTGTTATACACTTAGAATCTCCCAATTTGCTTATCTTAGTTGAATTCCTTGCGAAAAGTGCTTTAAAATGAGTATAATATGTCTATAGGTCCTCACCGGAGCTTTGGAAGCAATTTGGGGCTAAAACGGGCGAAACCGGAGCGTAAAATGACCATTTTGCCCTTGGAGCCGTCGTAGTGTCGAGATGCTCGTCACCAGAGTCGAGACGCTTGCCACAGCATCGCGATGCTACGGCAATCCGAGAAATATTTTCCAAAATTGAAGGGGACAGCGTCGAGACGCTCTCCACAGCGTCGCGACGCTAGACAATTTTCCAAAATTGAAATTTTCCAAATTTGGCTGGAATTTTTCCATGTTTGAAGACCCAATTCAGCACCATTCTACCACGAATTGAAGGCCAAGAAAGTCTATAAATAGAGGCCTTTGGTGTAGGTTTAGAATCATCCCATCATCCCTCAATTCAATTTTGTAGACACTTTTCTCTTTACTTTTCTAGAGTTCTTTTAAGTTTTCTTAGTCTAAGGGTCGGTTGATCGAGCCTCGAGCTTGGAGGTGCTTGTCTATGGCCAACTAAGCTTGGATCGTTGTAATCGGGACCTCGGCTTGTAAGTTTGATTCAATTTTATGAGATTTCCATTCTTCATTACTTAGTTAATTGTCTTTGTGAATTTAGTTCTTTTTCTATAAGTTTAGATTGTGGTAGGAAAGATTGACAACCTTGATCGCGCCCTCTCTAAATTTACTTGCTAAATCTAAGTAGCAAATAGGTTAACGTTATGATTATACGCATGCGTCCCTAGAACTAAATGATTTAATCAATTGTAATTGTGGTTTGTTGCCCGTTGCATGTGAATTAATTTGGCTAGATCCCAATGCGGTTTAGATTAGTTAATAGGCCAATTAATTAATTTGAACTAGAATCAAACTTATCATTTGCATGTTTGTGATAGTTGGATCATGGCTCTCGGTTTGTTGCCGAAGTACGCCGGACTTAGATAGTTAATTAAAATCAATTGATAATCGATGAATGAAATTAATCAAACTTAACACCAAGTTCAACCCCGATTACAGTGATCCTCGTGGTAAGATCAACTAACCCCGCCTTTACTTTCCTTGCATTTAATTTTCCTTATTTATTTTCCCACCTTTACTTTATGTCTTAATCTTCTATCAATAAACCCCCCCCCCATTTTGGTTACCTAAAAAACACAAAAGAATTTAGAAATAAACCGATTGTTCCCTGTGATCGACCCCGACCACTACTGCTACAAGTTAGCTTTAGGAATCGTGGATTATAAATTTATTTGACAAGAGACCGCGACAATCTCTTCCGTCACGTGTGCATCTCTAATATTGTTTTTATTGGTCCTCTAATTCTTTTTAGTTTTTTTCTATGTTTTTTACATTGTATTTTACGTCCTTTTTTTTTTGTTTTAGTAGTGTTACTAGTTTTATTGTTTATACTGATTTTTTTTACAGGACCAAAATCTACAGAAGAAAAAAAAAAGTTCACTACGATCTTGGAGAGACAAGGTTTAAATACAGTGTAAGATTTTTTTAAACATGGAAAAGGAATGTACATTTTTTTTTTTGCACTTGTCTTGTAGAAAATGGACATTTGCATAAGATTACGAAAATGTGATGCATGACATTCGAAATTTTGTTTGCTGAGATTAGAATAAATGTCAGTTTTTGTATGGTTTTTTTGAGGAAAATATTGAAATTTGGTTTTTTTTTTTTCAAAATACAAAAGTTGTTTTTGAAAATTTGTTATTGTGTTTTAAATTTTGCTTGGAGTTAAAAATTTTACTAATATAAGAAAGAAAATCATTATATACAAAAAGACGGAACATAAGTTTCCTTTTCAGTAACAAGAAGTTAAAATAAAATCCTCATCAAGTTAATTGTTTCGAGCCGTTTGTTTAGGGTTTTTCCTTCTAAAATTTTAAAATAGAAAAATAATTCGTTGAATTGCATTATTCAAAATGGGAGTTGTACATTTTCTGTTTGCGTTGTTGTGTTGTCTTTATACATATGAAAGAAGGGTTTTTTTAGAAAAGTAAAAAAAATAAAAGGAGAAAAATTAGGAAAACGATTTTTTTTAAGCATGGAAAAGGAATGTACATTTTCTTTTACAGAAAAATGTGATGCATGAAATTCGAAATTTTAGTTCCCGAGTTGAGAATAAATGTCATATTTGATATGGTTTTGTTGAGCAAAATATTGAAATAAGTTTAATTTTTGAGTTGAATTATTGAAATTAGTTAATATATATGGAAAATAGCACGGATTTATATGAAGCTTGGTTATCTTTTACAATAAAAACGTGAGATTGGAAGCTTAATTCTGAAATTTGTGGAAAAGAGTACAGAAAATAGTCACACACAAGGTATGTATTAATCAATAAAGTGTAAAATATTATTACTAGGAAATGCTTATTAAATACATGAAAAATCATCCGAAGAAGAAATTACCCATAAGAAAATTCAATTTTAATATAATTGATTGGATACAACAATTACCTTTTAAAATATAAATAATGTGTATTTATTGATATAATAGTAAAAAGGGGAAAAACCATATTATTTAAATTTGTCATAAACCAATACTTTCGTAGAATTTCCTACGTTAAATTTGAAGCAACAATGATCAAATAATTAAGATATGGATATTTTGAAAAAATAATTTGAAGTTCATATCTGTTTAATCTTGCTCATACTTGTTAATTAAATTTATTATGTTGCTTGCGTGAAAATTAGTGATAATAGTATATGTTACTTGTTGCATTGTTGTATAAGAATAATTCAATAAATTGTCAAATTTTCAAAATGTATGATTAGTAACTATAGGCTAAATAATCAAATTTCAAAGATGGACTTAAACCCTAAAACTAAAACCCTAAAACCCAAATAGGGTATTAGATTCGTCCTAATAATCATGTTCCTTATTGTATAAGAAGATAATTAGATGAAGACACAAAGTTCCCAAGTAGATTATTAGATTCATCCTTTTTTTTTTTTTTTTCTTGTTTTGATTGTTTTGTTTTGATTTTTTTAGTAGATTCATGATAGGATTCATAATTGGAATAGTTGTAATGCGCAAGGAAGAAAATAACTTCTTTCATGAGGCCATCTATTAGGATTTTTTTTTATTTATTTTGTAGACACCGTACTTGGTCCCTCGAGTTTTTAATAATATTCGAGTACCTCTAATATGTAATTTTAATTTTGTTTCTCTTTTAAAATGAAACCATAGCATAAAAAGTTTTAATTTCATTTTATTTTTAATTATAAAGTTTAGCTGTAATTTTAATTTTGGTTATTTATTTATTATTTATTATTATTATTATTATTATTTTCTTTTTTCTTTTCTTTTTTTTTTTTTTTTCCTTTTTTGTCTGCACCCCACTCTCCTTCTTCCCCTATTCTTACTCCCCTTCCTATTCTAATGGTATTCATGCATGGCTACCCACCAATCCCTCACCTACCACTCCTCCCAAAATAGTTAGGCTTTTTAGTATAAATGGAGGGAGTGAGGAAGAAGAAAGACACAAGAAGGCATTGAGCATAAGCTTAGTTGAGAGAGTTTGTGAGGAAGTGAGTTTAGAAAGCTTAAAAGAGTGACTTAGAGAGTTTTTTTTTAGATGGATTTTTTGAGAGAGAAAGGAAGAGAGATTAAAGAAGGAAAAGGGAAAAAAAAAGTTTAAGGAGAGTGAAAGAAAAAGAGAGAAAAGAAAGTGGAAGAGGAAAAGAGAAAAAGAGAGGTGGAGGAAGGAGCATACAAGGAGAGAGAAAGAAAAACATTGGGTAAGGAGGAAGGAAAGAAGGAGAAAGAGGAAAGTAAAAAAGGTGGGTCCTATTTTTTTAATTATTTTTTTCCTCTTATTTTTAATTAAATCTTTATTTTACTATTATTATTATTATTATTATTATTATTATTATTATTATTATTATTATTATTATTATTATTAATTTATTTCTCATTTATTTCACATTTACACTTTACCAACTTCATTTCATATTTTTTTTTGAACTTTCTAATTTATTTGTTTTTTTCACTTTCATTCTCCAATTTGCTTTAATCCAATCTTTAATTTTTCTTGGTCAATTTCAATGATTGTTAGCATAATTGTTTTGAAATTAATTTTCTTTACAAAGGGATTATCGGAACTGCGTAATGTGCCTTCGTGGAGTCCAACTCCCGTGCAGGCGTATGAAAATTCTCATTTTTCCTTTTAAAAGGAATTTACTATTTGAATAATTTTCTTCTTTTACATTCATTTGTTTTTTTAATTATTTATTTTTATTTTTATTATTTTTTTTATTAAACATAATCATGCATTGCCCATGATGGAGTTAAATTCAATTCTTGAGGAACAAATTTTCTTTACTTAAAGGGGAAATTAGACATGATTGATATTAAATTGGATAATCAAACTCATAATGTTTAATCCTTACTTTATTTCGAAAGTTAAGGTAAGAACAAATGAGACATCTTGTTTTTATTCTCATATTCATCATTTTTTTTAAAAGAAAAATAAAAAATGAAGGACCGTTTTAGCTCATGTAATTGGACAATATAAGATAATGTGGTAATCGTTTTTTTAAAATGGGTGTTGTAGGGTGCTAATACCTTCCCTACACTCAAACGACTCCTGAACCTAATTTCTAGTTTTCTTAGACTAGTTTTTTATTTTATTTTAAAGGTGACCAATCACACCTTCAATGATTGGTGGCGACTCCTATAACGCCCCAGGTTCTCCAACCTCTAGCCTAGCGACGTTACTACACACTCTAGACTCTTAAGCAACTAGGACAACTCTCTTTAAACCGAATGTACCGAAACTTCGACAGCATAGCGGCGTAAAACTGGTTATCCCAAATTTTTACAACACCTGATAAAGACATTAAGCACTTCTAAATATGCAAAAAGCCAAACTCCACCAATCTACAGCCAGATTTCACAACCTATCTTCTCTAGACGAGACAAACTTTTTAGCAACAAACGATAACTAAAACCATGCAGCATAACGTAAACATCCTATTAACAAAAGAGAATCCACTTAGCACAAGCTAACCAACATAACCTTTATTATTACCAAACCAAACGACACCAGTCTAAGTTCATAATCTTAACCATTCTCAGGCGAATCCCTCACCATCACAGAACTACAAAATAAAACAACTCAAGCTATCTTACTAAAGCCATTAAGAAAACATAACAACAGAAAAACCAACACTCTAGGAATCCTCACAGTTCTCCTCCTCGCCACCAAGGTCCGGATCATCCTCGATACTTGCAACATCTAAAATGTTGGTGGGAAGGTGGGGAAGGAGGTATCCGTACAACCGCGGTACTCGTAAGTAGCTCACACGAGCCAGATCACAAACATCAAACAATGGCAAACAACATGCTTCTCACACGCATACAACATGCTTCCAAAAGCAGTAGAAAACCCAACATGCTCAGAAAGTAATAAACGACATCATGCATATGCTTCCCACACTATGCACCCACACTCTACTAAACCACACACGATTTACGCGTCATGCTATGCTAACAACCACATGCATTACGCGCCATGCTAAGTTTAACTAATTGCATGCATTACGCGCCATGCTATGCAAAACCATACACGTGCATTACGCGCCACGCTACGCAAAACCATTCACATGCATTACGCGCCATGCTACGCTAAACCAAACACGTGAATTACGCGCCACGCTGCGCACCTACACATGAATTACGCGTCATCCAACGCTACCGCTAGACTCATGCTACACTTCCCGTGACACATGCTAGCCTAACCAAACATGCTTGACCCAAATACAACATGCTTAATCACCAACCACAACTCAGCAGTCACATATTTCATGTTTATCACAAACAATCATCAAAACATGCTCATCTCAAACATTTCAGTACATTTATAAACAACAGAACATGCTTACACAAGTACAACCAAAATCTAGCAAGTAGAAACTACTTACAAATCACTTTAAAAATAAACCCACACTAGCTGGAACTATAGGATCAAGCTCTAACGAACCTACAAGCACAACCAAGGCTCTTAGTGATTAGGGAATAACTCCATAACCTTCCAAACACCTAAGGGAGGCTAAAACGAACAAGGAATTAAAACTCACCCAAACAGAGGCTGAACCTTGCTGGAGCAGCCTAACACAACACTGAAACTCCTTAAATGGGTGTTGTCCGAAGTCTGAAATCACACGAAACTGACACCAAATGGCACCCAAGGGTTAGAAACCGCACTAAAGCCAACCACGACAATTATCAAAGGTTTTTGGGCACATAGACTTACCGATCAACACCAAACAGACTCGATTAAGTGTTGTACAGCAGCTGCAAATGGCCCAAACCTGTAATTTGGAAGTCGTTATGGCTTGGGTAACCGAGATTTAAAGCGAATACACAATGGGTCAAGCTAGACTTACAGGGGGTGCCCAAAAACACCCAAGGAAGGTTGAAACCTCACCAAACTAGAGATAATCGAGGTTGAATGCTTCCTAGACGGCGCTGCAGATCAGAATGTCAAACACAACTTAGTTTTCCAGCACCTAACGCTAATGGGTAATCTGATTTTTGAACCAAATGAGCGAGGGTTAACACTAAAACTTACCGACAAGGCTAGTTGATGCTGCAACGATCCATAACGAAGTCAAAACGCCGCTGGACATAGGCGAGGATGCTCGAAAATGAAGCTTGAGTTGCTGGATGCGTGTGGATCAGGCTGAACGAGAGTGAAAATAGTTAGATCGAGCCTCAAACCAACTAGATCGTGGGAAGAGGGACTTACCCACGAACTTCTTTGGCCGAGATCGAGCGAACAGAGAGGGAGAGAGGCGGTGGCTCCGATTGGGCACGACGCAACTCGACAAACGGTGGCGACGGCACGTGCTTGGGCTGACGGAGAGGGAGCTCGTGGAGGGAGACGGCGCGGAGTGAGAGAGCTCGCGGAGGGAGAGCTTGCAGAGAGACGACGACCCACGGTTCGGCGTGTCGACGCCGGCGGCGGCACCATCTGGGCGGCGGGGCGAGGGAAGGCAGCGGCGGCTGCAGATCTGGTCGGCGGCGGCGCAGATTCGGCTGGGTGGGGGGTCACGCCTAAAAAGAAGGAAAAGATGGAGGGATAGGGTTTTTTTTTTCTTCTTCTTTTCTTTAATCCTTTTCTTTTAATTCTTTTTCCTTAACAACCATAAGCCCAAAAATAGGAATTCACTCAACCAACACCCAATATTCAGCGTATAACTTTGAATTAAAATGCTGAATTTCCTCAACCAATACTGACCAAACCAATGAGACTTAGAGGGAGATTTAAAAACACGCTAATTTCCCTAAACACCTTAGTTTTAGATTAATAATTCCTTAGTACCAGTCCAAATAAAATTCACATTTTATTTGACCAACTATACAGAATTAAAAAGAACACCAAGATGCACGGGGTGTTACAACTCCAATTTTCTTCTTAAAAAATCCAAAAAAGGATATCGGCCACTCCGCGTCGCGATGACGTTGCAACAGCTTGGCGACTCCACTGGGGACTTTTGAGAGTCACGCCATGAATATCTTTATTGTCCTTTAATTGAATTTTTCTTTAGGTCCCTTCGTTATTATTTTTGTAATTTATTTATTTATTGTTTTCCTTACTTTATAATATGATTTGTTTGGCATATTGTTATTCACTTGTCTATTACCATCTTTTTATTTTGTAATTGTACTTTACTTAGTTATGTCATTCATTTTCATGTCATCTTATTAATCATGCATTTCACATACTTTCACTAGCCTCCTACCCGGGCTCTACCTTAGGACTAGACTTGGAGTCTGAGTAATGTGACCTTCGTGGAATTTTGATTCCCGTGCAGGCGCATGAAATTTTCCACTCAAGCCAACTACATCGTTAAACCGGTGGATAAGCTTGGGGACCTTTTCTAGGATGCCTTAGAGTTAAACTCCACTCATATAGTTCTAGGATTTGACTTATTACATGCATTATTGCCAAAGTTTATTTATTTATTATTTTTTTCCCTTGTATCTTATATCAATTTTCAATTTTCACTCATTGAAAACATCCTTTTAAATATCTTTTAATGTAGTTAAGAAAATTGTGCAAATTAAATTAATAAAATTTTCGATTATTTACATTGGCAGAAACTAGAGTATGAGTAAAATAAAATCACCCTCTCCAATACAAGAAATGGGTATAGAAGATCAAACAAAAGTACGTCAATGGTTAGAAAATGTACAACAAATCCACGGAGATTCTTTAGTAGAAAATGTTATTTCTCAATTTAAGGATGTCAGTTTTCCAGAAAGTCAATTAGAAACAGTGAAACAGGCTTGGGAAAATTTAACTGTAGATAGAAAGGCTAAATTTACAAGCAAATATGGCCATCTAGCTTAGCTAATGTATGTACAAGTCAATTATTCTGTATTAAAAGCTTTGGTTCGACATTGGGATCCAGCCTATAGATGTTTCACATTTGGCTCAATCGACATGACTCCTACAATAGAGGAATATCAATCCCTTCTACATTTTCCAGCACGAACAGAGGTTGAAGCTTACTCTTACGATGAAGAGCTTACAATGAAAAGAACATTATCTACTCTTCTGGGCAAGATTCGTACAAGCTAAATTAAGAAACAAGTAAAGATAAAGGGAGAGAACACATGCCTACCCCTGGACTACATCCTTACTCTTCGACAAAGATTTGCAAACGAAGACAAGGAACTAACTTTACTGGCGTTGTGTATCTTTAATGTTGTTTTGTTTCCTAAAGTGTGCAGATATGTTGAGGAACGCATAGTCAAGTTGTTTGCTAAGATAGAAATAGGAGTCGATCCCATTATTCGTGTATTGACAGAAACTTTTCGCTCATTAAATTATTGCAGAACAAAAGGAATAGGAAGATTTATAGGGTGTGCACCATTATTTTACATTTGGGTCCTTAGTCATGTGAAGTGTCCACCTGAATTCAAATGTCCAGAGATCAAAATTTCAAATTCCTGGAATAAGCTGCAAAACCCCATTTCAGAGTTCGTGCAATCAGGTTGGAGTTTATCCTCCCCTGAAAGGAGGGCTTGGGAAGCCTTTTTCTCAGAATTAAAGGTAGAAGAGCTAATATGGAGAGCCCCTTGGATGTCAACTAGGCCAATGATCTATAAATGTGGTAAATTTCAAAGTTTCCCTCTTTTGGGTCCCTGGGGATGTATAGCCTATGCTTCTTTATTGGTAGTCCGCCAAATTTGGGTCCAACAATTCATCCTTGCTACGCATGAGTTGAATGATTTCGAATTTGCTTATGATAAAGACTTCTGTAAAGATAGAATTCAAAAAATTGTGAAAGCATGGAAAATGATCACTAAAATCCAGAGTGGTCAGTTTCATGATGATACCACGGAGGTGTACAAAACATGGCATGCGAACTGAGCTAAAACCGTGCTTGTGTCACCAAACATTAAAACCAAGATAAAACTTAATGCAAAGGTGATACCAGATCAACGGACGAAACAAGTAGCACGCGAAAAAGAATGTGATGAATTGAGAAAAGCGAATTCATCATTGGTTCAAGAAAATGAAAGGCTGCAATTAGAGGTAAAGCAAGGATTGTTGTGCAATGTTGAACTAGAAAAAGAGTTGAACAGATTAAAGGGCAGTGTCAGCAAACAAGAACAGTTAGAAAAAGAAATTTCAGCGTTAGACACAGAGGCATGCGACCTGAACAGAAGAATGCATCGATTAAGAAGGGATAATGAAGTCTCCCAAGCAACTCTCAAGTCAAGGAATGACCAAGTTTTGAAGCAACAATCTGAGATTGCCTCACTCCATGAGTTGATGAAAGAGCTCGAAGATTGCATTAGTTTGAGGAACAAAACGATTACTGAGGTAGAAGAAAAGGATGGAACACTATGTCGAACAGTTAACGACTTGCAGTTAACGCTCAAGATTAGAGAAGATCAACTAGGGGAGCTCATCAACGACAATAAGCATATGAGAGAGTCCGTTCAGTCACTCAATGTTTGCCTCGATAAGTATCAGGATGGCACTGACAGATTAATGAAAGACTATACCTATCTAAAGGAGCAGTACGACAGATTGAGCGATGATTTGGGTTTGTGAGACAGAACCACGCGACATTGCGAAGTAAAGCGGAACATATTGATGTGGAATTTTCCTACCGCAAGCGCACGGGTCAAGTAATAATATAGTGAATGTGATATTCGAATGTCGTCCTCTGGATTGGATTTCTAATCAATTTTAATTACCGAAAATACTCGTCCAATTTTATTTAGGGAACCAAACAAAATGAGAATGAATGTAAATCAAACACAAAACAATGAAAAAGTATGACAATCTAATGGAGTCAACGGTCTTAGGGAGTTGATTTCACCAATTGGGATTATGGATTAATTCATGGTTTAATGACATGCTATGATTCATAAATCTTGGGAAACTAAAATCACACATATCTCTCCCGAGCATACATGATTCTCCCACATGCAATGAACTCGATATCCCTATCTAAATTCATTAAACATGCAAGGCATTAAGGTTAACCTTTTTAACGATTTCTAGAATTAACTATTATCTCCCGATTTCTAGCTAAATCCTAGTTATGCATAATGATTTCTAAGCTAAATCCTCTCTCCCGAGTTAGATTCAAGCACAAACAACAAATAATTTATGGCCGGTAAATTGAAAGCATTAAGAACACAATTATGCATAAATGACATCAATAGCAAAAAAACCATTAAATCAATCCATAAAGTGCCCAACGACTACATCAATCCCTAAGAATTAAACTTAGCTACACATAATCCAAATTACAATATAAACTAAGTCTAAACAAGCCATAAAACTACAAAAGCAAAGGGTAAAGAGAATTAAACGCTAGGTAGGCTGAGACCGCACGTCCTCGTTACGATCCCCACGAACAATGGTTTGATTCCCGCTTTTCCTCCACTTGTTTCAGCTTCAAAAGCCCTTTTTTTCTCTGTTTTACGGCTCCAAATCGTCCAAGAGAAGTCCCCCAAAAAGCCCTAATCGCAAAATACTTATAGGAAAAATTTTGGTCGTAGCGTCGCGACGCTGTGGGGGTAGCGTCACGACGCTGTCGCGATACTGTGAATCTGAAAAATTCGTCAAGAGCGTCGCGACGCTGGTCCTAGTGTCGCGATGCTATGAATTTTTTTTTTTAGATTGAAAACTCCAAATATAGAATGTCAGCGTCGAGACACCCAGAGAGCAGCGTCTCGATGCTGGTCTGCGGATGGGCCTATCTTCAATCTTCCAACTTTGATTCTTTTTCATTCTTCGGCTTCTTTTCGCATCCCGAACATCCAATTGGCTCAAAACTATATATCCTAAAAATACAACACATAAATGCATAATTTTGGCCAACAAATTATAAGAGACTAGCTAAATTAATTAGGGAAAACTAGCTAGCTATGCTCGCTATCACATATGCTCACTCAGATTAGGAGAGTCACTCGAAGGACAGATGAACTAGCTGAAGATGCACGTACTCTCTGTAAAGTCATAGCACCTACACAACCGAATAGCAAGAATGTGCTCAAGTTTCTAGGAAAGCTTCGTATAAGTTTAGAGTATTGGGGACAATTTTATTAACTTCTTACTTTCGTTTATGTTTTTTTTTAATAGTTGAAATATCTTGAAATTCAATTTTGCACAAATTTTGCTACTACATTGTTTTATCATTCTCCAAGCATTTTTTTTTTCCTTTTTCCCTCTTCAATTGTTTAAATGTTTCATTTTTTCTTTCTGTTTTCTTACACTAAAATCTCTTTTTATTAAAAAATATAAACAGAGTCATAAGATAGCTTGGTCACCTCGAATCCACCGCACCTACATCACGAGATATAGGACGAGGATCATGAAAGAGAAAAGTTATGAGCTGGAGAAAACGAGGAAAGATATTGAAGAGTTACGAGGAAAAATGGATGTCATTCTTGTCGCCTTGGAAAGAGGCAAAATAATAACTGATATTGCTCAGTCCAGTAGCACACTGAATAACCCTCCAGTCCGGCAATCAACAGAGGGAACCACCCCAAAATATCACCCATTGTACAATATTCCAGTAGAGCAGCACCCATTTCCATTTATCAAGAATGAGCAAGTGCCTGTACACAATCAACCTGGATTTTCACTGCCCACAGAGGTACCTCCCAAGGTGACCATTACGGTTCCTAATTTAGATGATCCTGAAATCAGAAAAGAGCTAATGAGAGGTGAGAAAATCTCTTCTAGTGAAAAGCTTGAAGTCCTGGAGGAAAGATTAAGGGCAGTAGAAGGAACAGACGTCTTCAGAAATATAGATGCGACCAAGCTATGCTTGGTACCAGATGTAATCCTCCCTCCAAAATTCAAGGTGCCCGAGTTTGAAAAGTATGATGGAGCATCCTGTCCTAAAAACCACTCATCATGTATTGCAGGAAGATGGCAACATACGTCCAAAATGACAAACTGTTAATTATCTCGATGGTATATGCAGTTAGACAGCACTCATATATGTTCATGGAAGAATCTAGCCGATTCATTTTTAAAGCATTATAAGCACAACATAGATATGACTCCTGACTGCCTAGACCTCTAGAGGATGGAAAAGAAGAGCATAGAAGCTTTAAGAAGTATGCCCAAAGGTGGAGGGATACTGCTGCTCAGGTGTAACCACCTTTAGCCGATAAGGAGCTGTCGACCATGTTTATTAATACTCTCAAATCTCCTTTCTCTGATAAGATGATTGGGTGTGCCTCTACCAATTTCTCTAACATAATGACAATTGGAGAGAGAATTGAGTACGGAATTAAGCATGGAAAGATAACTGATACGGTCGGATCATCAACAACGAAGAAGGGGGTTCCATCGAAGAAAAAAGAGGGAGAAGTTCAGATGATTGGTTTCAATTCAAGACAACCATACCCTAATGTGGGAGTGCCACAATATCACTACCACCTCCATATGTTTACCCTCAACCATATATCAATAATACGTCAGCCCAATACTCATCCCCTTACGTCCAAAATCCTCGTCCTACTCAAGGCTACCAGCCTCAGAATCAACAGAACACTCCTTATGTCCAGGGACACCAAAACAATAAAGGCGTCCGTAGACAGACTCATTTTGATCTGATTTCGATGACATATACCGAACTCCTACCACAACTCTTCCAGAATAATCAGCTGGCACCCGTGCCAATGGACCCAGTACAACCACCTTACCCAAAGTGGTATGACCCAAATGCCCGATGCGACTACCATGCAGGAGCAATTGGACATTCCACTGGAAACTGTACTGCACTCAAGCATAGGGTGCAAGCATTGATCACGGCAGGATTGTTGAACTTTAAGAAAGAAAATGGTCCAGATGTCAACAACAATCCTCTGCCGAACCATCAAAATGCACAAGTAAATGCGATAGAGGTTCATGGAGTTGATTTGAAAAAGAATGCTGAGAGCGTAGTGACTCCCATGGGAGAACTATTTGAAATATTATTCGGTAATGGATACATTGGAGTAGAACGCCTCCAATCGAACTTGGCTGTCAGAGCATACGATGACAGTTTGATGTGTTCTTATCACACTGGGGCAAAAGGGCATTCTATCGACCAATGTCCTCATTTTCGTCTGAAGGTCCAGGAGTTGTTAGATTCACATTTTTTAACAATTTCTCAAAAGATGGCTCAGCTCCCTCAGTATGGGGAAGTTGATATTATAGAAGAATACTCAAGGTCTTCTCTCAAGCCAAAACCGTTAACAATTTCTTATTGCGAGAAGCCCAGTACCCCAAATTTCAAGCGAAGATCGATTACCATCCAGATTCCGACTCCCTTTGAATATAAAAGTTCAAAAGCAGTACCTTGGAACTATGAATATAAGGTAACGGTTGGTCCTGAACCCCTCCCAATCCATAATATCACTGGGATAGGAGGTCTAACACGAAATGGGAAGTGCTATACACCAAAAGACCTATTGACACCCAAGGGTAAAGAAAAGGGAAAAGCCAAGATCACTGAAGATATCAAGGAAAAGATAGAAGAGCCCATTGCGGTGAAGAATCTAGATGTTAGTGAAGGAATTGAATCCTCTAGCGGAAGCGGTTTTCACCGATCGTGATTTTAGTTTCAGTCAAAAGAAAACCAATACGTTGGGCAAATAGAAACGATTTCTAAAAACACTAGATTAAGCATGTTGTAAACTGAATCTAAACTATTTTAGATTAAGGAACCTACATCAATTTGGAACAATTCTCGATCCTAGCAAGATCCTAGACACCACCAACAGCGAGCACCCACTATCCTCTTGGATTACTGAGATTTCCGGCTTGTGGGAACCATTAACGATGTCTTGGAAGGAAATTTTCAGCAAGCTAGTTGCTGGATTTTTTAGCAAATTTTGAGAGACATTTCTGCTCTACGTCTAACGTGAGAATCAAGAAAATGAATCGATAAGTTGGGTAACCCCCTCTCCACTTAACGATAAGTGTGGAGGGAGTTAAAACCCTACTTAATCTTGATCGTTGGATCTAATCCAAACGATCTTGGTCGTCTATTAATTAAATAATAATAATCATTTAATTAATTAATTAATTTAATTAAATCAATATTAATTAAATGAATTATAATATAAAGTATTTAATTCAATTTGAATCATATTCAATTGAATTAAATTGACCATTCAATTAATCCTATTAATTGAATCCACATTAGTTAAATATCAAATATTTTATTAATTTATAATTGAATCATATTCAATTATATCTCTCTCATTTAACCTATAGTTTTAATGTGCGTCAAAATGTACATTAATATAAACTATAGTATTAATTTGATTAAATCACATTTAACCAAATTAAATTTAAATTCATTAATTCCCCAATTAATTAATTCATGAATTAATCAAATATCACATATTTAATTAAATTCATAATTCTCTCGTTAATTAATTTTGAATCACACCCAAAATTAATTTTACTATAAAGTTTAATTCAATAATTAAACTTATACTATAATGTATCTCCATACATTATATTAATTGTATCAAAATACAAATCAACTTAAATTCCCTTTAATATCAAGACTATATTATCTTAGAACCCGTTATGAGCTAGCAGATGGACCTAATGGACCTACAGATCAGAAGCTCCAACGATACGAGATTGATCAGCTAAACTCATTAACCAAGTCAATCAACATTCGTTAACTGTGGGTCACTCCACTAAAGACCCACAGCTGCACTCTTCTCACTGTAGAATATTTCTGTGTCCACGGATATCGACCAATGCAGTAAGTCAATCCTTCACGTGTGTTCGTAACATCAGCTGGGTCAAATTACCGTTTTACCCCTGGGTTACCTCTGGATCCTTAAGTACCACTGATCCCTCTAATGAACAAGTTGTTTAGGGTCCAACCTCTAAACAATAGTTCCTCTAGGGCCAGGAGAGGACGACGCACCTTTGTTCAAGCCCCGAAATCAACCCTTAAGGGAACACACATCTACTTTCCCCAATAGAGGAAGGAGTGAATTTCGTCTTGTACTGTTATGTTCCCAGCCCCCATTCGGTCTTGCCCCTGAAATGGTAGGATTATTGAGTCGGCGAACTGGCCACTCTCACCCATACAGATCTAAGAACAATCCCTCCTGAAAAGGAGTTCATAACAGACTCAGGATTGAGATTGAGTTACCTGGTCATCCTATTGAAATAGAAACCTAAACTAGTCAACGACGTTACATCTAGTGGTTACTATTTCGCGGTCTGGTCTTATGCAAACTCATTGCATAGGATACCCCCACTCGCATGTCCCCTACATGGATGCTTTGGATCATTGCATCTGTATCGAATACAAAGTGGGTCGTATCACATAGTGTCACCAGGATAAGGTACCCAGCCTTATCCCTATACTATAGACCATTTAGGTTGTTACTTGAACACTGATCCCCGTATGTCCCCACATACTAGTCCACGTCTCATCTAAACAACCTAGGATCTTAGTTTATTGGATTTGGGTCAAATTGTGCAATTTCAGAAACAATAACTCTTTATTGTAAAAATCTCAATAACAACGTATTGATACAAGTAAACAATTTGTCACGATTCACTATCTACGAGTTTTAGGGCATAAAACCCAACAGTTAGACAACCAGAATCTGAAGAGAACATTCAAGAATTTTTGAAACTGGTTAAACAAAGTGATTATAAAGTGGTTGAACAGTTAGGTCAAACCCTTGCAAAGATTTCCATACTGGCTTTGTTATTGGCTTCAGATACACATCGTAAGACCTTGTTGGACATATTAAATCAAACTTATGTTCTGCAGGATATTACGGTGGACAACTTGGATAACACCGTTGGAAACATAACTGCATCCAGTTCAGTAACTTTATCATATGATGAGTTACCACCAGAAGGCACCGAACACACCAAAGCCTTGCACATTACAGTTAAGTGCAAAAATTTTGCTGTGGCAAAAGTCCTAGTTGATAATAGTTCCTCCTTGAACATAAGGCCTAAATCCACGTTGGAGAAATTGCCTGTTAATATGTCTCATGTAAGACTGGTGCGCCGTCAGCTGAATGGATGGATGTGAGATAAGATGATAAATAAGAAATAAGATAAATTCAGCTAACCCTAGTGCAAGTATAGACTGTCGCACGTAGTAATAAAAAACCTTAGAAGTATTCCAAGGGTATCGATCCCACGAGGACTAACTGGAAATTCAGATTTGAAGAAGAAACTGCTCAACTTGATTGCTTAAAGATAAGTAACCAAAGAAATAAGTTTGATGATTGGTTTTTAGAAAAGTAAATAAAACTAGCAAATAAACAAAAGAATAACAATAAAAGATAAACGAGGTATTCAACATGGATTCATCCCAAAGGCAATAACCTTAATCATGGATTATTTAACTTAAGCCTATTCAATGCATTGGGTCAGATTTAACTTCTATTTGGCCTTGCTCCCAAGAATCGTTAGAAGCCTAAGCGAGTACCGTTATGCACATTTCTGTGACTCGACTCCGACATAGATAATTCACGAATGCAACCTATAACCCTATAGTCGATATAGGGTGCCTTAGGTAGCTTGCCCTATACCGCCGAACAATCTCTTTCAAGCTTTTTCTCCTATATCACCTTTATGAGAACCGATATCGTCTGTCCCTTTCGAGATCAAACTCACATAGCATGCAAAGTCTAAGTGATCAAGTTAAACTCAGCAAGATCAGAATGATATTCAATAAAGAATGACATGCATTGAACAAAACTTAAGCAAATAAAACACTTTCAAGCTATTGAACCATAAGGGAATTCACCATATTGAACCCCTCAACGAAATTTAGCTACTCATGGTGAGATAAAGTGCAAATGAATACATTTTCATTGAAAATAAGAAGTAAAGAATACAAATAAATGAAAAGTATCACAAGCTGGAAATAATGGGAGTAGCCAAATACTATGGGTTTTCTATTTATCCTATCCTTATAGAGTTCGCTTAGACACTCCACTCTCTCGCTTTTACAAGTGGGAATGGGTGAAAATCCCTACAAACCCTAAGGTTTGATGTCTAACTAAGGTTAGAATTTAGTCATCTAAGAAGGACCTCGGGCATCCCTACTCATAGGCGTCAAGTAGGGTTCTGTCACCACCCTCTTCTTCCAAATGAGTTTTGCTTGAATTTGACTTCGAATCTTGAGCTTATATAGTGTGGGAAATGGTTGAGGAGCTGCGAAATAGGTGCTGGTAGGTAGCCCAGTCGGTTTCGGGGTCAAAACAGCCGGTTAGGTGCGAAGAAGTCTCGTTCAAAACGACCCGCTGACAACTCGGAACTGCATCTGTTTTTCCAGAAATGCGGCCGCATTTCTGGGGAAATTCCAGCTCTTCCTCTGTTTTCCTGCACAGCAACACACTTAGTCAAATTCCCTTAAAATTGAGTCTTTTTAAGTACAAATGAGCATAATTTGACAAAAGTGAATCTCAACACCCTAACTTATCAACTTTAGCATATTTTGAGCTCGAGAATGGTAAAATTGATCTAAACATGCAATAATTGACAAAGAAATGAGCTAAATATAAGGGTAAAATAGGTCTGTTTTTTACCCTTATCACACCCCCAAACTTAACTCATTGCTTGTCCTCAAGCAATAGCCAATCAAAATGTTAGAGATCAACTTTTTAATTGCCAATCAGAATGTAAAAGCTCAATATCAATTGCAAACCAAAATGTTAAGGTTCATGTGTAGTAGTCAATCGTGGTACTAGTATCAACTTTAAATTTCAAATCAAGTGACATGGAATCAAGTAAACATGTTTTTCAAGATCGTTTTCTAAAAAGTTTGCCTTTCAGGAGAGGGTTCTACTCTATTGCTAGTCACAACGTCTGAGTTTCCTAGGCATGAAGATTTCTATTGTTCTTTTTCAAAGCAAAACTCTCTCTAATCCATCCTAACCAATGTGCTTAAACTACCTAACTTCTACTCATAGAGCCTAGTGTAGTCCTTTAAGTTAAGAAAAACAATCTTGAGGTAAAATGAGCATACATGAATTACTAGACCTTTTCTATCTCCCCCAAACTTATTTGACTGCTGGTGCTCTTTTTATTCAACTTCTTTTTCTCCCAAGAGTATCCTTGCTGTCATATTTACCTTCGTTCTAGCTTATCGACACTTTGTGGTGAAGATATCTAGCTACTAGCAAAGTTCACAAGCTTGGAATGATACTCACTTCCCTAAGTAAACCTTTCATGTAGTGGCAAACCATGGGTGTCATAAATGCCCCTGGTTACTCAGTAAACCCTAGGAAGGAGGAGTAACTCTCGATTTTTCATTTTTTTTTCAAATGCTGAGCACATATTCTTTTTCCAACAGTACAAATTTACAAAAAGCATGGTATAAAATATAAAGCATAAAGAACCCCCCTAAACTTAAAATTAGACAATGTCCTCATTGACTTTGTTTGTTAGGCATGGGCTTAACATGAGGCTTTTTGTTTTTCAAAACTTCAAGGCTAAACTCTCCTAGTGTGTTAGAAAGGTTAAACACGAGGAAGTTTAGACTTAAGAAAATTCTGTAAAGGAAAAGACTAATGGAAAGCCTATGACTAGAAAACAATTCGGTTGTGACGGTGGCACTTTTGAGATAGAACAAAGCTTTAGTTATCATCATCAAAGGATTAAAAGAAAACTCCTTTGAAAACATGCTTTTCTTCCAAAACATTTTCTTAAAGTTGTTTTTTTCTTCCAAAAAGTTCATAGGTAAAGCTCAAAAAACAACAAGCAGATTTTTAAAGAAAAGATTTGAAAAACCCAAGTTTATCTAACCTAAACTATCCACAAACTATCTAACCCACCCTATGATCATAACTATTAACAAACTAAACAATTAAAACAATCAAACAGCAACTAAACAACTGAAAATAGAATTTAAACCATACTAAAACTAAAAAAAAACAGCAAGCACAAAAAACAGTATTATGTACAGAAAACAGCAAGTGAAAGGGGTCAGAAAACTCCCCTAGTTCTCGTCCTTCTCTTCATCATCTTCGTCATCATTTTCATCATCTTCTTCAGAATCCTTGTCTTCTTGAGGTAGCAACGATTGAGGGAAATCGGGAAAAACTGGAGCAATACTCGAGGCAATAGAGAGAGAACTTTCTAATGGCCTCATCCCTCTCCTTGTCATATGCCCAATGTGTCTTCAGGTTTTCCCTGATTTGATCTAGCTGGCGGTAGGCAATGGCTAGGGCTTCCGATGACGTTGAGGGCCCTGTAAAAGGAGTGTGCTGGGATGAAGAAGCCATGTTCGGCCCTGATGGTGGAGTGGCCTGAGATGTGGAGGCTTTATCTTTCCTTTGGATGCTGTTCTGCTGAAGTTTCCCGATCAAGGACAGGTCAATGGTCAGCTTGAAGAAATGACGCTCCTCGTCCTTGCCCGGAACTATCTTCACCCTTTGACAGAGTTGGGTGATAAGTAATCCAAAGAAAAGTTTACCTGCTCGTTTTCTTCCACAGCTATAATCTCATCCCTTATTATGATCCCAATGTTGATCTCCAACCCCTTCATTAGGGGTGGTCACGGTTCGGTTCGGTCCGGTTTTGGGCCGAACCATGAACCGAACCGAGCATGTCAGTTCTCTGGCATCTTAAACCGAGAAAACCGAATATTCCTCGGTTTCGGTTTTTGAACCGAACCGTCCTGGGTCGGGTTGGTTCGGTTAAAACCTTTTTTTTTAAGTTTCCAACTATTTATTTTATTTTCCTTTTAATTTTTTTTTATCCAAATCCACCAGTACCTTTTCTTTAATTTTTAAGCCAATTACCTTTCAATTTATAACCTAAACAAATTAATCATCCATCTATAATGTAATTTATATTACTTTAAATTCCAAACATAATCAATCCATGAAAAATTTCAAATATCAACCTAAAATTATCTCAAATTACCTACAAATTCATTCAAAATTCAAACACAACCTAAAATGATATTAAAATAAGCAAAGTCCCAATCAAAGTCCTAAAAATTAAATGCAAGTTCACCCAAAGTTCAAATACAACATAAAATGAAATTAAAGTACACAATAAAGTTTGGAGTTCAAACACAATACAATTTTAAAATACAAATTGAACCGAAGCGAGCATAACTTTCTTCCAATTTCCTTCTTCAATCACCCAAAGTAGTTATCGTGGATGCTTCATCTCCACTAATGATTTCTACAAAAAAGAAATAGAGAAATGCATAGCAAATTAATTTCTAAAATATAAATAATGAGATATTAAAAAGTTGTTCTTATAATATATAAACAATTACCTGTCTCATACTTTATAAACTCATTTGTTGTTGTCTCAATTATCTATTGTCTATGTACAACTGGTGTGGAACATACCCAATTTTGTGTTCAAACAAGAGCTTGAACTATTCTTGGAGACAATGTGCTACGATATAAATCCAATACTCGACCTCCCGTGTTAAAAGCAGACTCTGAAGCTACTGTTGAGATAGGAATATAAAATACATCATTAGCCATTTGTGCAAGAATCTTATACTTCGTAGAATTTACCTTCCACCATGTTAAGATGTCAAAATCATTGTTTATGTCGAAGTCATCTACCACCACTTCCCCAGACCTTTCACAAGGCTCAGATATGTACCTATCAAACTCGGTCTTACTCTCTTTATTATCTTTCTGACTCAAGTGTTGAGCAAATTTATAATAATTCCGACGAGCTCGAGGTTCACCAACACTATCAATCTTGTTCTTCTCTTCCAATTCCACTGATTGAAGACTCTTCTTTTTTGTTCTCTCCTCAATATCATCCATAGCATTTTTATACTCATCATACATTTGTCTAACCAAATACTCAACCTTACTCCCAATTTCATTAGCAGTCTTTTCATCATACAGATTCGTAAGCATAAACACCACAAATTCAAGCTTATAACGAGGGTCTAGCACAACAGCAACATATAAGAGAAAATTTGTTCTATCATTATCTTTCCAATATTTATCAAACTTCGCTTCCATCCTTCTTGCCATGGCACACAACATAGGATTATCACATGTTGAATAATCTTGAATTTGTTGTTGAATCAAACAAACTTCATGAAAATATTGATTTGATGTAACAGATAATGAGGCAGAAATACGTAAAGTTACATCATAGAATAATTTCAAGAACTTGGTAAAAGCACGTGGATTATCCCAATCTTCACTCGAAGGAAGACCCTTCTTCCTCTCATTTCCCAAAAACTCTACAGTATATTGCTCATCCTCCATTTCTAACCTTTCAAAAGCTTTTTGGAATTTTTCAGCAACATCTAACATGACATATGTGGAATTCCATCTAGTAGGGACATCCAAACAAAGAGAATTCTTACTAGCTATTTTCTCATCTTTCACACAATTTTGAAAAAAATAGCTAGTCGAGATGGTGAAGATCTTACATATCGGATTGCATTCCTAATCTTAACAATTGACTCGTGGAGTTCTTTACGAGCATCACCCACAATAAGATTAAGAATATGAGCACAACATCTTACATGCAAATACTCACCATCAAGGATAGTCCCATTCCAATGTTTCAATTTTCTCCTCAAGTAATTAAGAGTCACATCATTGGAGCTGGCATTGTCTACTGTCACAGTCAAAACATTTTCTATTCCCCATTCTAACAAGCATTTCTCAATCTTTTTTCCAATGGTGTCTCCCTTATGATTTGGAATTAAGCAAAAATTTAAAATTCTTTTTTGCAATTTCCAATCATCATCAATAAAGTGTGTTGTGAGAACCATATAATTGAGATTTTGGATTGAGGTCCATGTGTCGGTAGTTAAACTAACCTTTAAATCTTTCCTCCCCATAAATACTTTCAACTTTTTCTTTTCATCCATGTAAAGTCGAAGACAATCTCTTGCAACAGTACTTCGAGAGGGCACTACAAATTTAGGTTGCAAAGTAACCGAATACTCTCGAAATCCTTCTGATTCCACAACTCTAAATGGCAACTCTTCGACAATAATTAATTTAGCAAGTGCTAGCCTACATTTCTCCATGCTAAAAGCTGTAGCAACCAAATTAGAACTGCCTTGTCCTTCTTTCTCTGTTTTTGCAAAACACAGAAGTTTTTGTTTAGCCTCATTTATTCTTCCAGGATATTTTTTGCACTTAGTTTTCATGTGTTTTATCATATTTGTGGTACCATTCTTTTGAGTGTCACAAGCATATGTGGCCCCACAATAATTACACTTTGCCCTAGGATGTTCAGAACTACCTTCAATCTTTTTAAAATGTTCCCACGCACCTGAAGTTTTGTTCGAGGTATTAGTTGGCTTGCTCTTCTTTGTAGTTTGTTGGGAGGGCGAAGCAGGCGGTGACTTTTTCTTCTCCTTGTTTTTTATTCTAGGGGTTGTAGTATCTTGACTCACACCCTCCATTGTAAATAAATAACTATTTTAACAAAAATAATAATGTATTAATATAAATGGCATAACCAAACACAAATGGCAGAATCAATAGACAATAGTTGCTAATGTAACTTACAACAAATGGTTAGTTCTTCCATCTAGAGATTCTAGGACCTAATGTAACTTACAACAAATGCGCCAAGGTTTTTTTTTTTTTTTTTTTGAAACAGAAGAACCACTTGACTTTATGCAGAAAAGTAATGTTACCGTAACTTACAACAAAATGTAACAATTTCACAAAGTTTCATTTACTTGGCCTTAATTTCCTTTTCATGTGACCTCAAGCAACATTTAAAATATGTTCAGAAAAAAAAATTCTACAGAAACTAAAGAGAAAAAAAATAGCAGAAACTAAAGGGCAAAAAAAAAAAGGGTAAAGAAGAAGCCTTTGAATTTTGAAGTAATGTTACCGTTACGTTATCACCGGCGATAGCTTCGTGAGAGATGGAGAAGAAGCGTCGGAGATGAAGAAGATTAAGCGGCGAGGCGGCGGGGCGACGACGTTTAAAATGGAGAAGTAGAAGAAACGCAGAGAAGCGCCGGAGATGGAGAAGATTAAGCGGCGAGGCAGCGGAGCGGGGCGACGACGTTTAAAATGGAGAAGAAGAAGAAACGCAAACAAAGACTAGATGGAGAAGAACCGGCGGCGACGGCGTTGGAGTAAATCGTGAAGAGTCGAAGACTGAAGAATGAAGATGGACTGGAGGCGTGGGTGATCGTGAAACAGGCGCAAAATCGCAGATCTAGGGTTTCTATGTTTTTTTTATTAAAATAACTAATAAGTATACATGGGCTGCCTGAATATACATTGGGCTGGCGGGCTGGAAAGTGATTGGGCTCGTGAGGCTGGGCTTAATGTAGTTGGACTGGATAATTAAGTTAAATATATTATATTCGGTTCGGTTCAGTTTTTTTTCGATTTTTTTAGCCTGAGAACCGAGAACCGAACCGAATATCTCGGTTTTTTACATCCCTGAACCGACTAAACCGAAATTTAAAAAAAACCAGACCGAACCGATTGGTGCGTCGTCAGCTGAATGGATGGATGTGAGATAAGATGATAAATAATAAATAAGATAAATTCAACTAACCCTAGTGCAAGTATACACTGTCGCACGTAGTAATAAAAAACCTTAGAAGTATTCCAAGGGTATCGATCCCACGAGGACTAACTGGAAATTCAGATTTGAAGAAGAAACTGCTCAACTTGATTGCTTAAAGATAGGTAACCAAAGAAATAAGTTTGATGATTGGTTTTTAGAAAAGTAAATAAAACTAGCAAATAAACAAAAGAATAACAATAAAAGATAAACGAGGTATTCAACATATGGATTCATCCCAAAGGTAATAACCTTATTCATGGATTATTTAACTTAAGCCTATTCAATGCATTGGGTCAGATTTAACTTCTATTTGGCCTTGCTCCCAAGAACCATTAGAAGGCTAAGCGAGTACCGTTATGCACATTTCTGTGACTCGACTCCGACATAAATAATTCACGAATGCAACCTATAACCCTATAGTCGATATACGGTGCCTTAGGCAGCTTGCCCTGTACTGCCGAACAATCTCTTTCGAGCTTTTTCTCCTATATCACCTTTATGAGAATCGATATTGTCTGTCCCTTTCGAGATAAAACTCACATAGTATGCAAAGTCTAAGTGATCAAGTTAAACTCAACAAGATCAGAATGGTATTCAATAAAGAATGACATGCATTGAACAAAACTTAAGCAAATAAAACACTTTCAAGCTATTGAACCATAAGGGAATTCACCATATTGAACCCCTCAACGGAATTTAGCTACTCATGGTGAGATAAAGTGAAAATAAATACATTTTCATTGAAAATAAGAAGTAAAGAATACAGATAAATGAAAAGTATCACAAGCTGGAAATAATGGGAGTAGCCAAATGCTATGGGTTTTCTATTTATCCAATCCTTCTAGAGTTCGCTTAGACACTCCACTCTCTCGCTTTTACAAGTGGGAATGGGTGAAAATCCCTACAAACCCTAAGGTTTGATGTCTAACTAAGGTTAGAATTTAGTCATCTAAGAAGGACCTAGGGCATCCCTACTCATAGCGTCCACTAGGGTTCTGTCACCACCATCTTCTTCCAAATGAGCTCTTCTTGAATTTGACTTCGAATCTCGAGCTTATATAGTGTGGGAAATGGTTGAGGAGCTGCGAAATAGGTGTTGGTAGGTAGCCCAGTCGGTTTTGGGGTCAAAACAACCGGAGGTGCGAAGAAGTCTCGTTTAAAACAACACGTAGACAACTCGAAATTGCCTCTGTTTTTCCAGAAATGCGGTCGCATTTCTGGGGAAATTCCAGCTCTTCCTCTGTTTTCCTACACAACAACACACTTACTCAAATTCCCTTAAAATTGAGTCTTTTTAAGTACAAATGGGTATAATTTGACAAAAGTGAATCTCAACACCCTAACTTATCAACTTTAGCATATTTTGAGCTCGAGAATGGTAAAATTGATCTAAACATGCAATAATTGACAAAGAAATGAGCTAAATATAAGGGTAAAATAGGTATATTTTTTACCCTTATCAAAGACCCAACACTATGATCGTACGAGCCTTTGATGGGGCACATAGTGAAGTTGTTGGAGACATAGAAGTGCCCATCCAGATAGGTCCGTGCACTTTCGATATAATCTTTCAGGTTATGAACATTAATTCTGCCTATAGCTTCTTGTTAGAGCGTCCCTGGATTCACTCAGTTGGAGTGGTCCCATCATCATTACACCAAAAACTTAAATTTGTTGTCGATCGCAAACTAGTGATCATATCTGGACAAGAGGATATCTTAGTGTCAAGACCCTCCTCAATGCCCTACATAGAAGTAGCAGAAGAGGTTTTTGAGTGATCATTTCAAGCTTTTGAGATTGCAAATGTCACAACTTTATACGGAGAGATAGGGAAAATGGAGCTGCAACTTTCAAAACTCTCCTTAACAGGAAGCAACCAAAGCCTCGATAATTTGCTGAATATGTCGAAAAATATGAAGAGGTTTGGTTTGGGATATAAACCAAGCAAAAAAGATATGATTAAAGCACACTGGCAGGAGAAAGAAAAACGACTGGCTAGATTGGAGAACCGTGAGCCGAAGTATCAAATGAATATCATTCCTCATCTTCATGCTACCTTCATCCTTGTTGGAATAATTCATCCGGAATCTCAAGACCCTGCAGTTATGGCTATAATCGAAGAGAAGAAAGAAGCTAGTTCTTTGGTTTATCTGTGCCCAGAAGACTTTGAACTCAATAATTGGAATGTAATGGAGCTACCATCATTTGTTAATGAGATATCAAAGTAATTGTTTAACTTTTTGTTTGTTTTTTGTTTTGATGATTTATGTGTTCTATGTCAATATTTCATTTTTCAATGAAGAAGCATTTTTTTCCTATCATCCACTGAATCCCTCTTGTCTCTACTTCTTTTAGCATTGATTTCATTTATTTCATTCCTTCATTTTATCTTCTTTCATCACACTGAATAATCACTCTCTTAAACAGTGATATTGGAACTGAAAGCGTTAATGATCTTAAATACGAACTTGATTCGCCTACATACGATGTTGAGTTCGATGAGAGAGCAAGTGGTAATGAGGAAGATTTAGAACTTACTCCTGAATTGTTGAGAATGATTGAAGAAGAAAAGAGGATGTTGGGACCACGTGAAGAGTTGATAGAGACAATTAACTTGGGATCTTAAGCAGAGATTAAAGAAGTTAAAATCGGGACCAACATGTCTACGGAAAGCCGTCAAAGGTTGATAGCATTACTTCATAAATGCATTGATGTTTTTGCCTGGTTTTATCAAGATATGTTTGGTTTAGACACGAGTATTGTGGTGCATCATTTGCCACTTAAGCTTGACTGCAGGCCAGTGAGACAGAAGTTACGCAAGATGAAGTCAGACATGTTAATCAAAATAAAAGAGGAAGTCATGAAACAGATTGATGCAGGATTCTTAACAGTTGCTAATTATCCAGAATGGGTAGCTAACATTGCGCCAGTACTTAAAAAGAATGGGCAGGTCCGAATGTGTGTTGATTATAGAGATTTGAATCGAGCAAGCCCAAAGGATAACTTCCCACTTCCTCATATTGATGTACTGGTAGATAATACAGCTGGATTCTCAACTTTTTCCTTTATGGATGGATTCTCAGGTTACAATCAAATCAAGATGGCACCTGAAGATCAAGAGAAAACTACATTCATCACATTATGGGGAACCTTTTGTTTTAAGGTCATGCCATTCGGATTAAAAAATGTTGGGGCAACATACCAACAGGCCATGGTTACTCTCTTCCATGACCTAATGCATAGGGAGATCGAAGTGTATGTTGATGACATGATTGCTAAGTCAAAGCCAGGGGAAGAGCACGCAACCATCCTCCAAAAGTTATTCGAGCGATTGAGAAAATTCAAGTTGAAACTGAATCCGAGTAAATGCACATTTGGGGTCACTTCTAGCAAGTTGTTGGGTTTCGTCATAAGCCAGGAGGGAATTAGAGTTGATTCAGACAAAGTCAAAGTCATTCTAGAAATGTCACCACCACGTACTCAAAAAGAAGTCAGAGGTTTCTTGGGAAGATTGAATTATATTGCAAGATTCATATCACATCTTACAGCAACATGTGAACCAATCTTCAAGCTACTTCGTAAGGACAATATGGGCATATGGAATGACGATTGTCAAAAAGCATTTGAAAAGATCAAGGAATATCTGGAGAGCCCTCATGTCCTTGTACCTCCAACTCCAAATCGCCCACTTATCCTATATCTTATAGTGACGAAAAATTCAATGGGGTGTGTACTAGGACAGCATGATAGTTCAGGCAGAAAAGAGCAAGCCATATATTATTTAAGCAAAAAGTTCACTGATTGTGAAACCAAATATTCTCTTTTAGAAAGAACTTGTTGTGCTCTAGCTTGGGCCGCTCGCCGTTTGAGACCATATATGCTGTATGACACAACATGGTTCATCTCAAAGATGGATCCTATCAAATACATCTTTGAAAAGTCGTGTTTGTTGCTAGATGGCAGGTTCTTTTATCCGAGTATGATATTGTCTATGTTACTCGAAAGTCAATAAAAGGAAGTGCACTAGCTGATCATTTGGCCGAGCAACCTATAGACGATTATGAACCAATGAAATTTGACTTCCCTGATGAATTTGTTTCCACTATAATGGTGGAAAAAGAAATATCAGACTTGGAAACATGGACCATGTTGTTTGATGGGGGCCTCCAACGAGTTAGGTCATGGGATAGGTGTGGTATTAATATCGCCTGAAAGAAAATTATTCCCTCTCACTGCCAAACTATGTTTTGATTGTACTCATAATATGGCTGAATACGAAGCTTGCTCTATGGGTATACAAGAGACACTAAGGGCCCATTTGGTAACGTTCTCGTTTCTTGTTTCTTGTTTCCAATTTTATTAAGAAATCTAAGCATTTAATAACTATGTATGTTTCTTGTTTCTCATTTTTTAGAAACACTCCCAAAATTTGTATAGAACTTTTGGGAACAACTAAAACTAGTTTCTCATTTTTTGTTCTTGTTTCCAATTTTTTCCAAACATAAATAAGAATATAGGTTTATTATTATTGAATGTATAGGTGTTAGGGTCATGAAATTCTATTTTTCTTTATTAAAAATGAAGAAACGGAAACAAGAAACGAGAACGTTACCAAATGGGCCCTAAGCTACTGCCTTATAAAAAGCTTATATTAGATTTGTCTCATAAATTTGAAGAAATCACTTTTGACTATTTACCAAGGGAGAGTAATCAGATAGCAGACGCCTTGGCTACGCTTGTAGTCATGTTCAACATAGACCCCAATCATGAGGTACAACCTATTAAGATGGGAAGGGTAGATGCTCCAGCCTCCTGCATGAATATAGAAGAAGAGTTTGATGACAAGTCGTGGTTTCAAGACATCAAACATTATCTAAAATGCGAAATCTATCCTCCTAATGCATCAGAAAATGACAAGCGAACTCTAAGGAGATTGGTAGTGAAATTTTTCTTGAATGGGGAGATACTTTACAAAAGAAACTATGACATGGTACTTCTGAGGTGTGTAGATACAAAAGAAGCCAACACAATTATGAAAGATATTCACGAGGGAATTTGCGGCACCCATGCAAATGGACACATGATGGTTAGACAGGCATTAAGGGCTGGTTATTACTGGTTAACCATGGAAGCCGACTATATCAAATATGCGCGAAAATGCCACAAATGTCAGATTTACGCAGATAAAGCTCATGCTCCAGCATCTCAGTTGCACGTTATGACGACACCATGGCCATTTTCCATGTGGGGAATGGACGTTATAGGCCCTATTGACCCAAAAGCCTCAAACGGACATCAATTCATCTTGGTGGCAATAGATTATTTTACCAAATGGGTAGAAGCAATGTCTTATCGAGAGATGACGAAAGGAGTTGTGATCAAATTCATCAAGAAGGAGATTATATGTCGTTATTGTTGGGTTTTATGTCCTAAAACTCGTGGATAGTAAATGTAACAAAGTTAATCAATAAAGCATTATTGAGTTTATTCAATAAGTGGTTATTGAATGGTTGTTTAATTATGCATTAATTAACCCAAATCCAATAAACTAGAACCCATGGCTATATAATGAACACTTGAACTTTATGTGTAGACATAAAAACGGATCAAGTTCAAGTAATAGCCAAAAACAGTCTATAGTATAGGGATAGAGGTTGGGTGCCTTATCTTGGGGGCACTATGTGACGCGACCCGCTTTGTATTTAATACAAACGATGTGATCCTGAATCGTTCATGTAAAGACATGTGAGTGGAGGCATCCTATGCAAAGAGTTTGCATAAGACCAAGACCAAGAAATAAGTCACTTTCCTTTATAACACCTTTTACTGTGAAACTGACTATTTCATGCGATAACCTAGGTAACTCGATCTTAATCCTGAGCTAACTATGAACTCCTGTTTATTCGGGATTATCTTTTGATTTACAGGGGTGAGAGTGGCCCAACATCGCCGACTCAATAAGCCTACAATTTTGGGGATAAGACCGGGTAGATAGCTAGGGACATAGTCTTGCAAGATGGAATTCACTCCTACCCGCCCGTAGGGATAAAAGAGGTTGTTCCCTTAAGTGCTGACTCCAGGTCTTGAACAAAGGCGCGCTGATTCTCTCTTGCCACGAGAGGATTTTCTGTTTAATGGTTGGACCATAAACAAATTGTTCATTATAGGATCAGTGGTACTTAAGGAGCAAGATGTAACTTCAGGGGTAAAACGACATTTGACCTGCTGCAGTTACGAACAACCTATGAAGGGTCGACTTACTGATTATGGTTGTATCGGGTGGACAAAAATATATCTACAGTGAGGGGAGTGCAGTTACGGGCTATAGTGGAGTGTCCCGTTAGTTAAACGAATGTTGGTTGACTAGGTTAATGAGATTAACCGGTTAATCTCGGATCGTTGGAGCCCATGATTTGTAGGTCCATTAGGTCCCCCTGCTAGCTCATACGGAATTAACCTTAGAACAAAGTGATGAAAGAATTTGAAATGTTCAAATTCGATTTAGGGAGTACACGTTAATTATATATGATATACTTAACACTTTATAATTTGATTATGAATTAAATTAAAAAGAGAGTTGGAAATATTTAAATAGGATTTAAATATTAGAAATATGTATATGATACATATTTAAAATTGAATTTGAATAAAATTCATATTCAATATAAGGATTGCGAGGAGTAGGAATTGGTGCAAAAATAAATAACTTAGTATTTGATACTAAATTAATACATTTAATTAAAATGTTTAAATTAAATTATTCGAAATAATTTTATTTATCTAATAGAATTATTTATTTAAATCAGTTTTCTATTTATAGTTAATTAAATGTATTTTTGAAAATTCATTCCAAGAGGTGGCAATTTTTTATGTTTTCCATTTCATGCACATCTCCACATTTTGACACCATTTAGATGACAAATCCTTTCCCACTTTGATTTTGTTCTTCCATATATAAACATGAATTTGATTCATGCAAGAGGATGGAGAAAAAAGAATACACATAAGCTTTGTTTGAAGGTTGCTATACTTTTGGTTCTAAGAACCCATAACTCTCAATCTCATTTTCTCCCACAAATTCATCACACTACGGTTCCCACAAGCCCGTTCTAAGGCTGGAGAATAGCGGGGAAGATCTTGATGGTTGTCTACAACTTGTTCGTGTGAAGAATTGTCCAAGGAAACGCAAGAAATCAAGCTCCAAGAGGTATTTATTCATTCCTCTGTTTTTCGGTTTATTTACATGCATTTAATTAGAGAAATTAATGAAATTAAACGCCCAAGATCGTCAATTGCTTCCGCTAGAGTGTTTTACATTCCTACAGTTATGGTCTTCCTGAGACCATATTATCTGATAATGCACGAAATCTGAACAATAAATTGATGACTGAGTTATGTGAGCAATTCAAGATCAAGCATGTCAACTCAACTTCGTATAGGCCAAAGATGAATGGAGCAGTGGAAGCTGCCAATAAAAACATAAAAAGGATCGTGCAAAAAATGACAGTGACGTATAAAGATTGGCATGAAATGCTGCCTTTTGCATTACATGGATATTGCACATCGGTTCGCACTTCAACTGGGGCAACACCATTTTCATTAGTTTGGTATGGAAGCTATTCTTCCTATTGAAATGAAAATTCCATCATTAAGAGTCCTCATGGAGAATAATTTAGAAGAGGCTGAATGGGTCCAAAACCGTTATGAGCAGCTCAACTTTGTTGAAGAAAAGAGATTGATAGCATTGTGCAGGGGTCAACTTTACCAAAGATGAATGATGAAAGCCTATGATAAGAAAGTGCGTCCTAGAGTATTCAGAGAAAGAGATTTATGAAATTGTTCATATAACACATGCGGAAGCAATTTTAGGATCGGAGGCACTTAACTACATCAGTTTTAGAAAATGAAAACATGCTGTCCAAATACCGTAAGGAGAGCAGAATTTTTACCAACCTTTTGGAGACCGATTCAACAACTCCCTTTGATTCCTATGATCACGAACGGTGTGTGGACCACCTCTAGTGTCTTCCCTACTATTCTCCGGGCCAAGAACTACTTGTGGGAGTCTATAGAGATAGGGAATGAGAAGGGAATGCTTGAAGGTTCAAGCACTAGAGAGATATATGGAGATGAGTGAGTTTGAGACCAAAATCCAGCAGCATAACAATATGGAAAATGGCTCTCCTTCCTTTGAATCTGATTCATACTCCTTATATAGACATCTTCCATGCAAAGAGAAGCCTCATGACACTAGACACATGGTGAAAATGCAACTCAAAGTGGATTCTAGGTGTTTAATTCACAACACATGCAACTAGTGCATGGTTGTGTTGTTTTCCACTATGCATCAACATGCAAGAGTAGGAATGCCACTAAATCCACTTAAAATTGAATCTAAATTCTCAATTTTCAGCTTGCAATTCATTCCTATTTCAATTCAAAATTGAAATTGATTTCTAGGCAATTAATTTGTACAATTCCAAGTAATTTTTACATGATTAATCTAATTAATCTTTATCACCTAGTGCCATGAATTATATATGATTCCTAATACATATATATGGTATTCAAAACACTTTTAAATACTCCATCTCTCATTTTCTAATTTAATTCATAATTAAATTATTGTGTCAAACACAATTTACGATAATACCCGTTTTCCCGATTTTGAACGATTCAAAGCTTCCTATCTTTTTGTTCTCCGCTTTGTTCCGATATGAGCTAGTAGGGGGACCTAATGGACCTATAGATCATGGGCTCCAACGATTCGAGGCTAACCGACTAATCTCATTATCCAAGCTAGCCAATATTCGTTAACTACCGGGACACTCCACTATAGCCCGATAGTTGCACTCCCCTCACTATAGACATATTTTTTTGTCCACTTGATTTAACCATGATTAGTAAGTCGATCCTTCACAGGTTGTTCGTAGCTATAGCTAGGTCAAAAGCCCGTTTTACCCCTATAGTACTTCTAGTTCCTTAAGTCCCACTGATCCTCTAATGAACAATTGGTTTATGGTCCAACCAATAAACCGAGTCCCTCTCGGGCCAATGAGAGGGCGGGATCCCTTTGTTCAAGCCCCGGAGTCAGCACTTAAGGGAACAACCTCTCTACTATCCCTAATTCGGGTAGAAGTGAATTCCTTCTTGCACGACTATGTCCCCAGCTATCTACTCGTTCCTATCCCTGAAATGGGAGGCTTATTGAGTTGGCGATACTGAGCCACTCTCACCTATGCAGATCTAAGGATAAGTCCGAATAAACAGGAGTTCATAGTTAGCTCAGGATTAAGATCGAGTTACCTAGGTCATCACATGAAATAGTCAGTCTCGTCAGTAAACGGTGTTATAAAGCGAAAGCGACTTATTTCTTGGTCCTGGTCTTATGCAAACTCATTGCATAGGACACCCCCACTCGCATGTCTCTACATGGACGATTTAGGATCACATCGTCTATACCATCTATAAAGTGGGCCGCGTCTCATAGTGTCTCTAGAATAAGGTACCCAACCCTATCCCTATACTATAGACCGTTTTGGCTATTACTCAAGCTTGATCCACTTTTATGTCTCTACATAAAGCTCAAGTGTTCATCCTATAGCCATGGATCTTAGTTTATTGGATTTGGGTTATTATATGTGCAATTTACTTTATTCAGTAATAACTTTACTGAATTAATCTCGATAACGCCTTTATCGAATAAGTATATAATTCGTTTAACATTCACTATCTACGAGTTTTAGGACACCAATCCCAACAATTTAGTCTTAAAACGAATTCTTCATTTTCTGAAAGATCACCGAGGCAAGTGGACCCCAAACTATGAAGGACCATTCGTGGTGAAGAAAGCTTTCTCTGGAGGAGCTTTAGTCTTGACTAACATGGATGGTAATGAGCTGCCAAGTCCAGTTAATTCAGATCAGGTTCGAAGATATTACACATAGGCTACTTGTATATCAAAGGATTCGACAAAGTTGCGGGAATTCAACAAGTGTTTAGGAGAATTTCGCTTCAATTTCTATATCATGTTTAAGAGGTTACTTTTGTCTCAAGTTCTAAAACCGTAGCATTGACACATATGTCTATTGAATTTCAATCATAAACCGAAGCTCATTTCTCGAAGCATGACATATCTTGCCCATTTTTCTCTCTCACTCTCTTTCTCAACTATGAATGTTTGGCATGTTTACCTTATTTATCATTACAATTGCATAAATAAAAAGTTACATAAACGCGATATTTCAAACCAATGGTGGTAACTTAAATGATTCGATGCGAAATACATATGTCTAAAGAAAGAATCCAAAGGCAATATATTTTTTTGTCAAGAGCATCGTGGTCATGAAGGTTGATGGAATGTCATTATGGAGGACAAAACCGTCATTTCAACACGACAAAGTCTTAAATTGGGGCAAAACCATTATTTTCGTATTCTCAAACTGGGGCAAAACCATTATTATCCCAGGAGCAAAGTCGTTCTAGATACATTTTTGGTCATCAAACAAAGAGCAAGTTGTTTAGCGAGTTCATGATCCAATTAAGGTCTATTACCAAGGGTGATGTGAATGGGGTGCCCGAGGTATCAAATATCTTTTAAAGAAATTTGTATCATAGTTTTCGGATAGTGTTAAATCCAATTCTCATGCATTCAAGCGTTTAAGTTTAGCGTGCATTGCAAAGAAAATTTATTTTCAATCAGTTTTCTTTCAGTTAAATCGAACCCGACTATTCAGTCGAGGTCGAAGCTTGTGTCAATCCAGGTCCGTTTACAGCTTTTCTCTCGGTTAAATCGAACCCGGTTATTCAGTCGAGGTGGAAGCCTGTGTCAATCTAGGTTCGTTTTCAGTTTTTCTCTCGGTTAAATCGAACCCGACTATTCAGTCGAGGTCGAAGCCTGTGTCAATCCAGGTCCGTTTTCGATTTTTCTCTCGGTTAAATCGAACCTGGCTATTCAGTCGAGGTCGAAGCCTGTGTTAGTCCAAGTCCGTTTCAGTTTTTCTCTCGGTTAAATCGAACCCGACTATTCAGTTGAGGTCGAAGCTTGTGTCAATCCAGGTCCGTTTTCAATTTTTCTCTCGGTTAAATCGAACCCGACTATTCAGTTGAGGTCAAAGCCTGTGTCAATCCATGTCTGTTTTTAGTTTTCTCTCGGTTAAATCGAACCTGACTATTCAATCGAGGTCAAAGCTTGTGTCAATCCAAGTTCGTTTTCAGTTTTTGTCTCAGTTAAACCAAACCTGACTATTGAATAGTGGTCAAGACCTGATTAAGTCAAGTTCATTTTCCTTTCCAAATTCAAATTTTTACCAAACAAATCTTTGCCTCCCCAATACTTAGTCTCTTTCCTTTGTCTACCCTTTCAATCCTTCAAGGATACACAAAGGGGGGCAAACTGTAGACATCGTACTTGGTCCGGCAAGTTTTTAATAATGTTCGAGTACCTCTAATATGTAATTTTAATTTTGTTTCTCTTTTAAAATGAAACCATAGCATAAAAAGTTTTAATTTCTTTTTATTTTAAATTCTAAAGTTTAGTTGTAATTTTAATTTTGGTCAATCTCACTCCACAACATCCATACATACACTTCTAAAGCCACTTTAAGCAGATAGTCAATCTCACTCCACAACATCCATACACAATCCAACTCAACACAACAGAATATAAATGTGAGTCAGGTCTCATATCAAGGACTACCCACATACATTAGAAAATTCACGACGCGTAAAATAAAAGACTTTTAACTTTTCAGAACTACACCTAAAACATTACAACCAAATTAACATCAACCCTCGCCCATTCATCAGCTAGAATAAAACATTAATATCTTAGGCCACAACCTAACTCGAACTCAAAACTAAGGACGAGTAACAAGGAAAAAAAATGAACAGAACGAGCTAGCTATGGTCTTTCCTTCGTCACGTCTCCTCTACATCACCAAGCTCGAATATATATGCGGCACCTGCAAAACCTAGTGGTGGGTCAGTACAAAACCACAGTACTGAGTAAGTGGCTCACACCTGCAAAGCCATCAAACAACATACATATACCAGACAAGTATCATGCTTTTCAACTACATTATCATGTCTCATAACCAAGTCAAACAATCAACACATAAAAGCATACTTAACTAATGCAATCGTGCAGCAACCATGCACCTAACACATGAATTTCCGCACCATGCCATGCACACTCAAACACATGAATTCCGCATTATGTCATGCATACTCGGTTTTCTCTCAAGCTCCACAAGCTCGCTCAACACTCATGGCCCTCACAAAGCCCTCTGAGACTGACTCCTTCAAGTCACGCCGACCTCTGACCATATTACCCAGGGCCTCAACGTTTCTCTATGGTGCTCAGCGTTCGACCCTTGACCATATTACCCAAGGCCTCGGACTGTGCATCGCCCTTTGGCCATATTACCCAAGGCACCCGATGACTTACATCGCCCCTTGGCCATATTACCCAAGGCACCCGATGACTTTCATAACGTATAGACTCATCACATCGCCCATTGGCCATATTACCCAAGGCACCCAATGCTCCTCTTAATCCATTGGTGACATACCACCCCTCAACCATTTTTACCCGAGGCACCTGGTATTCACCTAACCTTCCTTTTTAATCACACAAGGCCCTCTGACCTCACAATCTCACTAGGATGCATGAACCCTACACATCATGCCACTAAACCATGTTTTATGCTCGAAGACCATGATAACTATGCAGCACGCTCACAACCTAAAATAACATGCTCATTTAGGCCATCATAATGAAACATCAAGCTAGTCAACCAAAGTCAATCAAAACGGCTCAACAGTCCAACATATCGCAACAATCCAACCAGCATCTCACATAACGCATAATTCAAGAAGCGATATATATAGTTCATGAAAATATAACATGGACAAGGCGTACAACATGCTAGCACACAACAAACAGACTCAACAGGTAGAAATCCACTTACTCTAATGCTTCTAAACTACTCCTAACGCTTCCAGAAACCAATCTTAAACTCAATCTAGTCACTCCCAATCTAGATTGAACCAATACGAAATCACTTTCTTACTGATCAGCATTCCAAGGTATCTGAATTTGCTCGAAGCTACATGCAAAAAGGATCCAGTGGTTAGGAACTGAATTACAACACTAAAATGGACTCGAAAAGGAATTAAAATGCAACGAAACTTACTAAAATTCACCATACAAGCCTCACTACTTGCTGCTTGGTGATGGAATACGCCCAAACTTACTTATTCTTGAACAAGGTTGTTCGGGCTATGGGCAATTGCTGAAACTCGCTAATCAGTATCAAACAACCCCAAAACGCGTTGTACAACATTCAAATAAGGCTTAATCCTATCATTCAAACCACTAAGGAATAAGTAAAACATGTTTGAGATCCATTTAGTGTGGGTCAAAGCCAAACCTCGCCAAACTCATTGAACACAAAAGAAAACATACTACCGAAGACTTCAGCATTGTGATTCAAGAAGGTGCAGCACCATTGCCATCGTGATTCAAGAAGGTGCTGCTGTAGCTAATCATAGCCCATGAGTTTCGTGTCAGAATCGTCAAACAAGGGAGGTCGCATGGGTTGGTCGACACAAGGACGTTTGCATTTTGTTGCCTTCGCGTCACTGCAATTCATCGACAGATGGGAGAGTCGCCGTTCGAAGGAGCATCTCATCAGCGCCGGAGGAAGCTGGTAATTGCGTGCACGGGTTGCTTGCCAGAGAAGAGAGACGCGAGGAAGGACTCACGGTTGAGAGGAGTTGCACGGCGAGGATAAAATGCGAGAGAAAGGAAGAATCTGGGCGGTTGCTGTGCGAAAATGGAGGAAGAAAATCGGGGGGGGGGGGGCTGTGCGGCGCGAACGAGAAGAGAAAGAATTTGAGATGAAGCCATAAAAGCTAGGGCTTTTTTTTTCTATTTTCCTTCTTTTCATTTTCTCTTTTTTTTTTCTTTATTAAAAATTCACTCAAGAGAAAGACATAGAGCCCAATAAATGGAAGGGAAAAATATTAGAGTCTCTTCAAACATCCAACTTAAGTCCTTAAATAAAAACGATTGGGATTTCCTTTGAAATTGGAGATACATACCAAGACTAAATTCCTAAATCATCAACATTTAACTCAATGATTTAGAAACTGAATTGAACTTTCTTATCTTCCACTTTAGAACTTGAGCGAACAGGTTCAATTATTCCAAAACGGTCTAATTCTGTAACGCGAGGCGTTACAGAGATAAGGAGCACTTTGGTCCCTACCGCCTATTTTTCCGTTAAATGTTAACGGTGGCTGACGTGGCACTATTATTTTAATAAAAAAATATTTTTTTTTATTTTTTAAATAAAAAATATTAAAATAATAAAATAATATTATTTTTTATTATTATTTATTATTTCTCCCTCTCTCTCTTCTTCTTCTCCATCTTCATCCTCTTCATCCTCTTCCTCCTTCTTCTTCTTCCTATCTCTGGCGACCGACGGCCACCGCTCGCCGTCGCCGCCGGCTGCTGGCGATTGATTTTTTTGTTTTCTTCTTCTTCTCTTCTTTTTCTTTTCACTGGTTTTTTTTTTAAAAAAAAAGAAAAACAGAGAAAAGGGGAGGGAGGAGGGACTTCCCCTTTCTCTGTTTTTTTTTATATAAAAAAAACCAGTGAAAAGAAAAAGAAGAGAAGAAGAAGAAAGAAGAAAGAAGAAAAAAAATTAGTCGCCGGCAGGCGGCGGCGAGCGGTGGCCGTCGGTCACCGGAGATAGGAAGAAGAAGAAGGAGGAAGAGGATGAAGAGGATGAAGATGGAGAAGAAGGAGAAGAAGAGAGAGAAAGTGAGAAATAATAAAAAATAATAAAAAATAATATTATTTTAATATTTTAATATTTTTTATTTAAAAATTAAAAAATAATTTTTTTTATTAAAATAATAGTGCCACGTCAGCCACCGTTAACATTTAACAGAAAAATGGACGGCAAGGACCAAAGTGCTCCTTATCTCAAACCTCAAGGGTATTTTTTTTGAGTTAGAAAACTTAGGGACCATAGTGTAACTTAACCCAAACCTCAGGGACCAAAAGTGTATTTTTCCCTTATTTTAATTATTGACATGTTGATATTCAATATTAATAAGTTAATTATTTAGAATTTTTATAGTTCAAATTATAAATTATATTTTCTAATTCACTTGAATTTGCTTCAAGTTCATTGGTGATGAAATTATCCAGAAGCTTTGCTATGTGACAAGGTTAGAAATTGAAAAACAAAAAAAATCTATCTAAGAAGCTTCAATAAGTTAGAGAGGAATTTATCTAAAACAAATAAATAAATAAATAAAAATAAGTTAGAGGAATTGAAAAAAAAATTATGAAAGGATATAGTGGGCATTTTGAAAAATCGTTAAAAAAAATACGTCAGATTATTTGGAAAGTTAAAATCAGGAGCTACTACCTAGGAGATTTTAGAAATCTAAGGATTTAAAAAGTGATTTTCTATAAATTTTTAAAAAAATCTGAATTACCAAACGCATAAAGCGGTTAGGATTTTTTAAAAATAGATTATACTTCTTCCAACTGCAATCTCAAATGCACCCTTACTCCCCTTTCTATTCTAATGGTATTCATGCATGGCTACCCACCAATCTCTCACCCACCACTCCTCCCAAAATAGTTAGGCTTTTTATTATAAATGGAGGGAGTGAGGAAGAAGAAAGACACAAGAAGACATTGAGCATAAGCTTAGTTGAGAGAGTTTGTGAGGAAGTGAGTTTAGAAAGCTTAAAAGAGTGACTTAGAGAGTTTTTTTTTAGAAGGATTTTTTGAGAGAGAAAGGAAGAGAGATTAAAGAAGGAAAAGGGAAAAAAGAGTTTAAGGAGAGTGAAAGAAAAAGAGACAAAAGAAAGTGGAAGAGGAAGAGAGAAAAGAAAGTGGAAGAGGAAAAGAGAAAAAGAGAGGTGGAGGAAGGAGCATACGGGGAGAGAGAAAAACATTGGGTAAGGAGGAAAGAAAGAAGGAAAAAGAGGAAATCAAAAAGGTGGGTCCTATTTTTTTATTATTTTTTTCCTCTTATTTTTAATTAAATATTTATTTTACTATTATTATTATTATTACTATTATTATTATTATTATTAATTTCTTTCTCATTTATTTCACATTTACACTTTACCAACTTCATTTCATTTTTTTTTAACTTTCTAATTTATTTGTTTTTTTCTCTTTCATTCTCCAATTGGCTTTGATCCAATCTTTAATATTTCTTGGTCAATTTCAATGATTGTTAGCATAATTGTTTTGAAATTAATTTTCTTTCCAAAGGGATTATCGGAACTGAGTAATGTGCCTTCGTGGACTCCAACTCCCGTGCAGGCGTATGAAAATTCTCATTTTTCCTTTTAAAAGGAATTTACTCTTTGAATAATTTTCTTCTTTTACATCCATTTTTTTTTATTATTATTTGTTTTATTTTTATTATTTTTATTAAACATAATCATGCATTGCCCATGATGGAGTTAATTTCAATTCTTGAGGAACAAATTTTCTTTACTTAAAGGGGAAATAAGACATGACTTATATTAAATTGGATAATACAACTCATAATGTCTAATCCTTGCTTTATTTCTAAAGTTAAGGTAAGAACAAATGAGAGGTCTTGTTTTTATTTTGGTTTTTATTCTCATATACATCATTTTTTTAAAAAGAAAAATAAAAAATGAAGGACCGTTTTTGCTCATGTAATTGGACAATATAAGATAATGTGGTAATCGTTTTTTTTAAAACGGGTGTTTTAGGGTGCTAATACCTTCCCTACACTCAAATGTCATCGCAACGCGGAGCGGCCGACGTCCTTTCCTAAGGGTCTCTTTCGAGATTAAAGATTTGGAGTCACCACCAATCATCTTGGGGTGTGATTGGTCACCCGTTTTAAAAAAAAAATGAACTGGTCTTAGAAACCAAAATTAGGTTCGGGGGTCAGTTGTGTGTAGGGAAGGTACTAGCACCCTACAACACCCGTTTGAAAACATTTTATTTTATTACTCGAATTCTTTAAACAAAGGTTCATGTCTTAACAAAAATAAACAAAAAAAAATTGAAAAAAAAAATGAAAATTGAAAATTAAATGTCTCACTAATTTCACCTTATCTTTAAATAAAGTAAGGATTTAATTTTGTGAGTGGGGTTAACCCATGACTTTGTTATCACGTAGAAAATTCCTAATTAAGGAAAATCTTTCACCTCAAGAATTTGAAAATTATTTCAACTCCGTCATAGGCTCTACATGAATTATTTTGTCTCATATTTATTAATTTACATTTCAACGACAAAATGTAAATTAACAATGATGAGTGGTAAAAACCATTTAAGAAGAAGAAAGAAAAAAAATGATTTAATATTTTGAAGGCTTTTGAAAACTTAATTTAAAACCAAATTAAAACAAAATTGACCTCCAATTCAAATTTTCAAATCAAATTCAATTTGGCTTTACTAGATGAAATCCAATTTTGAAAGAAAATAAAAACTCCCAAGTCAAAGTAGATTGAAGTTAATTTCAAAACAAAACTTTAGGCTAAAAGTTTCCATAATCAAGGCTCTTTCTTTCAAATTTTCTCTCTTACCATTTTGTGTTTTTTAAAAAAAAAAACTTGAGATTTAGTTTGGAAATTATTGGAAACTTTAATTTGAAATTCTAAACTAAATTCAATTTGACATTAGCTTGAACATAACAAATCAAAATTAAATATGAGAATCATATGAACCCTCCAAAGTAAAATCCAATTTAAGATTTGTTTAGGCAATAATATCAAATTAAAAGATAATTCGAAATGAAAAATTGGGATTCATGAGTCAACTTAAAATTCCAAATTGAAATGAATTTCAAATTTTAGGCCAATTAAACAAAACTAGAATTTAAATTGAAAATTGCAAATCAAGACTAAAGAAAGGAAAAAAAAAGTAATTAAAACAACAATAAATAAATAAAAGTAATAATGATGATAAATAATAACAAATCATAAATAAAAAATGAAATAAAATTAAAAGGGAAAAGACAAAACAAGGTGGGACCCACCCATCACTTACTCTTTCTCTTTCTTTCACTCTTTTCTTCTTCCTCACCTCACCATTCCTCCCCTCTTTTTTTTCTTTTCCTTCCTTTTTTTTTTTTTTTTGCTTTTAGATCTTCCACCTTCTCTCCTCTTTTCTCTTAAACTTCACTTAGGAACCTCGTCGGAATCAATGGGCAAGCGGCGGCGGCGTGTGGCGGTGAGCAGCGTGCGGCGGTGAGCGGCGACGGCGGCGGCGTGGTGAGCGGCGGCGGTGGTGAGCTTAAATCTCTACTTTTCCCTCTCAAATTCACTTTCTCTCTAAGGGGAGAGGGAGAAAGAATAGGGGAGAGAGTGAGGAGTTGGAGAAGAAAGGGGAGAGGGAAAAGGAATGGGGGAAGACCAAAGAAAAAAGAAAGAAAAAAATAATAAATAAATAAAAGAAAAGCAAAGAAATAAATAAAATAAAATGAAAATAAACCATGAAAACAAAAAAAAAAACAAATTTTTTGATAATATGTGGGGAGGGGGATTCAAACCACAGATCTTGTGGTTATCAGTACAACTTTATGCCAGTTGAGCTATGCTCTTGTTGGCATAATAAAAAACAAATTGACCACCAAATATTGGAAAACTTCAAACATTATTACTAAAAATCAAGTCGGACCAAATACGGTGTCTACAGTTTGCCCCCCGTTGTGTATCCTTGAAGGATTGAAAGGGTAAAGAAAGGAAAAAGACAAAGTATTGGGAAGGCGAAGATTTTTCGTTAAAAATAAAAGGACGGGTTTCATGCTTAAACCAAGCATAGCCTAAAATTGGAAAAGGAAAATGAACCTTACTTTGACCAGACTTTCATCTCTAATCAAAGATAAGGTTCGATTTAACCAAAAGGAAACGAAATGGACCTGACTCTGACCAGGCTTCGACCTCTAGTAGCTAGCAGGGTTCGATTTAACCAACCAAAATAAAACATGAAATGGACCTGACTCTAACCAGGCTTCGACCTCCACTGACTAGTAGGGTTCGATTTAACCAACCAAAATAAAACATGAAATGGACCTGACTCCAACCAGGCTTCGACCTCTACTGACTAGCAGGGTTCGATTTAACCAACCAAAATAAAACATGAAATGGACCTGACTTCAACCAGGCTTCGACCTCTACTGACTAGCAGGGTTCGATTTAACCAACCAAAATAAAACATGAAATGGACCTGACTCCAACCAGGCTTCGACCTCTACTGACTAGTAGGATTCGATTTAACCAACCAAAATAAAACATGAAATGGACTTGACTGACTCCAACCAGGCTTCGACCTCTACTGACTAGTAGGATTCGATTTAACCAACCAAAATAAAACATGAAATGGACTTGACTTCAACCAGGCTTCGACCTCTACTGACTCGCAGGGTTCGATTTAACCAACCAAAATAAAAACATGAAATGGACCTGACTTCAACCAGGCTTCGACCTCTACTGACTAGCAGGGTTCGATTTAACTAACCAAAATAAAAACATGAAATGGACCTGACTTCAACCAGGCTTCGACCTTTACTAACTAGCAGAGTTCGATTTAACCAACCAAATAAAACATGAAATGGACCTGACTCCAATCAGGCTTCAACCTCTACTAACTAGTAGGGTTCGATTTAACCAACCAAATAAAACATGAAATGGACCTGACTCCAATCAGGCTTCGACCTCTACTGACTAGCAGGGTTCGATTTAACCAACCAAAATAAAACATGAAATGGACCTGACTCCAACCAGGCTTCGACCTCTACTGACTAGCAGGGTTCGATTTAACCAACGAAAATAAAACATGAAATGGACCTGACTTCAACCAAGCTTCGACCTTTACTAACTAGCAGGGTTCGATTTAACCAACCAAATAAAACATGAAATGGATCTGACTCCAATCAGGCATCGACCTCTACTAACTAGCAGGGTTCGATTTAACCAACCAAATAAAACATGAAATGGACCTGACTCCAATCAGGCTTCGACCTCTACTAACTAGCAGGGTTCGATTTAACCAAAAAAGAAGTGAATCATAGACTTGCAAAATCTCAAAATGTAGAGTATGCTTAAATGTATGAGATGCAAATTTACATGCAGCATGAAAATGTGCAGGGCACAAGTTTCAAAAACACAAACTTCAAAATTAGCGAGTTTTGAAAACCAGAACTATAAAATAGCTCATTTCTTGCCTTCCGCCTTTATAGATTGAGACACATAGACGAAGTGAATTAGGTTTCTTTGCTGACGATGAACCAAAACACTTTGAGGTCTTGATTTAAAAACTTCCGAACGTCTCATAGCAAATCGTCTTGTGAGTGGAATTTTCCAATATTCTTCCCACTAAACCCTCTGCACTTCAGATTCTCTTCTATCGAAGTCTATTGAATAAACGTCATTGCTTTAGATGTCGCAGATATCGAACACTTTCAATTGGTATTTCATTGAAAATAAAGGCATTAAGCTACCCATGAGCATAATGAGAGGAAATAAAGATTTATCAGTCAGGGAAGCTTTCAAAGTATATAACAATAGACATTCTCGGGTCTTGATTGCCTCTCCTTCCCTTTCTTTTTCTTTCCTTTTTCTTTTTCTTTTCTTTTTCTTTTTCTTTTTCATTTTCTTTTTTAATTTCCTCTTTTTTTTTTTTTTTTGATGCTTTCAACACTTGAGAGAAATTGCATGCGTCAATCAAGGTTGCTCAACCTGAAAGAGATCCTGTATGTTAATCAAAGATTGCTCAATCCAAAAGGAAACATATATGTCAATCATAGATTGCTCAATCATATCAGGTATGGCAGGTTTTTTTGAAGTGTCTCATGTGCTAGTTTAGAGAACTATCAATGGTAATTCATAGCATTAAACATCCTGCTTGATTCAACTGCTTCATAACCTTAGCCTTGTAGTGGACAAAAAGGTTCAATACAAGAAGATGAATTTGGCCTAGAGACAAATGAGGACGATAGTCGAACAAAGAAAGAAACCAAGTTTCTTTTTCGAAGAAAAAGGAATGAAGGAGACAAACATGGACCACAAATGCCTTTATATAGAATCTCTTGAACAACAAGAGATTGAACATAATTTTGAACATTCACATAATCAGAATATGATTCAAATGAAAATATGTGCTAAGGTGACCCCACTCTTTGGACAACCACTATGAGAACAAGGAGTAGCTTTCTCAAAAGATCATCTCATATATCTCGTTCTTTCTTAAAGTTAGCTCGAGATCTTTGATGAAAAACCCTTATTACTGTAATTGCCCTTTCTTGAATGTGATTCTTCTTTGAAAATGTGATTCAACTTTCTATTCTTGAATGTAGAGAACCGCTCGAGATTGAAAGATTCTTCGTAATTGAAAAAAAGTCCAAGTTCCCAAGATTATCATCCTTAGTCTTGGAGTCACCTTCCAATAAAATGAGAGAAGACAAAAGATAGAAATGATATAGGAAAAGTGTAGATTGAAAAAAAAAGTTGAAATATAGGAATACTCAAAGAACTACAAGTCTTAATTATGAAGCAGTAAATCATAAGAGTCCATCTCTATTTAATTACCATCGAAACTCTCTTGGTAACATGGGGTGGGTAGTTTTGAATTTTTGCCATGGTTAGATGTGACAGGCTTAGCAAAAGGCTCTCAGGTGGGGTAAACAAATATGGAGATTCACTGCATCTATAAATGATGAGTTTAGCAAAACAATGATGAATCGGTAATTCAAGTTGGTTTACCACAAAAATCACGTGTGGTGGGATAGGCTCAAGGTTTTATAGTAAGTAATTTTGAATTCTTACTTCACGAGGGATGTTTTGCCCCAGTGTGATAATTGGAACCTTGTCTGGGGAGAAACGGTAATATGAAACTTTGCACATGAACGACGGTCAAAATAAAGGTTGCAGTTGATTGAGAGTATAGTTGATAATAACGAACATACTTTTCATGAGAAGGGTAAAATAATCAAGAATTGACCAATTTTCCTCAACGATTATAGTGAAAGCATCTATTTTCTTTCTTTTTCTTTTTCTCTTTTTCTTTTCTTTTTTCTTTTTTCTTTTCTTTTTTCTTTTTTTGAAAGAGAGCGAAGAGGCTGGACAATGAAATACCCGAACTTGAGATGTAACATGCATAATTTGCATTTGTGATTGGCGTAAAAATAACAACTATACTGGTCAAAATGGAGGAAACAAATCTTTTATTAATCACCAAAGTACACAATGAAAAAAAGAATATCTCCAAATTGAGAGGGTGGAGATGGTGAGGGATAAACAACTGTTTTAAAAAAAATACTGAGACTAAAATGAAACTTTCCAAAACATTTATTGAATACTCTGCAACTTTGTCTAGCCTTCTTAGGAAAGATAGTTAGACAATCTATGCATAATACTTCCGAACATAGTCTGAATTGACTGGGCTTGATAATTCACAACCATCCATATTGGTTAAGATTAATGCCCCTCCAGAGAAAGCCTTTTTCACCACAAATGGTCCTTCATAATTTGGAGTCCATTTTCCTCGATGATCCTTTTGAAATGGAAGGATCCTTTTCAGCACCAAATCTCACTCTCTGAATCTTTTTGGGCGAACTTTCTTATCATATGCTCTCATCATCCTTCTTTGGTAGAGCTGACCTCTACTCAATGCTGTTAATCTCTTCTCTTCAACGAAATTGAGCTGTTCATAGCGATTCTGGACCCATTCAGCCTCTTCCAACTTAGCTTCCATCAAAACTCTTAGTGATGGAATTTCCACCTCAATTGGGAGCACAACCTTCATACCATATACTAAGGAAAAAGGCATTGCCCCAGTTGATGTACGAACTGACGTGCGATAGCCGTGTAGAGCAAGGGAAGCATTTCATGCCAATCTTTGTACGTTACATTCATCTTTTCAACAATTCTTTTTATGTTTTTGTTTGCAGCTTCAATAGCCCCATTCATTTTTGGTCTGTAGGGGGTGAAATTGAGATGTTTAATCTTGAATTGCTCACATAGCTCACCCATCATCTTATTATCCAAGTTTCTAGCGTTATCTGATATTATGGTCTCAGGGAGACCCTATCGACAAATGGTCTCCTTCTTGATGAATTTGATCCCAACCCCTTTTGTCACATCACGATAAGAGGCTGCCTCTACCCATTTGGTAAAGTAATCTATGGCCACCAAGATAAACCGATGTCCATTTGAAGCTTTAGGATCAATGGGTCCAATCACATCCATTCCCCACATAGAGAACGACCAAGGAGCAGTTAAAATGTGTAACTCGGATGAAGGAGCATGAGTCTTGTCTGCATAAATTTGACATTTATGACATTCTCTTGCATACTTGATGCAGTCTGTTTCCATAGTCAGCCAATAATAACCAGCTCTCAAAACTTGTCTAGCCATCATATGTCCATTTGCATGGGTACCACAAATTCCCTCATGGATTTCTTTCATAATCTGATTAGCCTCTGTGGCGTTCACATATCTTAACAGTACCATGTCATAGTTTCTTTTGTAAATTATCTCCCCATTCAAGAAAAATTTCACTGTTAATCTCCTTAGAGTTCGCTTGTCATTTTCTGATGCATTAGGAGGATAGGTTCCGCATTTCAGATACTGTTTGATGTTATGCAGGAGGCAGGAACATCTCGCTTTTCGATTTTAATTGGCTAGACCCCTTCATCGAAATCCACATTGAACATGACTGCTAGAGTAGCCAATGCAACAGCTATCCGATTATTCTCTCTTGGGGAATAATCAAAAGTAATTTGATCAAACTGGTGAGATAATCTTGTTATATCAAAAAAAAAAAGTTGCTTGTAAGGCAATAATTTAGCATCTCTGGTTTCCCATTCTCCTCTTAGCTGATGAATCACTAGCAAAGAGTCCCCCATGACCTGGAGCCTTTCAACCTTCATATCTAGAGCAGCTTGAATGCCCATTGAACAAGCTTCGTATTCAGCCATGTTGTGTGTACAATCAAAACATAGTTTAGCAGTGAGAGGGAATAATTCTCCTCGAGGTGATATTAATATTGCACCTATTCCGTGACCCAATTCATCCGAAGCCCCATCAAAGAACATGGTCCACATATCTGGATTTGATATTTCTTTCTCTGTTGCTATAGTGAGGATATGCTCATCAGGGAAGTCGAACTTCATCGGCTCATAATTCTCTATAGGTTGTTGTGCCAGATAATCAGCTAGAGCACTCCCCTTTACTGACTTTCGAGTCACATATGTGATGTCATACTCGGATAAAAGAACTTGCCACCTTGCAATTCGTCCCGATAAAGATGGCTTCTCAAGATGTATTTCACGGGATCCATTTTTGAAATAAGCCATGTCGTGTAATACAACATGTATTGCCTTAAGTGACGTGCAGCCCAGGCTAGAGCACAACAAGTTTTTTCCATCGAGGAGTACCTGGTTTCACAACTGGTAAACTTTTTGCTCAAATAGTATATAGCTCGTTCTTTCCTACCAGAGTCATCATGCTGCCCCAGTACACATCCCATTGCACTTTCTGTTACGGTGAGATACAAAATGAGCGGACGTCCAGGCACTGGTGGTACGAGGATCAGTGGGTTCGTAAATACTGCTTAATTTTATCAAATGCTGTTTGACAATCTTCATTCCAAATGCCATCATTATTTTTGCAAAGCAACTTGAAAATAGGCTCACATGTTGTGGTCAATTGCGCTATGAACCTAGCAATATAATTTATCCGACCCAAAAATCCTCTAACTTCTTTCTGTGTTTGCGGAGGCGGCATTTCCAGAATTGCTTTGACTTTGTCAGGGTCGACCTTGATACCTTCTTGGCTAACCACAAATTCTAACAATTTACCAGAGGTTGCCCCGAATATACATTTGCTCGGATTGAGCTTGAGCTGGAACTTTCTCAATCGATCAAACAACTTGCGAAGAACGGTTGTATGTTCTTCCTCTTCTTTCGACTTGGCAATCATATCATCTACATACACTTCAATCTCCTTGTGCATCAAATCATGGAATAAAGTAACCATGGCTCGCTGGTAGGTGGCCCCAGCATTTTTCAAACCAAACGACATAACTTTGTAGTAGAATGTTCCCCACAATGCAATAAATGTAGTTTTTTCCTGATCTTCAGGTGCCATTTTTATTTGATTGTAGCCTGAAAAACCATCCATAAAAGAGAAGGTAGAGAAACCAGCAGTGTTATCTACCAACACATCAATGTGAGGGAGTGGAAAATTATCCTTAGAGCTAGCTTTGTTTAAATCCCTATAATCCACACACATCCTAACTTGCCCATTCTTCTTTGGCACAGGAACAATGTTTGCAACCCATTCAGGGTAATTGGACACAGTTAAAAATCCAGCATCAATTTGTTTCCTGACTTCATCTTTTATCTTAATTAACATGTCCGGCTTCATCTTTCGCAACTTTTGCCTTACTGGTTTGCACTCGGGTTTGAGTGGTAAATGATGCATTACAATATTTGTGTCTAGCCCAAGCATGTCTTGATAGGACCAAGCAAAAATATCAACATATTATGTGAACAAATCAATAAGCTTTTTGCGAGTTTCTGTAAAGACGTTAGTGCCAATTTGAACCTCCTTGACTTCCGCTTGTGACCCCAGGTAAATTATCTCTGTTAACTCTTCCTAGGGGCCCAACACTTTTTCCCCGTCCTCTATCATTTCTAATAACTCAGCACTAGGTTCAAAATCTTCTTCTTCCTCGTCAGACTCAACATTGTGTATAGGAATATCAAGTTCGTATTGAGAATCGTTTGCACATTCAATCTCAGTATTACTGCTTAAGATGTTGATAATTTGACATAGAGAGAAAAGAAAAGAAAAGAAAAGAAGAGTAAACATTTTTCCATGGATAGTGTAATATGCAATAGCAAAGGGAAATGAACTAAAATCTTCATTGGATGATGAAATTTACTTGAACACATAGAAGGAAGTCTGGAAAATGAAATGAGTAAAATGACCAACCTAACTTGAAATTGAAAATTGAAATTGCAAAAAACAATAAAAAGTGGTCAATTACTTTGACATCTTAACACCAAATGACGGTAATTCAATAGTACTCCAATTGTTGAGCTCGAAGTTTTCTGGGCACGGGTAGATCCATGGACCAATTTCTAACTCTTTAGTCACTACTGCAACTGCAAAATCTCCTGGACGAATTATACCGGCACTTTCAAACGAGTGGTAAAGATGAGGGATGACTTTTTCTCCATATTCTTGTTCGCGACTTTCAAATCTGGCCAAACGCCTCTCTTTTTCTCGCTTCTGTACCCTGATCATATCTGCTTTATCTGGCTTATACCCAAGCCCAAATCTTTTTGTATTTTTTGATAGGCTTAAAACATCATCTAAACGACTGTTGCTTTCCTTGAATGTCATGACTGGAGATCGAGATTTATATTTCTTGCTTTCCCCATATAGAGTCGTAGCACTTGCTACCTCAAATGTTTGAAATGATGACTCGAAAGCTTCCTCTGCTGCATCAATATATGGCATTGAAGCTGGCCTAGAAACCAATGACCAGATACAATTACTGGGCTTCTTCCAATTGAAAATTTGAGTTTCTGGTGCAGCGATGATGGGACAGCTCCTGCAGAATGTATCCAAGGCCGCCCTAACAAGAAACTGTAAGCAGAGGGGATGTCCATAACTTGGAAGGTTATGTTAAATGTGCATGGGCCGATTTGTATTGGAATCTCAATGTCGCCAACCACCTGACTTCGTGCCCCATCGAAAGCCCTTACTAATACGGTACTTGGCCTCATATGGGATATATCAACTGGCAATCTTTCTAGCATTGATTTTGGCATTATGTTCAAAGAAGACCCATTATCCACCTGGACTTTTGCTACTAAAAAGTTCTTGCACTTGACTGAAATATTGTAACGCCCCGAATTTCAGGTAAAGTTCCTTTCAAGTCTTAAGTTAATTTCCAGTTAATTAAAGTTCATTATTCGTTTGAATATATGAAAACTTCTCGCATTTTTATTTGGCTTCAAGGATTCTCGAATTTAGAGAATTAGAAGAGAAAATTCAGTTGTGGAGTCCAGATTGTTGGGTCTTTGAAAAATCATTTTGGGCCTTATTTTTTAAAAAGAAACCCTAATTGAATAGATGGAAAAAAAAGGGGAATAATATTTTTTTTTCTCTCTTCAGCCGCCACACACGCAGAAACCCCCCCCCCCCCCCGTTTCGTTTTTTTTTCTTCTTCCTCTTCTTTCGGTCTTCAGCTTCCCAAGCCAGCCGCAGCCTTCAACATCTCTCGCCTCTTCTCACCGCCGCCTATCACCTTGACGCCGGTTGTAGTCTCGTATGCCGCTGTCCTTCTAGCGTCCAGTGTAGGTCGTCACCATCGTGTGGTTCCAGCTCTCCGTTGCGCGTCGCTTGTCGAGGCCGTCTCGCACGTTCCGCCGCTACTGTTCGAGTTGCTGTCGCCGCCGCACGTCCTTGGAGTTTTAGCAGTGTGAGTATTGGCTAGGTTGGGTACATTTTCTTGAGTTAGTTGTTTCACATGTTGAGCTTTATCGTTGGTTTATTGGAGATTTAGATAACCCAATATGTTCGAAATTTAGTTTCAGCCTTAATCAGTCGTTCTCGGCGTTCAAGCTTCGATACTCAGCCATTTACGCTTCTGTCCAGCGAAGTGACTTTAGTTTGGGTAAGGTTCCTTGTTCGTTGAGTCCCATTCTTAGTTATGTTGTTAATCGAAGCTAACCCATTCCCCGTTGAACCCGTTTTTGTGTTACCCATTCGATTTCGGGTTGAAAATTTCAGAGTTTAGCTATTCGGAGGTGCTGTCCAGCAGAGGTTGAGGCTAGTTTTTGAGTGGGTCTTTGTGTTGTGTGCTTTATTTTGGCTAAGGACGAGGAGAGGACTTAAAGGAAGGATTTGGTGAGTTGTTCTCGTTTGAGTTTAGGTAATTTATCGACTGAACCTACTTCCAAACTTCCAACTTAAGTGTTTGACGTTACAAATTGTGATGTATTGTAGGTTCGAAGGGAGATTTTGTTTGAGAGGTTGTTGGTTGTGTGGTTTCGTTGGTTGCTAATTCAGGTAAGTGACCTTACTACTAGGAGGCTTATGCTAGGTTGGGAATTGTGTGCTGGTAGCATAAGTTTCATGTGCGAACTTTTCATATGTATGTGACTCATACTATAAGATGTCGTGTACTTATGGATATATGAGCTGATTGAAGAGGATCTATGTTGTTATGCTGCTGTACATGTATGATGTTAATGTGCCTGAGAGGAAAAAAAAATGCCTCATGTTATAGTTTTATGTTGCATTTATAACATATGATAGATTGTTGTGGGACTGCATGCATAAATATGATGTTTTTTATGAACCTTAAATGTTTGCATGACAATTACCTTAGAGGAAAACTTGATGTACATCTAGAGGAAAGTAAGGTATTGATAGGCGAGACTTGCTCCCTTCTAATTGGGTGCCAACTAACCGTTAGATAGGCGCAGTCTCTAGAGGATGCCTACCTTACCTTCTAGTTGGGAGAGGAATAAGAGGAAATTGGGTAATTGTTCATGCATGGCCATAGAGGAAATAATCAAGAGGAAAATGTTAAGTCCCATTAAAATTGTATGGTTACAACCACCTAGAGGAGCATGATCTACAATTGATGAATTTGCATAGCCCGACCTCAGTAATGAGGTTACTTACTGAGTATTTCCAATACTCACTCTTTCCAAAAATGTTTCTTTTCAGGTAAAGGCAAAGGCGTTCAAGGTGATTGACAGAGTTGGTCGGATAGCCATGGGAGACCGTAGAAGATGAATTTTGTTTTACTTACATTTCCGCTTAAAGAACAAATCTTTATTATTATGATGTTTGTGTTGTTTTGAAAATCATTAGAGACTTTGGTTGTCTTCTTTGAACTTTGTTTGGAGGATTTTGTTTTTCTTTAAACTTGGGATCCCGCATCAAAGATTGATTTTAAATTGAGGTTTATAACATTTGCATATTTTGTTTTGGTTCTGTGGAGTTCTGCTGTATTGTAGCATGGTGGAATCGTCGAGGAATGTTATTTAGAAATGTTTCATGCTTAGCAGGTTAAAGATAATTTTTGGTTGAGTCCGTTATATGTTGATATGCTGCCGAAATATTCGGAGTAGACGGTTAAGTTGTCATGTATGTTAGTAACGCCGTTAGGTTAGTAGTTAGAAAAACCTGGGTCGTTACAAATATGAAGTGCCTTCGTGTGTCCTGTGCCTTCGGGCGGTATCTCATCATTAGTGAAAGTTATGGTGTTGTGAACAGTTATATTCCCCACGATATTATCTAGACCATCTGAAGTGATATCCTTGGAAACATATGCTTGATTCAAAGCTTCAAATATTGTGTCTCGATGCGAATCAGAGGATAGCAACAAAGATAATATGGAGATCTTAGCAGGCGTTTGAACTAGCTGTTCCACTACTTTGTATTCACTTTGCTTAACCAACTTTAGAAATTCTTGAGTTTCTTCTTCAGACACAGTCTGTTTGCCCCTTGATTTCTTCATCACTGTTGTTTCTTTGGGCCTGACATTGCTATCTGTATTACTTTCAACTTTCTCATTCTTCTCTTCTATTGTATTCTTTGAACACTTCAATAACTGATCTGGAGTGTAGCATTTCCCACTCCGTGTTACGCCTCCCGTTTCGGAAATGTTGTCAACTGGAAGTGGTGGCGTTTCTGAATTAATAGTTACTTTGTACTCATAACTCCATGGTACTGCCTTGGAACTCTTGTACTTGAAAGGAGTCGGCACCTAAATGGTGATTGACTTTGAATCATGAGTAATAGTCTTCTCACGGTAATAGATCGTGAGTGGCTTCAGTTTGAAGGATGGATTCAAATTTTTCTTTAGGCAGCAATTCTTCCACGGCGCCTATTTCATTATCCTGGTGATGGGCTTGGACAACCACAAGAAATTTTGAATCCACCAGTTCTTGGACCCTCTTATGAAAATGATGACATTGTTCCAAAGAATGCCCCTTTGCCCCAACATGAAATAGGCAAGTCAGATTATCATCGAATCCTTCCTGAACAAGGTCCTTGTGTGCATGCTCGATCGATACATATCCGTTAACGAGGAGAATCTCAAAAAGCTTCTCCTTGGGAGTCATGATCTCTGCAACATCTATCTTCTTGATAATATCCTGACACTTATCTATTGCATTCACCTGATGATTTGGTAAAGGATTATTATCAACATTGGGCCCCTCCTCCTTTTTAAAGTTTAACCATCCGACCTTAATGAGCTCTTGCACCTATACTCAAAGCAGTGCAATTTTCGGTAGAATGCCCAACAGAACCTGCATGGTAATCACACCTTGCATTAGGATCATACCATCTTGGATAAGGAGGTTGTAGTGGAGCAACAGGCTTGGGTGCCAACTGATGGTTCTGAATTAACTGAGGCAAGAGCTCAGTATATGTCATCGGAATCGAATCAAATTGGGCTTGCTTATAAGGTGCTCGATTATTTTGCTAACCTAGAGTGATTGTTTGTTGTTGTCTTCGAGACTGAAAGTTCTTATTCATTTGGGGTCTGGTATTTTGGCCATAAAATGGGGAGTACTGCGCTGATGTATTATTCACCTGGTGCGGATAGTATCCGTATTCAGGTAAATAATTCGAAGGATATTGTGCCATGGGTTGGTGGATTTGTCGATGGGACTTATCCACTTTCCCTATCATTTGTACTTCTCCCTCCTTCTTCTTTGAAGTGTTGCCCTTCTTTGTGCCTGAGGATTCGGCGGTTTTGGCTATTCTACCATGTTTGATCCCATACTTGATTCTTTCCCCAATTGTCATGATATCGGAGAAATTGGTTGCCACACTTCCAACCATATGTTCATAGAATAGGGACCTTAGGGTATTGATGAACATGGCAAAAAGCTCCTTATCTGTTAAAGGGGGTTGGACCTAAGCTGTCGTATCCCACCACCTTTGAGCATAATCCTTGAAGTCTTCAGTACTCTTCTTTTCCATCCTCTGTAGGTCCAGTCGGTCGGGAGCCAAATCAATATTGTGCTTGTACTGTTTGAGGAAGGAATCAGCCAAGTTCTTCCATGTGACAACATGTGAACTATCCAGCTGCATATACCAACGAGCGGCTGGACCTTTTAGGCTGTCCTGAAAACAATGTATGAGCAGCTTGTCATTATGAACGTGCGCTGCCATCTTCCTACAGTACATAACAATGTGACTTTTAGGGCATGTCGTCCTGTCATATTTTTCAAATTCAGGCAGTTTGAATTTCGGTGGGATTACAACGTCTAGGACCAAGCATAATTGAATGGCATCTATGTTCCCAAAAACACTAGTGCCCTCGACCGCCCTCAACCTTTCCTCTAAAACTTCAAGTTTTTCATTAGAGGGCGCGGCTAACTCCTTCTTTACTTCTGGGTCATCCAAGTTAGGGACCGCAAAGGGTATTTTTGAAAATTCTGGCTTGAAATAACAAGCACCAGCTTGGTTAGCCATGGGGATTTGGGGGATTTGGCCTTCTTTAAATGGTGGAAAAGGGTATTGCCCAACAGGCATGTCATATAAGGGGTTATAGGTAGTATGTTGTGGCATGGACGCTTCTGCTGTCGTACGAACATGTGAAGCGAAACTGGGTGGAAATGGTAGGCCAGCTTGAGGGTTTCCAATCGGAGTGTCGGTGCAGTCGTATCTGCCACCATTTTGCCCTTTTCTAAAGCGGTAATGATTGCATCAACCTTTTCTCTTATTCACCCTTTTCTTCCATAATCCTTGTTCTATGCCTAGTGTTGTAAGCGTGGTAGACTCTTGTTGAACAAGCTATTTTATTGTTCTGTTTTTATTTTTAAAAGAAAAGTCTTAGAGTAAGTAAAAAAAAAAAAGAAATAGAAGAAAGAACAATATGAGATGCATGAATGAATGAAATTTTATTATTGAGGGAAAAAATGAATATATCTACAAAATAAACAATTGGGGAATTGGAAAACAAGGAGACAGGGAACATTAATGAAAGTGACCAAAGTACCCAAGGTCTCTACGAATCATCCCTAAAAACTCAAACAACTCCTCCGCATTAGAGGCCATAGGTGATGTATTCTCTCGAAGATCCCTTGCTCATTCTGCAAATCCTCGGGCTCTCCTAGCCATGATCTTGATAGTGTTCATGGTCCGATTTACTTTCCCAAGAATTATTTGCATGTCATCTCTCATAATGGCATAATCTCCCCTTAATGAGGAGTATTTTTCTTCTAATTGTCCTCTCTCTAGCGACAACTATTCGCTTGCCCTTTGAAATGCTTGGAGCTGACGTTCTAACGAGCTTGCATAACCTTTTAAAGCTTCAGACTCTTCTGATTGAGCCTGCATATTCACGCGTAGATTGTCCATCGTTCGCCTTAGAGCAGTATTGGCTTCTTCAAACTCGATAAGTTGCGTTTTCTGCTTGTTGGTGGTTTCGTTTAATTCCGCAACTAAATCTAAGAGAGTCTCTTTGCTTCTTGAAAGGTCTTTGATCATGTCCTCTTGTGAACGAGTTGCCCTTCGTAATGCAGTATTCTCATTCTTGAAAGCATGATTCTCCTTAATCAACCTTCTATTCTCCTCGTCCAATATATCATAATCTCTTTCTCGCTTGGCTCGGTTTTTTGAAACTCTCTCTACTTCTTCGAGTTTGCCACTAGCTTGAGTTACCTGGTCCATCAAACGTTTGACCTCTTGTTGTAATTTTTCATTTTCTAGTTTCAATGTTTGATTTCTTCCCACTAACTCTTTTCGCTCTGTCGCTAGCTGGTTAGGTTTATCGACTGCTCTATTAGAAGATTCTCCCGCATTGTCACGAGTCGTAATTGGGATCTTGCTCCTCTTAATGCGCCATTGCAAATATTCTGGAGTAATTCCCTCATAATGACTATTGTCATTTATCCTTCTAACTGTTCTCCAGGAAGTCAGCACTTGTCGCTTCTTTTCGTTAGAATCCTCGCAGCTGTAAGAAAATTCTAATTTATGCAGACCATGAGTTGCTGGTATGAACTATTTAAACCAACTTTGCCGCAAGGCCAACAACGGAGCATAATGGACGCATCCCCAAGGGCCAACTAGAGGGACTCTGTGGAAGCTCCCGCATTTGTAGATTAAGGCTTTTAGGGGCATCCAATGTGCCTTCCAAATCACATGTTCTAACTTGGAATTCGAAAAGAAGGACACCCATGCTTCTTTCCTCTGAAAACTTGAGTTCCATGGGGTCGTGCCAAATTCTGCAATTGTACTCCTTGTTAGATTCCAGGTGCTGCTGAAGTTGATTTTTGGACAGCCAAAATCTTCTGGGAACTTAAAATGGCTATGCACCCAAATATAGAGTAAGGGAACACAACATCTCAACTTCCCGCCTTTGTTGGACTTACAACAATTGAGCGCCCGAACCGTTTCTGCTAGAAGAGGTATGGCTGGATCCACCCCTTGCTCAATGTTGAAGAATAGCTTCAAGACATCACCATCCACATATCCTTTTACTCTGGCATATAAGACCATCCCGTAGATGCACAAAGCTAACAGAACCAGACCATTTTCTTCATTTATGTGTTTGCGAGCGAGTTCTGTTAGATAATCTGCAGATATAGACTCTTCGACCCCTTTCACTTTCACATTTTTTTGCACTTCCATTAGGTGTACAGCTAGAAATTTGGATAAAGTTCTCTTTGCAGTTAACTGTGGGTTGAAACAATAGATCATTTCTCCACCTTTTTCTTCAATGTTCAGCATCCTGTGGTACTCCTCAATGGTCGGGACCAAGTCAAAATCTTGGAATACGAAACACCTGTAGGCCGAGTCCTAGAATTCTAACAAAGCCTGGATGGTGAATCGGTTAACTGGAATATACATGAGGTCTGCAATATGGTCGTATCTCTTTGAGAACAGAAATCTTCTTTCCGGCGTTACACCTTCCCAAATGGCCTTCAGCTCCCTTAGCTCATTAGCAATGATTTGAACTTGACTTGAGAAGGATGATGACACGAGGCTTTTATTAGGCAGACTATCCCCATGTTTTAGTTGTGTCTGCTCTGCCCATTGTAGCACAATACTCAGCTCATCATATTCAGAGGAAGATGACCGTATCGACTCTATGGGTACGTTGGCATTCATTTTGTTCCCTTTTTGGAGGAAAAGAAAATGTAAGGAAATAATAATTAACTATCGCTTTAAATTAAAATAGATTTTTTATGCGCCTACACGGGAGCATTCACAATCTCCTCGAAGGTCGACATTACTTCATCTAAAAAAGTAAGATAATGCCATGGAGAAATGCATTTAAATTAAAAATGTGAAAAAACTACTTTAATGTCATGAAAAATGGGGAGGACCTTTCATGCGCCTACACGGGAGCATTCGCAATCCCCTCGAAGGTCGACACTACTAATTCCAAAACATGATGCATGACCCAAACTAAATGATATGGCTAAACTAAATACTAAGTTCGACTTCAAATGGAGTAAGAAAAGGAAAAAAAACAATAAAAAAGGAAAGGGAAAAAACGCTCCTTGGGATAGATTCCTTTTTAGGAAAAACAAAGATTGAAAAGAAGATAAAAAGGGAAAAAATGAAAAGAATGTAGGGATAACTTTTCCACTTAAACAAAATAGAAAGACTCCTTTTTTTTTTAAAGAAAACAAGCTTTTCCCTTTTTAAAGAAAGTTTCTTGTTTTGGCAAGACTTAAATTTCTTAAAACCCCCTTTTTTTTAAAACAAAAATTGAACACTTTAATCTTTTTTTTTTTAAATAACCTCTTTGTCTTGACAAAATTTAACTCTTTATTAGAAAACCCTCTTTCAAAACAAAAATCAGACTAAAAAAAAAAAAAGAAAAAAAAGGAATTTTTTTTTTAAAAAAATAATAAATAAATAAACAAACAAAAACTTAAACTCTTTACTTAAAAGAAAATTTTTCTCTAAACAAAAATTGAACTTTTACTTTTCAAAGATTTTTGTGTCTTGACCGAACTTAAACTCTTTAGAAGAAAGCTTTTTCAAACAAAGTCTAAACTTTAGTTTTCAAAGAATTTTTATTCTTGACAAAACTTAAATTCTTGAAAATAAAACATTTTTTTTTACAAATTTAAACTTTTGTTTTCAAAGAATTTTTATTCTTGACAAAAGCTTAAACCCTTTTAAAGAAAACTTTTTTTTAAAATAAAGTCTAAGCCTTTTCAAAGAATTTTAGTCTTGACAAAACTTAAATTCTTGAAAAGAAAACATTTTTTTTAAACAAAGTTTGAACCTTTTTTAAAAGAATTTTTTTCTTGACAAAAACTTAAATCCTTGAAAAGAAAACTTTTTTTTAAAACAAAGTCTAAACTTTTTCAAAGAATTTTATTCTTGACAAAACTTAAATTCTTGAAAACAAAACATTTTTTTTATAAAGCTTAAACATTTTTTAAAAGAATTTTTTCCTTGACAAAAATTTAAATCCTTGAAAAGAAAACATTTTTTTTAAAACAAAGTCTGAACTTTTTCAAAGAATTGTATTCTTGACAAAACTTAAATTCTTGAAAAGAAAACATTTTTTTTACAAAGTTTAAACCTTTTTTAAAAGATTTTTTTCCTTGACAAAAACTTAAATCCTTGAAAAGAAAACTTTTTTTTTAAAACAAAGTCTGAACTTTTTCAAAGAATTTTATTCTTGACAAAACTTAAATTCTTGAAAAGAAAACATTTTTTTTAAACAAAGTTTAAACCTTTTTTAAAAGAATTTTTTTCTTGACAAAAACTTAAATCCTTGAAAAGAAAACTTTTTTTTAAAACAAAGTCTAAACTTTTTCAAAGAATTTTATTCTTGACAAAACTTAAATTCTTGAAAAGAAAACATTTTTTTACAAAGTTTAAACCTTTTTTAAAAGAATTTTTTCCTTGACAAAAACTAAAATCCTTGAAAAGAAAACTTTTTTTTTAAAAACAAAGTCTAAACTTTTTCAAAGAATTTTATTCTTGACAAAACTTAAATTCTTGAAAAGAAAACATTTTTTTTAAACAAAGTTTAAACCTTTTTTAAAAGAATTTTTTTCTTCACAAAAACTTAAGTCCTTGAAAATAAAACATTTTTTTAAACAAAGTTTAAGCTTTAAAAAAAAAAAAAAAAAACAAGTGACACTGAGAAGAGTGGACTTTGAAACCTATTTTCCATGATTTACCCTTGTATTCAAACTAAAGTTGACAATACAGAATCATGACATGAATATGAAGTGAGGTAGAGAAATTCTAACCCTAATGGATAAAAAAAGGTCCCCAAATTAATCCAAATGTTATAAAATAACAAATGAACTAACTTGAGTGAGGATTTTTCATGCGCCTGCACGATGGCAATTGATAGCGAGCATAGCTAGTTAGTTTTCCCTAATTAATTTAGCTAGTCTTTTATAATTTATTGGCCAAATTATGCATTTATGTGTTGTATTTGTAGGAAATATAGTTTTGAGCCAATTGGATGTTCGGGATGCGAAAAGAAGTCAAAGAATGAAAAAGAATCAAAGTTGGAAGATTGAAGATAGGCCCATCCGCAGACCAGCGTCCCGGCGCTGCTCTCTGGGCGTCTCGGAGCTGACATTCTATATTTGGAGTTCGCGATTAAAAAAAAAAAAAAAAAAATAGCGTCGCGACGCTCTCGGCAAATTTTCCAGATTCGCGGTGTCGCGACGCTACCCCCACAGCGTCGCAACGCTACGACCAAAATTTGTCCTATAAGTATTTTGCGATTAGGGCTTTTTGGGGACTTCTTTTAGACTATTTGGAGTCGTAAAACAGAGAAAAAAAATGGCTTTTGAAGCTGAAACAAGTGGAGGAAAAGCGGGAATCAAACCATTGTTCGTGGGGATCGTAACGGGGACGTGCGGTCTCGGCCTACCTAGCGTTTAATTCTCTTTACCCTTTGCTTTTGTAGTTTTTATGGCTTGTTTAGACTTAGTTTATATTGTAATTTGGATTATGTGTAGCTAAGTTTAATTCTTAGGGATTGATGTAGTCGTTGGGCACTTTATGGATTGATTTAATGGTTTTATTGCTATTGATGTCATTTATGCATAATTGTGTTCTTAATGCTTACAATTTACCGGCCATAAATTGATTGTTGTTTGTGCTTGAATCTAACTCGGGAGAGAGGATTTAGCTTAGAACTCATTATGCATAACTAGAATTTAGCTAGAAATCGGGAGATAATAGTTAATTCTAGAAATCGTTAAGAATGTTAACCTTAATGCCTTGCATGTTTAATGAATTTAGATAGGGATATCGGGTTCATTGCATGTGGGAGAATCATGTATGCTCGGGAGAGATATGTGTGATTTTAGTTTCCCAAGATTTATGAATCATAGCATGTCATTAAACCATGAATTAATCCATAATCTCAATTGGTGAAATCAAATCCTTAAGGTCGTTGTCTCCATTAGATTGTCATACTTTTTCATTGTTTTGTGTTTGATTACATTCATTCTCCCTTTGATTGGTTCCCTAAATAAAATTGGGCAAGAGTATTTTCGGTAATTAAAATTGATTAGAAATCCAATCCAGAGGACGACATTCGAATATCACATTCACTATATTATTACTTGACCCGTGCGCTTGCGGTAGGAAAATTCCACATCAGCAATTATGTCCCGTCGAAGGTCGACACTACTACATCCTCGATCCTAATCCTAAAGGTAAAGCCTGGGTATAGAGTTGTGGTTGTGTGATATGCATGACAATATAATATGAATTAACAATGCATTCATTAAAGCACAAAATATGCTCACATAAGTCACTCCAACAACAACTATGCAGAAAATAAGATGGACCACATAATAAATAAATAAATAACAAAATGAATTGAATAATAAAAAAAAAATGAAAACGGCTTTGACCCTCTTAAGAAAAATCCCCAGTGGAGTCGCCAAGCTGTCGCAATGTCATCACGTCGCGAAGCGGCCGACGTCCTTTCCTAAGGGTCTCTTTCGAGGTTAAAGATTTGGAGTCGCCACCAATCACCTTGAGGTGTGATTGATCACCCGTTTTTAAAAAAAAAATGAACTGGTCTTAGAAACCAAAATTAGGTTTGGGGGTCAGTTGTGTGTAGGGGAGGTATTAGCACCCTACAACACCCATTTGAAAACATTTTATTTTATTACTCGAATTCATTAAACAAAGGTCCATGTCTTAACAAAAATAAACAAAAAAAAATTGAAAAAAAATGAAAATTGAAAATTAAATGTCTCACTAATTTCACCTTATCTTTAAATAAAGTAAGGATTTAATTTTGTGAGTGGGGTTAACCCATGACTTTGTTATCACGTAGAAATTTCCTAATTAAGAAAAATCTTTCACCTCAAGAATTTGAAAATTATTTCAACTCCGTCATAGGCTCTACATGAATTATTTTGTCTCATATTTATTAATTTACATTTCAACTACAAAATGTAAATTAACAACGAGTGGTAAAAACCATTTAAGAAGAAGAAAGAAAAAAAATGATTTAATATTTTGAAGGCTTTTGAAAACTTAATTTAAAACCAAATTAAAACACAGTTGACCTCCAATTCAAATTTTCAAAACAAACTCAATTTGGCTTTACTAGATGAAATCTAATTTTGAAAGAAAATAAAAACTCCCAAGTCAAAGTAGATTGAAGTTAATTTCAAAACAAAACTTTAGGCTAAAAGTTTCCATAATCAAGGCTCTTTCTTTCAAATTTTCTCTCTTACCATTTTGTTTTTTTTTAAAAAAAAAAACTTGAGATTTAGTTTGGAAAGTATTGGAAATTTTAATTTGAAATTCTAAACTAAATTCAATTTGACATTAGCTTGAGCATAACAAATCAAAATTAAATATGAGAATCATATGAACCCTCCAAAGTAAAATCCAATTTAAGATTTGTTTAGGCAATAATATCAAATTAAAAGATAATTCAAAATGAAAAATTGGGATTCATGAGTCAACTTAAAATTCCAAATTGAAATGAATTTCAAATTTTAGGCCAATTAAACAAAACTAGAATTTAAATTGAAAATTGCAAATCAAGACTAAAGAAAGGGAAAAAAAAAAGTAATTAAAACAACAATAAATAAATAAATAAATAAAAGTAATAATGATGATAAATAATAACAAATCATAAATAAAAAAATGAAATAAAATTAAAAGGGAAAAGACAAAACAAGGTGGGACCCACCCATCACTTACTCTTTCTCTTTCTTTCACCCTTTTCTTCTTCCTCACCTCACGATTCCTCCCCTCTTTTTTTTCTTTTCATTCCCTTTTTTTTGCTTTTAGATCTTCCACCTTCTCTCCTCTTTTCTCTTAAACTTCACTTAGGAACCTCATCGGAATCAATGGGCAAGCAGCGGCAGCGTGCGGCGGTGAGCGGCGGCAGTGGTGAGCTTAAATCTCTACTTTTCCCTATCAAATTCACTTTCTCTCTCTAGGCTCTTTCTCAAATTTCTTCACTCTTTCAAGCTCACTTTTACTTCATCTCCCCCCCCCCTTTTATACTTGAAGTGTTACTAATTTGGGGAGGAAGATGGATGAGAAAATGGTGGAAAGAGTGGGGAGTTGGAGAAGAAAGGGGAGAGGGAGAAAGAATAGGGGAGAGAGTGGGGAGTTGGAGAAGAAAGGGGAGAGGGAAAAGGAATGGGGGAAGACCAAAGAAAAAAGAAAGAAAAAATAATAAATAAAATAAAATAAAATAAAAGAAATAAATTAAATAAAAACATAAAAAAATAAAATGAAATGAAAACAAAAAAAAAACAATTTTTTTTTTATACTATGTGGGGAGGGGGATTTGAACCACAGATCTTGTTGTTATCAGTACAACTTTATGCCAGTTGAGTTATGCTCTTGTTGGCATACCAAAAAACAAATTGACTACCAAATATTAGAAAACTTCAAACATTATTACTAAAAATCAACTCGGACCAAATACGGTGTGTACAATAATCATTTGTTGTTTTTTTTTTTTTTTTTTTTTTTTGAAATATCATTTGGTTTAAAATTATATATAGTTAAACAAAAAAGGAAAAACAAAATCATTTGGTCTTTTTTTTTTGGAATCATCAGTTAGTTAAACAAAAAAAAAACAAAATCATATCGTTTAGAATTTTTTTTTTTTTTTAAAAAAGGTAAACGAGTGACACGTGGCGGTAGGTCGCATCTCTTCAAGAGACACGACCCATCGTCGTTTAAAAAAAAAGGATCACTGGTGTGACCTACACCAGCCAAAGGTGTCGTGTCTCTCCAAGAGACGTGACACCCTATATCTCCAAATACTTTCAAATCTCCCATTTTTCTCTAATTTCTTTTAGTTTTTTACCTACTTTCCCAAAAAAAACCTCATTTTTGCTTCTTACCCTGTTTTCCTCTATTTTTCTGCAGCACATAAAAATAGATTAAATTCATACCAAAATGAGTCCATTTAAGCATAAATATGTATAATTTGACACATATGATGTAACAGCCCGTATCTTTCAATACGGTCAATCTTACAAACAATGCGGAAGCGATTTAACAAAACTGAAAACACATCTTATTAATCCAGAAAGATAAGGCTTACAACCTAAGTCAAGTCTATCATTAAGAAAAAAAAAAACATACAAAACTAAACAAATCACAAGTTCTCATCGGTCATATGTCAGAACGCTAGCCTAATCGCTACTAGAACTATCACTTGTTCTTTCATCTGAAAACATTTTAAAAACAAAATGAGTACAAAAATACTCAATAAGCAACTTTCACATCAAGTTCACAATTCATTATCGTTCAAAACAAACCATAAAATTTCAAATAATAAAACATTCTAATGTTCGAAACAAAATCATTCTTTCAATTAAACAAACTTTCAGTCAGTCAATGCTTTCAGAACATATTAGGAAAAGATGCATTAATGGAGTAGCCCAGAACAGAAGTGGTTACCCGTCGGTAACACTAATCAGACATTCATACAGAATTGTCTGCTAAAACCGACCAAAACATTTCAAATCAAATACTTAAGTGTGAGGTCATGTGAGTGAAACACACACATGAATCTACATTCCAAAGGAACATCAAACCACATAAGTGTCTTCTCACAAATAAGTCACAGTTAGAACATCTCATACAAATACTTAAGAGTGAGGCCACGTGAGTGAAACACACACATGAATCTACATTCCAAAGAAACGTCAAACCACGTAAGTGTCTTCCCACAAATAAGTTGCATTCAGAACATATAACCGTCAATTCCAATATGGCTATTACAAAGCATACAATCCCCAAAACAAAATTTGGCATATCTGGATAGCACTATCGATTCAATTCGAAACATTTTTCAAAACATTCAAAACAACAAACATGCTTTCATTTAACAAAATAATTGAAACATAAACAATTTCAATAAAATTGATTTCAATTTAAAACAAACGATTTTAACCAAAATTTCTATTTTGGAAGGGATGTGGAAATTACTTACCTCGATCAGAACCTACAGTTCTTAACCCCAATGCAATACAAATTTTGATTCCAATTTCAATAGCAATTCAGGGCCCGTTTGGTGACGTTCTCGTTTCTTGTTTCTTGTTTCCAATTTTATTAAGAAATCTAAGCATTTAATAACTATGTATGTTTCTTGTTTCTCATTTTTTAGAAACACTCCCAAAATTTGTATAGAACTTTTGGGAACAACTAAAACTAGTTTCTCCTTTTTTGTTCTTGTTTCCAATTTTTTCCAAACATAAATAAGAATATAGGTTTATTATTATTGAATGTATAGATGTTAGGGTCATGAAATTTTATTTTTCTTTATTAAAAATGAAGAAATGGAAACAAGAAACGAGAATGTTACCAAACGGGCCCTCAAATTCCAGTTCTGATTTCAATTCCTTGAACAATTGCCAATTTCCTAAAAGTTGAAACATATCCAATACTTTACTCCTTAGAAACCAAAATTCCATCTTAAAGGTCTAATGACCCATCCAAATAACAATCAATCTTAACTACCAATTTTCCCCACTTAAAACAAATTCTTTTCATAAAAAGTTAGGAAAATAAGCTTTTTGAGCTACAAAAACAGCACTGAACGGTAGGGAAAATTCACTTTAAAATCAAACTTTAACAAACCAAAAATCAATTAAACAAATACCTTTTTAGTACCAATCAAACTTCCAAACAAGATTTCAATATTTCAACCTTTAAAGCTATCAAAACTATCATAAAATTGGGACAAATAATCCAGAAAATTTTCTGCAACAAAAATAAAGATTTTCCAAGCTTTTAACACTAAAACAAATCAATATTGGTTACTTTTAAACACAAGAATCAGATCTGAAAAGCATAACAAAACTTTTGTAAAAATAGTAAAAACATTCCCTTTTCATGAAGAAATCAAAACGATAATCATATGGCAAACTTTTTGAACAAAAAGAATCCAATTTAAACACAAAAACAGTCCCAAAATCAAAGAAATTCAAGGCTGGAAAATTTTGGAAAAAAATCCTTTTCATCAAATCTTGAATTTAAACCAAAAGCCCTAAGAGGGAAAACTTGATAAAAATTTAGGTCAAAACAAAAACCTAAAACTTTTTAGGGAAAAAGGTTTGAAAACCAATTTCATCCCAATCCAATCAAGAAGAGGACAAATAAAAATTCAGACTAAAAACTTTTTCAAGAACATAATTCAATTAATCAAAAAGAACATAAAAGAAAATCAAGAACAGAAGGGAAGAAAACTTACTATTTTTTCTTTGGGAAGGAAAGTGCATAATGTGTTCTTCTTGTCTCTCTTTTTTGATTCAGAGCATAAAAATAATCAGGGCTAAAGAAAAAGTCTTTTAAAAAGAACCCTAATTAAAACCCTAAAAGATTATTTCATTTTTTAAAAGGAAAAAGATAAATCAAATTTATCTCCAAATTCAAAAAAGAATAAATTCAAATTCCAAAAAGATTTTTTTTTAAAATCAATTAAATAAATATTTATAATATATATATATATATATATATATATATATATATATATATATATATATATATATATATTTATTTATCGGGTTGTTGCACATGACTCTCAAAGACCTAACTTACCAACTTTTACAATTTTTAGGCTCGAGAATAGTAAATTTGATCTAAAACATACAAGTTTCCCAAGAAATAAGCTAAGAAGAAGGGGCAAAATAGGTATATTTTTTACACTTATCAGTGGCCCAATTTGTATTTGTTACAAACGCAATGATCCAACACGTTCATGTAGACGACGTGCGAGTGGGGGTATCCTATGCAATGAGTTTGCATAAGATCAGACCACAAAATAGTAACCATTAGATGTAACTCTGTTGACTAATTAGGTTTTTATTTCAATAGGATGACTTAGGCAACTTAGTCTCAATCCTGAGTATATTATGGACTCTTGTCCACGAGGGATTGTCCTTTGATTTGTATGGGTGAGAGTAGCCAGATCGCCAACTCAATAAGCCTACCATTTTGGGGACAAGACCAAGTGGGGAGCTGGGAACATAACATCACAATATGAGATTCACTTCTTTTCTACTTTAGGGTAAGTAGATGAGTGTTCCCTTAAGTGGTGTCTCCGGAACTTGAACAAAGGGCCCTACTAAAGGCGATCATTGGTCGGTCGACGTCAATTTTGCGCTCAAATCGACGCCGATCACCGACAAGTCGGTCTCCGACGGTCGATTTTCGTCAGTTTGGTAGAGTTGGTTACGCTGATCGACCGATGATACCGACGATCGGTCGGTTAGGGTCGATTTTAAGAGTGTGGTTTGAAGAAGAAGATAAAAAAAAAAAAAGAAAGGAAAAAATCGCAGAAGATGAACCATCCAAAAGAAGAAGACATTGAAAAAAAAAAGAAGAAATGAAGAAGAAAGTAATAAGATGAAAACAGAAAGAAATAATAAGAAAAGGAAATTACATATTACATAAAAGAAAAGAAGAAGGAGAATGAAAGAAAAAGAAAGAAGATGTGTAAAGAAGAAAATAAGAAGATGGAAACAAGAAAAGAAAAATGAGAGAAGAAGAGTCTGAGAGGGTTAAGGGTTTCACGAAGAAAAGAAAGAAGAGTGTGAAAGATGGATTGAAAGAAATTGAAAAAAAAAAAAGATTATTTAACATTTCTTAGGAAGACCATCGGCTGCTACTGCAGGCAGCGCATTAATGTTGCTTGCAGTCAAGGATGAAAATATCGATATCGGTACCGATATCGGTAATTCAGATTTACGGATATATCGACGGATATTCCAGGAAAAATCACGGATATTGTGGAAATTCATAAAAATATGGGGCAACAAGAAATATGGCTAAAAATAAATAGGTGGCTTGAAATATAGCTACAAACGTTTATAAATTAAATAGATGGTTAAACGATTTAATGATTAATAAATACCTATTTGTAAAAGACAAATATGCCCCCCAACAAACTGCCTAACGTATTCTTAACGTTTAAAACCAAAATCAGAGTTTAAGAGAGATAAAATATACCCCTAAAAATAAGTTGGAGACATTTTAGGAAGTTTGAAATTCAAAAATCCAAGAAACAAAACTAGTTTGAAAATCTAGGTGTATCATATTGTTACTACTGGAAAAATTTGCTTCCCGGAAAAAGTTGCTTCCCGGAAAAAGGAGTCAATACCTTGATTGGGGAAGGAGTACAAAGTTCAACCTCCCTCAGTAGAGAGAAACACCTTCGTAATGCATTAATTGGAAAAAAAAAGGTCCTCTCAATCTGAAGACATACTACCTGAAACTAAGAAGATCGGAAATTAAAAAACAAAAAATAAGAACAAGTTGCTAATTTCCCCAGAAAATTGAATAACCTAAAAAGACTATACCTTTAAATGCTGCAATTATGGAATGTCATGTCACTGCCCAACCTCCCACCAGAATAGCCCTCATGCAGCAGCCTCCGTCCATCTTATTCTTCCAAAACTGGAAACCTTTGAGAACATTCCACACCATTAAGAGCATTCCACACCCTCGAAACCCCCATTCCACACCATTCCCCACCACCACCACAGAGTGTATATCGCTACCTACCTCTCATATCACGCCGACGAACCACCTCCGCCGTGCCAACGACCTTCATCCGCCGCATCGACGACCATCTCTTGCATGCTCAATCGATTCTCCCCCGCAACGACTGTACCAACAAATTTGAACTAGGTAACGGTTTCATTTCCCTTCCCTTATATTTGCAACAAACATATACATTATCCCGAGATTTTAGGGATTTAGTTTATTCCCTTTGAAACCGTATATTTTCGGGATTAATTTTTTCCGCGATTATACCGCTCTATTGTAAGACGAAAAGCACGGGCGTGGGGAGGAAATGCATGGAGGCAGTTTTGGTGGAGAGTTTGTGTTGATTTGACTTAAATGTTGAACCCGCCAGAGTGGTATGTACTGATAAATACCATTTCATCGTTATTGCAACTTCTCTGGAAAAAGTGTGCTTGTGGTATACTCATATGTATGTGTGCATACACATTAGCATGTCTAATAGAAAAAATGCTTTGATTTGTCTGTACTATTATATACATCCATGGAATAGTCTGATGTGTCTACTTGTGTGTGTATACACTTAATCCCCCCTGTATTTGAGTTAATCACCCCCTGTATCGTGTATGTCTGGAATGCCCAATAAAATTACACTTTGTCTTTGTCTGTGTTGCTATATGCAACCATAATAACCCCCTGTACCATGTTCACCTGAATGCAAATACATAATGAATTTCATAACTGATATCTGTCTATAGTATTACATACATACGTGTTCCGCATGCATCCTGTGTGTATGCATACTTACCCCAGTCCCACCCCCCATATGAGTTATATATATGCTGTAGTTTATATGCACTGTCATCTGTCTATGTGTACTGCTACTTACGACTTTTATTGTTGTCCTTTTGTAACATGGATAATGAAGGGCAAAATGTGAGGGATAAAATCTTTTTTTACCGTTGGAAACGCTGAAACCTAAGCCTAAAAAATAGGTAGATCTTTTTATACACTTGAACACAAACCGCCAACTGAACTCCCTATAAATTGGGATTCATCCATCCCGAAAAAAGGGGGGAGAAACTGAATGAAAACAAAAAAAATATGTTAACGGCGTTTGTCTATAGTCATATATACTAGGGGTAAAAATGTCAAAAAAAATCTAGAAAACAGTTCCTGAAAATGCGGTATCCACCCCTGCGAATTCTGAACGTAGCCAAAAAACAAGAAGGCTTTTTTTTTTCTAGCTATTTAGCACAATTCCCCCTAAATTCTATGTTTCATTTCTACTATTTAATTTCTCATAAGTATTGATAATTACTACTACTTAAGATCATCAATTTCATTTTAGTTTGTATAATCTATGGAGTTTATTGAAATTTTAGTTCATCTTATCTATCAACGTATGAAATTCTATTATGATAATATCGATAACTCTTCTGATCTTAATGGATATGTTTTCTTTGAGTTAAAAAGTTGTTTCAATTAGAGCATACATGATGTATGTTTCATGAGTGTAGTGAAAGTTGAGCGCTTTCTATTTAGATGATACCAACAAGACCGTTCTTGTGTTAAGAAATACTTTCACATATCAAACGAAGTTTAGAATAAATCAAATATGTGTCTTTCTAAAATATGGAATAATCAATATGAATAAACCGAGAATAAATAGAGTTAGTTCTTTAGCCAGGGAAGGGAGAGATTTAACTTTTGTTACCTAACTTATTTATTGACAACTAGTTATTAAGGCTTTCAATTGATTAGGGATTCTTTCAATGTTTTGTTATAATTATTTGTATTATTCCCTCCTTACAATATTTTCTCAAAAAAAAATTTATTCATACCTTACATGCTAATCAATAACCTTCTCAATCAATAATTATAATAATCAAAGGTATAAGATACATGAAAAGTTAATGAAATATATCCAGGATGGCTTGTAAGTTGTAACTCTGGTTGAGAATGACCGTACTGCTGTTGCTATTGTTCATGTGGCGTAATAATAATTTTGCTTTAATCTAAAAAAAAAGAGTTAATGAAATATAAAAAACAGAAAAAAGAAATACACTTTTGATCAATCAGTTTAGCATTTTGGTCCCTTATCAACTTTTAATTAATTAGCAAACGGACCATTTTTATTAAAAAAAATATTTTTTAAAAAATTTGTAAATTAAAAATATTTTTAATATTCTATTTTTTTTCGCCCTGCTCTTTTCTTTTTTTTCTTCTTCCTTCTCTCCCATTCTTCTTTAACTTCTTTTCTCCTTGTTTTCTTCCCAAAAAGGGATAATTCCCTCATAATGTCATTTCTTCATCAATTAATATTTTAATTTCCAGTTGATAAGAGTGTTGAAATATTAATATTATTATAGGTAATTTTGGACCACACAGATGCACAAGGAGCTGACGAGGACAATCGGACAGAGGTAGGACCAAAAGACCGACCCAGAGGAAAACCGGACCAAAGGGTCGGGCTAGCATGGGTCGACCATTCGGCCCCCTTGCGCGGGTCGAGCCCGATGACCTCTTTTCAGTCCCTGATGCCCCGGATCGTCCCGAATCCGCCTGGTTCGTCCCGAAACACATCCGAATTCCTAAAAACCCTAGGAGGACAAACAGGTATAAAACCCCCTCTTCATCACGGAAGAAGGGTTCCGAAACTCTATTCTTGACTTCTCCTCTTACTATCTGTAGCTTCTCCTCGGTTCTCTGACTTAGGTATCGGAGGCGGTGTGACCTACACCACGCCGGTGTGCAGCCGTTTTTGCTGGTCTTGCAGGTCACGTCTTCCCCAGCTTCTACAAATTCACTGTCGGTGTCACGTGAAGGTCAGGTGAGTCTTCTGTCCGGATTTTGGCATCAACAGTTGGCATCGTCTGTGGGGAGGAGTGCTTGCCAGTTCAGACCGCGCATCGGTGGTGGTCTGCAGGATGGATCGAGTTTAGAAACCAGAAGGAAACCTCGGGTATGAGCAGAAAACGCCGAACCAGACTGGGGCCGACCTTGGTAGGGAAGAGGTCGACCCTAACTTTAGAGACTGTTGTAGGGATCCGTGTGTCCACGATGTTGTTGGACCTGACCCAAGAGGACAGCCAGCGGAAGAATTGGAGTCTGTGCCACTGACGTCTGAGGAGAGGAGAGTGAACATCGGCACCAGATTGGGGGCTGAGCAGAGGGACAGATTGATCGATTTCTTGAGGGCTAATGCAGATTTGTTTGCATGGTCACACGAAGATATGCCGGGAATTGACCCGGAAGTGATGGTTCACCGGTTAAACGTGGACAGGGATTTCAAGCCGATAAAGCAGAAACGAAGAGCATTTAATTCGGAAAGGAATGAGGTTATTGCTGGTCAAGTGGATGAGTTGCTTAAGGCGGGGTTCATCCGAGAAGTTCATTATCCCCAGTGGTTGTCTAACGTGGTACTGGTAAAGAAGGCTAACGGGAAGTGGCAGATGTGCATCAACTTCACCAACCTAAATAAGGCATGCCCAAAGGACAGCTATCCTTTGCCCATGATCGACCAGTTGGTTGATGCCACAGCAGGGCACGAGATGCTGAGTTTTATGGATGCATACTCAGGGTACAACCAGATTAGAATGCACGAGCCCGATCAGGAAAAGACTTCATTTATCACCAGCCGAGGGTTTTATTGTTACAAGGTCATGCTGTTCGGTCTAAAGAACGCCGGAGCGACATACCAACGGATGGTAAACCACATGTTCGCTCCACTATTGGGAAAGAACATGGAGGTATACGTGGATGATATGCTGGTGAAGAGCTTGAAGTCTCAATGCCATGAGTCTGACCTTAGTGAAGCTTTCCAGATACTCCAAAAGTATCGAATGAAACTAAACCCGAGTAAATGCTCTTTTGGAGTAACGTCTGGAAAGTTCCTAGGGTTCATGGTACATCAGAGGGGGATAGAAGCAAACCTAGACAAGATCAGAGCAATCATGCAAATGTCTTCCCCGACCAATCTCAAGCAGCTTCAAAGCTTGAACGGGAGGATTGCCGCCTTGAATAGGTTTGTTAGTAGATCAACTGACAAGTGCTTACCCTTCTTTAAAATTTTGAGACAGAGATCACGTTTCGAATGGACTGGAGAGTGCGAAAAGGCTTTTCGAGAGCTGAAGGACTATCTGAGCTCGGCCCGACTCTTGGCCAAGCCGCTCCCTGGCGACGAGCTACTGCTCTACGTCGCGACCTCGGATACGGCTGTAAGTTCTGCACTGATCAAAGAAGAAGGGAAACTCCAGCGACCCGTGTATTATACCAGTAAGTCGATGGTTGGAGCAGAAACTAGATACCCTCAAGTGGAGAAGCTCGCTCTGGCCCTAGTTACGTCGGCCAGAAGATTGCGTCCGTATTTCCAAGCCCATAAGGTAACAGTTTTGACCAATTTTCCTCTAAAACAGGTGTTGCAGAAGCCAGATGCCTCGGGTCGCCTCATGAAGTGGGCAGTTGAGCTGAGTGAGTATGACATCCACTACAAACCTCGAACTGTCATGAAAGGGCAAGCCGTGGCAGATTTCCTGGCAGAATTAACAACTGCCAAGGATGAGGCCGACCCTCAGAGGCCCGAGGCCGAGCAGAACAAGTCATGCACAGAGGTCAATATGCTGAGTGGAAGGGGGGTAAAACAGACTTGGACACTCTTTGTAGACGGGTCTTCTAACACCAAGGGTTGTGGAGCAGGAATTTTCCTAGAATCCCCTGATGGAGGAAGATTTGAGTATGCATAAGATTTAACTTCAAGGCCTCAAATAATGAGGCTGAATACGAGGCACTCCTTGCAGGATTGAGGTTGGCAAGGGGGATCGGAGTCTCAGACATCATGGTTCAAAGCGATTCACAACTAATCGTGAAGCAAGTGTTGGCAGAATATCAGACTAGGGAACAGAGAATGAGTAAGTACTTATCCAAGACCAGGGAACTGCTGTCCAAATTTGAGAAGTGGGAGATCAAGCAAATCCCGAGGTCTCAGAACGCCAATGCAGATTCGCTGGCTCGCTTGACGACTGCCTATGATACAGAGTTGAGCAGGACTGTACCAGTTGAGGTTTTGTCTGAGCCTGCGGTATGTACTGAGGAGGTTCTCGAGACAGATGGCCGAGCAGAGGCCGAGCCAGAGGGTGAAGCCGACCTTGAGGATAAGTCCGAGGTTGAGCCTGAGGAGAAGTCCGAGGCTGAGGCCGAAGATCCAAGGCCTGAGGTGGAGGGTCCTGCAGATGGGGAGGCCATCCCATCAATTGAAACTGAACCCTCCCCTGAAGCAAGAGAAGCTTCATGGATGGATCCGATCCTTGATTACTTAAGGAAAGGCGAGCTGCCAACAGAGAAGACAGAGGCTAAAAAGGTTCAGAGGCGAGCATCGCATTTTGTGTTAAGGGAAGGGAAACTATATAAAAGAGGCTACTCGATGTCTTGTTGAGGTGCCTTCCCCCTAGTGATGCTGACTACGTTATGAGAGAGATACATGAGGGGGTGTGTGGAAATCATTCAGGAGCAAGGTCGCGGTGTCACAAGATAGTCAGGCAAGGTTACTACTGGCCAACCATATTGCAAGAAGCTAGGCATTTCACGAGATCTTGCGATCAATGCCAAAGGTTCGCACCCACTCCAAGGCAACCGCCTGAGCCTTTAATGAGCATTATCAGCCCATGGCTGTTCGCGCAATGGGGAATAGATCTGATCGGACCTCTCCCCCAAGGTAAAGGGCAGACCAAGTATGCAGTCGTGGCTGTGGATTATTTCACAAAATGGGCAGAGGCAGAATCGCTAGCAACCATAACCGAAAAGAAGATTACTAACTTTATATGGAAGAATATTGTGTGCCGTTTCGGGATTCCTAACACCATTATACCAGATAATGGTAGGCAGTTCGACAATGCCGCCTTCAGGAAGTGAAGGTGTTCATATAACACATGCGGAAGCAATTGAAGATCGAAAGCACTTAAGACATTCAATGTTGCTCCTAAAGCATGCATGTTCTATAAAAGACAAAATAGAGAGTTTAGAGAACACCAACCTTTGTAGCTCACAAATGAGGAACTCCTTGTGGTGTTTTCCTCTCCTATGCTCCTTGGACAACCTCTAGAGTCTTCCCTACTATTCTCTTGGGCCTAGAATGACTTGTGGGAGTCTTATAGTAGTAAGAAATAGGAAGGGAATGCTTGAAGGTACAAGCTTTAGGAAGAAATGAGATGAGAGAGTATTTGAGGGAGAATTTCAGTAGCATAACCTTAATGAAATTGCTGTCATCCCTTTGAATCTGATTCAAGCACCCTTTATAGACCTCTCCCATGCAAAGACAAGCTTCATGACACTAGACACATGGTGAAAATCCAACTCAAAGTGGATTCTAGGTGTTTAATTCACAACACATGCATCTAGTGCATGGTTGTGTTGTTTTCCACTATGCATCATCATCCAAGAGTGGGAATGCCACTAAATCCACTATGATTTGAATCTTAATTCTGAATTTTCAGCTTGTAATTCATTTCTAATTTCAATTCAAAATTGAAATTGATTTTAAGGCAATTAATTGGGACATTTCCAAGTAATTTTGATATGATTAATCCAATTAATCTTTATCACCTAGTGCCATGAATTATATATGATTCCTAACACATATATATGGTATTTAAAACACTTTTAAATACCTTATCTCTCAATTCCTAATTTAATTCATAATTAAATCATTGTGTCGAACACGTTTTACGATAAAACCTTATTTCCCGTTTTTGAACGATTCAAAGATTCCTATCAAAATATTCTAGGCTTTAATCCGATATGAGCTAGTAGGGGGACCTAATGGACCTATAGATCAGGGGCTCCAACGATTCAAGGCTAACCGACTAATCTCATTATCTAAGCTAGCCAACATTCGTTAACTACCGGGACACTCCACTATAGCCCGATAGTTGCACTCCCCTCACTATAGATATATTTCCGCCACTTGATTTAACCATGTTTAGTAAGTCGTTCCTTCACAGGTTGTTCGTAGCTATAGCTAGGTCAAATAACCGTTTCACCCCTATAATACTTCTTGTTCCTTAAGTTCCACTAATCCTCTAATGAACATTCGGTTTGCGGTCCAACCATCAAACCTAAGTCCCTCTCGATCTAACAAGAGGGTGGGGCCCCTTGTTCAAGTCCTGGAGTTAGTACTTAAGGGAACAACCTATCTACTAACCCTGAAAAGCTATTGGCTCTCTCTTAGGCCTAAAAGACTCTATTTTTGATGTATTTGAGCCTTGGTTTGAGCATGAAATTGAGCAATCTTTATTGAACATCTTTACATATCAGTAGGCCAAGCTTTGTTTGAAATTGGTGCAGACTTTCTGTTTTTCAAGCTGATTTTCTGGTATATGATCACTCAGGTTTTGCTGCAGCATGCTGGTTCCACATCAGAAGGCAGAAAGTCTGGGAAGTAAAATTCTGCACGTGCTAAATCCGTGAAAGCTTTCGATAATTGAGCTGGCAGCCATGTGAGCTGATTTGTCCCATCTCAGCCAATTGGGGAAGGTCCATGTGGATTTATGTGTCTAATCAGCCCTGAAATCAATGCAAAGAGATGGTATAAATGCTTCTTTTGCCCAAAATGAGGGGGGGATTAGCAGAGAATTAAACCTAGAAGCTGCTACTGTCATTGAGAGGAGAAAAACACAAGGAGGCTGTTGCTAAAGGAGGATTTCCAGCTTGGGAAAGCTGGAATCTACCTTGGAAGCTTCTTTTCTTCATCCTTTTTCTCTTATTCTTCCTTCTTCTAGTGTTTAGTTTGTATTTAAGGTTGTAATTATGAATGGTATGGTAGTTCACTGCTGTATTTTCATTATTTTCACCTTGAACATGAGCTAAATCCTCTTAGGTGAGGATTAGGGTGCTTAAACTTGAGCTTGTTGCTTGTTGTTAGTGGAACTTTATATATTGCAACTTAAAGTAAAGTGTTCTTCATGCTTAAAGCTAGAATTTCGTTTGGTCAACCATTTCCTAGCAATGTTATTAAGTGTTTGGGAAAACAATTGATAACCGATTACTTTACTTTACCTTAGCCTTTTTAGGTCATGAAAATGAGTGGGTATTTAGGGATAAATAACCACCTAAGACACTAAATCAGTTGAGCTAAAAAGAAGGGGTTAAATGGGAGTTTAATCACCTAAACATTAGGAGAATTGGAAAATTCCCGTAGAAAAAATCCTAGGTGAGTTGTGAATACAAAGTTCTGCTACAGCAAACAGCTTGTGAGAGTAGACAGCCCCTAATCTGAACCTTGCTTCCTCTGTGTGATTTTCTGTTTTTGTTGAATTTCTCTTAAGTTCTTGTCATTTTAAGTTTGTTTATCCTTTTAATCTCTTGCATTTAATTATTGAAAAATATTTGTTCCTCGGTTACTTAGAATTTCATTGAAAATAGACTTAGAAGTAGTAAATTTCATTAACTTAATCCTTGTGGAGACGATCTTAATTTACTTATCACTTGCTGCCATGATGTGTATACTTGCACGTTTTTGAGCTATTTGTGAAGATTTCTTGCATAATTATAATCACATTGCACAAGGCAACAAGTTTTTGGCGTCGTTGCCAGGGATTAAGTTGATTTTTGCTATTTTTGAGCTGAAATTTGGTGAAATTGGTGCTAAAACAGCTTCTAACTTTGTTGTTTGATTTTGCAGGTGATGGTAGCTGTTTATGAACGAATTCCCTGACTTAGAATTCAATTTGGACCCTGAAATTGAAAAGACTTTTCATAGAAGGAGAAGAGAACAAAGGGAGAAAAACAATAGGATGGATCCACCACCTCTTTTACCCCCTGTACCTCCTGGAAATCAAGAAAACCAAAACAACCAGCAGCCTAATCTTGAGATAAATCAGCAACCTAGGTTAGAGAATCAAGCTGAAAACCTTGTCCTTATAGCCAATGATAGGGGAAGAGCTATTAGAGCCTATGCCATCCCTACCTTTAATGAATTATACCCTGGGATAGCTAGACCCGAGATACAGGCACAAAACTTTGAAATGAAGCCTGTGATGTTCCAAATGTTGCAAACAGTGGGACAATTTCATGGATTACCTTCTGAGGACCCACACCTACACCTTAAATCCTTTTTGGGAGTGAGTGACTCATTTAGAATTCAAGGAGTTTCTCAAGATGCTTTGAGGTTAACCTTGTTTCCTTATTCTTTGAGCGATGGTGCCAAAGCTTGGTTAAATAACTTTGCTCCTGGCTCAATCACTACATGGAATGAGTTAGCAGAGAAGTTCCTCATTAAGTACTTCCCTCCCACTAGGAATGCCAAGCTTAGAGCTGAGATAGTGTCCTTTAGGCAATTTGAGGATGAGTCCTTTAGTGAAGCTTGGGAAAGATTTAAGGAGTTCTTGAGAAAATGCCCCCACCATGGTCTACCCCACTGTATTCAAATGGAGACTTTTTATAATGGGTTGAATATGGCCACTCAAAATATGGTAGATGCTTCAGCTAATGGTGCTTTACTTTCCCAGACTTATGATGAAGCCTATGCCATTTTGGAGAGAATTTCCACAAACAGTTGTCAATGGTCTAATTCAAGAAGCATGGCTGGGAAGAAAAATAAAGGTATGCTTGAGGTTGACACAGTTACATCCTTTAATGCAAGGTTTGATACCATGGAAAGTAAGATGAAAAAGTTGACTTTGGGGCTGGAAAATTTGAATATGCTGAATTCTGGTGCAAAACAGAATACTGCAGCAATCCACATAAACCAGAATTCCACAGATTCATGTGTTTATTGTGGAGAGGATCACACTTTTGAGTTTTGTCCAAGTAATCCAGCTTCAGTATGCTATGTTGGAAACCAAAATGCCTAATGGAATAACCCCCAAACTTAATCCATTCATTGTCCCCAATGAATGAGAAAGCAAGGAAAGGACCCCGAAACTTATTTTTTAGAGAAGCTAAGGCTTATTCCTTAGGAAGATTATAAGGTTTGGGCAAAAGGACTAGGAACAAGCTTTCTTAAGATTTGAGCTAAGCTAAGGAGGAAAATTAGGAAGCTTCCCATCTACCAAAGGACTTAAAGCACAAAAAGATAATCTAACTAAGCAAATAGGCTAAGCTATTGGGGATCATTACACACTGACTTTTCATTAAAACAGATTTTTTTTTTCACAGCTGCTGTTGCAGGATTCAGCAAGGCTAGGCTTAACCAAAAGAACAGCCAAGAGCTACAGCTAGGCCCTAATTACTTCTACACAAGCTGGTTAGTCTATATTTTCGAAGCAGAACACTATAGACAAGCTGCAGCATGCTCAAAATCAATAATTCAAAATTTTCTAGCAGAAATTTCAATTATCATGCACCAGATGGCTATTCTAGCTTATTTAGCATTCCAAGCAAAAATGACACTTTCTAAGAATTAATGGCACATCATCACAGCAGCCAACAAATTGCAATAAGAAAAAAATAGGACCATTGCCCAATTGCACATTTTTACCCACTCAAGTAAAATCCAAAAACTCCATACGAAGTAAGTTCATTAAGCATAATTGATCTTGGCATCAGATAGCCAATTCATACATTCAGCCACACTCATTTTTTTCTTTGCTATAGTAGACAGAAGCAATAAAGTAGAAATAAATGCATTAAAGCTCTAGAAATTCTGTGTACACCCAACTAAGCTAATAACTTGAGGCCAACTTGATGATTAGTCCTTTTCATCCTCTTAGATTGTTATTGCACAAATGAAAGAACTAAGCAGAATGTTTTTAGCAGCCTTGCATAATATTAAACACTCCAGCCAACACACCCAAGCATTTTCTAAATTTGATATGCATTCACATGATTTGAACATTAGAACATGCACACCTACAGAACTTTCATTCATACACATTTTCTTTTTCTTCACAACAACAGCTAACAGAAAGCATGATAGATAGCAGACAAGCAAACTTAAAATTTCCTCCCTTGAAAAATTACAACCTCAAAATCTGCTGCATCAAGATTTTCTTCCATTTTGCATGAGATTCCCTACCAAAAACCATAGCTTGACAGAAACATTAAACTCAATAACTAATGCAACTTATCAATAAAAAAGAAACTAACTTTAAAATATTAACTAACAACTAATGGCTACAAATTAAAGATATCACAACAGAAATTTAAACTTGTTATTCAGACCACCTTTAGGGCTCAACGTAAAATCTATAACTTGAAAGCACACTGCCCTTTTCTAGCTCACAACTCAATTTTCAGCTAAAATGCAAGAGGCATGACATCTTTGGAAATTTTCTCTCCAATGATGCTTCAACCTTTGCCCATTTACCTTAAACTCTCTGCCATCATTATGAACACATTGATTAAACACAAATGAATCATCCCAAAAATAAAACTTTATCTCATGGAAAAACTTTTTCAATTGTTGCTTTGATAAACCATGGGGCAATGTTCCAAAAGCAAGGTAATTGGTAAGGTCAACATACCAAAGTGTTTTCATTTTTTTGGTGTGAGCTACTGTAAAAAACAACTCATCAAGGAAATAATTTTCAAACTCAAGTTTTTGAAACGATTCCAATGAACTGAATGGTTGTGTAGGTGAATTTTTCTTATCAATCAACTCTAAGGATTCAAAAGTCCTATTAAAACCAAAAACTTCACCTGCACTACTTTCAAGCTCAAGCTCCAATTTGTCTAATTCCAAATCCTCAATTCCAATTTTTCCCAACTGTTGTATGTGTTGCTCTCTCATTTCCTTCTCAACTTAATCAACAACCAACTTATCTTTCACTTGAATGACAGAACACTCTTCAATATTAGTGGGGGACTTTATGGCATCAAAGACACTAAACTTCACCTCTTGGTCATTCACCCTCATGGTTAGCTCACCCTTTTGGACATCTATCAAGGTTCTCCCGGTTGCTAAAAAGGGCCTTCCTAGAATTATGGGGACATCATTGTCCGCTTCATAGTCCAAAATGATAAAATCAGCTGGGAAGATAAACTTATCTACTTGCACCAAAATGTCCTCAATCTTTCCTTCGGGATAGGTGATAGATCGGTCAGCAAGTTGTAAAGTCACAGTGGTTGGCCTTGCTTCTCCCACTCCTAATTTCTTGAAGATGGACAATGGCATGAGGTTGATGCTAGCCCCAAGGTCACACAAAGCTCTTCCCAATTCTTTGCCACCAATAGAAACAGGAATGGTAAAAGTCCCAGGGTCTTTCACTTTGGGTGGAATCCTGTTTTTCAAAATTGCACTACACTCCTCAGTCAATGCCACGGTTTCATACTCACCCAATCTCTTTTTTTTTGTCAAAATATCCTTGAGGAACTTCACATAGTTGGGCATTTGTTCCAAAGCCTCAACTAGTGGGATGTTTATATGAAGCTGTTTCAGTACCTCAAGAAATTTCTTAAAATTGGCTTCTTGATTTTTCTGCTTTAGCCTTTGGGGAAAGGGTGGTGGGGGTGGTTTAAATGTAGGGGAAGGTGTAGGAATTGACTTAGGAGGAGCTACAAGGGCTGCTCTAGGAATTTCTTCAATTTCCTCACTCTCTGGACTTTTTTCCACTTGAATTCCAGCAGGTTTTTCAACATTTTCCTCTGCTATTTTTTTCATATCAGCATGCATTTCAGCTTGCTGTCCAGCTGGTTTTTGTTGGTTTGGCCCTTTTTTCTCAACTAAAGGCTTTCCACTTCTTAGTTCCACAGCTTGGACTTGTTCCTTTCCTTCCCTCTTTGCATTTTCAGTATCCGAGGGAAGTTTACCATGTTGCCTACCCTTCAACTCACTAGCAATTTGGCCCATTTGAACTTCCAAATTCCTTAATGAAGCTTGGTGAGTTTGAATTGCAGCATCAGTTTTAGCCATATATTCCTTGAACATGCTCTCTAAAGAACTTCCAGTGGCATGCGGTTTCATGGTATTTTGGAACTGATTTTGCTGATTTTGTTGCCCAAATCCGGAAGGTCCACTCATCTTTTGTTGAGCTTGTTGGGTGTTGGAATTACTTCCTTGACCTCCCCAAGCAAAATTTGGATGATTTCTCCAACCCGGATTATAGGTATTGGCATAGGGATTATTCCTAGGGGCATTTTGAAGGTTACAATAAAAAAAATGAGCAGAAAAGAAAAGTAAAAATGAGATGGATAAAGGGATGAGTGTTAACTTGAAGGTTACAATCTTCCACAGGGCTTAGGTGAGCTTCACCAAAAAGTGTCGCCATTCTAAGAAGCAAGGAAGTGGTTGCTAGAGAGCAAATCTTAGTCAACTCTAAGGGAAATGAGTGTAATTCTCGTTAGTTGATGAGCTTGGAGGCTAAGGTGAGTTTCACCATAAAGTGTTGCCATTCTTGGACCAAAGAGCTATGACCTATGAGATTTTCTAAGTTAGAAAAAAAAAAAAAAACAAAAAGAGAGAAGTGTTAGGTTGAGTTTAGAAGCTTTAGAGGTTTGGCAAAGAGACTATAGGATTGCTTAGCAAGCTTTAGGATTGAGGTTTGAGCTAAGTTTAGGCTTGAAGGTTAGTGGCTTCCTTGATGTCAATAGGCTGGTACAATTTGATATGATGGCTTTTGTAAATAAGCTAAGCTAGAGGATCATTAGAAGAGCACTAAAAATTTGAAAATGCCAAGTTGAAAGGGTATTTTAAAGAGTAATGCTTTGTTGAGTAGTTGTAGGCATTCAGAGGTGCAAGCTTGTCAAGAAGTAGCTAGGTGTTATAGTTAGGCCATTTTGACTGCAAGCTGGATATGGGATGATGAGTTAGAGTTTTTGTAGGCTAGCATTGCTCAGGGATGAGCAATGATTCAAGTTTGGGGGTTTGATAGCTCTTAGAAATAAGAGCTATTGGCTCTCTCTTAGGCCTAAAAGACTCTATTTTTGATGTATTTGAGCCTTGGTTTGTGCATGAAATTGAGCAATCTTTATTGAACATCTTTACATATCAGTAGGCCAAGCTTTGTTTGAAATTGGTGCAGACTTTCTGTTTTTCAAGCTGATTTTCTGGTATATGATCACTCAGGTTTTGCTGCAGCATGCTGGTTGCACATCAGAAGGCAGAAGGTCTGGGAAGTAAAATTCTGCACGTGCTAAATCCGTGAAAGCTTTCATTAATTGAGCTGGCAGCCATGTGAGCTGATTTGTCCCATCTCAGGCAATTGGGGAAGGTCCATGTGGATTTATGTGTCTAATCAGCCCTGAAATCAATGCAAAGAGATGGTATAAATGCTTCTTTTGCCCAAAATGAGGGGGGGATCAGCAGAGAATTAAACCTAGAAGCTGCTGCTGTCATTGAGAGGAGAAAAAGACAAGGAGGTTGTTGCTAAAGGAGGATTTCCAGCTTGGGAAAGCTGGAATCTACCTTGGAAGCTTCTTTTCTTCATCCTTTTTCTCTTATTCTTCCTTCTTCTAGTGTTTAGTTTGTATTTAAGGTTGTAATTATGAATGGTATGGTAGTTCACTGCTGTATTTTCATTATTTTCACCTTGAACATGAGCTAAATCCTCTTAGGTGAGGATTAGGGTGCTTAAACTTGAGCTTGTTGCTTGTTGTTAGTGGAGCTTTATATATTGCAACTTAAAGTAAAGTGTTCTTCATGCTTAAAGCTAGAATTTCGTTTGGCCAACCATTTTCTAGCAATGTTATTAAGTGTTTGGGAAAACAATTGATAACCGATTACTTTACTTTACCTTAGCCTTTTTAGGTCATGAAAATGAGTGGGTATTTAGGGATAAATAACCACCTAAGACACTAAATCAGTTGAGCTAAAAAGAAGGGGTTAAATGGGAGTTTAATCACCTAAACATTAGGAGAATTGGAAAATTCCCGTAGAAAAAATCCTGGGTGAGTTGTGAATACAAAGTTCTGCTACAGCAAACAGCTTGTGAGAGTAGACAGCCCCTAATCTGAACCTTGCTTCCCCTGTGTGATTTTCTGTTGTTGTTGAATTTCTCTTAAGTTCTTGTCATTTTAAGTTTGTTTATCCTTTTAATCTCTTGCATTTAATTATTGAAAAATATTTGTTCCTCGGTTACTTAGAATTTCATTGAAAATAGACTTAGAAGTAGTAAATTTCATTAACTTAATCCCTGTGGAGACGATCTTAATTTACTTATCACTTGCTGCCATGATGTGTATACTTGCACGTTTTTGAGCTATTTGTGAAGATTTCTTGCATAATTATAATCACATTGCACAAGGCAACAACACATCATTGTTCATTATCAGCCCATCCACAAGCTAATGGCCAGGTGGAGGCTGTGAATAAAATAATCAAGCAGAATCTGAAAACGAAGCTTGAAGGGCTAAAAGGATCATGGGCTGAAGAGCTCCCACGCGTACTGTGGGCGTATCGGACGACAGCATGAACCTCAACAGGGGAAACACCATTTTCCCTTTCATTCGGGGCAGAGGTAGTAGTCCCAGTGGAGGTCGGCATCCCCTCCCCCAAGACAGAGCAGTTTAGTGTGCAGAAGAATGATGAAGCTATGAGGTTGAACTTGGACCTTCTAGACGAGTATCGTGAAATGGCACAACTCCGGGTTGCAGAGTATAAAAACAGGATTGTCAGGTATTATAACACAAAAGTGAAAATTCGCACCTTCAAGGAAGTGAAGGAATTGAATCCTCTAGCGGAAGTGAATTGAATCGAGCGTGATTTAATTTCAATTATTTCGAATACCGGTACGTTGGGCAAAACAGAAAACTATTTTCTAACGCTAAGCATGCTGTAATTCAAGGAATCTAAAACGATTTTAGATCAATGAAAACTTACGTGATGGAGATCGGGATTCACTGCACTATGCTCCAAAAACCACGAACAATTCGTCCAACGAACACCACCATCAAAGAGCACCCGCTATCCTCTAGGATCGTTGAGACTTGGATTGTGGGATCCAATCTTGAATAGGGAAAAATTTTCAGAAAAATGTTTGCTCGAAAAATTTTAGAGAATCTCAGAGAGAAAAAGCTTGAGAGAGAATTTCACATCTCTGTTTTTTGCGTGAGAATGAGAGAGTGAGCCCTCCGTTGGGGAACTCCCTCTCCCCTGTACGATAAGTGGGGAGGGAGTTATTACCCTACTAGATCTCGATCGTTGGATCTAATCCAAACGATCTTGGTCGTCTATTAATTAAATAATAATAATCATTTAATTAATTAATTAATTATAATTAATTTAATTTTTTTTTTCTTAATTTAATTAAAACAATATTAATTAAATCAATTATAACATAAGGTATTTAATTCAATTTGAATCATATTAAATTGAATTAAATTGGCCATTCAATTAATCTCATTAATTGAATCCACATTAATTAAATATCCAATATTTAATTAATATTACAATTGAATCATATTCAATTTTAATCTCTCTCATTTAACCTATAGTTTTAATGTGCATCATAATGTACATTAATATTAACTATAGAATTAATTTAATTAAATCGTATTTAATTAAATTAAATTAATTAATTCTCCAATTAATTAATTCATTAATTAAATATCATATATTTAATTAATTTACTATTTGAATCATTATTTAAATAATTCTCTCATATACTATAGTTTTAATATGAATCTCATTCACATTAAATTTAACCTATAGTTTCAATATGAATCTAATTCATATTTAATATTTGAACTCTTTCAAATATTTAATTCTCTCATTAATTAATTTTGAATCACATCGAAAATTAATTTTATAATATAAAGTTTAATTCATCAATTAAACTTATATTATAATGTATCTTTATATATTATTTTAATTGTATCAAATACAATAAAATTCCCTTAACGAATTTGAACATACTTCAAATTCTATTCAAGACTATTTAACCTCAGAACCCTTTACGAGCTAGCAGGTGGACCTAATGGACCTACAGATCAGAAGCTCCAACGATACAAGACTAATTGGCTAAACTCATTAACCAAATTAGTCAACATTCGTTAACTGTGGGTCACTCCACTAAAGACCCACAGCTGCACTCTTCTCACTGTAGAATATTTCTGTGTCCACGGATATTGACCAATAACAGTAAGTCAATCCTTCACGAGTGTTCGTAACGCCAGCTGGGTCAAATTACCGTTTTACCCCTGGGTTACCTCTGGATCCTTAAGTACCACTGATTCCTCTAATGAACAATCTGTTTATGATCCAATCAATAAACAGCAGTTCCTCTCGGGCCAGGAGAGGATGGGCGCCCTTGTTCAAGACCCGGAATCAGCCCTTAAGGGAACACACATCTGCTTACCCCAATAGGGGAAGGAGTGAATTCCATCTTGTAATGTTATGTTCCCAGCCCCCACTCGGTCTTGCCCCTGAAATGGTAGGCTTATTGAGTCGGCGAACTGGCCACTCTCACCCATACAAATCTAAGGACAATCCCTCCTGAAAAGGGGTTCATAACATACTTAGGATTGAGATTGAGTTACCTAGGTCATCCTATTGAAATAGAAACCTAAACTAGTTAACGGTGTTACATCTAGTGGTTACTATTTCGCGGTCCGGTCTTATGTAAACTCATTGCACAGGATACCCCCACTCGCATGTCTCCTACATGGATGCTTTGGATCATTGCATCTGTATCGAATACAAAGTGGGCCGTATCACATAGTGTTACCAGGATAAGGTACCCAGCCTTATCCCTATACTATAGACCATTTAGGTTGTTACTTGAACATTGATCCCCGTATGTCCACACATACTAGTCCAAGTTTCATCTAAACAACCTAGGATCTTAGTTTATTGGATTTGGGTCAAATTGTGCAATTTTAATGACAATAACTCTTTATCTTACAAACCTCAACAACAACGTATTGAGACAAGTGAACAATTTGTCATCATTCACTATCTACGAGTTTTAGGGCATAAAACCCAACAGGAAGGAGATCTAGTACTGAGGAAAGTCATGCAGAACACCAGAGATCCCAATGTAGGTGCATTGGGACCAGCATGGGAAGGACCTTATCAAGTTAGCAAAGTGGTCCGACACCTATGCATTGGTTGACGAAAACGGGAAACCAACTCCACACCCATGGAATGCAGAACACTTGAAGATTTACTATCAATAGCCATAGCAGAAACAAGTGGCAGGCAACGCCACCACTGCAAGAAGGTCGAGGCCAACCAGGAACAATGGCTTTCTCTACTTATGTTTACTTTACATAGAGACTGTCTATCATTTATCTCACTGTAAAACACGCGAACATTTGCAAATTCAATAAAAGCTATTATATTGTGTTTTGCATAAAGCAGGATGTGACGCATACGGCCAGACGAGAAATCCCTCGAAATTAAAAAAAACTGACCGAACTGCTGCTCGAACTGCCGAACTGCCTGACGCACGCTCCAACCAAATGCCAACCACAGCTCGACACGTGTCCCACGAACTGAAAAAAACAGATCTGCATGCGAAAATTGAAGAAAAAAACACGCCCACAGACACTCGAACCGCCGCACTGCCGCTCCATGATCACGCGCGCGCACTTCAGCCACCCACGCTGCACGCGTTCGAGCCCAGACGAAGGCGTTTCGTCTGATTTTTTTTTTTTTTCACATCGCGAGTTCATACGTTCATCGATTTCTGGGCAATTTCAACGTGTCTAACTCTCAGTTTTTCCAAAAAACGTCCATTCCAGCGTCGATTCTTCTCCAAATTGGTCCCAAATTGCATCGAATTTCATCAAAATCGATACATAATCTATGATACGGACTTACAGACTCAAAATTTGCAACAATTCGCCCAAAAAACACGGGCCCTTACATGATCAAATCAATGAAAATTTGCAAATTCTAATGCCAAAAACCCTAACCATCTAGTAGCAAAATTCATACATCAAATGCATAAATTAATCCCACCATTCAACCAATGCAAATTTTGTAAAAACAAAATTGAAATTACGATCGGCTCTGATACCAATTGTAGGATTGGAATTCCCAATTCCGTTACAGCGGAAGCAATTGGACCAAATCACATTTTAATTTCGTTCTACAAAATACTAGTACATTGGCAAATAATGAATTCATAATTCTACAATTTAAGGTTAAGCAAACAAACCTTCGTTGGCGACTCTGAATTCAAGAACGCTTCTTGATTATGCAGGGACCAAAATGTGAAATCTTGGGACACCACCACAAGATTACCCCGCTATTCTCTGAGTTTGGAAACGAGATTGTGGGATCTCTTTGATCTTGAACTTGGGAAGAATTTTTTTCAACAGAGAAGGAAGACTTCTCTGTTCTTTTTCTTTGAGAGAGCATGAGAGCAAGTTGGAGAGTGAGAGAGAGAGATGATCTTTTCATATGCAGCAAAATTGAGATCACCCCAAATGACCCCTCAGGCGTGAGATTTAATCCAATCCCACTACCATCTGCCATGTGTCCATTTAATGTGAGGGTTAACTTTAATTAATTAATTAAAATTAAATTAATTCAATTAATCATATTAATTAATTAATTCTAATTAAATATCTCCATATTTAATTATATGTGCATTTTAATCATATTAAAGGCACATCCCTCACATAATCTATAGTTTTAATTAAAATTAATTAAATCTTATTTAATTAAATTAATTAAACTACACAATTAATTAATTCATAATTAATTAATTCTTTGATCAATTAAATATCACATATTTAATTAATCAAACATTTGAATTATATTCAAATGTACATCTCTCACATAACCTATAGTTTTAATATGAATCATATTCACATTAAAATTAATCTATAGATTTAATTTAATTAAATCACATTTAACTAAATTAAATTAATTTTGTAATTAATTAAATATCATACATATTTAATTAATTACTCATTAGAATCATATTCTAATATATCTCTCATATATTATACAGTTTAATTAAATCACATTTAATTTAAACTAAATTGAATAATTAACTAATTCATAATTAATTAATTAATTTATTAATTAAATATCATATATTTAATTAATTATATATTTGAACTCCTTCAAATATATTATTCTCTCAAATTAATAAAGTTTAATCTCACATTAAACTTTATATTATAATGTATCACTATACATTATATTAATTGCATCTCATACAATTAACTTGATTCCCAAGATGAATTTGAATTATTCAAATTCTCTCAAGATAAATTGTTCCCAATTACTCTTTACGAGCTAGCAGGGGGACCTAATGGACCTACAGATCAGAAGCTCCAATGATATGAGGTTAACTGACTAAACTCATTAATCGAGTTAACCAATATTCATTAACTGTGGGTCACTCCACTAAAGACCCACAGTTGCACTCTTCTCACTGTAGAATATTTTTGTGTCCACGGATATCGACCAATAATGGTAAGTCAATCCTTCACGAGTGTTCGTAACTACAGTTGGGTCAAATTACCGTTTTACCCCTGAGTTACCTCTGGCTCCTTAAGTATCAGTGCTCCTCTAATGAACAACCTGTTTATGGTCCAACCAGTAAACAGAAAGTCCCTCTCGGGCCAGTGAGAGGGTGGGATCCCTTTGTTCAAGACCCGGAGTCACCACTTAAGGGAACAGTCATCTACTTCTCCTAGAAGCGGGAAGGAGTGAATTCCATCTTGTGTTGTCATGTCCCCAGCCCCCCACTCGGTCTTGTCCCCAAGAAGGTAGGCTTATTGAGTCGGCGTCCAGGCCACTCTCACCCGTACTAATCAAAGGACAATCCCTCATGAGAAGGAGTTCATGACACACTCAGGATTAAGACTGAGTTACCTAGGTCATCCTATTGAAACAGTAACCTAACTAGTTAACGGTGTTACATCTAGTGGTTTACTATTTCGTGGTCCGGTCTTATGCAAACTCATTGCATAGGATACCCCCGCTCGCATGTCTCCTACATGGACGCCTTGGATCAATACGTCTGTATCGAATACAAAGCGGGTCGTATCACATAGTGTTACCAGGATAAGGTACCCAGCCTTATCCCTGTACTATAGACCTTTTAGGTTGTTACTTGAACACCGATCCCCATATGTCCCCACATACTAGTTCAAGTTACATATCAACAACCTTGGATCTTAGTTTATTGGATTTGGGTCATGTTGTGCAATTTTAGATTTAAATTAACAATAACACTTTATTGTAGAAAACTCAATAACACTTTATTGATACAAGTATATAATTCGTTAACATTCACTATCTACGAGTTTTAGGACATAAAACCCAACACGACCATGGAGTGAATCTACACATAAGTCCAACCATGAAGCGAACGAGCAGACGATGTAAAAAAAATGGTTCGACCTCGTGTCAAGGCCAAGGCCGACCATCCACCTTCAAATGGCCAGGGGGCTAAGTATTGAGCTAACAGGGGCCCGAGGCCGAGGCCGACCTTAGCCCCCTCCTTCATTTTTCTTTTGCAGAAATTCATTTTTCAATGTAGGGTTGTGAAGTCCTCTGTTTTTCCTGTTTTCAATTGTGGAAAAGCCCTGGATCTGGTATGAAACACTCCGAATGACCAAGTGCGGGGGTCTCGCTGAGGCCGAGGCCGACCAGAGAGGCCCTCCAGCCACTTTTGTAACTTCTCACACTTCTCATTTCCATTTCACCTAATCCCTATTCAGGAAGTTTCTACTTTGTATAGTTTGTCCTATCTTACAAGATAACAAAGAAGTCATACAAAAGTCAGCACGAGACAAGAGTTGTACTCTTAAATCGGACTTAAGGAGCTCGACCTATAGCATTAAGTCGCACCTGAATCCCAATTCAATAGTCGGGACTTAATGTTATAGGTAATTTTGGACCACATAGACGCACAAGGAGCTGACGAGGACAATCGGACAGAGGTAGGACCAAAAGACCGACCCAGAGGAAAACCGGACCAAAGGGTCGGGCCAGCATGGGCTGACCATTCGGCCTGCTTGCGCGGGCCGAGCCCGGTGACCTCTTTTCGGTCCCTGATGCCCCGGATCGCCCCGGTTCCGCCTGGTTCGTCCCGAAACACCTCTGAATTCCTAAAAACCCTAGGAGGACAAACAGGTATAAAAAGCCCTCTTCATCACGGAAGAAGGGTTCCGAAACTCTATTCTCGACTTCTCCTCTTACTATCTGTAGCTTCTCCTCGGTTCTCTGACTTAGGCAGCGGAGGCGGTGTGGCCTACACCACGCCGGTGTGCAGCCGTTTTTGCTGGTCTTGCAGGTCACGTCTTCCTCAGCTTCTACAAATTTACTGTCGGTGTCACGTGAAGGTCAGGTGAGTCTTCTGTCCGAATTTTGGCATCAACAAATATAATTAAATTTGCTGAAATGCTATTAATATTCTTAATCTACTTATTAAATAAACAATTAATATCGATGTAATATATTTTTCGAACTAAAAAAAATCAATATATATTTTTCTTCCATTATGATATGTTTTTCCCCGAATATAATAAGAAATCAAAGGTGGCACAATAAGGCTTAGAGTGAAAGAACAACAATTGAGAAATCAAAAAGAATCTCAATCCACCTCAGCAAGTATACTGAACAAAGCCAAGAGATTTGTGTTCGTACGCCAGCTCTGCGGATCTGCTTAATGACGAACTCGATCACCGTAAATCATGGGTGAACCACAGTAGCTTGATTTTCTTCCGATCTTTTCAAAAATGCCAAGATCCAAAATCTTCTCCCTAACCCTCGCAGAAGATTTATATTAAGAAAATTAAAAACAATGTTGGAATTAAAATGACAGAAAAGGAAATTAAAAAAAAAATGAAAATTCTAATCTCATTCGGCTAAAAGGGAAAGTTTCTTTTATTATGCCAGAGTGTAGCCTTGAGACGCTAACACTACGAATATATTTACAACGTCGAGACGACATTCCTTGTATTTCTTTATTTAGTTTCCTTCTATTCATTCTTTCCTTTGGTACTTTTCTGCTTTCCCTCTAAGTCAATGTAAAAAGGAAATACACATTGAATTTTCCTCCTGTCATTGAGTTTCAGAATTCATTTCAGTATCGCTCTTTGAAAGCTTTCCTAAGAAATCTTTCGCAGGAGTGGTGTCAAATAGGTTTTTTTCTTCTTCTTTTTTTTAGTTCAACTACATTGAAAATGAGAGATTTGAATATTTTACTTTTTGTCAAAGATACATGTCAATTATTACAAAACTATGCTTTCTTTGACCTAAAAAGATGTCAAAGTCTAAAATGATGTCCAAATAGATTTTTAAACTTTAGAATATACATCTTACGTTCTTAAACTTTTAATATTGTATTTAATAGGTTAATGAACTTTTATTTTTCTCTAACTTATTAAATATTATTTAAAGTTTTTATGATCTATTAAACAAAAAATTGAAATATAAATTATATATTGGCAACCCTGTTGGGACGATCCAGTCCTCCGAGGAAGAGCTGAGTTGTGCTTACGATTATGAAAGCTCACACTTTTTAACTTTATAAAGCTATTTGTCACAAAATAAAAAAACAATACTTTCTTTCTAACTGTGCAACAAGTTATTTCGACTGCCGCGAGTGCCACATTAAGTTTTTGATAGATATATAAGACAAAACAAAGGAGCAAGAGAGAGAAGAGACTTTCTTTTAAAATATATATATATATTTTTAAAAAAATCTAATGAATCTTTTAAAATATATATATATACCGCAAGAAATCTAATGATTAGGCAGCAAGTTGAAATTCTTAGGGAAAAAATCAATTTTGACCCCTGAACTTTGAAGGTTGTAGCAATTTTAACCCTAAACTTTCAATTTTAGCAAATTGAACCTCAAACTTAACAAATTGTATCAATTTGAACCTCCAACTTGCATAAATGTTGCAATGTAGACATTTTGTCAACTTTTCATTTGAATTGCTATTAAAATATGTAATTGAAAATTTCCTTTTAATTTTTTTAATTCACATTGCATCTAAGTTAGTGTTTTGTAAGAAATTTGTTGGAAAAACTCCTTAAGAAATCAAATATCTCAGACAATTCATCTCATTATCATAAAAAAAAAAAAAAAGTCACAGAGTTATTGGCAACAAGAAAAATCTAGCAAATATGAAAAATAAAAAACTCGAAATTTCTTTATTTTCGTTTCCTAGATTTGTACATTATTCTAATTAGCAAGAAAAAAAAACATTAAAAGAAGGAAAAAAATCCCACAAAGTTCTTAGCAACAAAAAACCAGCGAATATTTGAAGATAAAAAACCTAAAAAATTTCTTTGTTTTCGTAATCTTAAATAGCAGCAAAAAAAACTCTCATAAAATCCTCAACAACGAGAAAAAGTCTTCTAAAATAAAGTTTCTTCAATATTTTATTTATAAGAAACCAATTCAGATGCAATGTGAATTAAGAAAAAAAAAAAAGAAATAATCAATTACGTACGATGGTTCAAAAAAAAGTTAACCAAAGGTATACATTGTAACACTTATGCAAGTTTAGGGTTAAAATCGATACGATTTGATAAGTTTGAGGTTCAATTTGATGAAATTGAAAGTTCAGGGTTAAAATTGATACAACTTGTTAAGTTTAGGGTTCAATTTGATGAAATTGAAAGTTCAGGGTTAAAATTGATACAACCCCTAAAGTTTAGGGTTAAAAATGAATTTTTCCCTATTTTTTAGTTTAAAACATGTAGGATGAGAGTTTGAACCTTTTCATTGAAGATGTATGCCTTAACCAGTTGAACTATACTAAGAATTGTTGTTTTAATTTGATTTTAATAACTCACAATATCCTAATCTAGATTCAAAATCTATAAGAAATTTTCATATATTCATTAATTTTTTTTTCTTTTTTTATTACAATAATTCATATATATCATCTTAATTATTTTTTAGAAATTGTACGTAGTATTTGAGAATATATACTAGATAAATATCATTTAGCTCAAAATGAAACATTCATTTATAAAAATAAATAAATAAAATTATAAATTATACATGTGATTTTTAAATTTAAAAAAAAACAATAAATACGCTAGTATAAATGGTTAACAAATTTATAAAATGAAGATTACATAAATTAATTTAAATTATTAATAAAATTATAAATTATCTTTTCAAAAAAAAAATAATAATAAAATTATAAATTATATCATATTATATTAGTAATTAATCTATTGTTTGTATTTTACATGAAATTATTTTATTAATTATAAGAAAAAAATATACATAATTTGATATATAAACATGTCATTGCACGTGCTAAAAAACTAGTTAAAAAAAAGACATGACATGACTTCCAATATTCATAATGGGAAGACTAATATAGACTCATTTGTTTTTGGAATAACCATAAACTTGCACTCAATTTAAGATTTATTGAAAGGACGAGGTCCCAATTTAAACATTTGAAAATACATAAACTAAGTTGAAACAAGTCTCAAGTTACAAGGACCAAAATGATACTTTAACCTAAAAAAAGCTTTCGATGATATAGTAATTAACTATTTGAATATAGTCCAGTGAATAAGTCACCTATTCTCTAAGGTTGAAGGTTTGATCTCTACCGTTCCACTTGTCAAATTAAGAAAAACTACAGATGTTTTTTAAAAGACATTGAACTACCTTTTCAAAATGAACTTGTAAAAATTGTTGATACTTAAAGTTTAAAATGTTTTTAATAGATTCATACCTAGATGGTTTCTATTTAGTTTTAAAAAAAAAAAAAAAATTCTGACATAATATTATTGGTTAAATTATAAGTTTGGTTATTGAACTTTTGAAGTTGTTTGTCTATTTCATAAACTTTAAAAAGTGTCAAATAGATTTTCAAATTTTCAATATTGTGTCTAAATTTTTTTGAATTTTAGATTCAACATTTTTTAATATTCACAATATTACTAGATACAAAATCGAAAATTCAAAAACCTATTAAACATAAGTTTAGGAACCCATTATACAACTTTTCAACCAAAAAAAAAAAAAAAAAACCTATTATACATAAAATTAAAAGTAACCTAAAACTTGAGAAACTAAATTTGTGATTTAACCAATATTCGAATAAACTCATAAACTTCTAATTTTGCATCTAATTATCTACAATTAATTTTCTTTAGTGTTTAAGAAGCTATTGGATTTTCTAGAAAACTCAAGAACCAATTTAAAACTTGAGAAATTCTTCTAAAGGGCAAAAAATGAAGGACGCCTTTGAAAGATAGACTAAAAGAATTGCATTTTATCAACTACGAAGATTCAAATAAAACATCTCTTACCAAATCCAAGCAAATTAACCCAACACACAGACAACACAACACCCCTTAGACACAAGAATGACTACAAAGTATTAATGTATCCTTACTTGCCATATATCACCAATGTATCAAGATCATATAATTTAAAAACATAATTGCACAACAACAATAACTACCAAAATTAGTATTTCTTCAAAAAGATCATCACAAAAGCTCCCAGCATTACATAATGAAAATTTCAAAATGTTAAATTATAGATTGATATCCACTATCAATAAAATTGAAAGGAAACTACTGGCATTAATCTATGACCTCTTCCTTCTTTTGTCACTTGACACACTGCCATTGTTGAAGCCCCTAATATCATTTGTTGTCTCAACTGTGTTTTGCTTTTTCAAACTTTTCCTCCCGCCGAATCCGAACTTGGAATCCCTGAAATCTCTCTTCTTCAGATTTTTCCCCTTTCCTCCGCCTCCATGTCTTGCCTTCCCTCCCGAGCGATCGCCAGGAGACACCCCCGGCCTCTTCATACCACCAGACCTCTCAAATGCCTTTCCATCTTCAAAGGACAAGTCCATCTCACCACCTTTATCACCTCCAGCAAAACCACTCTTTTGCCTTTGCTTCCTCCATTTCTTAACAGATTCAATCTCCTCTTTCTTCTGCTTAGCCCTCTCCTTTAGCTTCTGAGCTTGAATCTCTTTAGCTAATTTCTTTGCTTCTCTAGCCTTCCTTCTTTCCTCAGCTTCCTCCATCTTTCTCTGTTCGAACAGCAGCCGACCTTTCACTTTTTCCATGTGAGTATCTGTCTTCACCATCTCTGCATAATAGTCTGAAGGCCTGAGGAAAGGAAGTCCTAAAGATTGGAACTTCTCAAGGGCCATTCTTGTCCCCTGCAAAGCCTGTGTATAGAATGCAAGCTCTCTAGCTAGATCATCATTCACATCCACCTCTTTTTCTTGATCAATATCAAGAGTTAGCTTGTGTATCCATTCCACGTTTTCGGGCCAGCTAATATCTCCAAGCTTATCAAGGAGACCATCAGCATTATATATTGCATTCTTTGATGGTTCAGATAATTTTACATCCTCTTCCTCCTCAGATTCAGATTCAGATGCAGATTCAGATCCAAAATCTGAATCATCGCTACCAAGATCATCATCTTCCATTGTGTCCTCATTTAAGAATCTAGCATCTTTATCTGATACACCCATTTAAAACCTATCCATAACGATGGCCATTATCAAAGTTAGACCTCTAAACTTGTAAGATTCTATCCCAAAAATATGCAACGATAATAATTCTAGAATAAATTTCACAACTCTCACCGAGTAAGGAGCAATTGCACAAGCAAAAACACTTGCAGAAAAGTGAACTTGTCATAAATCAGAGGCAACTATTCAATTATCATGAACACGAAAGGACCTAAATATCGAACCTAAGATTATTTCAGCACTACAACCACAATATTCATTGTTTGTACTTTGTAGATTAAAAATTAAGCCATACAAAATACAAATATACTAGCTAACAAAGAACTAACAATGTTCTCACAGTATAGCAATGGATACTCCATACAAGTAGAACAAACTCTACTAGCATTTAACTAGTTCTTAAAAATTAAGAGATAAGAAAGAGCCGAAGCCAATTTATGCAGAGCTAAAACAGATTCTCCACAAATCTATAGTATATACAAAAGACACAACAAGGGAAGAAACTTTTTGTGTCAAGTCTACTCCTTCATTGTAACTTGTGTGCCTTTTGTCTTAATTTAAGTAGTTGAATTTTACATTATGGAAGAAAAAACATCCACATCATAGAATCCAGTGATTGGCTCTTATTCTAGTATAAAAAAAAAGCCTGGATTAATGCTCTTATTTCCATAAATTCAAAGCATTGCCTTCTCCCAACTATAATCTACCAATATACAAATTATAAATGAGGTTGAAGTTGTTCAGTCGATCAATCGAGCTAGAAATTAAAAAAGAATTGGATGACTGATTATGTCCGAATCCGAACAGCCAAACGCAAACCACGTCAAGGGTGTTTTTTTCGTTGCTATTCGGCTATTGTTATTTAAAAAGAAAAAAAATCAAACAACTCTCCATTCTTTCATCAGAAAAGTTCTTACTTAAGAAAGGCAGAGATGGAGAATGGGAGAATACCTTAACAAACGTGTAGAAAATCAGTGCAAAATCGGTAGGAGCAAGGCAGTCGCGACGCGAACGGAAGAAAGACGACGGTGACAGCGGCAGCAGTGGACGGCAGAGAAGCGTCGGCGACGGTGAGCTGCTGAAACGGAGGAGGAGACGACGTGAAGAAGAAGCCAAATACAATATTTAAAACCAATGGTGACTCATCACACCGACCCTTGACCATTTGTACCCAAGGCCTCGATGCTCCTCTTAAAACCAATGGTGACGTGCCACCCCTCGACCATTTGTACCCGAGGTGCACTGACACTCACCCAACTTTCCTTTCTTTCACACTTTAGGTCCCTGACCCTTATCACATCTATCTAGAATGCATTTGTCCTGCAACATGCCTCTAGACTCATGCATCATGCCCACTAAGCATAAACGTGCAACTAACATGCTCACAACTCATGCTTAACTCAAAAATGCAAGTAGAACTAACATGCTTTTCAAGATTTCATATATAAGCATACATATTCAAAGAACAAGAACAAAGCAATTATAAGCAAATAAACAATCAGCATGCATCATACAATCAAGCAGACTACATCAAGTAAGAACTACTTACCGGAAGCTCTAACGCTCCTAAACGATCCTAAGAGACTAACAGAACCAACCGAAAGAGCCTAAAGAGCTCAAACTACAAGCAATGATTACCAAGGGTTAGGAAATAGATTTAAAGCACCTATTAGACTTGAGAAAAAGAACTAGGGGTGCTGGAATTTACCGTTCAGCGTCCAAATGGCCCCAAACACTTGCTGTCCAACGAACCAAGTGATTTGAAACCACTTATTTAACGTCCTTAGACAATGGGTGTTCGAGATTAGGACTCAACGGATGATGGGTCACAAAGCAAAGATGATTTCAAACCCAAGACGGCTCCGAACAGCGCTGGAAAAACAAGAAACCAATCACGAAACTAAATTCTAAGGCCGAACAAGAGTGGGTAAGCTGAATTTGAGGTTTATAAATCATGGGTAATGCTAAGAGCTTACCGAAAGAGCCCAAGCACACCGAGACGATCCTTAAATCAACCCGAACGCGCCTAAACACCAGAACAACGAAGATTCCAGCCTCTACTCACTAGCCCAGCCGAAAACAAGAGAAAACAGTGGGTTAAACTCGCTGCTTGTGAAACTTGAAAGAGATTCAAGAGAAAAAGAGACCTTACACGCGAGTTTGAAGGTGAAAACCCGAAGCTGTGGGTGCTGGCCCACGCTCGCGAATACAGGGCCACGGGTCTGCTGCTGCCGGCGACTGAACACGGGATAGAGGGAGTTGCGGCTTCAGCGAGAGGGAGAACGAGAGAGGGAGAGAGATCGACGATGGGTTCTCGCGCCGGCTGAAGGAAATCGCGAGGGGGAGAGGGAGACGACGGCGCGGCGCGAGGAGACACGCAGACGGAGGGAGATGCGGCTGGACGCAAGAAGAAAACGCGGGGGGGTGCTGAGCGGCTTTCACGAAAAAGAGAGGGTGAAAGAGATGGTCTTTAGGGTTTCCTTCCTTTTTTCTTTTCTCTTTTCCTTAAATAAAACCCTAAGAATGGAAGACCCAATTTAAAAAGGAATTAGGATTATCTAAGATTCGATTTTAAAACGTCAATTTGAATTTTAATCCAAATCTTAGCTCCTAAAGAATTCGGGATTAAACTGATTAGGAGGAGTTTGGGTCTTTCGATATTTAAAATAAATATCAAATATTAAACTTCTAACCTGAGGAAATTTAAAGATTTAATTAAAAATCTCTTTCCCCTAAATTTTAGAAATTTAGTTTAACGACCCAAGGCTAAACTTAAATTCTAATTTTCCAAATTAGAATAAGAACGCCCAATAAATTCCAAAACGACTTGATTTAGGAACGCGGGGCGTTACACTACTCCTTCATTGTAACTTGTGTGCCTTTTGTCTTAATTTAAGTAGTTGAATTTTACATTATGGAAGAAAAAACATCCACATCATAGAATACAGTGATTGGTTCTTATTCTAGTATAAAAAAAAAAATGCTTGGATTAATGCTCTTATTTCCATAAATTCAAAGCATTGCATTCTCCCAACTATAATCTACCAATATACAAATTATAAATGAGGTTGAAGTTGTTCAGTCGATCAATCGAGCTAGAAATTAAAAGAAAATTGGATGACTGATTATGTCCGAATCCGAACAGCCAAACACAAACCACGTCAAGGGTGTTTTTTTCGTTGCTATTCGGCTATTGTTATTTAAAAAGAAAAAAAAATCAAACAACTCTCCATTCTTTCATCAGAAAAGTTCTTACTTAAGAAAGACAGAGATGGAGAATGGGAGAATACCTTAACAAACGTGTAGAAAATCAGTGCAAAATCGGTAGGAGCAAGGCTGCCGCGACGTGAACGGAAGAAAGACGACGGTGACAGCGGCAGCAGTGGACGGCGGAGAAACGTCGGCGACGGTGAGCTGCTGAAACGGAGGAGGAGATGGCGTGAAGAAGAAGCCAAATACAATATTTAATCTAGAGTTCAATTGAAAATTAGTTTTTATTTTTTCAAGTTAAGAACTTTGGAGAAAGAAAACGAATCGTGAAAGGAGATACCTGATATGAAGTTGAAGCCGTGTTAAACACTACTGCGCAAACGAAGAAGAAGAACGACAGTGAAGACGAAGGGGCAGTGCGCGAAGAACCCCCGTACGTAGCTGCGTAAATTGCGTGGAGAGAGTGTGGCTGAACTGACTGCGCGAACGAAGAAGAAGACGAGTTGAACGGTTGCGCGAATGAAGTAGACGAACGGCTGCGAAAAGGTTAAACACTACTGCGCGAATGAAGAAGAAGAACGACAATGAGGGGGAGGCTGAACGAAGAAGAATAACGACAATGGGGGGAGGTTGCGTGAACGAGAAAGAGTGGGAAAAAGAAAGGAGGAAGAAGTCTTAGGGTTTTTTTTTGTTTTCTTTATTTTTTATTTTTTCCTTTTTCTTTTATTTCTTCTAATCCACCCAAATAAACAACACAAATGAGAGTCTTGGGTTTCTTTTTTTTTTTTTTTCCAACTTTATCTCTTTTTCAATTAAAAACAACTCCTAAAATCACTTTAAATTTTAGGAGTAATTTAAACTTAAATCTAAAATCCCAAAAAAGCCTAATTGTTTTGACATTTAATATCCGTCAAGAAACGCTCATTAATATTGATGTTTTTTGCGCGTCAATTTAGTAGTGTTTATTGACACTTATTAACCGTCAATGAATGTTGTTTTCTTTGACGGCTAATAAGCGTCAATAAAAACCGTCAACAAAACTCTTTTCATTGATGGTTTATGACCGTCAACTATATGAAAAGGCGGAGTTGGACGAAAATCTACGTAAATTAGTCTTTTAATCACATTCATTGACGTTTTTTAACCGTCAACATAAACCAGATCATTTGTTGACACTATATAAACGTCAATATACCTATTTATTTATTAATAATTTATTTTAAAATAAAAATGATACCTTTATTGACGTTTTCTTAATACAAGCATCAACAAATCCAATTTTTCAAAAAAAAAAAAAGCATCAACAAATCCAAAAAGTCAAGCGTCAATAAAGCTCTAATTTGTAGTAGTGAATAAAAGTGTCTTTTAAGTCCAAATAAAAACCAGTGGATAGTAGCAATCTAAAATGTCCAATTGCCTCTACTGCTATCGATTTGCCATCAACCACAAAGATGTTTCTTTCAGCATCAGTTGGCTTTCGGTAATTCAGGCAACCCTGCATAGAAACATTAACATGAGTAGTTGCACCAGAGTCTAACCACCATGTGTTTCGAGCCACTGAAGTTAAATTTACTTCAGAACAAACCATAATAAGAGATGTACCTTTCTTTTTACGCCAAGCATGGTACTTGATACATTCTTTCTTTGCATGTCCAGATTTTCCACAAAAGAAACAACCTTTATATTTCTGGTTGTTGATGTTGTTTCTTTGGAGTTGGATTAGCAACTTCATATTTCTTTTTCCTTTTGCCCTTTTCCTTAGAGGTGTTTGCCAAATGAGCGCTTTCTGTCCTATCTTGCTTTAATCTTTCTTCCTCTGGTACACAATATGAAATGAGCTCATTGAGAGTCCATTCATCATTTTGACAGTTGTAACTAACCTTAAACTGGTTAAACTGTGCAGAAAGAGAGATCAATACCAAGTGCACAAGCAAGCCATCAGATAGCTCAAGCTTAAGTGCCTTTAGTTTTGATGCCAGATGGGACATTTCCATAATGTACTCCCTAATATTTCCATTTCCCTTATATTTCATTGAAATCAAGCGTTGTAATAGCATGCTTGTTTCAGCCTTATCGTTTTTAGCAAAACGTTTTTCTATTTTAATAAGGAAATCTTTGGCATTGGTTATCCCTTCAGATACCGCGCCTCTAAATGCCTCGGGAATGCCACGCTTTATGATCATTAGACACATGCGGTTTGAGCGGTCCCACTTCTCAAAAAGTTTCCTTTCATCAAGAGAACTTTCAACTGAAAGAGAAGGGGGTTGCTCCATTCTTAGTGCAAGGTCTAGATCCATGCAACCCAAGATTATAAAAATATTTTCTTTCCAATCTTCGAAGTTAGAACCATTAAGAATGGGAACATTGTTGAGGTTAGCAGATATTGTAGTAACATTAGTTGTTAAGAAAACAAATTTAAAAATACAATAATGCCCACATCAGTGATGATCAATATTAAATAATAAACCATAATTAATCATAAAATTCAAATAAAGGTTAATCCCATCACAGATTCACAAGACACTTAACACAACATCAACATCAAGTCTTTGGACAATAATATTGATTGTAAGTAGTAATCTTGGTGTAGTGATCAAATATTGACAATAGCTGCATGTTAAATAATAAAACTATCTTTGGATCGAATTATTATTTACACACCCAAAAGGCCTTTATAATTGTCACAAATTTATCACCACAAGTATGTTTGTAGCTCATAAGTATTGATCTACCTTTGGGTTGATTAATATTTACATAAACATACAAACATTCAACATTCAACATCCTCATGAATAATCTCCACAAGAGAGGTTACTTTGGTAACATCAAATTTCAATTATTCAATATTATGTTTAACACAACTTTCATTAACCTTAAAATTAAATGTACCAAAATTTGAATTTATGATCTAACGCCTGAATCCATCACATATGAAACAAGAAAAAAAAAATTGTATTATGTAACATAAAATTGGAAACAATAATGGTGTGCATGACATTAAAGGTTTCCACACAAACGATTTTCTTTAGTAGTCATTTTTCTACGATGGCAGCTTTATGGAATTAAGGAACGCATTATAATAACAATCAATTGCCACAAAAATAACCGCTAATGCAAAGAAAAGAAACATCTTTGCAAATTTACCTCACACAGTTTCACATCAACAGCTAAGTAATTGCAAAATTGTGTAAAGTTGAAGTAATAAATGCAAATGTAACATTGAATTGTATTCAATTAACAATTTAATAGAGCAATATGTGCTACAAACCGTATGAAATCTGTAACATGCTTATGGAACATTGAATTGTATTCAATTAACAATTTAATAGAGTAATATATACTACAAACTGTATGAAATCCATAACATGCTTATGGAAGCAATTGAACTTAATAACACCAAATTAATTTCAGGGATGCACACATACTGAATGGAACTAAATTCTCATGATGAAAATTATTATTAATTAATAATCAAATTTAATTCTCAAGAATTAACAATAGGATGGCTCTGATACCACTTGTTGGTAATTTTAAGAAACTCTAAATCAATAAACTTAAAATCAAAGATCAATTTCTCATGTCAAATTCAAGAGAATTGAACTTAAAAGCGGAAGCGGAAGCATTACCTGAATCCATTGTGGAAAGTTGTTAATAGTAGATATGATCTTCCAAGTCTAGATAGATCACGTTTTCTTCTTATGTTTTATCTTCATGCTTTCTCTCCCTTTTATAGGGAGAAGAAGAGGCAAACCTCTCTGATGGGGACGAGAGGAAAACAACGCGAAAAAGTATCTGACATGGGGACCATAAATGACTTTGTAACCAACTATATATTAAAAGAGGGAAACTTCTTATGGTTAATTACAATTCGTTTCTAATTTGCCCCCTTCATCAAATTAGAAAATAGTAATGAATTATGCTTAAATGTTTTCATGGTTCTTAACATTTTCATGGTTTTAACGTATTCATAAATTTCCATCTCTCTTTGTTTAATAGCAAAAGAACACGTTTAATTTGTACATGCATGTGGCCCCATATTGTAGAAACTTCCAACAGTGGACGGCAGAGAGGCGTCGGCGACAGTGAGCAGCTGAAATGGAGGAGGAGACAGCGTGAAGAAGAAGAAGAACAAAAAGAAGAATAAGAAGAAGAAGAAGGTGGCGTGGAGCAGAGTTAGGTTTTCCTCGTTCTTTTATTCATTTTTATTTTATTTTCCGAAATGGGCTTAGTTTTGAAAATAAAAGAAGAAAAAAGTGGGCTGATTTATTGGGTTGATTCCCTTTTCTCCTTAGCCTCTACCTTTCTAATTTATAGAGAAATTTTGATAGATAGGCCGTTTGAGATTCATATTTTCACATATGTCTAAAAATTTGCATATTTTCAAAATTAGATTTTCAGCTATATTTTCTTACCGTTTTAACCTTGTATATATCATCTCTCTTCAAATAATATTATAAATGATAATATTATATGCCATATTAGCTAACCGAATATGCTCTATTTTAGGAAGGTTATTCTCAACCGATTTTCACCAAATTCCTTAAATTTAGGAATGTTCCCAAATCGTGGTTTAATTTCCTTCCTTTTTCGGCTGATATTCGTTTTGGTTCTATTTCCGACGGCTTCCCATTTGTTTTTCTTCATTTTTCATCAGTATTTTTTGTATAGTTATATATAGGTTTTTTTTTTTAATATATATATTTCTCTTAAAGGCATTGATATATTTAATACATATATATATATATATATATATATATATATATATATATGTATATATATATGTATATATAATATATATATTGGCAAATAAATAAATATACCACGTGTATATTTAATACTATAGTAATGACAGAAAAAAAAACTCGGTATACATGGCTACAATAATGAGTAAAAAAAAAAAAGAAAACCTATGTACATAGTATATATAAGTTGGTATATATGAAGTTATATATGAATATAAATGTTTTTCTCTAAAATACAAAAATCTAAAAGAAAAAAAAATACGTAGATTATAAATGGTATATTACCAAGGTTTAAAATGTCGATGTCGACGGAAATGTCGATGTCTCCATTTAATAAAAATGTCGATGGAAATATCGACAAAATGTCAATGTCGATGGATATTCTAGGAAAAATATTCAAAACAAAAAATTAAAAAAAAATATTTAAATTAACAAATAAATGTTTTACACTTTTAAAATAAGTTAAAATTAAAATACTTATGATAAATATTATATCCACATTAGTATTCAATAAAAATCCATGGAAATGTGGAAATGTCGATGGAAATGTCGTTTACATTTTGATATTATTTTGTTTACATTTTATCAATTTTTTTACGATATAATGGAAATGTCGATTCACCCTACATGTTGATGTCGAACCCATGGAAATGTCAACATGTCGATGGAAATTTAATACATTGTATATTACTGAGAATATATAATAATCGAAATAGTTATGTCAGTAAAATTAATATTAATCGGAATGTATACACATTTTTTAGATATTCCAGCGAACATATTACATACATACATGAGACCGAAACTTCAACAATAAAATCTGGAAAACCCGTGAAAACTCGGAAAATGATACTGATTTCTGCTGCTGGAATGAAGAAAAAACTGAACGAAAGACTGACGAAGCCATGAAGAAAAAAGCGAACCGTGGAGAAAAAAGCGTTATAGTTGTTGGAAAAAATGAGGAAAAAAGCGTTAAAGCCAATTTATGCAGAGCTAAAACAGATTCTCCATAAATCTATAGTATATACAAAAAACAAAATAAGGGAAGAAACTGTAATCTACCAATATACAAATTATAAATGAGGTTGTGATTGTTCAGTCGATTAATCGAGCTAGGAATTAAAAGAGAATTGGATGACTGATTATGTCCGAATCAGAACAGCCAAACACAAACCATGTCCAAATTTACCGCAAGGCTGTTTTTTTCGTTGCTATTCGGCTATTGTTATTTTAAAAAGAAAAAACAAATCAAACAACTCCTCCATTCTTTCATCAGACAAGTTCTAATTTGTGTGTTTTCAAGTGAGAAGAAGGGCAGTGATGGAGAATGGGAGAATACCTTAACAAACGAGTAGAAAATCAGTGCAAAATTGCTAGGAGCAAGGCTGCTGCGACGAGAACGGAAGAAAGACGACGGTGACAGCGGCAGCAGTGGACGGCAGAGAGGCGTCAGCGACGGTGAGCAGCTGAAACGAAGGAGGAGACGGCGTGAAGAAGAAGAAGAAGAAGTGGCGTGCAGCAGTTAGGTTTTCCTACATTTATTCATTTTTATTTTATTTTCCGAAGTGGGCTTAGTTTTGAAAATAAAGAAGAAAAAAGTGGGCTGATTTATTGGGCTGATTCCCTTTTCTCTTTAGCCTCTACCTTTCTAATTTATATGGGAGGAGGGTGTTTATTCAGTTTTCGTCTCGACGCCGATTCGATTTATTTGACTAGTGTCAAGCCCGTGTCCAATTTTATTTTTTTAAGTGGGCTTAGTCTTGACGTTACGATTCATTTGGCTAGCGTCTTGACGTTGCGGAACGCTGGTCTTCAATTTGATCAACGTAGAGACGCTTTGAGGGCAGTGTCGAGACGCTGACCTCTTGGGTTTGCAACTCTGCTTCAGTTCTACACTTTTTCAGGAGGAGACGGCGTGAAGAAGAAGAAGAAGAAGAAGGGGAAATTGTCAAAATTAACCTAAATAAGTTTTGGGTTTTCAAAATTGACCTAGTTTTAAAAACTTGTTTTTTTAACCTATTTTATATAAAGTTAACTACTTTTTGGTGAGACCCACAATGTAAAAAGTCATCCCTATCCTTCTTCAATTTCCATTAATGATAAGAATTAAATCCAACTAACTAATTTCAAACACAACACACCATTTGACCCCAAAGTATTTTAAAAGAATAAAATCAAACACGTGAAATCGAGCACATGGATAGACTCACTCCAAAATTTTTATATTGTCAATGTTTTTTTGGAATACATTTGAGGATGATTTTACATGTTTTAGATAATAAGGAGTTTGTATAAGATATTTTTATGAAAATCTGGAAAAAAAGTATGAATTTCGACCGGGAAATTATGAATTTCGACTAGGAAATTAAGAATCCCGACCTGGATTTCTTGGTCGGGAAACCGACCAAGAAATTTTCCAGAAGGTATTTTTTTTTTCCTTTTTTTTTCATTTCATGTCTATTTCTTTCCTCTTTTGGGTTTATTCTTTCATTTCTTGCAAGAAATTTTGAAGACACATGTTTTTTAAAATGATATATATATTTTTAATCAAACTCACCTTTCTTTTTATTCATAATTCATTAATGTTGGGCAAACAAAAAAAAAAAAAAAAAGAAGAGGAAAGAAGAAAAAAAAGGAAAAAATTATGTATATGAAAAAAGAAAGAAAGAAAAATTTAACCAATAAATTTTTTGGGCGGACTAACCCGGAAATCCATCACGAAATTTTAAAAATACCTATTTTTTTTGTTAAATATATTGGACCGGAGGAAGAAAAAAATAATAATAACAATATTGGACACAAATTTTTAACCAAGAAATTCCGACCAAAATTCAGTTAAAAAATTTTGAATACAAACTTTTTTGGAAATTTTTTATGACCAATTTTATCATTTTTTAAAACTTTATTAATATTGTACACAAAAAAAAATCGAAGTGAGGAAGAAAGAATAAAAAATAATAATTATTACTATTGTTGTTATAATTATTATAAAATTAAAATTAAAATGATTTAAAAAAAAAACTGGATTACGCAGAAGAACACAGCAGAAAAAAAAAAAGTATGAAAATGGGGTTTGAAAGGAGAGTGGAGCAAGAGAGCCACATGCTCGATGGTTTTTTGTTTTACCTTTTACATTCAAGGGTATGTTGGTAATTGCACAAGGGTAGATGACATAAACAAGGTTAAAAAAACAAGTTTTAAAAAAGTAGGTTAATTTTGAAAACCCAAAAACTGTTGGGGTTAATTTTGACAATTTCCCAAGAAGAAGGTGGCGTGGAGCAGAGTTAGGTTTTCCTCCTTCTTTTATTAATTTTTATTTTATTTTCCGAAATGGGCTTAGTTTTGAAAATAAAAGAAGAAAAAAGTGGGCTGATTTATTGGGCTGATTTCCTTTTCCCTTTAGTCTCTACCTTTCTAATTTATAGAGAAATTTTGATAGATAAGCCGTTTGAGATTCATATTTTCACATATGTCTAATAGATTCATACCTAGATGGTTTCTATTTAGTTTTTTTAAATTCTTTTTTTTCTGACATAATATTATTGGTTAAATTATAAGTTTGGTTATTGAACTTTTGAAGTTGTTTGTCTATTTCATATAAACTTTAAAAGGTGTCAAATAGATTTTCAAATTTTCAATATTGTGTCTATTATTTTTGAATTTTAGATTCAACATTTTTTAATATTCACAAGATTACTAGATACAAAATCGAAAATTCAAAAACCTATTAAACATAAGTTTAGGAACCCATTATACAACTTTTCAACCAAAAAAAAAAAAAACCTATTATACATAAAATTAAAAGTAACCTAAAACTTGAGAAACTAAATTTGTGATTTAACCAATATTCGAATAAACTCATAAACTTCTAATTTTGCATCTAATAAATATCTACAATTAATTTTCTTTAGTGTTTAAGAAGCTATTGGATTTTCTAGAAAACTCAAGAACCAATTTAAAACTTGAGAAATTCTTCTAAAGGGATAAAAATGAAGGACGCCTTTGAAAGATAGACTAAAAGAATTGCATTTTATCAACTACGAAGATTCAAATAAAACATCTCTTACCAAATCCAAGCAAATTAACCCAACACACAGACAACTCAACACCCCTTAGACACAAGAATGACTACAAAGTATTAATGTATCCTTACTTGCCATATATCATCAATGTATCAAGATCATATAATTTAAAACCATAATTGCACAACAACAATAACTACCAAAATTAGTATTTCTTCAAAAAGGAACTCAAATTATAAGCCTCAAGTTTACATCTTCTAAGATTATCACAAAAGCTCCCAGCATTACATAATGAAAATTTCAAAATGTTAAATTATAGATTGATATCCACTATCAATAAAATTGAAAGGAAACTACTGGCATTAATCTATGACCTCTTCCTTCTTTTGTCGCTTGACACACTGCCATTGTTGAAGCCCCTAATATCATTTGTTGTCTCAGCTGTGTTTTGCTTTTTCAAACTTTTCCTCCCGCCGAATCCGAACTTGGAATCCCTGAAATCTCTCTTCTTCTTCAGATTTTTCCCCTTTCCTCCGCTTCCATGTCTTGCCTTCCCTCCCGAGCGATCACCAGGAGACACCCCCGGCCTCTCAAATGCCTTTCCATCTTCAATGGACAAGTCCATCTCACCACCTTTATCACCTCCAGCAAAACCACTCTTTTGCCTCTGCTTCCTCCATTTCTTAACAGATTCAATCTCCCCTTTCTTCTGCTTAGCCCTCTCCTTTAGCTTCTGAGCTTGAATCTCTTTAGCTAATTTCTTTGCTTCTCTAGCCTTCCTTCTTTCCTCAGCTTCCTCCATCTTTCTCTGTTCGGACAGCAGCCGACCTTTCACTTTTTCCATGTGAGTATCTGTCTTCACCATCTCTGCATAATAGTCTGAAGGCCTGAGGAAAGGAAGTCCTAAAGATTTGAACTTCTCAAGGGCCATTTGTTGGGTTTTATGCCCTAAAACTCGTAGATAGTAAATGAAACAAATTAATCGATCTCAATAAAGTGTTATTTGAGTAATTCAGTAATTTGGTTATTGAATAATCGAGTTTGCATTAATAAACCCTAAATCCAATAAACTAAGATCCAAGGTTGTTTAAATGAAACTTGGACTAGTATGTGGGGACATACGGGGAACAGTTTCCAAGTAACAACCTAAATGGTCTATAGTATAGGGATAAGGCTGGGTACCTTATCCTGGTGACACTATGTGATACGGCCCACCTTGTATTCGATACAGATGCAATGATCCAAAGCATCCATGTAGGAGACATGCAGGTGGGGGTATCCTATGCAATGAGTTTGCATAAGACCGGACCGCGAAATAGTAACCACTAGATGTAACGCCGTTAACTAGTTTAGGTTTCTATTTCAATAGGATGACCTAGGTAACTCAATCTCAATCCTGAGTCTGTTATGAACCCATTTCAAGAGGGACTGTCCTTAGATTTGTATGGGTGAGAGTGGCCAGTTCGCCGACTCAATAAGCCTACCATATCAGGGGCAAGACCGAATGGGGGCTGGGAACATAACAATACAAGATGGAATTCACTCCTTCCCCTATTGGGGTAAGTAGATGTGTGTTCCCTTAAGGGCTGATTCTAGGGCTTGAACAAAGGCGCGCCGTCCTCTCTTAGCCTGAGAGGAACTCCTGTTTAGTGGTTGGACCCTAAACAACTTGTTCATTAGAGGAATCAGTGGTACTTAAGGAACCAGAGGTAACCCAGGGGTAAAACGGTAATTTGACCCAGTTGGTGTTACGAACACACGTGAAGGATTGACTTACTGCTTGGTCGATATCCGTGGACACAGAAATATTCTATAGTGAGAAGAGTGCAGCTGTGGGTCTTTAGTGGAGTGACCCACAGTTAACGAATGTTGACTAAACTTGGTCAATGAGTTTGGTCAATTAGTCTCGTATCGTTGGAGCTTCTGATCTGTAGGTCCATTAGGTCCCACTGGTAGCTCGTAAAGAGACTTGAGGCAATTAAGTATAAATTGTAAATTAAAAGTGTTCAATTTATTTGGGGAATCGTATAATGTATATTGATGCATTATAATATAAAGTTTATGAAACTTTATAATATAATTTTTGAATTAATTTTAAAAAAAAATTAATTCTTGAGAGAAAGTATTTGAAAGAGTTCAAATAAATTTAATATGAATTGGATTCATATTAATTTTAATTTTAATAAAATCCCTAAGATTAAATATATGATATTTAATTGGGTAAATTAATTAATTATGGAATTAATTAATTATTTATTAAAATTAGAGACCTTTTCCTATTAGGAAAGAAAATATTTGAAAGAGTTCAAATAAATTTAATATGAATTGGATTCATATTAATTTTAATTTTAATAAAATCCATAAGATTAAATATATGATATTTAATTGGAAAATTAATTAATTATGGAATTAATTAATTATTTATTAAAATTAGAGACATTTTCCTAGGAAAAGGTCTCCCTTTTCCTATTAGGAAAAAGGTCTTGGCCTTTACTATATATAGGACCCCTGGGGTGGGGTGAAAGGGATCTCATTCATTTTCCTACTCTCAGAGAATTCTCCCAAAGGCTCCCACAAGTCTCCTGCCTCTAGAAGTCTCAGAGTCATACCGATGTAGCCATAGTGGTGGTGTTCGCACTAGTTCGTGATTAATTCACAAGCAGTTGGTGAATTTAATCTGAGTCGTCAACGAGAGTAAGTAATTTGTTACTTTATAAATTAGATTTAGATCTAATATTTTTGTATGCTTAGCCTTAATATATATTTAGAATAGTTCTAATATTATTGCCAATGTATTGGTATTTTAGATTAAACAAAATTAATTACGAATCGGTCCCAATCACACTTCCGCTTTACGGAATTATGGAATTCCAATCCTTCAATTGGTATCAAAGCCGATCGTAGATCTAATTTTGTTTCTCTAAAATTTGCAATGGCTATTGGTGAGATTGATTAATACATAATGTATGTATGATTTGCATTGAACTGTTTAGGTTAATTTTATGGCCATAGATTTTACTGTTTTTATGTGATTTGATCATGTAAAGGCCCGGTGTTTCGGGTATTTTATGTAAAATCGAGTCCTATGTAAGTCCGGGTCTAGAATAGGTTTTTATGAGATAAAAATCGGAGAAATTGCGACGCTGTCACGATTACAGCACGCGCTAGAAATTCGCAACAGGACGGTTCAAGGCTGTTGGGCGGTCCGATTCACGCGGTCTGGCTGGGCTGGGACCAATTTGTTCCGGTTCAGCTGGAATTTAGCTCGATTCGTGATTTTCGTAGCTGGTTCGAAGTGGTTCGGGTTGGTTCGGGCGGTCTAGACTAGTATTTGGAGCTGCAGAAGGACTTTAAGGATAGAATATAGCTATAATTATTGTAATTTATGCTTTATTTTATCCTAGGGGCCAAAATTAACCAGTTCAATTGCTATTTATTTGCTTTATGGATGTCATATAGCTTAAATTCCCACCATAGGTTAAGCATGTTTCATGCATATTTATGTTATAAATGTTATAATATATGATAATTATGCATGAATTTATATTTCATGAGTTATTTAGTATAATTGTTATATTAAATATATGAAATTGGAAAAGCATGATGCATGACATTAGTTAGATAAATATAATTGTTATATTTTATTAATGTAGCATGCATGCTTAGCATTATTTTCATGAGAATTAATATAATTAGTTATATTATGAATGAAAATAATAAATATAAATCAATGCTTGTTTTCATGTATGATTTAATATAAAATGTTATATTAATTAAATGAAAATGGAATAGCATTAAGCATGACATTAATTAGATTAATATAAGAGTTATATTATATTAATGTCAAATTTCATGTAATTTAATTTCATGGATGTTTAATTAATATAATCGATATTAATTAAATGAAATTGAAATTGCATGAAGCATGACACCACTTTAGATTAATATAATCGTTATATTATCATTATCGGCGTTATAATAATATGGTGTTGAATAATTAGAATATGATTGTTATTTTTCCAACACCATAGAAGCATGTTATAGGGCTAATCATTAAAATTTTATAATAAGTTATAAAATTGATTAGAAACCGTCAACCTATAACAAAGAGTTGCATGCAAACATAGGACCTTAGGTTAAAATGAATTAATTTTAAAATGTTTAAAATTAATTAGACCTAAACTCATTATAATTCTAATAGGATTAGAATTATTTTCTTACTTAGAATTAAAAATAGTTTTAGTTGACTAAGTAGGAAAAACATTACTATGATTATAAGGGAACTCCACCGGTTAAGTTCTGTCTAAGGCTGGGGGTACTTAAGATGACGGTTTACGGAACACCTCCTACCTGGGAACTAACCCGGAATACCGGAGTTGAATTAATCATAGTTAAATGTTAGCATGCAATATCACTAGATTTATTAAAAGAGTTTAATTCACCTAGATCTTTAGAGTAAAGAGTTTACTTTACTATGGTTATAAGGGAACTCTCCCGATGAAGTTCTGTCTAAGGCTGGAGATACTTAAGATGACGGTTTACGGAACACCTGCTACCTGGGAATTGACTCGAAACTTGAGTTGAATTAACCATAGTTATGTTAGCATGCAATATCACTAGGTCAATTAAAAGAGTTTAATTCACCTAGATCTTTAGAGTAAAGATTTATCATAACTATTGGTTATAAGGGAACTCTACCGGTAAAGTTCAGTCTAAGGCTGGAGGTACTTAAGATGACGGTTTATGGAACACCTGCTACCTGGGAACTGAGCCGGAACTTGAGTTGAATTAACCATAGTTATATTAGCATGCAATGTCTCTAGGTAATTAAAAGTGTTTAATCCACCTAGACATTAGAGAAAAGACCTATATATATAAAAGTTATATACAGGCATAGACTTAGATAGATTCACTTAGCCGGAATTTACCTAAGTAATAGACCCTATAATTATAAAAATACTTAGTGGGAGGAAATATATCAAAACAAGATTTTCATAAATCAAGTTTTGCTCTCACGTCCTCAAAAGTTCACAACGTGAGGTTCATGCTTGGCCTCGAGTCACCCTGGGAGTGACCCCCTACGGATGGTGTTTGCATGGATCAATATCAAGGTGAATGAGGGAGTATTTTATAGTAAGTGGGAGCAGGAACGTGTCAACGTATCCTACGGTCTCCTCCATTAGGTTGCACCGTGAGATCCCAATGATCTGCCTACGAGTCGCCCTGGGAGCGATCACCCTACAGAGGGCTTGATCATGGGAGTCGGAACAACGCAAACTCTAGAAATGGATAGGGTTTCTTAGGTCCATTTCCAACTTTGACTTTCCCTACGGTAGCATTGTTGGGGTCGACCTCTGAAATCTGAAAAATGGAGGGTCACACTTACGGGAAATTGTTAAGGTGTTAATAATTTCCTGACCGAAAAAACGGTAGCTAAGAACTATTGGAATATGAGTTATTCCGAGAATAGGGATTAGCTGAGATTGTCTCAATTCAGAGGAGGAGTAGCTGACTACCCTACGGTAGCTGTTGTTCTAAACCTCTGAAGTATCGTTGCAAAATGAATGTTTATTCTATGGGTTAATCATTACTTTTGCTAAATTGATTGGATTAAAATAATATTTATATTTTGTGTAATGGGTTAATGTAACAATACTTATTAAGTTAGTTTGTTTGTTCTCAGCAATGAAACGTTCTTTATATTCCTCGAATAACGCCAACTACAAAACTGATATTTCTAATACAACTAAAAAAAAATGAACTTAAACACTAAATGCGTGGAATTGGTCTTAACTCAGGACGGTCCTCAAGCCCATATGTCTAATTTATCCGAAATTGTTCATGATGAATATGACATAGACTGCTTAGCACATCTCAATGAAAATAAATTTGATTTATTGATCATTGAAACGTGTATAGTGGAAAATGATAACACATCCTGGATCCCAGATTCAGGTGCCACTCATCACGTATGCTCTTCCTTTGAGGGAATGAGCTCCTGGCAACAGTTGGATGCTGGGGAAATGACTCTCAGAGTTGGGACTGGGGAGCTCATTTCAGCTAAAGCAGTGGGAGATATTAAAATGTTCTTCTCCAGGGAACGCTATATGTTATTAGATAACGTATATATAGTTCCCAAAATAAAAAGAAATTTGATTTCTATTTCTTGTTTGCTAGAACAAGGGTATTCAGTGTCTTTTTCTGTGAATGAAGCTTTCATTACTAAAAGGGGTGCTGATATATGTTCTGCAAAAATGGAGAACAATTTGTATGTCTTAAGACCAATAGAGTCTAGGGCTATTTTGAACAATGAAATGTTTAAAACAACTGAGACTCAACCAAAAAGACAAAAAGTTTCTCAAAGTACCTATCTTTGGCACTTGAGACTTGGCCACATAAATCTCAATAGGATTGGGAGATTGGTTAAGAACGGACTTCTAAGCCAGTTAGAAGATGGTACTTTACCTCCATGTGAGTCATGTCTCGAAGGTAAGATGACCAAACGACCTTTTACTGGAAAAGGTTATCGTGCCAAGGAGCCCTTAGAACTCGTACATACGGATCTCTGTGGTCCAATGAATGTAAGAGCTCGAGGAGGGTATGAATATTTCATCTCTTTCATAGATGATTATTCAAGGTATGGTTATTTATACCTAATGAGTCATAAGTCTGAAGCCCTTGAAAAGTTCAAGGAGTACAGGACTGAAGTTGAGAACTTGTTAGGTAAGACCATTAAAACACTTCGATCTGATCGAGGTGGAGAGTATTTGGACTTAAAATTCCAAAACTATTTGACAGAACATGGAATATCGTCCCAACTCTCAGCACCAGGTACACCTCAACAAAATGGTGTATCTGAAAGGAGAAACAGAACCTTGTTAGACATGGTTCGATCTATTATGAGCTATGCTCAGTTGCCTAGTTCTTTTTAGGGTTATGCAGTAGAGACTGCAGTTTATATTTTGAATGTTGTTCCCTCAAAGAGTGTTTCTGAAACACCATTTGAGCTTTGGAAAGGGCGTAAAGCTAGTTTACGTCATTTCAGAATTTGGGGCTGCCCTACACATGTGTTAGTAGCAAACCCAAAGAAATTGGATTCACGTTCAAAATTATGCCTATTCGTAGGCTACCCAAAAGAAACAAGAGGTGGATCCTTCTTTGATCCAAAAGAAAATAAAGTGTTTGTATCGACAAATGCTACTTTCTTGGAAGAAGACCACGTTAAAGAACACATACCACGCAGTAAAATTGTGTTAAGTGAACTTTTTGGTAAAGCTACAAATAAATCAACAAGAGTTGTTGATGAGGCTGGACCTTCAACAAGAGTTGTTGATGAGCCCAGTTCAGAGGCTGGACCTTCAACAAGAGTTATTGATGAGCCCAGTACATCTGGTCAAGCCCATCCTTCTCAAGAGTTGAGAATGCCTCGACGTAGTGGGAGGGTTGTTATTCAACCTGAACGCTATCTGGGTTTAGCAGAAACTCCAACTGTCATACCTGATGATGGGGCTGAGGATCCATTGACCTTTAGACAGGCAATGAATGATGTGGACCATGACCAGTGGGTCAAAGCTATGGACCTAGAGATGGAGTCTATGTACTTCAATCAAGTCTGGGATCTTGTAGACCTACCTGAAGGGATTAAACCCATAGGGTGCAAATGGATCTACAAGAGAAAACGAGACGCAACTGGGAAAGTACAGACTTTCAAAGCTCGACTTGTGGCAAAGGGTTATACCCAAAAGGAGGGGGTGGACTATGAGGAAACCTTCCCAGTTGCCATGTTAAAGTCGATAAGAATTCTCTTGTCCATTGCTACCTTTTATGATTATGAGATTTGACAAATGGATGTCAAGACTGCCTTTCTGATGGCAATCTTGATGAGAACATCTTTATGTCTCAACCAGAGGGGTTCGTTGCTCAAGGTCAAGAGCAAAAAGTTTGCAAGCTTAGAGGATCCATTTATGGGCTGAAGCAAGCTTCCAGATCTTGGAATATAAAGTTTGACACTGCTGTCAAATTTTATGGCTTTGACCAGAACGTTGATGAGTCTTGTGTTTACAAAAGGATTATCAACAGTTCAGTAGCTTTTCTGGTGTTGTATGTAGATGATATTCTTCTCATTGGAAATGATGTAGAATATCTAGCTGACATTAAAAAATGGCTATCGACTGAGTTCCAAATGAAAGATTTGGGTGAAGCTCAGTATGTTATAGGGATTCAAATTATCAGGAATCGTAAGAACAGAATGTTAGTCCTGTCTCAAGCATCATATATAGACAAGATGTTGTCTAGATATAAGATGCAGAATTCCAAGAGGGGTTTACTACCCTTTAGGCATGGAGTTCATTTGTCTAAGGAACAGTGTCCTAAGACACCTCAAGAAAATGAGGATATGAGACACATCCCTTATGCTTTAACTGTGGGCAGTCTTATGTACGCCATGTTGTGTACTAGGCCTGACATTTGCTATGCAGTTGGGATAGTCAGCAGGTACCAGTCCAATCCAGGGTTAGACCATTGGACTGCGTTAAAAACATCCTCAAGTATCTTCGGAGAACGAGGGGCTATCAGCTTGTGTATGACTCTAAGGATTTGATCCTTACAGGATACACAGACTCTGACTTTCAGACTGATAAGGATTCTAGGAAATCCACATCAGGGTCAGTATTTACCCTCAACGGGGGAGCTGTAGTCTGGCGTAGCATCAAGCAAGGATGCATTGCAGACTCCAACATGGAGGTCGAATATGTCGCTGCTTGTGAAGCAGCTAAGGAGGCTGTATGGCTACAGAAGTTCTTGATGGATTTGGAAGTTGTTCCAAATATGAACTTGCCAATCACCCTTTACTGTGATAATAGTGGTGTAGTGGCAAATTCTAAAGAACCTCGCAATCATAAAAGAGGCAAGCACATAGAGCGCAAATATTATCTCATCAGAGAGATCGTGCAACGATGGGACGTGATCGTCACAAAGGTAGCCTCTGAGCACAATATTGTTGATCCATGTACGAAGGCTCTCACGGCTAAAGTGTTCGAGGGTTATCTAGAGGGTCTAGGTCTGCGAGATATGTACATAGAATAATCTAGGGCAAGTGGGAGAAGTGTAATGGGTATTGTGAATGCCCCAGTTTATTGTATTTATCTGTATTTGTACTTTTCATGTATTATACAGTATTAATACAAACTACTATTCCTACTTCAATGATTATTCATTCAATTTTGATTGTTGATGTACATTGCCCACTAGAGTTTTAGGTCAAGTGGGAGTTGTTGGGTTTTATGCCCTAAAACTCGTAGATAGTAAATGAAACAAATTAATCGATCTCAATAAAGTGTTATTTGAGTAATTCAGTAATTTGGTTATTGAATAATCGAGTTTGCATTAATAAACCCTAAATCCAATAAACTAAGATCCAAAGTTGTTTAAATGAAACTTGGACTAGTATGTGGGGACATACGGGGATCAGTGTCCAAGTAACAACCTAAATGGTCTATAGTATAGGGATAAGGCTGGGTACCTTATCCTGGTGACACGATGTGATACGGCCCACCTTGTATTCGATACAGATGCAATGATCCAAAGCATCCATGTAGGAGACATGCGGGTGGGGGTATCCTATGCAATGAGTTTGCATAAGACCGGACCGCGAAATAGTAACCACTAGATGTAACGCTGTTAACTAGTTTAGGTTTCTATTTCAATAGGATGACCTAGGTAACTCAATCTCAATCCTGAGTCTGTTATGAACCCCTTTCAGGAGGGACTGTCCTTAGATTTGTATGGGTGAGAGTGGTCAGTTCGCCGACTCAATAAGCCTACCATTTCAGGGGCAAGACCGACTGGGGGCTGGGAACATAACAGTACAAGATGGAATTCACTCCTTCCCCTATTGGGGTAAGTAGATATGTGTTCCCTTAAGGGCTGATTCTAGGGCTTGAACAAAGGCGCGCCGTCCTCTCCTAGCCTGAGAGGAACTCCTGTTTAGTGGTTGGACCCTAAACAACTTGTTCATTAGAGGAATCAGTGGTACTTAGGGAACCAGAGGTAACCCAGGGGTAAAACGGTAATTTGACCCAGCTGGTGTTACGAACACACGTGAAGGATTGACTTACTGCTTGGTCGATATCCGTGGACACAGAAATATTCTATAGTGAGAAGAGTGCAGCTGTGGGTCTTTAGTGGAGTGACCCACAGTTAACGAATGTTGACTAAACTTGGTCAATGAGTTTGGCCAATTAGTCTCGTATCGTTGGAGCTTCTGATCTGTAGGTCCATTAGGTCCCACTGGTAGCTCGTAAAGAGACTTGAGGCAATTAAGTATAAATTGTAAATTGAAAGTGTTCAATTTATTTGGGGAATCGTATAATGTATATTGATGCATTATAATATACATTATACGATTTTTTTTTTCATACATTATACGATTTTTCATACCGAACAACCCGGACTACCCAACCCAAACCGTAAGGGTTGGGTTGGGTTAGGTTTTTTTTCGGTTTGGGTTGGGTTGAAATTTTATAAAACCGAAAATTCGGTTCGGTTCACGGGTTGAGAAACTTTTGGCTCGGTTCAACCCGAACCGAACCGAATATATATAATATTTGCTATATATTTATCATACCACGTCTATGGCTTGGTGGTTGTAGCCTTCTCTAGCATTCTAGATGTCTTGTGTTCATGCCACATAAACAACAAATATATGTTGTTTTTTATATATTACTTATTGATGTTTTTTTTAATATTATTCCTTTTTATGTTTTTTTCTTTTCCCTTTTTTTAATTTTTTTTTCAATGGTAACTTGTTCTTTGTGTTTTTTTTTTATTTTATTTAATTATTCAAACTTCAAATAATTATATATATATTTTTTTCCCTTCAAACTTCATAAAGCCAAGTAATATTTCTTCCTTTTATTTTTTGTTTTTTTTAACTTCCTTTTTATTTAATCTAAATAATTAGACTTTTATGTCTTGAAATTTACACTATAGTATTGTGGATAAGCATAAATATTTGATTTTTTTTAAGTATTTAAAAAAAAAAAAAAAAAAGAGAACCCGACAACCCAACCCAACCCAACCCGAAAATTTCGGGTTGGGTTGGGTTGGGTTGCCATATACATTCGATTTATTCGGGTCGACAACCCCACCAACCCAAATTTTCGGGTTGGTCCAAAAAATCCCCCCAACCCAACCCAACCCAACCCGTGTACACCCCTAGCGACTAGAACAGAAAAAAAACGGAAATTGAAAAAAAAAAAACAGCACAGACTACTAGCGACTAGAACAGAAAAAAAACGGAAATTGAAAAAAAAAAACGAAACACAAACAGAACAGATTACAAATCTTTGTTAAAAAAAAAAAGAAGAAAAAAACAGATTACAGATCTGCGAATTGCAATAGTGCGATTTTTCTACCTATGAGAACTTGAGATTAAATGGAACCTCGACATGAGTTCAACGGCGGCGGCGGACTTGAGATTAAATGGAACTTGAGATTTGAGAACTTGAGAAAATACGAAACAGATTACGGAACCTCGACGGCGACAATGGCAACAGTACGAGGAAGAGGAACGACATGAAGGAGAAAATGGAACCTCGAAACGAGTTCAACGGCGGCGGCAAACCTCGACGGCGACTGAGAAGATTGATGGCTGAGGTCTGAAGGCTGAAGAGAACTGAAGGCTGAGAGAGACGGCGACTGAGAGATGCGGCAATGTGAGAGAGACGAGTCGATTCGGGAGAAGGAGGGAACAGGGAAGAGGCGTGCGGCAAATGGCAATGTTAGGGTTTTTTTCAGATGATTTAGGGTTTATTATATATATATATATATTAAAAAAAAAGTAAAGTTCGGATCGGTTCGGGTTGAACCGAACAAAAAAAATGCCAACCCGCGAACCGAACCAAAATTTCGATTTAATGAAATTTTGATCCAACCCAAACCGAAAAAAAATCTAACCCAACCCAACCCTTACGGTTTGGATTGGGTAGTCCGGTTCGTCAGGTTGTCGGGTTCTTTGAACACCCCTATTAATCCCCAAATTTCACAAATATCCTTAATAATCAAAATTATTATCGGTAGTTTTTTTTTTACATTAATTGAGTTATTTTTCTTACCAAAATACCCTTTCATTTAATGAATGAAATAAATTTGATTTAATAATATATTAGGATAAATCTCAAATTTTCAAATCGAGAATCAACCCTTTTTTGCTTAAATATTTTCCCAGATTTTATCCCTAGTAAAAAATCTAATTTTGCAAATTATTATTATAGATTTTATATTCCTAAATTAGTTTTTTTCCAATTTTATTTCCACATCCAATTTTGGTATTTTTAATTTCCTTTTTCTTAGATTTGGCACATGCTTCTCGATTTGGCTGAGGAGTATTTTTTATTTTCATCTTTTTTTTCTTCTAAAATCGTTGAGATTTCAACAAAAATTTTGTGTAATTTCTTGAGATTTCAACCAAATTGAATATCCCTTGTGTCCCCAACATGGAATTTCTTATCAAATTTCATTATTATGAGATTTCAACCAAAATTTTGTGTTTCTTGAGATTTCAAATTGTAGCCCCATTTTTTGTCGCCTGCTTCTCGACTTGGTTGATTCAAAAACTCGATTTTCATGTTTTTTCTTCTAAAATTTTTTATTTCTGATTCTTCTAAAATCGTTGATTCTGTAAAATAAGGGGCAATCCCAACATGGAATTTATTTTCAAATTTCGTTATTTTGAGATTTTCAACCAAAATTGGGTGTTTTTTGAGATTTCAAATCTTTTTTTTTGTTTCAATTTTTTGAGATTTCAAATCAAGAAGTCAGCTACCCAATATGGAATCTTTTTTAAAAAAATTTAATTATAGATATTCGAATATCTATCTCAATTCATTCCTTTAATGTAACAATTATTTTCAAATTTATTCCCACATCCAGTTTGGAATTCTTAAATTCCTTTTTAGTTTTTTGTCGCCTGCTTTTCGATTTGGTTGATTTAAAAATTCATACCGAGTATTTAAAAATTCATACCCGGTATTTAGAAATTCATATCGGGTATTTAACAAGGAATCGTAGAAGATGCAAAAAAAAATCCAGATCTATAAGGCAAAAAAACTCAGATCTATACGACAAAAAAAAAAAACCCATATGCAAAAAGAAAAAAAATTATTGCAAATTTCAAAATTCATACCGAGTGTTTAAAAATTCATACCCGGTATTTAGAAATCCATATCGGGTATTTAACAAAAAATCGTAGAAGATGCAAAAAAACCCAGATCTATACGACAAAAAAACCCAGATCTATACGACACAAAAAATAACTCAGATCTATACGCAATTTTTTTTTTTTTTTGCAAATTTCAAAATTCATACGGGGTATTTAAAAATTCATACCCGGTATTTAGAAATTCATACCGGGTATTTAATAAGGAATCGTAGAAGATGCAAAAAAAACTTAGATCTATTCGGCAAAAAACCCCAGATCTATACGACAAAAAAAAACCCAGATCTATATGCAAAAAAAAAAAAAAAAGCGTGAAACCAACCTCTTTAACGCGTGAAGCCCTAACGATACAATGTAGAAGACGAGAGAAAGACGAAACCTACCTGTTTTCCGAAGGAAGAAGACGATAGCAGGGGAAGAACAATGGAGTAGCGTGGAAGCAGCGGGAACGAAAAGATGGTAGCAGCGGCAACGGAAGGAAAGATAACCACTTCCATACTTGATTTGCACGATTTTAGGAAGAAAATTCAAATCCTTTATCTTTCCTTTTTTGTTTTATATTATTTTATATATTTCAAATGCAATATACAAACCGTTTTTTCCTTTTCTATCTTTTTATTCTTTTTGTTATTTTGAATATCATATGGTCAAATTGGTAAATGAGCTACAATTAATTAAAATGGGTTGGACTGAAATGATATTTTCAATATTTTTGGACAAAAGTGAAATATATGGGCTCATTCCAGCCTATTGTTGTAGATACCCCTTTCTAATTTATATGGGAGGAGGGTGTTTATTGAGTTTTCGTCTCGATGCCGATTCGATTTATTTGACTAGTGTCAAGCCCGTGTCCAATTTTATTTTTTGAAGTGGGCTTAGTCTTGACGTTACGATTCATTTGGCTAGCGTCTTGACACTAGTCAAATAAATCGAATCGGCATTTGATCAACGTAGAGACGCTTTGAGGGTAGTGTCGAGACGCTGACCTCTTGGGTCTGCAACTCTACTTCAGTTCTACATTGTTTCTTCTCCAATTTTGGTCACGATTCTTCCAATTCTTCATGAAAATTCATCCCACAAGCGACACGGACTTACATGACTCGATTTACAATTAATTATGCCCAAAAAAACACAGGCCCTTACATTAATCTCATCAATTAAAAGTTGTAAATCTAATTGCCAAATAACGAAACCATCTACCAGCAAAACAACATTCAAAATGCAGTAGGTTACCCACCAAAAACACAATGCCGATTTGGCTCTGATACCAATTAAAGAGATTGAATCCCACAGCGGAAGCGCATTGAATCGCTTGTAATTCAATTTGGTTTCTAAGAAACCGGTACATTGCATTTACTAAACATACAAAAACAATGTATATATTAATTCCTAGATTAAACATGCTAATGAGAAGGAATTCGTGTACACTTACTTTTGTAGACCGATCTACACCTTGAACTACTCCCTTGAACAAATGATTCACAAACACTTGGAACCAAAATCACAGGACACCACCAGTAAATTACCCTGCTATCCTCTGGGCGTTAGAGAATTGGCTTGTGGGAACCAAGATTTATGAATCACAGGGTTTTTCACAAAGAAGAAGAATTTACTTCTTGTAAATTTGAGAGCGGTTGAGAGAGAGGAAGAGAGATCTTTCTTGGATTAGAGCAACTTTTGAATACCTAAAGACTGTTCTCTTCCTTCTATGGGGGGAATTACATGTCTAACTCTCAGTCGTTGCTAATAGTTTTAATTTAATTTTAATTAAATAAAGTTAAAATTTAATTTAATTTTAATTTAACTAATGAAATTATTAATTAATTAAATCCAATTTAATTAATTATGTCATTTAAATCATATTTAAATGATTATCTCTCATATAACCTATGGTATTAATTCAATTAAATCACATTTAATTAAATTAACTTAAATTAATCAAGGGAAAAATACATTTTTGGTCCCTGAGGTTTGGATTAGATTTCATTTTGGTTCATAAGTTTACAAACTCGACAATTTAGCCCCTGAGGTTTGGATTTCGTTTTATTTTAGTCCCTCCATCCATTTTTCCGTTAAAAACTAATGGTTTGCTGACGTGGCATCATTTTTTATTAAAAAAAATTGTTTTCTTAAATATTAAAATAAAATAATAATAAATTAATTTTAAAAAAATATCTTTTTATTATTATTTCTTTTCTTCTTCTTCTCCATTACCCTTTCATCTTCTCCATATCCCTTCTTCAACCCTAACCCTACCTTCGACCGTCGTCGACCGCCGCTCTCCGGCAGCCGGCAGCTAACTTTTTTTTCCTCTTCTTTCTTTCTTCTCTTTTCCCTTTATTTTCTTCTTTTCTTGAACCGCCAGCTCCGACGAGCACAACAAGCCTCCGACGAATGTCTCCGACAAGTAGCAACGAACAGACAGTAGCTTTCCTCCCTCTCTTCCTCTCGGTTTTCTCTCTCTCTCAGATTCCCATTCGTCTCCCTCTCCCTCTTGGATTCCCGTGCATCTGGAGTAGGTAGCAGTAGCAACAAGTTTCGGGGCGTGGAACGAAGGGCCAGATCTGGAACGAGCCCATATCTGAGAAACTCACGCTCAGTCGCCGCGTCGAACTACTCGTGAACTCACTAGAGGCCTGTTGTTGCTGCTCTGCCTGCGCCATCAAGCTGCTACACGTTGAACGGTGACTAGACCAACCACCGTGCGTCTGAAACGAAGGGGATCAAAGGTGTTGAGGGTTTCGTTTCAAGCCACCGTGGGTTTCGTTTCAAGCTATCGTGGGTTTTGTTTCAAGCTGTTGTGGGTTTTTCAAGCTGCCATGGATTTTGTTTCAAGCTGGAATCGAAGGTTTCAAGTTGGGGATCGAAGAAAAGAAGAAAATGAAGGGAAATGAGAAAAAAAAAAAAAGAAAGAAAAGAGAAGAAAAGGGGAAAATTTGTTATTTCAAGCTAGAATCGAAGGTCCCTCCTCCCTCCCTCCTTTATTTTGAAAAAGAAAAAAAAAAAAGAAAAGTGGAAAAAGAAAAGTGAGATAAGGGAGAAGAAGAAGAGAAGAATAAAAAAATTAGCTGGTCGTTGGTCGCCGGCGGCCGGAGTTGAAGAAGATGAAGAAGATGAAGAAGAAGAGAAGATAAAGAAATAATAAAAATTAAAAAAAAAATAATAATATTTTATTATTTTAATAAATTTATAATTCAAAAATTCAAAAATAATTTTTTAAAAAAATAGTGCTATGTCAGCAAACCGTTACTTTTTTATCGGAAAAAATGGATAGAGAGACTAAAATAAAACTAAAACCAAACCTCAGGGGCTAAATTGTTGAGTTTGAAAACTCAGGGACCAAAATGAAACCTAACTCAAATCTCAGGGACTAAAAATGTACTTTTTCCGTTAATCAATTAATTAATTCACCAATTAATTAACCCATTAATTAAATATCATATATTTAATTAACTTTGCATCTCTCATATAATCTATAGTTCCAATGCACATTAAATTTAACTTATAGTTTTAATACGAATTCAGTTCACATTAAATTAATATTTGAACTCTTTCAAATATTTAATTCTCTAATAAGTTATTTTGGAATCATATCCAAAATTAAATTTGTATTATAAAGTTTAATTAAATAAATAAACTTTATATTATAATGTACCAACAGATATTATATTAACTCCCTCAGTGAATTTGAACATTTCAAACTCTATTCAAGACTAAATTACCTCAATACCCTTTACAAGCTAATAGGGAGACCTAATGGACCTACAGATCAGAAGCTCCAACGATACGAGATTAATTGGCTAAACTCATTAACCACATTAATCAACATTCGTTAACTGTGGGTCACTCCACTAAAGACCCACAACTACACTCTTCTCACTATAGATTATTTTTGTGTTCACGGATATCGACCAATAATAGTAAGTCAATCTTTCACGAGTGTTCGTAACACCAGCTGGGTCAAATTACTGTTTTACTCCTAGGTTACCTCTATGTCCTTAAGTTTTAGTGCTCCTCTAATGAACAACTCGAAAGGGTTGAAATCCCTTTTGGCAGCGGAAGCAAACAAGACCTTTCTCGAATTAAATTTCAATTATAGAAAAACCGGTACGTTGGCAAATCAGAAACAATTTCTAAAATAAAGCATGCTCAAATCTTAGATCTAAAACTATTTTAGAACTAAGAAAACTTACGTGATTTAGGAGGCAATCACAGCACAATGCTCCAATTTCGTTCTTGGGACTTCCAACGGACACCACCACTCGAATCACCCGCTACATCTCTTGGATCTCTGAGATTGGCTTGTGGGAACCCAAAATTCGTCTTGGAAGGGAAAAATTCCAGCAAAGGAATTACTGGAATTTTTAGAGAGAAAGAGAAAAAAAAAACTCAGAGCTTTTTCTTTTCTGTGTTTTTCGTGTAGTTGAGAGAATGGGAGGATCCTTGGGAACTCCCTCTCCCCTGTACGATAAGTGGGGAGGGAGTTATTGCCCTACTGGATCTAGACCGTTAAATCTTAATCAAAACGATCTCGGCCATTAACTAATTAAATAATAAATATTTAATTAATTATAATTAATTTAATCAAATTAAATGAATTATAATATATAGTTTTTAATTCAATTTGAATCATATTCAATTAAATTAAATTGGCCATTCAATTAATTCTAAATTAATTGATCCCACATTAATTAAATATCAAATATTTAATTAATATTATAATTGAATCATATTCAATTTAATCTCTCTCATTTAACCTATAGTTTTAATGTGCATCAAAATGTACATTAATATAAACTATAGTATTAATTTGATTAAATCACATTTAACCAAATTAAAATTAAATTAATTAATTCCCCAATTAATTAATTCATGAATTAATCAAATATCACATATTTAATTAAATTCATAATTCTCTCATTAATTAATTTTGAATCATATCCAAAATTAATTTTATTATAAAGTTTAATTCATTAATTAAACTTATACTATAATGTATCTCCATACATTATATTAATTGCATCAAAATACAATTAACTTATATTCCCTTTAATAATCAAGACTATATTATCTCAGAACCCATTATGAGCTAGCAGGTGGACCTAATGGACCTACAGATCAGAAGCTCCAACGATACGAGATTGATCAGCTAAACTCATTAACCGAGTCAATCAACATTCGTTAACTGTGGGTCACTCCACTAAAGACCCACAGCTGCACTCTTCTCACTGTAGAATATTTCTGTGTCCACGGATATCGACCAATGCAGTAAGTCAATCCTTCACGTGTATTCGTAACACCAGCTGGGTCAAATTACCGTTTTACCCCTGGGTTACCTCTGGTTCCTTAAGTACCACTGATCCCTCTAATGAACAATTTTTTTAGGGTCCAACCTCTAAACAAGAGTTCCTCTCGGGCCAGGAGAGGACGGCGCGCCTTTGTTCAAGCCCCGGAATCACCCCTTAAGGGAACACACATCTACTTGCCCCAATAGGGGAAGGAGTGAATTCCATATTGTATTGTCATGTCCCCAGCCCCCCACTCGGTCTTGTCCCCAAGAAGGTAGGCTTATTGAGTCGGCGTGCTGGCCACTCTCACCCGTACTAATCAAAGGACAATCCCTCGTGAGAAGGAGTTCATGACACACTCAGGATTAAGATTGAGTTACCTAGGTCATCCTATTGAAACAGTAACCTAACTAGTCAACGGTGTTACATCTAGTGGTTTACTATTTTGTGGTCCGGTCTTATGCAAACTCATTGCATAGGATACCCCCGCTCGCATGTCTCCTACATGGACGCCTCGGATCAATATGTCTGTATCGAATACAAAGCGGGCCGTATCACATAGTGTTACCAGGATAAGGTACCCAGCCTTATCCCTGTACTATAGACCTTTTAGGTTGTTACTTGAACACTGATCCCCGTATGTCCCCACATACTAGTCCAAGTCTCATGTAAACAACCTTGGATCTTAGTTTATTGGATTTGGGTCATATTGTGCAATTTTAGACTTAATATGAAAATAACACTTTATTGCATGAACCTCAATAACACTTTATTGATACAAGTGTATAATTCGTTAATCATTCACTATCTACGAGTTTTAGGACATAAAACCCAACACAACTTGTTTATGGTCCAACCAATAAACAGAAGTTCCTCCCAAGCCAGTGAGAGGGTCGGACCCTTTGTTCAAGTCTTGGAGTCATCACTTAAAGGAACATTCATCTACTTACCCTAAAGACGAGAATGAGTAAATTCCATCTTGTGATGTTATGTTCCCAACTCCCCACTCGGTCTTGTTCTCAAAATGGTAGGCTTATTGAGTCGGCGAATGTGGTCACTCTCACCCATGCAAATCAAAGAACAATCCCTAGCAGACAGGAGTCTATATCACACTCAAGATTAAAACTGAGTTACTTAGGTCATCCTACTGAAATAATAACATAATTAGTTAATGGTGTTACATCTAATGGTTACTATTTTGCAGTCCGATCTTATGCAAACTCATTGCATTAGATACCCTCACTCGCATGTCTACTACATGAACACGTTGGATCAGTGTGTTTGTATCAAATACAAAGTGGGCCATATCCATAGTGTCGCCAGGATAAGTTACCCAGCCTTATCCCTATACTATAGACCTTTTAGGTTGTTACTTGAGTATTGATCCCATGTATCTCCCCACATACTATTCAAGCTACATAAAACAACCCTGAATGTTAGTTTATTGGATTTATGGTTAATTAATGCAATTCTAAAACAACAAATTCAATAACACATGATTGAATAACTTCAATAACACTTTATTGATAAAATCAATTTGTTACATTTACTATCTATGAGTTTTAGGGCATAAAACCCAACATATCTTTCTCGTTCTCTTATTTTATTTCGCGAAAAAAATCCCCTCTTTATCAAAACCCCCCCTTTTTGTATGTTACCTCATAGGAACTCAAATTCATTGAGAGAACTCCTTTTCCTACGAACGACCCAACCACTATTACTACAAAGTAGGTCAGTGCCGAAGTTTACAAATTTTATTTGAATACGACCCTCGACAAGTCGTACCTTGTAGGATCCACAATTAAAACATATGGCTTGTTAGATTATTGGGTCAATTCCCATTTTTTAGACTTTTTTGCTTAGCTTTGAGTTCTAGTAATTCTTCGCATATCTTTGTTCTTCCACTGCACTACATCATGAGAGAGAGGGAGAGAAAGAGAGAAAAAGAAAGAACTCTTCAAGTACTAAATAACATGCTAGCTATGTTTCCTTCATGTGTAGCTTGGATTGAATCATCAATTTTTCCCTCAATAAAAATTGGGTCTTCGTTTCTCTCACTAGGATTTGGGGTTCATTTCTCTTCAATTTTTCCTTCATACTAGCTATGTTTCCTTCATGTGTAAAAGGTTAGAATTAGAAAAGTTAGAACATAAAGAGATGTTACAATTTTTAGAATTAGAATATAGAGTATAATAAAAAAATGTCTCTTCATTTATATAAATTAATTAAAAAAACTTATGAGTTACTTATTATTAATAATAAATGAAATTTCAAAAAAAAAATAATTAATTTCAAAAAGTCTTTTTTTAACTATTTTTTATCTTCTACAACTATATATAAAGATCTATTTTTTCTGCTTTTGTTTCACACAAACTTGAATCCTTCTTTCTTCATAAGGTTGTTTTTCTTCTTTAGGCACTATATTTCTCTTCAATTAATTATCTCATTTAATGTGATGTATCTCTCTCTTAATCAATTGCGTGATGGATATTAATGTTAAAAAGTTTGATATTATGAAACTCTTTCAATTATCTGCCTCAATTTTTTTTTAAGTTCAACAATTTGAGATCGAGGGATTCGAACTCATGACCTCTTAGTCATAAACACACATTTTATACTAGTTGAGCTATGCTCTTGTTGGCAATTATCTGTCTCAAATATTAAGGTTAAAAAAGGTTTTAAAAATTATTAAATTCCACGTGATAATTTTGAAGAAGGCAATTTGCTTTTCCAAAATCTAACAAATCCACATAAAATGTTTTTCTTATAAATCCGCATGTAATTAGAACCTTGCACTACATAAAGAAATAATAGTAAACTCATTAAGTTATTAAAGTTTAAATAAATTTTAATGTCACAAAACCCTTCAAATTATCTTTCTTAATTAATCACTTTTAAAGAAAAAAAAATTAGATTTGAAAAACTCTCACGCTCCACAATGTAACCACGCAATAATGGCAATAATTATTTTAATAATTTAAGCATAAACAAAACTAAGTTATCCTATTGTTCACACGAGATTTCAATAAATAAATGGGAAAAATACACTTTTAGTCCCTGAGATTTGGATTAGGTTTCATTTTGGTCCTTGAGTTTCCAAACTCAACAATTTAGTCCCTGAGGTTTGATTTTAGTTTCATTTTAGTCCCTCCATCCATTTTTCAGTTAAAAACTAACGGTTTGCTGACGTGTCACCTATTTTTTTTATTAAAAAAATGTTTTTTGAATTTTAAAAATAAAATAATAATAAAATAATTAAGGGAAAATACACTTTTGGTCCCTGAGGTTTGGGTTAAGTGACACTTTGGTCCCTGAGTTTTCAAACTCAACAAAAATACCCCTGAGGTTTGAGATAAGGAGAACTTTGGTCCCTGCCGTCAAATTTTCTGTTAATTTTTAACGGTTGCTGACATGGCACTATTATTTTAATATAAAAAATATTTTTTTTTTATTTTTTTAAATAAAAAATATTTAAAAAATAAAATATTAATATTTTATTAATTTTTTTTTATTCTTACTCTCTCTCTCTCATCTTCTTCTTCTCCATCTTCTCCCTCCTCCTTCTTCTTCTTCTTCCTAAGTCTGGCGACCGGCGGCCACCGCTCGCCGCCGGCCGTCGGCACTGATTTTTTTTTCTCTCTCTTCTTTCTTCTTCTTCTCTTCTTTCTTCTTCTCTTCTTTTTCTTCAATGATTTTTTTTAAAAAAAATAATAAATAATGAGAAAGGGGAGGGAGGAGGGAGCTCCCTCCTCCCCTTTCTCATTTTTTATTTTTTTTTTTTAAAAATAAGTGATGAAAAAGAGGAGAAGAAGAAAGAAGAGAAAAAAAAAATTCAGTTGCTGGCGCCCGGCGGCGAGCGGTGACCGCCAGTCGCCGGACATAGGAAGAAGAAGGAGGGAGAAGATGGAGAAGAAGAAGAAGATGAGAAAGAAAGGGAGAAAGAATAAAAAAATAAAAAAATATTAATATTTTATTTTTTTAAATATTTTTTATTTAAAAAAATTAAAAAAAATTATATTAAAATAATAGTGCCACGTCAGCAACCGTTAGAAGTTAACAGAAAAATTGACGGCAGGGACCAAACTGCTCCTTATCTCAAACCTTAGGGGTATTTTTGTTGAGTTTGAAAACTCAGGGACCAAAATGTCACTTAACCCAAACCTCAGGGACCAAAAGTGTATTTTTCCCAATAATTAAAGCCCCGTTTGATAATCATTTCAGTTTTTCTGTTTTCTATTTTTGGTTTTTGGTTTTCTGTTTTAAAAAAATAAAAACTATGTGTTTGATAATAGTTTTTTGGTTTTTGTTTTTCAGAAACAAATTTGATAACTATTTTTTGTTTTATGCTTTTAAAACCAAAAATAGAAAACCAATAAGTCTGTTTGATAAGGGTGTTCAACATGACCTCGAAAACCGACCCGACCGCCTAAAACCGACCGAACCGACGTCGGTCGGTCGGTTTAGAGGGCATATCGGTCGGAGTTGGTTTTTTATTTCAAAAAACCGATCGGTCGATCGGTCGGAGAAAAAAATTCAAAATTTTCGACCGACCGACCGAATTATATGGGAGGGAAGGAAAAAACGAATTTTCCTTATTAAATTTTCAGATGGCATTAATGACATGGTGGTTTGGTGCCCATGGTTTTTTCAAAACCACCTTGGTTTTAAAAAAGAATTATTTTTTTATCTTTATCTCTCTCCTCTCATTTCCCTCCCACGTTTTCTCTTCCCAATACCATCATCACCTTTCTCTTCTCTTCCCTATGTCATCATGTCCTTCTCTCTTCTTTTCCCAATGCATCATCTCCTTCTCTCTTCTTTCTCATCTTTTCATTCCTTCTCTTATTTTTTCTCTTCTCTCAAACTTTCCACCTCCCGGCTCCCACCGTCTACAGCTACCGCACTGCCACTGTCACCGTCGGTCCGCCATCTTTGTCTTCTCCATCTATGTTTTTTTTTCTTATTTTCTCATGTTTTTTAATTTAGTTTGTTTTTCTTTTTCATCTCTTTTTCTTTTTTTTTTCTTATTCCTTCTCCCTCGTTCTTTCTCTTCTCCATCTCCATTGTTGGATTTCTTCTCCATTCCCCTTTTTTCTTTTATTTTCTTCCTCTTTCTCTCATTTTTCTTCTTTATTTTCGTATTTTTTTTTAAATATCGCCGAAACTACAAAACCGACCGACCGACCCTGAGTTCAGTCGGTCGGCGTCACCAACCTCTAGAAAACCGACAACAACGAAAACCGACCGACCCATTTTTCGGTGGTCGGCGTCGGTTTTAGCCCAAAACCGACTCCGACCGACCGATGAACACCCCTACTGTTTGATATCTATTTTTTATTTTATATATTTTAAAGAAAGAAAATTCAAACTATTTTAAAATAAAACAAACTAAAAATGTTATAAAAATCAAATTGCGGAGATAGCTCAGTTGGGAGAGCGTCAGATTGAAGATCTAAAGGACATGTGTTCGATCCATGTTCACCGCATTGTTTATTCTTGTTTTATAGTATTTTTTGTATTTAATGTATTGTTGTTGTTAAAAATACAACTATTTTGAATGTATTAACTACTAACTATTGATTCAAAGACAAATAACAAAATAAACATATCTAAAATGTCTAAGTAACAATTATTATAGATCAATTAATAAAATAATAAATTGTACAACATGCTACATATGCAAGGATGAAAAAATCCGTCAATATATCAATATATTGATAAATCGGAGGATTCGACAGGGATATAAGAGGATCAATTGATAACTCCAATATCTTTTATAAAGATCCATAAAACATAAAAAAAAAAAAATATATCATTTATTAACCCAATATAAATATAAATACTAATAACAAGATCTATAACTTAGTTTGGATATAAAAACAACTTAATTATTAATTTAAATAGTTTTTTTATTTTTTATTTATAGAAAAATTTTGTGGATATCAATATTTTATCGGTATATCCATAAAATTGAAATCTCAAATATCAATATTGACATCGATATTTTCATCATTAACTATATGTATATTTTTCAATGTGCTTATAGAATATAAAGACATTTGTTTTAAAATATATGAAATCGAACATTTAATATCATAAGGTATCTCTTGATCACATTGCAAAGTGTGAATGTGTCGATAGTGGAAAACTTTTTTCTACCCTCGTAGTTAACATCTATCATTTTTAAATTCATGTAAATGATATCTTTCTCCACGATAAAGTAATAAAATTTTATACATTCTTGAGTAGTAGAAATCAAAAGATAAAATCAATTTAAGACAAGAGAGTTTGAAAAAATATTGTAATTTTTTTAGATGCTAAAAAAAATATCTTCAATTAAACTAAAGATGGTTCAAAATAGTTGCACTTTTTTTCTTTCCAGTAATGCTCAATGAAGGTTTTTTAAAATATATATATATGATAAGGATTTTCACTTTGTTAAAAAAAAATACAAAACAAAGCAAAAACACAAAAAAGAAAAAAGAAAATGAAAAAAATAAATAGAAAGATTAAAAATGTTGGACATTAGAGACTAGAGAGGGTGTTAGCAAGTGGATGTATGGGCGACAAAAGCTGTGGGAATTTGAAAACCAAAAACTGTTTTTAAAAACCATTTTTTTTTTCTGTTTTCATTTTTCCTTTATAATTCAAAAAACGTTTTTCAAAATTAAAAAACTAAAAACCCAATTGGTTACCAAACAACCCTGATTTTTTAAAACCAAAAACTGATAACCAAAAATTGAAAACAAAATGATTATCAAAAGACCCCTAAAAAAATATATATATTTTTTAAATTTTCATTTTCCCTCTTCTTTTCCCCCTCTTTTCTTCTTCCTCTCTCTCCTCACCATCTTCTTCCTTCAACCATAACCCTGCTTATTTAACTCCGGTGACCGGCGACACTGCTTTTTTTTTTCCTCATTTTCTTCTTATCCTCCTCCTCCTCTTCTCTTCTTCTTCTCTCTTCTCCAACTTTTCTTTCTTTTTTTTTTTTTAATAAAATAGAGGAGGGAGGGAATCCCTCCTCCCTCCCCGTTCAGATCTGAAGAAGAAGAGGAGAAGAAGAAAATTAAAAAAAAGTGCCACCGACGACCGGCTGCCGATCGGTGGCAGTCACCGGCCACCGGAGTTAAAGAAGAAGGGTGGTGGTTGAGAGGAAGAAGGGTGGTGGTTGAGAGGAAGAAGATGGTGAGGAGGGGGAAGAAGAAGAAAAGAGGGGGAAAATGAGGAGGGGAAATGAAAAATTAAAAAAAATATATATTTTTTAATTATTTTATTTTAAAAAATAAAAAAATAATTTTTTTAATAAAAAAAAGAGGTGCCACGTTAGCAAACCGTTAGGTTTTAACGAAAAAATGGATGGAGGGACTAAAATGAAACTAAAATCAAACCTCAGGGACTAAATTGTTGAGTTTGAAAACTCAGGGACCAAAATGAAACCTAACTCAAACCTCAGGGACTAAAAGTGTATTTTTCCCTAAATAAATTTGATTCGTGGAAATGAATTTGATTTTATTGAATTTGTATAAGTGTTATAGTCTCTAATGTATAATCCTCTTATGCTTTCTCTCAAAATGTGGACTTTGATTTGCGGGCTTGTTCTCAAATGGAAGGAGGTCGAATTTTCCACTTGTTTCTTGGTGAAGAGACGATCGATTTCTTGGAGTCATCGTAGTCTTGGAGTCTTCTAGTCGTATGATCTTCTAAGTCTTGAGTCGGTTGAATTCTAAATCTTGTATCTTCTGAATTCTCTAGACTCTTTGACTTTGGACTATTCTAGACTCTTTGGTTGGATGCTTTGGATTTTGATTTCTCTTAATGTTTGAATGCTTCTGAGTCTGCCTCAATATCTTAGAGCCCCAAAATGAAGAGTGGCCTCCTCTATTTATAGAGTTTGATGGACCTTATATAGACGTGGGTTTGGTTGATTTGGGCCCAACTTTTGGACTTGGACAATGATTGGGTTTTAATCCAATCTTTTTTTTTTTTAGGGGCAACAAGAAATATGGCTAAAAATAAATAGGTGGCTTGAAATATAGCTACAAACGTTTATAAATTAAATAGATGGTTAAACGATTTAATGATTAATAAATACCTATTTGTAAAAGACAAATATGCACCCCCAACAAACTGCCTAACGTATTCTTAACGTTTAAAACCAAAATCAGAGTTTAAGAGAGATAAAATATACCCCTAAAAATAAGTTGGAGACATTTTAGGAAGTTTGAAATTCAAAAATCCAAGAAACAAAACTAGTTTGAAAATCTAGGTGTATCATATTGTTACTACTGGAAAAATTTGCTTCCCGGAAAAAGTTGCTTCCCGGAAAAAGGAGTCAATACCTTTATTGGGGAAGGAGTACAAAGTTCAACCTCCCTCAGTAGAGAGAAACACCTTCGTAATGCATTAATTGGAAAAAAAAAAAAAAAAGGTCCTCTCAATCTGAAGACATACTACCTGAAACTAAGAAGATCGGAAATTAAAAAACAAAAAATAAGAACAAGTTGCTAATTTCCCCAGAAAATTGAATAACCCAAAAAGACTATACCTTTAAATGCTGCAATTATGGAATGTCATGTCACTGCCCAACCTCCCACCAGAATAGCCCTCATGCAGCAGCCTCCGTCCATCTTATTCTTCCAAAACTCGAAACCTTTGAGAACATTCCACACCATTAAGAGCATTCCACACCCTCGAAACCCCCATTCCACACCATTCCCCACCACCACCACAGAGTGTATATCGCTACCTACCTCTCATATCACGCCGACGAACCACCTCCGCCGTGCCAACGACCTTCATCTGCCTCGTCGACGACCATCTCTTGCATGCTCAATCGATTCTCCCCCTACGCAACAACTGTACCAACAAATTTGAACTAGGTAACGGTTTCATTTCCCTTCCCTTATATTTGCAACAAACATATACATTATCCCGAGATTTTAGGGATTTAGTTTATTCGCTTTGAAACCGTATATTTTCGGGATTAATTTTTTCCTTCCAATCCGCGATTATACCGCTCTATTGTAAGACGAAAAGCACAGGCGTGGGGAGGAAATGCATGGAGGCAGTTTTGGTGGAGGGTTTGTGTTGATTTGACTTAAATGTTGAACCCGCCAGAGTGGTATGTACTGATAAATACCATTTCATCATTATTGCAACTTCTCTGGAAAAAGTGTGCTTGTGGTATACTCATATGTATGTGTGCATACACATTAGCATGTCTAATAGAAAAAATGCTTTGATTTGTCTGTACTATTATATACATCCATGGAATAGTCTGATGTGTCTACTTGTGTGTGTATACACTTAATCCCCCCTGTATTTGAGTTAATCACCCCCTGTATCGTGTATGTCTGGAATGCCCAATAAAATTACACTTTGTCTTTGTCTGTGTTGCTATATGCAACCATAATAACCCCCTGTACCATGTTCACCTGAATGCAAATACCTAATGAATTTCATAACTGATATCTGTCTATAGTATTACATACATACGTGTTCCGCATGCATCCTGTGTGTATGCATACTTACCCCAGTCCCACCCCCCATATGAGTTATATATATGCTGTAGTTTATATGTACTGTCATCTGTCTGTGTGTACTGCTACTTACGACTTTTATTGTTGTCCTTTTGTAACATGGATAATGAGGGGCAAAATGTGAGGGATAAAATCTTTTTTTACCGTTGGAAACGCTGAAACCTAAGCCTAAAAAATAGGTAGATCTTTTTATACACTTGAACACAAACCGCCAACTGAACTCCCTATAAATCGGGATTCATCCATCCCGAAAAAAGGGGGGAGAAACTGAATGAAAACAAAAAAAATATGTTAACGGCGTTTGTCTATAGTCATATATACTAGGGGTAAAAATGTCAAAAAAAATCTAGAAAACGGTTCCTGAAAATGCGGTATCCACCCCTGCGAATTCTAAACATTTGTAGCCAAAAAACAAAAAGGCTTTTTTTTTCTAGCTATTTAGCACAATTCCCCCTAAAAATATTGTGATTTTCTTTTTGAAACTTTAAAACAAGCTTTTTTAGTCATATACTACTACTTTAAGAAAGTATATCAAGAATTAAAAGCCAAATATATGCATTAATACAATAATATATAATATTGAAAGTTGTAAAATAAATATAAACTTGAATAATTTATATATAAAACAATAAATTAAACAATAGATTCTAATATTCATAAGGTATATATGCATTTTATTGTTCTAAAAAAATATGCCTATTATAAGTTAAACATGCAACACAAATCTTAGTAGAATAATTTACATGTCAAGAAATGAACATAAATTTAATTAATTTACTCATTAATAGCAATGTCAATACAAACGAATATGTTTAACAATATTGCAACTCAAAATACTGTATTAAAAGTAATGCAAAATGAAATAAGAAAAATATAAATTATATAATAAAAAGTTTGAAAATTAAAGAGAATGATAAATACAAGATAATAAAGAAAAAAATAAAGTTGAATAAAAAATAATAGTGGGAGAAACGAAAAAGAACAAAATTTAAAAAGTTTAATAAAAAAGAATAAAAAATAATAGTGGAAAAAACGAAAATAAACTAAAATGAAAGATAAATATTAAAGGTGCAATACCTAAGATTTGAACCCACACCCATACTAATGTTTGCACATTGACAACCGCGCCAAACGTAACTTTTAAGTTTAAAATTTCAACAAATAATATATATTTATTTAATATGAAGTAAAGTTAACTAAATTATCGACGAAATATCGGCGATATTTGCAAAATATCGCTGATATTTTCGATATATCCACGATAAATTGGTGAAAACGATCTTACCCTCCCATATCCATATCGGACCCTCGAGAAATTGGATATATGGCGATATTTCGCCGATTTATCACGATTTTTTCATCCTTGCCTATAGCAACTCAGACGCGTTTTCATGGTGTTTTTTTTTAAATAATTTTGATCGGTTCTATCAGTTTTTGCCCTTTTTGGGCGAACCGACCGATCGATAGGTCGGTTTTGTAAAACCGACCCCGACCAAGATTATATAAAAAAAAATCGATAGTTTCGGTCGGTCGACTCAGTTTTTCATATTTTCTTGCTCACCCCTATGCCCTGCCCTCTAATTGGCCCGAGAGGGACTTCTGTTTAATTGTTGGACCTTAAACAGGTTGTTCATAAGAGGAGCCCTGGTACTTAAGGACATAGAGTTAACCTAGGGGTAAAATGATAATTTAATCCAGCTGGTGTTACGAACACTCGTGGAAGACTAACTTGTTGTTATTAGTCTATATCCATGGACACAGAAATATATCTACAGTGAGAAGAGTACAGCTGTGAGTCTTCAGTGGAGTAAACTTGCATTTAACGAATGTTGATTAATGTGGTAAATGAGTTTAGCCAATTAATCTCGTATCGTTGGAGCTTCTGATCTGCAGGTCAATTAGGTCCCACTGCTAGCTCGTAAAGAGTAATCTAGTACGTTAGTCTTGAATGAAATTTGAAATGTTCAAATTCACTACAGAATTAATATAATGTATGGTGATACATTATAACATAAAGTTTATATTTTAATTAAATTTTATAATACAAATTTAATTTTGGATATGATTCAAAATTAATTTATGAGAGAATTAAATATTTGAAGGAGTTCATATATTATTTTAATATGAATTGGATTCATGTTAAAACTATAGGTTAAATTTAATGTGCATTAGATGCACATTAAAACTATAGATTGGGAGAGAAATACGCGTTTGAATATGGTTCAAATGTAGCATTAATTAAATATGAGATATTTAATTTTACAATTAATTAATTGGTGAATTAATTATTTAATTCAATATAGTTAAATTTGATTTAATTAAAATAATTGAATTAATACTATAGGTTATGTGAGAGATGATCATTTAAATATGATTTAAATGATTATATTAATTAATTTAATTTAATAATAATAATAATAATAATAATAATATTATTATTATTATTATTATTATTATTATTATTATTATTATTATTATTATTATTATTTTTATTATTAAATTAATATAACTCCCAATAGTTGTTGTGAGTTATATTGATGAGGGGGGAGTTGTAACTCCCCACTTGTCCCTCTCTCTCACACGCCAATACTAGAGGGAGGTGAGTTTTTATGTTTTCTGGTGTTACACAGAAAGTTTCCCTCCCAAGAATTCTCTCATCCTTCAATTCTCTAAAAAACACAATTCACTACCATTCTAAGTGAATTCCGCCCAATTCAAGAAGAGTTCCCACTATTTGGTGTTAGATCTTAGAGGATAGCAGTGCTACTGTGGTGGTGGTGTTTACAACTTTGGTCCCTGTGATTGTGATCTTTCATCCTTCATACCAAAAATCAATCCAACAAACTAAACAACTACATCAATCCCTAAGACAAACAATTAACAAATCATAGTCTTAAAACTACAAACACTAATTGAAAGACAAACCATAAAAACAACAAAAGGTAAGGAAAAGGAAAGGAAAAACTCGAATCTGTTGACACCGCACGTCCCCGTCACGATTTCCAAGTCATCTCATTTGCTTCCCGCTCCTTGGCCTTACTTTAGCTCCCACCAAAGGTCTCTAGTCAAAATTAGGACTAAAATCTAACAAAATTGACTCCCTTTGGCCGTAGCACAACATAAGGTATTTATAGGAATTCTGTCGACAGCGTCGAGACATTGTCCTTGGCCGCCCGAACATATAAGGAAAAAATTTTGGCAGCATCGAGACGTTGTCACATATACACGCCTATTGTCTTCATAGCAGCGTCTCAACCCTACCTCTCGGGTTGAGTGGCTTGGATTTGCTTCAACTTTGGTTCTTTCTTCATTCCTTTGCTATTTTTATATCCCGAACATTCGAATAACTTCCAAATACTACATTTCATGCCAAAACTCAATTCCTACAAAAGAAACATTAAAATGCATGATTTTGACCAATTTAATCTCAAAAACTAACTAAAATATACCGGGAATAATAGCTCGCTATGCACGCTATCAAGAAGCACTAATACTTAAAGGATATAGAGGTAACCCAGGGGTAAAACGGTAATTTGACCCAATTGGTGTTACGAACACTCGTGAAGAACTAACTTGTTGTTATTGATATATATCCGTGGACACAGAAATATTCTGCAATGAGAAGAGTACAGTTGTGGGTCTTTAGTGGAGTGACCCACGGTTAATGAATATATATTGGTTAAATTGATTAATGAGTTTAGTCAGTTAACCTCATATCATTGGAGCTTTTGATCTATGGATCCATTAGGTCCCCCTGCTAGCTCATAAAGAGTAATTAGGAACAATTAGTCTTGAAAGGAATTTGAATACTTCAAAATCCATTATGGGAAATCAAGTTTTTTTTTTTTTGAAATAATACTTCATTAAATAAAACCACCAACATTACAACCACCACAAACGTTTCCCAACTGCAATAAAGACAAGTTTAGCCACGAAGGCATTTCATCCTTACAAAAGAATCCTTCTTCTGAATTAGAAGAAGCCAAAAAAGAATCAGAACTACCAAGCTCCTCCCCCGTGGACAGGGAAGCGGCCATGCGCCCCAGGCAGTGCGTTTCAATATTTGTCTCCCGCCGGCTGAAAAGGAAGGAAACTCCCCCTACCAGCTCCGTCGTAGCTTCCGCATCAACAGCCAACGATCGAGCCTTCGAGATGTCGACGGTCTCGTGGTTGAGGATGGCAACGACTTCAGTCGAATCCGACTCTATGAAAATCCGCGGGAAAGGTCTAGCAAACCTATCAAGTAAGCAACGCATACTCTCCAGAATCGCCTTCATCTCTAAGCATTTAATTGGCCATCTCTGAATAATTCTCTTGAATCCGGCGCAGATGAAAGACCCATTTGAGTCACGAATAATCCACCCTATTCCACCCAAATTCTTTGTAGATGACCACGAAGCATCATATTTGATCTTCCAGAAAAAAGGGGAATGCTGGGGGGATTGAATTTTGAGACTCAAACGACTCTCTAATCTCTGAGGGTTCCGCAAGCACTCATTTAGGTAATCTCGGCTCCTCCAACTAGATTCAATTGCTCTGATAATCTCTCTGTGATCTGGCTTAGAGTTATTGTGCTTTGCTGAATTTCGGAACTGCCATATATGCCAAATAATTGCAAATGTTATGCCTTTGTCTTCCTCCTCTTCTTGTCTTCGAATCATTTCCCAAATGTCCATAAAGCTCCTCGCGTCCCTGCCCATACCGAAAGCAGTAGTCAACTTAGGGAAAAAATGGTTCCACACTTTGCTTACTGTCTTGCAATCCCAAAATAAGTGTCTCCCCGATTCTTCTTTTGACTTGCAAAGAAAACAACTTGGATTAGTATCAATCCCTCTAACAATTATATTCAATTGGGTGGGGAGAATATTCTGTATAGCCTTCCACGCGCAAATCTTCTCCCTTAGTAGTGCCTTTGCCTTCCAAAGGTTTTTCCATATCAAGTTAGCTTCTGATTGGTCCGAGGAAGTAGCAAACTCTGCAGCTTCAATCCTTTGGACTAAGAAGTACGCACTTTTGACGGAAAAACACCCCTTCTGCTCTAAACCCCAAATTATCTCATCACTCAAGTCGTTTTTGCTGAGGGGAATATTCAGGATTTCTTCAGCGTCTGAAGGGATAAAAGATGCTCTAATTTCCCTCTCACACCAACTTCCATCATCTCCGATTAGAGAACTAACATAGTGGTTGGATATGTCTTTTTTTAGTAAAACCGGTCTGAAGCCATTAACCCCACCCACCCAAGGGTCTTCTCCAATTCTAATATGTCTTCCGTTCCCCACCCTCCATCTCATTCCGTGTTTGAACAGCTCCCTCCCCCAGAGAATATTTCTCCAGGTGGAGGATGGGTTATGACCAATCCTAGCCTCCAAAAAATTCGAGTTGTTGAAGTATTTTCCTCTTAAGACTCTAGCAACTAGACTATTAGGATTCCTTAGCAACCTCCAGCTCTGTTTAGCTATCATAGCTTGGTTGAATAAGCTGAGATCCCTAAAACCCATCCCTCCATTTGCTTTGTTCCGGCAAAGCTTCTTCCAACTCATCCAATGGGCCTTCTTAGAGTCTGAGGTCGAACCCCACCAAAATCTTGTGCACATCCTGTAGATCTCCCCACAGATGACCTTCGGGAGCCTGAAACAGCTCATGGTGTAATCAGGGATTGCTTGGGCCACTGCTTTGATCAAAATCTCCTTTCCTCCCATGGAGAAGAGGCGTTCTTTCCACCCCTGAAGCACCTTCCACACCCTTTCTTTGACTTTCCAAAACACTTTGTTCTTTTTTCTTCCCGACTGAGAGGGCATCCCGAGGTAGTCACCTAAGGAGTCAGTGATCTTGATCCCCAAGATTTTTGCTAAAGCATCGGCTTCACCCTTATCCACATTCCTGCTGATCATACATGAGGATTTGTTAAGGTTCACCGATTGGCCCGATACGGCCCTGTATTCGTCCAGAATTCTCTTGATGGATTCGCACCCCTTTTGAGAAGCTTTGGCTAGAATGAGGTTGTCAGCTGCAAAAAAAAAAAAAAGATGGGTTAGAGATGGACAATATCTGTTGATTTTAAGACCAATAAGGTTAGAGTTGTGAACTTCCCTGTCGAAGAGAGCTGACAGCCCTTCAGCACAAAGGAGGAAGAGGTAGAGGGACAATGGATCCCCTTGCCTCAACCCCCGCTCCGGCCGAAACTCCATAGAGGGGTCTCCGTTGATCAGGACCGAGAATCTGACCGACTCCACACATCGCATAACCTTCTTGATCCAGCAATCCTCGAAGCCAAGCTTCTGCATAATCCGGCGAATAAACGTCCATAAATCAAGTTAATTGTATGAGATACAATTAATATAATGTATGTGATACATTATGATATAAAGTTTAATTTGAGATTAAACTTTATTAATTGAGAGAAATACAATTAAATACGATTTAATTATATGCTTAAATTAAATATGAGATATTTAATTTTGTAATTAATTAATTGGAGAATTAATTATTTATTTAATTAGATTAAATTTGATTTAGTTAAAAATTATAGGTTATGTGGGAGATGTTCATTTAAATATGATTTATGTAACGCCCCACCGAAAAGGAAGGTGCACCTTGTTGGTATAGGTAGTATCTATCAATTCTTTTTAAGCTTATCTTGACCATGTTTTCATGTCCTCAGGATCCCTCTCATTCGGATGTGGTCTCGGTTCATTCATGTACCCCTCCTAACCTCGGGCGTCACAATTTAAATTAAATTAATTAAATTTGATTTAATTAATTAATTAAATAAATCTCTATCCTATTACGATTGGAAAAAATAAATAATTATTAATTAATTAAATCCATATCCTATTATGACTAAGAAAGGGGTATGACATTCTATATAAAACACAAAATGTCTTCCCAGTTGACATATACAACACTTTGCTCTCAAGCAAAATTCTCTCTAAGAATTTTCACAACATTCTTGTAAAAACCCTCATTTAAAATAAAAAAAGAAAAAAAAAAGAAAAGAAATTAAAGGGAAATAAGTTTTTCCCTCAGTCTCTTTTCTCTCGTGTTCCCTCTCCCGCGTCGTCACCCTCTTGCACCGCCGCCTCTCCTTCGATCCTTCTCTCATTGTCGACTCCTCTCCTTCTTCGATCTCCGTCCAATATTCGGGGAGTCCTGCAGCGCCAGACGCGACCCAGGACGTTAGGTTCCAGCGTCGTTCGTGGCGGGTTTCACATGGGTCTTCTTCCCTTCTCTCCCTCGATTCGATCTCTCTCTCTCTCTCCCATTTTTATCTTTCGCGAGCCTTCACCAGTCGTTGGTGCACGTAACAGCAACACCTCTTCGATAGCAGTGTTCCTCAAGTCCGCGTGGGTTGTCGAATAGCAGTTTCTCTTTCGAGTTTTCAGTGACTAGCATGACAGACCACAACTTTCTTCCTTAAATTTCGACGATCCAACAATGTGAGGCTTCAATTTTTGGCGATTGGGCAATGGGTCTTTAAGTTCCGGTGAGTTTTAGGTGATTACAACAAGGTAAGCAAAGTTTCATGAAATTTTTTGGGTGGTTTATAAATGTTCATTTGAATCAAACAAGGTAAGCAACGTTTGATTCCTAATATAAGGTACTCGTACCATTTTGGAAGTTGAATCTTTAAATTGGTGCAATATTAGGACTCGGATTGCAAGTCGACTTCGTTTGGGTCAGTTTCTATCTATTTAAATCAAGTTGGCTTTTAGCGCAATTGTGGAAATTGGATTCTCCTAATTGTTGGAACCTTGAGTGTGAATTTAGATTGGCTTGTTTGTGGTCGTGAGCGGCGCCACATCGAGCGAATTGGATTTGCATAAATCAAGAATCAATTACAACACGGTAAGTTACCTTACTGCTTAGATAGCCTGGGCTAGGTTGAGATTACTTGTTATGAATTGTTGCATGCTTTGAATGCGATTATGTATGGTTTGAGCTATGGGATGTTGGTATGTGTGTTCTGGCGATACTGAACACCTTGGTTATTTGTGTTGGCATGTATGATGTGCTTAATGCTCTGAATAGTTTTGACTTAAAAATAGTATGAGGAATATTCCAGAAGTGCTTGAATTCTCTGAATGCTTTGTGTTGAGAAGTATAGAATATTTTGCTTGGTTAAACCTTGAATGCTCTGAATGCTCTATGTTGGGGAAGACAAGAGGTTCTATGTAGTTGAGTTGTGGATGCGAGACCTAACTCGCTTTGTTTGTGGAAATTTGGAGTCTGTTCTATTGACCGGAAGTGTTGTGGAAGTTTTGTAGTTAGGCAGTTTTGAATATAAAAATGTATTCTCTTGTTTATAGGTGACCAGAAAATTTGGGGTTAGTTATACGTATGTCGTTATGCTGTCGAATTTTTGGTAGCATTACAGTGAATAACGAGGCTAGGTTTAGTGATGTCACATGGATTACGATGTGTTGATATTGGCTGTTGGTTGTTAAAAATATGCATATGCCTTTACTATTTAGTGTTTTGGATGTTAGTTATGATATCTATGGTTGAATGAGATGAAATGCGAGGTAGTTAGAACATGTTAGATTAGCCCTTCAGAAACTTGTATGGGAAAGAAACTTGATGGTGAATTTGAAAGTTAAACTTGCTAATAGGGGCCCTAATACGAAATGAGGATAGGTTACTTATCCTAGTAGGGACCGTGGCAATCAAACACCTAGAAATTAGATGTTTATAGACTGAGATGAGGAGCTAAATGGGTGAGACTCGGCTTCACAGACTAGGTGTCATCTACTATCTATGAAAGTAAAGTTCTGACTAAAAACTCATGGACGCCCCACCAGTGAGTTGGTAGTTAGAGTGCTATGCACACAGAGGGTGCCTTGATGGGTGAGACTTGACTTCACTGACTGGGTGCCTTCTACCATCAGTGAGAGTAGAGATCTCCCTGGATTCCCACTTGTGCACCTCCAGTGAGTTGGTAAACATATGTCAGGCTGGTTAATTGTTCACGTCACCCATACGACATGATAAACGAAATGGAATGATATGAAATGAAATGAAACGACTATTAGGCCCTTTAGCAACATCTAACCTCAAGTTACCCCTGTAATACATGTAAATCCCCCCAATAGCAGCGTTACTTACTGAGTATTTTTAATACTCATTCTTTTCAAAATGTTTCCTTTCAAGTACAAGCAAAGACATACAGAGCGCGTGACGGAATGTTGCTAACGAGCCATGGAAACATGTGATCATGACTTCTGCATAGTTTAGTTTACTCATTTTGCTTTTAGTCAGTTTTGTAGATGGTGATTCTTAAGGTTTTAAATATCTCTATGTTGTTCTTAGGAAACTTTTGTTTTAATGAAGTTTTTGCAGTTTTTCTTGTTTTATTTGGGATCCCAGGCCGAAAGGCTTTCATTCTTTAAAACGTCGAATGTTTTGTATTAACTTTTATTTCAAAATGATCTTTTTCCTAAAAGTAAGTAGGCATGCATGTAGTAACGACCCTAGAAATTAGTCATGAGAAGTTGGGTCGTTACAATTCTAGTGAAATTCTTTTCCCAAAATTCAAGAACACCAAGTCCCACAACTTGGTTTCTAGTCCCAGAGATATAGCAGTGGAAGATCTCGGTTGTAGTGTCCCTGCTGTGATCATACTATTCTTGGTGGGAGTTCGTTGAAGAAAGTCTTCAACAAGTAAGTACTTATGTTATTTTAATTCATAGATTTAGATCTTATGCATGCTTAGCATATTTTATATATAGAATCGTTTTGTATGATTTGCCAATGTACTGGTATTTTAGAAAGCTTAATTAAAATACGAATCGGTCCTATACGCTTCCGTTGGGAATTTAGGAATTCCAATCCTTCAAGGCATGTATAGATGAATAAGAGATTATAATATCCATGTGTTTTGTTGGTAATGATTGTTGAATGTTATGTGGAAATGAATTTGGATATTTTATGTTGGTGGTCTGATTGCCCCTAATTTGAGAAACATGATATGACTGTTTAGTTGTTGCATTTGAAATGGAAATAATTATGTCCAGACAAATTCTAAGCTATGAGGCCTGACCACGTTTCCTATTATTGGACTTTAGAAATTTAAATGATTATGACCGAATTACTCTTAGGTCATTGAGTATGTTGAATTTGGTTGACTAATTAGTATAGAATCACAGTTTCTCTGGACATGTTTTAGCATGACATTTGGAGAATCATATGATTCTGAATGTGATTAGACTAAGGGTAGAGACGTTTAGCATGTTTTTAGGGCCTCAGTTAAATTTAAATGATCTTTAAGTTTACTGTTAGCTAGGTTAATTTTCCTACACCATATTAGGACTGATTAGAGCGCATGTGATCAAATCAAATTTGAAATTTATAAATCAACCGACTTTATGCTACTTTGCAGTAGATAGTAGTCAAGTCGTCCGTAGGGAGAATGAGGATTAATCTTTTTAATTTGAGAATTTATGTGGTAACCGAAACCCGGGGGTTTGGCAAATAAGCGAAATTGATATGAAATTAAATTAAATCGCATGAATTTTAAAAACAAGGAATTAAACATTCAATTTTGCACAATTGTCAGTTTGGGGTTCATTAGACCGTTTATTGGATTAGCATCATAAATTGATTCCTAAAGATCTATTTTATTGATTAATTAGGAGACTGGGAATTGCTACACGACTAATCAGATTCAATATCGTACTTAGCCTAATTAAGCTAATTAACTAACTTGATAAAACATTGAAATCAATGAACCAACCTTTTATGCATTAAGTCTGCTACCCTTCATGTAAATTTATAATCCACAACCTCTAAAGCTAACTTGTAGCAGTAGTGGTCGGGGTCGAACACAGGGAGCACAATTATAACTTGTTTATCTTAGATTTATTGTGATGACCGGACTAATGGGGGGGTTTTATATTTGGAAAATAAATAATAATGGAAAGTAAGCTAATTATGGAAAATAATAGAAAAGGAAAGTAGAAGTAAGAAATAGAAAGAATGAAATCATTACCTTCAAGATCATGTAATCAGGATTGTCATGGTAAGCTCAATTCAATTAAATCATTAATCTCACTAACTAGTCAAAACAAGTTTAAGTCTGGCTTATTTCGGCAACAAACCGAGAACCATGATCCAACTATCACAAACATGCAAACGCTAAGTTTTTTTCTAGTTTAAATTAATTAATATGCCTATTAACTAATCTAAACCGCCTTGGGATCTAGCCGAATTAATTCACATGCAACGGGCAACAAACCACAATTACAAATGATTAAATCATTTAGTTCTAGGGACGCATGTGTATAATCATAACGTTAACCTATTTGCTACTTAGATTTAGCAAGTAAATTTAGAGAGGGCGCGGTCAAGGTTGTCAATCTTTCCTACCACATTCTAAACTTATAGACAAAGAACTAAAATCACATAAACATGCCTTGAGAATTCAAACAAGAGATTTCATTAAAAGAACCTGAACTTACACTTTGACGCCCCGATTACATGAATGAAGAGTTTAGCCTCTCATGGAGCAAGAGCAAGCTGAATTCTTCATGGAATACATCAAGGAAAGCAAGAAAAACTAAAACTAAGAAGAATGGTGGAGAAAGGGGAGAGAGATGGACTACAATGTTGTAGTGAATTGTGTGTTGAGGGATGATTCTAAACCTACACCAAAGGCCTCTATTTATAGTGGTTCTTGGCCTTCAATTCGTGGTCATTTGGTGCTGAATAAGGCCTCCAAATATGGGAAAATCACCAGCCAAATTAGGAAAATATCAAATCTGGAAAACCGCCTAGCGTCGAGACGCTAGGACACATCGTTGCGACGCTAGGCCTTCAAATATGGAAATTTGCTCTTGGATTGCCCTAGCGTCGAGACGTTAGAACACAGCGTCTCGGGGCTGTTACTTCTGCTTCACTCCCAAGTTCTTTCCTTAAATGGCACGGCGTTCCGATGCTGGTAGGGCAAGGTCTCGACGCTGATAAGGCTCCAGGGGCAGAATTGTCATTTTACACTCCGTTTTCGCTCGTTTAAGCCCCGAATTGCTTCCAAAGCTCCGTTGAGGACCTATAGACATATTGTACTCATTTTAAAGCATTTTTCGCAAGGAATTCAACTAAGATAAGCAAATTGGGGGATTCTAAGTGTATAACAAATTAGACCTATCAGTTTAGTCGGTTAACCTCGGATCGTTGGAGCCCCATGATTTGTAGGTCCATTAGGTCCCCTTCCTAGCTCATATCATAATAAACCTTAGAGCAACGTGATGAGAGAGTTTGAATCGTTCAAATTCAGTTTCGGGAATTAATGTCGGCTACATGTGATAGTATCAACACAATAGTTTAATTATGAATTAAACTATAATTTTGAGAGAGTCGGATATATTTAAATTTTATTTAAATTTTATTCACGTGAATACGAATTCATGTTCGAAAAATAGGTTGAGATTGGTAAAAATAATTAATTTAATATTTGATATTGAATTTTATAATTAATTAAATTGTTTAATTAGGCCCCGTTTGATAACCATTTCGTTTTTTGTTTTTGGTTTTTGAAAATTGTGCTTGTTTTCTCTCAATCTTCTTATAATGATTTTCATTTTTGTTAAGGGGACATTTGAGTTCCTAGCCAAATTCCAAAAACAAAAACAAGTTTTTGAAAACTACTTTTTTTTGTTTTCAAATTTTTGCTTGGTTTTTAAAAACATGGGTAAGGATGTAGATAAAAAACAAAGAAGTTTGTGGGTAAAAGTAGTGTTTATAGGCTTAATTTTCAAAAACCAAAAACAAAAAACGAAATGGTTATCAAACGGGGCCTTAATTATTTATTTAATATTTAATTTTATTTGAATTTCATTTAAAATTAAATTCAGAATTTACATTTTAGTTTGAATTTAAATAATTCAAAAAGAAAATGCTTTTTTGGAGGTGGAGTGGATTAGCTTGTAATCCCATAATTTCACCTCCATTAGACACCAAAACACCCACCTAATCTTGCTTCAATTTGGTGTCATTTTCTCAGCAAAAGAGTTGCTCCAATCCTAACGGTCCGTGATCATTTGGTGAAGAAAAACAACAATCGAATTGCTCCAATTTTGAACTACAAGAGATAGGTGGTCTAAACTCTGTTTTTCGGTTTATTGACTAATGCATATTTAATCTTACAATTGATGGAATAAGTGCCATAGATCCAAAATTGCTTGCACAATCTTCATATTAACTCTTTCAAAAAAAAATTAAAAAAAAATGGAGGTACCTGAAACACAGATGAATTGGAGAAGACGATTAGTCGTAGGTTGGAAAAAGAAGAATATGCACCATTTATAGAGGAGATTTAAATTCAAATTCTAATTTGATTTGATTTTAAATCAAATCACATGTTTACTTGAATTTTATTATATTACGAATTTGATTCAAATATGAGATTTAATAGCCAATCGGATTTTGACCGATGTAATTAACTGAAATTTAAAGAAATATTTTGGTCTAAAAATGTTAAAAACAATCCGATTTTGATTGATGTAACTAACCGAAATTTAACAAGGTATTCTAATCTAAAAATGTTTTTCCAGAGATCACTATTTTTTTTTTTAAGATAGTAGAATGGTAGAATATAAGTAATATAGTACATGTATAGATTTGATTTAGAAAAACTTTCCAATTTATAAGTGATGGATTAATTTAATCTCTCCATTACAATTATTTATGATTTTATTTAGAAAACTAAAAGATTTATCCAATTTTAGAATTTATAAAATTAAAATAAAATAAAAAGTTGAAATATATAATTATATCTAGGGTGTCCTCTTTCTCAACATCGAGGGAGTGAGTGAAAAAAAATTATTGTGAACTAAACAAAGATGGGGACAAGAAATCTGCTCATCCTCGTCCTATTTGCCTCCTTATATATACTAGTCAAAAGACACGTGTCATGCACGTGATTAAAATTTTTCAGAACATAAATTTTTATGGTGAAATTTAAACGTTGAATGAATATTTTTCATTTAGTTTAAATAGTAAATATTTCATTCATAATTTTTCGCAGTAAAAAAAGAAAAAAATTAAACTTTTTTCTCCCACAAGCTATGAAATTCTAATTTTATTATTTATGTGAATATTTAATGAAACGTAATAGTATATTTTTAATTAATTTTTTTTAAAAAAAGTTTGTAATATACTTCAAACTTGTCAAAAAAATGTTTCCCTCAAAATTTTATTTAGAGAGATCAATTTTTTAAAAAAGAAGATAATAGTGATCGATCTTCTTTTCCATTTCAGGAATAATAAGAAACGCAATACTAATGAACTCACACAAATGTGTACTCGCTTCCATTAAAGAAATAAACATAAAATATTTCTTATTCATATGAAACTTACAGGGGTAACGAAAATATAATATAAACTAATAAAATCTTGATACTAAAGAAAACTAACAAAATCTCCTAAAGATACAGTAGTCTACTTGAAAAATAAATAAGAAAAAATTATATATATTTACACTAAATGAAAAGACTATATTTACTCACGTTGCTAAAGATGGAGTAGGAATGTATCCCCTCCCACTTACGTTGTTGAAGATGGAGTAAGAATGAGTCTCCTCCATATTTGTTGTTAATTCGTCATGCCCACCACACGATGAAAAGCTCCACCCCCATCTCTCAATTTGTAAGAATGAGTCTCCTCCATATTTGTTGTTAATTCGTCATGCCCACCACACGATGAAAAGCTCCACCCCCATCTCTCAATTTGTCTTATGATCTTTGTGTCTTTTTAGCAAACTGTAGCCATACAAAAAAAAAAAAAAAAAAAAAACTTTGACCAAGAATTTTTGTTTAAAAAAAAACCCTCAAAATTTCACCTCTTTACATCGATGATTTCTGTCTTTCTGTGGTGGTTTAGACCACTATTTATAGGGTTTAAGTGAATCTGGTGGTTATGATAAATCTTTTCAAATTAGAAATTTTGAAAATTAAAAAAAATAAATTTGAATTTTAGTTTTTCAAATTTAATTTTAAAACTTGATTTGATTTAATTGAAAATTAAACTCAATTATCTTTTATTTTTGAAAAAACCAAAACAATTGATCTAAATTTAGATTTCACAAAATTTGATTTTAAAAACTCGATTTATTATAACCACCGAAAACCAATTAGAATTAATAATTAAATAAAAAAACCTTTAATTTTCACAACTGAAAATCAATTAGAATTAATAATTCTAAAATTAGTTATCTTCTTATTTATCATAATCACCGAAAACCAATTAGAATTAATAATCAAATAAAAAATCTTCTAATTTTCACCAACGAAAATCAATTAGAATTAATAATTAAATAAAAAAAATTTCTAATTTTCACAACCGAAAATCAATTAGAATTAATAATTCTAAAATCAGTTATCTTGTTATTTATCATAACCACCGAAAATCAATTAGAATTAATAATTAAATAAAAAATCTTCTAATATCGAAATAAGTTTGTATAGAATAATAGAGTATATATATGTATGACCTAATGACAATAGATCGAAATATATTATTTTATGCTGAAATTGATTTTAATAAAAAGTAATATAAAATCTCTGAAAATGTAAAAAAAAATCAATTTTTTTAATAAATCGTGAGATTTATTGGACATATCAATTTTTAATTTTAATTTGAAATATGAATTAAATATATTTTTTTATTTAATAAACCGTGAGATTTTTTTTAAAATATACATTAATATTTTTAATTTTTTTTAAATAAATTATGGGATGTTTTGAAATATGCAATAATTGATTTTTTTTAAATTTATTTTAAAATAAACCATGATATGTATTCATTAAATTATTATTATTTTCAAATATAGGAGATATGGATATAGATTTTAGAAAAATATTCAAATATTGTTTAATATTATATTTATTCAAATATTTTATAGATTTTATTATTTTATTTTTTTTTTCCAATCAGAATCTGTACGTAGAGATTTTATAACATTTATTTAAATTTTGTTCAAATAAATAAATAAATAATTGAATATTAAATAATTAAATGTAAATTTTGATTGAATTTCAAACCAATTTCTAAAAGTTAAAAAAGGGAGATTTTTAATAAATACGTGTGACATAACCTAAAAATCAAAGATATTTAAATAAATAAATATTAAATAATTAAATAGGAAGGACAAATGAGAAATTTGAATAATTAAATATTAAATAATTAAATAGGAAGGGCAAATGAGAAATTTGAAGATTAAAAATGGGCTAAAAAGGAAATCAAAAGTTTCTCCCTTTAAGCGCCATTTATATTTTTGGGAAATTATGCTGGATGACTAGAAAAAATAAGCCGTTCAGTTTTTTGGCTAAAATACTTTCGTTTTCTCGGATGTGGTTGCCGCGAATCAAGGGACGCCAGGTGGGTGGTGATTTCCATTTTTACCCCTGGGGTATATCCGTGCATATATAGATGCCGTCTATGTTGCCGTTACATGTCCAAGATTTTTTTTCTCCACATTTTGTGGGATTCTCGAATGGTTTGTAACTGTTTCCCCCATATCCCGTTTTTTTCTCCTAACAGTCAAAATCGGTTTTTGTTTATATTCCCTATTTCCACGCATTCTCCAACTCCTCTCTCAACTACTGTTTAAAGATTGCGAACGGTCATCGGAGATGGAGTTGCGTACGATCGTCGGAGAGGGGGTTGCGAATGGTCGTCTACACGAAGGATGGAATGAGGCTGTACGAAGAGTCGTCTGCACGAAGAATGAGGCAAGGGAAAAATTGAAAAGAAACCGAAGGGGGGCTGTAATTGAAGGACGAAACCCAAGGTGGGAAGGTGAAGGGTTTATCTCTGATCTGACATGCAATAAATTGAGGTGAGATTTTAATTTTGTTTTTTTAAATACCCCCAGCTTGAATATTCAATGAAGTTGGAAGTTCAGTTTATGTAATTCCTTGTAACTACCGTACTGGGGGTGTTTGTTGTCATTTATGGGTGTGTAATCGAGGGTACTCATTTTTTTTTTTTTTTTGTGAATCGTATGTGTTCACAGTAGGTGGTGTAATTCCGTGTAAATACGATACGAGGGGATTGTTTTTGTCAGCTATGGGTTTGTAATTGGGGGTAATCATTCTTCATTTTTTTGTGTTTTTCGTGAATCATATGTTTATCTTTAATTAGGGGTAACCATATGTTTATCTGTATTGCAAAAAGAATTTGATGTTTATTTTTTTTTTCCAGAAGCCAACTTGTTATTCATTTTTAGCTAAATGATAGATTTTGCCGTAAATAATTCAAATTAGGTTGTTAGGTGGTTTCAATTATGTATTTCTCTCTTCCTCATAAATCTCCTACCTTTTAATTTTGTTTTTTTAAATACCCCAGCTTGAATATTCAATGAAGTTGAAAGTTCAGTTTATGTAATTCCTTGTAACTACCGTACTGGGGGCAGTGTTTGTTGTCATTTATGGGTGTGTAATTGGGGGTACTCATTTTTCTTTTTTTTTTTTTGTTTTTGTGAATCGTATGTATTCACAGCAGGTGGTGTAATTTAGTGTAAATACGGTACAGGGGGATTGTTTTTTGTCAGCTATGAGTTTGTAATTGTGTGTACTCATTCTTCATTTTTTCGTGTTTTTCGTGAATCATATGTTTATCTTTAATGAGGGGTAATCATATGTTTAATCTGTACTGCTAAAAGAATTTGATGTTTATTTTTTTTTTCAGAAGCCAACTTGTTATTCATTTTTAGTTAGATGTAGAGAATTCAAATTAGGTTGTTAGATGGTTTCAATTATATATTTCTCTATCTTCCTCATAAATCTCCTACCTTTTAGTTGCATCTCTCTCTCCTAATATTTGATCTAAACAGTAGGAAGTTCTTAGACGTGTTGTTAGGGGTAATTTTGTCTTCTTCAATTAGGAAGTTATTAATTAAAATCACGTGAGACATTTAGTTAGTTACGAAACCTTTTTAGCTATTTTTCAAGTCCAACCTATTTATTTTCGCCATATAGCTCGTTGCCCCTATTTTTTTTTCAATTTCAATCAGAATATGTGCCTAGAGATTTTATAACATTTATTTAAATTTTGTTTAAATAAATAAATAAATAATTGAATATTAAATAATTAAATATAAATTTTGATTGAATTTCAAACCAATTTCTACAAGTTTAAAAAGGGGGATTTTTTAATAAATACATGTGACATAACCTAAAAATCAAAGATATTTACATAATTAAATAAAATGGACAAATGAGAAATTTGAATAATTAAATATTAAATAATTAAATAGGGAGAGCAAATGAGGAATTTGAAGATTAAAAAGAGGCTAAAAAGGAAATCAAAAGTTTATTCTAAGCGTCATTTATATATATTATAGATTATAGATAAAATATTTAAATTTAAAGTGGTATTGTTTAATAACTGAGATGATTTGATAGGGGGATGGGGGGATTCGAACCTCTGACCTCATATTACCGCTGAGCTAAGCTCGCTTTGGCCATATGATCAAACATTTGAAGATATATTATATGAATAATTACATAATTTGTATTAAAAAAAAGAATAATTACATAATTTTATGTGTTTCAACTATTTTTTTTTTGACAATATGTGGGATGAGGGATTTGAACCACAGACCTCGTGGTTATGAGTACATCTTTATGCCAGTTGAGCTATGCTCGACATGTGTTTCGACTTATTGAACATTTGAATATTATTTTATTTTTATTATTTTTTCTTTAAATAAGGATTCTTCATAGGAGAATTAATTGTTTAATTGAAAATAAAAAGTTAATTCAATTTAATTTAGATTAAAAAAAACTAAATGAAAAATATTTTTTCATGAGATACCAGATTTTTGCGGCCAATTCCTGAAAAATTTAACAAAAAAATAAAAAAAATCCATCAGACGAGAAATTAACCCTAAACCCTAAAAAAAACCATTTTAGAGTTGTAAAAAAAAAAAAAAAAAACTATTTTAGAAAAATAGATGACAAAATGGAATAATAATAATAATAAATAATAAATAATAATAATAAAAGAATAAATGTAACAAAAAAAAAAAAAAAAAAAAGAAAGGGCAAAGGGGAAAAGTATTTTTGAAAAACCCAGATATCTCTCTCTACTCTCGCCCTTTCTCTCTGGATTAAACGCCCAGCAGCCACCGCCGCCTCCCTCACTCTCCCGTCGTCTTCTCCCTCACGCCGAGCCGCTGCAACCTCCGACCGACGAGCCGCCACCCCTCCCTTATCCGGTCACTCTCTCTCTAAACCTCCCTCCCCCTCTTGGTGCTCTCTTTCTCCACTGCTCAGATCCACCGCCGCCCAGACCCGTTGCACGCCTCCTGAACCCAGACCCGAGCCCCGCCAGCTTCCGATCTCTTTCCCTCTCTCGGTTAGTCCTTCTCTCTTTCTCTCTCGGTTAATATCTTTCAACATTGTAGAAGAAATGAAAAAGAAAAGGTAAAGAAGAACACAAGGGAATGCAAGAGAAAATCCTATGGTTCTATAAATTTATTGATCAATGCAATCGGGGAGAAAAACTCTTGCAAAAAAATCACAGCCCTCCCTCTTTTTTCTCTGGAATCTTCCTGCCCTAAAGACAACGAATACATAACAGAAAATAAAACCGATACAATCGGGGCTAGAGGAAAGGAAATGGGCCTCAAACAGATGGGCCAAATAATACAGATCAACAATTAATGGGCTTTCTTAACACCCCAATGGCAGTGGCATCGCAGACATTGAGCTTGGATTTTAGTTGATTGAATGTAGCAGTGGACAACAGTTTGGTTATGGAAGGTGTTGAATCACAATTTTCTTATTGAGCACCAAATCTCGAACAAAATAGATATCAAGCTTCACATGTTTGGTTATGGAATGAAGAATAGGGTTAGCACTAAGGTGAACTGCACTCAAATTATCACACCAAACAATGGGAGACTTAGATAAAGTAATATGCAAATTAGAAAAAAGAGATTTAAGCCAAACCAGTTCAGTGGCAATAGTTGCCAAACTACAATACTTAGCCTCCGTGCTCGATCAAGAAATGATGCTTTGTTTCTTAGAACCCCAAGTAACTAAGTTACTACCAAAAAATGCATAGAAACCAATGGTAGATTTCCTATCATCAGGATCAGATGCCCAATCGACATCAACAAAGCCAACTAAAGACAGATTATCAGGATGCATAAGCAGGAGACCATTAGCTAAAGTACCCTTTAAACATCGCAAGATTTGTTTAACAAGTTGCCAATGTATGATTTTTGGATTATGCATAAATTGACAAGCTTAGTTAACACTGTAAGATATCTTAGGCCGAGTTAATGTAACATATTGACGAGCCCCAATAATACTTCTATATAAGTAAACATCTATAAAAGACTCACCATGATAGGCTGAAACAATTGATCCACTAACCATAGATGTAGCAATTGATTTTGCTTCAATCATATTTGCCCGAGATAGAATTTCTGTAATATAAGTAGATTGAGACAAGAAAAGACCACCGTTAGAGGGATAAGAGACTTCAATGCCCAAGAAATAACTCATCTTACCCAGATCCTTTAAGGAGAACTGAGAGTTTAAAGAAGAAATCAAGTTGGACGCAATAGTAGAAGAACTCCCCACCACAAGAATGTCATCAACATAGATCAAAATATAGCTACAAGAAGTTGCATGTTGTCGAATCATTAAAGAGGAGTCAACCTTAGATGTAGTAAATCCAAGAGTCTTACTTAAGAAAAGAATTTAAGCGATCATACCATGCTTGTGGGGTCTGTTTAAGCCCATACAATGCCTTATTGCTTTAAATCCAGTAGGCTGCTCCATAAACACATTTTCAGTTAGTTGACCATGTAAAAACACATTATTAACATCAATTTGTTGCATGGTCCATCCAAAATATAAGGCAAGAGTTAACAAAACACGTATGGTAATGGGTTTAACCACTGGACTAAATGTTTCAGTATAATCAATATCAGCTGTTTGATGAAAACCTTTGACAACTAGCCTGGATTTATATCAAGATATAGAACCGTCGGAGTTCCCGTTTAATATGAAAAACCCATTTACAACCAACTATTTTTTTTTGTTTTGAGGTTGAAGAACAAGATTCCATGTGTTGTTTTTCATAAGAGCATCATATTCATCTTGCACAACCTTGCACCAATGTGGAGCTTTCAAAGCCTCCTTTACATTAGGTGGCTCAGTCTCCTTGTAGAGTAAATTAACATTAGTAACATATGCCTTAGGTTTAAAGATGTCGTGTTTTCTACGAGTAAGCATGGGATGATCATTAACAACCCTTGGTGGAGGAGTAGGAGGAGGTTGAGATGGTAAGGTTGGGCTGGGAGAAGGATTAACCTCAGTGGAAGGACTTGCAGATGAGGAATCAGGGACTGCGGGAAATGGAGCAGGAGACACACTTAATCGAGGTTGAGAATTTGAGGAATCAGAAGAAGCGGCGGGAAGAATAGAAGCAATAGATGGTAAACGAATGAAGGATGAATCAGGAATTGTAGATTTCAGAATTTGGGAAAAGGGAAACTTGGTCTCATTGAATAGAACATTCCTGGAAATATACACCCTACCATCAGAAGAAAGACATTTGTAACCTTTATGTGAAGGACTCTAACCAAGAAAGATACAAAGTTGAGAACGAAAAGAGAACTTATAATTGTTATATGGTCAGAGACAAGGAAAGCATTCACAACCAAATACTTTGAGAAATGAATAATTAGGCTTAGTATGAAAGAGCTTTTCCAAGGGACTTAAATGATTTAAAATTGGTGTAGGCAGCCTATTAATAAGATAGACAACATTGGCAAACGCCTCATCCCAATACTTTAAGGGCATGTTAGATTGAGATAATAAAGCAAGGCCAGTATCAACAATGTGTTGGTGTTTCCTTTCAACAATGCCATTTTGTTGTGATGTATGGGGATAAGTGAACCTATGAGATAGACCATTGGATTCTAAGAAAGATTTAAACGATAGAAACTCGCCACCATTGTCAGATTGTAATCTCAAGATGGGAACACCAAGTAATTTTTCCACAAGAGTCTTGAGTTTTATAAAAGCAGGGAGAGTATCAGATTTAGAGTTTAAAAAAAAAAAATCCACGTGTATCTACTATAGACATTTATGAAGCTGATATAATAACGAAAGCCTTTGGGAGGAAGAAACATAAGCAAGACCCCATAGATCAGTAACAACAAGTTGAAGGGGAGTAGAGTACACAATAGTTGAATTAGAAAAAGGAAGAGTATGATGTTTGCCTATAGCACACGCAAAACAGAAATCAAAATTATTATTTATCAACAAGGGAGGTGTAAACCTCTGAACAATATGCTTGACAGTAGATAAAGAGGGATGACCTAGACGCCTATGCCATAAATTTAGACTCGAACTTTGAACATTCAAACAAACAGAAGGAGACTGGATAAGGATTGGGCTGAGAGTGCTTGCACTGCTGGTTTATCTTGAGATTGCGTCAAGGAAGATTCAGACAGATTGAATATATACAAGCCATCATGGAGGGTCCCTTGGAGTAGCATCTGACCAGATACCTGATCCTTCGCATAGCAAAGGGTGGGGTGAAATCAAAGTACACTCCATTATCCTTAGCAAATTGACTAACACTAATTAAATTTTTGGTAATGGTAGGTACATGAAGCATATTATTAAGATGAAATATGCGATTGGCACAAACAGAAGAAGAAAAAGAAGTAAAAACATAATTAAGTATGGGCAAACCTGTCCATTTCCCATTGTACTTGATTACCGCCACCATATTCAGTTCCAATCGAGAGATCATCGAAGGAATGAGTTAGATGATTGGTGGCCCTGGAATCCGGATACCAATTGGTATCTTGGTTGAGTATTGAGATCAGGAGAAGTGACCATGGCTTGCATCTGAGGAAAGGAAGGAGAGCGGTTAAACAGATTGAAATATGGAGAAAAGGAACCTAGAGTGTTCGAGGAGTTGGAGGGAGCATATTGGAAGCAAGTAACATTTTGGTGTAGTATGGTTGAATTTCCCACACAGTTGGCATTAAGGGCGATTTCGATTATTCCAGGGACTTCCTCGACCTCCTCGATTAAAGTTGGAACCACCACGACCTCCTCCTCTTCCTCTGTTACCACTACCATTATTGGAAGAAAACTGATTAGAATTAGTCTTTTGCATTTTAGGGTCATTTGGTTTAGATTGGACCATAAGATTAACAAACGGCAAAGACCCATAAGTAGAGGAAAGCTTGCTCTCAATCCGGTTCTCTTGAGTTAATAGGAGAGACATAACTTCATGAATCGATTGAGGACCAACTTTGATAAAAATAATAGAAACCATCGACTCATTCAGTACCAAGACCGGATAAAATAAACAAGATATGATCTTCCACCTCAACCGATTTACCAACAACAACAAGAGCATCAACATATTGTTGAATTTTAGAGAAATATTCCTTCAAAGTCATACCTCCCTTCTAGATGGTCTGGAGTTTAGTCTTGATTTTCATCATTTTTGCAAGAGTACCGGTAGTAAAAATTTGATGAAGACTTGTCCAAATATGTTTAACAGAGGTACAATGAACCATCTGATGCAAAATTTCTTCCGACATGGAACCAACCAGCTTGGAGGAAATTATTGTCCTGCATTTTCTACTGCATGTAGGCAAGGTCAGACACAAATTGTTGCACGATTTCATCCATGGAAGTGCCTTCAACAGTCGATTGAAGAGTCTCGGAAGGAGGATCGTCTTCATGGTGTTTTTCTAACTCGTAACCCTCTAGGGCAATAAGAATCTGAAACTTCCATAAAAGAAAATTATCGTCAGTAAGCTTAACGATAAATATTTTGTTACCAGGACTAAACGTCTGAAGAGACGAAGAAGCAGAAGCAGGGTCCTCCATGGCGGCGCTCATTGAGTTGTCAGATGACATGAAGAAGCCGGAAAAAAAAATTAGAGAGGTTGTTCAGTCGCAGACAGTAACTCTGATACCATTTCAACATTGTAGAAGAAATGAAAAAAAAAGGGTAAAGAAGAACACAAAGGAATGCAAGAGAAAACCCTTTGCTTCCATATATTTATTGATCAATGCAATCAGCCATATATAGAGGCTTGGGGAGAAAAACTCTTGCAAAACATCACAGCTCTCTCTCCCTCTTTTCCTCTGGAATCTTCCTCATTGAATTGCCCTAAAGACAACGAATACATAATAGAAAATAAAACCCTAATACAATCGGGCTAGAGGAAAGGAAATGAGCCTCAAACGGATGGGACAAATAATACAGATCAATAAAAAAAGAGGGAACTAATGGGTTGTTTTAACAATTTCTCTTCCTAACTGTCTCTTTCCTTGGTTCACAGCAGATTGTGCCGCTGCGCCTCCGCCCGTCGCCGTCTAAATTCCAACATTGGATTTTAAGGATGTATTAGGTAATAAACTTTTTGGACCTTTTGATTCCAATCTTAGTTTAGTTTGGGTCCTTCCAATTGAGATTATCTCGGATTGGGTTAAGAGGAGTGAGCATTCTCCAACTTCGATTGGATAAATGTTCCAGTACTTTTGGTCACCTAAGCTACTGTAAACATATATTTTTACAGCACTGAGTGCCCTAAATGAATATTTAAACTTCTAGGAATTACTTTTGGTCACCCAAGCCCCTGTAGATATATATTTTTACAGCACTGGTGCCCTAAATGAATATTTAAACTTTTTAGAAATTACTCAGGTGATGTCAAAAGAACCTGTGGGCCAACATTAGGTAATTGACCTTACTATTTGGAGTGGACTGAAATGACCTGTATGTCTTTATCGGAATAGAAATATACTCTATATATGTTCTGGAATAGTATGTCATGGAAAAAATTGTTATATGTTTTGTATTGGAATGATCTGGTTAGATGGGTTTGGAATGCCTTGAACACTGAAGGTAGAAAATCATGACATGTTTTATTTGGTGAATCAGATATTTAATCATAATATGTTCTGTTTGGTATGAAATGAAGGCTGAGTACATAGTGCCTGACTAGTCGTGATGTTTTTTCCAGTTAATTTTAGATTCGGGGCTGCTCGTGTATATTATTATTATTATTATTATTATTTTGATTGTGCGCTCAGGCTCCAAGACTTCTGTAAATGTGCTGAAATGTTTTTTTTTTGTTTTTTGTTTTGTTTATTTAAAGATCATTTTCATTTGAAAAATTAAAAAGATACATATCAAGTGGTCTTCCCATAGGGGCAATCCAATCCCTGGGCCTCTCCAAAGTAAGAAAAATACGAATAGCGAGCTGAAAAAACCCTTTACCTCTAAATGATAATAAGGTCAGTTTTTAGCACAGCCTTTCCTTATTATTAGAGAAGGGGGTTCTTGTTATATAAAAAAACTGACAAGGTTTGGAATTCTACTTCTCAGTGATTGCTGACATTAAAGCCGTTCATTATTACTTGTGAGATGGATCAGAGGGCACACAGGCCCTTTTGCTCTTTTTTTATGCGTTGCACTTTAAGTTCTTTGATTCTAGGCTTTGTTGGTATTTTTTGAACAAGAAACAGAACCAAAATGAAAAGAGACTAATGCTTAAAAGATACAAATTCTACGAGAAGTGAAAGCAAAAAACTAAATATTACAAAGGTAAAAAAATCCAAATAAAACAAATATTTTGGAGAGAAAAACCTGCAAAAAGCTAGTATAGAGAACATCAAGATGAAGTCTTTAAGCTAGTGGAACGAAGATGAACTAGCTATAGAAGCAGCTTGCTAACAAAGAATCTTTAAAGCATTTCCAACCATACCTCCAAATAAACTCCCGAATAAACTAAAAACCACATTCTTTGAGACATCAAAACCCTAGAAAATGCTGGTGCCAAACACACCAACAGAAGGGACAAAACAAATAATCTATTTCCTTTTGTTTTAACAGAATTCGAAAAATAAGATCCATGAGAGGCTAGAGGGAACCCAAAGGTCAAACACGAGCATCTTTTGGAGCAAACATTTCAACTTCTTGAAAACCATGGATTGATCATCATTATTTTTTTTGATAAGAAACCTTCTTGAAATTAATTGATCATCATTAGAAAACCCTAAACCCAAAGGTCAAACACTGACATTAATTGATCATCATTAGAAAACCAAGAGCTTGAAAACCATGGATTGATCATCGTTAGAAGACCATGATTAATCATCATTAGAAAACCAAGAAGAGAACGACCATATCCAGAACCCCTAAATTAGACCTTTACACTGTCATTTGCTTCTGATGATGAGTAATTTCACTAACTTGAAGACCACAAACTTCAAGAAAGGAAGAGCATTTCCTTTGCTCTAGTGTAGAAGGAGAAGAAGAAAGATCATTATTGTTATTAAGGCCTTTTGAAACCCCCATATCAGAAATATCTGTTTTTTTTGTCAAGGTGTTAATTAGATTTTTTCTCTTTGAATAAGGAACCAAAAGCCTCTTCAAATGAATCCTTAATAATGTTGTCAACTTGCAAATGGTTGGTTAGGAGAGAATTTTCCAATTCAATACTACTTAAACTCACTTCTGATTCATTATCAGGCTCATCCAATACGTTCATGGAAGAGGGCCGACTATTTCGTAGACCTCTGACTAATAGGGAAACGACAGACATTTTGTCTCTTCTTTCGATGCTTGAGGCCTTTAAGTCTTCGTCCTGACAAGAAGGGTTTTTCGTGCTCCTCTCACTTTTAGTGTTTGACTAACTCATCCTTGGGGAGTGGCTCAATTTTCTCTTTGTTATGGAAGGTGAAGATTTCGAAGAAGATTAGATTCTTTGCGTGGCAGGTTTTGCATGGTAGAGTTAATGCTCTGGATCAGATTTTGGCTAGAGGGTCCTCTTTGGTTGGCCCTTTCTATTGTATCCTTTGTAGGAGGGTGTTAGGTATCTTCCTCTAAAACCTGTAAAACAAGTAGCAAAAACACAACACAAGGTTCCGAACGACAATGCAACACTGTTATATTGATATATTGACAATATACAGTGAAATAAGACACTAAATAGAGTTCCAAACAATCAACTACAAGCATAAAACAGAGATAAAAACACAAGAAACCACCCAGCTATTAGAGAGTTGGGAAATTCTCCAGAGAACCAAACACTCGCCTAAAACTGTATAGGCACTCCAGCCCCCTCAACAAACCGTACAAGCATGATCCCACTCCAAACGGTCCCCACTAGTATTTTGTGCATTTTCACTCTGCACATTCTCCTTTTTACCCCTCCTACTGTAAGTATGAATGATAGGAGGTCTTACAATACCCTCGGGTTCAAGAGACACCTTGTCCTCAAGGTGGAAATGTGGGAATTGCCGCTTGATCACTTCAGCTTCCTCCCAGGTTGCATCATATCGTCTTGCCACTTCACTAACCACTCCTCCCTATTCAGCTCATTGTTCCATTTTAACCCAAGAACATCTTCTGGTTCCACCAACCACTCGTAGTCCTCAGTTAACACTGGCCTGTGGGACTGTATATTTTCCTATTCCCCCAACGTCCTTTTGAGTTGGGAAATGTGGAAGACATTATGGATTTGGGCTTCTGTTGGTAGTTCCAGACGGTAGGCTACAACCTCTGTGCGTTCAAGAATTCTGTAAGGTCCGAAAAATTTTGGGGAGAGTTCTCACATTTCTTGGTTGCCACTGAGCGTTGGCGATACGATCACAGCTTTAAGTACGCGACCTCTCCCACATCAAACTCAACATCCCTTCGTTTGCTATCCACGTGCTTCTTCATTCTTTCTTGGGCCACTCTCAAGTGATCTTTCAAAACTCGAATCATCTCATCCTGTTCCACCAACGGCTGCTCCACAGATCCATTCTTGGTTTTTCTATCTCCATACGATATTAGGGGGGGGGGGGTGTCTTCCATACATAACATTAAATGGAGTAGTGTTAATTGACACATGAAAAGTTGTGTTATACTAGTATTTGGCCCATGAATGCCATTGTTCCCACCTCTTCGGCTGTTCTCCACAAAAACAATGCAAGTAATTCTCAATACAACGATTGACCCTGTTTGTCGGCCCATTGTTTGCGGATGGAAGGTGATGCTTGTCTTTATCTGAGTACCTTGTAACTTAAACATTACAGTCCAAAAACTACTCACGAAAATTTTGTCTTTGTTAGAGATAATAGACCGAGGGAATCCATGAAGCTTCACTATCTCCTTGATGAATAAGGTGGCCACTTCTTTAGCGGTAAAGGGATGTTTCAAGGCCAAAAAGTGGCGGTACAAAAAGTGGTTGTACTTACTTAGTCGATCTACCACCACGAGAATTGCATCGAATCCCTTGGACTTGGGTAATCCTTCGATGAAATCCATGGATAGGTCTTCTCCGATTCTATTCGGAATAGGCAGTGGTTGAAATACACGGGGGACACCGAGTTAGATTTGTTTCTTCGGCAAACCAAACACTTTTCCACATATTGCTTCACATCATTCTTCATATTCCTCCAATACAGCTCTTCTGTGATTCGTTCATAGGTCCTTAAAAAACTAGAGTGACCACCCATAACCGAGTTGTGAAAGGTTTGAAGGAGAGTAGGAATCAGGGAGGACTTACCGGATAACATCACTTTGTCTTTGTAAAGTAATTTGCCTTGCTCCACTGAGAACTTCGGATGAGAAAGGGGATCCTGTTCCAGGTCTTGCCGAATTTTGATAAACTCTGTATCTTTGTCAACTTCCCTTTGAACTAAATCCAGGTCAATGATTGATGGTATCGAGATGCTAGCTAATTCGACTTCATGTGGCACCCTTGACAGCGTGTCTGCAACCTTATTTAACAATCCAGGATTGTACTTTATTTCGAAATCGTAGCCAAGTAACTTTGTCAACCACTTTTGATATTTCGACTGTATCTCTCTCTGCTCTAGAAGATGTTTTAAAGCCCTTTGATCAGTTATCACTGTGAATTTCAGTCCCAACAAGTAATGCCTCCATTTTTGGACCGCTAGCACAATCACCATAAGTTCATGTTCATAAATTGATTTCTCTTTGGATCACTTCGAAAGAGCCTGATTGAAATAAGCTATAGGCCTCTGTTTTTGAGTAAGAACCGCCCCAACACCAGTACTAGAAGCATCAATTTCACTGATAAACGGTAAAGAGAAGTCTAGTAAGGCCAATACTAGTAACGTTACCATTGCCAACTTTAAGGACTCAAATGCCCCGGTAGCTTTGTCATTTCAGTGATATGCATCTTTCTTAAGGAGTTGGGTCAAAGGTGCAGCCAACTGTCCATACCTCATGACAAAACGCCGATACTACCCAGTGAGCCCCAAAAATCCACGTAGCTCCTTGATGTTCAGGTCAATTAACCATAGCATTAATCTTCTCGGGATCCACCTCCACCCCTTGCTCTGATACCCAACGTCCCAGGTAAGCTACCTTATTCTTCACAAATGAGCATTTTTTTTTGGTTAACATATAGAGCATTTTCACGTAGAACATTGAATACCATTTCTAGATGTGTCAGATGCGTCTTCATATCAAGACTAATATATCGGAAAAAAAACCTAGTAAATATCGCCTAAAAATGGTATGAATATTTGGTTCATTAACGATTGAAATGTTGCTGGCCCGTTCATTAGTCCAAAGGGCATGACTAAGAACTTGTAATGACCCTCGTGGGTTCGGAGAGTAGACTTTGCCACGTCCTCTTCCTTCATTCGGATTTAGTGATACCCAGATTTCAAATCTAGCTCTGAGAAAACTATAGATCCAAGTAGTTCCATCCAATAGTTCTTCAATGACTAGAATTGGAAATTTGTCGGGCACTATTACCTGATTCAACGCCCTATAATCAACACAGAACCTCCAACCTCCGTCTTTTTTCTTGACCAACAACACAGGACTAGAGAATGGGCTAGTACTTGGACGTATAATCCCAATAGTTAGCATTTCAGATATCAGTTTTTCAATTTCAATCTTCTGGACGTGAGCATACTTGTAGGGGCGCACATTGACCGGGCCTTACCCTTCTTTCATAGTGATTTGGTGATCTCTAGCCCTCTTTGGTGGTAACCCCTCTGGCAGATTAAACACATCATCATAATCTTTCAGAAGAGAAATTACCTCTCCCGAAACCTCTTCCTTTGTCCTTGTACCAATAGACTGATTGTGCTTCGATTCGTCTTCTACCTTTAACTCAAGAATCTCTGATCTTCTTCAGCCCATGTCTTTACCATCATCTTCAAAGTAATTTCAGCTCTCGTAAGTGAGGTATCTCCTTGAATCGTCACTTTCCGGTTTCTAGATTCAAAAGTCATCGTTAGGACAACCCAATCTACCCGCATTCTACCCACATTGTTCGAAGCCATTTCATCCCTAATACCAGATCCACTGCTCCCTATTCCAGTGGTAGAAAATCTTCCGTGATTGTAACTTCTGGCAGAGTGATTACAACCCCCTTGCACACTCCTTTGCCCCTAGTCATAGATCCATTTCCCATCACTATTCCGTAGTTGGATGTCGAGATCAGGGGGATTTTTAGCTCATCTACGATCTTCTTGAGATGAAATCGTAGCCCCACAATCAATCAGAATAACGACTTCCCTTTCCCCAATCAAGCCTTTAACCTTCATCGTTCCCTATGCGGAGAAACCAATCACATATTTCAGATCCAACTCGACCAGATCTGCAACTTTTGGGCACTATTCTTCTTCTTCTTCGGCACCGCCGCCTTGAACTTGCTTAATTTATTCGAAATTGTTCACAAGTAAAACCCTTAACTCTCTCACTTTCTTGGTTTTACAAAGTGGTTTGGGCTGTACTTTTCATCACAACGAAAGCACAAGCCCTTTTCTCCTTTCGCTTGGAATTCAACATTGGTTAACTTTTGAGCCATGGGTTCTTTCCTATCCATTTTCCTTTTTCAGGCAGCGTAATGGCCCGTGTATTGGATGAGTGGCTGAACTTAACTATGGGCTTACTTGTCTGAGTCGAATTTGCTTTTCTGGGCTCGTTATTGTTGCCTGATACACGTCTAGTAGGGACGTTTGCCGTATGGCTTCATCTCTATCTTCTATCAATTGGGGTTGGATCATTATTTCCTCGAGTCCAATTGGTCGCTAATCACCGCCGCCTTGACCGCCGACTTCAACCCATTCAGAAAAGTATTTTCCAGAATCTTCTCTGGCATCTCAAGCAATGGAGCTAAATACACCTCAAATTCCTTGATGTAGTTGGCTAGGGAACCCTCATGTTTAATTGCTAAAAACCTAGTGTAGAGGCTTCCCTCTTGAGGTGGACGAAATCTCTTGAACATCCGAGCCTTTAGATCATCCCAGATTTAATTTTCTTGCGATTGTGAGACCAATGATACCAATCTACCACATACTCATCGGAGCTGATGATAGCCGCAGTGATCTTCTCCCATTCGGTAAGCTGATGAATCTTGAAATACCTTTTAGTTCTGAAGAACCATGAATTTGGATTGACACCCGTGAAGACAGACATTTCCAACTGCTTGAACTTGCTGCGGTCTCCCCTCGTTTGAATCAGCGCTCCTTTGCAACCTACCCACCCTGATTTTTCCACATTTTCGGTGACCTCTTCTATTTCTTCCCCTTTTTGACTCAACTCCTCTGTCATAGTCGACGTTGGTTTTCCCTTGCTCACCAATACATCGACAAAAGCATCATGGTCAGTCTCTCTATGCTTTTTTCAATTCTTTGCAAGGATTACTTCATCTCCGTGAGTTCCTTATCGTGCCCATCCAGTCTCTCTTCTATTTGTTTTTGAGCCATTTTTCGTGTTCTCCCCAGGTTTACGTGCCATGATACCAATTTGTTAGGTATCTTCCTCTAAAACCTATAAAACAAGCAGCAAAAACACAAGGTTCTGAACGATAATGCAACACTGTTATATTGATATATCGACAATATACAGTGAAATAACACACCAAACAGAGTTCCAAATGATCAACTACCAGCATAAAACAAAGATAAAAACACAAGAACCACCCAGCTATTAGAGTGAGTTGGGAAACTCTCCAAAGAGCCAAACGCTCGCCTAAAAGTTGCCTGCCCTCTCAAAACACCCCAAACCCTACTAAAACCCGACACTCCAGCCTCCCCCAACAAACCGTACAAGCACGATCCCGTCCTAACGGTCGCTGCCAGTATTCTGTGCATTTTCACTCTGCACATTCTCCTTTTTACCCCTGCTGCTATAAGTATGAATGATAGGAGGCCTTTTTGAAGGAGGCGTAGGATCTGGACCACTTGCTTTAGGGTTGTGAGTTTGCCTCGACAGTGTGGAGATGTTTCTTCCAGGAGTTTGGCTTTTGTCTCGTCAGAGCTTAGGCTTTCAGGATGGCTTTCGAGGAGCTTCTTCTTTATCTGCGCTTCTGGGACAGATGGGGCTTTTTGTGGCAGGTTGGGGTTTGTGCGATTGTATGGGTCTTGGGGGGGGGGGAGAGAAATAATAGAATCTTCAAAGGATGTGAGAGTTCTTGGAGCAGTGTTTGGACCCTTGTTAGATTCTATGTTTCTCTTCGGACCTTGGTGTCAAATCCCTTTTGTAATTACACTTTAGGCATTATTTTACTTGATTGGAGCCCCTTTTTATAGTGTGGCTCCCCTTTCTTTTTTGTGGACTTTTCTTTTGTATGCTCGTGTATTCTTTCATTTTTTCTCAATGAAAGCTCGGTTTATTATAAAAAAAGGGGAGAGGGCTGACTATTTGAATGCTTATTGGATGAGTTAATAACTTCAATAGACAAATTAGTTTCTATTTGACCAATTGAAAACCATCAAAATATTGGAAACCCTTAGAGGACGTAATAATGACAGTTTCTTGAATTACAAGGAAGAGTAAATACTCTTGATAGGTTTATGAGGAAGATGCCTCTGTTTGTTGGGTCATTTTGTTCATCATTTTTCGAAGGACAGAGGAAGACCTCAGCCATTTCCTATGGAGCTATGATTTTGTCCGTTCTGTCTGGGAATTTTTCTTTGATGCGTTTGGTTTGCAATTTGTTAGTCATAAAGATCATAGGGAGATGATTGAGGAGTTCCTTCTCCATCCGTCATTTTGTGAGAAAGGGAGGTTTTTGTGGCAAGCTAGGTGTGTGCTTTATTGTGGGGGTTTGTGAGGGGAGAGAACAATAGTGTTTAAGGGTGTGAAAGGGGTCGTTGTGACATGTGGTCCTTCTCCTTGACTAGGATCCATGTTACTCTTTTGTGGGCTTGTTTTTTGGATGTCCTTGTGTTCTTTCATTTTTTCCCAACGAAAGCTGGTTTCTTATAAAAAAAATAATGACAGTTTCGAATAGAAGATCCCAATAACTGAGGATGCACTAGCCTCTCGATAAGTATGGAAGACTCATCCTTAATTGATATTGCTGTGGAGGATGAAGATCAAGATAACTAGAATTTGGTTGGAACAAACACAGACTCAACGATTTACCTTCCAATCTTGTTCCCTTGGTTAACTGAACATGGTATGTGTATAATGCCAATGCCAGGCAGACAAAAGACATCTAACGCCACTAAGAAGAAGATCAAATGGGCTAAGGAGCTTCAAAACCTTCATTCTTTGGTTAATTACAATAAAACCTCTACAGGTTATCTTATGGGAAGGTCGACTGTATCCTCATGATTATTATCTCCTGGAATGTGCGTGGCATGGGCTCATGGAAAAAGAGAGCCCTTATTAAAGATTTTCTCTCTTCACAGAACCCCACTCTGGTCATTATTCAAGAAACCAAGATGGCCGGTATTGACCGAAAGATCATTAAATCTGTTTGGAGCTCGAGGAACATAGCCTGGGCTTCCATTGATGCCGTCGATGCCTCTGGAGGGATTTTGATCCTTTGGAATGAATCCTCTTTTGCCGTTAAGGAGATTGTTGAAGGTATTTTCTCTCTCTCCATACATCTTTCCCTAGCTGATGATTTCTCCTTTTGGATCACAGGAGTTTATGGCCCCAATTCCTCCAAAGAGAGGCGTATATTCTGGAAGGAATTAACAGATCTCCAGGCTCTTTGTCCCCCTAATTGGATTTTGGGTGGCGACTTTAATGTCATCCGATGGACATGGGAAAAATCCTCTTATACAGTGCCAACCCGAGCCATGAAGAAATTCAACCGTTTCATAGTCAACAAGGGCCTTATAGACATTCCCCTCGCCAATGGAAAGTATACTTGGTCCAGTTATCGACCCAACCCCACAATGACCCTCATTGATAGATTCCTCATCACTGATAATATTGCAACCAAGTTTCAAGCAGCCTTGGTCCGAAGATTGCCTAGAATCACCTCTGACCATTTCCCTATTAGCCTTTCGTTGGGGAAAGAGAAATGGGGGCCTCCCCCTTACAGATTCATTAATGCGTGGCTCAATCATCATTCCTTCCTCCGAACGGTTGATCAATGGTGGAAGAGCGTTCCATCTCTATGGTGGCCGAGTCACGGCTTTATCCAGAAATTAAAAGGCCTTAAAAAGGAATTGAAGCAATGGAACCAATCTACTTTTGGACAACAAAAAGAAAAAAAAGTCCTGTTTGAGTCAAGAGTTATCATGCTTAGATCTCAAAGAGGAACAAGGCAATCTAACTGAGCAAGAATCCTATAGAAGAACTGAGATTAAAGCTGATTTGCTCTCGATATCTGCCAATGAGGAGATGCTGTGGCGACAATCTTGCAAAGTTAAGTGGCTCAAGGAGGGGGATGTAAACTCGGCCTTTTTTCCACCGAATTATGGCAGCCCACAGAAGAAAGAGCACAATAGTGGAGATTGTATCAGATTTGGGTAACAGCCTCACAAATGATGGTGATATTGAAAGGGAATTCATTGCTTTTTATGAGAAGCTTTACACAAAAAAGGACAGCATTGCCCCTTTACCACAGATTGATGAATGGAGTCCCATAACGGCTGGACAAAGAGATATGCTTGAAGTTCCCTTCACAGAACAGGAAATTCTCAAGGCAGTGAATGATTTAGGCACAAACAAGACCCCGGGGCCTGATGGTTTTACAACGGAATTCTTCAAAAAATCTTGGAACATTCTCAAGGATGATATAAAGGGCATGTTTACTGATTTTTTTCAGAATGGGATCATTAATGCGAGTTTAAATGAGACTTATATCTGTCTCATTCCCAAGATTATAGGGGCCAAGAAAGTGGGAGACTTTAGGCCTATAAGCCTAACAACTTGTCTTTACAAGGTTATTGCTCGAGTCCTCTCAGACAGGTTAAAGAAAATATTACCGGATACAATCATGGAATTCCAATTAGCCTTTGTTAGTAATCGACAAATCATCGATGCCTCCCTCATTGCCAATGAACTAATTGACGAGTGGAAGAGGAAGAAACGTATGGGAGTGGTGATCAAGCTAGACATTGCGAAAGCATTTGACACAGTTGATTGGGATTTCCTTGATGAAATTTTAAGGGCTAAAGGGTTTGGTCAGCTATGGAGGAAATGGATCAGAGCATGTATATCATCGGCCAACTTCTTGATTATTATCAATGGTAAACCGAGAGGAAAGATCATAGCTACGAGGGGCCTTAGACAAGGTGACCCTCTATCCCCGTTTTTATTCATATTAGTGGCTGATTGTCTTAGTCGAATGCTACAAAAGGCTGAACAGGACGCCTCCATCGAAGGCTTTTGGGTTGGTGAAGGCCCACAAGCCATTAAAATCACTCATCTTCAGTTTGCGGACGACACCATCCTATTTTCATCTCCTAAGACAACGTGCATCACCAACCTGTTTAATGTTATTAGACTCTTTGAAGCTGCATCTGGGCTGAGTATTAATTGCAACAAGTCTGAATATTTGGGCCTCGGGATGGAATCTCAGCAAGCTGCTCTCTTAGCATCTATATATGGATGTAAAGATGGTTCTTGGCCAACCACATATTTGGGTCTTCCCCTAAATGGTAACCCGAGAAGGTATAACTTTTGGACCCTTGTGATTGAAAAGGTCTAAAAAAGATTGCATAATTGGGGCTCTACCAACATCTCCAAAGGAGGAAGGCACACCCTTATCCAAGCAACCCTCTCAAACCTTCCTATATACTACCTCTCTTTATTCCAAGCCCCTAAAAAGGTCACTACAGCCATAGAGAAACTATATCGATCGTTTCTTTGGAGAGGAGGCAGTGAGAAAAAAGGTTGTCACCTCTTAAAGTGGTCTCATCTTCAATTACCTAAGGAAGAAGGCGGATTGGGCACTATGATATTCATAAGAAAAATGTATCCCTTTTAGCTAAATGGGCTTGGAGATTCTATCATGAACCAAATGCTCTATGGAGGAAAATCATTGGCTCTAAATTTGGCACAGCTAGTAACCCTCTCAAAATGGGTGAAAAGTCTTTGCATTCTTCCAGAGGCCCATGGCGTGCTATCCACAAATCAAAATACCTTATATATGACCACATTGACATTCGAGTTGGGAAAGGTGACAAAACGCTTTTTTGGGAGGACATTTGGCTGGGGTCTTCTCCTTTACAGTCCAAGTACCCCTCTTTATTCAGTCTCTCGCTCAAAAAGGATGCTCTTATAGTTGATTTATGGGAACCAACCAATGGGGCATGGAACCTCCATTTAAGAAGACACCTCCAAGATTCGGAAATTCTGGAATGGGCTTTATTATCTCACCAACTGTCCTCGTTCTCCTTCAACAATATCGAAGATACATGGGTTTGGAAGTTGGACCAAAATGGCCATTTTTCCACTGGATCCCTCACCCGAAAATTGGCTTCACCAGCTCACCAACCCAGTAATGATCTTTATGGCTAGCTTTGGAAGGGTCTTATGCCGAAGAAAGTTAAGTTCTTCATGTGGGAGCTCAGCCACAGGTGTATTAATACTGCAGATGTCATACAGAGGCGATTTCCCAACTCCTCATTATCTCCTCGCTATTGCTGCTTGTGTAACAAGGCTGCCGAATCACAGATTCATATTTTCAGTCGTTGTGAATATGCTGCAGCTCTCTGGGATCACATACAAAGCGCTTTTGGTTGGCAATTTGCTCGTTCGGGTGATGTCCTTTCCCTTCTTCAATTCACTCTTCTTGGACATCCTTTTAAAAATGATACTAAGGTTCAATGGCGGAATTTTTTGTACGCATTCTTCGGGAACTTATGGCTTGAAAGAAATGCCAGAATCTTCAATAATCAGCAGCAAAATGTCTATGCCTTTATTGAATCTACTTCCTATCTTGCCATGTATTGGAGTAGTCATATCTCCCCATTTTGTAACTATCCCTTAGCTTCCCTTATATCTCAATGGAGATCTCTTTTGTAATTAACAGATAGGCCTATTTTGTATCTATTTCATACATCAATGAAATGGTTTTGTTTCCTATCAAAAAAAAAAAAAAAGTTTCGAATTTGCTTATAAGTCTGCGAAGCAACCATTCTTGTTGAAGCTCAAGAGACTCAAGCAAGTCGGTTTGATAAAATCAAGATTGAGGATGTTATCCATGGGAGTAGTAGGACAAGTTAAGTCTTCTTTTTTCCTTGTGTAACAAGAAGGATAGGCTTCAATAAGGATTTTTTCAATTCCATAACACTTTTGGGAAGAGGAGAGCCATTAATCTCCAAGAAATCTCCCAAAATGTCATTAATAGGCTCCTTGTCTTCCCCCAAAAGGTGGCTTTGTTGGGTATGGTATTATGATTAGGTTATGGACCTTCAGTTGTAGTGATTTAGAATACAATCTTTTCTAATTTTTGCGTCTTCTTTTCTGGTGCCAATTGGAGGTAGTTTGACTAATAAGGTATTATGCAATGTATTTCAGTGAGGAAATATCAAGTGTGCTATTGTTTATGTGCTTTTGAAATTTGAGGAAATCAAAATAGTAGTAAGTTTAAGTAATGCCAAATTACTGTGTTTAAAATTTCTCTTTGCTTATGTTTTTATGGGGGGTCAGGGGTGGCTAGAGTTTAGAATGACTATTTATTCCTTCATTCCTAGTCTTCATTTGCAGATGTTCATGTTTAGATGTTCATGCATTCATTGAGTGTCTGGATGAGATAATGGTTATTACAACTTCAAATAAGATTAAGGCGGAATTACATCTCATATATTTATTCTTTTCTTTTCTTTTCTTTTTATTCTCCCAAAGTAGAGGAATCAGAAATCGAAAGCCAGAAGATGCAGATTAAGGTAAAATGTAACTGCGGCGAAACCAAATGCTTAGAATGGGCCGTTGTTGAGTTGCAAGGCGTAGTTGAAGCTCAACCCTCCTTCCAAGATCGCCTTCAAAACCTCGAAATCGGCATTCTATGTCGGTCCTCCGCTCAGGTGCTTTCTCTTGCTTTCTCATTTATCGATCATTTAACAGTAGTTTCAATTTCTTCTTTTGCATCTCATTCTTAGCCCCCGTTGTAGTCCTAGAATTGAATTCCTCGAGTATGGTATTGTTTAGCATAGTTAGGTTCATAAGAGGAATTAGTTACTAGATCAATCGTATTGAAATGGATTTCTCGCCTTAGTTTTATTGTATTGGTTGTCGGTGTAACCTAATTGATGATGAATTTGCAAAATCGGTGTCCAAGAGTGATTTCCGTTCCGTAAAGTCGTGTTTCTTCCCCTCATTGCTAGGGTGATTTGTAGCATTAAGGGTTCGTTTGGAATACCTTTTAGTTTAAATGTTTTTCAAAAATGCATTTTATTTTAAACATTTTGTATAAAAGTTGTTAAGAATTTAAACACTCTTATGTTTGGTTACATATCCCCATAAGTGTTTAGTTAGACCTCCTATAATTCGGGTATACAAGAGGAAGGGCAGGATGGGAAACAAGGCTAGCATACCGTTAGAGGAGGGAGCAGGGGGGACCACAAGGGATCGTGGGAGTGAGCACATTATGTACTGAGAGCAGGGGAATGTTTGGGGTGTGGATCATTTTGGCTTAGACTGAGTGAGGTCTAGGAAGGAGAATTCCAGCTTCTCGAATCGCTGGGGGTTACTTGTTCTTGTTGTTCTTGTTCTTCTTCTTTAATATCAATATATCGGCTAATAACCCCTCTATCTATTGAAGAACTCTCAATAGGATAGAGTTGGGTCATATTCTCCTCCATTTCTGTGTGTGTTTGGCTATTTTCTCTTATCTTAACAGGTTATATTGTTTGGATACCTAACGAATTGGTATCAGAGCACGTGACATCCTGGGGAGAACGAGGATTATGGCGCAAAAACAAGTTGAGGAGAGGTTAGAGGGCCAAGAAAGAGAGATGAGTGCGGTGAAAGAGTCGCTGCTTCTGTTTGGTAAACAACTCGAGCTGATAGCAGTAGAAATGAAAGAGAACCAGAGATCTAGACTAGCTTTAATGGCTGGACAGAGTGCGAGTAGGGGACAGTCATCATCAGATGTTACCGAGTCGTTGAACAAACAAGGGAAAGACAAAGAAAAAGAGTCGAATGAGTTGGTCGTCTTGACCGAATTGACAGAGGTCAACAGAGTGCAAAAGGAGCTACAAGGAGGAGATAGATGTAAGTTTAAGAAACTTGATATGCCCGTGTTCACAGGCGAGAACCCCGACTCTTGGTTGTTTCGAGCTGAGCGTTATTTTGACATACACCAGTTAACGGAAGCGGAGAAGATAACCGCTGCAATCATCAGCTTCGACCATGACGTTGTGGATTGGTATAGGTGGGAGTTGAGTCAAGAAAAAATACAGACATGGGAACAGTTAAAGGCCAGGGTATTCGAACGTTATCGTCCTTCTCAGAAAGGCAGTCTCTGTGCAAGGTTTTTGGCCGTGAAACAAGGAACCGTCGCCGATTTCAGGAAAAGGTTCGAGATATACGCCGCGCCGATGCCGGACTTGCCGCAGTAGGTACTCGAGAGTGCTTTCTTAAACGGGTTGGACCCGACAATACGAGCAGAGGTGGTCAGTCGTCGACCCGTTGGGTTACGTGAAATTATGAAAGAAGCCCAGTTGGTCGAAGATCGTGATTTGGTAATCAAATTGGCCATCGAATCGTTGGGCCTGGGAACACCGAAGGCAGCCCAATATGGGGGAACCAAAATATCAGGTACGAGTAACTCCAAATCTCGATATCAGGATTCCCTGCACGTTCGTACGGTTACTATTCCAAAAGGAGCTGTGCCTCGCAAGGACATCCCTACGCGCAGGTTAACAGATGCCGAATACAAGGAGAAGCGGGAAAGAGGACTTTGTTTCAAATGTGATGAGAAATTTTCAGCGAACCATAGATGTAAAACCAGGGATATCAGAGAGCTGCGAGTTTTATTAGTCAGTGGCGAGGAAGAGTTTGAAATCGAACCATTGACTCAGGAAGAAGAGGAAGCAGAGGAAGCTGAGCTTCACGTCTTCGAGGTCAGTGATATTGACACTGTGGCACTTGATCTTAAATCGGTTGTGGGATTCTCTACTCCAGACACCATGAAGGTTCGAGGATTGATTGAGGGAAAGGAAGTGGTGGTTCTAATAGACTGTGGAGCCACCCATAATTTTATTTCCCAACAGTTGGTCGACGAGTTCAACTTTCCTTTGGTAACCACAGCTAACTACGGAATCGTGATGGGAACTGGAGTGGCTATTCAAGGTAAGGGAGTTTGTAAGGATATCGTGGTATCTCTTCCCGAAGTATCAATCAAGGAAGATTTCCTCCCACTCGAACTAAGAGGAGTGGATATCATCTTGGGGATGCAGTGGCTTCGCACCATGGGTGGTATGACAGTGAACTGGACGGAATTGACCATGTCCTTTGAGGTTAATGGTACCAAGGTGACAATCCAAGGCGACCCTGCCCTTACCAAGGCCGAGATAACAATGAAAGCAATGATGAGGTCGTGGTCAGAGTCTGATGAAGGTTATTTGGTTGAACTAAGAGGGCTGACTGTTGACGAAATCTCTGAAGATTCGAATGAAGATGACTTGAAGGACCCCGAGTTACCAAGATCAATCCACTCGCTCCTTGAAGAATTCCAAGGTGTGTTCCATTTACCCAATAAGTTACCACCTAAAAGAGGCATAGATCACAGAATAGTGCTTCAGGAAGGCCACGGTCCCATTAATGTGAGACCCTATAAGTACGCTCATGCTCAGAAGAATGAGATTGAGAATATGGTAAGTGAAATGCTGTTATCCAGAATCATCAGACCCAGCTTCAGCCCTTTCTCAAGCTCTGTTTTGCTCGTCAAAAAAAAGGATGGGGGCTGGCGATTCTGTGTGGACTACCAGGCCTTAAACCAAGCCACCATTCCTGATAAGTTCCCCATACCCGTAATTGAAGAGTTGCTTGATGAGTTGAACGACTCGACAATCTACTCCAAGCTGGACTTGAAATCTGGTTACCACCAAATCAGAATGAAGGCTTTTCGCACCCACGAAGGCCACTACGAGTTCCTAGTCATGCCTTTTGGTTTGACAAACGCCCCGGCCACATTCCAATCCCTGACGAACTAGGTATTCCGATCGTTCCTAAGGAGGTTCATTCTAGTTTTTCTTGATGATATATTGGTGTATAGCCTAGATCTGGACACACATAGGAAGCACCTGGCCATTGTGTTTGAAACTCTAAAGAACAACTCCCTGTTTGCCAATAGCAAGAAATGTGTTTTCGCGAAGAACCGAATTGAGTACCTTGGCCACTGGGTGTCAGCTCAGGGTGTGGAGGCCGATCAAAAGAAAATCAGAGCAATGTTACAGTGGCCGGTTCCCACATCAGTCAAGGAGTTGCGGGGGTTCCTAGGTCTCACAGGGTATTATCGCCGCTTTGTGAAGAACTACGGTACCTTGGCAGCTCCCTTGACCAACTTACTCAAGAAAGACTCATTCTCATGGACAGAGCAAGCAACGCTGGCCTTTGAAGCTCTACGAGTAGCCATGGTGACATTGCCAGTCCTAGCTCTCCCAGACTTCTCCTTACCCTTCACCATCGAGACTGATGCATCTGGATATGGGTTGGGGGCAGTCCTATCTCAGAAGGGGCGTCCAATTGCTTTCTTCAGCCAAGCTTTGGGACAGAGGGCACAAGCAAGATCAGTATACGAGCGAGAATTGATGGCCATAGTCTTCTCGGTGCAAAAATGGCGCCACTACCTTCTTGGGCAGAGATTCACCGTGTTGACCGACCAACGAGCCTTGAAACACCTTTTGGAGCAGCGAGAAGTGCAGCCCGAATATCAAAAATGGCTCACCAAGCTTTTGGGCTATGATTTTGAGATCAAATATCATCCCGGACTCCTCAACAAAGCTGCTGATGCCTTATCGAGAATCATTCCAGAATGTGAGCTTCGAGCCATATCGGTCCCTTCTCTGATTAACATTGGAAAGATTAAGGCTGAGGTTGACCAAGACAGTGAGTTAGAGAACATTCTGCAAGATATTCGAGTAGACCCCTTGAAACACCCGAAGTTTACCTTAGTTCATGAGATGCTTCACTACAAAGGGAGACTTGTATTGTCTAGCAAATCTGAATTGATCCCTACACTCTTACAAGTCTTCCACGATTCAGTTCTAGGGGGGCATTCAGGCTTTCTTCGAACCTACAAGAGATTGACAGGAGAACTTTTTTGGAAAGGAATGAAAAATGATGTCAAAAAGTATGTAGAGAGATGTCAAGTCTGCCAAGCGAACAAAACAGAGGCAGTGGCACCAGCAGGCCTCCTCCAGCCCTTACCTCATCCGGACCGAATATGGGAAGATTTATCCATGGACTTCATTGAGGGTCTCCCTATCTCACACGGAATGGACACCATCATGGTCGTGGTCGATCGGTTAAGTAAGTATGCCCATTTTATCTTACTTAAGCATCCTTTTTCAGCTATGGTAGTGGCTGCTATGTTTGTCAAAGAGGTGGTGCGACTCCATGGCTTCCCTCGTTCGATTGTGTTGGACCGTGATAGGATTTTTGTTAGCCATTTTTGGAATGAAATGTTCAGAATCCAAGGAACGGAATTGAAAAGAAGCACGACCTTCCATCCTCAGACCGATGGTCAAACCGAGAGGGTCAACCGCTGCCTAGAGATGTACCTCCGGTGTTTTTGCAATGAACAACCTAAGAAGTGGTCGTTGTGGATGTCGTGGGCGGAATTTTGGTACAACACGACCTATCACACATCCATCAACACCATTCCATTCCATGTGGTTTACGGCCGAGCCCCCCTCCAGTGATCTCATATGGGGATAACAAGACCACCAATGATTCAGTGGAATAGCAGCTCCTCGAGAGAGACAGACAGCTTTTGAGGTTGAAGGAACAACTGTCGCTTGCCCAAGATCGAATGAACAAGCAAGCTGATAAGAAGCACAGGGATGTGGAACTACAGGTGGGGGATTTGGCCTACTTGAAGATCAGACCATACCGACAGAAATCGATCGCTCGCAAGAGATGTGAAAAATTATCCCCCAGATACTCTGGCCCTTATAAGGTTTTGAAACGAATTGGCATGGTAGCCTATCAGCTGGAACTACCGTCTTCAGCAGCTATTCATGATGTCTTCCACATTTCGCAGCTCAAGAAGGCTGTTGGTCACCCGTTAGTTGTTCATGATGTCATCCCCCCGTTATCTGAAGAATTTGAGTGGCTGATCGAACCAATCGCCAGGTTAGGGGTCCGCTGGAATGAGGATACTGACAGTGAAGAATGGCTAATACAGTGGAAAGACCAAGAGATCTTTAATGCTACATGGGAGAAAGCCTCAGATATCAAGCTGCAGTACCCGAATTTCCACCTTGAGGACAAGGTGAATCTTGAACAAGGGGGTATTGTTAGACCTCCTATAATTCGGGTATACAAGAGGAAGGGCAGAATGGGAAACAAGGCTAGCATACCGTTAGAGGAGGGAGCAGGGGGGACCACAAGGGATCGTGGGAGTGAGCACCTTATGTACTGAGAGCAGGGGAATGTTTGGGGTGTGGATCATTTTGGCTTAGACTGAGTGAGGTCTAGGAAGGAGAATTCCAGCTTCTCGAATCGCTGGGGTTACTTGTTCTTGTTGTTCTTGTTCTTCTTTAATATCAATATATCGGCTAATAACCCCTCTATCTATTGAAGAACTCTCAATAGGATAGAGTTGGGTCATATTCTCCTCCATTTCGGTGTGTGTTTGGCTATTTTCTCTTATCTTAACAGGTTATATTGTTTGGATACCTAACATGTTTTTATACACAAGTTATTATATACTTAAAATTTCTTTTTAAAAAATTTGCTTTCAAGTGTTTCCCTCAAAACGGTTTATTTCTCAATCTCATTTTTTAATAAGTAATTTTTAGTGTCAAAGCGAGCATAGCTCAACGGTAATTGACATGTACCATCGACCAAGAGGTCAGAGGTTCGAATCCCCCCACCCCAAATGTTATTGTACTAAAAAAAAAATGAGATTGTAGGAAGTATATACTTTTACACCCCAAATGTTCATGGCACTTTGTTTTTTGGTTTGTAGGAAGTTTATACTTTTACAGTAGGGTATCATGAACTGACAGGAAACAAAGTGCCATTGAAGAAGCCGCTGTTGGTGTTGAAGAAAAAGAGGTGCGTGGATGAGGATCAGAGTGGAGATACCAATTCCGCTACTGCAGAGTTGGAAGTCATTGGGATAATCAGGCAGCGGATTTTGTTTAAGAGCAGACCAAAGGCCCTCATATCCAGTAAGTCCGTAAAATTTGGCTATCATTTGAAAATGTTACTTCAAAAGTAAGCTTATACAATACAGAATTTATTGGATAAAAAAATTCAGTTTAGAAAATCGATAATATTAAACCAAATGGTAAAATATCTATTCTGTACCATATAAATCTGGCAAACCAATGGAAGTCTCGTTGTGTTTTATTTCTAGTTGAGAACATAGATAACAGGGAACAATCTGAAAGTCCATAGATTTAGATTTAGACTCGTGTTTGGGGCCCCGAAACCCAAGTAAAATCACTTGCCAAAGGTTTCTCGCCAGTTTTTCCTGCTAAAGGACCCTACAAATAGAAAGATAAAGAGGGAGGGAGTTTTAGGCATTAAAACCTTGATTGTTAAGCTTGGATTTTTGGTAATGCTTCAGTAGCCTCATGGTTTATCTCTTTTACAAATGTTCTTGTTGTTTCACTTTCTAAACTCATTGAATTGAGTACATGCAGTTAAAATAACCTGGCCATCTTGATAATCTCGGAGCTGACCTTGAATGTATAAAGTCTTCTGGGGATTAGTGAGGTATAGGAACCCGATAATAAGAAAATATGGCGGAAATTATATTCATGATTTAAAGAGAAATTATGCTGAGTAATAACTTTTCGAGAGGGCTCTCTCTCCATAGTTTCTCAACGAACCAATTCCCAACATTACGCCTTCTCTAATGCCTCTAACTCACTTTTATTTATGACCATCCGCTCTAGCAAACTCCCATGTATTTATAACATTTCGCTACTAATATACTCTAAACATGCATAATGCAAGGAATATGGTACACGTACATCTTAGTTAAAAAAAGAAAAGAAAAGCTGGCCATTGGTAACTTGATATACCACCTTACTTGAATAGGATATGTTCTATAATTATACGATTGTGTCGTTGAGTTGTAAGGTTAACTTGATATGTATGCTTTAGTTTTTGTGATAGAGATGTTTCTTTCGCTTCTTTTCTCTTCTTTGGTGCAATGCATAATCCATATTACAATACTTTTTCCTATCAGAACCACAGCCATTGGTGAAGGAGAGATCCCGCGCTTCAGGATCTGCAGTGACAGGCCAATCGACATGAACTTTTGTTTAAAGATGTGAAATTCATTCCTAGCTTGACTGGGTTGGGTTCAATTTGATAGGTGAAAAGAAAATGATTCATTCATTGCTTATCCTTATATGATTATTTCTCAACCAGAAAATGGAAGAGGAAAAAAGAAATCTTTGGCAATCTTAGCCCCCTTAGCCCCAATTATACTGTAACAAGAAAGTTACTTTCCAACTTTACTCAATATGTAAGATTCAACAACCTTGGTGGTAAGCACTTTGACGCTGCTTTCCAAATTTGTATTTTTAAATCTTATTTTGGTCTCAAAACGTTTTTTTTAGTTCAACAACAATTGGGGTGGGAGGTTCTGAACCTCTAACCTCTTGGTCGAGGGTACATGCCAATTACTGCTGAATCTTCATGCTCTTCTCATTTTGGTTCTAAGTATTGGAACATTTCATTTTAGTTACTAGACTTTGAATAAAAAACAATTTTAGTAATAGTTAATAATCATTATACAATTTCAGCCTCAAAGAAAAATTTTAAAAATAATAGTAATGAATGTTATCTTTCAAATGTTGTTCAAATTTGATTTGCATTGTCGATCTCGCTCAAGTCAACTCACCTTAAATGATGTTGGATTACCTGAGTTAATTCAGTTAGACTAATTTGTAAATTGTTCGATAGAATTTGTAAATTTTCAATGATCATTAATTTATTGCATGACATGCTATTGATATATATCTATATATATATATATATTTATTTATTTATTTTGTGTGGACGCAATAATGAGTCATTTAGTTGTTAGATAATGAGATTTAAAAAGAAAATAATATATCTCTTTAATGAAAGAAGAAAAGAAATTAATAAGAAAACAAAAGAAAAATAAAGGAGAGAAAAAAATAAAAAAAAAAGAATAAGGAAGTTTTAAAAGGAAAAAGAAATGATCGGAGAGAAAGAAAGAGGAGTTAGCATAGAAAGAAAGGGAGAGAGAGAAATATGGCCAGTGCACAAGTCTACCCAGAAACGGTGCAAGTGATTGGTTTAAGTTAACAATGAAATTTAAACTTCAGTAAAAATAAATAATGCTAAGTGTCAGCAATGTTACTTTCGGAAATGTGAGACTTTCTTTCTACTTAGGATATTTGCACACTTTGAATTTCCAAAGAGTTTAGCTCATATTGGAAAAGAAATAACAAAATATAAAGGTAAAAGCAAGGCTTGAGAAAATGAGGACTGAATTCACATTGAAATAAAAAAAAAAAAAAAATACAAGAAAGTTCTGAATAAATGAAAGGCTAAATTATAAAAAATGCCTCTGAACTATGGGGTTTGTTTAAAAAATGCCCCTGAACTTTAAAAAGTTTCAAAAATACCCATGAACTTTAAAAAATGTTTAAAAAATACCATTGTCATTAATTTTTGGATGAAAACCATTAAAAATTTCAGTTTCACTAATACTCTTTAACTTTCAAAAGATTTTAAAAAATAACCTTATTAGAAAATGCTCCTTTTTTTCCCCTTATCCCATTGTAAATTCTTCTTCCATGAAAATTAATGAGAAGCTTTACCTATTTTTCATGTATTCATACAGTATGAGCTTTTCTTCTCTTTCAACACATCATCCCAAGAGCTTGACTAGATTTTTGGCAATGGTATTTTCGACGGTTTTAACAGTTCCCATCCAAAAATTAACTGCAAGGATATTTTTGAAAAGTTTTTGTAAAGTTCAGGGGTATTTTTGAAACTTTTTAAAGTTCAGGGGTATTTTTTTTTTTTTTTTTTTTTTTTTTTTTTTTTTAATTTAGCCTAAATGAAATACAACATAATGGTAAACACATAGGAGCTAAATAATTACAAGAATGAAAGAAAGCATTAAAAACCTGACTCTTTTATCTCTATCTAAATACAAAACCAATAAAATTTAACACTTTCTTAACAAAAATGACTATTTTTACACTTTTTTACTAATATTTACAAAATCAAGGATTCAAACACATGCTAATCGTGTTTTTGCATAAATTCATTCAAAATAACATGAAATATAACATTAAACACTTGTTTTTTTTGATTAATAAGTTTGGTTTTTAAGACTTAATAACCCTAATAAATGAGTTAAATTTATATCCATGGACCTAAACTACTTTGCAGTAGTAGTGGTTGGGTTCAAACATAGAGAATCATACTGATTTTATTTCTAAGTTATTTTATGTTTCGGTAACCAGAAGGGGGATTTGATTAAAGCGGTAAAAGGCATGAAATTACAGGAAAATAAAATGCGAGAAAATAAAAAGCTGGTGGTTAATCTTACCTCGGAATCATGCAATCGTGTACTCTAGAGTAAGTTTGGTGATTTTAATCATTAATTAGCTAAAAATATGATTTACTAGCCTAAACTCGACGTACTCCTGGAAAAGCTAGAGAGTCATATATCTCTATTGTACTTTGCCTAACCAATGCATCGAAGCTAATTCTAGCCTAACATTGACTCCTCCTCGGATCAGACAATGTCTACGCCTCCTGAACATAAATGAACTTCTTCGTATACTCCTACGTCCGACTCGGCGGCGACACGTCCAAATGGTTCTTTCGAGCGAGCTGCTTGTACGCGCGCTTGATTTCCGCCAAGGATCTGTACTCGGAAATGCTGAGCAAGTCGTAGAAGGAGCCATTGGCGAGCAGCATCGGCGTGAATCGTGTGCGACAGATCTAGGCGAGCAGCATCGGGATGTAGAAGTGTGAATCGTGTGCAGTGGATTTGGGCGAGTGATAACTCTCCAAAAGGGAGTTATTTAGGCCTTAGTTCTATAGTGTTTTGTGTGTCATTTGTGCTAAATAGTGTTGTTTTTAGATGAATATTATATGTTTTAACCAATTTGGAAGAATGGATGCCTTGGAAGTTATTTTGTGCAGAATATATTGCTGAGCAACTTGAGCGAGTAAAATCTGTGATCCAACAAAGCAGGGAGCAAAACTGCCACGTCACAGCTCGTAATCCATTTTAATGAACTGAAGTTAGTTAAGTTATTTTCGGATCTAAGAAGCTTTGAGAGCCTGCCACGTGTACAAATTGACCTAATTAAGGCTTGCCATCACTCTATAAAAGGGAAGAGCCATCTCAAGTAAAAAACATTCCATCCTTGGAGAAGAAAAGTCCTATTCCATTCGTGGAGGCTTACTTCCCATCTTTGGGAGCCGAATAGAGGAGGAAAGATTGGAGACATCAAGAAGACCACCAATTACGGATTTGACCAAGGGAATTAATCTTTTCTTGTAATTTCTTGTAATTATGGATGCACATACTCAGATTGTAGCATGTGTTATCATGAGCTTTATGAACTAAATTTGTTTAGGTGTTGGTTAGGAATCATGTGATTGTCGTGCTTATTTCTCTATGCAATATATGTTGATTTGAGCATCTTGATTATTTATTGTGCATATCTTTTTTTTGTGCCCGCCTGGCCAGCCGGTATGAATACCACTTCTTAGTTTCAGGGATGATTTGAGAAGTGTGTGACATTTAGTCACACTAGATCATTGTGTATTGGTGAACGCCAGTGACTGAGTTAGGGATAACCAGTTGCCTAGTGCTTGATCGGTAGAGCGTCATTGGAGTTGAAACACATTCCAAAAAATCCAGAGTTCCGAGAGGATCCTGCTAATAAGACTGCGAGAGAATTGCCTAATCAATAATATTGCTAGAGCATCTTTTAAAACAATTACTAAATCCTGACCAACGCATGTTTCCAATCTGTCTGCTTTATTTGTTTACTTTCTGTTCTGTCATTTCTTTTGCTTCAACATTGTTCCAAAAATCAATCATTTTAACCACTCTTGAAACCATTAAAGAGATATACAAAATAGATAAAGTGAGAGCTATTCAGCCCCGTGGATACGATAAATTACTTATCACTTGCTGCGGATTATGTTTGCTTGCACAGTGTTCTAGAGTTTATTTTTACTATATTTTTTACCCACTCTGGAAACCCAACAAGTTTTTGGCGCCATTGCCGGGGACTTGAATAAGTTTTTATCTGATCTGTTTTGTGTTTGCGTTTTAGTGGTTTGGTGCTAGAACTTTTTGATTGTTTCTTTTTTTTTTTGCAGGTGTGAGCTTAGTGCATGAGCGATCCGCCTGGGTGAGGTTCGAGCTTGATCCAGAAATTGAAAGGACATTCAGGAGAAGAAGGAGATAGCAGTGTAGAAATCAAAATCCAATGGCTGACGTGCCGCGTCTCCCGGAAGTTCCAGAAGATCCAGTGAACTCCCAGCAGAATCGTGTGCTGTAGCAAAATCCACTGCTGGAGCAAAATGGACAACAAAATAATCAGGCTGAGAATCCTATCTTGATAGCGAACGATAGGGGCAGAGCCATTCGAGCGTATTTTGATGAGTTAAATCCAGGAATTGTGCATCCTCAAATTGAGGCAGCAAATTTTGAAATGAAATTGGTAATGTTTCAGATGTTGCAAACCGTGGGTCAGTTCCATGGTTTGTCATCTGAAGACCCTCATTTACATCTTATGTCTTTTCTAGGAGTTAGTGATTCATTTGTAATTCAAGGAGTGTCTAGAGATGCCCTGAGATTAACTTTGTTTCCGTATTCTCTTAGAGATGAAGCAAAGACATGGTTAAATTCTTTTGCTCCAGGATCAATTAGGACATGGAATGTGTTAGCGGAAAAATTTCTTAGTAAGTATTTTCCACCAACTAGGAATGCCAAATTGAGGAGTGAGATAGTGGGATTTAGGCAACTCGAAGATGAAACTTTTAGTGAGGCTTGAGAGAGGTTTAAGGAGCTTTTGCGAAAGTGTTCCCACCATGGTTTACCTCATTGTATCCAAATGGAAACATTTTACAATGGGTTAAACGTAGTAACTCAAGGTATGGTCGATGTTTCGGCTGGAGGGGCCCTTCTGGCAAAAACCTTTAATGAAGCCCATGAAATTTTAGAAAGAATATCAACCAATAGTTGTCAAAGGACAGATGTTAGAGGCTCAAATAAAAAAGTTAAGAGTGTGTTAGAGGTTGATGGTGTGTCTACCATTAGGGCTGATATTGCAATGTTAGCTAACACTCTTAAAAATGTAACAGTGGTTAGTCATCAGCAGCCGCCAGCTGTGGAGCCTGCTGCAGTGGTGAACCAAGTTAGAGAGGAATCATGTGTCTATTGTGGTGAAGAGCACAACTACGAGTTTTGTCCCAGCAATCTAGCTTCTATGTTTTTTGTAGGTAATCAAAGGAATAACCCTTATTCTAACTTTTATAATCCAGGTTGGCGAAACCACCCCAACTTTGCATGGGGAGGGCAAGGAAGCAATTCACAAGCCCCTCAAGCACAGCAAAGGGTGAACCAGTCAGGATTTGCTAAATCACAGGTATTACCCCAGCAAAATTCGGAGAGTTCTCTTGAGGCAATGATGAAAGAATATATGGCTCGTACAGATGCCGCAATTCAAAGTAATAAAGCTTCAATGAGAGCCCTGGAATTGCAAGTAGGCCAACTAGCTAATGAGCTGAAGGCAAGGCCTCAAGGGAAACTTCCTTCAGATACTGAGCACCCTAGAAGGGAAGGTAAGGAGCAGGTACAGGCAGTGACTCTAAGGAGTGGTAAGCTACTAGAAGAGAGAAAAGAGCCTAGTAAACCCCAGGATGTAGAGACGAGTAGTAATGGAAAAGTTGTTGTTGAAAAAGAGTTGGAGTATGGTAAAGGTGATGAAGGCAGCAATAATAATGCTGGAGCATCTGGTTCTGTTCCAGATGTGGAACCACCTTATGTGCGGCCCCTCCCGACCTTATGTACCACCTCTACCTTTTCCACAAAGGCAAAGACCTAAGAATTATGATGGTCAATTTAAGAAGTTTTTAGAGATTCTTAAGCAATTGAATATAAATATCCCTTTAGTAGAAGCTATTGAGAAAATGCCTAATTATGCTAAGTTTCTTAAGGATATTTTAACTAAAAAGAAGAGGTTAGGTGAGTTTGAAACTGTATCTCTTACTGAAGAATGTAGTGCTGTTCTTAAGAATGGGATACCAACCAAGGCTAAGGATCCAGAGTCATTTACTATTCCTGTCTCAATAGGTGGAAAAGAGTTAGGTAGAGCACTTTGTGATTTAGGCGCAAGCATTAACCTTATGCCTCTTTCAGTCTATCGGAAGCTAGGTATTGGTGAAGCTAGGCCTACCACAGTCACACTCCAATTAGCTGATAGGTCTATCACTTATCCAGAGGGTAAAATTGAGGATGTTTGAGTGAAAGTAGATAAATTCATATTTCCTGTTGATTTTATTATCTTAGATTATGAGGCAGATAAAGATGTCCCAATTATTCTTGGTCGTCCATTTTTGGCTACTGGTAGAGCATTGATAGATGTTCAAAAAGGGGAATTAACAATGAGAGTTTATAATGAGGAAGTAAAGTTTAATGTTTTTAAAGCCATGAAGTATCCAGATGAAATGGAAGATTGTTCTTTCATTAGGATTCTGGAGAGCACAATTGTTGAGAAAGCAATGGAGGATTTGACAAACAAGCATTTGGAAGATCAAGGAGAGGTTAGTATAGAGGATCTAGAAGTTTGTTCTTTAGAAAGAAAAAATGAAAAAGAAGTTTCTAGGTATGATGATGTTTTTTAGTCTTTAGATTTGGATGAAAGGAATGCTCCTCCTATTAAGCCATCCCTAATTGAGGCACCCAATTTAGATGAAGAGGCCTTGATAAAGTTGCTGCAGCAAATCGCAAAGCAATAGGTTGGACATTGGCTGACATTTAGGGAATTAACCCATCTTTCTGTATGCATAAAATTACTCTAGAGGAGGGATCCTTTAGGAGTATTGAGCAATAGAGAAGGCTTAACCCTGCAATGAAAGAGGTTAAAAAGGAGGTGATTAAATGGTTGGATGCTGGGATTATCTATCCAATTGCAGATAGCAACTGGGTAAACCCTGTCTAATGTGTTCCTAAGAAAGGAGGTGTCACGGTAGTGACTAATAAAGACAATGAGTTGATACCAACCAGGACAGTAACTGGCTAGAGGGTTTGCATGGATTACAGGAGGCTTAACAAAGCCACCCGTAAGGACCATTTTCCTTTACCATTTATTGACCAGATGTTGGATAGGTTGGTTGGTCAGACCTACTACTGTTTCTTAGATGGTTATTCTGGGTATAACCAGATTACCATTGCTCCTGAGGATCAGGTAAAAACCACTTTCACCTGCCCTTATGGGACATTTGCCTTTAGGCAATACCTTTTGACCTTTGCATGCTCCAGCAACATTTCAGAGGTGTATGTTAGCAATTTTTTCTGATATGATTGAATCCACTGTTGAGGTATTTATGGATGATTTTTCAGTTTTTGGAGGGTCTTTTCAGCATTGTTTGGATAATTTAGGTAAGGTGTTAAAGAGATGTGACGATACCCATCTAGTTCTTAATTGGGAGAAATGCCACTTCATGGTGAAGGAGGGCATAGTGTTAGGACATAAGATTTCAAGGAAAGGTCTAGAAGTTGATCGAGCAAAAATAGAGGTTATTGAGAGATTAGAACCACCGAATTCAGTTAAAGGGATTCGAAGTTTTTTGGGTCATGCTGGATTTTATAGAAGGTTCATAAAAGATTTTTCCAAAGTTAGTAAACCTCTTTGTAACTTGTTGTGTACTGATCATGTTTTGTACTTTAATGTAGATTGTAGGAAGACTTTTGAAACTTTAAAGGCTGCTTTAATCTCAGCCCCCATTCTTTGTGCACCTAACTGGAGTTTACCATTTGAGGTAATGTGTGATGCGAGTGATGTTGCAGTAGGTGCCATGCTGGGGCAAAAGCAGGGCAAATTCATCCATCCTATATATTATGCAAGCAGGGTTCTGAATGAGGCACAAATCAACTATACAACTACTGAGAAGGAGTTGTTAGCGGTTGTGTTTGCCTTTGAGAAATTTCGCTTATATTTGGTTGGAACCAAAGTCACGGTTTTCACAGATCGTGCAGCAATAAGGTACTTAATGGCTAAGAAAGATGCAAAGCCTAGACTGATTCGTTGGGTTTTATTATTGCAGGAATTCGACTTGGAGATAAATGACAAGAATGGATCAGAAAATGTCCTTGCAGATCATTTGTCTCGTCTTGATCCAACATCTTCTTTGCTGAAGCAATCTGCCATTTCAGACCCATTTCCAGATGAACAGCTCTTTGCTGTTGAGGTAAAGGTGGTCAAGGATATCCCTTGGTATGCTGATATTGCCAACTTTTTGGTAAAAGGAGACACTCCTATTGATATGAATTGGAGGCAGATGAAAGAGTTTAAGCATGATGCAAAATTTTTCTATTGGGATGAGCCATGTATATAAGCAATGCTCTGATGGTATTATTCGTAGATGTGTTTCAGGTGATGAAGCAAAGGAAATCCTGGAGCAATGTCACTCTTCGCCGTATGGAGGTCATTTCAGCGGACAAAGGACAGCTATGAGGATTTTGCAATGTGGATTCTTCTAGCCTTCCTTATTTAAGGATGCCCATTGGTTCTACAAGCAGTGTGATGCTTGCCAAATGAGAGGAAATTTAGGGCCTAGAGATGAAATGCCTCTTACTTACATTTTAGAATTAGAATTATTCGATGTATGGGGTATTGATTTTATGGGGTCATTTCCCCTTTTAATGGTAATGTTTTTATCTTATTGGCAGTTGATTACGTGTCCAAGTGGGTGGAGGCCATTGCATGCCATCAGAATGATGCCAAGACAGTGTCAAGGTTTCTTCAATCGCACATTTTTGCGCGGTTTGGGATACTTAGAGCTCTAGTGAGTGATGAGGGTACACACTTTGTTAATAATGTTTTAACTAAGCTTTTAGCTAAGTATGGAATTAAGCATAGGATAGCTACCCCTTATCTCCCACAAGCAAATGGTCAAGCTGAAATTAGTAATAGGGAAATTAAATCTATCCTAGAGAAAGTAGTCCATCCATCTAGGAAAGGTTGGTCTTTTCGGTTAGATGAGGCTCTTTGGGCTTATAGGACAACCTATAAGACTCCTCTAGGTATGTCTCCCTATAGGTTAGTGTATGGAAAAGCTTGCCATCTACCATTAGAGCTTGAGCATAAAACGTTTTGGGCTTTAAAGAAATTGAATTTTGATCTGAGTCGTGCAGGTGCAATAAGAATGTTGCAGCTTAATGAATTAGAGGAATTTCGCCAATTTTCTTATGAAAATGCGAAAACGTATAAAGAAAAGACTAAGCAGTGGCATGATAAGAAAATAAAGCCTAAAGAGTTTGTTTAAGGGTCAGAGAGTCTTGCTTTATAACTCTAGATTAAAATTGTTTCCTGGAAAATTAAAATCTAAATGGTCAGGGCCATTTGTTGTGATTGAAGTTTTTCCTCATGGAGCAATTACTTTGAGAGATGAAAAGGATGGGAGAGTGTTCAAAGTTAATGGACAGTGAGTGAAGCATTATTGGGGAGAGGAATTTCAGTCAAAATATCATTCCCTAAAGTTGGTTGATGAATAAACGAGCGAGAGTTTTGCAGGAGCATTTCATATAGCAATATTTTTTAGCTCCCAGTATTTGTTGTGATTTTATTTTATTTTTTCCGTTGATTGAGTTTGATTTTAATTCGAATTATTTTGAATTAGATTTGGTATGTTTGAATTTCGTCTGATTTATTTTGATTCGTTGGTTTTTTTAATTTTCATAGATTTTATTTTCGGTATATTTATTTATTTATTTTATTTTCATTTTTGTCGGTTAATTTATTTTTTTTTATCTGGTTAGTTTAGATTTTGTTTTAGTGTGTATTTTCGATTATTTATGTATTTGTTTAGATTAGGTTTTAAAATAATTCCTGATTTATTCGGCTAAAGATAAAATAAAATTAGATTTGATTTTGGCGGTTTGAATTTGAATTTTCCCATGTGTAAAGATACTTCTAGAAGGAGATTTTGTTGCTCAGTTTGTTTTTGCAATCTTTTGGTTAGAGTGAAGGAATCATCATAATATTACGGGATTTGGTTAAGAATTAAATATTTTACCGTTTGGATTTTGAATTTTCTGTGGGCAGGTTAAACGCGTGGGCATCTGGTGCTTCCACGTGTCGCGCTGGGGAGATTCAACGGTCTAGCCGTGGGACAGCACATCATGCGATTACCTGACGATTTATTTTTTCCATTTTTTGGAATTTAATCTCCCACGATTACATGCAAAATAAACGATAATATTATTTAATTGGAGCATAGCTTTTCGGTTAGGATCATTAGTGCTGGAGCCCTATTTAATCAAATCCACGGTACGTTTTCCTTCACTTCATCTTCGCCTACCATTTATTCTCTACTTCAGTTTTTCTTTCGTTTTTCTTCCATTTCTGTGAGTGAAAGTACGCTGTAAGATTAAGATGGCTAAGACTAGGGGAAGAAGGGAAAGAGATAATGAGGAAGAAGAGGTGCCAGTTACCCTTGAGGCACCGAAGACAAAGGCGAAGAAAAGGAAAACGCAAGAAGAAAGAGAGGCTAAGCGAAGAAGACGACAACAGAGGGCTGAAGTCGAAGAAGTTGTAAGGAAAGTAGTGGAAGACGTTGCTGATGTTGTGGTTGAGGAAGAAAACCCAAAGGAACCTGAGGAAAAAGATCCTGAGCAGAGCGAGCCGATTATTGAGAATCCGCAAGAAGTTTAAGAGAAGCAAGCGGAGGATAAACAAGGAAAAGGAAATGGACAGGAAGTTCAAGAGCAAGAAGCTCAGGTTGAAGTAATTATACAGGAAGTTCCACGTCGCCGCCAATAGAAAGAGAAGGAGATGAGGAGGAGGACCCTGGTCAGGAGGATTGAAGAAGAAGTAGTTGAGCGAGCTTTATTTTTGATAAAATACTTTTGTTGCTCGCGTATTCCTGACTGCAATCTTTTGTTTGTTTCTGTTTTCTTGTTTTTATTTTTCTATTGCTAGGTAAAAAATATATCTGCTGATGTAAATTTCTTTTCTTATGTTTTTAATGAAATTTCTAAGGTCCTTTCGGTTCTATGGCACTGAGCATTCCTAACTTAACTAATTTTCTTCTGAATTTTTGAAGCTTGGACTAGTTAGCTTAGTTAGATCAAGGTATTCTGATCTCCAGAAACCTTTTGCTTGAGCATTTCTTCTAGCCTGGTCATCGTTGCGACAAGAAGATTCTGAGGTAGTGTTGACTTATGTGATCCACTTTAAGCTTAATTCTAGTCCCACACTTAGTTTAAAATTCATATAGAAAAAATTAAGTTTGGGGGTATAATTTTTCATGCTAATAATTCATTGGGGACAATGAATAATTCAAGTTTGAGGGACTTTTTGCCACTCCACTTGTTTTGCTCGAACATTCCTCTCCTTCATAATTAATCTTCTAGGTTATTGAGTAACCAGGGACATTTGTGACACCCACAGTTTGTCTTTGAGTCAAAAGATGACCTAGGAAAAATGAAAAAAAAATGAGAAAAATTATTAACTGCAGAAAAAATTATTATTTGTGAAAATTTTGCTGAGAAAATTTACATAGCAAAAGTTTTGAAGGATGAATGATAATCTAGCAGTTTTTCTGTCTCCCAGGGCTTAGGTGAGCTTCATCATACAATGTCGCCATTCTGAGAAGCAAGGGATAGAATAACTAAGGATTTTTGAGCTTAGCAATGAGTATTTAGCCTAGTTGGTGATGAGTTTGAGACAAGGGTATACTGCACCATAAAGTGGGTCATCCCATGCTTAAGAGCTTATGACTGTAGGGTTGCTTTAAGTCTAAAAAACAAATATATAAACCCCTTGAAAATGTGTTTTAACATGTCTGATAATAGAGCTAGGCTGTGACAAGTTCTTAGGATTGAGTCAAAAGGTGGTGACCATTTGTCCATGCCGGAAGAATTGTTTTGCTGCAGCAGTACTTGGTTTTGCAGAATGCTCAGGTAAAGGTTGAAGGTAGTGTTGGATTATCTGTTTTGATTGAGTTGTGCTTTGTCTGATGTTTTGAATTCTTAAGGGAAGGTTCGTTAGTATTGCTCGGGATGCACAATAGTTCAAGTTTGGGGGTATGATAACTCTCCAAAAGGGAGTTATTTAGGCCTTAGTTCTATAGTGTTTTGTGTGTCATTTGTGCTAAATAGGGTTGTTTTTAGATGAATATTATATGTTTTAATCCATTTGGAAGAATGGATGCCTTGAAAGTTATTTTGTGCATAATATATTGCTGAGCGACTTGAGGGAGCAAAATCTGTGATCCAGCAAAGCAGGGAGCAAAACTGCCACGTCACAGCTCGTAATCCATTTTAATGAACTGAAGTTAGTTAAGCTATTTTCGGATCTAAGAATCTTTGAGAGCCTGCCACGTGTACAAATTGACCTAATTAGGGCTTGCTATCACTCTATAAAAGGGAAAAGCCATCTCAAGTAAAAAACATTTTATCGTTGGAGAAGAAAAGTCCTATTCCATTCGTGGAGTCTTACTTCCCATCTTTGGGAGCCGAATAGAGGAGGAAAGATTGGAGACTTTAAGAAGACCACCAATTACGGATTTGACCAAGGGAATTAATCTTTTCTTGTAATTTCTTGTAATTATGGATGCACATACTCAGATTGTAGCATGTGTTATCATGAGTTTTATGAACTAAATTTGCTTAGGTGTTGGTTAGGAATCATGTGATTGTCGTGCTTATTTCTTTATGCAATATATGTTGATTTGAGCATCTTGATTATTTGTTGTGCATATCTTTATTTTGTGCCCGCCTGGCCAGCCGGTATGAATACCACTTCTTAGTTTCAGGGATGATTTGAGAAGTGTGTGGCATTTAATCACACTAGATCATTGTGTATTGGTGAACGCCAGTGATTGAGTTAGGGATAACCAGTTGCCTAGTGCTTGATCGGTAGAGCGTCATTGGAGTTGAAACACATTCCAAAAAATCCAGAGTTCCGGGAGGATCCTGCTAATAGTCACGAGAGAATTGTCTAATCAATAATATTGCTAGAGCATTTTTTAAAACAATTACTAAATCCTGACCAACGCCTGTTTCCAATCTGTCTGCTTTATTTGTTTACTTTCTGTTCTGTCATTTCTTTTGCTTCAGCATTGTTCCAAAAATAAATCATTTTAACCACTCTTGAAACCATTAAAGAGATATACAAAATAGATAAAGTGAGAGCTATTCAGCCCTGTGGATACGATAAATTACTTATCACTTGTTGCGGATTGTGTATTCTTGCACAGTGTTCTAGAGTCTATTTTTACTATATTTTTTTCCCACTCTGGAAACCCAACAACGAGCAACAATGGATCTGGGGAATCTTCAATGGATCTGGGTGAGCAACGACCTACTCGTGCGAGGCAAATCTGGGCGAGCGGCGGCGAGATCTTGCTGCCAGTGGAGGAGAAACAAAAGGGAGAGAGAGATGGATCTGGGTCGTGGTTGGTGGACAGAAATGAAAGGGAGAGAGAGAGACGACGACAAGGCCTACTGGTCCTCTTCTTGCCGGCGAGAGGAAAAATGGAGATGGAGAGGGATGAACACTGGCGAACGAAAAAATTGAAGGAGGGGGGAGGCTGAACGCGTGAGAGAGAGGAAATGGAGATAAAAGAAAGAGAAAGAAAGACAAAGAAAAAAAAACGCCACCGGCTGCCGGCTCTGACTTTTAGACTGATAAGGATTCTAGGAAATCCACATCAGGGTCAATGTTTACCCTCAACGGGGGAGCTGTACTCTGGTGTAACATCAAACAAGGATTCATTGCAGTCTCCACCATGGAGGCCAAATATGTCGCTGCTTGTGAAGCAGCTAAGGAGGCTGTATGGCTTAGAAAGTTCTTGATGGATTTTGAAGTTGTTCCAAATATGAACTTGTCAATCACCCTTTATTGTGATAATAGTGGTGCCACAAATTCTAAAGAACCTCGCAGCCACAAGAGAGGCAAGCACATAGAGCACAAATATCATCTCATCAGAGAAATCGTGCAACGAGGGGACGTGATCATCACAAAGATAGCTTCGGAGCACAACATTGTTGATCCATTTACGAAGGCTCTCACTGCTAAAGTGTTTAAGGGTCATCTAGAGAGTCTAGGTCTACGAGATATGTACATAGAATAATCTAGGGCAAGTGGGAGAAATGTAATGAGTATTGTGAATGCTCTAGTTTATTGTATTTACCTGTATTTGTACTTTTCATGTATTATACAATATTAATACAATATATTATTCCTACTTCATTGATTATACATTGATTATGATTGATGATGTACATTACCCACAAGAGTTTTAGTTCAAGTGGGAGTTGTTGGGTTTTATGCCCTAAAACTCGTAGATAGTAAATGAAACAAATTAACCGATCTCAATAAAGCGTTATTTGAGTGATTTAGTAATTTGTTATTGAATAATCGAGTTTGCATTAATAAACCCTAAAATCCAATAAACTAAGATCCAAGGTTGTTTAAATGAAACTTGGACAAGTATGTGGGGACATACGGGGATCAGTGTTCAAGTAACAACCTAAATGGTCTATAGTATAAGGATAAGGCTGGGTACCTTATCCTGGTGACACTATGAGATACGGTCCACTTTGTATTCGATATAGATGCATTAATCCAAAGCATCCATGTAGGAGACATGTAAGTGGGGGTATCCTATGCAATGAGTTTGCATAAGACTGGACTGCGAAATAGTAACCACTAGATGTAACGCTGTTGACTAGTTTAGATTTTTATTTCAATAGGATGACCTAGGTAACTCAATCTTAATCCTGAGTCTATTATGAACCCCTTTTCAGGAGGGATTTTCCTTAGATCTGTATGGGTGAGAGTGGTCAGTTCGCCGACTCAATAATCGTACCATTTCAGGGGCAAGATCGAATGGGGGTTGGGAACATAACAGTACAAGATGAAATTCACTCCTTCCCCTATTGGGACAAGTAGATGTGTGTTCCCTTAAGGGCTGATTCCGGGGCTTGAACAAAGGTGCGTTGTCCTCTCCTGGCTCGAGAGGAACTCCTGTTTAGTGGTTGGACCTTAAACAACTTGTTCATTAGAGGGATTGATAGGACCTAAATAGTCCTATTTTATCACCTCTAATCTAAGCTTGTTAAAGTTATTTTATGCTTTACTTGTCTTACTTACAGGATATTTGAGCTTAGGCTATGTCGGGAGCCAATCACGCTAATTGGTGTTAATTCGGGCCAATTACGGAGTTTTGAAGCCATCTTGGTGTCTTGGATGGCGAGGAGGTGAAAAGACCCAATTGTGCTGAAGCGAGCTTGAAGAACGACACCAAAAGCTGAAGATTGAATCCCCGTACCAAGAAGAAACGAGATAAGAACGAGAAAATAAACAGCAAGGCGTGGATCAGGCAGCGTCTCGACGCCGATGCAATTTTCATCCAGAGTGTATAGTTCGTAGTGTCGGGACGCTGCCCTGTTGGGTTTTATGCCCTAAAACTCGTAGATAGTGAATGGTGACAAATTGTTCACTTGTCTCAATACATTGTTATTGAGGTTTGTACAATAAAGAGTTATTGTTACTAAAATTGCACAATTTGACCCAAATCCAATAAACTAAGATCCTAGGTTGTTTAGATGAAACTTGAACTAGTATGCGGGGACATACGGGGATTAGTGTTCAAGTAACAACCTTAATGGTCTATAGTATAGGGATAAGGCTGGGTACCTTATCCTGGTAACACTATGTGATACGGCCCACTTTGTATTCGATACAGATGCAATGATCCAAAGCATCCATGTAGGAGACATGCGAGTGGGGGTATCCTGTGCAATGAGTTTGCATAAGACTGGACCGCGAAATAGTAACCACTAGATGTAACACCGTTAATTAGTTTAGGTTTCTATTTCAATAGGATGACCTAAGTAACTCAATCTCAATCCTAAGTATGTTATGAACCCCTTTCAGAAGGGATTGTTCTTAGATTTGTATGGGTGAGAGTGGCCAGTTCGCCGACTCAATAAGCTTACCATTTCAGGGGCAAGACCGAGTGGGGGCTGGGAACATAACATTACAAGATGGAATTCACTCCTTCCCCTATTGGGGTAAGCAGATGTGTGTTCCCTTAAGGGCTGATTCCGGGTCTTGAACAAGGGAGTCCATCCTCTCCTGGCCCGAGAGGAACTGCTGTTTAATGATTGGATCATAAATAGATTATTCATTAGAGGAATCAGTGGTACTTAAGGATCCAGAGGTAACCCAAGGGTAAAACGGTAATTTGATCCAGCTGGCGTTACGAACACTCGTGAAGGATTGACTTACCGTTATTGGTCAATATCCGTGGACACAAAAATATTCTACAGTGAGAAGAGTGCAGCTGTGGGTCTTTAGTGGAGTGACCCACAGTTAACGAATGTCGACTAACTTGGTTAATGAGTTTAGCCAATTAGTCTCGTATCGTTGGAGCTTCTGATCTGTAGGTCCATTAGGTCCACCTGCTAGCTCTTAAAGGGTTTTGAGGTCAAATAGTCTTGAATAGAATTTGAAGTGTGATCAAATTCGTTAAGGGAATTTTATTTAATTGTATTTGACACAATTAATATAATGTATGAAGATACATTATAATATAAGTTTAATTGGTGAATTAAATTTTATTATATAAAATTAATTTTGGATGTGATTCAAAATTGATTAATGAGAGAAAAAAAAATATATTTGAAGGAGTTCAAATATTAAAATATGAATTAGATTCATATTAATACTATAGGTTATATTTAATGTGAACGAGATTCATATTAAAGCTATAGTATATGAGAGAATTATTTGAATTTGATTCAAATAGATAATTAATTAAATATTTGATATTTAATTAAAGAATTAATTAATTGGAGAATTAATTAATTAGTTTAATTTAATTTGATTAAATATGATTTAATTAAATTAATACTATAGTTCATATTTAATGTACATTAGATGCACATTAAAACTATAGGTTAAAAGAGAGAGATACATTTGAATATGATTCAAATGTAAAATTAATTAAGTATACGATATTTAATTAATGTGGGGAACAATTAATTATGAATTAATTGGCTGACTTAATTTATTCAATTAAATATGATTTGGTTGAATTAAAACTATATGATATTATTAATTTAATTAAAGTTTGTTTAGTTAAATTAATTAATTGTATAATATATAGTTTTATTTTAATTATTATTGGATAATAATTAAAAACCCATGCAATGGGAAGCCGACACCTCATGGGGAGTTACACGATTGTAACTCCCCTCCCCAAATGTGTTCTGCAGAGGGTTCTGCAGTGAGTGGATGATAACTCTCTCTCTTGGAAACACATAATTGATTCTCTCTCAATTTTCCCTCATATAGAAAACACAGCAAGGTTGGCTGTGATTTTCTTTTCCCAATCTAAGACGGAGTAGTTCCCACAAACTCAAACCTCAAGAACTCAGAGATTAGTGGGTGATCTGAATGGTTGTGTTCGTTGGAGAGATCGTTGATGAACTGTTCGTTGAGGAGCATAGTGCTGAGACGTTCTTGGGCTTCAACAAGTAAGTTATTCTAATCTAAAATAGTTTTAGATATGAATAAACACATGCTCAATCTAATTTTTGTTGTTTAGAAATAGTTTCTGAATTTTGCCCAATGTATTGGTTATCTATTGACAAAATTACATTCACAACGATTTAATTCGCTTCTGCTAAAGGATTCAATTCCTTCATTCCCTTGGCGTCTTGACGCCGCCGAGTTTTCTATAAATACGTAGCCTCGGTTTAGTCCGCCGTTAGGTTAGAATTTTGGTTCTTTTACGATTTCTTTTGCCTCTTTTACGTTTCAGCACTGTTGTAGACCTTTTCAGGTCATATCTTATGGATTCTTTCTTGTTTATTCATGCTTTAACTTCATCTATGAGTAATCGTATTAGATCGTTGGATTGGGTTTATGTTTTGATTTATATTAAAATTGGCTGAGTTTTCTGGAGTTTATTTATTGTTCTTGCTGCCTTTTCATTCAGTTTTGCATGTTATCCTGTTTAAACCAATACATGAGGCTAATCTATTAGGATTGACGACCCTATGTGATTACCGCTTGTGTATTCAATCAGTTATTTTTAGATAGCCACTAGGTTGAGGCAAGCCACTCTCTACGTGATACGACCCTTGATAGACCTAGGATGCATGTTAAAGGTTGTAGGAATCAGATTTGAATTCTATTCGAATTTACTTAATACAATTCCAGACCCACGATCCCAAAGCGGCTAGTTTAATAGGTGATTGCGAAATTGCTTAATCTAAAACTAGTTAGATATAATTAGTAACCGTTGCAGAGGTTTCGGATGGTTGCTATTTTATGTATGAGGGGTGGCAAGCGTTAAAGAATATATTAATTAATCTTGTTAATTGCAGAATTCACGATTAGCAAGATAATTAACACAGGTTAGTGTAGGGGGGTCCTCTGAGTAACCCAGAAGCCGACCGGAGTAATGAAACCAGTCTAGAATGATTATTAGAGAAAACTAGGAAGCCAATCGAAATAGAATCAAACATAAGAAATCTCAATCCAACGATCCTTTTTTATGTCTTTGAATTTCATCTTTGAATACAATAGAATCAAAGCGGTCGATAAAGAATATATTAATTAATCTTGTTAATTGCAGAATTCATGATTAGCAAGATAATTTGCACAGGTTAGTGTAGGGGGTCCTCCGAGTAACCCAGAAGCCGACCGGACTAATGAAATCAGTCTAGAATGATTATTAGAGAAAACTAGGAAGCCAATCGAAATAGAATCAAACATAAGAAATCCCAATCCAGCGATCCCTTTTTATGTCTTTGAATTTCATCTTAATTCTCTTTTGCATGCTTATTTATGTCTCCTTTATTTTTTTCATTTATTTTCTTTGTTTCGCCCTGCTTTCCAAAATCCCCCTGTTTTCGTAAGCACATTGCTAGACCCCCTTCCGTGTGTTCGACCCCGACCACTATTTCTACAAAATAGTTGTAGTGTCGTGGATTATAAATTTATTTGACGCTAAATCCCCGCGACACGCTTCCGTCAAATTGGTGTCGTTGTCGGGGAAGGACGTATTTCTAGTGTTTGTAGGTTTTTTGTGTGTTTTTTTTTGTCTTTTTGGTTTTTGGGCTTTTTCCTTTTTTTTCCTTGTAGAGCTTAATAATGAAATCAACATAGCCTTGGCGTGCTAATCCCATGGCTGAGCACGTGATGCAATACCTTGCATCTCTTGATCCAAGTCATCTCCCATCTCTTGGAAACCTCGAAGTCACAAGAGAAATCATATACATCACCCAAGCACCTGAGGAATACTTTCACAAGTACTGGGATCGCTTCAATGGGTTATGTGCACTTCCTCATAGCCCATTGTCTGAGGAGTCCTTGCTATTGCACTTCATTGAAGGATTATCACCTGATGACAGAAGGATGTTGGATATAGCAAGTGGCGGGGATGCACTAGACAAAACACCTAGTGAGGCTAGAGAGATAATTTCGAGCTTGGCAACGTATGTTGGAATCATCATATTTCAAGCACAAAAGGTAAATTCTTCTGATTCTTCGGATAGCCAAGATTCTGAGCAACAGCAAGAAGGTAAGTCTAATGAAGTTAGTGAGCCTGAGCTTGAACCTTCTTTAGGTTCTAAGTTTGATTCATGTGATATGTCATGCATGATGGGAGAAATGAAAATAGATGATGAGTTAGCTTTGGTTGATTCTATGCAAAATTCTATTTCCCCTAAGCTTATTAATTTTTATTTGCATGAGCTAGAATTAGTGATTTCGATTGTTGACCAGTCTGTTGCTCATTATAAAGGTGTCTTGATCAGTATGTTGGGGATGATGATGGATTATTTGTTTAAATTTTCTCATGCCTTGCACTCTATGTGCAAGTTTAATTTCTATATGCAGGAGCAAATCGAAAAGAAGAAAAATAAAAAGGATGTAATGAAAATCAAAGAGGTTGATTTCGGATGAGAAGCGAGAAGAATGTGGTCGAGCAAACGACCTTAAACATTTGCAAAATTTTCCTGCTTTTTGTCTTTTCAATTCTTAGATAGGTTTACTTTTATTAGTTGCTTTTATGCTTGGTTTCTTGTTTTTGTCTTTTAGGATTGACGGTACCAAAGCAAAGCCTCTTTGTTTATAAGAAAACGTGATTCACCACCCATGAGTGCAAAATTCAGGGAAGTTCTATTCTTTCCCTGCATTGTCTTGTTCTTCATGATTTATTACATTGAGGGCAATGTAAATTTTAGGTTGGGGGTGGGGAATTATACCTTATATTTCTGTTGGGTCTTGAGCATCTGAGCGTCAGGCCAGCGTTTGTGCTTAATGAATGTCTTGCATGCTTGTTGTGTATATGCTTGTTTAAGTGATGATGATTTCCTGGGATTGACTCAAATTTTTTCGAAAATTTATTGCTTTCGATGAGTTGTGACTGAGAGTGTTCAAAAAAGGAGCTTTTTTTTAAAACTTTTCTGGGATATGTCTTGCACATGTTGGGTGTTTTTCTTGGTTTAAAGTAGGACTTGAATGTTTAGGAGCGAGTTACTTAGCTCATATTCCTGTTGTCACCCCTATAGGTGTAAGGTTAAGCGAGAAAGTCTAAATTTATTTTTTGCAAAATAGTGTGTGGAGTCTTGCCTAGGAGAGAAAAAGAAAAATATGCCTGTAAAAAAAAAGAGTGGAACAATAAATCAGTGAGCGCGAGCAAAAAGAAAAATCATATGCTTGTTATTTTTTTATTTTGAGAAAAAGCATACTTGCATTGAGCTTAACGCTTAGGGGTAAAAAGAGCTACCTACAGTGTGATCAGTAGGGGTGTTCATCGGTCAATCGGTTTTCAAGATTTTTGGGAACCGAAGCCTTCCAAAGGATGTCTTCAGCCGACCGACCGATCGGTTGGTTCGGTCGGTTGGTTCTTTATTTTTTTAAATTTTTTTTAATAATAATAATAATAAAATATTTTTTTTCCTTATATCCTTTTCTTTTATGACTTTATGAACTTTTTTTATATCTTCTTTTTTAGGAGTTTTTTTTTTAATGTTGTTATTAAAAGTTAAGATATAATTTTTTTATAATGATAGTCAAAGCGTATGTTTTATTTTTAATTACCATATAAAATATAAATTATTGTAATGTAATATCTAAATTGACAATAAATTGAAATGTTCTCTCACTTGTAAATTGAATAATAATAAATGTACAACATTATTAATTGAAATAGTCTCAAGTCCTATAAATTGAATTAGTCTAAAGACTCTAAACACATAATTTGAAAGTCTCATAAATCTTATAAATTGAAATAGTCCAAACATATCTAAAATGAAATAGTCTCATAAGTCATACATTGAAACAGTCCAAACAATAACACACATTGTAGACATCGTATTTGGTCCGGCTTGATTTTTAGTAATAATGTTTGAATTTTTCCAATATTTGGTGGTCAATTTGTTTTTTAGTATGCCAACAAGAGCTTAGCTTAACTGGCATAAAGCTGTACTGATAACCACAAGATCTGTGGTTTGAATCCCCCTTCTCACATATTATCAAAAAAAAATTGTTTTTTGGTTTTCATTGTTTTCATTTTATTTTATTTTTTTTTGTTTTTATTTAATTTATTTCTTTATTTTTTTATTATTTAATTTAATTTAATTTAATTTTATTTATAATTTTCTTTTCTTTCTTTGGTCTTCCACTTCCACTTCCTTCTCGTTCTCCCTATCCCCCTCCTTCTCCCAACTTCCCACTCTCTCCCCCTCTTTCTCGACCCATTCCCCTTTTCCCTCAACCATTTCTCCAAGCTCTCCTATAATGGAGGAGATTGGAAACAAGGACGAGGTGGTGGAAAATGGGAGAACAATGAGAGAAAGTGAAGAAAGAAGATGAAATGATGGTGGGTCCCACTTTTTATTATTAATTTGTTATTTATCATTTTCTTTTATTTGTTCATTCTTTCTTATCTTTATTTAGTTTTTTATTTTTTAGGAAAGAGCAAGATTTTTTTTTTTAAGAAAGAGCAAGTTTTTTTTTTTAAAGAAAACAAACTTCCTTTTTCCCTTTTAATTTCATGAGTTTTGTTTTATTTTATTCCAATTTGAATTTTAAAGTTGAAATTTTCAAATCAATTCCAAATTCATTTTTTTTCTTTTATTGAAATTTCCAAATCATTTTCAATATGTTTATAATATGGATGTTCCAAACAAATTTCAAAATGATTTTTACTTGGGTCTTTCCAAACAAAGTTCAAAATGACCTTAACATTTTTTTTTTCCTAAAATAGATCTCAATTTGGGTTTAATTTGAAAAATTTTAATTCAATTGACCAAATCAATTTCAATCTAGTTTCAAATCTTGAACTTATCGTGGTTCGAAATTGGAATTTCCAAATCAATGTTTATTTGGTTTTAAATTGGAAACCATTTTCAACTTTTGTTAAATTGGAAACAAATCAGTGTCCATTTGGTTCTAAATGGGAAATCAATTTCAATTTTAATTAAATTGGGAATGTCTATGGACTTTAGTTAAATTGGAGTTCAATTTCAATTTTGGTTTACATTAAAATCTTAAAATCAATTTCAATTAGGCTTTAACATGAAATTTCTAATTTGAATTTCACATTGGTTTTAATTGACTTGAATTTGAATCAATGTCTTTAATTCACATTAGAGATCTCAATTCAGTTTCAATTTAATTTTTCTTTGATTGATTTTAATTTGAATAAAATCTCAAATTGGTTCAATTTGTAATTCTGATATTCACCGATGAATTTCAATTTGATTTTAATTTAGGTCCAGTTTGATAACCATTTGGTTTTTGGTTTTTGGTTTTTGAAAATTTGGCTTGTTTTCTTCCAATTTTCCTACCATGGTTTTCATATTTGCCAATGACACATTTGAGTTCCTAGCCAAATTCTAAAAACAAAAACAAGTTTTTGAAAACTACTTTTTTTAGTTTTCAAAATTTGCTTAGTTTTTAAAAACAAGGAAAGAAAAGTATTAGCAAAACATAGAAACTTGGAGGTGGAAGTGGGATTTATAAGCTTAATTTTCAAAAACCAAAAACCAAAAACCAAATGGTTATCAAACGGGGCCTTAGATTTTCAAAATTGATTTCAATTGGATATAAATTGGGTTTCTTAAATAAATTTCAAAATAGGTTTTGATTGAAAGTTTTGAAGTCAATCTTAATTTGGTTGATATTTGAATTCCAATTTTTCTTCAAACGATTTAAATTTGAAATACCCAAATGAATTTCAAAGTGAATTTTAATTTGGTATTTAAATTTGAACTGTTTAAAGGAATCTCAAATGGAATTTAATTTGAAGTTTCTAATTGGATTTCAAGAAAAGTTTTTTTTTTTTAAGTTGATTATGGAAACTTTAGGCTAATTTTGTCTAAGAACGGGTATTTAAGCTAACCAAAAGGGAACACCCTGCCTGGAAATTAGCCTAGATATTTTTGCAATCAACTTGAATTTGGTCTTAATTTAGAATTTTTGAAATCAACTTCAATTTGACTTTAAATTGGAATTCTCAAAACAATTTCAAAATGACTTTTAAACTGAGATTTCCAATTGAATTTCAATTTGGTTTTAGTTCAAATTTCTAAATGATTTAACTTTCTTTCAATTGATTTCAAATTTTTTATTTTAATTTTTTTAACTTTGAAATTTCTAATTAGTTTTTTAATTTGAAAAATAAAAATATTTTTTCGATTGAATGGTGTCATACCACTCATGATTATTAGTTCACATTTTATTTTTGAAACGTGAAATAATAGATGTGAGATAAAATAACTCATGTACAATCTATGACGGAGTTGAGATAATTTCTCAAATTCTTGAGGTAACAAATTTTCTTTAATTAAAAGAAAATTCCAACATGACAATTAATTATTGGGTATAACCCCACCCACTACATCAAATCCTTAATTTGTGTTTTAAAGCTAAGGTAAGATCAAGTGGGACATTTGTTATTTATTTATTTTATTTCTTCAAAATAAAGGACCGTTTCATGTTATAAAAGGATAATTTATAAAATAAAATGTGGTAACCGTTTTTAAACGGGTGTTGTAGGGGTGCTAACACCTTCCCTACACTCAATCGTCTCCCGAGCCTTATCTTTAGTTTTCAAAGACCGATTTTTCTTTAAAGCGAGTGACCAATCACACCCCAAGATGATTGGTGGCGACTCCAAACATTTAACCTCGAAAGAGATCCTTAGGAAAGGACGTCGGCCGCTCCGCATTGCGATGACGTTGCTTTGAAAAAACTACTTTAAAAAATAAGGAGTCTTCCTATTTTTGTTGTTTTTTTAAAATATTTCTTTAAAAATAAAAGTCTTTCTATCTTCACTTGTTTTTTTTTTAAAAAAATTCAAGTATTCTTATCTCTTCCGTTTCTTTTAAGGGTTATTTTTTTTTGGATTTTTTTTAGAGAGAGAAAATATCTTCGAAATAAAGGTTTTTTTTTTTCCCTCCTCTTCAATTATATTCCATCTAGTTCAGTCCTTGACCATTTTTTTTATCTCATTCCCGTTAAGTCATGCATCACATTTGAAATTAGTAATGCTGACCTTTGAAGGGACATCATTGCCCTTGTGTAGGTGCATGAAAATTTTGGCTCAAGTTAATTTAATCGTTATTTTATAACATTTAATTAATTTGGGACACTTTTTTTTCTAGGATTAGAATTTTAATCTCACATTATTCACACCCCTCGTGTTAATTCATTTGTTATTTTATAACATTTGAATGAATTTGAGTCCATTTTTCCTTCTAGGATTAAAACTTTATCCTCACATCATTCTCCATCACTCAAGTTAATTCCATTGTTATTTTATAACATTGCGATTGACTTGATATCCTTTGTTTTCTAGGATTAGAATTTTAATTTCACATTATCCTCACCACTCAAGTTAATTCAATTGTTATCTTATAACATTGAAATTGACTTGAGATCATTTGTTTCAAGTCAAGTTAATTCAATTGCTATCTTATATAACATTGAAATTGACTTGAGATCATTTGTTTCAAGTCAAGTTAATTTAATTGTTATCTTATTGAAATTAACCTGAGATCATTTGTTTCAAGTTAAGTGAATTCAATTGTTATCTTAAAATATTGAAATTAATTTGGGATCCTTTGTTTCCTAGGATTAGAAATTTTTTTTATCTCCGTCACTTTTACAATTTTTTGTCAAATATTTTCTTCATTGTTTTCATTTTATCATTTCTTTGTAAATATTCTTGTGAAAACAAAAAAAAAAAAAAAGAATATTAATGTTTTTTTGTTAGGAAACAATAGGATCTTTTGTAAAAAAAAGAGGGCAAAATTTTTTTTCTTTTATTAGCTTTTTATTGTTTCCATTCTTTTTTTTTAAAAAAAAAAGAAAAAAAAGAAAAAAGAAAAAGGGTTCCCTTTAGCTTGAGTGAATCTCTCATTTAAATTTTTTTTTCCATTTCTTTTAAGAAATAAATTGTGGAGATAAATTTTCACCTTGAAATAAATTCTCCATATACTTTTCAGAAAAAGAAAAAATTCTTAGATTTTTTTTTCTTTCCTCCTTATAGATTTAAGTTGCACATCTAGCAAATATTTGAGTCTTAGGAGTCATGCATATAGTTTAGGTTCATCTCATTGACGACCTTTGGGATCATACTTTCCATGATGAAGTAGTGTTGACCTTCGATCTTCCATCACTCACATCAAAATATTTTCTTCATAGACCATCATCTAGGTTCAGAACATTCGTAAGATAGAGTAGTGTCGATACCCTCGTTCCTCATATCCACTCATTCATCATAAGGATCCCGAGTCCATCTTTAGAGCAAGAGTGTCATGCATTTCGATCCATTTCATACTTGCGTAAAGTTGTGAGACATTGACTCTCATGCAAACACAAAAAATCTTTCACTCATGTTTATGGTTAGGAGACATTTTTCTCTTCATACGATGCATTTAGGACTTAGTATGCATTATTCATGCATTTCAATCCATGTTTACAATTTACACATTTTCCCCATACATCATTATCTCATATTCCATGTTAAGGTCATTTTTTTTTAAAAAAAAATCTTCTTGCATTTTTGACTCAATAATGACATAGTATCTTCTCATGCATCAATTTTCGATTTTTTTTCTCACATCATTCACTTGCATTTCATGAAAAAAAAGGGAAAAATACACTTTTAGTCCCTGAGGTTTGAGTTAGGTTTCATTTTGGTCCCTGAGTTTTCAAACTCGACAATTTAGTCCCTGAGGTTTGGATTTTGTTTCATTTTAGTCCCTCCATCCATTTTTCCGTTAAAAACTAATGGCTTGCTGACGTGGCACTATTTTTTTTAATTAAAAAAATTATTTTCAATTTTAAAATAAAAATATATTAAAATAAAAATATTATTATTTATTTTTAAAATTTTATTTCTTCTCTTTATGTTTTTCTTCTTCTTCTAGACCACCGACCAGCACACCAGCCGGCAGCGGCCGACGACCACTGTACGCCGACGGCGACATTTTTTTTTCTTTTCTTCTCTTTTATCTTCATTTTCTTTGTTTTTTTTTGTGTGATCGAAACCAAATCCACCATCGAAGCCGCTCTCTCAGCCTCATCTCCTTCTCCTCTCACCTCTTCCCTCGTCGATCCCCCTCCCATCTCCCCTGTTGTAGCTTTGTCCTCACCGGACATAGATCTGACCATCCCCCTCCTTTTTCAGTCGCCTAGGGAGTGGCTGGGCGTTCAAAAGTGTAGCCTTGTCCTCGCCAGCGGCATTCAGTCCAAGCCTTGTCCAACCTTTCGGCCGCCGCTCCCCTGTTGTAGCCTTGTTCTCGCCGGCGGCATTCAGTCGCTTCCACGCCCAGATCGAACACCCAACACTCCCTTCTTCTTCATCGCCCAGATCTGAGCGAAGACGGGTGTGGGCGAGCTGTGAGCGACGAGCTTCCAGATTTGAGCGAAGATGGGTGTGAGCGAGCTGTGACCGTCGAGCTTCCAGATCTGAGCGAAGATGGGTGTGGGCGAGCTGTGAGCCGGCTTCCAGATCTGAGCGAAGACGGGTGTGGGTGAAGGACTACGAACGAGCGTCGAACATCAAGCCGACGAGGGACTGTGAACGGGCGGCGAACACAGTTGCAGAGAGAGTGAAGTGAGATGAGAGAGAAAAGGAAGGAAAAAGGAGAAAAAACGAAAAAAAAAAGTTTCTGCCGGCAATGGCCGATCGTCGGCGAGCGACGGTCGGTCGTCGACGGTAGGGTTGGTGATGAGGTGTTGAAGAAGGAATGGAGGTATGTTGAAGAAGATGATAAAAAAAGAAATAAAAATATATTAAAAATTAATATTTTTATTATTTTAATATATATATATTTAAAAAATTCAAAAATAACTTTTTTAATAAAAAAAATATAATGACAGGTCAGCAAACCGTTAGTTTTTAACGGAAAAATGGATGGAGGGACTAAAATGAAACGAAATCCAAACCTCAGGGACTAAATTGTCGAGTTTGAAAACTCAGGGACCAAAATGAAACCTAACCCAAACCTCAGGGACTAAAAGTGTATTTTTCCCAAAAAAAAAAAAACTTGCATAGTCCTTTTATCTTTTTTCTAAAAGCAAATGGCTCAACAACCACATGTTCGTCGTTCTTACAGACTACAAGGTAAAGTTATGGAAGGACAGGATGTTGAGCAGTCTCATGAGCAAGCCATAAAAGTTCTTTCTCTTTTGTAGAAGGGTGAAACAGTGGTAGATGTCTCTCAACCTGATATCCCAGCCAATTCCCAGTCACTCACCTCATTCTCACGAGTCATAAATATCTCTTTGTCAGCCAACTAGAGATTTCACCCAACAACGATCATCACCCAACCCTTTAGCAAGCTATCAGTTTTCATTTTTTTCAGGAGGGTCAATCTAGCATAAGCCGTCAAATTGAATTTGCGTTCCAGAAACATATCCCACTGAAAGCAACGCTTCCAATGTTCCTAATCCTCATGGTCTTGTAATTAGAAGAGCCTTGACTGGAAAAGGTAAAAAGGTTATTACCAATAGAAAGGTTGAAATGCTCGAGAAGAAACTGACATCTTTGGTAATGTTGATCCTACCCAATTATGCATGGTGTCGAACGTGGTTATTCCACCCAAATTTAAAATACCTAAGTTTGAAAAATATGATGGGACGTCTTGTCCCAAAAGCCACCTTGTTATGTATTGCAGAAAGATGTCAGCACATTCTCAAAATGAAAAGTTTTTCATACACTATTTCCAAGACAGCTTAATTGGTCTAGCATCTCATTGGTATATGCAATTAGACAGTACACACATCCGTTCTTGGAGGAGCTTGGTTGATTCCTTTTTGAAGCAATACAGGCATAATAAATACATGGCTCCTGATCGATTAGACTTGCAGAACATGGGGAGGAAGGAAGTCGAGAGCTTTAAAGAAAATGCTCAAAGGTGGAGAGATACATTTTGATAAGACCAATTTGTTATACACTTAGAATCTCCCAATTTGCTTATCTTAGTTGAATTCCTTGCGAAAAATGTTTTAAAATGAGTATAATATGTCTATAGGTCCTCACCGGAGCTTTGGACGCGATTAGGGGCTTAAACGAGCGAAACTAGAGTGTAAAAAGACCATTTTGTCCCTGGAACTGTCGCAGCGTCGAGACGCTGTTGTACAAGGGTCGGGACGCTGCTCAAATAAGGAAAATTCCGTGGACGGCAAGCTGAAGCAGTAGCGTCGAGACGCTACACCCCTAGCGTCTCGACGCTAGGTCAATCCGAGAGTTGCATTCCATATCTGAAGGCCTAGCAGCGCGACGCTGTGTCCTAGCGTCTCGACGCTAGACATTTTTCCAGAATTGTAATTTTCCAAATTTGGCTGGAATTTTTCAATGTTTGAAGACCCAATTCAGCACCATTCTACCACGAATTGAAGGCCAAGAAACTCTATAAATAGAGGGTCTTGGTGTAGGTTTAGAATCATCTCTCACTACAATTTTGTAGCCACTTTTCTCTCTAGTTTCAAAAGTTCTTTTAAGTTTTTTTAGTCCATGGGTCGGTTGATCGAGCCTCGAGCTTGGAGGTGCTTGTCTATGGCCAACTAAGCTCGGATCGTTGTAATCGAGACCTCGGTTTGTAAGTTTGATTCAATTTTATGAGATTTCCATTCTTCATTACTTAGTTAATTGTCTTTGTGATTTTAGTTCTTTTTCTATAAGTTTAGATTGTGGTAGGAAAGATTGACAACCTTGACCGCGCCCTCTCTAAATTTACTTGCTAAATCTAAGTAGTAAATAGGTTAACGTTATGATTATACGCATGCGTCCCTAGAACTAAATGATTTAATCAATTGTAATTGTGGTTTGTTGCCCGTTGCATGTGAATTAATTCGGCTAGATCCCAATGCGGTTTAGATTAGTTAATAGGCCAATTAATTAATTTAAACTAGAATCAAACTTAGCGTTTGCATGTTTGTGATAGTTGGATCATGGTTCTCGGTTTGTTGCCGGAGTACGCCGGACTTGATAGTTAATTAAATATCAATTGATAATCAATGAATGAAATTAATCAAACTTAACACCGAGTTCAACCCCGATTACTATGACCCTCATGGTAAGATCAACTAACCCCGCCTTTACTTTCCTTGCATTTAATTTTCCTTATTTATTTTCCTGCCTTTACTTTATGTCTTAATCTTTATCTATAAAACCCCCATTTTTGGTTACATAAAAAACACAAAAGAATTTATAAATAAACCGATTGTTCCCTGTGATCGACCCCAACCACTACTGCTACAAGTTAGCTTTAGGAATCGTGGATTATAAATTTATTTGACAATAGACCGCGACAATCTCTTCCGTCAAATTGGCACCGCTGCCGGAGAACACGGTGTCTTATTTCTATCTCCCTTTGTGTTTTTCACCTTTTTCTTGTTTTTTGTAGTTTGTTCTTGTAGGCCTTCGTGACAAATCCTTTTCAAGAGCAAGCTTGTTTGCACACCAAGAAGCAAGGAAAAGGAATTGAGTTTCATGGAGATCTAGCTTTTGAGAGCAAAACCAAAATTCTATCCTTTCCTTTTTTTTATTTTCTTTCCTTATTTAGTTGTTTTCCCAATTTGTTTTTGTTTTATTTTTGGTAGGATCCCTACACCAAATCTCTACAATTTTTGTCAAACGTGGGAGTTTTCATATTTGCCAACCCAATGCTTAAATAGGGGAGGTTTTCTGTTCCCTTTTACTTTTTGTCCCTTACTTTCCATATTTAATTTACATTAGGGACAATGTAACGTTTAGGTTGGGGGTGGAAGAAATATCTTGCATGTTAGATTTTCATCGAGTCTTTGCGCGCAAACTTTATTTTATATGCATGCTTGATTTATTGCTTTGTGTTTAATTGAATTGATGTTTTAATCAATTCTTTTAAAAAAAATGCAAACCCGAATCGGCGAAGTTCTGTCTAAGGCTGGAGGTATTTAAGTTGACGGTTTACGGAACACCTCCTACCTGGGAACTGACCCGAACCAGTGAAATTCTGTCTAAGGCTGGGGGTATTTAAGTTGACAGTTTACGGAACACCCCCTACCTGGGAACTAATCTGAATCAGTGTTCAAATTTATCTTTAAATTGAGCAAACTTGAAAACAAATTTTGAGATTTTATGCCTTGTTCTATAATTGATTATGAAATTTCCAGGATAGGAAAAGCATGAGTATATATTTTTCTTATAGTTGAATTGCATGCATTCTAGCATCTTTAGAGACTTCTTTAAAATTTTTCGAAATCTTCCTTAACTAAATTGAGCATAAGTCCTTTCAAGCGTAGTTTCGTTGGTTTAAGATGGCTTCATAAGATTCACGCCTCCGTTGTCACCTCGATAGGATAGGTAGCATGTTTAGAGGAAATTTTTGCAAAACAGCTTGTTTAATGCTTGGGAGTAAGAAAAAGAAAAATATTTTTAGCTTTCCAGGGTAAAAAGAGCTACCTCTAGTGTGATCAGTTAGGTCGTCTAGAGAAAACTCAAAGCATCTCTAGGGAAGACTTAGCTCGTATTTTGCATAAAGAATAATTTGGCTAATTTTAATTTGTCTCTAACTATGCTAGTCTTGCATTTAATTCTCTTAAGCAAAATGTTGATCATGCTTGTCTTTGAGAAATTGAGTCATGAACATTGCATTGCATATTAATCTCTATCATTATAATACTTAGCTTGCTCGAGGACTAGCAAGGTTTAGGTTGGAGGTATTTGATAAGTCCAATTTATTATACACTTAGAATCTCCCAATTTGCTTATCTTAGTTGAATTCCTTGCGAAAAATGCTTTAAAATGAGTATATTATGTCTATAGGTCCTCGCTGGAGCTTTGGAAGCTATTCGGGGCTTAAACGAGCGAAACCGGAACGTAAAAAGACCATTTTGCCCCTGGAGCTGTTGCAACATCGAGACGTTGTTGTACAAGGGTCGGGACGCTGTTCAAATAAGGAAAATTCCGTGTGCGGCAAGCTGAAACAATAGCGTGGAGATGCTGCACCCCTAGCGTCTCGACGCTAGGTCAATCTGAGAGATGCATTCCATATCTGAAGGCCTAGCGTCGCGCACTGTGTCCTAGCGTCTCAACGCTAGGCAGTTTTCCAGAATTGTAATTTTCCAAATTTGGCTGGAATTTTTCCATGTTTGAAGACCCAATTCAGCACCATTCTACCACGAATTGAAGGCCAATAATCCCTATAAATAGAGGCCTTTGGTGTAGGTTTAGAATCATCCCTTGAATCCCTCAAATCATCCCTCAATACAATTTTGTAGCCACTTTTCTCTTTACTTTTCTAGAGTTCTTTTAAGTTTTCTTAGTCCATGGGTCGGTTGATCGAGCCTCGAGCTTGGAGGAGCTTGTCTATGGCCAAATAAGCTCGGATCGTTGTAATCGGGACCTCGGTTTGTAAGTTTGATTCAATTTTATGAGATTTTCATTCTTCATTACTTAGCTAATTGTCTTTGTGATTTTAGTTCTTTGCATACAAGTTTGGATTGTGGTAGGAAAGATTGACAACCTTGACCGCGCCTTGTCTCAATTTACTTGCTAAATCTAAGTAGCAAATAGGCTAACGCTATGATATTACGCATGCGTCCCTAGAACTAAATGATTTAATCAATTGTAATTGTGGTTTGTTGCCCGTTGCATGTGAAGTAATTCGGCTAGATCCCAATGAGGTTTAGATTAGTTAATTGGATAATTAATTAATTCAAATTAGAATCAAACTTAGCGTTTGCATGTTTGTGATAGTTGGATCATGGCTCTCGGTTTGTTGCCGGAGTACGCCGGACTTAGATAGTTAATTAAATATCAATTGATAATCGATGAATGAAATTAATCAAACTTAACACCAAGTTCAACCCCGATTACAGTGATCCTCGCGGTAAGATCAACTAACCCCGCCTTTACTTTCCCTGCATTTAATTTTCCTTATTTATTTTCCCGCCTTTACTTTACGTCTTAATCTTTTTATCAATAAACCCCCCTTTTGGTTACCTAAAAAACACAAAAGAATTTAGAAATAGCAAGGAATTGACATATCCTTGAGAAATAGCAAGGAATAGCAAGGAATCGTGGATTATAAATTTATTTGACAAGAGACCGCGACAAAAGAAATAGCAAGGAATTGACACAAAAGAATCGACCCCGACCACTACTGCTAGAAGTTAGTTTTAGGAATCGTGGATTATAAATTTATTTGACAAGAGACCGCGACAAATCTCTTCCGTCACATTTGCATAAGTACACCCACCTTTAACTAGCAAGGAATTGACAGCTATGTTATTTACCCTTGAGTCTCCATACTATGATCGAATGATAGGAAGTGCATCCACCAATCTTTCAGACATCATGATGATTGGAGAAATAATAGAATACGAGGTTAAGCATGGAAGGATATTCGATAATGCAATTGAATCATCAATCGAAGACGAAGAAGACTGCTCAGGGGATCAATAAGTCCAAGTAATATTTTCTACGCCAAGACTCAGGCACAACTACAAAGGAAATCAACAAAGCTCTCCTCAAAGCCATTTGCTCATTCACCTATTTTGCAGCGTAATCCATAACCTACAAGGTTGATTGTTTCTTACAATCATAATGGTAAGAAGCAGCAAAGGTGGTGAATGTTCATCCAGTACCAATTGCATTTATTGAGGCTTTGTCGTGCGTATTCAGGAAAAACCTATTGGTGCTCATGCTTACAATACCAACTTAATCTCTCCATACCCAAAGTAATGCGATCCCAATATCATGGAATAGCTTTAGGCCACGCTTGAAATAATCGAAGCTTCATGTGCAAGATCGAATGAAGGCAGTTCAAGCATTAATCACTAGAGTTTTAGGCTTCTATTCATCATGAGAATAAATATTTAGTGTATCTAATTATTCTTCATTATTAATAAAGCCTCTACTTGTCTTTAAGATTATGAAATTCAAAGATAGAGAAGAGTCCATGACTCAGGAACACTTGCATGAAATATGATTGTCAGAAGTTAGCTAAGTAGTCAGGAAGAACGTGCGCATGTGGAAGTTGAGCTATTTTCTTTTGGTCAATGTTTCATCATACATGCATTTATGCATCATTCATTTCATATGTTTTTTTCAAAAGAAAGAAAGTTTTTTTTTTATTGCAAACAAAAGTAAAACCACATGTTTCTTACAGAAAATTTTTACCATCAAAGCTTACTTTGATCATTCTTGTCAGTTAAGATCTTAGCAATAATCTTGGACAACCATAGTGAGTTTCCATTTGGAGGAAACTCACTATGGTGGTCAAGTCTCAATCATTTTTGTGAATGCTCTCACTACTCTCACCGAGAAAAAGGAAAGTGGTCAAGTCTCAATCATTTTTGTTGCCTGGTGAATGGTTTTCACACTCCATTGTTGCAAAACCATAGTCTCAATTAAAGACAATTTTATCCTGACCTCCATATTTCTCATGTGTTAAAGAATTCATATTACAATACCTCATCGAACGAGGTTTGAATTTTCACAATATGGCCAATACCCCTCTTGAAGTGAGGATCTAAAATTACTCACTAAAAAACCTTGAGTCTGACCCAGCACACATGTGATTTTGTGGTAAGCCAACATGAATTACTGATTCACCATCAAACCGTTTGCTAAACTCATCACGTATAGCTGCGGTGAATCTCCATATTTGTCTACCCACTTGAAAGCCTTTTGCTAAGCCTGTCACATCTAACCATGTGGCAAACATTTCAAAATATTCACCCGATGCCACCAAGAGACCTTCAATAGTAATGAAATAGGGATTAAACTCTTATGATTTACTGCTTCATAATTAAGACTTGTAGTTCTTTGAGTATTCCTATATTTCAATCAATCTACACTCTTCCTACCATTTCTATCTTTTGTCTTCTCTCCTTTTATTGGAAGGTGACTCCAAGACTAAGGATGACAATCTTGGGAGCTTGGACTTATTAACTTGACAAATTGTCTCGAAGTCTCAAATTCTTTCAATGAGTTTTGCTTGAGAAATAACCCTATCATGGTACCGAGGAACATCGACAAAGAAACAACATGGAGTGATTATTGAAGTTGCGAAGGATGGCTTATAGGTGATTGATTTTCTCTATGTGACTGCATTATTGTTGGGTTTTATGTCCTAAAACTCGTAGATAGTGAATGATTAACGAATTATACACTTGTATCAATAAAGTGTTATTGAGGTTTATGCAATAAAGTGTTATTGTCATATTAAGTCTAGAATTGCACAATATGACCCAAATTCAATAAACTAAGATCCTAGGTTGTTTACATGAGACTTGGACTAGTATGTGGGGACATACGGGGATTAGTGTTCAAGTAACAACCTAAAAGGTCTATAGTATAGGGATAAGGCTGGGTACCTTATCCTGGTAACACTATGTGATACGGCCCGCTTTGTATTTGATACAGACGTATTGATCCAAGGAGTCCATGTAGGAGACATGCGAGCGGGGGTATCCTATGCAATGAGTTTGCATAAGACCGGACCACGAAATAGTAAACCACTAGATGTAAAACCGTTAACTAGTTAGGTTACTGTTTCAATAGGATGACCTAGGTAACTCAATCTTAATCCTAAGTGTGTCATGAACTCCTTCTCACGAGGGATTGTCCTTTGATTAGTACGGGTAAGAGTGGCCAGCACGCCGACTCAATAAGCCTACCTTCTTGGGGACAAGACCGAGTGGGGGGCTGGGGACATGACAATACAATATGGAATTCACTCCTTCCCCTATTGGGGCAAGTAGATGTGTGTTCCCTTAAGGGCTGATTCCGGGGCTTGAACAAAGGCGCGCCATCCTCTCCTGGCCCGAGAGGAACTCTTGTTTAGAGGTTGGACCCTAAACAAATTGTTCATTAGAGGGATCAGTGGTACTTAAGGAACCAGAGGTAACCCAGGGGTAAAACGGTAATTTGACCCAGCTGGTGTTACGAACACACGTGAAGGATTGACTTACTGCATTGGTCGATATCCGTGGACACAGAAATATTCTACAATGAGAAGAGTGCAGCTGTGGGTCTTTAGTGGAGTGACCCACAGTTAACGAATGTTGATTGACTCGGTTAATGAGTTTAGCTGATCAATCTCGTATCGTTGGAGCTTCTGATCTGTAGGTCCATTAGGTCCACCTGCTAGCTCATAACGGATTCTGAGATTATATAGTCTAGAATATTAAAAGGGAATTTCAGTTAATTGTATTTTGATGCAATTAATATAATGTATGGAGATACATTATAGTATAAGTTTAATTAATGAATTAAACTTTATAATAAAGTTAATTTTGGATATGATTCAAAATTAATTAATGAGAGAATTATGAATTTAATTAAATATGTGATATTTGATTAATTCATGAATTAATTAATTGGGAATTAATTAATTTAATTTAATTTGGTTAAATGTGATTTAATCAAATTAATACTATAGTTTATATTAATGTACATTTTGATGCACATTAAAACTATAGGTTAAATGAGAGATAAAATTGAATATGATTCAATTATAAAATTAATTAAATATTTGATATTTAATTAATGTGGAATCAATTAATTTAAATTAATTGAATGACCTGTTTAATTCAATTGAATATGATTTAATTGAATTAAAACTATATGTTATAATTGACTTAATTAAAATTGGTTTAATTAAATTAATTATAATTAATTAGATAATTAATTATTATTTAAATAATTATTAATTATTTAATTTAATAATTATTATTTGATAATAATTAAACGGTCCAGATCTAATTGGTTTAGATCAATGGACAGGATTGGTTAGGGAGTTAAAGATAACTTCCCAACCTAATCCTACGTAGTTGCCTGAGGGGTTGGGCCATCTCTCTCATTCTCTCAACTTCACGAAAAAACACAAAGAGAGTTCTTCATTTTTCCTCTCTAGTTTTCTCTCAAGAACAACAAGTTTCTTTGCTGTATTTTTTCCCTTCAAGACAGCGAGGATCCCACAATCCTATTCTCATAGCCCAAGAGGATAGCCGGTGTTCACTTGTGGTCGTGTCTTGATCAAAGGAGCATAGTGCAGTATTTGTTCATCGAATCAAGTATGTTTTTGTAGATCTAAATAGGTTTTAGATCTAATTTATAGCATGCTTAATCTGATCTAGTTTAATTTAGAAACTGTTTCTAATTTTGATTTGCCAACGTACCGGTTTTTCTATAATTGAAATTTAATTCGAGAAAGGTCTTGATTGTTTCCGCTGCCAAAGGGATTTTAACCCTTCAATTGGTATCAGAGCCATCTCGTTAATTGATTCCAATTTTATGAAAATTAATTTGGTATATTTGGCCATAGATTTACTGTGTTTTGATTTGATCAAAATTGTAAGGCCCCTGCGTTTTTGGGCATTTAATTCAGTAAATCGAGTCTTGTATAGTCCGTGTCTAGATTAGGATTCATTTTGATGGAGATCGGGATGAATTCGGGCGAAAATTTGATCAAAATCGGTACTGGAAACGAAGGTCAGTACGCTGTCCAGAGACGTAGCGTCGCGACCCTGCTCAACGGAGTCGCGACGCTGAAGAACAAAGGTTGGAAAAAATCGGGCCAGCGTCGGGACGCTTTGCCTACATCGTCTCGACGCTGACGGAAGTTTTCGGATTTTCGGAGCGTTGACCGCATCGTGGGGCAGCAGTTATTCAGGCAGTTACCAAATAATTATTATTTACGTTCTCTAAGTTTCGAACTCGGGTGGCTGGAGGAGTTGGCAGTCGCGAGTGATTTTCATTCTTGAGGTCGTGTGTTCGAGCTCCTTCGTGGGCAAATAATTTTTTCCGTGCGGTTAGTACGTGGGCGGTCCGGTTTCCAGTTTGCTTGGTCCGGTTTGGTTCAATCTGGTCCGGTTCATGGAGTATTGGTATGGTTGATCAATTTGGGTCCGGTTTGAAGCGGTTCAAGCTGGTTCGGGCCGGTTCTGGAGCGGTTCAAGGCTCAGAAGGATAATTAGATTGAAATTATTATAATTTTTGTTTATTTTAATTATCCTAGGGGCCAATATACCGGTTTTTCAGCTATTTATTGCTTTATGAATGTCATTTAGCTAGATCCCACCATAGGTTAAGCATGTTTTCATGTATTTTTATGTTATAAATGTTATAATATATGATAATTATGCATGAATTTAAATTTCATGAGTTATTTAGTATAATTGTTATATTAAATATATGAAATTGAAAAAGCATGATGCATGACATTAATTAGACAAATATAAAATGTTATATTTTATTAATGTAGCATGCATGCTTAGATTTATTTTCATGATTATTAATATAATAGTTATATTATGAATGGAAATAAATTTCAATGCTTGATTTTCATGTATAATATTAATATAAATTGTTATATTAATTAGGGAAAAATACACTTTTAGTCTCTGAGGTTTGAGTTAGGTTTAATTTTGGTCCCTGAGTTTTCAAACTCAACAATTTAGTCCCTGAGGTTTAAGATAAGGAGCAATTTAGTCCCTGCCTTCCATTTTACCGTTAAATCTAACCGGGCACTATTATTTTAATTAAAAAAATTTAATTTTTAATTTTTTAAAATAAAAATATATTAAAATAATAAAAATATTATTAATTTTAGTTTATTTTATTTATTTTTATTTCTCTCTTCCACATTCTTCTTCTTCCTCCCTTTCCTTCTACTGTTTCTTCTTCTTCAACAATCTTCCATCTATGGCCGACAACCACCGCTCGCCGGAGGCCGGCGGTGACTTTTTTTTTTTCCTTATCATTCTTTTCTTCTCCTCCCTTCTTCCTTATTTTCTTTCTGTTATTTTTTAAAAAAAAAAAAATTGAAGTTCAGATCTCGGTTCGTCGTTTCAGATCTGAAACTCAGACCGTAACGAAGAAAACTCCTTCGTCCGAACACGCGAGCAGTGGGTTTTTTGTTGCTGATTTTGTCCGGAACGAGCCCAGTCCTTCGTTGTTGATTTCTTCATGAGAGCATTCCGAAATGAACGAGCCCAGTCCTTCATCCGGAGCGAAGGAGCCCTTCCGCAGTTGTGGGTTTTTGCATCTCGCGGTCGTCCGGAACTTGGGTTTTTGCGCGAACAGTGGGTTTCTTCACGCGACAACAACCATTCCGCAGTCGTGGGTTTTTGCATTTCTCTCGATTTTTCTCCTCCTTTCACTCTCACTCTCAGATCTGAAACACGAGCAGTGGAGTCCGGCGCCTCCTCCCCGTTTTCCTCTTCAGAATCGATTGTTTCCAGGTCCCACTGTAGAATCGCCGTCCTTCGGCCATATGAACCGCCAAAGCCCGCATATTATGACCGTCGACGACGACCCAACAGAAAGCGTCTCCTCAGAGCGGTCGTCCTCCTCCGCCCCTCGTGACTGGGTGAGGCTGCTGAAAAACGAGATCCAGCCAAATTATTTTGAAAGAAAAACGAGTTCCAGCTGAAAAAACGAGATCTGTCGACCTTCGGCGTGCGTGAGAGAGATGAGGGAGAGAGGGAAAGAGAAAGAACGAGGAAAGAAAAAATGTTATCGGCGCCGGCGGCCAGCGGTCGATGGTGGCAGGACAACAGGCGAAGGTGGAGGCTTGGGTTAGGTAAGGATGCTTAGGGTTTTGGTAGGGAAGAAGAAGGGATGGTTTTTAATGAAATAATAATATTTTAATAATATATTATTATTTTAAATATATTTTTAATTGAAAAAATTTAAAATAATTTTTTTAAATAAAAAAAATAGTGCCACGTCATCCGTCCGTTAGTTTTTAACGGAAAAATGGATGGAGGGACTAAAATGAAACTAAAACCAAACCTCAGGGACTAAATTGTTGAGTTTGAAAACTCAGGGACCAAAATGAAACCTAACCCAAACCTTAGGGACTAAAAATGTATTTTTCCCTATTAATTAAATGAAAATGGAAAAGCATTGAGCATGACATTAATTAGATTAATATAAGAGTTATATTATATTAATGTCTAATTTCATGTGATTTAATTTCGTTGATGATTAATTAATATGATCGATATTAATTAAATGAAATTGAAATTGCATGAAGCATGACACCACCTTAGATATATATAATCGTTATATTATCGATATTGGCGTCATAATTATATGGTGTTTAATAACTGGAATTTGATTGTTATTTTTCCAACACCATAGAAGCATGTTATAGGGCTAATTACTAAAATTTTGAAATAGTTTCAAAATGATTAGAAACCGTCAACCTATAACAAAGAGTTGCATGCAAACATAGGACCTTAGGTTAAAATTGAATTAATTTTAAAATGTTTAAAATTAATTAGACCTAAGCTCATCTTTTTAATTCTAATAGGATTAGAATTATATTCTTACTTAGGATTAAAATAGTTTTAATTTACTAAGTAGGAATAGCATTACTATGGTTATAAGGGAACTCTCCCGGTGAGGTTCTGTCTAGGCTGGGGGTACTTAAGTTGACGATTTACGGAACACCTCCTACCTAGGAACTGACCCGGAACCTGAGTTGAATTAATCATAGTTTAATGTTAGCATGCAATGTCACTAGGTAATTAAAAGGGTTTAATTCACCTAGACATTAGAGTAAAGCCCTATTTATAAGAGTTATAATAGGCATAGACTTAGATAGATTGACTTAGCCGGGTTTATCTAAGTTTAATAACCCTAAAATACAGTAGGACATTTTAGTGGGAGGAAAAATATAAAAACAAGATTTTCATATCGAGTTTTTACTCTCACGTCCCCCTGTGTTCACACCGTGAGATCCATGCTCGGCTTCGTGTCGTTTTAGCGCGGCCTCCCTTCAGAAAGTATTTTTATGGGTCAATACCATGGTGAATGAGGAGAATGTCTATAGTAAGTGGGAGCGGGACGCGTGTCAACGTATCCTTCGGTCTCCACCCCTAGGTCACAACGTGAGATTCCTATGATCCGCCTGCGTGTTGTCTCGGCGCAACCATCCCTTCGGAGGGCCTGATCATGGGATTCGGAACACCGTGAACTCCTGAATAGGATAGGATCGCTTAGGCTAATTACCAACAGTTGTCTTTCCTAACGGTAGCCTGTTGGTCCGTGCCTCTGAGATTTGAAAGTGGGAGGGTTACACTTACGGGGATGAGTTAAATATGTTAACTAATCCTTGACCGAAAAACGGTAACTAAATGCTAACGGAATATGAGTTATTCTGGTGTTAGGGTTTGGTTGAGATTGTCTCAATTCAGAGGAGGAGTAGCTAACCACCCTTCGGTGGCTGTTATTCTAAACCTCTGAAGTATCGTTGCAAAAACTAAATCAATAGTTTTATAGGGTTTCTTTGATTGCTTGTTTGTTTTTGCAGAATTTGATTGGATTATTTGTAATGGGTTAGTGCGATTAATAATACAAGTAATTTGTTACTTCAGCAATTATATAAAACGATATGTGCATTGTCTTACGCCAATTTATTAATAACAGTTTAAGATACAACTAGCTTAAACGAAACTTGTGGTAAATGATTTTAGATTAGTTTTTAGTGAGGAATGTCCTCAGGTTCAAATGTCTAGTTCATCTTGAATTGTTCATGATGACTATTACATTAACTGCCTAGCCAATACCAATGACAATTAATATGATTTATTGGTCATTGAAACGTGCATAGTGGAAAATGAGGATACAGCCTGAATTTTTAATTTAGGTGCCACTTATCACGTTTGCTTTTTCTTTTAAGGAATAAGCTCATGGCAACTGTTGCAAATAGGTGAGATGACTCTCAGATTTTGATCTGGAGAGTATGTCTCGGCTTTGGCAGAGGGACCATTAAGTTATTTTATCCAGTGGGAGATAATACACATTATTAGATAATGTATATGAATTTCCTAAAGATTAACAAAAATGTGATTTTTGTATCGTATATGTTGTAACAATGTTACTCTATACCTTTCTCTGTTAACGCAGTTTTATTTTAAGAAAGGTAGTTGACAGTTGTTCAGCATTGCTGGTAAATAACTTATGTGTTTTAAGACTAATCGAGAGTAAAGCAAGTCATGAGCACTGAGTTGTTTAAGATTGCTTATACTCGGAGAAATAAAGGCGAAGGATATCTCCTAAAGGAAATACCTTTCTTTGGTTCTTAAGGTGTAAGACTATTTTTTATCTCAATATGATTGGGAGCTTAGTCTAGAGTATACTTCTAAGTTAGTTAGAAGAACACTCTCCAATACCAATTAAGTCATGCCTTATGGGTGATATGACTGATAGATCTTTTACTGGAAAAGAGCTATAAGAGCCAAAGAGCCCTTGGAGCTTGTACATTTGGATCCTTGTGGTCCAGTATGTTAAAGCAGTGGGAGGGCATGAATAAATCATCTCATTTATAGATGATTATTCAAAGGTATGAGTATCTCTACCTAATGCAATTTCAGTATGAAACTCTTGAGATATTCGAAGGGGCTTAAGACTGAAGTTGAAAACTTGTTAGGTGAGATGATAAAAACGCTTTGATCTGATCAATGTGTTGAGTATAGGGACTTGAGATTCTAGGACTATTTGATAGTTCATGGAATCACATCCTAAATCTCAGTTAGGAGTAATAGAACCCTATTGGATACGGTTCAATCCCGGTTGAGCTATTCTCAATTGCCTGACTCGTTTTGGGGTCATGCAGTGTGACTGCAGCGTGTATTTTGAACAACGTTCCATCAAAAGTGTTTCTGAAACACCTTCTATGTTGTGGATTGGACGTAAAGATTGTTTACGTTCCTTTAAATTTTGGGGTGTCCAGCACTTGTGCGTGTGACTAACCCAAAATAAATTGGAATACCGTTCAAAATTATGCCTAATTGTAGGCAATCCCAAAGGAAACGAGGATAAGATACTTCTTCAATCCATAAGAGAATAAAGAATTTGTATTGACAAATGCTTCATTCTCAGAAGAAGAACATATGAGAAATCATAAGCCATAAAGTAAGGTCGGTTTAAGTGAATTAACTAATAGAGCTACGGAAACATTAACAAGAGTTGTTGATGAATCAACAAAAGTTGTTGATAAGACTGGTTATTCAACAAGAGTTGTTGATAAGGCCAGTGCTTTTGGTCAGTCACATCCATCTCAAGAGTTGAGAATGCCTTGATGTAGTGGGAGGGTTGTTTTATAACCTGACCGTTACATGGGCTTATTTGAAGCTCAAGTCGTCATTCTTAATGATGACATAGAGGATTCATTGTCTTTTACAAAAGAAATGAATGATGTTGATAACGATCGGAGGATTAAAGCCAGTCACTTGGAAATGAAATCTTTGCATTTCAATTCCATATGAGATCTTGTACGTCTGCTTGATGGGTAACTCCTATAGGTTACAAGTGGATTTACAAGAGGAAACGAGACATTTAAGGTCTCAACTAGAAGGGTCTATTGAGCAAGATCTAAAGCAAAAAGGTTTGTAAGCTTAAGTGGTCCATTCATGGATTGACCTAAGCATTTCGGTCTTGGCATGTAAGATTTGATGCGGTGATCAAATCTTTTGGCTTTAATCAGAACATTGATGAGTCTTTTGTGTTTACAAGTAATCACCAATAATTCAGTAACTCACTTAGTGTTGTATATGATTGATATCCTAATCATTGGGAATGATGTAGATTATCTTACTGACATTAAAAGAGGCTAGCAGCTCATTTCCAAATGAAAATATGGGAGAAGCTGAGCTAGCCTTGTCTCAAGTGTCTTATGTCTACAAGATGTTAGTTAGATATAAGATGCAGAATTCCAATAAGGGTTTACTACCTTTTCAGGAATGGAATTCTTTTGTTTAAGGAACTGTGTCCTCAGACACCTCAAGAAGTTGAGGACACGAGACATATGCCCTATGCGGTAGGGTTGTCAATAAGTATCAATCAAATCCAGGATTTGATCTCTGGAGTGTCGTTACGTACATCCTCCAGCATCTTAGGAGAACGAGGTTCTATATGCTCGTGTATGGCGCTAAGGATTTGATCCTTACAGGATACACTGACACAGATGTTTTAACTGATAAGGATTTGATGAAATCTACATCAGTGTCTGTCTTCACTCTTAATGGAGGAGCTATAGTACGACTTATATGCAGTCTCGACCATATAGGCCAATAAGCAGTTGCTTGTGAAGCACCGATAGAGACTGTATGACTTAGGAAGTTCAAGCCAAATTTGGAAGGTGTTCCAAATATGAACTTGCCTACTGCAAGACAAACAAGCACATTGAATCTAAAGGATATATGGCTGATTCATTCATGAAGGCTCTCTCGGCTAAAGTGTATGAGGGTCATCTAGATGGTCTAGGTCTACGAGTTATGTACAAAGATGTAATCTAGGGCAAGTGGGAGAAGTGTAATGGGTATAGTGATGCCCTAGTTTATTGTATTTATACATTGTAAATACGTTTTATGTATTATACATGTATTTATACACCCACTGCTGGGATAGATTATTGTACATTCCCACTAAACTAGATTTTTAGTCCAAGTGGGAGTTTGTTGGGTTTTATGTCCTAAAACTCGTAGATAGTGAATGATTAACGAATTATACACTTATATCAATAAAGTGTTATTGAGGTTTATGCAATAAAGTGTTATTGTCATATTAAGTCTAGAATTGCACAATATGACCCAAATCCAATAAACTAAGATCCAAGGTTGTTTACATGAGACTTGGACTAGTATGTGGGGACATACGGGGATCAGTGTTCAAGTAACAACCTAAAAGGTCTATAGTATAGGGATAAGGCTGGGTACCTTATCCTGGTAACACTATGTGATACGGCCCGCTTTGTATTCGATACAGACGTATTGATACAAGGCGTCCATGTAGGAGACATGCGAGCGGGGGTTTCCTATGCAATGAGTTTGCATAAGACCGGACCACGAAATAGTAAACCACTAGATGTAACACCGTTAACTAGTTAGGTTACTGTTTCAATAGGATGACCTAGGTAACTCAATCTTAATCCTGAGTGTGTCATGAACTCCTTCTCACGAGGGATTGTCCTTTGATTAGTACGGGTGAGAGTGGCCAGCACGCCGACTCAATAAGCCTACCTTCTTGGGGACAAGACCGAGTGGGGGGTTGGGGACATGACAATACAATATGGAATTCACTCCTTCCCCTATAGGGGCAAGTAGATGTGTGTTCCCTTAAGGGCTGATTCCGGGGCTTGAACAAAGGCACGCCGTCCTCTCTTGGCCCGAGAGGAACTCTTGTTTAGAGGTTGGACCCTAAACAAATTGTTCATTAGAGGGATCAGTGGTACTTAAGGAACCAGAGGTAACCCAGGGGTAAAACGGTAATTTGACCCAGCTGGTGTTACGAACACACGTGAAGGATTGACTTACTGCATTGGTCGATATCCGTGGACACAGAAATATTCTACAGTGAGAAGAGTGCAGCTGTGGGTCTTTAGTGGAGTGACCCACAGTTAACGAATGTTGATTGACTCGGTTAATGAGTTTAGCTGATCAATCTCGTATCGTTGGAGCTTCTGATCTGTAGGTCCATTAGGTCCACCTGCTAGCTCATAACGGATTCTGAGATTATATAGTCTAGAATATTAAAAGGGAATTTCAGTTAATTGTATTTTGATGCAATTAATATAGTGTATGGAGATACATTATAGTATAAGTTTAATTAATGAATTAAACTTTATAATAAAGTTAATTTTGGATATGATTCAAAATTAATTAATGAGAGAATTATGAATTTAATTAAATATGTGATATTTGATTAATTCATGAATTAATTAATTGGGAATTAATTAATTTAATTTAATTTGGTTAAATGTGATTTAATCAAATTAATACTATAGTTTATATTAATGTACATTTTGATGCACATTAAAACTATAGGTTAAATGAGAGATAAAATTGAATATGATTCAATTATAAAATTAATTAAATAATTGATATTTAATTAGTGTGGAATCAATTAATTTAAATTAATTGAATGACCTGTTTAATTCAATTGAATATGATTTAATTGAATTAAAACTATATGTTATAATTGATTTAATTAAAATTGGTTTAATTAAATTAATTATAATTAATTAGATAATTAATTATTATTTAAATAATTATTAATTATTTAATTTAATAATTATTATTTGATAATAATTAAACGGTCCAGATCTAATTGGTTTAGATCAATGGACAGGATTGGTTAGGGAGTTAAAGATAACTTCCCAACCTAATCCTACGTAGTTGCCTGAGGGGTTGGGCCATCTCTCTCATTCTCTCAACTTCACGAAAAAACACAAAGAGAGTTCTTCATTTTTCCTCTCTAGTTTTCTCTCAAGAACAACAAGTTTCTTTGCTGTAATTTTTCCCTTCAAGACAGCGAGGATCCCACAATCTTATTCTCATAGCCCAAGAGGATAGTCGGTGTTCACTTGTGGTCGTGTCTTGATCAAAGGAGCATAGTGCAGTATTTGTTCATCGAATCAAGTAAGTTTTTCTAGATCTAAATAGGTTGTAGATCTAATTTACAGCATGCTTAATCTGATCTAGTTTAATTTAGAAATTGTTTCTAATTTTGATTTGCCAACATACCAGTTTTTCTATAATTGAAATTTAATTCGAGAAAGGTCTTGATTGTTTCCGCTGCCAAAGGGATTTTAACCCTTCAATTATATCTGCCAGTCATGAAAAAAATATATTTGGCCTAAAAAAGGGGGGAAAATACATTTTTGGTCCCTGAGGTTTGGGTTAAGTTACACTTTGGTCCCTGAGTTTTCAAACTCAACAAAAATACTCTTGAGGTTTGAGATAAGGAGCACTTTGGTCCTTGCCGTCTATTTTTCTGTTAAATTCTAACGACTGCTGACGTGGCACTATTATTTTAATTAAAAAATTATTTTATAAATTTTTTTAATAAAATAGTAATAAATTAAATTCAAAATATTTATTATTATTATTTTTATTTCTTTTTCCCTCTCTCTCTTCCTCCTTTTCTTCTTCCTCTTCTACTCCTTCATCATCTTCTTCCTCTTCTATTCCTTCATCATCTTCTTCCTCTTCTACTTCTTCAACCACCGGCTGCCGGAGACAGCTGGCCGTCGCCGGTGACCGGCGGAAATTTTTTTTATTATTTTTTTATTTTTTATCTTCTCTTCTCTTTCTCTTCTCTTTCCCTTCTCTTTCCCTTCCCGTCGATTTAAGTGATTCATGTAAAGCCAGTTTTCCACTTTACTTTATTTGACAACTTTTGGAGGGTTGTGATTTCATCCAACGATTTTGCCAGGGTTCAGTTCTTCCGCACGATTTTAATATTTTGGCGTAGTAGATCCGATATTTCACATCAGACGCAAGGGAAGATTGGCATATATTGCGGGTGTTTGCCGGGTTTCTTCGTCGGATTTCATAGTTCGATCTGGGTATTCTTGGGTTGCTGATTTCAAATTATGGTGTATTGAAGATTTGGATTGGAGGCTGAGAATTTGGTAAAGTTGAGGTGGATTTGTTCTTGGACTCATCGACTGATCTGTGCCCCAGACCCTGGCTGATACTGCTGGAACTTGCAACCGTTAAATATTTTTGATTGGTGAGTAGAGGCTACTTCCGAGCTTCAAATTTGGAATTTTGGCAATAGAAATCGCTTCGTCCCAAGGGCGCTGTTTGTGGTTCTTTTGAGAGAATGGTCAAAATCAACTTTATAGACAAATTTATGTCTTGGAAAGAAATATGGCTACGGGTATAGATTTTTCACCCCCCTTCACCCTACTGGAAGGCGGCGGATACAATAAGGACAATGTATCAGCCACAAGTGATGAAAGTTCTGATAGCTTTAATAGTTTGAAACAGATGACCAGTGGGAAACCTCCCCAACACCTCTCAGTAATGCGCCATAGTGTGAGCTCCATAAAGCTGCTAGGACAAGCTGATTTAGTGAGTTTAATCATTCTTATATTCTCTTTATTTTTTGGAGATGCAGATTCAATTCACAGCTTCCTTTTGAATATTATATGTATAATGTCCTTTCAATTTCATGGGATGGTTTGACGTTTTTGCATCGAGGTATAGTATAGAGTATATGTAAGTCTGTTACGGGGAGGGAGGGAGGGACCTCACTCCTCTGTTTTCGACCGTTTCCAACACCTGAATCGCGGGAGGGAGGTCCCTCCCTCCCTCTCCGTGATATTCTGAGTTTTTTTTTTTAAAAAAAAATTGTCGTCGATCGCCGGCACCGGTGACGGGCGGCTGCCGGTGGTTGAAGAAGTAGAAGAGGAAGAAGATGATGAAGAAGTAGAAGATGAAGAAGAAGAGAAGGAAGAGAGATAGGGAAAAAGAAATAAAAAAAAATAATAAAATATTTTTTATTTAATTTATTACTATTTTATTAAAAAAAATATTTTTTTTAATTAAAATAATAGCGCCACATCAGCAGCCGTTAGAATTTAATAGAAAAATAGACGACAGTGACCAAAGTGCTCCTTATCTCAAACCTCAGGGGTATTTTTGTTGAGTTTGAAAACTAAGGGACCAAAGTGTAACTTAACCCAAACCTCAGGGACCAAAAGTGTATTTTTCCCAACTTATGAAAAAAAGAAAGAGAAAAGGAAAAAAAGGAAATGAAAAAGAAAAAGAAAAGAAAAAGAAAAAGAAAAAGAAATGTACAAGGCCAACATAATTCTTAAATTGCATAATTGGGGCAATCAATATAGTTCAAGAGGTCACACCTACAAACGATTTGAAGATTTTCTTTGTCAATCATCAACTGAGCAAGAATCTTCATTGCTACACTGGGACAAAGTCTTCATCACTATACCGAGGCAAAGCCATCGTCACTACGTGAGAGTAAATCCTTCATAACTACACTAGGGCGAAGCTTTCATCGTTACGCTAGGGCAATGTCGTCATTATTAAATTGGAGCAAGAATCTTCATCACTATACTGGGACAAAGTCTTTATCACTATACCGAAGCAAAGCCATCGTCACTACGTGAGAGTAAATCCTTCATAACTACACTGGGGCGAAGCTTTCATCGTTACGCTGGGGCAAAATCGTCATTATTAAATTGGAGCAAGAATCTTCATTGCTACACTGGGGCAAGGTCATTCAACCATTTATGCAAGTTGTTTTAGACTGGGGCAAAGGCCAAGTTAAGAGAATTACACTTCTCTTACGAAGAATCTTTCAATCTCGAGCGGTTCTCCATATTCAAGAAGAGAAAGTTGAATCACATTTTCATAGAAGAATCACAATCAGGGAAAGGACAATCACAGTAATAAGGGTTTTTTTATCAAAGATCTCGAGCTGACTTAAAGAAAGAAAGAGATATATGAGATGATCTCTTGAGGAGCTACTTCTTGTTCTCACAGTGGTTGTCCAAAGAAATGGGGTCACCTTAGCACATATTTTCATTTGAATAATATTTTAATTATGCGAATGTTCAAAATTATGTTCAATCTCTTTTTGTTCAAGAGATTTTTTATAAAGGCATTTGTGATTCATGTTTTCCTTCTTCATTCTTTTTCTTCGAAAAAGAAACTTGGTTTCTTTCTTTGTTCGACTATCATCCTCGTTTGTCTCTAAGCCAAATTCATCTTCCTGTATCCAATCTTTTTGTCCACTGCAAGGCTAAGGTTATGAAGCAGTTGAATCAAGTAAGATGTTTAATGCTATGAATTACCATTGATAGTTCTCTAAACTAGCACATGAGACACTTCTAAAAAACCCACCATACCCGATACGATTGAGCAATCTATGATTGACATATATGTTTCCTTTCAGATTGTGCAATCTCTGATTAACATACATGATCCCTTTCTGGTGAAGGCATTCAAAAAAAAAAGAGGAAAGAAACAAGATAAACAAAAAGAAAGAAATGAGAGAAAAAGAAATGAAAAAAAGGAATGTTTGCTCCAATGATGACAACAAGGTTCTCTTTTGATTCCTTTCTAAATATTGATTGATAAGAATGATGAAAGTAAGCAATGATGATCATTTTGTTAAATATGGAAAACACATTTGGTTATCTTAATTGATTTCACAAATCAAGCTCTTCATCATCGTTTGCATCACTATTTCTCACCAAAAATTCGTTTTCATACCATGGAGTTGGTGAAAATAGATCACATGAATATCGTGCATACATGGCACTCATTGATCTACCTTGAGCATGCATATGCATCCCTACATCATCCTTTAGAATCGAATTATTGACTTACTCAATTCATCATCAGGGCATACGTCGTCAGACATGGTTAGTTGCATTATCATTGCATAGAGTTGTCAATGAGCATGTGTCAATCCATGACACTGGGGCAAAAGCACTCATCTATTTCATGTATGATATTCACGTGAATAGTGCATCATATCTTACATAAATGTTATAGCTTGTCTTTGCATTTCTACACAACCCCTTTGAGTGTGTTATCTATCATTTCAAGACGGTTTTTCATATGTAAAACTCACATTTTATGCATGTGGGTATACTCCATTCGCGAGAATTCCCAATACGTTCAAAAAAAATCTTTTTTTCTTGTAATTGATTTTTTTTCCCGACAACTAAGTTTTGAAATAAAAACCGTTGTCTCATTTTAAAACAAATTTCTGAAATACGAAATCCCTGTTTTAAAATCTTTCATTTTTGGCAACTAAGTTTTGAAATAAAAACCGTTGTCTCATTTTAAAACAAATTTCTGAAATACGAAATCCCTGTTTTAAAATCTTTCATTTTTGGCAACTAAGTTTTGAAATAAAAACCGTTGTCTCATTTTAAAACAAATTTCTGAAATATGAAATCCCTTTTTTAAAACCTTTCATTTTTGGCAACTAAGTTTTGGAATAAAAATCGTTGTCTCATTTTAAAACAAATTTCTGAAATACGAAATCCCTGTTTTAAAATCTTTCCTTTCTGGCAACTAAGTTTTGAAATAAAAACCGTTGTCTCATTTCAAAACAAATTTCTGAGATACGAAGTCCCTGTTTTAAAATCTTTCATTTTTGGCAACTAAGTTTTGAAATAAAAACTGTTGTCTAATTTTAAAACAAACTTCTGAAATACGAAGTCCCTGTTTTAAAATCTTTTCACTTTTTGGTAACTAAGTTTTGAAATAAAAACTGTTGTCAATTTCTTAAATATGAAATCCTTGTTCATTTTCTTTTGGGTTAAATCAAACCCTGCTAGTCAGTAGAGGTCGAGCCTAGTTAGAGTTAGGTCCATTTCCTTTTCCTTTTGGTTAAATCGAACCTGACTATTGAGTTGAGGTCGAAGCCTGTGTCAATCCAGGTCCAATATTTTCAATTTTTCTCTCGGTTAAATCGAACCTGACTATTGCGTTGAGGTCGAAGTCTGTGTCAATCCAGATCCATTTTCAATTTTTCTCTTGGTTAAATCGAACCCGACTATTCAGTCGAGGTCGAAGCCTGTGTCAATTCAGGTCTGTTTTCAGTTTTTCTCTCAGTTAAATCGAACCCGACTATTTAGTTGAGGTCGAAGCCTGTCTCAATCCAGGTCCGTTTTCAGTTTTTCTCTCGGTTAAATCGAACCCGACTATTGAGTTGAGATCGAAGCCTGTGTCAATCCAGGTCCATTTTCAGTTTTTCTCTCGGTTAAATCGAACCCGACAATTTAGTTGAGGTCGAAGCCTGTGTCAATCCAGGTCTGTTTTCAATTTTTCTTTTGGTTAAATCGAACCCGACTATTGAGTTGAGGTCGAAGCCTGTGTCAATCCAGGTCCATTTTCAATTTTTCTCTCGGTTAAATCGAACACAACTATTGAGTTGAGGTCGAAGCCTGTGTCAATCCAGGTCCATTTTCACTTTTTCTCTCGGTTAAATCGAACCGATTATTCAGTCGAGGTCGAAGCCTGTGTCAATGCAGGTCTGTTTTCAGTTTTTCTCCCAGTTAAATCGAACCCGACTATTCAGTTGAGGTCGAAACCTGTGTCAATTCAAGTCCGTTTTCAGTTTTCTTTTGGTTAAATCGAACCCTGCTAGTTAGTAGAGGTCGAAGTCTGTGTCAATTCAGGTTTGTTTTCAGTTTTTCTCTCAGTTAAATCGAACCCGAATATTGAGTTGAGGTCGAAGCCTGTATCAATCCAGGTCCATTTTCAGTTTTTCTCTAGGTTAAATCGAACCCGACTATTTAGTTGAGGTCGAAGCCTGTGTCAATCCAAGTCTGTTTTCAAATTTTCTTTTGGTTAAATCGAACCCAACTATTGAGTTGAGGTCGAAGCCTGTGTTAATCCAGGTCCATTTTCAATTTTCTCTCGGTTAAATCGAACCCAACTATTGAGTTGAGGTCGAAGCCTGTGTCAATCCAGGTCCATTTTCACTTTTTCTCTCAGTTAAATCGAATCGATTATTCAGTCGAGGTTGAAGCTTGTGTCAATGCAGGTCTGTTTTCAGTTTTTCTCTCGGTTAAATCGAACCCGACTATTCAGTTAAGGTCGAAACCTGTGTCAATTCAGGTCCGTTTTCAGTTTTCTTTTGGTTAAATTGAACCCTGCTAGTTAGTAGAGGTCGAAGCCTGGTCATAGTCAGGTCCATTCCCTTTTCTTTTGGTTAAATCGAACCCTGCTAGTTAGTAGAGGTCAAAGCCTAGTCAGAGTTAGGTCCATTTTCATTTCTTTTGGTTAAATCCCTGCTAATTAGTAGAGGTCGAAGCCTGGTCAGAGTCAGGTCTATTCTCATTTCCTATTTCACTTGGTTGGTTAAATCGAACCCTATTCTTGTTTAGAGGTCGAAGCCTGGTCAGAGTCAGGTCCATTTCTTATTTCACTTGGTTGGTTAAATCGAACCCTGCTAGTTAGTAGAGGTGGAAGCCTAGTCAGAGTTAGGTCCATTTTCATTTCTTTTGGTTAAATCGAACCCTACCAGGTAGTAGAGGTCGAAGCCTGGTCAGAGTCAGGTCTATTCCCTTTTCTTTTGGTTAAATCGAACCCTGTTAGCTAGTAAAGGTCGAAGCTTGGTCTGAGTCAGGTCTTTTCCCCTTTTCTTTTGGTTAAATCGAACCCTATTCTTGTTTAGAGGTCAAAGCTTGGTCAGAGTCAGGTTCATTTCCTATTTCACTTGGTTGGTTAAATCGAACCCTATTCTTGTTTAGAGGTCGAAGCTCGATCAGAGTCAGGTCCATTTCATTTCCTTTTGGTTAAATCGAACCTTATCTTTGATTAGAGATGAAAGTTTGGTCAAAGTAAGGTTCATTTTCCATTTCCAATTTTAGGCTATGCTTGGTTTAAGCATGAAGCCCTTCCTTTTATTTTTAACTAAAAATCTTCGCCTTCCCAATACTTTGTCTTTTTCCTTTGTTTACCCTTTCAATCCTTCAAGGATACACAACGGGAGGCAAACTGTAGACACCGTATTTGGTCCGACTTGATTTTTAGTAATAATGTTTGAATTTTTCCAATATTTGGTGGTCAATTTGTTTTTTGGTATGCCAACAAGAAGTTAGCTCAACTGGCATAAAGCTATACTGATAACCACAAGATATGTGGTTCGTATCCCCCTCCCCACATATTATCAAAAAAAAATTGTTTTTTGGTTTTCATTGTTTTCATTTTATTTTCTTTTTTTGTTTTTATTTAATTTATTTCTTTATTTTTTTATTATTTTATTTTATTTTATTTTATATTTTCTTTTCTTTCTTTGGTCTTCCACTTCCACTTCCTTCTCCTTCTCCCTCTCCCCCTCCTTCTCCCAACTTCCCACTCTCTGCCCCTCTTTCTCAACCCATTCCCCTTTTCTCTCAACCATTTCTCCAAGCTCTCCCATAAGAGGAGATTGGAAACAAGAACAAGGTGGTGGAAAATGGGAGAACAATGAGAGAAAGTGAAGAAAGAATGAGGGATGAAAATCTAAGAAAGAAAGGGAGAGAAAAAGGTGAAGTTTGAGAGAGAAAAGAGTGAAATTTGAGAGAGAGAGAGAGAAATTTTAATCTTTTGAAAGATTGAGTTGCTTATTTCTTCGCCGCCACCGCTCACCACATCGTTGCAGCCGTTGAAGACCTACGTCGCCGCCACTCCGACGAACTCCGCCACTAACCCAATCCCGATCCGACGTCCGCCGCCACCGCAAACTCCAACCATCTGAAGAACCAGGAGTAACTCTGACCCACATTCCAGTGAATTTCCATGGAAGAGAAAGGTAAAGAAGAGTTAAGTGGAGGAAGAAAAGAAAAAAGAAAAGAAGAAAATCGTGGTAAAAAGAAAAAGAAAGAAAGTGAGGAAGAATGAAGAAGATGAAATGATGGTGGGTCCCACTTTTTATTATTATTTTGTTATTTATCATTTCCTTTTATTTGTTCATTCTTTCTTATCTTTATTTAGTTTTTTATTTTTTAGGAAAGAGCAAGATTTTTTTTTTTAAGAAAGAGCAAGTTTTTTTTTTTTAAAGAAAACAACCTTCCTTTTTCCCTTTTAATTTTATGAGTTTTGTTTTATTTTATTCCAATTTGAATTTTAAAGTTGAAATTTTCAAATCAGTTCCAAATTGATTTTTTTTTTCTTTTATTGAAATTTCCAAATCATTTTCAATATGTTTATAATATGGATGTTCCAAAAAAATTTCAAAATGATTTTTACTTTGGTCTTTCCAAACAAATTTCAAAATGATTTTTACTTTGGTCTTTCCAAACAAAGTTCAAAATGGCCTTAACATTTTTTTTTTCCTAAAATAGATCTCAATTTGGGTTTTATTTGAAAAATTTTCAATTCATTTGACCAAATCAATTTCAATATAGTTTCAAATCTTGAACTTATCGTGGTTCGAAATTGGAATTTCCAAATCAATGTTTATTTGGTTTTAAATTGGAAACCATTTTCAACTTTAGTTAAATTGGAATCAAATCAGTGTCCATTTGGTTCTAAATGGGAAATCAATTTCAATTTTAATTAAATTGGGAATGTCTATGGACTTTAGTTAAATTGGAGTTCAATTTCAATTTTGGTTTACATTAAAATCTCAAAATCAATTTCAATTAGGCTTTAACATGAAATTTCTAATTTGAATTTTACATCGGTTTTAATTTACTTGAATTTGAATCAATGTCTTTAATTCACATTAGAGATCTCAATTCAGTTTCAATTTAATTTTTCTTTGATTGATTTTAATTTGAATAAAATCTCAAATTGGTTCAATTTGTAATTCTGATATTCACCAATGAATTTCAATTTGATTTTAATTTAGATTTTCAAAATTGATTTCAATTGGATATAAATTGGGTTTCGTAAATAAATTTCAAAATAGGTTTTGATTGAAAGTTTTGAAGTCAATCTTAATTTGGTTGATATTTGAATTCCAATTTTTCTTCAAACGATTCAAATTTGAAACACCCAAATGAATTTCAAAGTGAATTGTAATTTGGTATTTAAATTTGAACTGTTTAAAAGAATCTCAAATGGGATTTAATTTGAAGTTTCAAATTGGATTTCAAGAAAAGTTTTTTTTTAAGTTCATTATGGAAACTTTAGGCTAATTTTTTTCTAAGAACAGGTATTTAAGTTGACCAAAAGGGAACACCCTGCCTGGAAATTAGCCTAGATATTTTTGCAATCAACTTGAATTTGGTCTTAATTTAGAATTTTTGAAACCAACTTCAATTTGACTTTATTTTAAACTGAGATTTCTAATTGAATTTCAATTTGGTTTTAGTTCAAATTTCTAAATGATTTAACTTTCTTTCAATTGATTTCAAATTCTTTATTTTAATTTTTTTAACTTTGAAATTTCTAATTAGTTTTTAATTTGAAAAATAAAAATATTTTTTCCATTGAATGGTGTCATACCACTCATGATTATTAGTTCACATTTTATTTTTGAAATTTGAAATAATAGATGTGAGACAAAATAACTCATGTACAACCTACGACGGAGTTGAGATAATTTCTCAAATTCTTGAGGTAACAAATTTTCTTTAATTAAAAGAAAATTCCAACATGACAATTAATTATTGGGTATAACCCCACTCACTACATCAAATCCTTACTTTGTGTTTTAAACGGGTGTTGTAGGGGTGCTAACACCTTCCCTACACTCAATCGACTCCCGAGCCTTATCTTTAGTTTTCAAAGACCGGTTTTTCTTTAAAGCGGGTGACCAATCACACCCCAAGATGATTGGTGGCGACTCCAAACCTTTAACCTCAAACGAGATCCTTAGGAAAGGACGTCGGCCGCTCCGCGTCGCGATGACATTGCGACACACATGATCTGAAATAGTCTCATAAGTCATAAATTACAAACAACATGAACAAAAAACAATTAACATAAATTACAGATAATTCTTTAAGAGTCCTTCAAATGAGTCCTTAAAAAAAAGTTCTTCAAAATGAAACATAATTCAAGCCTTCAAGGGACAGACATAATCACAAGTTCGAAAAGTCAATCTCATCAACATCCTTTTCTTCATCAATGACCATCCTGAATCCTACAAAATTAAACACAATAGATTTAGATTAACACTTTTATGATTGAAAATAAAAGTTTAATCAAAGAAATTAGAAAACAAAGTAAAACCATTACCTTCTTCCAGTGTTGAATCTTCCTCTAGTAGTTTGAAAAACTCAATATCTATCGGGTTGGAATTCAACCAATTTTGAGTGCATATAAGAGCCTCAACTGTTTTTGGAGCTAATGAAGAACGTGAGGAATCAACCACACGTCCTCCAGTAGTAAAAGCAGACTCAAATGCTACGGTCGAAACTGGAATTGCCAAAATATCTCTACTTATTGCACTGAGAATCTCAAACCAATGACTATTATGCTTCCACCAACTAAGAATGTCAAAACTACTATCATCCTTAGCAAGAGTTTCTAATAAATACACATCAATTTCTGACTCTCTATCGAAGGTAGTAGTCTCAACAGTTGTAAACGAATGTGCAAATCCATAGGTCTCACTCTCATCATCAACATCCATTGTTTGAGCCCTACCCTTTTCTTTAGTAATGACGCTTACATTGCCACTGCCACTACCACCACTACCAGAAAAAGATGAACTATATGCATGGAAGAGTTGTCTCAAAACCTGCTCTACCTTATCTGTCATGCTTTTAGCAGAAGTTGGCTCTAACAAGTTGTTGAAACAATACGACAAGAATTTCAACTTATATCGTGGGTCTAATACAACAGCAACATACGACAACAAATTGGTCTTCTCATTATTTCCCCAATAATTCTCAAACTTTGACTTCATGCTCTTAGCCACATGACAAAGAATTTGATTTCCACTATCCATAGAATTCAACTGTATGCAATTTTGAATTGTGCTAATTTGGTGGAAAATAACATTAGATGTGGTATATAAAGAGCCTGAAATCTTTAAAGTGACATTATAAAACACCTTAAAAAACCTAACCAACATCTTAGCATTATCCCAATCTTCTTTAGTTGATTGAATTTCACTCATAAAAGCTGAGTCTTCATCCTCCAATCTCTCAAAAGCTTTTTGGAACTTTGTAGCCGCCTCAAGCATCATATATGTAGAGTTCCATCTAGTGGAAACATCTAGACACACCAAACTTTTAGAAGCGATCTTTTCAATTTCAATACACTTCTTAAATTTCGTAGCACGTGCAGGAGAAGACCTCACAAATCTCACAATATTGCGAATCCTAGTAATGCACTCATAATGCTCCTTGAAAGCAACACATACAATGAGATTTAATTTGTGGGCACAACATCTAACATGCAAAAAATCCCCTTTCAATAACAACTCACTACTAAATCTCTTAATAAGATAAGCAACCACAGTATCATTTGAACTGGCATTGTCCACAGTCAAAGTCATAACCTTATCAATACCCCAATTCTTTAAATTCTTTTCGATGGTTTTACCAATGGTATCCCCTCTATGATTCTCAATTGTAGAAAAACTAAGAATCCTCTTATGCAAATTCCAATCAGAGTCAATAAAGTGTGCCATCAATACCATGTAATTAATGTTTTGTCCAGAAGTCCAACAGTCAGTAGTGAGAGAAACTCTATAACGTTTTGCCTTAAACATATCTTTCAAACGTTTTTTCTCACTAACATATATCTTAAGCACATCCCTAGCAATAGTTATTCGAGATGGAAGGACAAAATTAGGCGCAAACAAGGCTATTGATTTGTTGATGAATCTTCGAAAACCTATGTTCTCCACAAACCTAAAAGGCAATTCATCTAGAATAATCATCTCAGCAAGAGCTCTTCTACAACTCTCTAGACTAAAAGTATCACAACTAAGTTTTGATTCAGAATTATTGTAGACACCGTATTTGGTCCGGCTTGATTTTTAGTAATAATATTTGAATTTTTCCAATATGTGGTGGTCAATTTGTTTTTTGGTATGCAACTAAGAGCGTAGCTCAATTGGCATAAAACTGTACTGATAACCACAAGATCTGTGGTTTAAATCCCCCTCCCCACATATTATCAAAAAAATTGTTTTTTGGTTTGCATTGTTTGTTTTCATTTTATTTTATTTTCTTTTTTGTTTTTATTTAATTTTTTTCTTTTTTTTTATTATTTTTTTTTCTTTGGTCTTCCACTCCCCCTTCCTTCTCCTTCTCCCTCTCCCCCTTCTTCTCCCAACCTTCCACTCTCTCCCCCTCTTTCTCAACCCATTCCCCTTTTCCCTCAACCGTTTCTCCAAGCTCTCCTAGCTTGTGGAGGAGATTGGAAACAAGAACAAGATGGTGGAAAATGGGAGAACAATGAGAGAAAGTGAAGAAAGAATGAGGGATGAAAATCTAAGAAAGAAAGGGAGAGAAATAGGTGAAGTTTGAGAGAGAAAATAGTGAAATTTGAGAGAGAGAGAGAGAAATTTTAATCTTTTGAAAGATTGAGTTGCTTATTGCTTCGCCGCCACCGCTCACCACATCGTTGCCGCCGTTGAAGACCTACGTCGCCGCCACTCCGACGAACTCCGCCACTAACCCAATCCCGATCTGACGTCCGCCACCACCGCGAACTCCAACCATCTGAAAAACTAGGAGTAACTCTGACCCGCAATCTAGTGAATTTCCATGGAAGAGAAAGGTAAAGAAGGAGCTTGGGGAAGAAGATGAGAAGAAAGAAAGAAAATTGGTGGGACCCACTTCTTTTCCTTTATATTTTTTTCTTTCTTCCAATTTATCTATTCTTTTCTTTATTTGCTCAAAGAACATTTTTTTTTTATTTAAAGTTTTAAGTGTTTTTCTTTTATTTCCTCTTTGATTTTATAAAAAAATTCTGAGTTTGAATTGGGAAATTACTTTCAAATTAACTTCAATTGAAATTTTCCCAAATCAACTTCAATTATGTTTTAACTTTCATTTTCTAATTAGAAATTTAAATTGATTTATTTTAGATTTCTAAAGAACTTTTAATTGGATATTAGTTGAATGTTTTTTAAATCTAATTTCAATTAGAGTTTAATTGGGAGTTTCCAAACTAATTTTAATTGGCTTTAAATTGAATTGCTATTACCAATTTCAATTGGATTTTAATATGGCATTTTCAACTTTAATTGTCTTTCTTATTAATTTTAGTTGGATTCTAACATAAAATTTCTAATTTGAATTTGAATTTGTATTTTCCTAATAAATTTTCACTGGTTTGTAATTAGAAAATTCAATTTTCTTTAAATAGGGAATTTTAATGTTTTCAATTTTATTTTAATTTGAATTGTTAAAATGAATTTCAAAGGGTTTGAAATGCTCAAATGAATTTCAAGCAAATGACATTTGAACTAAGATTTTCAATTTGATTTTCACTTGATTTTTTTAAGATGATTTTAAACTTTCCTTCCATTGGTTTCAATAATTAATTTGGAATTTTCTAATAAATTTTAATTGGATTTAATTTGGGATTTCAACTTTTGTTTGTTTTTAATTTGATTTTATTTTGACATTTACAAATGAATTTCAATTTGGAATTGCCCAAATAAATTTCAATTGGAACTTAATTTGGAATCTCAAATTTTCCTTAATTGGTTTTAAGCTCGAATTCAAAGAGTTTCAAAGTGATTTTGGATTTTTCAAATGAATTTCAAATTGTATCTAATTAACTTGGAATTTCTAAGTAAAATTCAAAATAAGTTTTAATATAGAATTTCAAAATCAATGTCAATTTGGCTCAAAATTAAAGTTTCCAAATCAATATCTTTTGGTTTTATATTGAAAATCAATTTCAATTTAATTAAATTGGGAATGTCTATGGACTTTAGTTAAATTGGAGTTCAATTTCAATTTTGGTTTACGTTAAAATCTCAAAATCAATTTCAATTAGGCTTTAACATGAAATTTCTAATTTGAATTTCACATTGGTTTTAATTGACTTGAATTTGAATCAATGTCTTTAATTCACATTAGAGATCTCAATTCAGTTTCAATTTAATTTTTATTTGAAGCTTTGATTTCAATCCCATTTTGATTCTAAATTTGAATTTCCAATTTAATTTCTTTTAGGATTTTAAAAAATCAAAGTCAATTTGGTTTAATTTGGATTTCAATTCAATTTGATTCTTGGTTTTAAATTAACTCAATTTCAATTTAGTTTTGGTTTGAAATTTTCAAATAGAATTTTAATTTTTCTTTGATTGATTTTAATTTGAATAAAATCTCAAATTGGTTCAATTTGTAATTCTGATATTCACAAATGAATTTCGATTTGATTTTAATTTTCAAAATTGATTTCAATTGGATGTAAATTGGGTTTCTTAAATAAATTTCAATATAGGTTTTGATTGAAAATTTTGAAGTCAATCTTAATTTGGTTAATATTTGAATTCCTTCAAACGATTTAAATTTGAAAATACTCAAATGAATTTCAAAGTGAATTTTAATTTGGTATTTAAATTTGAACCGTTTAAATGAATCTCAAATGGGATTTAATTTGAAGTTTCAAATTGGATTTCAAGAAAAGTTTTTTTAAGTTGATTATGGAAACTTTAGGCTCATTTTGTCTAAGAACGGGTATTTAAGCTGACCGAAAGGGAACACCCTGCCTGGAAATTAGCCTAAATATTTTTGCAATCAACTTGAATTTGGTCTTAGTTTAGAATTTTTGAAATCAACTTCAATTTGTCTTTAAATTGGAATTTTCAAAACTATTTCAAAATGACTTTTAAACTGAGATTTCCAATTGAATTTCAATTTGGTTTTAGTTCGAATTTCTAAATGATTTAACTTTCTTTCAATTAATTTCAAATTCTTTATTTTAATTTTTAATTTTGAAATTTCTAATTAGTTTTTTTTAATTTGGAAAATAAAAAAAGGATTTCTTTTTGTTGAATGGTGTCATACCACTCATAATTATTAATTCACATTTTATTTCTAAAATGTGAAATAATAGACATGAGACAGATAAAATCATGTAAAACCTATGATGGAGTCGATATAATTTCTCAAATTCTTGATGTGACAAATTTTCTTTAATTAAAAGAAAATTCTTACATGATAAGCAATTATTGGGTATAACCCCTCTCACTACCTCAAAACCTTACTTTAATTTTTAAAGCTAAGGTAAGAACAAGTGGGACATTTGTTTATTTTTTTTTTCTTTTCTTCAAAATAAATGACAAATTCATGTTATAAAAAGATAATTTTAAAATAAAATGTGGTAACCGTTTTTAAACGGGTGTTGTAGGGGTGCTAACACCTTCCCTACACTCAATCGACTCCCGAGCCTAATCTTTGGTTTTCAAAGATCGTTTTTTCTTTAAAACGGGTGACCAATCACACTCCAAGATGATTGGTGGCGACTCCAAACCTCTCACATCGAAAGAGACCCTTAGGGAAGGACGTCGGTCGCTCCGCGTCGCGATGTCGTTGCGACAATTATCAATCGCTTCTTTAGGCTTGAAAACCAATTGTTTTTGTCCTAGATCTTTCATTGATAAGGGTATTTCTTACAGTTTTCTAAATGGTGTTTCAAACTGTCGGTACAATTATGCTTGGAATGACATGCATACTTCCCCCACAGTATTTACACTTAGCATAGGGATCATTAGGATCACAATCTTTAATTTTCTCAAAATGATCCCAAAAAGTGAGATTTTAGTATTCTTACACTTTTTGGTTGGACTCGAATGACCCACTTTACTTTTCTTAGCTCCACTTGATTTCTCCACATCCACAACATGGATTGAACTTTCTTCCGAACTTTCTTCTAGGATACTATCCATGTTGACTCTGTGAAAATAAACATTGAATGAAATTAATATTTAACAAACACTTTTATGAAATCTAAAAACGAAAGCTTTCACTTTCACTTCTAATTTTCCAAAAATGGTGTTTTGAAATCTTACTCTTCTGAGGAGTCCAGCTTGTGACTCGAGAAAGACGGTGTGTCGACAACAATGTTGCTGAAACTGAATCAGAAACATGGCGTTAGGTTAGGAACTAAAATTTTAACCAATCTAACAACTAAATTTTGAATCCTCCAATCTAACAACTAGATTCGACTCTCCATTTTTAACCATTACATTGAACTCTGTAAAATAGGCACATACACAGCAAAGCAAGCAACTACTTGTGACTTGTGAGTTCATTGAGTTGTGAGAATCTGAGCTGCCGAAGACTTGAAGTAATCTAATGGCACTTAGTACTTATCGTCTACCGAAATAATAACGAAGCTGCTGCTGCTCTGTAAAATAGGCGACGACGAGTTAAAATAGAGACGACGACGGCAAGGGAGAACAAAGACGGCGAGGGAGATGAACGGAATCTCGAAGTCTCGACGAATGAGATGAACAGAGAGACGACGTGAGTCGTGAACTGAACTCTTGAACTATCGAGTCTCGGCGAAGGAGATGAAGTCTTGGGCTCGACAAAGGAGATGAACGAAGTTGCTGCTAATCGAAACTAAGTGATGCCTGCTAGGGAATCTTGAACTCTCGAAGTCGATGACGAAGGGTTAAACTTATCAATTTTGTCCCCAATACTCTAAACTTATACGAAGCTTTCCCAAAAACTTGCCCCCAATACTCTAAACTTATACGAAGCTTTCCCAAAAACTTGAGCACATTCTTGCTCTTCGGTTGTGATATGAACCACTAGAGAACATCAAATTATTATTCGTATCTTATTTAATAAGTTTGGTGTAATTTTATTGTTTACCAATTTTGTCCTTTTATGACTTGTTTAGTAAGGGTATTTTTTTCATTTTGTTATGTTCAATGATGTGGCATGTAGTTAGAGCTTTGGGAGGCTATTTAAAGCTTGGTCATTTGGTTGTAGGCGAAGTTTTTACGATGAATTGAGTTTTTAGCCTTTGCGCCTTTTCTTGATGACTGAGCCTCATCACCCACTTTGCAATTCTTGAATCCAGAGTTGCATGCATGAACATTTAGGTAGGTCTGATCAACTTGCTTGTGGAGTGTTCGAATCTTGAGTGAGGAACTAGTTCCCTTACCTCTTGGTAATTGATCATCAAGGTAATCTTTATCTAATCCTTCCCTTGGGATTGAAATCGAATGTATTTGGGGGTTTTAGCTTTGGTGAATTAGGGGTTCATATACCCAAAGGGTTCTTAATTCCAATTCGCTAGGGTTTTCATATCAGATTGTGTAGGTGCGATGACTTTAGAGAGCGTACCTGCATCTTCTGCTAGTTCATCTGCCCTTCGAGTGACTCTCCTAATCTGAGTGAGCATATGTTTCGCTTTACTTCACATTGCCATGTGGTTCTGTCTCACAAACCCGAAATCATCACTCAATATGTTGTACTGCTCCTTTAGATAGGTATAGTCCTTCATTAATCTGTCATTGGCATTCTAATACTTACTAAGGCGGACATTGAATGATTGAACTGTTGGGTTTTATGCCCTAAAACTCGTAGATAATGAATGTAACCGTTGACCAGATATTAATGATATAATATTGATATATTTTTCCATTAAATGTTATTAGTTATTTGTCTTTGCCTAAAATAACCCTAATCCAATAAACTAGACATCCTAGGCTGTAATATGAGTCTTGAACTATATGTAGTGACATATGGGGATCATTGTTCAAGAAACAGCCTAAAGGGTCTATAGTATAGGGATAAGACTGGGTGTCTTATCCTGGTGACACTATGGATACGGCTCACTTTGCATTTGATACAAACGCTATGATCCAACGCGTTCGTGTTAGAGACATGCGAGTAGGGGTATCCTATGCAATGAGTTTGCATAAGACCGGACCGCGAAATAGTAACCACTTGTTTTAACACCGTTAACTAGTTGGTTTTCTATTTCACTAGGACAACCTAGACAACTTGGTCTTAATCCTGAGTTGATTATGGACTCCTGCTCATGAGGGATTGTCCTTTGATTTGTATGGGTGAGAGTGGCCAATACGCCGACTCAATAAGCCTACCATTTTGGGGACAAGACCGAGTGGGGAGCTGGAAACATAATCGTACAAGATGGAATACACTCCTTCCCGACTTTAGGGAAGTAGATGAGTGTTCCCTTAAGTGGTCACTCCGAGTCTTGAACAAAGGGCCCTACCCTCTCAATGGCAAGAGAGGGTTTTCTGTTTGATGGTTGGACCACAAACATGTTGTTCATTAGAGGAGAACTGGTACTTAAGGAAATAGAAGTAACCCAGGGGTAAAACGGTAATTTGACCCAGCTGGTGTTACGGACACTCGTGAAGGACTGACTAGTCGATATTGGTCTATATCCGTGGACACAGAAAATATGTCTGCAGTGAGAAGAGTACAACTGTGAGTCTATAGTGGAATGTACACACAGTTAACGAATATTGATTAATTTGGTTAATGAGTTTGACCAATTAATCTCACATCGTTGGAGCTTCTGATCTGCAGGTCCATTAGGTCCCACTGGTAGCTCATAAAGTAATTTGAGGCAACTAAGTAATAAATGTAAATTGAAAGTGTTCAATTTACTAAGGGAAACAATATAATATATATTGATATATTATTATGAGAGAAATTAATATTTGAAGAAATTCAAATATTAATATAAATTTGAGTCACAATAAATTTATGGAAGTTTGAAAGAGTTCAAATATGAATTAATTAATTTTAAGGCCTAAAATCTATTTGGGCAAAATTAATTAATTCAAGGCCGGAAATTAAATATGTGATATTTAATTGGTGGTTAATTAATTAAAGAATTCATTAGCCTGGAATTAATCAATTATGGAAATAATTAATCACTTAAGGAAGTGATTAATCATTTATGGAAATGATCTAATCACTTATGGAAGTAATTAGTCATTTGTGGAAAAGATTAATCAATTATGGAATTGTTTGATCTTGGATTGATTAAAAAAGAACAAAGATTGAATCAATTTTGGAAAAGATTGATTTAGTTGAATATTGTATTCATGGCCTCTCTTCTATAAATAGAACACTAGACCTAATTGGTTTAGTACTCTTCTCTTGCTCTTAGACTCACAAGACAAGACCTTAGAATTCTCTCTAGCCTCCCTCTTAAAGAAAGACTCCCACAAGTCTTTTGCCTCCTAGACTTAGAGACATACCGGTGTAACCTCTATGGTTATTGTGTCTTTGAAGAAGAATTTTCCAGCGAAGAAACCACAAGGAGGCTGCTGCGTTTTCGGTCGTTGGAGCGTCGTTGGCGAAGAACGGTCAAGTCTACAACGAAGGTTTGTAACGGTTCTTTCCCGTTTCTTTAGAAAAGCATGAAAATAAATTTAGATTTAATTTTCAAGCATGTTTATAGCAATTTCCAGCAACTTTAAAGCATGTTTAAAGTTTATTTTGCCTTTTCATAACGGTATTTTAATATTAATTAATATACGGCGTAAGGTCCAATCGATGCGCTTCCGCTGCGTGGGGACTTTTATTTCCTTCATGAACGGACTCTCTCAGACCCTTGTTGTCATTGATGAGCCCCCTAGTTGATCCTCTCTAATCTTGAGCGTTAACTGCAAGTCATCAACCGTTTGACATATCGTTCTATTCTTTTCTTCTACCTCAGTAATCGTTTGGTTCCTCAAACTAATGCAATCTACGAGCTCTTTCATCAGCTCATGGAGTGAGGCAATCTCAGATTGTTGCTTTGAAGCTTGGTCATTCCTTGACTTTAGAGTCGCTTGGGAGACTTCATTATCCCTTCTTAACCGATGCATTCTTCTATTCAGGTCGCAAGCCTCTGTGTCTAATGCTGAAGTTTCTTTTTCTAACTGTTCTTGTTTGCTGACACTACCCTTTAATCAATTCAACTCTTTTTCTAGTTCAGCATTGCACAACAATCCTTGTTTTACCTCTAATTGCAACCTTTCATTTTCTTGAACCAGTGATGAATTCGCTCTTCTCAACTCATCACATTCTTTTTCGCGTGCTACTTGTTTTTTATGTTGATCTGGTATCACCTCTACAATAAGTTTTACCTTGGCTTTAATGTTTGGTGACACAAGCACGGTTTTAGCTCCGTTTGCATGCCATGTTTTGTACGCCTCGAGGTATCATCATGAAATTGACCACTCTAGATTTTAGTGATCATTTTCTATGCCTTCACGATTTTCTGAATTCTTTCTTTACAGAAGCCCTTATTAGAAGCAAATTCGAAGTCCTTCAACTCATGCATGGCAGGAATGAATTATCGAACCCAAATTTGGTGTACTACCAATAGAGAAGCATAGGCTATACATCCCCAAGGGCCCAAAAGAGGTAAACTTTGAAATTTACCACATTTGTAGATCATTGGCCTAGTTGACATCCAAGGGGCTCTCCACATTACCTCTTCTACCTTTAGTTCTGAGAAAAAGGCTTCCCAAGCGCTCCTTTTAGGAAAGGATAAGCTCCAGCTTAATTGTACGAACTCAAATATGGGGTTTTGCAGCTTATTCCAAGAACTTGAAAATTTGATCTCTGGACATTTGAGTTCTGGGGGACACTTCACATGACTAAGTACTCAAATGTACAATAATGGTGCACAACCTATAAATCTTCCTTTTCCTTTTGTTACGCAATAATTTAATGAGCGAAAAGTTTCTGCCAATATAGGAATAAAGGAATCGACTCATATTTCTATCTTAGCAAACAACTTGACCACTTGTTCCTCAACATATCTGCACACTTTAGGAAATAGAACAACATTAAAGATACACAACACCAACAAAGTTAATTCCTTATCTTCGTTTGCAAATTTTTGTCTAAAAGTAAGGATGTAATCCATGGGTAGGCATGTGTTCTCTCCCTTTATCTTTACTTGTTTCTCAACTTTGCTTGTACGAACCTTGCCCAGAAGAGTAGATCCTTTTCATTGTAAGTTCTTCACCATAAGGTAGGCTTCAATCTCTGTTTGTGTTGCCATATGCAGAAGGGATTGATATTCCTCTATTGTAGGAGTCATGTCGATTGAGCCAAATGTGAAGCTGATAACACTCATTTATGTGCGTTATTTAGTCTTAAAAACCTAGGTTATTGCTTAGAAAACAAGGACTTTATGTTTAAATTATTATCATTTAAAGTCAATTTAGCTAAAGTAGTATAATCTTGTGAAAATCTTAGAAATATAGAATTTATGTTTAAAATGTAAAAAAAGAGATTACTTTTGTAAAGAATTTATCCAAGTTAATGTTTTTGTGCAGAGGACCTGGCGAAGGAGATGCGCTCGCAAATAGGAGAATAAGGGTTAGCGGAGGAAAAGAGTTAAAGTGAAGATTTGCGCCTGCATCTAGACCTGAGGATGTAGAATATGCAACCAATATGCGCCCACAACCTTATAAGGAAAGTAGCCCCAGCTAAAGACAAAGTTGTCAAAGCAGAGCATAGAAGAAAATACGACCGATATGCAGCTGCAACTCGGCTTTCTGAAAAAATACCGAGATTTTTGTTGGGTTTTATGCCCTAAAACTTATAGATAGTGAAATGTAAACAAATTGTATACTTGTTTCAATAAAGTGTCATTGAGTTTCTACAATAAATGGTTATTGTTAAATATTGCACAATTTGACCCAAATCCAATAAACTAAGATCCAAGGTTGTTTGTATGTAACTTGAACTAGTATGTGGGGACATACGGGGATCGATGTTCAAGTAACAACCTAAAAGGTCTATAGTACAAGGATAAGGCTGGGTACCTTATCCTGGTAACACTATGAGATACGAACCGTTTTGTATTTGATACAAGCGTATTGATCCAAAGCGTCCATGTAGGAGACATGCAAGCGGAGGTATCCTATGCAATGAGTTTTCATAAGACCGGACCATGAAATAGTAAGCCACTAGATATAACACCGTTAACTAGTTAGGTTACTGTTTCAATAGGATGACCTAGGTAACTTAGTCTTAATCCTGAGTGTGTCATGAACACCTTTTCATGAGGGATTGTCCTTTGATTAGCATGGGTGAGAGTGGCCAATACGCCGACTCAATATGTCATCCTTTTTGGGGACAAGACCGAGTGGGAGGCTGGGGACATGACAACACAATAAGGAATTCACTCCTTCCCACTTCTAGGAGAAGTAGATGAGTGTTCCCTTAAGTGGTGACTCTGAGGCTTGAACAAAGGGATCCCGCCCTCTCACTGGCCCGAGAGGGACTTTCTGTTTATTGGTTTGACCATAAACAGGTTGTTCATTAGAGGAGCACTAGTACTTAAGGAGACAGATGTAACACAGGGGTAAAACGGTAATTTGACCCAGCTGTGATTACGGACACTCGTGAAGGATTGACTTACCGGTATAGGTCTATATCCGTGGACACAAAATTATGTCTGCAGTGAGAAGAGTGCAACTGTGGGTCTTTAGTGGAGTGAACCCACAGTTAACGAAAATTGATTAATTGGTTAATGAGTTTAACCGATTAAATCTCATATCGTTAGAGCTTCTTATCTGCAGGTCCATTAGGTCCCACTGGTAGCTCGTAAAAAGACTTGAGGCAATTAAGTATAAATTGTAAATTGAAAATGTTCAATTTGTTTAGGGGAATCATATAATGTATGATAATACATTATAGTATAAAGTTTATGAAACTTTATAATATAATTTTTGAATTAATTTCAAAAATTAGTTTTGAGAGAAAATATTTGAAAGAGTTCAAATAATTAATATGAATTGGATACACATTAATAAAATAATTTTTTTTAATAAAATCCCTAAAATTAAATATATGATATTTAATTGGGTAATTAATTAATTATAGAATTAATTAATTATTTATTAAAATTAGATATGAATAAGATAATAGATTTGATTAGATCTTATTATCTTATAAATAGGACCCCTGGGGTGGGGTGAAAGACATCCCATTCATTCTCCTACTCTTAGAGATTTCTTCTGAAGGCTCCCACCAGTCTCCTGCCTCTAGTAGTCTCAGAGTCATACCGGTGTAGCCATAGTGGTAGTGTTCGCAGTAGTTCGTAATTATTTCACAAGCAGTTGGTGAATTTAATCTGAGTCGTCAACGAGAGTAAGTAAATTGTGACTATATAAATTAGATTTAGATTTAATATTTTTGTATGCTTAGCCATAATATAAATCTAGAATAGTTCTAAGTTTATTGCCAATGTATTTGAAGGATTAAAATTCCTTTTGGCAGCGGAAGCAATCAAGAACGATCTCGTTTTTTTAATTTCAATTTTAGGAAAAACCGGTACGTTGACAAATAAAATTACAGAAACTAATTTTCTATAAAACGATCAGATTAAGCATGCTGTAAAATTAGATCTAAAACCTATTTAGATCTAGAAAACTTACATGGATTTGAAGAACGATTAGCACAATGCTCCAATTCACGTTCTTCTACCTCCCAATGAAAACCACCATGTTGGATCACCCGCTATGACTCTTGGGACTTGAGATCGGCTTGTGGGAACCAATCTAGATGCCTTGGAAGGGATTTTACAGCAAGGTGAATTGCTGGAATTTGAGAGAGGAAGAGAGAAAAAAAAACTTTCTTTTTCTGTAACTCTTGCGTGAATGAGAGAGTGGGAGGATCTATGGGGTAACCGCTCTCCACTTCACGATAAGTGGGGAGGGAGTTAAAACCCTACACGATCTCAACCATTGGATCTAATCCAATTGATCTAGACCGTTTAATTATTATCTAATAATAATTAATAATTATTTAAATAATAATAATTAATTATCTAATAAATTATAATTAATTTAATTAAACCAATTTTAATTAAATCAATTATAACATATAGTTTTAATTCAATTAAATCATATTCAATTGAATTAAATAGGTCATTCAATTAATTTAAATTAATTGATCCCATATTAATCAAATATCATATATTTAATTAATATTACAATTGAATCATATTCAATTTTAATCTCTCTCATTTAACCTATAGTTTTAATGTGCATCAAAATGTACATTAATATAAACTATATTATTAATTCGATTAAATCATATTTAACCAAATTAAATTAAGTAATTCCTAATTAATTAATACATGAATTAATCAAATATCACATATTTAATTAAATTCATAATTCTCTCATTAATTAATTTTGAATCATATCCAAAATTAATTTTATTATAAAGTTTAATTCAAAATACAATTAACTTAAATTCCCTTTTAATATTCAAGACTATATTATCTCAGAACCCGTTATGAGCTAGCAGGTGGACCTAATGGACCTATAGATCAGAAGCTCCAACGATACGACATTGATCAGCAAAACTCATTAACCGAGTCAATCAACATTCGTTAACTGTGGGTCGCTCCACTAAAGACCCACAGCTGCACTCTTCTCACTGTAGAATATTTTTGTGTCCACGGAAATCGACCAATGCAGTAAGTCAATCCTTCACGTATGTTCGTAATACCAGGTGGGTCAAATTACCGTTTTACCTCTAGGTTACCTCTGGATCCTTAAGTACCACTGATCCCTCTAATGAACAAGTTGTTTAGAGTCCAACCACTAAACATGAGTTCCTCTCGGGCCAGCAGAGGACGACGCGCCTTTGTTGAAGACCCGGAATCAGCCCTTAAAGGAATACACATCTACTTGCCCCAATAGGGGAAGGAGTGAATTCCATCTTGTATTGTCATGTCCCCAGCCCCCCACTCGGTCTTGTCCCCAAGAAGGTAGGCTTATTGAGTCGACGTGCAGGCCACTCTCACCTGATAAGCGCCCAATATGCTTGAGTTTACAAAGCTAGAGGTCCTTCTAGGATCCTTGTAAATGGACACAAATAAGACTAACTTACCGAATGATTCCAACCAAGAGCTTAGTTAGAAGTTGAATCACTCTTAGATCAAACTTAGAATCTATGATGGTCACTCCTAGATCCTAAGACGACTCACTCCAGAATTAGATTGATCAAAACTAATCCAATGAATCGATTGAACATCAAACCTAAGACAAGATTTGAAAGAAAAGACAACACCAAAGGGTTTAATAAGCAAAAGTTTTTCAATATTCATAATCTTCAACTTGTCTTCAAATGACAAATTACATCCCTATTTATACTAAATGAAAATACACCATGAAAGGACACAACTCTTCAATTCAACCCCTAACTTTTCAAATCCATGCATGAACCTTCATAAATACAAGTTCATGAATTCACAAGATACATAATACATTAAATATGTGAATGAATATGAATTTCTAGATTCATTGTGTCTCTTGGTTGAATAGGTGCCTTTGTGAATCTTGAAAGGATGCAACTTTTCACCATAATAATTGGATTGGGCTGGTTGATCACTTATTTCATATTCCAATCAGCAACCTCTAAAGTTTGTAATCATCTTGGGTTCTTGTAGCTTGATTAAGACACCTCGGTTCATATCATCCTCCCCTTCTTCAAGAGGATTCGTCCTCGAATCCAAAGATCCCCTTGTAGTGCAAACTTGAAATCTTTTGCATCTCGCACTCTTGCTCTCCTTAAGTTCTTCACGTTTGACCATCGTCCTTGAATGAATGATGAAGCAAAATACCAACGTCGCTTCATTTGTTGCCCTTTTGTACTACAGTTCCCTCGTGCTCGACTTTGTCTCATATTTGAAGCAAGCTTTGAATCTTGCTTGTCAATAAGCATCTCGATTTCTTTTTCTTTTGCTAATGATTTTTTTTTTGCTACTGATTTCTTTTTCTTTTGCTACTGATTTTTTTTTTTGATAATCCGAGAGCAAGACAAGAGAATACAAATTCGTAAAAAAATGACAGAAAGTAAAGATATTTCACCTCTAGAGTCGGCCAAAGGATGTTGACCAAGTCAGCGCCCAATATGCTTGAGTTTACAAAGCTAGAGGTCCTTCTAGGATCCTTGTAAACAGACACAAATAAGACTAACTTACCGAATGATTCCAACCAAGAACTTAGTTAGAAGATGAATCACTCTTAGATCAAACTTAGAATCTATGATGGTCACTCCTAGATCCTAAGACGACTCACTCTAGAATTAGATTGATCAAAACTAATCCAATGAATCGATTGAACATCAAACCTAAGACAATATTTGAAACACCAAAGGGTTTAATAAGCAAAAGTTTTTCAATATTCATAATCTTCAACTTGTCTTCAAATGACAAATTACATCCCTATTTATACTAAATGAAAAGACACCATGAAAGGACACAACCCTTCAATTCAACCCCTAACTTTTCAAATCCATGCATGAACCTTCATAAATACATGTTCATGAATTCACAAGATACATAATACATTAAATATGTGAATGAATATGAATTTCTAGATTCATTGTGTCTTTTGGTTGAATAGGTGCCTTTGTGAATCTTGAAAGGATGCAACTTTTCACCATAATAATTGGATTGGGCTGGTTGATCACTTATTTCATATTCCAATCAGCAACCTCTAAAGTTTGTAATCATCTTGGGTTCTTGTAGCTTGATTAAGACACCTCGGTTCATATCATCACCCGTACTAATCAAAGGACAATCCCTCGTGAGAAGGAGTTCATGACACACTCAGGATTAAGACTGAGTTACCTAGGTCATCCTATTGAAACAGTAACCTCACTAGTTAACGGTGTTACATCTAGTGGTTTACTATTTCGTGGTCCGATCTTATGCAAACTCATTGCATAGGATACCCCCGCTCGCATGTCTCCTACATGGATGCCTTGGATCAATACGTCTGTATCGAATACAAAGCGGGCCGTATCACATAGTGTTACCAAGATAAGGTACCCAGCCTTATCCCTGTACTATAGACCTTTTAGGTTGTTACTTGAACACCAATCCCCGTATGTCCCCACATACTCGTTCAAGTTACATGTAAACAACCTTGGATCTTAGTTTATTGAATTTGGGTTATATTGTGCAATTCTAGACTTGATATAACAATAACACTTTATTGCATAAACCTCAATAACACTTTATTGATACAAGTGTATAATTCGTTAATCATTCACTATTTACGAGTTTTAGGACATAAAACCCAACAAACTCCCACTTGGACTAAAAATGTAGTTTAGTGGGAATGTACAATAATCTATCCTAGCAGTGGGTGTATAAATACATGTATAATACATAAAACGTATTTACAATGTACAAATACAATAAACTAGGGCATCACTATACCCGTTACATAATGGTATCACTATACCCATTACACTTCTACCACTTGCCCTAGATTACATCTTTGTACATAACTTGTAGACCTAGACCATCTAGATGACCCTCATACACTTTTGTAACGCCCCAGGCCCAGGATTCGGAATCCGGATTCGGCCCTTAACGGCCCCGGCATTCCCCTGCGACCTGGCCACGCCACCATACTTGTCTGATACTACTTCTAAGATTGAAGACTGTCCCCACAAACCAACACGGGGTCCTTTTAGCATGCTTTGTCCCCACTCACATGCTTCCTAGGAAAATTCCCAGGAGGTCACCCAACATAGAACTTCTTCAAGCCAAGCACGCTTAACTTCAAAGTTCCTATGATTGAGCCACCGAAAAGGAAGGTGCACCTTGTTGGTATAGGTAGTATCTATCAATTCTTTTAAGCTTATCTTGACTATACTTTCATGTCCTCAAGATCCCTCTCATTCGGATGTGATCTCGGTTCATTCATGTACCCCTCCTAACGTCGGGCGTCACAACTTTAGCCGAGAGAGCCTTCGTGAATGAATCAGCAATATATCCTTTAGATTCAATGTGCTTGCTTGTCTTGCAATAGGCTAGTTCATATTTGGAACACCTTCCAAATTAAGCTTGAACTTTCTAAGTCATACAGTCTCTATCGATGCTTCATAAGGAACAACTTATCGGCCTATATGGTCGAGACTGCAGATAAGTCGTACTATAGCTCCTCCATTAAGAGTGAACACAGATACTGATGTAGATTTCCTCATATCTTAATCAGTTTAAAATCTGTGTCAGTGTATTTTATAAGTATCCAAACCTCAACACCATACACGAGCATATAGAACCTCATTCTCCTAAGATACTAGCACTCTAGAGATCAAATCGTGGATTTGATTGATACTTACTGACAACCCTACTGCATAGGGCATATGTCTCATGTCCTCAACTTCTTGAGGTGTCTGAGGACACAGTTCCTTAGACAAAAGAATTCCATTCCTGAAAAGGTAGTAAACCCTTATTGGAACTCTGCATCTTATATCTAACTAACATCTTGTAGACATAAGACACTTGAGACAAGACTAGCTCAGCTTCTCCCAGATTTTCATTTGGAAATGAGCTGCTAACCTCTTTTAATGTCAATAAGATAACCTACATCATTCCCAATGATTAGGATATCAATCATATACAACACTAAGTGAGCTACTGAATTATTGATGATTACTTGTAAACACAAGACTCATCAATGTTCTGGTTAAAGCCAAAAAATTTGATCACTCTATCAAATCTTAAATTCCAAGATCGAAATGCTTAGGTCAATCCATGAATGGACAACTTAAGCTTGCAAACCCTTTTGCTTTTGATCTTGCTCAATGGACCCTTCTGGTTAAGACCTTAATGTCTCATTTCCTCTTGTATATCCACTTGTAACCAATAGGTGTTACCCATCAAGCAGATGTACAAGATCCCAGATGGAATTGAAATACAAAGATTCCATTTCCAAGTAGATGGCTTTAATCCTCTGATCGTTAACAACATCATTCATTTCTTTTGTAAAAGACAATGAATCCTCTATGTCATCATCAAGAATGACGACTTGAGCTTCAAATAAGCCCATGTAACGGTCAGGTTATAAAACAACCCTCCCACTACATCAAGGCATTCTCAACTCTTGAGATGGATGTGACTGACCAAAAGCACTAGCCTTATCAACAACTCTTGTTGAATAACCAGTCTTACGAACAACTCTTGTTGATTCATCAACAACTCTTGTTAATGTTTCCGTAGCTTTATTAGTTAATTCACTTAAACCGACCTTACGTTATGGCTTATGATTTCTCATATGTTCTTCTTCTGAGAATGAAGTATTTGTCGATACAAATTCTTTATTCTCTTATGGATTGAAGAAGTATATTCTTCTCGTTACCTTTGGAATTGCCTACAATTAGGCATAATTTTGAACGACATTCCAATTTATTTTGGGTTAGTTACAAGCACAAGTGTTGAACACCCCAAAATTTAAAGGAACGTAAACAATCTTTACGTCCAATCCACAACAAAAAAGGTGTTTCAGAAACACTTTTGATGGAACGTTGTTCAAAATACAGGCTGCAGTCACACTACATGACCCCAAAACGAGTTAGGCAATTGAGCATAGCTCAACTTGGATTGAACCATATCCAATAGGGTTCTATTACTCCTAACTGAGTTTTAGGATGTGATCCCATGAACCATCAAATAGTCCTAGAATCTCAAGTCCCTATACTCAACACATTGATCAGATCAAAGTGTTTTTATTATCTCACCTAACAAGTTTTCAACTTCAGTCTTAAGCCCCTTCGAATATCTCAAGAGCTTCAGACTGAAATTGCATTAGGTGGAGATATTCATACCTTTGAATAATCATCCATAAATGAGATGAATTATTCATGCCCTCCCACTGCTTTAACATACTGGACCACAAGGATCCAAATGTACAGGCTCCAAGGTCTCTTTGGCTGTTAAGTTCTTTTCCAGTAAAAGATCCATCAGTCATATTGCCCATAAGGCATGACTTAATTGGTATTAAAGAGTTTTCTTCTATCTAACTTAGAAGTATACTCATAGACTAAGCTCCCAATCATATTGAGATAAAAAAATAGTCTAACCTTAAGAACCAAAGAAAGGTATTTCCTTTAAGAGATATCATTTGCCTTTATTTCTCTGAGTATAAGCAATCTTAAACAACTCAGTGCTCATGACTTGCTTTACTCTCGATTAGTCTTAAAACACACAAGTTATTTTCCAGTAATTCTTGACAAATGTCAATTCTGTTGGGTTTGATGCCCTAAAACTCGTAGATAATGAATGTAAACAAATTTTATACTTGTATTTAATAAAGTGTTATTTAGTTTCTGCAATAAAATGTTATTGTTAAATATTGCACTATTTGACCCAAATCCAATAAACTAAGATCCAAGGTTGTTTGTATGTAACTTGAACTAGTATGTGGGGACATACGGGGATCGATGTTCAAATAACAACCTAAAAGGTCTATAGTATAGGGATAAGGCTAGGTACCTTATCCTGGTGACACTATGGATACGGCCCGCTTTGTATTATGATACAAACGCTATGATCCAACGCGTTCATGTAGTTGACATGCGAGTGGGGGTTTCCTATGCAATGAGTTTGCATAAGACCGGACCGCGAAATAGTTAACCACTACCTGTAACACCGTTAGTTGGCTTGGTTTCTATTTCACTAGGATGACCTAGACAACTCAGTCTCAATCCTGAGTGGATTATGGACTCCTGTTCACGAGGAGTTGTCCTTTGATTTGTATGGGTGAGAGTGGCCAGCACGCCGACTCAATAAGCCTACCATTTTGGGGACAATACCAAGTGAGGAGCTGGGAACATAATCACACAAGATGGAATTCACTCCTTCCCGACTCTAGGGTAAGTAGAGGTGTGTTCCCTTAAGTGGTGTCTCCGGGATTTGAACAATGGGCCCAACCCTCTCTATGGCACGAGAGAGACTTCTGTTTGTTGGTTGGACCTCAAACAGGTTGTTCATTAGAGGAGCACTGGGAGCTTAAGGACAAAGATGTAAACCAAGGGTAAAACGGTAATTTGACCCAGCTGGGATACGAACACACGTGAAGGACTGACTTGTAGTATTAGTCGATATCCGTGGACACAGAAATATTCTGCAGTGAGAAGAGTGCAGCTGAGGGTCTTTAGTGGAATGACACATAGTTAACGAATGGAGATTAACTTGGTTAATGAGTTTAAGCCGATTAGTCTCGTATCGTTGGAGCTTCTGATCTGTAGGTCCATTAGGTCCCACTGGTAGCTCATAAAAAGACTTGAAGCAAACAAATATAAATTGTAAATTGAAAGTGTTCAATTTATTTGGGGAATCGTATAATGTATGTTGATACATTATAATATAAAGTTTATGAAACTTTATAATATAATTTTTGAATTAAATTCAAAAATTAATTCTTGAGAGAAAATATTTGAAAGAGTTCAAATAAATTTAATATGAATTGGATTCATATTAATTTTAATAAAATCCCTAAGATTAAATATATGATATTTAATTGGGTAATTAATTAATTATAGAATTAATTAATTATTTATTAAAATTAGATATTGTTCAGATAATAGATTTGAACTTATTAATAGACCTTTTCCTATAGGAAAAGGTCTAGGCCTTTACCTATATATAGGACCCCTGGGGTGGGGTGAAAGGTATCTCATTGTCTCTCCTTCACTCAGAGATCTCTCCCAAAAGACTCCCACAAGTCTCCTGCTTCAAGAAGTCTTAGAGATATACCGGTGTAGCCGATTGGTGGTGTTCGCACAAGAGGGTTGCTGCGTTTTCAATCTTATTGGCAAGAAAAGGCGAATTGATCAAAGCTTTCTACAAAAGTAAGTTTTCTATGAAATCCTTGATCACTAGGATCAATATAGTTGATCTTTATAGCATTTTTATAGCCTATGTACAGCCCATTAAATATAGATTTATTGCTGTAATATTTTGCAAATTGTATTGGTATTTCAATTAGAATCTAAGACTCTGAGTAGGTTCGGTAATACTTTCCGCTGCGTGGGGCTTTTATCCCTTCATAGTTACCGTTGTTCGGTCAAGGATTAGTTAACACATTTAACTCATCCCCGTAAGTGTAACCTTCCCACTTTCAGATCCCAGAGGTACGGACCAACAGGCTACCAAAAGGAAAGACAATTGTTGGTAATTAACCTAAGTGACCCTATCCATTTCTGGAATTCGCGATGTTCCGAAACCTATGATCAGGCCCTCCGAAGGGATGGTCATTGCAGGATGACACGCAAGCAGATCATAAGAATCTCACGGTGTGACCTAGGGGTGGAGACCGTAGGATACGTTGACACGTGTCTTGCTCCCTCTTACTATAGACATTCTCCTCATTCACCTTGTTATTGACCCATGCAAACACTTTCCGAAGGGTGGCCGCGTCCAAGGCGACACGAAGCCGAGCATGGATCTCACGGTGTGAACAAAGGGGGACGTGAGAGTAAAAACTCGATATAAAAATCTTGTTTTTATATTTTTTCTCCCATTGAAATGTCCTACTGTATTTTAGGGTTATTAAACTTAGATAAACCCGACTAAGTCAATCTATCTAAGTCTATGCCTATTATAACTCTTACAATTAGGGCTTTACTTTAATGTCTAGGTGAATTAAACCCTTTGAATTACCTAGTGACATTGCATGCTAACATTAGACTATGATTAATTCAACTCAGGTTCCGGATCTGTTCCTAGGTAGGTGTTCCGTAACCGTCAACTTAAGTACCCCCAGCCTAGACAGAACTTCACCGGGAGAGTTCCCTTATAACCATAGTAATGTTTTTCCAACTTAGTACATTAAAACTATTTTAATCCTAAGTAAGAATATGATTCTAATCCTATTAGAATTAAAATGAGCTTAGGTCTAATTAATTTTAAACATTTTAAAATTAATTCAATTTAACCTAAGGTCCTATGTTTGCATGCAACTCTTTGTTATAGGTTGACGGTTTCTAATCAATTTTATAACTATTATAAAATTTTAATAATTAGCCCTATAACATGCTTCTATGGTGTTGGGAAAAATAACAATCAAATTCTAGTTATTAAACACCATAATATCATGACGTCGATATCGATAATATAACGATTATATTAATCTAAGGTGGTGTCATGCTTCATGCAATTTCAATTTCATTTAATTAATATCGATTATATTAATTAATCATCAACAAAATTAAATCACATGAAATTAGACATTAATATAATATAACTCTTATATTAATATAATTAATGTCATGCTCAATGCTATTCCATTTTCATTAAAATTAATATAACAATTTATATCAAATCATACATGAAAACAAGCATTGAAATTTAAATCATGCATAATTACCATACATTATAACAATTATAACATAAATATGCATGAAAACATGCTTAACCTATGGTGGGATCTAGCTAGATGACATTCATAAAACATTAAATAGCTGAAAAACCTGTATATTGGCCCCTAGGATAATTAAAATAAACAAAAATTACAAAAATTTCAATTTAATTATCCTTCTAAATTTTGAACCGTTCCAGAACTGGCCCGAACCAGCTTGAACCTCTTCAAACCGGACCCAAATCACTCGAATCGAACCAATACTTAATGAACCGGACCAAATTTAACCGAACCAGACCAGATTAGCTGCAAACCAGACCGCCCAGGAACTAATCCGCACGGAAAAAAAAAATATTTGCCCACATAACAACTCGAACACACGCCTTCACAATTGTCAAGCAAGAGCGCACACCATATGATCCAGCACCCACGTTCAAAACTAAGTGCACGTCGAGACGTTTCGCTCAACGATCATTGTAACCATTTCAAACCCTCATGCCGCACGTTTCGCTCAACGATCCGTGAATCTAGAAACTTCCGTCAGCGTCGAGACGCTGGCCCGATTTTTCCAACGACTGCTCATCAGCGTCGCGACTCCGTTGAGCAGGGTCGTGACGCTACGCCTCTGGACAACGTACTGACATGCGATTCCAGCAGCAGATTTTCACCAAAATTGATCCCGATTCGAACACCGATCAACAAATTGATCCTAAACCTCTAGACACGGACTTACAAGAGTCGATTTTCTGAATTAAATGTCCAAAAAACGCAGGGGCCATTACAAATTGATCAAATGAAATGCAATAAATCTAAGGCCAAATACCTAAACAGTTTATCAGCAAACCAACATTCGTAATGCAGAATAAATCCATCTAAGAACCAACGCAATTTTCATAAAATGAAATCAATTAACGAGATGGCTCTGATACCAATTGAAGGATTAAAATTTCTTTTGGCAGCGGAAGCAATCAAGACGATCTCATTTTTTTAATTTCAATTTTAGGAAAAACCGGTACGTTGGCAAATAAAATTACAGAAACTAATTTTCTATAAAACGATCGGATTAAGAATGTTGTAAAATTAGATCTAAAACCTATTTAGATCTAGAAAACTTACATGGATTTGAAGAACGATCAGCACAATGCTCCAATTCACGTTCTTCTACCTCCCAATGAACACCACCACGTTGGATCACCCGCTATGACTCTTGGGACTTGAGATCGGCTTGTGGGAACCAATCTAGATGCCTTGGAAGGGATTTTACAGCAAGGTGAATTGCTGGAATTTGAGAGAGGAAGAGAGAAAAAAAACTTTCTTTTTCTGTAACTCTTGCGTGAATAAGAGAGTGGGAGGATCTATGGGGTAACCCCTCTCCACTTCACGATAAGTGGGGAGGGAGTTAAAACCCTACATGATCTCAATCATTGGATCTAATCCAATTAATCTGGACCGTTTAATTATTATCTAATAATAATTAATAAATTAAATAATTAATAATTATTTAAATAATAATAATTAATTATCTAATAAATTATAATTAATTTAATTAAACCAATTTTAATTAAATCAATTATAACATATAATTTTAATTCAATTAAATCATATTCAATTGAATTAAATAGGTCATTCAATTAATTTAAATTAATTGATCCCATATTAATCAAATATCATATATTTAATTGATATTACAATTGAATCATATTCAATTTTAATCTCTCTCATTTAACCTATAGTTTTAATGTGCATCAAAATGTACATTAATATAAACTATAGTATTAATTCGATTAAATCATATTTAACCAAATTAAATTAATTAATTCCTAATTAATTAATATATGAATTAATCAAATATCACATATTTAATTAAATTCATAATTCTCTCATTAATTAATTTTGAATCATATCCAAAATTAATTTTTATTATAAAGTTTAATTCAATAATTAAACTTATACTATAATGTATCTCCATACATTATATTAATTGTATCAAAATACAATTAACTTAAATTCCCTTTTAATATTCAAGACTATATTATCTCAGAACCCGTTATGAGCTAGCAGGTGGACCTAATGGACCTACAGATCAGAAGCTCCAACGATACGACATTGATTAGCTAAACTCATTAACCGAGTCAATCAACATTCGTTAACTGTGGGTCACTCCACTAAAGACCCACAGTTGCACTCTTCTCACTGTAGAATATTTCTGTGTCCACGGATATCGACCAATGCAGTAAGTCAATCCTTCACGTGTGTTCGTAACACCAACTGGGTCAAATTACCGTTTTACCCCTGGGTTACCTCTGGATCCTTAAGTACCATTGATCCCTCTAATGAACAAGTTGTTTAGGGTCCAACTACTAAACATGAGTTCCTCTCGGGCCAGGAGAGGACGGCGTGCCTTTGTTGAAGACCCGGAATCAGCCCTTAAGGGAACACACATCTATTTGCCCCAATAGGGGAAGGAGTGAATTCCATCTTGTATTGTCACTTCTCCAGCCCTTCACTCGGTCTTGTCCCCAAGAAGGTAGGCTTATTGAGTCGGCGTGCAGGCCACTCTCACCCGTACTAATCAAAGGACAATCCCTCGTGAGAAGGAGTTCATGACACACTCAGGATTAAGACTGAGTTACCTAGGTCATCCTATTGAAACAGTAACCTAACTAGTTAACGGTGTTACATCTAGTGGTTTACTATTTCGTGGTCCGGTCTTATGCAAACTCATTGCATAGGATACCCCCGCTCGCATGTCTCCTACATGGACGCCTTGGATCAATACGTCTGTATCGAATACAAAGCGGGTCGTATCACATAGTGTTACCAAGATAAGGTACCCAGCCTTATCCCTGTACTATAAACCTTTTAGGTTGTTACTTAAACACCAATCCCCGTATGTCCCCACATACTCGTTCAAGTTACATGTAAACAACCTTGGATCTTAGTTTATTAGATTTGGGTTATATTCTGCAATTCTAGACTTAATATAACAATATCACTTTATTGCATAAACCTCAATAACACTTTATTGATACAAGTGTATAATTCGTTAATCATTCACTATTTATGAGTTTTAGGACATAAAACCCAACAGTATTGGTATTTTTAGATTACACAAAATTAACTACTAATCGGTCCCAATTACGCTTCCTCTTTACGGAATTACGAAATTCCAATCCCTTCAATTGGTATCAGAGTCGATCGTAGATCTAATCTTGTTTCTCTGAAATTTGCATTGGCTGCTGGTGGGATTGATTAATGCATAATGTATGTATGGTTTGCATTGGACTGTTTAGGATATTTTTATGGTCATAGATTTGTTGGGTTTTATGTCCTAAAACTCGTAGATAGTGAATGTTAACGAATTATACACTTGTATCAATAAAGTGTTATTGAGGTTTCTACAATAAACTGTTATTTTTAGTTTAAGTATAAAATTGCACAATATGACCCAAATCCAATAGACTAAGATCAAAGTTGTTTACATGTAACTTGAACTAGTATGTGGGGACATACGGGGATCAATGTTCAAGAAACAACCTAAAATGTCTATAGTATAGAGATAAGGTTGGGTACCTATCCTGGTAACACTATGTGATGCAGCCCGCTTTGTATTCGATACAGACGTATTGATCGAAGGCGTCCATGTAGGATACATGCGAGCGGGGGTATCCTATGCAATGAGTTTGCATAAGACCGGACCACGAAATAGTAAACCACTAGATGTAACACCGTTAACTAGTTAGGTTACTGTTTCAATAGGATGACCAAGGTAACTCAGTCTTAATCCTAAGTGTGTCATGAACTCCTTCTCACGAGGGATTGTCCTTTGATTAGTATGGGTGAGAGTGGCCTGCACGCCGACTCAATAAGCCTACCTTCTTGGGGACAAGACCGAGAAGGGGGCTGGGGACATGACAACACAAGATGGAATTCATTCCTTCCCACTTCTAGGAGAAGTAGATGAGTGTTCCCTTAAGTGGTGACTCCAGGTCTTGAACAAAGGGATCTCACCCTCTCACTGGCCCGAGTGGGACTTTCTGTTTAATGGTTGGACTATAAACAGGTTGTTCATTAGAGGAGCACTGGTACTTAAGGAGCCAGAGGTAACTCAGGGGTAAAACGGTAATTTGACCCAGCTGAAGTTACGAGCACTTGTGAAGGATTGACTTACTGTTATTGGTCAATATCTGTGGACACAGAAATATTCTACAATGAGAAGAGTGCAACTGTGGGTCTTTAGTGGAGTGACCCACAGTTAATGAATATTGGTTAACTCGATTAATGAGTTTAGTCAGTTAACCTCATATCATTGGAGCTTCTGATCTGTAGGTCCATTAGGTCCCGTTGCTAGCTCGTAAAGAGTAATTTTGAACAAATTATCTTGAAAAGAATTTGAATTGTTCAAGTTCAATTTGGGAATAAAGTTAATTGTATGAAATACAATTAATATAATGTATGGCGATACATTATAATATAAAGTTTAATGTGAGATTAAACTTTATTAAATTGAGAGAATAATATTTGAAAGAGTTCAAATATATAACTAATTAAATATATGATGTTTAATTAGTAAATAAATTAATTAATTTTGAATTAGTTAATTATTCAATTTAGTTGAATTAAATGTGATTTAATTGAACTATAATATATGAGAGATATATTAGAATATGATTCTATTATGTAATTAATTAAATATGGTTGATATTTAATTAATTATAAAATTAATTAATTTTTTGAATTAATTAGGCCCCGTTTGATAACCATTTCGTTTTTTGTTTTTGGTTTTTGAAAATTAAGCTTATACACACCTACTTTCACTTATAAGTTTCTTTATTTTAGTATCAACCTTCTTCCTTGTTTTCAAAAACCAAGTCCAATTTTGAAAACAAAAAAAAGTAGTTTTCAAAAACTTGTTTTTGTTTTTAGATTTTGGCTAGGAATTCAAATGGATCCTTAACAAGGTTGGGAGTCATGGTAGGAAATTGAGAAGAAAACAAGCATAATTTTCAAAAACCAAAAACAAAAAACGAAATGGTTATCAAACGGGGCCTTAATTGTTCAATTTAATTTAGTTAAATATGATTTAATTAAATTAATATCTATAGATTAATTTTAATGTGAATTGGATTCATATTACAACTATAGGTTATAAGAGAGATGCACATTTGAATATGGTTCAAATGATGGATTAATTAAATATGTGATATTTAGTTAATCATTGAGTTAATTAATTATGAATTAATTAATAAGTTAGTTTAAATTAATTTGGTTAAATTGGATTTAGTCAAACTAATTGAAACCATATACTATGTGAGGGTGATGCATTTAAATATGATTTAAATGCACATAAGATTAATTAATTAATGTGATTGATTAATTAATATTTAATTAATTAAATTAAATTCGTTTTATTTAATTATTTAAAATTTTAAATAAAATATTTTTCCCTCACAATTTTGAATTCACGTTGGAGGGGTTCTTGGAAGGTGAGACTATATTCTCATTTTTGCTCTCCAACAGAATCTTATATCTCTCTCTCACTCTCCCGGTCTCTCATACTCTCTCGTCTCAGTAAACACAGAGGAGTCTTTTTTCTCTCTGTGAAATTCTCTCCCAAATTCAAGCAAGAAGGAGTCCCACCACTCTGTTCCCAATCTCAGAGATATAGCGGGGTAACCAAATGGTGGTGTCTGTTGATTCAGAGTCATCAACGGAGGTATGCTTATCATGCTTAGCCTTAAGGAATTCTTGTTCTGAAATTGTTGCCAATGTATTGGTATTTTGCGAAATAAAATTAAATATGAACGGTCCAATTGCTTCCACTGTAACGGAATTGGGAATTCCAATCCTTCAAGATTTTACTGTTTTTTATGTGATTTGATCATGTAAGTGTTGGGTTTTATGTCCTAAAACTTGTAGATAGTGAATGTAAACAAATTGTATACTTGTTTCAATAAAGTGTTATTGAGTTTCTACAATAAAGTGTTATTGTTAAATATTGCACAATTTGACCCAAATCTAATAAACTAAAATCCAAGGTTGTTTGTATGTAACTTGAACTAGTATATGGGGACATACGGGGATCGATGTTCAAGTAACAACCTAAAAGGTCTATAGTACAAAGATAAGGTTGGGTACCTTATCCTGGTAACACTATGAGATACGGCCCGTTTTGTATTTGATACAGATGTATTGATCCAAAGCGTCCATCTAGTAGACATGCAAGCAGGGGTATCCTATGCAATGAGTTTGCATAAGACCGGACCATGAAATAATAAGCCACAAGATATAACACCGTTACCTAGTTAGGTTACTGTTTCAATAGAATGACCTAGGTAACTCAGTCTTGATCCTGAGTGTGTCATGAACTCCTTTTCATGAGGGATTGTCCTTTGATCAGCATGGGTGAGAGTGACCAATATGCCCATTCAATATGCCTTCCTTTTTAGGGACAAGACCGAGTGGGAGGCTGGGGACATGACAACACAAGAAGGAATTCACTCCTTCCCACTTCTAGGAGAAGTAGATGAGGTTCCCTTAAGTGGTGACTCCGGGACTTGAACAAAGGAATCCCGCCCTCTCACTAGCCTGAGAGGGACTTTCTGTTTATTGGTTGGACCATAAACAGCTTGTTCATTAGAGGAGCATTGGTACTTATGGAGACAGATGTAACACAAGGGTAAAACGGTAATTTGACCCAGCTGTGATTACGGACACTCGTGAAGGATTGACTTACCGGTATAGGTCTATATCTGTGGACATAGAAATGTTCTACAGTGAGAAGAGTTCAGCTGTGGGTCTTTAGTGGAAGGACCCACAGTTAATAAATATTGGTTAACCTAATTAATGAGTTTAATCGGTTAACCTCATATCATTGGAGCTTTTGATCTGTAGGTCCATTAGGTCCCCCTGCTAGCTCGTAAAGAGTAATTAGGAACAATTATATTTTGAGAGAATTTGAATAGTTCAAACTCATATTGGGAACTAAGTTAATTGTATGAGATACAAATTAATATAATGTATAGTGATACATTAAAATGTAAAGTCTAATTTGAAATTAAACTTTATTATTATGAGAGAAATAAATATTTGAAGAAGTTCAAATATTAATATGAATTTGATTCATATTAAATTTATAGGATATAAGAGAATCTGAAGGAGTTCAAATTTTAATATGAATTTGATTCATATTATAGAATTAATTAATTGAAGGCCTAAAATTAAATATATGATATTTAATTGGGTAATTAATTAATTAACTAATAGAAGATCTGAAATTAAATATATGATATTTAATTGGTGATTAATTAATTAAAGAATTAATTAATTGGAAATTAATCAATTATGGAAATGATTAATAACTTATGGAAGTAATTAATCATTTATGGAAATGATTTAATCACTTATGGAAGTGATCAATCATTTATGAAAAAAATTAATCAATTATAGAATTGATTGGTTATGGAATTGATTAATTATAGAAAAGATTAAATCAGTTATGGAAATAATTGATTTTAAATGAATATTTTATTCATGACCTTTCTCCTATAAATAGAACACTAAACCTAGGGTTTATGCACTACAACAGATGGCCACCATAAGGTCATTCTTGCCTCTCTCTCATTCTCTCAACTCAAGAACTCTAGAGAGAATTTTTGTTCTCCAAGAGTTTTTCCCATTCAAGATTTGGTAGTCCCACAACTACGTTCCTAATCTCAGAGTTATAGCGGGGAAGATCAAATGGTGGTTTTCTTCGTTGTTGTAGAGCAATCAAGAATCATTCTTGATTTTCAGAGACGTCAACAGAGGTTTGCTTCTCTTATCTTTATTATAGATTTACATCTAAATTTTGTATGCTTAGCCTTAAGTTTGTACAGAATTTGTTCTATGATTTTTGCCAATGTAATAGTATTTTTGGATAAACAAAATTAACTACGAATCGGTCCCAATTACGCTTCAGCTTTAACGGAATTAGGGAATTCCAAATCCTACAATTGGTATCAGAGTCGATCGTATGTTTAATTTGGTTTTACAAAATTTACATTGGTTGATTGGTGGGTTTTAATTATGCATTTGATGTATGAGATTTTGCTAGTAGATGTTTTGGGTTTTTGGCCTTAGATTTTGCAATTTTTGTTGATTTGATCGATGTAAAGGCCCTTTGTTTTGGGTATTTTAATTGCAATCGAGTCTGTAAGTCTGTGTCGCTGTTTTGTATCAATTGAGGAAGAAATTTGGAGCAATTTGGTACAACTTGGGCAAAAATCGAGCAAGTACAGTGCTGGAAATCGAAGTTTTTTGGAAAACCGAGAGCGAGCGTCGAGACGCTGCTCAACGGCGCCTCGACGCCGAAAGAAGTTGACGAAAACTGAAGAAATTGCGCGATCATAATAAAATAAATAAAATAAAATCGGTTGATTAACGTGAAGGACGCTTGTGGCTGTGTTGGTTGAGTCAACGCCCTACTAATTTCGAGGTTAGAGTTCGAACTGGAACATGGGCAATTTTTTTTCTAGAGCAATTTCGCGTGCGGTACAACAATTAAGGCTTTGGTTTGGTCCGGTTCGTGAATGTTTGACCGTTTCTTGACCGGTCCCTGGCAGTTCGACGCGGTTCAAGGTATGTTGACCGGTTCACGCGGCTGTTGACTTGGTTCCTGCGGTCTGAGCGTTTTGGGGACCGGTTTAATGTGGTTCATGCCGGTTCAAGGGATTTTTGAGCTGGTTTGGTGCGGTTCAAGCTATTTTGAGTCGGTTCAAGCTTATTTCAGTAAGGTTCAGCATGGTTCAGCCCAATTTTTTACCGGTTCGAAGAGATTGGACACGGTTCGAGGCTGTTTTGGGCTGGTTCACAGCAGGATAGGTCTTTATTAGATAAATTAATGTAATTTTTTCTAATTTTTGAGTCCTAGGATGCCAAAACCCATCTACTTAGCTATTTATTTTGCTTTATGGATGTCATATAGCTTAAAACCCCACCATAGGTTAAGCATATTCATGCATTTTTAATTATAATTGTTATAATATAAGTATTATGCATGAATTTAATTTTCATGAGTATTTAATATAAATTGTTATGATTAAATGGATGAAAATTGAGAAGCATTGAGCATGAAATTACTTTAGTAAAAATATAAAAAGTTATATTTATGAAAGTAATTTATGTGCACAATTTGACCCAAATCCAATAAACTAAGATCCAAGGTTGTTTGTATGTAACTTGAACTAGTATGTGGGGACATACGGGGATCAATGTTCAAGTAACAACCAAAAAGGTCTATAGTACAAGGATAAGGTTGGGTACCTTATCCTGGTAACACTATGAGATACGACCCGGTTTGTATTTGATACAGATGTATTGATCCAAAGCGTCCATGTAGTAGACATGCAAGCGGGGGTATCCTATGCAACGAGTTTGCATAAGACCGGACCATGAAATAATAAGCCACAAGATATAACACCGTTAACTAGTTAGGTTATTGTTTCAATAGAATGACCTAGGTAACTCAGTTTTAATCCTGAGTGTGTCATGAACTCCTTCTTATGAGGGATTGTCCTTTGATTAGCATGAGTGAGAGTGGCCAATACGCCGACTCAATATGCCTTCCTTTTTCTGGACAAGATCGAGTGGGAGGCTGGGGACATGACAACACAAGAAGAAATTCACTCCTTCCCACTTCTAGGAGAAGTAGATGAGTGTTCCCTTAAGTGGTGACTGCAGGACTTGAACAAAGGGATCCCGCCCTCTCACTTGCCCAAGAGGGACTTTCTGTTTATTTGTTGGACCATAAAAAGGTTGTTCATTGGGGGAGCATTGGTATTTAAGGAGACAGATGTAACACAGGGGTAAAACGGTAATTTGACTCAGTTGTGATTACGGACACTCGTGAAGGATTGACTTACCGGTATAGGTCTATATCCGTGGACATAGAAATGTTCTACAGTGAGAAGAGTTCAGCTGTGAGTCTTTAGTGGAATGACCCACAATTAATGAATATTGGTTAACCTGATTAATGAGTTTAATCGATTAACCTCATATCATTGGAGCTTCTGATCTGTACGTCCATTAGGTCCCCCTGCTAGCTCGTAAAGAGTAATTAGGAACAATTATATCTTGAGAGAATTTGAATAGTTCAAATTCATATTGGGAATTAAGTTAATTGTATGAGATACAAATTAATATAATGTATAGTGATACATTAAAATGTAAAGTCTAATTTGAAATTAAACTTTATTATTATGAGAAAAATAAATATTTGAAGAAGTTCAAATATTAATATGAATTTGATTCATATTAAATTTATAAGATATAAGAGAATTTGAAGGAGTTCAAATTTTAATATGAATTTGATTCATATTATAGAATTAATTAATTGAATGCCTAAAATTAAATATATGATATTTAATTGGGTAATTAATTAACTAATAGAAGGTCAGAAATTAAATATATGATATTTACATGGTGATTAATTAATTAAACAATTAATTAATTGGAAATTAATCAATTATGGAAATGATTAACCACTTATGAAAGTAATTAATCATTTATGGAAATGATTTAATGACTTATGGAAGTGATCAATCATTTATGAAAAAGATTAATTAATTATAGAATTGATTGGTTATGGAATTGATTAATTATGGAAAAGATTAAATCAGCTATGGAAATAATTGATTTTAAATGAATATTTTATTCATGGTCTTTCTCCTATAAATAAAACACTAAACCTAGGGTTTAGGCACTACAACAGATGGTCATCATAAGGTCATTTTTGCCTCCCTCTCATTCTCTCAACGCAAGAACTCTAGAGAGAATTTTTTCTCTCTAAGAGTTTTTCCCATTCAAGATTAGGTAGTTGATAAGGGTAAAAAATATACCTATTTTACCTTTATATTTAGCTCATTTCTTGGCCAAATGTTGTATGTTGTGATCAATTTACTGTTCCCGAGCTCAAAATATGCTTAAATTGTTAAGTTAGGGTGTTGAGAATCACTTTTGTCAAATTTTGCTCATTTGTGCTTAAAAAGACTTGATTTTAAGATAATTTGAATTGGTTTGTTACTGTGCAGAAAAACAGAGGAAAAGCTGGAATTTCCCAGAAATGCGACCGCATTTCTGGGAAGGCAAAAATGAAATGCGACCGCAATTCTGGAAAAATTGAAGCCATTCCGAGTCATCCGCGGGTCGTTGTTGACGAGTCTTCTTCGCACCTAACTGACTGTTTTGACCCCGAAACTGACTGGGCAACCTTCCAGCACCTATTTCGCAGCTCCTCAACCATTTTCTACACTATATAAGCTCGAGATTCGAAGTCAAATTCAAGCAGAACTCATTTGGAAGAAGAGGGTGGTGACAAAACCCTAGTTGACACCTATGAGTATGGATGCCCGAGGTCCTTCTTAAATGACTGAATTATAACCTGAGTTAGACATCAAACCTTAGGGTTTGTAGGGATTTTCACCCATTCCCACTTTGTAAAAGCGAGAGAGTGGAGTGTCTTAGCGAACTCTAGAAGGATTGAGTAAATAGAAAACCCATAATATTTAGCTATCTCCATTATTTCCAGCTCTTGATACCTTTCATTATTCTGTCTTATTTACATTCTTATTTCAATGAAAATGTATTCATTTGCCCTTTATCTCACCATGAGTAGCTAAATTCCGTTGAGGGGTTTAATATGGTGAATTCCCTTATGGTTTAATGGCTTGAAAGTGTTTTATTTGCTTAAGTTTCTGTTCAATGCATGTCATTCTTTATTGATTATCACTCTAATCTTGTTGAGTTTAACTTGATCACTTAGACTTTGCATGCTAAAGGTGAGTTTGATCTCGAAAGGGACAAACGATTTCGGTTCTCATAAAGGTGATATAGGAGAAAAAACTCGAAAGAGATTGTTCGACGGTATAGGGCAAGCTGCCTAAGGCACCCTATATCGACTATAGGGTTATAGATTGCATTTGTGAATTATCTATGTCGGATTCGAGTCACAGAAATGTGCATATCGGTACTCGCTTAGCCTTCTAACGGTTCTTGGGAGCAAGGACCAAATAAAAGTTAAATCTGACCCAATGCATTGAATAGGCTTAAGTTAAATATTGCATGACTATGGTTATTACCTTAGGGATGAATCCATGTTGAATAACTCGTTTATTTCTTATTGTTATTCTTTTATTTACTTGCTTGTTTTATTTATCTTTTCAAAAACTCAATCAATCAACTTATTTTCTTTGGTTACCTATATTTTTAAGCAATCAAGTTGAGCAGTTTCTTATTCAAATCTGAATTTCCAATTAGTCCTCGTGGGATCGATACCCTTGGAATACTTCTAAGGTTTTTTTTATTACTATGTGCGACAGTGTATACTTGCACTAAGGGTTAGCTGAGTTATTTTATTACCTCACATCTATTAATTCAGCCTCTGTCGCACCAATAGTCCCACAACTAAGTTCCTAATCTTAGAGTTATAGCGGGGAAGATCAAATGGTGGTGTTCTTCGTTGTTGTAGAGCAATCAAGAATCATTCTTGATTTTCAGAGACGTCAACGGAGATCTGCTTCTCTTTTCTTTATTATAGATTTAGATCTAAATTTTGTATGTTTAGCCTTAAGTTTGTATAGAATTTGTTCTATGATTTTTGCCAATGTAATGGTATTTTTGGATAAAAAAAATTAACTACGAATCGGTCCCAATTACGCTACCGCTTTAACGGAATTAGGGAATTCCAAATCCTACAGTAATGGATAGGGTCGATCTGCCTCCGTGTCGTCCTCGAGCGACCATCCCTTCGGAGGGTCGATCATAGGTTTCAAAACACTGCGATCTCCAGATATGGATAGGGTCACTTAGGTTAATCACCAACAGTTGTCTTTCCCTTCGGTAGCCTATTGGTGTGTGCCTCTTAGATCTGAAAGTGGTAGGGTTACACTTACGGGGATGAGTTAAATGTGTTAACGAATCCTTGACCAAACAACGGTAACTAAACACTAACGAAATATGAGTTATTTTGGTGTTAGAATTGTTGGGTTTTATGCCCTAAAACTCGTAGATAGTAAATGTATATTTGACCGAACATTAATAAAAGTGATGTATTATTCATTTTTCCTATGTTTGTATTATATCTTGTCTTTATTAACCCTAATCCAATAAACTAAACATCCAAGGCTAATAGAATGAGGCTTGAACTAGTATGTAGGGACATACGGGGATCGATGTTCAAGCTTTAGCCTAAAGGGTCTGTAGTATAGGGATAAGGCTGGGTACCTTATCCTGGTGACACTATGGATACGGCCCACTTTGTATATTGATACAAACATAATGATCCAACACGTTCATGTAGTTGACATGCGAGTGGGGGTATCCTGTGCAATGAGTTTGCACAAAGACCGGACCGCGAAATAGTTAACCACTAACTGTAACACCGTTAGTTAGCTCGGTTTCTATTTCACTAGGATGACCTAGGCAACTTAGCCTTAATCCTGAGTGGATTATGGACTCCTGTCCATGAGGGATTGTCCTTTGATTTGTACGGGTGAGAGTGGCCTGCACGCCGACTCAATAAGCCTACCATTTTGGGGACAAGACCGAGTGGGGAGCTGGGAACATAGTCTTACAAGATGGAATTCACTCCTTCCCAATATTAGGGTAAGTAGAGGTGTGTTCCCTTAAGTGGTGTCTCCGGGTCTTGAACAATGGGCCCTACCCTCTCTATGACACGAGAGGGACTTCTGTTTGTTGGTTGGTCCTCAAACAGGTTGTTCATTAGAGGAGCACTGGTACTTAAGGATGAAGAGGTAGCCTAGAGGTAAAACGGTGATTTGACCTAGTTGGGTACGAACACACGTGAAGGGCTAACTTTCTGTTGATGGTCGATATCCGTGGACACAGAAATATATCTGCAGTGAGAAGAGTGCAGCTGTGGTTCTTTAGTGGAGTGAACCACAGTTAACGAATATTGATTAACTTGGTTAATGAGTTTAGCCAATTAATCTCACATCGTTGGAGCTTCTGATCTATAGGTCCATTATGTCCCACCGGTAGCTCTATAAGGGCGTTGAGGTAAATTTCTAAGGGAGAATTGAATATTCGAAGGGGTTCGAATATTAAGTTATAATATGAATTTGATTCATATTAAAAACTATAGGTTATAATTAATGTGCATTAGATGCACATTAATACTATGGTTTATTTTAAGAGAAATATAATTAAATATGTGATGTTTAATTATAAGATTAATTAATTAGAGAATTAATTAATTTGTATTGTTTTATTAGATTTAATTAAATTTGATTTAATTGAATTTTATTAAAACAATAGGTTATGTGGAATTATTATAAAAGGGTTTATACATTTATTAAATTAAATGTTAATTTAATTAATTAAATTAATTTAATATTATTATTAAATTAATTATTCCATCAGTTAAAGTAACTGATGGAATTATTCGTCCACTAACCTAGGCTTCACGCGTGATAGGGAGAAATTTTAGGGAGTGGTGGTTTTCATCCGTTGAATAACCACTTCCTCAGTTTAATCACGATGATTCACTTGGTTTTCAGGATCTCCAAGCCCTCACACGCAAAGCTCTCTCTCTCAATCCCCAACTCTCTGCGTTTTCTCTCCAAAAACAAAACAGAGAAGAAAATTCTCTTTGGCCTTAGAAATCTTGTCCCACAAGCACCTTCATCGATTACCCCAAGAGGATACCGGTGCAACTTACGTAGTGGTGTTCCTGTCGAATTTCCAGCAGGATCAAGATCCTTTTGCTGCTGGAATTTTCTGCAAATATTGAGGGAAAAGGCGAAACGAATCAAGAACGTCATTCAAAGTAAGTGTTCTTGATCTAGGATCACTAGGATCCATTCCTAGATTAGATCTAGGGTTTTTAAATGAGAAATAGCATGTTTTATAATAGTTATCCAGCATGTTAATATTTATTTATTGCTGTGATTTAATTTGCCAACGTACGGTATTTTAATTTCTATTAAAATCTGAGTTAAGGTTTTGATCGTTTCCGCTGCGCAAGGGCTATTATCCCTTCAATTGGTATCAGAGTCTTCTCTGTATTTTAATTTGTGAATTAAAATTTGCGTTGGTTTTATGTGGGATTTAATTGCATAATGGATGTTAATTAGCTATGAACTGGAGGTTAATTGGCCTTAGATTTACAATTTTTTTATGCGATCAAATGTAAAGGCCCCTGCGTTTTTGGGCAATTAAAATTGTAAATCGAGTCTCTGTAAGTCCATGTCTAGTTTAGGCTGAAGAACGATGAAGATCAGGACCAAATTTGGCCAAAAACGGCGGAAAACGGCGAAGAATAGCGACTGAAATAGTGCAGGTTTTTCCAGAAATTAAAAAAAAAAGAAAGGAAAAGCGGACGGAAATTCACGCGTGCAGACGAGGGCTGACGTCAGCATGGAGGAAGCTGACGCCATGAGGCGCGGTCCAGGCGAGCGGTCCAGTTCGCGTCAGCCGGTTCTTCGGAAAGGCGCGATTCGGCGTTTTTTCCCTCCGGTTCGTTGACTGGCTGGCTGGTTCGTTGACTGGGCGGTTTTTGAAGCTGGTTCAGTGGTTTTTCGGTCTGGTTCAAGCGGTTTTAAGCTGGTTCGAGCTGTTTGGCAATTTTAAAGCGTTTTTGGTCCGGTTCAGGGCTGCAGAAGGCTATAATATGATAGAATTTTGCTTTATTATTGTAATTTAGCTTTAATTTTATCCTATGGGCCAATTAATTGGTTCATATGCTATTTTATATGCTTTATGGATGTCATATAACATTAGAAATCTCACCTTAGGTTATAAAGCATGCTCATGCATTTATATATGTTATAATTAGATTATAATATATGATTGAAATGCATGGTTTTATTTTCATGAGTTTTTTAATATATAGTTGAGTTATATTAAAATCATGAAAATGGAATAGTATGATGCATGCAAATATATAGTTTTAATATAAGAGTTATATTTCAAATGAATTGTTTGCAGCATGCTACTATGATTTACCCTTTTTGGCAATAATTAATTGTTAATTTATTAAAAATGGAAATCAAGTTGCATTGAACATGATACATCCATAGTTTAATATAAAAGTTATATTAAATTCATGCAATACTAGTATATAGTTTTAATTTCATTAACTAGAATATGATTGTTAATTGTTTTAAAACTATAGTATGCATGATTATAGGGCTAATCATTAAAATTTTGAAATAGTTTAAAATTTATGATTAGAAACCGTCAATCTATAATCAAGATATGCATGCTCACATAGGATCTCAGGTTAAAATGAATTAATTTTAATTGAGTAAAAATTAATTAGACCTAAGATCATTTTCTAATAGGATTAGAAATTCTTACTTAGTTTTAAAATAGTTTTAATGAACTAAGTAGGACAAACATTCCTGAGATTATAAGGGAACTCTACCAGTGAAGTTCTGTCTAAGGATTGGAGGTATTTAAGTTGACGGTATACGGAACACCTCCTACCTGGGAACTGATCTGGATCACCGGAGTTGAATTAATCACAGGTTAATGTTAGAATAATGTCGCTAGGTTAATTAAATTTGTTTAATACACCTAGACATTAGGTCTTATTATAATAGTTATAATAGGACTAGACTTAGATAAATAACTTAGCTGGATTTATCTAGGTCTAATCAAACCCTAAAATACTCGATACGTTACTTTAGTGGGAGGAAAGTTACAAAACTTAATTTAAATCGAGTTTTGCTCCTACGATATGTTCACATCGTGAGATCCATGCTCGGCTTCGTGTCGTTTTAGCGCGGCCTCCCTTCGGAGAGTGTTTGCTGGGTCAATACCAAGGTGAATGGGGAAAGTGACCATAGTAAGTGGGAGCGGGACGCGTGTCAACGTATCCCTCGGTCTCCACCCCTAGGTCACAACGTGAGATTCCTATGAACTGCCTGCGTGTTGCCCTGGAGCAACCATCCCTTCGAAGGGCCTGATCATAGGATTCGGAACACCGTGAACTCCTAAATAGGATAGGATCGCTTAGGCTAATTACCAACAGTTGTCTTTCCTAACGGTAGCCTGTTGGTCCGTGCCTTTGAGATCTGAAAGTGGGAGGGTTACACTTACGGGGATGAGTTAATTGGTTAACAAATCCTTGACCGAACAACGGTGGTTAATTTCTAATGGAATATGAGTTTATTCTGGGATTAGAAATTAACTGAGAGGAGTCTCATTTTAGAGGAGGAACAACTGATCACCCTTCGGTGGCTGTTCTTCTAAACCTCTAAAGCATCGTTGCATAACACAATCAATAGTTTTATTAGGGTTCTTTGATTGTTTGTTTCCAAAATTGATTGGATGGATGCAATTGTATGTATTGCTTGTGTGATGGGTTAAGGCAAAGATAAATAATACGGTCAATTGTTTGTTTTTTCAGCAATGTCTTCCTCAATTATTTCCTTGCTTAAAAACGAAAGACTAACTGGCAAGAATTTTCCAACATGGAAATCGAATCTAAATACCATACTCGTGGTAGAGGATCTTAGGTTCGTCTTAACGGAGGAATGTCCTCCCATTCCCCTCGCACTGTCGCTCAGGCAGTAAAGGATGCCCACGAACGCTGGACGAAGGCCAATGAAAAGGTCAAAGTCTACATATTGGTCGGCTTATCTGAAGTCTTGGCCAAGCGTTGCGAGAACGTAGAAGCTGCCAGGGAGATTATGAATTCCCTGCAGGAGATGTTTGGACTCCCATCCTATCAGCTCCACCACGATGCCTTGAAGAACGTCTTCAATGCCAAGATGCAAGAAGGTCAGTCTGTCCGGGAACATTGTCCTGGATATGATAAACCAATTCAACATTGTTGAGGCAAATGGCGGGGTAGTCTGTGAGCGCAGGCAGGTTGCGTTCATCCTTCACTCGCTTCTACGAGCTATATGCCATTTAGGACGAATGCGAGTATGAACAAAATTCAGTTCAACCTGACTACCCTCCTCTCGGAGTTACAGATTTATGAGTCCATGCAGAAAAACAAGGGCAAAAATGTGGTGAAAGGAGAGGCCAATGTGGCCCATTCCAAAAAGAAGTTCCTGAAGGGTTCATCCTCAGAGACTAAATCTGTACCTCAAGCTTCTTCATCGAAGAAAATTCAGAAGAGGAAGGGAGACAAGGGGAAGACTCCTGCGCAAGCTGTGCAAGGTAAGGGCAAGGCCAAGGTCGTGGTCGACAAAGGCAGATGCTTCCACTGCAATACGGATGGTCACTGGAAGCGCAACTGTCCCCGTTACCTCGCTAAGAAGAAGAGAGAAAAAGAAGGTAAATTCGATTTACTGGTTTTAGAGACTTGTCTCGTAGAACTTGATGAGTTTGCCTGGATATTGGATTCGAGAGCCACTAATCATGTTTGCTCTTCTTTTCAGGGAAATGATTTCCAGTAGTTGGCTGATGGTGAAATGACTCTCAAGGTTGGAACAGGAGAGGTCGTTTCAGCTCGTGCAGTGGGAGCTACAAAATTATTTTTTAGATATATGTATTTAATTTTGGAGAACTTGTATTTGGTTCCTAGAATTAAAAGGAACCTTATTTCTATTTCAGCTTTGTTAGAACAAGAATACTCAATTTCTTTTCTGCTTAATGAAGCTATTGTTTCAAGAAATGGTATTTTTATTTGTTCTGCTCAGCATGAGAATAATTTGTATGTGTTAAGACCTACCGACGCTAAGGCTATTTTAAGTCATGAAATGTTTAAAACGGTCGAAACTCAAAACAAAAGGCAAAAGATTTCTCCTCTAAGTAACAACACGTATCTTTGGCACCTTCGTCTAGGTCATATTAAGATCGATCGGATCGATCGTTTGGTTAAAAATGGACTTCTAACTGATTTAGAAGATACATCTTTACCACCCTGTGAATCATGTCTCGAGGGTAAAATGACCAAGAGGCCTTTTACTGGAAAAGGTTATAGGGGCAAAGAACCACTTGAACTGATACATTCGGATCTTTGTGGTCCAATGAATGTAAAGGCTCGAGGTGGTTATGAATATTTCATCTCTTTCATAGATGATTATTCTCGATACGGTTACTTATACCTAATGGGCCATAAGTCTGAGGTTCTTGAAAAGTTTAAAGAGTTTAAGACTGAGGTAGAAAACCTGTTAGGTAAAACAATTAAAACACTTCGATCAGATCGAGGTGGAGAGTATTTGGATCAAAGATTCCAAGACTATATGATAGAACATGGAATCCAATCCCAACTCTCAGCACCTGGTACACCTCAGCAGAATGGTGTATCAGAAAGGAGAAATAGAACCCTGTTAGACATGGTTCGATCAATGATGAGTTATGCTCAGCTGCCTAGCTCATTTTGGGGGTATGCAGTAGAGACTGCAGTACATATTCTTAACAATGTTCCCTCAAAAAGTGTTTTTGAAACTCCTTTTGAGCTATGGAGGGGGCGTAAACCTAGTTTGTGTTACTTCCATATCTGGGGTTGTCCTGCACACGTGCTAGTGACAAATCCTAAGAAATTGGAACCACGTACTAGAATATGTCAATTTGTTGGATACCCAAAAGAAACGAGAGGTGGTCTTTTCTACGACCCTCAAGAAAATAAAGTATTTGTATCGACAAATGCAACTTTCTTGGAGGAAGACCACATTCGAGATCATAAACCACGAAGTAAGTTAGTATTAGGAGATGCTACAGAAGGATCAACAAGAGTTGTTGGAGAAGCCAGTTCTTCTCGTCAATCTAGTCCTCCTCACGTAGTGGGAGAGCTTCAACGCAGTGGGAGGGTTGTAATACAACCTGACCGCTACTTGGGTTTAACTGAAACACAAGTAGTCATACCTGATGACGGCGTAGAAGATCCATTGTCTTATCGTCAGGCAATGAATGATGTAGATAAAGAAGAATGGGCCAAAGCCATGGACCTTGAGATGGAGTCTATGTACTTCAATCAAGTTTGGGACCTTGTAGATCCACCTGAAGGGGTTAAACCCATTGGGTGTAAATGGATTTTTAAAAGGAAAAGAGATGCTGCTGGGAAAGTACAGACTTTCAAGGCAAGACTTGTAGCAAAGGGTTATACCCAAAGAGAGGGGGTGGACTATGAAGAAACCTTTTCTCCAATTGTTATGCTTAAGTCCATAAGAATTCTCTTATCCATTGCTACGTTTTATGACTATGAAATATGGCAAATGGATGTCAAGACTGCTTTTCTGAATGGCAATCTTGAAGAGAGTATTTTTATGTCTCAGCCCGAAGGGTTCATAACCCAAGGTCAGGAGCAAAAGGTTTGTAAACTGAATCGATCCATTTATGGGTTGAAACAGGCCTCCAGATCTTTGAATATTAGATTTGATACAGCGATCAAATCTTTTGCCTTTGACCAAAATGTTGATGAACCTTGTGTATATAAGAAAATCAACAAGAATAAAGTAGCTTACCTTGTACTTTATGTTGACGACATCCTACTCATTGGGAATGATGTAGGATATCTGTCTGGCGTAAAAGAATGGCTAGCGGCCCAATTCCAAATGAAAGATTTCGGTGAGGCCCACTATGTTATTGGCATCCAGATTATTCGGGATCGAAGGAACAAAACACTAGCCCGGTCTCAAGCAACGTATATCTACAAGATGTTGGTCTGATATTCGATGCAGAACTCCAAGAAGGGCTTGTTGCCTTTCAAGCATGGGGTTCACCTGTCTAAGGAACAGTCTCCTAAGACACCTCAAGAAGTTGAGGATATGAGATGGATTCCCTACGCCTCTGCAGTGGGTAGCTTAATGTATGTTATGCTTTGCACGAGGCCTGACATCTGTTATGCTGTAGGAATTGTCAGCAGATATCAGTCAAATCCAGGGTTAGACCACTGGACCGCCGTTAAAGGAATCCTCAAGTATCTTAGGAGAACGAGGGACTACATGTTGGTGTTTCGGGCTAAAGAGTTAGTTCTCACTGGATACACCGACTCTGACTTCCAGTCTGACAAGGATTCTAGGAAATCCACGTCAGGGTCAGTGTTTACCCTTAACGGGGGAGCTGTAGTTTGGAGAAGTATAAAGCAAGGATGCATAGTTGACTCCACGATGGAGGCTGAGTATGTAGCTGCTTGTGAAGCAGCTAAGGAAGCTGTTTAGTTAAGAAAGTTCTTGACTGATTTGGAAGTTGTTCCAAATATGAACTTGCCCATTACGTTATACTGTGACAACAGTGGGGCTGTAGCCAATTCAAAGGAACCTCGCAGCCACAAACGAGGTAAACACATAGAGATGAAGTATCATCTGATTTGAGAAATTGTGCAAAGAGGAGATGTGGTCGTGACCAAGATCGCTTCGGAGCACAACATTGCTGATCTGTTTACGAAGGCCCTCTAGGCTAAAGTGTTCGAGGGTCATCTAGAAAGTCTAGGTCTGCGAGACATGTATATAACGTAATCTAGGGCAAGTGGGAGATGTGTAATGGGTGTCAGGATGCCCTAGTTTATTGTATTTTGTATAGTTACTTTTTATGTAATGTACAATATACATGTACCATTTCCAGCTTTGGATTATATTGTATATACTTTCCCTTTAACTTGAGTTTTAGTTCAAGTGGGAGTTTGTTGGGTTTTATGCCCTAAAACTCGTAGATAGTAAATGTACATTTGACCGAACATTAATAAAAGTAATGTATTATTCATTATTCCTATGTTTGTATTATATCTTGTCTTTATTAACCCTAATCCAATAAACTAAACATCCAAGGCTAATAGAATGAGGCTTGAACTAGTATGTAGGGACATACGGGGATCGATGTTCAAGCTTTAGCCTAAAGGGTCTATAGTATAGGGATAAGGCTGGGTACCTTATCCTGGTGACACTATGGATACGGCCCGCTTTGTATATTGATACAAACGTAATGATCCAACGCGTTCATGTAGTTGACATGCGAGTGGGGGTATCATGTGCAATGAGTTTGCACAAAGACCGGACCGCGAAATAGTTAACCACTAACTGTAACACCGTTAGTTAGCTCGGTTTCTATTTCACTAGGATGACCTAGGCAACTTGGCCTTAATCCTGAGTGGATTATGGACTCCTGTCCATGAGGGATTGTCCTTTGATTTGTACGGGTGAGAGTGGCCTGCACGGCGACTCAATAAACCTACCATTTTGGGGACAAGACCGAGTGGGGAGCTGGGAACATAGTCTTACAAGATGGAATTCACTCCTTCCAAATATTAGGGTAAGTAGAGGTGTGTTCCCTTAAGTGGTGTCTCCGGGTCTTGAACAATGGGCCCTACCCTCTCTATGACACGAGAGGGACTTCTATTTGTTGGTTGGTCCTCAAACAGGTTGTTCATTAGAGGAGCACTGGTACTTAAGGATGAAGAGGTAGCCCAGGGGTAAAACGGTAATTTGACCTAGCTGGGGTACGAACACACGTGAAGGGCTAACTTTCTGTTGATGGTCGATATCCGTGGACACAGAAATATATCTGCAGTGAGAAGAGTTCAGCTGTGGTTCTTTAGTGGAGTGAACCACAGTTAACGAATATTGATTAACTTGGTTAATGAGTTTAGCCAATTAATCTCACATCGTTGGAGCTTCTGATCTATAGGTTCATTAGGTCCCACCGGTAGCTCTATAAGGGCGTTGAGGTAAATTTCTAATGGAGAATTGTGTTGGCTTTTTGGCCCTTAATCTCAAATTAATTAATTTTAATTAATTAATTAATCAATGTTTTGATGATAACAAACTCAATTTTTTAATTACTGAAAATTTTAGTGTTTCAATGTGCCCATAGCGTAGAGCTCGGAACAACGATTCCAACGCCTCTTGAATCACTCAATTCGGAGCTAAAATGAAGAAATTATAGCCGAAACAAGCTTTAACGAAAAATACCGGTAGCGATGACGTGGCGGCCAAGTCAGCATCAATGGACCAATCCGAAGTTGACATGTGGACCAATTAGAGAGCAACACATGGACATTTTTTTGGTTATTTGAATATATATATATATATATATATATTATTTTATTAAAAAAAAATTGTGAGTAACGTTTCTTTAAATTAAAAAAAAAATGTTAAATTTGTTTTACCATTTTCTCACATTACATATATATATATATAATTATTATTATTAAATTAATATGTTTTTAAAGTTTTTTTTTTACCGTTGGGATGTTTTGAATTTTAAAAATTGTTTTACTTTTATTATACATTTTATTTTTATTATATATTATATTATTATTTTAAATTTCTTTTTTCTTTTAATTTCTTTTAATCTCCACCCTTTATTTTTCTTTATCTTCAAATCCAATGGTCCAAATTTAAATTCAATTTTTACCCTATTTCCCTCTCTTTTTAAACTCATCTTCCTCCCCAAATTTTCTCTAACAATTTTACATTTTTACAATCCTCCCAAATCAAAAAGTTTCCATTGTTGCTCTCTCCAAGCTTCCAATTTTTTTTCTTTTCATCTTATTCTTGAGAGAGTATTATTGTATTGTGAGGATACATTTGTTGAGTGCTCAAATTTGTAAATCCACTCTATTGAGAGTTGTATTGTATTCTTCAAAAATTCCAACGCTTGTAACGGTTTGATCCTAACCCGTGGAAAGGATCAGGTTTGCTCTTGAACCCGTAAAAGGAGCGGTGGTGTAACGGTTGGGCTCTAATCCGTGGAAAGAGTCGAAAGGTTTTTATTCAAATTCCCAAGAGGCGCTTGGGGAGTGGAGTAGGTCGAGTTTGACCGAACCACTATAAAAATTACGGTGTCTTCTTCTCTAACTCTTTCCTTTTTATTTTTGCAATTAATTTAAGCAATTTATTGCATGCTTTAGTTTGTTCTTATTTGTTGCATAAATTGAAATTTTCTTATTGTTTATAAAAAGTGTATTAATTAGTTTAATTGGGCCCACTTTAGTAAAAAGTTTAATTAAACCCTATTCACCCCCCCTCTAGGGTTGCCATATCGATCCAACAATTGGTATCAGAGCGGGTTGCTCATCTTGAACTAATTTTTCTTGATAAACTTAATTGTTTTTGAGCTATGGCAACTTTAGGTTTCATCCCTTTTACCGATAGTCAATCTATTACAAAGCCTCCTTTCTTTAATGGTACTAATTATGGTTATTGGAAAAATAGAATGAGATTTTTCTTGCTTTCTATTGATTATGATTTATGGGATATTGTTGAAGAAGGTTTTAAAATTCCAACAAAAGATGTTGATGGTGTTAGCTCTATAAAACCTAAGGAAGAATGGTCAATAAATGAAAAGAAAGCATGCTCTTTAAATGCCAAAGCTATTAATTGCTTATTTTGTGCTTTGAATGAAATTGAGTATAATAGAGTGTCTATTTGCAAAACCGCTAAAGAGATATGGGATAAATTAGAAATTACTCATGAAGGAACTAGTCAAGTCAAAGAAACAAAGATTGACATGTTAGTTCATCAATATGAAATGTTTAAAATTGATGAAAATGAAGCTATTTCCAATATGTTTATTAGATTTACTAACATTGTCAATGCTTTAGAAGGACTTGGGAAAAAGTACTCAAATCTTGAGAAGGTAAAGAAGCTATTGTCGTCTTTGCCTAAACAATGGGAGCCTAAAGTCACCGCCATTCAAGAGGCAAAGGATCTCAAATCTCTCTCCATTGATGAACTCATGGGTTCGTTGTTGACGCATGAGCTAAAGATCAAGAAAAACATGGAGGATGAGAAGAAAAAGAAAGAAGAGTATAGCCTTAAAGACCATCTCCTTGGAAGTTGACTCCGAAGATGAGGATGCTCTTGATGAAGAAGACGTTGCCTATCTTTCACGTAAGTATAAGAACTTCATCAAGAGAAAGAAACAATTCAAGAAGCATCTCTCCAACCAAAAAGAGTCAAAAGGTGAAAAGAGCAAAAAGGATGAGGTAATATGTTATGAATGCAAGAAACCGGGTCACATTAGAACCGATTGTCCTCTTCTCAAATCATCCAAGAAATCCAAGAAGAAAGCAATGAAGGCTACTTGGGATGATAGCGATGAAAGCGAAAGTGAGAGTGATAATGAAGAAGTGGCTAATTTTTGCTTCATGGCTCATAGTGACAAAGAGGATGAACAAGATGATGAGGTAACTCTAGAACCCCTTTCTTATGATGAGCTATTTGAAGCTTTTGAAAATATGCAAAATGATTTAGAAAAGCTTAGTTCTAAGTATGTTGTGCTTAAAAAGAAATACAATGTTTTATCTAGTAAAAATAAGTCTTTACTTGAAGAAATTGCTTGCTTAAAAGAGAATCAGCATAATGTTATGCATATTGATGAAATGAATATCTCTTGTGACAAGCATGCTTTTGTTTGTGATGAGAAAAATGCCTTGCTTGACAAAGTTAAATTTCTTGAGCATGATAGTTGTGAAAAAGATAATTTGATTAAATTACTCAAAGATAAGGAATTGAGTGCTTTGCAAGAACTTGATAAGGCTAAAGAATCTATTAAAAAGTTGACAATAGGTGCTCAAAGATTAGACAAGATAATTGAAGTAGGCAAGCCTTTTGGTGATAAAAGAGGTTTAGGCTATATTGAAGAATGTTCTACTCCTCCAAGTTCTAAAACTATCTTTGTTAAAGCATCTCATAATATGCCTAAGCCTAATATGCCTAAGGTTGTGTCTAAGCATGTTAAATCTAACTTTGTGCCTATATGTCATTATTGTGGTGTTGAAGGCCATATTAGACCTAAGTGCTTTAAATTGAAATATGCTCATACTACTTCTCCAAGAAGAAATTTTTCTCAAAGGGCAAAGTTTCACAATGCTCCAAGGAATAATTTCTCCAAGAAAAGTAGAGTGCATAAATTTGTTGTAAGAGATAAATCTTTGCATAATGTTGTTTGTTTCTCATGTGGCAAGTTTGGACATACAAATTATTCTTGTTACTTGTCTAAATCCAATGCCTTAAATGTTTATACAAAAATGAAATGGATTCCCAAGTTTGTCAATGCTAACCATCTAGGACCCAAACAAGTGTGGGTACCAAAGAATCAAACTTGAACATTTATGTTTGTAGGTTTGTTTGAAAGCCTCCAAGAAAAACAAGTGGTACTTGGATAGTGGTTGCTCGAGGCACATGACGGGAGACCCATCCAAGTTTGTCTCTCTCTCCAAAAAGGATGGAGGTTTTGTAACTTTTGGTGACAACAGGAAAGGTAAAATAATTGGTAAGGGTAGTATAGGTAATGAATCCTCTATTTTAATTGAAAATGTACTTTTAGTTGATGGTTTAAAGCATGATTTACTTAGTATTAGTCAATTGTGTGATAAAGGTTTTAGAGTTGTGTTTGATAAAAAGAATTGCATTATTGAAAATGCTAGTGATAGAAAAGTTATATTTGTTGGAAATAGAGATGAAAATGTTTATACTATTGACTTGAATGATTGTCCTATTAGTGATAAATGTTTATCGGCTTTGCATGATGATTCTTGGTTATGGCATAGAAGACTAGGACATGCTAGCATGCAGTTAATTTCAAATATTTCCAAGAATATTTTGGTTAGAGGTCTTCCCAAATTTAAATTTGAAAAAGACAAAGTTTGTGATGTTTGTCAAATGGGTAAGCAAACTAAGTCCTCTTTCAAATCTAAAAATGTGATCTCTACAACTAGACCCCTTCAACTATTACACATGGACTTATTTGGCCCTTCTAGAATTGCTAGTTTTGGAGGGAACTGTTATGCCTTTGTGATAGTTGATGATTTTTTAAGATTTACTTGGGTTTTGATGCTAAAACATAAGGATGATGCTTTAAAAATTTTTGCTAGTTTTGCAAAAAGAGTTCAAAATGAAAAAGGATTTTTGATTTCTAAAATTAGGAGTGATCATGGAGGAGAATTTGATAGCAATGCTTTTGAAACTTTTTGTGAAGAAAATGGTTTTTCTCATAATTTCTCCGCTCCAAGAACTCCTCAACAAAACGGTGTAGTTGAAAGGAAAAATCGTACTTTGCAAGAATTTGCTAGATCAATGTTGCATGAGTATGGTTTACCTACATACTTTTGGGCGGAAGCCGTAACACCGCTTGTTATGTTTTAAATAGAGTTTTAATTAGACCTTCCTTGGATAAAACTCCTTATGAACTTTGGCATAACAAAATTCCAAATATTGGGTATTTCAAAGTTTTTGGTTGCAAATGTTTTATTTTGAATAACAAAGAAAAACTTGGAAAATTTGATTCTAAGATGGATGTTGGTATTTTCCTTGGTTATTCCTCTACTAGTAAAGCTTATAGAGTTTTCAATAAAAGAACTTTAGTAGTTGAGGAATCTATGCATGTAGTATTTGATGAATCTTGCAATGTTATTTCTAATGAGCCTATTTGTAGTGATGTTTTAGAAGGAAATTTTGGAGATTTACTTGTTAGTGACAAAGGCAAGGAAATTGTTTCAAGTAAGCTAGAGGTGAGCTTAATCGAAAATAACGAAGTTAGTTCTTCATCCATGCCTAAAGAGTGGAGGTATGCTTCTTCCCATCCCAAGGAATTAATTCTTGGTGATCCCGAACAAGGTGTGAAAACTCGTTCTTCTCTTAATTTGTTTAATAATCTTGCTTTTGTTTCTCAAATTGAACCAAAAAGTTTTAAAGATGCCGAAAATGATGAATTTTGGATTTTAGCTATGCAAGAAGAATTAAATCAATTTGAAAGGAATAAAGTTTGGGAGTTAGTCCCTAGGCCCTCCAATGCTTCTATAATTGGAACTAAATGGGTCTTTAGAAATAAAATGGATGAAAATGGAAATATTATTAGAAATAAAGCTAGACTTGTAGCTCAAGGTTATTGTCAAGAGGAAGGAATAGATTATGAAGAAACTTTTGCACCCGTTGCTAGATTAGATGCTATTAGAATATTGCTTGCTTTTGCTTCTTATAAAAATTTCATTTTGTATCAAATGGATGTGAAAAGTGCCTTTTTAAATGGTTATATCATGGAGGAAGTTTATGTAGAACAACCTCCGGGCTTTGAAAGTTTTGATTTTCCTAACCATGTCTATAAGTTGAAAAAGGCTCTTTGTGGCTTAAAACAAGCTCCAAGAGCTTGGTATGATAGACTTAGTAATTTCTTGCTTGAGAATGATTTTAAAATGGGTAAAATTGATACTACTCTTTTTATTAAGACTAAAGAAAATGATATGCTTTTAGTACAAATATATGTGGATGATATTATTTTTGGTTCTACTAATCCATCTTTGTGTGAAGAATTTTCTAAGTGTATGCATAATGAATTTGAGATGAGTATGATGGGAGAACTTAGCTTCTTCCTTGGACTTCAAATCAAACAACTCAAGGATGGTATTTTCATAAGTCAAGAGAAATACACAAGGGATTTGCTCAAAAGGTTCAAATTCAATGAAGGTAAAATTGCAAAAACTCCTATGAGCACATCCACTAAACTTGACAAGGATGAAAAAGGTAAGTGTGTGGATATAAAATCTTATAGAGGTATGATTGGATCTTTACTTTATTTAACCGCTAGTAGACCCGATATCATGTTTGGTGTATGTCTTTGTGCTAGATTTCAATCTTGTCCTAAGGAATCACATTTGCATGCCGTTAAAAGAATTTTTAAATATTTGCTTGGTACTATTGATTTAGGCTTATGGTATCCTAGAAATGTTGAATTTAATTTGGTAGGATATTCTGACGCGGATTTTGCGGGTAGTTTACTTGACCGTAAGAGTACTAGTGGGACTTGCCAATTTCTTGGTAGTTCCTTAGTTTCTTGGTTTAGTAAAAAGCAAAATTCGATTGCATTATCCACTACGGAAGCGGAATATATTGCGGTTGCTAGTTGTTGTGCTCAAATTCTTTTGATGAAACAAACTCTTTGTGATTTTGGATTAAAGTTTGATAATGTGCCTATATTTTGTGAAAATACTAGTGCTATTAATTTGACTAAAAATCCTATACATCATTCTAGGACTAAGCATATTGATATTAGGCATCACTTTATTAGAGAGCATGTTCAAAATGGTAATATTATTCTTGAATTTGTAGGCTCTAATAATCAATTAGCGGATATTTTTACCAAGCCTTTGAATGAAGAAAGCTTTTGCAAAAATAGGCTTGAGCTCGGTATTATTCGTTGTGATGCCTCTTGATTTTATAATTCTACTTATTAAATCTTCTAGAAGGCATTTTGATAGGGTGAGATATGAAAAACATGTGTTAATTTTCTTAGGGGAAGTTGTGCTAAATTTATGTTCATGTTTTAAGGGAATCATTTATGTAGTTCTAAATTTTTCTTAATTATTCTTTTTGATGATTCCAAAGGGGGAGAAGTTTAAGAAAAATATGCTATAAATTTGCTATTGTATTTTGATTGTATAAATTGGGGGGAGAATTTATTTTTGAGTGAATTTCAAGAATGATCTTTATGGTGATATGTTGAATTTTATTATGTGCTACCTATGGTTTACATGTACTTCAAGTTATTTTTCTTGTATGGTTTGTCATCATCAAAAAGGGGGAGATTATTGGCTTTTTGGCCCTTAATCTCAAATTAATTAATTTTAATTAATTAATTAATCAATGTTTTGATGATAACAAACTCAATTTTTTAATTACTGAAAATTTTAGTGTTTCAATGTGCCCATAGCGTAGAGCTCGGAACAACGATTCCAACACCTCTTGAATCACTCAATTCGGAGCTAAAATGAAGAAATTATAGCCGAAACAAGCTTTAACGAAAAATACCAGTAGCGATGACGTGGCGGCCAAGTCAGCATCAATGGACCAATCCGAAGCTGACATGTGGACCAATTAGAGAGCAACACATGGACATTTTTTTGGTTATTTGAATATATATTATTTTATTAAAAAAGAATTTGTGAGTAACGTTTCTTTAAATTAAAAAAAATGTTAAATTTGTTTTACCATTTTCTCACATTACATATATATATATATATATAATTATTATAATAATAATTATTATTATTATTATTATTAAATTAATATGTTTTTAAAGTTTTTTTTTACCGTTGGGATGTTTTGAATTTTAAAAATTGTTTTACTTTTATTATATATTTTATTTTTATTATATATTATATTATTATTTTAAATTTCTTTTTTCTTTTAATTTCTTTTAATCTCCACCCTTTATTTTTCTTTATCTTCAAATCCAATGGTCCAAATTTAAATTCAATTTTTACCCTATTTCCCTCTCTTTTTAAACTCATCTTCCTCCCCAAATTTTCTCTAACAATTTTACATTTTTACAATCCTCCCAAATCAAAAAGTTTCCATTGTTGCTCTCTCCAAGCTCCCAATTTTTTTTCTTTTCATCTTATTCTTGAGAGAGTATTATTGTATTGTGAAGATACATTTGTTGAGTGCTCAAATTTGTAAATCCACTCTATTGAGAGTTGTATTGTATTCTTCAAAAATTTCTACGCTTGTAATGGTTTGATCCTAACCCGTGGAAAGGATCGGGTTTGCTCTTGAACCCGTAAAAGGAGCGGTGGTGTAACGGTTGGGCTCTAATCCGTGGAAAGAGTCGAAAGGTTTTTATTCAAATTCCCAAGAGGCGCTTGGGGAATGGAGTAGGTCGAGTTTGACCGAACCACTATAAAAATTACGGTGTCTTCTTCTCTAACTCTTTCCTTTTTATTTTTGCAATTAATTTAAGCAATTTATTGCATGCTTTAGTATGTTCTTATTTGTTGCATAAATTGAAATTTTCTTATTGTTTATAAAAAGTGTATTAATTAGTTTAATTGGGCCCACTTTAGTAAAAAGTTTAATTAAACCTTATTCACCCCCCCCTCTAGGGTTGCCATATCGATCCAACAAATTGAATATTCGAAGGGGTTCGAATATTAAGTTATAATATGAATTTGATTCATATTAAAAACTATAGGTTATAATTAATGTGCATTAGATGCACATTAATACTATGGTTTATTTTGAGAGAAATATAATTAAATATGTGATGTTTAATTATAAGATTAATTAATTAGTGAATTAATTAATTTGTATTGTTTTATTAGATTTAATTAAATTTGATTTAATTGAATTTTATTAAAACAATAGGTTATGTGGAATTATTATAAAAGGGCTTATACATTTATTAAATTAAATGTTAATTTAATTAATTTAATATTATTATTAAATTAATTATTCCATCAGTTAAAGTAACTGATGGAATTATTCGTCCACTAACCTAGACTTCACGCGTGATAGGGAGAAATTTTAGGGAGTGGTGGTTTTCATCCGTTGAATAACCACTTCCTCAGTTTAATCACGATGATTCACTTGGTTTTCAGGATCTCCAAGCCCTCACACGCAAAGCTCTCTCTCTCAATCCCCAACTCTCTGCGTTTTCTCTCCAAAAACAAAACAGAGAAGAAAATTCTCTTTGGCCTTAGAAATCTTTCTCCCACAAGCACCTTCATCGATTACCCCAAGAGGATACCAGTGCAACTTAGGTGGTGGTGTTCCTGTCGAATTTCCAATAAGATCAAGATCCTTTTGCTGCTGGAATTTTCTGCAAATAGTGAGGGAAAAGGCAAAACGAATCAAGAACGTCATTCAAAGTAAGTGTCTTGATCTAGGATCACTAGGATCCATTCCTAGATTAGATCTAGGGTTTTTAAATGAGAAATAGCATGTTTTATAATAGTTATCTAGCATGTTAATATTTATTTATTGCTGTGATTTAATTTGCCAAAATACGGTATTTTAATTTCTATTAAAATCTGAGTTAAGGTTCTGATCGTTTCCGCTGCGCAAGGGCTATTATTCCTTCAAGAATTTGGTTGAGATTGTCTCAATTCAGAGGAGGACTAGATGCCCACCCTTCGGTGGTTGTTATTCTAAACCTCTGAAGTATCGTTGCAAAAACTAGATTAATAGTTTTCTAGGGTTTCTTTGATTGCTTGTGTGTTTTTGCTGAATTTGATTGGATAAAATGTAATTGGTTAGTGCGATAAATAATCAAGTAATTTTTTATTTTAGCAATTCAATAATGAAATATGTGCATTGTCTTACGCCTATTTAATAAATAACGGTGATTATACAACGAACTTAAACGACAAGTTGTGGTGAATGATTTAAGATTAGTTTTAACAGAGGAATGTCTTTGTCTTCATGCTCCAAATGTCTAACTCATTAAAAAGTGCTCCTAATGAATATGACATTGGACCTTGCTCAGCCAAAGAAGACTAGTCCAAAGACAGTAAATTTTGATTTACTAGTTTCGGAAGCGTGATTTGTAGAGAATGGTGATTCTGCCTGAATACTTGATTCGGGGTCACAAATCACGTATGTTCTTCTTACTAAAAGGAATAAGTTCCTGGCAACAGCTTGATGTTGGTCGTATAACTCTCAAATTTGAAACTAAAGAAGTTATCTTGGTGTAGCAATGGGGAACATTAAGTTGTTTTTTCCCAGTGGGAAAAAATACATATTATTAGATAATGTATATGTATTTCCTAAGATAATGTGTATGTATTTCCTAAGATTAACAGAATTTTTTTCTCTGTATGTTATATGCTGGAACAATGTTACTCTGTACCTTTCCCTGTTAACGCAGTTAATTTCAAGAAAGGGAGTTAACTTTTGTTCAGCTGAACTAAAAAATAACATAAATGTTTTAAGACTAATCAAGAGTAAAGCAGTCATGAACACTGAGTTGTTTGAGGCTGCTACTACTCAAAGAAATGAGAGGCAAATGATTTCTCCTAAAGAAAAATATCTTTCTTTGGCACTTAAGGTTAGGCCATATTAATCTTAATATGATTGGGAGTTTGGTCTAAAGTGGACTTCTAAGCAAGTTAGAAGATGACTCTTTACTACCTTATAGGTCATGCCTTAAGGGCAATATGACTAATAGTAGTTTTTTTTTTTTTTTTTTTTTTTTTTTTTTTTTTTTTTTTTTTTGCTTGAAAAGAACTATAGAGCCAAAGAGCCCTTGGAACTTGTACATTTGGATCCTTGTGGTCCAATATGTTAAAGCAGTGGGAGGGCATGAATAATTCATCTATATTATAGATAATTAATCAAGGTATGAGTATCTCAACCTAATGCAACTTAAGTCTAAAGCTCTTGAGAAATTGGTTTGAGACTGAAGTTGGCAACTTGTTAGGTGAGACAATAAAAGCACTTCGATCTGATCGAGGTGTGAAGTAGAAGGGACTTGAGATTCCAAGACTGAACATGGAATTACATCCCAACTCTCAAACCCCTGGAACACCTTAGGATAACAGTGTATCATATAGGAGAAATAGAACTCTATTGGATATGGTTCGATTCATTATGAGCTATGCTCATTTGCCTGACTCTTTTTGGGGTCATGCAGTGTTGACTGCAGTACATATTTGGAACAACGTTCCATCAAAAGTGTTTCTGAAACATCTTTTGAATTGTGGATAAGGCGTAAAAGTAGTTTATGTTATTTTTGGGGAGTCCAACACACGTGCTTGTGGCTAACCCAAAAGAAACTAGAACACTGTTCAAAAATATACCTATCCGTAGGCCACCCCATGGAAACGAGAAATGTGGAAACTTCTTCAATTCACAAGAGAATAAAGAATTTGTACTGACAAATGCTACATTCTCAGAAGAAGACCATATGAGAAATAATAAGTCACAAAGTAAGGTCGTTTTAAGTAAATTAACTGATGAAGCTACATAAACATCAACAAGAGTTGTTGATAAGTCAATAAGCATTGCTGATGATCCTGAACCATCAAAAAGAGTTGTTGATGGTGTTTGGTTTTATGCCCTCAAACTCGTAGATAGTGAATGTAAACAAATTGTATACTTGTTTCAATAAAGTGTTATTGAGTTTCTACAATAAAGACTTATTGTTAAATATTGCACAATTTGACGCAAATCCAATAAACTAAGATCCAAGGTTATTTGTATGTAACTTGAACTAGTATGTGAGGACATACGGGGATCGTTGTTCAAGTAACAACCTAAAAGGTTTATAGTACAAGGATAAGGTTGGGTACCTTATCCTAGTAACACTATGAGATACGACCCACTTTGTATTTGATACAAACGTATTGATCCAAAGCGTCCATGTAGTAGACATGCAAGCAGGGGTATCCTATGCAATGAGTTTGCATAAGACCGGACCATGAAATAGTAAACCACTAGATATAACACCGTTAACTAGTTAGATTACTGTTTCAATAGGATGACCTAGGTAACTCAGTCTTAATCCAGAGTGTGTTATGAACTCCTTCTCATGAGGGATTGTCCTTTGATTAGCATGGGTGAAAGTGATCAATACGCCGACTCAATATGCCTTCCTTTTTGGGAACAAGACCGAGTGGGAGGCTGGGGACATGACAACACAAGAAGGAATTCACTTCTTCCCACTTCTAGGAGAAGTAGATGAGTGTTCCCTTAAATGGTGACTCCGAGACTTGAACAAAGGGATCCCGCCCTCTCACTGGCCCGAGAGGGACTTTCTGTTTATTGGTTGGACCATAAACAGGTAATTCATTAGAGGAGCACTGGTACTTAAGGAGACAGATGTAACACAGGGGTAAAACGGTAATTTGACCCTGCTGTGATTACGGTCACTCGTGAAGGATTGACTGTATAGGTCTATATCCGTGGACACAGAAATGCTCTATAGTGAGAAGAGTTCAACAGTGGGTCTTTAGTGGAATAACCCACAGTTAATGAATATTGGTTAACCTGATTAATGAGTTTAATCAATTAACCTCATATCATTGAAGCTTCTGATCTGTAGGTCCATTAGGTCCCCCTGCTAGCTCGTAAAGAGTAATTAGGAACAATTATATCTTGAGAGAATTTGAATAGTTCAAATTCATATTGGGAATTAAGTTAATTGTATGAGATACAAATTAATATAATGTATAGTGATACATTAAAATATAAAGTCTAATTTGAAATTAAACTTTATTATTATGATAGAAATAAATATTTGAAGAAGTTCAAATATTAATATGAATTTGATTCATATTAAATTTATAGGATATAAGAGAATTTGAAGGAGTTCAAATTTTAATATGAATTTGATTCATATTATAGAATTAATTAATTGAAGACCTGAAATTAAATATATGATATTTAATTGGGTAATTAATTAATTAACTAATATAAGGTCTGAAATTAAATATATGATATTTAATTGGTGATTAATTAATTAATTGGAAATTAATCAATTATGGAAATGATTAATCACTTATGGAAGTAATTAATCATTTATGGAAATGATTTAATGACTTATGGAAGTGATCAATCATTTATGGAAAAGATTAATCAATTATGGAATTGATTGCTTACGGAATTGATTAATTATGGAAAAGATTAAATTAGTTATGGAAATAATTGATTTTAAATTAATATTTTATTCATGACCTTTCTCCAATAAATAGAACACTAAACTTAGGGTTTAGGTACTACAACAGAAGGGCACAAGAATGCACTCTTGCATTCTCTCTAGCCTCCCTCTCATATTCTCTCAACCCAAGAACTCTAGGGAGAATTTTCTCTCTAGAGTTTTTCCCATTCAAGATTAGATAGTCCCACAACTACGTTCCTAATCTCAGAGTCATAGCAGGGAAGATCAATTGGTGGTGTCCCAATTGTTGATGCTTGGTCCCTATGAAATCAAGAAAGGCGTTCTTGATATTTCAGAGACGACAACGACGGTATGTTTGCTTCTCCCCTTTAGAATTAGTTCTAAGGTTGTATGCTTAGCCTTAATAATTTATTTAGAATAGTTTTCTAAATTTTTGCCAATGTATTGGTATTTTGGTGAAAACAAAATTAACTACGAATCGGTCCCAATTACGCTTTCGCTTTACGGAATTAGGGAATTCCAATCCTTTCAGATGGGACCAATACAATTTGTTAGTTACATGTATCTCAAGAGTTGAGAGTGCCTCGATGTAGTGGGAGGGTTGTTCTACAACCTGGCCGTTACATGGACTTAACTGAAGCCCAGATCATCATACCTGATGATGGCAATGAAGATCCATTGTCTTAAAGAAAGGCAATGAATGATGTTAACAATTGTGATTTCAATTGAAATAAAGCAATGGACCCGGAATTAAAATATTTGATTTCAATTCCATCTAGGATCTTGTAGATCTATCTAATGGGGTAACAGCTATGGATTGCAAATGAATCTGCAAATTTAGAGGAGGTTCGCGTTTTTACAGAATCTTGTGTTTACTCAGCTAGTCACCTAAAGGTGTTAATATCACACATGCGGAAGCAATTTAAGATCTTAGGCACACAATTTCATCAATTTGATCCTTGAAGTCATGTTGTTAATAAGAACAAAAAAAAAATAGAGTAATAAGGTACCTACCTCTTGAAGCTCCCAATTCGTATAATCTGATGCTTTATAATTCACACCAACGACTTTTGGACAACCACTTGTATATTCTCTACTATCCTTAGGCCTTAGAACGGATTGTGGGATCCTCAATTGATAGGGATTGGACAGGAAAGCTTATGGGTATATGCAAGTTTGAGAGTTTGAGCTATGGAGATTTTGGGAGAATTTTGGCAGCATTTTTGGTTGCATTGTTCCACCAATTTTCATTTGCTCATCCTCTATATATAGAGGAAAATCATGTACAAGAATTGTACAAAAAATTGACAACAAATAGGGATCAATTTGAGTCATAAGATTAGGTGGTGCAATAAGGCTAATTACAAGTGATTAGTCATTAAACACCACCTCCAAAATTTGCTAACTTTTGAATTTCTTTTAAATTCAAAATTTGCAAATAAAATTCTGAATAATCCCACTTTCTTTTATTTTTATTTTAATTTGAATATCGTTTATTTAATTAAAATAAAATTATTTAATTTAATATCTCATATTAAATTAATACCATTTGTGCAATCTTGGTTTCTTTCTCCCAACGAATTTTCTCGAACATGAATCCCTATTCATGTGTTTAATATTTAAATCATATTTAAATATATATAACTCTCATTTTAAGTTTAATTCATAATTAAACTAATATGTCGTTAAATATCGTATATAACCGACTTTTGTATCCTTTTCCGAATTTGAACGTTTCAAATATTAACCTATCATATTGTTCCAAGTTTTATTCCTATTGAGCTAGTAGAGGGACCTAATGGACCTACAGATCATGGGCTCCTACGAAATGATGATAACTGGTTAATCTCATTAACCTAGTCATTCATCGTTCTTTAGCTTCCGGGACACTCCACTATAGCCCGTAGCTGCACTCCCCTCACTGTAGATATATGTCTTGTCCACTTTAGATAACCATGATTAGTAAGTCGACCCTTCACCGGTTGTTCGTAACTAGAGCTTGGTCAAATGTCCGTTTTACCCATATAGTTACATCTTGTTCCTTAAGTTCCACTGATCCTCTAATGAACAACTAGTTCGCGATACAATCACTGAACCAAGTCCCTCTCAAAGTTATGAGAGAGCGGGACCCCTTTGTTCAAGACTCGGAGTCAGTACTTAAGGGAACAGCCTCTTTACTACCCTAAAATGGGTAGCAGTGAATTCTGTCTTGCAAAGCTATGTCCCTAGCTATCTATTTAGTCTTATCCCCAAAATGGTAGGCTTATTGAGTCGGCGATGTTTGGCCACTCTCACCCATGCAAATCAAAGGACAATCCTAAATAAACAGGAGTTCATAGTTAGCTCAAGATTAAGATCGAGTTACCTAGGTTAATGTATGAGATGTTCAGTTTCAACAGTAAACGGTGTTGTAAAGTGAAAGTGACTTATCTTCTGGTCCGATCTCTATGCAAACTCTTTGCATAGGACGCCCTCACTCACATGTCTTATACATGAACGATTAGGATCACATCGTCTGTCTTTAAGGAACAAAGCGAGTCGCGCCAATAGTGTCCCTAGGATTAAGGTACCCAACCTTACTTATGTCACACATAAACTTCAAGTATACATAATATAACCATGGGTTCTTAGTTTATTGGATTTGTGGTTATATTTAGACAAAACAAATATATAGAAATAATACTTCACTGAAGCAAGTCAAATGTTACATTTTACTATCTACGAGTTTTAGGGCATAAAACCCAACATCACCATCTCCCTTGGGTACGATATCCATAATGCTTTCCACTTTATTACTTGATAGTGTATACTTGCACTCGAGCAGTGTCATAGCACACGCACCGTCAGAAGCATCTGTAGGCTGGATCCCAATGTCGAACCAATGCTTTTAATACAGAATAATTGACTTGTACATACATGAGTTGAGCTAGATGACCATATTTGCTTGTAAATTTAGCCTTTCTTATCTACAGTTAAACTTTCCCAAGCCTGTTTCAATGTCTCTAATTGACTTTCTGGAAAACTGACATCCTTAAATTGAGAAATAACATTTCCTACTAAAGAATCCCTGTGGGTTTGTTGTACATTTTCTAACATTGACATATTGTTGTTTGATCTTCTATACCCATTTCTTGTACTGGAGGGGGTGATTTTATTTTACTCATACTTTAGTTTCTGTCAATGTAAATAATTGAAAATTTTGTTAATTTAATTTGCACAGTTTTCTTAACTACATTAAAAAAGATCTTAAGAGATATTTTCAATGAGCGAGAAAAATGAAAATTGAGATAAGATACAAGGAAAAATAAACTTTGGCAATAATTCATGTAATAAGTCAAATCCTAGAACTATATGAGTGGAGTTTAACGGGTTTTTTAGAAAAGTAGAAAAAAAAAAGAAAAAAATTAGACAAGAAGGAGGGTTTCAAAACTATTTCGAGATTTGAGGTGTCGCGTCTCTACCACCATCCCCCAGTGCAACACGACAAATTTAACTTTTCTTTTCTTTCTTTTTTTTTTTAAATATTTATATATATTTAATTATTTATATTATTATTATTATTATATTAAATATATTTTGTTTAATAACTTTTTATATAAATATTTTTTATTCAATGATTGTTTTTTTTTTCATTTTTAATATATGTCTTTAATTTACATATTTGAAGTTTGATTTTTTTTTCTATATCATTTTTTAATACAAAACACTACATATTAAATTCAACTAATGTTATGAATAGATTTTTCGAAAATTATTGTACATTAGTTTTAGGAATTTCTCGATAACACTTTATATAGTTACAACATAATTAAATTTATGTATACATAGAAAACACAATTACATTTTAAAAACTAACCATTTTTCAATATCTTCAATTCAATTTCAAATACAATTAATTTAAAAATAAGTATATGAATTTTTCTTGTATTATTGCATTTAAAATAATATTTATTTTTACTTGCATTTAAAATAAACCAGTTGAGTACCACGTGCATTGCACGTGAAATGTTATAGTTTTAAATTAAAATATGAGAAAATAATAGTTTTGTAATATGTAATAAATAAATATTATATAATTTTTATTTTAATATATTTTTAAAAGGTAGACAAAGCAAACTATTTCGGGAAGGACAAAACATGAATTTATTAAAAAATTGAGGGCAAAATAGGAAGACAAAGATTCTCCCCTCTTAGCCCCATTTATATATATATATATATATATATATATATATATATATAAATATATATATTATAGAATAGATTATAGATTATATATTATAGATATATATGGATTTATAATACAATGTAATGAATCGTTAATCTAAATTAATTATATAGTTTACTAAAATTGCTAGTCAATAATGGTTCTTCTTAACAGAAAAAATGAATCGTTATCTTTTTTAAATTAATTATACTTGAAATTGAATCGAAGATGTTTAAGGATTGTTAGTTTTTAAAAGGTAATTGTGTTTTCTATGTATACATAAATTTAATTATGTTGTAACTAAATAAAGTTTTTTCGAAAAATTCCTAAAACTAATGTACAATAATTTTTGAAAAATTTATTCGTAACATTAGTTGAATTTAATAGGTAGTGTTTAGTATTTTTTTTTTTTAAAAAAAATCAAACTTCAAATCATGTAAATTAAAGACATATATTAAAAATGAAAACTTATTATTATTTTTTTTAAAAAAAAAAACAATCATAGAAAAGTATATAATTATTTGGAAAAAGAAATGAAAACTAATATTTATATAAAAAATTATTAAACAAAATATATTTAATATAATAATAATAATAATTAAATAATTAAATATATATAAATTAAAAAAAAAAGAATAAAAGTCAAATTTGTCGCGTTGCACTGGGGGGAGGGTGTCGCGTCTTTTGCAGTGACGCGACCCCTCAAATCTCGAAATTGTTTTGAAACCACCTTTCTTGTCTAGTTTTTTTCTTTTTTTTTTACTACTTTTCTAAAAAAATCCGAGTTTAACTCTAAGACATCCTAGAAAAGGTCCCCAAGCTTACCCACCGATTTAACTATGTAGTTGGCTTGAGTGGAGAATTTCATGCGCTTGCATGGGAATTGAAATTCCACGAAGGTCACACTACTCAACCTTCGAGTCTAGTCCCAAGGTAGAGCCCGGATAGGAGGCTAGTGAAAGTGTGTGAAATGCATGATTGATAAGATGATATGCAAATAAATGACATAACTACGAAAAAGTACAATTATAACATAAAAAGATGGTAATAAATTACAAGTGAATAACAATATACTAAACAAATCATATTACAAAGTAAGGAAAAATAAAATAAATGACAAAAATAACGAAGGGACCTAAAGAAAAAGTGCAATTAAAGGACAATAAAGATATTCATGTCTTGACCCTAAAAAATCCCCAGCGGAGTTGCCAAGCTGTCGCAACGTGATCGCGATGCGGAGCGGTTGACGTCATTTTTTGGGTTTCTTAAGAAGAAAATTGGAGTCGACACCAATCATTCAAGGTGTGATTGGTCACCTTTAAAATAAAATAAAAACCAGTCTTAGAAAACCAGAAATTAGGCTCAGGAGTTGTTTGAGTGTAGGGAAGGTATTAGCACCCTACAACACCCGTTTAAAAAAACGATTACCACATTATCTTATATTGTCCAATTAAATGAATAAAAAAGGTCCTTCATTTTTTATTTTTCTTAAAAAAATGATAAATATGAAAATAAAAACCAAAATGCAATAATAAAAACAAGATGTCTCATCTGTTCTTACCTTAACTTTAGAAATAAAGTAAGGATTAGACATTATGAGTTGGACTATACAATTTAATATAAATCATGCCTAAATTTCCCTTTAATTAAAAAAAAATGTGTTCCCCACGAACTGAATTTAACTCCATCATGGGCAATACATGATTATGTTTATTTATAATAATAATAAATAAATGAATAAATAATTTAAAAAACAAATAGATGAAAAAGAAGAAAATTATTTAAAGAGTAAATTCTTTTTAAAAGGGAAAATAAGAATTTTCATACATCTGCACAGGAGTTGAACTCCACGAAGCCATATTACTCAGTTCCCCTAATCCCTTTCAAAAGAAAATTAATTTCAAAACAATAATAATAATAATAATTGAAATTGACTAAGAAAAATTAAATACATATACAAGTTTGGATTAAAACAAATTGAAGAGGAAAAAAAAGATTAAATTAGAAATTTCGAAAATAAAAATGAAATGAAGTTGGTAAAAAGTAGGTGTGAAATAAAATGGAAGGGAGAATTAATAATATCAAATAATAATGATAATAATAATGATAAAATAAAAATTTAATTAAAAATAATAATAAAAATAATGAAAATAAACAAGACCCACATCTTTTACTTTTCTCTTTCTTCTTTCCTTTCTTTTTCCCCAACTTCTTTCACTCTCCCCAAAACCTACTCCTCCTTATTTTCTTTTTCTCTTTTCTTCTTCCACATTTTTTTCTACTTAATTCTTTCTCTCTTTTTCTTTCTTCTTTCTCTTTTCACTTTATTTTCTCTCTTCTTCTTTCTCTTTTCACTTTCTTTTCTCTCTTCTTCTTCCCTCTCTCAAACCTCACCTTAAAACTTCGCTGGAATCATGGTTGGGCTTACGGTGACGGGACGATAGGTTTACTATTTCACGGAGTGGCGACGTGCAGCGGCGTGATTGTGGACGTTGGTGCGGTAGAGGTTGAATGGATGGATGTGAGATAAGATGACAAATATTAATAAAGGTAAATTCAGCCAACCTTTAGTGCAAGTATACACTGTCGCACGTAGTAATAAAAAACCTTAGAAGTATTCCAAGGGTATCGATCCCACGAGAACTAACTGGAAATTCAGATTTGAATAAGAAACTGCTCAAATGATTGCTTTTGAAAAGGTAACCAAAGAAATAAGTTGAATGATTGATTTTTAGAAAAGATAAATAAAACAAGCAAATAAATAATAAAGAATAACAATAAGAAATAAGCGAGGTATTCAACATGGATTCATCCCTAAGGTAATAACCCTAGTCATGCAATATTTAACTTAAGCCTATTCAATGCATTGGGTCAGATTTAACTTCTATTTGGCCTTGCTCCCAAGAACCGTTAGAAGGCTAAGCGAGTACCGTTATGCACATTTCTGTGACTCGACTCCAACATAGATAATTCACGAATACAACCTATAACCCTATAGTCGATATAGGGTGCCTTAGGCAGCTTGCCCTATATCGCCAAACAATCTCTTTCGAGCTTTTTCTCCTATATCACCTTTATGAGAACAGATATCGTCTGTCCCTTTCGAGATCAAACTCACATAGCATGCAAAGTCTAAGTGATCAAGTTAAACTCAGCAAGATTAGAGTGATAATCAATAAAGAATGACATGCATTGAACACAACTTAAGCAAATAAAACACTTTCAAGCCATTAAATTACCATAAGGGAATTCACCATATTGAACCCCTCAACGGAATTTAGCTACTCATGGTGAGATAAAGAGCAAATGAATACATTTTCATTGAAATAAGAATGTAAATAATACAAGATAATGAGAAGATTCAAGAGCTGGAAATAAAGGAGATAGTTAAATATTATGGGTTTTCTATTTACTCAATCCTTCTAGAGTTCGCTAAGACACTCCACTCTCTCGCTTTTACAAGTGGAAATGGGTGAAAATCCCTACAAACCCTAAGGTTTGATGTCTAACTCAGGTTAGAATTCAGTCATCTAAGAAGGACCTCGGGCATCCTTACTCATAGGCGTCAACTAGGGTTCTGTCACCACCCTCTTCTTCCAAATGAGTTCTGCTTGAATTTGACTTCGAATCTCGAGCTTATATAGTGTAGAAAATGGTTGAGGAGCTGCGAAATATGTGTTGGAAGGTTGCCCAGTCAGTTTCGGGGTCAAAACAACCGGTTAGGTGCGAAGAAGACTCGTCAACAACGACTCGCGGATGACTCAGAACGACTTCAGTTTTTTCCAGAAATGCGGTCGCATTTCATTTTTGCCTTCCCAGAAATGCGGTCGCATTTCTGGGAAATTCCAACTTTTCCTCTATTTTCCTGCACAGCAACAAATTAAGTCAAATTCTCTTAAAATCAAGTCTTTTTAAGCACAAAGGAGCATAATTTGACAAAAGTGATTTTCAACACCCTAACTTAACAACTTAAGCATATTTTGAGTTCGAGAACAGTAAATTGATCACAACATACAACATTTGACCAAGAAATGAGCTAAATATAAGGGTAAAGTAGGTATATTTTTTACCCTTATCAGACGTCAGCTAGAGTGGCGGTGACGTGTGACGAACTAACGGTGTGGGTCATCGGAAACTTGGAATTGTGTTTTTTTTTCCAAAAAGAAAGAACTTCTCACAAACTCTCTTTTCCTCAAAATTCTTCTCAAAATTCCCTCATCAAAAACTCTCTCAACTTTCTGCCTAAGCTTTTGTCCAATGCCTTCTTGTTGTCTTTTCTTCCTCCTCACTCCCTCTATTTATACTACAAAGACTAGCTATTTTGGGAGGAGTGGTGGGTGAGGGATTAGTGGGTAGCCATGAATGAACTCCATTTGAATAAGAAGGGGAGAAAGAATAGGGGAAGAAGGAGAGTGAGGTGGAGGAAAAAAAAAAAGAAAACATAAAAAATAAAAAATAAATAAATAACCAATTTTTTTTTTTTGAGAAAATAAATAACCAAAATTAAAATTAAAACTAAACTTTAGAATTAAAAATAGAATGGAATTAAAACCTTTATGTTATGGTTTCATTTTAAAATAGAAACAAAATTAACATTACATATTAAAGGGACTTAAACATTATTAAAAGCTCGTCGGACCAAGTATGGTGTCTACACCCTTGTTTTCAAACTTTTGTTTTCAAATCACCAACCAAACGCACCCTTATGTATTTGAGATGCTAATACCATAGGTTGAATAGTTCTGTTTATGTCCATTTGAGAGGTCATTGAAGTAGGCAATTCTGGTATATTGGTTACAATAGAATCACAAGTATAATAAGGGATGACGAGATAAGATCAAAAGCTGAAAGGAGATCCCCATGAAAGAGGACAAAATGGAAATTTTCTTGAATCAATGAGCAGAGGTGCCAATTTTTTTGGAAATCTATTTCCAAAAGTTGCTAATGATCTGATTTTGCATAATTCAAAAAGTGATTATGTATCGATAGGTATGTTTGGTTTAACTTTTCAAGTGTTTAATTTTGAAAAAAAAATCATTTTGCCAAAAATTTTAGTGTTTGGCATGATGCGGTGTAGACTGAAGGTGGAGGTAGGAACAAGATGGAAAATAAGAATTAAAGATGAATTCTGTCTAGCTAAGTGCAAGTATACACTATCGCATGCAGTAATAAAAACTCTTGAAGTATTCCAAAAGTATCGATCCCACAAGAACTAATTAAACACAGATTTTAAGAAGAAAACTTCTATAAAATTGTAAAGTAGGTAAACAAGTAAAATTAATTGATGTTAGGGTTTTTGGAAAATAATAAAGTAACAAAAGAAAGAATAAACAAACAATAATAAAAGCGAGGAATTTAGTAAAACTTCAACCCAAGGGCGAATAACTCTAGTAATAGCTTGTTTAACCTAAGTCTAGATATGCATTGGGTCAGATTTAACTTCTATTTGTCCTTGCTCCCAATAACCATTAGAAGACTAAACGAGTACAGTTATGCACATTTCTGTGACTTGACTCCGACATAGATGACTCACGCATGCAACCTATAACCCTATAGTTGTTATAAGCGATCATCCCCTATAATAGCGAATACACTCTCTCGAGCCCTTTCTCCTATATCACCTTTATGAGAATCGATATTATTTGGCCCTTTCGGTACCAAACTCACATAGAATGCTAAGTCTAAGTGATCAAGTTAATCTTAACAAGATTAGAATGATAATCAATAAAGGATGATCACATGCATACAAAAAGCTTAGGCAAACAAACAACTTTCAAGCCATTCTATTCACAAGGGAATTCACTAAACTGAACCCCTCAATGGAATTTAGCTCCGCATAATGGACAAAAGTGCAAACAAATAACTTTCCATTGAATAAATAAATGAGAAGTACAAGAAATAATGAAAAGAATAAGGTGCTGGCAAATATTGTGTAGTAGCTAAAACCCAAACTAGGGTTTTTCAATTTATCCAATCCCTCTAGAGTTCTCACGACACTCTACTCTCCTTTTACAAGGTGAAAATAGGGTGAAATCTCTACAAACACGAAGGTTTAATGTCTAACTAAGGTTAGAATTTAGTATTCTAGCAAGGACCTCGGGCATCACGACTCATGAGTGTCTACTAGGGTTCTGTCACCACTCTCTTATTCCCAGTGAGTTTTGCTTGCATTTGCCTTCGATTCATGACCTTTTATAGAGTGGGGAGTCTTTGGGGAGTCACAAAAATGGTGCTGACAGGGAGTTCAGTTAGTTTCGAAGTCAAATCATCTGGTTAGGTGCGTGGAAAGCTTGTTCAAAACGACCTGCAACGAATTTGGACTTTTCTGTTTCTGTCCAGAAATGCAATCGCATTTCATTTTACCTTGGCAGAAATGCAGTCGCATTTCTGCTGTTTACCTTGTTTTTCTCTATTTTTCTGCAGCACAAAAATAAGTTAAACTCATACCAAAATGAGTTCTTTTAAGCATAAATTTGCATAATTCAACACACATGACTCTCTAAGACTCAACTTACCAACTTTCACACTTTTTAAGCTCGAGAATAGTAAATTTGATCCAAAATATACAAGTTTCACAATAAATAAGCTAAGAATAAGGGACAAAATAGGTATATTTTTGGCACTTATCATAGCACCACTAACAATGACTTGTTAAAAAAATGAGATTGAGAAATAAACTATTTTGAGATAAACACTAAAAAACATTTTTTTTTTTTAAAAAAATAGTTTTTAAGTATATAATAACTCGTGTATGAAAATAGTTGAGAGAAAATGTAACCAAACATTTAAGTGTTTAAATTATAAACATTTTTTATACAAAATGTTTAAAAGAAAATGCATTCTTGAAAAATATATATTCCAAACGGACCCTAAGAATATAGTTAAAATTGTTTAAAAATCACTTTAATGGGCTCCAAAATGAGTCTAAGTCATGGAATTTTAGCATGTAACAAGGTAGCCCATGTTGTTTATAATGTAGAGAAATTTTGGTAGATAGCCCGTTTTGGAGACATATTTTCACATATGTCTAAAATTTTGGATATTTACAAGATTAGATGTCCAACTATATTTTCTTACCTTTATACCCTTGTTTTTATCATCTATTTTCAATTAATATTAAAAATGATAATATTATATTCCATATTAGCCAACTGAATATGCTACATTTTAGAAAGGTTATTTTTCACCCGATTTTCACCAAATTTCCTAAATTTAGGAAATATTATCTAAACAAATTCTTTAATTTTAGGAAAATATTATTGTAACGATTTTATTTCATGTCATAATGAATAAGTTGATACCAGCAGATTTTCCTTCCATTTTCGTGTTGTGGTTTGGTCTAAACGATTTTTTTTCAAGATTTTTTCATTTTACAAAAAGAGTGTCAATATTCGTTTATAATTTCACATATAAGTTGTTATCCAATTTACATTTATGCTCTCTTTCATATTTTTTGTATTTAAAATACAACAAAAATCATAAAAGGAAAAACCATATTTTATTCTTTCCTATTAAAAAAATTCAACCCATTAATTCACTATCCAATTTTGGAAGGATCCCTAGAATCACTCACCATCTTAAAAAAAATCCCGATTTTATTTCATGCCTATTTTTCTTCCATTTTATTCAATTACCAGCATATTTTTCTTCCATTTTCGTGCTCTGGTTTGGTCTAAACTATTTTTTTTTCAAGATTTTTTCATTTTACAAAAAATAAAAGTGTCGATATTCGTTTATAATTTCATACATATACCTTATATAATTTCACATATATTTTATATATCTCATGTATGTATGTGTATATATATATACAATACGTTTTTCTTAAATGTCTTACAATTTTAGCATTGATTTTGTATCATATATTTTTTTCCATATTTTTTATTTTGCGGAAAAACATTTATATTTATATATATCAGTTTATATATAATATGTACTAAGTTTTTATTTTTTTTTAATCATTATTGTAGTCACATATACTGAATTTTTTTTTTTGTCATAACTATAGTATTAAATATACACAGTTACTTGCTAATATATATATCCTAATATTTTTTTTTGAAAAGAAAATATACCTCCTACATTAATATTGAAAAAATTAATATACAACCATAAAAACTCTACTGTTTTAAATAATAATAAAAAATCTTCTCCTATTTTGGATTTCATCAAATACACTCGGTATATTTCGTTATTTGCAAATATATACTCCATATATTTGTTCGTCACCACTTATTTGCATAAATATATACATAGATATATATATATCTTTTCCAAAAAAAAGTTATATACTATATCCCTCATATTATTAAATATACTACTACATTAGGAAATGTATACATGGTATGAAACAAATATACAACTATATATATATATATATTTTTCTCAAAAAAAAAAAAAAAACTATATATATATATACACACACACATATATATAAAACTTTACTATTTTTCAAAAATCTCTTCCCCGACAACCATGTGAGAGCTCCGTATTGTATAAGCTCCATATTGTATATATATATACACACATACATACATAATATATATAAAGTATATATGAAATTATAAACGAATATCAACACTTTTATTTTTTGTAAAATGAAAAAATCTTGAAAAAAAAAATAGTTTAGACCAAACCAGAGCACAAAAATGGAAGAAAAATATGCTGGTAATTGAATAAAATGGAAGAAAAATAGGCATGAAATAAAATCGAGATTTTTTTAAGATGGTGAGTGGTTTTAGGGATCCTTCCAAAATTGGATAGTGAATTAATGGGTTGAATTTTTTTAATAGGAAAGAATAAACTATGGTTTTTCCTTTTATGATTCTTGTTGTATTTTAAATACAAAAAATATGAAAGAGAGCATAAATGTAATTGAATAACAACTTATATGTAAAAACTCTAGGCTCTTAGGCTATTTGCGTAAAAAATGGTAGGTTTGGACAAAAACGAAATATAGGGTCCATTTATAGGCTAATCATGTACTTATCCCTATAATGTATAACGATTTAGTCCCTAACATTTGTCTAATCTTGCCAAAGTGAGCATAATTCAACGATAATTGACATATAACCTTGACCTAGAGGTCAAAGGTTCGAAACCCCCACCTCTAAGTTTTGTTGAACTCAAAAAATAAAAAAATAAAAAATAAAAAAAAACATGTCAAATCTTGTTAAGATTTAATAGAGTTTCTTAGATGTGTGATCGATAAGTTAATTAGGGACACAATGTGTTATAGTAGGAGGAAATAGAATAATCATATATTAAAAATCTACATTTCACTTTGATGAGGATTTTTCATGTTAGGAACTAAATTGATACAATTTTTTTTTACAACAAAATTGATACAATTTTAAAGTATAGAAATTGAATCGTCATATATTAAAGTCTAGAGACTAAATTATCATAAATTTTACAATATAGAGATTAAATTGTTGTAAACTAGAATTTAAAGACTAAATTATTAGTTTCGGGAAATACTTTTTTTTTAAACCAAAAGTATTTATATGTCAAAGTAGTATGACTCTATGGTAATTGATATGTGTTCTCGACCAAGAGGTCTTCGAATCTCGCCTACCCCAAATGTTGTTGAAAAAAAATAATTTTTTTAGTACATCAAAAAAAAAAAAAAAATCTTGATTTTCTTATTTTTTATTATTACTTTATTTTGGGAATAAACTAGTTTTAAAAAAAGAATTTTGTTTTCCTTTTTTTTTTTTTTTTTTTTTTTTTCTTTTTGTAATTTTTCTCCTACGTTTCTTTTGAGTTTTTCTTCGTGTTGCCGTTCAAACCCTAGCACTGGAACCACACAATTTCTCTCCAAATACACTCCCGAGAGTCTCAAAAACCCCTTTTAATCTTTGTGAAGACTGAAGTCCAAGTTGCTGAATTAGGGTTTTTGTTCAAGTTGTGGTATCTCCGTCTTCTGTGCCTCTGGAAAGCATTTCTTCAGCATGGACGCCCAGAGAGCTCTTCTGGACGAACTCATGGGTTCAGGTTCTCTTCTGATTAAACCGGTTCTTTTTCTTCGAAAATTCTGTTTCAAATCCGCTTCCATATGGTGCAAACTCATATACTTTGTATACTGCATCTAATCAGTCTAGTTATTGGATTCAATTTACGTCTTATTGATTATGATCTTGTGGAGTGTCTAGTTGGAGACGTATAGAAGTGTTTCTTTTAGTTTAGAGGAATTTGGAAAGGAATGCCGGGATGTAACCCACCAGGCGTGCAATTGATCTCAAATTAGTTTGTAATATTTTCCGAGAAAGAAATAGGAGGATCTTCCAAGAAAAGGAGCTAACCTACCTCAGATTTTTGATATTATTGTTAATTTGGTTGTTTCTTGGTGTAAATGCCCCCCCCCCCTCTTCCATCACTATAGCTTTACCTCCCTCCTTTTCAATTGGAGAGGTCTTTTGCAATCCTTAATGGTTTCTTTTCCAAATATATATACGTACATAAATATATGCCCCCCCCCCCCCCCCCCCCCCCACCCCACCCCATTACGAACAGGGATTTTCTTAAATTTTTTTTTTCTTTTTTTCCTTTCAGATTTCTTGTTGCCATTTGATGTTTGTTGGTGCTTGCCATTTCACATTCCTTCAGGTTTACACAGTGAAAGTTGTCTTTGCTTTAAAAGAAGTGACTAATTATTGTATCTATTTTGGTTTTTGTAGCACGTAATTTAACAGAGGAAGAAAGGAGAGGATATAAGGAAGTTATGTGGGACGATAAGGAGGTCTGCGGGTTCTATATGGTTCGTTTTTGCCCACATGATCTTTTCGTAAATACTCGGAGCGACCTTGGTGCGTTGTTTTCTTTTTTCTTTTTTCTTTTTTGTTGTATTAATTATAACTTCGGTCTTCTGTGAAATTTTCTAAGTTAATAAAGTTCAATAACGAGAATTCAGTAGTAGTTGTTGAGGATAATGGTAAAATGCTAATTTGGAGTATGTTTTTCTGTGCTGTTTTGTGGCTTCTCAATGTTCATTCTTGTCGGATTAGATTCTGATTTGTGTTTATACTTTATAGGTCTACTTAAATAGTAAATATATTTTATGTTCGTTTATCTTCTTTTTGCAGACTATTGGTCTATAATATTTATGAAGAGTAATTTGTTTCTAAGATTGAATTCTTGTTTTTGCTTTTTGTATCAGGTCCTTGCCCTAGAATCCATGACCAGAAATTGAAAGAAAGGTGACAACCAAGCACCAATTTTGAGTACTTAAACAACCAGCTAGCTTCGTGTTATGAATTTTATCTTCTTTATGTATATGATTTATTAGTTGTTATTGCATCTGGTTGTTAAACAAAGTTTCTATATTTCGCTATTTATATATGGACAACTCTCTTTAGAGGAGGTGGTCTTTCAGTTGCACTAGCTATGTTCTGGGAAATATAAGATAATGATTTGACTTTGACACGATTTATTTTCATGAGTGCTGATTGGATATTGTTTTTATACTCACCAACTTTCCGGTTCATAATGTAATTTTATCAATTCTTGGTTGTATATTATGTTATTTACTACACTTACATATCATACAAATGTAATATCTTCCCCTCTTGTGGAACTTAAAGAAGATGTGGTTTTATAAAAGAAGTATTGTGTTGTTAGATATGTGCTTTATTTTCCAACTGAAGCATTCTCTATTATTTATTTTTGATCTGCATGAATGTTGATTGATGAATCATAAGGTAGGGAAAATTTAGAAGCAACTTGCAACGACATAGTTTGCTAACAGAAGAGAAATGAGTTCTAAATTTATATGGTTTTTGTTCAAGCCTATCTTATGATGGATAAGTGGTCAATTGTATGATACCTTCATCTCTTTTCAGTTAATGTTCTTTGATAGTATAAAGTGTCATTAAGGTGCATGCTACAGAGAGAGTCGAGTTGCCTCTTGCAGTCTTGCTTTCATTGCCAACCCCAACTATGGTGTGCGCCTTTTTTGAGGTACATGCCATGGTGGCCATTTCGTTACCATGAACAATAATGTTTGTAGTGACATGGTGATGCTTCTTTGCATTTGGAGGATGAGGGCAGAAGAATGCAAAATACAAGGACACCTAGGGAAATGCCAGAAGAATGCAAAAACAAGGTTGGGGAAGTGCCACAGCAACAGCTTCAGCTTGTGCTAATATCTCTCTCTGTGAAGCTTGAACCTGGGGCTTCTCCTCCCTATGCAAAATTTGTGAATCAATTGAATTAGTGGGTTCTATTTGTTTGTTGCTTTATTTGGAACTATGAATATGAGAAGTATCTTTCTGATTTATTTGGCTTAAGTATCACATCATTGTTGGAATAGGATTCAATAAGCGTGGTATTTGGGGATTAGAAGACCGCTTTTTGATAGAGAGGTGGGGAATGCGGTCAACGTTGATGAGTTTCTAAATGCATGGACGGTTGGAAATGATCAAGATAAGATAAGGTGGAACATCAATTCTTTGGCCTCTTTTATTACAAATTCCACCTTTTTGAAGTTATTTAAAGGGGAGAAGATTATGACTTACGCAATAGTGAACCTATTTGGAAATTCAAGATTCCGAGAAAGGTAAAAGTTTTCTTATGGTTGCTTGCTTAGAGAAGCCTGAATACCCCCGAAAAGCTCCAAAAAAAGTTCCAAAATTGGATGATTTCTCCTCTGTTTGTTGCCACTGCTTTCAAGAGGAGTCTTTAGACCACTTGTTCCTTCATTGTTATTTTGCGACTAGATGCTGCCAAGTTATGTTCAAAGAGTTTGGGGTTGATTTTTGCTTCCCAAAGAAGATATACATGATTGGCACAATCAAAATTTTCTTTGTGGAAGGGGCAGAGTCCTTTGGAGAAGTGCTACTCGCTCTCTCCTTTGAGGTAATTTGGAAGGAAAGTAATAGTAGGGTGTTCAAAGATAAGGGCTCTTCTTTTGAGACTTTTTGGCTTATGGTGCAGCATAATGCCTCTTGGTGGTGTACAAATCACACAAAATTCTTTTGTAATTATAGCATTTTAATGATTATTAATAATTTGAAGGCTCTTTGCTAGTTTTGCGGGGAGGGGTTCTCTCTACCCCTTTCCTTAGGCTGTTCTTCTCTTTTGTTGTTCCTATGAAATATATGCCTTCGTTTCTTATAAAAAAAAGTATCACATATTTACTATGGAAGCTCTTTACTGATTTCTGTAAACTGGAAAAGTAATGTTAATGAAAAAAAGTTTTCTTGGGCATCTTGAGCAGCATTACTGACAACTAGTATGGACATCTTGAAACATGGCTTGGTCTGACCAATGTGCTTATTTTGACTAAAAGATTTCTTCATGTTATTTTTCTGTGTGGAATTAGTTAATACATGTTTTGTTTCAAACTATGTATATATGTATGCATGTAAACTGTATAAAAGAAATGCACAAATTTTTGTCTTCTTTTAACGTTTTCTTAATTTGTTGAATACTTCAGCTTTGAAAAGTCACCCAGGCATGATGCTTATGTTCCCAAATTTGAGGCTGAACTTGCTCAGTTTTGCGAGAAATTGGTTAGTGCTATTTGTTTTAGATTGATGCTGTATGTGAGGTCTGTATTCTGGGTTTTTTCATTGAAACTACAATAATTTATACAGGTAATGGACTTGGATCGACGTGTTAGGCGTGGACGAGAGCGTCTTGCCCAAGAGGTTGAACCTGCACCACCAACTCCATTATCAGCTGAGAAGTCAGAGCAGTTATCTGTGCTGGAGGAAAAAATAAAGAATTTACTGGAACAGGTGGAGGCCCTTGGTGAAGCGGGTAAAGTGGATGAAGCTGAAGCACTGATGAGAAAGGTACTTATAATGCAAACTTGGTTCCCTTAAGCATTCCAGACACCACTGCATAGTCTTTATTTGAAAAGAATTTACTAATGAGAAGCAATTCCAGAATCTCTCCCATCAAACATTGTGAATAACTCACAAGGAACTTGATATTATTTATTGTATTTTGGTTAAATTCCAGATATTGAAAGTAATACATCTCGTGAATCACTCCTATCTGAAAAACATCTTGTAACCACTAAATTAGTCACTAGGAGATCAAAATGGTTATTCTAATTGAACTTTCTTGTCTTCATTTCAGGTGGATTTGCTTAATGCTGAAAAAACAACCTTGACTCAGCAAACCCAAAATGATAAGGTATTGATGCTTGCTCAAGAGAAAAAAATGGCCCTCTGTGAGATATGTGGTTCTTTTCTTGTAGCAAATGATGCTGCAGAGAGAGTTCAGTCTCATGTCACAGGTAAGCAGCATGTTGGTTATGGTATGGTCAGAGATTTCATCTCTGAGCACAAGGTAGGCATTCCTAAAACTGAAGGAAAGTTGTTCAACCTTTTTTCTGTTGGTGAAATATGTTTAAGTGGGCTTCACCTGGCAGGAAGCAAAGGAGAAAGCAAGGGAAGAAGAAAGATTAGCTAGGGAGAAAGAGGCAGAAGAACGGAGGAAGCAGAGAGAGGAGTATGAGAGAAGAAAGAGAAGTGACTCGAGTGAGAGGGACAGATTTCGTGACAGAGAGCGAGATAGGGATCGAGATAGGTATCGTGAACGAGATCGAGATCGTGAACGGTCTAGAAGAGGCAGCCGTGATGAAGTAAGAGGAATGGATTGGAGGTCTAGGAATGGAAGAGATGGAGGCAGGGATAGGTATCGTGATCGGAGCAGGTCAAGATCCCCTGTAAGGCATGGTCACAGGAGATCATCTAGAAGTCCAGTGCGCCCATAGTTATGAACTGTGTTAAGAGGTGTCTGAGCTTTGAGACTAAATGAGGTAGATCTCTTCATGTTCGAAGCTTATGAATGTATGCTTTGGTACCTCAAGTTACTTTGTCAGTATTGGTAAAACTTTTTTTGCTATCTCACAGCTGTGTTGACTGTATCATCTCCCTTTCATCATTATTATTAGAGGAGAAAAGGGTTGAGGTAGGTATTTTTTATTGTTACGACTCTTCTTCAAGTATAGTTTAGACTTTTGACTTGCACATTTCTTTTATAATAGATTCTTATAAAAGACTGTTCAATGTCTCTCCCACATTTTCATATTGGGTGAGCTTGCACTACTTCGATGTTTGTCACATGTTTAATAGGGCAGGAACAAAATATATGCATATTTGACTCTACTGCTGAGAGGGCTGACGTTAATTTTCTCATTTTTGAGGTAACATATAAATCTCATCTCTTTCTTAAAACTATGTGATCACCATTTCATGTTATCAACCCTGCATACAAGAAGTATTTAGTAAGTGTACCTGTTGCTCATGTTTTTTTACATGAAGATTATGTAGATCTAGTCTTTTGAAGAATTTAACCAGTACCTCCATCTCGTAAAGGACAATTTTCTGGGATTTCTCATGGAATAAGTTTTAACATCTTTCTATTATCTGGTGTTGAGTATAGAATCTAGGGAAACGTGGGTCATATTAGCATCATGGTGGAACATGCCTTGTTCTTTTTTTAGCAGAATGGAAGTTTTGATTATGTTAATGGAGCTCGATACCTACTAAAAGGAGGTATAACTTTTATTGAGTACAGTGTGCGTTGCGCATCAAAATTCTGGTTTCATGAAAGAAGTGGGATGAAGTATGAGATAGCATCATGAAATGTGCAACTTTATGGTGCTTGAAGGTAATTTGACTGCTAATCTGTAAAATAGCATGATCTTTAATTCGTACAGTTTGCAGGAAATGTATTGGGCGAATTTTTCGGTAGCCTACCGGTGGAACGAAACTACTTGGTAAGGAATGATCTATGCAGGAAATTTATCTTGCAAAGTAGATGGTATTTGCTGAACCATTTGAATGCGCCAATATGGTATTTTCCAAACTATTTGAATGCATCGATATGGTATTTCCCGAACCATCTGAATTGCATCAGTATGGGATATTCAAAATCAATGCAATGCTTAATTCTTCCAGAACTCTGAAGAATACAGGGTTTTGCATTTGAGATACTTGCTGTGAACTTGAAGTATCTCTTTATTACTAGGAATCTGAAAGATTTTAAAGAGCACATTGCGGACAAGTTAACAGAGAGCAAATGTTGTTTTCTTGTCTTCCTAAGCTTTTTCTCTAGTTGTCTACTTCTTGAACAAATACACCCTTTTTCGGCTTTTCGATCTTCTTCACCTTTGGGATGCCAGGAGGTTTTTCTTTTTCTTATCCTCATTCGTTTAGATTGAAAGATGACTTTAAAAAACATTGTGCCGAATGGCAAAGCTTTTTTGATCTAGCTATCCTTTTCATTTGCAATACAGTAGATTCCTTTATATCTTACACTTTCTTAAACCATTTGTAATTGCTTTTTTTAATGAGAAAATCCAAATATGATCTTTATTTTGAAATAGAAATTGTAAAAATAATGTTTATAATTGAGAAATCAATCAACAAATCATTGTCATCTGAAGCATAAATGGGCTTAGACCTTCAGCATAGCGATTCCAATCTACTTATTATAGACAAAACTTTGGTGGATCTAAGCATTACTCAATTCAATCTCTTCAAATTATACAATCTCATGTACATTTAGGCAGACGACTTCACTCTCACTAAGGTCTACTAGTTTCTGAATAACATTGCAAATAATTTATAAATCTTCGACTATTTCAATGTCATTTCCCGTGTTATCTAGCAATATTACATTCACCATTTTGATATTTTAATTATGAATAATCAATAACTATTCCTTTTTCTTTTCTTTTTTCTTTTTTCTTTTTTTTTTTAGTTCAACAACATATGGGATGAGGATTCGAACTTCGATTCTGGTTAAGGTTGTAATGTCTTAATTGGGTGAACTATGTTGAGATATTTTAATCCAAATGTAAACATTTTATGGATAGTTGTTTTTGTATCATTAGTCATAGGTTATCAGAAAAATACTCTAGGTTAATTTAATGGGTCATTTTAATTATTTTATGTATATTATTAAATAATTAAAAATCAAGATTTTCCTAATGTACTGGTTATATAACATTAGAAATCAATTTATGAATTTTTGTGCAACACGATTAACAATCAATATTTTGTAGTTTTTATTAGTTAATTTGAAATTTTTTTACAAAAATTATTTAAAATGTATAATTGTATTCTTCTATTCTTAAAATTGGTTATGTATCAATCTAGAAAAGTGATATTTAAACAACAAAAAGTTGCACCAATTACTTCACTTTTTTTTTTTTTTTTAAAAAAAGTCAATTACCTAACTGAACATGAATTATCTATAATATTTGGATGGTTTAAACTTGAAAATCAAATAGCAAATTCAATTGTATTTGTCAAAAATAAAATGGAAAAAAAAAGTTAAGAAAGAATATTTTCAAAATGGATGTCTTCTAAAGGTCAGTCTCATCGCTTAGCCCGATCTCGAAAGGAAAACATGAATATTGGCCCAGGCCCTTTCAACATGCTTAACTCACGTATCCAATGAAAAATTGAAATTATAGGAAACAGTAAGGGTGAGCAAAAAGAGCCAAAAAACCAAGCCAACCAACTGAATCCACGTCGGTCGATCGGCTTGTCTAAAACGACAAGAACCGACTCAACCAACCGAAAAAAAAAGTATTTAGTGTGTCTGCGAAGGTGCTGCAGGCAGCATTAATGCGCTGCATGCAGCACCTTGGGAAGACCATCAGGGATTATATTGGAAAAAAAAAATTTAACTTTTATTTTTTTTTCTACTTTTCTCATCTCCCATTTCCTTCCTTTCTCCCTCATTCTTTTGCCACTTTTCCTTCTTCTCTAGTTTCTTTTTCATCTTCTCATCTCTCTTTTCATTTTTTCCTTTCTTCTTCCGTTTTATCTTCTTCATTTCTTTTCCATGTTTTTTTTTTCTTTCTCTATCTTCATCTTCTTCTTATTTTTCTTTCCTTTTCTTCATCATCTTCTTCTTATTTGTTTTTTCCGTTCCTTTTCTTCATCTTCATCTTCTTATTTTGTATTTCTTTCCTTTTCTTCATCTTCTTCTTATTTCTTTTCTTTTTGTTGATCTATTCTTCTTCTTCATCCACTTCGTGGGATTCTTGAAACTTTCCTCTTTTTTTTTTTAATCTTTTTCTTCATTCACCTCGTCGGATTCTTGAAACCGACCATAATTGATCGATCGTTGGAGGAGTCGGTCGGTCAACGTCACCAACACATCAAGAACCGACGACCACCGACTGATTGAAACTGAATGTTCGATTTTCGACGTCGGTTTTGGCAAAAAACCGACCCCGACCGACCACTGCACACCCCTAGGAAACAACCCATTTTGGAACTCATATTTCACTGATGTCAAGTTTCAAAAACATTATCAACTTTTTCTTTGTTCAAAATTCTGCGGTCAAATTCTTCCTATTTTATCCTTTAAATTTGTGCATATTAATTATGTTACTGTGTTACCATTTACCATTACACAATTATAGACTTAATCCTGATTTTTAGTTTCAATCATTATAGGCAAGAAATCGGTGTCCACAAAAAATTTCACACTTTTATGCAAGCAAGTGAGATGGGGGAATTCAAACAATAGACCTCTTAATCATTAGTACAAACTTCATGTCAGTTAGCTATGCTCATATTGGCATAACCTAAGACCGTAAGTACATAATTGGCAAACAAATTATATGTACCTTGTTGTACTAAAAAAAAAAAAAAATTATATGTACCTTGTTTGTTCAATATAAATCCGTATATACATACAAAACCCATATAATTATATGTACATTAATATAGCCCGTCCCTATAACAAAGTATATATATTTTATTTATTCTTATAAACTCTACATATGAACCCATATATACTCATATTGCATTATATATACATTGTTTATATAATTTGAAAATAAACCCATATGATAGAGTATATATACCTTGTTTGTTCTCTATTGAAGATGGATGAAACTTGAAAATAAATCCGGTATATATTTTTCCTTCAATGTTTGACAATCAAATAAGAGCTCAACACAAAATAGATATCGAAATCTCAACTTGAATGCCAAAACCCTCAAACCAAGCGATAGAAGACTTTAGACTCTCTTGACAAATGATAGAACTTTTTTTAACTCTAAAAAGGAAAAATCCAAATTCAATTAATATGCCTGAATGAATACACTTAGCTCAATTATAATTTGACTTTAAACCGAGTTTGGGTCAAGTCTAGACTAAGAATGTATGAGTGTTTAAGTATCATTTGATAAGACTCAAGAAAAGAAAAATAATTGTTATTTGGAAAAATAAAACCAAACAAGGCGACAAACAATCCTAAAAACTTTAGACTTTCTAACCGACGAAGATGTCACGGTGTTTTTTTTAGAAAATGCTCCCACGAGACTAAAGAAGAATGGATCTTTAGAATGTAAGTAACTTTATTATTTTTTTTCTTTGAGTACATCAACATTTGGGGTGGAGGGATTCGAACCTCTGATCTTTTGGTCGAGAGTATATGCCAATTACTGCTGAGCTAAGCTCGTTTTGGCATGTAAGTAACTTTATTTGGATGGAAAGCAAAAGTAAAAATAACTTTATAGTTAGTGGGCACAACGATTTTTCCATTAGAATAAGTTTGGAGGGCTGAAATTAATTGAAAGCTTCAACACCAAATAACTTTATACTAAGACGTGAAGGACATTGCTTCCTTTTAATTAATCAAATCCCATATGCAATCAAAACTTAGCACATAATTGGATGCCTTATTAAATTAATTAACTAATAAACTTTATAAAGTTTATGCTTTTTATAACTCTAAATGCGGATGACTCTCTATAATTATATTAACTAGAAAGGTCTTTGTTTTTGCACTCAAAAAATTAATAATATAATAAGGCCTTTGTTTGCTTGCGTTGCTATTGCTTATTGCCTCTTCATTTGTTTTTTTGTTACAGTATTTGTTTAATAAATATCTATGGGTGCTTTGGTTTTGGTGCACTCTTTTTTAGTAATTTACCAATATTTAGGCCACGTTTAAAAACCAATTTTATTTATTAATCTTTTTAAAAAATAAAGTGATCAGTTTTAATTTTCTTTTTCCTCTCTTTTTGGATTTATACTGTTAGAATAATTTTTGTAAATTGTAATGCGAGATTTTTTTTTTAAAGATATTACGTGGATTTTATTATGTCCATGTTGTCTTTAAAATTAGATAAAGGACAGATGAGTATAAAAATAATTATAAACTCTCTCAATTTTGAATATAGTAAAAATAAATATAAAATTATTTAATTGATTAATTAAAATTTAAAAAAAAAAACTTGAGATTATCAATTAAAGAGCTGAGATAAAATTGTTGAAAAATGATTCTCCAACTCTTACCTTAATGATATAATAATGATAATGATTTGTAAATAGGTTAAATTACAAGTTTAGTTGTTGAAATTTCAAGTTTGTGTCTAAAAGTCCCTAAACTTTAAAAATGATCTAATAAATTTATGAATTTTAATTTTGTATTAATAGTAATTGACAAATACAAAGTTTTTAAAAATTAACTATTTTTTTTTTAATATATAATTGATTTTGTGTCTAATAAAATTCAAAATTTCCATTAAGACTTTTAAAAATATAGAACAAGTCAAAGACATATTAGCAAAATTGAATATTCAAAAACTGACACAAACCTGAAAATTTAAGGACTAATAATTTAAGATTTGTAAATATATATTTTTCTAAAAGTAATTACAATTTTATATTAAAAAAAGGATAATTACAAATATTACACGTTTTAAAATTGATAAATCATTGAACTAATATATATATATATATATATATATATATATATATTAAAAAGCCACAATTTTTGAAAAACTTTTTTGGACTATATTATTCTTTGTCAAATTTTATAATTACAAACCATACCACTTGTAACGACCCTACTTTTCATGCCTAGATCCTAAGGCCGTTACTACATGCATTTCATTCTACTTCTACGAACAACGAGGAAATATCATTTAAAGAAAACATACTTAGAAATTTTGCGAAACTTTTCAACCTGGGATCCCAGTTAAAACAGAACAAACGAAAACCTTTAGTTATTCAAACAAAACTTAAAGCGGAAAAAAACCTTAAATCATTCACTATACAAGTTCAAAATAAGAATTTCAAAACACAAAATGCGGAATACTATCCTAAAGGAGATCCATGGCCCAGCAACTCTCCGTCACGCGTCCTGTACACCTTTACCTCTACCTGCAGTTGTATGTAAGGGAAAAGAATGAGTATTTAAGAAAATACTCAGTAAGTAGCAATCAAGGTTTTAACATTTTATTGTTAAGGGCCTAAGGGTTAGGTCATCTCATTCTCATTCATTTCATTTCATTTCAGTTCATTTATCTGAAGTTCGGGCCTCGTGATCAATTAATTGACCTATATATAAGTTTGCCAACTCGCTGGTAGTGCACAGGTGGGTGTTTTGGGAGGTCTCTACTCCTACTGATGGTAGAAGGCACACAGTCAGTGGAGCTAAGTCTCATCCCCCACGGCACTAATGGGCGCGTAGCGCTCTAAACTACCATTTCACTGGTGGGGCGTTCATGGGTTTAAGTCAAGAATTAACTTCCACAGTTAGTAAATGGCACCTAGTCTGCGAAGCCAAGTCCCACCCATTAAGCCCCTCATTTCAGTCTAGTACATCTCAGTCCCAGGTGTTTAACTGACACGACCCTCTTCTAAGGCAACTAGCCTATTCTTTTCCCTTACATACAAAAAAAAAAGAAAAAAAAAAGTAACACCCGAGTTAGGAGGGGTACATGAATGAACCGAGGCCACATCCGAATGAGAGGGATCCTGAGGACATGAAGTATGGTCAAGATAAGCTTAAAAGAATTGATAGATACTACCTATACCAACAAGGTGCACCTTCCTTTTCGGTGGCTCAATCATAGGAACTTTGAAGTTAAGTGTGCTTAGCTTGGAGAAGTTCTATGTTGGGTGACCTCCTGGGAATTTTCCTAGGAAGCATGTGAGTGAGGACAAAGCATGCTAAAAGGACCCCGTGTTGGTTTGTGGGGACAGTCTTCACTCTTGGAAGCAATTAAAGACGAGTATGGTGGCGTGGCCAGGTCGCAGGGGAATGTCGGGGCCTGAGGTGCCGAAGCCGAATTCCGAATCCTGGGCCTGGGGCGTTACAGATGGTATCAGAGCGGAACCTCTCCCAGTAAGATGTGGTTCGGGGACGAACCAAGGCGGAAGCTGGTGGGCATGTAACACCCGAGTTAGGAGGGGTACATGAATGAACCGAGGCCACATCCGAATGAGAGGGATCCTAAGGACATGAAGTATGGTCAAGATAAGCTTAAAAGAATTGATAGATACTACCTATACCAACAAGGTGCACCTTCCTTTTCGGTGGCTCAATCATAGGAACTTAGGGTTTAAGCGTGCTTAGCTTGGAGAAGTTCTATGTTGGGTGACCTCCTGGAAATTTTCCTAGGAAGCATGTGAGTGAGGACAAAGCATGCTAAAAGGACCCCTTGTTGGTTTGTGGGGACAGTCTTCACTCTTGGAAGCAATTTAAGACGAGTATGGTGGCGTGGCCAGGTCGCAGGGGAATGTCGGGGCCTGAGGTGCCGAAGCCGAATTCCGAATCCTGGGCCTGGGGCGTTACACCACTAACAATTAGGGATGTCCATGGGGCGGGGACTCCCTGTCCCGTCCCCGCCTCTCATTTCAATTTTCATCCTCGTTAATTTCGTGGGGAATGGGCGGGGATTCTCGCAGGGAATTTGCGGGGATCAGGTTACATGGGAAATATTCATTAATTTTCAATTAGATGGTTAATTATTCACATAAATTTTTCATTGAAATATTTAGTTTCCTTAAAAAAATATCTTTTTAAAGAAAAAATGCTTAAATCTCCTATTAGAAACAAAATAATATTTCACATCAAACTATCTAATTATCTATACATATAATTCAAATGTTTAAACCATATAATTCAAACATATCCAATTTTCTAAATCATTAACAATAAAACTTTAAATATATATATATCATCATCAAAAACCTTAAACTTGAAAGTCCTATCCTGAAATCCTACAGAAACTACTCCCTCATCCACGTCTATCACGGCTCTGGTCGTCTTCATAAAGGGACGACCCAAGAGTAACGATGATGAAGAGGATGCATGAGTAGGCATATCTAGCACATAGAAATCGGCAGGAAATACTAAGTCCTCAACCTTAACAAGGACATTCTCAACTATGCCTAAAGGTCTAATGCATGATCTGTCAGCTAACTGAATAAAAATTCCTGATTTCTTTATATTCGTTAAACCTAACTCCCTATATAAAGAGACAGACATAACATTTATTGATGCACCTAAATCTAACATGACATGTTTAATCTTAGTAGAACCGATCATGCACGAAAGTAAAAACATGCCAGGATCTATGCATTTTTTAGGAAAATCATCAGAAAGTAACATACATACATTCTCACTTACCTCCTCCTTGCCCAAGGACCCTTACTTTGATACCAAGCCTTTAGAAACTCAATATAGGATGGAATCTGTGCCACCGCCTCGAGAAGGGGGATGTTTACCTGCAACTTCCTAAACACTTCTAATTCATCCCGTGCATCAAAAGAGACAGGATTAGCATTAAGCTCGAAGGAAGTGGGAAAAGTATTTACCTCATCATTTTTGTCAACAGAAAATTTTTTGTCAAAAGAAGGGGAAAAGAAGGATCATGGTGGAAAAATAGGTTGGGCTACTCCACTCCATAAGGCACTACTGTTCGCCTTAGGATTAACCTCTAGCTGCGCAGGGAGTTTTCTCGAGCTTCTGTTTTCCAACTTGCTGATCTGCGTAGCCATCCGAGCCATCTGACTCCCTAGGTTCTAAATTGCATTCCTGGTTTCCTTCTGGAAGTGCAAAGAACTATCAACAAGCTCCTTAACAATCTCATCTAAAGACTTACCTAAAGAGGAACCTGTGGCTTGGTTTTGCTTGAACACCTGGGGCTTCTAATTCTCATAACTGAAGTTTGGGTGGTCGTGCCACCCCAGATTGTAGGTGTTCCCATATGGATTGTAGGGTTTTTGGTTCCTGTTGTTCCTAGCATATCCTCCAATGGCATTAACTTCGCTGCTCTCCAGGAGCTGGGGACATTCATCAGTAGTGTGGGAGGTCATCGAACACAACCCACAAGCCTTCACCTGTGTTTTACCTACACACATAGAACGAACAAGCTTAGCTAAATTAGAAAGTTCAGAGTGCATCTCACTTACCTCACTTTTTGAAGCAGTCTGAATAGGTGTTGCATGCTCTCTCGTGTCGAACTGTTGTGAGTTTTCTTCCATGCTCAAAATGAGTGCTCGGGCCTCAACTACCGTCTTATTCACCAGTTCACCACCACTAGCATCGTCGATCATACTTTTGTCCATAGGGAAAAGTCCCTCATAAAAATATTGGATTGATCCGAGATCTGATGGTGTGGGAAACTAGTGCATAGTCGCTTAAACCGCTCCCAATACTCGTACAAGGTCTCCCCGGAGATTTGGGTGATGTCGTAGATTTCTTTCCTCAGATTCGCTGCTCGGCTTGCAGGAAAGAACTTTTCCAGGAAAAGTCTTTTCATCTCGTTCCAGGTAGTCACCGAGCCTAATGGTAGGTAGTATAGCCAGTCTTTGGCTTGATCTTTCAGAGAGAATCGAAATGCCCTCAAGTTGATTGCCTCCTCTATAACCTCGTGTGGCCTTATACCGGAGCACACGATGTGGAACTCCTTCAGATGCTTATGTGGATCCTCTCCTACACTACCACGAAAGATAGGAAGTAAGTGGATCAAACCGGATTTAAGTTCAAAGGTACCTGTCGTTTCAGGGTAGGTAATGCAGAGGGACTATTGATTTAAATTAGGCGCTGGCATCTGTCTGGGCGTCTGGTCTTCTATCTCAGGAAATTGAATGGGCTCTCTACTCTCACTTTCTCTACTCCTGGCTCGCCTCCTCAAGCGTCGCTCTTCCCGTGTGATCTCAAGATTGTATATTAAATTCTTATTCTGCACGGAACGAGTGATCATACAAAAGAAAAGGCAAAGGAGAAAAATGCAAAAATCCAAAAATTAAAAAGAAAACAAACGTCTTTCCCCGACAATGGCGCCAATTTGGTCGGACGAGTTTGTCGAATCCTCGTAACCAAATAAATTTCCAACTCTATGCTACTTTTCAATAGGTAGTGATCGGATCGTCCACAAGGAAAAGGTGATCTTAATTAATTTTTGGATTTTCGCTAAATAGGGGGTTGCAACGAAAAGGGGGAGTGATCTGTCACTAACCAAATTAATTAAAAGATGCAAGGAAATAAAAAAATGTCGGAAAAAGGTAAATAGCATGCAAAGAAATTAAGTAGAGGTAAATTTTGAGACAAATCACTTAAAAGATTGGACTGTCGGATTGGTTATTTCTTGAATTAATTAGGTACGGCGAATCATTGTTTGCTCTAAATATAAAAATCTTGAATTATCTTATTGCCCAGATTGCTTCTTGGTTGTTCAGATAACCCACCTACTTAACCTGTGTTTAACCAACTAAATTCCTCGATACTCCATGAACAATTTAATTGGTTAATTATTTTAATTGCATCTGTCGCCTCTCATGCTTAGATCAATAAATCCTCAATCTAAATCTAATTAATTAAATTAGTAATCCGATAAATCCTCAAAACTACTAATCAATTAACCGCATTATCATACAAGACTCGAAATTGTCTAATTAAACTAGGAATCGTAATTCTCTAATCGAATTAAATCAATTTCTCCTATGCTCTTAGGCCTATCGGAATTCTACGCTAGGCTACCGTCAAACTAGCAATCGATACGCCTCAACCTAGTGGTTATCTCTATTTATAACAAATAAATTAAATTTGCAACCAATTCAAAGGACGTCAATTCTTAAATTAATGTGCAAACGTAATTTTGTAAATAAGAGACATAGGATGCAATTGTTGGGTATTATGCCCTAAAACTCGTAGATAGTAAATGAAACAAATTGATCAATCTCAATAAAACGTTATTGGAGTGATTCAGTAATTTGGTTATTGAATAATTGAGTTTGCATTAATAAACCCTAAATAAAATAAACTAAGATCCAATGTTATTTAAATGAAACTTGGACTAGTATGTGGGGGACATACGGGGATCGGTGTTCAAGTAACAACCTAAATGGTCTATAGTATAGGGATAAGGCTGGGTACCTTATCCTAGTAACACTATGTGATACGACCCACTGTGTATTCGATACAGATGCTTTGATCCAAAGCATCCATGTAGGGGACATGAAGTGGGGGTATCCTATGCAATGAGTTTGCATAAGACCGGACCGCGAAATAGTAACCATTAGATGTAACGTCGTTAACTAGTTTAGGTTTCTATTTCAATAGGATGACCTAGGTAACTCAATCTAAATCCTGAGTCTGTTATGAACCTTTTTCAGGAGGGATTGTCCTTAGATTTGTATGGATGAGAGTGGCCTGTTCGCCGACTCAATATTCCTACCATTTCAGGGGCAAGACCGAGTGGGGGCTGGGAACTGACAGTACAAGATGGAATTCACTCCTTCCCCTATTAGGGAAAGTAAATGTGTGTTCCCTTAAGGGCTGATTCTAGGGCTTGAACAAAGGCGCGCTGTCCCTTCCTGGCCCGAGAGGAACTCCTGTTTAGTGGTTGGACCCTAAAAAACTTGTTCATTGGAGGGATCGGTGGTACTTAAGGACTCAGAGGTAACCCAGGGGTAAAACGGTAATTTGACCCAGCTGGTGTTACGAACACTCGTGAAGGATTGACTTACTATATTGGTCGATATCCGTGGACACAGAAATATTCTACAGTGAGAAGAGTGCAGCTGTGGGTCTTTAGTGAAGTGACCCACAGTTAATGAATGTTGATTAACTTGGTTAATGAGTTTAGCCAGTTAATCTCGTATCGTTGGAGCTTCTTATCTGTAAGTCCATTAGGTCCACATGTTAGCTCATAACGGGTACTGAGATTAAGTAGTCTTGAATATTAAGGGAATTAATATAGTCTAAGGAGATACATTATAATATAAGTTTAATTAGAGAATTAAACTTTATAATAAAATTAAGGGAAAAATACACTTTTGGTCCCTGAGGTTTGGGTTAAGTGACACTTTGGTCTCTGAGTTTTCAAACTCAACAAAAATACCCCTGAGGTTTGAGATAAGAAGCACTTTGGTCCCTGCCGTCAATTTTTCTGTTAAATGTTAACGGTGGCTGACGTGGCACTATTATTTTAATAAAAAAATTATTTTTTTAATTTTTTTTTTAAAATAAAACATATTAAAATAATAAAATAATATTATTTTATTATTATTATTTATTATTTCTCCCCCCTCTCTTCTTCTTCTTCTCCATCTTCTTCCTCTTCATCCTCTTCCTCCTTCTTCTTCCTATCTCCGGCGACCGGTGGCCACCGCTCGCCGCCGACCGCCGACGACTGATTTTTTTTTCTTTCTTCTTCTCTTCTTTCTTCTTTTCACTGGGTTTTTTTTTTTTAAAAAAGAAAGACAGAGAAAGGGGAGGGAGGAGGGACCTCCCTCTTCCGTCTTCCGTTCAAGCCCCCAACATTAGCACAGACCTCTGTCTGCCAGACCATTGTTTTCCCCTTTACCAAATCCTCTATTGTTTTTAATAGAATCATGAATTCCTTTGTAACTTCCTCTTCATTCTTTAAATATTGCCAACTTTAATTAATGGAGTTGAAGGGTTGTTACCGAATCCAATACCCACTTCTTTAAATGCCCAAATTCTTCGTAAATTTCGGAGAAATTAATTGTTGCCCTCGACTGTTGGTTCTCTGATATGTGCCTGGTTTTTAGTGCAAGTGTTTGTGAAGGAGTTTTAGCTTGTGGGTTACGAGAATGGTGCCTCCGGAAGTCTCCCAGTCTGACATTGATTTGGAGCAGGGGAATCATCGGCGGACTGTTAGCGGTAGTGAGTTGAGCGCCGACTGTAGCGTCTATTTCTCGGACGCCGATGAGGGTTCGTGTTATTCTCAGTTTTATTTGACCAACGGTGGTTCTTACGATGAGTATAGGTTTGCTTTCGCGCTGGAATCGAGTCCTCCTCCTCCCCGAAACTCTGTATTTTTTTTAAAAAAAACAGAAGAAAGAAAAGAAAGGAGAAGAAAAGGAGAAGGGAAGAAGAAGAAAAAAAAAAAATCCGGCCACCGCCGCCGCCGGCCATTGAAGCTGAAGAAGAAGGAAATAAGGGGGAAGAAGATTTTGAGAGGGAAGAAGATGGAGAAGAAAGAAAGAGAGAAAGAATTTTTAAAAATAATAAAATAATAATATTTTTATTATTTTAATATGTTTTTATTAAAAAAAATGAAAAAATAATTTTTTTTATTAAAATAATAGTGCCACGTTAGCAAGCGTTAGGATTTAACTGAAAATAGACGACAGGGACCAAAGTGCTTCTTATCTCAAACCTCAGGGGTATTTTTGTTGAGTTTGAAAACTCAAGGACCAAACTGTAACTTAACCCAAACCTTAGGGACCAAAAGTGCATTTTTCCCTAAAATTAATTTTGGATGTGATTCAAAATTGATTAACGAGAGAATATGAATTTAATTAAATATGTGATATTTAATTAATTCATGAATTAATTAATTTAATTTAATTTGGTTAAATGTGATTTAATCAAATTAAATCTATAGTTAATGATTAATGTACATTTGTTGCACATTAAAACTATAGGTTAAATGATAGAAGTACATTTGAATATGATTCAATTGTAAACTTAATTAAATATTTGATATTTAATTAATGTGGGGAAACAATTAATTGAGAATTAATTGAATGGCCAATTTAATTCAATGGAATATGATTTAAATTGAATTAAATACTTTATGTTATAATTAATTTAATTAAAATTGGTTTAATTATTAATTATAATTAAGTAAATAATTAATTATTATTTGATAATAATTGATGGCCGAGTTCGTTTTGATTATGATCAACGGTTAAGATAAAGCAGGGAAAATAACTTTCCTCCCCACTTATCGTTCAGTTGAGGGGAGTTAGATGATGCCTCTCTCATTCTCTCTCACGCAAGCTACAGAGAAGAAATTCTCTCCCAACACAAATTTACAGTAGCCTCCATTTGCTGTAATTTTTCCTTCCCAAGATAAAGACGATCCCACAATCGTAATCTCAAGGCGATCCAAGAGCGTAGCGGGTGTTCTTAAGTGGTGGTGTCCGTTGGAAGATCAAAGAACATGATTAAGAGCATAGTGCTGTAGTTTGCCTCCATTTGCATAAGTTTCCTTAAGTCTAAATCGTTTAGATTGTTCTTCAAGCATGCTTAATCTGTTTTCCATGGAAATAGTTTCTGTTTTGCCTAACGTACCGGTATTCGAAATAATTGAAATTCGATCACGCTCGATTAAATTCGCTTTCATTGAGGAATTCCTTCAACAATAACATTCATTCAAGACAGAATTGAAAACCAGCAAACTCATCTAAATAACTAATCATTCAAGAAATAGGTCTAATCCAACAATCTATGGGGTTTAACCCCTCATGCTACAAGATAAATCAAATGAAAAACAAAGATTCATGGTAAACATAAGAAGAAACCTGGACAGAACTCGAATCTATTGGGAGTGCGACCAAAGTCTCACATTGGTTAGATAAGGGGATGATCATGGGTTTATAAGGGAGGACAAGTATCTCCATTGGTATGAGGCCTTTTGGGGTGAACCAAAAGCAAAGCCATGAGGGCTTATGCCCAAAGTGGACAATATCATACCATTGTGGAAATATGTGTGTCCGGTAGTCCCTTACAAGTGGTATCAGAGCCATGCCCCGAGAGTAGCCATGTTGGGTAGAATTCTCGGATGCCGAACAAAGAAATTGTGAGCCTTGAAGTAGTCATGGGGAGATCCGTGGTTGAGCTCTGTTGGGCAGGCAGTATACTCCGGAGAAGAGGAGTTGTCCTGTGGATAAGAGCATGAACTCTCGGTAAAGCGGTGAAGTGGGCCCCTTCGCCTAGAGAGTTGGACGGACTCTTGGTAAAGGAGAGTTCCGAGTTGGACGGATAGATGACTAGCTAGTTGAGGGGAGGCTTGGTGGTACTTTGTTCGAGGGGAGGATTGTTGGGAGTGCGACCAAAGTCTCACATTGGCTAGATAAGGGGATGATCATGGGTTTATAAGGGAGGATAAGTATCTCCATTGGTATGAGGCCTTTTAGGATGAACCAAAAGCAAAGCCATGAAGGCTTATGCCCAAAGTGGACAATATCATACAATTGTGGAAATATGTGTGTCCGGTAGTCCCTTACAGAATCTGAACTGAAAGGGACAAAAAGTTAAAGAGAAAAGTTCTCTAAAACGGCTGAGAATATGACCTAGCAGCTAAAAAGACGAAAGGAATCGTATTTATAATTATCGTCATCGTTGAGATGCTGATGAAGGAGTGTAGAATACACTAGCGGAAGCGATTTGGATCGAATACACTCAAATTTCTTTAATTTTAGAAATGAAAACATGCATTAATATGAACCGAAAAACGGAGTTTGAATTTGACCAACCTTTGACAGCTAAATTCTTCAACTCCATGGATGAATTATGAACACGATCAGTGGGTGAACTACCACAAACGTCTTCCCCGCTAATCTCCAACCTTAGAATGAGTTGTGGGACTCGGATTTGTGATGAATTTGAGAGTGTTTAGCTTGAGTGTTCAACCCAAACTAAGAAAAGGGACTTCTTAATTTTAGAGAGAGATTACAGCCACCATCCAATACCTTCTTATGGTTCTTTCTCCTTCATTTATAGAAGAACTAATCAGCTCTCCAACTCATGAATTAGAGCCGGCAAACAGCACAAAGAAGAGGACACCAAGGTGGCTTGAATATGACTCATGAGATAGGTGTAAGCATCTTGTAATTAACCTCCTAAAAATGAAACAATTTTCATTTTATTAATTGATAAAAAAAATCAATTTTGTAAGAAAATTAATTCTGAATTAATTTCTTAAGTTAATTTAAAATTAATTTTACTAATTAAATTAAACAAAAATAATTGAATAAACAATTTAATCAATTATATTAATTTAATATTAAATTAACAATTTCCACCTATCCCGATTTTTCTCAAAAAACTGAACATGAATTCCTATTCATGTATGTCAAATTTAAAACATATTTAAATGTTTTCAACTTTCTCAATGTATAGTTTAATTCGTAATTAAGCTATTACATTAAAGGGAAAAATACACTTTTGGTCCCTAAGGTTTGGGTTAAGTTACACTTTGGTTCCTGAGTTTTCAAACTCAACAAAGATACCCCTAAGGTTTGAGATAAGGAGCAATTTGGTCCCTGCCATCCATTTTGCCGTTAAATTCTAAAGGCAGCTGACGTGGCACTATTATTTTAATTAAAAAAGATACCCCTTCTTCTTCATCCTTTTCCTTCTTCATCCGCTGACGACTGTTTTTTTTTCCTCTCCTTCCCTTTCTTTTCTTTTTCTTCTTCCTCTCCTCTTTTGACTATTAAAAAAAAACATAAAACGAAGGGGGTTTCCCCCTTCGATTCCGGTGCCGGAGAGGGAGGAGGGTCTCCTCCCTCCCTCTCCGGCACCGGAATCCCTTGTTTTCTATTTTTTTTTAAAGTGAAAATAGGGGAGGAAGAAGAAAAAAAAGAGAAGAAGAAGAAAGAAGGAAAAAAAAAATTCTGGCGACCGGCCACCGAAGCTGAAGAAGAAGGAGATGGGGAAGGAAGAAGATGGAGAGAAGATAGAGAAGAGAAAAGATGGAGAAAGAAAGAGAGAGAGATAGAATTTTTAAAAAATAATAAAATAATAATATTGTATTATTTTTTATATATTTTTATTTAAAAAATTAAAAATTCATTTTTTAATTAAAATAATAGTGCCACGTCAGCTGCTGTTAGGATTTAACGGAAAAAATGGACGGCATGGACCAAAATGCTCCTTATCTCAAACCTTAGGGGTATTTTTGTTGAGTTTGAAAACTCAGGAACCAAAGTGTAACTTAATCCAAACCTCAGGGACCAAAAGTGTATTTTTCCCAAAGAAAGGAGAAGAAGAGAAGAAGGGAAAAAGAAGAAAGAAGGAAAAAAAAATTTCGGCAGCCAGCGGCAGCCGGCCACCGGAGTTGAAGAAGAAGGAGATGGGGAGGGAAGAAGATGGAGAGGAGAAAGAAGATGGAGTGGAAAGAAAGAGAGGGAAAGAATTTTAAAAAAATAAAATAATAATATTTATATTATTTTAATATATTTTTATTTAGAAAATTAAAAAAAATATTTTTTTATTAAAATAATGGTTCCACGTCAGCAAACTGTTAGGTTTTAATAGAAAAATGGACGACAGGGACCAAAGTGCTCCTTATCTCAAACCTTAGGGGTATTTTTGTTAAGTTTGAAAACTGAGGGACCAAAGTGTAACTTAACCCAAACCTCAGGGACTAAAAGTGTATTTTTCCATACATTAAATATATCGAATATAATTAATGTCTACTCCCTAATTCGAGTTCGAATGATTCAAACTCCTTCATCACATTAGTTCTAAGGTTTAGTCCGTATGAGTTAACAAGGGGATCTAATGGACTTATAGATCATGGGCTCTAACGATCTGAGATAAACTGGTTAAACTCATTAACCTAGTTAACAAACATTCGTTAACTACCGGGACACTCCACTATAGCCTGATAGTTGCACTCCCCTCACTGTAGATATATTTCTGTCCACCCGATATAACCATGCTTAGTAAGTTGATCATTCACAGGTTGCTCATAACTACAGCTGGGTCAAATGTTTGTTTTACCCCTGAAGTTACATCTAGTTTCTTAAGTTCCACTGATCCTCTAATGAACAATTGGTTTGCGGTCCAACCACCAAACCTAATACCTCTCGGGCCAATGAGAGGACGAGATCCCTTTGTTCAAGTCCCACAGTCAGTACTTAAGGGAACAACCTCTCTACTATCCCCGAAGTGGATAGGAGTGAATTCTGTCTTGCAAGACTACGCCCCCAGCTATCTACCCGGTCTTATCCCCAAAATGGCAGGCTTATTGAGTCGGCGATGATGAACTACTCTCACCCATGCAAATCAAAGGATAGTCCCGAATAAACAAGAGTTCATAGTCAGCTCAGGATTAAGATCGAGTTACCTAGGTCATCGCACTAAAATAAGTCAGTTTCAACCGTAAACGACGTTATAAAGGAAAGTGACTTCTTTCTTGGTCCTGGTCTTATGCAAACTCATTGCATAGAACGCCCCCACTCACATGTCTCTACATGAACGATTTAGGATCACATCGTTTGCACTAACTACAAAGTGTGGGTCGCGCTTATAGTGTCCCCAGGATAAGGTATCCTGCCTTATCCTTATACTATAGACCGTTTAGGCTATTACTTGAACTTTATACACTTTTATGTCACTACATAAAGTTCAAGTATTCATATTATATAGCCATGGATCTTAGTTTATTTGGTTTGGGTTATTTAACGTGCAATTCACTTATTTCATAACTTAAGTGAACAAACCCTCGATAACGACTTTATCGAACAAGTATATTACTATTTGTTTCATTCACTATCTACGAGTTTTAGGGCACCAACCCCAACAGTTGAGGCCAGCGTAGAGACGCTGGCCCTTTCGTCTGCTGGTTGAAATTGGGGCAGCGTCTCGACGCTACCATTATAGCGCCTCGACACTTGCTCTCGGGTTTTCCCAATATGCTCAATTGCTTGCTCGATCCTTTTGGCTCCAATGACGATGTCCAAGCGCTCCGGTCAAGGCCTTTAGCTCCACGTTGTCTTGGGGACTCCGAAATAGCTCGAAAGCATTCTAAAACTCCTGAGTTAGCGTCAAATTGACATAATAGGCTAATTGTCTTCTTGTGCTTGAATTCCTATAAAACAAACAATAAAACCATAAAATGCACACTAACAAGATTAAATTAAAGGTAATAAAATAGCACATTTCGGGTGCTATCAATCTGATCATGCTTCGGATTGGGGGCAATCTCGTGGGTTTGGCAGTATGAATCCTTGATGCACATTTCAAATTTTACCTTGTTTGTTTCTTTTTTATATATATATCGCCTTCTTTGAAGATAATTGCTTGTAGGGAAATGTGGTTGATTTTTTAAAATGAGATATTCACTCCAAGAACATTAAACTAAACAACATTTAAACAGGAGCTAAGGGGATAGAAGCTAGGAGAGAGATGCCATAGGTGAGAAAAAAACAAAGGGGCAACAGACAAAATAGCTAGTTGGCTGTGGCCAACCGAGCAACTTGTTTTTTTAAAATTTTGAAATTCAAATTTGAATTTTTGCTGGTTTCCCTCCAAATTTTCTTTATAAATAGCGCCTTCCTCTTTGCATTTCTCACCATCTAACTCTTCATCTTCCTGCTTTCTTTTCTATTTTTGTTTTTCTAAGGTAGCTTTCGTTTTCTAAGCTTGTTCTTCTTTTTATTGCTCTCATATCATGGCTAGTGAAGAATCTGTCACATCCCCAGATGTTGGTGATTTCTATTCTGGTGAGGGGTCCTATAGCACCAGTTTCTATGAGGATCCCAAGCCCTCCAATAGTAGTGACAACGAATCTGCTGCTCGTTCCTCGTATTTGTCATCCTTGGTGACTATGTCTCAACTCAAGCGTTTGCGGTCTGAGTATGATATTCCCGACGACGTGCATTTAAGAGTCCCCAGACCAGGTGAATGTTTTAACAATCCTCCTGACGGAGAAGTCACGTTTTACATAGATGTGCTTAAGTTTGGGGTTCGCCTCCCACTTCCCTTATTTCTTCAATACTTTTTAACTTTTACTTGCTTAGCCCCCGCTCAAATTGTTCCTAACGGATGGAGCCATCTCATTGGTTGTTTCGTCCTTTGGACAATGTGCTACGGGGTTCTTCTTTAAGGGATCTAATCTCGAAGCGGAAGCGTTTGAATGCTTTGTGTTTCAACTTAATTTAGAAAAGAACAAACAGTATAGGAAAACAGTAAACAAACATACAGAACAATTTTATATGATATTTCTACAGGTTAAGCATCTTAGAACTAAAGGAAGAAGATACTTACCTTTGTAGACTCTTCTTACAACGAATAGCAAGCAACCTCCTCTCCAACGGTGGTCACGAACAAAAATAGCACGTTCAAATCACAACAATTTGGAACACCACAACTGGATCTTCCCAGCTATCCTCTGGGTTTAGGAATGAGGTTGTGGGACCTCCTTCTTGAATACACAGGGAAGGAATTACAGAGGAGAATTTTTCTCTGTAATCTTTTTGTGTAGAGAGAAACTTGAGAGAGAGATTTTCTTTTCTTGGGAGTTTTCTTGCAGTGAGATGTGAGGGAGAGAAGAGAAAGTTTTGTGTTCTGGAACTTTTCCAGATCTGTTTTCTGCATAACAGGTGAGGATTGATGTGGGCTCGACCCACCTTCTTTTTGGCCTTTCTTCCCATTCTACCATGGCCCGCTATGGCCCTAATCGCGTTGGACTCACCTGATTCAGTCGATCCCTCCATTACCAGGTCAGCACAAAATGCCTATAACAATACGTATTTAGCATCTTTGATCTATTTTAGTCCTTATACTTTCAAAACATGTGTTGGTCTCTCAATTTTCTTTTTTTATCTCTTTTTTCTATTACATTTTTTTTTGGCATAACACTACACTTTATAAATTTCTTCAAATGTAGACTTTATATTAATAAAATAAAATCTTAATTTTACAAACAAGGACCAAAATGGCCAAATTTTATGGGAAACAAAACAAGCGCATTTTCAAAGTACTAGAACTAAAATGAATAAAAGTTGAAAATATAGGAACCAAAATGGACATTTTAAAAGTAGAGAACCAAAGCTAAAAGTACAACTACGTACCAAAATAGTATCTAAGTAAAAATTTCACTTATTTTTCTTAGGAATTTCATGATATATATAGATTTAAAATTAATTTCCTTTTTTCTTGGAAAACATGCCGGAAATGAGAGGGATTAATGTCTTCTTGATCTTGTTCTTCCTTCTTCCTCTCCCTTCTCTTTAAGCATTCTTTGGCCAATTGTCGAATTGCTTCATTTGAAGTTTAAGGACCAAAATATAAAATGAACATGTGAAGGTTCAACCATCAAAATAAAGTATCCCTAAAATTTTGTTCTTTCTTTTTATATATATATATATATATATATATATATATATTTATTTATTTATTTATTGAAATGTAGCCATATGAAATAATCCAAACCTCATCACACAATAAATAAATCATACTTCATAAAAGACATAGAGTGAAACTTCCTTGAAGCTTCTCAATAGGAAGAAACCAAACTTTTAAAATTAATAACAATAAATGAAAATGAATATTAAAAAGAAAAGAAAAGAAGAAAATGGCCAAGCTCCAAGGGACAGATTCTCAAGTATAAAGTATATGAAACTTCCTTGAAGCTTCTTAGAAAGCTTCCCAAATGAATGATAACCAACATTGATAAGATTGGTAATTGTTTCTCTACCATTCTTTCTTTCTTTCTTTGAAGGGAAAAAAATACCTATGCCTATCCAAATTTTCCTCTATCTTTTTCTCCATCCCTTCTTTCTTTAATTTAAATAAGAAACCACATTTAATACAAAATGTCATAAAATTTAGCTAAAAGGTTATTGATATTATAGAATTAGCCCAAGTTATTTTAGTATTTATGTGGAAGACATTAAAATAACCAACACATCCAAAATTAATGACTAAATCAAATCATGTCAAATCAATTATATTTGTTAGGCAAGTCATAATGAATGTCTCTATAAATTATACTCGTACACTATTTCTATGAATAGAGGAGCTTCACAATCATTTGAATTGTATATTCTTCAAGACTCCTCATTTAAGATTTTTTTTATGAGGTGGAACTCTTATTAGAGTTTATCTTGGATCATAACTCTTTTGGCATATAGTTTTTTTTTTTTATAAGAAATCTCATTTTTTAAAGAAAACATCACAAAATATATTCAAATGTCTCATTCTATAGATAAGAATCTTCATTAGCTAGCTATTCAAAGAAGCTTTGCCATTTTTCTTCCTCTCTTTACCATAACTTACAATTTGATCTTGCAACCGTTTTGACAAACATCACATTAACCGAAATGGAATTTGAACTTTTAGAAATAAAAAATGAAATAGCAATTAGACAACTCCTAAAAGCTAGAATATGAAATAATCTAGACCCCATGATAGTGGATTTTCATAAAACAGAGTAAAGCTTCTCAAAAGGAAGAAATCAAAACTTAAAACAAAAACAAAACAAAAGATAAATAAAGATAAATAAAAATAAAAAGAAAAGCCATCTCATGTGATTGCAAAGCTTCTCAAATGAATTAAATCCAACAATTGACAATAGTTTCTTGACTTGAGAAATATATGAGTGGTAAAAGTATCTCTACCTCTTCTAAAATACGAATGTTTAAATTTTTACCTCGTATATGTAAATAATATTCTAAAAAAGTACTGTTTTTTCTTCAATAGCCCTCTATTTTTTTTTCCCCCTCAATTTATTCTCCCTTTCTTTTTTAAAAAAGAAAAAAGTCCTATTAACAAACGAATAGTCTTATATCAAAAGTTCTATCTATTAAAAATCAGCTAAAAAAGTTATTGATATTACAAAATAAAGCCACATTTTAATGTAATGTTTTTGTGGAAGGCACCAAAATAGTCAATACATTCTTAAATTAATGATAAAAAAAAAAAAGTCAAATTAATTTTATATTATAAACAAAGTCAATGAGATTCCTCTAGAAATTATATAACGTGTTTAAATTTGAAAATTATATTTGATGTGTCGTTAGATAATTTGTGAAGGTTGTGGAACTTGTTATTCTCAATCTTCTAAAAAGCTAGTTGTCTATTTCAAGTATATAAAAACAAAAATAAATTATTTAAACCATAACAAATTTGTAGTTGATATATGTGATTAAAAAAATTAAGAATTTTAATGTCAACTTATAATAGTGCTAATAAATTTGTGGTACATGATTAGGAAAATAAAAGAATTCAAGTTCATTAAATAAAAAATAAAAAAATAGAATATTAAGACTAGTTTCACAGTATTCTTACTTCCTTTTTTTTTTCTCATTTCTCTCTTTTTTTTTTTTATTAAGAAACAAACATGTTTGATATCTCATCACGTTTCTTATTTCTAAAATTTAAGGAACGTTTATAAACAAAATGGCCAAAATTTGAGAAATTTGTTTCTCAAAATTCTATTTCAATTTTTTTTTTCCATGTTTCATGCATATACCTAATATTTCTCCCTCTCCCTCCTTTCTACACTCACCTGATCTCCTCTTCCTCTCTCTCATTTCATTCTTTCTATCATTATTTTTTTTTTCTTTTAATATTTCCTTATCCTTATTTGTTTTTTCAATTTTTCTCTTCTGGTTTATTTCTTTCTCTTTCCTTCTCCTGGTTTCTTGTCTTTTTTATTAAGAGCCTTCATTATTGTTTTCTAGTTAAATCTCTCTCTCTCTTTTTTTTTTTTTGTCAATTTGAGGAGGATTTAAATTTATTTTTATTAAATTTATAAATTAATAAGATCTTTCATGTTTTCCATTAATTGTTAAAGAGAAAAAAATCTTCTCTCTTTTTCTAATTTTACTTGTATGTATCTCTGACTAATGAAAAACACATGCATTTCTAAAGAAAAATAAAAATAAATTTTATAATTAAATTTAAGAAATGTGGATATGCTCAATTGTCTGACCTTAAATAAACGTCTCGTTACCAACATACAAAATATATATATCAATAGCATGTTCTGTAATAAATAAATGGTCGTTGAAAATTTAAAACGTTTGTTGAACAATTTACAAATTAGTCTAACTGAAACCAACATGGTTTAAGGTGAATTAGTTGGAGTGAGAGATAACATTAGAGATTAAATTTGAACAACATTTGAAGGATAATTTTTTTTTTCATTGAGGTAGAAGAAATGCTATAAACTCTTTATAATAGTTTTATATTTATTTCAATGCAGGTTATATATTTTATTATATTATATGTACTAAATTTTATTTCAACTAAAAAAATAAGAAAATAAGAAACAAAAAACAAGTTGTCAAAAAAAAAAACTAAAAACAAGAAATAGTTATCAAACACATTTCTATTTCTTTTTTAAAAGAAATAAGAAACATAAATAGTTATTAAACATGTTTTTGTTTTTAGTTGTCAAAAGCTAAGAAATGAGAAAACAAGAAATAGGAAACATGAAACGAGAAACGAGAATGTTGTGAAAATTAAACATATTGTTCACACGTAAATTCAAATGAATGAGACACGTGGAATAAATATGTATTTGTATTGATGTTATATGTATGTGGGTGTACAATCTCTAACTTTAATCCTCTGATTCTCTCTCTTGTATATGAGTGTGTTTCACGCAAGGGTTAAATCGCTTGATCTCGAGTGTTAAACTTCAATCTATTGCTTGAAGTCTTGAAGTCTGCAAGTTTTGGGAGTCTTGAAGAGTCTTTGATCTTCAATGAGTCTTCAGGTTTTGGAGTCTTGAAGTGTCTTTGATCTTCAATGAGTGTCTAGGTCCTGAAGAGTTTTTGGTCTTCAAGGAGTGTTGACATCTTGAAGAGTGTTTAGTCTTCAAGGAGTGTTCAACACTTAGGAACTTATGGATTTTATGGAGTCTTTAGTCTTCAGTTTTTGTGGAGTCTCTTTGAATTCTCTGGTTCTAATTAAAGGCTTCAAAATTTTGAACCGATTTGTTGGCTTGATGATCTCTTAGATAGGTCAATTGTATTGTTGACTTTCTTGGATCGACCTATTGGCTTTGATGATCTTCTTGGATGATCAGTCTACTGGCTTGTTGATCTTCTTGGATGATCAGTCTGTTGGCTTGTTGATCTTCTTGGATGATTGATCTGTTGGTTTGATGATCTCTTAGATCGACCTGTTAGCTTAGTTTTTGTGGAGTCTTTCTGAATTCTCTGGTTCTAGTTAAAGGATTCAAAATTCTGAACCGATTTGTTGGCTTGATGATCTCTTAGATAGGTCAGTTGTATTGTTGTGTAACGCTCGTAAATTAAGATGAAATTCAAATTTCCTAAGTTGGAATTTATTTTGAGTTAAGAGAGAATTTTGAAATTTTGAAATTTTGGTGAAATATTTAAATTTTGGGGCTAAGTGGCATTTTTGTAATTATGCTGAAATTAGAGCCAAGCCCAAGCCCATTAGGTTTATTTTTAGCCACTCACGCAGCCCTAGGTCAAGATATTTTTCTCTTCTTCATCTTTCTTCTCCAAGAGTTCACCACGACAGCAACCTTGTTCTTCCCCCTTTGCACTTGTCGACTGAAGCAGCTACTCCGGCGGCGGGCGATACTCCAGTGGTGCAGCGACTCTCGGCAGCGGCGGCGAGCGTTCTCCAGACGGTACAACAACCAACGGCGGCGTCTCCGGTGAAGTTGTTGGCGTCACCCACGGCTTTCCAGCGAACAGAAGCTCGCGGCGGCGGCGTTTCGCGTGGGTCTTCTCCGGCGTGAGGGGAGGCGCGGCGTGGAGCAGCCAGCTGTATCGGCGGTGCTCCATCAGTTGTGGGTGTCGGTTTTCACAGTTTTCCAGCGAAGTCGGAGTGTTGCAGCAGCGTTTTCGCGTGGGTCTTCTTCGTTGGGCGATGTTTTCGGTGATTTAAGTATGGGGCGGTAGCGTTGGAGGTTTACTTTGTGATTTGGAGCGAAATTGAAGGCCCCGGACAGCAAGCGGAACTCTGTTTTACCGTGATTGAAGGCTTGGAAGCTAAGAGATTGAGTCAGTTTTGCTAAAAGTTATTTAGTCGAGGTAAGTGAACTTACTATTGAACTTTTTAATTGGGTGCGCGTGTTTGATCTTTTCTAAAACTCTCGTGTTTATGAGTTATTCTTGAAATTATTATTATTGTTTAAAAGCATGAGAATTATGCATGAAAAATTTATATTTTTCATTATGTATGAGTTTATGAAAATTATTGAAAGCATGAAATTCATTATCATTGCTTGCATTTGTTAACGTTTAAAATAATTGAGTTGGTGGTCTCTTGAAATTCCATTAAAGGAATGACTTTAAAATTCCGTTAAAGGAATTATTCATGAGTTTTATAAGTGTACATGAAATTGATGTACATTCAGAGATGCCTACATAGGATTTAGAGACATGAAATTGATGTACCTAAGTCGAGGTTTGTGAAATTGACGACCTCGAGGTTTCGTGAAATTGAGCCTCCGTAGGAGACACATGAAATTGATGTGTCTAGAATATGCATGAAATTGATGTATATTCTCTCTCAGTAGAAAGACACATGAAATTGATGTGTCTAGGATATGCATGAAATTGATGTATATCCTGAGTTTAAAATAAAGTTAGAGCCACCAAAATTATATTTATTGTTGATTTAAAAAAAAATGTTTTTAAAGCGTGATCCAACCTCAATAGTATGGTCACTTACTAAGTATTTAAAATACTCATTCTTTTCAAAAATATTTTTTTTCAGGTAAAGGCAAGGGCAGATGGAAGGCGATTGATGAGAATCTGATAGATAGCCATGAGAGGACTTGAGATCATTTTTTTTTTCCTCTTCCGCGTTAAGAACACTGTTTACTTTATTCGTATTCTAAGTTTGTTTTAAGAGAAATTTCTAAAGGCCTTGTACATTTATGTTTTAGGATTTGTTTATGCTTATTTAAAACCTTTGAAATTTGGGATCCCGAATAAAAGTTTTGTTTTAAAGATTTTGTTCTAAATTAGTGTTTCTGTTTCAAATTATTTTCATTTCAAAAGGCCTCCAAAGCATGCATTGTCATAACGGTCCCTTTAAGGCTTTTTAAGAAGTCGGGTCGTTACAGTTGGTATCAGAGCCCAGTTAATGGTTCTGTAGACTGCTTACATCGTAAGCTTATGTGTCCTCATGGCTAAATAACGAGATTCTCATCATCGCCAGGTATGCCCTTGTAAATTAAAAGACTATGTTTTACATGATTATATGTTTATGTAATTATTTCTCTTGAGATGTGTTTCTACCCATGTCTTTTTATTTTCAGTTAGATTATTAAATAGGCCCAGTTTGGGGGAGACTTAGAGAGAAAGTAAGTTGTGTTCCTGAAAAGCCTTGCTATCTTTACAAGGCAAGAGCAACCGATAAATTGAGACTCCAAGTACATGTGTATAGCTTGATCCTTATAGATTTGGCTAATATTCAAAAGTCTTTAGGATTGTTGAAGAAATTTTGTGAGTCTGTGACTAGTGGGAGTTGAGAACCTTGGTGTGTATTTTGGTTGTAAGGAATTATGTATGCGGCTTTGGTTATGAAATTTAACTTTAGTACGAGAAGTTCCTCTCAAAAGCAAAAGATTAGGCAAGAGCAAGCAAAGTAGTGAAAGAGTGCTTGGAGAAGCTTTTGCCTTGAATTTACCAGGAGCTAGAGGGAAGAAGCTTTTTAAATGAAGTTGATTATTTTCAATAATTGTCAGAGAACAATTGAAGTAAATCTTGGAGGTTGTATTGGTGAAGTATTAGAGTATTGATCTTGTAAGTAAGTTTGGTTGGATGTTATTTTTCTTCTTTTGTTTAGCTTTAGCTCATGATTGGTGCGAGATCTAACTCACTTTGCTTGTGTATGTTGGAGCTTGTTTGTTGATCTGAGGCGTTGTTAGTAGCAGTTGGATGATTTTGCATATAGAAGTGTGTTTCTCTTGTTTATCAGGTTCAGAAAATTTTTGGGTTAACCATCTTTATGCTGTTATGCTGCCGGAATTTTCGGAGCATACGATTAGCATTAAGATAGAAGTTTAAGTAATGTCACTAAGTTGGTTATAGAACTTGAGACATTACATTTACCCAGTTTAGCACATTTCTTTTAGTTATGCATGCGTGCTTTGCGAGTAAGTGGACTCAATTGTATTTAGAGGAGATGAGAATCAAGTGTCTAGAGCTCTTCCAGGACCAACAACAACTTTCGAGGACGAAAGTTCTTAAGGAGGGAAGATTGTAACGCTCGTAAATTAAGATGAAATTCAAATTTCCTTAGTTGGAATTTATTTTGAGTTAAGAGAGAATTTTGAAAATTTGAAATTTTGGTGAAATATTTAAATTTTGGGGCTGAGTGGCATTTTTGTAATTATGCTGAAATTAGAGCCAAGCCCAAGCCCATTAGGTTTATTTTTAGCCACTCACGCAGCCCTAGGTCAAGATATTTTTCTCTTCTTCATCTTTCTTCTCCAAGAGCTCACCACGACAGCAACCTTGTTCTTCCCCCTTTGCACTTGTCGGGTGAAGCAGCTACTCCGGCGGCGGGCGATCCTCCAGTGGTGCAGCGACTCTCGGCAGCGGCGGCGAGCGTTCTCCAGACGGTACAACAACCAACGGCGGCGTCTCCGGCGAAGTTGTTGGCGTCACCCACGGCTTTCCAGCGAATAGAAGCTCGCGGCGGCGGCGTTTCGCGTGGGTCTTCTCCGGCGTGAGGGGAGGCACGACGTGGAGTAGCCAGCTGTATTGGCGGCGCTCCATCAGTTGTGGGTGTCGGTTTTAACAGTTTTTCGGCGAAGTCGGAGTGTTGCAGCAGCGTTTTCGTGTGGGTCTTCTTCGTTGGCCGATGTTTTCGATGATTTAAGTATGGGGCGGTAGCGTTGGAGGTTTACTTTGTGATTTGGAGCGAAATTGAAGGCCCCGAACAGCAAGCGGAACTCTGTTTTAGCGTGATTGAAGGCTTGGAAGCTAAGAGATTGAGTCAGTTTTGCTAAAAGTTATTTAGTCGAGGTAAGTGAACTTGCTGTTGAACTTTTTAATTGGGTGCGCGTGTTGATTTTCTAAAATTCTCGTGCTTATGAGTTGTTCTTGAAATTTAATTATTATTATTAAAAGCATGAGAGTTGTGCATGAAAAATTTATCATTTTAATTATGTATGAGTTTATGGCATGAAAATTATTGTTATTACTTGCATTTGTAAATGTTTAAAATAATTGAGTTGGTGGTCTCTTGAAATTCCATTAAAGGAATGACTTTAAAATTCCGTTAAAGGAATTATTCATGAGTTTTATAAGTGTACATGAAATTGATGTACATTCAGAGATGCCTACATAGGATTTAGAGACATGAAATTGATGTACCTAAGTCGAGGTTTGTGAAATTGACGACCTCGAGGTTTCGTGAAATTGACGGCCTCCGTAGGAGACACATGAAATTGATGTGTCTAGAATATGCATGAAATTGATGTATATTCTCTCTTAGTAGAAAGACACATGAAATTGATGTGTCTAGGATATGCATGAAATTGATGTATATCCTGAGTTTAAAATAAAGCTAGAGCCACCAAAATTATATTTATTATTGATTTAAAAAAATGTTTTTAAAACGTGATCCAACCTCAATAGTATGGTCACTTACTGAGTATTTAAAATACTCATTCTTTTCAAAAAAAAAAAAAATTCAGGTAAAGGCAAGGGCAGATGGAAGGTGATTGATGAGAATCTGATAGACAGCCATGAGAGGACTTGAGATCATTTTTTTTTTTCCTCTTCCGCGTTAAGAACATTGTTTACTTTATTCGTATTCTAAGTTTGTTTTAAGAGAAATTTCTAAAGGCCTTGTACATTTATGTTTTAGGATTTGTTTAAGCTTATTTAAAACCTTTGAAATTTGGGATCCCGAATAAAAGTTTTGTTTTAAAGATTTTGTTCTAAATTAGTGTTTCTGTTTCAAATTATTTTCATTTCAAAAGGCTTCCAAAGCATGCATTGTCGTAACGGTCCCTTTAAGGCTTTTTAAGAAGTCGGGTCGTTACATGTTGACTTTCTTGGATCGACCTATTGGCTTTGATGATCTTCTTGGATGATCAATATGCCGACTTGTTGATCTTCTTGGATGATTGATCTGCTGGCTTGATGATCTCTTAGATCGGCCTGTGAGCTTGTTGATTTTCTTGGATGATCGACCTGTTGGCTTGTTGATTTTCGTAAAATTCTTTTAAAAGTTTTTAGTCTTCAAAGTCTTGAAGGTTTGTTCGGTCTTTGAAGGATCTGAGTTCTCTGGATGGGTTGTAGTAGACTTCGGGCTTCAGGTCTTCAGTCTTCTAATCTTTAGAAGAACTTCACTTCAATCTTCAAGTTTTTAGGAGGATCTAGGATTTGATCTTCAATTTTGCAGAAAGATCTGAGATTCAATCTTCGGAGTCTTGCAAGAGGATTAGAGCTTCAATCTTTAGAGTCTTGTAGGAGGATTAGAGCTTCAATAATCTTCAGAGTCTTGTAGAGAGCTTCAATCTTCAGAGTCTTGCAAGAGGATTAGAGCTTCAATCTTCAGTCTAGCAGAAAGATATGAGTTTCAATCTTCAGAGTCTTGCAAAAGGATTAGAGCTTCAATCTTCAGAGTCTTCTGAGAGCTTCAATCTTCATCTTCTTCCTTTCTTTCTGCCCCTTTAATGAAGGTTAAGTCTTCCTATTTATAGGTTTCAGAAGGCCTTCGTGGGCTTGGGCATGAATTGGACTTGGGCCCATCCATGGGCTTAGATGAATTCTGGGCTCTAGGGCCAATTACCTTAATAATCTTTGATTTAAATTGAACCCAATTTAATCTAACTTTATGAACTAACATATTTTAATTTAATTTCATGAACTTAGGCTAAATTATCATTCAATCTCGAGTTTAACCATCGGTGGATTCAATCAAGCCCATTAGTATGATTAGACAACCACAAAGAGGACACGTGACCTGTTTGATTTTTCCATAATTAATTTTGGGATATGTGTTAATTTGCGACATATCCCAAAATTAAATAAAAATATTTTGTCATAATGACGTGACAATTTCTAATTGGTTTGAAAAATTTCTATGCCAACACATATATAAGAAATTTATATTAAAAAATTAAAGCTAAATATATCAAATGGTCCTTAATCTATCTATTAACTAATTCCGTCATTAATCATTTAAAATTCTCAATTATACTCTTATGTATTAACAAATTTTAATTAGGTAATTTCATTATAAACTACAAATTCATTAATTTTATGTCATAGTAACACGTCACTCAATGTCACTTGATACATAAAATCTAACATGCTCATCATTAAATTTTGTCCTATTCATTATGCCAAAAAAAAAAAAAAATTGTCCTATACATCAACAATATTTTTTCAAATAGTTGTATGTTCAAGATTACATGCTCACATGTCGAAATATGTTAATAAAACAATGATTTAATGAAATATAGAAACATTTAAAAACTTCAATAAAATTTTTCGTGAAAGGACTTAATTGAAATTTTTTAATACATTTAAGATGGCAGAAATTTTAAAGATTAAGGACTAAAATTAAAAATTATTTAAAATACGAGGAATCATCGGATACATTTAACCTTAAAATATGGTCATTTACTTTTTTTTCCCTAAAGTTTGATAAACGTTTTCATTTAGTCTCTTTGAATTCGAAAAGCTTAGGCCCCGTTTGATAACCCATTGGTTTTTAGTTTTTGGTTTTCAAAAATTAAGCTTATAATCACTACTCCTACCTAGAAGATTCTTTGTTTTGCTATCTACCTTCTTTCTATGTTTTCAAAAACCAAGTCAAATTTGGAAACTAAAAAAAGTAGTTTTCAAAAACTTGTTTTTGTTTTTGAAATTTGGTTAAGAATTCAAATGTGTCCCCCACAAAGATGGAGACCATCCTATGAAAATTGGGAGAAAACAAACATAAAACAAGCATAATTTTCAAAAAAAAAAAAACCAAAAACAAAATGGTTATCAAACAGGGCCTTAGATTTTCTCTATGAGGTTTAGGCTATTTTTTAAAGGTATAAAGTTCTGGACAAATGAATAAAGTTATAAATTAATAAATTAATAATTTCAATAATGTTGTTGTTTGCAAAGTTATAAATTAATAATTTTGAACAAAAACTTTATGTGAAAAAACTGAAGGATGAAAAAGGTATTTTTTTTTCCTATTTTTTGAAGTTGAGAAACAAACGGGAGACTAAACCTATACATATAGCCCGATTATTTTCATCCATTTAATTTGAGAGATAGCAAATGCATCTGGTTTTCTACGAAAGACAGAAAATGAAACGCACTAAAAAAAAAGAATACTATGGAATGCCAATGTGGAGAACGCCGAGAAAAAAGCAAAAGAAAAGAGAAAAATTGAAAGAGACGGGCAGTGGACAGGGAACGGGCAGCAGCCCGTAGCCTAGCGTTTTGAATTGGCATCCCAATTGGATGTCCACGTGGCTACCTTTGCCAGCGTCACCACTCTCCGTTTATTAAACGCCACGAAAAGTTCCACGTCAGCCAAAATCCCTATGGGCCCCACCGCCCAACAACTGAGGCGGATATTCGTTGCCCCGTCAGGAATTATACCGTCCGCATATGCGAATATCCGTTGCCGCCACTTCCTATAATTAAACTGCCTTAATTTTATTTTCAAAAAAAAAAACTGCCTTATTGTTCAAATGACTCTCTACCCCCTCAATAATTTTCTAATTCCCCACTTTGCCCTTACTTTGAATCTGGATTTTCCTCCCGTTGATTTTACCATAATGTCCTCCTCGGCCGTCTTTTTCTTTTTTCTTTCTTTTTTTTTTTTTTTTATGACTGAGGGCATCACAACTTCCAACGTAATTGTGTCCGTATCTTTCCATTTTGCATCACACCACACAACTAATTTCAAAAGTAGTTCTATTCTTTGTGCAATTTGCGGTTGATAAGCAAAAAAAATTATGATTTTATTTTAAGGATGTAAATTTTCATTTTTTTTCACTCCCCAATCTGAAAAGATTTGTCAATTTTTAAACTTTGAATTCATCCGATTATATTTTAAATTTAAATAAATATCACCATTTTTATATTTGGTAGGCTTTTATTTTAAGAATGATTCAAAAAATAATTTCTTATGCATTTAATAGATTGCAATAAATGTTTGTACAACCGGGACATCAAAGAAAAACAATATTAATTCATGCTAGATTTGCCAACAAGAGCATGATTCAATTGACATAAATCTTCTATCGTGACCAAGAGGTCAGAGGATTTTATGTCAGTTGAGTTATGCGTTCATTAATATTTACCCTCGTCAACATTATGCATTTGATGTAATAGATTTGATTTTCATTGAAATAAAATAAGTTTGAAAATTTGCTATTTTTTGTTTGATTTGAAATGGGTAGATGAATATAATGAAATCCAAATAGAAAGTGAAAGTTGCCGGAAAAAATAGAAAATTTGTGAAATATTATGAATGCAAATGGATGAAATCCCGCAAACATGTAGCCAAAATTCCGCCAACCTCAATCCACCGCTAAAAACCATGGCCACCTCGAATCGAATCAAGACAACTCTCCCAAACTATAGTTAATATATATATATATATAAAAGAGATTATTTGTAGTATTTATAGGATCATGTGACACGAATATGGAATATTGGATAGAAAGAAGTATAATATATAGTATAGTATGACGAATGATGGTGGATTAGGAAAGGATGGATTGTACGGTGAGAGATCATAGGAGGGATAATTATTGGGAAAGCATGATATGGTGCGGGCCCCACTGCGGTGATGGAGCGTCATTGGGAAGATAAAGACGGCCTTGTCTGTTCCTGTGAGATTAGCTGTGCCATGCCAGTGACCCTCTCCATTTTCTCTGTTGCCAACTAAAAATGTAGAAGAGAGAAGAAGAAAGAGCAGGGAATATTTCTGGTATATTGAAGGCAGAGAGAGTAAATTCGATTACAATGACAAGAGCAATACATGCTCATAAACAGCAAACAAACCAGGCCACGTGTAATCTTCTAAGAGGACAAAAAAACAAGCAGACAAAAAGGTAGAAAAATACAAATAAATAACCCATAAAAGATTAAAGGAAAATGGTCTTCTATTATCCCCCGGCAAGCTGAATTGGGCATCCTTGAACAGAAAGCTTGATCCGTAAATTTTGAAAGCGCAGAGTAGGCAACGACTTGGTCATAATATCAGCAAGCTGATCATCAGAAGATACATGGCGAACTAAAAGTTGTCGGTGCGAAACACGTTCTCGAATAAAATGATGATCAATTTCAATAATGTTTTGAACGATTGTGAAACACAAGATTAGCCGCCAAGTAAGTAGCACTAATATTGTCACACAATAACAAGGGCGGAGAAGAAGAAAAATCAATCTCAGACAAAACAGATTGAAGCCAAATAAGTTCAGCAGTAGCATTCGACATACCACGATATTCGGACTCGGCACTGGAACGAGAGACAACTTTTTGTTTGGCAGATGACCATGATATAAGGTTATTACCCAAAAACACACAATACCCAATCGTACTACGACGATCATCAGGACAATTAGCCCAATCAGCATCAGTATAATAAAGTAAGGACTGATTAGCAGACGGGGAAAAAGAAATACCAAGCGAAATAGTGGCCTTCAAGTATCTAAGTATTCGTTTCACAGCATTCCAATGAGTTGAAGTTGGAGCATGAAGAAATTGACATACCTTGTTCACTGCGAAACTTAAATCAGGACGTGTGAGAGTACAATACTGAAGGGCACCAACGATGCTTCGATATTTCTTTGGATCAGACAAGGGCTCTCCATCATGTAAAGACAAAACAGATCCAGTAGCCATAGGAGTATCAATTGGCTTAGAGTTCAGCATATCAGCCCGTTGCAAAATGTCCAAGAAGTATTTACTTTGATTCATGTGTAGGGACTGTGAAGACCTTGTGAATTGAATGCCCAAAAAATAAGATAAACATCCAAGGTCCTTCAAGGCAAATAGAGAATTCAACGAAGAAACAAACTTGTCAATAAGCTGCAAACAATTACCAGTCACCAAAATATCATCCACATATATTAGGAAAATAACCAAAACAGAATGCTGCCGAAAAATGAACATGGAAGAATCTGATTTCGATGCAGAAAAACCCCACTTTAAGAGACATTGGCTGAGCTTAATAAACCATTCACGAGGACTTTGCTTCAATCCATAACGCGCCTTTCGCAACTTACAAACATAATCAGACTTATCATTGTCCACAAAACCCTTTGGTTGAACCATATATACGTCTTCATGAAGATCACCGTTTAGAAAAGCATTATGCACATCAAGTTGCCTAATCGCCCAATTAAATTGCATAGCCAATGATAACACTAATCGAATGGTGGCGGGCTTTACAACCGGACTAAAAGTTTCAAAATAGTCAATGCCATATGCTTGGTCAAAACCACGAGCAACAAAACGAGCCTTATACCTTTCTATTTCACCATTGGGTCGAAGCTTGAGTTTATAAACCCACTTACAACTGATTACCTTGTAGTTTGAGGAATGAGGAACAAGAGACCAAGTATGATTCTTAACCAAAGCATCAAACTCCCTTTGCATAGCTTCCCGCCATTCCACACATTTAACAGCCGTCTTAAAGTTTGGGGGTTCAGAAGGAAGAGACAAAGAGGAAGGAGAAACAGATAACCAACATTTAGGCTTATGAATTCCAGCTTTGGCTCGAGTAACCATAGGATGTATGTTGGTTACGGTTGGTTGAGATAAAGGAAGAGAAGGTGGGGGAGGGGAACCAAGAGAAGGTAAATAAGGGGAACCAGCCGATGCAGGGGAGGCCTCGGGTGAAGAATCCATCTTCAAGAGTTCCCTTGAGAAGAATTTGATTGGTGTGAAGATCCTTAATAACAAAAAACGAAGAGTGAAACTCAACATAAGCACGGTTATCTTTGCAAAGTTTAGCAACACTAAGTAATCTTTTTGTAATAGCAGGAGTATGAAGAACCGAATCAAGAAATATAGGTCTAGATGTTAAAGAGGGAATATAAGTAGAGCCAATAAGAGAAATATCAATAGTCTTACCATCACCAACGGTAACATGCTCACCACCACCATACGACATAGAATGAGTGAGAGATGATGCATCCGGCGTCATGTGATGAGTGGCACCGGAGTCAAGGAACCAATTCTCATCAGGGTGATAAGCCTCTGTGGAAATAGTTGAAACAGAATCCAACGAAGGAAGTTGGTTCGAAGCAGAGGATAAAAAGGCCTGTGGAGAGGGTGTTTGATAGGCGAGATTCGTTCGGTGATGACAAATAAGGGTTGTATGCCCGAATTTGCCACAGATTTGGCATTGTGGCCGGTTGGGACTGGAGCGGGGAGGCCATTTCGGAAGTGGCTGAGATTGGGGCTTACCTAGGAGACTAGGCGTGAGTGTATTTGAGGGAACAGTGGAAGAAGGAAATGGATTGAAGGGAGATCTAACCTGGGTATTTGATTGAGTCCGAGAAGGAGGTCGACGATTGTTAGTGGAAAGCTTAAAACTCGCAAGGTTCGCCTGAGCTAGATTAAGCTGATCCACACTGTTTTGCTTCTCCAAACGAGCTTCGTACGCTAGTAGAAGATTACGAACATCCTCAAGGGCAGGACTATCAGACCGGTTTTGAATAGAAGTGACAAATGCGTTGTACTCGTTCCCAAGACCATCCAAAATATGAGCAAGGTGATCTCGGTAAGAAATGGGCTCACCAATAGCAGAAAATTTGTCAGCAATTTCTTTAATCTTAGACAAATATTGACTAAACACTAAGCTCATCCTTTTTAATACGCTATAATTGTGTTTTAAGACCCATAATGCGAGCAGTAGTAGAGGAATCATACGAACTTTTCAGAGAATTCCAAATAGCAGAGGCAGTATCTAAACTAACTATTTCTCCCATTTTCTCTTCCGACAAGGAGGAATATATCCAGCACATAATGAAACGATTGTACCTTTCCCATATTATAAACTCAGGGTTTGGTTGCAGCTGTTGATCATCTAGAAATTTTGGAGGAGCAGGAACAGATTCGTCGAGGAAGCCAACAAGACCGTTAGCGAGAACTGCGTTCAAGAGCTGGTTCTTCCACAGTAAAAAGTTAGTGTCATTAAGTTTGACACTAAGAGGCTGAGGTAAGGTTGGATAGGGATTTGGGGTGAAGGGCAATGGATTGGTAATTTGGGAAGGTGGGGGAAAATATTGGGGCATCTGTGAAGGAAAATTTGGGCGAGGGAATCAGTTCGGATAGTAAGGTTGGAAAAAGGTGGATGAAGATGGGTAAGGGCTGTGACTGATAGGGGTTAAATGGCTGCTGGTTGGGATGGTTGGGAAAGGTATTAGGGCAATTTTGAGGATTTGGGAAAGTTGGAACAGTAGGTCGAGGCTAAGAAGGAGTGAGCTGAGGTCGTTGAGTAATCGGAGTAACGGCGGGAGTTGTCTTTGGTGTCGATGGAGTAATAATCGGTGGAGTGAGACTGCCAGCTGATGAGGAAGAAGAAGAAGCTTCGGTTGACATGCTTGAAGAAATCTCAGAGCTCTGATACCATAAAAATGTAGAAGAGAGAAGAAGAAAGAGCAGGGAATATTTCTGATATATTGAAGGCAGAGAGAGTAAATTCGATTACAATGACAAGAGCAATACAGGCTCATAAATAGCAAACGAACTAGTCCACGTGTAATCTTCTAAGAGGACAAAAAAACAAGCAGACAAAAAGGTAGAAAAATACAAATAAATAACCCAGAAAAGATTAAAGGAAAATGGTCTTCTATTACCAACTTTTAAGCACTTGTGTGGGATTCATTCAAACTTCTCTATGTTTCTAAAGGGTCAAGTGTCCATTGCAACTGCATATGAACTCTAGTGCTTCTATCGAAATTGCTTTTCTTTCGTCCACAAATGTTTTCTTTGTCAAGTACAAATTTACTCCTCCAACTTTCAACTTTGAAATTAATACATCTTTCCACTACAAGAAATTTCTAATAAGTTTCGAAACTAACAATTTTGTATCTAATACGTCTCTAAGTATAAAAAGGCAAACGAACAGTATTAAGATGGAACACAAGATACTAAATCATCCCTTCATAGATCTGAGTGAAATAACTTACCAGTCACAACGACAAATAGAAAGAGATTTGAAAAAATAAATGGCATCGAAAGCTATATCGGCACATTCAAAATCAAGATTACCCCCAGTTTTCTACGAAGAATTGCAGGTTTTACTAAGATGGAAAGTACAAAAAGTCTCATGCTCATGCTACTAATTGACTCTCAAATCATCTACACAAGCTACTTGACTTCCAAGTATCACAATCCGATAGGAATAAAACTTCAACACCACAAATTAGTGGTTGTCAATGCAATTTGCAATGCGTCGCACAAATCTCTAAAAAAATTAACCTAGCCAAAATTGGGTATTTAAAGAAAGTTGTCGTAGCAATCACAACACTATCCTGAACATCAAGACGCTTTGGATGTAGCACTTCTGTCAAGCTTTGTGTGCACGTCTACAGCAGGGGGATTTGCAACAACGTCATGACCTTAAAGGAGCACAAACACTTGTGTTGCTAGCGTGTCTGTCTCCAAAACGGAAAATTATTAGTTGTTTCCGGTACAATGAGACTCCTTTTTTAAAACCGTCAGATGTAAATCTCTAAATTTGTATGTCCCCTAATAACCGTTGGGTACAAAGTCAAGGTACTTTTCCTATTTCTCTCTCTTACATCCAACGGTGCAAAAACTACGGACCTCATTACACTGGGAGCACCTAAAAATTTCTCCAAAACATGTTAGATATTTGGACACTTCGACACTTGTTGGACACTTATCGGACACTTGTTAGCATAAATAGATGTGTGTTAGACACTAGTTGTACAAAGTTAATATAGGTCTCTAATATTTGTTTGACATGTATCACACACTTGTACTTAATAGACACATTATAGTAAAAGGCAAAAGTAATAAAATTTGAAAGTGAAACACATCACTCATTTTTTAAGCATATAAATGCATAAACTTGTTGATTTTGAATTTCCTTCTTATATAAAAATGATATATATTTTAATAAACGTGTCCTAGTTGTGTCCATGTCCGTGTCTCAGACTTTAAAAAAATGGCATGTCACCATGTTCATGTTTTGTGAAGGAATTGAATCCTCTAGCGGAAGCGGTTTTCACCGTTTGTGATTTAATTTCTAATTAGAATACCGATACGTTGGGCAAAATTAAAACAGAAACAATTTCTATTTAGATCTATGTTAAGCATGCAAAAAAAAAATAAAATCTAAAACTATTTTAGATCTTAGAAAAACTTACATGGAATTGAAGAACACAGCACAATGCTCCAATGTATGTGATTCTTCCTCCCAACGAACACTACCACGTCGGATCACCCACTATGACTCTTGGACTTCGAGATTGGCTTGTGGGAACCAATTTTTGGTCTTGGATGGGAATTTTACAGCAAGGAAGTGCTGGAATTTTTTAGAGAATTTTTTAGAGTTCTCTTCTCTGTTTTTCGTGAAAATGAGAGAGTGTCCCTCTGTTGGGGAAACTCCCTCCCAACTTTACGATAAGTGGGGAGGGAGTTAATCCCTACTTGATCTCTACCGTTGATCATAATCAACGCGATCCAGGCCGTCTATTAATTAAATAATAATTATCATTTAATTAATTAAATAATTATAATTAATTTAATTAAATCAATATTAATTAAACCAATTATAACCTAAGGTATTTAATTCAATTTTAATCATATTCAATTGAATTAAATTGGCCATTCAATTAATCTCATCAATTGAATCCACATTAATTAAATATCAAATATTTAATTAATTTTATAATTGAATCACATTCAATTTTATCTCTCATTTAACCTATAGTTTTAATGTGCATCAAAATGTACATTAATATAAACTATAGTATTAATTTGATTAAATCACATTTAACCAAATTAAATTAATTAATTCCCCAATTAATTAATTCATGAATTAATCAAATATCACATATTTAATTAAATTCATTATTCTCTCAATAATTAATTTCAAATCATATCCAAAATTAATTATAAAGTTTAATTCTTTAATTAAACTTTATACTATAATGTATCTCCATACATTATATTAATTCCCTTTAATATCAAGACTAAATCATCTCAGAACCCGTTATGAGCTAGCAGGTGGACCTAATGGACCTACAGATCAAAAGCTCCAACGATACGAGATTGATCAGCTAAACTCATTAACCGAGTCAATCAACATTCGTTAACCGTGGGTCACTCCACTAAAGACCCACAGCTGCACTCTTCTCACTGTAGAATATTTCTGTGTCCACGGATATTGACCAATAGCAGTAAGTCAATCCTTCACGTGTGTTCGTAACACCAGCTGGGTCAAATTACCGGTTTACCCCTGGGTTACCTCTGGATCCTTAAGTACCACTGATCCCTCTAATGAACAACCTGTTTAGGGTCCAACCACTAAACAGAAATTCCTCTCGGGCCAAGAGAGGACAACGCGCTTTTGTTCAAGCCCCGGAATCAGCCCTTAAGGGAACACACATCTACTTACCCCAATAGAGGAAGGAGTGAATTCCATCTTGTACTGTTATGTTCCCAGCCCCCATTCGGTCTTGCCCCTGAAATGGTAGGAATATTGAGTCGGCGAGCAGGCCACTCTCACCCATACAAATCTAAGGACAATCCCTCCTGAAAAGGAGTTCATAACAGACTCAGGATTGAGATTGAGTTACCTAGGTCATCCTATTGAAATAGAAACCTAGACTAGTTAACGGCGTTACATCTAGTGGTCCGGTCTTATGCAAACTCATTGCATAGGATACCCCCACCCGCATGTCTCCTACATGGATGCTTTGGATCATTGCATCTGTATCGGATACAAGGTGGGCCGTATCACATAGTGTCACCAGGATAAGGTACCCAGTCTTATCCCTATACTATAGACCATTTAGGTTGTTACTTGGACACTGATCCCCGTATGTCCCTACATACTAGTCCAAGTTTCATTTAAACAACCTTGGATCTTAGTTTATTGGATTTAGGGTTTATTAATGCAAACTCGATTGTTCAATAACCCAATTACTGAATCACCCAAATAACGCTTTATTGAGATCGATTAATTTGTTTCATTTACTATCTACGAGTTTTAGGGCATAAAACCCAACAACTCCCACTTGAACTAAAACTCTAGTGGGCAATGTACATCAACAATCAGAATTGAATGAATAATCATTGAAATAGGAATAATAGTTTTAGTTTGTATTAATACTGTATAATACATGAAAAGTACAAATACAGATAAATACAATAAACTAGGGCATTTGAATACCCATTACACTTCTCCCACTTGCCCTAGATTATTCTATGTACATATCTCGCAGACCTAGACCATCTAGATGACCCTCGAACACTTTAGCCGTGAGAGCCTTCGTAAATGGATCAGCAATGTTGTGCTCCGAAGCTATCTTCGTGACGATCACATCACCTCGTTGCACGATCTCTCTGATGAGATGATATTTGCGCTCTATGTGCTTGCCTCTCTTGTGACTGCGAGGTTCTTTAGAATTTGCCACTGCACCACTATTATCACAATAAAGGATGATTGGCAAGTTCATATTTGGAACAACTTCCAAATCCATCAAGAACTTCCTAAGCCATACAGCCTCCTTAGCTGCTTCACAAGCAGCGACATATTCGGCCTCCATGGTGGAGTCTGCAATGCATCCTTGTTTGATGCTACGCCAGACTACAGCTCCCCCATTTAGGGTAAACACTGACCCTGATGTGGATTTCCTAGAATCCTTATCAGTCTGAAAGTCAGAGTCTGTGTATCCTGTAAGGATCAAATCCTTAGCGCCATACACAAGCTGATAGTCCCTCGTTCTCCTAAGATACTTGAGGATGTTTTTCACTGCAGTCCAGTGGTCTAACCCTAGATTAGACTGGTATCTACTAACTATCCCAACTGCATAGCATATGTCAGGCCTAGTACACAACATGGCATACATAAGGTTGCCCACTGCTGAAGCATAAGGGATCCGTCTCATATCCTCAATTTCTTGAGGTGTCTTAGGACACTGTTCCTTAGACAGATGAACTCCATGCCTGAAGGGGAGTAAACCCCTCTTGGAATTCTGCATCTTATATTTAGACAACATCTTGTCTATATAGGATGCTTGAGACAGGGCTAACGTTCTGTTCTTACGATTCCTGATAATTTGAATCCCTATAACATATTGAGCTTCACCCAAATCTTTCATTTGGAACTCAGTTGATAGCCAAGTTTTAATTTCAGTTAGATATTCTACATTATTCCCAATAAGCAGAATATCATCTACATACAACACTAGAAAAGCTACTGAACCGCTGATAATCCTTTTGTAAACACAAGGCTCATCAACGTTCTGATCAAAGCCATAAGATTTGACAGCAGTGTCAAACCTTATATTCCAAGATCTGGAAGCTTGCTTCAACCCATAAATGGATCGTTTAAGCTTGCAAACTTTTTGCTCTTGATCTTGAGCGATGAACCCTTCTGGTTGAGACATAAAGATGCTCTCTTCAAGATTGCCATTCAGAAAAGCAGTCTTGACATCCATTTGCCAAATTTCATAATCATAAAACGTGGCAATGGACAAGAGTATCCTTATCGACTTTAACATGGCAACTGGGGAGAAGGTTTCTTCATAGTCCACCCCTTCCTTTTGGGTATAACCCTTTGCCACAAGTCGAGCTTTGAAAATCTGTACTTTCCCAACTGCGTCTCGTTTTCTCTTGTAGATCCATTTGCACCCTATGGGTTTTACCCCTTCAGGTAAGTCTACAAGATCCCAGACTTGATTGAAGTACATAGACTCCATCTCTAGGTCCATAGCTTTGACCCACTGGTCATGATCCACATCATTCATTGCCTGTCTAAAAGTCAATGGATCCTCAACTCCATCATTAGGTATGACAGCTGGAGTTTCTGCTAAACCCAAATAGCGTTCAGGTTGAATAACAACCCTCCCACTACGTCGAGGCATTCTCAACTCTTGAGAAGGATGGGCTTGACCAGATGTACTGGGCTCATCAACAACTCTTGTTGAAGGTCCAGCCTCTGAACTGGGCTCATCAACAACCCTTGTTGAAGGTCCAGCCTCATCAACAACTCTTGTTGATTCATTTGTAGCTTCCCCAGAAAGTTCACTCAACACAATTTTACTGCGTGGTTTGTGTTCTCTAACGTGGTCTTCTTCCAAGAAAGTAGCATTTGTCGATACAAACACTTTATTTTCTTGTGGATCGAAGAAATATCCACCTCTTGTTTCTTTTGGGTAGCCTACGAATAGGCATAATTTTGAACGTGAATCCAATTTCTTTGGATTTGCCACAAGCACATGTGCAGGGCAACCCCAAATTCTGAAATGACGTAAACTAGCTTTACGCCCTTTTCCAGAGCTCAAATGGTGTTTCAGAAACACTCTTTGAGGGAACTACATTCAAAATATAAACTGCAGTCTCTACTGCATAACCCCAAAAAGAATTAGGCAACTGAGCATAGCTCATCATAGATCGAACCATGTCTAACAAGGTTCTGTTTCTCCTTTCAGATACACCATTCTGCTGAGGTGTACCTGGTGCTGAGAGTTGGGACGTGATTCCATGTTCTATCAAATAGTTTTGGAATTCTAAGTCCAAATACTCTCCACCTCGATCAGATCGAAGCGTTTTAATGGTCTTACCTAATGAGTTCTCAACTTCAGCCTTATACTCCTTGAACTTTTCAAGGGCTTCAGACTTATGACTCATTAGGTATAAATAACCATACCTTGAATAATCATCTATGAAAGAGATGAAATATTCATACCCTCCTCGAGCCCTAACATTCATTGGACCACAGAGATCCGTATGTACGAGCTCTAAGGGCTCCTTGGCACGATAACCTTTTCCAGTAAAAGGTCGTTTGGTCATCTTACCTTCGAGACAAGACTCACACGGAGGTAAAGTACCATCTTCTAACTGGCTTAGAAGTCCGTTCTTAACCAATCTCCCAATCCTATTGAGATTTATGTGGCCAAGTCTCAAGTGCCAAAGATAGGTACTTTGAGAAACCTTTTGCCTTTTAGGTTGAGTCTCAGCTGTTTTAAACATCTCATTGTTCAAAATAGCCCTAGACTCTATTGGTCTTAAAACATATAAATTGTTCTCCAAGTTTGCAGAACAGATATCAGCACCCCTTTTAGTAATGAGAGCTTCATTTACAGAAAAGGACACTGAATATCCTTGTTCAAGCAAACAAGATACAGAAATCAAATTTCTTTTTATTTTAGGAACTATATATACATTATCTAATAACATATAACGTTCCCTGGAGAAGAACATTTTAATGTCTCCCACTGCTTTAGCTGAAATGAACTCCCCAGTACCAACTCTGAGAGTCATTTCCCCAGCATCTAATTGTTGCCAGGAGCTCATTCCCTCAAAAGAAGAGCATACGTGATGAGTGGCACCTGAATCAAGGATCCAGGCTGTATCATCATTTTCCACTATACACGTTTCAATGACCAATAAATCACATTTATTTTCATTGAGTTTTGCTAAGCAGTCTATGTCATATTCATCATGAACAATTTCAGATGAATTAGACATGTGGGCCTGAGGACAGTCCTCAGTTAAGACCAAATCCACGCAATTAGTGTTTGAGTGCATCTCCTTAGTTGTATTAGCGATACCAGTTTTATTACACACGGCGTAATTAGAGGCATACAAAGAACGATTCATGCTGAAACAAACAAATTAATTTAATTAGTGATGATGCATTAACCCATTACACAAAATAATATTATTATTATTTTAATCCAATCAATTTAGCAAAAGTAATGATCGACCCATAGAATAAACATTCATTTTGCAACGATACTTCAAAGGTTTAGAGCAACAGCTACCGTAGGGCAGTCGACTACTCCTCCCCTAAATTTGAGACAATCTCAGCCAATCCCTATTACCAGAATAACTCATATTCCAATAGTTCTTAGCTACCGTTTTTTTTTCCGGTCAGGAAATTATTAACATCTTAACAATTTCCCGTAAGTGTGACCCTCCATTTTCAGATTTCAAAGGTCGGTCCCAACAATGCTACCGTAGGGAAAGTCAAAGTTGGAAATGGACCTAAGAAACCCTATCCATTTGTGGAGTTTGCGTTGTTCCGACTCCCATGATCAAGCCCTCCGTAGGGTGATCGCTCCCAGGGCGACTCGCAGGCAGATCATGGGGATCTCACGGTGCAACCTAATGGAGGAGACCGTAGGATACGTTGACACGTGTCCTGCTCCCACTTACTATAAAATACTCCCTCATTCACCTTGATATTGATCCATGCAAACACCATCCGTAGGGGGTCACTCCCAGGGTGACTCGAGGCCAAGCATGGACCTCACGTTGTGAACTCTTGAGGACATGAGAGCAAAACATTGATTTATGAAAATCTTGTTTTGATATATTTCCTCCCACTAAGTATTTTTATAATTAAAGGGTCTATTACTTAGGTAAATTCCGGCTAAGTGAATCTATCTAAGTCTATGCCTGTATATAACTCTTATATAAAGGTCTTTACACTAATGTCTAGGTGAATTAAACCATTTTAATTACCTAGTGACATTGCATGCTAACATTAAACTATGATTAATTCAACTCAGGTTCCGGGTCAGTTCCCAGGTAGGAGGTGTTCCGTAAACCGTCAACTTAAGTACCCCAGCCTAGACAGAACCTCGCCGGGAGAGTTCCCTTATAATCATAGTAATGCTATTCCTACTTAGTAAATTAAAACTATTTTAATCCTAAGTAAGAATAAATAATTCTAATCCTATTAGAATTAAAATGAGCTTAGGTCTAATTAATTTTAAACAATTTAAAATTAATTCAATTTTAACCTAAGGTCCTATGTTTGCATGCAACTCTTTGTTATAGGTTGACGGTTTCTAATCAATTTTATAACTATTATAAAATTTTAATAATTAGCCCTATAACATGCTTCTATGGTCGGTCGTCGTAGGTAGACGGTTGCTGTTGACCGCTGCCGGTATTCGGAGGTCGTCGATGGCGGCCGGTCTACGGAGGTCGACGATGACTGGTAGTCGGAGGTCGACAACGGTCGGTAGTTCGAGGTCGACGGTGGCGGTCGGTCAGCGGAGGTCGACGACAGCCAGTAGTCGAAGGTCGACGAAGGAGGGCGGTCGGCGACGGCCGATAGTCGGAGGTGGACAGTGGCGGCTGGTCGGCGGAGGTCGGCGACGACCGATAGTCGGAGGTCAACAATGGTGGCCAGTCGGTGGAGGTCAGCGGCGGTCGGTAGTTAGAGATCGATGAAGGTGATAAAAAAAGGAAAAAATGTGAGAAATAACATAAATAATAAAAAATGAAAGAGAGAAATAACGAAAAAAAATAATAAATAAAAAAAGACGAGGAAGTGGTTAAAAAAATAGAGGAAGAGAAGAGATTGGTGTAGGAATGGGAGGGAGAGATGGATACATGCATGAAAGATAGAAAAAAAAAAACAGAAACAGAATTTGAGAAGCAACTTTTTGTAGTTTCTCAAATTTGGCCTCTTTTTTAGAAACGTTTCTAGAAATTTAGAAACAAGAAACACGGATGAGTTATCAAACAAGTCTGTTTCTTAAAAAAGGAGAAACGAGAACAAGAAACAGGAAACGGGAACGTTATCAAACGAGCCCATAGTTTCTTAAAATTTCAATTTTGTGTCTAATATGTGTTTGTACTTTCAATTTTGTATATAAGAGGTCTTCAAAGTATTCCATAGTTTTTAAAATTCATGGATTTATTGTATAAAGGTTTATGGTCCTATTAGATACAAAATTATATTTTAGATCAATTAATTTAAAAAAGAAAAGTCGAAGATGTCAACAACCTATTATGAAAGTTCGATCAATTTCACACTTTTAAAGTTTAAAGACTTATTAGACACAAAATTGAAAGTTTAGAGTTTTATCAGTCACTTTAAATTTTAGAAACCTATTAAACACAAAATTATTGAAAGTTTTAGGGACCTATTAGTCATTTTTTAAAGTTCATAAACCTATTAGACATAAAGTTGAAAATTAAAGGTCCCGTATGATAATCATTTGATTTTTGGTTTTTGAAAATTATGCTTGTTTCCTCTCAATTTCCTTACATGGTTTTCATCTTTGTTAATGACACATTTGAATTCCTAGTCAAATTCTAAAAACAAAAACAAGTTTTTGATAACTACAGGGCTTGTTTGATAACGTTCCCGTTTCTTGTTTCTTGTTCCTGTTTCTCATTTTTAAGAAACAAACATGTTTGATAACTCGTCCCTGTTTCTTGTTTCTAAATTCTAGAAACGTTTCTAGAAAATGGACAAAATTTGAGAAACTACAAAAAGTTGTTTCTCAAATTCTGTTTCTGTTTTTTTTTTCTTTCATGCATGTATCCATCTCTCTCTTCCATTCCTAGATCCATCTTTTTTTTTTTCTGACCGACAGCCACCATCGACCTCCGACTACTACTGTTGTCGACCTCCACTGATCGCCCGTCGCCGAAGACCTCCGTTGACCGACTGGCGGCAATGACTTCTCCAACACTTTTTTCGAAAATTCTTTCGATGACTTTTCCGACGATCGTCGCCACCGTCAACTGGCTGCCACCGCCAACCTTCGCCGACCGACAGCCACCATCGACCTGCAACTACCGGCTGCCGTCGACCTCCACTAACCGGCTGTTGTCGCCGACCTTCGACTACGGGCCACTGCCGACCGCCACCGTCGACCTCCGACTACCGACTATCGTCGACCTCCACTGACCGGCTGCCGTCGTAGACCTCCGACTACAGACCACCGTCTACCTCCGACTATCGCTTGCCGCCGACCTCCATCGACAGGTCGTCGTCGCCGACCTTCGACTACCGGCCACTGTCTACCTCCGACTACCGTTTGATAACGTTCTCGTTTGATAACTAAAAAAATGGTTTTTTTAGTTTTCAAACTTTGACTTGATTTTTGAAAACAAGAAAAAGATGTAGACAACAAAACAAAGAAACTTGAGAGTAAAAGTAGTGTTTGTAGGCTTAATTTTCAAAAACAAAAAACCAAAAACGAAATGGTTATCAAACGGGGCTTAGAGACTAAAGGGCTGTTTGGGGGGCTGAATTGGTTATAATATCTGGTGGTTATAATAATCTGGGGATTATAGTAGTCTGGGGGTTATAATAATCTGTGTTTGGGGTGCAGATTATTATAGTCTGGGATAAAATAATCTGTGTTTGAGGTGCAGATTATTTTAGTCTGGGATAAAATAATCTATGTTTGGGATGCAGATATGTTTTACATGAGATTCTGAATCAAATGTTCAAGTTGACTGTTTTTTTCCTGACTTTTTTTTTGTTTATTTTCCTCATACAACTTTGTATGTCAAATATTATATTTTGCAAATATCAATAAAAAAAATTGTTTGGATTCAGTTGTAAAAAAAATAAGGGAAAAATACACTTTTGGTCCCTGAGGTTTGGGTTAAGTGACAGTTTGGTCCCTGAGTTTTCAAACTCAACAAAAATACCCCTAAGGTTTGAGATAAGGAGCATTTTGGTCCCTGCCGTCAATTTTTCTGTTAAATCTTAACAGTTGCTGACGTGGCACTATTATTTTAATAAAAAAAATTATTTTTTTAAAATGTTTTAAATAAAAAAATATTAAAGTAATAAAATATTATTATTTTTTATTTTTTTCTATTTTCTCTCTTATTCTTCTTCTTTTTCAACCTTCTCCTTCTTTTCTTCTCATCTTCAACCTTTTCTTCTTCCTTTTTTTTTTCAGCAGGTCGCCGGCGACCGACGACCACCGCTTGCCGGCGGCGACCTTTTTTTTTTTTTTTCCTTCCTTCTTCCCTCATCTCTTCTTCTTCTTCTCATTTTCACACCATTTTTTTAAAAGCTTGCCGGAAACCCATATTTTCAGATCTTAAAATCAAACACCCAATGCCAACGCACGACAACGTTGCTGCTGTTGTCTTCGCACGAGAACGTCGCCGCCGTCGAGCTGGAACCGCGCGTTCCTGAGTTCAGATCCGCACGTGATTTCAGATCCGCGCCGCTCGTCGCCCAGTTCGTTAGTTCAGATCCGCCCGCGTTCACCGTCGAGTTCGTGAGTTCAGATCCGTGCCGTTCGTCGCTGAGTTCGTGGTTCATATCCGTACAGTTCGCAGCCGAGTTCGTAAGTTAAAATCCGCGTGTCAGATAGATCTGAGTTCATGAGTTTAGATCCACGAGTCTTCGCAAAAGCTTGTGAGTTCGTGAGTTTCCGCCTTCGAACGAGAACGCCGACAAAGGAAAGGGAACGCCGGCCACAAGAACGCCCATGGTGCTCTGAAGAAGAAGAAGAAAATCTGGGAGATCTGGGAGGCGGCGAGATCTGGACGGAGTGAACGGCGGCGAGATCAGGGCGGAGCGAACGGCGGAAACCTAAAGGCGAGATCTGGACGGTCCTTCTCCTAATTTTGTTTTTTTTTAAAGAAGGAAAAATGGGGTAAGGGAAGAAGAAAGGGGAAGAGAAGAGAAGAAAAAAAAAAAAGTTGTCGGCTGCCGGCCAGCGGCGGCGAGCGGTGGCCGGCCGCCAGTCGCCGGTGCCGGAGACTTGAAGAAGAAGAAGAAGAGGTGGGAAGAGATGAAGAAGAGGGGGAGAAGAAAGAGATTTTTAATAATAATAGAATAATAAAAAATAATAATATTTTATTGTTTTTATTTATTTTTATTAAAAAATAAAAAAAAATAATTTTTTTATTAAAATAATAGTGCCACGTCAGCAACCGTTAGTATTTAACAGAAAAATAGACGGCAGGGACCAAAGTGCTCCTTATCTCAAACCTCGGGGGTATTTTTGTTGAGTTTGAAAACTCAGGGACCAAAGTGTACTTAACCCAAACCTCAGGGACCAAAAGTGTATTTTTCCCAAAAAATAAAGTATTGGGTATATGGGTTAAATGATGTGTTTAACTTAAAAGAAGACAAAAATAACCTAAGGTAAGAGTTGATTTTCTTTGTGTTTAGGGTCATGATTTTTCACAAAAGAAGTCATTTTATGATTACATATTGTAAAACCATATTTGTTTCATTCCTGTATTTTCAACGTAAAAATGGTAAATGCTTATGTACAAAGAAATTATATAATAAAACTCTATATTTAATAAAACTTCATATTTATATATGTAAAAAGACAACTGAGAAACTGGTAAGTGTTTCTAACATGGAATGACCAACTGAGAAACTGGTAAGTGTTTCTAAGATGGAATGACCAAAAATCGCTTTTTTCTTTTTCTTTTTTCCTTCTTTTTCATTTTCTTCCTCCATCTTTATCTTCTTCCTCCATCTCTATCATCTTCATCTTTATTCCTCCATTTCCATCTTCATCTTCATCATCTTCTTCCTCCATTTCCATCATCATCTTCATCTTCTTCCTCAACCTCAAACTCCATCTTCATCATTTTCTTCTTCCTCTAACCCTAATGCCGACAACGTTTTCAACGACTTTTCTGGCGATTGCCGACAAATTTTTCGACGACCAAATTTTTTTCCCTCGTTTTCTTTCTTTTCTTCTTTTTTTTTCTTTATTTTCATTTTTTATATTTTTCAAAATGAAAATGAGAAGAAATCTGAAAAAAAAAAGGGAAAAAAATCGGTTGCCGGAAAAGTCGTCGGCGATCGCCGGAAAAGTCGCCGACCTACGGCGACCGACGGTCGTCGGAAAAGTCAAGGAGTCGCATGGAGGAAGAGAGGAGAGAGTTACTGTAGAAAATAGATAGAATAATCGGGTGGGTTGAATGATGGTTACTGTAGAGAATGGATAAAATAATCGAGGGTAAAAATAACCCACCTCACCATTTATTTTTGTTGATGCCCTAAACACTGAATAAGTTATAATAAAGGGGGCTATTATAACCTATTCAGTGCCCCAAACAGCCCCTAAATTTGAAATTTAACTTTTGTTTTTAATTTAAAGACTAAGTAGATTCTATCATCAATGTTCAATAGCTATATTTATAATTTAACCAAAATTGTAACATAGGACACAAGAGAACTTATAGGTTCAAGATATCTAAAATGCCTTTTAGGGTAGGATTACCTTAGAGTTACATTAGGACTCTTTTTGAAGAAAATTATGCTAGCCCTCAATTTTTAATAGAAATTTGATTCACGAGTTGGGAAAATTAAAATTTGTATACATTTTTCTTAAGTTCAACAAAATGTGAGGTGGGAGATTCAAACATTCTAACCTGATATGTCTTAACCAATAGGTTAACTACGTAGATAGGTTCAATTTTATTGTCTCAAATTACACAAATGTCAATATTTGAAAAAATTATCAGCTTTGTCTCAAGCCAAGCCAATAGAGACATGATTTTACATAAAAGCTTATTCGATTTTATGTAAATTTTGTAAAAGAAAAAAAAAATCTCATATTTTCCATAACCATTGTTATTTCAAAATCTTCTCCAAAATCCTTTCATATTTAATTAACCACTTTTATTTCAAAATCTCCTCCAAAATCTCTCATATTTTCCATATATCTTCCCTCTATAATCATTAATGGTCAATCAAAACATCCATAATCAACTAGCCTCCTCTAGCTTGGTCGTCCCTTCACCTCCACAAAAACATGTCCATCAAAGAAGACTTGTGTCGTTTTTTCGTCCCTTTGCCTCCATGGAAACGCGACCACGGAAACAAGTTGTACGAGTTTCGATGGTCTTTCTGGTTCCATTTTCCGTTTCAACGGACGACGGTAAACAGAGGACCAATTCCAGCATTCGATGATTCTCCTCCACTACGTTCGTCGAAGGCTAAAAGATCAGAGGTTATTCGTAATAGACACTTAGACAGAGGTCTAACTCTGACAGATGGTTGATGGTCGTTTGAGTTTTTTAGTCTTTTTTCCATTTCACCTGAGTGGTTTCAGTGGCGGATTTACCACAGGCCCGGGGGCTCGAGCCCCTCCTGGACTTTGAGAAATATATTATTATATAGAATAAAATCTGACACAAAACTCAAAATTGGCTAATTGGACTGTTGGTTTCACGCACAAGCCCCTACTGAATAAGTACCCGCGCAAGAGTTTGAGCCACAATGTTGTCACTTTTATTTAAATTAAATTAAATTACATATTTAACGTTAAAATTTTAGAACTTTCTATTGTAAATCATATTTTGTTTAAAAAAATTATGGGCGTGTTTGGGCCCCCATTTTTGGAAGCCCGGGTTTTGGAAAACACCCCGTTTTTGGAAGTTGGTGTTTGGGCCTCAGGTTTGGGAAAACACCCGTTTAGGGTTTCCCAAACCCCCGTTTTTGTTGCCCTACACTCCGCTTTCTCAACACCCTCTTTCGGTAACACGCTTCCTCTCTCTCTGGTTTCCTTCGTCTGTCTGCTTTTCTCTCTCTGGTTTCCTTCGTCCGTCAGCTTTCTAGTTTTTTGTTGGGTGTTTTTGTTGAAGATGGCGGCGAGTCTCTCTTCTTCGATGACGACGAGGAGATTGGCTTCTTTCGAGTGGGGTGGGATGGGTGGATTCGATTTTTTGAGTTTGGATTTTGTTGAAGAAGAAGATTCAGAGGGATGAGGTGGGTTAGATTTGGGTGGGTTTCAGATTTGTTGTTGAGGAAGTAGAGAAGAGTAGAAGGAGAGAGAGGGGATTTCGGGTTTTGTGATTTGGGTGGGTTGAAGAAGAAGGTGGTTTTTTTAGTTTGGATTTTGTTGAAGAAGAAGATTCAGAGGGATGGGGTGGGAGGGGGATTTGGGGTTTTTTGATTTGGGTGGGTTGAAGAAGAAGGTGGTGAAGGTGGTGGAGGGCGGCGGCGGCCATTGCCGATGAGAAAGGAAGGAGGGGGAAGGGGTTTCGTGGGGAGAGAGTGGCGAGGGAGTATTTTTTTTTTTAAAATGTTATTATTTTAATTATTTATTAATCTTTTAATTATTTTATTTAATATTAATTATTATATTATAATTTTAATTTAAAAATGAATATTTTATTATTTTAAACTGCCACGTCAGCAATCGAGGGACTAAATTGAACTATTTTTGAAATCTAGAGGACTTGATTGTTCGATTTTGAAACCTAAGGACCTATTGGAAACTGGTCCGAAACATGAGGGACTAAAAAGGTATTTTACCCTAAATTTAAAGAAAACATAAATAAAATGAAGGGAAAGAAGTGGAGTAATAAATGGAGAAAGAAAGAGAGGGAAACATGTGTGATTTTATACCAATTTTTAAACATTGGACTTAATCACTTTTTTAGAATCTATATAATAATTAATTAAAAGAAAAAAAATAAATTTAATCCATTTGGAAGAAATCTAATTTTCTAAGTTAAAGATAATTACAAACTAAAATGAGTGTTATTAATTTTCAAAGAGATGGTTCATTTGGAAAAAAAAATATTTTTTTCAAAGTTTGACTTAATGGAAAGAATATTTTGATTCATTAAATTTGAAAAAAAAAATGTATAAAATTAAAAAAAAAATAATTAGAAACTCAGACTTCAGAACTCAGCTCCCCAAACACAGACTTCCTAACTCAGACTTCAGAAATCAACACCTCAAACTCAAACTTTCTAACTCAGACTTCAGAACTCAGCACCCCAAACACAGACTTCCAAAACCCATAGATTTCATAAATCACTCTATTTCCTAAACTCCCACTTCCAAAACCCAAACCCTTGCCCCAAACACGCCCTATATAAATATTTAAAAAATTAATAATAACAAACAGTAAATCATATTTTCTTTAAAAAAAATTATATAAACATTTACAAAATTAATAATAACAAATATTTAATGTTTTAGTATTTGTAAATTATATTTTTCTTAAAAAAAAACAAATATATAATGATATAATTTTTTTTATTTTCGTAGTTTCGACAACATGTGGGAGTGGAGAATTGGACCTCTCTAATCAATTATATGCATTAACTAGTTGAATCATACTCAAATTGACTTATAATTTTTTTTTTCTATTTTTTTAAATGTGATTTTTTTAATATAAAATTTGATTTTTTATATCCCATATAAATGAAAATTAATAAAAATATTTAAACAAATTTAGTAAATTATTTAAAAAATGAAACTACAATTCTTACTAGTGGAAACAAAACTAATTATTTCAAGTTGGGTCTAACTTTATATATATAGACAAATTAGTCATACTTATATTGGACAAGCGAATATTAAAATATATAAATTAATATCAATATATATCAATGTGTTCAAAATTATTTTCATACAAATTTAAGCCCCCTCTGACATAAATTTCTGGATCCGCCACTGATTGGTTTCTAGTTTGTTCAATGACATTCCTTTGGATTATGTGCCTTTCAATTTTTTTTTTTTTTTTTTGTTTCTTCCAACAAACATTCCCACCAATCAAATAGTAAAGGTACAATATCTATGGAATTTATTTTCGAGTTTCATACATTTATAGGATTTAATTTTAAAATTTTATTTTTAGTTATAGGTTTTATTTCAAATAATTTGAGAATAATATTAACCGTATGTACTAACTTTGAGCCACCATAAGATTGAACTAATATTATACCATTCCTATATTGTTATGTATGACTTACATGGTGTATTTCAAACAGTGAATGAACAAAAATATACGGAATTTATATTCGAGATTCATACATTTATAAGATTTATGACAAATAATTGAAGACTATTATGAACTATATTTACCAATACTTCACAACCATGATGACCTAATATTGTAGCTATTTATCATTAGTATGTTGTTACCAACCACACACACATCTTTAGTGGTTGTTTGGTTTAAGGAAGATGTCTGAGAATAAAGGATATTTGAGAATAATATGTCTGAGAATTATATAGCTGGAAATCAAAGATAACTATGTTTGGTTGTGCGTAGGAATATCATCGGGATTTTATGGGAACCAATTATGTTTGTATTTAATTTATGGAATTAATCATGAAAACCTTATCTAATTTAATAGATTAATAAATAAAACAGTCAAAATTAATTCAAAGTATTAATAAAAATTAATGAATTGATAATCAAGGACTATATTTTTTTAATTGATCAAGGATTAATTTTAATGGAATAAACTAAGTTAATTTAACAAATTAAAATTATTTATTTAATTTTTTTAATAAATATCCTTAGTTATATTAATTTAATATATATCTATAAAAATTAAGGAAAAAAAATACACTTTTAGTCCCTGAGGTTTGCGTTAGGTTTCATTTTGGTCCCTAAGTTTTCAAACTCGACAATTTATCCCCTAAGGTTTGGATTTCGTTTCATTGTAGTCCCTCCATCCATTTTTAGGTTAAAAACTAGCGGTGTGCGTGCGTGCGTACGTGTGTGTGTGATATTGAGTATAGTGGTCGTTGTATGCTCAGTGATGGCCATTATTGCAGTCTTATTCTATATTCTCGTAAGTCATTATAAAATTAATTATAATTTAATGGCGATAGACTATTTTTTTTCTTATTTACTTTCAGTGTACAAGACTGAAATATATCATTCGTGCACTGCTGCTACCACAGATGAGACTGTGGCCATTGTTGCAGCCGTATGTGTGTGGTGCAATGTCATTTGCCGCCGTGTTCATATTAGTATGACTCACATTTAGAGTTCATATATATTGAGTATAATAGTCGTTGTATGCTCAGTGATGGCCATTGTTGCAGCCGTATTCTATATTCTCGTAAGTCATTATAAAATTATAAATTTAATTATAATTTAATGGCGATAGACTTTTTTTTTCTTATTTACTTACAGTGTACAAGACTAAAATATATCATTCGTGCATTGCTGCTACCACAGATGAATTATAGTATAATTCATTAATAATCCATCACTAAATTTTAATGCATTCATTTTAACTTTCAGGAGCATTACTCAGACCGAGAGAGAACGGATGATTGGGTAAGCAACTTTAACATTATAGAATTCATTAATCCATTAATAAATTTAATACATTCTTTTTTTCAGGAGCACTAATGACGGAACTGGAGACTGGGTAAGCAATTCTAAAACTATCTAATTATATATCATCCATCAATCCAGGTCTAAATTTTGATACACTTTTTTTTTCTAACTTTTAGGAAGATCTCACTTTAACTCTAAAAGGGTAGTGTTGCAGTTCTTTTTCTTTCTAGATCTCGCTAGTCTCTCTCTGTTTCTAGATTATAAAGAGTGGTTGAGTTGTTGGATTTTGAGTTTTATTCTAGTTTTTATTCCAAAATATCCATATTTTGTTTGGCTTCCATCCAAAATATTATACTTTTCGCAGTATATGTTGATTTTTATTAGAGATATACGAAAGTTGTTATTTTTGTTATTTTGCTATATTTGTTATATTTGTTAAAGTTGTTATTTACTTCTGTTACAGACTGTATATATATACTTGTATTCTTAGAGGAGATCAATCAATACATTCACATTTTTCTTCCCACTTATTGCTTTATATGGTATCATAGGAGTAAATTTTTCCTCGCCTTTCTGCTGCTTCTTCTACTTCTCATCATCATGACTGATTCTTCTTCATCACAGTCATCAGTTGAGAATTCTCAAAATCCCTATTTTCTTCATCACAACGATACTTCCAATTTAGTTCTTGTCTCAGAACTTCTTACCGATTCCAATTATGTCACTTGGACGTGGTCCATGTTGATTTCTCTTTCGATCCGCAACAAGCTAGGCGATCTATTGATGACACTTTACCAAAGCCATCCTCTGGCAAACTCCTGTCTTTATGGAATCGCAATAACCTCATCATTATTGCCCGGATCCTCAATTCTGTTTCGACAGCAATCTCTTCTAGTATTATGTTTTTTGATTCTGCACAAGCTATTTGGCAAGATCTCAAAGACCAATTTCAGAAGCACAATGGTCCTCACATTTTTCACGTAAAGCGCGGATTGACCACTCTTAACCAAAATCAAGATTCAGTAACAATTTATTTTTCTAAACTCAAGAGTCTATAGGATGAGTATTATTCCTACAGACCTACTTGTACCTGTGGCTGCTGTACTTGCGGCGGTATGAAATCAATTGATGATTTTGTCCAGTTCGAGTATCTATTGAGTTTTCTTATGGGTCTCAGTGACGTTTTTGGTCACACACGTTCTCAGGTCCTCCTCATGGATCCTCCTCCAAATGTCACCAAGGCTTTTGCATTAATTTCTCAAGAAGAGAAACAACGTTCTGATACAATTCTTCCAACGCCTCCTATTGTGACATTGGCTGTAGCAGATTCATCTACCGCCTCCTTTGTTCGTTCTTCAACGAACACTCAAAACATTTCTCGCCAAAAGAACAATCATCCCACTTGTACTCACTGCGGAATCCTAGATCATACAGTTGACAGGTGTTATAAATTACATGGTTATCCTCCTGGCTATCGCTAAAAATGTAATCGCTCGAACTCTTCTAATGGAGGTCAATTGAATTCTCAGCCTACAAAAGAACCTTTTAGTGCTCATGTTGTTTCAACTACTAATCCAATGGTCAATAAGGAACAACAAACTTCTGTTGATCAGCGACAGATCTAGTTCAGGCCCAGAGCCCCCCCTCAATTTTTTGTCGTTTATGTATTAGTATCAGATTTTGTGCCTTAGATTGAAGAATTGTTAGTTGCCTTGTTGGTTGGTGCCCTTTCTAGTCCCCCTCAGGCCAAAGTTCAGTCCTCAAAATCCTACTTTCACGGTAATTTTTGCTTGTCTCGCACCCTTAACTATTTGATTTCAACACAGTGGTGTTTTCAATTTAAAGTCCCTAATTTCCTTCCCACGCTATTTATTATAAAAAAAAAAAGAAAGAAATTGCATTATTTATTTTAAATTTGGAATTATATGAGCCACCATTTACCTTAATTTCCTTTTTTGGGGATAAATAAATGACAATCTTTTATTCTAAATTATCTAAATTTCTTTAAACATAATATCTTCAAATTTTCTTTTTCCTTTTATGTTGAAATCATATTCTAATTTTCATACCCTAATTTTCTATAACAAGTATTGTTCTTCATTACACTTAAGTAGTGTAGCCACCATATAATAGTTTGAACCTAAAAGAAACTCCTCTCAAGTCTAATTGTTGCTAGCAATTTCAAGAAGTCGAGGATTTGAAAATTAATTTTATAAGGTACATTTAGCTTCATGTTTCAGTTACTTGTATACATTTAGTTTTCATGTTTCAATTACTTTTATACATTTAGTAATTATTGTCATGTTTCCATTACTTTTATACATTTAGTTTTTCATCATTCTTATTTCAAGTTTTAATTTCTTTATTTTATTTATTTTTATTAATGTATTGTAGATTTAAATCGAAATCTAAATGGAGAGATACTATAAAAGAAAATTGATTGGGTTATCATCTCCATTGAAGAAAAGTAACAATAACTTGGATAGAAATTTCACAGAAGTAAATTTAGAAGATTTATCAGCATATTTCGATTTAGGAATTAGAATTCTTGATTTATGAAATTAACAGTTTAGTTCATTTATAGATTTTTATGAATCTTTGGAATTTCTTACTTGTAAATTACATTTACTGGTAAAGCCCCCCTGAACAAAAATTTTGGATCCGCCACTGTTGTTGATGATCTTTTTGTGCAATGTCACAATCTGCTGACTATGCTTCAGACTAAACTGGCTGCTGCAAAATCTAACTCTGATTCCAACACGTCTTATTTAGCAGGTATTTGTCATAAATCTTCTATTTCAGACATTAATTGGATTATTGACTCTAGTGCATCTGCACATATTTGTTTCTCTAAAGAACTCTTTGAAACACAAGAACCTATAAGGACCTCTGTTGTTCTTCTAGATAATACTCGACTGCCTGTTCATTATGCTGGAACTGTGAGAGTTTGTGGATCTATTCTGCTTAAACGTGTTCTGTTTGTGCCCAATTTCAAGTACAATCTTCTGTCTATTAATGCTCTCACATCAGATGATGTTTATTGCGTCCGATTCTCTACTAACTCTTGTATTATTCAGGAAAGGTCCACTTTGAGGACAATTGGCAAGGGTAATTTGAAAGAAGGTCTGTACATTTTGGACAGTTGTTCTGTTGCTGAAGCTTTTCATGCTAATGCTGTATCACAGGTTCCTGCTCATCTTTGGCACTCGAGACTTGGCCATCCCTCGTTTACAAGACTAGCTGCTTTAAAAAATAATTTGTTATTTGATCCTTGTTCTCCTGATTTGCCATGTGACACATGTCCTTTGGCTAAGCAAAAGCGCTTATCCTTTGTTGCTCACAATAATCATTTTGAACATTTGTTTGATCTTGTTCATGCTGACATTTGGGGTCCAATTGCTACCTCTTCTCATGCTGGTTATTGATATTTTTTTACTTTTGTCGATGATTTTAGTCGATATACCTGGGTTTTTATGTTGAAGAAGAAGTTTGATGTCATTACTATTGTTCCTCAATTTTTTAAACTCGTGGAGACTCAGTATGGAAAGGTCATTCGTTCTTTCAGATCTGATAATGCACCCGAGTTATTATTTGATGATTTCTTTCATACTAAAGGTGTTTTACATCAATTTTCCTGTGTTGGTAAACCTGAACAGAATTCTGTGGTAGAACGAAAACATCAACATATATTGAATGTGGCACAAGCATTATATTTTCAGTCACGCATTCCTCTTCGTTTCTGGGATGATTGTGTTCTTACGGCTGTTCTCCTTATTAATCGGACTCCATCACGAGTTCTTGATTTGAAAACACCTTTTGAACTTCTTCATGGAAAACCTGTTGATTATTCTTTACTGAAAGTGTTTGGTTGTCTCTGTTTTGCTTCTACATTACCAGCCAACCGTACTAAATTCTCTCCTCGGGCTATTCCATCCGTTTTTATTGGGTATCCTCCAAGTATGAAGGAATACAAATGCTTTGACATTGAAAATTAACTTTTCTTTTACTCCAGGGATGTTATTTTTCATGAATCGTTTTTTCCATTTCATAAAGTCACTATGGAAAATGAGCATACTGAAATTTTGTCTGATCTTGTTTTACCTCAATCTCCTTCCCTTGATATACATTATCCTATCCCAGCATCCTCTAACTCAACTCAACCAACCATTTCAACCAGCCAACCAATAATCCCAACTAGCCAACCAATAGTCCCAACCAACCAACCATCAATTCCAACTCTTGATACAATTGAATCCCCTACCCCTTCTCAACATATATCTCCTGAGCAACCTTCTCCTGATCAACCTTCCACTCATCTAAATTTACCAAGAAATTCTTCTCGTAGTAGTAAACCTCCATCATACTTACAAGACTATCATTGTAGTCTTGTCCATAATAATCCCTTACCTTCCCTTTCCACCAAATATCCTCTCCAATCTTCCATTTCTTACAATAAACTTTCACCTACCTTTAAGACCTTTTCTATTGTTATTTCATCCCATTTTGAACCTCAGTATTATCAACAAGCTTTACCATATACTCATTGGAAAAATGTTATGTTTGATGAATTGACAGCCATGGAAATAAATAATACTTGGACAGTTGTTCCTTTACCACCTAATAAACATATCATTGGGTGTAACTGGATTTATAAGATCAAATATCGTGTTGATGATTCTATTGAACGTTATAAAGCAAGACTAGTTGCTAAGGGATATACTCAACAGGAAGGTCTTGATTTTACGGAGACTTTCTCCCCAGTTGCTAAACTTGTAGCTGTTAGAGTAGTTCTAACAATGGCAGATTCTTATGATTGGCCACTCATCCAACTTGATGTGAATAATACATTCCTACATGGCGAATTATTTGAAGAGGTTTACATGGATTTACCTCTTGGATATAAACCTAACAACTTTGCCTCTAAGGGGGAGAGACGTTTGTCGATTGAACAAATCTATCTATGGTCTCAAACAAACATCACGCCAATGGTTTGCAAAGTTTTCTGATGCTTTGTTGTCTCTTGGTTTTCACCAATCTAAGGCTGACTATTCTCTTTTTATTCATGGCACTGGTTCCAATTTCATAGCTCTGTTGGTGTATGTAGATGATATTATCATCATTGGTCCAAATATTGATCTTATTTCTTCCTTGAAGCAAATGTTGAATCAAAAGTTCAAATTAAAGGAGCTTGGTTCACTCAAATATTTTCTTGGCCTTGAGTTAGCCCATTCTACTAAGGGCATTTGTATCTCTCAACGCCACTACACATTACAATTACTGGAAGATGTCGGTTTACTTGGTGCTAAACCAGAAATTGTTCCATTGGATCCCAACTTGCGTCTTCAGAACTCTGATGAAGATTTATTACAATACCCAACTCCTTATAGAAGACTAGTTGGTCGTCTTTTGTATTTGACAATTTCTCGCCCTGATATCGCTTATGCTATACACAAACTTAGTCAATTTGTGGCTAAGCCTTGTAAATCCCATATGGCAGCTGGTCTTCATCTTCTTCGCTACCTCAAGTTTTCTCCTGGCCAAGGTATTATGCTGTCAGCCACAAAGACCTTTCAAATGCGAGATTTTGCAGACTCTGATTGGGCATCATGTGTAGATACTCGACGTTCAACATCTGGTTTCTGTATTTTCCTTGGAGATTATTTAGTCTCATGGAAATCAAAGAAACAAGCTGTCATTTCAAGGTCGTCGACAGAAGCCGAATACAGGGCATTAGCTCTCACTACCTGTGAATTGGTGTGGTTATCTTACCTACTGACTGATCTACAAATTTAGTCTACAAAACCCACTTTACTATTTTGTGATTTGTGATAATCAAGCTGCAGTCTATATTGCAACCAATCCAGCCTTTCATGAACGAACAAAGCATATCGAACTCGATTGTCATTTTGTTCGAGATAAAGTTGTCGATGGATTTCTCAAGCTCATGCCAATTCAGACACATCTTCAACTGGTCGATCCTTTCACTAAGTCATTATCTGCTACTGTTTTACATCAATTCATGTCCAAGTTAGGCATTGCTGACATTTATTGCCCAACTTAGAGATATATGAAAATTGTTATTTTTGTTATTTTGTTATATTTGTTATTTTGTTATATTTGTTAAAGTTGTTATTTACTTCTGTTACAGACTGTATATGTATACTTGTATTTTTAGAGGAGATCAATCAATACATTCACATTTTTTTTTCCAACTTATTGCTTTATAATATAATTTTTGTAAGCTTTATGGTTGATTAATATGTTAGTGTTAAATTACAAATTTATCTTATACATATATACATATATATAGATATGTATATGTATATATGTATATATATTTTATAATTCTACAAATTTTTAGTTTTGTGTTTAATAGATTATGATGCTTAATCTTTGTTAACTTAATACTTTACTATCAAATTGATACTAAACCAATAGGAATAACTCATCCTACCATTGTATACATTGCATATATATATATATATGAATAAAATGTTTGCATATATTATCTTTTTGTAGATACATATAAATGTAGATATATATGTGTGTGTATGTATGTATGTATTTCTTGTGACGGGGATATTTAGTGTAATGTCATTAGCCGCCGTGTTCATATTAGTATGACTCACATTTTGGAGTTCATATATATTGAGTATAGTGGTCGTTGTATGCTCAGTGTGATGGGCATTGTTGCCGCCGTATTCTATATTCTCGGTAAGTCATTATTACATTATAAAATTAATTACAATTTAAAGATTATAGACTAATTTTCCTTTTCTTGTTTACTTTCTTGAAATATATCATTCGCACACTATTGCTACCACAGGTGAGACTATTGGGTAAGTAATTCTAAAATTATAGTATAATTTATTAATAATTCATCACCAAATTTTGGGTTAATTAGTTCATAATAGTAAATTAAAAAATAATTAGGAAAAACGAACAGATTTCAAAATAATTAGGAAAAACGGGTGGATCTTTTGTTTGCATTACATTCCATGGGTTTAACATGCGGATTCAAGTAAGAGAAGACCGATGAACGAATGGAAAGTTTGTGTCTGCGTGTTTCCAATCCTTGAAGGCATTTTTACTTTTTTTTCTTTTTTCCGTTTTTCGTCCAGTATTTGTTTTCCTTATTTTTAGTTTTAGTTTTTATTTCCATTTTCCATTTTTTTCTATTTTTTTCTCCAAGTTTTTTTTTATTATCATTTTTAAACAAATGGAGTATTATATTATAATCTTTTCCCTTCTTTATATAAAATAAAATTAAAATAAATATTTATTTTCAAAATTCGTAATAAAAGTTTCTATAATTTCATAATTTTACAACTTGTAAATCAATTTTGGACCACAAATTATAAAATTAATTTTATAAAATTTCTATAATTTCATATATATGGGCCACAAATTGTAAAGCTATGATTTTTTTTCTTTCCACAAGTTGTAAAATTATGAAATTATAGAAATTATTATTGCAAATTTTTAAAATTAAATTTTATTCTTTTATCTTTAAATTTGTTGTTTTAATCTTTTTTTTTCTAAAAACTAAATTATTGGAATATTATTACCGCTAACATCTTTTTAGGAGACATTATCCATTATATCATGCCACTAGCCAAAAAGTTTATATATATATATATATATATATTTATTTAACAAGAAAAAAGAATAGAAAGTTTTTAAATAATTTTCTTTTTTTTTTAAAAAAAAAAGTCTTTAAATAATTAATATTCATTTGAATTTTAATTTATATATAAGAAGGGAAAGATTATAATATAATACTCATTTGTTTAAAAAATGATTAAAAAAAACTTAGAGAAAAAATAGTATAGAAAAGAGAAAAGAAAAGTGGAAAACGGAAAGAAAACTAAAACTAAAAAAGAGATAAACAAGACTGGGAAAAAGGGGGCCAAAAAAATTAAAAATGCCTTCTAGGCACACATTTCCATTGGTGAGTGTTCCCTCACTTGAATATGCATCTTAAACCTATAGAACCTAATACAAACAAAAAAATCCACCTGTTTTTCCTATTTTTTTTAAATCGGTTCGTTTTTCCTAATTATTTTTTAAATTTACAATTATGAACTAATTAACCCCTAAATTTTAATGCATTCATTTTAACTTTCAGGAGCACTAATCGGACTACGAGAACTGATGATTGGGTAAGCAACTTTAAGATTATAGAATTCATTAATCCATCACTAAAATTTAATACATTCTTTTTAACTTTCAGGAGCAATTTTATGGAGACTGGGTAAGCAATTCTAAAACTATCTAATTTTATATCATTCATCAATCCAGGTCTAAATTTTGATACATTTTTTTTTTCTAATTTTCACATATATATGTATATTTATATATGTATATATATTTTATTGTTCTACCATTTTTTAGTTTTGTGTTTAATAGATTATGATGGTTAATCTTTGTTAACTTAATCCTTTACTATCAAATTGATACGAAACCTATAGAAATAACTCATCGTACCATATACATATACATTAAATTTTATAAATAATTATTTAACGTTATATCGGTTCAAACGTAGCATAACATTTGCATGTATATATATTTAAATAGAACGTTTGCATATATTATCTTTTTGTAAATACATATAAATGTAGATATGTGTGTGTATTTCCTCAGGACTTTGAAAATTATAATTCTTGTGACGAGGATATTTAGTGTAATGTCATTAGCTACTGTGTTCATATTAGTATGGCTCACATTTTGGAGTTTATATATATTGAGTATAGTGGTCATTGTATGCAGTGATGGACAATGTTGCCGTCGTATTTTATATTCTTGGTAAGTCATTATAAAATTATAAAATTAATTATAATTTAATGATGATAGACTAATTTTTTTTCTTGTTTACTTTCAGTTTACAAGACTGGAATATATCATTCGTGCACTACTGCTACCACAAATTAGACTATTGGGTACGTAATTCTAAAATTACAGTAGAATTCATTAATAATCCATCACTAAATTTTAATGCATTCATTTTAACTTTCAAGAGCACTACTCAGACCGAGAGAAGTGATGATTGGGTGAACAACTTTATTATAGAATTCATTAATCCATTGCTAAAATTTAATATATTCTTTTTAACTTTCAGGAGCAGTAATGAAAGAACTATGGAGACTAGGTGAGCAATTCTAAAACTATCTAATTATATATCATTCAACAATCCAGGTCTAAATTTTGATACATTTTTTTTTCTAATTTTCACATATATATGTATATGTATATGTATATATGTATATATATTTTATTCTTCTACCATTTTTTAGTTTTGTGTTTAATAGATTATGATGGTTAATCTTTGTTAACTTAATCCTTTACTATCAAATTGATACTAAACCTATATAAATAACTCATCCTACCATATACATATACATTAAAGTTTATAAATAATTATTTAACGTTATATCGATTCAAACGTAGCATAACATTTGCATGTATATATATATATATTATTACAAATTGAGAGAAAGATTCAATTATATTATTGATGGATAATCTCTCAAGTATATATACAGTGACTTTGGGAGTTTTACATAACAGAAACTATAACTCCTTTGTAACTAATATTCTAATAGCTTAACATACTAATAAGAGAAGCTGAAGTTAATAAGGATATACTCTAATATGCCTCCCTCAAGATGAACTATACAAATTAAGAATTCCCATTTTGATCATGAAGTTTTGAATGTCTGAAGCTGCCAAAGCCTTGGTGAACATGTCTGCAAGTTGAGAAGAGGAACGAATGGGTAAAACCTTAAGTTTCCCGATGTTAATAAGATCTCGGACGAAATGACAGTCGATTTCTATATGTTTTGTTCTCTCGTGAAAGGTGGGATTTGTAGCAATAGCAATTGCAGCAGCATTATCACAATATACTAAAGCTGGTGAAGGGGATGTAATATGAAGATCCTTCAAAAGATGAGAGATCCATATAATTTCACTTGTTACAACAGCGAGAGCACGATACTCTACTTCAACCGAAGATCTTGATACGGTGGCTTGTTTCTTTGATTTCCAAGAGATAAGAGAATCGTCTAGAAATATGCAAAAGCCAGTCACTAATCTTCTTGAATCAGGGCATGATCCCCAGTCCGCATCCACATATGCTTTGAGCTGGAAGGAGTTAGTAGCATTTAACAAGATGCCTTGCCCTGCAGTCCCTTTAAGGTATCGAAGCAGATGTTGAACGACATTTAAATGTTCACTGTCTGGCTTTGATATGTATTGGCTTAACTTGTGGACTGCAAAACAAATATCAGGTCTTGATATTTGTAGATAAAGTAATCTCCCAACAAGGCGACGGTAGTGGGAAGCATCATCATCGGATAAAGGATTGCCAGTAGTGGCTGAAAGTTTCAAATGAGGTGTCATTGGGTGAGACACTGGTTTTGCAGCCAAGTAACCACTGTCCTCAATGATATGGAGGCAGTATTTTCTTTGATTAATTTAAATACCAGCTTTGGATTGTGATATTTCAAGTCCCAAGAAGTACTTGGCATTGCCCAAGTCCTTTAGCATAAAATTTGTGCGCAAAATTGCCTTTGCAGCTTCAATGTTTTGTGGAGATGGTCCAGTGATGAGAATATCATCAACATAGACAAGGAGTGCCACGAATGATGAACCTTTACCTTTTGTGAATAACGAATAGTATGCCTTTGATTGAGAGAAACCATTGGCAATAAGAACCGAAGAAAATTTGGAGAACCATTGTCTCGAGGCTTGTTTTAAGCCATATATCGATTTGTTCAACTTACATACAAGAGGAGTTGAAGTGGACTCTTTCTTTTCTCTATAGTATCCCAAGGGAAGGGCCATGTACACTTCTTCGAAGAGATCTTCGTTTAAGAAGGCATTATTTATGTCCATCTGTGCAAGAGCCCATCCAAAAGAAGCGGTCATGGACAAAAATAATTTTACAGTAACAACCTTTGTGACTGGAGAAAAAGTATCCATGAAATCTACTCCTTCTTGCTGATTATATCCTTTTGCAACAAGGCGGGCTTTGTATCTATCCACAGTCCCATCAGCCTTGTATTTGACGGGATAGACCCATTTGCAACCGATTGCTTGGTGTCCAGAAGGAAGAGGAACGATACTCCAAGTATGAGTACGTTCCATAGCTGCAATCTCATCATCCATAGCAAGCCTCTAAGATGCCAATTTAGCTGCTTGATGGCAGTAGGTAGGTTCATAGACAGTGGACACATTTAAGATGAAGGCTTTGTAGTTTGCAGACATTTTATCATAAGCTAAGTACTTATGCAATGGACATGGACTACTTGATGCCATGGGAACAGAGTCAGTGACTAGATTACAATGGTAATCTTGTAGGAAACTTGGTCATTGGTGTTGCCTGTTTGATAGTCGTAGAGGAGCTTGAACGGCAGGTGGGTTATTTTCAGGAGAGGATATAGCAGTAGGTATATGTTCAAGCACCTCTAAAACCAAAAGATCAGTAGGCATGGCAGTAGGACTAACTTCTTGGTTAGCCGCAATATCTGAACTGCTACCAACAATATGACTTAAAGGAACATCATCAGTAGCCTCAGTGGCATCAGCAACATCAGCAACCTCAGTGGCATCAGCAACATCAGCAACATTATGCTCATTAGCAAGATTTGAAGGGAAACTATCATGAGTATAACTATCTGAAATGGGACACGACAAAACATGATCGGGAAATATCATGTCAACAGAAGAATAACTATCATCTGATATGGTGTGAAATGGAAAGACATCCTCAAAGAAAACCACATCCCGAGAAACAAAAAGTTGTCTTTTACTGATATCATATAACTGATATCCTTTAACACCAACTGGATATCCGAGAAAAACACATTTAGTGGCACGAGGATCAAATTTCGAACAATTTGCAGTTAAAGTAGATGCATAACATAGGCATCCAAAAACTTTCATGAAGTTATAATCAACATCTTTGTTGTTTAGGACAACAAAGGGAGATTGGTTTGTCAATAGCGGCATTGGAGTCCTATTGATGAGGTACGTGGCAGTGAGAACACATTCCCCCCAAAACCTCAAAGGTACCTTGGACTGAAAAATAAGGCTCGAGCAACGTTGAGTAAGCGCTGATGCTTTCGCTCAACGACTGGGTTCTATTGTGGTCTTTCAACACATGAGAATTGGTGTATAGTTCCCTTAGCAGCAAAAAGATCAGCAAAACGCAATTCTGGTGCATTATCCAAACAAAAAACCTTGATAGTTTTGGAAAACTGTGTCTCAACAAGTGCAAAAAAGCGAGGTATGATGATATGGATTCAATCAATAATCCATTGCATGTACCTAAAGGATCAATCACAAGGAGCAAGGCAAAGAAGATACAAGAGGCTTTCACACTGCATGTTCAAAAGCTAGCAAATGCACAACGAGAGGCCGAGAATTTTGAACCCAAATTTTTATATAATGTTAGTTCAGCAAGTCAAGAAGAGAATGGAGTCAAGATGGCACGGGAAAAGTTGTGTAGTTTGGAAGATGGCACGGAGGACAAAAAAAGTGTGCAGAATTTGTGAAGAGGTGGCTGTCCAACTTGCAACTCTTGGGATTTCGTGATGTCAAAGGATGTCAAACGTTGCCATTATGAGGAGCGGATTCCATAGCACATATTTAAGACAATTTAAAGCAATTCTATCTTTTTAGTTTTGAGATATGGCTGCTCGTTTGATGTGCAATCAAGTTTTAAGTTCCTAGGTCTTATTTTCTACAATTTGCAATTAAGTGTAGTTGAATGACTTTTGAGTTCCTTGGTCTATCCACGACCATTTGGCCTTTAAAATGGCTTGTAATACTCTTGAAAACTCAGATGATGTTTAGTAAAAAGCTTTTGCTTATTCAACCCCTTTGGTGTTGTATTTTCTTTCAAATCTTGTCTTAGGTTTGATGTTCAATCGATTCATTGGATTAGTTTTTGATCAATCTAATTCTGGAGTGAGTCGTCTTAGGATCTAGGAGTGACCATCCTTATTCTAAGTTTGATCTAAGAGTGATTCATCTTCTAGCTAAACTCTTGGTTGGAATCATTCGGTAAGTTAGTCTTATTTGTGTCCGTTTACAAGGATCCTAGAAGGACCTCTAGCTTTGTAAACTTAAAGCATATTGGGCCGCTTATCATTTGTATACAAAGAGTCTGATTTATTCCTCATGAGATAAGTCCATGTGAAACAGGAACAATCATCTACTATAGTGAGGAAATACCTAAATCCCGCATGTGTAGGTGGTGCGTCGTCAGCTGAATAGATGGATGTGAGAGAAGATGATAAATAAGAATAAAGATAATTCAGCCAACCCTAGTGCAAGTATACACTGTCGCACGTAGTAATAAAAAACCTTAAAAGTATTCCAAGGGTATCGATCCCACGAGGACTAAACTGGAAATTTAGATTTGAAGAAGAAACTGCTCGACTTGATTGCTTAAAAACAGGTAACCAAATAAATAAGTTTGATTGATTGGTTTTTAAAAAAGATAAATAAAACAAGCAATTGAATAAAAGAATAACAATAAAATAAAACGAGGTATTCAACATGGATTCATCCCAAAGGCAATAACCTTAATCATGAAGTATTTAACTTAAGCCTATTCAATGCATTGGGTCAGATTTAACTTCTATTTGGCCTTGCTCCCAAGAACCGTTAGAAGGCTAAGCGAGTACTGTTATGCACAGTTCTGTGACTCGACTCCGACATAGATAATTCACGAATGTAACCTATAACCCTATAGTCGATATAGGGTGCCTTAGGCAGCTTGCCCTATACCACCGAACAATCTCTTTCGAGCTTTTTCTCCTATATCACCTTTATGAGAACCGATATCGTTTGTCCCTTTCGAGATCAAACTCACATAACATGAAAAGTCTAAGTGATCAAGTTAAACTCAACAAGATTAGAGTGATAATCAATAAAGAATAACATGCATTGAACACAACTTAAGCAAATAAAACACTTTCAAGCTATTGAACCATAAGGGAATTCACCATATTGAACCCCTCAACGAAATTTAGCTACTCATGGTGAGATAAAGTGCAAATGAATACATTTTCATTGAAATAAGAATGTAAATAATACAGAATAATGAAAAGTATCAAAAGCTAGAAATCATGGAGATAGCCAAATATTATGGGTTTTTCTATTTACTCAATCCTTCTAGAGTTCGCTAAGACACTCCACTCTCTCGCTTTTACAAGTGGGAATGGGTGAAAATCCCTACAAACCCTAAGGTTTGATGTCTAACTAAGGTTAGAATTCAGTCATCTAAGAAGGATCTCGGGCATCCCTACTCATAGGCGTTAACTAGGGTTCTGTCACCACTCTCTTCTTCCAAATGAGTTCTGCTTGAATTTGACTTCGAATCTCGAGCTTATATAGTGTGGGAAATGGTTGAGGAGCTGAGAAATAGGTGCTGGAAGGTAGCCTAGTCGGTTTCGGGGTCAAAACAGCCGGTTAGGTGCAAAGAAGACTCGTCAACAACGACCCGCGGATGACTCGGAACGATCTCGGTTTTTCCAGAAATGCGATCGCATTTCATTTTGCCTTCCCAAAAATGCGGTCGCATTTCTGGGCAGAATCCAGCTTTTCCTCTGTTTTCCTGCACAGCAAAAACTTAGTCAAATTCTCTTAAAATTAGGTCTTTTTAAGCACAAATGAGGATAATTTGACAAAAGTAAATCTTAACACCCTAACTTATCAACTTTAGCATATTTTGAGCTCGGGAACAATAAAATTGATCTAGACATACAATATTTGACAAAGAAATGAGCTAAATATAAGGGTAAAATAGGTATATTTTTTACCCTTATCACACCCCAAACTTAACTCATTGCTTGTCCTCAATCAATAGCCAATCAAAATGTTAGAGATCAACTTTTTAATTGCCAATCAAAATGTTAGAGCTCAATATTAATTGCAAATCAAAATGTTATGGTTCATGTGTAGTAATCAATCATGGTACTAGTATCAACTTTAAATTTCAAATCAAGTGACATGGAATCAAGTAAACATGCATTTCAAGATCGTTTTCTAAAAAGTTTGCCTTTCAGAAGAGGATTCTACTCTAGTGCCAGTCACAACGTCTAAGTTTCCTAGGCATGAAGATTTCTACTGTTCTTTTTCAAAACAAAACTCTCCCTAATCCATCCTAACCAATGTGCTTAAACTACCTAACTTCTACTCATAGAGCCTAGTGTAGTCCTTTTAGTTAAGAAAAACAATCATGAGGTAAAAATGAGCATATGTGAGTTGTTAGACCTTTTCTATCTCCCCCAAACTTATTTGATTGTTGGTGCTCTTTTTATTCAACTTCTTTTTCTCCCAAGAGTATGCTTGTTGTCATCTTTACCTTCGTTCTAGCTTATCGACACTTTGTGGTGAAGATATCTAGCTACGAGCAAAGTTCACAAGCTTGGAATGATACTCACTTCCCTAAGTAATCCTTTCATGCAGTGGCAAACCATGGGTGTCATGAATGCCCTTGGTTACTCAGTAAACCCTAGGAAGGAGGAGTAACTCTCGGTTTTTTCATTTTTTTTTAGCTATACTGAGCACATATTCTTTTTCCAGCAGTACAAATTTACAAAAATATTTACATAGTAAGCACCCTCCAAACTTAAATTAGACAATGTCCTCATTGGCTTGTTTTTGAGGCATGGGCTCAACATGAGGCTTTTTATTTTTCAAAATTTCAAGGCTAGACTCTCCTAGAGTGTTAGAAAGGTTAAACACGAGGAAGTTTAGACTTAAGAAAATTTTGTAAAGAAAAAGACTAATGGAAAACCTATGACTAGAAAGCAGTTCAGTTGTGACGGTGACACTTTTGAGATAGAACAAAGCTCTAGTTTTCATCATCAAGGGCTTAAAAGAAAACTCCTTTGAAAACATGTTTTTCTTCCAAAACCTTTTTTAAAGCAATTTTTCTTAAAGTTGATTTTTTCTTCAAAAAGTTCATAGGTAAAGCTCAAAAACAGCAAGCATATTTTTAAAGAAAATAATTGAAAAACCCAAGTTTATCTAGCCCAAACTATCAACAAGCTCTCTAAACTACCCTATGATCAAAACTATTAACAAACTAAACAATAAAAACAACAACTAAACAATTAAAAACAGAATTAAAACATGCTAAAACTAAAAAAACAGCAAGCAACAAAAACATAATTATATACAAAAAAAACAGTAAGTAAAGGGGTCAGAAAACTCCCCTAGTCCTCGTCCGAGGAACTCTCTTTCTCTTCATCATCTTCATCATCATTTTCATCTTCTTCATCATCAAAATCCTTGTCTTCTTGAGGCAGCAACGATTGAGGGAAATTGGGAAAGACCGGAGCAATACTCGAGGCAATAGAGAGATAGAACTCTCTAATGGCTTCATCCCTCTCCTTTGCATATGCCCAATAAGTCTTCAGGTTCTCCCTGATTTGATCTAGCTGGCGGTAGGCAATAGCTAGGGCTTCCGATGATAGTGAGGGCCCTGTAAAAGGAGTGTGCTGGGATGGAGAAGTCATGCTCGGCCCTGATGGTGGAGTGGCCTGAGATGTGGAGGCTTTGTCTTTCCTTTGGATGTTGTTTTGCTGGAGCTTCCCTATCAAGGACAGGTCAATGGTTGGCTTAAAGAAATGACGCTCCTCGTCCTTGCCTGGAACAATCTTCACCCTTTGGCAAAGCTGGGTGATAAGTGATCCAAAGAAAAGCTTGCCTGCCCTTTTCCTTCCACAGGCTAAAATCTCATCCCTAATTATGCTCCCGATATTGATCTCCAACCCTTTCATAATGCAATAGAGTAGCATCACTCTATCCACTGAGATCGTGCTATCATGGGTGGTTGGCATTAAGCGGTTCTTCAGAAAGTGAAGCCAAACTGCTGATTCTGGCTTTAGATCACTTGGCACTAGAGTCTTCACCTTCCTCTGGGACTCTTGCCATTGAACTCCCTTATTGGCCACAAGTTTCAGTGCTTCCTTCATTTGGTTGGCTGAGGGGTTCCTGATAACATCGTTCCCTCTTGGATTCAGGGGTGCCTTGATCTTGTACACCTTGTTAATATCCACTAAAGAGAAGCTGACCATTTTGCCTCTCACCACCGCCATACTAATGATTTCCTCCCTCAGGCCGGCATAAAATTCACGAACTAAAGGCACTAAAGCCTCCTGAGAGTGAGCACAGAACTCCTGCCACTTATACTGGGAGATAACTTTGTTTACGAACTCTGGCAGTGCTCCTGCTCTGTTGGAGAATCCCTTCTCGTTGAGGAAATCTCTCTTTCTCATGATCTTCATCCGTTCCTGAAAATTAACATCCTTAAATACCTCGGGGAATGGATTTTTAGGAGATGCAGCCTTGGGTGATTTGCCCTTTGGCTTGGTGGGTGAGACGGTAGGAGGAACTGCAGGAGAGGTGTCCATGGATCTAGTCCTCGGCCTCTTGGCAAATATCGGGTCATTCTTGTTCTTAGTCCTCCTTTCAGCTTTGATCTCTCTTTTTCTCTTCCTCCTCAATGTTGCAGAGATAGGAACTTAGTCATCATCCAGTCCCTTGATCTCTGAGTCTAATTCTGATTCAGAGTCAGTGGAGGTCTCGGCCTCCTTGCTTTCTTTCTCTTCTTCATCCCTCTTCTCTCCCGAAGAGGTGCTATCATCTGCTGGTGGATCATCTTTGAATAGAGGTTTGAAAACCTCATCAGCAGGCTGAACTTCAGTGGCCTCGGCTAGGCCTTCTTCAGAATGCGGCCCAAATGCGGTCGCATTCTGGCCTTCAAGTACTTCTTCTGTTTTTTTTTTCTAAATTCTCATCACTTGGCCTCGGTTGGGCCTTTCCTTCCCTTCTTTGCAGCAACTCAGCTTCACTTTGAGCCTTGTGGAGTGGCTCAAAAGCTGCAAGGAAGTCTTCAGCTTCCTTCCTTCTTTCTTCGTCTTCTTTCAACTCTTCCCTTCTTTGTTTTTCTTCCTCAAGGAGTTGCAAATCAGCAGCTACCCTCCTAAGGTCTTCATCTAACTTTCTTTCTTTTTCAACCGTTAAGGCCCTCTCGGCCTCTTATCTTTCCTCTTCCCTTTTCCTTTCTTCTTCACAATCTCTTTCTCTTACACCTTCATCTTCTTCCCTCATATGTTGATTTTCCATTTCTCTGTCAGCCTCAATATCCTTCAAGGCTTCCTGTTCAGCCTTATACCCTTCGGCAATCATAAGGGCCTTTGCCACAGCTTGGCGAATTATGTCCTCAAACACGTCCGAGGGCATTCTTGCTACTTTGAGAGGCTCAATAACAAGCGGCTTCTCGGGCACAGCTTTCTTAGGACTCCTCTTCCTTGCACTATAGGTAACGAATGGTTTGTTCCTGCAATACGAAGAGGGGTTAGCTTGAGGTTCAGAATTTTTACCCGTTGAAGTTCCCAATTGCCGAGAGCTTCCTGCTGCTTTGGCGACTCCTTCTTCATCTCGCCTATTCCCTTCTTCTTCAAGAGCAGCACATCTTTGAGCTCTCATTGCCCGAATCATTGAAAACCACTCCCGCGAGTGTTTCTTGAACTGTTGAGCTGCGGGTTTTTGGGTTTGATGGACGGCGGCGGCGCGCGTGGACCTCCTAGGTGCAGATGAACTCGGATTCTCTCTCGAACTGGCCGGAATTGCCGAGGAAGAAGAAGTTTGAGCGTCGGCCTCTTGGTTCACAATAGCCAGCGAGAATCCCGTGGTGGTCTCGTCCTTCTCGTGCCGTGCATGGGTATTTCGGGGTTCTACTCTTGCCGTCGAACACTTCCTTCAGCTTCGTGGGCGGTTGGATTACTCTGGGAACGAGTAATCTTGCTTGATGATGATGGCTTTTGCGTGTTCTTCATGGTTTCTTGATATGGGTTTTTTCGGTTTCAAGATGAGAGAATATGGAGAGTTGGAGTTTTGACTTGAATGCAAAAGAGTTGGGTGGTTGGTGAAGAGGGAAAGACTATAAGTCAGCTATTTATAGTTTTCTAATTAGCTCACGTGCAGGTCAAAAGAAATTCGTGACTGCCCTCTTGTTTTTGAAAATGCGGTCGAATTCCCAAATACACTTGGGAGAAATGCAATCGCATTTCACCCAGTTTCTTTCTTTTTTTATTTTTTTCTGACTTTTCATTCTCCTTTGTTTTTCCTCCTTTGCTGAAACACTCATAAACATGTTAGAAAAGTTCACATGCTTACTCATGATTTATTTTTCTTTTTTCTTTTTTCTTTTCTTTTAAGAGAAATTAGGTCAAAACGTTTTGATCAATTCAACTTCCAGGTAAGTCCCCAGTAAAGGTGTTCCCAACGGTCAGCTTAAATACCTCAGCCTAGGCAGGACTTGCCTTAGCCAAAGTTTTCTTTTGATCAAAAATCATTTATTCTGAAAACTTTACAAATTTTCTATATATATTTTCTTTTTATTATTTTTCTTTCTGAAGATAGACATGATACAAAATAATATGGACTTTTCAAAACTCCCAGGTAAATCCCCAAGAAAAGGTGTTCCCTTCGTTCAACTTAAGTATTGTCCAAATATTTTGAAGTCCCTGTCTGCATTATTATTTTATAGATCCAGATAATATACAAAAATCAATTCTTAAAGTGTAGAAATCATACCAGGTCAATTACGGAGACATGAGCTTCCTCATCCTCGAAACCCTTCCCCCAATATGGTTTGATCCTTTGCCTTTTCATGGGTTGACTGATTTCTTGAACTTCAATCTTTTTCCCACCTTTTGCTTCTGATTCTTCTTCTCCAAGTATATCCTCCAATTTTCTCCTTTCATTATTTCCTGCAAAAAAGATCGGGAGAGTTCTTCAATTTCATCAACCATAGAGCATTCCTCGAAATCTCCAGGGTACTTCATTGCGTTCATCACATTAAATGTGACTTGTTGATCATTGACCCTCATGGTCAATTCTCCTTTCTGCACATCTATTAAGGTTCTACCAGTGGCTAGGAACGGTCATCCCAAGATGATTGGCTCGTCCTTGTCAGCTTCACAATCTAAAATGATGAAATCTACAGGAAAAACAAACTTATCAACCTTAACCAATACGTCTTCAATCTTTCCAATGGGATGTGTAAGTGATCTATCTGCCAACTATAGGGTTACAGTTGTTGGTCGTGCTTCACCAATCCCTAACTGTTTAAAAACCGAGTATGGCATTAAGTTGATGCTCGCTCCTAAGTCGCACAAAGCTCTGCCTACATCCCTACCTCCAATGGAGCATGGAATGGTGAAACTTCCTGGGTCTTTGAGCTTGGGAGGGATCTCATTCTTGGCCAGTGCACTGGAACATTCAGTGAGTGCAACAGTTTCGTATTCTCCCAACCTTCTCTTCTTTGATAGAATATCTTTCAGGAATTTCACATAGGTAGGCATTTGTTCAAGTGCTTCTACCAATGGGATATTGATGTGTAACTGTTTTAATACATCTAAGAAATTTTTGAATTGTATATCCTGCGAGGCATGTTTGAATCTCTGAGGGTATGGAGGAGGTGGTCTGTATTCTAGATCTATTACAAATTTTTGAGGTTTTGCGGTCGCATTCCCCTGTCTTTTCGCTGATTTTGATTTTTCTTCATTTTCTACCAAGGCTTCCTGCTCCTTGGTCTTTTCTACTTTATCTTCTTTATTCTATAAAACATCTGAGCTAATGTCTGACTTCTTTTCTAAAATCTTTTCTCGAGCTTCTTCTGGGATTTCTGCTTCTTGATTAACTAGATACCTTGGGCCATCGTATTCTAATCCACTTCTTAAGGTCACTGCCTTGCATTGTTCCTTTCCTTCTCTGTGAGGGATCTCGGTCTTGCTAGGCAACATCCCCTGTGGTCGATTCTTAATCTCTTGAGCAATTTGTCCAAGCTGAACTTCCAAATTCCTGACTGCAGCATCGTTTCTTGCCATGTATTCCTTCATAAGAGTCTCTAGATTTGACTCTTGACTCTGCACTGGAATCTGTTGGAAGTTTTTCTGCGGCTTTTGTTATGTAGGAGGTTTCCCAAATTGATTGGAATTACTCGACCCGACTTGTCCTCCCCAAGAGAATTTTGAATGTTGTCTCCAACCTGGGTTGTACGTGGCCGAATATGGATTCCATTTATTCTGGTTCTGGTTCCCCTTTGACCTACATAAAAGACAGACGCGGGATTTAGTGGACAATTATCAGCAATGTGTTCCTCACCACAAATTTCACTACAGGGAGAAGAGATGGCATTGGCAGGGGCTATATTGGCTTGATTGTTCATGGTCATCCCCATCATCATGCTATGAATAGCCTTGATCTGGGCTTGCATCGTAGAATTAGCCTCTGTTTCCACTGCTTTGATTGGATTCTTTAAGATTGTTGTGGGCTCAGTGTCTCCCCAATGGCGATTGTTTGTCGCTATGGTGTCCAAGATAGCATGCGCCTCATTTGCAAACTTCTTCAAGAAAGATCCGTTTGCAGATGCATTGACTAGTGCCTTCGAAGCTTGATCTAATCCACTATAAAAATGCTCCAAGATGATGCAAGCAGGCAATCTGTGGTGTGGACACTTCCGAACCAGCCTTTGGAATCTTTCCCAAGCTGCATTCAAAGGTTCATTGTAAGATTGTCTGAAAGCAATAATCTCAGCTGTATACTTGGCATTTTTATTAGAAGGAAAAAACTTCTCTAAGAATTTCTCAACCAAATCATTCCAAGAAGTGATGGAGTTTAGAGGGAATGAATCCAACCAAGCTTCAACATCTCCCTGCAAAGAAAATGGAAAAAGCTTTAGCTTCAAAGTATCTTCAGCCACTCCTGTAACTTTAAAAGAATTGCAAACTCTCAAAAATAGCTTAATGTGTTTGTGTGGATCTTCATTCGGTAGTCCAGAGAATTGGCCCATGGTATTCAACATCTGGAACATCACTGGTTTAAGTTCAAACTGTGGAGCATCAATCGGTGGCTCCAAAATTCCTGGATTTAATGTCTGGAAAACTAGTAAGCGTAGTCCCTTATTGCTCTATTGCGGTCTTCAGCAATATAAATTGGATTTTCTTGTTGTGGCACCGGTGGAACTAGAGGAACAGGAGGAATTCTCCCCCCATTTTGCTCCCTTCCATGATTCTGTGGATCAACTTGAGGCTCGACTCCAGGAGGTTCCATTGGAAACTCTTGTATGTAAGAAGCTTCTTCTAGAGGTTCCTGTGCGCTCAACTCTTGTTGTTCCCTTCTATTCCGTCTCTGTTCCTTCCTTCGACGACGAAAGGTTCTTTCTATCTCCGGATCGATGTCAAGGAGTGGATACCCCTTGTTCATGCACTAACTCCAACCTGCAAAAGCAAAACAAATGCAAATCAAAGTCAAATTCCCCTTGAGACAGAAATGCGGTAGCAATCTGATCCCAATTTCAAAAACAAAATTGGTTTCACTTTTGGTCCCCAGCAACGGCACCAAAAACTTGGTGCGCCATCAGCTGAATAGATGGATGTGAGAGAAGATGATAAATAAAAATAAAGGTAATTCAGCCAACCCTAGTGCAAGTATACACTGTCGCATGTAGTAATAAAAACCTTAGAAGTATTCCAAGGGTATCGATCCCACGAGGACTAAACTGGAAATTCAGATTTGAAGAAGAAACTGCTCGACTTGATTGCTTAAAAACAGGTAACCAAAGAAACAAGTTTGATTGATTGGTTTTTAGAAAAGATAAATAAAACAAGCAATTGAATAAAAGAATAACAATAAAATAAAACGAGGTAGTCAACATGGATTCATCCCAAAGGCAATAACCTTAATCATGAAGTATTTAAATTAAGTCTATTCAATGCATTGGGTCTGATTTAACTTCTATTTGGCCTTGCTCCCAAGAACCGTTAGAAGGCTAAGCGAGTACCGTTATGCACATTTCTATGACTCGACTCCGACATAGATAATTCACGAATGCAACCTATAACCCTATAGTCGATATAGGGTGCCTTAGGCAGCTTGCCCTATACCGCCGAACAATCTCTTTCGAGCTTTTTCTCCTATATCACTTTTATGAGAACCGATATCGTTTGTCCCTTTCGAGATCAAACTCACATAGCATGCAAAGTCTAAGTGATCAAGTTAAACTCAGCAAGATTAGAGTGATAATCAATAAAGAATGACATGCATTAAACACAACTTAAGCAAATAAAACACTTTCAAGCTATTGAACCATAAGGGAATTCACCATATTGAACCCCTCAACGGAATTTAGCTACTCATGGTGAGATAAAGTGCAAATGAATACATTTTCATTGAAATAAGAATGTAAATAATACAGAATAATGAAAAGTATCAAAAGCTGGGAATAATGGAGATAGCCAAATATTATGAGTTTTTCTATTTACTCAATCCTTCTAGAGTTCGCTAAGACACTCCACTCTCTCGCTTTTACAAGTGGGAATGAGTGAAAATCCCTACAAACCCTAAGGTTTGATGTCTAACTAAGGTTAGAATTCAGTCATCTAAGAAGGACCTCGGGCATCCCTACTCATAGGCGTCAACTAGGGTTCTGTCACCACCCTCTTCTTCCAAATGAGTTCTGCTTGAATTTGACTTCGAATCTCGAGCTTATATAGTGTGGGAAATGGTTGAGGAGCTGAGAAATAGGTGATGGAAGGTAGCCCAGTCGGTTTCGGGGTCAAAACAGTCGGTTAGGTGTGAAGAAGACTCGTCAACAACGACCCGCGGATGACACGGAACGATCTCGGCTTTTCCAGAAATGCGATCGCATTTCATTTTGCCTTCCCAGAAATGCGGTCGCATTTCTGGGCAGAATCCAGCTTTTCCTCTGTTTTCCTGCACAGCGATAAACTTAGTCAAATTCTCTTAAAATTAGGTCTTTTTAAGCACAAATGAGCATAATTTGACAAAAGTAAATCTCAACACCCTAACTTATCAACTTTAGCATATTTTGAGCTCGGGAACAGTAAAATTGATCTAGACATATATTTGACAAAGAAATAAGCTAAATATAAGGGTAAAATAGGTATATTTTTTACCCTTATCAGTAGGCATCTTAAAAGGACCCCAGACATCGCAATGTACCAAGCCAAAAGCATTTGAAGCGATATGAAAGATAACCTCTTTTGTTTGGCTAGAGGGCATACATGACAAGGAGGATTATGTGAAGAGGAATTTTTTAAACTCAATACATCTTTCAACAATAACAAACGTTTGAGAGATGGATGCCCTAGTCTAGAATGCCAAGTATCAATGCTGACTGCACAAGAGACTGATGAACAAAGTACGGACTTATCTGTTAGCTGGAACAATACAATCCATTAGAACAATTAGCCCTACCAATCATCCTCAATTGAGACTTGTCCTGTATGACACAAGAATCAGCATTAAAGGTAAGTGTGACGTTTTCTGTTTGCAAAAGACAACTCACTGAAATTAGGTTGTAGGCAAACTTGGGCACAAATAAAACATCTCTCAACAACAATTCATTTGCTAGTTGCACATCTCCAATAAACTCAACTTTGACACGGTAATCGGTTGGAAGAATGACAGTAATATCATGCACTTTACGCCAATTCTTACACAAAGAGTGTGAGTTACAAATGTGTCTAGATGCTCCCGAGTCTACAATCCAATTATTGATACTATAGTCAACTGAATTTGAAGCCAAAGCACAAATACCTGTTGTGTGAGTGATGGTGGAAGCAACTGGTTCGATTTTGGCTGTTTGAACATGGTTAGATAGCAGGTCCATCAGTTGAGAGTATTGGCTGGCATTAAGACTCTGAAAGAAATTGGATTGTGAGACTGAATTAGTAGGAATAGTCTTTGATGCTTTAGGGATGCTATTCTGATTTCTTGGCTTATATCCAAAAGGATACCCATGGATCTTATAGCATTTATCTACCGTGTGACCCTTGACATTGCAATGGGTGCAAATTGGTCTTTGACCTTCTCGCTTCCGAGACCGATCTTGATTGTATTTCTTTGAATTATCAGCAGCTGGAGCAACCAATGTAATTGCCTCTGTCGATGGCATGATAGCAGCTGATCTTTGGTGCTCTTCTTGAATAATCAGGGAAAAGACATTATCAATTGATGGCAATGGATTCATCAAAAGAATTTGGGCGCGAACGGTTGCATAAAGATCATTCAGACCCATCAAAAAAATCATTATGAATTCAACGTCAAGGTGTTCAAGAAAGGGCTTTATACCTCCGCAAGAACAATCGAAAACAGGTCTGTAATCTACAAGTTCTTGCCAGATTGTGATGAGCTTAGTTAAGAATACTTCTACACTCATCGTACCTCACACCATGGTTACTAATTCCTTCCTTAATTGGTATATTCGAGGCCCATTTTACTGTTTGAACCGTTTCCGCAAATTATCCTAGATTTTCTTTACAGAACCAACATAAACTATGCTTGCCGCAATTTCTTTAGTCACCAAATTGAGGATCCAAGAGGCTATAATATCGTTGTTGCACTTCCAGCTATTGATTTTGATTGATTTCCTTCGGGTTTTTGGATTGTACCATCAATAAACCCTTCTTTGTTCTTTCCTGACAACGCCATTATCATCGCTCGACTCCAAGAACCATAGTTGGATGCACCTAACAATGGTTGAGTTACTAAGGCAGTGGTTGACGTGAGTGAGTGATGCAGAGAGAAAGGATTCATCTGTGCATCGATTGCTGAAGTTTCATCGCTAGTTCCTTTGTCTGCCATGAAGACGAGAAGAAAAAAAAGGAAAACGAGGTTTGGGTTAGGTTTCATTTTGGTCCCTAAGTTTTCAAATTCAACAATTTAGCCCCTGAGGTTTGGTATTAGTTTCATTTTAGTCCTTCCATCCATTTTTCCGTTAGAAACTAACAGTTTGCTAACGTGTCATTATCTTTTTTTATTAAAAAATTATTTTTTTAATTTTTAAAATATAAATATATTAAAATAATAAAAATATTGTTATTTTATATTATTTTTATTTACTTCTTCTTTGAGCACACCGACGGCGACGACTCTTTTTTTTTCTTCCTCTTCAGCACACCGATGGCGGGTGGCGAGCTGCGACGACTCTTCTTGTTTTTTTTTTCTTCTTCCTTCTCTTCTTTTCTTAGAAGAACTCCTCCTCTCCCGAACGAAGAACGAAGAACTCTGACCTCCCTCCTCCCTTCTCCTTTCTGTTTCTCCTTCGCCTCTTTCATTTAAAAAAAAAAAAAACTGAACGAAGAACTCAAAGTCGCACTCGCCCAGATCTGGAACTCATAACTGCATAACAAAGAACTCGAAGCCGCACGCCGCAAAACGAAGAACTTGAAGGGGGTGAAAGCCCCGGCGCAGCGGAAGCGTATCGAAAAGACCTTACTCCGTATATTAATTAACATTAAAATACCGTTACGAAAAGGCAAAATAAAACTTTAAACACACTTTAAAGCCGCTGAAAACTCTCTAAACATGCTGAAAAAAGTTTGAAAATAAACTATTTTTATTCTCATGCTTTTCTAAAGAAAAGGGGAAAGAACCGTTACAAACCTTCGTTGTAGACTTGACCGTTCTTCGCCAACGATCCTCCAACGAACAAAAACGTTGCGGCTCTTTCTTGATTCCTTCGTTGGAAATTTTTCTTCAAAGACACAATAACCACAGAAGTTACACCGGTATGTCTCTAAGTTTAGAAGGCAAAAGACTTGTGGGAGTCTTTCTCTAAGAGGGAGGCTAGAGAGAATTCTAGGGTCTTGTCTTGAGAGTCTAAGAGCAAGAGGGCTACTAAACCAATTAGGTCTAGTGTTCTATTTATAGAAGAGTGGCCATGAATAAAATATTCAATTAAATCAATCTTTTCCAAAATTGATTCAATCTTATTCCTTATTTAATCAATCCAAGATCAATCAATTCCATAATTGATTAATCTTTTCCACAAATGACTAATTACTTCCATAAGTGATTAGATCATTTCCATAAATGATTAATCACTTCCTTAAGTGATTAATTATTTCCATAATTGATTAATTCCCGATTAATTAATTCTTTAATTAATTAACCACCAATTAAATATCACATATTTAATTTCCGGCCTTGAATTAATTAATTGGCCAAATAGATTTTAGGCCTTAAAATTAATTAATTCATATTTGAACTCTTTCAAACTTCCATAAATTTAATGTGACTCAAATTTATATTAATATTTGAATTTCTTCAAATATTAATTTCTCTCATAATAATATATCAATATATATTTTCCCTTAGTAAATTGTACACTTTCAATTTACATTTATTACTTAGTTGCCTCAAATTACTTTATGAGCTACCAGTGGGACCTAATGGATTTGCAGATCAGAAGCTCCAACGATGTGAGATTAATTGGTCAAACTCATTAACCAAATTATTCAATATTCGTTAACTGTGTGTACATTCCACTATAGACTCACAGTTGCACTCTTCTCATTGCAGACATATTTTCTGTGTCCACGGATATAGACCAATAACGACTAGTTAGTCCTTCACGAGTGTCCGTAGCACCAGCTGGGTCAAATTACCGTTTTACCCCTGGGTTACTTCTATTTCCTTAAGTACCAGTTCTCCTCTAATGAATAACCTATTTGTGGTCCAACCATCAAACAGAAAACCCTCTCGTGCCATTGAGAGGGTAGGGCCCTTTGTTCAAGACTCGGAGTCACCACTTAAGGGAGCACTCATCTTCTTCCCTATAGTTGGGAAGGAGTGAATTCCATCTTGTACGATTATGTTCTCAGCTCCCCACTCGGTCTTGTCCCCAAAATGGTAGGCTTATTGAGTCGGCATATTGGTCACTCTCACCCATACAAATCAAAGGACAATCCCTCATGAGCAGGAGTCCATAATCGACTCAGGATTAAGACCAAGTTGTCTAGGTCGTCCTAGTGAAATAGAAAACCAACTAGTTAACGGTGTTATAACCAGTGGTTACTATTTCGCGGTCCAATCTTATGCAAACTCATTGGATAGGATACCCCCACTCGCATGTCTCCTACATGAACTCGTTGGATCATAGCGTTTGTATCAAATATAAAGTGGGCTGTATCCATAGCGCCACCAGGATAAGGCAACCAGTCTTATCCCTATACTATAGACCCTTTAGGTTGTTTCTTGAACAGTGATCCTCATATGTCGCTACATATCGTTCAAGACTCATATTTCAGCCTAGGATGTCTAGTTTATTGGATTAGGGTTATTTTAGGCAAAGACAAACATAAAATAACTAATAACACTTAATAGAAAAATACATCAATATTATTTCATTAATATTCGGTCAACGGTTACATTCACTATCTACGAGTTTTAGGGCATAAAACCCAACAGAACTCACAACCTAGATCTGGGCAAAATGAAGACTCGTAACAGGAATGAGAAGAAAAACCCAGATCGGCGTTGTGTGGGCTGGGTCCAAATTGCCGGAGAGAGAGTTCGTGGTTGCTGCTTGCGAGGTCGACGATGAAGGAGAAGAAATTGAAAGAGGGTTGCGACTAGTGGGTTCGTGGTTGTTGAGCACGAGGCGGACGATGGAGGAGAAGAAATCGCCGGAGAGAGAATTCGTGGTTTCAAATCTAAGGCATGAATCGAAAGAAAAAAATGGATGAACCCTCTTGTTTCACGCGCGGCGACGAGAGGAGCCTCGTGATTTGGATCGAAAGAAAAAATCGAACCCGTTTCGTTTCATTTCTGTACGCGTCGACCCATTTGTGAGAGACAAAAATCTCACTTGTAATTTTGATTTGTCTTTTTCCCTGAATCTCAGTGTGCCCACCAATTAACCCCACCAATCTATCAATTTCTCACTCTACGAATTTAAGAGTTTCAAATGCGATTATTCCAACTTCATTTCCTTCCCATTGCATCTATTCGCTTCTGTTTTTTGTTTTTGGATCCTTTGTTGCTCGAGATTCAAACTCATTGTTCCTGAGGTTTTTCGATTGCGTTCTTCATTTTTCCTGCTCTGTTGTTTCGCCATTTCATTCCCATTTCTGGGAAGAATGACGTCCCACAGTTTGTTGTTTTTGGGGAAGTTGGCGATATCATCCCTCTTTTTTATTAAAAAAAAAAAAAAGAAAATATAGGGAAAGGGGAAGAAAAGAAGAAAGAAAAGAGAAGAAAACAAAATCGGGTCCGGTGCCGGCTGCCGGCGGCGGGTTTGATGGTGGCTTGTATGGTGGTTGAAGAAGAAAGGTTTGGTGGTGGTTGGAGAAGAAGATGAGAAGAAGATGAGAGGAAAGAAATAAAATAAAAAAATAATATTTTTATTATTTTAATATATTTTTATTTTAAAAATGTAAAAAAAAAAATTAATAAAAAAATAGAGCTACGTCAGCAATCTATTAATTTTTAACGAAAAATTGGATAGGGGGACTAAAATGAATCGAAATCCAAACCTCAGGGACTAAATTGTTGAGTTTGAAAACTCAGGGACCAAAATGAAACCTAACTCAAACCTCAGGGACCAAAAGTGTATTTTTTCCCTATTTTTTAATTAAAAAATTACGAAATTTGATTTCGAGAATCAAAAACTAATTATATTTTTTTCTTTTATTTTTTAATTAAAACAATTACGAAATTTGATTTTGGAAATTGAACACTAATTAGATATTAACTGATGTAATTAGTCCAAAAATGTTTTTTTTTTCAGAAATTCTTGCTTTTTAATATACTAGTTTTTTACCACGTGTGTTGCACGTGTAATAATTTGAGGAAAATATTATGAACTAAAATGAATTTAAAACCAATTAAGATTAGTTCTATACATTCTTATAGAAGTTTAAGCAATATATAGCTAACATTTCATATTTTAATATGTACTTATTGTTCATCAATATAATCTCTCTTTTTTAAAAGTGATTCTTATAGATATCGGTTTACCTTGGATTACTCCACTCACCACATATGTAAAATGAAATCAATATTAGTAAATAGTAGGATAATGCTAAGATAAGTAATGTATCTTTACTAATCTATCTGAGTTTTTTCTTGTTTATCATTCGTCGAGATTTCAAAATCAACCATATTTTGTTTCTTTGTGTTGTATATTTCTCCTTCTAGTTCTTCTATCTCAGTCATCTGAGATAATGAGATCTCAATCCTTGCATGAACATTTTGATACCTAATATCCACTGGTTCTATATTACCGTTATGGATCATATATAATAACCCTTTTAAAGTTTTTCACTGAATTTATCAATGAGCTCATTGAACAAAGTGACATGAACACATGCACTATGCATATAAGATATTTGTTTAAAAAAAAAAAATATGCAATTATATATGTTAATCATGGAGAAAATAACAAAACGTGTAATATAATACTTCATTGTGTCCATAATAATCAATTTCATGATTTTTACAGAATCCCCCCTCTGGTTTTGAATTGTTGGATTGAGAATTTTCACTTATACTCTTCCAACCTTTGTCAAGAGGTTTGAGTTCTTAATTATCATATCTGACATATACATAAAAAAAAAATCTAAGAAATTGTTTGAAAGAATATAATACACAAGAAAAAAAATCCCGACATCAAGATTTTGAATTCAATTCAATGTTTATCCAATTAAGATTTTGAATCTACCTTCATTTGGAATGAAATTATCATGTTTAATTTTAAATTGACAAATTCAAATTTAAAAATGAATTCTCTAAAAGGAAAATTGAAAAAATCAAAGTCCTTCCCAATAGACACAAAATGTGAAACAAAAAAATTGAATTGAAGAAATCAAAATATAATGAAACTTGATTTTTAAAAAATAATAAAATTGACAAAACCAAAATATTTCCTACAAAACATGAAAAAAAATTGACAAAATCAAATTTTAATGAAACTTGACCTTCTTCTAATTAAATTGATAAAATTGAACAAAAATATTATAATAATAATAATAATTAAGGGAGGTAAGTGAAACAAATAATGTGAGGAGAAAAATAGTTGTAAATGTGAAAACCAATTGGAAAAGATGAAAAATTTATAGACGAAATTTAGACTCAAATCAAATATTCCTTTGAAATTATTAAATTACGAATTTTGATTCTCGAATTTGAAAACTAAAAGATAAAATCACATACTAATAAAAATTAAGGGTACCTGAAACAAACAATGAGAGGAGAAAAATAGTTGTAGATGTGAAAACCAATGGGAGAAATTGAAAAATTTATAGACAAAATTTAGACTCAAATCAAATATTCTTTTGAATTTTATATGAAGTTTGATTCTCGAATTTGAAAACTAAAAGATAAAATCACATACTATTATGATTTTTATTAAATTACGAAATTTGATTCTGGAATTTGAAAACTAATTATGTAATTATCTGAAATTTAAAGAGGTATTCTGGTTTTAAAATGTTTTTCAGGGATCCTTGCCTTTTAATATAGTATAGATACAGATAATTATATAATTATCTGAGATTTAAAGGGGTATTCTGGTCTAAAAATGTTTTTCAAGAATCCTTGTCTTTTAATATAGTATAGATATTATTATTATTATAGATAGATTATAGATTATAGATATAGATAGGTTTCAAGATGCACTATTTGACATAGTTTTATTAAGCAAGTGAGCTAGACTGAAATTGGGTTAAATTTATATATTTAAAATTGGAAATTAGAAGGAAGTTGTATAATATCTATTGCACTACCACTACTTGAATTTTGCGAAGCCAAAACGAGTATAGCTCGGCGGTAATTGGCATGTGCCCTCGACCATGAGGTCAGAGGTTCGAATCCCCCACCCCTAAATGTTGATGTACTCAAAAAAAAAAATATATGCAAAGAACAAATTTTAACAAACTCCAATTAATACTCTTCAAAAAAAAAAAAAAAAAAAAAAAAAAAAAAACTCCAATTAATATAGGTTTCATTTATTTAATGCTGGCCTCAATTTTCGGTTGCCCTGCCCCTCTTCTTTTAGGTGGTTGTCCGATCTTCACTTAATACAATATTTATAATTTGAACAGTTATAGGTCACGTTAATTTGACTTGAATTAATGCGTAAGTTATCAGAATTTTATTTATTAAAATTAGTCCATACAATTATTTAATTACATAAGCACAATACACCATACAATCATAAGTTACCAAAAACTTATTTAATAGCCAACAAGAACATAGCTATGACATGAAGTTGTACCGATAACCACAAGGTCTGTGGTTCAAATCCCCCCACCCCATATTGTCATAAAAAAAAAATAAAAAAACTTATTTAATAGCTAACCAAAAAATATATTTTTTTTTTAAGTTTCTCCTACATGACATAAAACTTATACTCTCGATTCAAAAGTTTGGAGCTCAAATTTCCCACCCTACATGTTGTAAAAAAAAAAAAAAATTAGTTAACTTAGTTTACTCAAGAAACATATTGTTGTAAGTAAACAAATGTTTTTAGTTTAGTTTATGATTAATTGTTTTTTTTTTTTTGACAACTTAGTTTATGATTAATTGACTTCATTGTTAACGTGTTTTTCATGTATTATTGACATCGTATAATCATTGGAAGCATCTTTTGAGAGTTTCTCCATAGAAAAACAGCATCGTTACTCCATGTTTCTCTTCGATAGAAACAAGTTATATAAATCTTAATGGCTCTCAATTATTTGCCAGAGTTAAATTATCCCTCTCGAAAAACTAATATTTGAAAATATAAAATTTATAACATATTCATGTACAAGTGTATGTGTAATTGAGTTCTTCTGTCGTAAGTTACGTAAAAGATGGCTTATAAACTTGAGTATTGAGCAATTTTGTGCTCTTGCATATGAATTTAGTTGCACATGATTTTATATAGAAAGTGGATTTGTTTAATTATTGTCTTTATCTCCTAATTTCTTATATTCTTGGTTAAAATATTGCAAAGGACCAGCTTCTAAATCCATGTGCAAATTGAAATAAAAATATAGATCAATAAATCAGCTCAAACATATATAAATACATTACCTACTCAAAAAGAAGGATACAAATAATCTAATTAGGTTATTTATTTATAAATGATGGTATAATTTAAACATGAACTCTATATGAATAGTTTATACCAATTTCGATCATGATCTATAATTATCATGATATTAATTTGTCATTATCAATTTAATAAAAAATAAATTTTATTATTCAATTCAATAAATGTGAGTATATATGTTGATTGTCTATAATCTTAAATAAATGTCTCACTACCACAAAGACACAAAAACTATATATTAATAGTATGTTATTGTGCAATAAATTAATTAATGATCGTCGAACACTTACAAAGTTTGTCTGAGAATTAGCAAATTAGTCTAATTGAACTAACTCATGTAAACTAAAATCGTCAAAAGGTAGATTGGTTGAAGTGAGAGAAGACATTACAAATCGAATTTGAACAACATTTGAAGTATAAAATTTATTATTTTTTTATTTTGTGTTAAGATTGAATAAATACTATAAACTCTTTATAGTAATTTTATATTTATTTTAATGTATGTTATATATATATATATATTTATTTATTTATTTATATATATTATATGTACTAAATTTGATGTCTAACTAAAAATAAGAAACAAGAATCAATAAATGATTATCAAACACATTTTTGTTTTTTCTTTTTTTCTTTTAAGAGAAACAAAAAAACAAAAAAAAAAAAACATAAATAGTTAACAAATATGTTTCTCTATTTCTAGTTCTTAAAAAGCAGAAAACATGAAACAAGAAAAGGAAAAACGAGAACATCATCAAACGGGACCAAGATTCTTCTAACTTGAGTTCATTGAATTTTTATCACTTTCTTTACACAAAACACTTAGTTTAACGAGGAATACGTACGATAAATTTTAACTAATTACTTAGAAAAAAAAACCTTTATAAACTTTAACGGTCTGTTTGTTTTTTTGGTAATTGAGATAGTCAAAATTTTCAGATGCCTGGAATTATATATGCCAGGAAATATAGATACTTGGTATCTTTAGATAATCATGTTTGTTTTGCAGGAAAATTTATAGGGATGCTCAGGAATATTTAGATAACCATGTTTGTTTTGTAGGATTTATTGACAGAAATGTTTTAAAATGATGCATTTTTCTAACAGTACTTTTTTCCTATCTTCAAATCATTTATATATTAATTTAATATAATTTAATTTATATAACATTTTTTACTTTAATAATTTAATATTGTTATCAATTCAATTTGTATTAATTTTATATGTTATTTTGTAAAAAAGTTAATTCTCTATTGTCTTTTAAGATTTGTATGAAAAAAATTAGAATTAAATATTAATTTCAATTTAAACTTGTACTACTTGAACTTATTTTAAAAGAAGACAATTATATAGTTGATAGTATTTTTTTAGTGGATTATATTTATAAATTATCAAAATAGAGAAAGTTTTGAAAGAAATAATATCAATTTGTGATTGTATTTTTTTTAATAAAAAGATATTGGAGGATCGTTATTGGAAAGGTAAAATAAATAAAAAATTTAACTTCAAATTTCAATTGAAAATAGATTCAACTATATGTTATACAAATTAAATTAAATGGAGTTTATATTATATGTAAATGAAATATATAAATATAGTTAATTTTATATAATTGTTTATTAGTGAATGAATACACTAATTTTTTAAAATCCTAAAATTAAAAATAAAAAAAAAAGATTAGTAAAACGTAATATTTCACATACTAAAAACTAAACTACACATAGGCATAATGTCAAAGTTTTTTTTTTCAATAATTTATTAAAAATTTAATGATACCAACTAAAATGATTAGTAAAACGTAATATTTCACATACTAAAAACTAAACTGGAATAAAAATGCATTTCACATGATTTGAAATGGGTTAAATTATAAGTTTAGGAATTTTTAGTTTTGTATTTGATAGCTTGATGAATTTTAACAGAGTGTCAATTAGAACTCTCAAATTTAAAAGTGCCTAAGGCCCCATTTGGTTCGTGATTTGAAAATTGTTTTAAAAAATAAAGAATTCAGCAAAAAACGAAAACAAATTTCTTATTTCCATTATATCTAAAAACATGTTTGGTTCCAATTTAAAAACTTTAGATTTGAATTCAAAATTTTGAAAACTGTGTTTGGTTACGAATTTGAAAATGCAAGAAAATATTAATGTATTTGGTATAATTAATTTTTTTTAGAAAAAGTTAATTTAATATGATTATTTTTCTACTTGACTTTTATTCATTTTTAGAGAGATTATAAATCAATGATGCTGGAATTGATTCTTCAAAAAAAAAAAAAATTGTTGGAATTGAAATTATAAGGAAAGAAAAAAGATATACCACATAGTTGTATTATATGAAACTTTTGATTTGTAAAATGGAAGAGTATATCAAAATAGGTAGAATTATGTAAAAAGTAAAAATAACAACCAAAACATCACTATCAATCAAACACACTATTTACACAACAATAATTTTGTATTTTTTTTCTCTTTAGAGTCAAAGAGAATTTGGATATCAAAAATAAAAAATGTTGTTTGTAGATAATGCAACATTATTTGATGGAAAGAAAAATGTATCCTGTGTTTTTAAAGTTGTATCTCGTGTTTCCATTATTTTGAAAACAAAATTGGAAAACAATGAAAACAATATTTTATTGTTTTTGAAAACAAACCATTTTTTGAGTTGTTTTCGAAAATTGTTTTTTAAAATAGGTATACCAAACACGTATTCATGGTTTTGCTTGTATTTTTTATTTTCGAAAACATAAAAACGAAAACGGATCCTAAACCAAACGGTGCCTAATATTGTCTTTGGATTTTTATTTTTGTGTCTAATATTCTTTTTGATATATTGAATATTTTTTAATTTTTTTTTAAAATAGACATTAAGTTGAATTTTGTACTTAATAAGATCCTAAATTTTCAATTTTGTCTTTAATAGGCCTATGAATGTTTTAAAAAAAAAAAACAAATATGTCAACAACCTAATGAATACAAAATTGAAAAAAATCAAGGATTTATTAGATATAAAATTGAAAGTTTAAAGGATCTTTTCGGTATTTTTTAAAGTGTAAGGATCTGATAGACCTAAAATTAAAAGTTCAGATAAGTTGTAGTTTAACATAATTTAAAGAAGGGTGTGTTTGGTTTAACTTTCCAAGTGTTTAATTTTGAAAAAAAAAATCATTTTGAAAAAATTTCTAATGTTTGGCAACTACTGAAAAGGACTTATCAAAAAATGAAATTGAGAAATAAATCATTTTGAGAAGAAACACTTGAAACCAACTTTTTCAATAATAGTTTTTAAGTATACAATAACTAGTGTATAAAAACACTTTATGGAAATGTAACAAAAAATATATGAGTGTTTAAATTCTAAACCATTTTCATGCAAAATGTTTTTTAAAAAAATGCATTCTTGAAAAACATTTAAATAAAAATGTATTCCAAATGGACCGAAAGGTCAAGTGGATTAAAAAGAAAAAGGTTTGAACAAGCTGTTGAGAAAGGCAGAAGAGGGACCAAAAATTGGAATTAGAAAAATAGGGAAGTTATTTTGTTGAGGGGAAAAAGTTGAAATATTTGATAGAGATTCCAGAAGAAACCCAAACCAACACCAATAATTGAAAATAACCCATCAAATTTTGGAGAAATTTTGTATTTTTGAAATGAAAATTAAAGGCTCAGCAAAAGGAACCAAACCAAACCCCCTCTCTTTAGTTACCCTCTCTCACCAGTTACCATTTTGGACAACAAAAATCCTTTTCATAAGCTTATCAATTTCCACCTTCTTGTCTAATTCTTATATATATATAATATTATATATTATATTTATGTGCATACAAAATGCTAACCACATACCATACAATATGGACAAATTACATTTGAAATTATTTTATCCATATTTTAATACAAGATAATATGTTCTCTTTTTATTATTAAAAATATATTTTGTAGTTTCGAGATAAGAAAGAATCATTCTCATTCGGCTCAAAAAAAAAAAAAAAAAAAAAAAAAAATCATTCTCATTTATTTTCTCAAAAGCGAAAATATTAAAAAGAAAAAAGAAATGGTTATTGCGACAAATTAAAATTAAATGACGAAAACTTGACTTTGTTGAACTGAAATAAATAATGCAACTGCCGATTGGAAGTTGCTATTTAATGTTCTAGTGCAATATTCCTTTCTTTAATTCTTTTAAGCTAATTTTTAAATTTATCATCTTCAACTTTTAAGGTGGTGTTTATATAAAACTCTGTTTACTTGACGGTTGTTAGGTAATGCTCTTCTTTTTAATTTTTTTTTTTTTTAAATTGAGGTGTTTGGTAATTTTTTTTTTCGGTTTTCATTTTAAAAAATGCATCTAAAAATGTGCAAAAATTTTAGAAAAAAAAAAAATCAACTTTCTTGTTTCTATTTTCCTTTTTTTTTTCCAAAATATAAATAAAAATTATTTTATTATTATTGACTTAAACAATGCACAATAAATATTTAAAAATAAATATATAATAAAAGATTTGAATATATAACTCTAAAAATTAATTTGTTGTATAATATGTTTTACACTTTTAATTCAAACTTTTAGAGAACAAGAAATAAAAAAATGATTACCAAACAAGTTTCTATTTCCTATTTTGAAAAAGAAAAAAAACAAACAAAAAACGGTTACCGAATGCAATTTTTTCATCTTTAAGTAAATATAGAAAAGGGGCAGTTGCATAGATGGAAAATTGGACCAAATTAATAGCAAATATAACACAGTTGCAAACTAATTGCAAATATAGCAAAATTAATTGTACAAGACCAAAAAGTTGTTGTCAGATTCTATCCGTGTCTATCACTAATAGACTCTGATTATTCAAAGTATATCAGTGTCTATCACCGATAGACTTCGATTAATCAAAATCTATCACCTATAGACTCTAAATAATCGAAGTCTATCAGTAGACTGATAGATTCTGATTAATCAGAGTCTATCGCTGATAAACTCTGATAATCGAAATCTATCAGATAGACTCGATAGATTTTGCTATATTTACAATTTTTTTTACATGGTGCTATATTTGCTATTAATTTGGTCCAATTTGCCACCCACTGCAATTTTCTGTATAGAAAATGAAGAACAAGAAAAAAAAAGTAAATAAAAGATAAAATCTTTACCAAACAAGCCAACAACAATAAGTGGATAATTCTGGGACGAGCAAGCAAGCTGACCAAATCAAACCATGAAAAAACTGCATAAAATCAGCTCATTACATCAACGTTGATTTGACAAAATTTAGAGTTCATGGACTATGGACATTTTTCAAAGCATAGAAATTAAATAGATATCATTTTAAAGTTGAAAAAAAACTTATAATTTAGTCACTGTTTGATAATCATTTAGTTTTTTATTTTTAATTTTTGAAAACTAAGTTTGTAGACACTACTTTCACCTATAAATTCCTTTAGTTTGTTATCTACTATTTTTCACGCTTTAAAAAACCAAGTAAGTTTTGAAATCTAAAAAAAGTAGGTCTCGTTTGATAACCATTTTATTTTTTATTTTTAGATTTGAAAATTATGTTTGTTTTCTCTCATTTTCCTTACCATGGTTTTTATATTTGTTAACGACACATTTGAATTCTTAGCCAGATTCAAAAACAAAAAAAAAAAAAAAAAAAAAAAAAAACAAAGTTTTCGAAAATGATTTTTTTTTCTTCAAAATTTGACTTGATTTTTGAAAACATGTGATGAATGTAGACAACAAAACAAGAAAACTTATAGGTGAGGTAATGTTTATAGCTTAATTTTCAAAAACCAAAAACTAAAAACCAATAGTAACCAAATGGGGCCGGTAGTTTTCAAAAACTTGTTTTTTCTTTTTAGAATTTGGCTAGATATTCAAATTTGTCCTTAACAAAGATGGAGACTATGATAAGGAAATTGATAGAAAATTACAAACTTAATTTTTAAAAACCTAGTGCAAACAAGACCTTTAACTTTTATTTTTATTTTTATTTTTATTTTTTTTTATCAGCAATCAAAATTAAAGTCTATATTGTTACACATGCAATTATGGTGGACTGGTTGGTCATAAGAGTAGTAACAATGTTTGACTGTTTAAATATGATCCAATTAACAAGATAATGTAAAAGGTATATTAAGGATAAGATATATTTTTCAAGTAGCTTGACATAATTTTCCAAGTAGCTTTCACGCTTTTTGAAAAACTAATTACATGGAAAAAGACCCTATTTATTGAATGATTGATATAGATCAAAGCGTGATTTAAATGTTGTAGCTTCCTCTAAATTCTAACAAATTTTATTTTTTTTAAAAAAATCTATTTAGAAACTTTATATGTAACGCTCCACGTCCAGGATTCGAAACCTAATGGTCCCGACATTCCCCTGCGACCTAACCATGTCACCATGCTTGTCTTAAACTACTTCTAAGATTGAAGAATCTCTCCACAAACCAACACGGGGTCCTTTTAGGATGCTTTGTCCTCACTCACATGCTTCCTAGGAAAATTCTCAGATAGAACTTCTCCAAGCTAAGCACGCTTAACTTCAAAGTTCCTATGATTGAGTTACCGAAAAGGAAGGTGCACCTTGTTGGTATAGGTAGTATCTATCAATTCTTTTAAGCTTATCTTGATCATACTTTCATGTCCTCAGGATCCTTCTCATTCGGATGTGGCATCGGTTCATTCATGTACCCCTCCTAACTCGGATGTTACATTATATGTAATCTTTCAATTTTAAAAAATTAGAGAGGACGATATATGAGATACAAAACTTTAAAATCTTTTAACTTTATATATATATATATATATATATTAATTCGAGACAAACTAAGAGAGAGTAATTGTTCCTCTCATTCCTTCTTCAAGTAAATAAAGTTTTTATTCGTTAGATGGCTTTTATATGGCTTTTTAATTATCATTCAAATACTTTTAAATAGATTTGAACACATACATGGAAAAAAATAATAAAAATACATGTAAACACATCATTTTTGGTCCATAAATTAAACGAAACATGTTTTCAAGGGTCATTTTGAAACAAATTTCAAATTTAAGGGTTAAAATGAAAATTTTGAAAGCCTAGGATATAATTGAAACCAACTTCATAGTTCAAGAGTATTTTTAATAATTTAACAAAATATAAATTATCCCAAAAAACCATTTAAAATCAGTAGGGTGTGCCAAAAAGAAAAACACGGAATCCAAGGACAGTTTCGTTTTATTCTTTCCGACCATTATTTCCATTAACACTTGACGGTCAAAAAAAACCGCCAGGGGCAGTTCGGTCCAATCAGCATCACTTTCAGGAAGGAAAATCAAAATCGAATATACCAATTTAAAAAAAAGGAGGAAAGGGTATTTCAGTAATTTCAGAATCGAAAAACAGTGATCCCCATCGGCTATTAAGAATCGTCCTCATAGTTTTTCCATTTCTATAAGAGGAACGAAGAAGAAGAAGATAGAAAAAGAAAGAAAAACTGCTAGGAGCGACCCTGTTCGTTGGAGAATCCTGAAAACGAGGCAGCTGCAAGTTTAGAGAGAGATTTCGAGATTTCAAGAGCTCGACAGAGACGAAGAAAGCCTAACAAACCCAATTATTTTCCGCCTCTAACAAGGTTTCCTGTGTTTCTTCAGAATGCTTTTCTCTCAAGTCAATATGTTTTCTTCATTTCTAATCTTCTTCTTCTTCTTCTTCTTCCAATTTTCTCGAATATCTCTTTATCAGCATGTAAGCTTTTGATTCTCTTGAGTTCTTCCTTTTTGAGTTCGATGGATTTTTCCCCTTGTGGTGTTTCCGTTGTTCTGTTGATTGAAACATTAGTTTCGTTGTTGGAGCTCCGTTTTCGTGGTTGTTGTTTTTGTTTTTGGGAGGTTTTGTTGTGGAGGACGTGGAGAATACGAATTTGGACGATGGTTTCTGTGAAATTTTTTAACGATTTTGGTGGTTTTACGTTTGGGTGTGGATTTTGTTTTCTTTTCGTTTTATTTTATTTTATTTTATTTTCATGAAGTTGATTGAGTTTGGTTTTGAATTTGTTGTGTATTTGAGAATCTGTCCTGTACGAATTTTGAATGTTTTTTTTTGGAAACCGCAGGATGTTGGGAAATTAGTTTTTGAATTTGATTTTCATAACTTCGCAGGTTTGTTTTTGAGGCTCTTAATCTAAATCCACGTTTAACTGGAGGATAGTCTGTCGATTGAATTAGAATTCTATGATCTTGTTTTGTTTTATTAACTGTTGCCTAATATAAGATTCTGTAATTTCTGCAGATTGCACTGGTAGAGGAAATTAGTCTCCTTCTTGATTTTCATTTTGTTTATCTTAAGAGTTGGTAATGGGGTCATTATCAGAATCAGAACGTGATGTGAATCCCAGAAAGCCATATGGTATCAGATTTTTCGAGTGGATAAGGAAAAAGCCTCTTTCCTACAAGGCACATCAAGCTATTGTTCTACTTGTGACATTCTTGGCATATGCTAACTATCACGCCTCTCGAAAAACTACGAGCATTATTAAGAGTGCTCTTGATCCCCTATCTCCTGATGTAGGCTTGAAGCTAAACCTATGGAAATCGAGCCCTTCGAGTACACCACTTGAGAGAAACAACCGTGCGTCGCTTGCAAGTGGTGGTTGGGCTCCATTTGATGCAGCAGAGGGGACATCTTTACTAGGTCAGCTTGACTTGGCTTTCCTAGGGGTATATGCTGGGGGAATGTACTTCTCTGGCCAATTGGGCGATAGAACGGATTTGAGGATATTTTTGACTTTGGGAATGTTGGGAACTGGTCTGTTTACTTCGCTCTTTGGATTGGGATATTGGGCAAATATTCATATCTTTTCTTACTATTTGATTGTTCAAATGCTTGCTGGTCTGTTTCAATCCACTGGCTGGCCTTCCGTGGTTGCGGTGGTTGGTAACTGGTTTGGAAAGAGTAAGAGAGGACTAATAATGGGTATATGGAATGCTCACACATCTGTTGGCAACATTTCTGGCTCTTTGGTTGCATCTGCCTTGTTGAGCTATGGTTGGGGTTGGTCATTGTTTGTCCCTGGTTTGATCATTGCGCTCTCGGGTTTGGTAGTTTTTCTGTTCCTTCCCGTGAATCCTGAGTCAGTTGGAATTGATAAAGAAGGAGATGACTTGGGCTCTCCCAAGAAAGTTGGGGAGGGAATTACAGAACCTCTACTAAAATCAGCGTCGGAGAATGAGAAGGCAGTCGGTTTCATGGAAGCATGGAGAATTCCTGGTGTTGCACCTTTTGCATTTTGCCTCTTCTTTGCCAAATTGGTGGCTTATACATTCCTTTACTGGCTCCCTTTCTACATTAGCCACACAGGTATAGCTTCATTTCTGTTTCTTATTTGCTTATGAAATCTAAAGAAATGAAAGATGAAAGATAGGAGTTCTGTTGATGATTCATGGAAAATATTAGAAAGATTAGATTTCCCATTAGAATGTTCTTTGATTCATGATTCTCATATTCTTCTGTTTGAAATGATGATTATGGCTATTTTACTCGACACATTGCTACGACGAACCTAATTTATGGTTGATGCTCTTGCAGTCATCGACGGGCAATATTTGTCGAGTACTACAGCAGGAAACCTTTCAACATTGTTTGATATTGGAGGCGTACTAGGAGGAATTCTTGCTGGTCATATTTCTGATCGCCTAGGTGCTAGAGCTATAACAGCTGCAAGTTTCATGTACTGTGCCATTCCTGCCCTCTACTGCTACCGAAACTACGGTCACATCTCCATAACCATGAATGTAGCTCTCATGTTCATCACTGGCATGTTTGTCAACGGGCCATATGCTCTTATAACAACGGCTGTCTCTGCCGATTTGGGAACCCACAGTTCATTGCATGGGAATTCTCGGGCACTCGCTACTGTGACAGCGATTATCGATGGGACTGGCTCGGTTGGGGCTGCAATTGGACCCTTGTTAACCGGATACTTATCAGCTAAAAGCTGGAGTTCGGTGTTCGTAATGCTGATGGCCTCAGCTCTAATAGCAGGGCTGTTTTTGACAAGGCTTGTTATAGCTGAGGTGACTGCAAAGATCGAGGAGTCGAGCTCGAGAGGAAGGATTACACCTAGGAGTCCCATACTTGAAGTGTGAGCTCATGCGACGACAACAGTGACAACAATCCTAGGTCCCATTGTATTTAGCCCGTGTTTGGTTCATAAGAAGGTTTTGAACAGTGCATCAGAACTGTGGTCGTTAATGATTTTTCCCTTTTTTTTTCGGAGGGCTCGGGGGAGAAGAAGAACTCCTCCAAAGTGTGATTCATCCAAGGAGAGGATTTTGTTACAACTTCTCCATGAATGATGTGTTGTTGAATATGGTGGAAGAAAGTGAGATTGGTATTGTTGTACATTATTTGCATTTGTGGTAGAAAGGTGAAAGTTGATCCTAAAACCAACAGGAAATTAAGCTTGTAAATTTATGTAGTAGAAACTTCTCATGGTATGGATTTTATTAAATGAAAAAGAAAAAACCTACAGATGAGAAAACAATAACTCTCTCTTTGTCTCTCTCTCTCTCTCTTCTTTTATAAGTTTCAGTTTTTTTAGTTTCATTTTCCTCTTTAATAATGGATATTGGTGTTCTTTTTAAAATTAAATCATTAACATCCCTCCATGTTAAGAAAAAGAATTGTGTGCACGCCAAAACAAGCTTAACTCAGACGTAATTGGCATGTACCATCGACCATGAGGTCAGAGGTTCGAATCCCCCACCCCCAAATGTTGAAAAAAAAAAAAAAAGATTGTGTGTACTCAATGTTATAAAAAGAATTGTGGAACTGGCTTATTTGATTAAATTAAAATATAGAGTATTTTAATTTTGTTAGGAAAATATGTTTTCGATGTCATACTATTATTTCATCATCATTATTGAATAGAATGAAATTGAAATTTTATATTTTTATGTAAAAAAATATAAAATAAAAAAAAGTTACATGTCTGGTACTAGTAACTATTTTTGGTTATGAGTTTTCAAAAACAGTCTATTATTTTATTTTCAAACATAACCCAATCTTAAACGAAAGGCCACATCTTGACATATAAATTATACTTAATATGTTTCTAACTTGCTTTTAGTTCTGGTGGTTCTTTTTCAAATTTAGAATGTTGAAGGGATGAGGTATATGATAGTGACAAGTTTTGAATTATTTATTTGTGAAACAACATTATATTTTAATATGAGGATTTTTTTTTTGAGAAAATTTTAATATGAGGAATTAGTTAAAGTTTATAATGATTTTCCACTTATTTTTGTAATTATAGATTAGTTAAGGTAATAATATTTTTTTTTAGTACATCAACATTTGGGGTGGGGGGATTCGAACCTCTGACCTCATGGTCGAGGGTAAATGCCAACTACTGCTGAGTTATGTTCGCTTTGACCGTTAAGACAATAATATTCAATTTTGTCTTTCTAAAAGTTTTAAATTTGATTTCTCTCACCAAAAAAAAAAAAAAAAATAGGATCTTTCATTTTTTTTAATCAGAAGAGAGAATGTGTGGCTAAGGTCATATTTCTTGCCTTTTTTTTTCTTTTACTTTTCTCAATATTATTATTTTATTGATTTTTTTTTCTTTTTTTTTTGGAAACAGAATGCATTTCATTTAATTAGCAAAGGCCACGTGGGCCATACAAAACATGAGGATCATCATCCTTAAGAGTGTGAAGAAGCCACATAGGAAAATCACTAAGCCATAAAGAGGAACCTAAAGTAAGCCCTTTCCGTGCAAGACAATGAGCAGAAATGTTACTGCCACGACCCACATGAGAAAAAGAGATATTGACGAAATTCTTCGCCAAATCCTTGACATCCTAGACCCCGATACCATCCTCTGACAGCGTCGAATAATCTCCATTATGTTGGGTTTTATGCCCTAAAACTCGTAAATAGTAAATGTAAACTATTGATTGTCATCAATAAAGCGATATTGATTTTTATTTTATAAAAAGTTATCAAATTATTATATTAGTGATGTGGACTTTTCCTATAGCAAGTGCACGGGTCAAGTAATAATATAGTGATTTGTAAAATCGAATGTCGTCCTCTGGATTGAATTTTAAGTTAAACTAAGTACCGTGAATACTTTTGCTCAATTTTATTTAGGGACCGAAAAATAGTGAAATTTAGAAAACAAAGGTGATGCAAATTAAAGATTTGAGATTCAATTGAAAGAATTCGTAGGGAATTGATTTCGTCAATTTAGTTTAGGATTAATTAACGAGAATGAATTGTAACGTGCATTTATTTTACGAGTCTAAGAACCTTTTATCACAACTATCTCTCCCGAGCATAATTGATTCTCATGCATATAATTAACTTGATATTCCTATATAAGTTCATTAACATGCAAGACTTTTAGTTCTTTTGACCAATTCTAAAGCTATTCTAAATTCCGTCACGAGCTTAGAATTTCTATTTTAGTTATGCAATCTTAAATAAGTCTACGCTAAGCCCCTCTCCCAAGCAAGATTCAACACTTAGATCATTCAACTAGTGACCAATTAATTGAAAGCATTCAAACATGATTGCATAAATAAAACAACTGCACAAAACATCCCATAAATTAATCCATAAACATAAACGACTACATCAATCCCTAAGAAACACACTTAGCTATTCATACATGGTGTTACGATATAAACTAAGCATGATAAAGCGATAAAATCTAACTAAAGATAAGGAAAAAGGAAGGAAAACTCTTGAAGTCGTTGAATCTGGCACGTCCCCGTCACGATCTCCACGTCTTCAAGCTTGGTTCCCGCTCCTTAGCCTTGCTTCAGCTCCCACAAAAGGTCTCTAGTCGAAATTAGGACTAAAATCTCTCAAATTGGACTCCCCTTGGCCGTAGCAAATCGCATAGTATCTATAGGAATCTGTCGACAACGTCGAGACGCTGTCCTTTTGCCGTCTATTCTATTTAAGGAAAAACCGAGAGCGTTGAGACGCTATAGTCACAGCGTCTCGATGCTGTGACCTTTGCCGCCTGAATCGGATATGGAAACTACTAGCGTCGAGACGCTAACGCTGGCTCTCGAATTTGCCCTCTTTGTCAAGTCTCCAACTTTATTCCTTTTTGCTCATTTGGCTTCTTTTAGCGTCCCGAACACCCAATCAACTCCAAATTCTCGATTTAACTTCAATAATCAATTTCCTACAAAATAAACATTAAGGTGCATTAAAATGGCCAAGAATTACTCAAAGACTAACTATAATTTATCAGGAAATATAGCTCGCTATCAATTAGTTTTGTCTTAAATAACCCTAAATCCAATAAACTAACATTCTAGGTTGTTGTATGAGTCTTGAACTGTATGTGGAAACATACGAGGATCAATGTTCAAGATACAGCCTGAAGGGTCTATAGTATAGGGATAAAGCTGGGTACCTTATCCTGGTAACACTATATGGATACGACTCACTTTGTATTTGATACAAACACAATGATCCAACGCGTTCGTGTAGGGGACATGCGAGTGAGGGTATCCTATGCAATGAGTTTGCATAAGATCGGACCGCAGATACCGAGCGCAACGTGCTAGATGCCTCTGAGAGTGCAAGTATACACTATCAAGTAATAAAGTGGAGAGTACTCCAGATATCATACCCAAGGGAGATGGTGACTAGCTGAAAAACACAAGATTCTGCAAAACAATAATCTCCTCTAAATTTGCAACCGAAGATGGTAACCAAAGAAATAATTTGATTGTGGTTTTGTGATTTGAAGACAAAAACTAAAATAACGCAAGCAAAAGAAAACGATAAAGATATATGAGATAAATGGGGAAATTCAAATAGCATCAACCAAAAGCTTTAGATTGCACCCACCTTTGTGCTACACTATCTATATTGCCCAAATAGACATGGTGCAAATAGAATCCTCCAGTTTGCGCCCGTGCCCTGACAACTAGATTGTGAGTCAAGTCCTACTTCTATTCAGCTCCGATGTAGGTGCCTTTAGAAGACTAAGCCAACCAGACATCTATTTCTAAGGCTAGCTGAAAGTTAGATAATTAATGCTCACGACTCTTAAAACTCTAGTGGTTCCAGTCCTATTTCTAGGAATGCAAGAAAAAAAAGTCCTATTTCTAGGATCTTTTCCACTATTGTTTTTGCGAACCCGCGCATTCAACTCCAACCTTTCGGCCATCAGCTAAACACAAACTATGCTAACTTAAGTGATCAATTTAAGCTAACAATGAAACTTAAACTTCAGTAAAAACAAACAATGCTAAGAGGAAACAAGGTTACCTTTGGTAGGTGGGGCTTTCTTCTACTCAAGGTATCCACATATTTGAATCCCCGAGAAGAAGCGTAGCTCATTGATGAAAGTAAAATGCAAGACATAAAGTAAAGAGTGCACAAAGTAGAAGAGTAACTTAAATTCATATTAATTAAATGGAATAAATACAAGAATAATAAACTTACAACTGAAAAGTAAAGGTAAACAGAAAAGATACAGCAGCTGAAAGTAAAGACTAACAGAAAATAAAGTGCAAGACTCGACTAAGGATCTTCCTCTCTCTATCTAGCTTGCTCTTAACCTTTTTCAAGGGGAGAAAAGTCTTTCTCTTCTTCTTCTTCTTTCAAATGGAAGAGCCGACAGAGGCTGAAAGATCATGAGAAGAGAGAAAAACTGAAAAACTATCCTAAGGACGAATTTCCGAGCTCCCTTTGCTTCTTGCATCTTGGTCGCCTTTTATAGACCTTGGAAGATAGGGTTGGCTACCGAGATCAGTGTGAGAGAGTCTTAAAAGGTAAAAATCCACGATCCTTGGAGATTTGATACGAGATTTGTGATTTTCGGATGATTATGTGAAGATCCTGCGAATCTCGGAATTCTGTCGGAAAGCACAGTTGCGGCCGCAAAGTCGGGCACAAAATCTATGTGCATTGCCTTGACACTTTTGTCTTCAGCTGAGGCACTTTCCTTATGAGTTTGCGGGTGCAATCCGAACACATCTTTCACATCTTCAGGACCAGACGTGGGCGCAAATCTTCAACTTCAACTATTTTGCTCCGCTACTTTTAATCTCCACTTACGGACACATTTCCCTTTCAAAGTTCTCTGCACAAAAACATTAACTTTGGATAAATTCTTGCAAAAGCATCTCTTTTTGTACATTTTAAGCATACATTCTATACTTCTAAGATTTTCACTATGATTCTAAGACTTTTGCTAAATTGACTCAAAAAGATAAGATTTTAAGCATAAAGTCTTTGCTTTCCAATCAATAACCTAGGTTTTTAAGGCTAAATAAAGCACATAAATGAACGTTATCCAACTGCGAAATAGTAACCGCTAGATGTAACACAGTTGACTAGTTAGGTTTCTATTTCACTAGGATGACCTAGGCAACTTAGTCTCAATCCCGAGTGTATTATGAACTCTTGTTCGCGAGAGATTGTCCTTTGATTTGTATGGGTGAGAGTGGCCAGTTCGTCGACTCAATAAGCCTACCATTTTGGGGACAAGACAGAGTGGGTGGTTGAGAACATAATCACACAAGATGTAATTCACTCCTTCTCGATTTCAGGGAAGTAGATGAGTGTTCCCTTAAGTGGTGTCTCCAGGTTTTGAACAAAGGGCTCCACTCTCTCACTGGCCCACTAGCCCGAGAGGGGTTTTCTGTTTAATGGTTGGACCATAAACAAGTTATTCATTAGAGGAGCACTGGTACTTAAAGATATAGAGGTAACCTAGGGGTAAAATGGTAATTTGACCCAGTTGGTGTTACGAGCACTCGTGAAGGACTAACTTGTTGTTGTTGATCTATATCTGTGGACACAAAAAACATTTTGCAGTGAGAAGAGTGTAGTTGTGGGTCTTTAGTAAAGTGACCCACAGTTAATGAATCAATTAAATTGATTAATGAGTTTAGTCAGTTAACCTCATATCATTGGAGCTTCTGATCTGTAGGTCAATTAGGTCCATCTGCTAGCTCATAAATGGTAATTAGGAACCATTAGTCTTAAAAGGAATTTGAATAGTTCAAAATCCATTATGGGAAATCAAGTTAATTGTATGAGATACAATTAATATAATGTATGTGATACATTATAATATAAAGTTTAATTTGAGATTAAACTTTATTAATCAAGAGAAATACAATTAAATACGATTTAATTGTAGGCTTGAATTAAATATGAGATATTTAATTTAGTAATTAATTAATTATTTAATTAAATTAAATTTGATTTAATTTAAACATGTTATGTGGGAGATGTTCATTTAAATATGATTTAAATGAAATTAATTAAATTTGATTTAATTAATTAATTAATTAAATCCTTATGCTATTACAATTGGAAAAAATAATTAATTATTAATTAATTAAATCCCTATCCTATTATGACTAGAAAAAGGGGTATGACATTCTATATAAAACATAAAATGCCTTCCCAGTTGAGACATTCAACACACTTTGCTCTCAAGCAAAACTTCTCTCTAAGAATTTTCACAACATTCTAGTGAAATTCTTTGTTCCAAAATTCAAGAACACAAAGTCCTACAACTTGGTTCCTAGTCCCATAGATATAGCAGTGGAAAGTCCCAAAGATATAGCAGTGGAAGATCTCGGTGGTATGGTCCCTACTGTGATCATACTATTCTTGGTGGGAGTTCATTGAAGAAAGCCTTCAACAAGTAAGTAATTCTATTCTTAGATTTAGATCTATGCATGCTTAGCCTAGTTTATGCAGGGATTAAAGCCCTAGCGCAGCGGAAACGATCAAAGAACCACACTGATTTTCAATCATGATTGGAATACCAATACGGATCATAAACTCATATTTTACAGCAACAATACAGAGAATTTATCATGCTGTAAGTTGGTTATAAATCATGCTTGATCTATTAGAAATAATCATAAATTAAACTAATAGATCCTAGTGATCAAGAGATTGAGTAACACTTACTTTGTAGGACGATCACGACCGTTTTCGCCTAATTCTCTTGACAAAAGCACCCAAAAACAGCAACCCTTCGCTGGAAAAAATCCCAAGAACTTGAACACCACCAATAGAGAAACACCGGTATTCTCACAAGGATTATGCAAGAGGTAGTTTGTGGGAACTAGGGATTTCTAAGGGAATTTCTTGGAGAGTTGTATCGTTCTCTGCAGAATTAGAATGGAGAATTCAGAGAGAATCAATCTTGAGAGAGAGAGACCTTCACGATCGATAGAGAAAGCCTTCAACCGTACCACCAAAGTAACGGAACCACTTCCTATTATTTCTCTCCTCCTATCGTGAAGCTAGGTCGTGGAGAATAAATCTCCATCAGTTAAAATAACTGATGGTTGATTTATTATTTAATTAATAAATAATTAAATACATTAAATTAAATCAATATTTAATTTAATAATGATTATATAAAACAATTTTACATAATTATACCACATAACCTAAAGCTTTAATATAATTCGATTAAATCAAATTTAATCAAATTCAAATTAAAACAACATGTTAATTAATTCATCAATTAACTAAAATTATAATTAAATATCATATATCTAATTATTTCTCTCTTATATTAACTATAGAATTAATGTACATCAAATGTGCATTAATTTTAACCTATAGTTTAATGTGAATCCAATTCATACTTTAACCGAATAATCGAACCCCTTCGAATATTCAATCCACCCTTAGAAATTTTCCTCAAAGCCCTCAGTGAGCTACCGGTGGGACCTAATGGATCTACAGATCAGAAGCTCCAACGATATGAGATTAATCGGTTAAACTCATTAACCAAGTTAATCAATATTCGTTAACTGTGGTTCACTCCACTATAGAACCACAGCTGCACTCTTCTCACTGCAGATATATTTCTGTGTCCACGGATATCGACCATCAACAGCAAGTTAGCCCTTCACGTGTGTTCGTACCCCAGCTAGGTCAAATTACCGTTTTACCCCTGGGCTACCTCTTTGTCCTTAAGTACCAGTGCTCCTCTAATGAACAACCTGTTTGAGGTCCAACCAACAAACATAAATCCCTCTCGTGCCATAAAGAGGGTAGGGCCCATTGTTCAAGACCCGGAGACACCACTTAAGGGAACACACCTCTATTTACCCTAATATTGGGAAGGAGTGAATTCCATCTTGTAAGACTACGTTCCCAGCTCCCCACTCGGTCTTGTCCCCAAAATGGTAGGCTTATTGAGTCGGCGAACAGGCCACTCTCACCCGTACAAATCAAAGGACAATCCCTCATGGACAGGAGTCCATAATCCACTCAGGATTAAGGCCAAGTTCCTAGGTCATCCTAGTGAAATAGAAACCGAGCTAACTAACGGTGTTGCAGTTAGTGGTTAACTATTTCGCGGTCCGGTCTTTGTGCAAACTCATTGCACATGATACCCCCACTCGCATGTCAACTACATGAACGCGTTGGATCAATACGTTTGTATCATTGTACAAAGCGGGCCGTATCCATAGTGTCACCAGGATAAGGTACCCAGCCTTATCCCTATACTACAGACCCTTTAGGCTAAAATTTGAACATTGATCCCCGTATGTCCCTACATAGTAGTTCAAACCTCATTCTATTAGCCTTGGATGTTTAGTTTATTGGATTAGGGTTAATAAGACAAGATATAATACAAACATTGAATAATACATCACTTTTATTAATGTTCGATCAAATGTACATTTACTATCTACGAGTTTTAGGGCATAAAACCCAACAAACTCCCACTTGAACTAAAACTCAAGTTACAGGGAAAGTATATACAATATAATCCAAAGCTGGAAATGGTACATGTATGTTGTACATTACATGAAAAGTAAATATACAAAATACAATAAACTAGGGCATCCTTACACCCATTACACATCTCCCACTTGCCCTAGATTACGCTATATACATGTCTCGCAGACCTAGACTTTCTAGATGACCCTCGAACACTTTAGCCGAGAGGGCCTTCGTAAACGGATCAGCAATGTTGTGCTCGGAAGCGATCTTGGTCACGACCACATCTCCTCTTTGCACAATCTCATGAATCAGATGATACTTCCTCTCTATGTGTTTACCTCGTTTGTGGCTGCGAGGTTCTTTTGAATTGGCTACAGCCCCACTGTTGTCACAGTATAACGTAATGGGCAAGTTCATATTTGGAACAACTTCCAAATCTGTCAAGAACTTCCTTAGCCAAACAGCTTCCTTCGCTGCTTCACAAGCAGCTACATACTCAGCCTCCATTGTGGAGTCTGCTATGCATCCTTGCTTTATACTTCTCCAACCTACAGCTCCCCCGTTAAGGGTGAAAACTGACCCTGACGTGGATTTCCTAGAATCCTTGTCAGTCTGAAAGTCAGAGTCGGTGTATCCAGTAAGCACTAACTCTTTAGCCCCAAACATCAGCATGTAGTCCCTCGTTCTCCTAAGATACTTGAGGATTCCTTTAACGTCGGTCCAGTGGTCTAACCCTGGATTTGACTGATATCTGCTGACAATCCCTACAGCATAACAGATGTCAGGCCTCGTGCAGAGCATGACATACATTAAGCTACCCACTGCAGAGGCGTAGGGAATCCATCTCATATCCTCAATCTCTTGAGGTGTCTTAGGAGACTGTTCCTTAGACAGGTGAACCCCATGTCGGAAAGGCAATAAGCCCTTCTTGGAGTTCTGCATCGAATATCGGGCCAACATCTTGTCGATATACGTTGCTTGAGACAGAGCTAGCGTTTTGTTCTTTCTATCCCGAATAATTTGGATGCTAAGAACATACTGGGCCTCACCCAAATCTTTCATTTGGAATTGAGCTGCTAGCCATTCTTTTACGTCAGACAGATACCCTACACATTCCCAATGAGTAGGATGTCATCAACATAAAACACGAGGAAAGCTACTTTATTCTTGTTGATTTTCTTGTATACACAAGGCTCATCAACATTCTGGTCAAAGCCAAAAAATTTGATCGCAGTATCAAATCTAATATTCCAAGACCTAGAAGCCTGTTTCAACCCATAAATGGATCGATTCAGTTTACAAACCTTTTGCTCCTGACCTTGCGTTATGAACCCTTCGGACTGAGACATAAAAATGCTCTCGTCAAGGTTGCCATTCAAAAAAGCTGTCTTGACATCCATTTGCCATATTTCATAGTCATAAAACGTCGCAATGGATAAGAGAATTCTTATGGACTTTAACATAGCAACTGGAGAAAAAGTTTCTTCATAGTCCACCCATTCTCTTTGGGTATAACCCTTTGCTACGAGTCTTGCTTTGAAAGTCTGTACTTTCCCAGCGGCATCTCTTTTCCTCTTATAGATCCATTTACACCCAATGGGTCTAACCCCTTCAGGTGGATCTACAAGTTCCCAAACTTGATTGAAGTACATAGACTCCATCTCAAGGCACTACAAGAATTTAAAGATTTCCTGACGGTTTTTCTCCCAACGCATAAAAAGTCGTGGGCAGATATATGTATTGCCAACGGTTTTAAAACCGTTGGGATATGTATAGGTACTACCAACGGTTTAATAAAATCGTGGGCATATGTATAAGAAATGCCTACAGATCCAAATACCGTTGGCAAATACACAAGAACTCCCAACAGTTTAATTAGACCGTAGGCATATATTTAGAAAATTCCCAAAGTGTTGAAATCTTTATTTATTTGGTTCGTTCGTATAGCCAACGGTTTAATTTACCCGTTGGTAGATGTGTAGGAAAGGCCAACGGTTTATCAAACCGTGGGGATATATAAAGAAAGCCCAACGATTGACTACAACCGTAGGCATATATCTAGAAATTCCCAAATGGTTGATTTATTTGGTTCGTTTGTATAGCCTACGGTTTATTTAAACCGTGGGTATATGTACAGGAAAGGTCAACGGTTTTTGATTTCGTTGGTAGAGATAAAGAAAGCCCAACAGTTGAATAAACCGTAGACATCTATTTAGAAAATCCCGAATGGTTTGGTTCGTTTGTATAACCAACGATTTATTTAAACCGTTGGCATAGGGTAGGAAATGCCTACGGTTTAGTTAGCCGTGGGGATATGTTATTCTATGGCAACGGTTTGGTTTAACAGTCAGGGGTTGTTTGGATTCCAGCACCAACGGTCTAATCGAACCATCAATTTTCTTTTCTTTTTCCCAACGGTCCAGTCAAACCGTCTGCGAAAAACCCTTATTACCCAACGGTGGAGTTAAACCGTTGGTAGATTTCATTAAAATTCAATTTCCCTCCTTTCCTTTCTCCCATTTTCACGATTTCTTTCCCTCCGTTTCTTTCATTTTCGCTCCATTCTCCATTTTCACGATTTCTTTCCATCCTCTCTATTCTCCCTCGTTTGTGTTTCATTCTTCGCCGCCGCCTGTTTGGGTTTCTGTCTTCGCCGCCGCCGTTTGAGTTTCTGTCTTCGCCGCCGCCGTCTCCGTTCGTCTTCCCAATTTCTGGCTTCATTTTAGTTTCAGCTGCTGGGTTTTAGGCTATTTCGTGCGCTTGAGAATCTCGAAGATTAGCTCAAGTTTTTCCATGTATGTTGAACTTTTGCCCTATTTCGTGCGCTCCTTCTATTAATTTACTCTATTCTTTTGTTTATCTGTGAGGAATTTGAAGGAAGAGACAACGGGAAATCCTTGTTTCGATCTTATTGGGTTTTCATTTTTACCTGAATAAACAGATTATGTGTTGTTACCTAGTTTTCGGGTTTAATTCAATGACGTTTCTTGCTTTCCAAATCAGAATTATATATGTAATTTATGAATTTCTGTGTTTGCTGCTGTCTGGAAGACTGAAAACAAGAGTTGTAGGTTCATTATTCTTTGGCTTCCTTGATTTTTGTTCAACGCCTTCATCCAATTAGCCTAAAGATGGAATTGAGTGTTAATTTCTTGTAGCTTTTGTTTGGTTTGGTCTCTGGTTATTGGAAGCTTGTGGAAATTACTTGATACTTCTTTTTTGAGTTTCTGTTCAGCTCTTTCTTCCAGTGTATGTAAATGAGCAATTGAAAAGAAAAAAAACCCTTGTGTCCTCTATGTAGGAGTTAAATCTTTTCTTTGTTTTCGAATTTTCTTTTCCTTTTTTTTTAATGGGAAAGATGAATATCCTCAATCATGAAAATGTGTCGTGTATTCATTTAGACATGAACCCAAATGTTCCATTTATTTTGATACTTTCTAAGAAACTCCTCCATCTTTACACAACTGTACAGACTACAGAACAAGGATATTGGATCCACTCAAAAAGCATAAACTGATACAGACACTCAATTTTATTCACTCCTGATCAAACAAAGAAACTTTAAAACATCATCCATTCTTCCCACAACCCTTTTTCAGTAATTTGAAAACAAAACAAAAAAACTCAGAAACTGACATAAAACAGTACTTAAAAAGCTTTTGTTCCATAATCTATGGTATTTACTTTTTGTTTTGGTTAATTTTGGGCTGTGGAATGATAAATTTTATGGGGTACTCATTGGTAGTTTTGGTATTCACCTATTCCACACGAGATTTCTGACTCTCTACTAAAAAAATGGTTTTGGTACTCATTGGTTGTTTTTCTGTGTTTGTACAGCCTGATACTGTCACTGAAGATATAGTTTTTGTTCTTCAGCAAAAGGAGCACCCGAAATTCAAGAGAAAGGGAGAGGACTTGTTTGTGGAGCACACTTTGTCACTCACTGAAGCCCTCTGTGGCTCCCAGCTTGCTCTCACTCACTTGGATGGTAGACAACTTCTCATCAAAACAAATCCTGGAGAAATTGTAAAGCCTGGTAAGCATAGTATTAAATCTGTTCTAATTTATCATCTTAAACTTTTAGTTTAGTGATTTAACATGATATTATAGATGCAAATTTAAGTTCGAATTATTGCAATGTTACTTCTGTGTTAAGTTTTTAGTATTAAATTAAGATGTAAACTTGATATTAAGTATTTTTTAACTTGTACCATGGCTTGAATAATGGATAGCTATGACAATGGATACTAAAATCCATGGCTTGAAGAATGAAGCAAAAAAGAGAGAGAAAGAGGATAGATATGTTGGTTTTTTCTTGTTTATATTTTGTGGTGTGGTAGGCTGATTCCTGTAGTAGACAAGGCTTTGAAGTTATGTGACATTAGGATGTTAAAGCATAAAGCAGAGTTGGGCCCTCAAAAACATCTACACCATTTTTAGATTCATTCAAATCATAAGCCTACAAATCTGAGAAGCCAAACATCTTTTTTCCTATTTTATTTCCTCATATCTCTATCCATTCCCGCTTTGCTCCTTTTTTTTTAATCCACTTCAAAATGCCAAATCACCTCATCATTCATAAACACACCATCCATATGAATGAATACATCTATTTAGATAAAAGGAATTTTTGTATTCCATTTCTTTCAAGGCTGCTTTTGTAAATTTACCTTCCTTTGATATTAAGAAAAGGGGAATGCTGATTGCTTGTGTGTTCTTTTGAAATGGAGGTGAATAAGACACTAGTATTAAGAAGAAATGGGCCAACCATAAAACTAGTATTGTTATTATATATAACTGCTTATTGTTTCTTAAATGAAATTTCTTTATGCTTTTTTTTTCTCTTATTGGATAAATTATTCCTTTGAATGGCCCAGTCATTAATTAAAACAAATACGTAATTGAGGTTTATTTCTTTACTCTCTGGAGTGAGTGTAAGTTGTTTCACTCTTGAAATTGAAGTTAACTCAGAACCATCTTTTTCTTTACCCATTTTAGGTTTAAATCACATCTTCACCTTGGAACTTTCAAGTTTATTCCAATTTGGCTTTTAGTCCTTCAGGTGGAGTATACTCGTCAAAGAGGTAACCATTAGTTTATGGCTTGCTCTAACATGTTTATGGCTTGTTGTAATTTTTCTGTTGAAACTGTTTGCTTTCACAGAGTTGCAAACTTTGATAGTTGCTTTGAAAAGAGTAAAAATTAAGAATGAACAAAGATTGGATTAAACTTAGAGATAAGTTCTCCACGGAGTATATAAACGGAGTAGCTCAGTTTATGGAAATGGCGAAGCTGCATATTAATGATTCCGGGAAAACAAGGTGTCCATGTAGGAATTGTATGAATTCAATGTGGCAGTCTTTAGATGGGGTAGAACGACATTTTTTCACGTATGGAATATCTCCCTCCTATAGTCAATGGGTATATCATGGAGAACCAACCAACTTATCTAGTTATGAGAGTCGTTCAACTGAGTCGATACACGACGATGGGTTAAATACCACTACTGAGTGTAATGTGCGTAGTGAGGAGAATGAAATGTTCACTCTTTTGAACGACTTACAAGTCCCAAATGCTGGATTAGAAGTAGGAGATGACAATTCTGAAAATGAGATGCCCAGTAACGTAAATGAAAGGAATACTTCGGACTTGTTTGAGGATTTAATGATTGAAGCACATAATCAATTGTACCCTGGTTGTACACGATTCTCGTCGTTGAATTTTTTGGTTAGGCTGATGCATATTAAGGTTCTTAACAATTGGAGTAATAAATCAGTTGATATGTTACTAGAATTGTTAAAGGAAGCATTTCCAATTGGTGCGTCTATACCTAATTCCTATTATGAAGCAAAGAAAAAGTTGCGTGACTTAGGGCTAGGCTATGAGTCAATTCATGCCTGTAAATACAATTGTGTATTGTTTTGGAAAGAATTTGCCGATTGTCAACAATGTCCAGTATGTGAGGAGTCTCGGTATAAAGTTAACGATGGAAAAGGGAAGAAAATTCCGCATAAAATTTTGCGTCACTTTCCCTTGATACCTAGATTGAAGCGGATGTTTTCACCAAAACATATCGCTTCTGAAATGAGGTGGCATAAGGAAAAACGTGTTGACACGAATGGTGTGTTACGACATCCAGCCGATGCCGAAGGATGGAAGCATTTTGATCGTCAATTCCCTCAATTTGCCTCAGAACCACGAAACGTTCGTTTGGGATTAGCATCAGATGGATTTAATCCATTCGGAAATATGAGTACAACTTATAGTATGTGGCCGGTAGTGTTAGTTCCATATAATCTGCCACCCTGGAAGTGCATGAAAGAAACCAATTTCTTAATGTCCTTACTTATTCCTGGGCCAAAATCTCCCGGAAAGGAAATTGATATTTACTTGCAACCATTGATTGAAGAATTGAAAGAATTATGGAATACTGGTGTGCGTACTTACGATAGTGTTACTGGTGAGTATTTTCAACTACATGCAAGTCTGTTGTGGACTATTAATGACTTTCCGGCTTACGGCGACCTATCTGGTTGGAGTACGAAGGGTTACCAAGCATGTCCCGTTTGTAAAGAAGATACATCATCCCAGAGGATAAGGAGTAAAATTTATTATATGGGACATCGACGTTATCTTCCGGAAAATCATTGTTGGCGTAGAAGTAAGCAACACGATGGAAAGGTTGAACATAGACCTCCTCCACTCGTAATGGATGGAGACGATATCCTAAGAGAAGTAAGCATGATCGAATTTCCTGTGCTTAGTAAGCATCCGACGAAACAAGATAAGAAAAGAAAGCGAACACTTAATTGGAGGAAAAAGAGTATCTTCTTTGAACTCCCATATTGGTCAAAACTTCTGTTAAGACATAAATTGGATGTAATGCACATTGAAAAAAATATATGCGATAATTTGGTTGGTACAGTGTTGAACATTGAAGGAAAGACGAAGGACACAACAAATGCTCGATTGGATCTTCAGGATTTGAAGATACGTAGAGATCTACACTTGCAAGAGGTAGGCAATAGAGTTGTAAAGCCACATGCTGCATACACATTGACTACTAGTGAAAGAGTTGAGTTTTGTAAATTCTTGAAGTCAGTGAAATTTCCCGATGGGTTTGTGTCAAACATATCGCGATGTGTGAGTGTCAACGATGGAAAACTATGGGGGTTGAAAACTCATGACTCTCATGTTTTGCTTCAGAGGCTTCTCCCTATTGGCATTCGAGCGTATTTACCTAAGGATGTGTCCACTACTGTTATTGAGTTGTGTACATTTTTTCGTGATCTCTGTGCAAAAGTAATACGTACGGATGATCTGGATCGATTACAATCAGACATTATAGTCATACTTTGTAAGTTGGAAAGAATATTTCCACCGGCATTTTTCGATGTAATGGTTCATCTTGCAGTTCACTTGCCATATGAAACCAAAGTTGTGGGTCCTGTTAGCTACAGTTGGATGTACCCCATTGAAAGAAGTTTACGAACATTGAAACAATACGTGAGAAACAAAGCACATCCTGAGGGTTCTATTGCAGAAGCATTTGTAATGAATGAATCATTAAATTTCTGTTCGTTGTACCTAAAGGGAATTGAAACGAGATTCAATAGAGATGAACGAAATGATGACCAAATGCCCATAAACGAGGTTTGTGGTGATTTTGAGGTGTTTACACAAAGTGCAAGACCGTTAGGAGGCGCAACTGTAAGAACATTATCAGTTGAAGAGAAGAGAATAGCACATTGGTATATTTTGAACAATTGTGTGGAGATAGAGTCTTATCGTAGGTACGTCCCAAAAATCATGTCTTATATGAAAGATTCTAGTGAACTCATTTTTAAAAGTAACTCTTCATTTTCGTGCTAAACAGACAACATTTGAGACTTATACGTCCTCAAGCACAAAGTTCTTCAGATTTATATAAAAACCATCGACTTCAATTCCCAGAATGGTTCAAGACTCATGTAAGTATATAGTTCTGGGATTTAATAAGTTGATTTTCCACTACAAGTAACACTATTTTTTTTTTAACACTATTAATTTGTAACAAATATGAATTATTTAACAGGTTCTCTCTTTGCGTGATAGAGATAATTCATTTGATGATTTGTATTCGTTAGCAATGGGACCTATTTCTCAAGTGCGGTCTTATAGTGGATGCATTGTCAATGGCATACGATTCCACACTATATCGCGTGATAATCGTCGAGTTACACAAAATAGTGGAGTCATGGTGCCTGGAGAAGAGGAAGGTGAAGGAGATGAGATGAATTTCTACGGTGTGTTGAATGAGGTGTTGGACTTAGAATATGTGAAAAGAAGGCAAGTTATTATTTTTAAATGTACATGGTTCGACACAGATAAAAAAAAGAATCGATCACACGTGGAATTAGGGTTGACATCGATTAACACATCTCATTATTGGTATGTTGATGATCCGTTCATCCTTGCTATACAAGGAAAACAAGTGTTTTTCCTTAACGACCTGAAACATGGTCCTAATTGGAAGGTAGTGCAAGTTGTACAAAATAAGCGCTTATGGGACGTTCCAGAGGTAGAAGATCATGGAAATGACCAACTTGAGTTGTTGGAAGTTGAGAGAAGACTTAGAGTTGACGAATCCATTGAAGAAAACACACTATGCAGAGATGATGTCGATCCTATGGTGGTGGAAGAACAAATAAGTCAAACCCATAATAACGACGATTTCATAAACGACGAGGAAGAGGATGTAGAAACATCTATTGAGACTACCTCAAGCTCGAATGAAAGCTCTGATTCAAATCACAATAGCGATTGATTATGTACCTATGTGCTTCATTTTCTATTTTAGTTTTTTTTTTGAACTATTTATCTTCCTTACCTTGTTTATGTGTTTCATATGTCATTGTAGACAAATCATGGTGGGTCCGACTGAGGAGCGCAATGCAGATCGATTTTTTGCTGAGGGTGAAGGCAATCATGTCGCCACAGTATCTTCCACGGGCGAGACATCAGGTTAAACTAATTATGTTGTACATTTGTTTTTCTTTTACAAAATGAAACTACTTACTAGTTTACTTCATTTTTTCAGATACGTCTGCACGTAGAACGAGAGGATTTTCTAGGAATATTGAGCTGGACAGATACGTTCGAATCCATGGGAAGATAACTATCGAGATCACCGACGAGTTGAGAAAGCCAGTATGTGACAATGCAGTAAAATTCAGCGGTGCCATTGGTAAAATTGTCAGAGAGTCATTCTCTGTACGTTATGCAACGTGGAAAACTGTACCGAAGGATGCAAGAGATCATCTTAAACAATGTCTTTTGGTAAGTTTAAATTTTGGTCGATCATGTTTATTATATAATTGAGTAGTTAACCTAACAGTAACATCTTTAACTTTCTTCTTCAGAATCATTTCATAATTGATTTATCTAAGAAGGTGGTACACGAATTCATTGACCATGAGATGCAATCCATTTTTAAAGAGTACCGAGCAGAGTTGGTCAAACACTATCGAAAATATTCCACTCCAGAGGAGGGACGTGCACACCCACATCCTCGAGTGGGTGACATAGCTGATTGGCATATTCTGTGCAATAGATGGGAGGACCCCAAGTGGAAGGTACGTTAATCACAAAATTTCTAATTCATAACATGTCAAATAGTATAAATATACTTACTAATAATCTTTTGTGCTAGAACATGGGTGAGAAGAATAAACAGAATCGTGCCAAACTTCCTTTCAACCACTACGCTGGGTCAAAATCATTTCTTCACATACAACAGAAGAATGTAAGTTCGAAAATAATCTTAATTAAGGGTAAACTATTTTTTCCTAATATTACTAATATGTGTGAAATTTGAACTACAGAAAACTAGGGAAGGTGAGAATTTGGGTCCTATTGACTTATTTCATAAGACCAGATACAAGGAAGGAAAAGGGTGGGTTAGTCAAGCCGCCAATGAAGCTCATGTAAGTTTTCAACTTATAAAGTATGTTAATGAAAGTATCTACTTCATTACTTATTTGATTTTTTTTTTTTTTGTAGGATCAAATGGTGGCATTGCAACAGACACCACCCCAGATGGGACCCAACCGCCTAACCCCGATGACATATGCGAAGCTGTTTTGGGTAGTCGATCAGATCAAGTTAAAGGGCTTGGTTGGGGACCAAAGCCGAAGTCGAGAAAGTGTACCACCTCATCCGATGCAACTTCATTAAGACGAGACCATGAAATAAGTGCAGTCTTGAGTGAGACCCAAGAACAGTTGCATGCAACAAAAGAACAGTTGGATCAGACAAATCAAAAATTAAGTGCGGCAGAAGAAAAATTAAGTGCCACTGAAGAGAAATTGAGTGCAACGGAAGAGAAATTAAGTGCAACAGAAGAGAACTTAAGTGCAACGAAAGAGAAATTAAGTGCAACGGAAGAAAAATTAAGTGCAACAGAAGAGAAATTAAGTGCGACAAATGAGAAATTAAATGCGACGGAAGATAAACTTAATCAGACGCAAGAGAAACTTAGTCAAACGCAAGAGAAATTGTCAGAGGTGGATACTCGAACGACTGGCAATTCCTCTGAGTTAGCCAGTCTCAGAGACTTGGTTAATCAACTCATGCAGTCCCGAGGACCATCTAACTAGGTATGAAATTACTAATTTTACATTATGTAGTAATTGTCAAGTAATGTCTATAATAGAGACTTGTGTTGTTGCTATCCTGCAGTTATGGTAGCACTATACTTATGTAGGTAACTATTTATAGGTAATAGTAATAGTTGTATGGGCTATCCTGCAGTTATGGTAGCCGTTGGGTATTGATTGTTATGTTTATTTGTTTTGTTTGAAGGTGTATGAGCACATAGGGGTGGGTTTGATTAGCTTTGCCTGTTGAACTAGTTCATATGTTCGGAACTTTGGGTAATGAAGGGAGACTAGTTCATGTTTTGATTAGATCACTTTGGATAAGGAAAAACAAGATTGGGTCATTATGCATGTCCATTAGTTACGTTGTTTGGTCGGTTATAAGTTTGGTGTTACACTTGATTGTATTAGTTCTTTTGCTTGCTTATTTGTTTAACCTTTGAAAGTTGAGTGATGGGTTACTTTTCTAAGTAGTTAGAGTTTGAGTTTTATTAGTTTGGCATGTTGAACTAATTCATATGTTTGGACTTTGGTAGCTAGGAAAGGGGATTAGAGATCATTTTGCAGTGTTCGTTTTGATGGAACATGCGTATAAGGATTTGGTTCTTTTGATTTCGTTGATGATTCATTCATTGTTTGAAGGTTTATGAGCAAGGGGGGTGGGTTGTTTTTATGTTGGACTTTGACTTAGGTATTATTTTTGAAACTTTGGGTATGGAAGGAAGACTTTTAGTTCATTTGCTTGCTTATTATATAATTTTTGAAAGTCGAAGGATGAGTTACTTCTAGGTAGTTTTGAGTTCATGTTTTTTAACCTTAGGTTATTTAGCAAAAAAGGTGGTCGTTTATGTTCGTTGCATACTTATTGAAGTTATTTTTTCAAAGTTTTGAGCATGTGAGGGCAACTTTTCTAGTTCACTTGTTATGTTTTGTTTGAAGGTTTTCTAATGTGGGGATGGAGTATGTCTTGGAAATTTACATTTGATTTTTTGAACTAGTTCTTATGTGTGGAACTTTGGGTAAGGAAAAACAAGTTTATTTCGTTATGCATTTCCACTAGTTACGTTTGGTTTTGTTAGTTAATGGATGATTTACTTAATAGCTTGTTAGTTCTTACGTTTGTCGATTATAAGTTTGGTGTTACACTTGATTGTTTTAGTTCTTTTGCTTGCTTATTTGTTTAACCTTTGAAAGTTGAGGGATGGGTTACTTTTCTAAGTAGAGTTTGAGTTTTATTATTTATTTTTTTTTTTTTTTGAAAATAGAGTTTGAGTTTTATTTTTTTTTTTGAAATTAGAGTTTGAGTTTGAGGGATGTGTTACTTTTGATTTCGTTGAAGGTTCATTCATTGTTTGGTTTTGTTTGAAGGTATGAGCATGGGGGGTGGGTTGTTTTTATGTTGGACTTTAACTTAGGTATTATTTTTGAAACTTTGGGTATGGAAGGAAGACTTTTAGTTCATTTGCTTGCTTATCATATAACCTATGTTTCGAGTTGAAGGATGAGTTACTTCTAGGTAGTTTCGAGTTCATGTTTCTTAACCTTAGGTTACTTGGCTAAAAGTTGGTCGTTTATATGTTCATGGTATTCGTGTTGATGTTATGCTTCTAAAGCTTCAAGTTTTTTAGATTTTTTTTTTTTTAATTTGTCATACTTATCCTATATGCTTATGAATTTTGACAACTTTATTTTTATTCAGGATGCCAGGTCGAACTTTACTTTTGAATGAGCTAAAATGAAGATGGGAACGTTTTGAGGTTTACTTTTGAAGTCCAGTTCAGTCACTTTAGACGACTTTGACTTTGTTAACTTCTCTTGTAAACTTTGTACTAGTCTTTGTTAATTTCTCTTGTTTATCAACTTTTGGATACTTTGTTAACTTTAAGCTTGTAATAAAGAAACAATTTTTTTGTTGAATTTAGAAGTTCATTTGTACATTACTATCATTTTTTTTTTATCCAGGATGTCAGTTTAATGAGTGTTTTTGTAATATACAAATATTAAAAAAAAAAAAATGAAAAGTCGACGGTTTTAGGCCGTTGGCAATACAAAGCGAATAGGTCAATGGGTTGTTGGAAAGTTGAAGGACAAACGCCCACGGTTTTAGTAAACCGTTGGCAAAACTAAGTAATACCAACGGTTTATCCACCGTTGGGATATAAAAGCAATCCCAACGGTTTACAAACCGTAGGCCAATATCAGATAGACCAACGGTTGGAAACCCGTTGGTAGTTGTGGTCTTTCCCAACGGTACTTAAAACCGTTGGTATATAGCAAAATGCCAACGTTTTTCAAACCGTTGGGATCTTAGGGATATTCCAACGGTTTCAAAACCGTTGGCATATTCCGATATCCCAACGGTTTTTTGAAAACCGTTGGTATTAACTGTCCCAACTCGGTTTTCTCGACGATCAGCCCGACGATTAAAAAAACCGTTGGCATTAGCTACCCCAACGGTTTTTTGATTTCTCCCAACGGTTTTGACCGTCGACATATCCCAAAAATCTTGTAGTGAGGTCCATAGCTTTGACCCACTCGTCCTTATCTACGTCATTCATTGCTTGACGATAAGACAATGGATCTTCTACGCCGTCATCAGGTATGACTACTTGTGTTTCCGTTAAACCCAAGTAGCGGTTGGGTAGTATCACAACCCTCCCACTGCGTCGAAGCTCTCCCACTACGTGAGGAGGACTAGATTGACGAGAAGAACTGGATTCTCCAACAACTCTTGTTGAAGGACCAGATTCATCAACAACTCTTGTTGATCCTTCTGTAGCTTCTCCTAATACTAACTTACTTCGTGGTCTATGATCTCGAATGTGGTCTTCCTCCAAGAAAGTTGCATTTGTCGATACAAATACTTTATTATCTTGAGGGTCGTAGAAAAGACCACCTCTCGTTTTTTTCGGGTATCCAACAAATTGGCATATTCTTGTACGTGATTCCAATTTCTTAGAATTTTTCACTAACACATGTGCAGGACAACCCCAGATATGGAAGTAACGCAAACTAGGTTTACGCCCCCTCCATAACTCAAAAGGAGTTTCAGAAACACTTTTTGAGGGAACACTGTTAAGAATATGTACTGCAGTCTCTACTGCATACCCCCAAAACGAGCTAGGCAATTGAGCATAGCTCATCATAGATCGAACCATGTCTAATAAGGTTCTATTTCTCCTTTCTGATACACCATTCTACTGAGGTGTACCAGGTGCTGAGAGTTGTGATTGAATTCCATATTCTATCATATAGTCCTGGAATCTTTGGTCCAAATACTCTCCACCTCGATCTGATCGAAGCGTTTTGATTGTTTTACCCAACAGGTTTTCTACCTCAGCCTTAAACTCTTTGAACTTTTCAAGTGCCTCAGACTTATGGCCTATCAGGTATAAGTAACCGTATCGTGAATAATCATCTATAAAAGAGATGAAATATTCAAAACCACCTCGAGCCTTTACATTCATTGGACCACAAAGATCCGAATGTATCAGTTCAAGTGGTTCTTTGGCCCTATAACCTTTTCCAGTAAAAGGCCTCTTGGTCATTTTACCCTCGAGACACGATTCACAGGGTGGTAAAGATGTATCTTCTAAATCAGTTAGAAGTCCATTTTTAACCAAACGATCGATCCGATCGATGTTAATATGACCTAGACGAAGGTGCCAAAGATACATATTGTTACTTTGAGGAAAAATCTTTTGCCTTTTGTTTTGCGTTTCGGCTGTTTTAAACATTTCATGACTTAAAATAGCCTTAGCATCAGTAGGTCTTAACACAAATAAATTATTCTCACGCTGAGCAGAACATATAAAAATACCATTTCTTGAAATAATTGCTTCATTAAGCTGAAAAGAAATAGAGTATTCTTGTTCTAACAATGCGGAAACAGAAATAAGGTTCCTTTTAATTCTAGGAACCAAAAACAAGTTCTCTAAAATTAAAAACTTATTTCTAAAGAATAATTTTGCAGCTCCCACTGCACGAGCTGAAACGACCTCTCCTGTTCCAACCTTGAGAGTCATTTCACCATATGCCAGCTGCTGGAAATCATTTCCCTGAAAAGAAGAGCAAACATGATTAGTGGCTCCCGAATCCAATATCCAGGCAAACTCATCATGTTCTATGAGACAAGTCTCTAGTACCAGTAAATCGAATTTACCTTCTTTTTCTCTCTTCTTCTCTGCGAGGTAACGGGGACAGTTGCACTTCCAATGACCATCTGTATTGCAGTGGAAGCATCTGCCTTTGTCGGCCACGACCTTGGCCTTGCCCTTACCTTGCACAGCTTGTGCAGGAGCCTTCCCCTTGTCTCCCTTCCTCTTCTGGATTTGCTTCGATGAAGAAGCTTGAGGTACAGATTTAGTCCCTGAGGATGAACCCTTCAGGAACTTCTTCTTGGAATGGGCCACATTGGCCTCTCCTTTTACCACACTTTTGCCCTTGCTTTTCTGCAAGGACTCATAAATCTGTAACTCCGAGAGGAGGGTAGTCAGGTTGAACTGAATCTTATTCATTCTCGCGTTCGTCCTAAAAGACAGATAGCTCGCTGGAAGCGAGTGAAGGATGAACGCAACCTGACTGCGCTCGCAGACAACCCCGCCATTTGCCTCAACAATATTGAACTGGTTAATCATGTCCAGGACGTGTTCCCGAACAGACTGACCTTCTTGCATCTTGGCATTGAAGACGTTCTTCAAGGCATCGTGGTGGAGCTGATAGGACGGGAGTCCAAACATCTCCTGCAGGGAATTCATAATCTCCCTGGCAGTTTCCACGTTTTCATAACGCTTGGCCAAGACTTCAGACAAGCTGACCAGTATATAGACTTTGACCTTTTCATTGGCCTTAGTCCAGCGTTCAAGGGCATCCTTTACTGCCTGAGTGGCAGTGCGAGGAGGAACGGGAGGACATTCCTCCGTTAAGACGAACCTAAGATCTTCTACCACGAGAATGGTATTTAGATTCGATTTCCATTGAGGAAAATTCTCTCCCGTTAATCGTTCATTTTTAAGCAAGGAGATAATGGAGGAAGACATTGCTGAAAAACAAACAATTGACCGTATTAGTTATCTTTGCCTTAACCCATCACACAAGCAATACAAACAATTGCATACATCCAATCAATTTTGCAAACAAGCAATCAAAGAACCCTAATAAAACTATGATTGTGTTTCGCAACGATGCTTTAGAGGTTTAGAAGAACAGCCACCGAAGGGTGATCAGTTGTTCCTCCTCTAAAATGAGACTCTTCTCAGTCAATTTCTAATACCAGAATAACTCATATTCCATTAGATATTAACCACCGTTGTTCGGTCAAGGATTTGTTAACAAATTAACTCCTCCTCGTAAGCGTTACCCTCCCACTTTCAGATCTCAGAGGCACGGACCAACAGGCTACCGTTAGGAAAGACAACTGTTGGTAATTAGCCTAAGCGATCCTATCCTATTCAGGAGTTCACGGTGTTCCGAATCTTATGATCAGGCCCTCCGAAGGGATGGTTGCGCCGAGACAACATGCAGGCGGATCATAGGAATCTCACGTTGTGACCTAGGGGTGGAGACCGAAAGATACGTTGACACGCGTCCCGCTCCCACTTACTATAGTCACTTTCCCCATTCACCTTGGTATTGATCCATGCAAACACCTTCCGAAGGGAGGCCGCGCTAAAACGACACGAAGCCGAGCATGGATCTCACGGTGTGAACTTCACGGGGACGTAGGAGCAAAACTCAATTTAAATCAAGTTTTGTAATTTTCCTCACACTAAAGTAACCTATCGGGTATTTTAGGGTTTGATTAGACCTAGATAAATCCAGCTAAGTCATTTATCTAAGTCTAGTCCTATTATAACTATTACAATAAGACCTAATGTCTAGGTGTATTAAACAAATTTAATTTACCTTGCGACATTATTCTAACATTAACCTGTGACTAATTCAACTCCGGTGTTCCAGATCAGTTCCCAGATAGGAGGTGTTCCGTATACCGTCAACTTAAATACCCCCAATCCTTAGACAGAACTTCACTGGTAGAGTTCTCTTATAGTCATAGGAATGTTGTCCTACTTAGTTCATTAAAACTATTTTAAAACTAAGTAAGAATTTCTAATCCTATTAGAAAATGATCTTAGGTCTAATTAATTTTAACTCATTAAAATTAATTCATTTTAACCTAAGATCCTATGTGAGCATGCATATCTTGATTATAGATTGACGGTTTCTAATCATAAATTTTAAACTATTTCAAAATTTTAATGATTAGCCCTATAATCATGCATACTATAGTTTAATTTAATTAACAATCATATTCGAATTAATCAAATATAAACTATATACTTTTGCATTGCATGAAAATTAATATAACTTTTATATTAACCTATGGATGTTTCATGCTCAATGCAACTTGATTTCCATTTTAATAAATTAACAATTAATTATTGCCAAAAATGGAAAATCAAAGTAGCATGCTGCAAACAATTCATTTTCAATATAACTCTTATATTAAAACTATGTAATTGCATGCATCATGCTATCCCTTTTTCATGATTATTATATAACTCAACTATATATAAATTAAATCATGAAAAAAAAACCATGCATTATTCCATACATCATAATCATATTATAACATACATAATGCATGAGCATGCTTTATAACCTAAGGTGGGATTATTATTTAAATGACATCCATAAAGCATTTAAATAGCAATTGAACCAATTTAATTGGCCCCTAGGATAAATTAAAGCAAAATTACTCTAATAAAGCTTTAAAACTATCCTATTACAAAAAATTGCAGCTCCAAATCCGGTCTATAAGCCTTGAACCGACCCGAACCGCTTCGAACCGGGCTTGAAAAACTCGAACCGCTCCCAAACCGGGTTAAACCGGACCAAATCGGTCCCAGCTAACCCAAAATTCACGAACCGGACTGGCATAATTAGGGCAACTTCACGTTTTCACGAAAACTGCTGCGCCACGTGAAATCGTGACAGCGTCGAGACGCTTTAGCGATAGCGTCCCGACGCTGACGCGATTTCAACCATCCGTAGCGTGAAATCGCGACAGCGTCGGGACGCAATACGCCAAGCGTCCCGACGCTGTAGCGTCTGGAGCTTGTTTCTGGGCAGAACCGCGACTGTTCTTCACAATTTTGGTCAAATTCCGCTGCGATCTTCACCGTTTTTCAAGCCTAAACTAGACCCGGACTTTACAGACTCGAAATTCATGAAATATTGCCCAAAACGCAGGGGCCTTTACAATTGATCACATCAAAATAACACGAATTTCTATGGCCAATTAAACCTAACCAGTTCAATGCAAATTAACATTCATAATGCAAATTAATCCCACAAAAAAAAATGAATCCGCAAATTTCAATCAATAATAGAAAATTCAGAGATGGCTCTGATACCAATTGCAGGGATTAAAGCCCTAGCGTAGCGGAAACGATCAAAGAACCACACTGATTTTCAATCATGATTGGAATACCAATACGGATCATAAACTCATATTTTACAGCAACAATACAGAGAATTTATCATGCTGTAAGTTGGTTATAAATCATGCTTGATCTATTATAAATAATCATAAATTAAACTAATAGATCCTAGTGATCAAGAGATTGAGTAACACTTACTTTGTAGGACGATCACGACTGTTTTCACCTAATTCTCTTGACAAAAGCACCCAAAAACAGCAACCCTTCGCTGGAAAAAATCCCAAGAACTTGAACACCACCAATAGAGAAACATTGGTATTCTCACAAGGATTATGCAAGAGGTAGTTTGTGGGAACTAGGGATTTCTAAGGGAATTTCTTGGAGAGTTGTATCGTTCTCTGCAGAATTAGAATGGAGAATTCAAAGAGAATCAATCTTGAGAGAGAGAGACCTTCACGATCGATAGAGAAAGCCTTCAACCGTACCACCAAAGTAACGGAACCACTTCCTATTATTTCTCTCCTCCTATCGTGAAGCTAGGTCGTGGAGAATAAATCTCCATCAGTTAAAATAACCGATGGTTGATTTATTATTTAATTAATAAATAATTAAATACATTAAATTAAATCAATATTTAATTTAATAATGATTATATAAAACAATTTTACATAATTATACCACATAACCTACAGTTTTAATATAATTCGATTAAATCAAATTTAATCAAATTCAAATTAAAACAACATGTTAATTAATTCATCAATTAACTAACATTATAATTAAATATCATATATTTAATTATTTCTCTCTTATATTAACTATAGAATTAATGTACATCAAATGTGCATTAATTTTAACCTATAGTTTAATGTGAATCCAATTCATACTTTAATCGAATAATCGAACCCCTTCAAATATTCAATCCACCCTTAGAAATTTTCCTCAAAGCCCTCAGTGAGCTACCGGTGGGACCTAATGGACCTACAGATCAGAAGCTCCAACGATATGAGATTAATCGGTTAAACTCATTAACCAAGTTAATCAATATTCGTTAACTGTGGTTCACTCCACTATAGAACCACAACTGCACTCTTCTCACTGCAGATATATTTCTGTGTCCACGGATATCGACCATCAACAGCAAGTTAGCCCTTCACGTGTGTTCGTACCCCAGCTAGGTCAAATTACCGTTTTACCCCTGGGCTACCTCTTTGTCCTTAAGTACCAGTGCTCCTCTAATGAACAACCTGTTTGAGGTCCAACCAACAAACATAAATCCCTCTCGTGCCATAAAGAGGGTAAGGCCCATTGTTCAAGACCCGGAGACACCACTTAAGGGAACACACCTCTACTTACCCTAATATCGGGAAGGAGTGAATTCCATCTTGTAAGACTACGTTCCCAGCTTCCCACTCGGTCTTGTCCCCAAAATGGTAGGCTTATTGAGTCGGCGAACAGGCCACTCTCACCCGTACAAATCAAAGGACAATCCCTCATGGACAGGAGTCCATAATCCACTCAGGATTAAGGCCAAGTTACCTAGGTCATCCTAGTGAAATAGAAACCGAGCTAACTAACGGTGTTACAGTTAGTGGTTAACTATTTCGCGGTCCGGTCTTTGTGCAAACTCATTGCACAGGATACCCCCACTAGCATGTCAACTACATGAACGCGTTGGATCAATACGTTTGTATCATTGTACAAAGCGGGCCGTATCCATAATGTCACCAGGATAAGGTACCCAGCCTAATCCCTATACTACAGACCCTTTAGGCTAAAATTTGAACATTGATCCCCGTATGTCCCTACATACTAGTTCAAACCTCATTCTATTAGCCTTGGATGTTTAGTTTATTGGATTAGGGTTAATAAGACAAGATATAATACAAACATTGAATAATACATCACTTTTATTAATGTTCGGTCAAATGTACATTTACTATCTACGAGTTTTAGGACATAAAACCCAACAATTTATATATAGAATCATTTTGTATAGAAAACCAATGTACTAGTATTTTAGAAAACTTTATTAAAATACGAATCGGTCATATACGCTTCCGTTGGGAATTGAGGAATTCCATCCTTTCACATTGATCATATCAACCAAAGCCTTGCGATCAGATTCAACCAAGAGAGAGGGTAAACTGAACCGGTGAGCTAATTTAAAACCTTCTAAGACAGCTAAAGCTTCAACATTAAAAGGAGAGTAAGACACCGCAATCGAACTAGTCAAAGCAACCAACACCGAACCAGAACTATCTCGAATAATTGCCCCAATCCCCGTAAGCTGCGCATCAACAGAATAGGAGGTGTCTACATTCAACTTGTACCAACCTTCAAGTGGCCGAACCCACCGAGGTCCAACATAACTGACCTCCCCAGATGAAAACATCGAATCAGGCCTGTCGTGAGCTTGAAGGAAAGATGCAATAAACTCCTCAACCCAATTACATTTCATAGCCAAACCCGAAATTTGTCTCCCCATCCACACTGCATTCCTGTCGTTCCATAGTGTCCAGCAGCCCACACACCACAGAATAAACTCCCGTTCAAAGAGCTGGGATTGCAAAGACAAGCATTGATCAACAAAACTATGCCCACACTCAACCTCCCAAAAAATCAACAGCAACATTAAATTCCAAAACATCATGGCCCGAGTATAGCCTACCAACCCATGGTCTACTGACTCAGCAACAGTAGAACACAAAAAAAAAACTGGGGACACGTCCAACCCACGCTTCAATAACGAAGTCATAATCGAAAGGTAGGAGTGGAAAGCCTTCCACATAAAAACCTTCACCTTGGAAGAGAGTTTCAGTTTCCAAAGATCCCTCCACCATTTTTTCACCCGCCACAAGCAAGAAGAAGCGAAAGATTTCAAGTTCATAAATAATTTATACCCGCTCCTCACACTATAGCAACTATACTTGTCATAGTGCTAAAACCAAGAGTCTGCTACCCTTGTCCTACCTAGCGGAATACCACAAACCAAATATAGCTCCTCCGAAGATAACACACGCTTAAGCTTTTCAACATCCCAAGCCCGACTGGCAGTAATAAAATTTCTGCCTGAAGTAGATGCATCAAAACCATACACTAAATGCCCATTCACTGGCTTGAACATGGTTTCCTTAGGAATCCAAGGATCATGAAAAATTTTTGTCCTGACCATCACCTATCTTCCTTCGAAGCCCTGAAAGAAGAAGCTCGCGGCCCTAGACAAAGCTACGCCAAAAATAAGAAGATGAACGAGGGCAATCTGCTTGTAGAACCGACATAGTAGGAAAGTACCGCCCTTGAAGGACCCTGGCAACAAGGAGAATAGGGTTTTGTAAAATCCTCTAGACCTATTTTGCAAGAAGAGCTTTATTGAACCATTCCATATCCCGAAAACTGAGACCCTCAGCTTCCTCCGGTTCACACAAATTCTCCCAACTTTGCCAATGAACCCTACGCTTCCTCCTATTAGAACCCCACCCAAATCTAGCCATGGATCGAGTAAGCTCCTTATTGTTGGGTTTTATGCCCTAAAACTCGTAGATAGTAAATGTACATTTGACCGAACATTAATAAAAGTGATGTATTATTCAATGTTTGTATTATATCTTGTCTTATTAACCTTAATCCAATAAACTAAACATCCAAGGCTAATAGAATGAGGCTTGAACTAGTATGTAGGGACATACGGGGATCAATGTTCAAGTTTTAGCCTAAAGGGTCTGTAATATAGGGATAAGGCTGGGTACCTTATCCTGGGGACACTATGGATAAGGCCCGCTTTGTATATTGATACAAAAGTAATGATCCAACGCGTTCATGTAGTTGACATGCGAGTGGGGGTATCCTGTGCAATGAGTTTGCACAAAGACTGGACCGCGAAATAGTTAACCACTAACTGTAACATCGTTAGTTAGCTCGGTTTCTATTTCACTAGGATGACCTAGGCAACTTGGCCTTAATCCTGAGTGGATTATGGACTCCTATCCATGAGGGATTGTCCTTTGATTTGTACGGGTGAGAGTGGCCTGTTCGCCGACTCAATAAGCCTACCATTTTGGGGACAAGACCGAGTGGGGAGCTGGGAACATAGTCTTATAAGATGGAATTCACTCCTTTTCAACGTTAGGGTAAGTAGAGGTGTGTTCCCTTAAGTGGTGTCTCCAAGTCTTGAACAATGGGCCCTACCCTTTTTATGACACAAGAGGGACTTCTGTTTGATGGTTGGACCTCAAACAGGTTGTTCATTAGAGGAGCACTGGTACTTAAGGACCAAGAGGTAGCCCAGGGGTAAATCGGTAATTTGACCTAGCTGGGGTACGAACACACGTGAAGGGCTAACTTGCTGTTGATGGTCGATATTCGTGGACACAGAAATATATCTGCAGTGAGAAGAGTGCAGCTGTGGCTCTATAATGGAATGAACCACAGTTAACGAACATTGATTAACTTGGTTAATGAGTTTAGCCAATTAATCTCATATCGTTGGAGTTTCTGATCTGTAGGTCCATTAGGTCCCACTGGTAGCTCTATAAGGGCGTTGAGGTAAATCTCTAAGGGTGAATTGAATATTCGAAGGGGTTCGAATATTATGTAAAAATATGAATTTGATTCATATTTAAAACTATAGGTTATAATTAATGCACATATGATGTATGTTAATTCTATAGTTTATATGAGAGAAATATAATTGAATATATGATATTTAATTATAATATTAGTTAATTGATGAATTAATTAATATTTCCGTTTTAATTTAATTTAATTAAATTTTGGTTTAATTAAATTTTATTAAAACTATAGGATAAATGGAAGGGTTGTATAAATATGTTTATACAAAACACATTAAAATTAAATTAAGAGTTAATTTAATTAGAAAGATTAATTAATATTATTTAAATATTAATTAATTTTCTCCCATTAGTTAACCTAACTGATCGGAACGTGTCTTCCATCTTATGCATGGGTTGAGAGGCTTTTTAGGAGTAGTTGTTGGCTTCTATACGTGCTCTCCTTCATTCAGTAGAAAAAATCTCTGTGAATCCCACGACAAAGCTCTCTCTCATTCCAAGTATTCTCTGCAACTTTTCCTAAGAGTACAGAGACCCAAAAAGTTCACCTATTCCCTTAGAGATATTGCTCCCACAAGCTCCCAACGCGAAATCCTTTAAGAGAATACCGGTGAATCCTTGGTGGTGGTGTTCGTGTCAATTTCACAGCGAGATCAAGGACCTCTTGCTGCTGGTTTTGGGTGAAAACAAAGGAGAATTGGCAAATCGATCAAAAAATTTCACTTACAGGAGGTATTTCTTGATCTAGGATCATTAGGATCCAACTCTATATTAGATCTAGTGTTTTATAATTAAAATCCAGCATGTTTTATTCTTTTTTCCAGCATGATTAAAGTAGTTTATATTGCTGTAAAATTTGTTTGCAAATTGTATCGGTATTTTAATCTTAAGAAAATACAGTATGGTTTCATGATTGTTTCCGCTGCGCTAGGGCTTTATCCCTTCACTTACATTGGCCTTTCGGTAATCGAAAACAACTCATAGAATACGTGGGGATAGCTTGAGCTACACTTTTAAGCAGAACCTCCTTACCATCCATCGAAAAGAAAGATCTCTTCCACCCCTGAAGCACTTTACAAAAACGATCGGAAACACGCTTAAAATCAGCTGACTTACGACGGGAAAGATGAGAAGGCAAACCAAGATAATATCCCAAATCATCAACAACGGGCACCCACATCAAACCTCCCAAAAAATCCCTACAATCCAAGGAAACGGTTTGGAGAGAAACACAAAGCCGATTTATGGAAATTAATGCACTGGTCATAGGCAACCTCATAATCCTGCAGAATCTTTCTAACCCGCCAATGTTCAAGGGCAGTCGCCTTAAAAAACACAAGGCTATCATCTACGAAAAAAAGATGGGAGATCGAAGGCCCATCACCACCAATAGAAATCCCAAATAATTGAGAAGCCTCATGAACAACTCTTAAAGCATGGGAAAAACCTTCTGCACAAAAACCTTCTGCACAAAGAATAAAAAGATAAGGGGAAAATGGATCACCTTAACGAAGGCCTCTGCTGGGAATAATTTTCCCACAAGGAACACCATTAATCAACACTGAGAACTCTGACATGGAAACACAATCCATGATTAATCTAATCCACCGATCATCAAAGCTTAACCTCTTCATAATCTCCTCCAGAAAAGCCCATTCAACTCTATCGTAGGCTTGACTCATATCAAGCTTAAGAGCAGCCATGCCAACACTACCACGCCTCTTCCTGTACATATGATTCAAACATTCATGAGCAATGATAATATTATCCATAATCGCCCGACCAGGGATAAAAGCAGACTGGGTCTTAGAAATCACATCACGAAGAATAAACTTCATACAATTCACTAAAACCTTGGACACTATTTTGTAGGAGACATTACGCAAATTGATAGGCCTATAATCAGAAACCGATATAGGCGATGGAACCTTCGGAATCAAGGCCATGTTGGTTTTATTCCACCCTCTCACTGAATTCCTACCATTGAGAATCTCCAGGCAACTAGACACTGTTTTCCCTCCAACAAAATCCCAATAGGTTTGATAAAACAAAGCAAGAAAATGATCTGGTCTAGGAGCCTTAGTTGGAAACATTTGCTTGACTGCCATCCCCACCTCAGTTTGGTTAAATGGAGCTAACAATTTGGCATTCATAGAAGGGGAAATAACTGGTTGAATACCTGAAAGAATAGAATTCAGAACTTCTGCAGATGGACTGGTGGTTGAAAAAATTTGATTAAAATACGACACCAAAACCAGGGCTGAACTCATCGATAATTTTGGGGATGCAAAATCATATCTTCAGAAGATAATTTTGTCACGTGTCATGAAATCATCTCTTGAAGTGACAGTTTCATTAAATGAGGTGACAACTAAGAAGTCGTCTCTTAAATAAACAACTTGTTGACTTGTATGTATTGGTTACCAAACGCTTCCTTTGGTATAATGATCACACTTCTTCCAAGCATTGTACCAGGCTTGTGTTTGAATCTTAAGATACCCACACTACACTTGATTGTTTATGATATATAATATGAAGAGATGATTTTGCGCCCATTTGTACTTGAGATTCCACTTAATTAAAATTAGAATATTAAAAAAAAACCTTTTTTCATTTTGGAGATAATTTATCCACTATATTTATTTTGCATCCATCTAATTATCGATGAGTTCAGCCCGGGTTATGTTATGATATGCATGGATAAGTAAAGTTGCAGACTGACAAAGCAAGTATAGCTTTCAAATATTCGAATCCCTGTGCTCCAAATGTTGTTGAACCAAAAAGCAGAAGAAATAAAGTTGTAGATTATTAATTAAAAATTTTGTCAATGAATATAAGGAATAGTAATAATTTTCAGATATTGAGTCTTTAATCTTATATGTATGCAAGGAAGGTAATAAACAACCAACAAGAGCATAATTCAATTGACATATAAAGTTTGTACCTTCGACCAAAAGGCTAAATGTTCAAATCCTCCACTCCACATGTTGTCAAAAATAAAAAGGAATGTAACAAGAACTTGCCCTTGTCAACTTCGATGTTAGACATTCCAAGCAAAGGATACTATCAAATTAGAGACTCAATAATAGACATTTATTGATACTCCAACATTTTTTTCCTTCTTTTAGAGCTTGCTAAAATAAAATTCAACATAATTTATAGATTAAGATAAGATCAATGGTCTTCATTATTATGCAATGTTGATATTATACAAAATGAAAGCTTAAAGATTTTTTTTTTAAAAAAAAAAACTTAAGGATTTTTTAGTTCATCTATTGTTAATGGCATATCTGTTGGAATTAAATCCCTAGCGCAGCGGAAGATTTATTAGAGGACCTATGACTGTGTTTTAAACTAGATTAAAATACCGATACGAAAGACAAAATTTACAATAATTATCATGCATAATCTACTGTAAATATATCTAAAACATGCTGAAATTTACTGAATTAAAGTCTATTTAATTCATGCAAGTTTAGAGAAAAATGTTTTCACCAACATACCATCGTTGGCGACTTGACTGTTTCACCTAAACTCTTGATACTTCTCTTAGATGAAAAACACAGCAACTAAGCACGATCTTTCGCTGGAAATTCAACGACCAAGTCTTGCGAACACCACCAATATGGCTACACTGGTATGACTCTGAGACTTCTAGAGGCAGGAGACTAGTGGGAGCCTTCAGGGGAATTCTCTGAGAGTAGGAGAATGAATGGGATTCCTTTCACCCCACTCCAAGGGTCCTATTTATAGGAAAAGACCATGAATAAGATCTAATCTTTATAGAAAAAGTTCATGAGTAAGATCTAATCAAATCTATTATCTTATTCATATCTAATTTTAATAAATAATTAATTAATTACCCAATTAAATATCATATATTTAATTTTAGGAATTTTATTAAATTATTTATTTTATTAATATGAATCCAATTCATATTAATTATTTGAACTCTTTCAAATATTTTCTCTCAAAATTAATTTTGAAACTAATTCAAAAGTATGTTATAAAGTTTCATAAACTTTATATTATAATGCATCAACATACATTATATGATTCCCCTAAATAGATTTAACACTTTCAATTTACAATTAATACTTAATTGCCTCAAGTCTCTTTACGAGCTACCAATGGGACCTAATGGACCTGCAGATCAGAAGCTCCAACGATATGAGATTAATCGGCTAAACTCATTAACCAATTAATCAATTTTCATTAAGTGTGGGTTCACTCCACTAAAGACCCACAATTGCACTCTTCTCAATGCAAACATAATTCTGTGTCCACGAATATAGACCAATAACAGCAAGTTAGTCCTTCACGAGTGTTCGTAACTCCAGTTGGGTCAAATTACCGTTTTACCCCTGAGTTACCTTTACCTCCTTAAGTACTAGTATTCCTCTAATGAACAACCTGTTTGTGGTCCAACCACCAAACAGAAACTCCTCTCGGGCCAGTGAGAGGGTAGCCCTTTGTTCAAGACTCAGAGATACCACTTATGGGAACACTCATTGATAACTCTCCAAAAGGGAGTTATTTAGACCTTATTTCTATATTGATTTGTGTGTCTTTTATGCTAAATAGGGTTGCTTTTAGATATATATTATATGTTTTAACCCATTTGGAAGAATGGATGCTTTGGAAGTTATTTTGTGCAGAATGTATTGCTGAGCGACTCAAGGGAGCAAATCCTGTGCTGGAGCAAAGCTGGGAGCAAAACTACCACGTCACAGTTCGTTAGCCAATTTAATAAACTGAATTCTGTTAAGCTAATCTCGGGATAAAGGAGAAAGGAGGGTCATCCACGTGTTTAGGTCAACCTAATTCAAGCTTTCCTCAACTCTATAAAAGGAGATAGCCGCCCAAGTCAAAGGCATTCCACTTTTGGAAGGGGATCATTTCTCATTTCCACTTTTGGGAGCCGAATAGAGAAGAGAGATTGGAGACCTACAAGAAGACCATCAATTGCAAGCTGATCAAGGGAATTAATATTTTCTTGTATTACTTTGTAGTTATAGATGCATTTACTTATATTGTAACATGTGTCTCTATGCACTTTATGAACTAAGTAATTTTAGGCGTTGGTTAGGGAACATGTAATTGCCGTACTTAATCTCTATGCAATAAATGTTGATTGATGCATCTTGATTATTTGTTGTGCTCATTTATATTTTGTGCCCGCCTGGCCAGCCGGTATGAATATCACTTTCTAGTTTCATGGATGATTTAGGGAGTGTGTGACATTTAATCACACTAGATCATTGTGTCTTGGTGAACGCCAGTGACTGAGCTAGGGATAGCCAGTTGCCTAGTGCTTGATCGGTAGTGCTTCATTGGAGTTGAAACACATTCTAAAAAATTCGGAGTTCCGGGAGGAATCCGCTAATAAGACTGCGAGAGTTTTGCATGATCAATAATATTGCTAGAGCATCTTTTAAAACAATTACTAAATCCTGACCAGGGCCTGTTTCTAATCTGTCTGCCTATTTGTTTACTCTCTGTTCTGTCATTTCTTTTGCTTCAACATTCTATAAAAATCAATCATTTTAACCACCTTTGAAACCATTGAAAAGTTATACAAAATAGATAAAGTGAGAGCTAATTCAGACCTTGGATTCGATAAATACTTATTACTTGCTGCGGATTGTGTATACTTGCATAGAGTTCTAGAGTCTATTTCTTACTACATTTTCACCCACTCTGGAAACCCAACGCTCATCTACTTCCTCAAAGGCGGGAAGGAGTGAATTCCATCTTGTGTGATTATGTTCCCAACTCCCCACTCGGTCTTATCCCCAAAATGATAGGCTTATTGAGTCGGCGTACTGACCACTCTCACCCATACAAATCAAAGGACAATCCCTCGTGAACATGAGTTCATAATCCACTCAAGATTTAGACTAAGTTGCCTAGGTCATCCTAGTGAAATAGAAACATAACTAGTTAACGGCGTTACAACTAGCGGTTACTATTTCGCGGTCCGGTCTTATGCAAACTCATTGCATAGGTGATAAGAGTAAAAATTATACCTATTTTACCCTTATATTTTGTTCATTTTCTTGTCAAAAGTTGCATGTTTAGATCAAATTTACAATTACCGAGCTCTAAAAGTGTTAAAGTTGATGAATTAGGGAGTTGAGAGTCATTTATGTCAATTCATGCTTAAAAGTGCTTAAAAAGACCCAATTTGATATGAATTTGACTTAATTTGGTGTTGTGCAGAAAAACAGAGGAAGGCTGGAAAAACCCAGAAATGCAACCACATTTCTGAGAAGGCAAAATTGAAATGCGACCGCATTTCTAGGCAGACAGAGGCAGTTCCGAGTCCGTCGCGGGTCATTTTGAACGAGAGTTTTGCGCACCTAACTGGCCGTTTTGACCCCAAAATCGACTGGCCTACCTACCAGCACCTATTTCGTGGCTTCTCAACTACTCCCCACACTATATAAGGCCTTGATTCAAAGAGAAATCGAAGCAGAACTCACTGGGAAGAAGAGAGTGGTGACAGAGCCCTAGTAGACGCCCATGAGTAAGGATGCCCGAGGTCCTTCTTAGAAGACTGAATTCTAACCTTTAGTTAGACATCAAACCTGAGTGTTTGTAGGGATTTTCACCCTATTCCCATTTGTAAAGGAGAGTAGAGTGTCGAGCGAACTCTAGAAGGATTGGATAAAAGAAAAAACCCTAGTTTTAGCTACTACACCTTATTTCCAGCATTTGTTACATTTCATTTATTTGTATTCTTTATTCTTTATTTCAATGGAAAGTTGCTCATTTGCACTTTATCCCATCATGCGTAGCTAAATCCCATTGAGGAGTTCAATATAGTGAATTCCCTTATGGTTAACTTAGCTTGAAAGTGTTTATTTGCTTAAGTTCTATTCATTGCATGTCACTCTTTATTGAATATCATTCTGAATCTTGCTGAGTTTAACTTGATCACTTAGGCTTTGCATGCCATGTGAGTTTGATACTCGAAAGGGACAGACGATATCGATTATCATAAAGGTGATATAGGAGAAATGGCTCGAAAGAGTGTATTCGGTGTTATAGGGCGAGGCTGCCTAAGACACCCTATAATAATTATAGGGTTATAGATTGTATTCGTGAATTATCTATGTCGGAGTCGAGTCACAGACATGTGCATAATGGTACTCGCTTAGCCTTCTAACGGTTTTTGGGAGCAAGGTCAAATAGAAGTTAAATCTGACCCAATGCATGAATAGACTTAGGTTTAATAAGCAATGATTAGAGTTATTTTACCTTAGGGTTGAAACTATGTTGAACACCTCGCTTATTTATTATTGTTTTTCTTTGCTTTTTTATTTTGTTTATTTTCCAAAAATCATCATCAACTATTTCTTTGTTTACCTTATCCAAGCAATCTTTGAGCAGTTTCTTCTTCAAATCCGTGTTTCCAATTTAGTCCTCGTGGGATCGATACATTTGGAATACTTCTAAGGTTTTTATTACTACGTGCGATAGTGTGTACTTACACTAGGTTGGCTGAATTTATCTTAATCATTATTTACCATCTTTTCTAACCTCCACATTTCAGCTAGACACGCACCAATAGGATACCCCCACTCGCATGTCCCCTACACGAACGAGTTGGATCATTGCGTTTGTATCAAATACAAAGTGGGTCGTATCCATAGTGTCACCAAGATAAGGTACCCAGCCTTATCCCTATACTGTAGACCCTTCAGGCTCTCTCTTGAGCAGTGATCCTAACTGGCTGAAGTTGTCGAGGCTTGATAACTCTCCAAAAGGGAGTTATTTAGACCTTATTTCTATATTGATTTGTGTGTCTTTTGTGCTAAATAGGGTTACTTTTAGATATATATTATATGTTTTAACCCATTTGGAAGGATGAGAGCTTTGGAAGTTATTTTGTGCAGTATATATCGCTGAGCGACTTGAGGGAGCAAAACCTGTGCTGGAGCAAAGCTGGGAGCAAAACTACCACGTCACAATTCGTTAGCCAATTTAATGAACTGAATTCTGTTAAGCTAATCTCGGGATAAAGGAGCAAGGAGAGCCATCCACGTGTCTAGGTCAACCTAATTCAAGCTTTCCTCAACTCTATAAAAGGAGATAGCCGCCCAAGTCAAATTCATTCCACTTTTGGAAGGGGATCATTTCTCATTTCCACTTTTGGGAGCCGAATAGAGAAGAGAGATTGGAGACCTACAAGAAGACCATCAATTGCAAGCTGATCAAGGGAATTAATATTTTCTTGTATTACTTTGTAGTTATGGATGCATTTACTTATATTGTAACGTGTGTCTCTATGCACTTTATGAACTAAGTAATTTTAGGCGTTGGTTAGGGAACATGTAATTGTCGTGCTTAATCTCTATGCAATAAATGTTGATTCATGCATCTTTATTATTTGTTGTGCTCATTTATATTTTGTGCCCGCCTGGCTAGCCGGTATGAATATCACTTTCTAGTTTCAGGGATGATTTAGGGAGTGTGTGACATTTAATCACACTAGATCATTGTGTCTTGGTGAACGCCAGTGACTGAGCAAGAGATAGCTAGTTGCCTAGTGCTTGATCGGTAGTGCTTCATTGGAGTTGAAACACATTCTAAAAAATCTGGAGTTCCGGGAGGAATCCGCTAATAAGACTGCGAGAGTTTTGCATGATCAATAATATTGCTAGAGCATCTTTTAAAACAATTACTAAATCCTGACCAGCGCCTGTTTCTAATCTGTCTGCCTATTTGTTTACTTTCTGTTCTGTCATTTCTTTTGCTTCAGCATTCTATAAAAATCAATCATTTTAACCACCTTTGAAACCATTGAAAAGTTATACAAAATAGATAAAGTGAGAGCCAATTCAGACCTTGGATTCGATAAATACTTATTATTTGCTGCGGATTGTGTATACTTGCACAAGATTTCTAGAGTCTATTTACACCTTATTTTTACCCACTCTAGGAACCCAACAAGGCTCCAGGTCAAATAAATTTATAATTCCATGGACACTAAACTACTTTGCAGCAGTAGTGGTCAGGGTCGATCACAGGGAATAGTCGGTTTATTTCTATATTATTTTATGCTTATAAGTAGGCGAAAGGGGGGAGATTTGAGAAAATGATTAAAAACGAGGAAAAATAAATTCCAGGAAAATAAAATGCAGAAAATAAAGACGGGCAGGTTAATCGTACCACGAGGATCATTGTAATCGAGACATTCGGGTTTCAGTATGATTTATTTCATTCATCGATTATCAAGAAAATTAATTTACCAATTGAAAGCCTAATCGACTAAACTGGAAAAGCCAACAAGCCATAATATCTCTAAATTACTAAGTCCGACCAATGCATCGAGACTAGCCCTAACCGATTAATAAGCTAATTGTGCACATCAACTACTAATCAATTGCATTAAGAACGATGATGATTAGGATGCTCTAAGTTAACTAGGAAAAGCCTAAATTAACATCAAACACATATTTATACTCTTGATCTTTCATGTCATTCGCTAAACTTGGGATAACATGCTTAGACCTATTCGCTACTTTAATTAGCATATGAATTTAGTAAATCGGGGTCGAGGTTGTCAATCTCTCCTAACGTTACTAAATTTATGAATCATGGAGTCTAAACAACATTCAATACAGTAAATCATGCAAGAAAGAACATAAATCTCATGAAATAAAAATCATACTTACAACCGAGGTCTCGATTACAACAATTCAAGCTTAGACGACCATAGACGAGCGTAATCTAAGCCCCCAAGGCTTGATTAACCCTTGACCTAAACTTGGGAGAACTGAAAAGTAGAGAGAAAACGAGAAGAACGGCAGAATCACTAAAAACAGAGTTTGAATGACCTAGATACGGAAAAAATGATTTTATAGCGACTCTAGCCACAGAGTCTAGACGCTACTATTCCAGCGTCTAGACGCTAGCACTCGAATTACTAGCATTTTGCAAGCATTTTTGTGACATTTTCGAGGGTCTCGACGCTGGTTTGGCCTTCAACGTGCATTGACTATATTTGACGGAGGGTATTTCCCCCATTTTGCTCCGGTTTGGCTCGTTTTCAACCTGAATCGGTCCCAAACTCATATTTTAGATCTGTAACAATATTACAGTCAAATTAAATCATTTTGCACATAGAATTCAACGAAGATAAGCAATTCAGAAGGAGATAAGCATATAACAAATTCACTCTATAAGATCCCCGTATGTCTCCACATACAGTTCAAGACTTATCCCACAGCCTAGAATGTTTAGTTTATTGGATTAGGGTTATTTAGGCAAGATGTACATAATATAGACGATAACTCTTTATTGAAAAAACATCAAATAATACTTTATTTATGTTCGATCAATTGTTACATTTACTATCTACAAGTTTTAGGGCATAAAACCCAACAATATCTCATAGTGACATATCTAATCTAGGACAGAAAAATATTAGCCTAGGGATGTTCACGGGGCGGGGCGGGGACTTTCCTCGCAAAATTCCTCATTTAATTTTGCGGGAATCGGGGCGGGGATTCCCCGTGGGGAATATGCGGGGATCGGGTTCCCCGCAGGGAATTATTCTCTGATTTTTTTTTTAATTAAATGCCAATCAATTGCAATTCTTTTAAAAAAATCTATGAAATATCCTAATGAAAAAAACAATAATATTTCATGATAGAGTTTAAAATCTTCAAATATTACAATATGGTTTTCAACCTAAATAAATCACAATTACAACATAGTCTCAAATATAACAAATTTTAAAATAATAACAATAATAAAATAACAAGTCTAAAATTAAAAATTACAACAACAACAACAACGAAGCTAGGGTTTTACTATTTATACTTACAAATTACACACCATAATATTATAATAAATTAAATTAAATTATATATATAAATTATTATAAAAAGAGCGGGGCGGGGCGGGGCGGTGGAACGGGGTGGGGCCGGGATGGGGAATATAATCCCTGTCCCTGCCCTCGTTTAGAGAATGGGGAAAATTTTCTCCCCACTCCCTCCCCCATTCCTCGTACAAACGGGGATTCCCCGCCCCGTTCGGGGTGGGTCCCCGGCCCAGCGGAGTAAATGGACACCTTTACCTATAAAGACTATGTTTCTTGTGTATATTTTTCATGGAATAGTTGTTATTAAAAAAAAAAGTTCTTATTACATCAATTAAGGTTGATTTTGTCCGAGTGAGCATAGTTCAACAGTATTTAGTATGTACTCATTTCCTTGAGGTCAGATGTTTAAATCTCCATATCCAACGAAAGATGAGAAAAAAAAAAAAGGAGGCTGGTGCTTTGACTTTTTAGAACATAATTCTGTGCAATAATTAAGGAAAACATATTGAGTTTATAAGAGACTACTAGAACAAAGCCCATATTTATTCTTTTAAACAAGATAACGTTTTAAATAGTAAACATGTAGTAGCAAGACTATTTTTGTTTTCTAAAAAAAAAAAGGGAAACCCTTAGAAATGGCTAAAATTACAATGTAGTTTTGAAAAATGGCCAAACCAGATTTTTTAATGAAAAATGGCCAACCGTTATTTTTAACCTATTTTCGTGCAATTCAATCTTCCATTTTTACCCTTGAGTCATTTCCCACGTCTCACCTTATATTTGTGCAGCCCGTATTTGATGAATTTTTTTTAAAAAAATCGGTAACCTTTAATCCCATGAATCAAGGAACAGATAGTTACAGAATCAATCTTCTCTCTCTTCCCATTTGCAATCTGGTAAACTACCCAGAATATACGTTTTTTTCTTTGGTTTTCCAGTAGATTTTTAAAGCATCAATCCTCTCTCTCTTCATCGTCTCTTCGAAGAAGGTTGGTCGATTTGTTGGTTCATGGTTTTTTCCAACACTATAGGCTGATCATAAGTATGTTTTGCATGAGTGTATTCACTTTTTAAAAACCACATTCATTTTTTTGTTCATTAATGTAATTCTTGCTCTTTCTTTTCAAAACTAGATGTCTTCTATTCTCTTTTCTATATGGTACGATGGGTTGTGGGATAATTGCAATCAATACACTGGATTCAAGGTGTCAACAGTGTGTGTGGATTCAAATTGTTCATTTGAATAACTCATCGATTGCATAAATAGTAAGCTTACATTTCAGAATAATGGAAAAATTAATCGTCTCTCTTTGTATAGCAATATTTCTGGTAAACTGACAATATTTAGGCTTTGTGAGGATAGAGACGTTGCATGGCTACTATTTTCTATCTCCAACAGCACGACCAATGAAATCAGTATCGTAGTAGACTATGACCATTTTGAGACTGCAAATGTAAGACCTACTTTTGATCATCTCGGGATATACATTTGAAATATGAGTTAATTGATTTTGAAATAATTTGTTGGAGGAGAAAAATATAAGTAATTTGGAAAAGAAGTGAAAGGAAATTGAATTTGTACATGTTTAAAAGGAATCTTTGGAGACAAGAAAATAAAATAAAGAAAGAAAAAGAAAATAAAAATAAATAAAAAAGAAGAAGCTTACTGACGGAAGAGATTGTCGCGGTCTCTTGTCAAATAAATTTATAATCCACGATTCCTAAAGCTTACTTGTAGCAATAGTGGTCGGGGTCGATCACAGGGAACAATCGGTTTATTTCTAAATTCTTTTGTGTTTTTGAGGTAACCAAAAAGTGGGGTTTTATAGATAAAAGCTTAAGACATAAAGTAAAGGCGGGAAAATAAATAAGGAAAATTAAATGCAAGGAAAGTAAAGGAGGGGTTAGTTGATCTTACCATGAGGATCACTGGAATCGGGGTTGAACTGGGTGTTAAGTTTGATTAATTTCATTCATTGACTATCAATTGATTTTAATTAACTATCTACGTCTGGCGTACTCCGGCGACAAACCGAGAGCCACGATCCAACTATCACAAACATGCAAACGCTAAGTTTGATTCTTGTTTAAATTAATTAATATGTCTATTAACTAATCTAAACCGCATTGGGATCTAGCCGAATTAATTCACATGCAACGGGCAACAAACCACAATTACAATTGATTAAATCATTTAGTTCTAGGGACGCATGCGTATAATCATAACGTTAACCTATTTGCTACTTAGATTTAGCAAGTAAATTTAGAGAGGGTGCGATCAAGGTTGTCAATCTTTCCTACCACAATCTAAACTTATAGAAAAAGAACTAAAATCACAAAGACAATTAACTAAGTAATGAAGAATGGAAATCTCATAAAATTGAATCAAACTTACAAACCGAGGTCCCGATTACAACGATCCGAGCTTAGTTGGCCATAGACAAGCACCTCCAAGCTCGAGGCTCGATCAACCGACCCATGGACAAAGAAAACTTAAAAGAACTCTAGAAACGTAAAGAGAAAGGTGGCTACAATATTGTATTGAGGGATGATTTGAGGGATGCTCTAAACCTACACCAAGACCCCCTATTTATAGTGTTTCTTGGTCTTCAATTCGTGATAGAATGGTTCTGAATTGGGTCTTCAAACAAGGAAAGTTTCCAGCCAAAATAGGAAAAATTCAATTCTGGAAAACTGCATAGTGTCGCGACGCTAGGCCTTCATATAAGGAATGAATTTCTCAGATCAACACAGCGTCGAGACACTATGGTGGCAGCGTCTCGACGCTGTTACTTCATCTTCACTCCCACGCCTTTTCCTTATTTGATCAACGTCCCGATGCTTTGATGGCAACGTCCCGAGCTGCGATGCTTCCAAGGGCAGAATGGTCTTTTCACGCTCCGGTTTCGTTCGTTTAAGCCCTGAATCGCTTCCAAAGCTCCGGTGAGGACCTATAGACATATTATACTCATTTTAAAGCATTTTTCACAAGGAATTCAACTAAGATAAGCAAATTGGGAGATTTTAAGTGTATAACAAATTAGATCGATCACTTACCATTGAAGCTTGGAAAAGAAAAAAAGAGAAATAAAACAAAATGTGGCTTCATGGTAGCCACACAAAAAGAAAAAGAAAAAAAAGAAGGGAAAGCCCAACGGGCATGAAGAGAAAGAGGGGAAATGGAGTGGAAGAGAGAGAAAGGGGAAAGGAAGAGAAATAGTAAGAGGGGGAGAGGGAAGGAGACACAATGAAGATGAAGTAGTCGTTGGAAGTCATCGGCTCACTGGAAATTCGTCAGAAAGTGGCGGTAATGTTGAAAAACCACCAAAAATGTCGTGGGTAAGGTCCAAAGTAAATTGGAGATGTCCATAAACTTGATTTCAAGCCGGTAAGCTCTTTCTCTTTAAAGTTTGAGAGATTAGGAAAAATACGTAAGTGTTGGACACTCTTAATGTGAGTATTTTTTTTTTTCTTTAAGCTCAAAAGTTCTATGGGTTTTTGTTTATTGTGTTTTGCATAAAGATGGCTTGGAATAGGATGAAGGAACAAGAGGAGACTAAGAATTTGAGGGCAAAGATATAAATCGGTAAGCTTATTGTTCTTTTAAGTTTCTTTTTAGCATTGTAATAAGTATGAAATTAAGGAAGAAAAGAACCAAAGAAGCTAGAGTGGGAGAATGGAAAAGATGAAGAAAATAAATGTTTGTGGGCTAGAGGAAGAAGAAAATGAATAGTGGAAAAACAAAATAAAATAATCCATAATAAGGAAAGTTGGTAAGTTGTGGGACAAAGTACAATTTCGTAGGTGAGTCATTAAGAAGATTTAATTGAGTAAAGGTACAAAGTGGCATTAGGTTTTAATATGAGAGAAGAGGAGTAAATTGGAATTTTAGTGTAATCATGGACATTATGCAAGAATGAAAAGTTGGGCTATACTATATTCAAAAAGGTTTCCTATGTTTACTTCCTCTTTGTGAAAATAATTAAGGATGTGATTAATTTTATTAATGTTCCAGGTCAAGCGAATTGGAGTGGGTCCAAGTTGAAATTTCCGCACCAAGAGTATTATGAGTGGTTATTTTTACCAAGTTTTCTATTATTTTACTAATTGGTGAATTTTGAAATGAATTATTCAATGAAATATTTGGATATTTGACAATTATGGAGGTTTCAAGAAATTTATGCTTATTCAATGAATTGATTTACTATTTGTTAAACGAATTTGAAATTGTAAGAAATGGTTTATGTTGTTCAAATGAAATTGTAAATTAGTACCATGGAATCACAAAAGATTTTTATTTGTGTATGACTTTAATGAAGGAATGAAAATCCTTGGCAGCGGAAACATATCAGACCATCTCGTATTAAATTTTGTTTAGGAAAAACCAATACATTGACAAAGTTAAAACAAAACAACTTTCTAAATTAACTATAGTTAAGCATGTAGTAATTTCTCTAAACTATTTTAGAGATCAAGGAGACTTACGTGTTGTAGACCGAATTTCTATGCTCCAAAACACGTACAGCTTTCCTTCCAACGAACACCACCAAAAGTGAGCACCTCCTATTCTCTGAGCGCTGAGACTTGTGGCTTGTGGGAACCCAAATCTATCTTGGAAGGGAATTTTTACAGCAATTAATATTGCTGCAAATTGTGAGAGATCGAAAGATGAAGAGAGAGTTTTTCCCTCTGTGTGTTTTCACGCCTAGCGTAAGTGAGAGAGAGAGATTGATTGAGCACTAACCATTCCACACGTTAGATGTAGTAGGGCAAAAGGGAATAAATTCCTTGAAGAATCTCAGCCTTTGATCATAATCAACAACATCTGGACCGTTAATTATTATCTCATAATAATTAACAACCCAAATAAGTATAAATTAATTTAATTTTTTTTTACAATAGTATAAATTAATTTAATTAAACCAACTTTATTTAAATTCATTATAATATAAAGTTTTAATTCAACTAAATCATATTCAATTGAATTAATTAGGCCAAACAATTAATTCACAATTAATTGTCATCACATTAATTAAATATCATATACTTAATTTATTTTATATTTGAATCATATTCAAATGTACATCTCTCTTTTAACCTATAGTTTTAACATGCATCAAATGTACATTAATTATTCACTATAGAATTAATTTGATTAAATCACATTTAGCCAAATTAAATTAAATTAATTAATTCATGAATTAATCAAATATCACATATTTAATTAAATTCACATTCTCTCTTATACTATAGTTTTAATATGAAGCGCTATTCATATTATTTTAACCTATAATTTAATATGAATCCAATTCATATTTAATATTTGAACTCCTTCAAATATATAATTCTCTCATTAATTAATTTTGAATCACATCCAAAATTAATTTTATTATATAGTTTAATTCACTAATTAAACTTATACTATAATGTATCTCCATACATTATATTAATTGTATCAAATACAATTAACTAAAATTCCTTTAATATTCAAGACTAATTAATCTCAGAACCCGTTACAAGCTAGCAGGTGGACCTAATGGACCTACAGATCAGAAGCTCCAACGATACGAGATTAATTGGCTAAACTCATTAACCAAGTTAACCAACATTCGTTAACTATGGGTCACTCCACTAAAGACCCACAGCTGCACTCTTCTCATTGTAGAATATTTCTGTGTCCACGGATATCGACCATACCGGTAAGTCAATCCTTCACAAGTGTTCGCAATGCCAGCTGGGTCAAATTACCGTTTTACCCTTAGGTTACCTCTGAATCCTTAAGTACCACTGATCCCTCTAATGAACAACCTGTTTAGGATCCAACCACTAAACAGAAATTCCTCTCGGCCAGGAGAGGACAGTGCGCTTTTGTTCAAGCCCCGGAATTAGCCTTTAAGGGTGTTGGGTTTTATGCCCTAAAACTCGTAGATAGTAAATGTACTTTTGACAGAACAGTAATAAAATGATGTATTATTCATTTATCTATGTTTGTATTATGCAATCTTGTCTTATTAACCCTAATCCAATAAACTAAACATCCTAGGCTAATAGAATGAGGCTTGAACTAGTATGTAGCGACATTTCGGGGATCAATGTTCAAGATTTAACCTAAAGGGTCTATAGTATAGGGATAAGGCTGAAGGAATTGAATCCTCTAGCGGAAGCGATTTTCACCGTTTGTGATTTAATTTCTAATTAGAATACCGATATGTTGGGCAAAATTAAAACAGAAACAATTTCTATTTAGATCTATGTTAATCATGCTGAAAAATAAAATCTACAACTATTTTAGATCTAAGAAAAACTTACATGGAAGACGCATAAAAAACGATGCTCCACAAACGTTTTTGATCTCCCAATGGGACACCACCATGCAAGAGCACCCGCTACGCTCTAGGATCTTCCTTGAGATAACGATTGTGGGATCGTTCTCTTGGTCTTGAAGGAAAAAAACACAGCAAAAACGTTGCTGTAATTTTCTAAGTTTGAGAGAGAGAGATCAGAGAGTTCTTCTCTTTCTGTGATTTTTCGTGAATGAGAGGAATGAGTCAGTTAGGGAAACTCCCATCCAATTTTCCATTAATAGTTAACGGATTGTCGACGTAGCAAAAATTTTTTATTAAAAAAATTAGTTTTTAAGATTTTTAAAATATAAATATATTAAAATAATATAAAAATATTATTATTTTTTATATTTTTATTTCTTCTCCTTCTTCCTCATCCTCTTCACCTTCTTCTCATCTTAACTCTTCATCACCATTGCTGCAACTCCGACCTCCAGCCGACCGGTGACTTTTTTTTTTCCTTTCTCCTTCTTTTCTTCTTCTTCTTCTTTTTTTCTCTCTTCGTTTTCTCTCTTCCGCCGGATTTATTCGTGTGAAGCTTCGGGCAAAGCTTCGTGCACGGATCTAGACGCCTGTGCTGATGAGAAGAAGATCGGCGTGGGTCTCTTAAGGCAAAGCTTCGCGTCGTCGTCGATTTTTTCGTGTGTGCAGGCGATTGACGGCAACGCGAATGGGTTTCTTCGGCCACTGCGGCGTGGTGCGTGGCTAGCTGAATGGATGGAATGTGAGATGAGATGGATAATAATAAGAAAGAAATATCCAGCCAACACTTAAGTGCAAGTATACACTGTCGCATGTAGTAATATAAAAACCTTAGAAAGTATTCCAAGGGTATCGATCCCACGAGGACTAAATTGGAAATTCAGATTTGATGAAGAAACTGCTCAAATGATTGCTTTTGAAAAAGGTAACCAAAGAAAATAATAAGTTGATTGATTGGGTTTTTCGAAAAGATAAATAAAACTAGCAATAGAATAATAATAAGATAAAACGAGGTATTCAACATGGATTCATCCCTAGGGTAACAACCATACTTATGCAATATCTAACTTAAGAGTGTTTAATGCATTGGGTCAGATTTAACTTCCTTTTGGCCCTTGTTTCCAAAAATCGTAAGAAGGCTAAACGAGTACCGTTATGCCCATTTCTGGGACTCGACTCCGACATAGGTAATTCACGAATGCAACCTATAACCCTACAGTCGATATAGGGTGCCTTAGGCAGCTTGCCCTATACCGCCGAACAATCTCTTTCGAGCTTTTTCTCCTATATCACCTTTATGAGAACCGATATCGTTTGTCCCTTTCGAGATCAAACTCACATAGCATGCAAAGTCTAAGTGATCAAATTAAACTTAGCAAGATCAGAATGATATTCAATAAAGAATGACATGCATTAAACCCTACTTAAGCAAATAAAACACTTTCAAGCCATTAAACCCTAAGGGAATTCACCACATTGAACCCCTTGGCGGGATTTAGCTACTCATGATGGGATAAAAAGCAAATGAATACATTTTCATTGAAACAATGATGAAAAGAATACAAAGTAATGAAAAAGATTCAAGAGCTGGAATTAAAAGAGATAGCTAAATATTATGGGTTTTTTGTTTACACAATCCTTCTAGAGTTCGCTATGACACTCCACTCTCACTTTTACAAGATGGGAATGGGTGAAACTCTCTACAAAACGCAAGGTTTGATGTCTAACTCTCTCTCTCGGGTTAGAATTTGTCATCTAAGAAGGACCTCGGGCATCCCTACTCATTGGCGTCGAGCCAGGGTTCTGTCACCACCCTTTTCTTCCAAATGAGTTCTGCTTGAATTCAACTTCGAATCCCGAGCTTATATAGTGTAGAAATTGGTTGAGGAGCTACGAAATAGGTGCTAGAAGGTTGCCCAGTCAGTTTCGGGGTCAAAACAACCGGTTAGGTGCGAAGAAGACTCGTCAACAACGACCCGCGTGCGACTCGAAACGACCTCTGTTTTTTCAGAAATGCAGTCGCATTTCCATTTTGCCTTCCCATAAATGCGGTCGCATTTCTGGGGAATTCCAGCTTCAACTCTGTTTTTCTGCACAACAGCAAACTAAGTCAAATTTGCTTCAAATCAGGTCTTTTTAGGCATAATTAAGCATAATTCAACAAAAGTGACTCTCAACACCCTAACTTATCAAATTAACATATTTTGAGCTCGGAAATAGTAAAATTGACCTATACACTCAATATTTGACCAAGAAATGAGCTAAGAATAAGGGTAAAAAACGCATATTTTTTACCCTTATCACGGCGTTGACGACATCTCTTCAGGCAAAGCTTCTTCGTCCGTTCGAGGAAATCGCATTGATCTGGAGGCGCGAAACAAGAAAAGGAATGAATTTGGGGAAAATCGCGTTGTCCGTTCAGGGAAATCGCACAGCGCTGGGTATATTTGTTCGCGTTCACCGACGGTACCAGATCTGGAACGAGTCTGCCTTGTATGAACTGTTAGTGGGTTCGTCGCGCGTTACGTTTCGTGGGTTCGCTGGATTTGGAGATGGGAGGCTGGTGCTGGTATGGGTGTGGGAGACGAGACGGAACGAGAACGAACACCGCTGGAGGAAGAGAGAAAACGAAGAGAGAATAGAGAAAAAAAGAAAAAGAAGAGGAAGAAAAGAATGAGAAAGAAGGAGAAAAAAAAGAGGTCGCCGGAGGTCGGAGTTGCAGCAGTGGTGATGAAGAGTGAAGATGAGAAGAAGGTAAAGAGGAAGAAAGAGGAGGAAGAAGAAAGGGAAGAAATAAAAATATAAAAAATAAAAATATTTTTATATTATTTTAATATATTTATATTTTAAAAAACTTAAAAAATAATTTTTTTAATAAAAAATTTTTGCCACGTCAGCAATCCGTTAACTATTAACGGAAAATTGGATGGAGGGACCAAAATGAAACTAAAACCAAACCTCAGGGACTAAATTGTTGAGTTTGAAAACTTAGGGACCAAAATGAAACCTAAACCAAACCTCAGGGACTAAAAGTGTATTTTTCCCTTTTTTATCTATATAAGTCAAACCTTGTATATGGCAAAATAAATTACGAAGATGATCAAATTTGGTTATGATTTTCAGTCATGTGAACTTGTTTTGAAATGTTATGGCTTTTGCGTGGTTTGTGAACTTAGTTTACGAGATACAATTGTTTTTCAAACCACTGGATGATGTACCCACAATAATTTCCCGATACACTTACGTGAATATGTTTTCGTAGTGCAGTTATGATATATGTGGTCTTTGGGACCCACTCCAGCACACACATAGGCTTTGGACCGTGTGTCAGGGTGATTTGCCCTTTGGGGGCTGCTCTGTGCGCGTATGACTAGTTGCTCTGCTATGTACCTTGAGATTACTTGGTACATAGTATGACCAGGATTTGCTCTGCTATGTACCTTGAGATTACTCGGTACATTGTATGACCAGGATTTACTCTGCTATGTATCTTGAGATTACTCTATCCATAGTATGACCAGTTGCTCTACTATGCATGGGGATTCGGCCTATGCATAGTATGACTAGTTTTGCTCTGCTATGCGTATTGAGACTACTCTGCGCTAGTATGACCAGTTTTCGGGTACATGTTTAGTGATGGATTTCCTAGCCACGCAAATATGTGTTAAAGTTTACGTTTAAAAGATTCTCATGGTATAAAATACTTTAACTTTGTGTACTTGCAATAGAAGTTACAAGTGTTTCAAGGTTTCTTTCAGAAGCTTATTTTAAATTCTTATTAATTACCTTTTTATGATTGTCTATGATATTAGTCTCTTTAAATTTATTTTCTTATAAACTTCTACCTCTCATTGGGCTTTTTAGCTCACTCTTTTCCTAATATTTTTTAACCAGGTAGCATTTGAGTTTCCAACGAGCCTATCGAGGTCGAGATCTGCCACTAGTCTTATTTAGATTACATCATTTTGCAGGTAAATATGATATTGATGTTTTTTTTTTTTATATAACTATAGTGACTAGCATCATTCTGAAAGTTGTACCATTTAAATTTATATTGAGATTTAAATTGGGGACTTATGTTTTCCATTAGTGGTCTTGGTTTGTGGTTGTGTTGTGGTTGTTGGCTTCTGAACTGATTTGTGATTGCAACGTACTGGTAGTAGTGTTGGATTTTAAAGAAATCATTTGGGAGTGTATTTTCAGTTGCGCATGTGTTTTATCCAATTTACAGGGAAAACTCTGCACAAATTTTTATTTATTTTTAGTAAAGTTTTGCTAGCCTCCCATGGTTTTAAAGAAAAATGAGTTTTGTTTTGCAAGGTTTGACAATGGATTTCATAGTTTAGTTGTGATCTATGGTCAGCACGCCACGTCCTAGGTTCGGTAGGGTAATCTGGGATGGGGTGTGACAACAAATACAATGTGTATGCAACAAAATCCTAATAAGTCCCCCATTCTCTCCCAAAAGAACAAAAAAATAAGTTCATTGAGTCCAATGACATTGATTCCTTCGCAGTAAACATACCTTTGGAAGAAAAGTATGTGTTCCAATCAAAGATTGACATGAAGAAAGTCGTATATCTATTTGCTCTCAAACATAGTTTTCAATTTAAGACTGTGAAGTCAAACATGAAACAACTAGTAGTTAGGTGTAAGGAACCATTTTGCGATTGGTATGTTAGATCCTCAAATTGTTTCGTTGGCATTTTCTGTAGTAGACTCAGAAAATGATGCTTCTGTTGGGTTTAATGTCCTATAAACTCGTAGTTTGTAAATCATTAAACATATTCTCTTTCCAATAAAGACGTTATTGAGGTTATTCAGTAAAAGATGTTATTGAATATGTAAATTGCGAATGATTAACCTAAATCCAATAAACTAAGATCCTTGGCTATAAAATGAATACTTGAACTATATGTAGGGACATATCATAGGATCAAGTTCAAGTTTATAGTCAAAATAGTCTATAGTATAAGGATAAGGTTGGGTACCTTATCCTAGAGACACTATGGACGCTGCCCACTTTGTATTAAGTACAAACGATGAGATCCTAAATCGTTCATGTGGTGACATGCGAGTGGGGGCGTCCTATGCAATGAGTTTGCATAAGACTGGACCACGAAATAAGTCACTTTCTCTTTATAACGCCGTTTACTGAAGAAACTGACTATTTCTCATAGATGACCTAGGTAACTCGTTCTTAATCCTGAGCTATCTATGAACTCCTGTTTATGCGAGATTATCCTTTGATCTGCATGGGTGAGAGTGGCCAGCATCGCCGACTCGACAAGCCTACCATTTTGGGGATAAGATCGAATAGATAGCTGGGGACATAGTTTCGCAAGACGGAATTCACTCCTACCCATTTCAGGGATAGCAGAGAGGTTGTTCTCTTAAGTACTAACTCCAGGACTTGAACAAGGGGCCCCACCCTCTTGTTAGATCGAGAGGGACTTAGGTTTGATGGTTGGACCGCAAATCGATTGTTCATTAGAGGATTAGTGGAACTTAAGGAACAAGAAGTACTATAGGGGTGAAACGGTTATTTGACCTAGCTATAGCTACGAACAACCTGTGAAGGAACGACTTACTAAACATGGTTAAATCAAGTGGACGGAAATATATCTATAGTGAGGGGAGTGCAACTATCGGGCTATAGTGGAGTGTCCCGGTAGTTAATGAATGTTGGCTAGCTTAGATAATGAGATTAGTCGGTTAGCCTTGAATCGTTGGAGCCCATTAGGTTCCTCTACTAGCTCATATCGGATTAAAGCCTAGAACATATTGATAGGAATCTTTGAATCGTTCAAAAACGGGAAATAGGGTTTTATCGTAAAACGTGTTCGACACAATGATTTAATTATGAATTAAATTAGGAATTGAGAGATAAGGTATTTAAAAGTGTTTTAAATACTATATATGTATTAGGAATCATATATAATTCATGGCATTAGGTGATAAAGATTAATTGGATTAATCATATCAAAATTACTTGGAAATGTCCCAATTAATTGCCTAGAAATCAATTTCAATTTTGAATTGAATTTGAAATGAATTGAAAGCTGAAAATTCACAATTAGGATTCAATTCATAGTGGATTTAGTGGTTTTTCCACTCTTGCATAATGATACATAGTGGAAAACAACACAAACATGCATTAGATGCATGTGTTGTGAAGTAGACACCTAGAATCCACTTTGAGTTGCATCTTGACCATGTGGCTAAGTGTCATGAAGCTTGTCTTTGCATGGGAGAGGTCTATAAAAGGGGCTTGAATTAGATTCAAGAGGGGCAAGCTTTCATTTAGTGTTATGCTGCAAATTTTCTCCCTCAAATTCTCTCTCATTTCATCTCCTTCCAAAAGCTTGTACCATCAAGCATTCCCTTCCTATTTCTTTCTTCTATAGACTCCCACAAGTCTTTCTAGGCTCAAGAGAATAGTAGGGAAGACACTAAAGGTTCTCCAAGAGAAGTTGGAGAAAGATAATATCACAAGGAGTTCCTTACAAGTGAGCATCAAAGAGGTTGGTACTCATTTACTCTCTTTTCTACCCTTTCTAGAACATGCATGCTTTAGGACTAAAATTGAATGTCTTAAGTGCTTTCGATCTTCAATTGCTTCCGCATGTGTTATATGAACACCTTCAGCTTCATATAATTGGTTCTTTCGTAATCTTAAATCTGCCCTTGGGGAACCGGATCAACTAGTTATTATATCTGACAGGCATAGTAGCATTCTGAAATGTGTTTTTGATGTTTATGACTCTGCAGAACATGGGATATGTGAATTTCACTTGTTAAAAAACTTGAAATTTGAACACAAGTCCAAACCAATTGATATAATGTTCCTAAATTCCCAACGGAAGCGTGTAGGACCGATTCGTATTTTAATTAAGTTTTCTAAAATACCAGTACATTGGTAAATCATACAGAACAATTCTATATATAAACTAGGCTAAGCATGCATTAGATCTAAATCTAATAATTGAAAGAACGAAATACTTACTTGTTGAATACTTTATTTAATGAATTCCACCAAGAACAGTATGATCACAGTAGGGACACTACCACCGAGATCTTCCACTGCTATATCTCTGGAACTAGGAACCAAGTTGTGGAACTTGGTGTTCTTGAATTTTGGGAAAAAGAATTTCACTAGAATGTTGTGAAATTTTTAGAGAGAAATTTTGCTTGAGAGCAAAGTGTTGAATGTGAGTTATGTGAATTGGGAAGGCATTATATCCTTTATATAGGATGACATACCCTTTCCCTAGTCATAATAGGATATGGATTTATTTAATTAATTAATTAAATTAACAATTAATTAAATCAAATTTAATTAATTTCATTTAAATCATATTTAAATGAACATCTCCCACATAACCTATAGTTTTTAATTAAATTAAATTAAATAATTAATTAATTACTACATTAAATATCTCATATTTAATTTAAGCCATTTATATCGTATTTAATTGTATTTATCTCAATTAATAAAGTTTAATCTTAAATTAAACTTTATATTATAATATATCACATATATTATATTAATTGTATCTCATACAATTAACTTGATTTTCCATAATGGATTTTGAACTATTCAAATTCCTTTCAAGACTAATTGTTCCTAATTACCCATAATTAGCTAGCAGGGGGACCTAATGGACCCACAGATCAGAAGCTCCAATGATATGAGGTTAAATGACTAAACTCATTAATCAATTTAACCAATCTTCATTAACTGCAGGTCACTCCACTAAAGACTCATAGTTGCACTCTTCTCACTGTAGAATATTTCTGTATCCACGGATATAGACAAATAACGGTAAGTCAATCCTTCACAAGTGTTCGTAACGCTAGCTAGGTCAAATTACCGTTTTACCCCTGGGTTACCTCTGTCTCCTTAAGTACCACTGATTCCTCTAATGAACAACCCGTTTATGGTCCAACCAGTAAACGGAAGTTCCTCTTAGGCCAGGAGAGGATGGGCGCCCTTGTTCAAGACCCGAAATCAGCCCTTAAGGGAACACTCATCTACTTGCCCTAAAGAAGAGAAGGAGTGAATTCAATCTTGTGTTGTTATGTTCCCAGCCCCCACTCGGTCTTATCCCTGAAATGGTAGGCTTAATGAGTCGACGAATCCGGCCACTCTCACCCATACAAATATAAGGATAATCCCTCATAAAAAGAAGTCCATAACACACTCAGGAGTAAGATTGAATTACCTAGGTCATCCTATTGAAATAAAAACCTAACTAGTCAACGGTGTTACATCTAGTGGTTATTATTTCGCGGTCCGGTCATATGCAAACTCATTACATAGGATACCCCCACTCGCATGTCCACTACATGAATGCTTTGGATCAATGCGTTTGTATCGAATACAAAGTGGGTCGTATCACATAGTGTCACCAAGATAAGGTACCCAACCTTATCCCTATGCTATAGACCCTTTAGGTTGTTACTTGAACATTGATCCTCGTATGTCTCCACATACAATCCAAGTTTCATAAAACAACCTTGGATGTTTAGTTTATTGGATTTAAGGTTAATTATTGCAAGACTAAGAATAACAAATTCAATAACTCCTTATTAAATAATTTCAATAACTCTTTATTTATATTAATTAATTTATTACATTTACTTATCCATGAGTTTTAGGGCATAAAACCTAACAAAACGAACATTTGACCCAACTCTAGTTATGAACAACCTGTGAAGGATCGACTTATTGGTTATGGTTATATCGGGTGGACAGAAATATATCTACAGTGAGGGGAGTGCAGCTACTGAGCTACAGTGGAGTGTCCCGGTAGTTAACGAATGTTGATTAACTAGGTTAAAGAGTTTGGAGGATTAATTTCAGATCGTTGGAGCCTATGATTTTGTAGGTCCATTAGGTCTCCCTTCTAGCTTATACGAACTAAACCTTAGAACAAAAATGATGAAAGAATTTGAAATGTTCAAATTCGGTTTTAGGGAGTTACGTTAATTATATACGATATATTTAACGTGTTATAATTTAATTATGAATTAAATTATAAAGAGAGTTGGAAATATTTTAATATAATTTAAATATTGTATATGTGTATAGGATACATATTTCGGTCTGAATATGGATATGGATTCATATTTGAACAATCGATTATGAGAGAGATCGAGATTGGTGTCGGGTTTATTGTAATTATTTAATTGAGTATTTGATATTAAATTAAATAATTATTATTAATTAAATTGTTTAATTAATAATTTGGTTTAATCTTATTTAAACTTAAATAAAAAGAATTAATTTTATCTTAGTGGGTTTTGTAGGAAAATTGAGAATTGAATTTTTTTTCATTTTTTTCTATAAACCAAGAGGTAAATTATCCTTGCAAGACACCACATCTCTTGACTTAGCACAAATTCATCTTGCTTTCATGATCTTAGGCATGTAAGGACATGCATTATTCTTTAAATTGAAGAAGAAACTAAGATTGAAGGAGTGGATGAAAAAGAAGAAATTGGGAAAATTCTCTCTCAAGAACATAACTCACCAACTCTTATACACATTCTTCTTACTTCCAAATTCATCTCAAACAGAGTCCCACAACTCGTTCTAAGGCCGGAGGATAGCGGAGAAGACACTAGAGGTCGTCTACAACTCGATCATGCTGAGAATTCATCCACGAAGCTCGTTAAGTTTTGTGCTCTGTTTTTGTTTCGGTTTTAACATGTTTTTTATTCTAAAATTAATTGAAATTGAGAGTCATTCGATCCAAATTTTTTTCGCTCAGGTGTTCGACACTCCTTCAGAGAAAGCTAGAGTCCATAGTTCCTTCAATTAGGCCAGAGTTAGAAGAAATTGGTCATTCTAAATGGGCAAGGGCATTTTTTGTTCGAAAAAGATATTCAATGATGACTACTAATATATCTGAAAGCTTGAATTCTCAGCTGATGGATGAACGTGAGTTACCTATTATTCCTCTCCTTGAGTCAATATGGAGATTATTGCAAAAATGGTTTTATGACTGTCAATGTTTCTCTTCCTTTCAACGAACACACCTTTCTCCATGGGTTGAAAAAGTTCTTAGAGACATTCTGAAAGATAGTCAAACAATGGATGTGAATTTACGATTTATTAACTATATATGTTTCATATCATTTATTGTTTACTAATAAATGTTTTTCTTTTTTGTAGCTATATCACGTTAATCAGATCAATTTGAGGTTCATGATCGCAGTAAACATAATTCAATGTCCAATTGGTATGATCCAACAACTTGCCCATCCTTCCCCTGGAGACGAATGCATCATCCAGCCTCCTAATGTCAAGTGTCAAGCTGGTAGGCCGAAGAAGAAGAGAATGTTGTCTCGAAATGAAAGAAAATCTAGAGTAAAGTGTAGTCGGTGTCGTCAAGTTGGACACAATCGTAGATCTTGCAAGAATCCTCTATCAAATTGAGCAGTCAAGGCTATATCTTTATATGTCAACATTTAATCGTCTTCTTTTAGGACTCTTTTAATATCTTCTTGATATTTTCTTATGTCTAAGTTAGTTATCTAACTATAATAAATAAATGTTGTACACATCTTTCTTAATCTTATTCTACTTATTTTTTGTTGTCTGATTCCAAAATGAATACATTGTATTTGTATTGCTTGTGTTGCATTCACACTTCCATCTGCATGAATTCTTTGTACTGCTACCAAATAAAATTTGGTTCGTTTTTATACTTACACGTTAATTGTAGATGTTTGGAATGTATAGTTTAATCATATAACAAATACAATATATTTGTCTTCCAACTAACAAGATCTATGCATTTTTATCTTACGTTTTCAATTTTACATTTAGACAGTAGGTAGCTAACAACCATGTTTTTCAAGTTAGCTTGGGATTAACAACAATTTTAAAGTAAGTTTACTAGCAATGGCAATCACCCCAAACTAACTAGTACAAATAGAGACACATTTCTTACAGTCTAAATCTCCAGTTATGATTAAGGATCACTGGGAAATACCAACAATCATCAAACTTCTATGAGATCTTGCAAAATTAATTAAGAGCAAACATTAAACTACATTGGAACTTAATTTACATTTTATTCCAACAAATATACATTGTATTTCCATTCCAACAAATACATTGTATTCTATAAACCTTATCAAACAAATATACATTGTCATTCCAATAAGTCAGAATGTAACTAGAAAACTTTGAAACATCAATTTCGCAGAGGAAAATCACAGAAGTCAGGCTTTCAAAGTTAAGTTATATCTAAAAGTCAAGTTTTCAAAGTTAAGTAGTATTCAATACTCAAAAAGCCAAATAGAGATCAAGTCTTACATAAGCAAAGTTCATCTATTCCTAGACAAATTCATGAGGCAGCTATTCTTATGTCGGTTGGATGAGATTGAGATTAAAAGATGGCTCATAGATAACCATTGGAGGTTTCGGCGGTGCATTTGCTTCCTACGCCTCAGTCAATGCATCTATATAAGCTCTTGTTGTCTTTAATGTCCTCTGTTTGGCATTTTTATATTCCTTTGGTCGCTCCACTGGTTTTATATTTGGATTTATCTAATAAAAAGAAATATGTGTAAATACATTGTAAATATAATTCAATGTCCCTTAACATTTATAAATACACTGTAAATATACCTCTCTTAGTACTGTTGTCTTCCTCCCATCAAAGGCTTTGTTTAGACTTAATGCATCCTTTGTTCTCTTCACATGTAAACGTTGTTAATTTGACATTATTGTTTCAATCATGCGTTTTAGTATTTATAATTAATATTCAAATTCTATTTACCTCATGACTCTTTCCTATAAATAACTTCCTTGGTCTTCCCAATTCATGTCGTGGTGGAATGAAATGTTTCTCTTTAGAAGTTGTTTGTCCCTTATCCTATTACAATAAAATCAGTAGGAGACATCATATAAGATAGCATTTTCAAAGTCAAAGTTGTAACCTATTTTTAAGTTTTTTCTACCTTTGGTGCAACTTCGAATGTCAGTTTTCTTGCTCTTTTTGCAATCGGTCCTTTGTTTATCAATGTTTTGACTAGGGATGTTCAAATCTAGACCGAAAACCGACTCGACCGACCGAACCAATGTCGGTCAATCGATTTTTTGTCACATTCGTTCAGAGTCGATTTTGTCTATTGACAAAACTGACTGTCGGTCAGTCAGTCCACCAAAAAATCGAAAAAACCAACCGACCGACCGACCGATATTAATATATTGATTTTTTTAAAAAAAATCTGCCCCAACTTACCGTCTAAGTCACGCATTCAGCCCCCACACTGCACAATGGGCAGTCTTTTCAAATCTCTTCAATGGTTGCTTTTTCAAAAAAGTAAAAATTACTTTTTCAAAATTTTATTATGTTTTATTCTCTTCTCTTCTCTCTCTTTCCTTATTCTCTCTTTTTCCTTTCCCTCTTTTTTTGTCTCTTTCTTTCTTCTTCACTGAAGCCCCTCTCTATCTCTTTTCTTTTTCTTTCTTCTTCACCCAGTTTCTCTCCCTTTCATTTCTCCTTCCCTATTTTCTTTCTTCATTCCTTCTTCCTATCAAATTTATTTCTCTCTTTTCTCCTTCCCATTCTTTCTCATGCATGTTATCTTCTTCATTGACCGGCGTCGGCACCAAGTCCTCCTTTTTTTTCTTCCTCACCGATCTCTCTTTCTCTCCTCTTTCCCTCTTCCCTACCAATCTCTTTTCTCTCACTTCCTCTTCATCTTTCCCTTTTTTTTTCTCTTTTTTCTTCCCTTCTTTTTTCCTCCTCGCCGTATTTCAAACCCTCCTCCCAAAACTTTCGAGAAAAAAATCTCATTACCTATCGGAGTCGCAAAACCGACCAAATAGACCGACCGACCGAATACATGGTCGGTTGGTTTCAGAGAGCATCCCAAAACTATTAACCACCGACTGAAAAAAACCGACAATGTCGATTTTCGTCCAAAACTAACTCCGATCGACCGATGAACAACCCTAGTTCCAACCCCTATACATATGTCGGATTCATCCTATTACAATAAATTATTGTTAGACATGAACAATTAAAAACAAGAACATTAAATCTTTGAACTATTTAAATTTCATTATCATACGATTGCAACACCCTTTCCCTTCAGGGTTTTCATGAAGTTGTCATAAATAGCATCCTCATCGATTGAACGTATTACATCATTAATCACCTCGTATGTATCCTCAGTAGTATCTTTTTCCTGCTTCATTCTCCATAAGGCCCAAAAATACAATGTATATATTGTAATATATAGAAAGTTTTAACATTCTTACCTTGGCATCTGTATTTTTCCCTTGGTCTTTTTCTTCTCCTCATTTAGCCTGTAAGAGGGAAATAGCAGAGGCACCTAGCACTGACGTCTGTTGTGGTTGGCCTAAAGGATCCTTATCTTCCTCATCCCTTTTGCCTTTTAACTTTGGGTCGTCTGCATTTTCTGAAACCTATTTCTCATGTTCCATCTCTTTTTGTTCTTCCTCCAAATCTTCCAACTCCTTTTCAAACTCGGTAGCTTCCTGTTGAAGTTTAAAAAATCAAATGCATTCATATTCAGATATATCATAAATACAATATATTACAAATACAGTGTATCACAAATACAGTGTAACTCGTATAAATCATGTCTGGCATCGTCATCCCTCATCATCCGTTCTGTTTTAAGATAATTCACCAATGAATTGTTGCTTCTATCACTTGATTTAATTTTCTGTTCAAGTTATTCTCTATGGAGTCTAGTCTATCCCTTATGTAGGAATTTTCAAGTATAGTTGGTGTCGATCTATTCAAAGTTAAGTCTATTAGATTGGCTCTAGACTTTTGTTTTGATAGCTCATTTTCCAACTCTCTTCTAAACTCAACTTCCTTATCAACAAAAGGCTTAAAGTAAGCCATTTACATTTCCTCTTCAGTAGCAATCATAGGGTATATCTCCAACAACTTCATGTAATAAGCAAAAGGGATTTAGTAACAAATTTGCGAATAAAATTTCTATAGGTTAAAATTTAAAGAAGAATAAGAATTATGTAAATTACCTCATTAGACTCGAACACCTTCCTTTCCAAGTCTTTCCATTTTGGTTGCGTGTCAGCAACCCAATTCAGAATTCTTGGTGCTCGCGAAGTCATTCTTCTTGCATAAAAATTCCGAGTTGAACTAAGGGTTGGGATTATTTCATACGCCCAAACTAGAATTTGGAAAATGAACCCCCCCCCCCCCTAATATCCTAGCGCTACTTTACTTTTTATAGCCTTTTGCATTAAATCTACTAGCAGTTCAAATGTTATTGTCCCCCAAGATATGAACCAAACAACTCTTCATCATCCAACATAATTACATGTTCCATTTCAATGTTTACTGTATCTTGTTTGGAAAGTAGGAAATTCTCCAAAAAAAAAAAAAATAGAATAGACACCTTTAACATTTCATCATTGGTGCCACTTTTACTAATATTTAGTGCCATATTCAGAATTTCCCTATTTACTATCTTAACTCAAAAAATATTTTCCGGGTATGTTGGTCTCCTTTTATATTTTCTGGATCAATCTTTGGAATTAGTTCACAGTTCAGTCCCGTTATCAAGGCATATTCTCTTAGTCCGAATGTACATCCCTTTCCTCCTATCAAAAAATTTAGTTCATTCCTTCTTGTGCCCTACATTGCCTCTGAATTAGATGCAATAGCAGTTGGGCGAATTGGTTAGTTATTCCAAAGTCTAGATAATTTCCAAAGTAGCTTTGTCTAAACCTTTCTTGTATCCTGTCTAGTAGTATTTATTTTATTTTTTCTAATACATCATTTCTAAGTTGCAAGTTGATTCTCATAGGCTGAGTCCTCTTTGACTTTGACATTAAGTATTCTCCATCCTAATATATCATTAACAATAATATTCTAATATATCAGTCAAATAACAATAACATTAAATTAGATTCATTGAATCTAAAATTGATATAAATGTGCTACTTACCTCATTTTCATCATTGATAGTTTGTTTCTTTTTTCTTGTCCCTCCAACGTCACTTTTGTTTCGTGTCTTCTTTATTTCCTGCCATCCATTTTTTGTCACAAACCATTATGCAATCACATTGTATATTCATACCAATATTATTAAAATGAAATGAACAAAATACCTTATTTGCTCGAACTCTCTCATTCTTCATATTCTTGTTAGGAGTTTCTTCTAAAGTTTGCATTTCTAATTTGTCTTCACTAGAGTTTTTCTTCTCAAATTCTGAAAGTTTATTTGAACTTTCTTCTTCATCATTCTCAATCATTTTTTAATAACCCTTCTCCTACAGAAGGAAATAATTGTTAGAGGCCAACCCTTACCTTTTTTCACACACACTATAATTGTTGACTTCTTATACCTCAGGTTGCTCTTCTTCATCTTCTCCCTTGAAATTTAAAGTTGCAATTAGTAGATTCATCCGTTTAGTTCATTCCAAAATTCAAGGCTGTAATTTTACCTTTTCAATTCTGGTTCTTTTATTCTTCTTTTCAAGCTTTTGATTCTCCCCGTCCCTTTTCTTTGTCTTTTTCTGTTTTCTCCTCCATTGAAGCACTTTGATCTGTGTTATCCTACATACATTCTCAAAAAAAAAAAATATATACCTCACTTTAATTGGAAACAAACAAAACTCAAAAACTACTTTACCTCTTCTTCACTATTGATTGTTGTTGGATTCGAATCCGTTTGCACCTTTTTGCCTATGATTTTTCCAGTCGACCACAACCTTTCACTAGTTCTTTGATTTTTCTTTGATTTTTCTTCTTTTTTCACCATGTCTGCTATTAAAACGGGATGTATCATTTAAAATGGTGTGTGACAGATTTTTATAAATCACAAATCAGGCAAAGTAATGATATTAATAATTCAAGGATCCCTACTTTCTCACTTAGTTTTGTTATTAAAAACCTCAAGAGAGATACGTCTAACCGTATATCATCTAACCGTTTCTTATTAAAATAGGTGGGTCCAAGATTTGGTCCCTAATCAAGATTGTCCTAGTTGTAAGGAAAAAATAGTTATATATCCATATAAACCAAAAAGATAGAAGAAATCGAAGCATGCATACCTTGGAATGTCGATAGAACTTTTTCGAGCTTCCGAATGTCCCCTCAAATGTCTGTGTAAATACAATGTAAATTAGTTGAGGGGTTTGAGAATCGAGTTCGGAGAAGAAGCTGAATGAAGTTATTTCCCGAGAAGGATCGAGTTCGATGAAGAATCGTTTTGTTGAGGATGGTTTTGTGAAGAAGGGTTTTTGAAGAAGAAGCTTAATCGTTTGAGGTTTTTCTTTTTTTTTTTTTTTTTTTGAAATGGTAAGCGTTTGAGGATTTTCGAAGAAGAAGCTCAAGCGTTAGAGTCATTTTTTTAAAAATGGAATGCGAAAAGTTCAGCGTGAATGAGTTTCCAAATTATTCATTTTTATCTCAATTTAAAAAAAAAAAAAAAAATTATGAATGATAGTGATATTTGGGTTTCAAATTATACTCTAATTTGATTTGATGTGTTAGGTGCAAAGCCTAATGATGGATGCCTATCACTTCTTTTTGCACGAGGGTTTTCTTCCATTCCTTCAATTTGCAGATGGAATCCCAGTTGCATCACATCATTTTTTTTTTCAATATACTGTATTTTTTATCTTCTCCTATTTTTTTCTCCCTGGTTTGAATTTAGAATTAAATCTCTTGTTTTAAATTTTTGTTCCCAAATTTATATTTTTGATTTTGAAACTCTGTTATTGAATCACACGTTGAATTAATTGGTAACTTTTCTAGATTCTCTCCCTTATTTTATAATGTATTTGATTTAATTTATTTTTGAATTAAGATTTCGGTCAGGGGTATTTTCGTCCATTTTGTTGTCAAAAAAATTTACTAAAATTAACTTTTGGTCATTTTTCAGATTGTAAATACGGATGACCTTTTTTTTCAAAACATCTATTTAAAAATGGTCATTTGTCTAGTTGTCCAAAAAAAAGGGCTATTTTTGTTCGAATTAAGAAAAATAAACATAAATTATAAACGAAGGGTTGTTTTAATATATAATTTTCACAAATGACTAAGATTTTAAAAATTTTCAATTTTAGATTTTTTATTTCTATTTTGTATATTTCTTTACTATTTTACCCCTATTTAATATTTTACCACTAGAGCAATTTTTGGAAGGAATATTTTTTTGCGTTTGTTTCAGAAGGACTTGACTTTTAGGGGATGATTTTAAATAAAGGATTTAAACCATTTTTTTATTATTATATTCTTTTTTATCTATGATGAGGACATAAAAGTAAATGAACTTATCTATTTGAGTCAATCTATAATCTATAGTTCTATAATTATCTATAACATAATATATATTAAAAAGCAAGGATTTCTGAAAAACATTTTTGGACTAAAATTCCCCTTTAAATTTAAGATAATTACATTAATTTAAATCTAATTAGTTTTCAATTTCCCAAAATCAAATTTCAGAATTGTTTTAATTAAAAAATTAAAAAAAAAAATTCTTATTCTGTTTGTTTTTATTTAAAAAAAAAATCAAATTTCGTAATTGTTTTAATTAAAAAAAATAAAAGATAAAAAATAAAAACAAAATATTCTATTTGTTTTCATTAAAAAAAATCAAATTTCGTATTCGGTTTGTTTTTATTTATCTATAATCTATAATCTATAATCTATATCTATAATCTATATCTATAACTATAATATATTAAAAAGCAAGGACTTCTGAAAAACATTTTTGGACTAAAATACCCCTTTAAATTTAAGATAATCCTAATTTAGTTTGAATCTATTGGACATAATTTGAATATTAATTTTTCAATTTAAATTTATTTTAGATAATTTATTTATCTATTTATTTAAATAAATCTTATCATTTTCGAATTCTAAAAATGCCCCCTTTAAATTTTAAAACAATGATAATGAGATAATCTTATTACGTTTTAAATGCGACCTAAGCTAACAACTCTAAATATGGTAACCTTTTGCCTAAAAAGGTTGTCTTATAGGTGCATGAGATGCTATTGACTTTTGAAACGACATCTTCTAGGTAAGAGGTTGTGCTTCATCTTAGTCACGTCTTATTTTGCAACCACTATTTGGAATCTAATAACGTTGTCTTTTTATGGAAATGAAAACTATTTTGTCAATTATAGGAATGCTTGTAATTTTATTTCAAATAATATCAAATTAGAATTTGATTCTAAAATCTCTTCAGAAATAATTTGTGCATCTTCTCCAATTGATTTTTAGGTCTAACAAAAAATTTCATAATTCTTGGTTAGATTAAAAAACAAGAAATCATCATGGAATGTTGCCAAAAAAAAAAAATTGTCAAGTATATAAAAAAAACTTATATAAAAATGTATAGAATTAATCTTATTTAGTTTTTTAAGCTCATTTTACTTCAAATAATATTTTACTAAAATTATTACACATGCAATGCACGTGGTAAAAACCTAGTATATATAAATGGCGCTTAAGGGAAGAAACTTTTGATTTCCTTTTTAGTCCCTTTTTAATCTTCAAATCCCTCATTTGTCCTTCCTATTTAATTATTCAAATTTTCCTTTTTTTAACTTTTAAAAATAGTTTGAGATATGGATTTAGATCATTCCCACATTTATATTTAAGAATTGGTTTGAGATATGGATTGAGATCATTCCCACATTTATATTATATTTAAGAATTGTAAAAATCTTTTGTAGATCATTTCCACGTTAATCTACATTTTTAGGATTAATTAATATTTAATTATTTAAAAATTCTCCTTTTTAACTTTTAAAAATAGTTTGAGATATGGATTTAAATCATTCTCACGTTTATATTTAAGAATTGGTTTTAGATATGGATTTAGATCATTTCCACGTTTTATATTTAAACATGGTAAAAATCTTTGGTTTTTTAGATCCACACACATTATTTCATCAAACTTTTAGGTTTTCTTTAAAAAAAAAATCTCTTTTTTAATTTTAGGTTTACATAATCTATCTATATATATATATATAGTGAATGATTGAAATTCTCAATTCCGTTACAGAGGCAATTGGATCGTATCGTATTTAATTTTGTTCTACAAAATACCGATACATTGGCAAAAAATTAAGCAACGAGAAACATACCTCCGTTGACGACTCTGATTCTTCAACGGACACCACCATTTGGTTACCCTGCTATCCTCTGAGATTGGGAACGGAGTGGTGGGACTCCATCATGAATTTTGGAAGAGTTTTCTTCAAGAGAGGAATACCTCTCTGTTTTTTATGTTGAGAGAGAATGAGAGAGTTGAGAGCTTGAGCCAGAGAGAGATTTGCAGAATGAGGGGATTTGAAGAGACCCCTCTGGCGTGGAAAAAATAAAATCAGTATAACCAACTGATGGTTACATTTATTTTATTTTATATATTCTTTTAATTAAATAAATAATAATCATAATTAAAATTTATTTAATTAAATGTATTAATTAATCATATTAATTAAGCACAATCAAATATCTCATATTTAATTGATATGCATTGAAATCATATTTAAACGTATTTGCCTCACATAGTGTATAGTTTTAATTTAATTTGATTAAATCTAATTTAAAAAAATTAATTAAACTAATTGATTAATTAATTCATAATTAATTAATCCAATGGCTAATTAAATATTATATATTCAATTAACCAAACATCATATTTGAATCATGTTCAAATGAGTCTCTCTCTTATAACCTATAGTTTTAATATGAATCATATTCACATTAAAACTAATCTATAGTTTTAATTTAATTAAATCACATTTAACTAAATTAAATTGAACAATTAATTAATTCAAAATTAACTAATTTTATAATTAATTAAATATCAACCATATTTAATTAATTACATATTAGAATCATATTCTAATATATCTCTCATATATTATAGTTTAATTAAATCATATTTAATTAGACTAATTGAATAATTAATTAATTCACAATTAATTAATTTAGGGAAAATACACTTTTAGTCCCTGAGGTTTGGGTTAGGTTTTATTTTGGTCCCTGAGTTTTCAAACTCAACAATTTAGTCCCTGAGGTTTGATTTTAGTTTCATTTTGGTCCCTCATCCAATTTTCCATTAATAATTAACGGAATGCTGACTGGCAGTAATTTTTTTATTAAAAATATTTGTTTTTTGATTTTTTAAAATATAAATATATTACAATAATAAAAATATTATAATTTTATATTAATTTTATTATTTCTTTTCCCCTCCCTCTCTCCTCCTTCTTCTTCTTCACATTTCCCTTCTTCTCCAAGCTCCATCACCACCATCCTACTCCCACTGTTGTTGCCGGCTGGCGACCGCCACTCGCTGGCGACGACAACTTTTTTTTTCTTCTCCTTCTTTCTCCTTTCCTCTACTTTCTCTCCATTGCCTTCCTCCTCCCCGAGCTTCTTCCCCACGAAATGAAACTGCAACCCCACGATTTCAAACCCACGAAACGACACGCAACCATCGCTGGAACGAAGAAAGAAAAGAAAAAAATGAAAAAAAAATCGGAACAAAGCTGCAAAGGTTTGAAATCGTGGGTTTGGAAGCTGCAGATCCGAACATGTGGGTTTGAAAGTTGCAGATCTGAACTCAGCAAGCAATGTTGTTTCGTGGGTTTGAAATCGAACGGATCTGGATCGAAATTCGAACAACCCAACAGCCGGAACAAAGCCAGATCTGGAACAAAATCTGAACAACCCAACAGCCAGAACAAAGCCAGATCTGGAACAAAATCCGAACAACCGCATCGTGGGTTTGAAATCGAACAGATCTAGAATGGTTTGAGGTTTGTTCGTGGGTCTGTTAGCTATCTATTCGCGTGGGTTTTTAGTTGTGTGTTTGTCGTCTGGGATGTTTGGTTATGGTGTTGTGGGTTTCTCGTTTTGTGGGTTTTTTGTTGTGTTTCGTGTGGGTTTTTCGTTGTGTGATTTCGCCGTCGTGGACCGCTCTGGTGCTGCTGGAATCGTCGAGGGTCGAGCTTCCATGGTAGTTGCTGCTGTACACTTTCGCTGGCGACAAGAAACGATGATGAAGAAGAAGTTGTGGTTGAGAGAGTGGGGAAGAAGCTCGAGGATGAGGAAGGCAATGGAGAGAAAGAAGAGGAAGGGAGGAAGAAGAAAAAAAAAAGTTGTCGTCGCCGACGAGTGGCGGTCGCCGGTGGGAGTAGGATGGTGGTGATGGAGCTTGGAGAAGAAGGGAAAGGTGAAGAAGGAGAGAGGGAGGGGAAAATAAATAATAAAATTAATATAAAATTATAATATTTTTATTATTTTAATATATTTATATTTTAAGAAATCAAAAAATAAATATTTTTAATAAAAAATTAATGTCACGTCAGCATTCCGTTAATTATTAACGGAAAATTGGATGGAGGACCAAAATAAAACTAAAATCAAACCTCAAGGACTAAATTGTTGAGTTTGAAAACTCAGGGACCAAAATGAAACCTAACCCAAACCTCAGGGACTAAAAGTGTATTTTTCCCATTAATTTATTCACTAATTAAATATCACATATTTAATTAGTTATAAATTTGAACTCTTTCAAATATATAACTCTCTCAATTTAATAAAGTTTAATCACAAACTAAACTTTTTATATTATAATGTATCAACATACATTATATTAATTGTACTTCATACAATTAACTTGATTCCCAAATTGAATTTGAACAATTCAAATTCTTTTCAATTTAATATGTTTCCAATTACTCTTTACGAGCTAACAGGGAGACCTAATGAACCTACAGATCACAAGCTCCAATGATATAAGGTTAACTGACTAAACTCATTAATCGAGTTAACCAATATTCATTAAATGTGGGTTGCTCCACTAAAAATCCACAGCTGCACTCTTCTCACTGTAGAATATTTTTGTGTCCATGGATATCGACCAACAGCAGTAAGTCAATCCTTCACGAGTGTTTGTAACTACAGCTGGGTCAAATTACTGTTTTACCCCTAAGTTACCTCTGGCTCCTTAAGTACCAGTGCTCCTCTAATGAACAACCTGTTTATGGTCCAACCAGTAAACAAAAAGTCCCTCTCGGGCCAGTGAGAGGGCGGGATCCCTTTGTTCAAGACCCGGAGTCACCACTTAAGGAAATACTCATGTGTTGTCATGCCCCCAGCCCCCCACTCGGTCTTGTCTCCAAGAAGGTAGGCTTATTGAGTCGGCGTGTAGGCCACTCTCACCCATACTAATCAAAGGACAATCTCTCGTGGGAAGGAGTTCATGACACACTCAGGATTAAGACTGAGTTACCTAGGTCATCCTATTGAAATAGTAACCTAACTAGTTAACAGTGTTACATCTAGTGGTTTACTATTTCGTGGTCCGGTCGTATGCAAATTCATTGCATAAGATACCCCGCTCGCATGTCTCCTACATGGACGCCTTGGATCAATACGTCTATATCAAATACAAAGCGGGTCGTATCACATAGTGTTACCAGGATAAGGTACCCAACCTTATCCCTGTACTATAGACCTTTTAGGTTGTTACTTGAACACTGATCCCCGTATGTCCCCACATACTAGTTCAAGTTACATGTCAACAACCTTGGATCTTAGTTTATTGGATTTGGGTTATATTGTGGAATTTTAGACTTAAAATGACAATAACACTTTATTGCACAAACCTCAATAACACTTTATTGATACAAGTGTATAATTCGTTAACATTCACTATCTACGAGTTTTAGGACATAAAACCCAACAGATAGTCCTCCTTCAATTTTTTTCCATACTTCCATACATCCAAAGTGATCCCAATCAACAATCTTCAATTTGGTTAAAGAGAATCATCATTCTAAGAAAAGGAAAAATGAAGAATTTAAAAAACGAAGAGGTAATTATAACTCCTTTATTTTTTATATACCAATTTTATTCCAAAATAATCATTTGGAATTTGAACCAGACCACCCCATTAAAAATATCAAAGTTGAAAAGTTGTTGTTGTTTTTTTTTTTTTTTTTTTTGAGAAGAAGTTGAACAATAGTTATACATTAGGCATATGTTTATTTTTGTTTCCTATTAAAGAAATGTTTTTTTTTTCTTTTACTCTAGATAGAAATAGTAATTCATTCTTAAAATCTTTTTAAAAATATTAATTCATTCTTACCAATTTTCTTACTTCGAAAGTGTACTATCGTAATTAAATATAAGTTATATTGAAATTAAACTTGAATATATTATGATGATCGATCCATGGCGCTGTTGAGTTTTGTTGTTCAACATTTTCAAAATTTTAATAGAGTTGAAGATTTTAGTTGAATTTGATAAATTTATTCCTATAATCTTTCTATTTTAAAACTAAAATAGTGCTAATATGATTTTTTTTTTTAAAAAAATTATATTCATGTATATTGGTAATTCTGTACATTTGTTTTATATTCAAATTCCAAATTTATTGATTTTTGGGTTTTTCTTATTTATTTTTTGGATAATATATTAGACTATTTATTTGTTTTTCTTATTTGATTTTTGTAAAACATATATTAGGAAGAACATTTATGTGGTATTATAATAATCTTAATTCTTAACAATAATTCAAATTTGAATTTACTAAAATCTCAATTCTGAGAAGGTATCCATTTAAATTTTGTTCAGATAGGTGATTGGAGAGTATGGATTTAACTTTTTTTTTTTTTACATGATATTCTTATTAAAATCGAATGATGAATAACCATAATATTGAAATTTCTTTTTAAAATAAATCATAATATTGAAAGAAAAAATCTTAATAAATTCAAGCTAATGAAATTTAGTAATTTATATAAATTTAATTATTTTTTTATTCAATTTGATACGGGTAAAAATCTTCCACTCATATTAAAATTTATTTTGAATTACATATATATAATATGTCGGCTATATAAAAATAAGAGAAATAAATTTAATTCTTGAACTTGACTAGATCTATTAATTTTTATTTTAAGATTATAATTTATCCAATTACACAAACTTGGATAAGTGTTGAAAAAAGTATTTTTAATAAAATTAAATATTCTTGAACCGGTTCAAGAATATTTATACGCTTAGTGCCATGAACCGATTCAACAATAGACTTCTTGAGTTTTCACGTACGAGTTCCTTATTGATAAGTTAAAATATATTACAATTTTTTTAAAAAAAATTAATTAAAATATACTATTATGTTTCATTAAATATTCAAATAAATAATAAAATTAGAATTTCATAGTTTGTGGGAGAAAAAATTTTAATTTTTTTCTTTCTTTACTGCGAAAAATTATGAATGAAATATTTACTATTTAAACTAAATGAAAAATATTCATTCAACATTTAAATTTCACTATAAGTTCTGAATTTTTTTGTGATACTCGTGTCTTTTAACTAGTTTATTAAAAAGCCTTCTCTAAAAAAAAGTTCATTAAGAAGTCTCGACATGTTGAAAATAATTGATAAAATAGACAGATTTAAAAAATGAGTATTCTTTTATATAGTTATCCCAAAAAATAAATGTATATGGGCCGGATTCTCGATCAGGCCCCGGCCCAGATAACATTAGGGTCCGTATAAAGGAAGGGTCCGATCGATTCGTCCTCAAGAAGAACAAATTCAAAATTTGAAAATCGATCAGAGAGAGAGAGAGAGAGGGAGAAAAATGGCGTCGGTTCGAGGAGGTATGAAAGATTTCTACAAGCAAAAGAAAAAGAGTGGAATCTCCAAACCCAACAACAAGGCTTCAAAGCCCTCTTCTAGGAAAACCAAATCTCCGGCAAACTCCGCAACTTTGGGCTCCGGTGGCGTCCAACCGGCGGCTCTTATTTCTCACGGCTTCCTGGATCTTCAAGGTCTCTTTCTCTCTTCTTTTCTGGTCTCTCCAATTCCTCACGTTCCTGGAAAATTATTTTCTTCATTATGTTTCTTGAAACTGCAGTTACTGTTGTGGAGTTTGTGCCTCGCGATTGTGATTTGTGAAGGATTAAGTATGTTGCATTCTACAAGTTTTTGGATATCAATTGCAATTAAGTTATTCAATAGTTGAATTAAATACTCTCAATGTTTGGATCACTTTTAATGTTTCGGATGAAGAATATTATCGAGTTAATGTGTTTAGTCTTATGCCTCGTGATTATGAAGGATTAGGCATGTTGAAGTAATTGGATATTTGAATTAAGACCATCCATTGTCTGGGTTTCTTTAACTTCTGCTTCATGGTTATGAAGGATTAAGCATAGAGTCAAGAGGTTGTGGGATACCAGTTTCTATTAAGTTCTGTAATAGTTGAATTATAGACACCTAATGTTTGGATTTCTTTAAACTTTCGACTGCAATACTGTTATCTGACTTATGTGTTTGGACGTCTGATATGGCGCTATACTGCCGGGATATTTATGTATCTTTTGCTTTGTCGATTTTTATAGACTGCATTTTGTTTCATTTTGTTTTAGATGATTATGGTGAGTCTGAGAATATGGTGAGGCAATTTGACATGAACATGGCCTATGGACCTTGCCTTGGAATGACCAGAATGGAACGGTGGGAGCGTGCCTGTAATCTTGGTTTGAACCCTCCAAAAGACATTGAGACACTCTTAAAGGCCGGCAAAGTGCAGTTAGAGTGCTTGTGGGATTCCCGAGTTTAAAGACTAGTATGTTAGCTGTGTTATTTTTTATTAATGTATGAAGTGTGTGTTGTGTTTTGGGACAAAATGTTCAGCCTCTGGCTGAAATGATAATCACTTCTCCTATTATGTGAATGGGCTAGAATGTTTACTGATATTAGCTCTCTTGTTATTTACTTTTCAGTTATGTGTTGCAAACGACGAGTAGTTGTATAGTTAAACTTGGTGAATTTTTTCCTTTCCCAATGTTGTTATAATTTGCTCAAATGACTTAATGTTTTTAGTTTCTAACTTGATTCGATGTCTGAATCTGTGATTATAACGCCTTTCGGTTCCAGAAAATGAAGAGGAACAAAGATCTAAAGAGCTATAGCATTTGATCTCCTTTTGTTTTCTGTTTTCCTTTGGCATGATTCTTAAAGAAATCTGGATACCTAGTAGCATTTTAAAATTTTGTCAATGTGATAATGCGGTGGTTCCTAAATCTTGGCAGTCTTAGCTTTAGAACAGAGTAGTCAAAGATTTATGCAGGTATTGTTTGTTAATTTGATCTTACTGGGTTAAATGCAATTCCGACGACCGATGTCACTGTTTTCTCTTTCCGAGAGCCCCTTCCCATCCAGGCATCCGAGGAGTTGGAATACTGTGGAATATTCAATCGAGTTCGTATCTCGAATACTCTGGATTATACTGGAATGTCATATGCTGATAGTGTCTTTGAAAGCTAAGCTATATTAGAGGAAATTACTTGTTTTCTTCAGAATGTTTTTAATTATTTTCCACTGGAACAGATGTCAGGAGAATGGCTGAAGAAGCCAAAGTGGAAGAGCTGAGTTGAAAAACTAGTGAAAATGGAACAATAAAAGGGTTTAGGGAGAATGGGTTCAATCCATGATGACCACCTACTTAGGATATTTAATATCCTATGTGTTTTTTGGTAACCAAATATAGTAGGGTCAGACGGTTGTCTCGTGAGATTAGTTGAGGTGTGTACAAGTTGACTAAGACACTCATGAATATTAAAAAAAAAAAACCATTGAAAATGAGGTCTCATTGTTGCAATAGCTATAGATAATTTTATGAGAGTGGAGAAGGCTGAAATTGTGGAGAACAGATGGGTTGAATTGGTAAGAGGTTTTGAGTCTGTTGCTTAGAAATAGAAGTTTATTGCCAGCGGAAGGGATTTAATTGGAAGACAAGTGATATCTGAGCAGAGAGAATCAAGAGATGGGTTTAAAGGGGGAGAGTAGTATGGGGGAAGGTCTTCAAATATTTCATCTGCACTTCTACATATGTTCGTACATTTATAAGGTTTTCCCACTAATATGCTAAAGCAATTTGTTCTTAAAAAACGATTGCTGAGGAAAAATTGAAGGCAATATTGGAAGCGTCTAGTGTGTTATTAGAGTAAGAGCCATTGCAACTTGGGAGTTGGAGGAAGCGTATGAGAAATGGTGTTAAATAGGCTATTTCAAAATCTATATATTTCATGAATAAGTAAGCTATATTTGGCACTCTTCAGGTAAGATAATTTATTTTTGGGGAAAATACACTTTTAGTCTCTGAGGTTTGAGTTAGGTTTCATTTTGGTCCCTGAGTTTTCAAACTCAACAATTTAGTCTTTGAAGTTTGATTTTAGTTTCATTTTGGTCTCTCCATCCAATTTTCCGTTAATAATTAACGGAATGCTGACGTGGCACTAATTTTTTTATTAAAAATATTTATTTTTTGATTTTTTAAAATACAAATATATTAAAATAATAATAATATTATTATTTTATATTAATTTTTTTATTTCTTTTCCCTCATCCTTCTTCACCTTTCCCTTCTTCTCCAAGCACCATCACCACCATCCTACTCCCACTCGCCGGCGGCCGGCGACCGACAACTTTTTTTTTTTTCCTTCTTCCTTCTTTCCTCTTCTTTCTCTCCATTGCCTTCCTCCTACCCGAGCTTCTTCCCCACGAAACGATATGCAACCACCGTCGGAACGAGGAAAGAAAAGAAAAAATGAAAAAAAAAAGTCGGAACGAAGTTGGGATTTGGAAGCTGCAGATCCGAACTCGTGGGTTTGAAAGCTACAGATCCGAACTCAGCAAGCACTGTCGTTTCGTGGGGAAGAAATCGAACGGATCTGGAACGAAATCCGAACAACTGAACAGCCGGAACGAAGCCAGATCTGGAACGAAGCCAGATCTGGAACGAAATTCGAACAGCTGCATCGTGGGTTTGAAATCGAACGGATCTGGAATGGTTCGAGGTCTATTCGTGGGTCTATTAGCGATCTATTCGCGTGGGTTTTTTCGTTGTGTGGTTGTGGGTTTTTCGTTGTGTGTTTCGCGTGGGTTTTTCGTTGTGTGTTTCCCGTGGGTTTTTGGTTGTGTGTTTCGCCGTCGTGGACTGCGTTGGTGCTGTTGGAAGCGCCGAGGGTCGAGCTCCGACAGTAGTTGCTGCTGTACTCGCTCGTTGGCGACGAGAAACGATGATGAAGAAGAAGTTGCGGGTGTCGTTTCGTGGGGAAGAAGCTCGGGGAGGAGGAAGATAATGGTGAGAAAGAAGAGGAAAAGAGGAAGAAGGGAAAAAAAAAGTTGCCGGTCGCCGGCGAGTGGCCGTTGCCGGCCGTCGGCCGCCAGCGAGTGGGAGTAGAATGGTGGTGATGGTGCTTGGAGAGAAGGGAAAGGTGAAGAAGGAGGAGAGAGAGAGGGGAAAAGAAATAATAAAATTAATATAAAATAATAATAATATTATTATTTTAATATATTTGTATTTTAAAAATCAAAAAATAAATATTTTTAATAAAAAATTAGTGCCACATCAGCATTCCGTTAATTATTAACGGAAAATTGGATGGAGGGACCAAAATGAAACTAAAATCAAACCTCAGAGACTAAATTGTTGAGTTTGAAAACTTAGGGACCAAAGTGAAACCTAACCCAAACCTCAGGGACTAAAAGTGTATTTTCCCTTTATTTTCCAACCAATCTCGTATATCTCTTAGGATGTTTGAATGGTCTTTCTTTTGTAAGTTGTAGATTATGCATCATTGAAATACTACATGTCTTGGCTCCCAATTTTTCCGATATATTTCCTTTGTGACATAAAGATACCTTTCTTGCTTCTCATTACTTCAATACCCAAATGGTACTTTAATGTTCCCAAGTCTTTTGTATGAATTTTTTTTTTTTTTGTTTTGAGTTCAACAACATTTGGGGGTGGGGGTTTCGAACCTTTGACTTCTTGGTCGAGGGTACATGCTAATTATCACTGATTTATGTTCATTTTGGCGTCTTTAGTATGAAATTGACTTTGGAGGAAAGTTTTTAGAGATAAAATGTCTGATGTATCATTTCTAGTAATAAAAATATCATCAACACATAGGATACATAGAATAATACCACTCTTAGTTTGTTGGTAATAGACAGGGTGATTCGACTTTTTTTTTTTCTTCATTTCAAACCGCTCAAGTGCTTGACTAAAATTTTTTCAAACCTTGCTTGTAAACTTTGTTTCAATCAATACAAAGATTTGTGAAGGTGACAAAATTTATCACTTCCCCCTTGATCAACAAACCAAGGTAGTTGATCTATATAAACTTCCTCTATTTACCATGAAGAAATACATTTTTAATGTCAAATTGATGGAAATGCCAACATTGAGAAAAATCTATAGAAATGAATAATCTGAGAGTAAATTTAATGATAAGAAAAAATGTATCCAAGTAATCAATCTCATATGTTTGAGCATAGTTGGTAATGCTCATTTATGAGGATTATATAGCTTTAAAACTTGAGTTTATGAATTTGATGATGTACTTAATGTAAAAAAAGAGCAAGTTTATGAAAAAAATGAGTCAAGCACATGTTTTCAACCACGATTTCTTAAATAGACTTAATTAGGGGTAAAAAAAGAGTTGTTTTTGAAAGATTCATGTGTTTTTATGAATTTGTGCATAAACTTTCAAAATGCCCACTTGCAATCGCATAGTCTCTGTAGATAGATTGAGCGTGAATTTCGGATCTGATTGATTATGCTAGGGGTGAGTAGAAAACACCAAACCGATCGATTGAACCGACGTCAGTCAGTTTCATATTCTCCTCGATTGGTGTTGGTTTTGCTTCTTGCAAAACTGACATGTTGGTTGGTCGGTTCTTTGAGGGTGTTGAGAACCGACTGACTAATTAAAATATATATATATATATATATATATATATATATATATATATATATATATATATATATATATATATATATATATATATATATATATATATATATATATATATATATATATATATATATTTCATATTCTTCCATCCACACCCCCTCCCCCCTCCCCATTTTTTGTGTTTTCAATTTTTCTGTTAGAGTAGCTTTTGTGGACGTTTGTGTTCTCCAAATGTTAGAGTTCCTTTACTCCCGTGTCATTTCTCTTTCCGTTTTTCTTTGGCTTAAATGAATTGGTTCAAACTTTCATATTTATGTATTTTGGTGAACAATTATCTATCTGGCTCCCTTCCTTGTACAAACGTAGTAGTTGAAGACCATTTAAATTTGATGGTTTACAACCATTGAACAATTATCTGGCTCCCTTCCTTGTACAAACGAGAAATCTGTGGTTTAAAGTCTATATTCAAATTGTGATTAAAATTTTTTAAATTTGATTTTTTTTTCTTTCCCAAAAAAGACCTATTATCTAATTTTTAATTGAAAATACCAAAAGATACCATAAGATTTGGTAAGGTGTATCAATTTTTAAACAAATTTGCACTGGGGGATTCGAACCTCTGACCTCATGGTCGAGGGTACATGCCAATTACCGCTGAACTAAGCTCGCTTTGGCTCTTAAACATAGTGTTGCAATCTATACCTTAAATTTATTTTATTAATATTTAGTTTGTGCATTGATCATACTTAATTTTGTGCAAAACTTAATTTTTAATGAAATCAATGAGTTTGGAGAGAGTTTTACCTTACATTTAAAATTTTAAATAATTGTGTAAGTTCTAGTTCAATTTAATGAAATTGAAAGTTTATGGTAGAAATTGTTTGCCAAGTTTATAGGTAATTTTTTTTACCACTTAAGTTTTTATATTAATTAAAAATATTAAATTTATATATTTTTTTTAAGTTTAGATTTGTTATTTTTTATTCTTTATAATGAAAATTTAATATTCAACTTAATTTTGTTTAGTTCTAAATTCAACTTAATTATTAATTGTTAATTTGGTCTAAAAACTTAATCTTTAATTTTCTAGAAATTGAATCTAGTTAAAATCTTATATTTTTTTTCAAAGATAAATCTTAACTATCAATAAATTTACGGAAAATAAAATGCATACTAAAATCCAATCTTCTGTTTGATTAAAATAATAATGATTACTTTTACAATTTAGCCCTATATTTATCCTTTTCAAATAAAAGGAAATAGCCCTAAATATCCCTTATCTTGCCTTGCGGTTGTCAATTTCAATCACTCGTCGGATATTATTGAATAAGGTAATTTGTTTTGTATTTATTTTGATCTCTTCATTTTAAAGATTATCTCTAAATTGGAAATGGAATGTTGTCATTCATCCCCAATTGCTTCATTTCGCTTGTTATTGTTCTCTTATACTAGAATTACAATGCAAATGTCTAGCAAATTGAATAAAAATTTCTTAATTCAAGCTTATGCTCTCGCTTAGAATCATTCAAATTAATTTGATTTTTTTCTCTCTAATTTACCAGTGTTATTATGGTTGGTATATTTGGAATATATGTTTTAATTTGTGCTTACCCTAATTATTTTTTTTTTTTTTAAGAAAATTTCATTAAAACCAAATACAAATTAGAAAGTAATCTAGTGTAACATATTGTAAAATTTATCATTTATTTGTTCTTCCATCAATCATAGGAGGATCCCAAATATACAACTCATGCAAACTATATCATTTTCTATGTAGTTGAAATAGAATATAGCTTTTATTTGTTTCCTAGTTTGAGGTAGAATGTTATCATACTTGAAAGTTTATGCACATTATAGTTTTTCTTATTTAGTCTAAAAGAGTGCAATTGATGTGTAGTTATGAATACAATATTTTAGAGTCAATAGTTTATTTTGACACTATGAAAGTAGAAATAGAAATTAAATATACTTGATTTTTTATCTATTTGTCTCCATACACAAACAATTATTTTGTTGCTAATTTGATTTTTTGATTCTATATATCTATGAATTTATTAATTTACTTACTATCTTGTTTGGTTACTAATGCAGTTGTAGCCTTGTTTGGAGTCCAACATTGCTTACGGTCCACTCATCTTAGTATGTTCTCTATCTTATGAAATGTCTTGGTAATTAGTTTTTATAATACTTTTATTATTTTTTCTACTGACTCTTAATGATATTCATACCTCTTTGGGTGCTCATGTTTTTCTTAATACTTCTTCATAATCATAAAATCATATATAGATGATTTCATTTGTAACGTTGGTAATTTTAAGAAAATCTCAAATTTATTTTAGTTTGGAGTTAATCTAAAGTTAGGAGGGAAATTTGAAGATTTGAAAATTGGTGAAATTTTAAAATTAGAGCTGGGATGACAATTTCGTGAATAGATAGACTTTTTAGCCAAGCCGAGCCCAAGACTCCTTCTTTTAAAAGGTGCACAAAGCCTAGGTGAGCCAAGCCAAACCATCCCCTCTTCTCTCTCATCTTTCCCTTTTCTCCCTTGCTCAGCCGCCTAACCCTCTCCCTTTCTTCATTTCCTTCTTCTTTTGGTTCAGACCGTTAGCACCGTGGTAGCAATCCTCTCAGGCGACAGCACGTAACGGCGGCGGTAGCAAAGCAGTCCGACGACGCGTGACTCCTCCGGCGAACCTCTCGGCGTGCAACAGGTGTTTCGGCCGGTTGCGGTCAGTTTTCGCGTGCGGTGTTCGTGAGTGCGTGGGTCTTCTTCTCCGGTGCCGGCAAGGTCGTGGCGGTGTTCTTCGAGCGGTCTGACGGCGTCCACGACGACTCCTCTCGCAGGCAGCAGCATTTTTGCGTTTTTCGGCGAGGTAGTGTTCTTGGCAGTTTTTCTTCCGATTTCGCATCTCCGTCTTCTCCGGTGAGGTGCCCGATCTCCAGCAGCGTGCACTCGGGAAGGCAGCAGCAGTGGTGACCCTTTTTTTCCGACATTTCAGCGGCTGTAGTTCGTGGTTTCTGGTGGACAACAGTAGCGTTTGGTTGTTATCGTTATTTTTGGCACGTTTTGAGTAGTGGGCATTTGAGGGCCCGTTTGGTAACGTTCTCGTTTCTTGTTTCCGTTTCTTCATTTTTAATAAAGAAAAATAGAATTTTATGACCCTAACACTTATACATTCAATTATAATAAACCTATATTCTTATTTATGTTTGGAAAAAATTGGAAACAAGAACAAAAAAGGAGAAACTAGTTTTAGTTGTTCCCAAAAATTCTATACAAATTTTGGGAGTGTTTCTAAAAAATGAGAAACAAGAAACATACATAGTTATTAAATGTTTAGATTTCTTAATAAAATTGGAAACAAGAAACAAGAAACGAGAACGTTACCAAACGGGCCCTGAGTTTCAGAGGCTTTGAGCAGTTTTGACTTTGGGTAATCGTTATTTAACAAGTTTTCCATGGATTGTGAGTCAATTTTGCTTTTTAACGAAATACCCATGAGAGCATGGCCTTGAATGTAGGTGTTGGAATTGACTTTGAATCTTTAAATTAGGAGTAAATTTAGTTCTCAACCAGCAAGTATAGTTCCTGTTTGGGAGATCAATTAATCAATTAAGGTTGAGGTTGGCTTTGCTGGAATTAATTCGGAGTAATTAAGATCGAGAATTTATAAGCCAAGGTAAGTGGTTGAACTTTTCAGTTGGAAGCATGTGTTTGATTTTTTTTTTCCAAAATTCCTGTGCTTTATGAATCGTTTGAATATGTTTCCATTTACGAAAATTATTGAAAGCATGAAACGTATTATTATTGGTTGCAATTGTTAATGTTGAAATATTTGAGTTGGTGGTCTCTCAAAATTCCATTATATGTATGAGTTTAAATGATTTATGAGTTTTTCTTAAATATTCGAAAGTGTACATGAAATTGATGTACACAAAGATATGTCTACACAGGACTTAGAGACATGAAATTGATATACTTCATCTTGAAGAATTTCGTGGAGATTCCTTACTCTTATTTCTTTCTTTGTAACTGGCTCAATTGGACTACTAGTAGACTCTAAAGATTGTTTTAGAGTTTTTAGAATTGTCTTTTTCATTTCTTCATCATTTATATGATCTATTGATTGAAAGAGAGCTTCTTGCTCATTTGTTAGGACGTTTATGCATTGTTCTTCACATGCACAACCTTTAACTCCTTCAATATTACTTTCACTATGGCTTGATATTTCAGAATCTATTTTTTCTAATTCTTGAATTCTTAGTTCCTCTTCAGAACTATCAGAATATTCCGATGAATATTCTTCATTGATATCTAATTCATTTATTTTCCTATTTGGACAGTTATTTGCATAATGTCCTTTGTTACATTTGTAACATGAGACTTTTCGTTTACCTTTTGATTTAGTATTTTGAGTTGGGCGAGAGTGAGTTGGGCGAGAGTTTTCTTTTCGACTTCTCCGTTTATATTATCGCTTGGGGATATCTCTTTGAGGAGGTCTATATGATCTTTGATAATTGTCTTTATAGTATCTCCTACTATTATGTCGTTTAACAATTCGTTTCCTAGAGGTGTTTGGTTCCTCTAATCTTTCACATCCATATTGAGAACAAAAAGTTTTCATTTCTCTTTTATGTAGTTTATTATTTTGTTGTACTTTCTTTTGTACTTTTATTTCATTGCAAATTTCTAACCCACTATCTATAATGTAGGTTGTGATTTGTCCAAATGTTACTTCTATCCATGGGATTTTATGATCATATTGTTTGTTAAGAGAGTTATACACTCTCTCTCCAATATAACTTGGAAGACCGTCTATAAAGCTTTCTTTCCAGTGTTGTGAGTTACAATCTGGCATAAAGAAAACTCTAGCTAGGAACATGTCTTTATACCATTTGAAATTTGCTAGATTTGTACATCTTAAATTTTTAAAAAAAATTTCTTTGATTTTCTGCACCTATTGAGCTACTTCTTGGTGTAAAATGTACAGCTATGGCATAAATCAATGTTGCTGCTGCGTCTTCTATTTCTTATTCTACCTCTATCGTTTTTGTAGTAGAGGTACTTGGTTCACTTGTTTTTATGTCGGTGGTTTCTACCTTTATCTCTTTAGTCTTTTTGACGTTATTCTTATGTTCTTTGATGTAGGTTCTATTGGATGGGCATAAAGAATCCCACCATGCTTTAAGCATCCCAGTGAATCCATTGATAATTAACTTTGTTGCTGTATGATCTGAGTGATCATTTGCTTCATAGGCTGCAACAGCCATAAGTATTTCATGGAGAGTATCTTCTATTTGTTTGTCCGACATTCCATCTATATTCCATACATATGGAATTGCCATCATACTGAGTATTTCTCAGGAATTTGTAATTTTGTTCGTAATTAAAGTCTGGCATTGTTGGTCTATGATACCAATTTATCATTTTCATTGATTGGTTTGAAATTTCTTATTCGATTTAAATTTAATGGTTCTTCATTTTTAAGGGATGTAAATTGTTCTATTAAAGATTCTACGTCATTATCATTAACAACATTAATCTGTTTTGAAGATTCACCTGATAGATTTAAGGATTTTAACCTTCTATCAATTTCGTTAATTATATGAGTTTTTGGTGTTTTTAACCTTACTTTTTCTGGTGGATTAAACAATGGCTTGATTGTTTGTTTTGGAGGTTCTATTAGTTCTTCTATCTTATAAACTTGTTCTGCTATTGAGGTTAACGTTATGTTTGAATAGTTATTTTGAACTTGTAAACTTTTAATTTCTTTATTTGTAGGAGACTTATTTTCTTCTGACTCCCTTATTAATTGGAAGGGTTTTGCAACTATTTTCTCATTATAGAAACGGTTAAATTCAATATCTTCCATTGGAGGGAAATCTCCTTGGATTTCTCCTCTTCTCATGGTTTTCCATTTCTCCCTTTTTTTAATGGTGTAGATATGAGAATATTCTTCTCTTTGATTAAACCATCTGAAAAAGGATATGTTTTCTTGTAGTTTTTCTAAAATCTTAAAGTATTCTTCTTTAAAGGCTTTTCTTTGTGTTTCTGTGTATGTTTTAAAGAAGAACTTCCTATCTTCTTTATTTTCTTGAGCCATGAACTCCTTTTGTAGGGCTTGTTTATCTATTTTGAACTCATTTTCTGATATTATGACATTCAATTGACTTTTAAATATTGACCCTGTCTCCATATCCGTTTGAGTTGGAGATGGTGGTTTTTCTTCTTCATATTGGAGATTTGGAACTCTGTGTTCCAATCTTACAGATCTTATTCTTAAGGGATTAGTCTCAATAATGTTAGAATGAGATTCTGGTTTAATACCAGAAGTGCTTGTTCTTGAACTCATGAATTCTTTTCTATTTCTGTTTTCTTTAATCATCGGGAATTGAGGAATTTCATCTTCAAATTTAATATCTACTCTCCCATCAGGATGTTCAACTATATGGGATAATTCCTTGTCTTTTTTCTGTGGAGTAAAGACATTATTGATTGTCCACTTTGGATTTCTTGTTATGTCGGCCCATGAAAGCATCCTTAGGGATACTAACAGAGGATTTATTAATATTGGTCTCAATAAGCATTGTTTTTCCTTTTGGGGATTCAACTAATGCCTTTGGTTCCATTGAAGATGTTAAAGTTTTATAGGTGATCTTGTAAATAAGTGTCATCTTTTTAACACCTTCTTCTAAATTTAATCCATGACCTGTAATATCAAGGCTTAAAGTTTTGAGAATATGGGGATCGTCAAGAGCTACCGTAAAATTGGGATAGCAAGTAAGATAGACTGGTCCCTCTGCTAAGTTTGACTTAATAATTCCTAACAGGGAATTTGTAAAGTCTTTATGACGTTTATCTCTAAGGATAGCTAATACTGACGTGTCTAGTCCTGTTCGGAACATAGGTCTAAGGGCAACTTGAACTGCTCCTATATGGAGAAATTGAAATTCTTTTCGATGTTTAATTATATCGTCTTTTGGAAATAATTGAATTGAATCTATATCTCCATATACAGGGATTTTCCTTTCAACAATTTTGATGCATTGTTGTTCTCTGAAATTAGAAGTATTATGAAGATAGATAGTTTTATTATCAAGTTTGGGTAAACCCCATTTTTGAAGATTATTTTCAATCTTTGCTATGTGCAAAGCTTCATTTGAGATTTCTCTAGAATTTGAAGAGGCCATATGTTGGTCTTCTACCTCATTTTGAGTAAGTTCTTTTGGGGGAAATTTTATAAACAAAATATTTTTAAAAAGAGACATTGATTTAGTTCTAGACTATCATTTAATTAAGGTGTCAATTCAAATAATTATCAACCTAATAAAGTTAAACTTCTAGAGATAGATTATTAGAAGAGTATTACCCCTAATCACTTTTTTGGCAAGAAGGCAGGGTAGGCTTACCAACGGCTTTACTGCGCTTCAACGTGTATTACGACCTAGAACACCCGACCGCAACAGTCATTCGCAATAGTCCTTCCAAGTGATTGAGCGAAATACTTCACCAACGATCATTACTTTCAAAGAATGACATCAAGTGGATTGAGTAATTTTTGAATATCGCTAAAATTGAATGATAATCAGACTAACTAACATGGGGACGTAAAAAAGGGGGAGCGATTCCATCCTCTAATTAATAAGTTTAAAATAAAGTTTAGAGCCATCAAAAAGATATTTGTTGTTGATTTTTAAAACGTGTTTAAGCGTGACCCAACCTCAACAGTAGGGTCAGTTACTGAGTATTTTAAATACTCATTCTTTTCAAAAATATTTTTTTCAGGTAAAGGCAAGTGCAGGTGAAAGGCGATTGATGAGAATCTGTTAGGCAGACGTGAGAGGACTATGAATTTCATATGTTATTTTCTTCCGCTTTAAGGACTCTGTTTTAATTTATTTGATTTGTAAATTTGTTTGAGAAATTTTCTAGAGGCCATGTACATCTATATTTTAGAAATTATTTAAGAATATTTAAAACTTTTAAAATTAGAGATCCCGAATAAAAGTTTTGTTTTGAAGTTTTTACTTAAACTAGTGTTTATGTTTTAAAATGTTTTTATTTAAAAAGGCCTCCAAAGCATGCATTGCTATAACGGTCCCGAAAAGACTATTTAAGAAGTCGGATCATTACAGTTGGTATCAGAGCCCAGTTAAGGGTTCTGTAGACTGCTTACATCGTAAGCTTATGTGTTCCCATGGCTAAATAATGAGATTCTCATCATCACCAGGTATGCCCTTGTAATAAACTTTGTTTTAAAACTTAAATGTTTATGTAATTATTTTCCCATGAGATGCATGATTTCTTCGCCATTCAGTTTTCGGTTAGATAATTAAATAGGCTTAGTAGGGGTGTAGAAACTTGAAGTATGCCTCCACGTGGACAAGGTCGAAGACGTGGATGCGGACATGGTCATGATAGGGGTGTGTTGCCTTCTAGAGTGGGGTAAAAATATAGCAAAAATAAGCTCCAGAATACTGTGCAAGCATACACAATCCGCAGCAAGTGATAAGTAATTTATCGTATCCACGGGGTTTGAATAGCTCTCACTTTATCTATCTTGCGTAACTTTTTAATGGTTTCAAGGGTTGTTAAATTGATTGATTTTGATAAAATGCTGAAGCAAAAGAAATGACAGAATAGAAAGTAAACGGATAAAGCAGACAGATTGGAAACAGACGTTGGTCAGGATTTTAGTAATTGTTTTTAAAGATGCTCTAGCAATATTATTGATTAGGCAATTCTCTTGTAGTCTTATTAGCAGGATCCTCCCGGAACTCTGAATTTTTTGGAACGTGTTTCAACTCCAATGACGTGCTACCGATCAAGCACTAGGCAATTGGTTATCCCTAACTCAGTCACTGGCGTTCACCAACACGTAATGGTCTAGTGTGATTAAATGCCACACACTTCTCAAATCATCCCTGAAACTAAGAAGTGATATTCATACCGGCTGGCCAAGCGGTTACAAAATAGAAATGGACATAACAAATAATCAAGATGCTCAAATCAACATATATTGCATAGAGAATGAAACACGACAATTACATCGTTCCTAACCAACACCTAAGCAAATTTAGTTCATAAGGTTCATGATAACACATGCTACAATCTGAGTATGTGCATCCATAACTACAGGAAATTACAAGAAAAGATTAATTCCCTTGATTAGATCCGTCGTGATGGTCTTCTTGAAGTCTCCAATCTTTCCTCCTCTATTCGGCTTCCAAAGATGGAAATTGGAATTCCCCAAAAATGGAATGTCTTTGACTTGAGACGACTCCTTCCTTTTATAGAGTGAGATCAAACCCTAATTAGGTCAAATTATACACGTGGAAGGCTCTCCAAGCTTTTTAGATCCGAAACTAATTCAGCTAACGCCACTTCATTAAAATGGATTACTAGCTGCTGCGTGGCAGTTTTGCTCATTGCTTTACTGGATCACAGATTTTGCTCCCTCAAGTCACTCAACAATATTTTCTGCACAAAATTACTTCCAAAGCCTCCATTCTTCCAAATGGGTTAAAACATATAATATTCATCTAAAGGCAACCCTATTTAACACAAATGACACACAAAACACTATAGAAATAATGCCTAAATAACTCCCTTTTGGAGAGTTATCAAGGTGGCAGAGGCCTGGCACTCCTGGAGCAAGTAGATCCTCTTGTGGATCAATATGATGAAGATCTCCCTGAGGAGCAAGCTCCTGCACCGCCTGCACCTCCAGCGCAGACGCAGACTGCCACTCTGACTCTAGAGGCCCTTCAGGCGCTTATGATTAATGTCGTTGCCAATCAGGCGCCCCAAGCAAACTAAAATGAGAACCATGGTTAGATGTGCTCAACTGTGGGGGCTCAGTGTCTGAAAGATTTTAAGAATTATGACCCGCCAACGTTTAGCGGGAAGACTGTAGACCCCATGGAGGCCGAAGCTTGGACTACCACGATTGAGGAGATCTTTCGCTACATGGGATGCCCCGAGGCACAACAGGTGTCGTGCACAGTATTTATGTTAAGGGGCGATGCCATGTTGTGGTGGAGGTCGGCTGAGAGATCCATCGATGTAAGTGTTGGACCAGTCACTTGGTTGCAGTTCAAGGAGGCGTTCTTCCACAAATATTACTCGACCATTATCAGGGACAGAAAAGAGAAGGAATTCCTAACCATTGGTTTGGTGAAGCTAGCCTTGTCTCAAGTGACTTATATCTACAAGATGTCAGTTAGATATAAGATGCAGAATTCCAAGAAGGGTTCACTACCTTTCAGGCGTGAAATTTTTTTTTGTCTAAGAAACTGTTTCCTAAGACACCTCAAGAAGTTGAGGAGATGAGACGAATGCCCTATGCAATAGGGATTGTTAGTAAGTATCAATCTAATCCAAGATTTAATCATTGGAAAACCGTTAAGAATATCCTCAAGTATTCAAGGAGAACGAGGAACTATATGCTCGTATATGGAACTAAGGATTTGATCCTTACAGGATACACTGACACAGATTTTAAGACTGATAAGGATTTGAGGAAATCCACATCAGTATCTGTGGTCACTCTTTACGATGGAGCTATAGTATGACTTAGTTACAGTCTTGACCGTATAGACCGAAAACATAGCTGCTTGTGAAGCAGCGATAGAGACTAGATGGTTTAGGAAGTTCAAGCCTATTTTGGAAGGTGTTCCAAATATGAATTTGCCTATTGCAAGACAAGCAAGCACATTAAATCTAAAGATATATTGTTGATTCTTCACGAAGGCTCTCTCGGCTAAAATGTATGAGGGTCATCTAGAAGGTCTAGGTCCATGAGTTATGTACAAAGATGAAATCTAGGACAAGTGGGAGAAGTGTAATGAGTATAGTGATACCATTATGTAATGGGTATAGTGATGCCCTAGTTTATTGTATTTGTACATTGTATATGTTTTATACATGTATTTATACACCTGCTGCTGTATAGATTATTGTACATCCCACTAAACTAGAGTTTTAGTTCAAGTGGGAGTTTGTTGGGTTTTATGCCCTAAAACTCGTAGATAGTGAATGTAAACAAATCGTATACTTGTTTCAATAAAGTGTTATTGAGTTTCTACAATAAAGTGTTATTGTTAAATATTGCACAATTTGACCCAAATCCAATAAACTAAGATCCAAGGTTGTTTGTATGTAACTTGAACTAGTATGTGGGGACATACAGGGATCGATGTTCAAGTACAACCTAAAAGGTCTATAGTACAAGGATAAGGTTGGGTACCTTATTCTGGTAACACTATGAGATACGACCTGCTTTGTATTTGATACAGACGTATTGATCCAAAACGTCCATGTAGCAGACATGCGAGCAGGAGTATCCTATGCAATGAGTTTGCATAAGATCGGACCATGAAATAGTAAACCACTAGATGTAACACCGTTAACTAGTTAGATTACTGTTTCAATAGGATGACCTAGGTAACTCAGTCTTAATCCTGAGTGTGTCATGAACTCCTTCTCATGAGGGATTGTCTTTTGATTAGCATGGGTGAGAGTGGTCAATACGCTGACTCAATATGCCTTCCTTTTTGGGGACAAGACCGAGTGGGAGGCTGGGGGCATGACAACACAAGAAGGAATTCACTCCTTCTCGCTTCTAGGAGAAGTAGATGAGTGTTCCCTTAAGTGGTGACTCCGGGACTTGAACAAAGGGATCCTGCCCTCTCACTGGCCCGAGAGGGACTTTCTGTTTAATGGTTGGACCATAAATAGGTTGTTCATTAGAAGAGCGCTGGTACTTAAGGAGACAGATGTAACACAAGGGTAAAACGGTAATTTGACCAAGCTGTGATTACGGACATTTGTGAAGGATTGACTTACCGGCATAGGCTATATCCGTGGACACAGAAATGTTCTACAGTGAGAAGAGTTCAGTTGTGGGTCTTTAGTGGAATGACCCACAGTTAATGAATATTGGTTAACCTGATTAATGAGTTTAATCAGTTAACCTCATATCATTGGAGCTTCTGATCTGTAGGTCCATTAGGTCCCCCTACTAGCTCGTAAAGAGTAATTAAGAACAAATATATCTTGAGAGAATTTGAATAGTTCAAATTCATATTGGGAATTAAGTTAAATGTATGAGATACAAAGTAATATAATGTATAGTGATGCATTAAAATATAAAGTCTAATTTAAGATTAAACTTTATTATATTGAGAGATTGATATATTTGAAAGAGTTCAAATATATGTCTAATTAAATATATGGTATTAATTAATTAGAAGATGAATTAGAAGATGAATTAATTAAATATATGGTTTAATTAGAAGATGAATTAATTAATTATTCAATTTAGTTTAAATTAAATGAGATTTAATTAAACTATAGTCTATGAGGGAATTATTAGAATATGATTCTAATATGTAATTAATTGAATAAGGGAGATATTTAATTAATTGTAAAATTAATTAATTATTGAAATTAATTAATTGATTAGTTTAATTGAATTAATTAAATGTGATTTAATTAAGTTTAATTAAAATATATTATGTGAGGAAATTACATTTAAATAAGATTTAAATGTGCAAAAAATTAATTAATTAATATGATTAGTTAATTAACATTTAATTAATTGATTTAATCAATTAATTAATTGATCTTGATCTAATGGTCAAGATTGTTTCCTAACCTCACATTAGGGTTTCCTCTCTTATAAAAGGAAAGGTTATGAGAACCCTAGCCCTAAGGTCTCATTCTAGCCTCCCTCTCATATTCTCTCAACTCAAGAACAATAGGGAGAATTTTCTCTCTAGAGTTTTTCCCATTCAAGATTAGGTAGTCCCACAACTACGTTCCTAATCTCAGAGTTATAGCGGGGAAGACCAAATGGTGGTGTTCTTCGTTGTTGCAGAGCAATCAAGAATCATCCGTTGAAGTATACAGAGTCGTCAACAGAGGTATGTTTTTCACCGCTTAACCTTTTGCCAATGTATTGGTATTTTGTAGAACAAAATTAATTTACGAACGGTCCAATTTCTTCCGCTGTAACGGAATTGGGAATTCCAATCCTTCAGAGACGACCGAAGGTGCAAGGAGAGTGGCGACGACGGGGGGAATGAGGCTGTTCTAATTTCAATTGAATTAGGAAATGAAGTTAGGGATTTAAAATAGGTCTCTGTCGATGCGGTCACTTATGGCGTCGGCAGAGACCATACAACATAAGTCTCTCTCGACGCAATGCCCACCTGGGTATAGAGAGACCCGTTCTGCCGACGCGTTAAATGGCTGCATCGGCAGAAATCGCATGAAATTAGTTCTCCCCACGCCATTGTATGCGCGTCGGCATATACCCTTTCTCCCGACGCGTTTTTACGCGTCGAGAGAAACCTTCGTCGGCAAAAACCTTTTTTCTTGTAGTGAATCTTTCCTAGATGGATGGTCTACTTTCTCTAGAATAGATTTAATTTCCCTATTACGGACTTCAGCTTGACCATTTGCTTGTGGGTGATAAGGAGTAGCTATCCTATGCTTAATTTCATACTTAGCTAAAAGCTTAGGGCCCGTTTGATAACCATTTCAGTTTTTGGTTTTTAGTTTTTCTGTTTTTGGTTTTTGGTTTTTGGTTTCTTGTTTTTTAAAAACAAAAACCACATATGTTTGATAACTGTTTTTTGTTTTCTGTTTTTAAAAAACAGAAAACCAACCTTGTTTGATAACTGTTTTTGGTTTTCAGTTTTTTAACAATTAGAAAGATGAAAAGATATTTTAGAGAGAGAAAAATGTGTAAAGACATTGAAACAAAAATTTAGAGACACAAATATAAATGTTTTCAAGAGAATCTTTTTTTTTTTTTTTTTGAAAAGACGAGAGAAAAGTTAAACATAGAAAATTTAGAGAGATGAAAGAAAATGTTTAGAGAAAGAATATTAGTTAGACTCGAGAAAAGATATTAGTTAGAGAAAAAATAGAAAACAAGTTAGAGTAAAAGCGATAAATTTTATATTAAAAAAATTAAATAAAAAAATAAAATTTAGAGAGATAGTAAAGTTAAGAGTAAAAGATATGCTAAAGAACTAACGATAAATTAGAAAAATAAAGAAAAGTTGTAGCGATAGAAAATTTTGGTGACTTTTTTTTCTCCAAAAGAAAAATTAGAACATGTTTATTGAGGAGAGAAAAGGTATTGAGAAAATTTTAGAGAGAGAAAATTTTAGAGAGAAAAAAAATAGAGAAAGAAATTTGTTGGAGAGAGGTAAAAGAGGAGAAAAGTAAGCATTAGAAGAAAAATGAGTTTTTGAAAAATAGAAATTTGTTTTTAAAAACTACTTTTTTTGGTTTTTGAAATTTACTTATAATTTCAAAAACGTTTTTAAAAAATAGAAAACAGAAAACAGAAATGGTTATCAAACACCCCTGTTTTTAAAAAATGAAAAACAAAAACAGAAAACAGAAAACGGAATGGTTATCAAACGGGCCCTTAGTTAACACATTATTCACAAAGTGTGTACCCTCGTCACTCACTAGAGCTCTAGGTGTCCCAAACCGTGCAAAAATGTGCGATTGAAGAAACATTGATACCGTCTTGGCATCATTCTGATGGCATGCAATGGCCTCCACCCACTTGGACACGTAATCAACTGCCAATAAGATAAAAATATTACCGTTAGAAGGGGGAAATGGCCCCATAAAATCAATACCCCATACGTCGAACAATTCTAATTCCAAAATGTAAGTAAGAGGCATTTCATTTCTAGGTCCTAAATTTTTTCTCCTCTGGCAAGCATCACATTGCTTGTAGAACCAATGGGCATCCTTAAATAAGGAAGGCCAGAAGAATCCACATTGCAAAATCCTCATAGCTGTCCTCTAACCGCTGAAATGACCTCCATACGGCGAAGAGTGACATTGCTCCAGGATTTTCTTTGCTTCATCACCTGAAACACATCTTTGAATAATACCATCAGAGCATTGCTAATACATAAGTGGCTCATCCCAATAGAAAAATTTTGCATCGTGCTTAAACTTTTTCACCTGTCTCCAATCCATGTCAATAGGAGTAACTCATTTTACAAAAAAGTTGGCAATATCAGCATACCAAGGAATATCCTTTACTACCTTTACATTAACAGCAAAGAGCTGCTCATCTGGAAAAGAGTCTGAAATGACAGATTGCTCCGGCAAAGATGATGTTGGATCAAGACGAGATAAATGATCTGCAATAACATTCTCTGATCCCTTCTTGTCCTTTATCTCCAAGTCGAATTCCTACAATAATAAAACCCAACAAATCAATCTAGGCTTTGCATCTTTTTTGGACATTAAATACCTTATTGCTGCATGATCTGTGAAAACCGTGACTTTGGATCCAACCAAATATGGGCGGAATTTCTCAAAGGCAAACACAATCGCTAACAACTCCTTCTTAGTAGTTGTGTAGTTGACTTGTGCCTCATTCCAAACCTTGCTTGCATAATAAATAGGATGGATAACTTTGCCCTGCTTTTGCCCCAACATTGCACCTACTGCAACATCACTCGCATCACACATTACCTCAAATGGTAAACTCCAGTTAGTTGCACAAATAATGGGCTCTGAGATTAATGCAGCCTTTAAAGTCTCAAAAGCCTTCCTATAATTTGCATTAAAGTCAAAAACACTATCAGCACACAACAAGTTACAAAGAGGTTTACTAATTTTTGAAAAAATCCTTTATGAACCTTCTATAAAATCCAGCATGACCTAAAAAACACCGAATCCCTTTAACTAAACTCAGTGGTTCTAATCTCTCAATAACCTCTATTTTTGCTCGATCAACTTCTAGACCTTTCTGTGAAATCTTATGACCTAACACTATGCTCTCCTTCACAATGAAGTGATATTTCTTCCAATTAAGAACTATATGGGTATCCTCACATCTCTTTAACACTGATAGGTTGTCAGTATGCTTAACAAATTAATGAAAATTTGTCGTAGATATATCAATCCAAGTATAAATTGACAAAATCAAGTAATACCTAGTGAGTCTAGGGTCGGATCCACAGGAAAAGGTTATTTGCAAAGGTTTGATAATTTTTACTGATCTAAACTCGAAAACGTGTGATATTATACAAAAGGCTAAATAAGGGAGCTGGTGAGTTTGAAAAATAAATTTTGTAGAAAGTAAAACATGCGACAAGAGTAAAAGAGAAGTATTAAGGAGAATAGTATTAAGGAGAATAGTATCAAGGTTGTTGCGGTCGTAACCTCATGCGTTTATAAGAACTTTGTAGCGCATACCATGACTAATTGATCCATTAATGCCTAAGTGAGAAAAAATCACAAGTTTCCCTTCCGGTACTCCTTCTACGTTCGGCATAAAACTATCAATTGGTTATTTGGCTAGTTCATGCGTGAGGCTTAGTTCTCTAAAAACTTACAAGAGACTGCGTTAGTCTTAACGCAATCCAAGCTCATTCATGCACTATCTTATAGTGGTAGGTATTTGTTCAATGCTACCAAGACTATGTCATGCGCTAACTTGTTCTACTTAGAGATGTCCGCATGCATTACCTGTCAGGGATTTAGCATGCTGCTACCGCATCCGGCTAGCCAAGCGGGAGTTAGTAATGAAAATAGTATCGCAACTAAGTAGAAGACAATAATGTTTCATTAAATCAAAGTGTGCGCTTACAAAATAGACTTATCACCGCATGGGTGCTTGCGCTAGGCCTTGATGAAGAAAACTAGCTCATGCGAGCAAAACAATACATTACGCAATACATTGCAAACGCAAGTCTACTCTTAATCACAACTTCCTGTGATTTCTCTTTCTCCTTGATCTTCGTCTCTTCCCTCTCGTGTATCCTCCATGTTTCCATTGAGCAGGTGGCTTCTATTTATAGGCGAAGGAAACTTACTTCTCCAAGGAATTAAAAACTTGCTTCAGTCATCTTCAGCCCACTTGCACCTTTTCAGCCCACTTGTGTGTCAGTGTGTCAGCATGGTCCTTTCGTCCATCTTGTCTGTCTCATGATCGTCTTGGGATGTGTGCTTGCGCTGAGAGAAACTTGGGCAACAAACAACTGAATTAGTTGCGTTAGCACCCTATTTTTATAATTTCGCACCGCATACATAAATATAGCCTATCGCAAAGAATCATCGCATTTTCCTTCCTTATTGCGTTGAAGTAACACATCAATGTATCTTTTGGCCCTGTTTTAGCTTAAGTTTAAAGGATAAATAACTCGCTTTTTGCAAGTTATCAAACTCCCAAACTTAAACTATTGCTTGTCCCCAAGCAATGCCTATTATCAACTCTGCGAATGTTACTTAGCTCTTCAACGCCTAAGGTCCTAACATCCTCTTTTCTCTTTTTCTTGTGCGCATTACTTAATAGGATTAGACTTCTGCCAAATTCCCTTCATTGCTTCAGGAAAGTTCCTTGCGCTTAGATTCTACCTTGCGCTAACTCAGCCAATCTTCTCCTTATGTCCTGGGCGCATAAAAATTTATTCTTAATTTTTTTTGAAGGCAATAGACATCAAAACGCATGCTTTCGTTTTGGCTTACCCACATTTGTGATGAAAGATATCCAACTACGGCCATTAGATTTTTTTACTGTCTTATACGCGCATGGAATGCGGTTGCATCTTCGCGCAGTGGCAAACTATGGGTGTCATAAATGCCCCTGGCTACAAACACATCGCATTCCAGAGGAACGCATGCGTAATTTATTTATGCGCAGGCTAACACACTCCCCCAAACTTAAAATGGACAATGCCCTCATTGTCCCCCAAACTTAAATTGGAGTGCAAAGACTTAAGGAGATCAAAGCTGAGGTGCTGATGACTAACCACTGTCACATTTTTAAAAGCGTTAGCTAACATTGCAATATCAGCCCTAATGGTAGACACACTATCAACCTCTAACACACTCTTAACTTATTTATTTGAGCCTCTAACATCCGAACTCTGACACCTATTGGTTGATATTCTTTCTAAAATTTCATGGGCTTCATTAAAAGTTTTTGCCAAAAGGGCCCCTCCAGCCGAAGCATCGACCATACCTTGGGTTGCTGCGTTTAACCCATTGTAAAATGTTTCTATTTACAATGAGGTAAACCATGGTGGGGACACTTTCGCAAAAGCTCCTTAAACCTCTCCCAAGCCTCACTAAAAGTTTCATCTTCGAGTTGCCTAAATCCCACTATCTCACTCCTCAATTTGGCATTCCTAGTTGGTGGAAAATACGTACTAAGAAATTTTTCCGCTAACTCATTCCATGTCCTAATTGATCCTGGAGCAAAAGAATTTATCCATGCCTTTGCTCCATCTCTAAGAGAATACGAGAACAAAGTTAATCTAAGGGCATCTCGAGACACTCTTTGAATTACAAATGAATCACTAACTCCTAGAAAAGACTTAAGATGTAAATGAGGGTCTTCAGATGACAAACCATGAAACTGACCCACAGTTTGTAACATCTGAATCTGTAACGTCCCAGGCTCAGGATTCAGAATCCAGATTCGGCACCTAACGGCCCCGACATTCCCCTACGACCTGGCCACGCTACCATACTCGTCTTAAACCACTTCTAAGAATGAAGATTGTCCCCACAAACCAACACGGGGTCCTTTTAGCATGTTTTGTCCTCACTCACATGCTTCCTAGGAAAATTCCCAAGAGGTCACCCAACTTAGAACTTCTCCAAGCCAAACACGCTTAACTTCAAAGTTCCTATGATTGAGCCACCGAAAAGGAAGGTGCACCTTGTTTGTATAGGTAGTATCTATCAATTCTTTTAAGCTTATCTTGACCATGCTTTCATGTCCTCAGGATCCCTCTCATTCGGATGTGATCTTGGTTCATTCATGTACCACTCCTAACCTCGGGCATCACATGCCCACTAGCTTCCGCCTTGGTTCGTCCCTGAACCACATTCTATTGGGAGAGGTTCCGCTCTGATACCATATGTAATGTCCCAGACCCAAGATTCAGAATCCAGATTCGGTACCTAACGGCCCCGACATTCCCCTACGACCTGGCCACGCTACCATACTCGTCTTAAACCACTTCTAAGAATGAAGATTGTCCCCACAAACCAACACGGGGTCCTTTTAGCATGCTTTGTCCTCACTCACATGCTTCCAAGGAAAATTCCCAGGAGGTCACCCAACTTAGAACTTCTCCAAGCCAAGCATGTTTAACTTCAAAGTTCCTATGATTGAGCCACCGAAAAGGAAGGTGCACCTTGTTTGTATTCTTTTAAGCTTATCTTGACCATGCTTTCATGTCCTTAGGATCCCTCTCATTCGGATGTGATCTTGGTTCATTCATGTACCCCTCCTAACCTCGGGCGTCACAGAAACATTACCAGTTTCATTTCAAAATTTGCTGCCTCAATTTGAGGACGTGCAATTCTTGGATTTAACTCATCAAACATCGGAAAAGCATACGCTCAAATGGCTCTGGCCCTATCGTTCGCTACCAAGATAGGATTCTCAGCCTGGTTATTTTGCTGTCCATTTTGCTCCAGTGGTGGATTTGGCTGCAACACACAATTCTGCTGGGGATCATCTTGACCTTTTGGAATCTGTGGGAGACGCGACACGTTATCCATTGGATTTTGATTTCTACGCTGCTCTCTCCTTCTTCTCTTGAATGTCCTTTCAATTTCTGGATCAAGCTCGAACCTCACTCCAGGCGGATAGCTCATGCACGAAACTCACACATGCAAAAACAAAAGAAACAATCAAAAAGTTCTAGCACCAAACCACTAAAACACATACACAAAACAGATCAGATAAAAACTTATTCAAGTCCCCGGCAACGGTGCCAAAAACTTGTTGCCCTCTAGAGTGTGGTGAAAATATAGCAAAAATAAACTCTAGCATATTGTGCAAGCATACACAATCCGCAGGAAGTGATAAGTAATTTATCGTATCCATGGGGTTTGCATAACTTTTTAATGGTTTCAAGGGTTGTTAAATTGATTGATTTTGATAAAATGCTGAAGCAAAAGAAATGACAGAACAGAAAGTAAAAGGATAAAGCAGACAGATTGGAAACATGCGTTGGTAAGGATTTTAGTAATTGTTTTTTAAAGATGCTCTAGTAATATTATTGATTAGGCAATTCTCTTGCAGTCTTATTAGCAGGATCCTCCCGGAACTCTGGATTTTTCGGAATGTGTTTCAACTCCAATGACGTGCTACCGATCAAGCATTAGGCAACGGTTATCCCTAACTCAGTCACTGGCGTTCACCAACAGATAATGGTCTAGTGTGATTAAATGCCACACACTTCTCAAATCATCCCTGAAACTAAGAAGTGATATTCATACCGGCTGGCCAGGCGGGCACAAAATAGAAATGGACACAACAAATAATCAAGATGCTCAAATCAACATATATTGCATAGAGAATAAAGCATGACAATTACATAGTTCTTAACCAACACCTAAGCAAATTTAGTTCATAAGGTTCATGATAACACATGCTACAATTTGAGTATGTGCATCCATAACTACAAGAAATTACAAGAAAAGATTAATTCCCTTGATTAGATCCGTAGTGATGGTCTTCTTGAAGTCTCCAATCTTTCCTCCTCTATTCGGCTTCCAAAGATGGAAATTGGAATTCCCCAAAAATGGAATGTCTTTGACTTGAGACGACTCCTTCCTTTTATAGAGTGAGATCAAACCCTAATTAGGTCAAATTATACACGTGGAAGGCTCTCCAAGCTTCTTAGATCCGAAACTAATTCAGCTAACGCCACTTCATTAAAATGAATTACGAGCTGTTGCGTGGCAGTTTTGCTCCTTGCTTTATTGGATCACGGATATTGCTCCCTCAAGTCGCTCAGCAATATTTTCTGCACAAAATTACTTTCAAAGCCTCCATTCTTCCAAATGGGTTAAAACATATAATATTCATCTAAAGGCAACCCTATTTAACACAAATGACACACAAAACACTATAGAAATAAGGCCTAAATAACTCCCTTTTGGAGAGTTATCAAGGTGGCAGAGGCCTGGCACTCCCGGAGTAACTAGATCCTCTTGTGGATCAGTATGATGAAGATCTCCCTGAGGAGCAAGCTCCTGCACCGCCTGCACCTCCAGCGCAAACGCAGACTGCCACTCTGACTCTAGAGGCCCTTCAGGCGCTTATGATTAATGTCGTTGCCAAGCAGGCGACCCAAGCAAACTAAAATGAGAACCATGGTTAGATGTGCTCAACTGTGGGGGCTCAGTGTCTGAAAGATTTTAAGAATTATGACCCGCCAACGTTTAGCGGGAAGACTGTAGACCCCACGGAGGCCGAAGCTTGGATTGCCACGATTGAGGAGATCTTTCGCTACATGGGATTCCTCGAGGCACAGCAGGTGTCATGAGCAGTATTTATGTTAAGGGGCGATGCCATGTTGTGGTGGAGGTCGGCTGAGAGATCCATCGATGTAAGTGTTGGACCGGTCACTTGGTTGCAGTTCAAGGAGGCGTTCTTCCAGAAATATTACTCGACCATTATCAGGTACAGAAAAGAGAAGGAATTCCTAACCTTGACGCAAGGAGAGAAGTCAGTAGAAGAATACGAGCTGGAGTTCACCCGACTGTCCCGTTTAGCCCCTGAAATGGTGGATACGGAGGCGAAGAAGACAAAAAGGTTCATGTTGGGCCTCAGAGATGATGTCCAGAGGGTTGTTGGAGCCCTTGGCGCAGCAGATTACGCAGCGACCCTTCGAGCGGCCACCTTTATGGGCATGCCAACTGTTAATTCAACTCCAGTGGCCAAGGAGTCGGAGCCCAACGCAGAACAGAAGAGGAAACACGAGCAGACAACTGCTAACTCCCAGCGATCTCAACACTCTTTCGAAGGTTCAAGACAAAAAAACTCAGCATGGAAAACAAGAGGGTAATGGAAGTGATAAACCAAAGTGCAACTCTTGTAGAAGACATCATTGGGGTCAGTGCATGGCAGGGAAAGGTGTGTGTTTCAAATGTCACCAGGAAGGGCATATGGAAAATAACTGCCCTTAGAAGAAAGCAGGAGGCTCGTGAAGAAAGACCTTTGTAGTTATCTTTTCATTTACTTTGGTTGAAATGATAATTAAAGATGAATTGCCTTTTAAGTTCGTAGAGAATGAAGATTTTCTCAAATTTGTTGATTGTTGGGCTCCTAGAGTGAGTAAAATTATGATCTGAAAAGACTCTAGAATTCCTATGCAAGTATACACAGTCCGCAGCAAGTAATAAGTATTATCAATCCAAGGCCTAAATTAGCTTCCACTTTATCTATCTTGTGTAACTCTCTAATGGTTTCAAAGATGGTAAAAATGTTTGGTTTTTATAAGAATTATGCTGAAACAAAGTAAATGACAGAACAACAAGTAAACAAATAGGCAGACAGATTAGAGGCAGGCGCTGGTTAGGTTTAGTAATTGTTTTAAAAGATGCTCTAGCAATATTATTGATCATGCAACTCTCGCAGTTTTATTAGCGGATTCCTCCCGGAACTCCGAATCTTTTGGAATGTGTTTCAACCCCAATGAAGTACGACCGATCAAGCACTAGGCAACTGGCTATCCCTAGCTCAGTCACTGGCGTTCACCAATACACAATGATCGTAGTGTGGTTAATCGCCACACACTCTCTAAATCATCCCTGAAACTAGAGAGAGGTATTCACACCGGCTGGCCAGGCGGGCATAAAATAAGAATAAGCACAACAATTAACCAAGTTGCAATAATCAATATATTATTAGAGATGAAGCACGACAACTACATATTACTTAACCAACGCCTAAAGCTACTTAGTTCATAATAAGCATGGAAACACAAATTACAATCTGAGTAGGCTGTTGGGTTTAATGTCCTATAAACTCGTAGTTTGTAAATCATTAAACATATTCTATTTCCAATAAAGACGTTATTGAGGTTATTCAGTAAAATATGTTATTGAATATGTAAATTGCGAATGATTAACCTAAATCCAATAAACTAAGATCCTTGACTATAAAATGAATACTCGAACTATATGTAGGGACATATCGTAGGATCAAGTTCAAGTTTATAGTCAAAATAGTCTATAGTATAAGGATACGGTTGGGTGCCTTATCCTGGTGACACTATGGACGCGGCCCACTTTGTATTAAGTACAAACGATGAGATCCTAAATCGTTCATGTGGTGACATGCGAGTGGGGGCGTCCTATGCAATGAGTTTGCATAAGACTGGACCACGAAATAAGTCACTTTCTCTTTATAACGCCGTTTACTGAAGAAACTGACTATTTCTCATAGATGACCTAGGTAACTCGTTCTTAATCCTGAGCTATCTATGAACTCCTGTTTATGAGAGATTATCCTTTGATCTGCATGGGTGAGAGTGGCCAGCATCGCCGACTCGACAAGCCTACCATTTTTGGGATAAGATCGAATAGATAGCTGGGGACATAGTTTCGCAAGACGGAATTCACTCCTACCCATTTTAGGGATAGCAGAGAGGTTGTTCTCTTAAGTACTAACTCCAGGACTTGAACAAGGGGCCCCACCCTCTCGTTGGATCGAGAGGAACTTAGGTTTGATGGTTGGACCGCAAACCGATTGTTCATTAGAGGATTAGTGGAACTTAAGGAACAAGAAGTACTATAGGGGTGTAACGGTTATTTGACCTAGCTATAGCTACGAACAACCTGTGAAGGAACGACTTACTGAACATGGTTAAATCAAGTGGACGGAAATATATCTATAGTGAGGGGAGTGCAACTATCGGGCTATAGTGGAGTGTCCCGATAGTTAACGAATGTTGGCTAGCTTAGATAATGAGATTAGTCAGTTAGCCTTGAATCGTTGGAGCCCATGATCTATAGGTCCATTAGGTCCCTCTACTAGCTCATATCGGATTAAAGCCTAGAACATATTGATAGGAATTTTTGAATCGTTCAAAAACGGGAAATAGGGTTTTTATCGTAAGACGTGTTCGACACAATGTTTTAATTATGAATTAAATTAGGAATTGAGAGATGAGGTATTTGAAAGTGTTTTAAATACCATATATATGTATTAGGAATCATATATAATTCATGACATTAGGTGATAAAGATTGATTGGATCAATCATATCAAAATTACTTGGAAATGTCCCAATTAATTGCCTAGAAATCAATTTCAATTTTGAATTGAAATTGAAATGAATTGCAAGCTGAAAATTTACAATTAGGATACAATTCATAATGGATTTAGTGGCATTTCCACTCTTGCATGATGATGCATAGTGGAAAACAACACAACCATGCACTAGATGCATGTGTTGTGAAGTAGACACCTAGAATCCACTTTGAGTTGCATCTTGGCCATGTGGCTAAGTGTCATGAAGCTTGTCTTTGCATGGGAGATGTCTATAAAAGGGGCTTGAATTAGATTCAAGAAGAGCAAGCTTTCATTTAGTGTTATGCTGCAAATTTTCTCCCTCAAATTCTCTCTCATTTCATCTCCTTCCAAAAGCTTGTACCATCAAGCATTCCCTTCTATCTTTCTTCTATAGACTCCCACAAGTCTTTCTAGGCCCAAGAGAATAGTAGGGAAGACTCTAGAGGTTGTCCAAGGAGCATAGGAGAGGCAAACACCACAAGGAGTTCCACATAAGTGAGCTACAAAGGTTGGTGTTCTCTCAACTCTATATTCTGTCTTTTATAGAACATGCATGCTTTAGGAGCAAAATTGAATGTCTTAAGTGCTTCCGATCTTCAATTGCTTCCGCATGTGTTATATGAACACCTTCATAGGCATGTCCATAATCATAAGATAATAAAGAAAATGATAATCTCCTTAATCAGCTTGCAGATGATGGTGTTCTTGGTAATCTCCAATCTCTCTATACTACTCGGCTTCCAAGGAAAGTTGGAATGATTTTGACTTGGGCGGCTTTCTCCTTTTATAGAGGCGGTAGGGGGCTTGAATTAGGTCAACATGGACACGTGTAGGGCTCTCCTTGCTCCTTTATCCTGAAAATAATTCAACAGAAGTCGGTTCATGAAATTGGCAAACGAGCTGTGACGTGGCAGTTCTGCTCCCAGTTTTGCTGCAGCACAGAATTTGCTCCCTCCAGTCGCCCAGCAACATATTCTGAACAAAATAGTTTCCAATGCTTCCATTCTTCCAAATGGGTTAAAACATGTAATATATATCTAAAACCAACCCTATTAAGCACAAAAGACACACAAATCAATATAGAAATGAGGCCTAAATAACTACCTTTTGGGCAGTTATCACACCCCCAAACTTGAACTATTGCGTGTCCCGAGCAATACTAACCAACTTTCCCTTCAAGAATTCAAAACATTAGACAAAGCACAGCTTAATCAAAACAGATAATCCAACACTCCCTTCAACCTTTACCTGAGCACTCTGCAAAACCAAGCTCTGCTGCAGCAAAATAATTCTTCCGGCATGGACAAATAATCACCACTTTTAACTCAATTCTAAGAACTTACCACAGCCTAGCTCTATCATCAGACATTCAAAACACATTTTCAAAGGGTTTATATTTCCGTTTTTCAGACTTAAAGTAGCCCTACAGTCATAAGCTCTCAAGCACAGGATGACCCACTTTATGGTGCAGTATACCCATGCCTCAAACTCATCACCCATTAGGCTAAATACTCATTGCAAAGCTCAAAAATCCTTCGTTATTCCATCTCTTGCCCCTCAGAATGGCAACATTTTATGATGAAGCTCACCTAAGTTCTGGGAGACAAAAAACTGTTGGACTATCATTCATCCTTCAAAACTTTTGCTCCATGAATTTTCTCAGCAAACTTTTCAACAATCACTTTTTTCAGCAAATAATTTTTTCATTATTTTTCACATTTCCTAGGTCACCTTTTGACGCGAAGACAAACTGTGGGTATCACAAATGTCCCCGGTTACTCAATAACCTAACAAATTATTTAATGAAGGAGAGGAATGCTCGAGCAAAACAATTGGAGTAGCAAAAAGTCCCCCAAACTTGAATTATTCATTGTCCCCAATGAATTATTAAAATTTTAAATGACACCCCCAAACTTAATTTTTTCTATCTGAATTTTAAAACTAAGCGCGGGACTAGACCTAAGCTTAAAGCGGATCACATAAGTCAACACTACCTCCAGAATTTTCTTTGCCGCAGCAACGACCAGGCCAGAGAAAATGCTCAAGCAAAAGGTTTCTGGAGATCAGAATACCTTGATCTAATTAAGCTTAGCCAGTCCAAGCTTCAAAAATTCAGAAGAAATTAGTTAAGTCAGAGTTACTCAGTGCTCATAGAAACATCTAGGAAATTTCATTAAAAACATGAAAAGAAATTACATAAGCAGAGATATATTTTTCCTTTTTCTTTTTTTTTTTTTCAAAACAAAAAGAAACAAGCAAACAGAACAGTAAACAGGGTCAAACATGCGCGAGCAAACAAAAACATAGGAACAAAAGAAATGCTCGCTGAAGATCATCTCATCCATCAATCTTCCTGACCCTGCTCTTCATCAACTTCCTCTCGTTCAATAGGTGGGGGTGGGATCCAGGGGTTCAGTAGGTCGTCAGGGAATACGGGTAAAGCCGGATATGGCTTGGAAAAATTCGACTGTAAGGCTACCCTCAACGCGGCATCCCTCCTTTTCACATAACTCCAGAAAGTCTGCAATTGTCTTTCAACAAATTCCATCCTGCTGGAATGCAGCTGTAATTGCTCCTGCATTTGGTGAATGCCGCACACCAAACCTCCTTGGCGTGCTTCCTGCGTCCTCTGAAGCCTAGCCAGATTTTGTGTGTCAATTATCCCCTTGTCTATTAACGGCACATCATCCTCATCTTCTGGCACCCCTGCCCTTCGGCATAGCATCGTGATAGTGTTGGGGAAAAACAGCTTCCCCACCTTTTTCCTCCAGCAATCAAGAATCTCAGAAGAAATGATCTTACCCACATCAATACTCATGGAACGAAGAATAGCAAAGGCAAGCAAAACCTGGTCTCGAGATACCGTTGAGTCGTGAGTTGTCGGCATTAAGCGCAGCTTGATGAAACCCATCCATGCATTGGCCTCGCTTTTCAAATAAGCAGCCTGAAATGTGTACTTTTCCCTCTTCGACAGTCTCCACTGGGCCCCCTCAATACCAACCTCTCGGACAGCCGCATTTAATTGGTCATTAGATGGTGCGACCACCATCTCATTAAAGGCCGCATGCGGAAAATCCTGGAGATTGAACAAATCATTAATGGCTTCTGGGCTCTAGTCCACTGGCATTCCTCGAACTATAACCTGAAATTCTTCCTGATCGTCAAGATTTGCGTAAAACTCCCGAACAATGTTGGAATTAACAGGCTCCGGCTTTGCACAAAATTGACTCCAGCCGAGGTTCACTATTCTAGTCCTCAAGAACCGCGGCAGATCATCACCAAATCCTCGTTCAAACAGGAAATCCCTTCTCAGCATCTCAACATACTTTGCCCGAGCAAGGTTATTGACGAAGTGATTGTACGGAAATCTCGATTCCTCAATCTCGTCAGGTTCTTCCGATGCTTCAGCCACGCTTTTGCCTTTTTCCGCCCTTCGCTTGAGCAAAATCTCCTCTTCTGCTTTCTTCGCTTCTTCTTCTCTTGCCTTGTCCTCAGCTTCCTTCTTTTCCCGTTCCTCTCTTCTTGCATTTTCTCTTTCAGAATCAGTTGTCGGAGGCGAAGGAGTATCAGTTCGGACAACCCTAGCGCGGCCTGCTTTCCTCTTAACACGGCAACGCTTTGGTACCTCCGGCATGATCACCTCCACTTGAGCCTCCTGCATTGGCTCATTATCCGGTACCCGAACCTCTTCTGCCTGTTGCATTTGAACATCCTCGGCCTGATGTTCTTGAACTTCCTCTGTAAGTTCTTCTCGAACTTCCTCGGTCCGATCTTCTTGCACCTCTTCTGTTCATTCTTCCTCTGTATCCGTGACCCTCTGCTCGGTATTTTCCTCGGTATTTTCCTCTGGTTGTTTCGGGCTTTCTTCTTCTACTGTGGCAGTAACAGTTGCAACCTCTGTTGCCTTTTCTTGTTCCTCAGCCCTCTGTTGCTTTCTCCTCCTTTTCGCTTCTTTCTCCTCTGGCGTTTTCTTCTTTTTCGTTTTCGCTTTCTGTGCTACAGGGGTAACAGGTACCTCTTCGTCCTCATTCTCCCTCTCTTTTCTAGCTCTCGTTTTCGCCATGGAAGACTCAAGGGATTTACAGAGAATGAAAACGAAAAAGAAAGCAAAAGATCGCAGCAAGAAGGATGAAGTAAGAGAAACGTACCGTGGGTTGCCAATAAATAAGGCTTCAACTCAAGAAATCCTAACAGAAAGATCTTGCTCCATTAATTACATTACCGCTTTAAATCGCATGCAACCGGTAGAATTAAACCATCCAACGGTAAAATCTGGAATTTCAAACGCCCATGGTAAATAATTATGCGCTGTCAAATAGCCAGACCGTTGGATCATTCCTGCATGACACGTGGCAGCATCCATGCACTCTACCTGCCCATAGAAAATTCAAAATCGAACGGTAAAAATAATTACTCCAACAAACCCCTTCTTATTCGGACGATTCGCTTCAGCCCTAATTTTGCAGCAACAACTTTCTGAACCTGAAGAGTCCTGGATACGTAATTCGAATTTCAAAGCAGGAAAATCAAATCTTTTAAATTCAAGTTTAAATTTAACCGATCAAATCAAATCTAATCCCCTTTTTTTTTTATTTATTTAAAGCTGAATTAATTAGAGGAAAATCTTTATTAAACCTACACTAGTTAAAATGCAAATCTAAACTAAAATCTAATAACCCCGAATTTAAGATAATTCAACTGAATAAATAAATAATCTGAAAATAAAATCCAACAAAATCAAATAAAATTCAAATAGACATAGAGAAAATCTAAAATAAATTCTACGGAATTAAAAATAACAACAGAAAATAAATCATTAAACGAACTAAATCTAGAGTGCTCGAAATTAAAAATAAATCAGCGAAAAATTAAATTAAAACAAACACTGGGAGCTCAAAATATTGCTTTGTAAAATGCTCCCGCAAACATCTTGCTCTCTCAATCATCAACCAACTTTAGGGAAGGATATTTCATCTGGAACTCCTCTCCCCAATAATGTTTGACACGCTGTCGATTCACTTTGAACATTCTCCCATCCTTCTCGTCTTGCAAAGTCACTGCTCCATGGGGGAAAACCTCAATCACCACAAACGGACCTGACCATTTGGACTTTAGTTTCCCAGGAAACAATTTTAATCTAGAATTATAAAGCAAAACTTTTTGACCTTTGACAAACTCTTTAGGCTTAAATTTCTTGTCATGCCACAACTTAGTTTTTTCTTTATATATTTTCGCATTCTCATAAGAAAATTGGTGAAATTCTTCCAATTCGTTAAGCTGCAGCATTCTCATTGCTCCTGCACGACTCAGATCAAAATTTAATTTTTTCAAAGCCCAAAACGTTTTATGCTCTAGCTCTAATGGTAAATGACAAGCTTTCCCATATACTAACCGATAGGGAGACATACCTAGAGGAGTCTTATAGGCTGTCCTATAAGCCCAAAGAGCCTCATCCAACCTAAAAGACCAATCCTTTCTAGATGGATGGACTACTTTTTCTAGAATTGATTTAATTTCCCTATTACTTATTTCAGCTTGACCATTAGCCTGTGGATGATAGGGGGTAGCTATCCTATGCTTGATTCCATACTTAGCTAAAAGCTTAGTTAAGATATTATTAACAAAATGTGTACCCTCATCACTTATTAGAGCTCTAGGTGTCCCAAACCGCGCAAAAATGTGCAATTGGAGAAACCTTGAAACCGTCTTGGCATCACTCTGATGGCATGCAATGGCTTCCACCCACTTGGACACGTAATCTACTGCCAATAAGATAAAATCATTGTCATTAGAAGGGGGAAATGGCCCCATAAAATCAATACCCCATACATCGAATAATTCAACTTCTAAAATGTAAGTAAGAGGCATTTCATCTCTAGGCCCTAAGTTTCCTCTCCTTTGGCAAGCATCACATTGCTTGTAGAACCAGTGGGCATCCTTAAACAAGGTAGGCCAGAAGAATCCGCAATGCAAAATCCTCATAGCTGTCCTCTGTCCGCTGAAATGGCCTCCATACGGCGAAGAGTGACATTGCTCCAGGATTTCCTTTGCTTCATCACCTGAAACACACCTACGAATGATACCGTCAGAGCATTGCTTATACATAAATGGCTCATCCCAATAAAAAATTTTTGCATCATGCTTAAACTTTTTCTTCTGCCTCCAATCCATGTCAATAGGGGTGACTCCCTTCACTAAAAAGTTGGCAATATCAGCATACCAAGGGACATCCCTGACTACCTTTACCTGAACAGCAAAAAGCTGTTCATCTGGAAAAGAATCGGAAATGGCAGATTGCTCCGGCAAAGATGATGATGGATCAAGACGAGACAAATGATCTGCAATGACATTCTCTGATCCCTTCTTATCCTTTATCTCCAAGTCGAACTCCTGCAATAATAAAATCCAACGAATTAGTCTAGGCTTTGCATCTTTCTTTGACATTAAATACCTTATTGCTGCATGATCCGTGAACACCGTGACTTTGGATCCAACCCAATATGGCCGGAATTTCTCAAAGGCAAACACGACAGCTAACAACTCCTTTTCAGTAGTTGTGTAGTTGACTTGTGCCTCATTTAAAATCCTGCTTGCATAATATATAGGATGGATAAATTTGCCCTGCTTTTGCCCCAGCATTGCACCTACTGCAGCATCACTCGCATCGCACATTACCTCAAACGGTAAATTCCAATTAGGTGCACAAAGAATGGGTGCTGAGATTAAAGCAGCCTTCAATGTCTCAAAAGCCTTCCTACATTCTGCATCAAAGTCAAAAACATGATCAGTGCACAATAAGTTACAAAGCGGTTTACTGATTTTGGAAAAATCCTTTATGAACCTTCTATAAAATCCAGCATGTCCTAAAAAACTCCGAATCCCCTTCACTGAATTCGGTGGTTCTAATCTCTCAATAACCTCAACTTTCGCTCTATCAACTTCTAGACCATTCTTAGAAATCCTATGACCTAACACTATGCCCTCCTTCACCATGAAGTGGCATTTTTCCCAATTAAGAACTAGATGGGTATCCTCACATCTTTTTAACACCTGACCTAAATTATTTAAACAACTCTGAAAAGACCCTCCAAAAACTGAAAAATCGTCCATAAAGACCTCAACAGTGGACTCAATCATATCAGAAAAAATTGCTAACATACACCGCTGAAATGTTGCTGGAGCATTGCAAAGGCCAAAAGGCATTCGCCTGAAAGCAAACGTCCCATACGGGCAGGTGAAAGTGGTTTTTTCCTGATCCTCAGGAGCAATAGTAATCTGGTTATACCCAGAATAACCATCCAAGAAACAGTAGTAGGCCTGACCAGCCAATCTATCCAACATCTGGTCAATAAATGGCAGAGGGAAGTGGTCCTTACGGGTGGCTTTATTAAGCCTCCTGTAATCCATGCAAACCCTCCAGCCAGTTACAGTCCTAGTTGGGATCAATTCATTATCTTTATTACTCACTACCGTAACACCTCCTTTCTTAGGAACACATTGGACAGGGCTTACCCAATTGCTGTCTGCAATCGGATAAATAATGCCAGCATCCAACCATTTAATCACCTCCTTTTTAACCACTTCTTTCATTGCAGGGTTAAGCCTTCTTTGTTGCTCAATACTTCTAAAGGATCCCTCCTCTAGAGTGATTTTATGCATACAAAAAGATGGGCTAATCCCCTGAATATCAGCCAATGTCCAACCAATAGCCCTGCGGTATTGCTGCAGCAATTTTATTAAGGCCTCCTCATGCTCCGGCATTAAATCTGATGCAACAATAATGGGCAACGTCTCACCTTCCCCGAGATACACATACTTTAGATGATCCGGCAAGGGCTTCAAATCTAAAGTAGGTGCCTCAATCAGGGATGACTTAATCGGGGGAGCCTTTCTTTGATCTAAATCTAAAGACTCAAAAACATCCTCACACCTAAACAATTCTTTTTCATCTTTTCTTTCTAAAGAAAAAACTTCTAAATCTTCTACACTAACCTCTCCATGATTTTCCAAATGCTTATTTGCCGAATCCTGAATTTCTGTCTCAACAATTGTGTTCTCCAGAATCCTAATGAAAGAGCAATCTTCCATTTCGTCTGGATACTTCATGGCCTTAAACACATTAAATTTTACTTCCTCATTACAAACTCTCATTGTTAATTCCCCTTTTTGGACATCTATTAACGCCCTACTAGTAGCCAAAAATGGACGACCTAGAATAATTGGGACATCTTTATCAGCCTCATAGTCTAAAATAATGAAATCAACAGGAAATATGAATTTATCCACTTTCACTAAGACATCCTCAATTTTACCCTCTGGATATGTGATAGACCTATCAGCTAGTTGGAGTGTAACTGTGGTAGGTCTAGTTTCACCAATACCTAACTTTCGATAGACCGAAAGAGACATAAGGTTAACGCTTGCACCTAAATCACAGAGTGCTCTACCTAACTCTTTTCCACTTATAGACACAGGTATAGTAAATGATCCTGGATCCTTGGCCTTGGTTGGTAGCCCATTCTTAAGAATAGCACTACATTCCTCAGTAAGAGATACAGTTTCAAACTCACCTAACCTCTTCTTTTTAGTTAAAATATCCTTAAGAAATTTAGCATAATTAGGCATTTGCTCTATAGCTTCTACTAAGGGGATATTTATATGCAATTGCTTAAGAATCTCTAAAAACTTTTTAAATTGACCATCCTGATTCTTAGGCTTTTGCCTTTGTGGAAAAGGTAGAGGTGGTACATAAGGTGGGGGCGGCACATAAGGTGGTTCCACATCTGGAACAGAACCAGATGCTCCAGCATCTTTATTGCTGCCTCCAGCACCCTGACCAGACTCCAACTCTTTCTCAACAACAACATTTCTATCACAATTATTATCTATACCCTGGGTTTTACTAGGCTCTTTTCTTTCTTCTAATGGTTTACCACTCCTAAGAGTCACTGCCTTTACCTGCTCTTTACCTTCCCTTCTAGGGTGTTCAGTATCTGAGGGAAGTTTCCCTTGAGGCCTTGCCTTCAGTTCATTGGCTAGCTGACCCACTTGCAATTCAAGAGCTCTCATTGAAGCTTGATTACTTTGAATAGCGGCATCTGTACGAGCCATAAATTCTTTCATCATTGTCTCGAGAGAATTCTCCAAATTTTGCTGGGGCAAAGCCTGCTTATTTTGCTGGGGCAAAGCCTGCTTATTTTGCTGGGGCAATACCTGCGCTTTAGCAAATCCCGGCTGGTTCACCTTTTGCTGTGCTTGCACATTACTCCCTTGTCCTCCCCACGCGAAGTTGGGGTGGTTGCGCCAACCAGGATTATAAAAGTTAGAATAAGGGTTATTTCTCTGATTACCTACAAAAAACACAGAAGCTGGATTGCTGGGGCAAAACTCGTAGTTGTGATTTTCACCAGAATAGACACAAGCTTCCTCTGCAACTTGGTTCACCACTGCAGCAGGCTCCACAACTGGCGGCTGCTGATGACTAATCACTGTCACATTCTTAAGAGCGTTAGCAATCATTGCAAGATCAGCCCTAATGGTGGACACACCATCAACTTCTAATACACTCTTAACCTTTTTACTCGTGCCTCTAACATCCGACCACTGACAACTATTAGTAGATATTCTTTCTAAAATTTCATAGGCTTCGTTAAAAGTTTTTGCCAAAAGGGCCCCTCCAGCCGAAGCATCAACCATACCTTGAGTTACCGCATTTAATCCATTGTAAAATGTTTCCATTTGGATACAATGTGGTAGGCCATGGTGAGGACACTTTCGCAAAAGCTCCTTAAACCTCTCCCAAGCCTCACTAAAAGTCTCATGTTCAAGTTGCCTAAACCCTACTATTTCACTCCTTAATTTAGCATTTCTATTAGGTGGGAAATATTTACTCAAAATTTTTTCAGCTAACTCATCCCATGTCCTAATTGATCCTGGAGCAAAAGAATTTAACCACGCCTTCGCTCCATCCCTAAGAGAATACGGGAACAAAGTTAATCTAAGAGCATCTCTAGGCACTCCTTGAATTACAAAAGAATCACTAACTCCTAGAAAAGACTTAAGATGTAAATGAGGGTCTTCAGAGGACAAACCATGGAATTGACCTACGGTTTGCAACATCTGAAACATTACCGGTTTCATTTCAAAATTTGCCGCTTGAATTTGAGGACGTGCAATCCCTGGATTCAACTCATCAAACATTGGAAAAGCATATGCTCGAATGGCTCTGGTCCTATCGTTCGCTACCAAGATAGGATTCTCAGCCTGATTATTTTGCTGCTCATTTTGCTCCAGCGGCGGGTTTTGCTGCAGCACACGATTCTGCTGGGGGTTCGCTAGACCTTCAGGACCTTGTGGTAGATGCGGTACGTCAGCCATTTGATTTTGCTGTCTACGCTGCTCTCTCCTTCTTATCCTGAATGTCCTCTCAATTTCTGGATCAAGCTCGAACCTCACCCCAGGCGGATCGCTCATGCACCAAACTCACACCTGCAAAAACAAAAGAAACAATCAAAAAGTTCTAGCACCAAACCACTAAAACACATACACAAAATAGATCAGATAAAAACTTATTCAAGTTCCCTGGCAACGGCGCCAAAAACTTGTTGGGCTCCTAGAGTGAGTAAAATTATGATCTGAAAAGACTCTAGAATTCCTGTGCAAGTATACACAGTCCGCAGCAAGTAATAAGTATTATCAATCCAAGGCCTGAATTAGCTTCCACTTTATCTATCTTGTGTAACTCTCTAATGGTTTCAAAGATGGTAAAAATGTTTGGTTTTTATAAGAATTATGCTGAAACAAAGTAAATGACAGAACAACAAGTAAACAAATAGGCAGACAGATTAGAGGCAGGCGCTGGTTAGGTTTAGTAATTGTTTTAAAAGATGCTCTAGCAATATTATTGATCATGCAACTCTCGCAGTTTTATTAGCGGATTCCTCCCGGAACTCCGGATCTTTTGGAATGTGTTTCAACCCCAATGAAGTACGACCGATCAAGCACTAGGCAACTGGCTATCCCTAGCTCAGTCACTGGCGTTCACCAATACACAATGATCGTAGTGTGATTAATCGCCACACACTCTAAATCATCCCTGAAACTAGAGAGAGGTATTCACACCGGCTGGCCAGGCGGGCATAAAATAAGAATAAGCACAACAATTAACCAAGTTGCAATAATCAATATATTATTAGAGATGAAGCACGGCAACTACATATTACTTAACCAACGCCTAAAGCTACTTAGTTCATAATAAGCATGGAAACACGAATTACAATCTGAGTAGGCATGTCCATAATCATAAGATAATAAAGAAAATAATAATATCCTTAATCAGCTTGCAGATGATGGTGTTCTTGGTAATCTCCAATCTCTCTATACTACTCGGCTTCCAAGGAAAGTTGGAATGATTTTGACTTGGGCGGCTTTCTCCTTTTATAGAGGTGGTAGGAGGCTTGAATTAGGTCAACATGGACACGTGTAGGGCTCTCCTTCCTCCTTTATCCCGAAAATAATTCAACAGAAGTCGGTTCATGAAATTTGCTAACGAGCTGTGACGTGGCAGTTCTGCTCCCAGTTTTGCTGCAGCACAGAATTTGCTCCCTCCAGTCGCCCAGCAACATATTCTGCACAAAATAGTTTCCAATGCTTCCATTCTTCCAAATGGGTTAAAACATGTAATATATATCTAAAACCAACCCTATTAAGCACAAAAGACACACAAATCAATATAGAAATGAGGCCTAAATAACTACCTTTTGGGCAGTTATCATTGATACATTGACATGTTTGCAAGAGCCTGAGTTTGTTGTTCCATCTTGATTTACTCTGGTTAGAGATGTTCGTGAGGTTTATGCTAGGGACAAAGAACGTTTGAAAGACATTTTTGTGAAAATTGTAAAGTTTCTCTCACTACTGATTATTGAACGTTGGGACAAAACATGAGTTATATGGTACGGACTGTGCATTTCATTGATTTTGATTGGAAATTACATAAACGGATTCTTAGTTTTTGTCAAATTGAGAATCATAGAGGGGATACCATGTTGGGTTTTATGCCCTAAAACTCGTAGATAGTAAATGTAACACTTGACTTTCATTAATAAAGGGTTATTGATTATATATATTTATTTTGCCTAAAATAACCACAAATCCAATAAACTAAGAACCCCTGACTATATTATGAATACTTGAACTTTGTGTGGTAACATAAATATGGATCAAGTTCAAGTAAATAGCCTAAATGATCTATAATATAAGGATAAGGTTGGGTAGCTTATCCTGGGGACACTATTGGCGCGACTCACTTTGTATCTAAGACAAACGATGTGATCCTAAATCGTTCATGTATTGACATGCGAGTGAGGGAGTCCTATGCAATAAGTTTGCATAGAGACCGAACCACGAGATAAGTCACTTTCGCTTTATAACGTCGTTTACTGATGAAACTGACTATCTCATACGATGACCTAGGTAACTCGATCTTAATCCTGAGCTAACTATGAACTCCTGTTTATTCAGGATTGTCCTTTGATTTTCATGGGTGAGAATGGCTCAAATTCGCCGACTCAATAAACCTACCATTTTGGGGATGACACTGGATAGATAGCTGGGATATAGTCTCGCAAGACGAAATTCACTACTACCTATATTAGGGTTGGTAGAAAGGTTGTTCCCTTAAGTATTGACTCCAGATCTTGAACAAGGGGCCCCACCCTCTCATTGGCCCGAGAGGGACTTAGTTTAGCGGTAATATCACGAACCAATTGTTCATTAGAGGATTAGTGGAATTTAAGGAGCAAGATGTAACTATAGGGGTAAAACGGACATTTGACCCAAGTCTACTTATGAACAACCTGTGAAGGGTCGACTTACTAATCATGGTTATATCGAGCAGACAGAAATATATCTGCAGTGAGGGGAGTGCAACTACGGGCTATAGTGGAGTGTCCCGGTAGTTAACGAATGTTGAATAAATAGGTTAATGAGTTTACCCAGTTATTCTCAGATCGTTGGAGCCCATGATCTGTAGGTCCATTAGGTCCTTCTACTAGCTCATAAAGGAATAAAACTTGGAGCAATATGATAGGAGTGTTTGAAACGTTCAAATTCGGAATAGGGTATAAATGTCGATTACATACGACATATTGGTTTAATTTCGAATTAAATGAAAATTGAGAGTTGGTTGTATTTAAATATGATTTAAATATTAAATACGTGAATAGGGATTCACGTTCGAGAAATTTTGTTTGGAGAAAAGTCGGGATTGGGTAAAAAATATTAAATTAATATAATACAATTATTATTTAATTAATTTTGGTTTTATTTAAATATAATTAAGAATTATATTTAATTAAAATAAGAAAAATAAATTCAGAAATTTAGAAATTTAGAAATTTAAATATGATTTTTGATTTAAAGAAAAAAAGTGAAGATTTTGCTGAAAAAGACTGACAAAGCAAAACTTTTGAAGGATGAATGATAATCTGACAGTTTTTTATCTCCTAGGGCTTAGATGAGCTTCATCATAACATGTCGCCATTCTGAGAAGCAAAGGATAGATTACTAGAGATTTTTGGGTTTTAGCAATGAGTGTTTAGCCTAGTTAGTGATAAGCTTGAGGGAAAGGGTATACTGCATCATAAAATGGGTCATCCCGTGCATAAGAGTTTATGACTGTAGGGCTGCTTTAAGTCTAAAGAACAAAAGAATAAATCCCTAGATTTTGTTAAAAATGTCTGATAATATAACTAAGTTGTGGTAGTTTTTAGGGTTGAGTTAAAGGTGATGATTATTTGTGCAATGCTGAAAGAACTGCTTTGCTGCGGCAATGCATGGTTTTGCAGGATGCTCAGAAAAAGGTTGAAGGTAGTATTGGATTATCTGTTTTAATTGGGTTGTGCTATGATCCATGTTTTGAAATTTCTGAGAAAATAAGTTTGTATTGCTCGGGATGTGCAATAGTTCAAGTTTGGTGGTATGATAACTATCCAAAAGGGAGTTATTTGTACCTTATTCTATGATGATGTATATGTATTTTGTGCCACATGGGTGTGTTACTAGGTGAATATATTATGTTTTAGCCTAATTATAAGAATTGATGCTTTGGAGTTCTTTTGCAGAGAAATTAATGTTGAACAGATTGAGGGAGCAAAGTCCGTTGATCCAGCAAAGCTGCGAGCAAAACTGGCCACGTGAGTTGTACGTGATTCATTAAATGAGGTGGCGTTTCCAGCTCTGATCTCGGATTTAAGAGGCTTGGAGAGAGCTCCACGTGTCATGCTTGACCTAATTAGGTTGGACTTCACCCTATAAAAGAGAGTACCCGTCTAAAGTCAAGAAAAAATCCATCTTTTGGAGGCCGAATAGAGTCAAGATCGATTGGAGACCTTAGAAGACCATTTCTACGGATTCCCTCAAGGAGGATAGTCCTTTCTTGTAGAAATTTGTAGTTATGGATGTGCTCAATCAGATTGTAATGTGTGTTGTTTCCATTTCCATGAACTAATTGAAGGATTGGAATTCCCAATTCCGTTACAGTTGAAGCAATTGGACCGTTCATAAATTAATTTCATTCTACAAAATACCGGTACATTGGCAAAAAATTAAGCACGAGAAGCATACCTTCGTTGGCGACTCTGAAATCAACAACGGACACCACCACAAGGGCTTCCCCGCTATCCTCTGAGATTGGGAACTCAGTTGTGAGACTGATTCGCTAATCTTGAATTTTGGGAATAGAAATACACCAAGAGAGAAGAACTCTCTGTATTTTCTAATTGAGAGAGAATGAGTGAGAGAGATTTTTTTTTTTTTCTGAGAGAAAACTGAGAGAGCATGAAGAGAGGAGATATTGAGATCCTGCAAAAATGATCAATCTCACTCTTGACCCCTTGCCAGGCATGTGGCATCATACTTGGTGTGAGGGATGGTGACATGTGTCATACATCAGATAACACCTTAAAATTAACAATTAATTAAAATTAACTTAATACAATTAATTAAAATATAATTTAATTAATCATATTAAGTAATCAATTAAATATCTCCATATTTAATTGCATGTGCATTTTAATCATATCAAATGCATTGCCCTCACATATTATATGGTCTTAATTAAGATTAATTAAATCATATTTAATTAAATTAATTAAACCATAGAATTAATTAATTCAATGATTAATTAAATATCACATATTTAATTAACCCAACAGTTTAAATCATATTCAAATGCGTATCTCTCTCATAACCTATAGTTTTAATAAGAATCATATTCACATTAAAATTAATCTATAGATTTTAATTTAATTAAATCAAATTTAACTAAATTAAATCAAACAATTAGTTAATCAAAATTAATTAATTTTATAATTAATTAAATATCAACCATATTTAATTAATTACATATTAGAATGGGCCACTTGCAAGGATAGCAATATGGGCCAAAGTAATTGCAAATCTAGCAGCCCACAAAAAAATTGCAAAAATGGCAAAATCTGATGGTCTGCATGTTGCATTTACTAAAATACCCCTCCTTAAGATTTTCTATCATTGATAGAAAAACTTTCTATCACTGATAGAAAAATTTTGTACCACTGATAGAAGATTTCTATCAGTGATATATATTTTTCTATCAATGATAGAAAGATTTTCTATCACTTCTATCAATGTTCAGTGTTCTATCATTGTTTGGTTATTGTTGTTTGGTTTTCTATCAGTGTTTAGTTTTTGCTTTCCAGTGTTTGATTTTTATAACTGTTCGTTTTTGCTTTATTTTACCATCACTGATAGAAACAAAAGATCTTATATCAAATATAAAATCTATCAATGATAGAAGATTTTTTTATAGAAAACTATCAGTGATAGAAGATTTATATCACTGATAGAAAGTTATAGAAAATCTTTCGATAGAAATCTATTGTTGATAGAAGATTTCTATCACTAATAGACTCTATAAGTGATAGAAAGTTTTTTTTTTATTTTTTTATTTCTTATCAATGATAGAAGATTTCTATCACTGATAGAAAGTTTTTCTATCACTGCACTCATAGACAATCTTTCAATTAGTGATAGAAGATTTCTGATTCTATCAGTGATAGAAAGTTTTTATATCAGTGATAGAAGATTTCTATCAGTGATAGAAAGTTTTTATATCAATGATAGAAGATTTCTATCACTGATAGAAAGTTTTTCTATCAATGGTAGAAGATTTCCATCACTGATAGAAAGTTTTTTTATGATTTTCTATCAGTGATAGAAAGTTTTTCTATCAGTCATAGAAAGTTTTTCTATCACCGATAGATTTTATCATTGATAGAAAGTTTTTCTATCACTCATAGAAAGATTTTCTATCACTAATAGACTCTATCAGTGATAGAAAGTTTTTCTATCAGCGATGATAGAATGTTTCCCTATCACTGATAGATTCTATCAGTGTTAGAAAGTTTTTCTATCACTCATAGAAAGTTTTTCTATCAGTGATAGAAGATTTCTATTACTGATAGAAAGTTTTTCTATCACTGATAGATTCTATCACTGATAGATTCTATCAGTGATTGAAAGATTTTCTATCAATCTTTCTATCACTGATAGAAAAATTTCAATCTCTATAAAAAAAAGAAACAATAAGATATTTTATAACAATTCTCATTTGTTTTTTTCCCTTTATATATTTCCATTACACTTTCAATATTTCCCTAAAAAACAAAACCAACCCACCTTCATCTCCCTCATCTCCATAATTTCTACATTTTTTAAAACTCTATGGCTTCTTCCATTTCTCATAAAACTAGAGAAGTAATGACGAACCACCCACATTATTCTCCTAATCTTGAGCTCGAGCCATGGAACAACTTGGACGGCAAAGTGGTGATGGTGACTGGAGCCTCCGTCGGGCTTGGCCGTGAGTTCTATCTTGATCTTGCTAGAGCTGGATGCAAAATCATTGCGGCCGCACGACGTGTCGATAGACTTCGATCTCTTTGTGATTAAATTAATCGGGAAAGTTGCAAAGAAGAAAAAGGGAAATGGGTTTTTGAGTGGGGAGGAGGAAAGAAAAAAAAAAGAAAACCAGAGGAAGGAGAAGCGCACACCAATTGAGGGGCAAATCGGGAATATAAAAAATTGATTAAAAAACTTTGTCATATTTGTAATTATTTTAAAAAATTGTTAATTTTGCCATTATGCACCATAATTTTGCACCCATTACAATTATCCTATTAGAATCATATTCTAATATCTCTCTCATATAATATAGTTTAATTAAATCACATTTTATTTAAACTAAATTGAATAATTAATTAATTAATATATATATTAATTAAATATCACATATTCAATTAATTATTATTCTCTCAATATAATAAAGTTTAATCTCATATTAAACTTTATATTATAATGTATCAACATACATTATATTAATTGTACTTCATACAATTAACTTGATTCCCAAATTGAATTTGAACAATTCAAATTCTTTTCAAGATAATTTGTTCCCAATTACTTTTTACGAGCTAGCAGGGGGACCTAATGGACCTACAGATCAGAAGCTCCAATGATATGAGGTTAATTGACTAAACTCATTAATCGAGTTAACCAATATTCATTAACTATGGGTCACTCAACTAAAGACCCACAGCTGCACTCTTCTCACTGTAGAATATTTTTGTGTCCACGGATATTGACCAATAACAGTAAGTCAATCCTTCACGAGTGTTCGTAACTACAGTTGGGTCAAATTACCGTTTTACCCCTGAGTTACCTCTAGCTCGTTAAGTACCAGTGCTCCTCTAATGAACAACCTGTTTATGGTCCAACCAGTAAACAAAAAGTCCCTCTTGGGCCAGTGTGAGGGCAGGATCCCTTTGTTCAAGACCCAGAGTCACCACTTAAGGGAACACTCATCTACTTCTCCTAGAAGTGGGAAGGAGTGAATTCCATCTTGTGTTGTCATGTCCCCAGCCCCCCAGTCGGTCTTGTCCCCAAGAAGGTAGGCTTATTGAGTCGGTGTGCAGGCCACTCTCACCCATACTAATCAAAGGACAATCACTCATGAGAAGGAGTTCATGACACACTCAGGATTAAGACTGAGTTACTTAGGTCATCCTATTGAAACAGTAACCTAACTAGTTAATGGTGTTACATCTAGTGGTTTACTATTTCGTGGTCCGGTCTTATGCAAACTCATTGCATAGGATACCCCCGCTCGCATGGCTCCTACATGGACGCTTTGGATCAATACGTCTGTATCAAATACAAAGCGGGTCGTATTACATAGTGTTACCAGGATAAGGTACCCAACCTTATCCCTGTACTATAGACCTTTTAAGTTGTTACTTGAACATTGATCCCCGTATGTCCCGACATACTAGTTCAAGTCACATGTAAACAACCTTGGATCTTAGTTTATTGGATTTGGATCATATTGTGCAATTTTACACTTAATATGACAATAATACTTTATTGCATAAACCTCAATAACATTTTATTGATACAAGTGTATAATTCGTTAGCATTCACTATCTACGAGTTTTAGGACATAAAACCTAACAAACTCCCACTTGGACTAAAAATCTAGTTTAGTGGGATGTACAATAATCAATCCCAGCAGTGGGTGTATAAATACATGTATAATACATAAAACGTATTTACAATGTACAAATACAATAAACTAGGGCATCACTATACCCATTACATTTCTCCCACTTGCCCTAGATTACATGTTTGTACATAACTCGTAGACCTAGACCATCTATATGACCCTCATACACTTTAGCCGAGAGAGTCTTCGTGAATGAATCAGCAATATATCCTTTAGATTCAATGTGCTTGCTTGTCTTGCAATAGGCAAGTTCATATTTGGAACATCTTCCAAATTAGGCTTGAACTTCCTAAGTCATCCAGTCTCTATTGCTGCTTCATAAGCAGATATGTCATACTATAGCTCCTCCATTAATAGTGAACACAGACAGTGTGAACATCTGTGTGTTAGTGTATCCTGTAAGGATCCAATCCTTAGTGTCATACACAAGCATATAGATCCTCGTTCTCCTAAGATACTGGAGGATGTACATAACGGCTCTCCAGAGATCAAATCCTGGATTTGATTGATACTTACTGACAATCCCTACTGCATAGGGCATATGTCTCATGTCCTCAACTTCTTGAGGTGGCTAAGGACACAGTTCCTTAGACAAAAGAATTTCATCCTTGAAAAAGGTAGTAAACCGTTTTTGGAATTCTGCATCTTATATCTAACTAAAATCTTGCAGACATAAGACACTTGAGACAAGGCTAGCTCATCTTCTCCCAAATTTTCATTTGGAAATGAGCTGCTAGTCTCTTTTAATGTCAGTAAGATAACCTACATCATTCCTAATGATTAGGATATCAATCATATGCAACACTAAGAAAGCTACTGAACTATTGATGATTACTTGTAAACACAAGACTCATCAATGTTCTGATTAAAGCCCAAAAGAAATTGATCACTATATCAAATCTTATATTCCAAGATCGATATGATTAGGTCAATCCATGAATGGATCACTTAAGTTTGCAAACCCTTTTGCTTTTGATCTTGTTGTATGAACCCTTATGGTTAAGACCTTTAATATCTCATTTTCTCTTGTAAATCCACTTGTAACTAATAGGTGTTACCCATCAAGGAAATCTACAAGATCCCAAATGGAAGTGAAATACAAAAGACTTCATTTTCAGGTCCATGGCTTTAATCCATTGGTCCTTGTCAACATCATTCATTTTCTTTCTAAAAGATAATGAGTCCTCTATGCCATCATCAGGTATGATGACCTAGGCTTCAAACAAGCCCATGTAACGTTCAGGTTATAAAACAACCTTCCCACTACATTGAGGCAATCTCAACTATTGAGATGGATGTGACTGACCAGATGCACTAGTCCATCAACAACTCTTGATGAACAGCTAGCCTCATCAACAACTCTTGTGGATGTTCCTGTAGCTTCATTAGTAAATACACTTAAACCGACCTTACTTTGTGGCTTATGATTTATCATGTGGTCTTCTTCTGAGAATTTAGCATTTGTCGATACAAATTATTTATTCTCTTGTGGATTGAAGAAGTATCCACTTCTCGTTTCCTTTGAGATTGCCTGCTGTAGTCAATATTGCATGACCCCAAAACGAGCTAGGCAATTGAGCATAGCTCAACATGGATCGAACCATATCAATAGGGTTCTATTTCTCCTAAATGAGATTTAGGGTGTGATCCCATGTACTATCAAATAGTCCTGGAATCTCAAATCCCTATACTCAACACTTTGATCAGATCAAAATGTTTTTATCATCTCACCTAACAAATTTTCAACTTTAGTCCTATGCCCCTTCGAGTTTCTCAAGAGATTCAGACTTAAGTTGCATTAGGTAGAGATACTCATACCTTGAATAATCATCTATAAAAGAGATGAATTATTCATGCCCTCCCTCTACTTTTACATATTGGATCACAAGGATCCAAATGTACAAGCTTAAGGGTTCTTTGGTTTTTTAGTTCTTTTCCAGTAAAAGCCCTATCAGTCATATTGCCCTTAAGGCATGACCTATAAGGTATTAGAGAGTCATCTTCTAACTCACTTAGAAGTACACTCTTGACCAACCTCCCAATCAAATTGAGATTAATATGGCCTAACCTTAAGTGCCAAAGAAAGGTATTTTCCTTTAGGAGAAATACTTTGCCTTTTTATTACTTTGAGTATTAGCAGTCCTAAACAACTCAGTGCTCATGACTGCTTTACTCTCGATTAGTCTTAAAACATATAGGTTATTTTTCAATCCAGCTCAACTAGTGTCAATTCCCTTTCTTGAAATAAAACTGCTTTAGCAGAGAAAGGTAAAGAGCAACATTGTTCTAGCATTAAAGATACAAAAATCTAATTTTTGTTCATCTTAGGAAATACATACACATTATCAAATAATATGTATTTTCTCCCACTGAGAAAAATAATTTAATGCTCCCCACTGCTACAAACCGAAATAACCTCTCTTGTTCTAACTTTGAGAGTTATTTCATCAACAGAAAGCTGTTGTCAGGAACTCATTCCTTTAAAAGAAGAACACACGTGATTTGTGACCCATGAATCAAGTATTCAGGGAGAACCACTTTCTTCACTAATCATGTTTTCAAGACAAGTAAATAAAAATTACAGTCTTGGACAAGTTCTCTTTTGCTAAGCAGGGTCCTTATGTCATATTTACCAAAAACAATTCTTAATGAATTAGACATATGGGGCATGAGGACATTCCTCAGTTAAGACTAATCCTAGACTTATTTACCACAATTTTTCGTTTAAGCTTATTGTATTATTACAGTTATTAATAAACGTCAGACAACGCACATACAAATTATTATTTTAGAATTGCTGAATAACAAATTACTTGTAATTTATCGCACTAACCCATTACATCTAATCCAATAAAATTCTGCAAAAACATACAAGCAATCAAAGAAACCCTATAAAACTATTGATTTAGTTTTTGCAATGATACTTCAAAGGTTTAGAGCAACAGCCACCGAAGGGTGGTCAGCTACTCCTCCTCTGAATTGAGACAATCTCAACCAAACCCTAACACTAGAATAACTCATATTCTGTCAGCGTTTAGTTACCGTTGTTCGATCAAGGATTAGTTAACACATTTAGTTACCGTTGTTCGGTCAAGGATTAGTTAACCAATTGCCTAATGCTTGATCGGTAGAACTTCATCGGAGTTGAAACCTATTCCAAAAAATCCAAAGTTCCGGGAGGATCTTGCTAATAAGACTGCGAGAGATTGTCTGATCAAAAGAATTGCTAGATCATCTTTTTAACAATTATAGAAGTCTTAACAAGTGCTTGTTTCCAATCTGTTTTTTTTATTCGTTTACATTTTTGCTTTATCATTTCTTTTGTTCCGGCATTGTAAAAACCCCAATCAATTTACCAACCTTGAAATCACTAAAAGACTAAAACAAAATAGGTAGAGTGAGACTATTCAAGACCTCCTAGATACGATAAAATACTTATTACTTGCTGCAGATTATGTACACTTGCATAGTGTTTTCGAGTTAATTTCTCTTATATTTTTAACCACTCCAGAAGGCAACAGTCAGCGTTGAGACGCTGTTCATCAGCATTGAGACGCTGATGAAGATTCATCCCAGCACCCGTCGTCCACCGAGAACGAGAAGCGGGAAACGTGAAATGGTCTGGTTCGGGTCTCTTTCAGACCGGTTCAGCATGGTTCGGTCGGTTCAGCCCCATATGATGCCTTGGAGGTCCGGTTCTACGTGTTATGGGTTGGTTCAAGCAAATTGAAGATGGTTCGGGTCAGTTCGAAGGGATCGGGAGCGGTATAAGGCCAATTTTGATTATTACTGTAATAATTTAGTTAGTTTAATTGTTTGGATGCCAAAACCGGTCCACTTTAGTGTGTTTTATTTTATTATGCATTTGTGAATGTATGTTTAAATTAAATAGAAATTAAATATGCATATAGTATGACATATAGATTTAAAATCCCACCATAGGAAAGCATGTTTCATGCATTAGTAAAATATTGTAAGTGTTATAATAAAAGGAATGCATGTTAAGGTTTCATGTTAGATGCATGTTGGATGTTTTGTTTTTCGTTAATTGATGTTTAATATAAGCGTTATGTTAATAATCGAAAATGAACAAGCATGCATCATGAAACCACCTTAGCGTTTTATAAACGTTATATAGGTGTATGTTATAGGTTTTCTATGTTATAAATGTTATAAAACGGATAGACACTAAAACCTATAACATTGATAAAGCTAAGGTTACGAGAGAACTCACCGGACGAGATGCTATCTAAGGCTGGAGGTATTTAAGTTGACAGTTTACGGAACACCTCCTACCCAGGCATCGAGCTGGTACTTGAGTTATCTTAACTCGGTTTTATGAGCATGCGTGAGTGATGTAAGGTTTAAATAAATTATCACCCAGACATCGTAGTGTAATTGTTATGCCTTGGAAAATCACCTAGACATAGGTTATTTCAAAATGTTTATGCTTTCTAGTGATATGTAAATATATAATTTGAATTTGATTGTTATATGCTTTCATCACCATTAGAAGCACGTTATAGGGATAATTCATTAAAAGTTATAGTAGTTATAAGGGTTAATGAATAGAAACTGTCAATCCTATAACAAAGAGTTGTATGCTAACATAGGATCTTAGAAATATAAATTAATTTTAAAACCAGTTTAAAATCAACTAGACCTAAGATCACTATTTCTAATAGGATTAGAATAATGTCTTACTTAGTAGTTTAATAAATTTAAAATATGGTTAAGTAAGATGATAAGACTTTGGTTATAAGGGAACTCTCCCGGTAATCCGGTACCTGAGTTGAATTAACTATTGTCTTATTAGCATGCAATGACACTAGGTAATTAAAAGGGTTTAATGTGTTGGGTTTTATGTCCTAAAACTCGTAGATAATGAATGTAAACAAATTTTATACTTGTGTTGAATAAAGTGTTATTTAGTTTCTGCAATAAAATGTTATTATTAAATATTGCACTATTTGACCCAAATCCAATAAACTAAGATCCAAGGTTGTTTGTATGTAACTTGAACTAGTATGTGGGGACATATGGGGATCGATGTTCAAGTAACAACCTAAAAGGTTTATAGTACAAGGATAAGACTGGGTACCTTATCCTAGTAACACTATGTGATACGACCCGCTTTGTATTTGGTACAGACGTATTGATCCAAAGCGTCCATGTAGTAGACATGCGAGTGGGGGTATCCTATGCAATGAGTTTGCATAAGACCGGACCGCAAAATAGTAACCGCTAGCTGTAACACCGTTAACTAGTTAGGTTTCTATTTCAATAGGATGACCTAGGCAACTTATTCTGAATCCTTAGTGGATTATGGACTCCTGTTCACGAGGGATTGTCCTTTGATTTGTATGGGTGAGAGTGGCCAGTACGCCGACTCAATAAGCCTACCATTTTGGGGACAAAACCGAGTGGGGAGCTAGGAACATAAACTCACAAGATGGAATTCACTCTTTCCCGACTTTTGAGGAAGTAGATGAGTGTTCCCTTAAGTGGTGTCTCCGGGTCTTGAACAAATGGCCCTACCCTCTCACTGGCCCGAGAGGGGTTTATGTTTGATGGTTGGACCACAAACAGGTTGTTCATTAGAGGAGTACTGGTACTTAAGGAGGTAGAGGTAACTCAAGGGTAAAACGGTAATTTGACCCAGCTGGAGTTACGAACACTCGTGAAGGACTAACTTGCTGTTATTGGTCGATGTCCGTGGACACAAAAATATTCTGCAGTGAGAAGAGTGCAGCTGTGGGTCCTTAGTGGAGTGACCCACAGTTAACGAATAGAGACTAACTTGGTTAATGAGTTTAGGCCGATTAGTCTCGTATCGTTGGAGCTTCTAATCTGTAGGTCCATTAGGTCCCACTGGTAGCTCGTAAAGAGACTTGAAGCAATTAAATATAAATTGAAAATGTTCAATTTATTTGGGGAATCGAATAATGTATGTTGATGCATTATAATATAAAGTTTATGAAACTTTATAATATAATTTTTGAATTAATTTAAAAAATTAATTCTTGAGAGAAAATATTTGAAAGAGTTCAAATAAATTTTAATATGAATTGGATTCATATTAATTTTAATTTTAATAAAATCCCTAAGATTAAATATATGATATTTAATTGGGTAATTAATTATTTCCATAATTAATTATTTATTAAAATTAGATATTGTTCAGATAATAGATTTGAACTTATTAATAGACCTTTTCCTATTAGGAAAAGGTCTTGGCCTTTACCTATATATAGGACCCCTGGGGTGGGGTGAAAGGCATCCCATTGTTTCTCCTTCTCTCAGAGATCTCTCCCAAAAGACTCCCACAAGTCTCCTGCTTCAAGAAGTCTTAGAGATATACCAGTGTAGCCGATTTGTGGTGTTCACACAATAAGGTTGTTGCATTTTCGATCTTATTAGCAAGAAAAGGCGAATCGATCAAAGCTTTCTACAAAAGTAAGTTTTCTATGAAATCCTTGATCACTAGGATTGTGTAGATTAGATCTAGTTAATTTATAGCATGTTTATAGTCATTGTACAGCCCATTAAATACAGATTTATTGCTGTAATATTTTTGCAAATTGTATTGGTATTTCAATTAGAATCTAAGACTCTGAGTAGGTTCGGTAATTCTTTCCGCTGCATAGGGCTTTTATCCCTTCATAATGCATCTAGACATTAGAGTAAAGACCTTATTTTAAGAGTTATATAAGGAATAGACTTAGATAGACTCATTTAGCCGGAATTTACCTAAGTAAAATAAACCCTAAAATATCAATAGGACACTTCAGTGGGAGGAAAAGTATAAAAACAAGATGTTCATATCGAGTTTTTACTCTCACGTCCCCCTGTGTTCACACTGTGAGATCCATGCTCGACTTTGTTGAAGGGATTGGAATTCCGTAATTCCATAAAGCGGAAGCGTGATTGGGACCGATTCGTAGTTAATTTTGTTTAGAACTATTCTAGATTTATATTAAAGTTAAGCATACAAAAATATTAGATCTAGATCTAATTTATATAGTAACAATTTACTTACTCTCGTTGACGATTCAGATTAAATTCACCAACTGCTTGTGAAATAATCACGAACTACTACGAATACTACCACTATGGCTACACCGGTATGACTCTGAGACTACTAGAGTTGGGAGCCTTCAGGAGAATTCTCTGAGAGTATGAGAATGAATGGGATGTCTTTCACCCCACCCCAGGGGTCCTATTTATAGGAAAAGGTCATGTATAAGATCAAATCTATTATCTTATTCATATCTAATTTTAATAAATAATTAATTAATTCCATAATTAATTAATTGTCCAATTAAATGTCATATATTTAATCTTAGGGATTTTATTAAATTATTTATATTAATATGAATCCAATTCATATTAATTATTTGAACGCTTTCAAATATTTTCTCTCAAGAATTAATTTTGAAATTAATTCAAAATTATATTATCAAATTTCATAAACTTTATATTATAATGTTTCAATATACATTATATGATTCTCCTAAATAAATTGAACACTTTCAATTTACAATTTATACTTAATTGCCTCAAGTCTCTTTACGAGCTACCAATGGGACCTAATGGACCTGTAGATCAGAAGCTCCAACGATGTGAGATTAATTGGTCAAACTCATTAAACAAATTAATCAATATTCGTTAACTGTGTGTTCATTCCACTATAGACCCATAGTTGCCCTCTTCTCACTGCAGACATATTTCTCTGTCCACGGATATAGATCAATAACGACTAGTTAGTCCTTAACGAGTGTCCGTAACACCAGTTGGGTCAAATTATCATTTTACCCTCGGGTTACTTCTATGTCCTTAAGTACCAGTGCTCCTCTAATGAACAACCTGTTTGTGGTCCAACCACCAAACAGAAACCCCTCTCGGGCCAGTGAGAGGGTAGGGCCCTTTGTTCAAGACCCGGAGTCACCACTTAAGGGAACACTCATCTGCTTCCCTAAAGTCGAGAAGGAGTGAATTCCATCTTGTGTGATTATGTTCCCAACTCCCCACTCGGTCTTGTCCCCAAAATGGTAGGCTTATTGAGTCGGCATACTGGCCACTCTCACCCATACAAATCAAAGGACAATTCCTCGTGAACAGGAGTCCATAATCCACTCAGGATCCAGACTAAGTTGCTTAGGTCATCCTAGTGAAATAGAAACCTAACTAGTTAACGGTGTTACAGCTAGCGGTTACTATTTCGCGGTCCGATCTTATGCAAACTCATTGCATAAGATACCCCACTCGCATGTCCCCTACACGAACGCGTTGGATCATTGCGTTTGTATCAAATACAAAGTGGACTGAATCCATAGTGTCGCCAGGATATGTTACCCAGCGTTATCCCTATACTATAGACCCTTCAGGTTATTTCTTGAACATTGATCTCCGTATGTCTCCACATACAGTTCAAGACTCATCTCTCAGCCTTGGATGTTTAGTTTATTGGATTAGGGCTATTTAAGCAAAATGTACATAATATAGACAATAACTCTTTATTGAAAAAACATCAAACAATACTTTATTTATGTTCGGTCAATCATTACATTTACTATCTACGAGTTTTAGGGCATAAAACCCAACATTTGTATTGCCCTGGAAGCGGCCTCCCTTCGGAGAGCATAAAGCATGGGTCAATACCAAGGTGAATGGGGAAAGTGTTCATAGTAAGTGGGAGAAGGACGCATGTCAACGTATCCTACAGTCTCCACCCCTAGGCCGCACCGTGAGATTCTTATGATCCGCCTACGTGTCGCCCTGGAAGCAACCATCCCTTCGGAGGGCCTGATCATAGGTTTCGGAACACCGCGAACTCCAAGAATGGATAGGATCGCTTAGGGTAATCACCAACAGTTGTCTTTCCTTTCGGTAGCCTGTTGGTGCGTCTCTCTAGGATCTGAAAGAGGGAGGGTTACACTTACGGGGATGAGTTAAATTGTTAATGAAATCCTTGACCAAACAAATGGTAACTAAACACTAACGGAATATGAGTTATTCTAGTGTTAGTGTTTGGTTGCGAACATCTCAATTCAGAGGAGGAGTAGCTGATCACCCTTCAGTGGTTGTTGCTCTAAACCTCTGAAGTATCGTTGCAAAAGAATTATGATTCATAGGGTGCTTAATTACTTTTGCTAAATTTGATTAGTTTATTTATGTAATGGGTTAAGTGCAAAATAACTAGTTTAAGTTAATTTATTTCTTCAGCATATATAGTTCTATGAGTGCCTCATTTATACACCAAATTCATTATTGGTATACATCATACGACTAAGAAAACATAACTCGTGGTTTCGAAACGGTCTTAAAATTGAGGAACATCCTCAAACTCCTATGTCTACTTCATCTCAAAATATTCATAATGAATATAACATAGGGACACTGCCAAGCCAAAAGAAAGAACATCAAAGACTCTAAATATGATTTATTCATCTTGAAAACGTGTTTAGTAAAGAATAATGATTCAACTTGGATCCTTGATTCAGGTGGCACTAATCACGTATGTTCTTCCTTTCACAAATAGGTTCCTGACAACTCTAAAATTAACTTATAGTTGAAACAGGAGAGTTCATCTCGGTTATGGCAGTGAGACACATAAAATATTATTCTTCTCCAAGGAACATTACATATTATTCGATAATGTGTACATAGTTCCTAAGATTAAAAGAAGTTTAATTTCTATATCTTGTTTGCTAGAACAAGGTTATTCCATTACCTTTTAATGTATGAACTGTTCATTCCAAAAAGGATGCCAATATTTGTTCTACAATATGAAGAATAACCTATATGTCTTAAAGACCGATAGAGTCTAGAGCGATTTTTTATGAGATATTTAAAAAACAATAAGACTCACCCTAAAAAGGCAAAATGTTTCTCTAAGTACCTATCTATGGCACTTAAGGGTAGGCCATATGAATCTCAATGGAATTGGTGATTGGTCTAGAATGAACTTCTAAACAGGTTAGAAGACGACTCATTACCTCTTAGTAAGTCATGCCTTGGCAGCAAGATGACTAAACGACCTTTTTCTGGAAAATGTCATCGTGCCAAAGAACCCTTATAGCTAATGCATTCTGATCTATGAAATCAATGAATGACAAAAACTCAAATAGGGTCTGAATAATTCATTAGTTTTATTGATAATGATTCAAGGTACACTATCTCTACCTAATACATCGTAAGTCCGAAGCCCTTGAAAAGTTCAAGGAGTATAAGGTTGAGGTTGAGAACCAATTAGGTAAGATGATAAAACACACTTCGATTCGATCGCAATAGAGAGAATAAGGACTCAAAATTCCAGGACTATTTGATAGAACATGGAAATACGTCCCAAAACTCTCAACACCACGCCTCAGTAAAATAAAGTATCGGAAAGGAGAAACATAATCTTGTTAGACATGGTTCGTTTTATATGAGCTATGCTCAGTTGCCTAACTCGTTTTGGTTCCCTCAAAGAATGTTTCTGAAACACCTTTTGAGCTATTGCAATTTCTATTGCAAATATGGTTCCCTCAAAGAATGTTTCTGAAACACCTTTTGAACTCTAGAGAAGGCGTAAAGCAAGTTTACGTCAATTCAGAGTTTTTGGGGATATCCTGCATTCATACTAAAGACTAACCCGAAGAAATTGGAACCTTATTCTAAAATATGGCTATTTCTTATCCCAAAGAAACGAGAAGTGGATACTGATAGGCAAATTGCTAACCGCAAGCGCACGGGTCAAGTAATAATAAAGTGTTCGTATAAACGAGTGTCGTCCTCTGGATTGGATGTTTAAACAAATCAAGTATTGTGAATTATCTTGTCCAATTTTATTTAGGGATCAAAAAGTGATGAATGAATGATAAGAAAACCAAATCAAAGCAAGTAAAAAGTGTGGAATTTCAATTGGGAAAACTACTTAGGGAATTGATTTCGCCGATTTAGTTTAGGATTGATTTTAAGGAATAAGTTATTATGCACAATGAAATTATGAGCCAAAGACCCTTTAATCACAACTACCTCTCCCGAGTATAATTGATTCACATGCAAATTAACCAACTTGATATCCCTATCTAAGTTATTAATCATGCAAGGCAATGAGATCTTTTAACCAATTCTAAAGTTAATCTAAAACCGTCACGAATTAGAAACTAAACTTTAGTCATGCAATCTTGAGTAAGTCTAAATCAAATCCCCTCTCCCGAGCTAGATTCGAAACTTAAATCATCCAACTAATGGCCAATTAATTGAAAGCATTAAATCAAGATTGCAAACATAATAACATTGCACAACTTAAACCATAAATCAATCCATAAACACAATCAACTACATCAATCCCTAAGCTTACAAGTTTAGCTACTCATGATCAAAATTACAAGCTCAACTAAACATGTAAAAGCCATCAAAATCTAACTAAAGTGAGGGAAAGAAGAATTAAACTCGTTGTAGGCCGAGACCGAACGTCCCCGTCACGATCCCCACGAACAATGGGTTGATTTCCGAATTTTCCCCTTTGCTTCAGCCTTGAATTCCTCTGTTTTGCCTCTGTTTACGGCTCTCAGAAGTCCCAAAATTGGCTCCCCTAAAAACCTAGCCGAAAAGAACTATAAATACTGTTTTTTCGTCGTAGCGTCGAGACGCTGTCTCTAAAACACGCGCGTCTGGAATGGAAATAACGGTAGCGTCGAGACGCTATTGTCACAGCGTCTCGACGCTGTGACGCTGCCGCCTCTTCTAATTAAGGAAAACCAGCGTCGAGACCCTCCAAGAGTGGCGTCTCGACGCTGATGGGCAGAATGCCCTCTTTTGGCTCCTTGTTGCTTGAACTTTCCGGTTCTTTGGCATATTTTCACGTCCCGAACACCCGATTAATTCCAATTCCACGTTTTAGCTCTAATCATCGCTTTCCTACAAAATAAACAATAAAGCACAATAAAATGGCCCAAAAATCATAAAAGACTAGCTAAATTAAATAAGTAAAAGTAGCTAGCTATGCTCGCTATCAGATACTTCTTCAAATAAAACATTTGTATCGACAAATGAAATTTTTCATAGAAGAAAACCACGTTAGAGATCACAAACCACGCAGTTAGATAGTTTAAGTAAGTTATCTAGTGAAGCTACAAATGAATCAACATGAGTTGTTGATCAGGCTAATCCTTCAACAAGAATTGTTGATCGAGCTGGCACAATAAGTCAGTCTCGTCCTTCTCAACTGTTGAGAGAGCCTCAACGTAGTGGGAGGGTTGTTATTCAACCTGATGAATACTATCTTGAGTATTAGTACCAACTCTAGTTGTCATACCTAATGACAAACATCGAGGATTCATTCACCTTTAAAACAGGCAATGAATGACGTGGACAAGGACGAATGGATTAAAGTTATGGACCTGCAAGTGGAATCCATGTACTTTAATTCAGTATGGGGTCTTGTAGATCAACCTGAAGGGATATGACTCATAGGGTATAAACAGATTTACCAAAGGAAACGAGACATAGCTGGAAACCTTCTCCCATGTTGCCATTAGGATACTTTTATCCATTGCCACGTTTTATAATTATAAAATAAAATGTGACAAATGGATGTCAAGATTGTCTTTTTGAATGGTAATCTTGAAGAGAGTATCTACATGTCTTAACCAGAAGGATTCATTGCTCAGGATCAGGAGCAAAAGGTTTGCAAGCTTAAAGCGATCCATTTATGGGTTGAAACAAGTATCCAAATCCTGGAATATAAGATTTGATTCTTATGGCTTTGAACGAAACATTGATGAGCCTTGTGTCTACAAGAAGATCATCAACAACTTAGTAGCTTCATTAGTTTTCTGTATGAATGATATCCTATTCATCGGGAATGATGTAGGTTATCTAACTGACAATAAAAGGTAGCTAGCAACCAAGTTTCAAATAAAATATTTGGAAAATGGCTCCATATGTTCTTACAATCCAAATCGTTTGGACTCGTAAGAACAAAATGCTAGCCCTGTCTCAAGCTTCTTATATCGACAAGCTGTTGGTTTGATATAAGATACAGAATTCCAAGAAAGGTTTTGTTGCCTTTCAAGCACGGAATTCAATTGTCTAAGGAACAATGTCCAAAAGACCCCTCAAGAAATTGAGGACATGAGACATCTTCCCTATGCCTCGGCATAAGGCAGCCAGGCCTGGCATATGATATGCTGTAAGGATAGTCAGTTGATACCAATTCAGTCCAAAATTTAGAATACTGGACTACTGTGAAAATATCCTCAAATATCTTAGGAGAATGAAGAGTTATAAGCTAGTGTATGGCATTAAGGATCTGATCCTTACAGGATACACTGGTTCTGATTTGCACACCGATAAGGATTTGAGGAAATCCACATCAGCATCAGGATTTACCTTTAACAGGGAGCTATAGTTTGGCGTAGCACCAAGAATACCACTGCTTGTGAAGCAGTTTAGGAGTCTGTATGGCTAAGGAAATTCTTGACAAATTTGGAAGTTGTTCCAAATATGAATTTTCATCCACAAATGAGGCAAGCACATAAAGCGTAAATATTATCTCATTCGAGAGATCGTGCTACGAAGAATTGTGACTGTCATGAAGATAACTTCGAAGCACAACATTGCTGATCCATTTACAAAGGCCCTCACGACTAAAGTGTTCGAGGGACATCCAGATGGTCTAGGTCTACCAGTTATGTACAACGGATAATCTAGGGCAAGTGGGAGATATGTAATGGGTATACAGGATGCCCTAGTTTATTGTCTTTTACATGTATTTGTACTGTATGAATACAAACCCACTATATATGTTTTGGATTATTGTACGCCCCACTGGAGTTTTAGTCCAAGTGGGAGTTTATTAGGTTTTATGTCTTAAAACTTGTGGATAGTAAATGTAACAAAGTTAATTATAATCGATAAAGCGTTATTGAGGTTATTCAATAAGTAGTTATTGAATGGTTGTTTAATTATGCATTAATTAACCCAAATCTAATAAACTAGAACCCATAGCTATATAATGAACACTTGAACTTTATGTGTAGACATAAAAGCAGATCAAGTTCGAGTAATAGCTAAAACGGTCTATAGTATAGGGATAGAGGTTGGGTGCCTTATCTTGGGGACACTATGAGATGCGGCCCACTTTGTATTTAATACAAACGATGTGATCCTAAATCGTTCATGTAAAGACATGTGAGTGGGGGTGTCCTATGCAATGAGTTTGCATAAGACCAGGACCGAGAAATAAGTTACTTTCCTTTATAACGCCGTTTACTGTGAAACTGACTATTTCATGTGATGACCTAGGTAACTCGATCTTAATCTTGAGCTAACTATGAACTCCTGTTTATTCGGGATTATCCTTTAATTTGCATGGGTGAGAGTTGCTCAACATCGCCGACTCAATAAGCCTACCATTTTGGGAATAAGTCCGGGCAAATAGCTGGAGACATAGTCTTGCAAGATGGAATTCACTCCTACCCACCTGTAGGGATAGAAGAGGTTGTTCCCTTAAGTGCTGACTCTGGGTCTTGAACAAAGGTGTGCCGTCCTCTCCTGGCACGAGAGGATTTTCTGTTTAATGGTTGGACCACAAACAAATTGTTCATTACAGGATTAGTGGAACTTAAGGAACAAGATGTAACTTCAGGGGTAAAACAAACTTTTGACCTGCTGCAATTACGAACAACCTGTGAAAGGTCGGCTTACTGATTATGGTTGTATCGGGTGGACAGAAATATATCTACAGTAAGGGGAGTACAGCTACGGGCTATAGTGGAGTGTCCCATTAGTTAAACGAATGTTGGTTAACTAGGTTAATGAGTTTAGCCGATTAATCTCGGATCGTTGGAGCCCATGATCTGTAGGTCCATTAGGTCCCCCTGCTAGCTCATACGGATTAACCTTAGAACAAAGTGATGAAAGAATTTGAAACGGTTAAATTCAATTTAGGGAGTTCACGTTAACTATATACGATATACTTAACGAGTTAATAGTCCAATTATGAATTAGACTATAGAGAGAGTTGGAAATATTTAAATAGGATTTAAACATCGTTGATATGTATATGATACATATCTCAGTTTGAATTTCATCGGTTTTGAGAGAAATTGAAATTGGGTCATTTATTTAATTTGGTTAGATAAATATAAATAATTAAAAAGGTTTAATTAATTATGAAAATAATTTCATTTAAAATTAATTTTAATGTTGAAATTATTGAAAGGAAAATGAAATTTAGAATTTCATTTTTACGTGACTTATTAGCATGAATGGCATTCACCCAATTTTATGAGGATTTGACACCAAATTAGGTGACAAATCAAGTTCCACCATCATTGATCTCTTCATATAAAAGCTTGTTGTCTTCTTCGAATGATAATGGGATGGGCTGGAAAAACTCATGCCAAAGCTTCAATCTTTCTAAAAAAAAAAATCAGAATGATGGCTGAAAGTTTTCTCTCTAAAAAAAATCGTTCTTTCTCCCTTTCAATTCATCACATTTTTAGCTCACACAAGCTAGTTCTATGGTCGGAAAATAGTGGGAAAGATCACGGTGGTAGTCCACAAGGTGTTCGTGTGAAGAATCATCCAACGAAATTGAAGAATTCAAGCTAGAAAGGTAAGTTTTCATTGCCTCTATTTTTTGGGTTGAATATATACATGCTATGTATGAGAAATTTAATGAAATTAAATGCCTATGATCTCGAAACGCTTCCGCTTGAGTGATTTACACTCCTTCAATTGCATAGGACGCCCCCACTCACATGTCTCCACATGAACGATTCATGATCTCATCTTTTGTACTTAATACAAAGAGGGTCGCGTCCATAGTGTCCCCAGGATAAGGTATCCAAACCTATCTGTATACTATAGACCATTTTGGCTATATACTTGAACTTGATCCAACCTTATGTCTCTACATATAGTTCGAGTATTCATACTATAGCCAGGGATCATAGTTTATTGGATTTAGGTTAAATATTGTGCAACCCACTTATTCAATAACATCTTTACTGAATAACCTCAACAACATCTTTATTGCAAAATAGAATATGTTTAATGTTTTACAAACTACGAGTTTTAGGACATTAAACCCAACAGGTCCACTTCAATGTCGTCGAAATAAATGGCGCAGTCATAGATGAGCGTAGTCAGGTGTCGTTCATTATGGAGTCTCTTCCGAAGAGCTTCCTTCAATTTCGTAGTAATGCAGTTATGAATAAGATTCAATACACTCTGACTATCCTCCTTAGTGAGCTACAAGACTTATCAGTCTTTTATGAAGAGCAAGGGACCGATAGAGGGAGAGACAAATGTTGCTCATTCCAAGAAGTTCCAGAAGGTTTCAACCTTAGGAACAAAGTATGTACCTCAACCTTCTGGTTCTAAGAAGATCCAGAAGAAGAACGGAGGAAAGGGGAAGTGACACGCCCCGCCCCAGATTATCCTAACCAACCTCGAACATGACGAGTCGACAATGTAATCCAAACTAACTGCAAACTTCATTGTCAACTATACATTAACTATATTGACTGTGAAAAATAATTTTCAAAACGTGGCTAGCAATGTTTATTTGAATAAAAAGAAATCATAAAAATTTTGGAAGAGTTTCTCTTGAAATTTGGATATCTAACCCACCTGAAATCAAGATTTGACACTCCCAAATAATAATAATATCAAATGCAACACTAACACCCAAGTTGGTTCAGAATTTACAACCATGGCATAGACAACTACACAAAACAACATATAGGTTTCAATCACAAAACCACCATAACAACCATGATTATACATCAACATGAAATATGCTAGCCATTCTAGTTACAAAAAAAAATGCATCTATAAGTAATGCAAATTGACATGCAACCTATCGAGTCTGGTGACAGATATCAACTCTGGTAGGCTCGTCGGAAACTCAAACGCTGCCTGGTGGAAAAATATTTTTAGGAAGAAAAAGGGTGAGCTAATAAGCCCAGTGAGTGGTAAAATTTATATATATATAAAATAATATGACTTTTTAGGAACCCATTACAAACATAGTTGCAATCATAATTTAATAACAATATAGATTCTCGATGAATAAAACTTTGAGCTACCACACAAAGTCTCTTGCAAAAATTGAAACGTGAAATGTTTAAAATCAAAAATATTGTAAACATAATCATATATAAAGTAAATTATCATGGGCTATGAGGAGTTTTCCATCACTAATACTTGTACTCGAAACTGGTCATACTATATACGAAAAAAACTCGACGTATATAGTAGAGCAACTAGTCATACTACGTATCGAGTAGCCTCAAAATACGTAGTAGAGCAAATTTGGTCATATCGCACATCGAATAATCTCAAGATGTACAATAGAGCAATCCTGGTCATACCGCACATCGAGTAATCTCAACATGTACGGCAGAGCAATCCTAGTCATACGTGCGCAGAGCAATCCTCAAAGGGCAAGGCACCCCGACACACGATCCAAAGCCTATGTGTGTGCTGAAGTGGATCCCAAAGTCCTCATACATATTATACATACACCACATAAACACATTCACGTAAGTGCATTGAGAATTCACCATGGGTACAATCTCTAGTGGTTCAAAAACAATGTCAACATTATAGTTATAAGCTCTCAAGCCACACTAGCATTATAATCATTCTAAAACAATGCCTTGTAAACTAAAGATCATACTTGAAAATTTTCCATGCCATAGTCAAGTTCACGACATAAGCTCTGAATTTGATGTCGAATTACCTAGATTAGATCTAGAATGGATCCCTATCAACCTAAGGGTTAAAGAAACTTACTTGCGTTGAAGTTCTTGATCATAATCGGCAATTTCTCATGACCTTGCACAAAATTCTAGCAGCCCCTTCGTTGTTCTTCGCTGGACGGATCTCCACGAAACACCACCACAAAGCGACACCGATATTCTCTTTAGGCTTTCATTGAGAGGCTTATGAAAACAAAAATACTAAGGATCTTTTGGGAAGGGAGAAAAGCTCTGGAATTTCTCTCTAGAACTTCACCAAAGGTGTGAGAGAGTGAGGAAGAAGACCAAACGGCCTTTGCTTATCGATAGGAAAAAGGGAGAGGATTCAAGAACAACTTGTGCCCCACGTTCAGGTAATTGAGTAATCAGTTACCTGATAATTTTGACTTTTAATAAAATTAAAAAAGCAAAATTAATTTTAATTTAATTAATAATATTAATTAAATTAACATTAACCAATTTAAATCATATTTAAATTAGTTTATTCATACAAATGAATTTCCCTCCTTTTTACCCTATAGTTTTAATATCATTTAATTAAATCGAATTTAATTAAACTAAATTAAAACTTATAATTAATTAATTCTTAAATTAATTAATCATAAAATTGAATATCACATATTCAATTATTTTTCTCTCACATAGACTATAGTATTAATGTTGGCAGGATCAGTCACCCAGACAAACCAACCCTCCTCCAAGAAGAATTGTGTTATGCCCCCCCGATCCCTATAGAGCGAAAGAGCTGCCTGGTGATCCCTAGGTTGCAGCACGTCTGGTCGTTAACTCCTCGCGCCGCTGCTGCCGTAGTGTCGGTCGCACACTCAACATAGCGTTCGGACTCATGTGCCTTCCAGAACCAGGGGTCTTCGAGCCTGCTGCATACGATTAGCCAGCCTTGCGACGACAAAAGGATTAGACGTCCCCCCATGCTACGGTTCCCCTGAAGAAAGAGAAGCCAAAAGATTGAGAAGACAACAACAGGCTGAGGTAACAGAGGTTCTACGAAAAGTAATTGAGGATGTTGCAGAGGAAGTTGATAACTCTTAGTATAAGAGTTATTTATCTTATCTTTTAGCTTGGATTCTTTAATATGTGAGTAGTTGGCTAGCAAATTTTGGTGTTTTTCCTCTATAAATCTCATGCTTTGGTCTGAATCATCTTTGAGAGAATAGTCAATATTTTGCTACTGCTTTGAAGTTGAAATGCATTAAATTTTGTTTACTTATATTGCAGATCCATAAAGTCATTTTTGGTAGCAGACTAAAGGCAGCAAGGGTAGCAGTTAAAGTGATTGAGGAGCTGGAGATGGAATTGCTGGATCAATTCTGGAGCAAAGTTCGCACGTGATTCACACGAGTGAAAAATCAGTTCATTAAATGAGCTGGCATTTTTTATCACACTCAGCTTTTTCATCCAATGGGAGTCTACCATCTTGCTGAAAAGAAGCTGATGTAGCCCTGAAATCATTGAAGAGAGGAGTATATTTCTAGGGCAACCGCATTTGTGAGGAGATATAAAAAGGAGAAGAAACCAAGAGAGAGGGGGGACATACAAACAACAATAGAGAAATTGAGAAGGGAAGAGAAGGAGATTCCATAGAAGAAGGGGAAGCTGACATTTGGAAGGAGCATCTTCTACAACCTTTCCATTTCCGGTGACTTCTTCCTTTATTTTTCTTTCTTCTTCTCTTGAACTTTGAGTAGTTGTGTTTAAGTTTCTTTATGGCTTTTTCTGGTTGTTTTATTTTGTTTTCAGCTTGTAACATGAACTAATCACCTTAGGGTGAGGATTAGGATACTTTTGTATTAATCTAAACATTGGAGCTGAGCTCCTTACCTTTCTTAATCTGGTTTTGAGAGTGTTTAATGCTTAAGCAAAGATTTCGTCCGGCCAACCATTTCTTTGCACTGTCATCTTTAGTTTTGGGAAAAACAAGGGTGGCTGAATGCTCAAAATCACATTAGCTCCTTGTTAGGGTTAGTAGCTAGCTAAGTGAAAGAGTTAGGGATAACACTTCACCTAATGCACATAATACAACATGTTTAAAATGAAGTGGGTTAATGGGAGTTAATCTGCTATTTTAGGAGATATGGGAAGATTCCGTGAGAAACTGCTGTGTGGATTGAGAGAGCAAAGTCCTTGCTTTAGCGTTCGATGTTTAGAGAGATACAATTAGTTCCTAATCCGAGCCTACTTTCTTAATCTTGTTGCAAGTCTTGTTTTCTTTAGCATTTTGCGTTTACTTTGTTTTATGTTTATTTCTGCAATTTATTTTCTCAAAGCACCTTAGTTTAGACATTACAATAATTTCATCGGTTACCACCTTGAATTTGCTAGAAATTAAGTTTAAACATAGGAATTTTCTTGTTCTAATCCCTGTGGAGATGATATTAATATACTTATCACTTGTTGCTGGCCGTGTATACTTGCACGTGCATTGTGTGGAATTTCATTGAATATTTTAACCCCACCTTACAAGGCAACAGAAGTGGCTGGGGAAGAGCAACCAATAGGCCCTGAAGAAGGAAAAGGTTCGGAGCAAGGAGATCAAACTGTCAAAACTCAGCAGGAACTACAAGATAAGCGCGCAGAAGATATGCCGGAGCAAAGGGATCGTCAAGAAGTTCAAGAACAGCAGGTTCAGGGAGAAGTCGTGCCGGAACCACCACGTCGTCGCCATCGCAAGCAAAAAGCAGGACGAATTAAGAGGGTTCGGATAGACACCCCATCCCCGCGAACTACAGAATCAGAGAAGGAAAACACAGAGAAATATGATCAAGAGAGGGAAGAGACTGAAAAGAAAGCTGAAGAAGAAGCCATGGCGAAGCAAGAAGAAGACATAGGCAAAGGAGTTACCGAAGCAGCAGAATAAGAAATTGAGGAACCGAGGTTGCCATACGAACGCTTCGTCAACAACATTGCCAAAGAAAAATATTTAGAAATGCTGAAGAGGGATTTTCTTTTTGAAAGAGGATTTAGAGATGACCTACCACACTTTCTGCGAGCAGGGATTACTAATCATGGATGGGAGCAGTTTTGTGCAAAGCCGGAGCCAGTCAACTCAAATGTAGTTTGCGAATTCTACGCAAATATTGACGAAGAAGAAGGCTTCCAGGCGATTGTTCGAGGAGTCGCGGTGGTTTGGAGCCCAAGTGCGATTAATTCTTTATTTAATCTCCAAGACTTCCCCCACGCCAGTTACAATGAGATGGTGGCAGCGCCATCTAATGATCAGCTGAGTGCGGCTGCTAGGGAAGTAGGAATAGAAGGGGCCCAATGGCGGTTGTCAAAGACAGAGAAGCGTACTTTTCATGGCGCCTATTTGAAGAGCAAAGCAAACACTTGGCTGGGCTTCGTTAAGTTGCATCTTCTGTCGACAACCCATGACTCCACTGTCTCCCGTAATCGTGTTCTGCTAGTCTTTGCTATTCTGAGGTCATTAAGTATCGATGTTTATAAGGTGATTGCCAATGAGATTCATACCTGCTGGCGAAAGAAGGTGATAAGGGTAAAAAATATACCTATTTTACCCTTATATTTAGCTCATTATCTTGTCAAAATTACATGTTTTAGATCAAATTTACTATTCCCGAGCTCTAAAAGTGTTAAAGTTGATGAATTAGGGAGTTAAGAGTCATTTATGTCAAACTATGCTTATTTGTGCTTAAAAAGACCTATTTTGGTAAGAATTTGACTGAATTTTGTGTTTTGCAGAAAATAGAAGACGTCTGGAAAAACCCAGAAATGCGACCGCATTTCTGGGCAGACAGAGGCAGTTCCGAGTCCGTCGCGGGTCGTTTTGAACGAGGGTCTTGCGCATCTAATCGGCTGTTTTGACTCCGAAATTGACTGGGCTACCTACCAGCACCATTTTTGTGGCTCCTCAACTACTCCCCACACTATATAAGGCATTGATTCGAAGAGAAATCCAAGCAGAACTCACTAGGAAGAAGAGGGTGGTGACAGAACCCTAGTGACGCCCATGAGTAGGGATGCCCGAGGTCCTTCTTAGATGACTGAATTCTAACCTTTAGTTAGACATCCAACCTGAGTGTTTGTAGAGATTTTCACCCTATTCCCACTTGTAAAGGAGAGTAGAGTGTCGATCGAACTCTAGAAGGATTGGATAAAAGAAAAAACCCTAGTTTTAGCTACCGCACCTTATTTCCAGCAATTGTTCTTTTCATTATTTTTGTATTCTTACATTCATTATGTCAATGAAAAGTTATTCCTTTGCATCTTATTTCATCATGCGTAGCTAAATTCCATTGAGGGGTTCAATATAGTGAATTCCCTTATGGTTAAAATAGCTTAAAAGTGTTTATTTACTTAAGTTCTATTAATTGCATGTCACTCTTTATTGAATATCATTCTGAATCTTGCTGAGTTTAAATTGATCACTTAGACTTTGCATGCTATGTGAGTTTGATCTCGAAAGGGACGAACAATATCAGTTTTCATAGAGGTGATATAGGAGAAATGGCTCGAAATAGTGTATTCGGTGTTATAGGGCGAGGTTGCCTAAGGCACCCTATAACAACTATAGGGTTATAGATTGCATGCATGAATTATCTATGTCGGAGTCGAGTCACAGACATGTGCATAACGGTACTCGTTAGCCTTCTAACGGTTCTTGGGAGCAAGGCCAAATAGAAGTTAAATCTGACCCAATGCATGAATAGACTTAGGTTTAATAAGCAATGATTAGAGTTATTTTACCTTAAGGTTGAAACTATATTGAGCACCTCGCTTATTTATCATTGCTTTTCTTGACTTGTTTATTTTGTTTATTATCCAAAAATCATCATCAACTATTTCTTTGGTTACCTTATTCTAAGCAATCTTTGAGCAGTTTCTTCTTCAAATCTGTGTTTCTAATTTAGTCCTCATGGGATCGATACCCTTGGAATACTTCTAAGGTTTATTGCATGCGATATTGTATACTTGCACTAGGTTGGTTGAATTTATCTTAATCTTTATTTACCATCTTTTCTAACCTGGCGAGGCTTCAACGGACTCAAGAAGCACGGCAAGGAGGGTTGGTGTGCGGCATCCATCAGATTTTAGAACAACTCCAACTTTCAACCAGTAGGCAGGAGTTTGCTGAAAGGCAAGCTCAGACATACTGGACTTATGTTAAACGGAGGGATGCTACGTTAAGGAAGGCGCTGCAATAGAACTTTTCAAAGCCATATCAAGCCTTCCCTGTATTCCCTGATGATTTGTTGAACCCCTGGATCCCACCACCGTTGGTCGAAAGAGAGGAAGAAGAGGATGAAGATGCTGGTCAGGAGGACTAGAAGAAAAAAGAACCGAGCGAGCCTTTATTTTGATAAATCATTTTTGTTGCTCGTGCATTGCCCTAACAAAAATTTAGCTGCTTTTAATATTTCTGCTTCTTTGTTTTTATTTTTCTTATCTGTTGGTTTTTAAAAATTTGTTATCCGATCTTGTAACCATTTTCCTTTATTTTTAATGAAATTCAGAAGTATATCTTTTCTATGGCATATTGAGTATTCCTAACTTAACTTTTCTTCTGAATTTTTGAAGCTTGGACTAGTTGAAGGATTGGAATTCCGTAATTCCGTAAAGGGGAAGCGTGATTGGGACCGATTCGTAATTAATTTTGTTTAATCTAAAATACCAATACATTGGCAATAATATTAGAACTATTCTAAATATATATTAAGGCTAAGCATACAAAAATATTAGATCTAAATCTAATTTATAAAGTAACAAATTACTTACTCTCGTTGACGACTCAGATTAAATTCACCAACTGCTTGTGAATTAATCACGAACTAGTGCAAACACCACCACTATGGCTACACCGGAATGACTCTGAGACTTCTAGAGGCAGGAGATTTGTGGGAGCTTTTGGGAAAATTCTCTGAGAGTAGGAGAATGAATGGGATACCTTTCACCCCACCCCAGGGGTCCTATATATAGTAAAGGCCAATACCTTTTTCCTAATAGGAAAATGGAGACCTTTTCCTAATAGGAAAAAGTCTCTAATTAATTAATTCCATAATTAATTAATTTTCCAATTAAATATCATATATTTAATCTTAGGGATTTTATTAAAATTAAAATTAATATGAATCCAATTCATATTAAATTTATTTGAACTCTTTCAAATATTTTCTTTCCTAATAGGAAAAGATCTCTAATTTTAATAAATAATTAATTAATTCCATAATTAATTAATTTACCCAATTAAATATCATATATTTAATCTTAGGGATTTTATTAAAATTAAAATTAATATGAATCCAATTCATATTAAATTTATTTGAACACTTTCAAATACTTTCTCTCAAGAATTAATTTTTTTAAAATTAATTCAAAAATTATATTATAAAGTTTCATAAACTTTATATTATAATGCATCAATATACATTATACGATTCCCCAAATAAATTGAACACTTTCAATTTACAATTTATACTTAATTGCCTCAAGTCTCTTTACGAGCTACCAGTGGGACCTAATGAACCTACAGATCAGAAGCTCCAACGATACGAGACTAATTGGCCAAACTCATTGACCAAGTTTAGTCAACATTCGTTAACTGTGGGTCACTCCACTAAAGACCCACAGCTGCACTCTTCTCACTATAGAATATTTCTGTGTCCACGGATATCGACCAAGCAGTAAGTCAATCCTTAACGTGTGTTCGTAACACCAGCTGGGTCAAATTACCGTTTTACCCCTGGGTTACCTCTGGTTCCTTAAGTACCACTGATTCCTCTAATGAACAAGTTGTTTAGGGTCCAACCACTAAACAGGAGTTCCTCTCAGGCTAGGAGAGGACGACGCGCCTTTGTTCAAGCCCTAGAATCAGCCCTTAAGGGAACACACATCTACTTACCCCAATAGGGGAAGGAGTGAATTCCATCTTGTACTGTTATGTTCCCAGCCCCCATTCGGTCTTGCCCCTGAAATGGTAGGCTTATTGAGTCGGCGAACTGGCCACTCTCACCCATACAAATCTAAGGACAGTCCCTCCTGAAAGGGGTTCATAACAGACTCAGGATTGAGATTGAGTTACCTAGGTCATCCTATTGAAATAGAAACCTATACTAGTTAACGGCGTTACATCTAGTGGTTACTATTTCGCAGTCCGGTCTTATGCAAACTCATTGCATAGGATACCCCCACCTGCATGTCTCCTACATGGATGCTTTGGATCATTGCATCTGTATCGAATACAAGGTGGGTCGTATCACATAGTGTCACCAGGATAAGGTACCCAGCCTTATCCCTATACTATAGACCATTTAGGTTGTTACTTGGACACTGATCCCCGTATGTCCCCACATACTAGTCCAAGTTTCATTTAAACAACCTTGGATCTTAGTTTATTGGATTTAGGGTTTATTAATGCAAACTCGATTATTCAATAACCAAATTACTGAATTACTCAAATAACACTTTATTGAGATCGATTAATTTGTTTCATTTACTATCTACGAGTTTTAGGGCATAAAACCCAACACTAGTTAGCTTAATTAGATCAAGGTGTTCTGATCTCCAGAAACCTTTTGCTTGAGCATTCCTTCTAGCCTGGTCAACGTTGCAGCAAGAAGTTTTTAGGTAGCATTGTCTTATTTTGATCCACCTTAAGCTTAGTCTTAGTCCCACACTTAGTTTAAAATTCATATAGAAAAAAAATTAAGTTTGGGGGAATAATTATGTTGATAATTCATTGAGAACAATGAATAATTTAAGTTTGGGGGACTTTTAGTCACTCCGCTTGTTTTGCCCAAGCATTCCTTTCCTTCATATTAACTTTAATTTTTTCTAGGTTGTTGAGTAACCAGAGACATTTGTGACACCCACAGTTTGTCTTTGTGTCAAAAGATGGCCTAGGGAATATTGAAAAATGATACGTTGAAAAAAAAAAGTAAAAATTTTGCTGTGAAAATTGATGGAGCAAAACTTTTGAAGGATGAATGATAATCTGGCAGTTTTCTATCTCCCAGGGCTTAGGTGAGCTTCATCATAACATGTCGCCATTCTGAGAAGCAAGGGATAGATAACTAATGATTTTTGGGTTTAGCAATGAGTGTTTAGCCTAGTTGGTGATAAGCTTGAGGCAAGGGTATACTGCATCATAAAATGGGTCATCTCATGCTTAAAAGCTTATGACTGTAGGGCTGCTTTAAGTCTGAAGAACGAAAAATAAATCCCCTAAAAAGTGTGTTAAGATGTGTCTAATAATATAGTTGAGTTGTGGTAAGTTCTTAGGATTGAGTTAAAGGTGGTGATTATTTGTTCAATGCTGAAAGAACTATTTTGCTACAGCAGTGCTTGGTTTTTTGTAGGATGCTCAGGTAAAGGTTGAAGGTAGTGTTGGATTATCTGTTTAATTGAGTTGTGCTATGATCAATGTTTTGAGTTTTCAAGAGAGAGTGAGTTAGTATTGCTCGGGACGCGCAATAAATCAAGTTTGGGGGTATGATAACTCTCCAAAAGGAAGTTATTTAGGCCTTATTTCTATAGTGATTTGTGTGTCATTTGTGCCAAATAGGTGTGTTATTATGAATATTATGTGTTTTATCCTATTTAGAAGAATTGATGCTTTGGAAGTTATTTTGCAGAGAAAATAATGTTGAGCGACTTGAGGAAGCAAATTCCATGATCCAGCAAAGCTGAGAGCATAGCTAGCCACGTGAGCTGCACGTGATTCATTAATGAGGTGGCATTTTCTGAAGCAATCTCGGATCTAGGAAGCTTGGAGAGCATTCCACATGTAATCTTTGACCTAATTAGGGTTGACTCCACTCTATAAAAGGAAAGGGCCGCCTCAAGTCAAAAGAATTCCGAGTTGGAGACTCACTTTCCATCTCTGGAAGCGGAATAATGGAAGAACAATTGGAGACTCAAGAAGACCATCAACTACGGATTTCTTCAAGGGAAATTATCTTTTCTTGTAAAAGTTTATAGTTATGGATGCACGTGAACAAATTGTAGCGTGTGTTACTTTCCATTCCATGAACTAATTTACTTTAGGTGTTGGTTAGGTCATGTAATTGTCGTACTTCATAATCTAGCAATTGATATTGATTTTGAGCATCTTGATTACTTTTTTTGTGTTTATTCCCATTTTGTGCCCACCTGGCCAGCCGGTATGAATACCATCTCTTAGTTTCAAGGATGATTTAAGTGGTGTGTGTGGCTTGTAATCACACTAGACCATTATGTGTTGGTGGACGCCAGTGACTGAGTTAGGGATAACCAGTCGCCTAGTGCTTGATCGGTAGAGCTTCATTGGAGTTAAAACACATTCCAAAAGATTCAGAGTTCCGGGAGGATCCTGCTGATAAGACTGTAAGAGAATGCCTGATCAATATAATTGCTAGAGCATCATTTTAACAATTACAGAAATCTTAACCAACACCTGTTTCCAATCTGTCTACTTTATCCGTTTACATTCTGCTCTGTTATTTCTTTTGCTTCAGCATTATTTCAAAACCCAATCATTTTAACAACCTTGAAATCACTAAAAAGCTACACAAGATAGGTAGAGTGAAGGCTATTCAAAACCTCGTGGATACTATAAATTACTTATCACTTGCTGCAGACTATGTGCACTTACATAGTATTCTAGAGCTAAATTCTATCATATTTTTAACTCACTCTAGAAGGCAACAGGTACCCAGCCTCATCCCTATACTATAGACCCTTTAGGCTGTAACTTGAACAGCGATCCCCGTATGTCCCCACATACTAGTTCAAGTCTCATACTAACAGCCTAGGATGTTCAATTTATTGGATTGGGGTTATTTAGGCAAGATATACGCAATACAAACAATAATAAATGAATAATTCATGAAATATCATTTTATTAATGTTCGGTCAAATGTTTACATTTACTATCCACGAGTTTTAGGGCATAAAACCCAACAAATATAAAATTAAAATTATTTAAGTTTCTCATCTCAACCAAATCATAGTTCAATCATTTCATTCACTTTAAAACTTTCAAATACTTGAAATATATAATTATATGATTGTAAGATTTCAAAAGAACTTGGCTTTTGCCGATAGACTAAAATCTTAAAGCTTCAAAACCATAAATCACTTTTCTACAATAGTCTTAGAAATTGTCATAATCCTCAACACCCAACTCATTTGTACAAATATATATATCATAATCGATTTCAAACTCATATTTCATTAATTTCTAAATAGGAGAGTATTTTGAAGAATAACCACTCACAATACTATTGATGAGAGGAGTTTGGGTCATAAGTGGTCCCGATCTTTGTTGACCTGAAATAATAATTACCCAAGTATTAACGACTCTTAAATCCCCAAATTAGAACACATCACTAGATTATACCAAGCTTTAGTTTCTCTTTAACACTTGGATTAGCTATAATTTCCATGAGCTTAGCCTCCAACTACCATGTAAATAATACCATATTTCTAAAATAAAGTTTCCAATAACTCCATTTTACCCCTCTTCACAAAAAGCTTAATTCCACTCATCCCTTTTCATTTTCTTTTCCATGAAACCTCACTAGTATTCCCTTCTTTCTTTCTTTCTTTCTTTTTTTGTTTTTTTTTTTTTGTTTTTTTTTTGTAAAGAACTTGCAACTCGACAACTTGCAAATAAGCCTCTTTCAATTATTCTTTACAAAAATTACATGGATTTCACCAAGCTTCCCCTCCTTCAGCTCAACAACTACCTTCACCTTAGTTTTCAAGCTAACCCATGGAGTTTCCAACCAAAGGAAGAAAGACCGACAAAAGAATCGACTAATTTAACCTCTACAACTCATGAGAAACTTAAATCAAAAGTTAGAGAACTTACCCAAGGTTTCAATCCAAAGTTTGAGCTTCCTTCCTTGATTTTCCCTCAAGAATAGCTTAAAAATGCCTTATCCTCCTCTCAAAATAGTCATTTCTCCAAGCTTCTCTCCTTCTTCCTTTCTTTTGCTATTTCTCTTTTTTCTCTCTCTCTCTCTTTTGCGTGGGTTTGTCCAGACCCTTCTCCCCCCCCCCCTTTTTTTTATTTATTTTTTGTTGGAAGCTTTGGTTTTCTTTTATTTATCTTTATTTTTATTTCACTAAAGCTTCCAATCTTTTTTTGTTTTTTTTTAAACCTCTTGTAAGTTGTAGCCAATTTCCTTTTATTATTATTTATTATTTTTAAAGCCCGCAATTTAAAAATAGGCATTACAGGAAGGCTCCGCTGCTGCTAATAAAGGCAAGGGTAAGGCCAAGGTGGCCGATAAAGGAAAGTGCTTCCACTGCAATTTGGATAGTCACTGGAAGAGGAACTGCCCTAAGTACCTCGCTGAAAAGAAGAAGGAAAAAGAAGGTAAATATGATTTACTAGTTTTAGAAACATGTTTAGTGGAAAATGACCAATATGCCCGAATATTTGATTAGGGAGCCACTAACCATGTTTGTTCTTCTTTATAGAGAATTAGTTCCTTCCAGCAACTCGAGGAGGGTGAAATGACGCTCAGGGTCAAAACGGGATGTTGGGTTTTATGCCCTAAAACTCGTAGATAGTGAATGTAAATAAATTATATACTTGTTCAATAAAGTCGTTATTGAGGTTTATTCAGTAAAGTTATTATTGAATAAGAGAATTGCACATTAGATAACCCAATGCCAATAAACTAATAACCCCTGGCTATAGTATGAATACTTGAACTTTATGTGGAGACATAAGAGTGGATCAAGTTTGAGTAATAGTCAAAACACTCTATAGTATAGGGTGAGGGCTGGGTACCTGATAACGCTCATTTATGTGTGTTATTTAGCCTTAAAAACTTAGGTTATTGCTAGAAAAGCAAGGACTTTATGCTTAAAATCATATTTCTTTAGTCAAATTAGCAAAAGTCTTAGAATCATGTGGAAAATCTTAGAAATATAGAATTTATGCTTAAAATGCCCAAAAAGAGATTACTTTTGTAAGAATTTATCCAAGTTAATGTTTTTGTGCAAAGACAAATTGCGGTGGAAATGCGCCCACAATTGGAGATAAATGTTAGTGGTGCAAAGAGTAGAAGTTGCAGATTTGCACCCACATTTGGCCCTGAGAATGTGGAATTTGCGTTTGAATTGCTCCCGCAAACTAATAAAGAAAGTAGCCCCAGCTAAAGACAGAATTGTCAAGGCAGTGCATTGAAGATTTGCACCCGACTTTGTGGCCGCAACTGGGCTTTCTGACAGAATTTTGATATTTGCGGGATCTTCACAAAATCTTCAGAAAATCACAAATCTCGTATCAAATCTCCAAGGATCATGGATTTTTACCTTCAAGGGTCCTTTCGCACTGATCTCAACAGCCAACCCTACCTTCCAAGGTCTATAAAAGGCGACCAAGGTGCAAGAAGCAAGGAGAGCTCGGAATTTCATCCTTAGGATAGATTTTATGTTTTCCTCTCTTCTCATCTTGTAACCACTCCGAGTTTTGGATCTTTCAGCCTCTGTCGGCTCTTTCATTCAAAAGAAGTAGAAGAGAAAGGCTTGTCTCCCCTTTAAAGAGGACAAGAGCAAGCTAGATAGAGAGGGGAAGATCCGTAGTTAGTCTTATTGTAGTTTCTTTTCAAGTCTTTTATTTTCCAACAGTTGTATGTTATTGTTTTCCTTTACTTTTGAGTTGTAAGTTATTATTCTTGTACTCAATTCTTCTTATTAATATGAATTCAAGTTGTTTGTCTATTTTGTGTTCTCTTTACTTTTTGTCTTGCTCTTACTTTCATCCAAGAGCTAAGCTTCTTCTCGGGGATTCAAATATGTGTATACCTTAAGTAGAAGAAAGCCCCACCTATGAAATAGCAACCTTGCTTCCTCTTATCATTGTTTGTTATTTCTGAAGTTTAAGGTCTCATTGTTAGCTTAAACTGGCCACTTAAGTTAGCATAGTTTGTATTTAGCTGATGTTCGAAAGGTTGGAGTTGAATACGTGGGTTTGCAAAAACAATAGTGGAAAAGATCCTAGAAATAGAAGTTTGTTTTCTTGCATCTTAGAAATAGGACTGGAACCACTAGAGTTTTAAGAGTCATGAGCATTATTTATCTAAGTTTCAGCTAGCCCTAGAAATAGATGCCTAGTTGGCTTAGTCTTCTAAAGGCACCTACAGTGAAGCTTAATAGAAGTAGGAAACTCACAATCTAGTTGTCAGGGCATTTGCAGGCGCAAAGTGGAGGATTTTATCTGCACCATGTCTATGTGGGCAACATAGATACTGTTCTTCAACCGATTGCAATGCCTGAGTAAATTGTTGGTGCAAATGTGAGCGCAATCTAATGCTTTTGGTTGATATTATTTGAATTTCCCTGTTTATCTCATAAGTGTTTACCGTTTTCATTTACTTGCTTCTTTTTATTTCTGTCGTAAATTAAAACCCCTATTCAAATTATCTTTTTGGTTACTATCCTCGGTTGCAAATTTAAACGAGGTTCTTGTTTTGCAGAATCTTGTGTTTTTCGACTAGTCACCATCTCCCTTGGGTACGATATCCGAAATACTTTCCACTTTATTACTTGATAGTGTATACTTGCACTCGAGCAGGTGTTGCACAAGCAGCACACACGTCAGTACCTTATCTTAGGGACACTATGGGCACGACTCACTTTGTATTTAGTGCAGACGATGTGATACTGAATCGTTCATGTGGAGACATGCGAGTGGGGGCATCCTGTGTGCAATGAGTTTGCATAAGACCGGACCGCAAAATAAGTCACTTTTACTTTATAACGTCGTTTACTGTTGAAACTGACTATTTCATGCGATGACCTAGGTACCTCGATCTTAATCATGGGCTAACTATGAACTCCTGTTTATTCGAGATTATCCTTTGATTTGCATGGGTGAGAGTGGCCCGAGTTCACCGACTCAATAAGCCTACCATTTTAGGGATAAGACCGGGTAGATAGTTGGGGACATAATCTTGCAAGATGAAATTCACTTCTACCCGCTTTTAGGGATAGTAGAGAGGTTGTTCCCTTAAGTGCTGACTCCAGGTCTTAAACAAAGGGCCACACCCTCTCATTGGTCCGAAAGGGACTCGGTTTAGTTCTTAGACCACAAACCAATTGTTCATTAGAGGATCAGTGGGACTTAAAGAGCAAGAGGTAATTACAGGGGTAAAACAGACATATGACCCAGCTATAATTATGAACAAACCTGTGAAGGATCGACTTAATGATCATGGTTATATCGAATGGACAGAAATATATCTACAGTGAGGGTAGTGCAACTACTGGGCTATAGTAGAGTGTCCCAGTAGTTAACAAATGTTGGCTAACTAGGTTAAAGATTTTAGCCGGTTCATCTTGGATCGTTGGAGCCCATGATCTGTAGGTCTATTAGGTCCACCTGCTAGCTCATATGGACTAAACCTTAGAACAGTGTGGTGAGAGAATCTGTAGCTTTCAAATTCGGTTTAGGAAGTTACCGTTAATTATATACAATATACTTAACGTGGTATAGGGAGAGTTGGAAATATTGAAATATGATTTAAATATTGTTAATATGTATATGATACATATCTCGGTTTGAATTTATATATGAATAGGGATTCATATCGAATTGAAAGGGATCGGGATTGGTGCGAATAATTTAATATTTGATATTAAATTAATATAATTGATTAAATTGTTTAATTAATTATTAGAATTAGTTTTATTTACAATTAATTTTTGAATTAGTTTTATTTAAAATTAATTTTTGAATTTCCTGAAATTCAAAATTACTCCTTTTTTTTTTTTTTTTGAGGTGGTGCATCCATGACTAAGTCCATCTTTAAATCTCAAATTGCCACATTAATTTACACCTAATCAAAGGTTGGTTTGGTGTCTTCATGTGATGAAGCAATATTTATGATTTTCTTCTTTAAATAGAGAGGAAAATTAGATGGAAAGGGTTGGCAATTTGCTGTAATTTTTCTCTCCAAAAGACCACAACTAAAACTCTACCAAATTCTCTTCCTCCTTAAAATTCATCACAAATCCGGATCCCACAATCCGTTCTAAGGTCGGAGGATAAACTGGAAGACTCTAGCGGTGGTCCACGAACAGTTCGTGTTCAAATTCAACCCTCGGATTGCTTGAATTTCAACTCAAAAGGTTGTTGTTTTTCTTCCTCTGTTTTTCGAGCTATAAAGAGCATGTTATTCTTAAGTAAAATTAATGTAATTAGAGTGCTTTAGATCCTAATTGCTTCCGCATGAGTGTTGTACACTCCTACACGGGAGACGTTATTTCAGCTCGTGCAGTGGGAGGGTTGAGAGTGCCTCGACATAGTGGGAGGGTTGTAACCTAACCTAACTGTCACCTGGGTTTAACTGAAATTCAGGTCGTTATACCTGATGATGGCGTTGTGGATCCATTGTCTTATAAACAAGAAATGAATGACGTAGACAAGGACCAATGGGTCAAAGCCATGGACCTTGAATGGAGTCTATGTACTTCAATTCAAAGTGGGAACTTGTAGATCCACCTAAAGAGGTAAAACCCATAGGGTGCAAATGGATCTATAAGAGAAAGAGAGATGTAGTTGGGAAGGTACAGACCTTCAAAGCTAGACTTGTAGCAAAGGATTATTGTTAGGTTTTATGCCCTAAAACTCGTAGATAGTAAATGAAACAAATTAATTAACCTCAATAAAGTGTTATTTGAGAGATTCAGTAATTTGTTATTGAATAATCGAGTTTTGCATTAATTAACCCTAAATCCAATAAACTAAGATCCAAGGTTGTTTAAATGAAACTTAAACTAGTATGTGGGGACATACGGGGATTAGTGTACAAGTAACAACCTAAATGGTCTATAGTATAGGGATAAGGTTGGGTACCTTATCCTGGTGACACTATGTGATACGGCCGACTCTGTATTCGATACAGATGCATTGATCCAAAGCATTCATGTAGGAGACATGCGAGTGGGGGTATCCTATGCAATGAGTTTGCATAAGACTGGACCACGAAAAAGTAACCACAAGATGTAACGTCGTTGACTAGTTTAGGTTTCAATTTCAATAGGATGACTATTGGGTTTCCAGAGTGAGTAAAAATAAGATATAAAAATGGACCCTAGAACTCTGTGCAAGTATACACAGTCCGCAGCAAGTAATAAGTATTTATCGAATCCAAGGTCTGAATTAGCTTTCACTTTATCTATTTTGTTTAGTTTTTCAATGGTTTCAAAAGTGGGAAAAATGATTGGTTTTTATAGAATGCTGAAGCAAAAGAAATGACAGAACAGAAAGTAAACAAATAGGCAGACAGATTAGAAACAGGCGCTGGTCAGGATTTAGTAATTGTTTTAAAAGATGCTCTAGCAATATTATTGATCATGCAAAACTCTCGCAGTCTTATTAGCAGATTCCTCCTGGAACTCCAGATTTTTTGGAATATGTTTCAACCCCAATGAAGTACTACCGATCAAACACTAGGCAACTGGCTATCCCTAGCTCAGTCACTGGCGTTCACCAATACACAATGATCTAGTGTGATTAACCGCCACACACTCCCTAAATCATCCCTCAAACTAGAGAGAGGTATTCATACCAGCTAGTCAGGCGGGCACAAAATATAAATGAGCACAGCAATTAATCAAGATGCATCAATCAATATTTATTACTAGAAATTAACCACAACAATCACATGTTCCCTAACCAACGCCTAAAGCTACTTAGTTCATAAGATGCATAGAGACACACGTTACAATCTGAGTAAACATATCCATATTTACAAAATAATGCAAGAAAATATTAGTTCCCTTGATCAGCTTGCAAATGATGGTTTCCTTAATGGTCTCCAATCTCTCTCCTCTATTCGGCTCCCAAAATGGAAATGAGAATGATCTCTTCCCCAAAAGTGGAATGTTCCTCCCAAGGATGGAATTTCCTTCCCAAAAAGGAATGCATTTGACTTGGGCGGCTATCTCCTTTTATAGAGTGATAGGAGGCTTGAATTAGGTTGACCTAGACACGTGGATGGCTCTCCTTGCTCCTTTATCCCAAGAATAGCTTAACAGAATTCAGTTCATTAAATTGGCTAACGAACTGTGACGTGGCAGTTTTGCTCCCAGCTTTGCTCCAGCACGGATTTTGCTCCCTCAAGTCGCTCAGCAATATATTCTGCACAAAATAACTTCCAAAGCATCCATTCTTCCAAATGGGTTAAAACATATAATATCTATCTAAAAGCAACCCTATTTAGCACAAAAGACACACAAATCAATATAGAAATAAGGTCTAAATAACTCCCTTTTGGAGAGTTATCAATGACCTAGGTAACTCAATCTGAATCCTTAGTCTGTTATGAACCCCTTTTCATGAGGAATTGTCCTTAGATTTGTATGGGTAAGAGTGGCCAGTACACCGACTCAATAAGCCTATCATTTCAGGGGCAAGACCAAGTGGGGGCTGGGAACATAACAGTACAACATGGAATTCACTCATTCCCCTATTGGTGTAAGTAGATGTGTGTTCCCTTAAGGATTGATTCCAGGTCTTAAACAAAAGCATGTTGTCCTCTCCTGGCCCGAGAGGAATTTCTGTTTAGTGGTTAGACCCTAAACAGCTTGTTCATTAGAGGGATCAGTGGTACTTAAGGATCCAGAGGTACTTGATGACCGCAAAGTGCATGGGCCGCAAGTAATATTAAAACGGAAGTATTCCGAGTATCGAATCCACAGGGAGGTGTAACGATATTTAAGCAAAGCAATTAATTCTTGATCACCAAAAGTACTTGGGAGAAATATTATTTAGGGACCTAATCTTGATGCTGAAATGAATTGAAAATTAAAGCAATTAAAGAAATTAAATTGATCAATCAAAGAAATAAAAAATATGGAGAAAGAGTTTTGAGTGAGAAGCGGGGTCTTGAAAATCAATTAATAGCTAATTAATTATTACAATTATCCTATCTCATTGCCCGACTAATTATAATCCTAGAATCTCCGTTAATCACATAGGTTCTCCTGTCGGTCTCCCCTAATTATAATTAACTCATATTAACAACCTAAGTGTCCTTAGCGCCATTAAAATTCGTTAATTAATACGCTCTGATTCATTATCGGAATCTAAGTTTAACCAACTAATCTCGTTGTCACTACGAGCAGTTAAACTAGTTGCATGGATTATGATCTATCCTAATTTCTCTTCGTCGAGTTTCCATTAGGAATCGAATCAATATAATTGGCCAGATCATATATAGCATTACGAGCATCCGTACAAATAATTAGTTAAATGGACAAGAGATAGGCAATTATAATAATATTTAACTATGAATTTTCATTTCAAGACCCCAAAATGGGTTTAGCTATACATGGTCATAATATCCACAATGTATACAATAAAAAGCATAATTTGGAGCAAAATAAGAGTAAGGAAAGTGACCGTCGAGAACCCCGTCGCTTGCGCTTGGAGTCCCTCCGAAACACACCCCGAGCCTCCTAGAGTGCTCACCACAAGCTCCCCACAAAATTTCCCACTCTTGACTCTCAAAGAGGCTCAAAAGCCTTGAGAGAATGCTCAAGGAGAGCAAAGGAAAGGAAGGAATGAATGAAGGATGGAATGATTGATGCCAAAATAGGGTACCAAGGGGTCCCTTTTATAGGCCCGGAATAGGGACAGCGTCGTGACGCTAAGGGTACAGCGTCGCGACGCTGTGACGTCACTCAACTTGCCCGGCAAGAAATGGGACAGCGTCGCGACGCTGTGCTGCTTCCAGAACATCTCCGCACGGGCTGGGCTTGAAACTTGGGCCTTCTTCATTCTTTTTGGATCTTCACTTGGATTGTTGACTTTTGGGCTCCCCCTTGACCCATGCTTGGAAAATTGGCTTGATATGCTTATTTTTTGGCCCTTTTTCACCAAAATTTCACAACTTGCTCCTTAGGACAAAATAATGAATTACATTAGATTTTCTCAATAAAAACACAATAAAAGCACTCAAAAGCTTAATAATTTAGGACTAAAATAGCGACATTTCTATCTACTATCACACCCCCAAACTTAAGCTTTTGCTAGTCCCGAGCAAAATAAATTCGAAAGATGCATGAAATAGAATCACTCAAGCCTCAATGATTTTAGAACTCTCAAGCAAAAATGGAAAACATGCAAGTGGAATAAGCAAGCATCGCATACTCATGAAGAAATCTTAAAAGAATTTGAACTTAAGATTAATGAATGACTTATCTAATGATTCTTTTACTAACCTAGACTAGTCTTATGGCTTTCTCCATTTGTTTTCCCCCTACACTGGCTAAGAGTCCCTAATAGGTCAGAGTTCTACTATCATGAAAACAAAGAAACTAGGGCGCCTGATTTTTTTTTTTTCTTTCTTTTTCAGGGGGGAGCCAAACTCACAAATATTTTTCACTTTCTTTTTCTTTTGCTTCCCCCAAACTTGCATTTTTATATCTAATGGTACTAGCTTTCACACTACGATGCAGGAACCCTTAACCCGAATTTTATTCTTTGGTTGGCCTAACTGATCACACCGCAGGTAGCTCTTTTTACCCCTAATCTTTTTCTTTTGTGCAAGCAAAAAAATTTCTTTTCAACAAACATTTCTTTTTTTTCTCTCTTTTGTTGCTTTTCTCTCAGCAGGCATAGCATTTTTTTCCACCTAGTTCTTAAAACAATCAAGCCTGAACTCTTAGTGTTAGAAACTAAGCCTATCGGAGTGACAACAAACTTATAAAAATCATAATAAAAATCTAGATTTTCAAAGATTTCATAGGATAAGTCTATTGCATGCTTTATACATTAAAACTAAGTATCAAAAAATTTTAAAATTTCACTATTTCTGCTATGCTCCCATATTCCACAACATATAAACCATTCTCCCCAAAACTTCTAAAATCACATCCCCGACTATCATAGTTATCTACTCATGCATCCAAAAGAATTTAAACATGCTCAACACAGCGAAAGCCTCCCCCCCAAACTTAAACTAAACATTGTCCCCAATGTTTAAAAACAATAAAGCAAATAGAGGGATACTTCCCTGAATTAGGAGCAATTTATCCTCCTCCTTTCGGTCGAGAAAATGGGATTTTTGGAGCTTTGGGACTTGCTAAGGTGATCCTGCAAAACAAAATTGGATCACGAAGCAAGGAAAATTATTTACCGCAAACTAACTAAACTTTTAATCCTTGGGTTGCCTCCCAAGCAACGCTTTCTTTAACGTCTTTAGCTAGACGAGGCTCGGCACGCTCATGGAGGCTCGAAATAAAAATTCTCGTCGTCTTCTGAGCTTTGAAGAAAATCTCGTACCGAATTACATACTGCAAACAGGGGAGAAAAAAAACTTTCCCCTGGCCCGTCATCACTAAAAAGATTGTCATAATAACAAGTCAAGAAATATGTAACAACATCAAATCTTTGTTCTAAATCTCTATTTTCAAAACAATTATTCACAGAGTAATCCAGCATCATGATATCAACCGGTCTAGGATCTAAGGATGGCCTATCTACTATGCCTATCCATTCATCAAATGCATTTTCTATATGCTCATGAGATTCTTGAGACTCAGTATTCAAAAAGGATTCATATGACTCATCATCATAATCAAAGAATTCAACTATATCACGGTCAGATTCTATACTATCAGGACTATCAGGACCCGAATTAAAACTATCAACAATTTCAGGGTCGATTCTATATCTTCAATCATGTCAGGATCATACTCAATAGATTCAGCAATATGATGATCAGACTCAATATTTTCATCTATCAAGTAATCCTCTAAATTCAAAGCACGCAGATCATCTATTGGAGGCATTTCAATCTCATCATCAAAAGCAGGCATTTCTATATCAATCAATTCATTTTCAAACAACGGATCATCAAAGAATGCATTAGGATTAAAATCTTCATCATAAATAGGTGCCTCCCCTAATCCTAGGCCAAGATCAAATTCTACCTCTTCCTCACCATCAATCAATAATTTTGGACCAATCAAAAAACAGGTATGCAAACTACATACAGACTCATCATGTCCAAAAATACTGAAAATGACTCTTTCATCATCCACATTTAAGGTTAACTTACCAGTGTGAACACTGATCTCAGCCTTACCTATGGCTAGGAAATGTCTACCTAAGATGATGGGTACCTCTTTGTCTTCTTGCATGTCGAGCACCACAAAATCTATTAGGAAGATGAATTTGTTGACTTTCACCAACACATCCTCCACAATACCCATCAGTTGGGTGATCGATCTATCAACAAGCTGGAGGGTAATATCGGTGTCTTTCAGACCTGACAGTCCAATCTTCCTGTACAAAGAATAGGGCATTAAATTTATACTTGCTCCTAAGTCACACAAAGCCCTATCGAAAGATACTTCTCTTATAACACAGGGAACAGTAAAACTCCCTGGGTCCTTTTGTTTTAGTGGCCTCTTTCCTGCAACTATGGTGCCACTGTTCTCAGATAACCTAAAGACTTCTTTTTTAAAACTTTTCTTCCTAGACAACATCTCTTTCATGAATTTTCCATAATTAGGCATGTTATACAAAGCATCGACTAAAGGAATATTCACAGAAAGCTTTCTAATCTTTTCTAGGAATTCTGAAATTGCTCATCTAGTTTAACATTTTTAAATCTCTAAGGAAAAGGTAACTCCCTGTAATCGAAAGTAGGACATTCGCCCCTCCTCTTGGGTGTGCTGATGTGCGACCCTCTATCATGGTAGTTGCACGGGACTACTTCTTCCTCGTTCAGCTTTTCTTCCTGCTTTTCATCCTTCTCTTTCTTTGATCCTGCAAAAGAGTTAGTGCATTCAAAATTTAAATCACAAGAGCTAGGAGGACTTTGGGACCTTTCTGAGGAGGTTTTTTGTGCCTCAGCCCTTTCATCTTCATCCTTGCTCAAGTTTTCTTCTTTCTTCAGCTTCCTCTCTTTATCTGAACAATCCTCCAGTTTTCTACCACTTCTGAGTGTCACCATCTTGCACTGCTCTCTAGGATTGGTTTCAGTGTCGCTTGGAAACTTCCCTTACTGAAGTGCGTTAACTGCAGAAGCGATCTGTCCTATCTGCACTTCCATGTTCTTGAGAGTCGTATCGTGGTTATTTACTGTTGTCTAGAGATTCACATTCAAAACCTTCTGCTCCTTGATAAAGAGGGCCACCATTTCCTCCAAGTTGCTTTTCTTTTCTGGAACACTTGATGAAGCAAATCCTGGTGGTGGTTGCAATAAATTCTTAGTGTTGGAATAAGAAAAGTTCTCATGGTTGCGCAGACTTGGATGGTAGAAGTTTGGTACTCCTTGAATGAATGCTCTATTTCCCACATACTGAACTTCTTCGACATCTTGATTTTCTTTCTTTGAGTATCCTTCTGCCAAGGTGGAGATAGACTTGACCACCTCAGAAGAAGTAAGCTTGTTTAGTGCATTCGTCAACGATGCCATCTGCGCTTTCAGAGAGCTTGACTCATTGATCTCATATATGCCAGCCTTCTTTGAAATTATCCCCCTTTCTGTCGGCCATTGGTAACTGGTTGCCGTCATCTCCTCCAAAAGATCCTTCGCCTCAATCACTATCTTGGATAGAAAACTCCCACCCGCTGATGTATCAAGAACTGTCTTGGTAGAAGGGTTAAATCCATTATAAAATAACTGTACTTGAAGCCAATCAAGATAGCCATGTTGTGGGCATCTCCTAAGCATCTCTTTATATCTCTCCCACGCCTCATATAATTGCTCCTCATCCAACTGTCTGAATGTCCCGATCTCTGTACGAAGCTTCGTGGTCTTGGCAGGTGATAAGGGTCAAAAATATACCTATTTTACCTTTATATTTAGCTCATTTCTTGGTTAAATGTTGTATGTTATGATCAATTTACTGTTCCCAAGCTCAAAATATGCTTACTTTGATAAGTTAGGGTGTTGAGAATCACTTTTGTCAAATTTAACTCATTTGTGCTTAAAAAGACTTGATTTTAAAATAATTTGACTTAGTTTGTTGTTGTGCAGAAAAACAGACGAAAAGCTGGAATTTCCCAGAAATGCGATCGCATTTCTGGGAAGGCAAAAATGAAATGCGACCGCATTTCTGGAAAAATCAGAGGCCGTTTCGAGTCGTCCGCGGGTCGTTGTTGACGAGTCTTCTTCGCACCTAACTGGCTGTTTTGACCCCGAAACTGACTGGACAACCTTCCAGCACCTATTTCGCAGTTCCTCAACCATTTTCTACACTATATAAGCTCGAGATTCGAAGTCAAATTCATGCAGAACTCACTTGGAAGAAAATGGTGGTGACAGAACCCTGGCTCGACGCCAATGAGTAGGGATGCCCGAGGTCCTTCTTAGATGACCAAATTCTAACCCGAGAGAGAGTTAGACATCAAACCTTGTGGTTTGTAGAGAGTTTCACCCATTCCCACTTGTAAAATCGAGAGAGTGGAGTGTCTTAGCGAACTCTAGAAGGATTGAGTAAATAGAAAAAACCCATAATATTTAGCTAGCTCCTTTATTTCCAGCTCTTGAATCTTTTAATTATTATGTATTCTTTACATTATTATTTCAATGAAAATGTGTTCATTTGCTTTTTATCCCATCATGAGTAGCTAAATCCCGTTGAGGGATTCAATGTGGTGAATTCCCTTAGGGTTTAATGGCTTGAAAGTGTTTTATTTGCTTAAGTTGTGTTTAATGCATGTCATTTTTTATTGATTATCACTCCAATCTTGCTGAGTTTAATTTGATCACTTAGACTTTGCATGCTATGTGAGTTTGATCTCGAAAGGGACAAACGATATCGGTTCTCATAAAGGTGATATAGGAGAAAAAACTCGAAAGAGATTGTTCGGCGGTATAAGGCAAGCTGCCTAAGGCACCCTATATCGACTATAGGGTTATAGGTTGCATTCATGAATTATCTATGTCGGAGTCGAGTCACAGAAATGTGCATAACGGTACTCGCTTAGCCTTCTAACGGTTTTTGGAAACAATGGCCAAATAGAAGTTAAATCTGACCCAATGCATTAAATACACTTAAGTTAGATACTGCATAAGTATGGTTGTTACCTTAGGGATGAATCCATGTTGAATACCTCGTTTTATCTTATTGTTACTCTTTATTATTTTATTTGCTTGTTTTATTTATCTTTTGAAAAACCAAATCAATCAACTTATTTTCTTTGGTTACCTTTTACAAAAGCAATCATTTGAGCAGTTTCTTCATCAAATCTGAATTTCCAATTTAGTCCTCGTGGGATCGATACCCTTGGAATACTTCTGAGGTTTTTTTATTACTACGTGCGACAGTGTATACTTGCACTTAAGTGTTAGCTGAATTATCCTTTATTAATCCTTTTATCATCTTAACTCACATCCATCTATTCAGCTGACGACGCACTAGCAAGCGGGAAAAATTTTGTCAGGAATGCCTGAGCAAGCTCATCCCAAGTATTGATGCTTCCTGTCTCGACTGACTCTAGCCAATCCTTCGCTTTATCTTGGAGGGAAAATGGAAATAACCTTAATCTAATTGCGTTGGTCGGAACTCCATTCATCTTTACTGTCCCGCATATCTCCAGTAATGATCGAAGATGGGAATGTGGGTCCTCCGAAGGATGTCCCTTGAAAGAATTGTCTCTCGCCATCTGAATCAGTCCCGTCTTTAATTCGAAATTGTTCGCTTGAATCGGGGCGTAAACAATGCCGAAATTCTCGATTAGGAGAACTGGCTGCAAAAAATCTTTGATTGCTTTGGGAGCGTCGTCTTGTTGGTGGGCTATTGCTTCCGTTAATCTTCTTTCTCTACGAAGGGCTCTAATTGTCCTGTCAATTTCAAGATCTAACGGAAACAAATTAACTACCTTATCTCTTCGCATGCACTAACCCCCAAATTAATCAAGATTAAAAACAAAAATAAAAATACATTCACAAAAAGAATAAAAAAAATATTCACAACCTAAATTAATATTTATCCCGTTCTTTTTAATGTCAAAAAGAAATTATTTTGCTTAAAATCTAACCTCCCCGGTAACGGCGCCAAAAACTTGTTGCACGATTTTACCGCAAGCGTACGGGTCCTCACAAGTAATATAGTGATTTTGAGTTTTATCGTCTCCACAGGGATTGGATTTATTCAATTAATTACCATGAATAATCTTGCTTAGCTTTATTTAGAGAACAAAATCTAATGCCAAAAAGAATAACAAAAAGCTAATCTAGAAAGCAAAAGATAAATGGAGACACAATTTGGAGGGATAATTCTAGAGTAATTGATTTCATCAATTGGACCTTTAATCGCTTAATCAATTAACTAACTTGGATTAATCAATCATTCGATTCATAAGTCTAGAAGCCTAATGACAAGGACTCTCCTGTCGGTTTCCTCCTATCTCATACCTTTCAATAAAGAATCTCCTTTCGGTTTCCTCTTCATTTACTTAGCATGGCATTACGACCCTTCAATACAACCTCTAACATTATTTATTCTATCCCGTGTCACTCGGGTAAATAAACGTTAGTCATGCATTCAGTTCTAGTCTAAGCTTCTCTCCATCGAGTTTCCACTTAGTAACGATTCATTTAATCAGTGATCAGTTGATTAAAAGCATTAAGGACAAAATGCATAAATGAATGATAGTGACAACCAAACCAATTTAATTCATTAATTAAGCAAAGGTTCAACAACAAAATCAATCTTAAAAAATTAGGAATTAACTACTCATAATCACTAAAATCCAATAATTCCTAATCACAACAATTCTAGAAACTAAAACATAAAGGAAAAAGGAAGAGAAATGCTCATAAAAATTGTCGATCTCCTCGATCCCATGGCTACCTCCATCGATCCAGAGCTCCCAAGATCTTCAAAGAAGCTCCAAGACTCTCCCAAAAATCCCCAATTTTAGTGTGGACTCTAGAATGGGGTGAAAACCCACAAATTGGCTCTCCAAACTTGGATGCAAAAGGTTGTATTTATATTGGTTCAGCAGGCATAGCGTCGCGACGCTACGTCACAATGTCGCGACACTCTGACGTGACTTTTGTCTTGGGCTCCAAGTTGTCGCAGCGTCGCGACGCTACATGGACAACGTCGCTACGCTGTCCAATTTCTAGAACTTCTTCGCGCGGCTGCCAAGCGTCGAGACGCTAGGCCTTGGTCTTCAAAGAATGGCCCAATTTTGACTCAATTTTTGGGCCACCAACTTTCTTTTGGCTCAAATGTTTCATGTCATGGATCTTGGGCTCTTTTTTTGACCCAACTTGATAATTTAAGGCTTGGAATTCATGAATTTGGGCTTCTAACTCATTCTTATTGGGCTTTTGGACTTGGATCTTTTAATGTAATTCTTTAAAATGCTTCAAAAGCCTCCAAAATCTCTCAAAATTCTGATTTTGCTTCCTTGGCTCGGTTTTCGGAAATTTAAACATAAAATAGCATTAAAGTACAATATTCATGCACAAAACTAGCTAAAAATAATAGGAAAATTATAGCATTTATGCATGCTATCACACCCCCAAACTTAAACCTTTGCTAGTCCCGAGTAAAGCTTAAACCTCATATATGAATCAAATATTGTATATGCATGACTCTAATCTCAATGATCTAAATAATGAACTTAAACAATTAAAGGAAATATTAAAACACATTCATTCATCACGAAATTTAAATTTAAATTCTTCATCCCTTGCGTGTGTGTGTGCGAGCTACCTTATTAGGTCTTTACTAGCCTAGAAAAGGCTTATAAAATCCTCAGTTCATCTTCCCCCTACACTGGTCCTAAGCTCTAATTATCCAGCTTCCCAACAATCAAGAAAGTAATATCCCACTAAGGTGCCTGAAACAACGGGGTATGCCTCCCCCAAACTTGCATTTTTATGATTCTAATGGCACTAGCTTTCACACTACGATGCAGGGACCCACAACCCGAATTTTATTCTTAGTTGGCCTAACTGATCACACCCCAGGTAGCTCTTTTTTCCCCTAGCTTTTCAAACATAGCAAGCTTTTTTTTTTATTCCCTATACTTTTTTTTTCATATATATATTTTTTTCACACTTTTCTTTTCTCATTTTTTTTTCTTTTCCTCTTTTCTTTTCTTTGCAGGCTAATAATCATGATTTATCTCCCAAGTAAAACATTACAAACTCTCATGCGGTTCAACTTTCAAATCAAATCTTAAGCCTATCAGATGACAACAAACATCTAGATAATATAATCTAATTCTAAGCATTCAAAACCATATAAGTAGGCTGAGTGCTCAACATGTGCAAGGAATTCAAAGCAAAAATTTTAAATTTACATGAATCTTGAACATGCTTTGATATTTCCCAAAAATTGAACAAAAATCATTATCTAGATCATATCATAGACGTCCATCCTCATCAAAACAGATGCAATAGAATCATCATGAAAATTTTCAATAAGCTCAGATTAGAACAGCAAAGCCTCCCCCCTTACTTAAATCATACATTGTACTCAATGTATCAACTATTCAGACTCATTAAGCATGCATAAGGATAATTAAAGAGATATAGGGAGAACAATACTGTCCTGGAGTGTGAGAGGAACCATGGATGTCAACCTTCAACATCATTGGGGTTGTTTTTGGAAGAAATTTTGGTCTCGAGCTCCTTCAAAAATTGATCAATGGGAACGGAAGATCAACAAGCACTAACTTAAAAAAAAAAACTGAAAAACAAAGAAAAGAAAATTGACTGAAATTAAACTTGGGTTGCCTCCCAAGAAGCGGTTTTTTAACGTCTCTTAGCTAGACGAGTTTTTGTGGGCTTTCAAGGCACATAAAAATTCTCATATTTCTTCGGGCCCTTCTTCCTTGAATCGATAAAGCCAACTATCGCTAGCAGGCTTACTAGCTTTTCATGGGCCCCAGAAGCATAAATATTTTTGGTATTTTTTAATAATAAAAGCATAAAAGGAAAAAGATCAAAATAAAGGGACTCTGACTCTGACACGTGAGAACAAGAAAAAGAACATTCATTTTCAAGAGAGGATGGGGAGGATAGAACAGACAAAGGTCTTTCAACCATAAACTCCATCTCTTGAAACTCCTCAAACACTATGGGCTCATTTTCTTTTTCTTCCTCACAAACTTGTTCTTGATGGGTGCTAAAACTATCCAATTCTTCCTTACTATCGACATAGCTCACCCCTATATGCTCATCTTTAGCCAAATCGAAAAAATTACGCTCCTGAATTGGCGCTAATGAATCACTGGCCACATGACTCACTAGACATCCTATGGAAGTGGATCCTACTTCCCTATCCTCCCTTTGGGTCTGGGGTCTCTCCATAGATTTTTCTAATTCGAAATTCAAGGCTTTCGTCTCCTCAATAAAATCTTCAAGCAAGCTCTCTAAGGAAGACTCTTTTTCTAAGGAAGCGGGCTGCACTGCACTCTCCTCTTCTCGAGGTTGCCATCTCCCTAAGGATTTTTCTACAGCTAAATTCATGGCTCTATTATCCTCTATATAGTCTTGAAGTAGACTCTCTAAGGGAGATTTTTCTTCTAAAGGGGGATAATTTGAATAGAAAAAATTGGACGATGGTGTTGGTTCTTAGGGCTCAGATTCCCTAAAGGGCCACCCGAAATTATAAAAAGCCATTAAAACAATTAATCAACAATGATCAGGCTTTCAGTCAGATGCAAACACCAATTAAATGCACAACAAGAACATTGAACCAGGACTTAAATAAAATAAAAACAAAGAAAGCAAAATAAAATCTCTAAATTAAAACTAGCAATTTCTTCACAATATTAATTGAATGAAATTAGCAAATCCCCGGCAACGGCGCCAAAAACTTGATGACCGCAAAGTGCACGGGCCGCAAGTAATAATAAAACGGAAGTATTCCGAGTATCGAATCCACAGGGAGGTGTAACGATATTTAAGCAAACCAATTAATTCTTGATCACCAAAAGTACTTGGGAGAAATATTATTTAGGGACCTAATCTTGATGCTAAAATGAATGAAAATTAAAGCAATTAAAGAAATTAAATTGATCAATCAAAGAAATAAAAAATATGGAGAAAGAGTTTTGAGTGAGAAGCGGGGTCTTGAAAATCAATTAATAGCTAATTAATTATTACAATTATCCTATCTCATTGCCCGACTAATTATAATCCTAGAATCTTCGTTAATCACATAGGTTCTCCTATCGGTCTCCCCTAATTATAATTAACTCATATTAACAACCTAAGGGTCCTTAGCGCCATTAAAATTCGTTAATTAATAAGCTCTGATTCATTATCGGAATCTAAGTTTAACCAACTAATCCTGTTGTCACTACGAGCAGTTAAACTAGTTGCATGGATTATGATCTATCCTAATTTCTCTCAGTCGAGTTTCCATTAGGAATCGAATCAATATATAATTGGCCAGATCATATACAGCATTACGAGCATCCATACAAATAATTAGTTAAATGGACAAGAGATAGACAATTATAATAATATTTAACTATGAATTTTCATTTCAAGACCCCAAAATAGGTTTAGCTATACATGGTCATAATATCCACAATATATACAATAAAAAACATAATTTGGAGCAAAATAAGAGTAAGGAAAGTGACCGTCGAGAACCCCGTCTCTTGCGCTTGGAGTCCCTCCGAAATACGCCCCGAGCCTCCTAGAGTGCTCACCACAAGCTCCCCACAAAATTTCCCACTCTTGACTCTCAAAGGGGCTCAAAAGCCATGAGAGAATGCTCAAGGAGAGCAAGGAAAGGAAGGAAGGAATGAAGGATGGAATGATTGATGCCAAAATGGGGTACCAAGGGGTCCCTTTTATAGGCCCGGAATAGGGACAGCGTCGCGATGCTAAGGGCACAGCGTCGCGACGCTGTGACGTCACTCAACTTGCCCGACAAGAAATGGGACAGCGTCGCAACGCTACCCTCCCAGCGTCGCGACGCTGTGCTGCTTCCAAAACATCTCCGCCCAGGCTGGGCTTGAAACTTGGGCCTTCTTCATTCTTTTTGGATCTTCATTTGGATTGTTGACTTTTGGGCTCCTCCTTTGACCCATGCTTGGAAAATTGGCTTGATATGCTCATTTTTGGGCCTTTTTTCACCAAAATTCCATAACTTGCTCCTTAGGACAAAATAATGAATTACATTAGATTTTCTCAATAAAAACACAATAAAAGCACTCAAAAGCTTAATAATTTAGCACTAAAATAGCGACATTTCTGCCCACTATCAGTAACCCAGGGGTAAAATGATAATTTGACCCAGTTGGCGTTACGAACACTCGTGAAGGATTGACTTACCAGTATGGTCGATATCTGTGGACACAAAAATATTCTTCAATGAGAAGAGTGCAGTTGTGGGTCTTTAGTGGCGTGACCCACAATTAACGAATGTTGATTAATTTGGTTAATGAGTTTAGCCAATTAATCTCGTATCGTTGGAGCTTCTGATCTGTAGGTCCATTAGGTCCACCTGCTAGCTCGTAAAGGGTTCTGAGATTAATTAGTCTTAAATATTAAGGGAATTTTAGTTAATTGTATGTAATGGAATTAATATAATGTATGGAGATACATTATAATATAAGTTTAATTATTGAATTAAACTTTATAATAAAATTAATTTTGGATGTGATTCAAAATTAATTAATGAGAGAATTAAATATTTGAAGAAGTTCAAATATTAAATATGAATTGGATTCATATTAAACTATAGGTTAAAATTAATATGAATAGGGATTCATATTAAAACTATAGTATATGAGAGAATGCATTTGAATATGATTAAAATATGAAATTAATTAATTATGTGATATTTGATTAATTCATGAATTAATTAATTGGAGAATTAACTAATTTAATTTAATTTTGTTAAATATGATTTAATCAAATTAATACTATAGTTTAGAATTAATGTACATTTGATGCACATTAAAACTATAGGTTTAAAGAGAGAGTCACATTTGAATATGATTCAAATATAAAATTAATTAAATATAGGATATTTAATTAAGATTGGGAGCAATTATTATTGAATTAATTGGTTGGCATAAACTGATTCAATTAAATATGATTTAATTGAATTGGTTAGATTAAAACTATATAGTAAAATTAATTAAATCAAATTTCGATTTAATTAAATTAATAATATATAATATATAATTTTAAAGTTTATTTTAACTATTATTAAAAATAACTCCTGAGCAATTGCTAAGGAGTTAGTTGCTAGAGAACATCCCAATTGTGAAGTAAAGGGATCTTGGATCATGATCATCTCTCTCTAACTTCCTGAATATTCTCTCAACGAAATTTCTCACAATCTCTCTCTCATTCTCTTCTCAAGAAGATTACAGCAACAATTCTTCCCTGTAAATTTATTCACGTTACAAGAACCTTGTGATCCCACCATCACAATCTCACAACCCAGAGGATAGTGGGTGTTCACTGATTGGTGGTGTTCGTGGTGAATTGATTGTAGAGGAGCATAGTGTTGTGTTTTGGCCTCTAATCAAGTAAGTTCACATATTCTAAAGTGTTTAGGATGTATTTGCATGCTTAATCTAGATTGAATGTTGTAGAATCGTTCTGCTGTGATTTATGGCCCAATGTATCGGTATTCTGTGTAGTTGAAATTAGTTTACGCTCGATTAAATTCATTTCCGCTGAGGATTCAATTCCTTTAGTTATACCCAAAGGGAAGGAGTTGACTATGAGGAAACTTTTTCCCATGTTGCTATGCTTAAGTCTATAAGAATTTTCTTGTCCATAGCCACATATTATGACAATGAGATATGGCAAATGGACGTAAAAAATGTCTTTCTAAATGGCAATCTTGAAGAGAGTATCTTTATGTCTCAACCCGAGGGGTTTATAGCCCAAGGTCAGGAGCAAAAAGTTTGCAAGCTGAATCGATCCATTTATGGGTTGAAGCAAGCTTCCAGATCTTGGAATATCAGATTTGATACTGAGATCAAATCTTTTGATTTTGACCAAAATGTTGATGAGCCTTGTGTATACAAGAAAATCATCAAGGGTAAAGTAGCTTTCTTGGAACTTTATGTGGACGATATCCTACTCATTGGGAATGATGTAGGTTACTGATGTGAAAAATTGGCTGGCAGCCCAATTCCAAATGAAAGATTTGGGAGAGGCGTAGTATGTTCTTGGGATCCAAATCATTAGGGATCATAAGAACAAAACGTTGGCATTGTCTCAAGTAACGTATATCGACAAAATGTTGGCTCGATATTCGATGCAGAACTCCAATAAGGGTTTGTTACCTTTCAAACATGGAGTTCACTTGTCTAAGGAGCAGTTTCCTAAAACACCTCAAGAAGTTGAGAATATGAGACATATTCCCTATGCCTCAGCTATGGGCAACTTAGTGTATGTTATGCTCTACACTAGGCCAGACAGTTGTTTTGCATTGGGAATAGTCAGTAGGTACTAGTCCAATCCAAGGTTAGATCACTGGACTACGGTTAAGAACATCCTCAAATATCTTAGGAGAATGAGGGACTACATGCTGGTGTATGGAGCTAAGACTCTAACCTCCAATCTGACAAGGATTCTAGGAAATCCACATCAGGATCAGTGTTCACCCTTAACGAGGGAGTTGTAGTGTGACGAAGTATCAAGCAAGGATGCATTGCAGACTCAACTATGGAGGTTGAGTATGTAGTTGCTTGTGAAGCAACAAAGGAAGCAGTTTGACTCAGGAAGTTTCTAAGCGATTTGGAAGTCGTTCCAAACATGGACTTGCCTATCACCTTATATTGTGACAACAGTGGGACTGTAGCCAACTCTAAAGAACCTCGCAGCCATAAACGAGGAAAGCATATTAAGAGGAAGTATCGCCTGATACAGGAGATTGTGCAACAAAGAGATCTGATTGATGTGGATTTTTCCTACCGCAAGCGCATGGATCAAGTAATAATATAGTGATTGGAAAATCGAATGTCGTCCTCTGGATTGGATTTTAAGTTAAACTAAGTACCGCGAATACTTTTGCTCAATTTTATTTAGGGACCGAAAAGTAGTGAAATCTTGAAAACAAAGGTGATGCAAATTAAAGATTTGAAATTCAATTAAAAGAATTCTTAGGGAATTGATTTCGTCAGTTTAGTTTATGGACTGAATTGTAACGTGCATTTATTTTATGAGTCTAAGAACCTTTAACCACAACTATCTCTCCCGAGCATAATTGATTCTCATGCATATAATCAACTTCATATCCCTATTTAAGTTCATTAACATGCACAACATTAAGTTCTTTCGACAACTTCTAAAGTTATTCTAAATTCTGTCACAATCTTAGAATTTCTACTTTAGTCATGCAATCTTAAATAAGTCTACGCTAAACCCCCTCTTCTGAGAAAGATTCAACACTTGGATCATTCAACTAGTGGCCAATTAATTGAAAGCGTTTAAACATGATTACATACATAAAACAATTGCACAAAACATCCCAAAAATTAATCCATAAACATAAACGACTACATCAATCCCTAAGAAATACGTCTAACTACTCATACATGGCGTTACGATATAAGCTAAACATGATAAAGCCATAAAGTCTAACTAAAGATAAGGTAAAGAAAGGAAAACTCTTGAATCCGTTAAAACTGGCACGTCCCCGTCACGATCTCCACGTCTTCAAGCTTGGTTCCCACTTCTGGCCTTGTTTCAGCTCCCACAGAAGGTCTTTAGTTGAAATTAGGGCTAAAATCGCTCAAAGTAGCAAATAAGGATGCATTTATAGGAAATTAGTCGACAGTGTCGAGACGCTGTCCTGCTGCCGCCAAAACAGAAAATGAATAAACTACCAGCATCGAGACGCCAAGGGGCAGCGTCGAAACGCTGGCCTCTTTGCCACCCTAATCAGATATAGAAAGTTTCTAACGACGAGACGCCTAGAAAGCAGCGTCTCAATGCTAGCTCTCGAGTATGCCCACTTTGTCAAGCCTCCAAATTGATTCCTTTTTGTTTCATTGGCCTCTTTTAGTGTCCCGAACACCCGATCAACTCCAAATTCTCGATTTAGCTTCAATAATCAATTTCCTACAAAATAAACATTAAAGTGAATAATTCGACGAAATAATACTCAAAGACTAACTATAATTTGTCAGGAAATATAGCTTGCTATGTGCGCTATCAAACACCCCCAAACTTAATCTTTTGCTAGTCCTCGAGCAAACTAAAAATTAGGCCTAGGTTGTAAACAGATGCAATAATAGCATAACTCAATCCTCAAGACTCAAAAGTCAATAGACAAGCAATTAAGAGACATGCACACAAGGCCCATTGAAGGAGACAAATCGAAATTTTTCCAAAATTAACTAGCATCTGAGAGATCTAACTTAATTATATTAGACTCTACTAGCTCGGGATTGAATTATTACACTCTCAACTCATATTCCCTCTACACTGGCACTAAGGATTTACTAATGAGTCACTAGACAAATTAGTTTGTTTATTTATCCATACCTAGGTGCTTTAAAATTAAAATTGAATCAAGCATTTATAACTGGCACTAGCTTTCACCCACCTATTGTAGGGACCCATAAACCGAGTTTAACCCTTCGTTGGCCTAATTGATCACAACAGGGGTAGCTCTTTTTGCCTAAAACATTATTAATCATTGCATATTGTGTACACAAGCCGACATTATTTTTTCTTTCAAATGTAAGACAAGAATGATTTTTCATTTAAGCATAGGAAGCATATATTCATTTTATTTCCTCCTAGGCAAGATTAAACATGCTAATTTGCAAAAATTAACTCTTTAGCTCTTCCCTACACCTATCGAGGAGACAACAAGCATATGAACCTAATAATTCGCTCCTAAGCATTCAAGTCTAATTATAAACTAAGGAAAATACTCTACAACTGCAAGACATCTCCTAGAAAAATTTTAAAAAGTCTCCCTTTTTGGGCACTCATGCTTACAACTCATCAAAAACTTAAAAATTGACAAGAAAGCCTATCCTAGGAAATCATAATCATGCAAAAATAACATCCAAAAACAACCATATGCCATAATCATAATAGGCTAAAAAAAAATATAGCCCGAACTCAGATGCTCAAGGGCTTAACAATCAAAGCATTCCACCCCCAAACTTAAAATATGCATTGTCCTCAATGTATATAAAACTAAGGCATACATAAGCATGAGAACAAGAAAAGAATGGAAGGGGTGAACAATACTGCCCTAAAATGATGACCTTCTCATGAAAGCAAGCAAAGGCAAGAGCTCAAGAACACCTACAAAACAAAAACAAAAAACAAATCAAAAGCATCAAAACAAAATCAAACTAACTTGGGCTTCCTCCCAAAAGTGCTTGTTTAACGTCTTTAACTCGACGTGTTGACCGTGTATGCATCAAGGAGGTTTCCTTTCTGTGAATCCACCAGAGGTGCTCTTGCTTGCCCATTTCCTGTAGCCTATCACGAGCGCCTCTGTACGATCTTTAGAGTCTTCAAAAGCTTTGAATATTTCTTTTTCATTCTGGACTCTAACAATGAGCTCCATTCGCTCACTGTCAATAATAACTCGCCCAGTAGCGAGGAATGGTCTCCCTCAAATGATAGGTACTGAAGGATTTTCCATCATATATCCATGACATATAAATCAATAGGGAGGACAAATCTACCTACCTTGATTAAAACATTTTCCACAATTCCACTTAGTCTGACCACAGACTGGTCAGCCAACTGGAGCCTAACAGGAGTAGATTTAATTTCACCTATGTCTAATTTCTTGCATAAGGATAAGGGAAAAATATTAATGTTAGCACCTAAGTCACACAATGCTCTAAAAGAATAAGTACCGAAACTACAAGGAACAGAAAAACTCCCTGGATCTGCTAATTTCTCAAGTATCTTCTGCTGTACTTGGGCATTGCATGTCGAGGCGAGGTATACCGTGTCAACCTTCTTCTCCTTCCTCTTCTTTGTCAGCCATTCCTTCATGAATCTGTTGTACTGGGGCATCTCTAATGCTTCTGCAAAAGGAATATTAATGTTCAAATTCATAAAAGCATTCATAAATTTATCAAATTGAACCTGATTGTTCTTTTTCTTCTTTTTCTTCTTTTTCTTATCTTTAAGGAACAACACTGTGGGAGAAGGAATAGGAGGCTCGGGGTCAAGCTTTTCAGCTTTGTCTGATGATGTGTCCTCCTTAGCTTCTCCAGTGGGAGTGTCATATTCTTCAGTCTCAGGCTCCTCAGTCTCTTCAATCTCATCCTCCTAGTGCACGGTGATGGCCTTACAATACTCCATCTGGGGTCTCTTCTGCTCAGCTGGGGCCTTACCTTTCTGCATGTTGTTTACAACACTTACCAACTGTCCCAGCTGAGTCTCGATGCTTTTTATGGTTGCAGTGTGGCAGGTTACCATGGTGTTAATTGCAATAACGGCCTCCTCGAGCTTATTTGTCCTATTACTAGACTCTGCAATGAAAGCTCCAACAAGATCCTCTAAAGATTGTTTATTTTCTTGCTTTTGAGGGGCAAAACCAGGAGGATTTAAAACATTTTTATTATTAGCATAAGAGAAGTTTTCATGGTTCCTATTGTTAGGGTGATAATGTGTAGGTGTAGAATTATTATATCCCCTAAAATTAGAATTAGATACGTATTGAACCAGTTCAATGGTCTCCTCCTGAGACTGGGATGCAATAGCAACAGCTAATTCAATATACTGTGCACTCCCTGTACCTGAAAACTTCAAGAAAGCATTAACAAGGATAGACATCTGGGCTTGGAGGGCAGTTACATTATCGATCTCAAATACCTCAGCTACAACCTTCTTCGATGTAGACCGCTCAGATGGCCACTGATAGCTGTTGGTGGCCATATCCTCCAATAAAGTATGTGCATTCTCCACGGTTTCAGACAACAGAGTCCCTCATGCAGCTCCATCAACAATAGTCTTAGTACTAGGATTTAAGCCATTATAAAAGAGTTGAATTTGCAACCAATAAGAATATCCATGCTGGGGGCACTTCCTCAACAACTCCTTGAATTGTTCCCATGCCTCGAACAGCTGCTCATCGAACTGCGGTTGAAATGTTCCAATCTTGATCCTCAGCTTGACTATCTTAGCAGGAGGGAAAATTATCTTCAAAAAGGCCTGGACCAAAGCATCCCAGGTGGTAATGCTTCCAGGGAAAATAGACTGCAACCAATCACGGGCTTTGTCCTGCAATGAGAAAGGAAACAAGCGTAAGCGTATGGCATCCTCTGTGACTCCATTTATTTTTACCGTCCCACAAATGTCTAAAAAGGATTTTAGATGAGAGTTTGGGTCCTCGGTGGGTGATCCTCTGTAAGCGCAATCTCAAGCCATTTGGATGAGACCGGTCTTCAGCTCAAAGTTGTTGGCATTGACCGGGGCATAGACAATCCCCAACTGTTGCCCTTGAAACACGGGCTGAAAATAATCTCTAATGGGCTTGGGCTCCTCAAGTGGATTTGGATCGACCATTTGGATAGGTTCTCTAGTCTCCCTTCGAAGCCTATGAATTGTTCTTTCTATCTCGGGATCCAAAGGTACTAAAGCCAAATCCCTATCCCTTTGCATACACAATCTAAAATAACCTAAAAAAAAGGAAAATAACAAAAAAGGGAAGAAAACAATTAAGGAAAGATACTAGAAAAGGAAACAACTAATCTAAATAAGGAAAATATATTCTAGAAAAGGAAAAATACAATCAAATAAGGAAAGAAAAAAAATGAAAAATAACAAATAAGGAAAATTACCAACTAGGAAAAAATCTAACAAATAAGGAAAAAATCACACAAAAAAGAAAAACACTAAACTAGCAAAAACAAATATGGAAAGAAAACAAATAAGGAAAAAATGCAATCTACCTAAAAAAAATAAAAAAATACACCCTAAATTAAGACCAAACAATTTTTTCACGATATTAATCTAACTAAATATGTCAATCCCTAACAACGACGCCAAAAACTTGATGTGGATTTTTCCTACCGCAAGCGCATGGATCAAGTAATAATATAGTGATTGGAAAATCGAATGTCGTCCTGTGGATTGGATTTTAAGTTAAACTAAGTACCTGAAGGTGTTCATATAACACATGCGGAAGCAATTGAAGATCGGAAGCACTTAAGACATTCAATTTTGCTCCTAAAGCATGCATGTTCTATAAAAGACAGAATATAGAGTTGAGAGAACACCAACCTTTGTAGCTCACTTATGTGGAACTCCTTGTGGTGTTTGCCTCTCCTATGCTCCTTGGACAACCTCTAGAGTCTTCCCTACTATCCTCTTGGGCCTAGAAAGACTTGTGGGAGTCTATAGAAGAAAGATAGAAGGGAATGCTTGATGGTACAAGCTTTTGGAAGGAGATGAAATGAGAGAGAATTTGAGGGAGAAAATTTGCAGCATAACACTAAATGAAAGCTTGCTCTTCTTGAATCTAATTCAAGCCCCTTTTATAGACATCTCCCATGCAAAGACAAGCTTCATGACACTTAGCCACATGGCCAAGATGCAACTCAAAGTGGATTCTAGGTGTCTACTTCACAACACATGCATCTAGTGCATGGTTGTGTTGTTTTCCACTATGCATCATCATGCAAGAGTGGAAATGCCACTAAATCCATTATGAATTGTATCCTAATTGTAAATTTTCAGCTTGCAATTCATTTCAATTTCAATTCAAAATTGAAATTGATTTCTAGGCAATTAATTGGGACATTTCCAAGTAATTTTGATATGATTGATCCAATCAATCTTTATCACCTAATGTCATAAATTATATATGATTCCTAATACATATATATGGTATTTAAAACACTTTCAAATACCTCATCTCTCAATTCCTAATTTAATTCATAATTAAATCATTGTGTCGAACACGTCTTACGATAAAAACCCTATTTCCCGTTTTTGAACGATTCAAAAATTCCTATCAATATGTTCTAGGCTTTAATCCGATATGAGCTAGTAGAGGGACCTAATGGACCTATAGATCATGGGCTCCAACGATTCAAGGCTAACCGACTAATCTCATTATCTAAGCTAGCCAACATTCGTTAACTATCGGGACACTCCACTATAGCCCGATAGTTGCACTCCCCTCACTATAGATATATTTCCTTCCACTTGATTTAACCATGTTCAGTAAGTCGTTCCTTCACAGGTTGTTCGTAGCTATAGCTAGGTCAAATAACCGTTACACCCCTATAGTACTTCTTGTTCCTTAAGTTCCACTAATCCTCTAATGAACAATCGGTTTGCGGTCCAACCATCAAACCTAAGTTCCTCTCGATCCAACGAGAGGGTGGGGCCCCTTGTTCAAGTCCTGGAGTTAGTACTTAAGAGAACAACCTCTCTGATATCCCTAAAATGGGTAGGAGTGAATTCCGTCTTGCGAAACTATGTCCCCAGCTATCTATTCGATCTTATCCCCAAAATGGTAGGCTTGTCGAGTCGGCGATGCTGGCCACTCTCACCCATGCAGTTCAAAGGATAATATCTCATAAACAGGAGTTCATAGATAGCTCAGGATTAAGAACGAGTTACCTAGGTCATCTATGAGAAATAGTCAGTTTCTTCAGTAAACGGCGTTATAAAGAGAAAGTGACTTATTTCGTGGTCTAGTCTTATGCAAACTCATTGCATAGGACGCCCCCACTCGCATGTCACCACATGAACGATTTAGGATCTCATCGTTTGTACTTAATACAAAGTGGGCCGCGTCCATAGTGTCACCAGGATAAGGCACCCAACCGTATCCTTATACTATAGACTATTTTGACTATAAACTTGAACTTGATCCTACGATATGTCCCTACATATAGTTCGAGTATTCATTTTATAGTCAAGGATCTTAGTTTATTGGATTTAGGTTAATCATTCGCAATTTACATATTCAATAACATCTTTTACTGAATAACCTCAATAACGTCTTTATTGGAAATAGAATATGTTTAATGATTTACAAACTACGAGTTTATAGGACATTAAACCCAACAAACTCCCACTTGGACTAGAAACTCTAGTGGGGTACATAAAGTTAGGTGTGAGAGAAGTATAAAGACAATAAACTAGGGCATCAACCATACCTTTACATTTCTCCCACTTGCCCTAGTCTAATAAAGCTCGTAATCCTAGATTAACTAGGTGACCCTCAAAAACTTTAGCCGTGAGGGGTTTTGTAAACGGGTCAGCCATGTTATGCTCCGAAGCAATCTGCGTGACGATCACATCTCCTCGTTGCACGATCTCCCTGATGAGATGGTATTTGCGCTCAATATGCTTTCCTCGCTTGTGACTTCGAGGTTCCTTAGAGTTTGCAACTGCACCACTGTTATCACAATAGAGGGTGACAGGCAGTTGCATATTTGGAACAATTTCCAACTCTGTTAGGAATTTTCTTAGCCATACTGCCTCTTTTGCTGCTTCACAGGCGGCTACGTACTCTGCTTCCATGGTAGAGTCAGCAATGCAACCTTGCTTAATACTCCTCCATACTATTGCTCCTCCATTTAGAGTAAACACAGATCCCGATGTTGATTTTCTTGAATCTATATCGGTCTGAAAATCTGAGTCAGTGTATCCTGTAAGGATCAGATCCTTAGCTCCATACACGAGCGTATAATCCCTAGTTCTCCTTAGATACTTAAGGATGTTTTTAACGGCAGTCCAATGCGCATGACCAGGATTGGACTGAAATCTGCTGACAATTCCTACGGCATAGCATATGTCGGGTCTGGTACTCAGCATGGCATACATCAAACTACCAACTGCTGATGCGTAGGGAATTCGTCTCATTTCCTCAACTTCTTGAGGTGTCTTAGGACTTTGTTCCTTTGATAAGTGAACCCCGTGTCTAAAAGGTAATAATCCTTTCTTGGAGTTCTGCATCGAATATCGTACCAACATTTTGTCGATATATGATGCTTGAGACAGTGCTAGCGTTTTGTTCTTTCTATTTCTAATGATTTGAATGCCCAGAACAAATTGAGCCTCACCCAAATCTTTCATTTGGAATTGAGTCGCTAGCCATTGTTTTACGTCAGTCAGGAATCCTACATTATTCCCAATAAGTAGGATATCATCTACGTATAGAACTAGAAAAGCTACAGTGGATTTGACGATTTTCTTGTAAACACAAGGTTCGTCAATATTCTGCTCAAAGCCATACGTTTTGATCGCAGTGTCAAAACGTATATTCCAGGATCTTGATGCTTGTTTCAATCCATAAATGGATCGTTTAAGTTTGCAAACCTTTTGCTCATCACCCTGGACTATGAATCCCTCTGGTTGAGCCATATAGATAGTTTCTTCAAGATTGCCGTTCAAAAAGGCTGTCTTGACATCCATTTGCCATATTTCATAATCATAATATGTGGCAATGGATAAGAGTATTCTAATCGACTTAAGCATGGCAACAGGGGAAAAAGTTTCTTCAAAATCGACTCCTTCCCGCTGAGTAAAACCCTTTGCCACAAGTCGAGCCTTAAAGGTTTGAACCTTACCGGCTTGGTCTCGTTTTCTCTTGTAGATCCATTTGCAACCAATAGGTTTTACCCCATCCGGCTGCTCTACAAGATCCCAGACCGAATTGAAGTACATTGACTCCATTTCGAGATCCATGGCTTTGATCCACTGGTCCTTATCAACATCATTCATTGCCTGATTAAAGGACAATGGATCCTCTACACCATCATCAGACATGATGGTTTGAGTTTCTGTTAAACCCATGTAACGGTCAGGTTGAATTATAACCCTCCCACTACGTCGAGGCTCTCTCACTACCTGAGATGGATGTGTTTGATCAACAACTTTTGATGGACCAGCTTGATCTACAACTTTTGTAGATTCTTTTGTAGTTTTTCTTGAAATCTCATCTAATACTAGCTTACTGCGAGGTCGATGATCTTTTATGTGATCTTCCTCAAGGAACGTAGCGTTTGTCGATACAATCACTTTATTATCCTGAGGATCGTAAAATAGACCACCTTTCGTTTCTTTAGGATATCCTACAAATAAGCACAGTTTTGAACGTCGTTCCAACTTCTTTGGGTTTTGTACTAACACTTGTGCCGGGCATCCCCAAATCCTGAAGTGACGTAAACTACCTTTACGCCCTTTCCATAGCTCATAAGCTGTTTCAGAAACACTTTTAGAGGGAACCATGTTCAAAATGTATACGGCAGTCTCAACTGCATATCCCCAGAACGAATCAGGCAACTGAGCATAGCTCATCATTGATCGAACCATGTCTAACAAGGTTCGGTTTCTCCTCTCTGATACACCATTTTGTTGTGGTGTAGCAGGGGCTGAGAGTTGGGACGTAATTCCATGTTCTATCAAATAGTCTTGGAATTGTAGGTCCATATATTCTCCACCTCGATCTGATCGTAGTGTTTTAATCGTTTTACCTAAGTGGTTCTCAACCTCGGTCTTGTACTCTTTGAACTTTTCAAGGGCTTCAGACTTGTGATGCATTAGGTAAAGGTAGCCATACCTTGAATAATCATCAATGAAGCTGACGAAGTATTCATACCCTCCTCGTGCTTTGACATTCATAGGACCACAGAGATCCGAATGCACGAGTTCTAAAGGTTCTTTGGCCCTATAACCTTTTTCTGAAAAAGGTCGTTTGGTCATTTTTCCCTCGAGGCAGGACTCACATGGTGGTAACGAGTCATCTTCTAACTGGTTTAGTAGTCCACTCTTTACCAATCTTTCAATCCTATTGCGATTTATGTGGCCTAATCTCAAGTGCCAAAGATAGGTATTAGGAGAAACTTTCCGCCTTTTGTTTTGAGTTTCTGCTACTTTAAACATTTCCGTATTAAAAATAGCTTTAACTTGAATTGGCCTTAACACATATAAGTTGCTTTCAAGTTTTGCAGAACATATATGCATACCTCTTTTGTTAACAAACACTTTATTAATATCAAAAGATACTTGGTATTCATGTTCAATCAAACAAGAGATAGAAATTAAGTTCCTTTTTATATCGGGAACGTACAAGACATTTTCTAGTAACAAAAGTCTATCTCCAAAAGACAACTTAAGAGTTCCTGAAGCTCTGGCTGTGACGACCACTCCAGTTCCAACTTTGAGAGTTACTTCGCCGTCTTCCAGCATATGCCAGGAACTAATTTCCTGTAAAGAAGAGCATACATGGTTAGTCGCTCCTGAATCTAATATCCAGGCAGAGCTATCTTGCTCAACTAAACATGTTTCGATAACGAGCAAATCATATTTACCTTGTTTTTCCTTTTCAGCCTTCTTTTCTGCTAGGTACTTGGGACAATTGCGTTTCCAATGTCCGTCTACATTACAATGGAAACATTTTCCTTTATCTGCAGCTTTAGTTTTTGCCTTGCTTCCCACTGGAGCTTTTCCTTTCCCTTTATCCTTCTTTTTCTTCATTTGAATACTCTTATTCTTTGAAGTGGAAGGTCCAGACTTGGTTCCTGAGGATGATCCCTTTTGGAACCTTTTGGTTGTAGCAACATTTGCCTCCCCTTCATGTCCCCTCTTAGTGAGACTTTGGTAAGTCTGGAGCTCGTTTAGCAAAGTAGTCAGGTTAAAGTCTATTTTATTCATGACAGCGTTTGTCCTGAACTGATTGAAGCTCTTCGGAAGAGACTCCATTATGAAACTTACTTGACTACCCTCGTCAATTGTAGCACCGTTTACTTCAGCAATGTTAAACTGAACCATCATGTTCAAAACATGTTCCCTAACTGAAGCACCTTCCTTCATTCGGGAATTGTAAACATTCTTGAGAGCTTCGTGCCTGATTTGTGAGGACGGTTGTCCAAACATACCTTGCAACGAAGTCATGATCTCCCTTGCGGTGACCATCCTCTCGTGTTTTTTCGACAAGACATCTGAAATGCTTGCTAAAATATAGACTCTTGCTTTATCATTAGCTCGAGTCCATTTCTCATATGCTTCCCGAACAATTCGGTTTGTTGACGAGCCAGGGTTAGGCGGACACTCTTCGGTAAGGACAAATCTAAGATCCTCGATTACTAGTATTGTGTTTAGATTAGACTTCCAAGTTCCATAGTTATCCCCGTTAAGCTTATCCGAAGCGAGTAATTGTACTAGTGAGCTAGACATGCTGAAAAATTAAACAAAGCTATTAGAAATTGCTTATTAACCATTTTTAGACAAAATCCAATCAAGTTTTAGCAAAAGTAATAATGTACCCAGGATTATTATTTTGCAACGACACTTTAGTGAGTTAGAGCAACCGCTACCGAGGGGCAGTCAATTACTCCTTCACCAAACCAAGACGTTCTTGACTAAATACTAATCCCAGAATAACTCTTATTCCTATAGTTGTTTAGTTATCGTTACGTTTGGTCAGGAATTTACTAACACTTAGTAACCCTTGTAAGTGTGACCCGCCGTTTTAAGATTACAGAGAACGGCCCCAACAATGCTACCGAATGGAAAAGCTAATGTTGGAAATGGTCCTAAGTAATCCTATCCATCTCTGGAGTTTGCGTTGTTCCGATCTCCATGTTACAACCCTCCGAATGGTTAGTAGCTCCAGGGCATACAAGCAGGCGCAACATGGAAATCTCACGGTGCAACCTAACGGAGGAGACCGCAGGATGTGTTGACACACTTCCTTCACTCACTTACTATAAATACTTTCTCCATTCACCTTGTTATTGATTTATGCAAACACCTTCCGAATGGAGCAGTTGAGGTATAATCAACACGAGGCCAAGCATAAATCTCACCTTGTGAACAAAAGGGAGAACGTAAAAGGGAAATGGATTTGATATATCTCTCCCCTCCCACTAAGTATTTTAAACGGTTTTGGGTATACTTATACTTAGGTGAATTCCGGCTAATTGAATAACCCTAAGTCTAAGTTCATATAATCTTACGATGTCTAGGTGATAACGATTAAAACCTCACATCACACACGTGCATGCTCATAAAACTGGGTTAACTTTAACTCAAGAACCTACTCGATGCCCAGGTAGGAGGTGTTCCGTAAACCGTCAACTTAAATACCTCCAGCCTTAGACAGCATCTCGTCGGGTGAGTTCTCTTGTAACCTATGTTTTACAAGCTTATCGACCTATTTGAATCTAATTGAAATCGATCGAGAGTTGGATCAAATTAACCCTAAGTGAGCATGCACCTTTTTCTTTGTTATAGATTTTAAATTTCTATGTGATTTATAACAATTATAAATCTAAACTATAACAAACTTGCCTTTTGAATATAACTCTTATAAACAAAATTCTAAGGAAATTTCATGCTTCATGCTAGGTTAATTTTATCTTTTGATTAATATAACTTTTATATCAATTAATCAATTTTAATTAACCATTCAAGCATGAATCTCCCTAAATCAATACAACATTTATATCAATTTAAACATAAAATTTCCCTCATGCATTTGAACTATTAATAACACTTATTAAAAAATGCATGAACATGCTTTCCTATGGTGGGATTTTAAACTATATGGCATGCTCATAATGCACATACATTTAATCCAATTAAACCATACATTCTCAATGCATAAAAGAAATTAAATCAAGCTAAAATGGAATGGTTTGGCAATTTAAAACAAACAATCAACTAATTATTACAATAATAATCAATAAAATTGCTTGTGATGATCCCGAGCTTTACGAACCGGCCCGAACCAACCCTCCATGGAGTTAACCGGCCTTCAAATATGTGTAAAAAAACTGCAGCAGACCGAACCGGACCCGAAAAGAAGAAGAAAAAAAAACTGCTGCTGCTGGAATTTTACTTTTCTGCTGCGTCTTCTCCGGTTTTTCTTCGATTTTACAGCCTATATGGACTCTAATGACTCTATAAAAATTACAGACTATAGTATACACATTAACGCTCTTACATATCCGAGCAATTACAATTTCATGAAGGTTTGAATGCTCAAAAAATTGCCAAACCAGAACACTTCCATTTTAGCACACAGAAAATTCAATTTCAAAATGGTACCCACCAAAGCAAAATTAAAACGAATTAAGTGCTCTAATCATGCTCTGATACCAATTGAAGGTGTTCATATAACACATGCGGAAGCAATTGAAGATCGGAAGCACTTAAGACATTCAATTTTGCTCCTAAAGCATGCATGTTCTATAAAAGACAGAATATAGAGTTGAGAGAACACCAACCTTTGTAGCTCACTTATGTGGAACTCCTTGTGGTGTTTGTCTCTCCTATGCTCCTTGGACAACCTCTAGAGTCTTCCCTACTATTCTCTTGGGCCTAGAAAGACTTGTGGGAGTCTATAGAAGAAAGATAGAAGGGAATGCTTGATGGTACAAGCTTTTGGAAGGAGATGAAATGAGAGAGAATTTGAGGGAGAAAATTTGCAGCATAACTCTAAATGAAAGCTTGCTCTTCTTGAATCTAATTCAAGCCCCTTTTATAGACATCTCCCATGCAAAGACAAGCTTCATGACACTTAGCCACATGGCCAAGATGCAACTCAAAGTGGATTCTAGGTGTCTACTTCACAACACATGCATCTAGTGCATGGTTGTGTTGTTTTCCACTATGCATCATCATGCAAGAGTGGAAATGCCACTAAATCCATTATGAATTGTATCCTAATTGTAAATTTTCAGCTTGCAATTCATTTCAATTTCAATTCAAAATTGAAATTGATTTCTAGGCAATTAATTGGGACATTTCCAAGTAATTTTGATATGATTGATCCAATCAATCTTTATCACCTAATGTCATGAATTATATATGATTCCTAATACATATATATGGTATTTAAAACACTTTCAAATACCTCATCTCTCAATTCCTAATTTAATTCATAATTAAATCATTGTGTCGAACACGTCTTACGATAAAAACCCTATTTCCCGTTTTTGAACGATTCAAAAATTCCTATCAATATGTTCTAGGCTTTAATCCGATATGAGCTAGTAGAGGGACCTAATGGACCTATAGATCATGGGCTCCAACGATTCAAGGCTAACCGACTAATCTCATTATCTAAGCTAGCCAACATTCGTTAACTATCGGGACACTCCACTATAGCCCGATAGTTGCACTCCCCTCACTATAGATATATTTCCGTCCACTTGATTTAACCATGTTCAGTAAGTCGTTCCTTCACAGGTTGTTCGTAGCTATAGCTAGGTCAAATAACCGTTACACCCCTATAGTACTTCTTGTTCCTTAAGTTCCACTAATCCTCTAATGAACAATCAGTTTGCGGTCCAACCATCAAACCTAAGTTCCTCTCGATCCAACGAGAGGGTGGGGCCCCTTGTTCAAGTCCTGGAGTTAGTACTTAAGAGAACAACCTCTCTGCTATCCCTAAAATGGGTAGGAGTGAATTCCGTCTTGCGAAACTATGTCCCCAGCTATCTATTCGATCTTATCCCCAAAATGGTAGGCTTGTCGAGTCGGCGATGCTGGCCACTCTCACCCATGCAGATCAAAGGATAATCTCTCATAAACAGGAGTTCATAGATAGCTCAGGATTAAGAACGAGTTACCTAGGTCATCTATGAGAAATAGTCAGTTTCTTCAGTAAACGGCGTTATAAAGAGAAAGTGACTTATTTCGTGGTCCAGTCTTATGCAAACTCATTGCATAGGACGCCCCCACTCGCATGTCACCACATGAACGATTTAGGATCTCATCGTTTGTACTTAATACAAAGTGGGCCGCGTCCATAGTGTCACCAGGATAAGGCACCCAACCGTATCCTTATACTATAGACTATTTTGACTATAAACTTGAACTTGATCCTACGATATGTCCCTACATATAGTTCGAGTATTCATTTTATAGTCAAGGATCTTAGTTTATTGGATTTAGGTTAATCATTCGCAATTTACATATTCAATAACATCTTTTACTGAATAACCTCAATAACGTCTTTATTGGAAATAGAATATGTTTAATGATTTACAAACTACGAGTTTATAGGACATTAAACCCAATAGAATAAACTTCCAGCGTCGAGACGCTGGCCTCTTTGCCGCCCTAATCAGATATAGAAAGTTTCTAGCATCGAGACGCCCAAAAAATAGCGTCTCGACGCTAGCTCTCGGGTATGCCCACTTTGTCAAGCCTCCAAATTGATTCCTTTTTGTTTCCTTTGCCTCTTTTAGTGTCTCGAACACCCGATCAACTCCAAATTCTCGATTTAGCTTCAATAATCAATTTCCTACAAAATAAACATTAAAGTGCATAATTCGGCCAAATAATACTCAAAGACTAACTATAATTTATCGAAAAATATAGCTCGCTATGCACGCTATCAGTGATCGTCACAAAGATCGCTTTGGAGCACAACATCGCTGTTCCATTTACGAAGGCTCTCTCGACTAAAGCGTTTGAGGGTCATCTAGACAGTCTAGGTCTATGAGGCATGTACGTAGAATCTAGGGCAAGTGGGTGATCTGTAGTGGGTATGTAGATGCCCTAATTTATTATATTTTCCATTGCTTTGGGTTATTGATTTTATGTACATCCCACTAACTAGAGTATTAGTTCAAGTGGGAGTTTGTTGGGTTTTATGCCCTAAAACTCATAGATAGTAAATGTAAATAATTGACTTAATCAATAAAGTGTCATTGATGATGCATTGTATTAATTTTGTCTTAAATACCCCTAAATCCAATGAACTAACATCGTAGGTTGTCTTATGAGTCTTGAACAGTATCTGGAGACATACGAGGATGAATATTCAAGATACAGCCTAAAGGGTTTATAGTATAGGGATAAGGTTAGGTATCTTATCCTGGTGACATTATGGATATGACCCACTTTGTATTTGATACAAATGCAATGATCCAACACATTCATATAGGTGACATGCGAGTGGGGGTATCCTATGCAATGAGTTTGCATAAAATCGGACCGTGAAATAGTAACCACTAGATGTAACTCCGTTGACTAGTTAGGTTTCTATTTCAATAGGATGACCTAGGCAAATTAGTCTCAATCCTAAGTGTATTATGAACTTCTGTCCACAAGGGATTGACCTTTGATTTGTATGGATGAGAGTGGTCAGTTCGCTAACTCAATAAGCCTACCATTTTGGGGACAAGACCGAGTGGGGAGTTGGGAACATAATAACACAAGTTGGAATTCACTCCTTCCCGACTTTAGGGTAAGTAGATGAGTGTTCCCTTAAATGGTGTCTCCGGGACTTGAAAAAATGGCCCTACCCTCTTATTAGCCCGAGAAGGGTTTATGTTTAATGGTTGGATCTTACACAGGTTGTTCATTAGAGGAGCATTGGTACTTAAAGACATTGAGGTAACTCAGGGATAAAATGATAATTTGACCCAGTTGGTGTTACATACACTCGCGAAGTGTTGGGTTTTATGTCCTAAAACTCGTGGATAGTAAATGTAACAAATTAATTAATAATCAATAAAGTGTTATTGGTATTATTCAATAAAGGGTTATTGAATTTGTTATCTTATGTTTTGCATTAATTAACCCTAAAATCCAATAAACTAAGATCCAAGGTTGATTAATTAAATGAAACTTGAACAAGTATGTAGGGACATACGGGGATCAGTGTTCAAGAAATAACCTAAAAGGTCTATAGTATAAGGATAGGGTTGGGTACCTGATAACATGCAGAAATGCTATCAATTTCCTATTATTTTTAGCTAGTTTTGTGCTTGAATTGTGTGATTTGATGCTATTTTATGTTTAAATTTCAGAAAACCGAGCCAAGGAAGCAAAACTGGAATTTTGAGAGATTTTGGATGATTTTGGAGGCTTTTGGAGCAATTTGGAGAAGTCCATTGTTGATCCAAGTCCAAAAGCCCAAGAATAATGAGTTAGAAACCAAAATTCATGGATTTCAAGCTTTAATTATCAAGTTGGGTCAAGAAAAAGAGCCCAAGATCCATTACATGAAGTGTTTGGGCCAAAGAAATGAAGGAGGCCTGAACTTTTGCTCAAATCCGCTTCTAGAAGGTTCTGGAACTAGGACAGTGTCGCGACGCTGTCCTATTCTTGCTGCCCAAGCCAAGCTAACGTCACAACGTCGCGACGTTGTGCCTACTGATCACCTATAAATACAACATTTTACATCCAAGTTTGGAGAGCCAATTTGTGGGTTTTCACCCCATTCTAGTGTCCACACTAAAATTGGAGGTTTTTGGGAGAGTTTTGGAGCTTTGTTGAAGATCTTTGGAGCTCGGGATCAATGGAGGTCGTCGCGGGATCGAGGAGATCGATACTTTTATGAGCATTCCTTTTCCCTTTTCCTTTATGTTTTAGTTCCTAGAATTGTTGTGATTAGGAATTATTGGATTTTAGTGATTATGAGTAGTTAATTCCTAAATTCTATGAGTATGATTTAATCTGTTGAGCCTTTGCTTGATTAATGAATTGATTTGGTTTGATTATCATTATCATTCATTTGTGCATTTTGTCCTTAATGCTTTTAATCAACTGATCATTGATTAAATGAATCGTTACTAAGTGGAAACTCGACAAGAGAAACTTGGACTAGAACTGAATGCATGACTGACGTTTATTTACCCGAGTGACACAGGATAAGATAGATAGCGTTAGAGGTTGTATTGAAGGGTCGTAATGTCATGCTAAGTAAATAAAGAGGAAACCAAAAGGAGATTCTTTATCAAAAGGCATGAGATAGGAGGAAACCCACAGGAGAGTCCTTGAAATTAGCCTTCTAGACTTATGAATTGAATGATTAATTAATCTAAGTTAGTTAATTGATTAAGCGATTAAAGGTCCAATTGATGAAATCAACCCTCTAAGAATTATCCCTCCAAATTGTGTCTCCATTTATCTTTTGCTTTCTAGATTAGCTTTTTGTTATTCTTTTTCGGCATTAGATTTTGTTCTCTAAATAAAGCTTAGCAAGATTGTTCATGGTAATTAATTGAATAAATCCAATCCCTGTGGAGACGATACTTTATACTCAAAATCATTATATTACTTGTGACAACCCGTACACTTGCGGTAAATACATCAACATTACCTTATCCTGGTGACACTATGTGATACGACCCGCTTTGTATTCGATACAGATGCAATGATCCAAAGCATCCATTTAGTAGACATGCGAGTGGGGGTATCCTATTGATAACGGTAAAAAAATATACTTATTTTACCCTTATATTTAGCTCATTATCTTGTCAAAGTTGTATGTTTTAGATAAAAAAACACTCTTCCCGAACTCAAAAAGTGTTAAAGTTGATGAATTAGGAAGTTGAGAGTCATGTATGTCAAATTATGCGTATTTATGCTTAAAAGAACTCATTTTGGTAAGAATTTGACTTGGTTTTGGTGTTTTGCAGAAAACAGAGGAATCTGGAATTTTTCAGAAATGCGACCGCATTTCTAGCAAGGCAAAAACCAATTGCGACCGCATTTCTGGGCAGATGATGACTGTTTCGAGTCCGTCGCGGGTCATTTTGAACGAGTGTTTTGAGCACCTAACCGGTTGTTTTGACTCCAAAACTGACTGGACCACTTGCTAGCACCATTTTCGTGACTCTTCAACCACTCCCCACGCTATAAAAGGCCTCGATTAGAAGGGAAATTCAAGTAGAACTCACTAGGAAGAAAAGGGTGGTGACAAAACCCTAGTAGACGCCCATGAGTAGGGATGCCCGAGGTCCTTGCTAAATGACTAAATTCTAACCCTTAGTTAGACATCAAACCAGAGTGTTTGTAGAGATTTCATCATATTCCCACTTGTAAAAGGAGAGTAGAGTGTCGTGAGAACTCTAGAAGGATTGGATAAAAGTGAAAAAACCCTAGTTTTAGCTACTGCACTATATTTTCCAACACTTGTTTCTTTTCATTATTATTTCGATGAAAAGTTGTTCATTTGCATTATATTCCATCATGTGTAGCTAAATTCCATTGAGGGGTTCGATATAGTGAATTCCCTTATGGTTTAAATGGCTTGGAAGTGTTTATTTGCCTAAGTTCTATTCATTGCATGTCATCATTTATTGATTATCATTCTGAATCTTGCTGAGTTTAACTTGATCACTTAGACTTTGCATGCTATGTGAGTTTGATCCTGAAAGGGACAAACAATATCGGTTCTCATAAAGGCAATATAGGAGAAAGGGCTCGAGAGAGTATATTCGGTGTTATAGAGGAAGGTCGACACTCCCTGAATAACAAATGAATCACTAACTCCTAGAAAAGACTTAAGATGTAAATGAGGGTCCTCAGATGATAAACCATGGAATTGGCCAATCATCTGTAACATGTGAAACATGACCGGTTTCATTTCAAAGTTTGTTGCCTTAATAACTGGACGTATTATCACTGGATTTAACTCGTCAACTATTGGAAAAGCATATGCTCGAATGGCTCTGACCCTATCATTTTCTACAAGGATAAGATTCTTAGCCTGGTTATTTTGCTGTCCATTTTGCTCCAGCGGTGGATTTTGCTGCATCACACAGTTCCTCTTCGAGATTCACTTGAATTTTTTTGAAAATCTAATTCGAAGGGGATCGCTCATACACCAAAGTACACCTACAAAACAAAAGGAAATAATAAAAGTTCATGCACCAAATCACCAAAAATACACAAACAAAAATCAATCAAATAAAACAATTTCAAGTCCCCGACAACGGCGCAAAAAACTTGTTGCAATTCTGAAGTGGTTTAAAATATGAGATAAATTAACTCCAGAATACTGTGCAAGTATACACAATCTAGCAGCAAGTGATAAGTATTTATCGTATCCACAGGGTCTTGAATTGCCTACCTCTATTGATTTAATTTGCCTTTTTAGTGATTTCAAAAGGTTGGTTAAATTGATTGGGTTTTTAAAATGCTGAAACAAAAGAAATACGAAAGCAGTAAATGATTACGACTAGAGAAAACAGAATGGAAGCAGACACAGGGTAAGACTTCTGTAACTGTTTATAAAGATGATCCAGCCATTCTTTTGATCCGTCAATCTCATGCAGTCTTATCAGCGGGATCCTCCCGGAACTCCGAATTTTTTGGAATATGTTTCAACTCCAATGAAGCTCTACCAATCAAGCGTTAGGCAATTGACTATCCCTAGCTCAACTGCTGGCGTTCACCAACTCATAATGGTCTAATGTGAATTATCGCCACACAACTCCTAAATCATCCCTGAAACTAGGAGAAGCTATACATACCGGCTAGCTATACATAATGAAATTGAAGAACAACAATAACTCAAGATGATCATAATCAAATAGAATTTCCAGATTTTATAAATATAACAATCACATAATTCTTAACCTATGCCTACAAAGCAATTAGTTCATGATTGAAAACATAAAACATGTTACAATCTCGATAAGCACATCCATAATGCGAAATACACAAGAAATACTAATCCTTTTAGTAATTGGGGAGATGAAACGACTGCTCCAAACCACCAAGAACATGGACGAACTTCGTCTTCTAGAGAGGAATCGCATATGGTCTTCTTAGATCTCCATTCTGCCGTCAATTCAGCCTCCAGCCGATTGATTCGGTCTCCCAATCGTGAATGAATTTATCTCTGACGGCTCCTCCTTTTATAAGATGAGGTTTAACCTATTTAGGTTAATTTAGACACGTGGCAGGCTCTCCAAGCTTCTTAGATCCGTAATTAATTCAACTAACGCCACTTCATAAAATGGATTACGAACTGCTTACGTGGCAGTTTTGCTCCCTGCTTCGCTAGATCACAGATTTTGCTCCCTCAAGTCGCTCAGCAATATTTTCTACACAAAATAACTTCCAAAGCAACCCTAAAGCCTAATAAACACAAAGGACACACAAAACACTATAGAACTAAAGCCTAAGTAACTCCTTTTTGGAGAGTTATCACTTAGCCTTCTAACGATTCTTGGGAGCAAGGCCAAATAGGAGTTTAATCTGACCCAATGCATGAATAGACTTAGGTTAAATAAGCCATTATTAGAGTTATTTGCCTTAGAGTTGAAGCTATATTGAATACCTCACTTATTTACTATTGTTAATTCTTTACTTGTTTGTTATTTGTTTTTCAAAAACCCAACATCAATTATTTCTTTTGGTTACTTTTCAAAAGTCTTCAAATCTGTGTTTCCAACTTAGTCTCTGTGGGATCAATACCTTTTGTAACGCCCCAGGCCCAGGATTCGGAATCCGGATTCGGCCCTTAACGGCCCCGACATTCCCATGCGACCTGGCCACGCCACCATACTTGTCTGATACTACTTCTAAGATTGAAGACTATCCCCACAAACCAACACGGGGTCCTTTTAGCATGCTTTGTCCTCACTCACATGCTTCCTAGGAAAATTCCCAGGAGGTCACCCAACATAGAACTTCTCCAAGCTAAGCACGCTTAACTTCAAAGTTCCTATGATTGAGCCACCGAAAAGGAAGGTGCACCTTGTTGGTATAGGTAGTATCTATCAATTCTTTATGTGACACCCGAGTTAGGAGGGGTATATGAATGAACCGAGATCACATCCGAATGAGAGGGATCCTGAGGACATGAAAGTATGGTCAAGATAAGCTTAAAAGAATTTATAGATACTACCTATACCAACAAGGTGCACCTTCCTTTTCGGTGGCTCAATCATAGGAACTTTGAAGTTAAGCGTGCTTAGCTTGGAGAAGTTCTATGTTGGGTGACCTCCTGGGAATTTTCCTAGGAAGCATGTGAGTGAGGACAAAGCATGCTAAAAGGATCCCGTGTTGGTTTGTGGGGACAGTCTTCAATCTTAGAAGTAGTATCAGACAAGTATGGTGGCGTGGCCAGGTCGCAGGGGAATGTCGGGGCTGTTAAGGGCCGAATCCGGATTCCGAATCCTGGGCCTGGGGCGTTACAGATGGTATCAGAGCAGAACCTCTCCCAGTAGGATGTGTCATGTGGTTCAAGGACGAACCAAGGCGGAAACTGATGGGCATTTAACACCCGAGTTAGGAGGGGTACATGAATGAACCGAGACCACATCCGAATGAGAGGGATCCTGAGGACATGAAAGTATGATCAAGATAAGCTTAAAAGAATTGATAGATACTACCTATACCAACAAGGTGCACCTTCCTTTTCGGTGGCTCAATCATAGGAACTTTGAAGTTAAGCGTGCTTAGCTTGGAGAAGTTCTATGCTGGGTGACCTCCTGGGAATTTTCTTAGGAAGCATGTGAGTGAGGACAAAGCATGCTAAAAGGACCCCGTGTTGGTTTGTGGGGACAGTTTTCAATCTTAGAACTAGTATCAGACAAGTATGGTGGCGTGGCCAGGTCGCAGGGGAATGTCGGGGCCGTTAAGGGCCGAATCCGGATTCCGAATCCTGGGCCTGGGGCGTTACACCTTTGGAATACTTCCAGAGATTTTATTACTGCATGCGATAGTGTATACTTGCACTTGATTGGCTGAAATTATTCTTAGTCTTTATTTATCATCTTTTCTAACATCCACATTCAGCCCGACACGCATCACCTATGCAATGAGTTTACATAAGACCAGACCGCGAAATAGTAACCACTAGATGTAACGTCGTTGACTATATAGGTTATTATTTTAATAGGATGACCTAGGTAACTCAATCTGAATCCTGAGTATGTTATGAACTCCTTTTTATGAGGGTTTGTCCTTAGATTTGTATGGGTGAGAGTGACCAGTTCGCCGACTCAATAAGCCTACCATTTTAGGGGCAAGACCGAGTGGTCTATATTAAAAAATTTGAGTTAAAATGATTGTCCAAAGATATAGACCAATAACAACAAGTTAGTCTTTCGTGAAAGGTTGATCTTTGTTTAATTGATTTGCCAACGTATTGGTTTTTCTTAATTGGAATTAAATTTGAGTTTGGTCTTGGATTCTTCCGCTGTTATTGGTCTATATTTGTGGACACATAAATATATCTGCAGTGAGAAAGTCTAACTTGTTGTTATTGATCTATATTTGTGGACATAGAAATAAATCTGCAGTGAGAAGAGTGCAGTTGTGGGTCTTTAGTAGAGTGTACCCACAGTTAACGAATGTTGATTAATGTGGTTAATGAGTTTAGCCAATTAATCTCATATCGTTGGAGCTTTTGATCGGTAGGTCCATTAGGTTTCACTGTTAGCCCATAAAGAGTAATCTAATACATTAATCTTTAATGGAATTTGAAATGTTCAAATTCGCTAAGGGAATTAATATAATGTATAGTGATACATTATAATATAAAATTTATATTTTAATTAAACTTTATAATATAAATTTAATTTTTGATATGATTTAAAATTAGTTTATGAGAGAATTAAATATTTGAAGGAGTTCAAATATTAATTTAATGAATATGATTCATATTAAAACTATAGGTTAAATTTAATGTGCATTAGATGCACATTGAAACTATAGGGTATGAGAGAAATATACAATTGAGTATGATTCAAATGTAGGTGCAAATTAAATATTGGTAATTAATTAATTGGGGAATTAATTAATTATTTTATTTAATTTTGTTTTATTTAGTTAAATTAATTAAATTGAAACTATAGGTTATGTGAGAGATGTTCATTTAAATATGATTTAAATGATTATATTAATTAAATTTGATTTAATTAGTGTAATTAATTAAAATTAATATTAATTTGATTTAATATTAATACTATTATTAACATAATATAATATAATATTATTATATTAATATAACTTCCAGTAGTTGCTGGGAGTTACACGATTGGGTGGGGAGTTCCCCACTCGTTCCTTCTCACATGCAGAGGAGGCTGAGATTTTCAAGTTAGTGGTTGAATACAGAATCTCTTCTTCCTTACAAAAACTTTCTCTGGAAAAATTCTCAAGAACACAAAACTCATTCCTTCTGTGATCACTCCCGATTTCAAGAAAGGTTCCCCAATAATCAGTACTAGATCTCAGAGGATAACGGTGAAGATCTTAGTGGTGGTATTCCCTATAATTTGATTCCAAGAAGATTACTACACTTTTAGTCCCATTCACATATTGTTGTGTTCGTGATCTTGAAATCAAGGAGAGTTCCTGTATTTTCTGAGTCATCAACGAGAGTAAGTCCTTGATTCCTTTACCGTAGACTTTTACAACAATTATTAAGCATGTTTAATCCTTAAAGTATATGCATAGGATAGGTTCTTTGTATTTGACAATGTATTGGTACTTTTAGAAAGAAAATTAAATATGAGACGGTTCAATTGGCTTCCGCTAAGATTTTCATTCCTACAATTATTGTATGCATTTGCAACGTGTTTCTTAAATTGTATTAATCATTTTCATATTCCAAGATATTCCAAGTTGAACAAACTTGACAACAATTGGTTAAAAGAATATGTAGACATTGTTATGTAGAACAATCTCACTAAAGCAAGGAAAAAAAAATATTGGAGAGTCTTAAAAAAAAAAAAAAGCTTACAAAAAACAACCAATACGAATCTAGCCCAAATCCAACCCTACATACCAAACACAGGGCATCAGATTACAACCAGACCCAATACAACGCTTCAACATTCTTAGGGTTTATGATTCAAGACAATGATTTCGACCGTAATCTAATTCCCATGAATCCTAATTCTGAACCAGCACACCAAACGCCTCCTAGATTTTTTAGAGTTTAAAAGAAAAATAAAGTGGACTTAAACTTAAAGTAGATAATATTATATCATTATAAAAATATAGACGGGCTCATTACTTTTAATATTATATTTGTAAATATAAATTCATATATGTATTTATATGTCGATGATATCAATGTGGAATAATCATATGGTCTAAGAAGTTCAATCCTCAAATCTGAGGATGACTTTTTTTCCTAATTATTTTTTAGGGTCCTTGTGTGAAAGACAATGAGGCAAGCCAATCGATTCTTGTTGAAAATGAAAGAAATAAAAAGAGAGTTGAGTTGAGGGACATTCATGTAATTTTGTAGGGAAAAATCATTAATTTTTGGAAAGAGTGGCCTACAAGTTGAATGTTTCATTTCAAATATGGTTGGCTGTTCCATTGATGTCCCAACAAAATTTATCCAAATCACTTCTAGGAATGATCAGCACTTAATTTGGATTTTTTCATTCTATTTGAGATTGAAAAAACCTATATGGTAATGCTAGATTTAAAAGGTTCGATTTTTTAAAAAATAATAATAAAAAAAAAAAAAATAAATAAAAAATGAATAGGTCATTATTCACCTTTCAATTTTATATGTAATAGATCTCTAATTTTTTTTTTTTTAAAAAAAATGTGTCTATATCCATTTAACAATTTGACACAAAATTAAGAGTTTATAGTCTCAATATTTTTTTTGGGAAAAATACACTTTTGGTCTCTGAAGTTTGGATTATGTTTCATTTTGGTCCCTGAGTTTTCAAACTCGCCAATTTAGTCTCGGATTTAGTTTCATTTTGGTCCCTCCATCCAATTTTCCGTTAATAATTAACGGATTGCCGACGTGGCACGAATTTTTGTATTAAAAAAATATTTTTTTAATTTTTGAAATAAAAATATAATAAATTAATTAAAATATTATTTTTTTATTATTTAATTTTTCTCCCCCTTCTTAGTCTTCGTCCCCTTCTTCTTCTTGCCCTTCTTCTTCCCATTCACCAACCGGCGCCGGCTAGCCATCGTCGACCGCCGACCGCCGGCGCCGGCGATTTTCTTTCTTTCTTTTTTTTAAAATCTTTTTATTCTTCTTATCTTTTTTTCCTTTCTCCTTCTCTTTTCCTCTCTTCCTTCCTTTCTTCTTCCTTTTCCCATACCCCTTTCTCCCTGCTTTCAGATCTAAAAAACCGAACGGCGGCGTGGTGTGGTGTTCCAGCTCGACGACGACAGTGGCGAGGTGTTCACTAACTCACGAGCGTGATTCCAGCTCAACGACGCGCGTGGTGTTCCAAATCTGACGTGCGGTTCAACCTTAACGGCGGCGTGGCGTTGGTTGAGTTCGTGAGCTGCTATTGAGCTGGAATCGTCGAGGAACGCTCAGATCTATTCGCCGATCGCTCAGATTTGAAACCCAACGCCGGTCGCTCAGATCTGGAACCCAACACCGTCGTCGAGCTGGAATCGCGTTCGTGAGTTCGTGAACACCTCGTCGCCGTGGTCGTCGAGCTGGAATCGCGTTCGTGAGTTCTTGAACACCTCGTCGCCGTGGTCGTCGAGCTGGAACACCACACCACGCCGCCGTTCGGTTTTTTAGATCTGAAAGCAGGGAGAAAGAAGTATGGGAAAAGGACGAAGAAAGGAAGGAAGAGAGGAAAAGAGAAGGGGAAAGGAAAAAAAGAAGAGAAGAAGAAATAGATTATAAAAAAAAAAAAGAAAATCGCCGGCGCCGGCGGCCGGCCGTCGGTGGTCGGCGGTCGGTGGTCGGTGGTCGACAGTAGCCGACCGGCTCCGGTTGGTGAATGGGAAGAAGAGGGGCAAGAAGAAGAAGGGGACGAAGACAAAGAAGGGGGAGAAAAATTAAATAATAAAAATAATAATTTAATTAATTTATTATATTTTTATTTCAAAAATTAAAAAAATATTTTTTTAATAAAAAAATTTGTGCCACGTCAGCAATCCGTTAATTATTAACGTAAAATTGGATGGAGGGACCAAAATGAAACGAAATCCAAACCTTAGGGATGAGATAGTTTCACATGATCTTAATTTAAAAAATAAAATGGAAAATAGTTTTTAAGAGATGATATCAGTGGCGGAGCTACGTAGGGTCCAGGAGGGCCCGAGCCCCCTGAACTCAAAAAAAGTCTACTTGTGTTAATTGATGTGCTAGATATGTATTATAACCAAACAACTTAGGATTCGTTTGGAATACCTTTTAGCTTAAGTGTTTTTAAAGAATGTATTTTTTTGGGTAAAATACCTTTTTGGTCCCTCATGTTTCAGGTCAGTTTTCAATAGGTCCCTAGGTTTCAAAATCGAACAATTAAGTCCCTACTGTTCCGAAAATAGTTCAATTTAGTCCCTCCACCGTTAATTTTTTTAACGGTGCTGACGTGGCAACGTTTAATAATAAAATATTATTTTTTTTCAAAATTTAATTTTTAATTAAAATAATAAATTAATAAGAAAAGAAAAGAAAAAAAAATTAAAAAAATCTTTCCTTCTCTCACCTTCCCCCAACCATCGATCCCCTCCCTTTCCCTTTCCCCTTCTTCCCTTTCCCCTTCCCCTTGCCCTCCTCGCCGCCGGTGAGAAGATGATCGATGTCTCCGACTAACATATTTCTCGGCGGGTTATCAGGCATCCGACTAACATCATGGCTGAACCGATTGGAATCGCTGGAAATTCCACGACCGAATTGACCCAAATCGGAATTAGCACTCGGAGTCATTGGAGGAAGCGACATTGAACATGAAGCTGCCTCAGATTTTCCATTGAAACTACTCGCAGTTGGTGAAAGACTCGAGTAACGACTCGACGGGGGCAGAAATCCACCAGAATGGCTTTGGGGTTTGTCCTTCTCCATCAACTAAAAACACCCTCGTAAAGCAACTAAACAACACAGAAATCTCAAGTCACAAATTCTTCATCAAATCAAACAAGCAAAACTCCACATTCAAGCAAACCTCCGAAATGGGTGTTCAAGAAATCGAATTAAAACCCCTCAAATCAAAGACACATTACAAATCAAGTGGGAGAAATCAAAGGAGCAATACACCACAACACAGCACAACAACCAAGGCGTAGATTGCAAGAAATTACCAAACTAAAACCAGAAATCGAAATCGCCAACGCATTCGAAATGGGTCGAAAAAACAGCAGTTGGGAGGACAGCGAATAAGCAAGCGGAAGAGAACTGAGAGCCAGGCGCAAGAAATGGGGGAAGAGGAGGAAAAACAATGGGAGAGATGACTTTTGCAGGCTATAATGAAAGAGAAGGACACAGCTGTAGAGTGGGAATGGAGTCCGAATTTACGCAATCGACCAAAAGTAAATCAAGGGTTTCTATTTTCTAACAAACCGAGCGCACCCTCCTTCTCTTTCTCACCGGGGATAAGATGAAGAAGATGAAGGAGGCGGCGGCGGCGCGATCATCTTTACCGGCGGCGAGGAGGCCAAGGGGAAGGGGAAAGGGAAGGAAGGGGAAAGGGAAGGGGAGGGGATCGATGGTTGGGGGAAGGAGAGAGAAGGAAAATTTTCTTTTCTTTTCTTTTTTTTATTAATTTATTATTTTAATTAAAAATTAAATTTTGAAAAAAAATAATATTTTATTATTAAACGTTGCCACGTCAGCACCGTTAAAAAAATTAACGGTGGAGGGACTAAATTGAACTATTTTCGAAACAGTAGGGACTTAATTGTTCGATTTTGAAACCTATGGACCTATTGGAAACTGACCTGAAACATGAGGGACCAAAAAGGTATTTTACCCTATTTTTTTATAACCATTTTGTATAGAGATTGTTTAGAATTTAAACACTCATATGTTTGATTACATTTCCTTATATATATGCGTGTATTTTTATACACAAGTTTTTTTTTTTTTTTACACAAGTTATTATATACTTAAAAACTATTTTTAAAAATTTTGGTTTCAAGTGTTTTCTTTCAAAATGGTTTATTTTTCAATCTCATTTTTTAATAAGTCATTTTTAATAATTGTCAAACACTATAGTTTTTTCCAAAATTAAACCCTTGAAAAGTTAAATCAAACACATCCTTAGTAGCACAAGCCCCCTCAAGTCCCTCTCCACCATGGTTTAATTCCCCTTTCTTTTTCCCTTTTTTTTTTCACAAATTTTTACAAATTACTTTTACAATTTCAATTGTTGAAAATTTTTTTCAACAATTTTTTTAACGAAAACCTACTATTAAGGTAAAAATTGCAATACCTTTAATTAAGAGGGAAATTGTAACACTTACATCCAAGTTCAATGTGCAATTTGATGAAATTGAAAGTTTAGAATATATAAAAATTAATACTCCCTACCAAGTTTAAGATTAAAAATGATGTTTTTCTTTATTTCTATATAGCCCTCCCGACACGGAGTTCTACATCCACCACTCAATGATATGATAGCCTAGAACAACTCTTTCATGTCTCTTTGAAATACTATTCTATAACTTAGAGTATAAGGTTTGAAAACTATGTTGTCTGTCAAATGAAATTTTAAAAATATAAAATCGTTTTAAAATATTCCAAATGGTTAGGATACTTGGAATTGAAAAATAAATAATTTCACGAGGAATCTTCTAAAAGTATTCAAATTATACGAAAAAAAATAATTTTCCAACCAACATACGCGGAATAGGAATTGCTCAAAGCAGCCAAAATTGCAAATTAGTGACGCCACATAAACCTTTTTTTTTTTTTTTTTTTTTCCTTCTTTCTTTCTTTCTTTTAAAATTAATTAGAATCGTAACCCGATGGGCAATTTTTTTGCTTTAATCAAGATTTATACATTCGTTAAAAAAAAAAAAACACTAAATATAACTTTTAATGACTAAATTATATCAATTATGTCACTACACTTTTAAAATTTTCATTTTGACACTTTAACTGAAAAAATTATTGGATTGACATAAGAAGTGATGTGTGTTCTTAAAAGAAAAAAAGTTGATGTGTATAAATCGAAAGATATATGTAGTATTGTTTGGAATTCAATTTCGACAATGTAAAAGATTGAGATCTTTGTTCTTAAAAAATATTGTTGGCATCATTTATAACTTCATTTGCTTTCAATTTTTACATATCAATTTTCATTGCCAAACCAATTTTCAACAATCATTTTAACTCAAATTTTTTAATCCATATTTTTCTAAACAATTTCAAAGTTCAAAGGTATTTTGTATAATTCACTATTTCTAAATATTTGATTTTTTTTTTTAATTAGAAGTTTAGTCCCTACAGTTTCAAGTTTGTGTTTATTTAGTCACTTAAATTAAAAAAAGTGTCTAATAGGTATTTTTTTTTTTTAAACAGTGTCTAATAGGTACTTAAACTTTCAACTTTGTGTCTAATAGATCATTGAATTTTTAATTTTGAGTTAAATAGATCTTTGACCTATTCGGCATTTCCTAAAATTCACAAATATATTAGATACAAAATTTAAAATTTATGGTTCTATTAATAAAAAAAACTTAATTCAAGTGTAATAAAATACAATTAATTTAAAATTTTCAAATATATTAGAGACTTATTGGATACAAATTTGAAAATTTAGAGGCCTATAGTACGTTTTGGGGAATATTAAAATTGAGAAAGAAGAAATTAAGTGAATTTTGAAGGAAACCCAAATGTAAGTTGTATTCTGGTTGTTCGTGCTAATGAAATTATGTTTCTGATAAAAAAAAAAAAAATTTGAAGGAAGCCAATGTGAGCCTAACTCAGCGATAACGGATATGTACCTCGAGTTCTGAGGTTCAAATCCCCACCCTTAAATGTTGTGGTAATAATAAATAAAAAAAAAAAAAGTCAATTTTGAAAGAAGTAAGCTGATGATTTGGGAAGGTGGGGATTTTGTTGGGCGAAATCGTGATTAGGAGTAGGAGGACTCGAACATCTATGGTGGTGGTGGAGGAGAAATTCGGTCCATTTTCCTTGCCTTTTCGTCGACTCCGAAGAATTCAGCCTTCGCGACGAGTCAAAACCCGTCAGCCAAAACCCAGAACTTTGAATTTCTTCCCCAGCGGCCCTACTTCCACATAATTCATCTCCCTCTCCTCTTTTACCTTTTCCAGGATCATTGAATTTTCTCTCTCCTTCTCTCCGATCTTCTTCTTCTTCTTCCCGAACTTCCGCAATTGGTAAACGATATCTGCTTATCTGGTGAAACCCGGCGGATCACAAGGACGGATTCTTGGTCTTGGACCATGTCGTTCTCTGATTCCGATTCATCTTCTTATGGGGGTGCTGATTACAAAAGTTTCCGGCAAATCAGCCGCGAGCGTGAGTCTCACATCTCTCTTTTGCGCTTGTTTTCTTTTGTTTTTCCCCTATTTTAGATTGTTCTTGATTGAATCACCTTGCTTATGGCGGATACATATTGAATTAATCCTTCAATGGGGTTTTTGTCTTCTAGAATCTATGATAATTCCATCGCTGACTGAAATGGAAGGTTATACTTAACTTTGTTTTTTTCCGGGAGAGGTTGGCGTGTGTAACTGGTAGTTGAATTCAGATGATGAGGGATTGTAGTTCAGTTTGGTTATTTTGAAGTCTCTACCTATTTATCAGCTTGGTCTTGTGGTATTGTTCATGACTGTAATGTAGCCTCCTCAACTTTCTGTAACTTATGAGTGGAATTTGGGGAGAGGTTTTCCCTTTTTCACTCTAGTTATTCTGATTAGAGGAACCATGAAGTGTCCCTATGTTCCTGCCGGTCAAGGTATAATGTTTTGGAAGAAAAATCCTTCTAAAGCTTAATGGAGAATTGAACTAAAATTGGTAATGTCTTTACGCATAACCGAATGTGCTGAAGACATGCATTCAGTTCTGGGTTGGCATTCATCCTGGCACTGGTAAGCATGAAGCCCCTAGAGAAGACATATTACCATATCCCAACGACATTTCACATAATTACTAATTTTCTTATTAACCATTACTCTCTTATCTTTTGGGTTTAGATTAGTCATCTTTCACAAATGATTTGGAGGTTGGTTTAATTGTTCTTTGCAATTTATTTTTAGCCAGTGAGCTGACCATTAATATGATACTGAAATTGAAGGTGTTGTCTACCTTGAAAGACTCGAGAGTTCCTTGTGAGATGGAATATGAATTTGTAGGTTGCTTTAGAGGGGCTTGTAAAAACATTCCTTTAGTTTAGTTATCTCCCGGCAACCTTTCATTTTTCTTTTTGATAGGCAACAGAACTTTCATCATTTTGAACTTTTCATATTTTTATAATATTGCATATTACAAAAGATCAACCTTCGATCTTTAATCTTCTCAGATGACCAGTGTATTGCATCATGACACCTAATAGACCAATTTTCTTATATCCATTTTAAATTCACCTCCAGGATTGCTGCATGAGATGCTTCGCTCAGCTAAAACAGGGGATTCCAAATCAACTTGGAAGGTATATCATATTCATAACCATCTTCATTTAAGCAAATTACTTTTGACCTATTCGTTATTCATCTTCATTCATTAAACAAATATGATTTTTACTTGGCTTTGAAATTTGCAAAGTCTAATGTAGCAGTTTGCTTTTTACATGGAATTTGTTGAATGGGTACTTGGAAAAAAATGGAAATTTCCAATTTGGAGTTTGTGGAAGTTCTCTGTGTGTGTCTTCCTCCTCTTCCTCTGGTGAAATAATCTGCTGAGTTATTCTCGTTTCGTTTTCTTTTGAACCAGCAAGAATCATTGGTTTGCTTTTCGTTTGGTTTACTACACCACATTCCCTTTTAAATTTCTTGGTGCTTGGATCTGTTGTTTGCAGGTTCTCATCATGGACAAACTTACCGTCAAGATAATGTCATTCTCATGCAAGATGGCTGATATCACAGATGAAGGTGTTTCATGTAAGAAGCACAAGAAAATTCTTTAAGAAATTTTACACCAATGATTCTAGATATTGCCTTCTAATGTGTTGTGTAGACAATATATTACATTTTCATGATATTATATGGTTGCACTTACTGCAGAAGTTTAAAGAAAAAAAAAGAAAAAAAAAAACTGTCTCCATGGAGAGGTGATTCACAAGTCTGGAAGTGAAATTACACATTAATACCTCATGCACCGATTTTCCCTGTAGCTCATTTTTTCATTTTATTGGTTGACTTTGTTTTGTTCTGTTTTTGTTTTTTTTTTTTCTTGAAGTTTATTTATTTATTTGTATGAGAAACCAAGTTTTCATGGAGAAAAATGAAACAATATACAAGGGTGTAAAATGAAAAAACAGCCCCACAAAAAGAAGTTTGAAAACTAACTAAGAAATGGACTCCAATTCAAAAGAATAAGACCTACTCATTAATTAAAAAAAAAAAAAAAGTGGAGAGACGACCTTACTTGAACATGATATTCTATAGGTTGTACAATTTTGTCCTTGAGTTTAAAAAATTACAAAACACAACAAAAATGCAGCAAAAATACAAGCCTTTCAAAGAGCTTTTCCTTGTTTTCTGAATATAACACAATATACTAATGTTGAATCACAATGATTTCCATCCCTAAGTTCAAATTAGTAGGCAGTACATATATTTGAGGTAATGGTTTATATTATTTAGTTGATCCATCCATAACTCAAAGCTATTAATATTTGTTCCTTATCTGAAGCAGAAATCAAGAATAATTTATAGCTTTTTTCTTAGCAGTTGGGATTGTGGTAAATTACTAAAGAAATTCTTTTGGAACCTAGATCAATTCTCCATTTCGAATTTCCACTTTTTGGGCTTTGAAAATATCTGGATTGTTTTGGTGCTGCAGTGGTAGAAGACATATACAGACGAAGGCAGCCACTGCCATCCATGGATGCTATCTATTTCCTTCAGCCTTCTCGAGAGAAGTAATATATGTAAACTTTTATGTGATTTATACAATTCTATCTGATAGTTTCATTTAATTGTAACTTTAAGACCATACTTCGGCTTTATCTTTTACTTTGCATGGTTGGTTGGAATGTAATGCATCTTTTATGTTTGATTAGATTTTTTGTTTGGCCTTCTGCATTTAAAATTCTTCTTCTCTCTCTTTGATGGTTATGACTTGAATTTTAATCTCATTCTGATCTTGTCTTAATCTGTGCTTATTGCTCTTATATTGCATAAACTGAAGTAGAAAAGAAAAAGTTTCTATTTCATTTATCTATAAGTATAATGAGACAGAACCTTTATCTCTTTCATACTTATAGATACAGGAAATAGAATCCCCTCAGGCAGGGAAGATTTTTCTAACCTCCTAGGCAGAAGGACCCCTCTTCCTTTGCTTTTCATTATAATATCTTAAGTCTCTTATAAAAATGAAATTATCTTTTGTATGAACCTAGGAATGGAATAAATTTAGGATTTTTTACTATTCTAGATTAATGGCACAAATTGGAGTTGACTTCTTCATTATCTCTCTCTTTTAAACTTGCAGTGTTATCATGTTCCTGTCAGACATGTCAGGGAGGTCTCCTTTATACCGCAAGTATGCATACCCATCTCCCAGTTACGTCATGCTTCTACATGAGTATTTTTATGTAATGGTTGTTGAATCTATTTTCTTTTGTATCCTTGAAGGGCATTTGTTTTCTTCAGTTCACCTATATCAAAAGAATTAGTCACTCACATCAAGAGGGATTCAACTGTTTTACCTCGCATAGCTGCCCTAAAAGAGGTTACTGATCTCCCGGCTAAGCCTAATTTATTTATTTATTTATTTATTATTATTATTATTTTTTCCATTGCATTCTGTTGGATTGTAATTCAGCTGGTTACGTTATTTTTCCTTTAATTGCTACATGCAAATGAGTAATAACTTTTTCACTTTCCGTTCCTTGTCAATTATGCAGATGAATTTGGAGTACTTTGCTATAGACAGCCAGGTACTACCTCTTAGCCTACTTGTTGATCATTGTGGGAGTATGATCAATAATTTGATTATTGTAGCTCTCATATATTTATTCTTCCTCATAAAATTTGATGACAATATTTTAGTTTGATTTTTTCCCCTAAAAAAGAATGATTTTATGACTTCTACTCACTAGTCCTTTACGGAGGTTACTTCATTTTCCAATATTTTTCCGTACTGAAATAATAAATTTGTTCTTAGTTGAGAAGGTAATGTTTTGATTTTTGAATCTGAATAATGTTTCTTGATCAAGGGGGACCTTGAACATTTATATCTTGAACTTTCATTCATGCATTAATGTCATATTAAATTTCTGTTCTATAAAATAGTTAACTCATATATTAGTGAATATTCTTACCTTTCCAGGGTTTTATCACCAACAGCGAGAAAGCTCTGGAGGAACTTTTTTGTGATGACGAGAGTTCTCAAAAAGGTGTAGCGTGCTTGAATGAGATGGCTATCCGTGTTGGCACAGTTTTTGCATCATTAAGGGTATTGTTTGTGCTTAAAGGCAAAAGGCATCCTTGATTATGTTATTGTTTGTGTTAGTTTTTTTTTTTTTTTTTGGAGAAGATATTGTTTGTGTTAGTAGTGGTAATGTTTTTAGTGCTTTTTTTGGGGGAGGGATGAAAAACAGATTTCATTGATAAGTGAAATTTACAAAGCCTGCTGGAAGGTCAACGGGTAACCAAAAGAAATCCCCATTGGTGATCACCATGTGGAATGGAACTACTTGAATGATTCCAAAAATGTTTAGAGAGAGAAGCCCAGGAAGAACCTACAAAAATGACAAGTACCTTCTTCTCCAGGGCTGTCTAATTTCTTCACCATACCTTCCCAAAATGGTAAAGATACCCTCACGCCACTCAGAAGTTGGAATCCTTCAAATCATTGGCCCATATAAAGCTCATATAAAGCTCAAACGAGGTCAAAAAGCTTCAACCAAAGCCATTTACTGAACTAACACTCAAGAAAAATATGGGGAGCCAGTTCTTTTCTTCTATAGACGACACGATAACGTTATTAGCATTAAAGCCTTTGAGAAAAAACTGACCACAAGAAACTTTACGCTTCTTCATTGACTTCCAAATCATCTAGCACAACTCCTTTGGGATAAGGTCCCTCTAGGATTTTTTTAATAATAAGAACAATTTCATTGATGTATGAGATTTACGCGCGGGGAATAATTGGGAAAATATTTGTTTCCCTTTTCAATGGTTTTCTCTTCCCTCCCTCCTTCCCCCTCCTTTCCTAACCTGTAACGCCTCCGACCACCGCCTGCCACCATGACTCCTATAGCCCACCTACCTTGGAACCATTCCACCCGCTCTATCACCATTGACCGTTAGACATTCTCCATAGCCTTTGATGAGCATTCTCGTGGGAGTCGGGCGAAAATAACAGAAAAAGGTAGGAACTCTTCCCACTCTTTATCTCTCACTTGGAAATCACTCAATTGGCTAGCTTCCTCCTTCAACACCCTCGCCACAGAATTGTGTTTGTACAAATTTTTCTCAGAATATCGGGGAGAGGAATATGTTCTGTGTGTTGAGAAGCTCAGCAACAAATATGGATATTATGTGGAAATTAACCCACTGCAGAATTCCGGTAGTCGAAACTGTCTTCTTATTCCCTTTGAAGATAACAAACAAGGTTGGTTTTCTTTCTACGCTTTAATTTCAGATTATCCATGGGAGAAAGACATCCTCAATCACCTACATACAGTAACATCCTCCAACAGAGGCAGCCATTAACTTAACCTGCTACCAACACCATTCTTCCACTTACAGAGACATCGACCATCAGCCATCAGCCACCAACTCTCCCTCCTCCACAATCGGATTGGACCGAAGTCATTGTAGTACAGAGGTATCTTCAACGTGACGCCTGGTCATCCATCCTCTCTAGAATTCGCTCCTCCCTATCCAATCGAAGCTCCATTAATCCCTTCCAAGACAACAAAGCTCTGCTTCATGTCTATGATCACAAAATTACTTCAAACCTGTGCAAATCTACTGAGTGGTCATTAATTGGGAATCACCGATTGAAGTTCTATCCCTTGACATTGAAAGCATATAAGCAGGACAACTTGACTCTATCTTATGGTGGTTGGATTGCAATTAAGGACCTTCCCCCTATCTTATGGACAGAAGAAATTTTCCGTTTCGTTGGAGATCATTGTGGGGGGTTTTCTAGCATCATCCAACCACATTGAAAGAATGATTAATCTGATAGAAGCTCATCTGAAAGTAAGGTAGAGTTCCACGGGCTTCATTCCATCATCAATAACCCTCCCTGCTTCCCTCGCCGACGAGGAAATTATTGTTCAAATTCGAGGGCTTATCGGAGAGACAAATGGATGACAACGAATTGATGATCTGCATCAATCTCGGAAGGAAAATTACGAATAGAAGGAGAAAGTCACGGAGCATATGGATTTGAAGTTAAAGAAGACAGAGGAATCACAATAAATGCCCAAGGATCCTTCACAAATTATTGAGAGAAAATCACCGCTTAATGGGAGCCATCCACGATTTATTGCTGATTCAAATAAGGTCGTTAGTCCGATGCTTTCCATTAACGCAAAAAAAGGGAAGGAGCCAATAGAAGTGAGTGAATCACTGAAGGAGAATATATCTTTTGGTGGGCCCACAAATTTGAAGATCTCTCACAAAGGATCAACATCTGGAATTACACCAAATTTGGCTGTATTGGGCTTTGATACCGAGGCCTATCTTTCTAGCCCATCAGTTGATCATTCGCCTCACCCAACTAGAATGGACCCTTTCCCACCACAAGATTACAATCTTACGGTTTTTGATGACCCACAACCTCTCGAGAATTCAACCCTCCCTGATGATCATCATCTTCTCTTAGCCATTTTACCGCCATCATCATCATCTACTGGCCCACCGAACTCCAAGAACCAATCGCCTAAAGCAACTTTCCCCATACCCGCCCAACAACAGACCTCTTCCCTTGATTTGCCATCGCTCTCCCTCCCAATGTATCTCAGTCATTTAGCTCCTCTACTGAGTGAGCATGGATTTTGTATTATGGAAGAAATCTAAACTTTTGAGAGCTTGAAATCCTCAAGACTACAGTGCATTATGATAAAACCACTTCTTTGGCTCTTGGGGATCTTGTATTGATTAATGAAATTTATTTCATGGAATATTAGGGGTTTGGGATCTTGGAAAAAAAAGGCTACAATAAAAAAGACTATTCAAAATCAAAGCTTTGTTTTACTTTAGGAAACAAAAAAAATCTTTTATTGACAGTTTTCTCATTAAATCTGTATGGAGCTCCTTGCAATATTGGTTGGTCTTCTCTCGATTCTGTTGGAACATCTGGGGGCATCTTTATTATGTGGAGTGAATTGGACTTCACTTTAAAAGAGACTATTCAAGGTCTTTTCTCTGTCTCTATTCATGTTTTTATGGCTGATGGTTTTTCTTTTTGGCTTACAAATATTTATGGCCCTACTCGGCGTGAATTCCATGCTGATTTTTGGCAAGAATTACATGATCTGGCCAGTTTAGGAGGTGACCGGTGGATTAATGGAGGGGATTTTAATATTACTAGATGATCCTGGGTGAAGTCTCATGGTCAGCACATCACATGAAGTATGCATACTTTCAACAAATGGATTGCCTCTTATCAACTTCTAGATATTCCATTACAGAATGGATGTTTCACTTGGTTCAATTTTGGTGATACGCAATATCTCTCTTTAATAGAGAGGTTTTTGATTACTAAAGATTGTCTTGCTAAATTTGGGGTGTCTCATCTTCTTCGGCTTGACAGAATTACATCAGATCATTATCCAGTGTCCCTTACTTTTGGTGATATTAATTGGGGTCCTAGTCCATTTTGGTTTGAAAATTCTTGGCTTCATATTGATTCGTTTCGACAGGTGTTGGATAACTGGTGGAGTCAAAATTCCCTTCAGGGATAGTCGAGCCATGGTTTTATGAGGAAATTAAAAGGGCTGAAGAATGAGCTTCAAAATTGGAATAGATCTCACAGTTTGACAATATCTCAGCTTCCTACATTGATTTCTCAATTAATACACTTAGACAATATTGAGGATAATGGACGTCTCTCCTTTTCTCAAAAGGAAGTAGGTGTAATCTTCGAGAGCAGATTGAAGATTTAACGGCCCAAGATCATATATAGTGGCATCAACGTTGCAAATTAAATGGCTTAAAGAGGAGGATGAAAATACTAAATTCTTTCATCGTATTTTGGTCGCTCGTGAATGGAAGAATTCGATTACTGAGGTGTATCCAGAGAAGGAGTCGGCTTAGTTATAGCCAATGACATTGAAAAGGAGTTCATTGATTTCTATCAAAAGTTGTTCACCAAAGATAACCATCCTCGTTTCCTCCCTACCAATGTTGATTGGAGTCCAATCAGTGAGAACCAAGCGACAGGCTTGGAAGCTGTTTTTTTGGAGGAAGAAGTTTTTCAGGCCATGAATTCACTAGGGTCAAGTAAGTCCCTTGGTCCAGATGGTTTTACAGCTGAATTTTTTAAGTTCTCTTGGAACACTATTAAGCAGGACCTGATGACCATGATTAATGATTTTTTCAATACTGGTATCATTAATGTGGCTCTAAATGAAACTTATATTTGTTTGATTCCAAAACGTTTAGATTACAAATCAGTTGGTGATTATTGTCCTACTAGCCTCATTTCTTGTGCTTATAAGATTATCGCTTGAGTTCTATCTAATTGATTGAAGCAAGTGTTGCCATCTACTATTGCGGAAAATCAAATGGCTTTTGTTGCTAATAGACAAATCTTGGATGCTTCTTTAATAGCTAATGAATTAATAGACGATTGGAATTTAGCTTTGAAAAAAGGGGTGGTTCTTAAATTAGACTTGGAAAAGGCATTTGATTAAGTTGATTGGATTTTCTGGATGTGGTACTTTATGCAAAAGGCTTTGGTTTAATCTGGCGGAAGTGGATTCGTGGCTGTATCTCCAGTGTAAATTACTCAATCATCATTAACGGGAAACCTTGCTGTAAAATTATTCTGTCTCGTGGAATTCGTCAAGATGATCCCTGTTCACCTTTTTTGTTTATTTTGGTATCAGAGTGTCTGAGTAGGTTATTAACCCATAGTGCTAATTTGGGTAAAATTATGACTCATTCAATTGACGCTTTATCTTTTAGCTTGAACCACTTGCAATTTATAGGCGATACCCTTTTGTCCTCTACTTTTGATTCAGAAGCTATGATTAAGCTGTTTGAAGTTATCAGAATTTTTGAATTGGCTTCTGGTCTGAATGTCAACCTTTCAAAGAGTGAAGTGAACTATTAGGGGTTGTTTGGGGTGCTGAGTTGGTTATAATAGTCAGTGGTTATTATAGTTTGGGGGTTATAATAATCTATGGAGTTAAATAGTCTGTGTTTGGGGTGCAGATTATTTTAGTCTGGGATAAATAGTCTGTGTTTGGGGTGCATATTATTTTAGTATGGTTTAAAATAGTCTGTGTTTGGGGTGCTGATCTGTTTAACATGGGGTTCTGAATTAAAGGTTCAAGCTGACTGTTTTTTTTTTTTTTCTAATTTATATATATATATATATATATATATATCTTCCTTATACAACTTTGTACGTCAAATATCATATTTTGCAAATATCAATAAGAAATGTTTGTTCCATCAATCTTAAGAAATTAGCTAAGGGTTTTAAGTTATGTTATTCTTTGACAGTTTGGTCTTGTTTGGCTGTATCAATATCGTTCATACACAAAATATGGTTAGGATTGTTCTTTTTTTTTTTTTTAGTTGTTAACCCTGGTTAACCTTCGATTTTGCCAAACGTAGAGAAGAAATTTGACCTAAAAAAAATTGTAAGTGCTTAGTTCAAAAACAAAAATTCACTTTTGGTCCCTGAGGTTTGGGTTAGGTTTCATTTTGGTCCCTGAGTTTTCAAACTCGACAATTTAACCCCTAAGGTTTGGATTTCGTTTCATTTTGGTCCCTCCGTCCAATTTTTCGTTAAACCCTAACGGATTGCTGACATGACATGCATTTTTTTATTATAAAAATATTTTTAAAAAAATTTTAAATAAAAATAATTTTAAAAATATTTTATTATTTTATTATTATTTCTTATTTCTTTTTTTTTCTTCTTCTTCATCTTTTTCCTCCATCTTTATCTTCTTCCTCCATCTTCATCTTCTTCCTCCATTTCTATCTTCATTTTCATCTCCTTCTTCCTCCATTTCCATAAATCTTCATCATCTTCCTCAACCTCAACTTCCATCTTCATCATCTTCTTCTTCCTCTAACCCTAACGTCGGCGACATCCATCGACCGTTGACTTTTCCGGCAACCACCAACGAATTTTTTGGCGACCAAAATTTTTTTCTCTCATTTTTCCTTTCTTTTCTTCAACTTTTTTTTTTCTCTTATTCTTCTTCTTTATTTTTGTTTTTGATATTTTTCGAAATGAAAATGAGAAGAAAGATAAAAAAAAGAAAAATAATTCGATTGCCGGAAAAGTGGCCAGAAAAACCGTCGGTGGTCGCCGGAAAATTCGCCGGTTGGCGGTCGCTGGAAAAGTCAAGGATTCGCTGTCGCATGGAAGAAGAGAGGAAAAGTTACTATTGAGAATGAATAGAATAATCGGGTGGGTTGAATGGTGGTTATTGTAGCAACACGGAGGGTAAAAATAACCCACTTCACCACTTATTTTTGTTGATGCTCCAAACACTGAGTGGGCTATAATAGCCCCCTCTATTATAACCAAGACAAGGGGCCAAACGACCCCTTAGGGATTCATATTGATGACTCAGATTTGGAGGAGATGGCGGCTAAATTTGGCTGTAAATGTGGAAATTGGCCTAGTACTTATCTTGGGCTTCCTTTGGGGGGCAACTTGAAAAACTCTTTGTTCTAGCAGCTAGTTTATGAGAAAATCCAACATAAATTGCATAGTTGGAAATATGCTTTTATCTCCAAAGGAGGCCACCATACTCTCATCCAAGCTACTCTTTCAAGTATGCCGACGTATTATCTGTCTCTGTTTAAAATTCCAAGCAAGGTTGCTAAATCACTGGATAAGCTTGTTAGAGATTTCTTCTGGGAAGGCTCCAAAGGGGATGGTGGTATGCATAATGTTAATTGGGCAAGAACACAACTTCCAAATTATCAGGTGGTCTCGACATTGGTAATTTTTCAGCTTAGAAATACAGCACTATTGGCCAAATGGATTTGGAGGTTTTTGCACGAGGAAGGATCTCTATGGCATAATCTCATTGTTGCTAAATATTATGAATCAGAGGGTGATTGTCTTTTGACCTCGTCGTATTCAAAGGGGATCATACAAATCTCCTTGGCGCTTTATTTGTACTACTATAGATATGGTTGCCAGTCGGGTACATCGGAATATTGGTAACGACCAACGTACTGTCTTTTTGGAATGACTCTTGGTTGATGGTGGGATCCTTGCAACACTTTTTCCACTCCTATATCGTTTAACCACCAATTCAAATGCTACGGTTGCAGAAGTTTGGACTACATCACAATCGGCGTGGAATCGTAGCCCTCGTCGTCATCTTAATGAGCTTGAAACTATTGAATGGGCACAACTTTCTCATCTACTGTCTTCTACTAGATTACGGGAAATGAACGATTCTTGGTCTTGGCTTCTTCATCCATCTAGGATATTTTCAATTAAATCTATTATGGATGACCGGTTGAATATTCCTGATACCACTCCAAACAATCAGGACTCGGTAATATGGAAAGATAGTTCTCCTAAAAAGATAAAAATCTTTCTGCGGGAGCTTAGTCTTGGGGCTATTAAACACAGCGGACCGTCTTCAACAAAGAATGCCTCACTTTCACCTCTTGCCATCTTGGTGTATTATGTGCTCATCAAACATGAGAACCCGGTTCATCTTTTTGTTACGTGTTCTTTTGCTTCTAGATATTGGGCCTTCATGATTGATGCTTTTGGTTGGTATTTACCGTTGACAATGGACATTTACTAAGAAGCACGAACACTTTAGTTTGGCTAGCGTGTTTGTGTCGGACACGTGTCGAACACTCCGACACTTGTTGGACACGTATCGGATACTTGTTAGCACTATTGTTATGTGGCAAACACTAGTTGTAGGTTCATTTCAAACCCCTGTTAAGTATACTAAATAGACACCATGCTTAAATGACAAAAATAATAAAATTTAAGAGTAAAATACATTAAATTCATTTTTTTCATGCATACAAATGCATAAGCTTTTTGATTTTGAATTTCCTTCTTGAATAAAAACGATATACATTTTAAAAAATGTATATTTTTCTAAACGTGTCCTTGTCGTGTCCGTGTCCTAGATTAAAAAAAATGACGTGTCACCGTGTTTGTGTCGTGTCGTATCCATGTCTCGTGTTCGTATCCGTGCTTCTTAGAACATTTATGATCTTCTGGCATCTATTTTTGTGGGTCATCCTTTCCATGGAGCTAATAAGACTCTATGACTTGCTTTCAATAGAGTTTCCTTCTGGTTTCTATGGAACGAAAGAAATGGAAGAATTTTCAGGGACGCTTTCTCTACCTTTGATTATTTTTTTGATAAGATTCTTTTCCATGCGTTGTTCTGGTGTAAATGTAAACACCCCTTTGATCATTATAGTTTTTCTTCTTTGATTTCTAATTGGAAGAATTTCCCCTTTGATCATTATAGTTTTTCTTCTTTGATTTCTAATTGGAAGAATTTCATGTAATCCACCTTTAGGTGTTGGGTTTTTCCCCTATTTCATTTATAAAAAAAAAGAGGTTTTCGTGCGGGGAAGAGCCCCAATCCTAAGGAATTACAATAAACATCTCCCATTGGACAAAAGCAAAGAAAAACTATAGGAGGTAAAAAGAGAGTTCACTAGTTGAAGATTTTTGCCAATTAATCTTGAGACCAGAGAAATGTTCAAATATCTCCACTGTCTTAATTAAGACATTCAACATCAAGGTGTCATATTTACAAAACAGCAGGGTGTTGTCTGCAAACAGAAGAATCGAAACTTGTATATCGTCCATACCCACTTTAAAGCCTTCATATAATCCACCGGAAGAAATATCCTTGCCTAAGTTCATGAGAGGCGAGAACTCTTCCCCTACGCTGACCATTGATGAATATAGAGTATTTTGGATCACAAATGCATCAAATCCACTACCTATCAAAATTCTTCAATCTCATTACTTCTTCATGAAATTTCCAATCAACCAAATCGAACACTTTCTCAATATCGAGCTTTAAAATCCACCCCTGATGCTTCTTTGCTCTATATTCCTCAATTTTATTGGCTATTAGAATTGGTCTAGAATTTGAATAACTTCCATGAAAGCACTTTGGGAAATTGATATAATTGAAGGCATAATTCGCTTTAAACGTTCTGCAAAAACTTCAGAGAATTTTGAAAACCGAGGATGTGAGACTGAATGGCTGAAAATTTCTAACTGTGAAGAGCAATTCCTTTTTCTGAATCAATCAAATAAAATTCTCCTTTAGGGAAGAATTCACATGACCGAGAAGTCTACTTTCAAAGGATTCCAGAATCCAATAGTAAATCCATCGGGATTCGGGACCTGGGACTTTATTCTTACAAAGGCCATTAATAGTTTTCCAAATTTCCTCATACAATTATCTGCTGCAGAGACAACATTTCATTGGATATTTGATGGGAAAGACCTTGTATCAGGAAGCTTGGTATATAAGGTGGAGCAAAAACTGATAATCTCGTTTTCAAGTGCACTAAACGTCAACAAGGCAATGCCATTAACTGAATGAAGTTCCGAAGTTGAGAGCTTTCTTTTCTTTGCTGCCAAAAACCGAAGGAAGAATCTTGTATTTTCATCCCCTGCTTTTATCCACTGCAATTTGCATTTTTGGATCAAATTTCTTTCCTACTCTAGATAATTTTCCAACTATTCTCCTCTGGCTAGAAAACTAATACTAATTTCTTGAGAAGAAAGAGTCCCAATCTCTGATTTTCTGTCAAGCATTCAATTTCGGACAAATGATTTTTCTCGACTATTCTTTGCTTCTTGATCAGAGTTCCAAACTTTTAGAGCCGATTTCAGATTTCTAAGCTTTGAATAAATAGCAAATCCAGCCCATCCATAAGATGTTTCCTCTGATAAAGATTTATTAATTAAATTGAAGCAATTTTTATCATTTAAACAAGAGTTGTAAAAACAAAAAGGAGATGGTCCCCATAAAACTCTGCCTCCAAAATAATTGGATTTGAACCTGCCTATGAGTCGTAAATTATCAAAGAGAGAGTCCCAATCCTTTGAAACAAAGAATCTTTCGAGTAAAGATTGAAATCCATCATCCCCAATTATTGGCTGCGTGAATTTTCCATTTGAAATAGGGATCTCCAAAATTTCCAACTCTTCAATAACTGCATTAATGACGTATTCCTTTGGTTGTTCTGCCAATAGGAAAATTTTCATGAACCCAATAATGATGTTAAAATCCCCACCCAAGCACCAAGGGCCGTCACAATAAGCAAACATCAATTTGATTTCATTCCAAAAATACTTCCTTTCTCTATAACCATTGGGGCCATAAATATTTGAAATCCAGCAAAACTTTTTTGAATGAAGAGAAACTTTGACAGAAAAGGAATAGGCTCCTTTAAAAAATATATTTTTCTGATAAGTGATAAGAAACAATTTCATTGATGTATGAAATTTACAAAAGGGATAGAAAATCCATGATGATTATATAAAGCTTTCCCAATTGGTTAAAACGATAGCCTAGGAAGCAAAGAGATTATACAAGTTACACCAAGAAATGACATAGTATATAACAAGATCAAAAAGCTTATCAAGGGGTTGCTCCTCCATAAAAATTTGTTGACTTCTTTCCTTCCAAAGAACCCAAAAGAAGGCGGGTGTGGGTGATGTGCATCTGCAGCATAGCTTTTACTTTCTCAAAAGGGTGGCCTATCAACACCAAGGTTAGAAAATCCTTCACATCTCTAGGAATAGTTTGATACCATCCAAAAGCCTTGAAGATTCTGCTCCAAAAAGGCCATGCAAGTGGGTCAATGTATAAATATGTGATTCTGTGTTTCCTCAGCGACCTTGCATAAAGAACATCGGGTGGGGACAAGGCCAAGGATGACATTCACCTTTGGAGGATATCGTTTGTACTGAAGTTCCGAAAGAAAGAGTTTGATTTTCTTTGGGTAATTGTCATTCCTAATGCCCTTAGCCAAGTATGGCTCCAAAAGATTCAATCCATATCGGCCAGAAGAGATTGATGGAGATTTATCTTGTTGGACTAGGAAGCCAAGTCCATGAATCATCCCCATGAAAGAATTATCGGCACAAGGGCAAGTTTGAGATCGGCCCATTCCATACCTCTTCGTCTTTCAAGTTTCTAATGAGTTTGATGTCCCAAAAGCTGTTTGTAGTATTCCAAACCTCTTGAATTGTAGCCTTTTTACAAAGAGATAATCTATAGAGAGGAGGCTATGTCGAGGCGGAAGGAGAGTTTGATACCCATGGACTGGTCCATAAGAGGGTGTTGGCTCCATCACCCACTTGGTGTCGAATTTTGCCGGACAGAAGGTCTTAATGCTTGTTAATGTGGGACCAAGTGGGGAATAATCAACTATCTTCTATACTGTAGAGCCAGATATATATAGGTATTCATGGAAGCCCTAAGTTAATAATAGTAAAATTACAATAAAGGAAAAAAGACTAATAAGCTCCAATATTCACATATATAGGACAACTCCGGGGGAGAGTTAGAGAATGTTAATTTGTGATCGAAGACCAACAGGTAAGAAGAACTAGTTTCTTACCCAAGTTAAACACTCTACAAGAGGGGTTGATCAATCCCAACCTGAATGTTCTAGTTTGCAACCTAGATCAAGAATTGCAAATAAAGTAGTTTTAAGCGCTTCTAGCAAGCTTGAAAAAGTACGGCCTAGAGGCACCCAATTTCATTCATCGTAATCTGCTCCCAGTACAACCTAATGGCCAGGCTTTAGATAACCTTCAAAACGCTAAATGCTTGCCACATCATCTATCATAGTCAAAATGACAAAAATACCCCTACTTAATATGTCATGAAAAGGATAAAATTGGAAAACAATAAAAATTACAGCAAGATTGCTAAATAAAATATGAATAATAATCTGATGTCTTTTGCAGTTCATATCACCTAGGCTTAAGCTTGAAGCATCTTCAGAGACCGTGGATTTATTTTATGTTGCAATTACATTATGTGTTCATATCTTCCCCAACCTCTTCCTTCTTCAGGAATTTCCTTTTGTTCGGTACCGAGCTGCCAAGTCCCTTGATGCAACTACAATGACGACTTTCCGTGACCTAATTCCTACAAAAGTTGCTGCTGGTGTCTATGACTGTATTACAAAATATAAGAAAACGATCCCCAATTTTCCTCAGTCAGAAACATGTGAGCTGCTGATTCTTGATCGGTCCATAGATCAGGTATATAACATAAATAGTTTGACTTTTTTAACGTACAAAGCACTTGTGATTTATCATCATTTTTTTTTTGTTTTTTGTGCTTTTGGTTTATAGTGAGGATGTTTTATTTTGTTTTCCCCTAGATTGCTCCTGTTATACATGAATGGACATATGATGCAATGTGCCGTGATTTGCTAAGCATGGAGGGCAATAAATATGTTCACGAAGTAAGTTCTAGCATTCTGTTTGTTCTTTATTCTTTCTGGCCTTGATTTCTTTTAGGCTCTTTGTTCATCAAGATATTTTACTGTTCAGGTTCCAAGCAAAGTTGGAGGTCCACCAGAGAAGAAAGAGGTCCTCTTGGAGGAACACGATCCAGTTTGGCTTGAGCTTCGCCATGCACACATTGCAGATGTATGCCTTCTGCTTATTGAATTCTTTTGGACATTATTCTCTGTTTCCTTATGTCGTAAATGACTTTTTCAGGCAAGTGAACGGTTGCATCAGAAGATGACCAACTTTGTATCTAAGAATAAGGCTGCACAAATCCATCAAGGTTCAAGGTTAGCACTGTTGTGTTTACTTGCTTTTGGGGGTATGCTTGATGGTATTGGTATGGATATGAACTTAGGAATCAGGTATCTAGGTGTCACTCTATAACGGATAATAAACCTAAATACTAGAGCTTATATTTCTACCTAAGCTTTCAGATGGCCCTCTTCTGTTATTGATTCTCGGCTGTAGGGGTAGGCAAAGTATTTGAGAAGTTATTTTCTCTTGGTGATGTGGGACGATCAGTTCCAATCGCTTTTGTTGTTTTATTAGAACTTTTATCTTTCCATCCGTCATGCCACTGATGATTGGATGCTTACAATCTACTCAATTAAATTTTTGTATACTCATAATTTGTTAGGATTTTCGGATGCACTTTTTCCTCTTTTGACTTCCTCATCTTTCTCTTAGTAGTTGGGATAGAAGGACCTTTTGGGGATGAGGTATATAGCGTTTTTTTTCTCTTTAAGAAACAAAAACCTTTCATTGAGATAAAAATGGACGAATATACAAGGATATACAAAAAGCAAGTCTAACAACAAAAAACACCCGTTCCTTAATTACAAAAATGGCCCCAATACAAAAGAATCAAGCCAAGCTGATAATTACAAAAATCCTAAGTCACAGACGTCCAAAGAGATGAATTAAACGTAATCACTTCCCAGAGCTCCTCACCAGATCTCTCCACCTCTAAAAATTCTACTATTCCTTTCAAGCCAAATACCCTACAAGATGACAAAAAACATGAGCCTTCCTTTCTCATGAAAAGGAGAGTTCAACAGATCTTCCTCAAACATAGAACAACAACCCTTGTTTCAAACATAGCCACACCAAGTCTTTTTCTAATTTTTCCATGATGGATAATTTACATTGGGACGTTTTTATTTCTTCCTTGTAATTTCTACTTTTCTTTTATATTTATCTCCTTGGTGGAGTTTGTATTTTTGAGCATTAGTCTCTTTTCATTTCCTTAATGAAAAGTTTTGTCTCTTGTTTCAAAAAGAACCATAGCCACACCAAAGGATCAGAGAAAACAACTCCGAATGACACACAAAAGGACAGTCCCATAAAAGATGATCAAGGTCCTTCTCCTGCTTTTGACAAAGAACACACCATTACAGCCCCAACACAAGAGAAGAAAACTTTTGAATGCGATCCTGAGTGTTCAACCACCCTTGCAAAACTTGCCAGGCAAAAAACTTCACTTTCTTAGGAATTTTGACCTTCTAAAGAGAAGAGAACACTGAGACACCCTGGTAGGGAGAAGGGGAACAAAGGATATGAAAAAAAGAAGCACAAGAAAAACCCTGATCCAACACCCAAAGCTTAGAATCCCTTCTCCCAAAACGAGTCACTTGACTAGCAATAATAAAAATGAGACTGACCACCTTGACCACCTCTCGATCAGTGAGCAGCTAACGGAAAGCCGAAGGAGAGCGAAGATGCACTATCAAAACATGGCAAAATAGAGGCTACTCAGTGTCTACTCACTTTTGGGTTTTCTGCTGCTCAATGACGTCCCCTAGTGGAAGAAGTGGAGGACAAGTTACGTTAGTGAAGGAAGTCTATGTTTCTAGTTTGAGGTTGCCTTTTATCCATCAAAATCTCTTGTCCAAAGTTATACCACATTGCCAAAAGCCAAAGTGGCAGAATGAAGATGAATAAAAGCGAAACTTTTAACTTAAGAAGAAACTTCAATGAGAGGGAGATTGCATGGTGTTTTTTTAGCTTGGCGGTTAACCTGAAGCTCAAATCAACTTTGCTTCTTTCGATGTTAGATTCTCCTTTTGGACACTTTCTCACTGTAAAACTAACGTGGTGAAGAGCCTTGGTATAAGAACTTTCTATGTTTAGGGAGAGTTCTCCAAGGTCTTGGATTCATACCTCCTGGTGGAAAGTTTAGTAAATGGAAATCAAGTTGATAACGGGGAATGTGACATCTTCCTGTTGACTAATGGGGTGCAGCATCACCAATACAATTGATGTAAAAAGAAAAAAAAACCTTGGTGGATTGAATCTAATTGAAGCGTTCAAACTTCATTCTTTTTAATTTTTAATTTTTTTTCTCAGTGCATCATGTGCAATGGCACGAGAGAACCCAAGATCATTCAATTGTAAACTATAAGCTAGCCTTAAAAATCTAGCTCTTTTCAGCCTTCTCTATTCAGGATATTTGCCTTAATTGGGAGGCTTTCATTTTTCCAGCCTAAGTCTTGATTGTTCTTCTTTTTTGGCTGTTTTTGCAATCGTTTCCTTAGCCGTTTGTTATTCACTTATTGGCTGTATTTGTCATTATTATGTTGTTTCCTTTGTTGGCTGTATTTTCGTTTCTTGTTTTATTTTGTTTCATTGTACTTTGAGCATTAGACTCTTTTCATTTCTTCAATGAAAAGTTTGTTTCCTCTTCAAAAAAAAAAAAAAAAAAGCTAGCCTTAAAAATCTAGTATTTCTTTTTTCTGAGAATTGAATTGGAACTGTAGTCTGACGACAGGTCTTCAAGAATGGTTCCTTTATATTTTCGTTGGTCGCAAATAAGAAAACCAAGGTCAAGATTAATGATGGGTCATGATGTTTGGTGCTATGGTGTGACAAGTGTGGCTATAAAGCAATAGGTGCAATTTTGAAGATTTTTGGCTTCATGTTGAAGAGCTTGGGTCATTTTGACTAATCTAAGCTTAATTGGTTAAAGTTGGGAGATGAGAATTCTAGCTTTTTTCATCGTCATTTGGCAGCCAAGAAGAGAAAGAATCTAATTACGGAATTATATTGCTCACCAACTGAAATAAATGCTTCCCGTGCACACCACCAAAATTTATACCTTCTGCTTACCAATCAAAGCAATAAAACGATCCCCATGCTTGAAGAATGAAACAACTAATTTGAAGAATGCCTTTACATTTGCTTGCTCTTTAGTTAATTGGAAACATATTCTCTAATTATTGGGTTACGGGAAGAATGCGTTATTTGCCTCTTTTCTAAACAAATATATATATATATATATATATATTATGCCTGCACTTTTAACAATTTCCTTTCTCATCATATAACAAAGAGAAAAGGGAATTCTCCTTATCAAACTCTGGTTTCTTTTATTCTATTGACCAAGCATCGGGTACCTATGTGAGCTAATTTACCTGTGGTCTATTAGATAGATATACAGTTCTGAAACAAGCCTACTTTACAATGATGTTGCCTTTCTGACCTAATACTTTCTGCTGTGCTATAGAAATAGTAGTGAACTCTCCACACGGGATCTGCAAAAGATGGTTCAAGCATTGCCACAATATAGTGAACAAATTGACAAGCTCTCCCTACATGTGGAGGTTAGTTTCTTGTAGAGAACAAATGTCATATGTTACTTTTCCCCTCCCTGGAGCAAAGAACTGTGCTGCGTGAAGCAACCTTAGAAACTGGATAAATGTTCCAGAACGGAGCAAAAGGAATCTTCTTTCCCTCTTGCTCAGCAATATATTCAGTATCCAGAAGAGTTGGAATAACTTCTGAAGATTTTTTAGGAACTGACTGAGTTCATTAATTCAGATTGCAGTAAAACTAAACAAGTTAATCAAGGATCAGGGGCTAAGAGAACTAGGGCAACTTGAGCAGGACCTTGTTTTTGGAGATGCAGGAACAAAAGATGTAATAAAATTTTTGACAACCAACGAGGTGATTACTGAAATATATTTATGTTCTTAAGTACATGTCATTGGAGATATTAATGTAAAACCTACATCGAACACCTTTGCAGGATGCAAGTCGCGAAAATAAGTTGCGGTTATTGATGATTCTTGCAGCCATTTATCCTGAGAAATTTGAGAGTGAGAAAGGTCAAAACTTAATGAAGGTTAGTAGTTTGCCGCAACCCTGAGAAGGAAAAGACTACCTTGACCAACCAGCTATTTGATTAATTAATTAATTTTTTTTAATAGTTGCATGTGAAGATATAGCCGTTGTTTATTCTTCATACTTTGCATCTTGACGAAGTTTAACGCTTGGCAGTTAGCAAAACTACCACCAGAGGATATGAATGCTGTAACCAACATGAGATTACTTGGTGGCGCACCTGACAGCAAAAAAAGCTCATTAGGGTCATTTTCTTTGAAGTTTGATATTCATAAGGTACAGGTGTTTATCTTTTAGCTTCTTGAATTTATTTGTTCAATGTCTCACAATACTTTTGTTATCAGAAGAAGCGTGCAGTTAGGAAACAACAAAATGGTGAACAAGAAACATGGCAATTATCACGGTTTTATCCCATAATAGAGGTAAAACTATGGTCAAACTTATTTGTTCAATCTATATATGAATTATTAATAGGTTTTATTAAGATATGATTGGACGGCCTTTGTAAAGAAGCGGGGTTGATGTTTATATTGTTCAGCATATATTGAAATTTTCATTTTTGCTTTAACCTACCGGCTTGATGTATTAGGAATTAAACATGATTTTAGAGTAGGTCTTGATTTCAATTCAAAATTCAAGAATTCTATTTCATCTTCAATTGATATTTAATCATTGATGGGTGGTTTTTGTGTTAAGATTTGAACCACTTTGTATCATTCTTTCATTTTTATCAATGAAAGTGTGGTTTTTCCATTAAAAAAAAAACCACTCGTGAAGAAATGCTTAGAATGTACTAAAAAAGAATTTCGCCTAACTATACCATTAAGTGTTTAGGTGTAGTGGTGATTTAACATGTGCTAGTAATGTAGGACCCAAAGACCCATCCAATCAGTTTTCTTTTAGAACTATTGAGAAATTGGTGTTTTTTACTACAAACCATATCTTTTATGCCTTTTCAGACTGCCATGCTCTATTGATGTTGCTTCACAATTAAAAGAACATTGCATTTCTTGTTGGACCGAATATCTGAAATTCAATATAATCAGGGTGACACATAAAGTAAAGTAGTACCCTTTTGGTCGTAGTTAGTGTGATCATTTTGAGCTGGGGATGCCATGTCCTCCCAAGTTAATGGGTTTTTAAGGTATTTACTTTTCTTGAAATCTAATACAAAATCACAATGTCATTATTGACCCAAACTAATTTTCAGGAATTAATTGAAAAACTTAGCAAAGGTGAATTATCCAAGGAGGATTATCCATGTCTAAATGACCCCAGTCCAACTTACCATGGACCATCTCAAACAGCAGCAGTTCAGCCACCTCCAGCTGCTCATTCAATGAGATCAAGACGGACCCCAACATGGGCCCGACCTCGTAATTCCGATGATGGATACTCTAGGTGCTTTATTTATTTATTTTATTTTCATTTTTGTTTTTTAATTGTACTTTGTACTTGTTGAGATGGCGTTCAAATTTCTGTGGTTGATTTGATGCCGCATTTGATGCCTTCTAATTTTCATTATTGAACCATGGATGCTTATGGTTTACCTGGCTGGAGACTATTAAGATATTTGAGATCTGATCCTGCAACTATCTAGGAGATCAGAATTTCTTTTCTCCTGGCTTATTTTCTTTATGCATAGTTGTGGCCTGTGGGTTTAACAATATCTTTTCGGACAGTGATTCGATACTGAAGCATGCGTCTAGTGATTTTAAGAAGATGGGCCAGCGTATCTTTGTATTTATTGTAGGTGGAGCGACTAGGTCCGAGGTATGTTTTGTTATGTAATCTGAGCAGGTCTCTTTAGTTACTTATCTGGATATATATAAATTATATATTTTTAACGTACAGCTTAGAGTTTGTCACAAGCTTACAACGAAGTTGAAGAGAGAAGTAGTTTTAGGTTCAACAAGTATTGATGATCCTCCACAATTTATTACGGTATTTAGCTTAAACCTTCTATATTCAAAATTGCACTAGTTTTCTGCCATTCACCCATCATTTCTCATCAATACTTTATTCAACTGGTACAGAAGCTTAAGATGTTGACTGCAGAAGAGCTCTCATTGGATGATCTCCAGATATGATTGGCAGCAACCTCTAGTGTGCTCTTGCTATGATGCTCTTCAGCACTTTGTAAGGAGTCGTTGGTCGATTTTTTTTTATTTTTTTTTTATTTTGCCTCTTTCAGCCTTTAGTTTGTGTCATGATCTTGTGATGAACTGTTAGCGATAAAAGCTGTGCATATTGCATAATGTAACATGTTTTACGTTCACATAATGTAACATTTATGAATAGAAAAGATACGATTGGAACTGAGTATTGCCGTTGATGCCTATGTTGCCAAAAACCCCATGAGAGGAAGGAAAAAGAAATGGCAATGATTAGGATGATTATACATTAACTTGGTATAAAAATTCATTCATCAGCAAAAGGGAATGAGTTTTTTAGAAAAGTAAAAAAAATGAAAAAAAAATTACAGAAAACGGGTGGTTTTGAAAATAATTGGAAAAATAAAGTGTCACATCAGCAGCTGGTTAGCGAGAGGTGACGTCAGTCCTTTTTTGTGTTCGATTTTTCTGCAAATTGGTGGGTGAAGAGATGCTTCCAAAAAAAAAAAAACCCCGCCCGTTTGATAGTTTTTAGGGAAAAGGTGTATCTACAAGAATGGGTTAAAAGCAGTTCATATATTTCATTTTTGTCCATAAACCTCTAAAATTACATTCCAGTCCAACTCGTTTTAATAAAATGTAGTCCATTTACCATTTTGACCCTATGATATTCAAAATAAAAATAAAAAAAAAGAAAAAAAAGGAAAAAATTGTTCCTATTTTGGATTTGAAAAAATCTCCAAAAACACGGTCTTCTTCCTTCCGAAAACGAAAGCGTCTTCTTCGACTTGCCATTTTTTTTGCAATCGACGGTCTTCTCCATGATTGAAGGTTAGGGCTTCGTCTTCTTCAAAACTCCGGCGACAATCTTGTGGGTTTCACGACGAAGTAAGTTACTGATTTTGGGGTTTTCGGTTTATGATTTTGCATTTTTTTGGGGTTTTTTCGTGAGTTCTTAGGTTCAAAAATCACTGAGTTGCTTCGTCTTCTTCGCTATAAACCTACTGATTATTAAGTTTTAGGTTCGAAATAAGTGAGTTCCTTTGTCTTCTTCACTATAAATACCTCGTATTAACGGTAAATTAAGATTTGCATGTTGCTCTGTTTTCTCACTGAAAAAGCATGTTGATTCCAGTGATTTTTTTCACATAAATCTCATACCTTCTATACTTTTTAGTGTATATTATTCATACCAGGTATGAAATTCCATGTTGAATTGAAAAGAAATTCCATGTTGAATTGTATTAAACAGGTTGTTATTGTTCATACCAGGTATGAATTCAGGTATATAAAAGGTATTAAACACATACATTATAAATTTGTAAATATATATACCACATACAAACAGGTATGAAATTAGCCAAATCATAATTTTTACGAATTCATACCCCTCCTTATAGAATATTGGGGTTCCTATGCATGAAAAATAAGAAAATGAAGGTGAAAATGTTGTTGGACGATCTTCGACAAATGAAAAACAAATGGGAGGAAAGAACAAAAAATGAATTTAAAAGAAATTGTAGGGCAAACGGTGTTATTGGAGAAAATTTGTGTTTTTTTTTTTTTTTGTTTTTGACAAGGCAAACAAAACATAAAGACAAAACCAACAAAATTATCGCAAAACACCACTCAATCCTTGCCCTAACTCATCTCTGTGAACATTAGACAGCTGCTGTGGGAGCTCCTCTATCCAGACCCCTTCGATACTCCCCTCTACTGCCAATTTAGCCATCATGTGAGCCAACTTATTCTGGTTTCTCTTGCACTTGCTGAAGGAGATTTTCCTAGCTTGCTTGGAAAGTTTGAGAATATCTTCCACTACCATGTCGAGTTCAGACTCATCACCTCGCCGGCGTTGAAAATTTGTGTTATCCTTTAAGGAAGAAGCTACTTTCGAAAATGGTAAATAAAATGGCAAAAGGAATAAAATGAAAAGGAAAGTTTAATAAAAAAATATCTAAAATTAAATTGAAAAGGAAAATTCCAAATAGGAATAGCCGGTTGCAACAAACTAACGTGGAAGACAAACGTGCAAGTGATTCCTATTTTTAGGCAAAATGGTAACAAACTAACCGAAGGAAGAAAATATTATTTGACCCAAAAATTAAGGAGAAGAATCAAGGCAAATTTGGTATTGGATCTGATTTCAGGATAAAAAAAGTAAATTCAAAATATTTTTTTACTTTATTGTTTATATTTAGTTTAAAATATAATATTAAATTAAATTTGATTCCATTCATTAATGTGAGGGTATTTTGGTAAGAGAAATAAACTAATTAATTGATAAAAACCTACCAATAATAATTATATTCATTATGGACATTTTTGAAATTTGGTCATCAAAAGAGCCCATCCGCTATAATTTCTCTAGGGAAAAATACACTTTTGGTCCCTGAGGTTTGGGTTAAGTGACACTTTGGTCCCTGAGTTTTCAAACTCAACAAAAATACCCCTGAGGTTTGAGATAAGGAGCACTTTGGTCCCTTCCGTTAACTTTTCTGTTAAATTTTAACGGTTGCTGACGTGGCACTATTATTTTAATAAAAAAAAAATTTTTTTAATTTTTTTAAATAAAAAATATTAAACTAATACAATAATATTATTTTTATTATTATTTATTATTTCTCCCTCTTCTTCTTCTTCTCCATCTTCCTCTTCATCCTCTTCCTCCTTCTTCCTATCTCCGGTGGCCGGCGGCCACTGCTCGTCGCTGACTGATTTTTTTTTTCTTCTCTTCTTTTTCTTCTTCCTCCCCTCTTTCCATTGTTTCTTCTTCCTCCGTTTCTAGCGCCGGAGACTATCAAATATTTGATATGTTGAGCTAAACCTTAAAAAAAAAAAAACGAGTTAATGAGAACATAAGCCTAAACCCTAATAAACCTAAGCCTAAACCCTAATAAACCTAAGCCTAACTCTAAAACTACAAAAAAAAAAAAAAAAAAAAAAACTAAACGTTAAAAATATTATTAAACCTCCAAAACCCTAAACCCTAAACCTCCCCAACAAGAAAAATAATTTTTGCCGATGAATTTTCTCCCAACTCCACAAAATACGTCGAGAGAAGACTTCTCTCCCGACACGTGGGTAGGAGCGTGGGGAGAAAGCACTTTTATAAAGTTTCTGTTTACGCCGTTACGAGAGTTAGCGATGATGTGGGCAGAAAATTTGTAAAAAATCCATCTCTCTCGGGGCAGTTAGTAAAGGCGTCGAGAGAGATGGTTTCTACCGATGCCATTACTAACGGTGTCGGCAGAAACTTTATAAAAATGCTTGCAGAAATTTTATAAAAAAGCTCCATCTGTCTTCTTCTTCTTCGATTCTCTGGCGATTTTTCCTCAGCCCCTCTGATTTTCCAACACTTTTTCTTTTTTTTACTTGTTAAATTTATAATAATGTGATGGAAGAAAATGAACTTGTGTTCACATAGCAAATAGACATTGAGGATTTAGAGACGGAGTAAGTGAGCATGATTTTCAATGACGGTTTGGTTTATAGGGACGTGATTTCAGTTGCCATTTGTAATATTTAGATTATCAAATTACTTTGATTTCTTCCACTTCAACACCATACTATTTCCGAGGATACTTCAATATAATTTTGCTTTTTTCTAAAAGTTTTCTTTCTTTCTTTCTTGTAGTCCATTTTTACTTTGACGTTTAAAATTTATCATATTCAATTCTAAGCCAAAAAAAAAAAAATGATAGAAATTGATAATCTCAACTAGTTAGGCCTCGTTTGATTACCATTTGGTTTTTTGTTTTTCTTTTCTGAAAATTATGCTTGTTTTTTCCTAAATTTCCTACCATGACTTTCATCCTAGTTAAGGTTGCATTTGAATTCCTAGCCAAATTTTAAAAACAAAAACAAGTTTTTGAAAACTACTTTTTTTTTTCCAAAATCGAACTTGGTTTTTTGAAAACAAGGTAGAAGATTGATACTAAAACCAAGAAACTTATAGTGGAAGTATGTGGGTATAAACTTAATTTTCAAAAACCAAAAACCAAATGGTTATCAAATGGGGCCTTAGCTTTCTGTTTTAATAACTAAATTAACTAATGATGAACATTATTGTAGATTACTTTTTTAGAACTAGTAAAGAACATGTGCAATGCACGTAAAAGATTATAGTTCTAATTTAAAGTACAAAAGTAAAAATAAAATAAATAAAGTAGTTGTCTCATGACATTCTTCCATCAATAATACTCGGAATGAGAAGAGTCTATATATTTTTTTTTAATAAAAATAGAGGGGTACATTCATTAATAATAACATAAAGTAAATTGAAAATTGAAAAGTAACCGAGTGGATTAACTATCTTGAACCAACTCACTTTCCCTTTCTCAACATTTTTTTCGATTGCAATACATACTTAGAAGAATGAGATAAATTAAGTAGGCATATATTTAAAATTTGGAGGGCAAAATGAGGAGATAAGTGCCTCCATAAACCCACTTTTATACATATAGTATAAATAGATATATTAATAAAAAGTAATATAAAATATCTGAAAATGTAAAAAATATATATATATGTTTTTTTAATAAATAAATAATGATATTTAAATTTGAAATAGGTATTTGATATATGTATTTATTTTTAACATTTTTTTTAATAAATCGTGAGATTTTTATGAAATATCCATTATTTTTTTCATAAATTATGAGATTTGTTGTTTTGTTTGATATTTTAATTTGATATATGTATTAATTATTTTTTAATAAATCATGAGATTTTTTTTTTAAATATGCAATATTTTTTTGTGGTGGAAAATTTTGTTTACTCACAAATATTAATTATGTAAAACATACCAATTATCCATTAGAATGATCTTCAATCTACAAGAACTTGGGTTAATTGCGTTTGTTTGATTTGTGAAGTACTGAAATTATCCATATCAATCAAGTCTGTAGATGATAAAACAAAAAATAATATTAATAACTAATTAAGGATAAGAAAATTAATATTAATTCCATGTCATCTATCTATGGAAAAAAATGGGTAAGAAATGTTACCTAACATTTTCTTTTTTTCAAATTCACTCAAATTCTGAATCATTGACACAATAGGAATTGATTCGACATCAACTTTATGCCAATTGAACTAAGATATCTTGTTGGCATTTACATATTGATTGTTGATTGACTTTATATGATCATTTCTTATAATATAAGTCTTATCTAAGCACAGGGGCGGATCTATGAAGGGGCCAAGGGGCATGTGCCCCTCTCAAATTATCCCGTCTTTATATTTTTAATATAATATAAAGCAACTTTTATAATATTAATATATAAAAATCGTAACATATATCAAATCAAAGGCTTGGATCATTGGTTGGAGACACTATGTATGTGTGAGGTCTTAGTATCATCAAGCCACAATGAAACATAGTTTTATTATTTTTCCGAAATCCATCAGACCTTCACATTTAAGGCCCATCTTTCCGAAATTTCATCAAACCTACCCATTAAATGGGCTTAATTAAAGGCCCAGTACCAAACCACCAGAAATTAGGTTAAAAATTAGAGGCAACTAAATAAATGGCTATTTTTAATTGACCATCCGAATTTTTCATTTGAAAAAAAGCCAAATTCTATTTTAAGTAAGTTTTTTTTAGCAATGAAATAGACCAAAATGCCCCTAACCAAAATCTAAATCCAAAGACTATTTAAATTAAAATACACCCTAAAATAGGGAGAGAATCTAAGATTTACATATTAATTTAATAAAATAAGTGAAATTATTATTTCTGATAAAGTCAAACAATAACTATTAATAGTTAAATCTAAACTACCCTATAATCCCGAGATAAAAATATGAAGATTATAATATATCTTAACTGCAAAAATTCAATAGGTATTCAAATTTAAAATTAATAAAATAAGTGAAATTATATGAAACAAATGTTGCTATAACGATAAAAAGAAGTCAAGTTTACAAAAAAAAAAAAAAACAATGCAAATACTGTTGGGTTTTATGCCCTAAAACTCGTAGATAGTAAATGTACATTTGACCGAACATTAATAAAAGTGATGTATTATTCAATGTTTGTATTGTATCTTGTCTTAATAACCCTAATCCAATAAACTAAACATCCAAGGCTAATAGAATGAGGCTTGGACTAGTATGTAGGGACATACGGGGATCAATGTTCAAGTTTTAGCCTAAAGGGTCTGTAGTATAGGGATAAGGCTGGGTACCTTATCCTGGTGACACTATGGATACGGCCCGCTTTGTATATTGATACAAACTTAGTGATCCAACGCGTTCATGTAGTTGACATGCGAGTGGGGGTATCTGTGCAATGAGTTTGCACAAAGACCGGACCGCGAAATAGTTAACCACTAACTGTAACACCGTTAGTTAGCTCGGTTTCTATTTCACTAGGATGACCTAGGCAACTTGGCCTTAATCCTGAGTGGATTATGGACTCCTGTCCATGAGGGATTGTCCTTTGATTTGTACGGGTGAGAGTGGTCTGTTCGCCGACTCAATAAGCCTACCATTTTGGGGACAAGACCGAGTGGGGAGCTGGGAACGTAATCTTACAAGATGGAATTCACTCCTTCCCGATATTAGGGTAAGTAGAGGTGTGTTCCCTTAAGTGGTGTCTCCGGGTCTTGAACAAAGGGCCCTACCCTCTTTATGGCACGAGAGGGATTTCTGTTTGTTGGTTGGACCTCAAACAGGTTGTTCATTAGAGGAGCACTGGTACTTAAGGACCAAGAGGTAGCCCAGGGGTAAAACGGTAATTTGACCTAGCTGGGATACGAACACACGTGAAGGGCTGACTTGCTGTTGATGGTCGATATCCGTGGACACAGAAATATATCTGCAGTGAGAAGAGTGCAGCTGTGGTTCTTTAGTGGAGTGAACCACGGTTAACGAACATTGATTAACTTGGTTAATGAGTTTAGCCAATTAATCTCATATCATTGGAGCTTCTGATCTGTAGGTCCATTAGGTCCCACCGGTAGCTCACTAAGGGCGTTGAGGTAAATTTCTATGGGATAATTAAATATTCGAATGAGTTCGAATATTACACCATAATATGAATTTGATTTATATTAAAACTATAGGTTATAATTAATGTACATTAGATGTATATTAAGACCATAGTTTATTTGAGAGAGGAATATAATTAAATATGTGATATTTAATTATGAAGAATTAATTGTAGAATTAATTGATTGTTGTTTTAATTTAGTATAATTAAATTTGATTTAATTAAACTGCATTAAAACTATAGGTTATGTGGTTCATTTTATGTAAAATTGTTTTATATAAAGTGATTAAATTAAATGTTAATTTAAATTCAATTAAATTAATTAATAATTTAATTATTAATTTATTTAATTGGTTATCAGTTATTAAAACTGATGGATGCCCACTAACCTATAATGCTGCGTGGTTGAGAGAGTTTCTAGGGAAGTTTTACGTGAAAACGTTATATTGCTTAGGTTGGGATTTTTTCAGTCTCTCTCGCTCTCACTCTCTTCATCCACGAAAAAAAAAAAAAGGCTCTCTCTAAGTTACAACATTCTGTGCATTCTCTCTAGAGTACAGAGTGAAACAAAATCCCTATTGAAGTTTCCTTGTTCCCACAAGCAACAACGCAAAACTCCTTGTGAGAATACTGGTGAAATTTGGTGGTAGTGTCCTCCAAAATCAGCGAAATCAAGGCTGGTTCGTTGCTGTTTTTCTGCGAATTTGCGAGGGAAAAGGCGGTTTTTATCAAGAACACTTCAAGGGTAAGGATTCTTGAACCCAAGGATCATTAGGATCCTTATCTAGATTAGATCTAGAGTTATTGTAGTTATTTTATGGTCTCAAGCATGTTTTATATCAGTTTTACAGCATGATTATTTAATTTTCTGCTGTATATTTGTTTTGCCGTCGTATTGGTATCCCAATCGGCGTTTTTATTCGAAAAAAGTCTCTGACGTCTTCTGCTGTGCTAGGGTTTTAATCCCTGCAATTGGTATCAGAGCCCTATCGAATTTAAAAACGTTGTTTTGAGATTTGCGATTGGCTTTGTTCGGTGGGATTATTTTGCATTATGAATGTGGTTTGCGATAAACTGTTTTGATTTAATTTGGCCTTAGATTTACAGTTTTATCATTGATTTGATCATGTAAGGGCCCCTGTGTTTTGGGCATTATACTGTAAATTGAGTCTGTAAAGTCCGAGTCTAGATTAGGCTTGAAAATCGATGAAGATCGTGGAAGAAATCGATGAATTTCGTGAAGAACAGCCGCGGTTCTGCCCAGAATACAGCTCCAGACGCAACAGCGTCGGGACGCTGAGTAGTTAGCGTCTCGACGTTGTCGCGATTCCACGCTCCAGACGGTTGAAATCGCTCCAGCGTCGGGACGCTATCTATTCAGCGCCTCGACGCTGTCACGATTTCGTGCGGCGCCAGATTTTCGTAAAGACGTGCGTGGTGCCCTAATTGGTCGGTCCGGTTCGTGTATTTTGGGTTAGCTGGGACCGATTTGGTCCGGTTTAACCCAGTTTGGGCGCGGTTCGAGTTTTTCAAGCCCGTTCGAAGCGGTTCGGGTCGGTTCAAGACTTGTAGACCGGATTTGGAGCTGCAGATTTTTGTAATAGGATAGATTCATTGCTTTATTAGTGTAATTTTGCATTAATCTATCCTAGGGGCCAATTAAATCGGTTTATTCGCTATTTAAATGCTTTATGGATGTCATTTAAATTTTAATCCCACCTTAGGATATAAAGCATGCTCATGCATTATGTATGTTATAATATGATTATAATATTTGGATGATAATGCATGGATTTTCATGATTTATTTAATATATAGTTGAGTTATATTAAATTCATGAAAATGGAAATGTATGATGCATGCAATTACATAGGTTAATATAAGAGTTATATTAAAATGAATTGTTTGCAGCATGCTACTTTAATTTACCATTTTTGGCAATAATTAATTGTTAATTTATTAAAAATGGAAATCAAGTTGCATTGAGCATGATACATCCATAGGTTAATATAAGAGTTATATTAATTATCATGCAATGCATAGTTGTATAGTTTAAATTTGATTAATTAGAATATGATTGTTAATTGATTTAAACTATAGTATGCATGATTATAGGGCTAATCATTAAAATTTTGAAATAGTTTAAAATTTATGATTAGAAACCGTCAATCTATAATCAAGATATGCATGCTCACTTAGAATCTTAGGTTAAAAATGAATCATTAAAATTAATTAGACCGAAGATCATTTTCTAATAGGATTAGAAATTCTTACTTAGTTTTAAAATAGTTTTAATGAACTAAGTAGGACAAACATTCCTAAGATTATAAGGGAACTCTACCAGTGAAGTTCTGTCTAAGGATTGGGGGTATTTAAGTTGACGGTATACAGAACACCTCCTACCTGGGAACTGATCTGGGTCACCGGAGTTGAATTAATCTCAGGTTAATGTTAGAATAATGTCACTAGGTAAATTAAATTGGTTTAATAAACCTGGACATTAGGTCTTATTATAATAGTTATAATAGGACTAGACTTAGATAAATGACTTAGCCGGATTTATCTAGGCCTAATCAAACCCTAAAATACCCGATAGGTTACTTTAGTGGGAGGAAAATTACAAAACTTGATTTAAATCGAGTTTTGCTCCTGCGTCCCTGTATAGTTCACACCGTGAGATCCATGCTCGGCTTCGTGTCGTCGTAGAGCGGCCTCCCTTCGGAGAGTGCTTGCATGGGTCAATACCAAGGTGAATGGGGAAAGTAACTATAGTAAGTGGGAGCGGGACGCGTGTCAACGTATCCTTCGGTCTCCACCCCTAGGTCACAACGTGAGATTCCTATGATCAGCCTGCGTGTTGCCCTGGAGCAACCACCCCTTCGGAGGGCCTGATCATAGGATTCGGAACACCGTGAACTCCTGAATAGGATAGGGTCGCTTAGGCTAATTACCAACAGTTGTCTTTCCTAACGGTAGCCTGTTGGTCCGTGCCTCTGAGATCTGAAAGTGGGAGGGTTACACTTAAGGGGAGGAGTTAATTGTTAACAAATCCTTGACCGAACAACGGTGGTTAATATCTAATGGAATATGAGTTATTCTGGTATTAGAAATTGACTGAGAAGAGTCTCATTTTAGAGGAGGAACAACTGATCACCCTTCGGTGGCTGTTCTTCTAAACCTCTAAAGCATCGTTGCGAAACACAATCATAGTTTTATTAGGGTTCTTTGATTGTTTGTTTGCAAAATTGATTGGATGTATGCAATTGTTTGTATTGCTTGTGTGATGGGTTAAGGCAAAGATAACTAATACGGTCACTTGTTTGTTTTTTCAGCAATGTCTTCCTCCATAATTTCCTTGCTTAAAAATGAACAACTTACTGGCGAAAACTTTCCTCAATGGAAATCGAACTTAAATACCATACTCGTGGTTGAGGATTTAAGGTTCGTCTTAACGGAGGAATGTCCTCCCGTTCCCCCTTGCACTGCCGCTCAGGCAGTTAAGGACGCCTATGAACGCTGGACTAAGGCCAACGAAAAGGTCAAAGTCTACATACTAGTCAGCTTATCTGAAGTATTGGCCAAGCGTTATGAAAACGTGGAAACTGCCAGGGAGATTATGAATTCCCTGCAGGAGATGTTTGGACTTCCGTCCTACCAGCTCCACCACGACGCCTTGAAGAACGTCTTCAATGCCAAGATGCTGGAAGGTCAATCTGTTCGGGAACATGTCCTGGACATGATTAACCAATTCAACATAGCTGAGGCAAATGGCGGGGTTGTCTGCGAGCGCAGTCAGGTTGCGTTCATCCTTCACTCGCTCCCGGTGAGCTATCTGTCTTTCAGGACGAACGCGAGCATGAATAAGATTCAGTTCAACCTGACTACCCTCCTCTCGGAGTTACAGATTTATGAATCCTTGCAGAAGAGCAAAGGAAAAAATGTGGTTAAAGGAGAGGCCAACGTGGCCCATTCCAAAAAGAAGTTCCTGAAGGGTTCATCCTCAGGGACTAAATTTGTACCCTAGGCTTCTTCATCGAAGAAAATACAGAAGAGGAAGGGAGACAAGGGGAAGGCTCCTGCACAGGCTGTGCAAGGGAAGGGAAAGGCCAAGGTCGTGGCCGACAAAGGCAGGTGCTTCCACTGCAACGCAGATGGTCATTGGAAGCGGAACTGTCCCCGTTACCTTGCTGAGAAGAAGAGAGAAAAAGAAGGTAAATTCGATTTACTTGTTTTAGAGACTTGTCTCGTCGAACATGATGAGTTTGCCTGGATACTGGATTCGGGAGCCACTAATCATGTTTGCTCTTCTTTTCAGGGAAATGATTTCCAGCAGCTCGCAGACGGTGAAATGACGCTCAAGGTTGGAACAGGAGAGGTCATTTCAGCTCGTGCAGTGGGAGCTGCAAAATTATTCTTTCGAAATAAGTTTTTAATTTTAGAGAACTTGTTTTTGGTTCCTCGAATTAAAAGGAACCTTGTTTCAGTTTCTGCTTTGTTAGAACAAGAATACTCTGTTTCCTTTCAGCTTAATGAAGCAATTATTTCAAGGAATGGTATTTATATATGTTCTGCTCAGCGTGAGAATAATTTATTTGTGTTAAGACCAACTGATGCTAAGGCTATTTTAAGTCATGAAATGTTTAAAACGGCCGAAACGCAAAATAAAAGGCAAAAGATTTCTCCTTTAAGTAACAACACGTATCTTTGGCACCTTCGTCTTGGTCATATTAACATCGATCGGATCGATCGTTTGGTTAAAAATGGACTTCTAACTGATGTAGAAGATACATCTTTACCACCCTGTGAATCGTGTCTCGAGGGTAAAATGACCAAAAGGCCTTTTACTGGAAAAGGTTATAGGGCCAAAGAACCACTTGAACTGATACATTCGGATCTTTGTGGTCCAATGAATGTAAAGGCTCGAGGGGGTTATGAATATTTCATCTCTTTCATAGATGATTATTCTCGATACGGTTACTTGTACCTGATGGGCCATAAGTCTGAGGCTCTTGAAAAGTTCAAAGAGTTTAAAGCTGAGGTAGAAAACCTGTTAGGTAAAACGATTAAAACACTTCGATCAGATCGAGGTGGAGAGTATCTAGATCAGCGATTTCAGGACTATATGATAGAACATGGAATCCAATCACAACTCTCAGCACCTGGTACACCTCAGCAGAATGGTGTATCAGAAAGGAGAAATAGAACCTTGTTAGACATGGTTCGCTCTATGATGAGCTATGCTCAGTTGCCTAGCTCGTTTTGGGGGTATGCAGTAGCGACTGCAGTACATATTCTTAACAACGTTCCCTCAAAAAGTGTTTCTGAAACTCCTTTTGAGCTATGGAAGGGGCGTAAACCTAGTTTGCGTTACTTTCGTATCTGGGGTTGTCCTGCACATGTGTTAGTGACAAATCCTAAGAAATTGGAACCACGTACGAGCATATGCCAATTTGTTGGGTACCCGAAAGAAACGAGAGGTGGTCTTTTCTACGACCCTCAAGATAATAAAGTATTTGTATCGACAAATGCAACTTTCTTGGAGGAAGACCACATTCGAGATCATAAACCACGAAGTAAGTTAGTATTAGGAGAAGCTACAGAAGGATCAACAAGGGTTGTTGATGAACCTGGTCCTTCAACAAGAGTTGTTGGAGAATCCAGTTCTTCTCGTCAATCTAGTCCTCCTCATGTAGTGGGAGAGCTTCGACGCAGTGGGAGGGTTGTGATACAACCTAACCGCTACTTGGGTTTAACGGAAACACAAGTAGTCATACCTGATGACGGCGTAGAAGATCCATTGTCTTATCGTCAGGCAATGAATGACGTAGATAAAGACGAGTGGGCCAAAGCCATGGACCTTGAGATGGAGTCTATGTACTTCAATCAAGTTTGGGAACTTGTAGATCCACCTGAAGGGGTTAAACCCATTGGGTGTAAATGGATCTATAAGAGGAAAAGAGATGCTGCTGGGAAAGTACAGACTTTCAAAGCCAGACTCGTAGCAAAGGGTTATACCCAACGAGAAGGGGTGGACTATGAAGAAACCTTTTCTCCAGTTGCTATGCTTAAGTCCATACGAATTCTGTTATCCATTGCCACGTTTTATGACTATGAAATATGGCAAATGGATGTCAAGACAGCTTTTTTGAATGGCAACCTTGACGAGAGTATTTTTATGTCTCAACCCGAAGGGTTCATAACCCAAGGTCAGGAGCAAAAGGTTTGTAAACTGAATCGATCCATTTATGGGTTGAAACAGGCCTCCCGATCTTGGAATATTAGATTTGATACTGCGATCAAATCTTTTGGCTTTGACCAGAATGTTGATGAGCCTTGTGTGTACAAGAAAATCAACAAGAATAAAGTAGCTTTTCTCGTACTTTATGTTGACGACATCCTACTCATTAGAAATGATGTAGGGTATCTGTCTGACGTAAAAGAATGGCTAGCAGCTCAATTCCAAATGAAAGATTTGGGTGAGGCCCAGTATGTTCTTGGCGTCCAGATTATTTGGGATAGAAAGAACAAATCGCTAGCTCTGTCTCAAGCAACGTATATCGACAAGATGTTGGCTCGATATTCGATGCAGAATTCCAAGAAGGGATTGTTGCCTTTCATGCATGGGGTTCACTTGTCTAAGGAATAGTCTCCTAAGACACCTCAAGAAGTTGAGGATATGAGACGGATTCCCTATGCCTCTGCAGTAGGTAGCTTAATGTATGCCATGTTATGCATGAGGCCTGACATTTGTTATGCTGTAGGGATTGTCAGCAGATATCAGTCAAATCCAGGGTTAGACCACTGGACCGCCGTTAAAGGAATCCTCAAGTATCTTAGGAGAACGAGGGACTACATGTTGGTGTTTGGGGCTAAAGAGTTAGTTTTCACTAGATACACCGACTCTGACTTCCAAACTGACAAAGATTCTAGGAAATCCACGTCAGGGTCAGTTTTCACCCTTAACGGGGGAGCTGTAGTTTGGAGAAGTATAAAGCAAGGATGCATAGCAGACTCCACCATGGAGGCTGAGTATGTAGCTGCTTGTGAAGCAGCTAAGGAAGCTGTTTGGCTAAGGAAGTTCTTGACAGATTTGGAAGTAGTTCCAAATATGAACTTGCCCATTACGTTATACTGTGACAACAGTGGGGCTGTAGCCAATTCAAAGGAACCTCGCAGCCATAAACGAGGTAAACACATAGAGAGGAAGTATCATCTGATTCGAGAGATTGTGCAAAGAGGAGATGTGGTCGTGACCAAGATCGCTTCCGAGCACAACATTGCTGATCCGTTTACGAAGGCCCTCTCGGCTAAAGTGTTCGAGGGTCATCTAGAAAGTCTAGGTCTGCGAGACATGTATATAGCGTAATCTAGGGCAAGTGGGAGATGTGTAATGGGTGTGAGGATGCCCTAGTTTATTGTATTTTGTATATTTACTTTTCATGTAATGTACAACATACATGTACCATTTCCAGCTTTGGATTATATTGTATATACTTTCCCTGTAACTTGAGTTTTAGTTCAAGTGGGAGTTTGTTGGGTTTTATGCCCTAAAACTCGTAGATAGTAAATGTACATTTGACCGAACATTAATAAAAGTGATGTATTATTCAATGTTTGTATTATATCTTGTCTTAATAACCCTAATCCAATAAACTAAACATCCAAGGCTAATAGAATGAGGCTTGAACTAGTATGTAGGGACATACGGGGATCAATGTTCAAGTTTTAGCCTAAAGGGTCTGTAGTATAGGGATAAGGCTGGGTACCTTATCCTGGTGACACTATGGATACGGCCCGCTTTGTATATTGATACAAACGTAGTGATCCAACGCGTTCATGTAGTTGACATGCGAGTGGGGGTATCTGTTCAATGAGTTTGCACAAAGACCGGACCGCGAAATAGTTAACCACTAACTGTAACACCGTTAGTTAGCTCGGTTTCTATTTCACTAGGATGACCTAGGCAACTTGGCCTTAATCCTGAGTGGATTATGGACTCCTGTCCATGAGGGATTGTCCTTTGATTTGTACGGGTGAGAGTGGCCTGTTCGCCGACTCAATAAGCCTACCATTTTGGGGACAAGACCGAGTGGGGAGCTGGGAACGTAATCTTACAAGATGGAATTCACTCTTTCCCGATATTAGGGTAAGTAGAGGTGTGTTCCCTTAAGTGGTGTCTCCGGGTCTTGAACAAAGGGCACTACCCTCTTTATGGCACGAGAGGGATTTCTGTTTGTTGGTTGGACCTCAAACAGGTTGTTCATTAGAGGAGCACTGGTACTTAAGGACCAAGAGGTAGCCCAGGGGTAAAACGGTAATTTGACCTAGCTGGGATACGAACACACGTGAAGGGCTGACTTGCTGTTGATGGTCGATATCCGTGGACACAGAAATATATCTGCAGTGAGAAGAGTGCAGCTGTGGTTCTTTAGTGGAGTGAACCACGGTTAACGAACATTGATTAACTTGGTTAATGAGTTTAGCCAATTAATCTCATATCATTGGAGCTTCTGGTCTGTAGGTCCATTAGGTCCCACCGGTAGCTCACTAAGGGCGTTGAGGTAAATTTCTATGGGATAATTAAATATTCGAATGAGTTCGAATATTACACCATAATATGAATTTGATTTATATTAAAACTATAGGTTATAATTAATGTACATTAGATGTATATTAAGACCATAGTTTATTTGAGAGAGGAATATAATTAAATATGTGATATTTAATTATGAAGAATTAATTGTAGAATTAATTGATTGTTGTTTTAATTTAGTATAATTAAATTTGATTTAATTAAACTGCATTAAAACTATAGGTTATGTGGTTCATTTTATGTAAAATTGTTTTATATAAAGTGATTAAATTAAATGTTAATTTAAATTCAATTAAATTAATTAATAATTTAATTATTAATTTATTTAATTGGTTATCAGTTATTAAAACTGATGGATGCCCACTAACCTATAATGCTGCGTGGTTGAGAGAGTTTCTAGGGAAGTTTTACGTGAAAACGTTATATTGCTTAGGTTGGGATTTTTTCAGTCTCTCTCGCGCTCACTCTCTTCATCCACGAAAAAAAAAAAAGGCTCTCTCTAAGTTACAACATTCTGTGCATTCTCTCTAGAGTACAGAGTGAAACAAAATCCCTATTGAAGTTTCCTTGTTCCCACAAGCAACAACGCAAAACTCCTTGTGAGAATACTGGTGAAATTTGGTGGTAGTGTCCTCCAAAATCAGCGAAATCAAGGCTGGTTCGTTGCTGTTTTTCTGCGAATTTGCGAGGGAAAAGGCGGTTTTTATCAAGAACACTTCAAGGGTAAGGATTCTTGAACCCAAGGATCATTAGGATCCTTATCTAGATTAGATCTAGAGTTATTGTAGTTATTTTATGGTCTCAAGCATGTTTTATATCAGTTTTACAACATGATTATTTAATTTTCTGCTGTATATTTGTTTTGCCATCGTATTGGTATCCCAATCGGCGTTTTTATTCGAAAAAAGTCTCTGACGTCTTCCGCTGCGCTAGGGATTTAATTCCTGCAAATACAGTGTATTCAACTAACTTCAAAGTGTATTTAGTAAATTATCCTATTAGTGAATATCAAATCATCTTGAAAAACGGGAAGAAATCATTAATGTTACTGGAATAATAAAAAAGATTCAAGTTTACAAAAAAATATTATGCAAATATTCAGTAAACAAATTATGCAAATACAATGTATACAGTAAACTAACCTATTAGACAACATGCAAATAATTTCACTATCTAAAAAATGGAAGAAATCATTATTCACTATTTCCCTTAGCTTAATTCGAAAATTAAGATTTAGTATTCACCTTTTTTTTCAAAAATTTTCTGAAACCCTTGAGATTCTTCCAATTTTCTTGAGTTTTTGCAGTCTTTCTCATTCTCATCTTCTCGTCCCAGCAATTACAAACGAAATTCCTAAGAAATCTCCAATTTTCTTCAACTTGGGTACCTTTCTCCATACTAATCTTCTTCCAAAAGCTTTCATTCGGAAACCATTGGAGATCTTGAAAAGAAAATGAAAAATACTTTGTGTTGAAAAAGAGGTTATACGATGAGTAAAATAATGATAGATAAATACAAAATAACGTATTTAACATACCTATGTTTCAAGATTGATAACCCTTTTAACAATGGATTGTTAGAAGGATGATTTCTGGGTTGAGGAAGAAGACTATGATTTCTGGTTGTTAGAACGATGAAGATGCTGAATTGGATGATGAAAACACTTGATTTGAGGATTAAAAATGGCAAATTTTAATACAGATTTATCTTTAGGGATTTTAAAGATAAATTCATAATTTGAAATTGAAATTTGAAAAAATATAGTAATATATGACAAACCAACTAGATTTCGTAAATCAAGGAAGAGAATGATTTTTTTTATATATGAAAAATAGTTTAATTCTACCATGAAATTAGGGGTGGGAGGTGAAATCAGGGGTGGGAGGGGTATAATTGGAAGATTAATTCATGACAAAATAGGTTAAAAAAACGGTTTAGCCATTTTTCATTGAAAAAATCGATTTGGCCATTTTTTCAAAAATATAGTGTAAATTTGGCCCTTTTTTAAGGATTTTCCTAAAAATTAATGTCTCTTGTAGCCAAATCCAACCTCTCTTGTAACCAAATCCAGCAGCAGTTGTTTTTCTTGTAAAAGAAAAATTGAACTTTTAGTTTGGATTGAATTTTCAGCTTTATCGAAAAGCCAAAAAGGTATGGTTTTTTTTTTTTTATTTGTATGTAATTATCATTTACTATTTACATAATTTGATCTTGTGTTTTTTTTTTTTTTTTTTTTTAATTTTCAGAGTTAATACTAGAAGATATAAGTCATCGTCACTCGTCGTCAGGAATCATGCCATCATTTGACACGACAAGTAAGATTCTAACTCTTATAAGCCTTTTAGTTCTAGTTGTTATAATTTTTAATTTAGGAAATTGTAATTAATGTTTTTTTATTAATATTTGTGTAGACTTAATTCGAAATCAAAATGGAGAGATATTATAAAAGAATAACAACAATAGAGTCATCATCTCCAAGAAAGAAAAGTAATACTAGTTCTGATAGTGATAGATCTTATACAGAAGCCAATTTAGGAGAGCTACCAGCAGATCCTGGTTTAAGAACTAAAATTTATGATTATAGTTTTAATATTCAAGATCAAGTTCGTAGAGCATATTTACAAAAATTTCCTTGTCAGCCTCGAAATCATAATTTTCCATTCAAGAAATTTGGAGCAAAGTCGAGACGATTTAATCTAGTTTGGTTTAATGAATATTCTAATTGGTTAGAATACAGTATTTCAAAGGATGCTGCATTTTGTTTATGTTGCTATTTGTTCAAATCGAAAGTTAGTGAACAATTAGGAGGTGAATGTAGTGAAGGGTTTTCTTGAACTTTTACAATGGCTAGGCAATCACAACAAGGATATTGAAGTTGTGACTTTGGAAAATGCTCCAAATAATTTGAAGTTGATTGCACCTGATATTCAAAAAGATATTGTGAATTCCATTGCAGTTGAAATTGTTAATACAATATGAGAGAAATAGGTGATAAGTTATTTTCCATCTTGATTGATATGAATCCAAAGATATATTTGCAAATGAGCAAATGTCAATTGTATTTCGATATGTGGATGAAGGTCATGTGATTGAATGATTTGTAGGAATTATACATATTGCTAATACATGTGCTCTACCACTTAAGGAGGCTATTGATGAATTATTTTCTCAACATGGATTAAGCATTGCTAGTTTACGAGGACAAGGATATGATGGAGCAAGTAATATGCAAGGTGAATTCAATGGACTAAAAGCACTTATTTTGAAAGAAAATGAATGTTTTTTACATTCATTGTTTTTCCCATCAGCTTCAATTAGCTCTTATAGCTACTACAAAAAATCATATGGAAATTGCTGGTCTTTTTTTTATTGTTACAAATGTGGTTAATGTTATTGGGGCCTCAACAAAACGTCGAGATATTCTATGAGAGAAACATAGCTTGAAAATTTTTGAAGCTTTAGATAATGGTGAACTATCAAGTGGTCGAAGATTAAATCAAGAGACAATGATTAAACGACCAGGAGACACACGATGGGGATCACATTACAACACCTTAACGAGCTTTATTACAATGTTTTCATCAGTAGTTGATGTACTTGAGACAATTGTACAAGGTGGATCAAGTTCAGAACAAAAATATGAAGCAGAGACTCTAATAAGTTCGATCTAATCATTTGACTTTGTTTTTCATATACATTTTATGAAAATTATCTTGAGAATCACAAATGAGTTGTCTCAAGCATTACAAAGAAAAGATCAGGATATTGTGAATGCAATGAATTTAATCAAAATTTGTAAAGAAAGACTGCAAACTATGAGGGAGTTAGTTGGGATTCATTGTTGGATGTAGTTTCTAATTTCTGCAATAGCCATGACATTCAAGTTCTTAAGATGAATAATATATTTTTGATTCGAGGACGACAAAGACGAAAATCTCAACCAATTACAAATTTTCATCATTATCGTGTTGAAGTTTTTTATGCCATTATTGATATGCAACTTCAAGAGTTGAATAATCGTTTTACTGAAATAAGTACTGAATTACTTCTCTCTTTGGCATCTTTGAACCCAAGTAACTCATTTGCTGCTTTTGATAGACACAAGCTTAAGTCGGCTTGCTCAATTTTATCCAAGAGACTTTTCAGCTATTGAGCTCTCTGTACTTGAGGATCAACTTCAAAATTACATTGTTGATCTCCACTCAAATGTTGAGTTTGTTGGACTAAAAAGCATCGGTGATCTTGTAGCAAAAATGGTCACGACGAATAAAGATAAGGTTTATCCATTAGTTTATCGATTGTTGACCTTGGGATTGATTTTACCTGTTGCAACAACTACTGTGGAGAGAACATTTTCTGCCATGAATAATGTGAAGACTCAATAATTGCGTAATCGAATGGAAGATCAATGGATGAATAATTGTCTCGTAGCATATATTGAGAAAGATTTTCTTGACAAGTTAGATAATGAAGTTATCATGAATCGATTTCAGAACATGAAAACTCGTAGAGACCAATTATAATGTAATATGTATTGAATTAATTAATTTATGAAGATATGCATAATTTTTAAATTTTGATTATAATTTTCTTTATTACATTTTTATGTATATTGTGCCCCCTCTATATGAAATTCTTTGGATCCGCCACTGCTTCACCACCACCCACTATTGAAGTCATCGCCGCCAATGACCGCTGCTCGCCGGCGACAACTTTTTTTTTTCTTCTTTCTTTCTTCTTTTCTTTTTCTCTTCATTTTCTTTATAAAAAACAGAAAATAGGGAGGAGGAAAAAACCCAAAACCCTAGCCCTCCCTCTCTCTTCCCCTCTCCTTCGTGTGCCGCCACCCCCCCGTCCCGTCCCTTATCCAGCGTTATTTCTCTCTTTCGTCTCGTCTGTAAATCTGGTAACAGCGAAGACCATCCTCTCTCTCCCTCTCGTCCCGTCTCCGACGTTTTCTCTCTCACTCCCTCTCATCCCGTCTCCGACGTTTTCTCTCTCTCTCTCTCCCGTCTCGTCTCTAGATCTGGTAGCAGCGAAGACCATCCTCTCTCTCCGTCGTCGGCAAGTTTCTTTCACGTTTAAAAAAAACGAAGGGTGGAAAACCCCCTTCAAATTGGGACTTAGGGTTGTGCAGCAAATAGGGGTTTGGTCAATGTAGACGTTAAAACTTTTATGGGCATTCAATGTGAGTTAGTTGCCTACCATTTATGTGTATGAGTTATGTCTCTCTGCTTTATAAGGCCCTGTAATTTTTCAGGCTTATCTTCTACTTTGATCTTTTCTAACCTTTCTGGAGATGGAGATTGGAGATTTCAATTTTTATTGTCCCAACTTTACTTTCTTGATGTTTTCCAAGTGTTTGCATATGCTTTAGCTCTGACATTAGCAAGGTCTTGTCTGAGATTTATCTGGTTTGAAAGACAGTGGTGGTCATTTGTATATTTCATTTATGCAGGTAAAGGTGTTCTTGGTGAATTCATTTGATCGGTTGGTTTCTTAAATTTTGGATTGTTTATATATACATGTCCATAGTAATTTCAGCGAGACTCTCTCTCTGTTTTTCTTTAGCTGCTGATAAAAGAAAAGAAAAAAGGGAAGAAACTTAGACCTGGGTTGTTTCTTGTGAAAATGACACTTTTGATTTTGGTTATATTTTAGACTCTGTTTCTAACATTCAATTCCCCCCTTCGTTCAAGATCGTTCCAGTCTCGATTCGAAGGGGGTTTTCCCCATTCATTTTTTTTAAACGTGAAAGATAAGAAGGGAAAGGAGAAGAAAGAAGAGAAGAAGAAAATAAGAGGAAAAAAAAAGAAAAAAAAATTCTTCAGCGGTGGCCGACGGGTGACGGTGATCGGCGAGTGGTGGCTGAAGAAGAAGAATAAGAAGAGAGAGGGAGAAAAAAGGAAAAAATAAATTTTTATTAATTTAATAATATTTTTTATTTTAAAAAATAAATTTTTTAAATAAAAAATAGGTGCCACATCAGCAAACCGTTAGTTTTTAACGGAAAAATGAATCGAGGGACCAAAATGAAACTAAAACCAAACCTCATGGGCTAAATTGTTGAGTTTGAAAACTCATGGACCAAAATGAAACCTAACCCAAACCTTAGGGACTAAAGGTGTATTTTTCCCTAAAGAAAATCATTACTATTAATAAAATTAGTATATGAAAAAAAAAAACAAAGAGTGAAAGATAAATAATTATATATTTACATATTACCTTTTTAAAATATGTAGTCATCACCACTGCGTTGCCCATTCTCTAATAAAAAAGATGATGGTTGATTGAAATTACCTCAAAAGACATAGGTTTCAAGAGATGTTGATGCATGAAAATATTGAAATAAGTTTGTATGGAATAATGCAATGGTGGGAAAGACTATATACATGGATGATGTATGACCTACTCACAATAGATCAGGATCTATTATTTTTTGTTGAGAATGATCTATTATTTTATGTTGAGATTGATTTTAATAAAAAGTAATATAAAATCTCTGAAAATATTTAAAAAAAATCTATTTTTTAATGAATAAATAATGATATTTAAGAAAAATCATAAATTATGAGATGTTTTGTTTTGTTTGATATTTTAATTTGATATATGTATTAATTTATTTTCTATTTTTTTTGAAGAAATCGTGAGATTTTTTTAAATATGCATTATTTTTTTTAATAAATTAGAGTTGTTTTGTTATGTTTGATATTTTAATTTGAAATATAAATTAAATATATTTTTATATATTTTTATTTTTTATTAATTTATTTATTATTTAATAAATGGTGAGATTTTGTTTTTGAAATATCCATTATTTTTTTTTTATGAATTATGGGATGTTTTGAAATATGCAGTAATTTATTTTTGGGAAAAATACACTTTTGGTCCCTGAGGTTTGGGTTAAGTTACACTTTGGTCCCTGAGTTTTCAAACTCAACAAAAATACCCCTGAGGTTTGAGATAATGAGCACTTTGGTCCCTGCCGTCTATTTTTCTGTTAAATCCTAACGGTTGCTAACGTGACACTATTATTTTAATAAAAAAAATTATTATTTTTATTTTAAAATAAAAATAATAAAATATTATTAATTTTAAATTCTTTCTCCTTCTCTCTCTTATTCTTCTTCTCCATCTTCTTTCTTTTTCTTCATATCTCCGGCGACCGGCAGCCCCGGCCATCGCTCGCCGCCGCCGCCAGGGACCTCCCTCCTCCCTCTCCGGTGCCGGAATCGAAGGGGGAAAACCCCCTTCGTTTCTGTTTTTTTTTATTATTACAGTGGAAAAATGGAGGAAGAAGGAAAAGAAAAGAAGGGGAAGAAGATAAAAAAAAAAAAAAACAGTCACTGGCGGCGGCGGCGAGCGGTGGCCGGGGCTGCCGATCTCCGGAGATATGAAGAAAAAGAAAGAAGATGGAGAAGAAGAGTAAGAGAGAGAAGGAGAAAGAATTTAAAAATAATAATAAAATAATAATATTTTTATTATTTTTATTTTAAAATAAAAAATAATTTTTTTATTAAAATAATAGTGTCACGTAAGCAACCGTTAGGATTTAACAGAAAAATAGACGCCAGGGACCAATGTGCTCCTTATCTCAAACCTCATGGGTATTTTTGTTGAGTTTGAAAACTCAGAGACCAAAGTGTAACTTAACCCAAACCTCAGGGACCAAAAGTATATTTTTCCCTTTATTTTTTTAAAATTTATTTTAAAATAAATCATGATAGGTATGCATTGATAGATTTTAGAAAATTTATTCAAATATTATTTAATATCATAACTTCTTTGTTCGGCACCAGGATTGTACCTGACATTGCTAAGTCAGGGACATGACTTTGATACCACTTTTAAGGAACAAGAACACTACACAAAACTCCACAATAGTATGATATTGTCCACTTTGAGAAAAAAACCTTCATAACTTTTCTTTTGGTCCACCCTAAAAGGCCTTGTGCCAATGAATATATTTATCCTCCTTTATATACCCATGATCCTTCCCTTATCTAGCCAATGTGGGACTTTGGTCACACTCCCAACAGTCCAACATTATATTTGAGTTCCTGCCCTGATTTCATGATTTTCCAACGTGGTACACCTTGTTTTGGCCCCGAAATCACTGTCTTTGTGACCCACACGTCAAGTGGACTTGTTTCGATCATTCATGGTCTAAGGAGTTCAAATTTGTGCTTCTAATCTTTGGCGAACCTCGATTAGCGCGCATTTGGGTTGTTTTGGTTCATAGTGTCAATTCCTTATCGACTTCAAAATTGCAAGATTAAGTTATGTTCAATCACCGTCCAACGAGCATTTGAACTCAAAATTGGCGTTCAAAAAATATCCATAACTCGAATAATCTTGAATCGAGTTACCCGTAACCTATTGGTTTGAGACCTTAGTTGTTGGGGTTAATTCAAACAAAAACTGGCAGCAATTTGGAGTTATTCGATAAGTTCCAGCACCCTTAAATCTTTAGAATAGCCTATAACCATTGGGTATTCTGTTAATTGCAGTTTTGACCCAATTCGAATCCCGGGCAGTGCTTTTTTAAGGAGTTTTAGTATTGATTGGCCAATTCCAACGAGCATCTCATCTCGTTTAGTGTAGTTTGTTGTGGGTCCGATTAGAGCGTATTCAAATAAATTTCAGCAAGGAGTCACTTCTGTTTGATGGAATATAGATTCAACCGTGTTCCAAGTTTTGAGCTAGCTTTTAAGGTTGATTTCAAGTTTGGATTATCTAGTAGCACTATAGGTAAGTAGTTTTTACTTTTTGAGTCTGTCTAATTGTGTGAAGCATGTTGTGTGTTTTATCGTTTCTGTTATAATATGACTTTTATGAATCGAATACGTTTTGAACTATTTGGGCATGCTTGGATGCTTGTTATGGTATTGTGTTATGATGAGCATGTTGAACCGCTATGACTACTTTTGTGAACACATGCTAAGTTTTGACGAGTTGTGGAATATGGTTGTGATATTGCTATATTATTGTGGTTATCTGAATTGTTGTGCATATTTAGGTTGTAAGCTTATTTAGTGGAACAAGGGTCAAAGGACCTTGTATTTGAGATAAAGCAGAATGTTAGGAACTTGGGGATAAATGGTCGATAACTAACATTGTGTAAAGGAAGTGAGTTAAATATTAGGGTCTCAGGTATAAATAGTCAAAGGTTGATATGGTTTTAAAGCAAGTAAGTGAATACCAGGGCCTTAGGTATAAATGGTCGAGGGCTAGTATGTCACTATTGGATGTCGAGGTCTTGGGTATAAATGATCAAGGATCGACATGTCAATGTTAGATAAAGAGGAGCATCAAGGGATTAGGTATAAATGATCAAGAGTCGATATGATGAGTCTTGAGACAAGCATTGAAGTCTTGGGTATAAATGGGCCCTAAGTATAAATGGTCAGGGGTCGATGCAACTCGAAGGGTTAGTCTTGGAGAGCTTTGTAAGGAGGTAAGTACCTTAGGTATAAATGGTCAAGGGTCAATACGTTATTAAGTGATCAACGTTTGGGTATGAATGGTAAAGGATCGATGCACAGTTCGGGACCTTAGGTATAAATGGTCAAGGATCGAACGTCGAGCTCCGTCGAGAAGTGTTGAGACCTTGGGTATAAATGATCAGGGGTTGGTGCAACTCAAAGGGTGATAGCACCTATTTTGTGATATTTTATATTTGTTAATTCATGCTAGTTACCATGATTTTTATGTATAATTTATCTATTTTGTAGAGAATCGAGCATAAGAGGTTTCAGGAGCCAGTTGTGCAACTCGACGTCAATTCGAGCATTTTATCGAGTTGTCTAGCCACTTTGGAGTCCAAGGGATGAAGATGAGGTGAAAAGACAGAAGGCATAGCATCTCAACCCCAAAATGAGCGTCAAAACGCTAATGGAATGAAGAATCTAGTGTACAAACTCGAGAGGGTAGCGTTGAGACGCTAACGCGCTATCGAGCCAAAAAGACTGCCTTCAGATCCAAGCACGCATCAAAGGACGCTTTAGAGTTTGTAAACGTCCCGACATTGCCTTCAACATCTCAATGTTGAAGGCCCACACACACATTTCCAATCTGATATCTGATAACTTGTCAAAAGCAAGTTATTCTAGACAACCAAAAGTGAATATTGAATATTCTCAACGTGCTAGAGCAGCATCTAAACGTATGAAAATCAAGACAAAGTAGTAAAAATAAGTGGAGGCACATTCATATGTAATGCATGTTCTAAAAGCACATATTCATTACCCTTTATTCCAATGTTACACATGTTATAGATATTAATGTGTAAATATGGATTTTTCAAAAAAAAAAATGTGTAAATATGGAAGTCTAAATTAAAGGTTAGATACACAATTAACTTGTTGATGGTAACTGTGTAATGTGTACACATTCAAAACAAGTAGAACAACATGCAAGTATCAATCTCACGTCCATTTACCCCATGACAAAAAAACAAACATATTTAGGTAGAATATGAATTTTATACAGAACATATATAAAATAGTTATTATGATTACAATTAAATAAGCTATTGTGAAATTAAAAAATTAAAAATTATAAAGTTCCCACTGGCCACAAGGACTTTTTCTTGGTTATTTATTGTTGCGGAAAGACTACTTTGATTTGCAACTATTAAATAATGGTTCTGCGGTTAATAAGATAATATGAGAGCTAATATTTTACAAGCAAAAAATGTCGACCGATTGTTGTGAGTAAAAATGTCGCAGACGAAGCAAAGACAAACGAAACCATGTCAATTTCAACAGATTGTTACAAGCAAATTTATAGGTATAGGAAAATGGTGGGGGTATTGCTGCTGCAGAGTAAAATGTCAACCAGGCGAATTAAAGAAGCCCCAACAAACTAAAAACCCATCTAATGATCAAAACCAAAAATAAGAAGAGAAAACGCTAACACCTTTATCAATTGAAGAAAAAGTTTACAAAATGATAATGCCTCTAACTTAATCTTGTATAATCGAAATCTCCCAGTAATCATCTCAGCAGCAGCAATGGATATCAGAAATCGTTCCTCGAAACATGCAAAGTGAATATTAGAGTTAGAACAAATGAGAAAGAATGAGGCGTTCGAGGGAATGTAAAAGAGGGTTGTAGGGCAATTGACTGAATGACCAAAAAATAGAAGGCAGTGTTACAAGGGGGGGGTGAAGAAGCATGGCCACAAATCATATTATCAAGCAAACAATCAATGAACATAGTCTGAATGAAGATTTTTCTGGCAAGAGCCCACTAAGCAGGTGAACTAATTCAAATACCAATACAATTTTCCTGCCAACTCTCTTTGAGATGAAATAGTAAGCTGTTCAAATACTAGATCCTCCCATAGTCTTTTCTTCCACGGGATGCTGGAGGAATGCTTGTAACAGGCTGGTTCGCTCTGTACCCTATGGAAGGATACAGATATTATAAGCAATACGAAATTATTCTGTACGAGGATTCGGTTAGAAAGAAAGGACAAATGTAAAAGGTTATATAACCATATACTGTCTTGAAAGCATATTTACCCCATGACATGCCACTGCTGAAGGATCCACTTCCAGGAGAACGAGGGCCTCCAGAATTATAGCTGGGAAGGGGTGGTTGGATCTTCACAGGGTTCCACTCGTAACCTCGAATATTTGTGCTTCTCCCTTGATTGAACCGCTGAACAGGTTGCTGACCCAAGCGGCTAGGGGAATTGTGTGAACTATGAGGCATGAAGTGGGAATGCTTTGACAAGGGGCGAGCATATCCAGTGTGCAAATCTTGAGCTGAGGGCGGGCTACCCACCTCTACATGCGGAAATGCTTGGACGGGTCCAGTTTTTCTGAAATTGTAATGAATGGAAACTGTATAAAGGAAAACTGAAAATGAAAAACATGACATTCCAAAGGTAGTTGAGTATCAGAACCAAAATAGAAAAAGTATGCCACCTGATTAAGAGAAATTTACAATATTTATTTAGTGGGGGAGTTATTTAATTATTCGATGGATCTACAAATCACCGGGGGAAAAGATGTCCACTTCATCCTAAATATTCAAATAATCAAAGCGCATAACGTGTGGTTCAAGTGGGGAACTGAATATCCACAGATTATAACCAACCCGAATGCCTTGCACTGGGGAATAGAGTACACAAGTATTATTCACATAATGTTCTAACAACGTAGCACCAACTCAAAGATTAAGAATGCCTCAAGACCTACCTTTGTGAGGTTAAATTCAAACTAGCACTTGGCATACTAAATCTTCCAATCCCAATTGATGGATTTGATGAACCCACATGCATGTTGCTGAAATCAGTCGCAACGCTACTGACATCTGAATCACCATCATCTTGCAGGAGTAGTTCATCACTGAAGGAACAGAAATCATACCACATTGAAATTTGACGGAAAAAACAAAAGATCTGCATCTTACAAGTACATGCGGGTGAGAAGAGGGATGGAAACTATATGAGGACAGGACACCATCAGCCTACAACTTAATTGAATAAACTTTATAGTAAGAGATCATCAATCCACAACATAACGGATAAAATAAAAGAAATGAAATATGTATTAAGGTGGCAGTGGAGTAAATAACGAATAGCTAAGAAGCACAAACATGGATTACAGATACTTTTTTTTTTTTTTGAAACGAGATACATTTATTTAAGACACGTTTTTCTTTTGTTTTTATGTTTTTTAGAATATGTATATATTGATCTATTTAACCCTCAAAATTGATCAAACGTGTAAATTTAACATTTTAACAGAAATGTGCTTAGAACCTTAAAAAGTTAAGCCAATTGAATGGTTTCTTTTGAAGGGTTGTAATTGCATCAACCATTCACTTCGCCAAACTTAGTTTGGTTAATGCTGGGCCATTGTAGTGTATTATAAATGGACTCCCAAATCAGATAATTTCTTTTGAGCACAACAAATATGGTGGGTGGAGATTTAGACCTTTAACCTCAAGTAGAGTAAATGTCCCAATTGCTGAACTAAGCTCATGTTGACCGGTTTTTCATATTAGCTATTTGTGAATGGGTTATCAATCCAACATCTATAGGAGTTCTTTTGAACTTCTCATTATATTTTTCCCCGGGAGGGATGCATCCACATAACTGGAAATGTCCAAAATCCAAAATTCAAAAAAGTTTAAAAGTCAGGACACATTTTTTTGCACGTCAAACATGTGTCCAGCATGTGTCCAACACGAACACTATATTTGTGTTTGGACTGAGTGTCCATATTTCCAGGAAGAATAGCAGGTAAAATAAATTCAATAAAACCAATATTTAGTCAGTGTCCACTGACAGTTCAACTGAAAGAGGAGAAATGCTGATAACTAAAAAATGTATTTGGCATTTACAATATTTAGTCAAAAGACCAGCCAAGCTAGTTGATTATTGACAAACAATGCCTACCAGATACTCAAAACTCTCTAGAACCAACTAGATTTTTAAGTACCTTCTACTGAACTATATGGGATATAAAAAACAAAAGCATAAAACTTGATAGTGGAGTCACAGATTCCTTTAATGGTGTTATAACAAGTGAGGATAAATGCACGGGTAAAATTGGTGATTCAGATAGATACAGTATTTGGTAGGTAGTTAAACATCATAAACAAGTTCTGCAGAATGACTACAGTCCTATTTTTCTTTTCCTTCACCATTTCAAGAATATTATCTGCTGAACCAAACAAAAAAGACAATTTTACAAATTGATAAAAAGAATCAATATTCAATTAATTGGGACTTGGGAATATATCCATCTGGCTCCCGCTAACTGCTAAGTTTCGCAACTTAACCAAAGTTTAGAAAATATAATTACCATGCAGATACGCAAAATACACAGAATAGTTACCAATAGATACGCAAAAGTTGATGGACTAACCTATAATTGGGATCCCAATCTCCAGGATCAGGCAATTCAGACTTATTACGAGCCACATCCATTGGTTGTGAAAACTGCATATTTGAACCAGGCAAATGGGATCCTGGCATACTCTGAATGGTAGGGTATCCAGCAGAGCTTCCACTAGCTACTTGCTGCTGCTTCCAGCTGGTGGCATTGCTACTCGGTGGCAGATGAGAGGGTGAGCAACCATGTAAAGAGTTCCCATCTGCTTGACTGTAACTTGTGCCTTCAGTAGATTGCCCTTGCCAATGCGAAGATGAAGAACCATCATGAGTACCAGAGTAATCCCAAAATTTCCTTCTATTGAATTGACCAACTGTAGCCATTTTTCCCAGAGGCGATCCATGACAACTACCCCTTGCAGGAGAAGTTGGCCCATAATGTCCAGGAGAGCCCACTGAAACTTGACCATAACTGCTTGGTGGAGTAAACTGTGATGGACTCGTGCCTAGGGGTAATGGTGCAAAGTTTCCGGTTGATGGGCTCACACCAATCCCATTGCCATGTGATAATTGGAAAATTCTCTGCCGAGTATCTGGGCTACTTGCAAGCACAGATATTCTTCCCTGTGGATGCATATTCATTCCAGATGGACCAACAGGTGAATAATATGCAAGCATACCATTATCTCCATAACTTCCATAACTGTTTCCAAACCCTATACTTTCATTGTAGCTACCATGACTTCCAACGCTGCCATAACTGTTAGCATGTGCATACGGTACCATTTGAAAATGTGGGCTGCTCTGCAGAACTCTGTTCCTACCTGCAATCTGAATGGAAGTATATATTTACTTCAGATCAGAAAAACTTCTCGAAAAACCTTGCAAAAATGATTATTAGTAATTTTATTGAACTTCAAATGAATAATAAAAAAATGGCATCAAAGGACAGCAGTCTCACATTGGGAGAGAGACCAGCTGCAAACCAATGCCCACCACCCGGATGATGGTCGTCCACCTTTATGTTTTGAGAAACAGGCTGCGAAAGAGAAAACAGAAAAAATTATATGATTGCTATATCCTACATCACTGATAATCTGGTGGCAAAATAGAACGTAATCCCACAGATAAAATAAGCTAACCAAAGGGGAAAGCCCAGAAATTCATATAAATACAATAGTGAATAAAAAATCTTCAGTAAATGAATTACATGAGGCTAACGTACTTGACACAGCATGCATATTAAGGTGACAAATTACTGAGAAGAAAAGTGTGCCAGTAATTCTAACGTTACAGGATGAGGTGCTTATGAAAATATTTATAAGCCAAGATAATACAATTAATCCAGCAGTTTTCGTAAGTCACTCTCACGGTGAAAGTAACTGTTCCAGTTCATCGTCTTTACAAGTTACAATCCTCCTTTGACGTCTCACAATGAAATTAGTTTTATGAAACCCAATGAACTTCCTAATTAAGATCAAATATTAACAAGTCAATAACAGCAAAATGGTTTGAGATTTTGCAGTTAAAAAATGAACTTAAAATTTTCATAATTGTATTAGTTTTTAATAAATAAACTTACCAAACGCCGGGTCTCTGGTGGAGGTGTGTATGGGCAAGTGAAAGGCTCCCCAGTCACGAAAGGATGTTTGGCGGCCTGCATGCACATATGGATTCAATATCCAAGTTTCTGTTGCCTCTTAGTTATAAAATGTGCTATTCAGGTAAATCAAAAATTAGATAAACTCTTGTGAGGGCAAAGTAAATACCTGGAACGGTGACCACCTTTTTGCAGGATCAAACTCTACGAGGCCCTTTAGGAAATCAATTAATGCCAGTCGTATTTGACTCTCTGTTGATAAATTACATTGTAACCCCTTTTAGAAGTTCCTAAGAAACAGAGGTTTGTGGTTAAGGACAAAAAAGCCTACCTTTCTTAATATCTTCCTCGGCTAAGTTCTTTCTATAAGGGTAGTTAGTCACAATTGCTTCAAGGTTCATCCGATTGAAATACTCTTTCCCAATTGAAGGTTTTTTCATCTCTCTCTGAAAATAATCAAGCAATTTAATTGCACAATTGGACATAAGTGTTGGAACGGAAAGCTGTATGCTTGTACACAAATAGTGAGTCAGTATACTAGAACAATTAACCAATTTAGAAAAAGAATCAGAGCATCTAAATTAATAGGCAACATCCAAAAAAGATTGATAAGAAAGGAAAATGTCTAGCCAGACCATCTCTGATACTCAATATATATATATATATATATATATATTTGAAAAATGGTGATAACAGAACTAATAAATGTACACCTACAGCTTCATATTCTTCTGCCTTTAATGCTTGAAAAGTGCTTCTGCCACTCGCAGAAATTTCACCATTTTCATTATGGAAACCTCCAATAAACTTAAAGAATTTGCTAGTATGTTTTGCCTCCTTCAGAACATAATCCGGAGGTTGTCCCCTGTTAAATACAAAACACGCATGACAGGAAAGTCAAAATTGTTGCAAAAATGAAAAGAAACAATTGTTCTAATCAATAAAAATAAAATTAATATACAGTTTAATCAAACAAAAAACCACTTGAGCTGACAAACAGATATTATTATAGAACAAAGTGTTCAAAAAATTTCAAATCAAATAACGTGACTTTTTTTCCTCTAATTTGAGGGACAAGAAGAAACGAAGTAGATAGAAATATATATATATGTGTGTGTGTGTGTATTAGAACATCAGATTCCAGATGCAACACATCAGTGCTGTAGTAAGTCAATGCTTTTCTTAAAACATACAAACTTCTAGTCAGATAATTGGATGAGGAAACTTCTTAAACTTCATGTGACCTTGCTGGAAGCACGTTAGTCTGTAAATCAAGGTTGAAGAGGAAAGGGGTAGTTGGCTGCTCAATTTCAAGAAGAGTTGCAGGAGCAATCACTGATCATGAGGTGGCTGATACTTTCCCTCCTAAGTCCATATTGCAATTTTCAAAGCATTTCTCCTACAGAAAACAGTCATTCTCTGAAGTTTTGTAAAGAGAATTTGGAGAGGAAAATATCCTAAGAATATCAAGGATTTTCCATGGGCTGAGGCATTAGTACCATTATAAAGTCCAAAAGAGATAGGATAGATATACGTCATGGGTGGTGTGTGCTATGCCAAAGATCAAATGATGATGCGAATCACCTTCTAGGGTGCATTGTTACTAAATTGGGTTGGTGGAAACTGTTGGACACCTTTGGATTTAATCACGTCTTCTCTTCCACATTCCATTGTTAGTAGCTTCATGCCTAAAGGGATTAGCAGTGTGACTCTAAAGAGGAAACATTTTGTTTTTTGGTTCGGTGCTGCTATTATATTAGAGCCATGCCCCAAGATTTTTTATTTTGTGGCTCAATGCTAGTAAAGCAGCGCTTTTGACAGGGTAGAGAGAGGAAGTTTCTCAGTGAAAAATCTAAAGATCATTTGGGAAACTAGTGTGTGTAGCTTCCAACTGGAATGTTCTTTATAAGAACTTCCAAATCTTTTTTTGTCCTATATTTCTCCCATATTAATATGATTTTTTGCAAGCCCTTTGAGCTTCTGTTCAGTTCATTCTTTGGATGAAATTTTTGTTGTCAATATAAAGAAAATTTAAGAAAAAACTTACCCAAGAATGTCAATCATCCGCCTTAATAAATCAAACTCAGAAGCTCCTGGAAATAATGGCAATCCAAGAAACAACTCGGCAACTATGCAACCGAAGGACCACATATCAATAGCTGTTGTGTATCTGAAAAAGGGGTTAAGGGTCTAAAATCATAGGAAACTAGGAAGAAATCACATATATACTATATGGAATAAATCATCCACCATCTGGAGGGTTAAGACTTATTCGACTGTTTAAGAAACCCACAAAAACCAATAAAGTGCCCATAACATTGCTCCATGAAGCTAAGAAGCACCGATATAGACACGAGACACAAATACGACACAATACGAACACGATGACACGTCATTTTTTTAAAATCTAGGACACAGACAAGGCACGACACGAACACGTTTCGTAAAATATACATTTTTTATAATATATCTCATTTTTATAAAAGAAAATTCAAAATCTTTATGCATTTGTATGCTCACAAAAATGAATTTAATGTATTTCACTCTAAAAATTTATTATTTTTGTCGTATATTTAGTATACTTGATGTAGGATCTATTAAAGATCTTTTACTTTTACTGTGTATGGTAGATCATTTACCTTTTCATTTATTTAAAAGCTTTTACCTTATAGTAAAAGGCTTTCACTGCTGTAAATTAGTTAGTTAGAGTGAATTAGTTATTTTCCAGCCTATATATATGGCTGTGGTATTAAGTTTCTGCATTGTGGCTTCTTTGGCAAGTCTACTAGTTTGGTCATTTTTTGTGAAATGTACAGAGTACAGCTTCGTGGTGGATTTCATTATACAGGAATTCTTTTTGTAATTATAGTCTGTCCATGATTATTAACGATTGGCAGGCGCTCCAGATGTAGTGTTTGGCTAGTTCTTTTGGGTGGGGGTTCTCTCTACCCCTTGCCCCTAGGCTGTTTGGTCTCCTTTGTTGTTCAATATACAGTCCCTTTGTCTCTTTTCAAAAAAAAAAAAAAAGTTTCTGCATTGAATGAATAAGATTTGAGGTATTTCATTACTTGTGTGCATCAAATTGGTATCAGAGCAACCCGATTCAAGGCACGATTTTTTTGGATCATTCCACCCTTCCTCATGGACGCGGAAGCCTCCACCAACACCAATGACCGCTGACTGCAACGGGTGGAAACATCCATTGCAGAAATCAATCAAAATCTAGCCACACTTTCTAGGGCTATTGAGCAAATTAACCAACAACCTGCTGCCCTCTCCACCGCCCAACCAGCCGCTAATCCACCAGCCTTTCCAGAACTTCCAGCACCCAACAGAAGGCAAGAACCAGCACCTAACAGAAGGCAAGAACCACATATTTTGGCCCAACTTCCAAATGCCTTTATTCCCGGTTTTATGGCCCAAGATTCAGAGTCTTCCGATGACGATGGCATCCAAGAATTTCAAGAAAGACATCCAAGAAGACTCAATCGTGAAAATTACTACCAAGATGCCCCGGAAATTCGAATGAAGATTGATCTCCCAAGCTTCAATGGTCGAATGGATGTGGAAAGATTTCTTGATTGGGTAAAAAACGTCGAACATTTTTTTGAATATGCCAATACACCCGAGGACAAGAAGGTTAAACTCGTGGCCTTCAAACTTCAAAGCGGGGCCTCGGCATGGTGGGATCAACTACAAACAAACCGAAGGTATTATGGAAAACAACCGATCAAGAGTTGGCCCAAAATGCTACGGCTTATGAAGAAAAGATTCCTACCACTCAACTATCAACAAATCCTCTACAATCAATATCAACAATGTCGACAAGGGGATCGATCAATTCTTGACTACACCGAGGAATTTCATCGCTTGGGTGCAAGAAACAACCTACCCGAGAACGAACAACAACAAATTTCAAGATTTGTCAATGGCTTACGGGAGGACATCAAGGAAATAGTAAATCTCCATCCATTAGCCTACCTAGTGGATGCCATAACTTTGGCTACTAAAGTTGAACAAAAGGAAGATCCAAGGCCCACCAAAACTTATCAAAGAAGGAACACATGGGAGAAACAACAAACAAGTTCAAGAAGACAAGATCTTGATAACAATAAAATTTTCCAGCAAGGATCTTCATCTAACTCTCACCAAACAAAGAAGGATGATCAATCTACGAAGGGAGTAGTTACAAACAAAGGTTTGGACACTTCTAATCCTAAAAAGATTACTGATCCTTACAATCGTCCTACTCTTGGCAAGTGTTTTAGGTGTGGACAGCAAGGACATTTGTCCAACGAGTGTCCCCAACGAAGAACTTTAACCATCAATGAAGGAGGAACAAATCTTGATGATCAAGAATCGGATTATTCGGAGGATGACACACAAATTGCAGCCCCAGATGATGGAGATCAACTTTCTTGCATCCTCCAAAAAGTCTTGCTCGCACCCAAAACTAAGAGGGACCCTCAACGACACACTCTCTTCAGAACTCGTTGCACTATAAATGGTAAGGTGTGCCACGTAATAATTGATAGTGGTAGTACTGAAAATATCGTTTCAAAAAAATTAGTTACTGCCCTAAAACTAAAAACTGAACAACACCCTAACCCATACAAAGTTAGTTGGATAAAAAAAGGTGGTGAAGCAAATGTGCATGAAATTTGTTCTATACCATTGTCTATAGGAAACTTTTATAAAGATCAAATTGTTTGCGATGTTATAGATATGGATGTGTATCATATTTTACTTGGTAGGCCTTGGCAATATGATAACCAAACAATCCATAAAGGTAGGGATAACACCTATGAGTTTATGTGGATGGGAAAACGGGTAGTTCTTTTACCTTTAGGGAAAGGTGAGGGTAAGAAACCAACCACAAACTCCCAATTATTCACCTTAGTTCATAGAAAAGATTTCCCTAAAAATACACAACCTTTAGTAGCCTTTGTAGTAAAAAAAGATTACTTTTCAGAAAATCCAGCACCTATACATCCTGAAATTGCCCAATTACTGTCCAAATTTCCCACCCTTGCTGCATAACCCAATGAACTTCCCCCACTCCGCAACATTCAACACCAAATAGACCTCATTCCCGGTAGCACTTTACCCCATTTAGCACACTATCGCATGAGCCCTAAAGAATATGCTATTCTCCATGACCAAATCCAAGAATTACTAAACAAAGGCCATATTCAACCAAGTCTAAGTCCATGTGCTGTTCCAGCAATTCTAGCTCCCAAAAAGGATGGTTCTTGGCGGTTGTGTATTGATAGTCGTGCTATAAATAAGATTACAATTAAATACCGTTTCCCTATTCCTCGCCTTAGTGATCTTTTGGACCAATTAGGAGGTGCCTCTATCTTTTCCAAAGTTGATCTTAAAAGTGGATACCACCAAATTCGCATAAAACCGGGTGATGAATGGAAAACGACATTTAAAACCAACAAGGGTCTTTTTGAATGGCTCGTTATGCCCTTTGGATTGTCAAATGCCCCTAGTACTTTTATGCGTCTTATGAATCAAGTCTTACAACCATATTTGAACAAATTTGTTGTTGTTTATTTTGATGACATCCTTATTTATAGTCATTCTCATGATGAACATATCACCCATATATCTCTTATCTTTTCTCTCTTACTTGAAAATAAGCTATTTATAAATCTTAAAAAGTGCAGTTTTTTACAATCTCAAATCTCATTTTTGGGTTTCCTCATTAGCAAAGATGGTATCTCAGTTGATCCTAGGAAAATTGAAGCAATCAAGGATTGGCCCACTCCTAAACATGCTCGTGATGTCCAATGCTTCCTTGGTTTGGCATCATTTTACAGAAAATTCATTAAAAATTTCAGCTCCATTGCTGCCCCCTAACTAATTGCCTTAAAAAAGGGAGTTTTTTTTGGGAAACCGAGCAAATACACAGTTTTCAAGAACTAAAACAGCACCTAGCTTCAGCTCCCATGCTTGCGCTTCCAGATTTTTCAAAACCATTTGAGGTAATGGTAGATGCTTCGGGTATAGGTATTGGGGCTGTTTTATCCCAAGATGGCCACCCAATTGAGTTCTTTAGTGAGAAACTAAGTTGTGCACGCCAAAAATGGTCAACCTATGAGCAAGAATTGTATTCTCTTGTTCGAGCGTTAAAAACTTGGGAACATTATCTAATTGGGAAAGAATTTATATTACTTACTGACCATTTTTCTTTGAAATTTTTACAATCCCAAAAGCACATTAGCCGCATGCATGCTAGATGGTTGCAGTTTTTGCAAAGGTTTGATTTCCTTATTCGTCATACAACGGGTAAAAGCAACAAAGTAGCCGATGCCTTAAGTCGAAAAGGTTCTCTTCTAACCCTTTTGCAATCTGAATTATTGCTTTTGACCATCTAAAAGACTTGTATGAGTTAGATGTCGATTTCGGTGATACTTGGTACAAATGCACCCACCATATTCCTTGCAATGATTTTCATATACTTGATGGCTTTCTTTTTAAACCCATAATCTTTGTATACCTCACACTTCTCTACGAGAATCTTTAATTAAGGAAACACATGGTGGTGGGCTTGCAGGTCATTTTGGCCGTGATAAAACTTTTACTTTGCTAAATGAACGATTTTTTTGGCCTCAATTAAAAAAGGATGTTTCTAACTTTGTTAAACGATGTTATGTTTGCCAAACCTCAAAAGGATCTAGTCAAAACACAGGACTCTATACCCCTTTACCCATACCTAATTCAATTTGGGAGGATCTTTCTATGGATTTTGTGTTAGGGCTTCCACGAACACAACGAGGTAATGATTCAGTGTTGGTTGTTGTTGATCGTTTTAGTAAAATGGCACATTTTTTGGCTTGTAAAAAGACTATTGATGCTTTGAATGTAGCTAATTTGTTTTTTAAAGAAATTGTTCGCCTCCATGGAATTCCAAAAACTATTGTTTCTGATCGAGATGTTAAGTTTATGAGTTTCTTTTGGAAGTCATTGTGGAAAAAGTTTGGCACAGGATTACTTTTTAGCTCTTCAAGTCATCCTCAAACGGACGGCCAAACGGAGGTAACCAATTGCACTTTGGGGAACTTACTACGTTGTCTTAGTGGTGATAAACCACGTCAATGGGATCTTGCTTTGGCTCAAGCGGAGTTTGCCTTCAATCATATGGCCAATAGATCGACAGGGAAGTCGCCATTTGAAATAGTTTACACTAAACTCCCTAGGCTAACTATAGATCTTTCTAATATCCCTTCTAATGTTGATCTCAGTGCGGAAGCGGATGTCATGGCCAATCGAATTCAGCAACTACATGAAGAAGTTCGCCGCCATCTTGAGGAGTCTAACACCAAGTACAAGCACAATGCGGATTTGCATCGTCGATCACAATCTTTTGAAATTGGAGACTTATTTATGGTCCACTTGCGCAAGAATCGCCTTCCTCGTGGCCTTCATACCAAGCTTACCAACAAGAAGATTGGACCTTTTCCTATTTTGGATAAGTTTGGAGATAACGCATACAAGATTGACTTGCCTCCATCTATGCGCATCAGTTCCACCTTTAATGTGTCGGACATCTATGCCTACCATGCCCCAGATCAATTTTCTTTGGCCGATTAAACTCGCGGTCGAGTTTTATTTGGGTAGGAGGGGTTTGATGTAGGATCTATTAAAGATCTTTTACTTTTACTGTGTATGGTAAATCATTTACCTTTTCATTTATTTAAAAGCTTTTACCTTATAGTAAAAGGCTTTCACTGCTGTAAATTAGTTAGTTAGAGTGAATTAGTTATTTTCCAGCCTATATATATGGCTGTGATATTAAGTTTCTACATTGAATGAATAAGATTTGAGGTATTTCATTACTTGTGTGCATCAATACTTGACAAGTATTCGATATGGACCTATATTGACTTCGTACAACTAGTGTTTGTCACATTTCAATTATGCTAACAAGTGTCCAACAAGCGATGGAGTGTCCACCAAGTGTCCTACACATGTCTGACACAGGCACGCTAGCCAAACTAAAATGTTCTTGCTTCTTAGATAAGAAGCATATACATAGATACAAGAATCAGAAACAACATAACATGAATCCTAAGACACATTGGGGGTGTTTAGCCCACCAACTTGGAGTTGGGTGAGTGGGTTAAAAATTAAAATACCCCGCTCCTCGTTTGGCTCACATACTTCACAACACAGTGGTGAATAATTCCACTACAAAATTCTAAGAAATCTTGCAAAATATGACTATTTTAGTAAGAACCTTTTTTTGACAGAAAATATCACTCAATTACATACAATAATGAATAACAAAGTTCATTTAAATTCATTAGAATTTGAAATCACTCAAAATCTTACGCACAAACAGGCCAAAAAAGATAAAGCTACAATAGAAACAAAATTTAACTATAAAGATGTTGAGTGTCAAGGATACTCGTAGGATATTAGTCAAGGTAGGTGGCCACCACAACTTAAACTATTCTCTCTAAACCTTTCATTATTTACATTGACTCTTATTGACCACCCGGACAACCCATCATGTTTGTTTTTTGAAACTTCTTTTGGAAAATGCTTTACATCCTACACCAAACACTTCCTAGGTTTTAAAAAGTTATCAAATAAAATTTAATATTCTTTCGTTGCAATGTTTTCAAACTCGTTAGTTTTTCAGTCACATTTGGACCCTCAGAATAGGTACACGTCCCAATTACCTCATTCAAGGATACTAAATAAACCAAATATGTCTCTAGATTTTATAAAGGTTATAGATAGAATATAATTTTCTATATCTTAAATGTTCTCAAATTTTTAGTTTGTTGGACCCTCGGAAAATTGTACATGACACAATAACTCCATTCAGAAGGATACTGATATCCGAGCAGGACTTCTGGAGATCTGTAGTAGCGGCTCTGCATAAGGGGAAGAAGTATAAGAAACAGAGATCATCTTTAGAATTCTGAGGATGAAACGGAGATCTGGAATTACCTGGATGTAAGAATAAACAGTGCGGTCTTCCATGCAAGCGGATCCAAAGTCAATTATTTTAATTTCTGCCGGCTTTGCAGTGCTGTTTTTCCAATACAACAATGAAAAATAAAATATTAACAGACTTGTGTAAACATTCAAAAGAAAAAAAAAATTAAAAAGAATTTTTAGAAAAATAAATAATAATAATAATAATAATAAAGAAGGAAAAACAAAAACTTGATCTACACAACTTACCTCGTACATAAAAGAATATTTTCAGGCTTTAAATCACAATGAATAATGCCAGCATCTTTTAATAGAGCAAGCCCGCATAAGATCTTCTCCAATTTACAAGAAACAAGGTTGGTCATCAATGGAACACAGATGATAGTTCATTTGAAAATTCAAACCCTAACAGAATTAGTATACCTGTTTGGATAGCATTTGAACAATGCTCAATGACAACCCCCGAAAGTGATTCATCTTGATAAGCTCATACCTAGAGTATGGACAGAATTTGTAATCAGAGTAAATATTTCAAATCACAATTTCTAGATAATAACAACAGTAGGTAGTGACTTACTAATTTGTAATCAAAGTAAATATTTCAAATCACAATTTCTAGATAATAATAACAGTAGGTAGTAACTTACAAGTTTGTATCAAGCAGCTCAAAGCAAATGCACAGATGACGTTGATGTACAAAGTAATCATAAATACGGACAATATGATGCTTGTCCTCAGGATCATACCTCGTATTTAACTGCAAGGAAACCCAATACAATAAAATTATTAGGTCTTATACTATATTTTTCTTATATTTCCAACCTGCGATACAGAAAAAAGAACATGGAATCTGCGATAGACTGAGAATTGAACACAAAATTGGATTCAGGAGAGAAACATGGTATAGAAAAAGGGAGGTTCTCTTCTTTTCATTTGGTGAAATTATAGAAGAAATTCTTGACTTTTTCAATACTTTATATCAGAAACTTCAAGCTCCATTATCAAAATGATCCATAAGCAAGTCTATTTCATGCCTCGTCCAGTTTCAATCAACTCATCTAAATGTCTCTTCATAATGTCCTCTCTCAAAGTTTTTTGTTGTCTTCTCATCATAGGACTGTCATCTGATTTGGAATGCTTTTATTTATCCTTAATAATTTATTTTGTTTGAACCTTATGTTTTTCATTGTTTCTCTTTCATTTAGCTCCTTTGTGGAGTTTGTATCCTTTGGGCATTAATCTCTCTTCATTTCATCAATGAAAAATTTCGTATCTTGTTCAAAAAAAAAATTGGACACAAAATTGGAAGGCAAAAAAAAAATCAGTTTAGCTAGGTTCTGAAAAATAATTGTAGGTTTTCCAGGGTTATTGTGGAGATATGCTTCTAAAAGCCTTCATGGGGTATTTGGGAAGAAAGGAAGCAAAGAATCTTTGATGGAAAATCTAACTCTTCCACCTTTTATAATGGTGTACAGCTCACGTCATTGTGGTAGTGTCTCAGTCATAAGAAATTCTGTTGTAACTACAATTTAACTATAATCCTGCAAGATTGGAAGGCTTTGACACTCTATTTTAGAAAAGAGTGCCCGTGTCGGACACATGTTGAACACGGATACATCCGGACATGCTCCGAACACGTGTCCAACACGCCAAAAAACATGTCCAATATTTAATTATTATTTTTTCTCTCGGATACGTCTAGGACACGCTTGAAAATTAAAACTCATTCTGAAAAAGATTAAAAGTCAAGCCCATTAAGCCCAACATAAAGAGTACCAAAAAAAACCATAAACTTTAGAAAATCCTAAAAAGTAAAAACCATATCAAGAGATCGTTGGTTTGCCAACTGCACTTGCCACTACCCTCTTCATTTTTATTTTTTTTTTTTGAAAATAACCACTACCCTCTTCATACTGTAAGGTTTGATTTTTTTTTTTCTCTTTTCCTAAACTTCATAAAAGACAAAAGTTCTAGAACAACTCTAAATTCTAATTTTTCCAACAAATCAAATATATTTATCATTTATAAACCATTAAAAGATATCTTTAATGTCTAACCATAGTCATAGCCACTAAAAATCCTTTGAGCTTTCCTAATATTGAAGATGAATCAATACATACATATATTCTATTAAAAAAAAATGTGTCCCCAACGTGTCTATGTTCTACATTCTTAGAAATCGATGTATCGTCGTGTCCATGTAGTGTCCGTATCTCGTGTACGTGCCCGTGCTTCTTAGGTTCTCTGGAGGGGGCTTTCTCACCCCTTCCCCTAGGCTGTTTTTGCCTTGTTTTGTTTACATACCTTCCACCATTTCATATAAAAATAAAATACAAAATAAAAGACGGTCTTTGTTTCAAAACGTGAATTACAAAATATAGAAAATAAAAAGGTTATGATCTCTAAAAATAGAATCCCACACAGGGTCCATAAATGCAAAACACGAGGATCTTCTCTCTACCCCCATCAGAATTAGCTCTGCTGCGCATCCTCTGTCTTGTCTAGAACTAGAAGAATCTAGAGGAAGCCATGTCAAGAAAATAAGGTAGACTTAATATCTACAACATTCCAGAATCCCAGCATCTAGTCTGCTAACCAAGTCCTAATTTTCTTTCCATTTTTCATGTTTTTTTTCTTTTCTTCTGCTGAGAATTTACAAGGTATGCTTCCGTTTATGTCCCTCTCTCTAAAGGGGTTCCATTTATGCCTCTTCATATGTAATCTTATTCTACCGTCAATGAACTAATATTCGAGGAACTAAATAACATTTATTTTTCTGGAGGATTGTAGGAGTAACTTATTGGAATTTTTAGCAATTTTACCTCTTCCAAAAATGGGTCATCCCTTTATTTAGGCCCATTATCCAGATCCTATTTGTTGGGCTTATTTTAGTAGACATTTCCCCTTATTTTTTCCTTATATTCTGAAGGAGAAATATTATTTTCAACACTGAGAAACTTGGTGTTAGTAGAGGCCGAGAGTGATCGGTGCTCTCTCTTTGATTGAACCTTTCTTCCTCTTCTTATTTGAGATTCTGGTTTCATACTATTTTCCCCTTCTTCAAGTGATTGATTAGCATTAGTGAAGAACTTTGTGGCGCTGAGAGACAAAAGAGCACCACAAAGTCCTTCACCAACGCAAATCAAATAAACAAGATCTTCAACATCCTGGGCGAAGAGATGATTTCTGGTAGTTGAACGTAAACCCAGTTGCAATCTACAAATTTCGTGAGAAAACCAAGCATGCAATCCAACATAGTGGAATGGCTTTGAATTCTTTGGTGTGTTCAATTGCAATTTTTGGAGTAATTGCCGATTCTTTACAGGTATGTACAATTATTTTCTTCTCCCATGTACAGGCCTACTTCTGGGAGCAACAAGATAGTCAAAAGCTTTAAAATATTTGATTATTATTATAATCATGATTAGTGGATGCAACAACCTTATTCATTCAAGATGGAGATGAATATGACTACTACATCCACTGAAGACAATATTCAACTCCTATACTCTTCCATGGTCTTCCTTTTTTTTTTCTTTTTTTTTTTTTTTTTTTGTAAGAAACCGAGTTTTCATAAAGAGAAAGGAAAGAATGTACAAGGGCATACAAATAACAAGCCCAATAAAAGGGAATTCCACAAACAACCTACAAAAAGGGACATCAAACCAAGATCATAATTACAAAAAGGCCTAGTCAACGACACCCACATGAAGGCATTAAACCTCACCACCTCCCAAACATCATCACACGACCTCTCCACCTCTCTAAAAATCCTACTATTTCTCTTGATCCACATGCCCCACAAAAAATGGCAAAAAAAGAGCATGCCAAAGAACTTTGCCCTTCTCCTAAAAAGAATTCAAGAGCACCTCCTCAATCATGGCGTAACAATCACAGCACCAGACTTAAACCAAACAATCTCAACCATTGAGACCAAAGATACTGCACAAATTGACAGCCTCACAACAAATGATACAAGTCCTTTGACTGCCACCTACAAAGAATACACCATTACAGGGACAAAACAAAGGAAGAATGTCTCTAAACATTGTCTGAAATGTTGACTCTCCCATGTAAACTTTCCACACACAAAATTTAACCTTCCTAGGGATTTTAACCTTCCCAAGCAAGGAAGAAAGCAGTGGCGGTTTGAGGGGAGAAGGGATAGACAACAAACGGAAGAAAGAGCTACCAAAGAAGCCCCTGGAAAGATCTAGAGTCCAAAACCTACAATCCCTTCTCCCTTGGACCAAACGTTGATCATGAAGAATAGAAAGGAGACCGATGGGGAACTCAACCTTGTCAGATAGAACATCAGTATTGATTCTTTTTTTTTTTTTAATATCTATGAGTATTCAGGCCAACACATCAATGTTAATTATGGCTCATAATATAAACAGAAAGAATTATACCCCTGGTTACCGTTTGTTCAAATGTATATATGTGGGAAATGGAAGGGAAGAGAAGTTCAACAACTAGCAACCAAGGATCCAAAGAATAAAATTTGGAAAGGAAAAAAAAGCATGATTTTGTCTTGGTTGATCAATTCTAAGAAAATCCTAAACATCGGCATAAAAAAAACGATCTAACTCGAAGATGAGACTAAAGCAACTGGAAACCTCCACGCTACAAAAGCAGAAAACCGAAACTAAAAAACAGCCACCGGAACAAAAGCTGCCCAACGAAGATAACCAACTTGAAAAGAGAAGAATCAAGAACTACATGACACCCCAGCTGAAACAACCAACGGAAGAAGGAGAGAGAAAATCACCCACAAACGAAATACAGCACCATTGGAATCTGACAACCACCCAACTTCAAAAGACTAAATCTTAAGAAAAAATGCAAAACTTAGCAAACGAGGAAAATACTAATGAGCCTTAACAGTAGGAGACATGCTGAGAATTGTCTGCATCTTTTCATTTCTTGTTAAAAAAAATTATCTGCATCTGAAAACCACAAATCTCAACCAGTGAAGAAAATTTATCAAGAATTTGGGGCCAAATTTCTAAAGGAACATCACCTGCAAATATATCGACATCATGTTCATTATCGTCATATAAGGTTGATCAATTCTATAACAATCATGATTGGTGAAAACTTCTAACATCACATGGAAACGATATACTGGATGCAGCCAAAAAAAGAAAATGAGATCTTGAAAATATTTCTAACTAATTTGAAATAGAAGGAATTCTTCATGACCTTGCGGCAAGGTGAATTATTGGCAACAAGTTATTTGAAAGAAAGGATTGGGAACTACTAATGTAACCAAATATAAGAACGTTGAGAAAAAAAGAATCTTCAAATTTCTCTTGGGTTTAAACAAAGACTTGATGAAGTATGTGGCAGAATTCTAACCATCAAACCTTTACCATGATAATCGAAGAAGTATTTGCATTTCATTAAGATGGTAGGCAGAAATTCACGATGGAAAACTGCATCCAAGTGTTTTTTCTTTTTTTTTTATAAGAAACCACGCTTTCATTGAGAATAAAATGGAAGAATACAAGAGGGCATACAAAAAAACAAGCCCAACCAAGAACACCCGCCAAACTACAAGAACGGGTCCCAATCCAAAAGAATAAGACCTAGGTGATAATTACAAAAAAACTTAGAAACTGAGACCCACAGAGACATTAAATCTAATCGTCTCCCACAACTCACTCGTGAATTTCTCCACCCCTCTAAAAATTCTATTGTTTCTCTCGAGCCAAATACCCCACAAGATAGCAAAAAAACAAGACTGCCAAAGGATTCTCCCTCTGTCACGAAAAGGGGATGCCAAAGAACTTCCTCGAAAATAGAGGAGCAATAACTGTTACAAGCCCAAGCAACCCCAAAAGCCCTGAAGAACTGGCTCCAAATAGAGCTAGCGAACGAACAATCCCAAAGCATGTGGTTAAGGTCTTCCTCCTGCCTCCTACAAAGGACACACCACTGCGGCCGCAACACAAAGGAAGAGAACCTTTGGATTCAATCCTGAGTATTCACCCGGCCATGTAAGACTTCCCAGGCAAAAAACTTCACTTTCTTGGGAATTTTGACCTTCCACAAGGAGGAGAAAATGGAGGCTCCCAAAGGAGGGTGGGGAGAGGAAAGAGAATGGAAAAAAGAGGCACAAGAGAAACCCTCAGAGGGCTTAGGGGTCCAAGAACCTAGTGTCTTTTCTCCCAAGACAAAACAACTAGTTAGCCAAGAGGGAAAGGAGACTGACGACCTCAGCCGCCTCTCGATCAGAGAGGGAGCGACAAAAGCCAATGGAAGGACAAGAGAAATCAGAGTTGGGAAAAGTGGAAGCCACCAAATGCAGCTTATTATCAGAAAGATGGTAAAGACGAGGGAATAACATGCTCAAAGGTTTATCACCTACCCAAGAATCCTCCCAGAAGTCGGTCTTGGAACCATTCCCAATAGAACAACAAACAAATTGAAAGAATAGGGGAAATCCCAAGACAATCGCAGTCCAGAGGTTTTTGCTAGAACCTTTCAACCTACCACTAGAAATCCATTCGAAAGGATGCGGACCATACAAGCTCTTGATAATCTTCCACCACAAGGCGTTCGGCTCATTAAAGGAACGCTACAATCATTTCCTTAACAGGGCCTTGTTACGAAGCCTCAGATTACCAATGCCTAACCCCCCCCCCCCCACTCCTTAGCCTTAGACACAACATCCCACCTAATCAGGTGCGCCCCTCCTCCCTCATCCACTCCTTCCCACAAGAAGTTCCTCATGAGATTTTCCAAAATCTTGCACACCGACGAGGGCAACCTAAAGAGGGAGAGAAAGTAGAGAGGGATCCCACTCAAAACAGACTGAATCAGAGTCAATCTCCCCCCTTTAGAGAAGAAAGCTTTTTTCCAAGAAGACAACCTCTTTTGGACCTTTTCCACCACAGGATTCCAAAAAACCACCGAATTTGGATTGCCTCCCAAGGGAAGGCCGAGGTAGGAAGGGAACCGAGAAATTGACTCAGCTCATAGCCAACTAAAGATGCCAAAATTCTCAATTTAGCGGCCTCACAGTTAACCCCAAAGATAGAGCTTTTCTGACGATTGATCTTGAGCCCAAAGATAGCTTCAAAGAAGGAAAGGAAGCAATTTAAATTCCTAAAAGACTCTTCCTTCGCCGAAGGAAAGAAAGGTATGCATCCAGGTGAATTTTGATCATTTCACTCATTTTAGCCAAAACTCTTATTCATCTAATCAAATCATGTTAATCTTCAAGAAAGGGAAAACCATGGTTTGAACATTACAAGAAAACATTGGTTTGAACATTACAAGTAAACATGTTGGAACACACACACACTATAATCTGGATTAAATGAGCTTATATTCTTCGCAGTGGTCTTCCAAGGGGCCTTTAAAGAGAAGATGGCGCATGTATCTGACAATGTGTTTGTAGAAGATCCATATTTTGCATCAAGGACTCTCCTCCATGAGGCAACTTCTTTATGACATGAATCTCCAATTCTGTCTAGCTTTTAACACTGATCTTTGGAGAGAGGTTTTAACAATATAATATTCTTTTCTCAAAAAGATTATTTTGATAGAATACTATAATTTTTTCTCTTTTCATAATTAATATTTGTTTATTATTAAATGTTTCATTCGGCCCCTTTTATCTTTTTTGTTCTAGATTCACCCCTGGCGGCCTCCCTTGGATATGAAAAAGATGTTCTTTGGATAAAGGTACTTGTGACCAAATATGGCTTCACTCCCTACAATTTTTGGCCTGGAAATGCGCAACTTGCTCTTTTCTATAGGCCCATGAAACACCATCCCCAATCCAAGAGGATTTCTAAAACAATTAAAGTCTCCATGGGATCTGACTCTTCCACGAACTTTTGGAAGGAGCATTGGTCAGGGAAAGCCCCCTTCCCATATCCTCTCCTAAGACTTATGCTTTGGCTAATTGCAAATCTATCTCCGTTGCAGGCTCATGGATTCCTTCCAGCAATTCATAAAATTATGGCCTGCGTAGAAACCTGTCAGATGATGACACTCAAGAATGAATTTCTCTTGACCGTCTTTTGGCTCTTTCTCTTGCAATAATACAGACTGTTGGTGTTGGAAAGAGGACAATAAGGCCTTCACTCTAGCAAATCCTACTTTGACAGCCTGATTGGTAGAAGTAGCATGGATAATTTCTCCTCTAGCTCTCGATCTGGAAGGATGAAGTCGCAAAATTCCCCAAAAGAAGTCATTCCTTTGGGAACTCTCTCACAGTAGTATAAACACTCAAGACAAAGTGCAGAGAAGAAATCCTCACATCTCTATATCCCCAAGTTGGGGTATAGTGTTGTAGCAACATAGCATCAATCTCAAGGCCATCTCTTCTGCTCATGCATATTGGCCTGGCCTCCCAAAATGTGGTCTCATTTATTGCTCTCTTTTGGATGGCGGGGGGCCCTCCCCCATGAAGCCTCCGCACTGCTTTCTTTTCTGCTAAGGGTCACCCTTCCATCAAGGAAAAGAAGAGATATTGTGGCCACAGCTTGTGAGGGCCTCCTTTTGGTTTCTTCAGATGGAAAGAAAAAACAGACTCTTCAATAGTAAAGCTAGATCTATAGATACGCTTTTGGTTCGGTTCTCTTTGGTGTAAATTTTATGCTCCCTTCAAATCTTACGGCCTCTCTTTTCTTTGTGCCAATTGGAAGCGTTTTTTAGATTCCTTTGCTAGATAAACGCATTTTCAAATTTAAAACTCTTAAGATATATAGTTCTTCCAAAACTTACTTTTTAGATCACAAAAAAATATGATAATAAAAATAAAAAATAATAATAATAAGCCTTATTGTTCTCTAAATAACAACAGAAAAAAGGAAATATCCATTGTCAAAATAGATATGAATGGAAACATAGTTACCAATGTCAAAATAGATACTTCAACCAGTGCTTGCTGATAATATGCAGGTTGGTTTTTTATGATCTTCACAGCTACAAAGCTGTTAGTTTCTGCAACCCAGCATTTAGCAACCTGCCCAAAGGTCCCATGACCAAGTAGATCTTTGACAACATATCTGAAATAACAAATTAACCTAATCAAACGCATAATCTATTGAATTGTACATAGAATATGGATGAAAAACAAAATCGTTCTAGAAAAGAAAAGGGCATGTGCCTAAAGGAAACTTGAGTTTTTGACCCTAGTCACAAGGGTGAAATGCAAGCTTGAGTGACAGAAAAGAAATACTCTTTCAAGCATCTAAATGCTGAAAAACTATAATATTCATAGTATAGAGTTCAATAAAAGAAAAAGATATGGAAATAGAAATTCTAGCTTCCTGTGTTATATGCAAAAGCAAAAAGAAGCTGCAGGCCACACTTTTACGAACTATCATTTTCAGTTTGTCTGGGCGAAGTTCTATGATATTTTTAGTTTCCAAGATTCTATGTCGAACAATTTTTTTTATAAGAAACCGAGTTTTCATTAAAAAAAAAATTAAAAAATGAAAGAACATACCAAAGGCATACGGAAAAAAAAAAAAAAAAAAAAAAAAAAAACATTCCAACAAAAAGAGCCCAACAAACTAAAAAAGGACCTCCAATCCAAAAGAATAAGGTCTAATCGATAATTACAAAAAACCTCCATCACCAAGGCCCAAATAGAAGCATTAAACCTAATAATCTTCCATAACTTTCTCACGAATCTCTCTCCCTCTCTAAAGATACTATGATTCCTTTCTAACCAATTTCCCGAAGCCACAACAAAAAAACAAGTCTGCCAAAGAACTTTGCCCTTCTCCCTAAAAGGAAAAAACAACACTCTTCTCCATCATAGTCCTGCAATCCTTGTTTGTCAGACAGATTGAATGGACTAGTCTCTCCTATCATCTTTCATCTATTACTTTACAGTCAGTGAATGAGTCATGGTGTTGGCCAGATCATTCAAAAACTTTTACCGTTAGGTCTCTCTTGTCTAAAATGGTTAATGCTTCTAATTCATCATCCAACAACTTTATTCGGTGATAGGGAAAGAAGTATATCCTAAGAAAATCAAAATATTTTTATGGAAGCTTAGTCACAGGTTTTTCTTTTTAACAAGAAACAAAGCTTTTCATTGATGTAATGAAAAGAGACTAATGCTCAGAATTACAAATCCATGAAGGAGAGAAAAAATACAACAAGAAGAAGATACCAATAAAATAAAAACTACAAGGAGAAAATAAAAGCATTCCAGTTCAAATAAAAATCCTACAAAGAATAATCAACATAACATTTAGAAAGAGAACGCCATAGAGAAGCCTTAAGACGAGCCGATTTATAACAATTAAAAGAGAGAAGCTCGTTTTGAAAGATCCTTTGATTTCTTTCAAACCAAAGCTCTGACAAAATGGCTTTCACTGCTTTACACGATAAAATCTGGATTTGATCGACAATGGAGCTCCAATAAGCAACTAAAACACATTCTCCTTGAAAGAGCTGAAGAAACCCAATGGAAATTGAATACTAAAAAAAACTATCCCAAAATCGTCGTGAATGCCTCATTTGACTCTCTGCAGGTTTAACACAGACAGCAGATCATTTGCAACGAAGAATGCCTCATTCGACTCCCTCTCCATCATGTTGTGTGATGTGTTATTCTTCTTCAGAGAGTCCTTGTCATCTTTTTGTTCATTGTTCCTTTGTCTCTCCGTATTGGCTGATTATGAAGAATGCTTTTGGTTGGTCTTTGATTTTACCAAACAATATATTTGGCATTCTTGATTAGGTGTTTATAGGACATCCATTTCATGGTGTGAGAAAGATATTATGGTTAGTTATAAACAAAGCCTTCTTCTAGTATCTTTGGTGCGAGCGAAATGGAAGACTCTTCAAGGATGTTTTCTCAACTTTTGATACTTTTTGAGATTTAATTCTTTTTCATGCTATGTACTGGTGTAAAAATAAGCAGCCTTTTAATAACTATAGTCTTTCTACTTGGATTTCTAATTGGAGAAACTTATTGCAACTAATCTATGGATGTTGGGTGTTTTCTAGCATCCCTTTGTTTCATTATCAATGAAATTGTTTCTCTAAAAAAAAAAACAAACTACCCTCAATAGCATAAGAAGGGCAGAAACCTCCAAAGACTCCCTATCCAGAGGACAGTGAAACCCCAAGTTACTAGAAGAAACCCCAAGCTTCATTTTGTTACGTTATTTTCAGAGATTTGATTTGGTTTCTTCTGCCAATGCCTCCATGTTAGGTGTTTGTGGTGATGTTTGTTTGGTATGGTTCTGCTTTTTCAGTGGTTAGGGGGTTCCAATTGCTTCTAGCTTGGTTCGTCCTGCTTTTTGCAATGAGATCGATTAAGGTCATCCTTTTGGTTTATTCCCAAGGCATCTCCTCACAAAATCAACAGTACATTACAATACTTCATGCTTCAAACCTTAAACCAAATATTCCCCAATGGAAACAAGAGCTTTGGTTGCTCGCTTGTACAACTTTCTATTGGGCTCCATAGACATGTTCTCCAAACATTAAAAGCACTCTTGCCCGACTTTGGGACAGATTTTTTATTTTATCAACGATTGTCGTCCCATAAGCCTCACACCATTACAAAGTACCAATCCATCTTTGTTGAAGGAGGGCCATTTCTTGACGCCTTGTTAATTTCCAATGAATTAATAGAAGGCTGAAAATCTAGGAAATCTGTGGGTTGTCATCAAATTAGATCTTGAAAAAGCTTTTTGATAAAGTTAATTAGGACTTTCTTAATGCCATTTGAAAAGCTGGGCTTTGGTGATAAATGGAGGAAATGGCTCTATGTTTGTGTATCTTCTACCAATTTCTCCATCATCATGAATAGCAAGCCTAGAGGTAAAATCATTGCTTTTGGAGGCCTCCATCAAGGGGATCCTATATCCCCCTTTCTATTTATCCTTGTGGTGGATTGCCTTAGCAAATTGTGTTGTCTCAAGGCACTAATCATGGTCCTTTTTCTCATATAAAGAACCAACCTTTCATTGAAAAAAAAAAAAAGAATACGGACATCCAAAAAACCAAGCCCACAAAAGGGAACCCCATTAAAGAAAAGAACTCCAATCAAGTAAAACAAGTCCTAGCAAAAGCGAGTAATTACAACACAACCGCGTCACCAACACCCAAAGAGAAACATAAAACCTAGCAGGGGACCACACCTCTCTCGAATCCCTCTCAAACTCCCTAAGGTCCTATTGTATCTCTCACCCCCACAAACCCCACAAAATAGCGTAAGATCCCTGCCTGCCATAAAACTTCCCCTCCTCCAGAAACGAAAGGCACTCATCATGGCCTTATTCCTAGCTTCTCAACCAGGGATGCATCGTTTTGCATTAGCCATCTCCGATTTGCACACAACTCTTCTTTTCTCCAACAAGGATCTCAATAGCATTCAAAACTCTCTTCAACGTCATCAAAATTATTGTAGAAGCCTCACATTGCAATATTAATTATGGAAAATCACAGATTTATGGCATAAAATGGAGATCCAATCCATTACTACCTTCGCCTGAGTTTCTGGTTGCAAGATTATATCTTGACTATCCTTCGATTGTTCGGAAACTTCTTCCTTTTTGTATATTCCATTCTATCAATGAAATATCCGATTCCTACCCAAAAAAAAAAAAAAAAACAAAAACAAAAAACAAAACAAAAGATAACAATCATCAAACTACTGGGTCTAAATCCCAAATCTTGAACAGATAGTCGTCCATCATACCGGCAATCATCACTTTATTTTTTGTTTTCTATGCCTTCTTTGGAACTTTACTCGAGAAGAAGGAACAAAATATAACTTGTCAATGATACAACCTATATATCCTAAATAACTTCTTGATGATCATATTTTTTTTTTTTTTTAAAAGATTCTTGATGATCATATTATCTTTGAACTCGGTTTAAATTTAATACAAGTTCTAAAGTTCTAGTCAATATGCATGTTGATATCTTGCATTGAAGACCTGAACAAAAAAATCATGATCAGATTTGTGCAACTAAGAGGACAATAAAGATATCAAATGCTGACTTCAACTAAAGAAAGTTCAACACAGTCCCTGCAGATGCGTAGTAGAAACAGTGTACTGAACAAGGTTCAAAGAATGAGGACAAAATAAGGATTGAAAGTTTCATTCAGGAAACAGACAAACCTCCGTTGCGTATCAAAATTGAGTAAAACAGAGTTCACCGCCAAAATAAGATCTGAGTTCACATTATCATAGCCATCATTGAGGACTCCAATTGATGGACTCGTCAAAAATCTCTTCAGATTTAACTCTTCTGAATATTTAAACTCTGGATTGCATTTTCTGTATGTTTCAACTATGTCCTTGGTTAATCTAGCAACCAGCTGAACAATCAAAAGTTTTACGTCAGAACAACAGATTGTTGTTTCTCATTGAATCAGAATCAATTCTTAATATGATAATATATAAATTATGTAACCCTAGAATGGAGGTCGTAGTAACATGACCCATATCAAATCAAGGTCCAATATTTTGGACAATCTTAGTAATCTGTCTCAACTATATACTCAAGGAAAATTTAAAGGACAGACCACAAAAGAATATGAATAAAAAAAACAAAATTTAGAGAATCCCTCTCATATGTTCAATAACTTTTGATTCATAGTAAAGATTTGATTGATTCTTGGGGAGAATTCTCCTTATATCACCTCTTAGGCCTCACCAAAAATCCATCTAGAACTCTTACTGGACTTAACTACAACAAGAAACCCAACTATAAAATTAAGAAAAAATAACAGTTTTCTGTTCATCAAATCCATCTATCTTCAAAGGCTCTATACTTTGACACTTGATTTTCTTTTTACACAGTTTCTGTCCATTGACATTTGATAATTATAACAACTAAGACCCTTGGTATACAAAAGAGGTACAATATAAATATAGGGTAGTGTTTGAAAAAAAATCACACACACAACCAAATTTTGATAGAATGGCATATACTTCTACAGCTACAAACAAATGAATCTGATAGGCTACTGAAAGAGAGATCATCCTGCTACTACAACCGCAGCCAGTAGTTGTACAAGTTTCTAAGAAACGTATAATATTTTCTTTACTAAGTGATATGGACAAGTAATCCAGAACTATAAGTTTCAATGAGAACAAATGACGATAGATATGCCTAACAGTAGGTAAAACATGCGTGGAAAATTGAGGAGCATGCCTAAATAGAGTAATGCCATCTCCGGTTCTCAAGATAATTCAACATCATCATTATTATTCTGGCCAGAAAATACCTCCCCCCACCCAACTCCCAAGCCTGGTTAACTCATATCACAAGTTTAAAATTGCACCTCCTTAGGCTGAGAACTTCAACCGTGTAGTACCACACCATAGATAAAAGTTTCGATTAGCAAGAAAACACTAAAACTACTATAAAGTTCGGTATCTGACTTGCAGACTGAAAGAATAAGCATTTGCAACATCTATGTCCAACAAGCTATTAACAACAACAAGGTTCACCCGACAAGTTAACCAAAATGAACAGAGCAGAAAGAAAGAAAAAACAAGAACTTACGGGTATTCTGTCGGCAAAACGCGAATCTTGGGGCTTCACAGCAGCATCTTCGCGATGCAAATAAGGACCAAAACCAAGTTGCCTAGGATGCCACAGCGATCCTACAGACGCCGATGTAGAAGCAGCCGGTGAGTCGCATTCGGCGCTCGAGTGTGCAGGTTGACGACGGTCAGCCCCATCACTGGTGCTAACTTCTTCCTTAGCCATAACCAAGGCCCGAAATCAAGCTCCAACCAAAGAATTGATATCGCCCAAATCCTCCATTGGAGCTAATCTTCACGCATAAAACTCAAAACCAAGAACTACACAAGAAAACAGAAATTCACGGTGGACTTCACTACAGGGTCAGTCGATTCTCGAATCCCCCCAATCGCATCTATGGTTTCAAAGTCACTCCCAATTGAACAAATCCACCAACTGAATCCACTCCCATTCTGCTTTTCCCTCTAATTCAATCTCGAGCCACAGCACAATCCGACAAAACCCTCCCAAGAATCCATGGCAAACCAAAAAAAAAATAATAGCAATAATAATAATAAATCGATCAATCTGACATGGGCGTATCAGATTGACGATTATCTGAACATTGAATGAATCCTCCAAAATTTCGATCAAACAAGAAGCATTAAAAATTGACCCGAAGAAAAATCCCACGAAATACTATAAATTAACAATATAACACAATCAGAAAACCATAAAAGAAAAACCCACAACGGCGATCGAAAAAAGTGTTTTGTGATATGCAAATTGCAAAAGTAGAGAGAGAGAAAGACCAGAAGAGAGAGAAAGAGGGGAAATGAATGAATTTTTGTCTATGGGACAATAATGAGTTTATGTTCATCCAATAGGGAAGTTTATTTGTATCGTAGTGAATAAGAGTCCGCCACTATTATTCTTTTAATTAATATTTTTAACTCAACTGAAGAAGAGCCGTAGCTTCTTTTTTTTTTTTTTTTTTTTTTCTTTTCTCTTTATTTGGGTTTTCTTTTTTCTCCGAAAAATGGAAAATAAATAAATAAATTTGTCATTTTTGTCACCTATTTGTGAACATGCATGAGGGAATTTACATTACGTGTAAACACATCTCTTGCTTTTATTTATTCAAACGTCAAACCTCCACGATCGCACTCCACATGCTCGACCTCATCCCAAAAGTTTCAAAAGGGGAAAAAAATGAACAATGACCTCAACTATTATCACTTTTAACCCTCCAATTATATCATCAAATCTAAAATCAATCATTTGTCGATTAAAAATCAATTAATCTTTAGATCAAATCTCAATTTTGGCTTTTACAAATTCTAGTTTGTAAAAATTAAAAATATAAATGTGTAGGTTAAAGACTTTTTTATTGAAATTGAAGAATCAAATTTGAGACTTCTTATCTGAAATAATACTCAAGGGGGCGGATTTATGTAAGGGTCAGGAGGGGCACGTGTCTCCTGGAATTTGAAATTATATGTAGTTTTTCATTAAGTTGAACAAATTTGTGTCCTGGTTTGTTGGTTTGGAGAGGCACGATTATACAGATATGGCTTTGAGATTCAACGTTTAAATCTCAATGAACGTGCACAACTACACCCTTGAAATTAATATTCGTTTTTTTTCCTTACATACACGCAACCATTAGTTTAAAATCAACTTTGAAAACCAATATCAAATCAATTAACTCAATTATACCAAACTTCCTATCAAAGATAAATTTTCCATTTTCCATTCTTTATTGATTTTTCATTTTAATTCTCTTTTTTAAAAAAAAATATATTCTAATCTTAAACAAATTAAGTCAGACCAAACGCGATGTCTACATAAATCTGAGATGTTTTTGACATATACTTTAATTTTTTTAAAAAAATCATCATCTCAATTTGAAATATGCATTAACTTTTTTTTTCATAAGTCGTGATATTAATTTCATATTTGGGAGATATGGATAGAAATTTTAGAAATTTTATAGATTTTATCAATTTATTAGTTTGTCAATTAGAGTTTGAAGATTAGAGACATGCATAGAGATTTTAGAAATATAATAATGTATTTAATATAATAAATTAAAAAGACAAAAGGCTAATGTTCAAATTAAGGAGAGACAAAAAAGGAAATCAAAAGTTTCTCTCCTCAGTGACGGAGGTACGTAGGGCCCGAGGGGGCTCGAGCCCCCGTGAACTCAAAAACAATCTTTTACTTGTATTAAATTTTGCATTTGTTTTATAGTATAACCTAACAGCCCAGTGGTATAAGCCCCCTCTCAGCGCATTCTTACTTTCAATTTTAATTGGTTTTGAAACTTATTATAACTAGTTTAAAAACATATTGAAATCTTTGGAATATATTTTTTACGGTGAAAGTTAACTTTTGAATAAATATATTTTTCATCTAGTTCAAATAGTAAATATTTGACATTAAACTATAATGTAAGAGGTAGAAAAAATAATAAAAAATATATAATTAAAATTAAAATACATATAATAGTTGTAAACTAAATTTGATAAAACATAAAAAGTGGCATCATAAAGATAGTTTATTATCTCATGGATAATTCTTCGGTGGGCTTCGAGATTGTATTCTGGAGAAAAAGAAAGAAAGAAATATATTTCATAAGAATTATATAAGTTGATTTAAAAAAAAAAAACTAAAGTATTTAATAAAGTATAACCTCTCTGGAAATAACATTTTGAAAATAACATTTTTTTGTATGTATTGATGACAAATTTTGATCTTCAAGTGATTTGATAAGAATTTTTGTATTGACATTGAAAAAAGTTGTTAATGTGAAATTACATATTTAGAAATATATTTTCTAATATTCAGAATAATTTGTCCTTGTGTTTTGTTTAACGTCATCGCACAACATAATATAACAGGAAATTTGTTTCCTTTCGAACTTGAATGGATATCATTTTGTGCCATTAGGTGGACTTAATTAATGGAAATCATGATATCAAAATGTGTTTCAATGTTCTCCCATTACTACTTCGACAATTTAAACATAGCTCCTATACATTTTCTTGAAGAACTTTCTCCAAATAGGTAAATATAAATTACATAGGATTTTAAAGGAATGGTACAAAGATTGCAAGGAAAAAGTTATAAATTTAAGAAAAAAGAAAAAAGAAAAAAAAGTAATTGCATAATAATTAGACGATTAATATATTGATACCAGAAAAAAGTTTATTAAAATTTAGGATAACAATGGTAACAATCGCTATATTTTATTGGTTCGCTATATTTTATTGGTGTTTTATGCATTTTTTTTTGTTTGTTTTATATAGATTTTTTACAGATCAAAATAGTGATGAAATTAGAGTAAAAAAATATGTAGAAAACTCAAAAGTTAATATGCTTTTTGGAAAGACATGACTAATGACCCCTTTTTATTGTAAGATATATTTTTAATTTTAATCCTCGAATGGATGCATCTGATGTGTAACTAACTCTGCTTGAACAGTCATGTCTCATCAGCAAAGATTGAAGGACACTTTAACTCAAAGAGTTGTGTCTCTTTAACAAATATAGAAGGCCAAAATGGACATTTATTAAAATTATAAGGGCAAAAGAGGAAAGCAAAGATTCTCCTCCCTAAGCCCCTTCTATATATAGTAAGATTATGTATTTAGTAGATTTCAATCTTTTCAATTTGATGTCTAATAGACCTTCAACCTATTAGTTAAAAAAAAAAACAATTAAAATTTGAGACTTATTAGACATAATCTTGAAAATGTAAGGATCAAACTTATAATTTAACCAATTTAATATTAAAATATATAAACTAATATCAATGCATTCAAAATTATTTTTAGAGGAAAAAATCAATTTTTAACTCTAAACTTGACAAGTTGTATCAATTTTCACAATAAATTTTCAATAATGTCATCCATGTGGACTTTGAACTTAGACAAATGCTATAACTCCATTGTTGTTTTGTCTTAATCCAATCAATGTCATACCAATATATGTTCTATAATTGATTGTTGTTTTTGTCTTTATCGAAGGTAAAAATTGCAACACTTTTTTAAGTTAAGGGGAAAATTGCAACACCGTTCAATGTGCAACTGAATAAAATTGAAAGTTTAGGATAAAAATAAATCCTCGCTACCAAGTTCAAGGTTAAAATTGATATTTTTCCTTATTTCTATATAGCCCCCCCTGATGCGAAGTTCTGGATCCGCCACTGTCTCTCCTTACCAGTAAGTGCATAGCATGTGTGTTGAGAACAAAAAAGAATTGCACAACAAACTGTATTTTATTGATAATGTTGTTAAGCTTAAATAGAAGCTAAACTGCATCCACGAAAATGAAGGAGAAAAAATAGCAACCCACTCTAGCTACAATTCAGCAAAGTGGAAACAGAACTGGAATAAGAAAACAAAAGCTAAAAATAGGAAACTGTTCTAACAAAAAAACCTTTCATTCCCTCCCTTAAACTAAATGCTCAGAAGAAATTAGTTTTCCTCTGAAAATTCACATACTCCCAGCAACCTTCGAAGCTTCTGAAAAACTTCTAACTTTAAGGGTTTGGTCATAATGTCTGCCACTTGATCTTGGCTTCCACAATGAACCAATTTAGCTACACCATCTTTTGTAAGATTTCTTAGAAAATGAAACCTCACATCTATATGCTTGCTTCGACCGTGCATAACTGGATTTTTTGACAGCTTGATGGTTGAACTATTGTCACACAATATGGTAATGCAACTTTCATCTGAATGGCCCAACTCCTTCAAAATTTTCCTCACCCAAACTCCTTGACAAGCACAAATTGCAGCAGCTACAAACTTAGCTTCTGTAGTTGATAAGGTCACAATAGGTTGTTTTTTTTAACACCACGAAACAGCACCTGAACTCATTAAAAATACATACCCAGATGTACTTTTTCGATCTTCCAAATCTCCAGCATAGTCACTATCTGTATATGCCAACAATCCAGCATTTCCTCCTTTTATGTAATGAATTCCATAGTTCACAGTCCCTTTTAAGTACCGAAGTATTCTTTTAGCTGCTTGTAGATGATCTTCCATTGGTTTTGCCATGTACCTACTTATAAGACAAGTAGCAAACATCATATCGGGTCTTGTGGCAATAAGATACATTAAACTTCCCACGAATTATTTGTAATATGTATCATCAATAGGGACCCCATTTCCAGCTTTACTCAATTTGGAACCAGGAACAATTGGGTTGTTCACAAAGTTACTTTCCAGCATGCCAAACCTTTTCAAAACCTCCAATGCATATTTTCTTTGACATATAAAAAATCCAGAAGACTGTTGTAACACCTCAATCCCAAGAAAGAATCGCATTTTTTCCAAATCGGTCATATCAAATTCACGCAACATGGAATTTTTAAAATCAATCATCATAGTTTCATCATCACCAGTAAAAATTAAATCATCAACATACACACTTACAATGATAATTTTTCCTTCCAAACTTCTCTTGGTGAATAATGTTTGTTCGCTATCGCACCTTTGAAATCCTTCATTGATGAAATGTGTTTCAATTCGACTAAACCAAGCACGTGGAGCTTGTTTTAATCCATATAAAGCTTTGTGCAATTTGTAAACTAAGTGCTCATTACCCTTCTTTTGATACCCTTTTGGCTGCTCTACATAAACATCTTCAGTTAACTCACCATGGAGAAAAGCTGACTTAACATCAAGCTGAAAAATATTCCAATCCCTTTGTGCAACTAGGGCAATAATCATTCTTACTGTATCCATCCTTGCCACTGGTGCAAAAACTTCTGTGTAGTCTACTCCATATTGTTGAGAGTAGCATTTAGCAACCAATCGAGCCTTGTACTTATCAATTTTTCTGTGCTCATTATATTTGGTTTTGTAGACCCACTTTACTCCAATCCTTTTAGCTCCAATTGGTAGTTCAACAAGTGTCCACATTTTGTTCTTCTCAATGGATCTGATTTCATTGTCCATGGCCAACCTCCAATTTCCATCTTGTATAGAATCCTCAAAATACAATGGATCAATTGATATCCCTAGTGCCATATGAGCTTCATCCTCTGAAAGACATTCTCCACTAACATAATCATCCATCCATGTAGGAAGACGCCTCTCACGAGATTCCCTTAAATTCCTCACATTTTGCCCACCATCACCAAAAATGTGATCCTCCTCCCTAACTCCATATTCTCCATCACTATCAAGTTCATTTTCACTCACATTTTCTTCCTCATCTACATCATCGTCATCACCCAAATCTAAGTGTACTGCTACTATTTGTTTTGCATCCCAATCCCATTGTTTTTCTTCCTCAAAAATTACATCTCTACTCACAAAAACCTTTCCACTGACTGGATCATATAGTCTGTAACCTTTTGACTCCTCACTAACTCCCAATAACACACAAGAAATGCTTTTATTGTCTAATTTGGTTCTTTTTGCATCTGGAACATGTGCATGTGCTACACATCCAAAAACTCGAAAATGATCTACTGAGGGTTTTATCCCACTCCAAGCCTCCTCTGGTGTGATATCTTTGACCACCAAGGTAGGACATCTATTTAAGACATAGATGGTCCAATTTACTACTTCCGGCCAAAAGATTTTGGGTATATTTTTCTCTGATAGCATTGAACGAACCATGTTCATTATCGTTCTATTTTTCCTTTCCGCTACACCATTCTGTTGCGGAGTATAGATGGTCGTTAATTGCCTTTTGATCCCATTTTGTTTTCAAAAATCATTAAACTCAACTGAATTAAATTCTCCTCCTTTATCGGTGCGTAAACACTTAATAGGCAACTCAGCTTCTTTCTCAACCAAGGACTTAAAGTATTTGAAAGAGTTAAAAGATTCTGACTTTTCTACCAAAAAATATACCCATGCTTTCTTGCTATAATCATCAATAAACAACAGAATGTACCTTTTGTTGCTATTAGATGTAGGAGTGATTGGGCCACAAATATCTGCATGAATAAGTTCCAGCTTTTGTGTTGCTCTCCATGTGCTCCTCTTTGGAAAGGGATCTCGATGTTGTTTTCCTTTGATACAATCAGTGCATGTAGCATTTGAAGCACTAAATTGAGGAAGCCCATATACCATGTTTTTGCACTGTAGAGTTCTCAAACCTTTGTAACTCAAATGTCCATATCGTCGATGCCAAAGATGAGATAAACTTTCAGCTTCAGCTTTTGTTTGAAGGCACTGATCAACTTGTGCTTGAGAAGAAGTTTGGGTTAGCAAAATAAACATCCTGTTGTTGCTCATTTTTGTTTGAATAATTAAGCCTTTCTTTGGATGAAATATTTTGCATTCCCCTCCCTTGATCAAAATAGTCAAACCTTTTTCTTGCAATTGTCCTATGCTCAAGAGATTGTTACTCAATTCTGGAATGTAGTATACCTCAGTAACAACATGATTAACTCCATTCAGAAACAACTTCACATTTCCTGTGCCCATCACATCCATTTTAGTGTTGTTTCCCAACTTCACTGAATGTCGGAAATCTTCATTGAGCTCACTAAACATGGATTGATCACCACACATATGATTAGAACACCTGGAATCAAGAAACCATGTATCTTCTCTTTTGACTCCATGCAATTCCTCATAGGACATTAGAAGCATTTCTTCTTCTTCATCGATTTTGGCATAGTTTGCTTCTTTATTTTCAGGACACTCATATTGGTAATGTCCAAGTTTTTGGCATCGGTAACACTGCACATTTGCTTTGTTGAAATTTGCTCAACCCCTTCCTCTTCCTCTTCCTCTGTAGCTGCCTCGACCTCGACCTCTTCCTTCATCATTCGTCACCTTCAAGGCTTGCTCCTCTCCGCTTCGTCGCTGAAACTTTTGTTCATGTACTATCAAAGAACTTTGCAACTCATCAATAGTGAGAGTATCGATATCCTTTGACTCTTCAATAGAACAAACGATATAGTTAAACTTTTCTGTTAAAGAGCGTAGAATTTTTTCGACCACTTTCACATCTTGCATATCTTCTCCATAAATCCGCATCTTATTTGCCACCGTCATGACTCTGGAGAAGTATTCTGTCACTCCTTCACCAGACTTCATCTCAAGAACTTCAAAATCTCTACGAAGAGCTTGTAGATGAGACCTCTTGACCCTTGCATTGCCTTCAAACTTTTTCTTCATTGCATTCCATATTTCTTTAGAAGTGTTTTTCTTGAGAATGGTTTCTAAAACTGTACGATCAATGGCTTGAAAGAGATAATTCTTTACTTTCAAGTCTTTCAGCTTCATCTCATCATTTTTCTTTCGCTGGGCTTCTGTTTGCAACAATTCGCTAGCTGGTTCAATATATCCAGGTTCGATCAACTCCCATTATTCCTTGGATCGAAGGAAGTTTTCCATCAACATGCTCCAATGATCATAATGACCATCGAAACGTGGAATTGCCGGCTGTACAAAACTTCCTTCATTCTTATTTCCTTCTGTAGTCATTTTGCTGCAAAGTTTCAAAGACTGTTGCTTTGAAAAATCAAAACCACCTTGGCTCTGATACCAGAATGTTGAGAACAAAAAAGAATTGCACAACAAACTGTATTTTATTGATAATGTTGTTAACCTTAAATAGAAGCTAAACTGCATCCATGAAAATGAAGGAGAAAAAATAGCAACCCACTCTAGCTACAATTCAACAAAGTGGAAACAGAACTGGAATAAGAAAACAAAAGCTAAAAATAGGAAACTGTTCTAACAAAAAAAACCTTTCAATGTGAAATTTGTAGTTTATTTTAAAACATAAATAAATGAAAACATTGAGAAAAATAGTAAAAATATATATATTTAATTTAATGAACAAAAGCAGATAGTTTCAACATCTTATTATTGTCTATATAGATAAATTAGAATTTAATTTTATATTATACAAAAATTTTAGTTGAATTTTAGATTTAAATGTTAAATTATGTATTATATGTTTTTTTTTAATAACTCCTATTATTTAATTATAACTTTTTATAATTCAATTTACTAAAATTGAGAGTGAATGAATATATATCATACTATATCATAATATATATATATATATATCAATTCAATTTATTATTCCTCCTCACATTTGTTGAACTCAATAACAAAATCATTACTTTTCATTAAAAAATTGAATAGATACATATATATTCTAGATTGTCTCTAGTTTTTTCTTTCTTATTTCTAATTCCTTTCGATTTGCTCCTCAATTTATTTTTTTTCTTTCTCATTTCACAATCACCGAGAACCCTAAACAGTTTCTTCAAATTTTCTAAAAATAAGAAAATTAAAAGAAATTAAAAACACATTATATTCTTTTTCATCTTATAATCACTCTTCTTCCTTTGGCTTCTTATGTTTTTCTCCTCTCACAACTCCATGACGCCATGCACCTAATTAGAAACCCAAGAAAATATAGAGATGTCATAATAAAAGAAACCCTAGAATAAGCAAATTTTTTATTGCGATATTTAATGAATGTCTATTATCATAAGGGAGTATATATACATTATATCTTTATAACATAATCATTACTATACTAAAAAAACCATTGACACATAGATTTGTGAGATTCATCTCATTGAACGAGAAGATTCAAGAAAAAAAACCATTGACACATAAGTATGAGGAAGTTCTTAAAGGGAACTCGTACATTGTGATACAGAACAATACAAAAATATTTTCTATATTTTCTAACTAGATTAAACATGGTTTATGGAAGGAATTTGAGATACTTACGTTAGAAGAACACAAATTACAGCACGAACGCCCTAGAATTTCTCGTTCACAGCAACGACAGGAACTCAAATGAACCAAAACCACCAAGACACCATGATAATGCTCATTTATGTGCGTTATTTAGCCTTAAAAACTTAGGTTATTGATAGGAAAGCAAAGACTTAGTGTAACGCCCCGCATTATATAATTGAGCTAATTCTAGATCATTTGGGTCTATTTCCTAAAGTTCTAATCTAGAAGTTAGTCTAGTCGTTAAGTTGATAAATTAAATTCTTGAATTTAGGGAAGAGAGATTTTATTCAATCTTTAATTCTCTAATTTGGGAGTTAATTTTAGATATATATTCCCTAATTCAAAAGGAAACCAAATCTCTTTAAATTGATTTTATCCCACTCCTTTAGGTTCTTGAATTTGAGTTTCAATACTTATAAAGAGAAAAGTGGAAAATTTAGAGAGTCGTAGATATTCTCCTCTTTGTATTTATTAGATATATTAGATCATTATTCTTCTAATTGGGGAAAATTAAGAGAATAAGGAAAAAAAAAATATATTCAAACCCGAGCCCAAAAATCATTTTCCCTCTCTTTCTCTTCACGCCTTAGCCGCACCCCCCAATCGTCTTCTTCTTCTCGCGCGTGTCAGCCCCTTTGCAATCTTCTTATTCTTCGTTGGCCAACAACCGTCGTAGCCCAGCCCTCTCAGCCCCTGTTCTCCAGCGATTTCGCGAGCGTCTCCTCCCTCTTCGTTCGTTTCCCATCGACAATCAACACCTACGACCACCAATCTCCTCCTCCATCCCCTATGCTAATCAGACAGTCGTCAAGTCCGTTGCTCCTTTTTCTCTCCCTCGTTGCTTTTCCCTTCGTCGACAAGTCCTTCTCCTTCACTTCTCGATCTGCGCGACAACGACACACCAATGGTGTGGTTCTTCTTTGGCAATCGACACATACCCACACCAGAACACTTCCTTCTCGTTCCAGAATGAATTTGCAAGGACCCACGATTACACAGTGATCTTTCTCTCCAACGTTGTCTTGTTCGTGCTGAAGGGATTAAAACCCTACGCAGCGGAAGAATTACAGAACCACACTATGTTTTTACCACGATTAAAATACCAATACGGTTCACAAGAAAATTTACACCAATAAAATTAAGAACAATACTTGCTGGAAACTGCTATAAAACATGTTGTTTTCAATAGAAATCATCCTAGATTAATACTAAAGATGATCCTATTGATCAAGAGTCAAGAAGACCTTACTTTGCTTGAAATTCTTGATCAATTCGCCAACTTCTTTGCCGAAAACAGGAAATTACAGCAACCACGTTTGATCTTCTTCGCTGGAAATTGACCCACGAACACCACCAAAACGATCACACCGGTATCCTCCTTGGGAATAAAGTTGAGGATGCTTGTGGGAGCAAATTGGATCTAAGGGATTTTTGTTTTCTCTGCAATACGTTTGAGAGCCAGAGAGATTGAAAGAGAGATTTTCGTTGTTCACCTTAGAATGGGGAGAGGCACGATAGAGAAGGAGAGATCCAAGGGATGATAAAACCACCCCTCCTATATTAACTCCCATTCACGCAAACTACTAGGTTAGTGGAAGAAAAATTTCCATCAGTTAACTTAACTGATTATCAATTAAATTAATTAATAATTAAATTATTAAATTATTAACTAATTTAATTAAATTTAATTAAATTTAATTTAATAACATTTATATAAAACACTTTTATATAAACATTCCACATAACCTATAGTTTTAATGAAATTTAATTAAATCAAAATTTAATTAAATTAAATTAAAACAAATAATTAATTAATTCATCAATTAATTAATATTATAATTAAATATCATATATTTAACTATATTTCTCTCAAATAAACTATAGTATTAATGTGCATCCAATGTACATTAATTTTAACCTATAGTTTTAATACGAATCCAAATCATATTTTAAACTTAATATTCGAACCCTTTCGAATATATAATTCTCCCTTAGAAATTTACCTCAACGCCCTAAATGAGCTATCGATGGGACCTAATGGACCTACAGGTCAGAAGCTCCAACGATATGAGATTAATTAGTTAAACTAATTAACCAAGTTAATCAATGTTCGTTAACTGTGTTCACTCCACTAACGAACCATAGCTGCACTCTTCTCACTGCAGATATATTTTTGTGTCCACAGATATCGACCATCAACAACAAGTCAGCCTTTCATGTGTGTTCGTACCCCAGCTAGGTCAAATTACCGTTTTACCCCTAGGCTACCTCTTGATCCTTAAGTCCCAGTGCTCCTCTAATGAACAACCTGTTTGAGGTCCAACCAACAAACAGAAGTCCCTCTCGTGCCATAGAGAAGGCAGGGCCCATTGTTCAAGACCCGAAGACACCACTTAAGGGAACACACCTCTCTTACCCTAGAGTCGAGAAGGAGTGAATTCCATCTTGTGTGATTATGTTCCCAACTCCCCACTCGGTCTTATCCCCAAAATGGTAGGCTTATTGAGTCGGCGTGCAGGCCACTCTCACCCGTACAAATCAAAGGACAATACCTCACGGACAGGAGTCCATAATCCACTCAAGATTGAGACTAAGTTGCCTAGGTCATCTTAGTGAAATAGAAACCAAACTAACTAACGGTGTTATAGCTAGTGGTTAACTATTTCGCGCTCCGGTCTTATGCAAACTCATTGCATAGGATACCCCCACTCACATGTCAACTATATGAACGCGTAGGATCATTACGTTTGTATCATAATACAAAGCGGGTCGTATCCATAGTGTCACCAGGATAAGGTACGCAACCTTATCCCTATACTATAGACCCTTTAGGCTGAATCTTGAACATTGATCCCCGTATGTCCCTACACACTAGTTCATGAAGGGATAAAAGCCCTATGCAACGGAAAGAATTATCGAACTACTCAGAGTCTTAGATTCTAATTGAAATACCAATACAATTTGCAAAATATTACAGCAATAAATCTATATTTAATGGGTTGTATGTAGGCTATAAACATGCTAAATGATTAGCTAGATTGATCCTAGTGATCAAGGATTTCATAGAAAACTTACTTTTGTAGAAAGCCTTGATCGATTCGCCTTTTCTTGCTAATAAGATCGAAAACGCAGCAACCTTCTTGTGCGAACACCACCAATCGGCTACACTGGTAGATCTCTAAGACTTCTTGAAGCATGTCTTTTGGGAGACATCTCTGAGAGAAGGAGAGACAATGGGATGCCTTTCACCCCACCCCAGGGGTCCTATATATAGGTAAAGGCTAAGACCTTTTCCTAATAAGAAAAAGTCTATTAATAAGTTCAAGTCTATTATCTGAACAATATCTAATTTTAATAAATAAATAATTAATTCCATAATTAATTAATTACCCAATTAAATATCATATATTCAATCTTAGGGATTTTATTAAAATTAAAATTAATATCAATCCAATTCATATTAAAATTTATTTGAACTCTTTCAAATATTTTCTCTCAAGAATTAATTTTTGAAATTAATTCAAAAATTATATTATAAAGTTTCATAAACTTTATATTATAATGCATCAACATACATTATTCGATTCCCCAGATAAATTGAACATTTTCAATTTATATTTAGTTGCTTCAAGTCTTTTTACGAGCTACCAGTGGGACCTAATGGACCTACAGATCAGAAGCTCTAACGATACGAGACTAATCGACTTAAACTCATTAACCAAGTTAGTCTCCATTCGTTAACTGTGGGTCACTCCACTAAAGACCCACAACTGCACTCTTCTCACTGTAGAATATTTATGTGTCCACGGATATCGACCAATAACGGCAAGTTAGTCCTTCATGAGTGTTCGTATCTCCAGCTGGGTCAAATTATCGTTTTACCCCTAAGTTACCTCTACCTCCTTAAGTACCAGTGCTCCTCTATTGAACAATTTGTTTGTGGTCCAACCATCAAACAGAAACCTCTCTTGGGCCAGTGAGAGGGTAGGGCCCTTTGTTCAAGACCCGGAGACACCACTTAAGGGAACACTCATCTACTTCCTCAAAAGTCGAGAAGGAGTGAATTCCATCTTGTGTGATTATGTTCCCAGCTGCCCACTCGATCTTGTCCCCAAAATGGTAGGCTTATTGAGTCAGCGTACTGGCCACTCTCACCCATACAAATCAAAGGACAATCCCTCGTGAACAGGAGTCCATAATCCACTCAAGATTCAGACTAAGTTGCCTAGGTCATCCTAGTGAAATAGAAACCTAACTAGTTAACGGTGTTACAACTAGCAGTTACTATTTTGCGGTCTGGTCTTATGCAAACTCATTGCATAGGATACCCCCACTCGCATGTCTACTACATGGACGCTTTGGATCAATACGTCTGTATCAAATACAAAGCGGGTCGTATCACATAGTGTTACCAGGATAAGCTACCCAGTCTTATCCTTGTAAGACCTTTTAGGTTGTTACTTGAACATCGATCCCCGTATGTCCCCACATACTAGTTCAAGTTACATACAAACAACCTTGGATCTTAGTTTATTGGATTTGGGTCAAATAGTGCAATATTTAACAATAACATTTTATTGCATAAACTAAATAACACTTTATTAAACACAAGTATAAAATTTGTTTACATTCACTATCTACGAGTTTTAGGGCATAAAACCCAATAGTTCAAGCCTCATACTATCAACCTAGGATGTTTAGTTTATTGGATTAGGGTTAATAAGACAAGATTACTCAATACAAACACAGATAAATGAATAATACATCATTTTATTAATGTTCGATCAAAAGTTACATTTACTATCTACGATTTTTAGGGCATAAAACCCAACAAACTCCCAATTGAACTAAAACTCAAGATATTGGGAAAGTAAATATATACAAAATAATCCAAAGCCGAAAATGGTAAATGTATATTGTACATTACATAAAAGGTAAATATACAAAATACAATAAACTAGCGCATCCTTATACCCATTACACATCTCCCACTTGCCCTAGATTATACTATATACATGTCTCGCAGACCTAGACTTTCTAGATGACCCTCGAACACTTTAGCCGAGAGGGCCTTCGTAAACAGATCAACAATGTTGTGCTCCGAAGCGATCATGGTCACAACCACATCTCCTCGTTGCACAATCTCTCGAATCAAGTGATACTTCCTCTCGATGTGTTTTCCTCGTTTGTGGCTGCGAGGTTCCTTAGAATTGGCTACAGCCCCACTGTTGTCACAATATAATGTTATGGGCAAGTTCATATTTGGAACAACTTCCAAATCAGTCAAGAACTTCCTTAGCCAAACTGCTTCCTTAGCTGCTTCACAAGCAGCTACATACTCAGCCTCCATGGTTGAGTCCGCTATGCATCCTTGTTTGATGCTTCTCCAAACTACAGCTCCCCCGTTAAGGGTGAACACTGACCCTGACGTGGATTTCCTAGAATCTTTGTCAGACTGGAAGTCAGAGTCGGTGTATCCAGTGAGAACTAACTCATTAGCCCCAAACACCAGCATGTAGTCCCTCGTTCTCCTAAGATACTTGAGGATTCCTTTAACGGCGGTCCAGTGGTCTAACCCTAGATTTGACTGATATCTGCTGACTATCCCTACAACATAACAAATGTCAGGCCTTGTGCAGAGGATCGCATACATTAAGCTGCCCACAGCTGAGGCGTAGGGAATCCGTCTCATATCCTCAATTTCTCGAGGTGTCTTAGGACACTGTTCCTTAGACAAGTGAACCCCATGCCTGAAAGGCAATAAGCCCTTCTTAGAGTTCTACATCAAATATCGAGACAACATTTTGTCGATATACGTTGCTTGAGACAAGGCTAGCATTTTGTTCTTTCGATCCCGAATAATCTGGATTCCTAGAACATATTAGGCCTCTCCTAAATCTTTCATTTGGAATTGGGTCGTTAGCCAATCTTTTTACGTCAGACAGATATCCTACATCATTCTCAATGAGTAGGATGTCATCAACATAAAGTACTAGGAAAGCTACTTTTTTTTTGTTGATTTTCTTGTATACACAAGGCTCATCAACATTTTGGTCAAAGCCAAAAGATTTGATCGCAGTATCAAATCTAATGTTCCAAGATCTGGAAGCCTGTTTCAACCCATAAATGGATCGATTCAGTTTACAAACTTTTTGCTCCTGACCTTGGGTTATGAACCCTTAGAGCTGAGACATAAAGATATTCTCTTCAAGATTACCATTCAGAAAGGCAGTCTTGACATCAATTTGCCATATTTCATAGTCATAATATGTGCCTATGGATAAGAGAATTGTTATTGACTTTAACATAGCAACAGGAGAAAAAGTTTTCTCATAGTCCACCCCTTCTCTTTGGGTATAACCCTTTGCTACAAGTCTTGCTTTAAGTCTGTACTTTCCCAGCAGCATCTCTTTTCCTCTTATAGATCCATTTACACCCTATGGGTTTGACCCCTTCAGGTGGATCTACAAGTTCCCAAACTTGATTGAAGTACATAGACTCTATCTCAAGGTCCATGGCTTTGGCCCATTCATCTTTATCTACATCATTCATTGCCTGACGATAAGACAATGGATCCTTAACACCGTCATCAGGTATGACTACTTGTGTTTCAGTTAAACCTAAGTAACGGTCAGGTTGTATCACAACCCTCCCACTGCGTTGAGGCTCTCCCACTATGTGAGGAGGATGATATTGACGTGAAGAGCTAGCTCCTACATCAACTCTTGTTGAAGGACCAGCTTCATCAACAACTCTTGTTGACTCTTCTGTAGCTTCTCCTAATTTACTACTTGGTTTGTGATCTCTAATGTGGTCTTCCTCTAAGAAAGTAGCGTTTGTCGATATGAACACTTTGTTTTCTTGAGGGTCGTAGAAAAGATCACCTCTCGTTTCTTTAGGGTATCCAACAAATTGGCATACTCTAGAACGGGGTTCCAGTTTCTTAGGATTTGTCGCTAGCTCATGTGCAGGACAACCCCAGATACGGAAGTAACGCAAACTAGGTTTACGCCCCCTCCATAACTCAAAAGGTGTTTTAGAAACACTTTTTGAGGGAACATTGTTTAGAATATGAAGTGCA